>OX376236.1:12901250-15802500 GCA_947364205.1 Agrochola lota
GCTAAGAATTAATATATGGATGTATTTGTTTCGAGATGTAGACGTTATAAAATCATGATAATGATAGAACGTCATTTTGAAAGTGGTCCGTATCTGATGGGCTTCAAAGTTGAATTTGGGAGTATTTGCACTAACATACGGTGAGCAGGCGGACACTAATCTTCAGTCAAATTCTACTACGTTCCCACGGGTTCGGCAAGAAACTGAATTACGGGTTTCATTGCGTGTAATAATAAGAATAAGTGCATGTAAATAATTGATGTAGGATATTTATAATTTGAATGGGTATGAATGATCACAAAATTATCATTGTTGTGCCATGAATACGTAGACGAACGTACCAGTTTGCTATAATATTCCCTTAGGGGAATTAGAACAAACTAAGTGGGTTGAGTTATTTTAATTTCAGAATTTAATGTTGTTTACAAGTTGATATTACTAACTAAATACTTAATCTGCGTTCGCAATTTATTTGCCAAATATGTAAACAAACACGAGTTGTAGGAAAAACAACTGTAATGCTAACGCATTAGGTTCAGTTTCCGCTACAACATCATATTTTTTATGACTTTTTCAACAGTATTAGTCAGTCTAAAATCAACTTTATTTACACTAGCATTAAGTTGATGTTTGTTTAAGTAGAAATAACATCAATTGAAAACAAGGATTTAAATAGACCAACCAATAGACCAATACCAACACCAATAGAACCAATACCAACCGAACCGTTCCGTTAGTACCAATATATTGTCTCGAGTATTAGAGTTTATTAGTAAGTATTGTACAGTCTTTCAATTAGGTACTTTACTGTACTAAAAGTACGTTTTACGTTTTAAAATAAGTGTTTTTTAGGGTTACATAGTAAACAAGGAACCCTTATAGTTTCGCCATGTCCGTCTGTCTGTCTGTCCGTCTGTCTGTTCGCGGGTTGTTTCAGAGACGGTTAGTACTAGAAAGCTGTGATTTGGCATCCGCATATGTATACATATTAATCACGTAAAGTGGGGATGTTTTATTTTTCCCCATCTACCCCATGTTGTGGGGTATCGTGAGAAAGGTCTTTCAAAAATATTATGAGTTTGTCGAAACAATTTTTGGATTCAGGGATTCGTTTTCGAAATATTAAGCTTTTAACTGAATTTTTTTGTTAGAGTCAAGTCTCCCCCCCCCATTCTAGATAAATGGTTGTACTTAGACTTATGAAAAAATTCACAGCAGTAGTCTACATAACGAAATGAAAAGGAAAACTATGAGAGCTAAGTAGGCTGTACAGGTTAACGAGTAATAATCAACCAACTTAAATTTGCGGTTTGAAAAACATGATCTCCCATACATTCCGTATGGGAGAACATGTTTTTCAACTACAATGTTAAGCTTGTTCTTCGGATAAATTCATCCCACCTACGGAACCCTTCATTGTGCGTGGTCCGACCCGCACTTAACCGGTTTTTTTTTAAATAGGTTGTGTATACTTGTGTAGCTTTAAACTATGAGGCAATAAAGTACTGAGGGGGTCTTTGAATGCCAAAGTTAGATTAGATTTATCATATAAGTACTTAGTAACATAAGTTGTTGGTAGGTATTATTATTATTTCGATAGTTAAGTGTTTAATAAATTATTTAAAAAAAAAATTGTATATACAAGCACCGCATTTATTTTTATTGATCCTTGTGAATTGCTCACTTACCAGCAAGTACATTGCGTAACTTCCTTCCTTTTTTCTATTTATGCCGTTTAAGGTAAATTATATTACCTTTGCATGTTTTTATTTTGTTGTAAATAATAATATACGCATTAAAATAAATATTTTTTGTTGAACAAATCTGATTTACTTCATTACTCATACCACGTTACTAGTACGGAATCCTTAAATGTTTAAATCGGAGGACTATAACCTTGATTTTTAACCGTCTTCCAAAAAGGAGTAGGTTCTATGTTCGTAGCGTATGTTTTTTTTTGTATGTCCTACGATTTCTCCGTCAATTATGGAACGAATTTGGTTTTTTTTTTTTTTTAAAGTGTATGCTCTCGAGGTGGTCCCATATTAATTTTATTACTTTGCTTTGATAGTTTTTGAGTTAGCTTCAATAATATGTTTGTTTTTTTCCTTTTAGTATGTGGATGATATGATTCCTGTCACTGTTATTTACATAGTGGTATTCTAATTTGTGTGGGATAGGTACCCCAACAAAAAAGTGAAAAATAAAAACGTCTTACAAAAAAACAACCGACTTCCAAATAAAAACACTACAAAGTGAAAAATAACTTTAATCTCGGAAAAAAACGTTTCAATGTTTTATAAATGTCCATTGAAATAGTTTTATAATCTGTTTTATTTATTTTTTAACTTTGTTATTTGTTTTATTATTGAGTTTATTACAAATTTAGTTAATTTTATTTAATTGTAAGTAGTCATTTTCTCTTCTTATTAAAATGTAACTATTTTATGCAACAGCTGTTTTATTTCAAGGATTCAAGCAAAATTCCAAATAAATTTCGATATCGATAAAAAAATTGATGATAGGGACTTCTCATTCAAAGCGAGTGACTTTCGTTTTTTTTTTTTGTAATAGCTACCGCGTCCTCTGCCAAAAATGACAGAATTTTTTGGTCGGAACAATGCGCTTAAGGCTTCTCCAGTGTTGTATACTCTAAGGCCTCATTTACGACCTTGCCGGGGTGAGCGGCGGCTAAGCGCGGGGCGGCGAGAGGTAAGAACAAAAGTATGAAAATGTTTGAAGCACGCCACGAGTCGCCGCTCATAGCGAAAATGCGCGCGGTTTTGTCGGAGCGAATCGCTGCAGCGGCGCGCGGTACGGGGAGCGGCGAGATCAAAAGTACAAGCGAATGAGTGCGACGCCACGAAACAGAGCGGCGCAGATAGCGGTGTAGGTGTGACGGACTCGGCGGCGAACTTATAAACAAAAAAAATTAGACGATTTTGTGGCGGTAGGAGGCGAGGCGAGGCCGAGGCGTTTATAACTGAAATTTTAAATCGACCCCCTATATGGATGTCAAAACATCCCCAACACAAATACAAAAACGTTATAAGGCCATTTAAATATCGATCTTTATTCAGTTCGTGCACTCCTTCTCTCATATTAAGAATATCTTGTTTTAAAAATATACTGCTTTCTAAACACAGAAGGGATAATTTTGATAACGCCATAATTTTGAGCAATAGTCTTTGTTTTGAGCACGTTCTGACTACCTAAATACGTCCACCTTGGCTGCTGCCGCTAGCCGCTACTGAGGGTACGTGGCGTGTAAAACGCACCGCTTGCCGCCGCCTCCCCGCCTGCCGCGCCGCTCGCCGCTACGACCGAAGTCGTGAATGGGCCGTAAGAACAGCATCTGTTTGCGAGCGTCTTCTCTCTTCCTTCATTATTGTACAATAATCATAAGTACTTACTTACTTATCTACCTACTTGTTAATAAAATAATGAAATATCATTTATTATGTTAAATTAATTACGTACTTTTATTACAGTAAGTAAATTCTGTATTTATACTGCGATTAACAATGTATAAGAAAGGCAAATAAATGGTATTAGCATCAATTATTTTTATCAAAAATGCGCACTGGCACACCAAGGTTCCGTACTTACCATATTATATTAGATTTCACGGTTTTATTCCGTGAAATGTAGGCACACCCACATTTCGCCAGTGGTTATAATGGGCGAGCCTTTACCATTAAAACGGAACGACAGCTACTGAGAAATACATATTGAAAAACCCAATACCTAATCCAATAAATAATACTTCGTTCGATCTAGTATCTACTTATAGGGATAGAAAGCAAGAAGTCCTCGCTCATCTATCGCGGTTGCAACCACAAGAGAAAGTATATTTTTGCATTTATTTCGATATTCTTAAGAAATGAAATGAAATCTTTTTATTGCCTAGTTAAAAAATCAACTTTTAATAAGCTTCCTTAGCTTTATTTCTTTACTAACGTACTAAACATACAATAGGTACTATAAATATTACTCATTCACATTACATACCTAATTTGCAACATTAATTACCTAATTAAATAGGAAAGAAGAAAAAGAAAAATAGATGTGTTTCTTTATCAATCGTCAGAATGATGTTACCATAGATATAAGAAAGAAGGAGATATGCCCGGTAGTTGAAAATGTATCGAAATCCAATGTCTTCAATTTATCCCTACTATCTAGCCTACAACTACACATGCGATCAGTAAACTCAATAAATACGAGGTCCCGCTCACACTTGCAATTTACAAATCAGAACGTACTACACAATCAATTATAAACCTTATCCCATCAAACACAGCGTGCATTTACCATGCACCGTACAACTCACTCACACGAAAACATCGATCGCTATCGTTGTGCTGTTCAAAAGCCATTTATTTTACATATACGCTCGTGATTGACTAAATCGGAAAGTTATCGATTCTCCCTTTTATTATTTTATTAAAAATTTTGGGAGTTCCTGAAAAAATAATAAATAAAAAACGATATACATATAATAAGATGATATAAATAAACAATACGTAAGTAAAAAAAAGCAACATGAGAAAAGCTAAATGAGTATAAAACAAGATTTCACATCGGTCTTCCAATCAGGCTATAACTGTTGACAAATTGAAGAATAACCTTTAATTGTAATATAAATTCATACGACAATCGATATTATTGGCGATAGCCTACGTTAGTGGATCAGCTGTGCTATTCTGTAACCATCTCACCGTGAAAACTTAGGGGAAGTGTTCGTGCAGTGAGCTGTCAGTGTCACCCCATCCGATACTAGGGATGACCAAGCATTACATTTACAAACGTAATCGAGATTTAAATTATATTTTTTATGTTAATTCTATTGATAATTTTATATTAAGTATTCTAAAGCTAGTATTTAAATGTCTAAACATTATTATATAGGGGGGGTTTTAATAAAATAGCAAAACAGATATCCAATCAGAAACTCAATTTTGTTTTATTCTTTTTTGTTCCTAGACTAGTCCCTTAATATAAATAGCCTGAGGCGCGACGCGTTACGCACGTAGGTACCTACCAACAACAATAAATAAAATAGAACGTACCTACATAGGTATCTAAACGTTGTTGCTACTTACGTACTAAAGAAAATGCTCATCGACATAGTTTGGTATTATGAACCCATTGTTAACTTATATTATAAACGCAATCGAGTGTTAATAGTGTGTAATTTAACCCCACACAAACTATGTGGGAACCTACCTAAACGATGTAAGTAGTCATATAGATAAAAAGATGTGTATATTATTTGTACCTACCTACCGAATATTTTATTGGAGATAACCTACCTACGCGTTGAATAAAATCATATTCATCAAAACCTTCTTAAGTTCAACAGCAGACCACGTTGAAACGGTAAGAATTGCGCTTGCGCGCTAGGTAGACACTATCACATTGAGGTTTTTTTTTACTTACTACGTACCTACATACTTATTCAACTTGTAACGCGTCACGTACTTGCGTACTAAATACCAACGTCCAATAAGTACCTAGATACAATGTTTTATTCATCATCATTATATATAACCCAAGTAAAACTGACACTTGTAGCGCGCGCACATCACATCACCGAAGTGTTGTCGCCGAGGAAATAACACGCCTTACCACGGTGACCACCCGCGTGATCACTTCACCCGATTCTTAAAGAATCGGATGAAGTGATCACGCCGCGCAGGCGCGCTGTTACGCACTTTATTTATTTTTTCCCCTCTTTGACGGCCATGTCCATAAGCCTATACGTATTCAGAGTCAATAATGAGTACCTATTTATTTCAATACTTTTAGATAATTCAATGTCTAAATCATACCGTTTTGTACATTTAAAAAGTCAGTTTATTGCCTAGATACATTTTGTTTTCAATAATTAAACTAGTTTTTTTAAATGAACTAGTTACATACTACTTATTTAACCTGTAGGTATGTAACGCGTCACGCATGTGCAGTCAGAACATATATAAAATAAAATTTAATAAGTAGGTACCAATAAGTACAGCAATAAGCAGCAAAAAAACAAAGTGCGTAACAGCGCGCCTGCGCGGCGTGATCACTTCATCCGATTCTTTAAGAATCGGGTGAAGTGATCACGCGTGTGGTCACCATGGTAACGCGTGTTATTTCCTCAGCGGCGCGCCTGCGCGAAGTGATCACTTCATCCGATTCTTTAAGAATCGGGTGAAGTGATCACGCGTGTGGTCACCATGGTAACGCGTGTTATTTCCTCAGCGGCGCGCCTGCGCGAAGTGATCACTTCATCCGATTCTTTAAGAATCGGGTGAAGTGATCACGCGGGTGGTCACCATGGTAACGCGTGTTATTTCCTCAGCGGCGCGCCTGCGCGAAGTGATCACTTCATCCGATTCTTTGAGAATCGGGCGAAGTGATCACGCGGGTGGTCACCATGGTAACGCGTGTTATTTCCTCGGCGACAACACTTCGGTGATGTGATGTGCGCGCGCTACAAGTGTCAGTTTTACTTGGGTTATATATGATGATGATGAATAAAACATTGTATCTAGGTACTTATTGGACGTTGGTATTTAGTACGCAAGTACGTGACGCGTTACAAGTTGAATAAGTATGTAGGTACGTAGTAAGTAAAAAAAAACCTCAATGTGATAGTGTCTACCTAGCGCGCAAGCGCAATTCTTACCGTTTCAACGTGGTGAAGTGATTCGGTGTGCGCGCGCTGCAAGAGTGTCAGCTGTTGAACTTAAGAATTTTGTAATGATTTGATGAATATGATTTTATTCAACGCGTAGGTAGGTTATCTCCAATAAAATATTCGGTAGGTAGGTACAAATAATATACACATCTTTTTATCTATATGACTACTTACATCGTTTAGGTAGGTTCCCACATAGTTTGTGTGGGGTTAAATTACACACTATTAACACTCGATTGCGTTTATAATATAAGTTAACAATGGGTTCATAATAACAAACTATGTCGATGAGCATTTTCTTTAGTACTTAAGTAGCAGCAACGTGTAAATACCTATGTAGGTACGTTCTATTTTATTTATTGTTGGTAGGTACCTACGTGCGTAACGCGTCGCGCCTCAGGTTATAATATATATTAAGGGACTAGTCTAGGAACAAAATAGAATAAAACAAAATTGAGTTTCTGATTGGATATCTGCTTTGTTATTTTACTAAACATTACTATATAGGGGGGTATATAATGTAATGTTTAGACATTTAGATACTAGCTTTAGAATACTTAATAAAAAATGTCCAATAGAATTAGCATAAAAAATATAATTTAAATCTCGATTACGATTGTAAATGTAATGCTTGGTCAATCCCTAGCATCAGTGAGTTTTCACTGACAGCTCACTCCACGCAAGTTTTCACGGTGATATTTTTACAGAATCGACATGCTGCACAACCACATCACTAACCCGTCGCAAGACACTGCGGCCGTACTAACGATGCAACCGCTTAAAGAAAATATCGTTTTGTGATTTTTACATTGCTTGTCCAGTCACTTAGCAACATACTTAGGTAGTGGTAAAGAAGCAATGTATTTACTGCAATAATAGTACAGTCGCTGTGATATATGAAAACAAAAATAACGTAGTAAAGGCAAGAAATATTTTACGATTGGTTGTTTTTCATGATTTTCTGATGATGATTTTTTTTACACAAATATGGTAAAATACTTGTGCTGATTTTTGAAAAGTGGTTCTATGATTTATAAAGTTTCTAGTTTAGGTTCGATTTTAACAAGAAAACACTGAACAACACGGTATTCTTAAATGTTATCACGATCGCGTTCGAAAGCGCACTAGTTAGCGGAGACGGCCATTTGCCTGAGGCATGAGCATTGTGATCAGGACGCGTGGACACAGACACGCCCCCATGCCACTTCTCCTGTTATTTATATTTCTATGGATGTTACATTAACATCACTGGCGAGCTAAAATTTCCACTACAAATACGTAACCCTAAAAATCTGGCGGTAACGATGACACAACGAAATCACAGCGAGTGCAATCCACAAGTGTGATAAGACGAGTTGTTGTTCGCACTAATATATAAGTATAAAAGTACATATGTTCTTAGTAAGCTAAGAGAGGGGCAGATGAGTGTTGAACCTACTACATGTCAGTGCGATATCGACGCTCCACTCATTAGTACGTGGACGCGAATTTACAACGAAACAGTGTGCGAAAACGTAATCATTAATGGACCACGGTTAAAATAATATAACCAGCTAAAACATTTAGCCGGTATTGTAACATTATTTTTGAGAAACCGAGCGGCAGTATAAACTGCCATCAAATTCATTAGGTACTATATATATTTTAAAGTGCGTGTGTTAATTATAGAACATTTTGAATAAAATTCCTTGGAGTTGAATAATAATTATCACGGAAACTCAAAGTGCATCATCGTTTATCCAGTAAGTAATGGTTGATAATATAATTATGACAGTGGGGTCATAAATATGTTATCTTTCTGGGCCACAATCCCAGATCCCAGCAATATAAGTGGATAGTTATGTGTATTCAGAATGTTTAGGATATATTTTCGGCGACCCACGTAGCACTTGTGGCGACCTTAAAACATAAGTACCTCTACGAGTAGAATATAGAGTACCCTGATTTAATATATTTCCAAGACTTCATTTTTCAGAAGAACAGACCTTCTTCAATATAGATTTTTTTCAGTTCATTTGACTCCCGACTCCAATCTTTTGAATTTACTTAGATAAGATATAGTAAAGTGCTTACTGGCTATTTACAATGCGGTCGTCTCCTCTCGTTTGTTGGTAAATGATAACAGCTGTGTTGGCACTTTACTTAAGTATGCAAATAATTGTATGAAGTGAAGTGCGTATTACGTAACTAAAGTAGGCAGTTTGACAAGAAAAAACTCAAGCCAGTTGCAGACTAGAGCTAAGCTAAGGTAGTTTAGCTTAGCTCGCATAGCTGGGGTAATTTTTCATGCTTGAGTGCAGACCGCAAACTATGAACACAAGTAAGTATAAAATATTACCTCAGCTATATGGGCTAAGTTAAACTAACTTAGCTTAGCTCTTGGTCTGCAACCGGCTTTAGTCTATATGTATATACTATAATATAATATAATACTTATAGTATAAATTTGTTTGTTTGTTTGTAAGTTTGTATTAGGAAGTAAACTACGAGTCGGATTTGAAAAATTATGTTTGCAGTGGATAGCCCAATTCTTGGGGAAGGTTATAGGCTCGCGGACGAAATCGCAGGCAGAAGCTAGTCTCTTATTAAATATAGCTTCCTGTCGGGAATTATCTACGTTATAAAACCACTAAAGTTTGGTACTTTTCGTATTAAACGGCAACGTAACGTACGTTTTAACGGCGTCGTAAATCAAATATTAAAGGACTTTCTGACAAAAAAAAAACACCAAAGCATTGAAACATCGAAAACTAAACGACAGTGGGTTTTAAATTAACTAAACGCACTTTTCTGTAAACCGATGCAATACTGCATTTAGTGTTATGCGGTAGTATACACAAAGTTAAGACAAAATAATAAATAGTTCCATATTATAGGTATAAAAAATTTGTGAATCTACAATTTGTTGTTTCTTGATACTGTCAATTTAAAAACACATTAATCCAGACAGAAAATACGATGATCCACTCCGTAGCGTAACAACACGTAGCATTGCCTCGCGTAGCATAGCCGTACCGTAGCAACACGTAGCATTGCCTCGTGTAGCATAGCCGTACCGTAGCTTAGCTGAGCTACGGTAGTCCGTAGCAATAATTGAGTCTTTTGAATTTAACTTTCTTATGTGATTATAAGCAGCTAACTTAAATATTAAAGTCGAATGAATTGTTAAGTTTGAGGCTTTAATAACATTTTACCATATATATAGCATTATAGGAAAAAAAAAAACAGCCAATACGTGTCGGACCACGCACAATCAAGGATTCCGTAGTTGGAATGAATTTATCCCAAGAACAAACTTAACATTGTATTTGAAAAAGTTGTTTTTGCGACTGGAAATGTAAGTTGGTCGATTATTACTCGGTAACTTGTAGAGCCAACTTAGCTGAGATAGTTTTACTTTTAATTTCGCTATACATATATAGTACTGCCTGATTTTTTCCACATATCCAACCATTTAGCTGGCAGGAGGGGGGGCACTTGACTCTCTCTTCTCTCTCTCTTGGCGGCTTCGCCCGCGTGACGTGAAGGTCAGAAATTATCCATTTCTGACCTTCACGTCACGCGGGCGAAGCCGCGGGGAAAAGCAAATAGGTAATAGAAAAGCTTTAACAATATTATTGTTAAAGAACTTGATTACTGATTAATTAATTTAATTTCCTAATACCTTTAATTTCCGTCACGCGGGCACGGGAACGTACCACCGCGATAAAAAGTATCCCATGTCCTAACCTAGGTCATGGTCAGATAATACCTGTGTGCCAAATTTCATCAACATCCGTTCACCCGTTAAGGTGTAAAAAGGTAACAAACAGACAGTTGTTTTATTTTAGTATGGATGATAATGACGTAGACGAATTTACCGAACCAAATATTTTGGCCTAGACTAAACTAGTAAGCCCAAATACACTTTGTTTGATTAGTAACATACCCAAATCAATGCCAGTCCGCTTCCGATGACCTATCTTATCTTTGCAATCTTAACATAGATTGATTTATTATAACTTAACATAACATCACGCCTTGTTACTCCGAAGGGGTGGGCAGGGGTGTACCTAATAGTACCATAGTATAGTTTTATATCATAAGTTTAATTCTGAAGATTTTTATTTTTGTCTGTTTATCGGTTGTCATTTGAGATTTGCAAACGGTTAACATGTTTGCGATAGGACTTTATCGCTATCTGTTCAGATACCATTTGATTGTTGAAAGTAAATATAGTATTCACATGATAGAGGTATTAAATGGTACAGTCATCCTCAAAAAGATTTAAACATCGACACAAATTCATTTGATTGTCTTTATTCTGTGTTCCATAATCAATGTGTAGCTACAATTAAGTACTCAATGTGCGGTATGCTTTGTGGCTACATACCATAACCAGCCTATAATATTCCCACTGCTGGGGCACAGGCCTCCTCTCTGTGAGAGGGAGTGGGCCGTAATCCACCACGTCAGTGCGGGTTGGTAGATGTCACATATCTTTGCATTTTTTTGGTTCTAAGACATCCCGGTTTCCTCACAATGTCTTCCTTCACCGTTTTGAAAGCAGTGGTGATGAAATAATTTACACAAAGTAAAGCGCCTGTCAGGGTGCGCGGGCGATCTCTCTCCCACTCTCTCACGCAATCAAATTAATTATTGTCGATGTTTAAGTCTTAGGCTGACTGTACAAAGAAAAGTAATTCTTCTAATACTTTCATATCTCTCGTTGTGATGCTAACATGTATATTTAACACTTTTTTATTTATAGGAAAGCCAGCAGTGGTCTGTGGATACCTTCGTCAATGCATTAACTCTGTGAATGTAAAAAGTTCTAAGAAAAAGTAGAAAAAATCTACATCACGCCATGGAGTCCAGGGTGATATTAACGGAGAAGAATCCTCATGACAAAGCCAACCCCATCTCCAAACTGTTTTTAACGTAAGTACTTACTTCTAACTACTGGATATGGAACAAAAATGTACAGTAGGTAGTGGGCGTCAATATGATAATTATATCGAGCTGTCACACAGCCGATATATTCTTTAAAATTTCTACTTGAAACCAGATGAAGTGAGCTGTAATTCCCCCTGATCAGGGCGGGCTTCACACTATTGACAGCTTACTTGAAGCTCACTTCACTTAAGTTTTCACGGTGAGATGTGTACAAAAGAGACCGGCTGGTATCCCAGTGACAGTTATGACGCTCTACATAACTGGACTTTTACTATAAACGTGCTATAGTCCTTTCATAGTTTCACCGCTGGCAGCAACCCGCACGTCAACCTTTTTGAAACGAGAATGAAGATCACTGTGATTTTGATAGTCATGCAAAATCAGGGGTAAAATAAATGTGAATGGACTTTATATTTACGGCCGGCAGTACAGGTAGTTTTCAAGCTGTCCAAGCATAAAGTCAACAAAAGAGTTTTGTATTCAGGCATGAAATAAACAACTTTGCACTACACAATACTTTTTTCTATTCTATTCTATTTTAATACTACTTATTTACAGTGAGAGAGTTGTTGTAGTAAGCGAGTTTAGTCAGAGACAAGCGACGCTTCTAGTTGACGATGGGTTCGTCGCGTCTACATGCTCCCTTAGTTGCTGTTGTACTGACAAACAAACTTATCAACAATCAGCAATGATTTATTCACGAACATATCATTCTCTATTATCTATAAACATATTTTTGTATTCTGTATTCTTAATAAGACGATGATAGGTACATTTTATATAGGTATACCCCTAATAAAGCAAAGGATGGCTAAAGATTGCACAATTTTAAAATCATGATCATGTGCTAGAATTCCATTCAAGAAAAGAATCTCATCATGACATGCACAAAATACTACTATCATGACGTCTTCTTTGGTAGTTTTGTGAACTTGGTGATATAAGCCGATGAGATACTAAAAGATTATATTAACCAGTGATTTATAAAACCGGTAGTTTCTGATGGAATTACATAACGTGAAGATAAACTGATATTATATTATGTAACTTTATCAGGAAATCACCATAATGAGGGTACGGTAAGAGGGTTTACATCTAGACCCTACTTCTATTCTTGAAAAATAACGGAACACTTCATAGAACCTGGTCGTCTTCATGATTAAAAATATCTACTTCACGGCTAGACCTAATACAGCATTAATTTAACATACCTATACGGTTTCTCGTTTTTGTTTTATGAAGATATTTTATTTTAACGTTATAATTTATTTTCAATTTTCCAAAATAGCATCTTGAAACATCCTGTACTTAAATAACTGTAACGCTGAGGTCATTTGCTGGGGTCACGGATCATAACATCGGATCAATGAAAATAAAACAAATAACGTTCAAAGATTAGGCGAATTGAAGGAAAAAGAGAGCCCCTCTAACGACGAGACTTGGAAAATTTAAATTTTTCAATTTACGAATAATTTTATCTTTAATTTTTATGATTACTGGCCAACATTGCCTAACCGTGTGTAAAATTAATGTCGCCATATTTTGTAGCAACACGTAGCGAGTTTACGAGCCTGGGTATACCTGCTTCCTGCAACAAGTTTTTTTAACCCTGTTCCGATAAATGTAACAATAAAGACAATTTTTTTCCAGATGGAGTTTCAGCCTATTCCGCAAAGGATACAAGCAAGGATTGACGATGAGCGACTTGTGGCAAGCCCGTAGTGGAGACGCGTCCGGCCGCCTCGGCGACCGCCTTGAGCAGGCCTGGCAGACAGAACAGGAAAATGCAAAGAAACACGGCACAAAGCCTTCTTTCACGAAGGCGATAATCAGATCCTTTTGGTTAGAATACTTATTGTGCGGACTTGTGGTAGGCCTGCTTATGATCGTTGTTTGGTAAGCACAGATTTAAATCAGAAAATAGCCTAGCATCAGTTCTCTTAAGTTGTGTTTAACCATTCCATTTTATTTCAGGCCCCTTATCCCTTTTACCTTAGCCTTATTTATAGAATACTTTTCAAAAGAAAAGACTCCAGAAAGCTACCGCGACGCACACATTTACAACTGCTTGATGAACTTGCTCAGTGCTCTGTCAGCTCTGATGCTGAACCATACGAACCTGTCGCAGGGTCGGGTCGGCATGAGAATAAGAATAGCTTGCTGTTCTTTAATGTATAGAAAGGTGAGGGATCTTATTATTATTACGCCTACATATTATAACTTTGCAACTGAAAAGATATAAACATGACCTCTACCCGACTATTGGGATACACATTCAGGGGCCAAGTTCGTTGCCATATTCTGGCCTGACTCTATATAGATTGCCATGGACACGCTAAGAAGAAGAAGGGATACACATTTAGGCTATTGGGCAAAGGACAGTCAGATATTTTAACAAATTGCCCTGAAGGAGCAGGGCAATAGCCTCGGGCAACCCTTAATACTGCAGTGTCTCAAAGTGAAAGTCTTTGACCAGTGCGTATTGCCAGCGATTACTTACAGCAATGAAACGTGGTTGCTCGCAATGGGTCTGATTAAACACAAAGTCCAAAAAATTAAAAGGGCAATGGAGAGGCTTATGCTTGGAGTTTCGCTGCGTGATCAAATTAGCAATAAAACCAAGGCAACCGCTGTCGGTTACGAAAGGTTCTGGTTCTGACCACCATGTACAGGAATCAATAAGAGTAACGTGATATTAAATTTTTAGATACTGAAACTCAACCGCGCCGGTTTGAGCAAGACAGAACCCGGACAAGTGATCAACTTGATGTCAAATGACGTGAATCGGTTCGATCTAGTGACCATATTCCTCAATTATTTGTGGATATCGCCTATTGTGATACCTGTGGTCTGCTACCTGGTGTGGCAGCATGTCGGCATCGCCACCCTCGCAGCTCTGCTCGTCGTTGTCGTACAAACAGTTATTGTACAAGGTATTATCCATGATTTAGTCGTTTATATTATTATCTTGATATAATAGAAAGTTGCAATGCAGAGTGCCTTGCATTATTTAAAGATGGCAATCAATTGACCCTCATCTAACAACCATCGTTCTTTTGTTTCTAGTATATTTGAGCAACCTTCAAGGAAAGCTCCGCGGTAAAATAGCAAATCGAACAGATCAACGAGTGAAGGTGATGAGTGAACTGGTTGAAGGAGTACAGGTCATCAAAATGTACGCTTGGGAAAAACCCTTCGAAAAACTAGTCCACCGGTTAAGAAAGTAAGTATCTACTCACTTAACCAGAAAAACTTCAAAGTTGCCTTCGGGAAGCTAATTCTTAGTTTTATGATGTGTGGAGATGCCTAATGTGTGTATTGTTTTTAGACTGGAAGTTGGCTACATTCTTAGGACGTCTTTCGTTAAAGGGTTCTCTACAGCCCTGGGCGTGTTCACCGAGCGATTCATTCTCTTCTCTGCTATCGCAACTTTCGTCCTGATTGGCGGTGACATTCGAGCTCAGACTACCTTCTCATTGGTCCAGTACTTCAATTTGATGCAAATGGTCTGCAACATCATGATGCCTATGGGACTTGCTTACTTGGCTGAAACAAAAGTTACCATCAGGCGTCTGGAGGTAAGATATTGCTTTGTCTAAAATGATTAAATTAATGAAAAAATCTTCAGAAATATTCATATTCGGTTACCCCTAGTGGTACACCCATTTTAGAACTCATAACCATTTGCAGGCTACTAATGTTAATGGTTGTTTTTCTTTTCCATCAGGAATTCTTATTATTAGATGAAAACGAGCCAGAAAAGCTGACATCTAATATCGTACTCGATCCCAAAACCCTGTTGGGTAATGAAATGGAGAAAGAGAAAAAAGTTCAGGAGAAGCCGAGACTGACCGGTCTAACTATATCTAACGTGACGGCAAGCTGGCAGTCCGACTCCGCCGTGGAAACCCTAAAGAACATCACGTTGAAGGCTGCACCTGGAGAATTTATTGGCGTTGCAGGGCCGGTTGGCTCTGGCAAGGTGAGATTCTGTACTGAAAGTTGGTTTTGCAGTGTTTTACCGAAATAACAATGATGACAGACGCCTCTTTAGCAGTCCGAAATTCGAGAAGCATTCATTTTAACAAAGAATGTAATTTATATTTTCTTAATAATCAAGAAAATGTTTGCAGTCTTGCAGATAACAATCTAAATCTTCTTCAAATAAACAGTTACTTTATAATGATGACTGGCTTAGATCGGAGTTACTCTTCTTACTTGTATCTATTGTAAAGATTAGTGCATTGCACTCATTCACCAGAAAGCAAGATATCAGAATTCATAAATAAAGTAAATAATTTTTAGGTTTTGTACCAACATTTCGTAATAACTGTCTCGTAAAAACAAATTTACTTGCTAGGAAATTATTATTTTCTGAAGGTACCTAACCTAACCTACGAATATAGCCTATAATATAATAAGATATATAAATAAATAACGGCCATATCAAACAATACGCGCGCGGTGCAGTGTGATTATCGCCTTACGTCGTCTTTCTGTCTGTATTTTTGTATTATTAACGACTTTTCTTGTTTCATTTTATTCAGTCGTCTTTCCTACAATTAATCCTGGGTGAGCTGACTCCTAAAGATGGAACGTTCTCTCTGGGCGGAGCGAGAGTGTCGTACGCTAGTCAAGAGCCCTGGCTGTTCGTCGCCACTGTTCGAGAGAATATCCTGTTTGGCCTGCCCTATGACCGCATCAGATATAAGAAGGTATGTGGCTGCACAGAATCTATATAGAGCCAAAAAAATATAGAGAAAAATTTATGGTCAAGAACACTAATTTGAGGTCCAAGGATTATTATTACGCAAATATGACCTCAACATTAGCAGCACGGTTAGCATGACCACAATAGAAACAGGTTTTGTCGACGGAAGAATAGACAGAATGACAGATAAACAATCACAATCTGTCATTTTGTCTATTCTTGCGTCGACAAAACCCGTAGAAAACCCGTTTCTATGGTTGTCATGCATGCTACGCGAGCAGAAGAAAAAGAAAAGAAAGAAATTTTTATTTCCGACCATGATTCACCCTCCAAATAAAAATTTGTACTAATTATGCAAATATGGTTCTCCAGGTGATAAGAGCCTGCGCCCTTGTGAGGGACTTCGAACTGCTTCCTCATGGTGACTCGACTCTGGTAGGTGAGAGAGGCATCAGTCTCAGCGGTGGACAACGAGCCAGGATTGGACTCGCCCGCGCCTGTTACAGACAAGTAAGTCGACAAAATCTGACATAAGTACTTTCATCCGTTTTTTTTCTAAATTACAGTTGACAAAATAAAGGCGTCATGAATAGAACTTATGATTAGACTAAGTGAAAGATAAGAAACTAATCACGCCTAAGCCTATCCAGGTTAGTCAGTAGGATATTTGTTTAACGTGGAAAGGCGTTGGCAACTACATAAGTGCTTACAAATGAGTATGACGATATAAAAGTTTTGATGTTAGATTTTAAACACGGAATCTCGAACTTAAGAACCAGTTTTGTAAAATGAATGCATATAATAATTAATATTCACGTTTCTGATGTTAAAACAGTGTAAACACGTGCCGTTGAATGTGACAATCGTGAGTGTTTAATTGATAACAGAACGTAAACAGACATTCATGACCTGCTAGTAGTTCGTTGTCCTGAAACTGTATATTTAGGCAATACACAGTAAAATTAAAAAAATATGTAGCGGCATCTACATCGCTATATGCAAACTACGCATCAAAGACCTGACGTCACACAAATCCTGCATCGCGCAATTAGAGTTTACCACGCGATAAACAATATAATTACAAGCTTCCCGACTTCAACCTCTGGGCAGTTGCCCGCCAGACATCACACCCGTCTGGTCGGAGGATCCTCCCTTTTCTATGGGGGATGAGTGAACTTTACACCCTGTTCCTCATACCCCTAAAAACATATATTTTATAAAATTAAAAAAGTTAAACTATTATATTTATCCCCTTTAATATTTTACTGATTCTTTTCCGCAGGCTGATATATATCTCCTGGATGATCCACTATCAGCTGTAGACACTCACGTGGGCAAGCACATGGTCTCCGAGTGCGTGATGGGTCTTCTCGAGAAGTCTACTCGGATCCTGGTGACGCACCAGCTGCATCACCTCAAGAGCGCAGACAAAGTCGTCATATTACGACATGTAAGAATATACATAATAAACACTATCTCTATTTACGTTTGACACATATTGCAACATTGTGAAGGTCATATTCATTTATTTATTTATTTAACAGTTTATGTACACACATTATAAATAGACAAGAAGAAAGGAACAGAAAAAACGTACAAAGGTGATGCTTATTTCTAAAGAAATCTCTTCCAGCATACCTGCGATAGGAAAGTAGTTAAAGAGATGTAGACAACGTGTGTAAGATTAGAAGAGAAAATAATATACATAAAATAAAAACACTTAATTATTCGCTAATTTAACTATAAACATACAATAAGAGAATAAACTTACATACATACTTCTAAAATAAATAACCCTAAAATATATATACTTAATTATAATGTAGTATAAAATAATAAATGCAAAAAAAAAAAAAAAAAAAAAAAAAAAAAAAAAAAAAAAAAAAAAAAAAAAAAAAAATATGCAACTATGACGAAGTGGACAGATAGTGTTCTTTCACTCTTCTTTTAAAAACTGCAACAGTTTGGCAGTCCCTAATGTCAGGCGGAAGTGAATTCCACAACCGAACCGCGTGCACGCTGAAGGAGTAGGAGTAGAAGTCGGTTGAGTGGGGAGGGGATTTAAGGAGATTTCTAAGATGCGACCTGCAAGGTGCATCAGAAGGACGGGCGTAGGAAAAGCGTTCGCGCAGATAGGATGGCGTTTTCGGGTTGTGAAGGATGTTAAATAGCAGACACAATATCCGAGAGTTCCTGCGAAGTCGAATAGGGAGCCACTTGAGTATCTTGCGAAAGTTAGAAATGTGGTCATACTTTTTAAGGTTAAAAACAAAACGAATACAGATGTTTTGCAAACGTTCAAGTTTATTTAAAAGCTCCTCGGTGGCATCCAAATAACAGGCATCAGCGTAGTCAATGATGGGCTGTATGAGAGTTTGAGCAAGGGAGATTTTGGTACTAAAGGGCAAGAAGCACTGAAGGCATTTCAGCGAATGGAATGTGTAGTGTACTTTACGACTGACTTGACCAACATGGGCAGTCCACGATAGGTAAGAGTCCATGGTAACCCCCAGGTTTTTAACAGTAGTTGCGTATTCAATCTGAACTCCATTCAGACAGAGTGGAGACAGCGACGCAACATCGAGCCTATTCCGCATATACCTTCCGCCGATAATGATGGCCTGGGATTTCTTAGGATTGATTTGCAGTCCAAAGGACCGTGACCACTCGCTAATCAAATCCAGGTCACTGTTCATGGCAGACACTGCTGCTTCCGCATCTTGCCTTAAAAAGTGAGTGTAAAGCTGCAGATCGTCGGCATAGAGATGGAAGTGGGAAGAGATGACTCTGGTGACAGAGTTAATGAAAATAGAAAAGAGAAGAGGAGAGAGAACGCCACCCTGAGGCACACCCGCGGTAAGAGAACACCAATCAGAAGTAGACTCTTCGAGACGAACCCGCTGCGAGCGGCCTTTAAGATAGGACTCGAACCAATCAACAGTAGAAGAAGAGAAATGGAAAGATTTAAGGATTCCTAGAAGTATGTCGAAATCGACAGAGTTAAAGGCACAGCTAAAGTCCAGCAGTACAAGCAAGGTGAGAGATTTGTGGTCCAAAGCCCAGCGTATTTCATCAGTAACCTTCAAAAGAGCCGTTACTGTGCTATGACCAGGTCGAAAACCAGATTGAAAAGTACTAAGAAGGTCATTTGTAGTTAGAAAGGTAGAGAGTTGCCGATGAACAATGTGCTCAAGAACTTTAGAGAGATATGGGAGGATAGAAATGGGTCGGAAATCAGACAGAGAGACCGGGTTAGGAATTTTGGGTAAGGGGATGATATGGGCTTGTTTCCAGGCCTCGGGAACAGAACTAGAAAACAAGGAGAAGTTAAAAATGTGGGTCAAGATAGGAAGTAATGTGGGGAGGATAAGGGAAACCATTCTTGAGCAAAGATTGTCATTACCAATTGCAGAGGAGGAGATAGCACAAATAGATTTTTTGACCTCACTTTCACAAACAGGACTAAGCTCAAAAGAAGGACACTGAAGCACAGGCAGACAGGAAAGTTTATTTAAAGTAGCAGATTTGACGTGCGGATCCAGCGTAACAGGGGGATGTGAGAAATGCTTGTTAAGAGCACACACGTCAGTGTCTTTACTAGAAGCAACTAGAGACTTACCAATACCGACAGTTTTCAGAAACTTCCAGACTTCAGAAGAGTTACGGTTGTCGAGAGAATTATGGAAGTAGCGTCTCTTGGCATCTCTGCACATACGACTGCAGCGATTACGCAGCACCTTAAACGCATTTAAGTTGCGATCGGAAGGACAGCGTTTTAACCTCCTTTTGGCTCTGTCCCTACTTGCCATTACGACCCTAATGGCAGGAGTAAGCCAGGGAGCCGGAACAAACTTGACTTTGACATATTCATTACTTGAAGAAGATAACAATTCTAGATTTTAAAGTAAACTTAAATACAGTTTGACAAATTTGGGACTTATTTTCTGACTGAAATAATAATATTATCCTAACATTTTTCTTTATTATGGGACAATAAACAGCTACAATATAAAATGTTTACAAAAAACAATAATATAGGTTCATAAGTAGTATTATCCGCATGTAACAAAATTAAGATAAATTAAAAAGTGCCACTAGATTAGCATTATTCGGATAACATAATTAATTATTAAAATACAATACAATCAATTAATTATTAAAAAATAAATAAAAATTTATGAATTTTAAGAGTAAATAAAAAATTTGGGATTTTTCCTTATTATCACAAATAAGAATTAACATTAAAAAAAAAAAGAAAAGGAATTGACAGTACAATACAATTAATAAAAATAATTAAAACGGTTGAAAAAAATTAAATTTTGAATGACGGACACACTATTTCTTAGTATCATTCATTAGTTAAGATTTTAAAAACATGGGATTTAAATTTCGATTTAGAACATACAAAAATATCAATATCAATAAAGTTGCGATTATAAGATTCCACCATACAACGAACAGGGCAACGCAACCATTGACCCATATTATGAATACCAATAGAAACGATGGACGGAGTTTGTGAAAGAAAGGGGCTGAATACCTACTGAATGACTGCTGATACGAAAAAAATTACAATACTGCGCCGGCCCCAAATATATTGCGATAAGTGCAGAAGGAAGACCATGATGAAATCCCAATTTTCAATTAGAATTTTCTCTTACAGGGTGAAATAGAAATTCAAGGTACATTTGATGAAGTTTCCCGAACGCCACTGTTTGCTGAACTCTTACAAGACGAAGATGACGACTTAGCGGCAGCAGGACAACACGTCAAGATGCAGCGAAGCATCTCTGTTAGGGTAAGCCTATAAAAAACATATTGATAAATATTTATACACTTTCGTCACATACTCGTGTAGATAACAAAAAAAAAATATTAATGCCAATGACATGTTACATGAAAATGCAATGTATAAAATACACACGAAAATACTGCACATAACATGCGATATTTTACTCCGGAAGTTACAATTCTAATCAAATTGAGGATAAGATTTAAAAAATATTATATTTTGTTTTTCAGTCACAAGCAAGCAGCGTTTCATATGCGGAAGGTATTGAAGATTTGATAGACGAACAAGTAGAAATTGAGGAAATCACAGGAACAGGTATGACGCCATTTTTACACATAAGTGTGTAAAATTATTTATTTAGCCTTATATGGCGGAGACCAAGGATTTTGCTGGTCCTGTCGCGCCGTCTGCTTTACTAAGTTTTGCGATAAATCTTGGTGTTACATATTAAAATGAAATTTATATCAGCTATGTTCTTCACGTTTTTGATAAAAATAACTAAAAGGCGTTCCACGTCTTGATGTCCCGATTTCCACACAAAAAAATCAACTTAGATCGTGATTCGTTAGCGTGCCTGATGTTGTTTCTCGTTTCTCTCTAAGTTTCGTTTTTTTTTGTTATTCCTCATCTAAGCTACTATACAGGGTGGCAGAGACATCGACACGAAAACTCAAACTGAAATCATGAACTGAATTCAGGGCATCAGTTTCGCGTCGATGTCCCTGCCAGCCTGTATAATCTTCTTGATCTTCACATAAAGAGTTCACCCCGCACTATTTTTGCGATCAATATGTGTAATCTTCCGTTCATTTTGCTTCAGGTCGTGTCCCAGGAACAGTATACAACAAATATTTCAGTATAGGAGGCGGCTGGTTCCTGCTCAGTTCTACAGTCATTGCCATATTGGTTGCACAGATTATCACCTCCATTAGTGATCTATGGCTTACACACTGGTAATTTACACTTTTAAATATTTATTGTTCAGTTGCTTTTGTACAAACTTTGATATTTTTTCATAAGCGAGCCATACGTATGTATACGTATATAATCACTTCTTAGAACATCTTGTTTTTTCTTATTTCAGGATGAACGACGTAGAAGCGCAATATGTAGGAAATGTACCTATGTTCCTTCATTCAAATGGTACCATTGGTTATTCAACTAAAGCACCCTTGAATATCACTGAGTACTCTACGACCGAAGGCCCTCTGACCTCAACTATAGCTGCTATAACTTCTGCAATTAAGGTTAATGATACGTCTGACGTCTTGTTGAATAACGGTACTGTGCCTGATGTTGTAACTGTAGCACTGGCTAAAATTGATGATGTTTTCTACATCTACGTTTGGGCAGCTGCGATTCTTGGATGCATTATCGTTACTTCCGGCAGGTTTGTACATATTTCTTACCTCGTCTTAGTCTAGTCAGATTTATAACTTTAGGGCAAGGCATTTTATAAATTGCTTTGCTTTGCTTGCAATCAGCTTAATTTAAAAGCAGATGCTCAATCATCATAATCATCCTCTTTAGATACTACTCGTACTTTCTTTTTTGCTAAATTGGGTTTAAAAAAAGGTAAATTCTTTATTAATATTTGGTCTATTTCAGAGCCATGTTGTTCCTGTGGGTGTGCATGCGCAGCTCGATTAAGCTTCACAACCAGATGTTTAGCAACATCCTGAGCGCCACGATGCGGTTCTTTGACACCAACCCCTCCGGCCGCATCCTTAATAGATTCTCTAAGGACATGGGCGTCGTCGACGAAATACTCCCGAGAATGTACTTGGACACTATTCAGGTATATTTCCAAAACCCTTTATTAGTCCGCAGAACTTCAATGATTTTTTGTGATCGAGTTCATCTTGATGAAGTTAGTATTAAACACTTTTTGTACAGGTTTTCATGGTGATGATAGGTATTCTGGTGATGGTGGCCATCGTGAGTCCCTACATGCTGTTGACAACTGGTGTCTGCGCCATTTTCATGTATGGCTTGACCGTCGTTTACCTAAGCACAGCGCAGGCTATCAAAAGGTTTGTTTATTTAAACATTTTCAAAACTTGCAATAAGTGAAAATAATACTTTTCGTAATAAGTAATGCAATTGGCCTTTGTGGACAGAGTGGAGGGCGTGTCCCGCAGTCCAGTGTTCTCGCACGTGACGGCGACCATGTCAGGTCTGGGCACGGTGCGCGCGTGTCAGGCGGAGGAGTTGCTGAAGATACAGTTTGACGACAAGCAAGACGTGCACACGGCTGCATGGTGAGTGGGGAAACATTTTCCTAATTTATTTCTGTAAAACAATTCATTTGACCAAATAATGTAAATTATTGTTCTAAATCGCGATTATTATTGTGATGAAGATTTTACTCAATCTCGTACAATATTCACGAAAATCTTTCTTCTACAGGTACTTAACTCTGGTCACCAACACTGCCTTTTCCATCTGGTTAAGTCTGATTTGCAGTATGTACGTCATCGTGGTTGCTTACACTTTCCTACTCTTGGATGATGGTAAGTTGAAAAAAAAAAAAAAAAATGATAGAATGCCGCTGATTGATGGATGAGATTATCCAATTCCAAAGATTTAACAGCATTCCAATTAACCAAAATATTCTCAATACAGGTCACACCAAGTCTGGCAACGTCGGCCTGGCTATCAGTCAGGGTCTGATTCTGGTAAACATGGTCCAATACGGAGTGAAGCAGGCGACAGAAGTCATCTCACAGATGACGTGCGTGGAGCGAGTGATTCAGTTCACGTCACTGCCGCAGGAGGAGACGAACGGACCGAGCCCGCCCGCGGACTGGCCACAGAAAGCCCGAGTCGTGTTCAAAGACCTCACTCTCAGATATGACAAAGGTGCTGATCCCGTGCTCAAGAAACTAAACATTGAAATTGAAAGTGGATGGAAAGTGAGTATAAACCTAGTTATAATAAACATTTTACTTTTTGTTAGTAAAGTTAAAATTAAAACACCAGTAAATTCTTACATGAAGAGTTACCTGACCGCAAAGTATTTTTTTCTTAATCTAGGTGTATTTTCTCTATTGTAAAAAACGGAATATGTAAAATACTGGTATTCAGCTACTTCCACTTACGACTCGAAGTCGACCCTAACATAGTTGGGAAAAGGCTAGGCAGATTGATTGAGTATAATATCTTCTCTATTTAAAAAAATAAAAAAATAACTACCAAAATCTCATTCACCTCAGGTTGGAGTAGTTGGACGTACTGGAGCTGGTAAATCGTCTCTGATCTCTGCTCTCTTCCGTCTGGCACCGATCGAAGGCAACGTCTTCATTGACAACATCGAGACTGGAAAAATTGCTCTTAAAGTACGTATCATGTTTTTATAATGATAAGAAATGTAGACCCTTTTGTCTCAATCAAGTACTCTTTATATAATCCTGAATTTATTTTGCAGGAATTACGGTCAAAGATAGCCATCATTCCTCAAGAACCAGTGCTGTTCTCTGCCAGCTTGCGTTACAATATGGATCCTTTCGACAAATACTCCGATATTCAGATTTGGGAGGCTCTGGAACAGGTAACTTATAAGTTCTCAACAACAGAAGTCAAAAACGACTTGGTGCAAAGAAGCTGTTCTGTCTGTTCCATTCTATTATATTGTATAATTTAAAAATGTCCGTTGCGTGCAGGTGGAGCTGAAGCACAGTATAACCGCGCTGTCGTCGGCGGTGGCGTCGGGCGGCTCCAACTTCAGCGCGGGTCAGCGCCAGCTGCTGTGTCTGGCGCGCGCCGCCCTCGCGCGGAACAAGCTGCTCGTGCTCGACGAGGCTACTGCCAACGTTGACCCTACGTATGTCCATTAATATACTTCGATAGTTGGCATAGTTTCAAAACGGAAGACGACAGTGTATTCTTTGATCAGACTGTGAACGGGTTGCAAGTAACAGTGAGCTTTATGCGACTAAAATCTTGCGAGGTCGCCAGAATTTTCTTTGCCTTTCATCTTGGCACGATGGACGACCCAAGATGGAACCTCCTCTCTCCGTGAATTTACCTGCAGTATTAATAAAATAATAAATTTTGCAGCACGGACGCTATGATCCAGAAGTCTATTCGCCGACACTTCGCGGACTGCACGGTGATCACCGTTGCACACAGACTGCACACTGTCGCAGACTCCGACAGAGTTGTGGTAAGTAAAACTAGATTCAAGATTTGTTTTAAATGTCTGCTTCATTAGTTGTGCGCCATCATAGCGTCACTCACCAGGCGTCCATGCCTAGCTGTTTTGGTACGTTTTCAAAACGTCGAATGCCTTTGGACTAATTGTATACCATAACGACCGTCGAGGATTCTTTAATTTTCACAGCTTCATAGGTCATCATCTACGAGTATACGTAAAATATATATTCTTAAGTTTTAATATATTCTTTTCTAATATTCCAGGTAATGGAAGCAGGCCAGATAATAGAGTGCGGTCACCCACACGAGCTACTACAAGATGATGACGGTCCCTTCACGAAGATGGTGAAACAACTGGGACCAGCCTCCGAACAGAGTCTTCGAGACCTGGCGAGCTATGCCTTCGCCGAGCACAGCAAAAAGAATACGACGAAAGAAGCCTAAAGACTAAAAACTAAATATATCAATAAAGGGACGCAAACTGTGAAGCGGTTTTAGCTGCGATTGATAGAAAGTTACTAGAACGTGGTGCGCCCCCATTGACTGCCCCCAAAAATGACATTGGGAGCCTTTCTGATAAAATAAACTTGGCTGACAGAAAGTTCATTTCAGATGTACATATTTTTTAGGAAAAAACTGAGATAAAGAACTAAGAATTAGTAATTATACGAATGATTTAAGTGAATGAACGAAGTTCATGAATTTTTGAAATTTGAATGGAAATGTATAGATATGTAGTACTGTTAAATTAGTGCCATAAATCTGTAGTTAAAGTAGCTTAAGGTCTATTTAAATATTTGTTACCAATTGATGTTATTTCCATTTAAACAAACATCAACCTTAAATAGCTGTCAATAAAGTTGATTTTATACTGGCCAGTACTGTTGAAAATTCATAAAAAATATGAAGTTGTAACGCAAACTGATCCTTATGTATAGGTTTTACAGTTGTTTTTCCTAAAACTCGTGTTTGTTTACATCTTTGGCAAATAAATTGAGAACGCAGATTAGGTAAATTTTTATATATAAGTCTTGTATAACATTGCTATTTAATATGCCATATTATGCTTAGTGGAAAAAGCCAATATTATATTAAGTTATTTTGAATTCCATTCATTTAATATTTTTTATATCATTTTATCGTGCATTATTTGTCAGTATTATTTGTAATCTACAATCATCCAATTGCTTATTAAATATTATTTAAGTAAGTTATAATAACATAAGTCACAAATGTATTATTAATACACACTTAGATCTGTAACGATACATGGGAACAGTGCCTTTTGTGAAAAATACGACACACAACTAATGATATTTGTAATACCAGAGGCAATGCTGTTGCGTTGCCATCCCAGATAGGTTTAGTAGTTTCTCATAAAAGCTTATTTACCTTCCGAATTTTATATTTTGATAATCTTACCTATTAGTGTGTTTTATAATTTTATTAGCTATTTTTACGAAGTTTTGAATGGTTATTTATTGTACATATTTAATGCAACAACGAGAGTTAAATATATAGGTGTTTGTTGAACAACTTCTTGATTTTTATTTTTCTGATTATTACCTATGCATCTTGCGTTTACCCTGGTTCCAAAATAAAACACCACAATGCGATATCCCACAGATTACTTCTCCCTTTAAATATATCCAAAGGTTCCCTTTTAATCTATCCAAAGCTGCAAAGGTTGTCTGTAAAAAATTGCTTTTAGCGATAAGACCACACATTGTGTCTCGCTATGTACTGCATTTATGTCACATCTACATAATAAAGAGTAAATATTCTCTTCTATTCCATTCTAGTCTATTCTACTGACTGAACATTTATTGAATGTAAACTTTGACTATTTAGTTTTTCTATTCTGTTCTTCTTGCGGCCAGCTCACGATTTAGCTTTTTGAGACGGGCAAAAGTTGCGCCCGCCGCCAATCCTGTATGGGGATGCGCTAAAGTAGCCCGCGAAATCCAAATTTCCTCGAAATGAAAATTTTGGCAGCAACATATTAATTCAAATTTTATCGATCGATATTGTGCCAACCGGACAGGGGCGCCAAAACTGTTGTAAAAAATAAAGAAATAGAAATATTATATGTGCTGGGCGTCTCTTTTATTGTAAAGATGCGGTGTGCCAGGTGGTGCAATTTTCTGCTACGCTTGAATTTGTCATATATATGTCGCCCCTGAAGATGGCGCTCGGGGCACGGGGCCCGGTTTGCCCCCCCATAGATCCCGGGCTGTACGACTAACCAATAACAGACTAACTTTATTTAACCCTAATTAAAGGTTTACCATCCAACTATCTTAGTTTATTCAGTTTATAAATCAGAAAAGGTTAGATTCCGTCTAGCCGAATAGATACAGTCGCACGTCGGTGATGGTGACACTTTAACTTTGAGCGTTGCTAGCGTAGTATGGAGTTTCAATAGATTATGAGGCCAGTTTGTACTGGTTTTATTACCACTGACGTGCGGTCTACTGTACCTCTACATTTGATCGACCCCATCGTTCGTCAGCGGACAGAGACACGATCATCAGCTTTCTCTTGCTTTTATCCCATATTATTTGGATTCTGCGCAGCATCTTCTTATCTTCTTCTTCCTTACTTCCCCACCTCACCACCCACCCCACCGCAACTCCCCGACCTGTCCTTAGTAACCTCAATTAATGTTAATATTATTGAAGTTTAAAAGTGTTTGTATAAACCAGAGATGTATATCGATGGTATAAACCTCAGATCAAATAAAAAACCAAAACAGAGCGCCGCGAACAATACAGTGAATCATGTCAAAACTACACCGCCGCTCTGTGCATACACGCTCACACGCACACATCTACAACCTTGTACAATGACACTACAATCAAACTACACCACACATGTTTATGAAACCAGCTTCACTTCACTGTTGACAGCGCTTTGTCTTGGTTTTTTATTTGGTACTAGCTGCCCGCCCCGGCTTCGCACGGGTAGCATAATGTACTTATCTACGGCGCACCTACCTACCCTACCCACTTACCCTACCTACCTACATACCTACCTACCTACCTACATACCTACCAACCTATCATACTCTGCTAAATTCACATTCATCAAACGCGCTAACTGTCCAACGTGCGAAGTTAAAAAACTCGTTAAGTTTTCTGAAATTTTCCAAGTTTCTGCGCAATTTCCTTATTTTTTCTTTCCGCAAGAACCTTCTCCTTACAATATCAAACACAACAAAAAAATAATTAGCAAAAATTGGTTCAGCCGTTCACGCGTGATGCCGTGACGTCATTTTAATACATACATATAGATGAGGGTATAAACCTACTTACAGAAATCGTTGATAAGATAATAAATGATTTCTGTTTATATTACACCTATTTTCATCAGTCGTCATGTCAGTAGTCACCCTCTTTCTACCCATACCATCTTTAACACAGTCTATCCATCTCTTCTTTGGTTTTCCCCTAACCTACTCCACATTCATACTCAAAAATTTCCTCACGACATTTTCCTCATTCCTCCGCATAACATACCATGACAACCGATTTCCACACAACTTTTCAGTCACAGATCGATACAGTAAAGATCTAAAAATAACGTGTAAACACCTCCCTAAAGTAACGATTTGTTACATTTGTGTTCATAAGGCCGTACCGCTCTTTATATAGGGTGGCAAGGACATCGACGGGAAAACTGTTACCATGGATTCAGTACATGATTCTGAAACGCCCAGTGTGGAAATTTTGTGTCAGTTATTTTTTTTTTAATCTGCTGTTCCATACACGTAGGTATTGCACTTTTCTATGAAACAGCTGTTTAAAAAAAAAATACCAACGAAAAATTTCAACGCTGGAACGTTCAGAATCATGTGCTGAATGCATGGTAACAGTTTTCGCGTCGATGTACCTGCCATCCTGTATAGTTCCCCACTTAGGTAATTGATAACGTTCAGGTACAATGTTTAATCTATTTTATGAGGGCTGTTAAGAGCTACGCTGATAGGACATATACAAGGTGCTTTTTTTATATCCCATAACTCTAGGGTATGAATGAGACCATATCAAAGAATCATCTGGCATAAGTTTTTTTTTTTTTTTGTAATTTGTCTTCAAAATAATTCGACAAAGTCACGATTATTATGTAAAAAACTCTTAGGTAAAATATAAAAAATTAAAAAAATATTTAATTCAGACAATTTTTTTTTCATAAAACGAAAATAAGACAACGTCGCATTTTCTTAGCTTTAAATATTAGTGATTGGTTTGAGAAGCTCGTGGCTAAGCTCGTAATAACTGCTGCACGGGTCGATCCGTCAGGTTAAGCTACGCTTGTCGGGCTTGGTCTGTGGATGGGTGACCATCTTTACATACCGAGACTCCTCCGTGCCGTTGAGCTGTCATTCATGTCATCTTTGACAGTCGTTACAGGTCCTCAGAAGCCCGAAAGTCTGACAACCAGTCTTATTACCAAGGGGTATCGTATTACCCAGTTACTGGGTTGTGGAGGTCAGATAGGCAGTCGCTCCATGTAAAATACTGAACTGAAACTGAAAGCTGACCCCAATAAAGTTGGGAAAAGGCTAGGCAGATTGATTGGTTTGAATGAAAATTATTCACTCGTACTTATCAATGAAACTTAGATACACACATCGAGAGTCTAGTGGTAAGTTATATATAAAAAAAAATATACTAGTTGATTCATTGACATGGTCTCATTAATACCCTAGAGTTATGAGATATCAAAATGAACACTTTGTTTAAGTAAGTGGTATATGAGCTACGTAATCTAATATTTTTAATAGAGGTGATAATGGCCATCTAAAAGCCAATTAGGCGAGTCTATCCATTACTGAATCTGTCTACAGTGATAAAGCTTGAACAAGTTTATTAAATAAATATGCCATCGTTCACGTTTTATTTAATGTATGCCTGTGTTGTGTATGTTTTGTTGTTCTTTTGCATACTCATCACAGAATTTTGAGAAATAACTTTTTACCTCTACGTTGCTACGACGTAGCCATTCAATGCGTTTTCGTAGCACGGCGTAGCACTCCTCAACAATTAGTTGTCTTCCATGTTCTCAACATCTGTCTTTTCGTACGTTTTATTGTTCAAGTTAAGTTTAAATAAAACGTTTAATTGTATACAAAGTTGGGAATAGAAAAAGTTGTAATTTAAACGATAAGCACGACTCGATGGTTCAACTATTTATCGTGCGTCACTGACTTGAGTAGGTACCTAAGGGTAGTCTATAATTACTTACAAATATTTAGTAAAACCAAACACATAACAAAAAAACAGTTTATTCATTTCATGCACGTTGATATAATTAAAATCATGCTTTACTTAAACGTTGGTGCTTAAAAATATACTTAAAAAATATGACAAACAAGTAATACTATAAAGTTAATGAAGAAAAAAATATAAAATAGTACTTTTGATTACATCACAAACAGAGTGTCCAGCATGTGATTATTCCTCAAGAAGTAAATCGTAGTTGGGTTTCTGCTTCAGGCGATACGAATTTTGGAATGCCTGGAGTGCCTCTGCGGGTAGCTTGTAGTCGACTATGACGGGGTCTTTGCCCAAATTCTCGATGTACGCCAACTGTAATTAAGAAACAAAGCTTAGGAATAGATCCAGCACGCTTAACACCATAATAGAAACGGATTTTGTCGACGGCAGAATAGAAAAAATGACAGATCTAAACAATCACAATCTGTCGTTTTGTCTATTCTTCCGTCGAAAAAACCCGTAGAAAACCCGTTTCTACGGTTGTCATGCTACGCGTGCAGAAGGTCATTTTTTTCGACGACTGTTCGCAGTAGCGACCGTTTACTTCTTGTAACCCATTTTCATTTCCTAAAAATATTTAACGACACACTAATATAATAATTGAGCTTCTTTTTGTGAGCCTCTAAAAAAATCGAAATCATCTTAATTTTATCACTTTTAATCAACTGTATAACCACAGAAGTGTGCATACGAAAAAAAAACGGTCGGCAACTGGCGGTACATTTCAGGATATTGATTCAACAAGTTGGGTCAGACAGTGACAATGAGTCGGTCGAGATATGAAAATAGTATTTTCAAATTACGAAATTATTTATTAGAAACTGCGCGTCTTTCATTATTAAGTGTTCTCTTGACGTTCGTAAAGGCGATATCATGAAGGATATAATTATTATTTATTAATTCATTTAATTCAGATAATTATAATCCTTATAAAACATTACACTTAATTTACACGTTACCCTAAATTAAATAATATACATAATATGAATAATATACAATAAAATAAAAATTGTGTTAGTATAATTTGACGTAAACAATGTGTTAGTGAGCGCCCAAAACAATGCGCATCCATTTGTTTTGGATAGGGCAATCCGCACGAGATACAATCATCTGCAGGATGCCGTTGCTACTGCCTCGCACACGCTGTGACAAGGAAGTTACCCTTTCGCGCATAATCGTGAAATAATAAAAATAATCATGAAAAATATTTTTGAAAACAATATGTAGATATCATAATTTTTACCGAGATTTTAATTTATTTAAATGGGTACAAACAATTTATAACTGATTAATTAATAAAAGTAGCAAAATTATATACTAACTTAACTAAAACTATTTACAAACTAAAATATAGCATCGAAAAATTCATCCGCATCGCTGTCGACTAGTAGTGTACCCAAGAGACTGGCCGCATTGCCACGTTGTATGGCAATGCTTAGCCTCTGCCCAAGGTAATAACAAGCCCCTTGGATTTAACTAAAGATAATTATGGCAACACAACATGTGAAGTGAGCGTGTCATGAAAATATTGTCGAGTCACTCTAGGTTTAGACTTAATATCACAAAATGTTCTATAATTATCTTAACATTGCGCAGTATGAGTTAACCGATCTTTATCATGAAAATACCAAGTACTTAGGTAGATACATGTTCGTCGCATTGGGTTCGAAAAACATTATTTTGGGCTAGGCAGGTGAACCAAGAATTTATTAAGCACTCAAATAATTGATATCTACTGTATATTTCCGATTGAGACGTGTAGCGATGCATAGTTTTTGCAATTTTCAGATTTGTTGTGTTAGAACATTCTATAGAATCTGCACGAACAATGATAGAACAACCAGTATTGTTGTTGTTATGTTTCGCCAGTTAGAGAAGAAAGCCAGTTCCTCTGTGGTTGAGGATTCCGGGTGAAGCTAGCTTCCACCTTATCATCACTTACCATCGGGTGAGATGCAGGCCAAGAGCTTCCCCGTTGTTGTAAAAAAACAACAACAACCAAATGCTCTGTGTCTACTGACACCAAGCGCATGTCAATAGAATCTACATACAACAAAATCTACCTAATATTAGCACTCTGAGCGCTTTATTTAATTAGGACTATTTATAATAGTAGATTGTTCGTATGTGATTATGTTGCCGTGCGATGGCCAAGTAATTCTATTTATTAAAGAAATAAAGTTGTGTAATATTGATACGGTCGCTATACAATGTTGTTAGTTAACAAATTAAGTAATATTTTAAGACAAAGTTGATGGACAGATACTCCCATAGATACGTACTGAACAAATTAACCGACTCTGTTTTACATTCGATCTCACAACTCTTTTCGGTAGAAGAACTGCGTTGCAAGACTTGCATTTTTGTACATGTTATGTTTTTGATGGGATAATATTTAGGTTACGTAACTTACCACCAAGTTATATTTCTTCTCATCCAGCCTTCCAACATCGCTGTTGATGACAAGCTGCCTCTCGAACCAGGGCCAGATCATGTAGTCGCCGTAGCCAGGTTGCTCTCCATCCAAGAACTTGGTGCCTCGTTGCTCCAACTCTGACTGAAGCATGTCAATTGCCCTGAAGTAGGCAGCGATGTTATCCTCCGTGATGGTGTCTGATCCTCTCACCAGTTTGAAGTATAAGGTGTGGATCTGAAATAAAATAAAGACATAACATAACAGCACGCCTTGTTTCCCCGAAGGGCTAAGCAGAGGTGTATAGTACACCCACATTTCCCCAGATATGTTTAAGTCCCATGTAATAGGGGGCGAGCCAATTGCCATCAACCGGGTACAACTCCAGATCCCGGGCTGCTATTGAGAAATTCCGGATAGAAATAAAATAAAATAATCTTTAATTCGGCTGCAACATCCATATGTACTGGATTAGAAATATAGGTTTCAGTTTTATTAACTTTAAAGTAAAAAAAACTGAAATAAGATATCGTCGTTGTATTTTATGTTTTGTGTTGAGTAATGTAAAATTATTTTGCATACTAATGTATAGAATCAAGTTTTTTTGTATTTTTTTCTCTAACTGAACAGACAGCAGTGCTGCTGGGGAGTTTGTTGCGCCACTTCTTCTTCCCAGCTAAAGCACTAGAGAGTGGTGAGGGGCGGGCATTTTTGGGGGACTGTCTTATGTAATTTTGACCAAAATGCTGATTCTCAGCCTAGTTTGAACAAATGACTTTTGAATTTTAAATTTTGTCTTCATTAGGTAATAAGCTTCCTCTTAGCATCGGCATGAATGATATTGAAATAACTCATGTCGTCGTAAAAATATTAGCCTGTTAACAAAGTGGTAGCGAGGACTGACTGCTTTACCTACAAACCAACTACTCTACCTAGCATGTAAGTACACTTATGTAAGTAGTAGTAAGGTACATAAAGGGTGGAAGGGACATGGACGCGCAAACTGTAACCATGAATTCAAAACATGATCCTAGACCATATCGTAGATATATTTAGTCTGTTATCAAAAAAAAAAAAAATAGCAATACCTACGCGGTCAAAGTGTATGGAACAGCATTTTTTTTTAAATAACCGACGAAAGATTTCAACGCCTTGGGGTCCAGATGTACTGAATCCTTCGCAGCTTGCGCATGGATGTCCCTGCCACCCTGAGTGTGACTCGTGAATGCAGTGCATGATGTAGTACTTACACAGAATCTGATACTTATCATGTAAAATTTTATTGGTAATGAAGTTAATCTCACTTCAATTGTAGGGTATATTTTACTAGTCGTGTTTATATCTCCCAGTTGTTAAAGTTTTAATTGAGTTTTGAATAATAATTTTCCTTTGTTTTGATAATACCTAAGGTAGTACTGCCGATACGCTTAGGGGCTAATTACGCCTATGCTAAATAACTTAGGTAACATACCTAAGTTACTTAACATAGGCCTGATCTCCTTAAGTATTGATCCTAGCGAAAAAGTGTATTAGACCTTTTTTGTAAAGAATTAATGTAGATTAATTAAGTCTTTGATAATGTTTTACTACAGGTTTACAGACTGCAGTTTTCGAGTTATTCACGAAAAACTGAAAAAAGAACCTTTACACCTCCCTACCCCTTAGCGGCGCCCCCACCCTTCAGTACTTTGAATATTATGTTGTTTAGGACACCCCCTTCCACTGCGCCAAAATTGGATTTTACACGGATTATTTCCACTATTTGGGCTTTTTTGGTCGGGCTAATACGAGTAGGTACGTGGTGAGTAGTCACTGTGTCGTTTTTAACAACAGAGAACGGGAATTTCGCTGTAAGTTTTAATGATTTTTTTAAATAGTTGTAAACTGTAAGGCTTATTTGTTAGTATGATTATTCTACCGTTCATAACCAGTTTTTCTATAGTATTTAGCAGTCGATTTTCCATTATATTTCAAAATTATTAGAAGTATCCTTAACGGTAATTGCGCCTAGGCGTTATTACCCATACCAAATGCTACTACCATAGGCGCTTTTAACCATCTCGTGAGCTTGTCATAAAAGGACTTTATGTGCACATTATGAAAATACATACATTTCATGAACACATTCTGTTCTTCATCTTCATTTATTATATTATTCGACAGACCTACCTTAATTTATACTTTGTTGTGATCTTCAAAACAAGACCTGCGATATACGGAATTGAGTATTTTTTCAATGAAACAAAAAAACGGTCGAGTTATATTTGGAGACGATTATAGTTAACATAATTACATGTTGTCTAGACCTGAATGATTAATCATAAAACAAAACATGATCGTGACAGCATTTGCAAGTCATTATTTATCAGGTAGTTATCTCACTCAACTTTGTTTATAATGATAATGCAATGTAAAGCCGGGCGCACACCAACAAAACTCAGCCAGACTATCGCTATTAAAAAACCTGGCCAAGTGCGTGTCGGGCCACGCACAACGAAGGGTTCTAAGTTGGAATGAATTTATTCCAAAAACAAACTAAAATTTGTAGTTGAATAAATGTTCTCCCATACTTCGATATAGGTCAAGTTCAATCCTCCAACGGCAAAAGTAAGTTTGTAATCGCAAAAAAAATCATAAGTGTTAAAACTAAATAAACAATTTTCTGACTTTTTCCTTTACTTGTACTGTGAAACCTTACTACTTCTTGCCAAATTTCATGATTCTAGGTCAACGGAAAGTACCCTTAGCTTTTGCTCCATTTGCTAGTATCCAAATATGTCACATATACGGCCGTAGTTTTTTATTGCGTTGACTTAGAAGCTTGATTTTTTTTTTTTGGAGCTCCATCAAATCCGTAGGTCCGTCTACTACGGTCCCTCCGTAGTAGATGGACCTACGGATTTGGTATTAATTTCAAACCTCTGCGCGTTCCTGAGAAAAAGGATCTTGACAGACAGACCGACAGACGGACGGACGGACGTGCTACGAAGTGATACTCTATGGGTTCCGTTTTTTCCTCTTGAGGTACTTACGGAACCCTAAAAACAATAATCGTGCCAGTTTATTTACAGACAGTTTTGTCTAGGTCTATGCACGGCTTAAAATATTGCTGTAAAAAAGTAGACAAACAAGGAATACTTACCGCGCTGCAAGCTTCAACAATTATCTTGTCTTTGGCCTTCAGCAGAGGGTCTTTAGGAAGAAGAGGCCTCTGTGGGTATACATCGTCCAAGTACTCCACGGTCACCAAGCTCTCGAGGACAGAAACACCTTTTGATATCTCCAGTGCTGGCACTTTGCCTTTAAAACAATAATTATATTATGAATTTATGTTATGTAAAAAACAATATTGAAAGACTTCCTAAAAGTAATTCTAGATAAAGGTTTACAAATAAAAAGGTGCTGGGTCACAACACTTCATACCTACTTCAAACATAATTAAGTAGCTGACCCCAAAATTTCTGGGGACCAACTCAAGCGGGAGATCTGTCACATAGGATATTCCTCGGAACTCATTTTACATTTCACCTAAGTTCCTGCTTGCGTTATTAACAAGGTGTAAAAATAACGAGTCAAAGCCCCGACATCGGTGGACAACCGATTAGCAGATATAAAGGCGGAGCCCCACCGCTGCACACGGAGAGGCTACGCACGTGTGTCTAGCTTCGCTTTGCAAGAAAATTTATGTAATAACATCCACTGCAACCCACGAACACGCTGCGCATGAATACAAGATTAATGACGTCATTGCTACACGCGAATAAGGCGCCCACGCAACTCAACGCTGTCAACGCTATGCACGCGGTAAACGGAAGCGTGCGTCTGCGTAGCTTCACTGCGGGTGGTGGGACGTGGTGGGACATAGTCATGGGTTAATATTCGAGTACAGTGTGTGCTGCAGTGGAAACGTAGACCCACGTTCTCAGACAAACGAAAACACGCAGCCAAAATGCGCCGCGTGCCCGTGCACAGCGTGCGCTACGGTGGCCAGTCTCTTACCAAAGGCACTAACGGAGGTAAGCCATTCGGGTTTGTCCTGGAGGTCGACGTTGACGATCTCATAGTCGATATTCTTCGCGTTCAGAGCCAGGATGGTGCGCTGCGCGAATGGGCAGTAGCGCATGTTGAACACGCGAAGCTTGCCGGTGAACGGCGGGAGAGCATCACCTGCATTAAAGAATAAATTATCATTACCTACTAGCTGTTGCCCGAGGCTTCGCCCGTGTGGAAGTCGAAAATTATCACAGGGTAACGTATTGTTATATTACCTAGTTTATGTAGTATTAATGGATACTTATGTGGTAATGTAATAAAATTGCTCGTCAATATTGACACGCCGCAAAGTGCTAGCACATTCTACTGACGCATAAACACTGTAGTTGAAGTACTTAGTACTTACCATATCCTACACCGATAACCACAATTAACCTAGTTTGAGAACATGTTTATGAATGAAAAGTTGCTAATGTCTTGTTTACAGTTACAAATTATTGAAGAGTAGAAAGAAAATACTTTAAGACCACATTTAGCAGATTTTGTAATTGAGTCCGCCAGGTGAAGAGTAGACGGATACATTATTAAAAGTCACTACTACCATGGTTCGCTACAACCTATTGTGTGATCCCTTTTCAACGGACTTCCAAAAAGGAAGTTTTATTTTTTTATGTATGCCCATCGATTTCTCCTTCATATACCTAGAACAATTTAAAAAAAAAAAATTGTATGAAAGGATACGCTACTATGCTCTCAAATTGGTCCCATATAAATTTGATTAACTTTATTTATGTAGGTAGTTTTTGAGTTAGCTTCAATAATACTTATTTTTCCCACATAGTTATGAGGATGATAACTTCCTATCACTGTTATTTACATTGCAGGTAGTGGTATTCGAATTTATGTGGGGTAGGTACACACGGCTACAGATCAAGCTGTACATTTCCAGTATAAGCTGAATTCGCATTGTCAGGAAGTCCTATACAACGCGAGATCAGCATTAACTGGAAATGTATAGCTTGATGTGTAGCCGTGTGGTACACACGGCTACACATCAATCATCATGGCACAACCAAGAAAGTAAAAAATAAAAACTTTTTACAAAAAAAACAACTGACTTAAAAAAAAGACTACAAGTGAAAAATAACTATAATTTCCGAAGTCGGTGGCAAAAAACCAAAATTCAAAACCAAAGACACCGATTTCCAAAATAATTTTTCACTTTGTAGTTTCTTTTTTTGGAATTCGGTTAGTTTTGTTTTTGTAAAAAGGTTTTAAGGTTCCGTAGAAAACAAGGAACCCTTATTATAGTTTCACCATGTCCGTCTGTCTGTCCGCGGCTTAAAAGCTGTGATTTGACATATATGTATACATAATAATCATGCCGACAAAGAGGTAAAATAAAATCAAGAAAAATATATTTTTAGGGTACCTCTCCTACACGTAAAGTGGGGATGTTTTTTTTTCTCATCTACCCCATGGTGTGGCGTATCGTTAGAAAGGTCGTTCATAAATATTGTGAGTTTGTAAAAACCATTTTTGGATTTAGGGATCCGTTTGCGAAATATTAAGCTTTTAACTGAAAATGTTTGTTAGAGTCAAGTGTGAAAAAATTCACAACAGTAGTATATATAACCAAATTAAAAGGAAAACTATCAGAGCTAAGTAGGCTGTACAGGTTAATGAGTAATAATCAACCAACTTAAAGCAGTTTGAAAAACATGATCTCCCATTCATTCCGTATGGGAGAACATGTTTTTCAACTACAATGTTAAGTTTGTTCTTGGGATAAATTCATCCCAACTACGGAACCCTTCATTGTGCGTGTACCGACACGCACTTGGCCGGTTTTGTTTTATTATAAAAACTAGTACTTAGAGTTTAATTTTTTGCTAAGCATCTAAGACCAGTTCTTTATTTACATGCATCATATATATTATGTCGGCGCCATCTAACACTCTACAATCAACAAAATAAGCCGGTAAACACTCACACAAACACATAGATAAGATGTATGAATGAAAACTTGCAACTTGTTTAATTAAATGTGGGTACCTTACTAATTGAAGAGTAAGTATAACTAGGTAGCTACTAGCATCTAAGTTCAACTTTATCAAGTTCAGTTTCTCCAATAAAGTACCTACTTACCTAATTTTAAATTAAAAGAATCTGTTGTGGTCGTGAATTAATTAGACAAAATCAGACCTTTACTTATACGAAGACATAGTTACTTATATACCTTGAAAAACTATATATGGAATGTTATAAAATGTTCTATAGAGCTTGCTTATAATTTGACGCAAGACGGCTCTGATTTGTGACATAAAAAAACCTGTTGGCGCATTAATTATTACTCCTGGCATACCGATTAACTGTAGGTATACCAAGAGTTACCATTAATGCGACGTTGCTCAAATAAAATAGTTGAGTAGAGCTTGCTTATGGCATCTGCCCCTTTGAAAGCTTTTCAATTAATTTACTCGACTTTTGATCTTACTAGAAGAACTTTTTAAATTACGCGCCTATCAGCAAATGATACCCGCCACAAAAATCAGATTTGCGAATAAATCATGCAAACATAAATATGTAAACATTAACTTCTTCATAAATCCTTGGTTTTAAATAAGACATTTAGGTACACCTTAATATTTAGCCATATCTCATTTTCAACTTTATTTATCTACGCAATTATTATCTCTGGTACATTTTATAAGCCACAAAAAGCCAGTGCTAACACTACCTAATGATTATTCTGTAGACTTGTTTTTATCAAAACATTGTTGTTTTAGTTTATTATCTATACTTTACAATGTTCACTTATCTACCAGAGACATATATATGAATAAATGTATAAATAATATCACAACTAACCTTTTGTCAGGTGCTTTGTGTTGAAGTTCCTCTTGACCTTGCCTGCTGCCATGTTGCTATAAGGTAAAACGTATCCGAGCGCTCGTCCGAGTGTCCGTACTCCGTGAAGTGAGGAGTATAAATGCACAGCGAAACTGATTGTTGACGATAACATAGCGACTATTTAACACTGCTCCAAATGCCACTGATGATATTGATTCGACAAGATCTAAAACTACTAGTACGACGATGACGTAAAATTATATTTTCTGTTTGTATAGAAACATCACATTTGAACTTTGCCGTGATAAATGTTTTTTTTTAATGTTTAATCTTGCGATCACACCAAAATACTGGTCTTGTTGGACATAAACAGAAATAGAATGTGAAATAAAGATAAGTATAAAATGATAAGTCGGATATAAAAATGAAAGTCATTGGCCACTGTTGTAAGAAGCTTCAAATATATTTTATATATTATTATTATTATATTTTTGAGGTATTACCTTTAACCGTAGCCGCTTTCAGTCCCTGGTAATAGCATTTTAAAGTAGTTCCCTAGGGGAACCTAATATGAAGCTCGTAAAATAGGCGTTGGCCGCATTACCTAGTTCATGCTTTTAAGACACACAGATAGGAGCATGACCATGACTAGCCGATTTCCAGAATTCATACAAACACTCAGAAATAGTACCCACTTCTAAATAATTGAATTAGTCTAATGAAAGCAAAATGCCCGTTCACATTTCACCTAATTTAATTGCTTTACGTACCTACCTAGGTATATGTACAACTGAAAGTTTAAGGGTAGAATATACCCAATTTTTCCAGGGTTTAAGTAATAGCACCCATCAAAGAAGAACACCAAATCAGACCTACCAGAAGCATTGTTCATGGAGGATTTTGATTTGCCCCATAATAATTTTACATTTAGGTGCAAGTAGGTACACACACTGCCTGAAACCTATTTAGATACACATTTCCCAGTCACGAGTGACGAGACCAGCCTGTTATGCTGGGGCCACATTGTCGCGATAAGGCGAACTAAACTTCGCGCGCTCTCTTTCATGCTGGGGCTACATTGTCGCGATATCGAGAACTTTAATTCGTGCGCTCTCTGTTGCTCAGCGAGTCGTCGAGCAGTGTGCGAGAGAGAGCGCGCGAAGTTAGGTGTCTGAAGAAAACAATACCTGTTAACAGGTATGTTTTTGCCGCAGTACCTTGTACTAAGGTACAAAAAGGCAAAGTCAAAGTTTTTATTTCTAAACATAATTATGTGTTAAATAGGTTTTGTAAATAAAGTAGGTCAAGTAAAGAGTCTATGTTCTGCAGTTGACGGCGAACAAATATAAAAAAAAAAATTAACAGTATTTTTTGTTGAAATTAAATGACAAGCATAATCAAAGCTAAATTCTATCCTCGACGGCATGTGAAGCCAAGTCAGAGACCCATGGGCGGCTTTAAAACTCTGACATTTATACACAAAGTTAACAATATTGCAAGCAAAATTTATTTATACATATAAATTGTTAGAAACATACCTACTATGTATCAGGTAATTATAAATTTTTAATATATTTGCAAATGAAAAACATAATCATAAATTAAATACTAGGTATTTAAAAAAAATCTCGACGCACATATTTATCCACATATCTTGATTTATCTTCTAGGTATTCATTAATAGGATAATAGGCCTTTTGTGTTAGGAAATAACACAAAAGAATATTTTATATATATTTTTTTATATATAGACTATTTTTTTTATCATTTAGCTCGTGTATTTCTCATAGGCTTCGGTATGTATATTATGTTGCCCTGTCATTATATTTGTAGGTAGGTAGGTCCTGCATAAACATCATTATTTCTGCCGAATATATCCACTGCTTGACCCAGCCGTCGCCACATTGACCCGTCCTGTACTTCTCGCAATCAGTAGATTCCCGCGACCTTCACCACTTATACAGTTGCACTCGAATTACTAACTCACGGAAAGGGATAAAGCAATACCTACCTAATCGAAATATTCCCATTTGAGGCTTTCTTTACATAAGTAGCTAAACAAACCCTGCTCCTACACCTTTTTTTCAATTAAGCTGGGGTGGTTTCCAAGTTCCAATTACCCATACAATTTCAGTATCCTTCATGATCAACAGTGTCCTTCACCAAAGGACGTTGTACGACCGACACCGGTGTAACCTTTGCATTTTGAACGCGTGGGAAGAGACCCAAGACGCCATAGGGATCTTTTGTGACCACTCCAAAGCATTTGATTGCGTCGATCACGAAACCTTACTCTTGAAACGTGAGCATTACGGACTTGGAAAAACGGTGCTCAATTTAGTAAAATCTTACATAAATGATAGACAACAGTAAGTTCAAATAAATGGTGTCAATTCACTCGGATTAAAAGTAAAAATTGGTGTTCCACAAGGCTCGATATTGGGTCCTTTCCTCTTTCTAGTGTATATAATGATCTACTCGATTTATTAAAAAATCAACCACAAATAAACTAGAGATTGTTCCTAAGTACAATATGGCGATGTCAAAACATTAGAGGCACCTCTATGGGATCATCAGCATGGTTCCTTTCTAGAAACTCATTAACACAACCGTAAGCCAAAAGACGTCGTTCATTTTATAACTCAATAAAATGCAGAATCTTCAGAATTTCCATCTACAGAGTCGGCTATAAGAAATCGTGCTAAGGGTTTTGATAATTTTATATAAAAAAGACGATTTCCTATATCTCAGTTTAAATAAAATAACATTACCATGGCACCCAAATACCAAACATGCGTGGCGGGCCACTGGCGTACGTACACGTGGTGTGTCAAAGGATTTCTGGATTTCATGAATATGAGCAAAAAAAAAAACAATGTGCCAAGACTGCCAAGTCATGTGGTTGGTCATGTCATTTCAGTTAAATGTTGCATGGTTACAGTTATTACCATTTAAATTAGGAATCTATTTGTGTGTTGGATTGATGGGGTTTTCATGAATTTAGATGAAACTATGAGCTTTTATAGCGTGAGTTATTTGTAATGTACGATAATTAAAACAAAACAATATTTATTTTGCGTAAAGAAAACGACAATTTGTATTTTGTCTGACTCGTAAAAAACAGGAAGAAATACCTAATTACTTTATGTTTGTTTTGTTTTACTAGAAAAGATAGATTTTAAAGGGAGTTTTCAACCCAGTGAGGAAATTTGGTATATACATTTGGCAACACTAAAAGGTTTTTTTTAAAATTTACTGCTGTCAAATCAAGTGGAAAGGAGGAGGTTTCGAGGTTTATATTTGAAGGCCAGCCCCGACAGCAGATCATTTCAAAATAAAATTACTGCGATTTGTGGAGCTACTGCTGACTACCGGCACATTAATAGTGTACAATAAATTAAACAAAAAGGAAGTCTCCAACAAAATGTCTGAAAAGCATTTACAAACCGGTACGTTGCTAGGTTGCTGCTTTATCTTACTTATTTTATGATTATTGTGCCGAAAAACTTCGTAATAAAAATTAACCTCATTTGTTTTTTTATTATCAGGTGATGCTCTCCCTCCGTACGGCGGCAAACTTCGCTTGTTCGCGATGAGATTCTGCCCTTACGCCGAGAGGACTGTTCTTGTTATGAATGCAAAGAATTTGCAATACGATACAGTATTCGTTAATTTGGATCACAAACCTGAGTGGGTTTTCAACTACAGCCCTAAAGGTAAGCTATCATTGCATATTTTTACTAGAATAATCAAAAATAGTAGTGCAAAGTATTAGGATAAAAAGTGTTATTTTGCCAGTAAGATGTTAATTCAAATGCCCCATCTCAGCTAATGACTAAGCAGCTAATAGCTAATGCCTAATCTAAACATACTGTTTGGCACTTACTTAAGATTTGTTGCACATCTCACAGTGAATTGATCATTTATACAAAAATTGGGCAACATCGCAAATAGCTGCCAAATATTTCGTTTTTTTTATTAATTTGGCGATATTACTGTGTGGAAATAATATGGCTAACCGCTAGTTAACTAAAATATTGATTATGAAATGCAATAATTAATATTATAACACCGAATATTTCATTATAGATTTAAAAATGTATTTGGAAAGTTTCCAAATGCCTAAAACGGTTATATTTCGGCCATATTTCTTATTTCCAAACAGTAATATTGGCAAATTAATCAAAACAGGTAAATATTTGACAGCTATTTGCGACATTGCCAACTTTTTGGATGAACGCTCTTAATAATACAAAAATAAGACTTGCTGGTATTTTATAAAAATGGCGGTAATGTAGTGTTAGTTTTTAGTAGGTAGGTACTCTGATGGTGTGAAATGTTTGTAAATAAATATTTTGCAATTATTCAAGCATTCAATTACTTACTTACCCTTGAAAGAAAATGTCATGTGATTAGGTCGCTCAGCCAAAAATTTGCTTCAATTATTGTGCCCTACATTAAGGGCGGCCAACCCGTCATACTTTTCATACAAACACTCGTACGTGATTATGGCGTTGTAACACATCTTTCTTTGAAATTTTTAAACTAATATGTATCTGGCACTATATCTAGGTTTCTATGAAAGCAAAAAATAAAAAAGAATTAAAACAAATTCAGTATAAGCCTCCAAAAATCTGCTTTTTTGCACAAATTTTACCCTAACTTTGGCCGGTCATAATATACTCATAATTGGTAAAGAATACATCTGCATTGAAACCTCGCATATGTAATGGAAATTCTAAATATCAAACATTTTTTTCACAAACTTGTAAGGTTTACTCAAAAACACGTATTTCCTGATACAACTTTTTACACACTATTTTTCGTACAATGTTATCGCGTTCTCGCTTGTTTGTTAGCAGTTCTCACTTGCGCTCGATGAAACAACAAGCTTTTCGACCATGCTCGCGTTGACGATAGACGGACCGGGAAGGGCCCTCTTATGTTGATTCTACTATTTTGTTATTTAAAAAACAAAATCAATCTACTATGATATTTTTTGTATATTCTAGGCACTGTACCAGCTCTGGAGTATGAAGAGGGTAAAAGCTTATTTGACAGCAACATCATAAACTTTTACCTGGATGAGAAGTACCCAGATGTCCCCCTGCAGTCGACTGACCCACTGCGCAGGGCTGAAGACAAGATTATAGTTGAACTGTTTGCTGCGGTAAGCATTCTCATTACTTATTAAAAAAAAAGAGTTTGATGATTTTAATTTAAAAAAAACCTAAATTGTGAAATAAAGCAAAATCCACAAAAGCCAATAATTGACTGTTGTAATTATTATTTTATTTATTTATTAATATATCCATATATTTAGTATAGCAATTTAGCCATTAATATTAAATTCAATCTCTCTCTCAATAACTCTGTTGTCTCACAGAACCACAAACATTCTTATAACATTATAAGCAAATCAGTCTAATCTCCAGTAAATCATTTTTACAGGCTCAATCAGCATTTTACACCGCTGCTTATAATGCACAAGCTCTGCAGCCAACAATGGTAGAGAACTACCACAAGGGTCTGGAAGGTTTGCAGGCACGACTGAAGGAACGTGGCACCAAGTTCTTACACGGAGACTACCCTGGATTAGTGGACTATACTTTGTTCCCATTCTTGGAGCGCTTTGAAGCCTTGCCGCTAATTGGCAAAACTGAATTCGAAGTGTCCAAGACAAAATATGAATTATTGGTGAGTAAGCATGATGTTTTAAGTAGTTCGGTCCCCAGCCATAAATGGTTCACATCAACTTTTAGAAGTAGGTAGAGCAATGTCTCCCACACATACCTGTCTGACAGTCTTTCTAAAGCTCAATGATGCCAGGTTTCTTTAAAATCTTTAATATATTGTACCTTTATTTCAAAGAATGCATTGATGACTAGCATAATACACTTACAATGGCAATGCATTACATTTTGATAGTTCAACGACATCCATCGTGTTATTTACGTTGTTGAGGAATTGAATTTTTCGAATATATGAAGCAATTAATTAGCAATTTCCTTAAAAATCCTTTGGATTATGATTTAACGTGTGTTACGCAATTGGGGTGCACAACTTTCCATAATTGTAAGTTGAAAATCTAGAATAGCATTAAATCTGAATACATTGTTATAGGTAACCTACATTGAAGCTATGAAGGTAGTTCCTGCCGTCAAGTTGTACTACTTGTCCCCTGAGACTCACGCTAAGTTCATTGAGTCGCACAACAAGGGTGACGCTAACTATAACATGCTGGACACCAGCGCCGTGTGCTGCATGCGCCCAAGGAAGAAGAAGGAATAAATCACGACTGATTGAAACAACCACTGATATTACTGAAAAACATTATTATACCTACTCTATCAAATTACAGTAGTACATTCAACTTTACAATAAAGTCCTTACTTTTTTTAAAATTCAATTTGTTTCAATGACTGCCCACTTATCTTATCAGTTCGATAGATAGTGGTTATATTTTTGGTGAGCAAATATGTATAAAGGGTTCTTTCGGGCTGTGGTTTTCTACCGAAAATAGAGCGCCATCTGTTTTTATGTGGATAATGTATTTTTTCAATGACCATTTTTGAATGATGATGATGAACTTGTATGCCATTGCCATTTTACTTTTTCCATAGGTATTACAAATGATTACCAATGACCATCAAGTTAAATCGATCAGTAACACTACACTTATCATATTATCGCCACTATCATTACTTGGGAAGTTGGAAAACACATTTTCTCAACAATCAATCATGATTTTTATGTTCATGGACTCACGGTTCGCTATGGCCGTGAACTTTCGGTTCGCTTACCTAGCGCAATAAGCAAAGTATTTACTTTTGCGATGTGGTTCGCGGCCTCATACAAAAGTTTGATTCGGGTCTGTCTGGGTGTGTATCATGCATGTCATCATAGACTTCTTTAGAACACATGAAATACTATTAATATTACCTATTATCAAATGAGTCTGCAACCAAGATGACAAATCATTTGTAAGGTCCAAAACTATAAGTACTTATCATATTAAAGGAAATAATTAATTTTAAATATCGTCTTTCCGTCATAGTCAGCGATATGACAGATTAATGCAGATGGTACACTCCGCAAAATCATTTAAATAAAATGCGACTCTTGCTACGACACAATAAAGTGAATTCAGGTCGCACAGCGCTATTTACCTACATTTATATTCACCTAGAAGTTGCCTTTCTTTCTATCGCGTAACTCTTATATCCTTCTGAATACGCTACGATCACTGAATTAGACCAACAAGACCAGCCCGCCGCGTACTTATACCTAAAATGCGGAGTGAATTTTTCTGAAAACTGTTGAGTCACCTTGTAGTTGTGATGACGTCAGAATATTTGTACACTCCCTTAACTAATCGACGAAGGCTCGAACTCGTTGGTGGGCGTGACTGTTATGCATGCTAATTATTTATTTATTTATCTAGTTTTTATTTATTTTTGAGGATTTATAACGAAAACGAGCGCGTAAAATTTTATGAACAGACATTAGTGCGTATAGATATTATGGAAAAACTACTAGATGTATTTACTCAAAATAAAATTATTTTTACTTTTCAATAAATTATCTATCCCTGTACGGTTTCTATTTTGCAATTTTTTACTACATACGTTATTTATTTACACCCAAAGACAAGTTAAAATTTGCGTGGAAATATGGAACTTTCGACGCTCATAACTTCCAAACCAATTTTTTTTTTTTAAGTCTGCTTCCATGCAGGGCCAGATAATGACAAGACAAATTGATATATTTTGTTTTGAAAGTACACCGTCGAACAGACGAGTAATCATCATACTACGTTGGTATGGAAGAATGACCGACTAACGTACCCACACACTATCATCCTCGTCTCCGTGGTGCTAGCTGAGAACATAATAATCTCATTAGTACTTTCCGTTAGCCGGGACTCAAACTCGAGCTATAATCATAATAAAACAATTGTCGACCTGCCCCACAGAACACTGTCCTGGCCGTCAGGGACTCTTTATTGGTAACTAGTTGTTATAAATACCAAAAATATGGCCACGCAGCAACGAGCTGCGTGAGTACCGAAGCCTGGTCGTAGGTATAACTTATCGTTGACTACAGTATACCAGTCCGTTGTCCCACTTACCCTCGATTTGCCGCTGTCTAAGCACATTAGCCGGCTGCTACAAAAATCTAATGTAGCCTTGAAGATGATTTATGCAATATTTGCAGTCGGCTTCCAGTCTAACCGGATCCAGCGGAATACCAGTAATTTACATGGAGCGACTGCCGATCCGACCTCTACAACCCAGTACCTGGATAATACGATATCCCTTGGTAAGACTGGTTGTCAGACTTTCGGACTTCTGACGACCCGACTGTCAAAGATTTCACGAATGGACAGCCAGGGCCAACGGCATAACGTGCTTTCTGAGGCGAGGAGATTTAAACTGTATTTAACCATTTTTTTTTTCAATAAATTTATTTATTTATAAAGTCGACGGGCAGACAAACTGCCGACAGAAAACAATAATCGCAGAAAGGTGACGTTTAACAACTTTTCAGGGAAGGAAAATGAAATACGATTTTATAATATAAAATTTATATATTTCACAAATGTTAACACAACCTCCAATAATGTTTGTGTGCCAATCACTGATGTGATGTGTTCATACAAAGCACTTTGTTTCCCATCTCATCCAACTGCGTGTTTTTGCGTAACATACAACATTAACGTACCTACTACGCTATGGCCTAGTAAATAACATTTATGCTTGAGATTCAACTATTCAACGAGTACCTATGTAAAATACGCGCGGATAAACGCCATACAATGAATACAATAAATAGTTTAAAGTATTATTTTTGATTTTATGTTCACGACATTCATAGCGTTAAAATATAAATCGAGTATTTGTTATTTAAAGAAGGCATATCATATTATAAAGTAAAATAAATTATCACATGTGTTCATGGTTAAATAAAATCGTACATACAAAGAGCATACATTTAATATTAGTGAGGAAGCACCATACTACCTAAGGTAAATGAGATCTCTGATACAATGCGCCCGATACTCGAGTTTATCAGCAATCTAAGTAAATAGTGGAAAACAGTGTTATGCTATTATACAACATGTATTTGCATAATATTATCTGTTACACTAGAACTGAACTGAATCAGAGATATCATTGTACACGTAACTCTCACTGACTCCGGGTAGGCACAGATAATGATTCATGTGATCATGATAAGTCGTTAAGTACATCGTGTAAGTTTTAGTTACATTGTATAATGAAGATAATAAACAAAAATGTCATAACGAGTTGTATATTGCACTAATTTGTACTATCCTAAGCTAAAACAATTACTAAATAATACTAATTAAGTACTTTTTTGAAAGAGTACTAATTAAACGTGCATTTTTTAATTTGGCGCTGAAAATGAGGCCACAAATATTTGCGTTAATGCGGATGTGAACAAAAAAAAAATTTACAGTCCGTCTTTGAGATTATAAAAAAATATTGGACACGTATATTTTCTTTTTTTACGTAATCTAAAGATACACTGAGGTAAAATGTGCCATGACGTCATGAGTATGTAGATTTTATACATACTAGTGACGTAGCGACCCCCACACCCCAACCTAAAATGCATTTTCTCTAAGTATTTTTTTATTAATATAATAAAGCAAAAAATACGTGTCTAATTTTTTTTTATTAGCTGACTGACGGACTAATTAGTTTTTTTTTTTTTTTACCAAGGTTTCATCCCTATTATGAATAGTGTTCGAGACGTTAATATGACTCAGCATTATTCTGAAGGACACTTTGCATTTTGACTATGTAACCTCAGAGTAGGAACAGCATATTAAGAAAACATTCTGGTTCTAACTCTGACCGTTGCATTAGTTGTAATGGACATTGAAATAATACTCTTTAATAAATAAAAATGATATCAGAGTAAAGGAGTAATATCATTAGGAATGTATAATTTCGATCATTATCAACTGACTTAGCATTTAGCAATATAGTAACACCAAAAATCTTCTAAAATGTGGAGTCGGGAGATTATTCTATGTCATGCATCAGGTTAAAGCGTTCCCTTACTTTTATTAACTAAAACATGTTTATGGCATAAGTAAATGTATTGTGGTTTCATTGTTAACGAAAACAGGAAACATGGTTGTGGTAATATAATTTAAATATTATCAATTTCCTGGTTAATGTGTATCACAACTCAAACTATTTGAATTTGTTTTATATACATTTTTATTGACTCTTCGTTTTGATCGATTTTGCAATAAAGAACTCTATGCATCTGCTTATTTCTTTATCGGGCGACTGTATTCAAATACTTTCGCTCAATGTTTTTAACACGACGAGTTTACCGCACTCGTTCACAAAAAAATAATTTTGTTAGTGGACGTGAATTGATACGAAAACATTGATCACTGTGACTAACAGCTAAGCGTTATTCTGCAAAATGATTGGAATATGATTTGCACTACTTGACGGAAACATCTGAAAATTTTGGCCTACGTCATGTTCCACATTTCGCTTCGCTCAGTAGGCTACAACACTGCACTATTGTTAAGGCTATCTATCATACATGGTAAGTTCTAAATTTAGATCTGTCTGACCTTACCAAAATCCGTACCGTGTGTGGTCGTACGGGCCGCAAAATCTACGCGCGTACGGTTGTGCCCGGTTGATGGCAATAGGTTGGCCCCCTATTACATGGGACTTAAAGATAACTGGCGAAATGTGGGTCTGCCTACTCAGTAGTAGGCAGACCCACATTTCGCCAGTTATCAGAGCAGAGCTGTACCAGTGTACAGCTCTGCCCTACCCTTTATAACATAACATCACGCCATGTTTCCCAACATGGCGTGATGTTATGTTATGTTATCCATGTATGGTTAATTTGGTAGCGTTTAGCCAAACGAAACTTGATGTAGATGATAACTCGATAGATATTCCCGCTTCAATACTTGCTTGACTTGTTCAAGTTCACTGCTATGTTTTCTTCTTAAATATATTCTGTAAGTTCATATTAGACTTGGACTGTTGGAACATCTGCGTGACTCTCCTGCCGACCTCCTGCGCCGCCTGCAGGTTGGTGTTGGGGCGCGGCGGGGGCTCCCGTATCATGTCTGCGCTGCTCCCGATGCCGGCTACGTTGTGTATTAGGGCTTCTATTGCGGCCTTGTATTTAGATAAAGCTGGAGCTTGCACGCATTCTTCTAATTTTCTGTTTGGAGAGTAATAAAATTAGTATTATGTGAGTTAGGTGTGATAAGAATTAGAATTGTTGTTTAAAGTGTTTGAAAATTAAACCTGCTGTAAAATTGGATATAACTTTGTGGAGAACGCGCAACGAATGCGCAGTGTTACGACGAGGCTGTATGTTTAACGTCACATTTAACGCTATATTTTACAGGCTGAAAAGATTGAGTTTCCTTTGAAGAGTAGTAAGTCCCGATATTTCAGTAAAGGCGCAAACAGTACGCGACTGTTCAAATGTTAATAGAGTTTCAGAAAACGTTCGGCTTCTGTAGAGCGTCGTCAATGGTTACAATATTTGTAAATATGTCAGCACCAGGTATCTATCACATAATTAATTTATCCGTCATTGCTCCATTTTTAATTGTTTGTACAGTAATTTTATTCTAGTGTAGTGGTATGTAACCCACACATGCACACAAACTTGGAACTCAATTACTTAAGATGTCGCCCGTCTGTGAATTGAAGCAGTATGAATTCACCAATCAAAACGACACACGTCACACACACAGTCAGCACTAACTGCTGTTCGCGTCATCTCGCGTCATTTTATATTATCCTAATATTAGTTACTTGTTTATAAACCGTGTTTAGTTATGATAACTTGATTATTAAATTCATTGTATTATATTGAATGTTACAATGTTACACTTAATTTCATTTACTACAGAACCACTACCACATCCTAACAAAAGTTCTATAGTTCTATACTAGGTACACCGTCTTCGAATTTACTTTTATGTATATAAACTATTGTAAAACATTTTAAAAGCGTAACTATGGAGTTTCTTGCTCATTCTTCTCCAGACGAAACTACCTTTAAGCAATGAAGCAACTAGAATCAATTCTATTTTCTTGTAAATTTGAACGTTCAAAAGTTCCTTTTATGTGCCTAATTGAATAAATAAATGATTAGAGTTTGACTCGATGTGCCATATTAATCGTGTGGGTAGTGTACCTGAGTGCGGGTAGAAGGGCGGGGTGGTGTCGGCAGTGGTGCACGGCGAGCTGCAGGCCCGGAGTGAGCGCGGCCAGCACCTCGCGCGACAACGGGCCGCGACACACCACGCATAAAAGAGATACCGCTATAAACAAATAAGCTTACGTATTACAAGAAATCAATTAATAACTTTTAGGTCCTGTACATGGTATAATAACATACTTCGCTAGGTATAGCATTCCGAGACACAGTGGTCACGTGGGTGACACAAGTCATCACATCTATGTTACCAGAAGTTCGTAATAATAACTTCCCAACCACCTTTATTACCTGTGCGAATCCGATAAAACAATTAGGTTTTAACTAACAATTACTTTGGTTTATGTTTAAATTGAATTGTTTCGTTTGATTAGACACACGAAACGACATGGCTTTGTATATATTTTGTAATAGAATGGTGACTTAAAATCTTTCCTTAATTCGTGGTTTGTTGCAATAAAGTGGCAGCTGGATAGTGACGTAAGCATGTGTCACTCCCGGAATGCCAGACCTTGTTTTTTTAGACCATTGTGCTGTAGACACTGGCCGCGGTGCCGGTCGGTCCAATTTTGTATGCATGAATACAAAACTACGCAAAACGGATGCAACGTGTGTTTCCCTTCCCGCAGGGTCCGCTTTCCATTGGCAAAAGTAAGGCACAAGGCTTATTGTGCTTAAAAGTAGGTATAAATAGATTAAATAAATATCTACTGTCACATACCTTTCTCTGAAACCGCATGGTTATCAACGGTAGGTAGGACAAGCAACGCCAACGCCTCAGCGGTACGCGCGGCTTCCTTCACAGTGAGCGCTTGGTTCCCTCCCAGCATGTCTTCGACGGGCGCCCAGCACTGAGCTTCACAGTCTAACCCACGGATCAGACATGTTCTCGTCACACTGCCCCATGAAGAAATGGCTTCTTCGCGAACAGACCTTTAAAAGTTTAGTTGTTTAGTCTGTGTGCTGTCTTAGGGTGAACCGTAAAACACGTTCATCAACGGCTTTTCGCAACTTTGGGTCAGGTATAACGACCTTCACATGTATGTGGCAATGGGTTTCAAGATTACTATACTCCATAGGTTTAGGTAGTTAAATAAAGGTAAACAAATCGCAAAAGGGTTTATATAGATGACATTTACTTGTTTTAAAATACGATAAAACCAAATTAAATTTATTTTAGATTTTTAATTTTTTATAATAGTTTCCCCTTTTATTGATGTACGAGGGGTGTTCAATAAATAGTGAGAATGCGATACATTCTCCTTGACAAGTAACAAAGTTGCGTGAGGAAATACGCAAGAAACGGCGTGGCAAACTCGCTAAAGTTGTTTTGTTTCACCAAGATAACGCCCCTGCGCACAAGTCCAGAGTTGCGATGGCTGCCATTCAGGTGGAGTTGGAGTATAAGTAATCTTATGTCTTATCTTATTCCTCTAAAATTAACTTACACATCTTCATCGTGCAACAGCGCCATGACAGCGGGTAACATTTGTCGCTCGATGCATTTCTCACTCAGTTCCGTCGCGTTCAGTAGCTCAGTGATCAGGTTAGCGATATACATGCGAATAGTACTGCCGCTTGAACTATCACAACTGCTTGCCGCGACTGTTAACATAATTTAGGATTGTTGATAAGTAAACTTAACAATGGAATTGAAAAGGCGCCTCCGTTACTTGAGTAAGGAGTGATTTTACTGACGAGCATGTAGATTTTCAAAAGCGTCTTTACACCATATTGATCAAATCAAAGATTTGTAAGAGTTTATGGTTTTGCGATCCTTCGCTCTTTATAATGCCAGCATATCGGTGTAAATATGCTTGAAAAATTTGAAAAATCGGTGAAACAGGAATAAGAAAAAGTGTGAGACACGATAATATGACTGAGAATGGAATTAATAAGGAACGTAATACGTTGCATAAATATGATAAAAATAAAATCTCTTCAGTAAGTTGGTTCTGATATCACTTTTACAAGTCATTTTTATTTTAACTAGATTAGGTCATCATCTTTTCAAATCCATGATTTTTGTTGATATCCTGACATGACACGACTATATAACATACGGTTCTATATATTTTTTATTTATTTTTTTCGCGTCATCGTGTTATAGGAAAATTAATTGCGCTAAGTAATCATCTAAGGTCTATTTAAATTTTTGTTTCCAATTGATGTTATTTTCACATATACAAACATCAACTTTATAAAAGTGTAAATAAAGTTGATATTAGACTGACTAGTACTGCGGAAAAAGTCATAAAAAATATGAAGTTGTAGCGCAAACTGAACCTTACGTGTAAACACAGTTTATGTCTATACATATTATAAATAGGGATGATGCCTGGTTTAAAAAAAAGAAATTCTAATTAGTCCGTCAGTCAGATAATAAAAAAATATTAGACACGTACTTTTTGCTTTTTCATATTAATAACAAACTACTTAGATAAAACGCATTTTAAGTTGGGGAGTGGGGGTCGATACGTCACAAGTAAGTATAAAATCTACATTCTCGTGACGTCATGGCACATTTTAACTCAATGTATCGCCGTAATCTTTATATTACGTAAAAAAAGAAAAAATACGTCTCGCAATATTTTTTAATAATATCAAAGACGGACAAAAAAAAATTGTCATCATCTCTATTAAATTCGCTTTTCGTTTCTGTCTCTGTGACTGCGTTGTTCTTCTAAACGACGCTTCAGATTTTGATGCGGTTTTCACCATTATTTAGAGAAATTATTGCGGAAGATTTATGTGTATTACTATAAAATTTACATATAATAAAGAAATCAAGGGCGGTTCGCTAGTAACAAATAAAATATCTAAATAGTTGCCAAAAATACTTACATTCTCTAAGATGCTGTAAATAGAAGTCGAGCGATTCTTCTCTGTGTTCTGCCACCCATTTCAGTGGTATGGAGAATATCTTGACTGGAACACCGCGTATGCTGCTGTACATAATCCACCTAAAAAAATTACAAATCGGCACATGTAAGGCACTTTTAAACGCCAAAGTTACAATAGAATTGATTCTAGTCTCCCCTTCCAAAAGGTAGTTTCGTATGGAGAAGAATGGGCAAGAAACTCCACCGCTGCTTTTTTTAAATATTTTACAATATCTCAACATATTATAAAACAAAGTTGCTTTTCGCGTTTGTCTGTATGTCTAGTTATTCTTCTGAAATACGCAACGGATTTTGATGAGGTTTTCAACACAATTAAGAGAATGTATTCCGGAATGTTTATGTGTATAATACATTAATATTATATTTATACATATTAAGAAATCTCGATGTTTTGACAAGTCGTAAAAACCTTGCGAAGCAGGGGCGGGTCGCTAGTTTTGTATAAATTAATAATAAAAAAGTATTTATTGAGACTCGCACAGGAAATCACACATTAAACATAAATAAAAACAATAAAAAACAAAGTAACAATAAAATTTAAAGAAGGAAGTCCTGTACGAGACCAAAAGTCTCCTATCTCAGCATGATGCTGCGACATTTAAAAAAAACCAGTCGTAGCGCTAGTATTCTGATAGGGCCCGCAGTGATGTCACGGATACAGAATTAAATAAATATAATAAAAAATAAAAATAAATAGGAGCGTGAAATACTTCGATCAATAATGCACTAGATTCCTGGTAAGCGCTTTAAAAACGCAACGAAAAATAAGAGCACAGATTCGGTTGTGGTCTTATTTCAAATTGGTATGGTCCAATCATAGCCAATGTTAAGACGTCTAAATACCACCGTAACACCAAGATTTTGGAAGGAATATGTTTTTTTCGGTAACTTTATTATCAGTAAATGTTTTTCATAAAATAAAAACAGAATTAAATAGTAAATATAAATCAATTAGCAAATATTATGATTGTTTGACCAATGTTTGTGACAACGCACCAACTATTGTAACAAACATCAACTGTTCTGGAACAGGGAATGCATGGTGTAGTATTGTTATTTTATTTCTGTTTGTAGATTTTCTAGCGACCCATTTCGCTGTGCAGAACGGGTATCTATTGTCGCGAAAGAAAGAGGAGAAGAAATATATAAGCCTTATAAAATTCGACTATTTGGTCGATTCATTTTGATAGATTGGACATAACTGGAAACACGCAAAGGCGTAGATTACTAAAAACAGTAACAATAAATATTTTTGAACTTATTTTAATTAAAATGACTTTTAATTCTCAAGCGACATGCCAGCCAGTATATTTTGTTTCTCCGATGACAGAAAGATTTAACTTTACTATTGTAATTAAACTTTATGTTTTACACTCAAACATAAAGTTTAACACTGAATTTGTTAGTATTATTATTTTTTCTATATTTCGTAGAAATAAATATAAATGTACTTATAAAGTGTGTACAAACGTGACCACTTGAGCGACGTATCTTTGTTCCTGATAAGGATCTAGTACGTAGTGATCGAAGGTATAAACAAAAAAATATTATACAGTTCTCTCAGTTCTTCGACTCCACTCATTCCTTGTCCAAGCGGCGAGCCTCAGTTGTTTTTTATTGTTTTTATTAGCACTTTATAATTTGAACTTTAAAACAAGCGTGTAAGGTTGAATTTGTTTTGATGTATGTTTGAATTTATTGCTTTTTGTACATAGCTTTGTGAACACAACTTTAAGCATTGCATTTAAGGTTGAATTTACATTAATGTATATTTATTTAAACTAGAATTACGTAAACACAATTGGCGACAGTTTTAAGAGAACTTTTGTATGGGATCGTGTATCTAGTGCATTATTGATCGAAGGTGAAATACAATAAAAAGTAAAACATGTAATCCGCGTGTCTGCATCGGACGTAACATCAATTACTTGACGATGTACCTAGAATAAAATTACTATGACACAATAGGTAAACAATTTTTTTTAAATAAAGCAATGACAGGTAAATTAATGATGAGATAGGTACATGGTGCTCAGATATTAACAAACACTGTTAAGTGACGGTTTTCTTAAAATATTATTAACAAGAAATAAGTCAGTGTGTGAGTTAAAGCACTGAAGGAAACATGTAGCATTAATGAATAGGATGTCAAAGCTAGTAAACAAACAAAGAAATAGATATTAGATAGAGACAGCACTATAGGAATGCGACATTTTTCAACTCTATCTAACCACTTCATACAATAACCGTTCAGCCGGACAAGGACAAGAAATGTGCCAATTTTTTTTATCCCTTTGGAAAGATAACTGAAAATACGTTCATAAAGAACGTCACTTTTTTTATCTATAGTTTTTGCAATTTGCGAGCGAGGATCATACATTGCAATTAAAACTTTATGTCAATGGTATCATCATCAACATAATTTCAGCCCGGAATCACCCACTGCTGGGTATAAGGCCTCCCCCCTTTTCCGCCATACTTCCCGGTTCCGTGCATCTCTCATCCAGGTGTTTCCCACGACTTTTAATATATCATAGACCCAACGCGCTTTTGGACGACCCTGGTTTCTTTTGCCTAACCTTGGCCACCATTCGGTCACAGCTTTACTCCATCGGCCATCTCCACGTCTGACTAGATGTCCTGCCCAACTCCACTTGAGGCGCATCGCCCTCAAGTGACTTGGGCCGCTTTCCGAATAAGAACGTAATCGCTCACAGCGCTGACATCAATAATTGCCGTTCCGAGTTAGATATCACAATTATGACAGCTGAGGGCTGTCAACAATTCGGAACGCTCGTGAACGCTCTCACGGTGGTCGCTTAACGTCAAAACTTGCATATCATATTTCTTTGTGTTTCGTTGGTTAGGTGGCCACGGTAGCCAAAAGCACAATTTCGAAGATGCCACGTTTGTCTAAAGATACGATGCGACTCAAAACACAACAGCACAACTGTCATCTTTGACAGCGCTCACGGTGATATTAGTAAAAGGCATGGTCGGTGTTATCGCAAGATGGCGCATGTCATGACGTCATCTATGACGATTCACAATATATCGTTATCGCGCTAAGGCTTATTCGGTACGGCCGTTAGCACGCTCAAATCGATTACAGCGTAACTCGGAATGCAGGGTAAGTGAGTGAGTAAGTAAGTTAGTGACTAGTAAGTGTAAATGGTATAAAAAATGGTATGACACTTAATGCGCGATCGTGAAAACGCAAACATAGAAATAGTTGACATTCAACTTACTTTTGTAAAAACTCCCCATGTTGTATCCTATCATCAAGCGCAGGTAATATAGTCACCAAGTATATGCCAACATGAATAGTGGTATCCACATTCACAGGCTGTAGTTTTTCCATCTTTTGTTCTAACTCGGATATGACGTCATTAAATATAGGCTTCAGTATGTGCGTAGTGAATGGTACGCCGAAATTGTCCACGTAGCTATTGACCAGAGATATAAGTACCTCGTATATCAAAGTGTGGCTTAAAACTTTAGTGTTTGTTGCCACGTCTAGAATTTGTTTTAATCTGTAACAAAATGAGAGTGACCTTTTATTACCTTACCTACCTCTGTTTTACCTTTGTCTTTTAGGGATTGTAATTTATAAATAGAAAATTATCATGCTTTTAAATTATTGCTAGTTCATGTCCAAAGAGTTTTGACTGCATTTTTTTATACCGTAAAGGAGAATGTTTCTGGTTACATTAGGCGCGGGACATACACAAGTGGCGAGGGGCGCGGGCGTGGCTCGGGCGTTGCGACGGTGTGGCGCGGGCGTTGCGGCGTCAATTTCATATTTCATACAAAATGTATAACGACGTGGCGCGTGACATGCACAAGAGGCGTGGCGCGGGCGAGGCGACGTTGCGGAGCGGGCGTTTTGTGTATGTTCCGCGCGACGTCGTTCGTATACATTTTATATGAAATATGAAAGGAGCGGCGCAACGTCCGCGCCACACCGTCGCCACGCCCGCGCCACTGGCCATTTGTGTACGTCCCGCCTCTTGGTAAACAATATTTTCAATCATCAATATTTTTAGAAGGAAGTATATCCAAATGTCATTATAAATAAACTCCTTATTATTCTTTCCTTCCTTATTTTTCCTGTCTTTGAAACTCACGAAAAATTACAAAAAGACAATGCAGGTATTTTAATACTTACGTGCTAATAAACCAACTTAACTCCGACCATCTGACATCCGGCTTCTCCTTAATAATATTATTTGCAGCTAATAACAATATCTTCGCGTCAACATTATCAGTGACGTAGCACTGTAGTTCCATAAAATACTCCGTTTCTTGTAACGGCACTTCTTGTAAATTAACCAATTGCATATCACAGTTGCTGAGGGTAACACCCCTAACTATTTGTACATTAACTACGTAGGCCAGCTTCGCTAACACTAACACTCTCATCACTTCTAAGTATAACAGCACAGTCTTCCACTCATTATCACTGCTCGCTTTCGTTAAATTCGTCATTATTCGACTGCATAAGTCCGTTGAGAATTTTCCTGGAAATTAAATAATAGTTATTTATGTAACTGTTGTATAATAAGGCGTATCAAAACACGAATAGAGGGTATAAATAGTATCACATGAGTGTTTTAATACCTAATTAAGTACAGTCAGTATAGCACATGAGACTTTATATACACCCATGATATGAATCCCCTTTAAAAGGTTCTGAAACCATAGGGTGCTGTACAGTCTTGTAAGAACTCTATGTTAATTCATAGAAAGTTTAATTTCTGAGTCTCTAATACAAACATTTTTTTTTTTTTTTACGATGTTGTGGTAGTGAAACGCACGTGCATGACAATGTTCTTTTTTTGAAATTCACAAAGATACCACGAATTGAGTAGTGGGAATGTGGCTGTTGCTTATTCGATCCCTTCCTTACTCATGTAAGAAAAGGATCGAAAAAGCAAAGGAGTTGCATAATGGAATTTAGTACAACATTATAACACTTGTTTGGATGATATTATGGTTACATGACACTGGTTGTTTTAATGTTGGCAATAAGGTGTTTCAGAAACTTTTATAGAGGATTTATAGCATGGGTGTAGATTAAATATTATTTACATAAGTATTTGAATATGTTAACATTAAGTTTTCCTTAAAGGGAAAAAATATTCAGGGAAACGATTAGATGTTACATTAGTATTGTCCTCGTTTGATGGCTATTAGCAATCAGGACCTAAGCAAACGGTATTCGCGTAGCTGAATGTTGGGTTAGACAAATTTAAAAAAACTTAATTATATTATTTCGTGATATTTTTTCCATCGACTAAGACGAAGCGATAAGACCACTTATTCTGTCACCCTATGTAAAATTATATATCCTATCGACATTGACATCTGAATTCTATCCTATTGACTCTGCCTGTTTCATATCCTTCAACAAAACTTAAAACCAATAAGCAAATAAATAAAGAAACCAATTTACCTGCAATCAAAGCACTCCTCGCGAGAACAGGCACAAATATATTAACAGTATCCCTCACACACTTTTCGACCGGATCCTTCAAGAAATTGAACATCAGGCTTTCTAGCTGGCTGTACTTATGATCCGCGACGGGACAAATGAGGCAGGCAGACTTTAGCCCTAAGGTCCGAATTTCTAGTTCATTGGACTCGCACATAAGGACCACGAGGCTTAGAAGTAGGGATGTGCATAACTCGATGGGTACGTAAGGAGCTATGGCCATGCATACTTGGCTGGCTAAGACCCTTCGTTCTGTGGATCTAGATGCTAAGAGCTCGGCTATTGACGAGAGAACTTCGCCGCTGCCACCCCATTTCACTACGAGGCAGGTTGCTGAAAAAAACAGTATATAAGTTTGTGATGGTCAAAATGGATAAATTGAATTTAATGTGGAGTAATTAATTCGATTTTATTGTAAAAACACTACAAAATATTGATTAATTAAATATTGAAAGAGAGACTCAACAAACAAAGGAATGGATTATTTATGACTAGCTGCGCCCTGGAGTTTCACCCGCATAAGTCTCGATCCCGTGGGAATATCGGGATAAAAGTATCCTCTGTCCTAATCCAGGTCATGGTCTACCTATATGCCAAATTTCATCCAATTCTGTTCAGCCGGTTTAGCGTGAATGCGTAACAAACAAACTCACTTTTGCATTTATAATATTAAATTAATATACACGCTGAAATTTTAATGGTTGTTTTCCCATGGCAAAACGATTTGCTTTAAGTAGTAATATTCAATCATAAACTTAAAAAAAATGAATGTTAAAGTTTTCAAATAATTAAAAAAAATTGCATAAACTCGAAAGCCTGAGCAACATTAGTAGTTGTATAGAAATAAGGTAGGTAACTACGTTATCAAATGAACCGCAATGCGCGGCTGCGCGCTTACGACAAAGCGAAGAGCCATTAGTAAATGTGCAGACCAAAATAATCTGTCGCGCGTAGTAATACGGCATAATCTAGTCTGCTAGTCCGCACGCACACAGCGGCGGCGAGCACCTCCACACGCAGCCCCGCCCCGCGCCGCCGGCGCCGGTTCTCTCAGTTGACCCGCGATCGCCGTATGACGCGTAATGCGTTATCGTGATTTGTAAAAATGGATCGAAATTACAGTTATTCCAATTCGGAGTACGTCGGTATGCTAACCGGCATGTGGTATGTTGCGTCGGTAACCTGAGGGCTAGTGATAACTTTACGCGGAGCCGCAAAACTTGGATTCGCTTCGTGTTCGCGGGGTTCTGAACTCCTGGACCCGGCGTTCGAATGGGATCCTCATCGAAGTACGCGTATGGCTGCGGCTAAGTTTGACGGAAGCTGTATATACGTCTGAAAAGTATTCAAATGTAGTGTATTGTGCATTCCTATTCCCTTAGACTTCAAGCACCGCGCCGGCCAGAATTGCTTTTTGTCAGTGATTGATATTAAATTGTTACCGAGAAGTGTAAGTACCTATTCGTACATTTGTAAATAGCAAACAGTTAAAAGTAGGTAAGTTATTAAAATTATTGTAGGTAAATAAGTTGATTACAATTTTTGAAATACGCTTTAGTATTTAATACAGAAAATCATTTTATGGAAGATAATAAACTTGTTTTCAGTTTCGTGTTCAGTAAGTTTTAGGTAAAAAAGTATTTATGGCGGTCCTATGCTTGTAAAAGTATGAAGGGAAAATTGGAATAACTTTTAGGTAGTATTGTGTTTCGTAAACTCAGGAGTAGGTAGTTATCAGCTGTAGCGCGAGAATCAACGACCGTTCGTCGCTTGCGCCAGCCGCGTGCAGTCGGTCGTTCGCGAGACTATTACTAGACTACTTCCAGTTTTGTTTGTCTCAATTCTAAATCTTCCATTTATGAATCCTTTTCTTATATTTTTATAAATCTATTATAGGTACTATCAGGAAAAAACATTTTGCTGCGGAAAAACCACCATTAAATATTCCGCGTGTATAGTTAGGATACCCAAGATACAGTTTGCTTAGTTTGGGGCCAATGTAAAACCCAAATCTTTTGGTAATAAAATAGTATTATTTTATTAGTTATACCTTCACAAATAGCCCGGGTGTCGGCCCGGTCGGGTTTCTTGACGAGCGTGAGCAGCGCGTGCAGCGCCCGGGCGCGGCGCGCGCCCGCCGGCAGCAGCGCCGCGGCCGCGCCCAGCAGCGCCGCCGCCTGGCCGCGCCGCGCCACCAGCGTGTGCGGCAGCAGCTGCGGACACGGGTGGGTACATTTCCGCTTTTCGAGTATAATGACATCAAATTAAATAATAATAGTAATAATATAATAATATACTTTATTGATACAAATCCTTACAATATGCTTAATATCTAGTAAGTTCACAATAGTTAAGGCGTACAAAAGCTGAAACCCTGACTCCTAAACTAGGAAAACCTGTGACTTAAGAGTCAGTGTTCTACTGCCACTTGGACACTATATACCTTATGGAAATTGAGAGCTGGTAAGCTGATATGATTCGAAAGGGCATATTATGATCTATTATTGTTCTAGAAAGAAAATACATATATTTGCTTACCAGAACAAAAGTTGAAAAAATTAAAATAAAAATAAAAAATGAAACTTATAAAACTTACATTTAAAGTGACATTTAAAAGTTAAATTTAAGTAGGATATTACTGTGTGGTGAATTCTATGTATGTGTCTAGAAAACGTATGATTATTTGTACTGTGTGTATGTGTGTGTGTATGTGTCTGTGTATGTGTGTGTTTGTGTGTTATGTGAGTATGATATGAGGAGCCTAAATATGTGAATATGGTGGTGTCGGGCGTAAGACGGAACAATCAAATTGTTTGCTTGGTGTACAGACTGTGTTACGTGTTTTGTATGGAATGTTGTGATTTATGAATGAGTAGTTAATAATTCCTCAGTTTGAGCGTAGTCTAAGAGGTACAACATATCTTTCAGCTTAGTCTTTGATTCGTGTTTGCTTAACTTTGCTATTTGGATGGTCTTACAAATATTTCTGAAGACAAGTGAGCTCAGCACGTACTGCTGTCTTCTGGCGAAAGCAGTTCTATGACCAGGAATTGGACAAACTATTCTTTGACCACGTTTGTTTGAGTCTGGGAACGGCACTTGGCTATGTTTCCAAAGAGTGGTTCTGAGTACAAATAACTGTCTCACGGTTAAAAGTTTGAGCTCGGTGTAAAGCTCATGAGTCGGATATCGAAAAGGCTTTTGCAACATAACCTTAAGTACCGCCCTTTGCGCACGCTCCAGCTCAAGGAACTTAGTTTTGGCGGATCCACCCCAAGCTAGAATACAATAGCCGATGATGGACTGGCAAAGTGCAGTGTATACCATTTTTAGAGTCTCTAAGTCAGCAGAATGCCTTAATGACTTGAATAAGTGAATTGTTTTTCTGACTTTGCTGGCAGTAGACTCAATATGCCTGTTCCAGTTCAATCCCTCATCGATTATTACGCCCAAATATTTAACCGATGCTAGTGAGGGGAGCGCTATACAAGAGCAAGTTGCGGTGTCCAGGCAGGTGTGAGCTCTAATTGAGTACATGCTGGGGGGTTTCGTGCTAGGACGAATAGAAAAAGGGACAAAGTTTGTTTTTCCGAGGTTCAGTGTAAGGAGATTTTTGTGAAGCCATTCCATGACTACTTTCAGGGATTCTTCAGCATTATATTTCACCTGGGCCCAATTCTTCCCGTATACTACAATGGCTGTATCATCGGCATACGTGAATATATTAGCAGATGTTAGAGAAAGAGTGCACAGGTCATTGATGTAGATCAGGAAGAGCGTTGGGCCAAGGACGCTACCCTGCGGGACTCCATATGACATTATCTCGTCAGCACTAATATGTGATCCTATTTTCACACAGATTTTTCGGTCTATCAAGTAACTCTTGAAGAGATCATGAACAATGCCTCGTATGCCGATACTATGTAATTTGGATAGAAGGGTGGGAACAGAGACTGTGTCAAACGCTTTTGTTAAGTCGAGGAATAGACCCAAGCATTTATGTTGATTATCTAATTTCCTTGCTACAAGTTCAGTTAGGTCTAACACTGCATCTTCAGTAGATACTCCTTTTTTGAATCCGTACTGATTATTTGCTAATATGTTGTACTTGTGTAAGTATTTTACTAGTTGTTTATTTATAATTTTCTCCATTATCTTTGACATAACTGGTAGTACAGCGATGGGTCTATAGTTGTTTACACAATCTCTGTTCCCGCTCTTATGTATTGGGTGGATTACAGCTTTTTTGCACGTATTAGGGAATGTACCTGTAATCATTGAACAGTTTACTATATGTGTAATAAGTGGTACAAGGATATGTCGACAAAGTTTTATAAGTTTGACGGGAATACAAACATATATAAATAACATCCAGGCTGTATTCCGAAGGGTAGACAGGTTATATCACACCCACACTTCGCAACCGTCCAACCTAGGAATGTAACCCGGGGCCCCGTGCAAAATAGTCGCACTCGACGCTTAGGTACACCTACGACGCAGAATCAATCAATATGAAATAAACTTCAACGATCTTACTAAATTATAGTCATAAAAAAAAACCATTACCCACCACAAATACATGCAGAAAGTTTTTCTTTTCTTTTATAATTAAGCACGATCAAACATGTTCGTAGTATTATTATGAAATTCAATAAGTACAAACCCGAGGCAACGTGTCTGCAACAAGCGTGAGTAGTCCAGGCAGAGTGATAGGCTTGTCGCTGCTCACTAGCTCGGCGAGGAGGTCGTTAGCTAGTGGCTCGTTCAGATTCAATGTTTCACAACACCAGTTCAATATTGATACTTTGAGCCCATTGGGTATGCCACTGTAAAGTAAACAAAGAACTTATTAAAAAAACATGGTAGCTGAAAAAATTATGATCTCAAAAACGAAGAATTCCACTGCCAGACTGACTCTCAAAAAGAATTATCGCCACACCTCGCGAGACAAGATCTCGCTAATAATCTTTTCACATCTCACACACGAGAGAAAAAGACGATAAAAAATCTACTTTACTTCATATTTTACACTACAGTGAAGAGTGGCAAATTCTCTGAACCATAGACAAGGTACAGATATCTCAAGAAAATTATGCGCTTCGGGAATCATTGTTTATGTTTGGAATTAGGAACGCGTGATGACGAGATCTAATATAGAGCTATTACAACCATAGAGGTACTTGCCTATTTTGTATTACCATTATTACAAAATTATAGATTAACAACTCTATGCAATTCCATAAAACTTTTCAGAACTTTTGAGTGACAGATAACGATCTGCGATCGGAGAAGGTAACCCGTCAGAGAGAAATCTTTTTACAAACGTGGAATGATAAGCGGAATACCAGAAGCTTTGCCACAGTGGAGGATCCCTCGGTGGCGCGACTGTCGTACTAATTGATACTTACACGAAGATTACCAAAGGGCATACCTTTTCTGGTTTCACTGTACGTTACCTATCGATCCACATCTCCTTGCTGTTGGTCTCGATGCTGTTGTACTCGTATTGCACGCGCGTCCACTCGCCACCGTCGTTGATGCTGAGCGTGTCGTCCAGCGTCGTCACACTGCCGCGACGGAGCGGCGAGTCACGTGTGCTGTTGTCGCCGACGGTACCCTCGCCAGTCGCCTCGAACGAACTTAGGTTTGAATCTTTTCTTGTTCTGTAGGGCAATTTTAAATCAAATACACTGTCAAATTAAATAAATTGGCATGAACAAAATACTTAGAAAGTAAAGCAAATTATAAAGGAGCGACAAAAGTAAAAATAGATGAATCGGTCATTTGAGAAATAACATAAGTCAAAAGGGTTTCAATCAACAAATTAATATACAAATAAAATGTTTGACCGAAAACAATAAGTAGTATTTAAAATTAAATAATACCCTATTAGCTACTTTTTCATACAAGTTAAATATCAATATTTCCTTCAAAATTTAATAAAAATAGTATTTTGTGATATTTGAAAAGCTTCGATTGATTGACTGCTGTTTCTCAAATCACCGATTCAAATATCATTTCAGCTGAAATGTACCTGTATGAATTCAAAATGACTCCCATTAAATTTGTAAGTCCGTTAAAAACGTGAGTCATGAAACGTCCATAGTGAGATATTTTATAGCACGCAATAAAACACAAGACCAACAACATAATTTACATTAGCAATATTAGCATACATTGCATGTTGTAATTTGATATGAATCTGTTGCGTTAAATGGTTGAGATAATCAAACACATTTTAACATGCTTAACCTGTGTTTTCAATAGATAACTTTTTTGCACAACAACAATTAATATTCAATGAGTTACATTATACTTTACTAAGGGTGCAACTGGATTGCCGTCGATCGACGTCGACTGTCGTCGCCTCAAAATAACCCACGAAATATGTCACGATATCGTCGATCGACCACAGTCTAGTTGCACCCTAAGGCATTTTAATGCGTGAGGAGATTTTAATTGATGAAGGCGTCAGTACAGCGTTGCCAAAAATATTACACGTCATATATCGTGAATTTTATTTATAGATGTATATTATATACTCACATTGCACTATTTTTCTCACTATCAATCATCTCAAACTGCTCTGGAGTCGCACTATGAGTCGATTGACCACTTCCATAATGATTCTCTGAAGCTGTACAAGTGATGGGCTTGGCTTCTAGACTCTGTTCTACCCTTTGCACTGATAAAAGCTTATCCTCAGGTATATGGAGGTCTAGCCCTTTGCCCTCGGAAGCAGGACTTGTGAGTGAGTTTAAGCTGACAATGGCAGCATCATACAATTTTTGGAAGTTCAGTTTTTCAGTCTCTAGTGCTATTATTTTTTGCTTCAGTAATTCTATCTCTTCAGCTTGGATGAGGAGCTGTGAATTAGATATTAAAAGATTAAAAAACTTCATCTTTATAAATAACTAGCTTCTGTCCACGACTCCGTTCGCGAATGTCGTAAGATACACAATATACTAAAATAACAGCCACATTTTTATAATACTCTTTCGGTCCTCGACCCACCACATCACAACATAACCCGCCCGCGAAAATTCAAATGCAAATACAATTTTTCAATGGGGGTGTTCTGATGGGTAGTTCCAGAAATTAGCGTGACTAGATATTGAAGTTTTTTTTAATGCTTCGTTACTATAGAGTTGAATAAAGCATGTATTTATGACCACTTGCGATACATCCCAACCTGAGATGAAAAACCGGGGTCACGGCGAGAGGATGATAATGTCAGGAAACTAAAGTATGCAACTAAGTCCAAGAACTTTTAAACCCATGTTTGTATTTTTGACCAAAGTACTGATTATTTTGCTGACTGCATGTATCTTATCAAATTAAGAAGGTTAATGGCAATAATAATAATAACAACAAAATATTCTTTACCTCATGGCTCCAATCGGTGTCATGCTCCAGTGAAGTCTGGCAGCTGACACAAACATTCCCTTCATCCAAATCCGTCTGACATTCCACTTCTATGTATGACCAATCAATTTCTGTGGACACATCTGCTTTAGGTGGACTAATGCTTGAACTGTTTCCACGGAATAATGACACCAGTCCGGCTGGTCGAGGCATATTGAGGCCAACATCATCCCAATCTTCAAACTCCTGAAATAATTTTTAAAGATTTTGTAAGTCAAGTTGATAATTTGTGATTAAAAGTTATTGCACAGCTGCAGGGCATACTTTTGCAACATTTAAAAGTTCTTAATTTGCCAGTAAAAAGTTCTTCAAGAATTGGGCTATCTAATGCAAAGAATTTTTCAAATCCAAATGATAGTGCCGAAGCTTTATATAGAAGTATAGTTAAATTACACAGCTGTATAAAATTAAGTTCCCACCAATTTATATTGCTATGTGATTGATTTGTTTTGTCCTTGAAAAGTCCTACAAGTTACACAATAGCAAATTACTCTTACATGACTGGTTTTATTTAATTAGAAGCTGCAGTCGTGCAACTCACAATGCTATTAATAGAGATTGTGTGATGTAAGATAATATTTAAGTTTTTTTTTTTAAGAAATAATTTTTTTTCATATGATTTATGTGTTTGCATGCATTTTTTTACAAAGCACAGACCACTCCATATCAAGTATAAGAATTAATATAATTTAAATGACCTTGGCATAATACTATGTAAATAAAAAACCACAAGTCATTACAAAAGCCACATGTCTGAGATGATCATAGTATTCATAGTAACATGTTTCATCTGATTACATAATCAATACATACGAACCTGATCTGGATTTTCATCAGAAAATGTGATGGAAGTGAGTTTATAATCTTGAAGGAGAAGATACTCATTGATAAGGAAGTTCAGAGCTCTCTTTTCATGCGGCTTTAGAGAACGCTGGTTGGACAAATCTTTAACGCTTTTGTCTAACGTAGACTCTCCATCTGAAATAATTGTTTAATTATTCAGATGTTGCAATATTAATTTAACACCAATATACAGCTATTTGTTACTCTGTCTGGGACACAAAGTATTTCCTTATATTGTCTACTTGTGATTGCAGCTATTCTTTGTCCTCAATCTTTAATTTTATTTGTATCCTCTAATGTCTAATTTTGTATTTTAAACATAGCAAAAAAAATGTTATTATTTTTGTTTAGCTTCAATAAAGAAAAATGATATTATAAATAAAGTCAACCATCCTTAAAAAAAGTTGCTTTAAAATTAAGTATGAATAAGTAATTAGAACACAGCTCAATATGCAAATACCTAAACTGTATCACAATAGCTTATCAAGAGAATTAATTGAAGTTACACTTTAGTTGTTAGAACGTACACCTAAATGAAACATGATAATTACCAGCAAATTGAGTAAGGTTTGCTCTCAGTGAGTTGATAGTTTCTCTGGCCTTTCTTAGCTCAAACTCTAGCACTGCAACATCACCGCCACTGCCACCTCGGTCACCACCGCCGTCTTCTGAGTACCGGGCAGTGTCCAGAGAGTCAAGTGTGGCCTGGCTTGGGGTCCGATCTTAGAATTGAATAATAATTTTTATACCAATACAAATTTTCATACACAATAGTTTCTGAGAAACTAAACATTCCAAACAAATTAAATTAAAGTTGTAATATGAACTTACTATCTGCAGATAGTAAGTTCATATAAATAATTGCTTATACAGTAGAAAACATCTTTGTCCTCTCAAGAAGGTACCTTGTTAGTCTTCATTACAATTAATTGGAAGTTATATTACTATTCGGTGGTTATACGCAATTCAAAATAACATACGCATCGAAGAAAATTCGGATGCCCTGGAAACATGCTGTTCAAAGTTCCCTGGATTGGAGAAGAATTCTCTTAGTTGCGGCAGTTCCTTGCCGCTCTCTACGAGCTCTGTATGAAGCTCCAAGGCTGTTAGGAAGTAATTATCTTTCAGCAGTTTCGTAGCTATATCCTCGTAAGCTAAGTGAGGTGATGCTGCGAAGGAACTTTCTTCTATGTCTTTATACGGATTCATATTGCAACAGACGACTGTTTACATGCCACATGTATTACAATATTATAATTGTAGTTTTAAATACACGTCGACTTTTCTCAAGATTCATTCAACGTTTTTTACTTAGGAAAATGTATGTATTCCACAAAAACTGAACTTGACAAATAACAACACAGATTATGACTAAAATAATGAATGACAGGTATAGAGATTCAGACAGTTTACCACAGTCAATACAACACAGACGCACAGATAATTACAGTTTATAGTAATTTGCTTAGATATAGACGTGGGCCGTGGGTAAAGGTACAAAATGGAAACATGTAGGTATGTAATAATAATGCGAAAATCATACGCGCGCTACTGGCCAATGCAATCGCGAATAGGCGTGTGTAACTCTTTACGCAACCGACTCACTGATCCGGATCATTGAAGTGTTCCAAAAGATTGGTTCAGTAACAATGTTTCAAACGCATCATTTGAATCTGAATCATTACTTTGTCTCTGTGTCTTTCCGCGCAACCGTCGCTTGCGAGGCGACTGAGCAGCAGTGAGTGAGTGAGCGAGAGATAAAGACTGAGACGCTGAGTTACGTTACTTTAGTGTCAGTAAGTAGTACTACCGAATTGACTCACGAGTCGCGAGTGAGCGGGTGACACATTACAAATTTACAATCTATCAGAAAGAGATACCAAATGAGATGTGTATCACTCATACTCTCACAGTTTTTCGTTGTCTTTACACCTGTTTATATCCTTTGAGCCGATGATTCAAATGATCCAAATGAAACATATCAATGATTCGGATCATTTCAGTGATCCAGATGCAAGTTTTCCAATCGCAAAAATTATACACTTTGCTCACCTCTAGTCTCGAACATTACGTTGACATTCGAATCGAACGAAACTACGTTTTGTACGTACTTATGCGGGTTTATATTTATCCTAAAAGTTGGCAACGTCGCAAATAACTGTCAAATATTTACCTGTTTTGATTCTTACAGCAATATTACTGAATAGAAATAAGAAATGTGGCTAACTAGAGAACTAGAATATTAATAATGAATTGCAATTATAACATTGAATTTGATGTTGTACCCATTTTAGGTGTAAAACACGCATTTGGAAAGTTTCCAAATAGTTTTTCTACAAGTCGAACTAAACATTCGGTGTTACGATATTAATTATTGCATTTCATAATCAATATTCCAATTCGCTAGTTAGCCAGATTTTTTATTTCCACACAGTACTATTGCTAAAACGTTAATCAAAACAGTCAAATATTTGACATCTATTTGCGACGTTGCCCACCTTCAGAAACAAAACTGCCTTCTTCCAAACGCCGCCTGCGAGCGTTTTGTTATAGTATTCGCTACTAGATAAAAGAAAGAAACCGCTATGAAAACCACACATTTTTCAATTTTAAAACTGAACTGCCAAGAGTTTTGTAAGGATTCGTTTCGTACCCAAAAATTAAAGTACCGGCCAGAAAAAAAAAGCGATTTTCAGGGAAATAACAAAACATGTTTTAATTGTATACCTACTCTCATTGTAATCACAGAACTGAGTAAAAAATGAAAACCGTTGTAATAGTAAAAAATGTTGAGGGTGTTATTTCCCAAGAAAACCGTTTTTTTTCTGGCTGCACTTTAGTTTTTGGGTACAAAATGTTCGAAACTGGAATGATGTCCTTCGTTAGCTGAAGACCAGATATTTTATGTCTGTACGTTCAAATGTAAAATATAATCTATAAAATAAAAATAAAAAGTTTAAAACTCGCTGTTTTTTTTCTCCGGTATTTTGACAAACAAGAGGTGGGCAACCCTGAGTTCAGTACGTCATTCAGTTAAAACCAAACAAAACTTGAAATATCGTTTGCAATTGAATTTTGTAAATATTTGTAATAAACAGAATATTATTATGTGTATGTGCCCAATGCCACTTGTAAAATATTTAATTATATTACAAGTTTTAGAGTGAGCGAAGTCGTGAGAACAAACGTGCGAAATGGGTGAAGCATATTTTACTTTGAAGCGCAAACTGGAGGATCTCGGTTATAACATCTCGTTACCGATAGACGCCGTTCCTTTGGTAGAATGTGTACTAGCAGACCTCTTACAAACTACTCGTAGTTTACAACACTACATGGATTTGTCTAAAGAAGCTCTAATGCAGCGCGATTCCTTGATGATGGAAGCCGAGCCCTATAAATGTGATAACGCTAAATTAATTCAGGAAAATAATCGACTCCACAAAGAGATTATGAAATTGACAGAAGAAAATCTCAAACTTTCAAAAGAGTCCAGGAGAAAAGTCAAGAGTTTGTCAGAAGAGCTCATAAGGAAAGATTCAACTATTAGCAAATTACAACATGACTTACGAGACCTAAGTCTGAGAGGTTTGTGTGCAGAAACTTTTAGTACACGCAATAAAAGTAAGAGACGAGATGGAGAGGGCACTAGTTTATCCAAAATATGCATATGTAATGAAAGAAAGAGCACTTGCAGTGATAAAGATCTTACAGAACTGACAAATAAGATTCACTCACTTGAAGAAAAGAATGATGCTTATTGTGATGAAATAATGATGCTAAATAATCAAGTTGAACACAGAGATGATGAAATAATACGCCTGAATATGTTACTGGAAGGTGGTAGACCTATAACAGCTATAAGTAGAGACTGTTGTAACATGAGCTCTAATGAGAGACTTAAAAAATTTATGAAAGAGTTACGAGAACTAGAATCTGCAAATGATATTCTGAAAAAAGAGTTTGATAATAGTTTAGCGAAACAACATGAAGCGATGCTGCGTGCACTCAGTCTTGCAGACAAAAATATAAGTTTACAAGAAGAGTTACAGAAAGTTGACACATTAGCATTAAAGGTTGAAGAAGACTGCAACAAGAGATTATCTGCAATGATGAATGAAATTAAAGATATGCAAAAGAGAATAGACAGTTTGGAATCAAGAAATTCTGAATTACAAAAGCAGCTTTTAGAACAACAGTCAAATAAAGAAAACACACCTAGAATTAATAAATTGCATGAAGAACTGAGAATAGCTTTAAAACAAAATGAAGCATTGCATAATGAGATCAAAAATCTGGTAGATCTTAATAAAAGTTTACAAGATAAGATCACAATGTTGCCCCATATGAGCCAACCATTAGAACACAGTGATAAGTTTGGATATAGCAAAGATAAAATGTATTGCCCTACTAAAAATGAATTACAAAATCTCTTAAGAGAAGAAAGAAATAAATATGAGATTCATGTGACTAATGTTCAAGAAAAGATGACTGAAATAATGAATACCTTCAACAAGCACTTGTTGAAATACAAAGACAGTGACAGTCCTAAATGGAATAACTCGAAAGAAAATGCATTTATAAGAGATTTGCACACTAAGTTATGTGAATGTGAGCAAAAGATTTTGATGTTAAAGAAAGAAAATGATGAATTGAAAAGAAAAACAAATTATGTGGAAGAAAGCAGCAAGCAAAATTTTAAAGATGTTATAAGTCATTTGAATGTGGAAAATGCTGAACTATCAAAAGAAAACATAAACTTAAGTAAGCAACTGAGTCAGTACAAGAATTTAAATACAGTGAGACACAGTGATAGAGGTGATTTCTACAGGAATGATGCACAGAAACTCAAAGACCAAATAAACGAACTAATGAATGAAATCCAATTATTAAAGAAAGATAAACAGGAATATAATTTAAGATATAAAGACGCATTGGAATTATCTGAGAAATTAAAAATGGATTTAGTATTTAAACAGAAAGAGATTGAACACTTGGAAGAAGAAAATTGTTCATATAAATTGACCAGTAGAAATGGAAAAGCTTCTACTGAACATCTTAAAGATGAATGTAATTTTTTGAGAGAACAACTAAAGAAAATGCAATCAGATGTTATAAAGGAAAAAACACTTTCAAGTCAAATTAAAAATATACAAATAGAAACTGAACGGAGTGGAAATGAGTTACACAATGAACTATTGAGTGCCCAGAAAAAACTTAGTTTATCTAATGACACTATAGACTCATTAGAAAGAAAATGCAAAGATCTACAATCTGAAATTATGTCTTTAAGAAATGACAAATCTAATCTCATGGATAACATTAGAAAAATTGACCAGGAACGGGATAAAATGGTAATGGAACTGGATCATAAAACTGAAAGTATGTGTATGCTTGAACAAAAAATTAAGTCTCAAACATATGAAATAAGCAAATTAGAAAATGAAATATCAGACTTGAAAAGAAAATTAAATTCAAATAAAGTGTCTGAACACAAGTTAGCAGATCATGAAACACAAATAACTTTCCTCAATGGGGAAATATTAAGACTTACTAAACAACATGATAGTGCCATTATGGAAAATAAACACCTGCAGAATAGTTTAGCTGATGCTAATGGTGCATTAAAACTGACAAAGATAGAATATGATAAATCTCGAAAAGAAGTAGAAAGCTTAAAACAACAGTTGCAGCACTATGTTGCTGAAATTAGGCGTATTGAAGAGTTGTTATCACAAAAAGAAGCTGAGAGGTCTGATATGTTAGAACATTTTGCCAGTCTCTCTGTTGAAGCTAACATTCTGGAAAATACTAATCACTCTTTGGAGAGTGAATCAGCATCTAAATCAATGCAGTTGCAAACTTATACAAGCAAGATTCAAGGCCTTGAAGAAAAATTATTAGATAAAGATAATATAATTGACACTCAAGCAGCACGTGTAGCTGCTATGCAATGCAAAATAAATGCATTAGAAAACGAAGTAAAATTAATTTTTGAAGAAAAAACTATTCTTGAACAGAACATTTCATATTTGAAACAAATGTGCAATAATTTGCAGTCCGAAAACTCAAACACAGTCAGAGGAATTAGTGAAACTGATTCAGAATTAAAGCTCTATGAAACTAGAATTAAAAGTCTTTCTAACAGAAAGACGAAATTAGAAGTAGAGAATGAGGAAATTAAGAAAAACTTAGCAACTACAGAAAAGTTACTATCAAATGCAAGAAAAGAGATTGTAGAGCTAAAGTTAGTGTTGCAAGATGCTACCTCAGAAACTAAATCTTTGCAAGAGAGTGTTAGCAGATTGAGTAGGAGAGATGAAGAACATCATGAGGTAATATATTTTGAAATACCTAATTTACATTTTATATCAGTTGACTAATTCTATTTTTTTATCTCTTTGTTTTTGTCTCAGCAATAGTGTTGCCGTTTGTAAAAAAGTAATTTGATATTTTTAATTTTCAGACTACGTTGGTGACGGAGCATGAATATGAACTACCCATTACACTGGAGGAGATTCACGAAGGTAGCCATGAGGATGATGAGGAAACTACGCGTTATCATAGAATCAATAAAAATTTCTTAAAATATTCTCACAGTAGCAGTACTCTATAACAATGTTCTGCAGGTGTTTATGGACATTTCAAAGACAGGGTAAAAAGTATACTAAATTCATTAGAATATTTCTATACTTTTACAAAAGTCAAGTCAATAGGCTCACTGCTATTACTTGGGACTTGAAAGTAACTGGCGAAATGTGGATGTAAGTACTAAATGCCTCTGCATTACCCTTCCAGGAATGCAGGTGTGATGTTTTTATACAAATTTTATGTAAATATAAATACATGATGAATACTTTAATAAGTATCATGATGTTCTAGACTAGAATATTTTCTTTGACGAATATAAAATTTATTTTAGCTTAATTCTGTTCTTTAATATATCTTATAGTTGAATTATAAATAAAAAGCTCTAATATATAAATTTGAGTCATTACAAAAAGATTTTATTTTTACCTGTAAAATGGTAGTCAGTATATTATAAATGTATATTGGTGTGAGGATACTTTATAATAGCTGAAACTGAATAGCATAAAATAAGAGCAAAATACAATGGCAAACTTAAACTCATTTCTGATGGTTCTAAATAAAAGGTTTTGTAATAAAAGCACTTTTGTTAATATCCAAACCATTTATTTCCTTTGGATAATATTTTCATTGAAGTATGGAAAATGATTTTTCCCTTTCCAATGTTCCTCTACAATACATCTATTTACAACATGATCACACTAGCTTTGCGTATTTTTATAATTTTACTTCTACTCGAAGTGATAGTTTTATTGTACAATATAAGTACAAACTTGTGGAACAATACAGTTACAAATAAACCACATTACATGCTAACAGTGGCTTTGACAGTAAGAGTAGAAACCTAAGTGCTATGTATACCTTGCCTTATAAGTATTTAGTATCCCAATATATTTCGTTTCCTTCATGCATGCATAAATGTGTCACTAAAAGCAATTATTATACCTTTGCACTATGCTTTTATTGCCACACCTATTCTATACATTATACATATCACATGTTCATATAGCCACTTGATAATAACACCAAAACCACAGAATAAATTAACATTACAAGTACATATCACCATAATCTGATTAACTTTACTATATTATACATTACATTATCTATTGATTTATAATGAAAAATAAAAAATTGCATTTGTTTTTCAATTGATTATAAATAAATTAATTCAATAAAAAATAAGAACCCATTTTTTTATAAATACATTTTATAATATGGTTACATTGTCCAATAAATTAGGATGCAAGCAGGTCTTGCTACATATAAAAACTCGAACAGTTTCAACTTATCTACATAGTACTGTTTCTACAAAGAGGAGTAAATTATTATGGAATCACTGTGAATACAGTGGATCTATTATGTACATTCACATAAGTAAAAAACCAGATAACATGGATATAATGATGCTTTTAGACAGTTTTATTCAATCATATCATTTCCAATCCATACTAGCGATTTTATGAAATATGATGTGTCTAAGGATATAAACATTGTTTTGTAGTTCAAACAGGCTTCAAGATATGAATCTAGGGGTGTTGCTAATCCTAACAAATATTTTGTAGTACTGAAAGTGTAGAGTCGGTGGGCCTAATAAGTCTCATTTACAAGTAATGAGCAAATAGATTAGTGTCACAAATAATACATTCTATTATATGAATTTAATGACAATGTCACTGCAAAAAATATTATACAGAGACATTTTTTACATGGAATGCATTATACATATATGATAAGAAATGAAAATGTACAGGTCCAGTATACAACTTATCACAATAAACTCACACAAATTGAAGATGAAGATATTATAACATTTATTGAACATATAATTGCCACTTTAAGGTTGCATATTTTAAGTAGCAAAACTAATTCTAGAAATATGTTTTTTTGTGAAACTTCAGTCATTATATTTATAGGTAGGCACATATTTACATTCTAAAACAATTCATCATTTTATTGCATAGTTACATTCATAGTGAACTTCCTATTTAATATTACTGTTATTTTATACAAATATGCGAGACATGAAAGTTAGTTCATATACAAAAATTAAGCACATTGTGTAATATATGCCGCTACATATAATAAGGAATATGTATTTACAGCAGATAGCTAATGAGTATTCACTATTGGGAGTACCATAACAACAACTAGTTGCTATTCTATTTCAGGAAAATAATGCATCAACATTCAGCACCTTTCCTTTCACTACATTCCCATCACTATAACTATGTTAATTGACTCAGAATTTATTTAATTTATAAATATATTGTTTGTAATATACTGTGATGTAATTAGCTAAATAGAACTAGTTTTTATTACAAAGTAGCCAAAATCCTTGTGAAACCCATTCCAGCTCCGAGCACAGTTTGTCCTATACCCCAAATCATTGCATGAATAGGGGGCATAGTTAAGTTAGCAGCTCGGTATATGAACGCGACTGCGGCACTTGTGGCTACACCTGAAGTCACTGGGCTCACGACACCCATCACAATCAACAACACAGGGAAGAATTTTCCGTACTTGTGCTTCCTTAAGGTTCCGAAGGCGACTAGCGCCGCACACGTATGCACAAACACTGAAGAGAACAAAGACCACAAGAACACGGGGTACCACATCTCACCAAATGTATCTAAAGGATCACCAGGAGTTAATTTCAATATATCCACGAATGAATCGAATTCTGATACTCGAAACTCGGACAACATGTCATACATGTTGTCTTTCGGTTTTTTAAGCTTACAGGCATCGGGGCAGTTTTAATTATCGATAATTTTCTTACGACACAAAGTAACTCTTTGGAATAGTTTAAACTAAAGTCTGTACACCTTTCTTACTTAGTTAATCAATTATTCACATATGGTTTTACCAATCATTTTTAATTGTAGATCTTATAGATTCTAGGAGAAGTTACTAATGTTTATTTGATTTATTACGGCTGATCGACTGATTCGAAGCTGACATTTTGTTTTGTTTGACAGCACATTTGACATTTGATGTTCATGTCATAGCACAGATCACAGAACATTAATACTCAAGTAGAGGGCACAGATTGTCGTAAGTCTGCTGTTCTCTCGGTGTTCTTGCAAGAGATGTAATTTCATTTTCGTTTTTTGCATCGATATCGATAAAACAAATTCATTAAAACTCATTTCAGGCTTCCGGACCTAAAGCTACGGTTTCCTAGAAAAGCAGTGGATGCACTTGACTGCCGCAGTGACGGCTGTCGTGAAAATGATGACAGCGCCAAAGATTTAAATCGTTAGATTAGGCCTACCGCGTCAAAAGATAATCGCGTTTCTGTTTCGTTTTGACACCTCTGATACACAATGACGCACTGATAACACTTGTTTGTCATGGAAACGCTTTATAATGAATTGCTAGATTTGCTCTTACCGTACTCAGTCACAAGAAAAGTGTATGGACACTTTTTCCTGTGACTGAGTACCGTACGGTAAGAGCAAATCTAGCAATCTAAATTTTTGAGGGGCGGGGTTGGCTTTACGGTGCAACGCTCTCTAGAAAACCACACCAACTTACTTTCACCGGTAGGCGCCTCGGTTTACCTATAGGTAAACCAAACACCCATCCCTTCTTTTTTGTTCGGCTACTACCGGTTCATGTAACTAACAATCATTCTTTTAACAATAATTATTAGTTTATGCGTCGCTTTTCAAGTACAAGCATTAAAAAAAATTGAGTTTCAATAAGCCTGACTTTCAGGGGTGTAAAACCATTTTCACTACAAATATTCACTAAAAAGATTTATTTTAAGATTATAAAACACGAGAATGAGTTTAACTATCGAGGCTTTTCAGAGGATCAAAATAGCAAAAAAGAAACACTATGGTGCGACTTTGCCTGTCAGAGGTGCTTATTTCAGGATAATATGCTATTGACTTGTAATTTTTAACAATAGTAAAACAAGTTTAAAGTGGGTGATAGACGTGCGAACTTACAGTACGCGGTTTTTAAGTTCGCCAACTTACTCGGCTCGCCGCGGCCGTCGGTGACACACATGAAGTTTGCTCGCACTGTATCGCGATGTTGTCGAATTTTCTGAACCAAACTAAACAAACATTACAGAATTTATGTTGAAGTTTATTGGCGGCTCGCGACTGGCGGCGATGACAGACGTACGAAACTACGATCCAAGGCGGGCTACGAGCAAAATTTCAATCTTGTTGGATCGCCGTCGAACTCACTCAGCGGTTTTAAAGTACGCGTACTTAGTATGACACACGGGCTAGTAAGGTCGTCGAGTCATAAGTGCGCGTACTTGCTCGTGCGTGTATCAGTAAGAAAAACATAATATTATTACCAGACTGCGGCGAAGCCAAAAAAGGAGTGTTATGTGTTTGACCTGTATGTATGTATGTGTGTCTCTATGTTCCCTCATAACTACTACACGGCTGAACCAATTTTGATGAATGATATGTCCTTAAATTCGTCATAATTGCGCGAGTATCACTGTCACATATTACAATTTAAAAAATGAAAACAGTTTGATTTTCAGCGCCAAAATGTACGTTAATAAAACAATCAAAATGGTTTAAAAGGTAAAAATATACAATTGATATGTTTAAATGTAATGTGGAATGAGAAATGATAAAAAAAGAAAAGTTGAAAAACAAAAAAAAAAAACCCAACTACAAAAACACATCACTGAAAAATAGAATTTTGGTATCGTAGGCGAAGCCAAACAAAAGTTACACCATATTTCAGGCTATTGATTTTTCCCCACTAGCGATTTAGCCTTCGGCCCAATGTGTACAGCGGTATTTATGAATAGCTGTGTTGGTGGAGGGTCAAATAGTAATATGTATGCATAATAATTATGAGCTTTATGACAAGATTCAAAAATTCAAAATTCAAAAGTCATTTATTCAAACTAGGCTGAGAATCAGCACTTTTCGAACGGCAAAATTACATAAGACAGTCCCCCAAAACGCCCACCCTTCACCACTTCCTAGTGCATTAGCTGGGAAGAAGAAGTGGCGCAACAAACTCCCCAGCAGCACAGCTGTCTGTTCAGTCAGAAGAACAAAAAAATAAGATTCTATATAATAGTATTCAAAATAATTTAGATAATTTAGATTACGCAACACAAAACATAATTTAAATTATTAGCCATATGTTAGCTAGCACACGCCAATATACCACACAACATCATCGAGAACTATACTCAGGCAGAAATAAAAACTGAACGTAAACAGAACTTATCTAAATAAAAGCCTCCAGGCATAAAGGGCGTGCCCGCTTACATATAGTTGTAACTGGAAGTTATAAATGATAAACTAGGACCATCGAGATAAAATAAATAAAACAAACAGTTAATTACTAATAACAATAACTAATATGATCAATTGTCGAGGTCACTAGCTAACCACATATTGCAATACAACTCATTAGAAAAAACATTGTAATGAGTAGATTATGTCAACAATAAATTGAAATAAAATTAAAAATAGCTTGACTTATAAAGTCAAATAAAAAATAAAAAAAAATACAATTATATAAACTCATATAACTTGTCAGTAGGTAATCTGGAGAAAGAACATAAACATTGTCTTGAGTTAATCACAGCGACCAACTATTCTTATCATTTAAGTAGTCGTTTATAGAATAGTATGCCTTTGAACAAAGCTTGGATTTTACTTTCGTTTTAAACGCATCAAAAGGCAAATCTAGCAAAGAAGAGGGTAGCTTGTTATAAAAGGTTATACCAAGCCCAACAAATGAGTTATGAACCTTATGAAGCCGGTGAAAGGGAGCTCGTAGTTTGTCCTTATTTCTAGTGTTAACATTGTGAAAATCACTGTTTTTAGTGTATAAGTGTATATTTTGCCTAATATATAAGATGTTGGCGAATATGAATTGGGACGCCACCGTGAGGATACTAATATCTTTGAAAAAATCTCTCAGAGAAACTCTGGCACCTAGCTGGTAAATAGCTCGAACAGCTCGTTTTTGAAGGACAAATATATTTTGAATATCAGCAGCTTTGCCCCACAGCAGAAGACCGTAGGACATAACGCTATGAAAATAACTAAAATAGACTAACCGAGCTGTATCGACGTCAGTGTATTGTCTTACTTTCCTGACGGCGTAGGCGGCCTGTATAGTTACTTTACTCTTTGTAGGCGGCCGAACTGAGCCTTCCCGCTAGGCTCGATACATGTGGGCCCCACTGAAGTTTGGCATCTACTGTTATGCCCAGAAAAACTGCCGAGTTTACAGACTCAAGCACCTCTTTATCTAAGACGATGTTGGGTCCTAGATTTCTAACATTTGGTAGAGTAGGTGAACTCGAATTTACATTAGTGTGTTAGTCTTGTGTTGTGATAAGTGTTTCCTACCAAATCAGCCATAAATAAAGGCCGTATGAACAAATTGAAAAAAAATCTTTGTGTATGTATGATTGTATGTGTTACCACCTAGAACTAAAAAAAGTTTAGAAAAGGACCTATTTTTCCTACAAGCTTCTTAGAAAGTACTTCCCAAGTTTGGTGCAGTGAGTTACGGTTTCTGAATAGCTGAGATGTCAAATCTTTGATTTTAATTCCTGTATTGCCATTTGTAATAATTCTAAAACCAATCAATAGAACAAAAAGTTTGAAATGAAGTGAGCAATAAGTAAACAAAGCAAAAGCTTGTGGGAAACTGGGACTGGGAACTACCGGAGAATTCGAAGGTAAAGCTTATTTATTCTACGGTACTGTTATATCTGTATTTGAAGAAAAAAAACATCGTAAATTACAACATACACAGTAAAAAAAGGGAGTTGGATTCTTCAAAATCGTAAGTAGTTTTGAAGTATCTTACCTTTCCACTGCAGTGAAGTTCGTTCAGTGCTGTTTGACACAATCTGAAAGCATTCCGCGGAACGTTGTTAACCTTTATTTTCCTGCGTAAACCGCGTGATTAGTGATTTTTGTGGTATTATTAAAGTTTTTGTAAGTGTTTAACTGTACGTAGCAATGGGAAAAGTACGATCAGCAACGGGTGCCCCCCGGAAACAAGGGATCAATAAAGCTGCGCATTCTATGAACCCAGATAGACCGACTGAGGGATTAAAAGGAGTTGCGAAGCCCAGAACTAAAGCAACCATCAAAAGGCTGCAGATGTACAGGAACTTTAAAGCCAAGAGGGATAAAACTGGTAAAATTTTGACACCTGCACCATTTCAAGGGTGGTTACCATCAGGAACTCAAGCTCGCGTTGAACCTAGCCAAAAGTGGTTCGGAAACTCACGTGTGATCTCACAGAATGCTCTACAGAAATTCCAAGATGAATTTGGGGCTGCTGTCAGAAATCCTTATCAAGTAATTATGAAACCCACTAATTTACCAATCACATTGCTCAATGAAACAGCAAAAAACGCAAGAGTACATTTGTTAGACACTGAGGGATTTGATAAAACATTTGGTCCAAAGAAACAGAGAAAGCGTGTTAATTTGAAGTTTAGTGATCTTAACACTTTATCAAAAGCTGTAGAAGAAAACACAGATAATTATGACGAGAGTAAAGATATAGACAGAGTTCGTGAAGACACTGGAGTGAAGGACGGACAGAGAGACTGGGTGTTTGGAGCTGGCATGAGCAGGAGAATTTGGAATGAGTTATACAAAGTAATAGACTCGTCTGATGTGCTTTTACAAGTGTTAGACGCCAGAGATCCTATGGGCACCAGATGTCCTTATGTGGAGAAGTTTCTAAGAGATGAAAAGAGACACAAGCATCTAATATTTATTCTAAACAAAGTTGATTTAGTACCCAACTGGGTGACACAACGTTGGGTCGCTATACTGAGTGCTGAATACCCCACTATAGCCTTCCATGCGTCAATGACACATCCATTTGGAAAAGGCTCTCTTATCAATCTGTTGCGCCAGTTTGCAAAATTACACATTGATAAAAAACAAATAAGTGTTGGATTGATTGGATATCCAAATGTAGGCAAATCATCTGTCATCAATACTTTACGATCCAAGAAAGTGTGCAAGGTTGCCCCAATTGCTGGTGAGACTAAAGTTTGGCAGTACATCACCTTGATGAAAAGAATATTTTTAATTGATTGTCCCGGAATTGTTTATCCATCTGCTGAAACAGACACAGAGAAAGTTTTGAAAGGAGTTGTCAGGGTTGAATTAGTTCAAAATCCAGAAGACTACATAGAAGAAGTAATCAAAAGAGTCCGAAAAGAATACTTGGTTAAAACATATAAAGTAGATGCCTGGGATACTGCTACGGAATTCTTGGAAAAAATGGCAGCCCGCACAGGGAAATTATTGAAAAAAGGTGAGCCTGATATTAGCCAGGTTGCCAAGATGGTTCTTAATGACTGGCAAAGAGGAAAACTACCATTTTATGTGGCTCCAGAAGGTTTTGAAGTCCCACTTTCTAAACAACAGAAAGAAGAAGAAACAGTGGAAACTAAAAGTAATGCAGATGAAAAGAAAGAAGATGCTGTTGAAGAAGCAAACCAAGACACAGAGAATGAAAAGGAGGATAACCCAGAAAAACCTGTTTATATTAATAAACTCATTGTAGCCCAAGATTTTGCTAAAATTAGAGTTGGCTTGAAGTTTGACAATGATGATGATTATAAACCACTTGAGAAATTTGATATTCCTGAAGAACTTAAAGGAATTGATGATGAGAATGCAGAGAATGATGAATCAAAAAGTGTTAATGAAGAAAATGAAAATGAAGATCCTGATTCATCAGACATTAGTGACTTTTATAGTGAAGATGAAGATAAATGTAGTGATGTAGAAGATTACTTGACAAATGATGCAGAAACTGTAAAAGAACTAAAACGTAAGAAGCTTGAGGCTGCAAGTGGTGAGTTTACAGTTGAAGAAATTAAACAAATTGGAAAGAAACGTAAGGCTGGTGCTGACAATGGAGTCAAGAAAATAACAGCAAAGGCCAGAAGGGCATTAGACAGAGCACAGAAACGCACTAAAACTGGAAGCAACTTCTATGAAGTTTCTAATGTCAAAAATAGAAACAGGGCCAAGAAACCACTTATCTGAACTCAATAAATTTCTTGAAATATCAATTGTTTTAATTTTATTTATATCTCAAACTTTACTAACATGATATTGAGCTAACATAATATTTTCATTACTCTTATAGTATTAACAGTTATCTATAATTTTAGTCTGTGAAGATTAAATGCTAATCAGTTACAAACCCTAATTACCAGGCTCAGTAGACAGATTGGAAATCACTTCTTTTCTATCAGCCCATTTATTACACCTGGAATAAAAGAACATTCTTTTTAGGGTTCCGTAACAAATGGTAAAAAGGAACCCTTATGGTGCGACTCAGTCTGTCTGTCTGTCACAGCTAGGTATCTCAAGAACTATTAATGCTATCAACTTGAAATTTGGAATAGTTTTAGATGACGTTTGCCCAACTATTTTGCAAATAAGAAAGAAATAAAACTATATTATGAGGCTAGGCCACATTCTCAAACATTTATAATTTTTTTTATGCCGCGTAATTTTCGACTATTGACGAAAAACGTAAAAAAAAAATACCGCTCCCCCCCTTATCTCTGAAGTTTGATTAGAGAAAAATATGAAATTATTCTATGTGATAGAAGTTTATGTAAAGATTACAGCAAAAATAAAACAATGACTCTAAATAGCACACTTTTTCAGAAATCATCAAGAAAACACATTACATTACATTAGTTCCACTATCGGTCAAGAGATGTCGCTGACCTAAAACTGCAATATTCTACATTCTCTGACGAATATAGGTCTCCCCAATGAAAATTTAAAAAAAAAAACACGGTTCTCAACCAAAATGTCCTTCTTCCTACCTACTCGAAGGTTACTTTGGGTGAAGCACAGTTGTAGTTTTTTCTGGGCACAGAACTTTGTTTTTGGAATAAATTCATCCCAACTACGGAACCCTTCGGTGTGCGTGGTCCGACACACACTTGGCCGATTTTTTAATTGTTGCTTTATTTCATAATATTACAATATCATGTGTGGTGATTAAGACTGGCCTCGCTTAAGGAATGATTCCGAACAACGCTGCACGCGGCAGTTCTGTCGGAGCAGTGCTGCCGCGCCACTATTGGTCCCCATACATTTACTATAGGTTTTTATGAGATTACATTCCGAACACAGCAGCAATGCTGCGCGGCAGTGTCGCCCTGTCGCCGCGGCAGATCAGTAGTGCGGCATTCATCATAGCGATAACACGTGAATGTTCACAGCTGTTGAGAAGTAAACCACGAGCAGCAGTGCCCCGCAGCGTTACTCGGAATCACGCAGCAGGCAGCACTGGGGCGCAGCACTGCCGCATCAGCAATGCCGCGGCAGCCCTGCCGCGTGCATCGTTGTTCGGAATCTTTATTAAATTCTCATGGTCAACATCTATTTATATTGAACTAAGTTTTAGACCAGTGGCGTAGCGTGCCTTGGCGGGGCCCCGTATAAAAAATTGTTTGGGGGCCCTTATGAAGGAAGGGTAAAGATTTCTCACAAAAGAAAAAAAATGTTTGCATAAAATTAAAAGAAATATTTATTCATCATAATTATCTATCTGTCACTTATTCTACAATTTTTACAAACAATTCAAATATATGTATACACTATCCTTGGCTTTTTTCGGCAAACTGATTTATTAAATCATTTATAGCTGATGATGACTTTAGTTTTTCTAAAGTTTCTGCCTCTATATATGTTTTTATTAATTTTTGGTTATGCACGTCGGGGGTTCCGTATAATTGATACGGCAGATACGGCGGTAGCTACGCCCCTGTTTTAGACACACAAACATTGTATGCGTGCTTTTAATTTGAATTAACTACATACAGATACGATACATAACATAAAATTATGCATGTATTCCTCGAAGGGGATGGGCAGAGGTGTATGCATGGTAATAAGTAATACGGGCTGGTATCCGATACTCCATGTCAATGCGCGTATTTTGCGTACGGGTGGAGAAATCGGATATTCGATCCACCCCCAGCTCGTTAAAGAAGGCCAGCAACATCTTGGTGTTACTGGCAATCTCACGTAGGGTACCTGGGTTACCGAAGTACTTTGCCCTGTATGTGGTGACCACCTGGCAGTTTAACAGCACATGAGTTGCTGTCTCGTCATCCTCCATGACTTTTTTTTGTTGGGTGGGGAATTATCAAATATCTTCTCCCCCGCTCTGGGCGCAGCGGGAGGGCAGACTTTTACCGACAAAACCCACCCGTGTTCCTTCCGTTGCTTGTGTGCCGGTGCCGCGATATCCCTTTCGGACAAATTCGCAACCCTGGCAGGATCCTCCATGCCTAACGTGACCATATTTTTTTTTGTGAGAGCGGGACGTCTGCGAAATTATATAATAAAAAAAAGGTTTTAGTGTTTTACAAGTATTTTATTATAGAAGATAGAATAACACAAAATAATCAAAGCACTAAATACAAAATAGTTAAGTAGGCATGACGTACTAAGCCCCAGTAGTGGCGTGACTTCTAAGTCGTATTTTTGTATTTGTCGGCTGAACAAATTTGTTTCAAAATATCGGGTCTTGTTGTTAGATACGCGCGGAACTCAGTACATGATTTATTTATATTTATCTTCGTAATCAAAATAGCTTTCAGTACTGCGACACTTAACTGTGTTTTATCACTTGTCCATATTTTGTTCATTTGAGAAAAAACTCTATCGACTGGTGCGTTACTTGTAGACACATAATAGTAATTAATAGTAATTTCATTTATTGCGGATCACACATAAAAATCACATATAATCCATATAGTATTAGTAACAAAGACTTAGAAACTATGTTAGTAAAACTTACAAACTAAACCTAACTACAACTAATACCTACGTGGCTTAACACATGTTGGCACGTGCCTCTGGATCCAGTGCCTAATAATGGGGCTGTCCACCTTGTCGGCTAATATTTTTAGGATGCTGTTGGGGCTTCCGCGCAGCTTACCCATAACTGACGCCGCCCGCTTTCTCATTATGGCATGAAAATCGTCAACACGGGCTTTCGCGAACATCTGTGAAGCGCTGCAGAAGCGCGGAAGCCCCATCAACATGCTAAATCCATTATTATACTGAACGCGTAGGACGTTGTAAGACCTTTGCGTGTACTTCACCCACAAGCTGCACGTGTAGAAGGTTTGGCAGTAGGCCTTAAATAGATACACCTTCACATTCCCACTACAACGTGCAAACCTGCGGGCTAACATATTGCACCGAACCGCCAACGCCCTACGCTCTCTGTCCAAATATGCATCATCAGATAAGTCCTCCGCAATCAGATGTCCTAGGTACTTAACCTGAGCAACACGCTGCAATGGTGTTCCGCTCATAATTACTGGAGGAACGTTACCTAACGATACATTTTTGCATTTAAAAATCGCCATCTGTGATTTATCGACGTTGTATGTAAGCCCATGCGTCGCCGCATATGATTCACATACAACTATCAATTTCCGGAGTGCACTGATTGATGGGCTCAGCAGCACCATATCGTCTGCATAGCTTAGATTATTAACCATTTCACCATCTATTGAACAGCCGACATTGGTTCTGCTGAGCCCATCAATCAGGTCATTCATATACAGGTTAAACAGAGCAGGCGATGTCAACCCACCCTGTCTAACACCAAACTCCAACAAATACGGCTCGGAAGACACATTATTCCACCTAACGCGATTTGTTTGCGAGCTGTACCAGAACTTCAATAAGTTAACAAGCTCTGAAGGCAAATTTAAACTATGGAGCTTAGACCATAACTTCTCATAGGATACGAGGTCAAAAGCCTTGGAAAGGTCAAGAAAGGTAGCATAAATTGGCGTCTTTCTGTCAATATAATACCTTACAGTCTGCTTGAGTGCCAGGATAGCACTCTCCGTCGATAGTTTAATGTACTCAATAATTATTGTGGAAAAGTTTGTTAAATGCAGGTTGTTCGTACGGAAGTTCTGGAATAATTCGACCCAACGGTTTTCAGTAGAAACATTCTCGGCATTCCAGCCAGATTTTCATGTGTCGCAAAGTTGGAAATAAGTGAAAACTCGTCAAAGACTTTCGTATCTTGTCTTTTAAATTATCGTTTGGTCTGTGTGCAAAAGCGGGGATATGTCGGCTTCGCTAGGGACACCGAGACAGACTGCCCGAAAGCGGGACTGTCCCGCCCAAAGCGTGGCGTATGGTCACGTTATCCATGCCCTGCACAGCGGACTGTCTGTGACTCCTATGACAAAGAGGTGTTTAGTAACTGACCCATGGCCAGTTACAGCTGCTGTAACAGTGGTGTATGGTAGTTAAAGTACCAAGTAATAGGGGGCGATCCTATTGCCACCAACCGGACACAAATCTCGACTCCGAGCTGCTCGGAAAATTTCAAAAGGAGAACCGAAGCATTCAATAACATTACCCTACCTAGGAATTGAACCCAAGGCCTCATGCTCATTGCTAAGCAGTCGCCGGCGACCACTATACTAATGAAGCGCTACTCACTAGTCCGTTGAGGCTGTTGAAATAACTAAGGACCTTGCTTATTGTCTTAACTGTTACTATTTGGGATAGATCTTGAAAATCTAAGAAGGTAACTACTAACTCATGTTGTCCATGTAATTCACAAGCGCGCACATCATTGTGACTTTCACCTATTATCATTAAAGTATTATTTTGTATGTCATTAAAGTCTATTTTTATGTCTGTCTGTGTGACCCTGTCGTTCTTTTGAACTACGCTAATACGTAAATACTAAACTTAGCTAACATAAAGAAATTTCTATGTTTTGTCAAGTCGTAAAAACTGTGCGAAGCAGTAGCGGTCGCTAGTATAGTATCATTATAGATTGTAAGTATTGATGTAACAACTGTATTTATTGTGAACTGTGGGTCAGCCAATAGGCTACATAATCTAGTCAGTCTATGGAATGATTAGACATGTAATAAGTGTTTTCATGTTTTGTTTCAGATGTCGTCATCCGGTAGCGAGAGTGATGACGATTACGTACCCGGTGAGCCTGAAAAAGTGTCAGAAGAGGAATCCGCCAACGAAGAAACAGATTTACAGTTCGAAAAAGAACTAGACCTGAAAGCGAAGAAACGGAAAATAGTCAAAGAAACAAAAGCTACAAAGAAACGTAAGACAAGAAATGGTGGACCAGAGGAAGAAGAGTCTCCAGTAAAAGCAGAAGAAAGCGACGAAATAGCAAATCCTGAAGAACAGAAGAAAAAAGAAGATGATTTATGGGCAATGTTTTTAGAAGGAACCGATAGTAAACCTAAACCTACCTCAACAGTAACCAGTTCTAGCATTGACACCATCAAACCTGTAGTAAGTAAGACAGAAACTGTTAAAAAAGATGCACCTAAAAGTGACGATCAAGCCAGAGAAAAAAGAATATTCGAGTTTGCTGGTGAAACTATTGTTGTAGAGAATAATACGATCAAAGAAAAGATCAAGACCGGCGATAGTCCTGCAACAGGTACGGATAATATTCTTACATTATTTTTTTTGAAAAGCCATTTCTATGTAGCCATTTTGTTTTGGGTGGGCATTTTTCAAATAACTTCTCCCGCTCTGTGCGGAGCGGGAGGGCGTGTCAGACTCTTACTGACTAAAACCCACCCGTGTTTCTTCAGTTGCCTGTATGTTGCCAGGGGCTACGATGTCCCTTTCGGACTTTCCCGCGACCCCGGCAGGCATCAGTCCTAGTGGACCCCGTCAGTTGTGCTGACATCTCATTGAGGCGCGCGTGGAACACAACGCGCCGTCGACCTGGGCCTGGTCCTTATCGGACGGCGAGCTACCCATTGCACACAGTCCGCAAGCCCGCGGGTCGCCTATTTCTTTCTAGCTTGCACGCACTTGCAAAGCACTTGTTTAAAAAAAAAACGTTTACGTGAAATAGTAAGAAAATACATTTGTATGCGCATTAATTCTACCTGACGCTCACGTTTATAATTATTCAAGTCGTCACTCCTGCATCTTATTCTTTATCAAACTTGGTTGCAACTGGCTTCGACGCAAGGCTAGCTTTTCCAAGAAAAACTTGAAAATTATGCACAATGCCAAGTTACAGACAACCGATTTCCGTTAAAACTTTTAAATCACTAAGCTTTGGATCGACTTTTGTATTTCAAAGTAGATTTTAGTTGAAAAAGTTTTGCACCAAGTTGCACAAAATATATTTGAAACTGATTGTAGAAGATTGGATTTTGTTACCACCTTTTTTCTGCAAACTAGCGATTATTTGATCCCATTTCACCCAAAGACGGAGAAAGGTTCAAATTAAGTGTGGAAAGGGTTTGATAAAGTTTAGCCCTGAAGCACTACTCCCGTACAGTAACTTCTTAAAACGATACTGAAATACTAGTCGTACATTTGACATATTTCAGAAATTTAAATTACCTGCATAGGTTTCAGACTAGACCCTTGTAAATATTATGTTAAGAATATTAAGATAAGCATCATCCTCCCTCATTCCAATAATAAAAATCTGAGCAAATATGTTTTGATAAACTAAAATTTTTACAAAACATTAACTTCTTTCAGTAAGCAAACTGGAAGGACCGTCCCGCGGCCGGCCTGGTTTGGGTGGAGGCGGCCTATCCGGTGTCCTCGGTCAGCTCAACAAAAAGAACAAATTGTCCACACTGGAGAAATCGAAACTCGACTGGTCTACTTACAAGCAAGACGAAGGCCTCGAAGAGGAAATACAAAGCCATAATAAAGGAAGAAATGGGTACGTTACATGCGTGGTTTATTTTGATCTATGTTACACAGTTTATTTCCAGTCAAACTTTTTTTAAGCAGCCATGTACAACCGCGGACATTGCGATGAACCACTTTTCACCCTATGCCAGTGGTCGGAAAACTCATTAGTCAATATAGCCAAATATCAATGCTATAACGACTAAGATTTCTTATGAGAGCCAATCCTTTTTGTGTGTCCAAACTTTTTATTTTATTTATTTAACTGTCTCAATACACTTTACTTAATACTTAAAACTCCAATCCTCTTTAACTCCACAACGCTTCCTAAAATTTACTTGCTAAGAAGAGGGATGCCTTCATCATCATTATGCTGATCAGCATATCGGTTGATAATAAATTATGATGAAGGCATGACGGCTGATTATGCTTAGGTCTTTGTGTTCACTTGGATCACTTGATATAGGCTTTGGGTTTAGAGTAAAACACCACATTATCAAAAAGTACACAAGAGCTCAAAGGGACCGTCTAGTCGGCATCAGGGATAGAGCAGGACTCAACGAGACACTCTTGAGACACCTTTGAGTTGTGTGTTAAATTTAATTGTAACAACATCAACATGAATGATAAATTGTCCTGTTAATTTTTGGTGAAACTTGCCATTTCATGTTTTTAAGGTTTGTGTTGCAGTGCCAGAGGTCAAACACGCACTTTCTATACAGGTGGGTTTTTGAGATGGGGCAGTAAGGGCAGCTAACTTAACTGTTGTAGCTACAGGAAAATGGTTTTAGGAGACTGTTCTTAACTTTTTGAGACTTTGAAAAAAAATACAGTCAGCAAAAGAATAGGCAGTTTCCACAAAATTTTTATTTGCTGCCAATCGATCCTGTTTCTTATAAGGATCAACGAACTCTATTAGACCAACTGAGGTTTGAGCACTAGAAAAGTCAGAAATCACAAAAAAACATTTTCCCATACATTTCGGAGGAAATGAGACTCCAACTTCCTTTTAATGATGGCCAGACTAGCCGAATGTAAACAAAAAAAAAAACCGGTTATGTACATGTCGGACCACGCACAATGAAGGGTTCCGTAATTGGGATGAATTTATCCCAAAAACAAACTTAACATTGTAGTTGAAAAACACGTTCTCCCATACATCGATATACTTCACGGTAAATTCTCCAACTGCAAAATGTCAGTATGTAATCGCAATTTTTTTTTGTGTGGTAAAGCTACAAATTAACGATTTTCGGACTTTTTCCTTTTTAAGTGCTGTGAATCCTTGCTCTGCCAAATTTCATCTTTCTAGGTCAACGGGAAGTACCCTTTAGGTTTTGATTTATTTGCGAGTATCAAAATATGTCGCATAAATGGCCGTATTTTTTTATTACGACGACTTAGAAGCTTAATTTTTTTTAGAGCTCCAAGGGAACATAGAGCTACGTATTTGATATTAATTTCAACTTGATACCTCCACGCGGTCCTGAGAAAATGGGTCTTGAGACACTACGGACGGACAAAGAAGTGATCCTATAAGATAAGGGTTCCGTTTTTTCCTCTGAGGTGCGGAACCCTAAAAATTAAATTACGCACGAATACGTGTTTAAGTTTTTTTGCGATTTCTGACTTTTCTAATACTCAACCCTCAGTTGGTCCAATAGAGTTTTTGATCCTTATAAGAAACAGGATCGATTGGTATAATTTTTTTTTTGGGAAAACTGCCTATTTTCTTGCTGACTGTTATTTTTTTTTTTTATCTGTGAATGCAGATCAAAATGTCTCGAAAAACTTAAGCAGTCTCCCAAGACCGTTTTCTTGTAGCGACAACGGTTAATGTACCTGTCATTACTGCCCCATCTCAAAACCCACCTTGTATATGAGATGCACGTCCAGCACGTCTGATGAAGCGTTTTTCATGGCACTTAGGCATGATAATCATACATAACATAGCGCCTATATTCCTCGAAGTCGTTTAAAGCCATTAGCCACGCTAAGATCCAAACATAACAGCGACGAATTGTGAATTTTCAAAAGGACATATATACATATGCCCGACCCGGGAATCAAAACCAAGACCGCGCTCAGCAGTAGCGCTGACGACTGCTACATGAACGAGGCAGTCAAATCTTTGATATTTGCCATTATTCAACATTTGCATCCAACCACTAGATATCTAGCAAAAAAATCCTGTCCGATCCGAAAGGGTACTGCAATAACATTACCAAGAAGTAATCAAAAATCTTATTATTATTGAAAATATAAAAGTTAAAATTCATATTTTAGTACCAAAATGACCCCAAATCCATAAAAAAATTGCAAATTTTACGACATGTAGTCACCCGCTAAACGACGGTCGCCCGCGCGCCATGTAAAAAAAAAAAATCCCCGGTAAAATTCCCCATTGAAAAAGAATGTGGCGATTTTTTTTTCTTTTTTCCTGGAAATTTCCACAGGTGTTGTTAGGTATTACAACACCCTCACGGACCACGGAGCGGACAGGTTTTTTTTTACATGTTGCAGAATACAGCTGACGTCGTCTATATGCAAGATTGCATAAACGATTCGTTAGACGTTAGGTTTGTTACATTTGGGCACGCCACAATTGCGGCGATAAGTCCCCTCTTCGAGGAGTGGCTTGAGAGGCGCCATGGCGTCCTCACCTTCCGCCTGACGCAGGTCCTCACCGGACACGGTTGTTTCGGGAGGTTCCTGTTCCGCGTAAGGCGGGAGGAAACGCCCGGGTGTCACCACTGTGTGGATCGCCCGGAGGACACGGTGGAGCATACGGTGGAGGTCTGCCCGGCTTGGCCCGTGTCGACGGCGCGTTATGTTCCACGCGCGCCTCAAAGAGATGTCAGCACCAACCGACGGGGTCGAAAGACCAATGCCTGCTGGGGTTGCGGGTTTGTCCGAAAGTGATATCGCGGCCCCGGCACACAGGCAACGGAAGGAACACGGGTGGGTTTTAGTCAGTAAAAGTCTGACACACCCTCTCGCTCTGCCCAGAGCGGGAGAAGTCATTTGATGATATCCCATCCTCAAAAAAAAAAAAAAAAGGTTTGTTACATTGTACATATCTACTTTTGTTTCAGTTATTTGGACAAACGCGATTTCTTGGAACGAGCAGATGTTCGGCAATACGAGATGGAGAGAAATATGCGGCTTAATCGTCGCAGCAATCGATGAAATCATAGAACAAATATATACTAGCTGTAATGTTAATTTCACTATTAAATAGATATTTAACTTTTAATCATTATTATATCGCTTTTAATTTATATTTCCCCTAACTTGACGATTATACGATTCACACGTTTAGTTGACAGTAAAATAAAATAAATTTTATTTTATTGTCAACTAAACGTGTGTATGTATAGTGATTGATTTATCGGTCATTGTTAGCCAGTACAGCTTTCAGCAACCATCTTCTCGGTTTTATGACAATATTGCGAGATGCCCTCGCTCTGATTTACATTAATTGAGTAGGTTTGAGAATGGTATAGTTCGATTCGATACATGCATATACCTACAATAAATGACGGTTTCGTATTGCATTATTCGTTTTCCAAGTTTTATTCCGAAGGCAAAGCTAAAAGCGATATCGTATAGTTCAACGATATAATTTCTTCGAGAAATGAGATATCTACCCAAAAAAGATTTAATCTATACAAAGAAATAAAATTGAAATGCTATATGAAAGTGTTTACGGTACCTAGAACAAAAAAACTTTTTTTTTTTTTGTCTGTGTGTTTATTTGATTCGGCTAATCTTCGAAACGGCTTTACCGATTTTGACGGGACTTTCATAGCTGATGTTTTATGGAGTAACTTACTTTTTTTTTATAAAAAGCCACGCAGGCGAACCCCCGGACAGCAGCTAGTTTAAAATAAAGTGCGTGGTGCGAAAATGAATTCTGCTAGTTTACAAAAGCTTTCACGTGTTGGTACATCGAGTATACCTAATAAACAATTAATGTTATCCCGTTTTATATAAGTAACGCATTCCTATTGCTCCAATTAGTAACAAAACACTGGCAAACAAAGCAAAACACAGGTACCAATCTACGTGAAAATATGTGTGTTTGACACGGCACCTCTCACAGTAATTGTACAATGTCGGTACCGAGGTGCATCGGTGGATTCTTAATGGTAACAAACTGCCTCGCAAGGACCATTTCATCCATTCTACTCAATCACGCCAATGAGTGCGACTCGAGAACGGACAATCAATTTCAATTTGTAGGAGCTCGGGCGACTTCGAACGATTTGCACACGTTGTGCTAATCAAGCACTAAACAGTTTATTTGTCGAGGCCGCAGTGTCACATAGCACTATTCAGTACGGAGTTTGCGTTCGCAGCGTGTTCATGAGCAACGGTTTTTAAAATAAAGTGCAGTTCAGACTGTGTAATTTGTGCAAGGATTTAATTAGGAATTCATGCGAAGGGCTGTTACAATGACTGCATACGGAAGATGGACGATGTACGGTGGTGGAATGCAAGGTGTTCAGGTGAGTTCAATATTATGTTCACTCGTAGAAATTCTATTTAGGTGGGGATGATCTGAACTTCGAAAAGATCTCAAAAATCACGTATCTAACAGAATGTATGTAACCAAATGCAGTTACTGAGGTAGGTTTTTTTTTTAATTCTCGCAAGCTCGGCTGTGGGCTTTACTGGCGACGAGTTTAATAGACCAGGTAGTTTTGGCTACCTAAGAAGATAAGCCAACCTAGAGCTTTTACTTTCAGATGTATCTTGTAATGTGTGTAGGTAATTAATACCTACTTATCCTAACTTTGGAGCGCCAATCAAGGGAAGCTCCTTGGATCGTAAAATACCTATATACCTACGGTTGAATTGACTTATCCAAAAAGTCCTTCAGTTAAAGTAACCTGTTTGATATGTGTACCTACTGAGTTATGAAATTAGGTCGCAAGCGCATTAAGACGAATCATTATACCGTCCTAACTCTATTCCACCTACTACTGACTGCTAAGTATCCTTTCTTGCATTCAAATAACACAATATATCAGAGTATTCATAAATAAATACCATATATTTAATAACGAACGTAGTCATGGGCGCCGGCAGGTTTGTTTTCTGGGGGTGCATCTTCAGCTCCACGAAGCAAGCTCGTTAATTTTTGCAGTTCATCTCTGATATGTTAGGTTATCGTTTGTCCATTCATACAAGGAGTAACTGTCGACTTATGCAGAAAAGTTTTTAAAAAAACCATCTCGCCTCGAATGACATAGGTTTTATTTTGTCCATTCATATGGAAAGAGCACTAAGTGTCTCGAATTATACAAAGAAGCTTAAGAATTAAGTTAGAGAAGGAGGCAAGAGCGAGCGAAGCAGCTCGATAATGTCAGCACCCCGCCTATAGCCGATTCGATTTTCGGAAATAGGAGTTCGATAGGTTCTTTGTCGACTAATGCACAGAAGCTTTAGAATTCAGAGATTGCAGAATGCAAGAGCGAGCGAAGCGATCTCGAAAGTTTTAGGATCTCGCTTCAAATAGGTTAAGTTCTCTATTATTGTGTTAGGCGTTCTCAGATATTTCTTTAGGTCTGAATGTTTTTACACCTACTTATATTTTATTTTGAAGCCAGGGAGGTGCAAGTGCACCCTTTTGCACCCTCCTCCTGGCAACCATGAACGTATTGATAAAAGACTTAATTGCAGCTAAACGGTGAGCGTCAGGTTCCTAGATCGATTTCCCGGCCGGGCGTGGTGTGATATTGAGTTTGGTTCCTTTTTCAGTCAAACCGGGCCATACATTTCCAAGAAGTCATTCCAGAACTGAACCTGTAAGAACCTGTTGTAACGTTAAAAAAATTAAACAAAAAAACGTTTAAAATACAGAATTGGTCAACATTGATATTTGTTGCTGAAACATTGAGTCTTTTTTACGATTTTCTGTTAGAAAAAGTTCAAATAACTAAAACCTCGAGGGGTAGCGCGCGGTCCTCAGACTTAACGCTACGATTAAACACCATTTTCGATAAATTCTAAACAGCTCTAACTGATAAAAATGCCATATGATTATTTGATACCAAAGCTTTTACCTAATGTATAGATTGAATACAATGAAAAGTATATAAATAAGTAATTTATTGAGGTGCTTCATGGGCATCATCCTTACATGTAGGTAATGTTTAATTTACCAACGTACAAGGTAGAAAAGAGCATAAGAAATACATAGGTACCTAATATGAAAGTTCAGCCTTCAACGAAGTACTTACCTGGGTACCTACATCTATGTACAGGTATGTACATCTACATTCGCCTGTTTCCTCCCACGGCGGCGAAGGTAACGAGGAGTCAACTAAACACAGATACCTAGTATAGATAATGACGTAATCTGGAACAGTGAACGTAGTAGAAAGGAAAAGTGGGCGAACCGATTGAGTAGGTATACAGCCTCGAGCTGCGCCCACGCAAGTCCACTCCTTGCAGACTGCACCCTTCCAAAATAAATGCAATATGATAGGGTCATCGCTCGGAAAACTAAGCGCTTCTTGTTTCAATTTTATAAATTGCATTTTTTCCGAAATGTTTTGGGTGCACGGAAGTGCGCCCCGTTTTTGCCAAGTTCTAAACAGCTCTAACTGATAAAATTGCCATATGATTTATTTGATACCAAAGCTTTTACGTAATGCATAGATATAGATTGAGTTTTCTAATCAAGAATGAAAAATAAGTAGGTAAACTAACTCTTAGTATACAAAAGCTCATTCTGGATTGCAACATTTTACGCCAATGTAATGTTTAATGAGGCAAACAAATTAACTTCCAGACTGCCTGCCTTGCTTCGGTACATTTCGAAACAACGGATCTATTGTCGTCCAGTTCCATAATATTTGCTCAGGTGTACGCTATTCGAGGCGAGACCTGTACAAATGAATGAGCCACGACGGTGATAGTGCTGCCCACTGCGCATGTGTACGCGCGCTCGATAACCGCACTACGCCCGTGTCCGCGGCACGTGTCCATGTGATCAGCCGTAAGGATTCTGAGCGTACCGCCTGAGATGAAGGAGGCTGTGCCGCGACCCCATAAGGTTGGTTCGCGAGCGTACCGAGCGGCGCGAGGGTCTCGCTCGAAGGCGCGGGGTGAGCGATGCGCGCGGCGGCCGCGGCCGGTGGCGGCGCGCCAGTCGCACGCTCGCGCCTCACGGGGTGGCTGCTAGTCCGGTGCGTGAATTTTATCGCGCTTTTAAACACTGCCGTATTCTGATTATACATATGCATCGAATTAGTTAGGTATATTTTTATGTGATACTTTGTATGAATGAGGACTTGCTCGTGATGTGTGGAATTGTCTCCGAGATACGTCAAAGCAGCTGAGGTGCTGGAATCCTGTAAAGTCGTGAAAAATCGCGTTATCGGGAAAGTGTTTTTCTTGTTTGTGGTGAGCGTCGGTGGGAGCCGGGGAGCGGGCGCGCGGCCCGTGGTGGCGGGTCGGTGGATGGTGCGGCGCGGGCGGGCGCCGGGGCGCGGCCGGCGGCGCCGCTAGCAAAATGTCGATACCCCTGGGCCGGGAGACGGTGCTGCCCACGCAGGTGAGTCCAGCTCGACTCCTCCGACGTCACCGCCGTGCGCCGTGCCGGGTGTGTGCCGGAGCGGTACTGTGTATGGATGCGTTGTCAATAATTGATTAATGAATTAAGTAGTTGAGTTGTACCTTGTAAAATAGACAATTATTGAACCAGGCATATTTGCATTTGCCTAATTTTTACCCGATTACGGCGAAGAAAAAGGAGGGTTATAATTTTGATCGGTATGTATGTGGTAATATGGGTATGTAAGTTCATCTGTTCTCTCATAACTTCTAAACTGCTTAACTTAATTTAAGGTATCGTTGGAAGCGTTTTGATCATCCGCTGGTTAGGTGTAGGCTATGTGACGTCACATTAATTGAACATGGCGCCGTCTAGCTAGAGGACATAAAGCCATAAAATATTTAAAAAAAATTGATGATGCCATTTTGGGTATCAAATGATAGAGCTTAATTAGCACATTTCAAATATATATATATTTATCTATAATTGAAAATAATAAATAAACAAATAAATAAACTTTATCACAAAATTATAACCCCAAAATAATTTAAATAAAAAGTAAATTAAAAACTAAAACCGGGTTTTAGTTTTGAACTTACTTTTGGAGAATAATATAAATAATATGAATATTAAGAAAGCTTATAAAAAAAAACAAATAGAGATTCTAATTAGTATTAGGATTATTAGCAAAATACTAAGAAGCTTTTCCGTACCTACCTAAGAATAAAGAGTAAGTACCGAAATATATTATCTTGGCTAAGTAATTTTTAAATGGATAAACACAATTCGAAACTTGAACAGGTGGAAAAATAAATACCTACATAACTATCCACTTGACATCTTTGATAAAACAGGTATCTAGCAAATATAAAAATATCAAGTAGAATGCAGATATGCAGGTACCTACTTATTTATATCGATAACACTTTCACAAGAGTACCTACATAAAATATAAATATCGTTTTCATAATTATCAACAATAAGTAGGTATGTCGATTGTTACACATTTTCAGGGTCTCTTACTTGCACAAGCATTAATTATGCCAAAAAGGCGTAATTTAATTTAATTTGACAAAATACGTGAATTTTACACGTCGACATTGTGCGTTTTCACCTGATACTGACAGATGAGTAGGTACTTAGTCAAAGTTTTTCGTTACGTAGCACTAGCACGTAAACAGTGTGACTGATCGTGACAGGCGATAGGACGTATCTGCGCAAACCGTTCAACTTCTTATCAGGAGAGTTTCACACAAATCACTGATGCTTACGCACAAACATTGATTTAGTCCCGTCTCCGTCAAGTCTAAAAATAACTACTTACTTATTATGCAAGGATACAATGACAGTTTTATTACGTAAACGTCGCGCGTTACTTATACTCTAACGTCAGAGCATTTATCTACAATGAAATATCGAGACTATATCAATTGTGTAATCTAATAAATAATCATCTATTCTATTGGTACAGAATATTTTGTTAAAAACGCGGGCTAAGTACGAACTTGGACCTCACCACTACCGCGCTTCCGAAAACAAAATATGGAAAGAATAAAATATAAAAATATTGAATAATTTTTTTAATAGAAAAATAATTAAACTGTACCTATACCTTCCTTAATTTTTTTTAACTTAGGTATTTGTTTAACATTTAACCATTAATGTACAAACATATATAAACAGACAAGAGGAAAAGAACAGACAAATACGTACAAAGGTGATGCTTATTTCTAAAGAAATCTCTTCCAGCATACCTGCGATAGGACAGAGGATAAAAAGAGATGTACACACCGCGTGTTAACTTAGTAGGTACCTGATACATATATATTGGCAATTATTCAACAGTCATCTTGATATTCAGTATAATCACCATGTAAAGGCAATTTATAATGCATCCAAGTCACACGGCCATATCTAACTCAGACAGGTTGTAGACTTGTAGAGCTCATTCGAAGAATCTAAAAATATGTATCAATACGTGCAATTCTAAAAACGTGATTTGACCAAGCATGTGTGAGTGCGTCTAACGGTTGAGTGCGTACCTATGTGTTATATCACAGAACACTACTTCACGTGAGCCGAGTATGTTTGATCATAAACTTGACGGCGACAGTTAGCAGAATTGGGCCCTAGGATCGATGCGGGCGGTTGTGGTACAAATAAAATGGATTGGTTATTGACCGCACAACCGAACTACAAAATCCTAAAGTGGCGAAAAAACTAGGCCATTGAACATGTTCGATGCTAATGATGCTCTATTGCTCTCGAGAGTTGATGGTTTCCTATCATCTTGCAATAAATTTCCCGAATCCCAAAAACTAACTAAAAAGATTTACCGAATGTTTAAAGAAGAAGATATTATTATAAATTTTATTAGTCTCTATGTCTACATGATCTAAAAAACTCAGAACGAGGCTTATACAGGATGTGGGCGGACAATTTATATTGATATTGACAAGCGGTTAGCGTGACCATTCCAATTAATATGTTTGAGCACATGTAGGGAGCCACAAATAATTAAGATCATAGATACATAGCTGGCACAAATGTTTCTAAGAAGATATTGCTTAGATTTAATTCTATTGTAGATTTAAAAAAAACGCATTTACGGATTGGAAGTATGTCCTCGCGAAAGCAGCCCAAAGCATATGAGAGGTCATTATAATTAATCGTATAGATAGACTGAGAATCTGAATAAAGAGAGGGCGAGAGGGGGGGGGGTGAGAGGGAGGGGAGGCTTATCAAAATATAAATTAGACAATAAAAAATAAAAATAACGTTTTATTACAACATAAACACCTGCTAAAGGCGATAAACTATTGATACGTAAAAACTGTTGCTCATACTCATGTTGTATGTCAGCGAAGGCTTAGTTCTACTTACTCAAATAATGTTGAGCTCCATTTGGCTGCGTTAAGTTCGGCGCGGCGCTAAGTTCAAGGCTCTATTGATCCATGGGTGCAAGGTTGGAGACGGCTATTTTGGGCCACTATTTTCACATTTCTTTAGTTTTGCGGCGCTTGGAGACGCCATAACATTAACTTAGGTAGAATTATAGCGTGCATTTTGTAGTGAAACCGGTCTTACGGCCATTAAGCTAGTTTTCTCGAACTAAATACGAAGTATAATTAGAAAAACGGGAAGTGGATGCACGAGAAGGTAGTCCTACTTTCCTTGAACAAGCAAGTTTAGTAATATGGTTTGGTCTAATATGAGACGGTTGAAGAAACTGCTGTAACATACTGATATTTTCAAAACAGTACCTAATTATCTACTTGAAAGGATTTCTTAATTTGGCGTAAAGTAAATAAGGTCACACCTCGCTAGATAGTCGGTTCGATGTCCGTGTGCGTACACAAACTTGCATGGTTCTAACGTGACTCACAAGTTCTAAGAAGCGACTGCGACGTTTATCTGTTGGCCGAGCTACCTTTATGTACAGTCAGGGCTGAGAAAGATAGACAACCTCATTAATACCAAGTCCTTATAAATATATAATAAGCAAAAGCGTTCCAAAAAGTAGCACAATTATCTTAGTTACAATCTCTGTCTGCAAAAGAATTTAGAAAATAAATAAAGTTCATAACGACAATATTCTCAGGTTTATTACGATGTTTCATAAGCAACAAAAGAACTAGTTGCATTTATTGAAAGTTAAGCTTTTGTGGACGCTTTTACGATGCTAATAAAAAAATTATGTAGAATAATTCACATTTTATTGTGTGCCGTGTGGCTGTCTGCTTGTTTTTCTTTATGCTGTATAAGGCAGCTCTAGGGTCGTGTAAAAGTCAGCTTGAACAAAAAGCAAGCCTCGAAATGCGTGACTTTGCACTGTGGAAGAATGCTCTCCCTTATGCTTATATGGGAAATATATTTTTTTTACACGAAGAGCGTTTGCTATTGAAATACAATCATATGTTTTTGTTGATTTGCGGAAATCTAAACTGTTTACCGATGGCGGTATGTTTTTTCAATAGGTCACCATTGAAAAAAAATATCGTCACCTAGAGCTGATGATTTGAGTTTCCTGTATTGGTATTGTGAACTTAGCCTCTGTTATCTCGCCTATGTCTCAATGGGCATTGTGTCGCCAAACTTGATTTACCTTTGAATGAGGTTAAATAATAACTGAAGATTGGCAGTGGCACTGATTATATTTGATGACAAGTACAGTCCTATAATCATCCACAATTATAATGCAAACCATCTCAAAATATGGTTGATTCCCACGCTTTCAGATTGAGTAATCAAATATTACCTACATGCATTAAATACCTATATAAAACATGATGTAACAATTTAATTATGATTAACATAAAAAGTAATTATTCTGACATTATTAAATATTTATGACAATATTTTAAATGTTACAGCACACGTAAACAAAATGTTCACACTTAAAATGGTCAGAATACAGTATACCTAATTCAATATTTTGTAACATCCTATATATCTGTGACATGCAAATAAATGACTTCGAATTTTAATTAAAAGTGCAAAAACGAATAAGTTGAACTTGCTTGAACAAAAATCTATGCGGATGTTAATCGCATTTCAGATAGCGGTTTAATGTAGTTATACAGTGCTGTAAATGAGCTACACTTGCATATTGTTCAGCGTTAACGCCTACTCCTTTAAATCAGTAAGGAAGTAATTGCACTTAAAGTTCTCGGTACTTATTCGTAAAGTTGTAACAACAATACATTTAAGACCAAATGTGCAGGCAGTTCCTTTAGTAAAATATGAGGCAAGTTATCTTATTTCCTTATTCAAGAGTATATAAAAGTAGAGAATTTTATTTTAAGTCTACTTTTATTACTTACGTCTTGACAATATTTAGGGTACTTAAGACGGTGGATGCGAACATAAGAAGGCTTTCTGCTAACTAGGTTATCCTGAGGCAGTATGCTTATCGTAAGTACATTGTCTGCATCTTAGCTGCCTCTATAACGATAATGGACCGAGCATCGGCTCCGAACATTAAGCATGATATTATTGGCTCAAGTGTCCTGCGCGTGCGCGTGATATGTGCATGTTCGTTTAGCAACCGCTTGGAGTGTTATTACTGGATATGGTAATATTGGTAATTGTTGCGGTAATATGTTTCGTGTCGTACGTACCTCTAGTTACTATACGAGACTGACCGGGATATTAGCTGCGGAATATTCATTGGAAGCAACTCTGTCTGCCGCCGGAGTTTCCACATTAATTGATAAAAAATTTGCAAGGAATCTACCTACTTTTGCAGTCCTGCATAATTGGTCATCAAATGAATATCTAGTCTGAGTGTTTCACTGTTTATCATTGAGAACATCGCTATTAATACAAGTGAGTAAGATTGTTTTGAACGCGTCCTTATTCATGTTGCATTGCAATGTATGGAGTGTTCACTCTCAGTCCATACGTTTTACCTGTACATTGCACGCTTATCTCGTCCGATTCGTAGATATCCGCACTTTGTACGGTTCCTTTATCGATGCTGATAATGTATCGATAAAGCGATAAGTGCGCGGTTCTGTTTTGGTTATCGAACATTTAATACTTTATGTGGCATTTCTTACCTACTGAACATATTTATGTTAGTTCGAAGAAAATAATCTACCTCTGAATGTAGGTAACGTAAACAGAACGTGTCACAGTTAAAACAGAGCAGTATTTTTGTTCAACAAAGTTTCATAACACTGGAACATTTAAACGATTTGTGACAGCGATTTCACTAACGACGTGTGAAGTAACGTTCGTGTGACTTTATTCCAATTAACAATCAACAGAATTGAGTTTTTAAATATTTATATAGTTTTATTCAGTTGCTTCAGAATTCTTGCATAACAAGACAGTTCGAGCAATGTTTTCCTCCGGATTCACAGAGTAAGAGCCAGTTTTGAGAAAACGGCAAAAAAATCAAAAGCGTCCAAATTACGATAACTACGCGCATCGCGTGCGTGGTTTCGCAGAACTGCCTGTTCCTTAAATAACCGCGACCAGTATTCGGCTGGTTCTTGTGCGCCCGCGCCGTCCTCGGCGGCGTCCTTTGGACCACTCCGGGAATGCTCCGACCCCCTTATTAGGCTACATAATAACCCATCGCTCCCGGCTCCTGTATCTCCCGACGCGACACTTCGATTGTTCGACCTAGTTTGGAGATCGGTAACATTTTTGGCAATGGCATTAAAACTGTTTTTGTACGCCAGTTGACGATCGCTTTTAGGAATTTGTCCTTAGTGTTTTTCTTACAGTCTGCTTAGGAATCTTATTTCTGTACGCAACAAATATGTCTGTCATGATTGAAATGTCGTTTGTAAACGTTTATCTATAATCAGAAGTGATTAATGAAAATCTCGGCGGCAGGCTACAATATTAAACGCATATGTAACACTTGTTAAGTAGCGCCATGACATTTTAAATGAAATTAAACGCATGCGAGTTGCACGTAAACAATTTAGGGCCTGAGCCTAAAATACCTGGCCTGTCGCAAGTTGCCGAGCCCGTCGGCCGCCAGCGCCAAATAAGGCGACGGCACATCGAGGCCGGCGCGGGCGCAGCGCAGCCCTCTCCCGCGCAGCCTCGCGTCTCGCCTAGCGAGGACTTGAGGACATCTCCGTCACGAGTCACCACAATCGATACAAACCATCACAATAACCCAGTTAACCTTTCAATTTCGTCCGCAGTACTTGTCGCGAGTCCATAATTTGCACAGCAATTATTGGCGAGATACTATCTCAATGTTAATTGTAGGGCACGAGAGAGACATAAATGCGTTTATTATTACTCTTTGCAGAAAGAACCAGATTCTTATAAGGGGGTTATGTAAACAAAAGTTATCTGCCATCAGCACAGATTCGTATCACGTAGGTATTGCTCTTGTGAGATGATATGGGACGACGGTCTTGCATAGATAAGACACGCCGCGAAAACCAGAGCAAATACTCGGTGTAACAAGCTAATCAAACGCTGGCCCCCGGCAAGCGGGTCGTCGCGCCGCCGCCACCGGCCCCGGCAATCTAATGTCGACTTAATAGCTTCTTGCACTTAAGCCGCTATATCATTGAAAGCTAATACAGGCAAGTGGCAATTGCACACGGATTGTGGTCCATTCCGTAAGAGCACATGTGGCATGTTATGCGGTGGACTCCGCGACACATTGCCATAAAGATATAAAAGTGGTTATAGTGTACATTCCATACAGTGGATATTTTTTATCTAATTTCACTCTTTCCTATCCAAGTGCTACTGCAAAATTTGAAGGACTGGCGACAGTTTTGCAGATCTTCTTCGGTCTTAGACCTGCTGCTGCTGCTTAGAGGAATAGGTATCTCGTAAGCAGGGGATGTTTGGTATCACTTTAATTTCTGCAGGAAGCTTGTATCGATAGTGTTTAACAACTTGTCAACTTGTTTTGTGTTCACTTTATATGTAAAACTATTCATGAAACACGCCGCACTAAACGCTGAGCCCAGTTTAATTACACGCAAGTATTCGCAAGTCTCCCCGAAAATTATGTTGCGGTTAGTTAAATGGAGTTCGGTTTATGATCCAACTCACATTTTAAATGAAAATTAAATAAAGGGCCTCCACTGACCGTGAAGGATTGGTAAAATATTGACCCGTGGGCACAGGGTTACCCCAAGAGCCCGCAAAATCATTATTTCTGACCAAACAAACCATTAAAACAACAAAACAAGATTAATTTGGTTCGTTTCAATTTTGCAACTTGGTAAAATTAAGTAAATATGTATAATATCCAGTTTAATCATTTGGCCAACTGTTTGATTTGGCAAAAAAGTGCATAGTCATACAAACGGGTCATGCATGCTAAAATTGTAGAGTAGGTAGAGTCGGAGGATCGCCGATCACCTTCAGATGTAATCGTATCTCGTATCAGTAACCCAGATACACTCAGCTCAGCCAACAGACTCGTAAAAGACGATCTTGACTTTGCTAATAAACGTTCAAGCGGTTTTGTATGACGACGGGTCAATAGATCAGTCGAGATCGCGCGATTCTGCAGCGCTACGCCCGGTCCTATCGACCTAGATTGTGAAGTAATAAATCAATAATCCTAATCATCAATCTATCTGAGACGACATTTATTGCTTAGTAGGTAACCGTGACAAATGACATTAGTGGACTAATACGTGCAACATGCAAATAGACAGTGCTCCTACTGTATAACTGTAGACCGCTTCGCACTTGGTCAGACTGAGTCGTGTAATGAATGTAGGTAATTCGGTCATATGGAACATTACATGTATCAATTCGTTCCAACTGCTTCAACCAATATGTCTATTGTTCTCTACAACTTGTTTATCCAAACAGCGAAAGCCTACATAAATCTTTTACCATTATCATTAATATTATGCTGGGATTTAAATTGTACAAATTTCCTAATTAAAATTCATCAAACGACCCCTCTTAAGGTGCTCGTAGAATCATTTCTTAACTGCTAATTGCGGTTCATTGAACTTTAAATGGGGAATAAACAACACTTTTACAAAATTGCACTGCGTTTAGGAACGTCATGGAGTTGAACAAAGTTTAAATGAAATAAGGGCTGTCACAGACTGTCGCGAGCCGCGGCGCGGAATAAGGGGAGATATCGTCTTTACGATTGGACATGGCGACAAGTTGTCGCAATTAGAGTGCCTATACAAGAGGATGATAAATCGCAGCGGGCCGTGCGGCGACAGAGGGATGACACTCGCTATATTCTGACGACTTCTTGAACCGGTCCATTTTGCGATGTCGTTTATCATTTGATCTTTCTTAAGCCACATGTAGCCTTTGGAAGTATTTCTAAGAATACATTAAGATGGAAAGACAAGTAATATATCGCGGTATTTCTTTTATCTTGATTGCATATTTGGCAACAATTAAACTGGCTACGGCCGCTGTTTTTTTACAGGTTTTACACTGATTATAAAATAACCTTTAAGTAGGCGCACAAACCTGCTCGACACGAAGTCATTGAAACACGAAAACAACAAAGTCGTTGGCATCGAAACAGAAAAAGGGTGCGTTACTGTGATAGACAAAAGTCACTATCAATATTGTTGATAATTAACAATTCCAACAGAATGCATTAAAGTAGGTATGACGTAGACGGGATTTAGTATATTGTTTAGGCAATACAATATCCATAGTAATACCGATTGACGCACGTGCAAACATTGCACCAACAGATTTAATATTGACACTGATATAGGATATCTAGAGTACCTATGGGGCACACAAGGCACGCACGCACACTTTCGCAATCAAACGTACCTGACCAAAAACAAATGAGGTGGCTATAATTTTTAGAACAAAGCAATCGATCCGCGGAAGATGTAGCTCTCGAAACCAAACAATGCCTAATTGTAACGAAGGTCGGATGTTTTCCCGGTGCATTGACACCTTGCAAGTACTATGTGTTGTTTAGTCTGCAGTCAACGACCTCGAATGTGTTATAAAAAGTAACGTGAACCTGCCCGCCGCATTACTGCAAATTGACTCCATATCTGACGATAGCGACCCGATCAAGCGAGCTACGGAGCTACTGCCCGCTAAGTATATTGGCTCTCTAGATATGCACTTGCATGGCTACATATTCAATTCAATCTAACATTTATGATAAACTATTGCTACATTGCTACCTATCTATCTTATCATTTACATAACATAGTCTACAAAATGCGTTCGATTCTATAAGCACGACTATAGACTATAATATACGTATATGAAAACGGTTTGAGGCCGTTTTGCATAATCGTAAAAAAACAACGATTAGGAGCTGAATATCATGTTTACGATTTAGTAATGTCCATAGAAGTCGATAAGGGGATTTTAATGGAACGATAACAACTTGATTTTAATGCTAATGGATATGTAAATTGATCTATTGCTACAAAAGCGTTACGTCTAGAACCGACTGCAGTAAAAGTCTATAAAGGAGAAAGTTTAAAACATAATGGGATCTTTTGAATATCGTTGCCATCTGATAACATAAGGTTCAACGAAGATCCTGTCCGTTCGGAATTTTTCAGATAAGTTAATATAAATGACTGTTGTTACGTCCGCAGTTATCGCTGCGGTGAAATATTGTCCGGTCTTTTGAACCGACCGGGGAGGACAACACATAAATTTAACTTTTGTTAATTAAATGTGTCGTACTGACAGCATTAAAAAGAAAAAAAGAAAGGCGACCCGTCACGCAGCAAGCCGGAGATATTGTCCATCGAAGCCATCTCAGTCTACGAGAGTGCTACTTTGGATGCATGACGCATATAAAAACGTTATGCAAAATCTTTCTATTTAAATTTCGATGATGTATGTCGCATTTATTCTAGCGAGACTATCGATTAAATTAATCAAACGAACCCCTGAGAGCGGCGCGGGCGCACTCTACGTATCACTCTTGACTTTCACTGATCAAATTTTTGCTAAAAGCCGGTCCACGTTTCACGAAAGTGGTTGGTCTGGTGGCCAAGTGTTTATGTATTGGTGGTTAGAGGAGAGCTGGATAGACACGCCGCGGTGGCGTCGCCGCCTGCGCACAGATCCTGTTACAATTACTCTTAGTAGTGCACCACACGTTCATGCAAACGTGATTATCTGAACGACAGACAGACAATAAAAAAACTACTAGTGCAAGCGCTGGATGTGTTTCTCTATTATCATTTCTACTGAACTAGCTCAGAAAATACATTTAAATATGAGAAAACCCCTACTGCACTACAAACTTAGAATTTCTTAATTTGTAAGGACTACGGTACTCTTGGACTATAAGAAATGTGATTAGTTATTTCTTCTTTGCTCTAACAGTTAGAGCAAAGAAGAAATAACTAATCACATTTCTTTATCTTTTTATCTTTTGTAAAATGATCTGGAAATGTTAGAGTCTAACATTTCCAGATCATTTTACAAAAGATAAAAAGACCTCATCTTAGGCACAAAGCACGTCCCAAAGTGCTAATATTACATTCATAGAATGAATTTGTCGAACTGCGAAAACCTATCACGTTCGGTACGTTTCACTGACGTGAATTGTAAAACGAGCTGGCTAGATATTGAGAACTGATAAAGATGGCAGTTTGATAGTCTATAAGGACGTTGATGTAACAGAATGGGGAATGGATGATATTATCAAAGCGGAGAAAATATGCAATGTATAAACTTGTAGATCTTTAAGTTGTAGCTACCTACTCAATCCTGAAATAAGAGAGACTGAAAACGAACTTCAGCTAAATGACGATGAAACGTAACAAAAACATAATTTCAATAATTAATTGCCGACAGCATTTCACATCAATACAATCTACATATATATATACTAACTGAATGTAAGTAAAACACCAAACAGGATAAAGTAAAAAAACTGGCCAAGTGCGTGTCGGACCACACACAATGAAGGGTTCCGTAGTTGGGATGAATTTATTCCCAGAACAAACTTAACATTGTAGTTGAAAAACATGTTTCCCATACGGAATGTATGGGAGATCATGTTTTTCAAACCGCAAATTTAAGTTGGTTGATTATTACTTGTTAACCTGTAGAACCTACTTAGCTCTGATAGTTTTCCTTTTAATTTCGTTATGTATACTACAACTGTGAATTAAAAAATAAATGCAAGTACAACCATTCAGCTGGAAGGGGGGGGGGGGGAGGCACTTGACTCCAACAAAAAATTCCAGTTAAAAGCTTAATATTTCGCAAACGGATCCCTGAATCCAAAAAAGGTTTTCACAAAATCATAATATTTTTGAACGACCTTTCTAACGATGCTCCACAACATGGGGTAAACGAGAAAAAAAAAGCATCCTCACTTTACGTGTAGGGGAGGTACCCTAAAAAAATATATTTTTCTTGATTTTATTTTACCACTTTGTCGGCATGATTCATATGTATACATATACCAAATTACAGCTTTCTAGTACTAACCGTCTCTGAGCTAAGCCGCGGACAGACAGACGGACAGACAGACAGACAGACATGGCGAAACTATAAGGGTTCCTTGTTTACTACGGAACCATAATAAAAAGGTAAAGATATAAATGGAGCATGAGGTGCCTATAGACCGCAGCATGGAAACTTTCTATGTCAACGGGCTGCGGTAAATCACTTGCGTACCATAAATAGTTGTGGTTCCATACATATACTAATGTATACTATGTGTAGCTGGCTATTAACAATACCATTATTCAGGACGGGACAAAAAGGAGCTTTGGGTTGTATGCAAACAACTGCTAACTACCCTACCCAGCCTTGGGTGTTCAAACTTCCCCGTTTCGACCGGACGTTATTCCGCCGTTTCAACCAGTAACTATGTTACAGATAATTGAATTTCCTTTCTGATAAAAGAAGGCTGTTTTTATCCCTGTTAAAACGAGCACAAAGGTTTTATCGGCTGACAGCGATATTTCTTTGTGGAGGAAGCATTTTTAATTTTTTTATGATCGTTTTTATAGTACGATTTTTTATTCGATTTTATGTAAATTCATTTTCTTTTCATTTGGTGGCTAACATTTATTAGTTGCCCTAATTACTGGGTAGGTTTAATTAAGTTTTGTGTAATTCAACTCTGCGGGTAGTTATCTAGTAGGATTATTTTGTTTAGTGTCTGGAATATGATGCTTGAAGTACCAAAATTAATAAATCTCTCTTCATGAACCTCATTGCCATAGTAATTAATTAGGCTTGTAAGTAGCAAAACATTTGACGAATTTGCGATTGAAATAGAAAGCTTTTCTCAACATCGTAAATCACTCGGTAAAAGCGCCAACAGCAGCCATTTTCACTCCATGTGAGGTTCAATTTTTTCGGATTACAGTGGCACGAGCGCCCACGCTTACATCATGAAATTCAAGTCACGTCCTAACAAATTGATATCAGCGCACGATTTTAAGAAATGACGTGTATAAAAATACACTTTACCGACTCGATTAACATTCGTGCTCGCCCTAAAATGATAAAGAGTCGATGCACATTGAATGTATAAGTATAATAATGGTGGAGGCGTCGCGCACTGTAAGTACATGTAGCGAACTGAATCGAATGGGATTCCTTCTTAGAATTCCGTGTTGGGCGCCAATATCGATACCATCCGTCTTGTCGTGTTTTGCTTCGCTTTAATCTTCGTGTTTTATGGCTATTTTATTGAGTAGGAAGATGTGATTAGATTATACAGTTGTGATTTGTCCGAGTCTGATTAAATTGTCCAATTCCAACAAAATAGATTTGCATAGATTGGCTGCAAGGCCGGTTACGAAATAAAGGTACACATTTGCATAAAGGACACTCCGTTTTCTACGCTGTTTAGATTCGTGTTTGTCGCGTTAGCTAACATCTTGTATAGTAAGAGCTTATATATTCAGGTAACAGGTTGTATAATGAAGAATTCGTGTATAAATGTAATCAGATAGACAGAATGCATCTGTAGTGAATGTCGTGACTCCATCTGGGAATACACGCTGCTTCTGTTTTGTTACCGTCATTTTGTGGACGTAGAAAAGCTAGCACATAATAATAAAAATCTCATTTGAACCTTTTAGGACCTACATAAACGTCATCATCTTTAACGAAATAGAAATCACAAACTGAATGAAATGCAAATAATATGGCTAACTGAATGGACTATTAATAGACTCCTATTGGGACCTCTAACACGTTTGCGAGTCGATAACTTATCAAAGGCTATGTAGCGACATCTGGTGCACATCGGAACATGTCTGATATGCAAATAGAGCACCGATACCATGTCGAGACTGAGATACAACCTTTAATTCAATCGACGCTACAACTAATGAATTATTCAGAGCCAGAGATGTCGGTCTGCCGACAAATTTTTAATGTCATGCAAAGTCAGCGTAGACAGCGTATAACCGATATGATTTAATGCACTAATAAAATTTACTAAAACAGAAACAGTAAAACTCATGTATTTAATGCACTTGCGAGAGCCGACAGCGTAAACTGATATCCAGGTTAATTAGCAATGGAGTACGAATAAAACTTGCTAGTAATTGCTGAACAACATGGACTGCTTGTAATGGAAATGTAGCAAACTGCGTCGCTTGAGCTCTTGACTCGAGAGACTTTCTCGTGTTTTTGTTTTACTATATCAGGGATGGAACTTAATGTAGAGGAAAGCAGTTTTCCCCGAGAGATTTTTTGTCGCGAAAATCTTTTCTTTTCACTCGTTGAAGGATTGGTACACATTTAACATTATGTATATTTGTTTGTTACGTAAGCGCAATATCGACAACGAATTTGTCTTCGTGAAAAGGGCAAGCACGTTGCCTACATTTTTGTGCCTACATTGAGAGTAAGATATCTGCGCAATAAAACAAAGTTCTTGCCAGCTATATTTATTTTTTTGAGAACCAGTCTCGTCATCTTTAAATTGCAGGCAGAGACGTTCCTTGTACCGATTTTATTTTCGTATCGTAGCGTAGACACAGTTTAGTTACTTACTTATATACGTACAATAATAGCTGGGAATAAATTACTGCATATGGCGCCGTCGGGTTAAATTATCGTCTTAATAGTGGCACACATGTCCTGTGTATCAGTAATGTTATACATATCGTAGGTAATTAAATGAATGCCAGCGCGTATCGATAGATGTGCTGCTCCATTCACATGCAGACACGGATCGAAATAACAAATTAACTAAGATTATAATTGTTCGGGAATGTAAACATTTTGATTGGAAGTGCCATTGAATGTGGAAAATTTATCCGATCAAACAAGTTCATGTGGTAAAAGTAGGTTCTTTTAAAAAGAAAAGTAAGTAAAGTATTCTCTTACATAAATTGCGTTTTTCATAAATATTGAATTCTGTATTGCAACCACACGATTCGATAAAAAATTCCATAGAATGTTCGGTAAAGTTGACCGCAAACTATTCAGGCTTCAATATTTGCACGCAAATCTGTTTATTTGCACTCTGCTTTTGGTGTTCGGAGAGAATAAATTGCATTTTCAGTCGATACCGACCGTGAGTTGAGCCACTGTGTAATCCGTCCGTGGGAGTATTAATTAATACTACTACATTAGCTTCATACAAACGGCACACATGTTTTCTATTGAACATCGTTAGGTAAATCGAGTCGTCACTTTTACGTATAATTTGTTCTCACATTACAAAATTGAGGAAGCTAGGCTAGCTTGGGGTATATGTGAGGTCCATAGATAAACTCCGAGCGACCAACCAGAGTAAAATACCCGAGACAGTAATTGTATATTCCCAGGGAGATAATACAACTGTCTTAGAAACCGTAGCGAAAAGAAAATTGGATGAATAGGAAATAACACTCCTTCGAATCAAGCAATAAATCAAGCCGTACGGTCCTCGAGAGAACTGAGGGTCTACTCCCTAAGCGAAATCCGTAGTTACGGCCGAAGCTACAGGCGCATCGTACTCTGTCTCTTTTACGCTATGTCCGTAGGTGAGATGGAAAACGAACCATCCGTAACTTCGGTTGAAATGCGAACTTCGCTTAGGGAGTAGACCCCGTGACAGTTTTACGTAGTCGTAGAGTTGCTATATCAGCTACACTTTATAGTAGTTTATAGCAATGACGAAGTAAGCTCCTGTTCGTTTATCTCTGTGCGGTTACAATAAAAAAACGAAGTTTATTGCAGAACTGTATTCATAGTGGTCGGACAACAAACGTTGCGGGCAATGCATGGAGGTTGCAATTATATTTAAAATAGCCACCGCTGGTAGCCCGCCCAAGTCGGCTACTGGCGCTATGTTGTGTGCGGCGTGTGAAAATATCATCAATGAGACTTGCTTCAGGCACAGTTACTTGTTGCACACTTGTTTTATCTCTGCACTTAGCTACTTCAAATGTTTTGTGGCATGAATTTTCAAAACAACGAACGCTCATAATGGATTCTCGTAGCACTTGAGTAAATATAGTGTCTGTCTAATATTTAACATCGCCATTAATTTCCTCGTTTTTCCAGGAAGTATTGTTACTGACACTATTCGAACTTCGTAAATAAAAGATCAGTGTAAGAAGTATTTAATGTCTTCTTCCCCATGTTATGTTATCAGTGATGAAAAATAAGACGTTTGTTTTGGATAGCGGTATACACTCTAAAGTGGGTTTATTATTAGAGCAGATAATAAGTCCATCATCAGTTCGTTTATGAGGTCCGTCAGCGAGCCGGTAGTTTTAGCTCTTGTTTATGTGTTCAGAGCTTCGATTGCCTTCACTGAGATCAAATGTAAACGTTCTTAAACTTTCTTAATATTATTATAGCTCTTCTGAGAGATATATAGTCATATGGCAAAGAAAGCGGGAACATAATTATCTAAAAGATTTACTCGAGTCTTTGGTCGGTACAGTTTGTATATAAAGGTCACTAGAAAGCCGAGGGACCGTCTCGACTCAAGAAAAACTTTTTTATACGAATACTTAGTTTGTTCTTAGAACGACTTCTACCACCCAGACGTGCCAGAAACTTCAATATTCTTGTTTACACGAATAACAAGGTAACTGGTCACAACTTCACAGGCGTGGACACCATTTCGGGCAACACATGTCGCCGAAAACATACTGTGATATGTTTCAATTAAATTTATGAGAACTGCACTGTCATTATGCCTTATGAGTTTTACGGAAAGCGGTTGTGGTCTCGTTTTACGAGGCGACTCGGATTCACTCGTATCCTCCCAGACTTATTGCAGTATGTAAATTTAACGACACGATGATTATTTACAAGCGTAACAACTGCATGTTGCTGAAGCATATGTTTACGTTCGCCAGTGATTTATTATTTGAATACATTCATCCACATCTGAGACATAGGGCCCTGTCCGGAATATAAAACGACTTATCTCTACAAAAATTTAAGTCCATTTTTGGAACCGCTTCATATTTATCATTAGTTTCCATATAGGGTGACTGATTAACAAAAAAACCCTAAAAGGAGGTTAGATTAGTAAGATATGCATCGGGAGCTATCTCACGGTGGCGAGTTATCTCGACATCCTACAGGAGTAAGTAGCGGGGTCAACGCCCCTCGGAAGTCACGTTTCTCCACAAAAACTCCAACGCAATAAAGCATTGAAATATCTCTCATCTGTCATCTGATCTAGTCACCACTCGCCACCCCGTGACGCTTATGTGTTATAACTTAAGGCTTACTGTCACACCAGTAAAGGCTGTTTATTGAGGCCTTTTATTGTGCCGGCAGTCAGCGCACCCTTTTGTGTAACGCACAATATAAATGTTGTTACTTTATTTAATGCTAGTGTGATATTGAAAGTTGTTGTGTTCTTTGTTGCAGGTACGTGTCTAGATAAAACGGATTGGATATTGGGCGATAATCTGTAAGTACTCAAGGTTGAAGCTGATACCGATGACATTGAACAATTAAGTAAAAAAACACGCATATTTGTTGAAGACCCAAATTTTCTCAATGCTGCCAAGGTATTATTCTAAGACAAACTCATTCCATATTTAAGAGCTGAATTGTTCTCAGTCGTATCAGTTACGGTGGTGAAGGTTATAAAGACGTTGTCCGTTCGTTGTTTTGTGAAGCTCGCAGCTCGCGTTGACTTGAATCGTGTACATTACGAAGCTCGGCGCCGACAAAGTGCGCGTCGGCCGGCGCGGACAATCAAATCAGTCGCGACAATTTCTCCGGCGACTGTACATTTGTCCTTTGTGCTCTCAGCCACGTCTCTGTTACCACGTTTATGTCACACATTTGTGACGCTGTTATCCACAATATCTTTTGTCACAGTACAGTTTCGTGTACTGACAGCTTAACGGTTTTCTTAATAACTACATACTTGCATAATTATTTTGTCATCCAGTGCAGCAATACTTAAGCTTAAGTAGGAAATTACAAAGAATGAATACAGCTACAACTCTAAAAGGTGTACGTATCATATCTTAATTATCGGATAAATGTATGCAATCATGCACTCCATGGTTATGATTTGACCTATATATAACATTTACAGGCGGCTTGCATAGCACCACATGGCTATGAATATGCATTTATATCAGTACATCATTCCGTAGGGATTCTGGGTCAGTTCCATACAGTATAATCCTATCGATTTCGAAAGGTTTTTCAATCTTATTGCTGCTAACGGTGAACTGATCGATAATCAAATAGGGTCGGGTTGTACATATTTGTGAAGCCCTTATCTCCGCTATAAAAAGCAGGTAGTTGCATTCCCAGAAGTGTAGAACCACTCGAGGGAGCACGCGGGTACGAGCATTTTAATGGATTCGTTTGAACAACACGGCCGCTTTTGGTTTTTGCGCAAACTTTTTCGGAGATTTGTACGGAGAAAAAATATTTGGACACCACATGTGTGTCCCTTTTTATGCTTTTTGGGAGATGAGTTTCATTAGCACTACGATTGCTCTGCTTTCGGGTGTGGCCGATGCCCATTTATTTAACTCTGGCGCATTAACACTTGCCCCATTCAAAGTTTTTCTGTCGCTTTTTGTGATGACCTCCGAACCCAAAGATAAAACAAATGTAGCGGCATGCGGTTTCTGTTGAAATCTGATGCATTTGGTTTGTCGAATTCCTTAGTTGGTGGTCACAGTAACAGGAGGTCTTTTGATGTCATCGATATTTTTGGTACAGTATGCTCATTGGTCGAACGATAACATCTTAGAAATTGTAACCGTTTGTATCGATTTCTTATTGCCAACTTAATGCACTGTAAAACGCCTTTCTCTTTCCTAATAGTTATGTTCCTAATTATGTATTTGAAGCGTAATAAACATTATTAAATAATGTTCATTATGTAACTGCCTGGTTAGTGTTATCTACATGTATGTGTGTCGCATATGCCTCGCAGATGGATTACCTATTTCTTTTTATCTACTTTTTTGATGCCTTCCTACCGACGTAGTTAAGTGAACAATGCTCTTCCAGTATAATCCACATGAATGGGTATTCTCATGTGGTGGAGGTGGTCAGTAGAGAGATCAATATATTAACATTACGTCAGATTACGAGGTGACCGGGCGTGACTCAGTTGGTCGAACGTACGCGAACTTAACCACCCTGCCTAGGGTTGCCGACCCCTCCCTCTGGGTCCAAGTACCAGGAGTAGCCGGGTAGAATAAAATAAACTGTTGAAGAATTACCATGATTTTTCCACTAGACTTTTCATAAACTAGGGGAACTTTTATAAATCGTAAGCAATTACAATACCGTATTAGGTTTCATATCATGAGCGCACTTGCATTTAATATCTTGCATAGCTTATCGCGCACGGCACCGAAGTAACCCATTTCTCTGAGTTAGGTCTTTGTGTGAAGTGATAAGCAGCTTAGTACATTCTATATTTCCCATACTAACTACGATACTTGCACATTTAAAGTCACATGAGAATGTTCTGTTCAAAATGACTCAATTTTTGTTTACGTAGTACTTATTTTGTTGGTGTATAACAAAGCTTTTCAAAAGTTGCCAGCCCTACCTGGTCGCGCCCTGCGGCAAGGCCTGACCAAAGTGTCGCCACATTGAACCTCGTTTATGAAAGGTCAGCGAGCCTTTAAATGAAAACTCTCATTTTCATTTTGATAGCATAATCATGTTAACGATGCCAGCAATTAGTGGAGATACGAAGACTACCGGAGATAACAAGGTGTAAATTGGTTTAGATTTTGATGAAAGATGAGATGAGGAAGAGAGGGACAGTAATTATGTTCGGAACCTGTAGTTATGGACCTAGTATTTTTTTTTTGGGATGTAACAGCATTTATTAAAAATCATAGCTTCTGTGGTAAAACTGTTGTAGATGTAGGTACCTAGTTAATGCAACGGATTCTGAAGAGGATTGCTCGATAAATCGAGTTGAATGAATTTGTATCAGAAGATATTGCAAATCCGCGATCAATAATAAACTTATCAGACAAATGGAAGAGTCATTCGAAGAAAGGTACAGATAGAAAAAAACTATGTAGGTATGTAAATCAGTGTAAGGCCAGCACGAGTCTCTTGTATGTATAAATCAAGGCTCGATCAGTCACGCGGCATGTGCGAATTCGTTCCGGCCACGGCTGGGCTCTGACTCAAACTCATAATCCGTAATCATGTTCAGATTGATAACAAACTTTGCGAAACCTGCTATGAAAACTGTTGGCACAAATTAGTAGGTCAAACTACGCACAACGTTGATTGTATTTCCTTTTCCAGCCTGCTTTCTGAGCATTTGTGAGGCTTACGCAAACGTCGACATGGCCCTTTATCGTAAGGCTCCAAGCTAAGCTTTTATTTACCTAACCTTAGTAGAAGGAACAAGCCATGTGTCCAATGGGATTTCACATTGGCAAAAATGCCGTACTTCCCACGGATATATGCGAACTGCCATACAAAATTTCATCCCCTGTTTAACCCCTTTAGGGGAAGATTTTTTTAAATCTGTCTTCAGTGTACACTTTCGTTGTAAAACTTGTGCAAAATATCATGTCCCAGTGTTTTTAAGGTTGTGCGATGTCTATCAGTGAATTTAAGATTAATATTAAGTAGATATAATATGTAGGTACTCTTTTATGATTCAGACGGATCTAAAAACATAATGAACTGTGTCCTTCTTATCCATCTTTAGCTAAGCTCATTCCGTAGTGAATCATTTAAGAAAAATCTTCGTGGGAGTTTTAGTACCGTCTTCCGAAACCGCAAGATATTTGGAATGTTGTATGCAAATAATTAATTTTAAGCTAAATGTTTACTGTTACTTCACACAGTATCAAAGTTTTCGAAACTAACTGGAGTCCATATCCGAAAAATAACGCAATGTTTTATCTTTACTTTACTGAGAAATGAGAATGTAAAACGTTGATGGCTTTAACATTATACTTTTGTAGCTATTCCATTTGCATTTTATTCCTCTTCTGTGGACTCGTTATTTTCTAAATCGATACGTTTGTTCTCGTCCCCATGCTTTATTTATTATTCAACAACAAACATTGTATTTGCGCGAGCGGAAGGATATTTCCCACGGCGCGGTGCCTATGTTTATGCCATGACAACTCCATATGTTGGAATCTAAACCGAAGCCAATAAAAGCACAAAGCTGGCTCCATGACGACTTTGTGCATCGTACACGTGTTTATTGCGGATACCACGCCCCACATGGGAAATATTTACGTTCATATGTTATTCTTAAAACTTGCCATCAAACAATTTTGTTTTGCATACAAAATAAACTTTATTCAATGGAGCGGCAAATATAAATACAAACTCAAGTTTAACAGTAAAAGTACGAGGTATATAAATATTTGCAACGTTTGTTTCATAACTTGAATTGCACGCCTGATTTACTTTGTTTGCAAGTGCATTCAGTTTCAAAGATAAAGTTGTTCTATGAAACTGAAATTCTTAGCAAGGCTTGTCTTCAAGTGAATAGCTGTATTTTATACTAGCTCGGTGTACTGTTTACTTATTTTATTGGTATTTTACTGCGGACCTATCGCGCGATATCATGTATTTAACTTAGCGAAACTCTGTTCAACGTCACTCGATATGCGTCTAAGTTGGGAATTACATTTTGGTCAAGAACCATTCCTGGCTATCCGTGTTTAGGATAAACAAACATCGGGAGATATAACAAGAAGATTTGTGTAGAACTGGACTTTATCAATCGAATACGGCTGACTGCTGAAAGATATACAAAGATCTTTGTTTGCCTTAAGTAATGTTAGTAAGTACATCAGTATCATTTACAGTTATACTAGCTTGTTTTGTTTTAACAATAAAAAAGAAACTGAAAGATACAGGAAAACATTTTGTCTGTGGATTAATTGAAACGTTAAAGTGGTTATTACTACCTAAGAAAATTGTTAAAACAAACATTTCTTTGAACCGTCGTGCGTGACTAAAATGTTTATGAGAACCTAACAATCTAATCAATTCGTAATCGATCAAGTATATTTTGTTCATATCTCATCGTCTTTTCACTTTGTTTTATACAATGCTTAATCATTGTCAAGAGCATTGAATAGTGCATCGTTATCATGGAATCATTTATCGCACAAATGAGAGTGTGCGTCTTTGCAAATCGGCGTCCATCCTTTATTGTGGGGCAACTATTGTGATATAGTCGCATCGGAAGAAAATAAAATTGTTAGAAACAGTTCTCGGTCCCGTGTCAGTAACACTGATTGCAACTGACAAACCTTTTATGTCTTTGCTGAACTCACACATGTAAAATATGCTGGCATGAAGCTTTCTGACGAAACTTTTTCTGTTTGCGAGGTACATGATTTCGTACTTAAAACAGATCAAACAAAGTACTATGGTTGGCTGCGAAGCCTTTCGCGTTGCTTTTGACTCTTGTTTTAAAGCTCCTCCGCATTTCCGATATGAATTTTTCGCAAAATCTCAAGTTTTCTTTATTTGTTCAAGCGAACAAGATACTGTGTTCCCGAATGATATTGGACTCTGTGTTATAAAATGTTCTTTCTTATTTTATTATAAAATGTTCAAATAATGCCAAGTTGGTTCGAAAAAAGTATTTGACTTTATTATGATATCTTCTATTCACTGTTGTCTTTATTGAAAGTTCCTTGTCTCTTTTATAAAAAATAAAAAAATGTTTTTATTTCAGACACATTTGGCCCATAATATTGTTAGTAGAAAAAATATTATTATTATTAGTTGACACACGAACTATTTTTTAAAATGAATTAATTTAAGTATTTGCCGCCCTTTTATGAACACGAACATATTCATAACAATATGCTTGCTGCTTGGATTTTAAACTTGTTGCATCTGAATGTCATTCTCGTGATGTTTTAAAGCAGAAAAACTTAAGATATAAAGCGTCTTACTAGTACTTTTAATATCCTACTGAGCATTTATGAATATTATGACACATTGAACATATTTTGAAGTTTTACAGTAGGTAAGTGCAGTAGCCATTTTATGATCAGGGACACATGATAATATACGAGTATATATTTGTATGATCCAGGGATATAAATGTTTGTGAGAAGTGCGTAAAGAGCGTTTTTGTATCCGAGTCAGATTTAAGTTGACAAAATGAAGTGTTGTGCTTTATCATGAAGGGCGGAGGTCGCTATCTGCGGCGGCCAGTCGTGCGTGACCGCTCATCTCGTTACCGCCCGCCCCAGCGGCTCCCTGCCGCCCTGCGTCACCCACAGCCCCTTCTCACCACGTTATAAATTTAACTTAATTATCGACGCTGTTGTCCCCTTATTCAGCTTTAGAAAGGGTTAATATTTTAATGCATACTCTCAGAGGAGAAAGCAATGAGTTATGACTAGGAGTTAGAAACACTTAATGGCGCCACACCCTCTTTCCGCCTAACTCTTTTTTATGATTTAGTGTGCTGGCAGTGATTAGTGTGCGACTTGAACTTCCACGGGGACGTGGTCAGCATGGCCCACTAATCGTCCAGTAGTTCGTTGACGGAGACTTCCGAGCTCATTAGTGTGGATACCGACGTGGTTACGTAATCTGTCGCGACGGATTCTCAGTTAGTGTTCAGACAAAGTTCAACGAACAAAACCCCAGTTTTAATTTCCGGAATACAGATTTGTATAGAGCATAAGCCTGAGGCTGAGTACCCAAACTCATTGTTTTCTACAAGCTAATTTCGCGGTGCATATGCCTGAGTGGACTCCCCATTTTTTAACCACCCTCGGTTCTATTAACGCCCTTGTTATTATTAGCCCAGATACCTATTTTAGGCATGTAGGTTAGATCATACATGACATTGCGCTACTATTGTATTTGCTAACGTTATTAAAGAAGAGTTACTATCGGAGAAGTCTGAGCATTTCTGCGAGCATGTTAGTCCGTAACACTCCTAATACTTAAAGTGCTCAGCTCAGACACGAACAAGTTTTAGTACTTCTCAGCATTAAGTTTTCACGCGGCAGACAAGCGAGAGTCTGCAAGTCGCACTCTCACGCGCCGTGTATAAATCTTCAAGCATTTCTCCGCCTGGCTGTAAGATCGTGTTGACTCAGCCAATGCTCGGGTGCATTTTGCAAGAAAACCTTCCACTGAACGAAAATAATTTCATGCTTTTAATTACCGCTCCAGTTTTTGCTGCTCGTCAGAGCAGTAATTTTTGTATGATATTAATTATTTTTGTAATGAAACGCAGTTGAGAAACTTCGCACAATGAGGTTCATATTCCTTTGTGGTTGTACCCTTTACAATGTTTTGTTTCATAACCAAGTGTTTAAACAAAGCCTTTAAAATATTTGGAGTGTTTGTCATCATTTTCAAGTTCTAAATATAATATTATTATTTCTGTCTTGTTCGAATTCATTATTATTGAATGAAACTCTTTGTGCTCTGTTGTTTTCGCGGCCATTCTTTGGGAGTCTTCGAGATTTTAGTGTGAATTTGATTATTGTCACCCGTAACAATAATTGATTTCTCTCTATATTCTATAGACTGGACTGGTTGGTCTCTGCTTAATCCTGTTTTCTGTATCCTACCTATACCACAAAAAATATTATAAATTATTTTCGTTTTGAAAACCTTGTATAAAATATTAATCACTGATTCGTCACGCCAATCATATTCTTTGATAATATTATTACATTTGTTTAAAGCCTAAGCTGGCTTTAAATACACGCACGTTTGTTGTCGGCTTGCAAAAATAAATTGGTAATTGTTCACACTTCTCGACCTGTTATTTTTTATGTGCAACTTGATTATCCATTGTGATCTTTGTCGAACGCTATATTCTTAACCAAGAACATTACGGTATAGGAGGCAATAAATTCGCGATGACTTTCTAAAATAAAACTGTGTTCGCAGGCGGCTGGCTGCGTGAGATCCATACCTAGATTGTGTTCATAATCTAGTCGGTGATCGGTGTATCTTGTCAGCAGTATTTACTTAGGATAAGGACTCTTCTGAAGAAGCTTGGGGTTAAAAATAATCCTGCGTCTGAGGATTAAAGCGCTTGCAGGTGTCTCGCCTTTATCTGAGATTGTAACCTCTACCAGATCACACCACTTTGCACCTTATTACAAGAGGAATTTGGTTTCTTACCCTTCGTTAGCTTTTAATACAAAATCGATTAGGCTTTATTGTTTACGGAGCGGATTTGTATCAGAATTATAATCTTAGCTTATGGCTTGAGTCTTGCATGTATCACAGTCTTAACAATTATAATACGAAATCTTTAAAACTATAGTCGCACTCAACATTTTAAAAGTTCCTAAGCTCGCGAAAGCTCACTTATCTCTTTCGTGCGTCCTGCTTGCGTAATGCATGAACCTTTAATTGGATATTTGCCTACTTTTTAAAAGCGGCTGTTTGTATTCTTTTGGCACACAATGGTATGTTTAACACGTTAGTATGGTGGCTGGCGGCGGGCTCGGCGCCGGCGCGGGCGCCGCGTATCTTAGTATTCCTTGAATCGCATGTCGTTGGACTATTTCTCTTACGCACAGCGCCAACGACGCGCCGCCGACGCACGCGCAAGGTCGCCGGGTGCTCGTCTATCTCTGACGGCGCCTGCCATGTCCTGACACTCGAATAACAATCCTTTGTCTATACACATGAGGTCTGCGAGGTTCCCCATTTCCATTATCTCACATTGGCAGCACTTACTTAGCGCGTCGTCGCCTGTTCGTCCAATCGCTTTCGCAATTCGTCCTATTTTAGTAACAGGATTCGTAGGCATCAATGACGGTGTTAGCTCCTGCGTCAGACTGCCGTTGGGTTTATTTTCATCATGCTATTGAACTAGCTGGTCCCAGCTATTCTTGGGGGAATTTCTGCATATTCTATTTTGAAGTGGCGGATTTTCAAGGCACACATGTTGATTTACCGCCTTCGGTAAAATAACTCAAAAACATTTCTGTATATTGGCGTGTGAACGCGGACGTTGACTCACAAGTGCCGCACCTACTCTACCTTATTTGTCGTACGGATAAGGATAGCTTGGGGTCCCATTGACAGTTTCATGGTCGGAAATTTGACTTGTTTCTTCTTTCATTGATGTTTCGTTTTGTTTTAAATGAACTTTACTGAAGTTGTTGACTACTATAGCGACATAAACGTTTTCTAAAACGTGTCTCAAGTCTATATCAAAAATTAAAAAAATATGCTAGCTAAAACATTTGTGGTTTTTGTGGTAAGACAGGACGGCTCCACAGAGGTGACTGAATGATTTCAGATTTATTTGCACGAGGCGTTTGCATTATAGGTATAAGGACCTAATAGTCATAGGATACTCACAATTATTTATTCTATGGTAGCAGATGAAGGTATGTAGGCTTGTCACATTGTTGTTCAAATGTCTGGCAATGAGCGAGCAATCGATGATACTCATAGATAAACGCCAAGTGTTTGCAGTATCTCATTACTGGGGCGTTAGATATTCGCATGCGAGTCTGTTTTGTGTTACATGCAGATTAATGTGCTGTGCCACGTAATTGCGCTCCGTAGTTTATCCTTACACAATATGCTATTATATAATACGAGTATCTATTCGTTTTATCAATACTTTGTCTTAAGTGTTCCTGTTTCTACAATTACAGGAGCCTTCTTATCATTATCTGGAAGACATATAATTGCCGTTGGCGTGAGATTCATTAGGTGTTTCTTGTTTGTTCATGAGAAAATAGCAAGTGATAGCTATCTCAAATAAATTCTTCATTTAAGCTTAGTTTTTAACAGGGGAATAATACGTGCAACAGGGATAAGATTTTTTGACCCTGCACGCAAGTTTATCTCCGAATTACTGATTACTGGCCCTGAATATTTTCCGCGAAATGAACAACATGTTTTTGATGCGCGTTCCTTTAACATTTATTATTCTCAAGGTTGGCTCGCTAAGGATAATAGACAAACATGTGCCATTCATAGTTTTATGTAACTGAGAAATAGGTATTTGTAGTGTGGTAAGTACCTAAGTATAGACAATTACGTACTGCGGTTTTCCTGTGAACTTACTAAATAAACAAGTTTTGTTATTTATGAATATTGTTTCTTCTTTTTCCTTTTGAAATAATAGTTAATTTTCCTAGTTGTTTGTAATTATGTTGTAAAGACATTTTCGGAAGTGAGACGTTCATTTAGTTTCGTAGATTCTCGTTAACCTCGTTTTTTACCTTGGTAATTGACTCGTCCATTAATATTAAGCCTTTACTGTACTCTTACTTACCATATATGCCTCTGAGTGACATGTTCAATTAACTAATTATAACGTTAATACCTCATTATGGCGGTAGTTGTTGAACAACTTCTAATTACTACGACGACGTAATTTTTTTACATAAATGTATATACTTACATGGAACTCGACACTTGATAGGCAAGAGACAATACCAGCATAAAATTAATCCATAAAGAGTTTTTCAATTAAAAATCCTGGCTGGAATAGATATTTCTGCTAATTTACTTCTTAAATTACCTTTATTTCTAGGATAGGTCCAGTGCTGGGCAAAATTTAATTGCAAGGTACAATTAAAAATTACAATTGATTAATTGTTAATTGTAAAATAGCAATTAACAATTGATTAATTGTTAACTGTGACGTTTCAATTAACAATGAATTAATTGTTAACTGTTAGTTTTTCAATTAACGATTAATCAATTGTTAATTGTTCCTGCAATTAAACTTTAATTAAATTTAAATAAAGTAAATAGAAATAATAGAAGATGGAGGAGTGGCACAGGGTAGGGCTCTCACAAGGTTGACTGATGATCTTGCAAAGTCAGCAGGAAGCCGTTGGTTCCAGGCCGTGCTAAATAGACTATTCGTGGGAGTTACTAACCTTAGAACAGCCCTACCCCTGACCACTGTCTTACTGTGTAGAAACGGACCTCCCGTTTGACTAACGCGAAATAGTGAAGTTGTGCGAGTTGACAAGAAAACTTTGGTAGCGCGATTTAGGACTTTTTCAATCTCTGACTAAACTATTCACAAATATCTATAAAATTATTTTTTCTTATACTCTAGAATGAATTTAGAAACATGATTATTAATTGTTAGTTTTAATTGTTTCTTACAACAATTAAAAATATTAGTTGCATTATTTTAATTGTATCTTGCAATTAACATAACTAAATTTAAATAAATTAATTGCAATATGCAACTAACAGATTAATTGCAATTAAATTAATTGTGATTAAATTAATTGCAATTAATTTTTCAGTCAATTACTACGATCATTAAAATATTAATTCATTAATGCCCAACACTGGATAGGTACACCATAACAAGAAGACGAGAAGTCGAGAATACCGTAAAAGAACATGATCATCTTTGTTTCTAACTTATACTTTGTTTAATCATTTAAGTAGTAATCTATCCATCAATATGAGAAACTACGCATCTATAAACCCATTCAAGTATCATATACCAACTGGGCATTGATTCTGACTCCACAATTATTACATTACCGAACCCACCCTTAACATGACACTGGTATTTTTATACAGAGAATCGGGTAAATCCGCCATCAATCGGAGGGACGCGTGCCCCGGGTAAGCTCGGCCAGATTACGCTGACGATGAATGAACGGAACGAGTGAACATATGCGACCCTCTGTTTGTCCGCGACGAGGGAAATTGTGATTACATTCGCGTTTATTACGCTATTTCCTTCCATTAGGGCAGTGTTTTTATGGATAAAGCCTGATACCGCATTAAGTAATCCATTGGAATGATTGGTTTAGACAGTTTGCTGACACATGGTTGCGTATGAAATTCTATACTTGTGTGTTTTTTAAACCAATATTCCGATAAAAGATGAGTGATGAGTTGAAAATTAAACTGTTATCATTTGAGTTTCCAAAATACAAGAATTTCCGGATGGAACTCTGTCGGGATTATGAACTAGTTTTGAACAATCCGCATGTTTGCGGACGCGGTCAACGGTCAGATGTAAAACGAGCTTAACTATTTGTTGTATCGACGTCAGAACATCAACGAAACAATGGCGAGTAAAATATTAATATTAATAGTGCACGTGGTTGAGTGGTTGCATAACATTCGCATGACAATGCCACACTTCCTACATGGTGTGGACTATCCAGCTTTATCGATGATTTACATTCAGTTATGAGGAACACGACATAAACAGTCTGTTAGGTCTTTAACCAATGTTTGGCCAATCGAGCTCGATAAACGGCCACAAGGCACCGAAAGCGTAGTTTATGATAGTTTGTCTAGGACTATTAATAGTTAGGGCGTCAATCACGAGTTTATTCGCGCATCATTTGTTGCCGCCTGCAGCTGTACTCCGATAACAAGAGATACGGACTTGACGGCCGCAGGATAATAGAACCTAATTAAATGCGTTAATTATCGCCGTTTCAAAAGCCGACATGTTGAACGCAGTTTGTGGCATTCCAAACTCTTACAGCACTGATTCATGATTATGATCATCCACAGTTCCACATTCTACGCAGCAAGCAAACTTTAGGAAACTACCTAAATATAATGCCATCGACATACTCAGATCTTTTACAGACGTTCTAAACAGACTAGGAGCTTTAATTAGCTTCTGGAGGGAGGTGGGCTGGTTGGAATAACCACCAAACGGCAAACGGCCGCCATGGCCCACACACAATGGCCCACCTGATGGACTAAGTGCGGAAACAAAACATAGAAATAGAAACGAGAACAGAGATGCCATCGACATTAAGGCATCGGTCTTCCTTCGTTATAGATCTTGTAAAACAGTGTATTTGGACCAAAGTTAGGTAATATAAGTTATCTAATCTGATTATAACAAAGTTAAGCTCACCGACTTCCTATTTAAATTGTATCGCTGTTGTAGCCGGGAAAGTTTCATAACAATATCGACCGCGTCCAAAACGGTTGTACAAGATTTCATCCCGTGTACAGCTCCCCTTTTCATCTTGAAACCTTTTAAAGGGGATCGTCGAGACGCAAGCGAAGTGATTTTTAATCTTTATTTACACCCGAAAGAGTCGATTAGCCGATTTTTTCTTTGCGTGAGTGGTCGATACGCTTGAGTGTATTCGACAATTGATTGTTTTTTTTCTAGTGTTTCAATCCGACTATGGAAATACCAATCTTCGTCAAGGCTAGATAGGTAATATTATCAAATATTACTTAATCTGTTTATATATGACACAGCTTTATGATTTCAGATAACGTGTACCTATGTTAGATTTTAAAATACATTGCCTACTTACAAACTAAGACACGTTTTTACCAAGATTACCAATCGTTTTTGTTGTAAATAATTTGACATTGAAACTGGAAAGTTAGAAACCTAGGTAGGTATTGTGTAGACCTAAGTATTTTAGCATCTGAGTAGGTGTCATTGCTATAATGGTGAGGCATTACTCACTCATCCATTCTTTAAGATCAGCACAAATGTGTTACTTTATGCCTACTTATTTACTTGCCTAGCGCAAACGTCATCACCTTTTATGACATCTTTCGTCATATTTTTATTAATAAACCATTGTTTTCGAAAACAACGATAATTGCGATATCTAATCGTCTTTATTTTTTATAGAGCATTGAATAATATTGTACCTACTCGACCTGAAGCATATTTTCAGTATTGAATTCAAGCAATTATATAAGATTCTTCAAATAATAAAGCAAAAAAATTAAAGTATCTAAGTATAGCAGATATAGATTGCAGCCACGTAAGATTGCGAAAGTGCTCCATTTTCGCTAACACGCAAAAAATATAGAAGCGAGGGCGAATATTTTGCATGTATTTAGTAACGTGAACGTTATGCAAGTATATGAGTGTAAGTGCGTCGGCACACTCGCCACTCGAGTGCGTATCGCAGATTGGAGTGCCTGCCGCTGTCACGACAGACGAGTGCGATGGCGATGTCACCCCCCGGCCCTTCTGCTCCTATCCGTCTGATGCGCAGGGCTGTCTCAATCAAACCAATAGAAGCTGTCCTGAAGATGGGTTTAGACCTAACGAACATAGAGCATGAACAAGCTCTGTATTTACAAAACGAATTTGGCCAAATGGGAATGGTCAGGTCTAAATCTAAATCTAACTGTTGAATGTCCATCTCCAAGTAAGGGTAATAGGTTCTTTCTGCATAATAGTTAGTCGTAGGTATCCGTGTAGGTAGTCCTTAAGTATGCTACCTACTACAGTTTATTGCTTCAAAAAGTTTGAACTGCATGTCAAGCCGTAATACGCATAACGAATGGTATCCTGTGCGGTTATCATAATCTCATAAAAATGTAAACATTTGGTACTTGTAAAATTAAATACGGTACAGAGTTACAGACCTATGTTTGATACTCAATCACACCAATGTAGATTAAGTATGCAGAAATATGAGTAACTTATAGATTAGAACGTAAGTAGCTTCTCCCCGGACGAATTTAACATTCTGGTAGCCTTGCCACTATGAAAAAAAAAGAAGTAAAGTCATTAGACCTTTTACAATGTAATAACACCAAATCATAGAATATTGTGGTTGTATAAGGTTAACAAGTTGGTAAAGTTGGTTAACAATCTAAAAAATATCTCTTTATATAAAAAGAATATTCTAACATGGATAGGATAAACAGAAAACTAAATTATTTACAAGAACTATTTTAAGTAATATAGAAAAAGAGAGAAATATCAGGCAGGAATAAACATAGATGTAGCAAAAAGTTTGGAGTCTAACTCTTCAAAATATTATTAATAATAAATTAATTGAGTAAAATGGAGTACCATGCATTTCCGTAATAGTAAGATTAGCAGTTTTTATTTTTTAAATATAGATCCATCATTGGTTTTTTCTAAATAAGTATTCGGTTTATAATCCCAAACATTTTTAGGAAATGAACGTCTGTGCCAACCCTAGCCACGAAGCACACAAACATTTTATATTTACGCCTATGGATACGGGTTTAACGACAGTTTAGGGGTGATTGAATATAATCCATGTCTGAAGGAGACAGTGCGTTATGTTATGTGCAATTTGCGATGATTTGCACTAAGTACATAAGTATTTAATGTTTGTAGGCACATTAGAATACTGGCAACATGACTCTCCGTGCAATATCTTGAGGTACTTTCCCGTTGAAGTAATTTACAAGTGACTGAGACTAGCCAAGTACTGAAAAAATCGGTGACTGCGTTCTGGAGGGTCAGCGTTCAGCACAGCTCTCAGCAGTGGACATAAACGAACTAAAATGTATAATGATCTAAACTAGACGGCTTGTTAGCTGAAAAGGCCTATCATTCAATTACGCTATATTACAACCTGAGAACCAACATATTTGTATACATACAATGCTTGTTTACTAAAGGATAACGCAGATTGGGGCGGCCGCGCCGCAACGCAAGCATTACATAAATATGAGTACTTCTCCATCACTTTCGTAAAAAATTTACCGACTCCAAACAAGATATTAAAAGTTTTAGTATAAAATACTCCTCCATGACTTTCGTACATTTTCTATGAATCAACGCACTCAACATCAGGCGGCCGCACCGCACTATTTTGAATGAAAATGCGTTGCACGTTGCGGCTGTAATGTGCCCTTGGCTTAAAACTGAACTAATTAAGTTATTCTTATTACAATACTCTAATTAATTTCAATCTCAAAACATAATATCTAAACAAGTTCCAATAAACAGTTCAGACGCGAAGAAATTGCTCGGCGATTCTATTTCGGGGCAATAACGTCTGATAAATTGGTCTAACAAGAGCGCAAGTTATATTAAATCGCGACATCTGAGGAAGTCTATCCAATTCCGACCTCAATAGGAAACCGAGGACGTATTGATGAGTGCAATATCACTCGCAATATCCTTTATAGCAAACTAAAATATTAGAACGCCGAAACTTCGAACATGTTGTTTAAACGTTCATTTAAATAACATTCTTCTTCTTTGTTTTGTTGGCTCGACATGTATTTCAAATTTTGTAGGCCCAAAAGTTCATTACTTCTACGGCGTTGTCGGTGGCCGCGCAGAGGTCACTTTGACACGTTTTGGGACACAGAGGGCAGGATAGGAGGTGCAGCATGGTCTGCGACACAGCTCGACATCCACACCCTTTTATTTTATTTATTTATTTATTAAAACTTCATGCACAAGTAAAAAACTGTACAAAGGCGGACTTAATGCCTGAGGCATTTTCTACCAGTCAACCTTAGGGTGATGCAGAGACAAAACATAGCAGGTGCAACATAAGGGATAGATAACTTGAAAATTAATACACACTAATACATAGATACATACATACATATAAACCGTGCCGGAACAAAATTAATTGCGGCTAATATATTTGTTAGGTACAAAAACATTTTGGTTGAGCACGCAACAATCATTAGCTTGTAAAACAAACTGATTGCCTCAATTATTATAGACGAATCATGCGATCGTTTAATTTTGTTTCTCTATTGTGTCAGAACTCAAAATCATAGTTCATTGGCTGTAGATATTGGAGTTAGACGCATAAAATTGTGTGGCAAGAGTCGGCGAGAACAAATAACAGTACAAAACCTAGTATATGTATAAGCAGGTACATCACTAACACTGTTGATTGACGTACAGAAGCGACGACGCGACAGGCTATACATCAAAACGTCACGTCACTGGCTCGAGCGCTCGTTTTGCCTGTTTGAACACCCGAACATCTCCGATGGGTGCCGATTGCCGATGGGTTATCGGTCCGATTGATCTCACTAAGTAGCTGTGTTCCCACACACGAGATTATCTACGTTATCAACTCGAGTTACGATCGAGGATGTTTACCATTATGATACGGGCGCATACGCTTTAATTAAGCAACTATGTCCACACGGTTGGACGCCTACAGTACGGCCATTCATTCAGTTACATGAGTTTATGACTGTGGCAGTAAACTCGAGTTACGGTTTGTAAGTTGGGATAAGATAAGCGTAAATTAATGTAATTAATGAGTTCCTAACATTAAGTAAGAGTGTCTTCGCACTGAGTTAACTTTCCAGCGTAGGCGTTGATGCCACGGCCACTTAGAGTCGCAGCTCTGTCGAGTTGGCGTAGCGGCTACGCAGCTACATCGCGTTCTCGTAGCAGTTACGCGTCTACATCACGTTTTCGTAGCGGTTACGCAGCTACGTCGCGTTGGCGTAGCGCCTACGCTGCGTAGTCGCTTGACGAACGTTTACGGCTACGCTGTACAAACACTAAATGCGAAAAAGAAATGATCAAAGGTGGAAAAGTAAAAAAAAGCTTCTAATATTTCTTCCTGTCCACATGAAAATCTCCTAATGACTTTAGGAACATCTAAAAAGTTTTAACTAAGTTACTCGGTAAATAACACGCTAACCTACTTACTTAAAACTTTTTCTAGTTAAATAGAAGGAAGCTTCATTAGACCCCGTGAGCGAGCAACAAAATGTAATTGGACTTCAGCTTTACGTTACGGATCACAGCGGAGCTCAATTACTTGAGTTAAAACAAAAGAAAGTAATTTAACTACATCCCAACTACTTTCGGTTTGATGGATTAGATTGAGGTAGCATTGTCATGATTTACGACGAGATACGAAGATCTTGATATGATAAGGTGGTCTCATTTTATCCTAATCAATATAACGTAAGGTAAAAGAGAAAGAGCAGCGGCATGTATGTCACAAAACAATCTTGTGTCGAATGAACCTATCCTATGCATATATACTATTATGTTGTTTGTAGCCTTAGGGGAGCGAAATGGTACAGTAATGAGAGTACTCCACATCGGTCGTTCGGGTAGAAAAAACGCGGAGGGTGCCAAAGACTTTCATCCCGCCGGGAGATGGATCGCGGGGGAGTTGTGTGCGACACGGCTTCTATAAGTTCGGAACAGCCGTTCGATTCTGTAAAAATATCACCGTGAAACTTAGGTGAAGTGAGCGTGAAGTGAGCTGTCAATAGTGTTAATCCCTAGCATCCTGCCGGTCGATTCTGTGGCAGTGACAGCTCACTTCACGCTCACTTCACCTAAGCTTCACGTTAATATTTTTACAGAATCGACCGACAGCTGTCCAAGTGTTCAAGCTTCTGACATTATAATACTTCTATCGTAAAAGAATAATACCTTATTTGAATAAAATATTTAATTCATTACTTTTAACGAGGACAATAGAGATCTTCTTAAAGAATATTTTAAGTGAGGATTTGTTTTGCTTACGTAAAATTATTCGCAACTCAGACAGTTGAAAATGTCTTCTCCGTTTCAATTCTTTCAGTAAATGAATAAAAACAGTGCCTGAATATAACGAAGATTCAGAGTTTTTCTCGAGAAAGTGGCAATGAAACGGAGGACTAAACTATATACTAGTATAAGTACAAACAAACTAGAGTAACACACAATTGCAGAAAGTGAAAAATACAATAACTGATGTAGCAATTCCTAGACATTGAAAAAGCAAACGAACCTGGCCGGAATGCATAACGTAGATCGCATTAAATATTGATGAAAATACTACAAGTTAATAACACTATTTCAGTGCAGGCCCACTGTAATGTATAATGTAGAGGCGACTAGTTTTCTCTCTGGAGAGTCGTGTCGCGCGCCCATCTGCGGACAGCGGTCGCCAAACTTTTCAATGTTAGTGTGCACTTAAGTGGGACCGCACAACAGAGTACCGCTTTGTTTCGAGATTAGTTGCAATCACTTTTCTCAGTGTTTAGTACCAGTTTGCCAACCTGTTCATTGGTTTCCAGTAATTTATCTTGCGGTGGTCGCATGGGTGCGTTTGTAATTATTTGCCGGGGAGTGCTTTTCCAAGGCAGAATGAGTCACTAGTAAAAGGAATACTGCAATACCCCTGTGAGGTTAACCGTACCGCAGAGTTACCGAGGATACGAACTGATACTGACTGAGCCATTGTTTTACTTTACTTTACCTTTATTTTATGTTTCATAATTACCCGATCTGTTTAAAATAAATGACAAACAAGTCATTTTTACGACTCGGCAGAAATATATTGAACTTGTTAACGAGCAATTTTATTATGAAGTCGTAAATTATTGCTAACTTTCTAAACTTGATCGCAAGACGCATTTCTAGTAATATAACCCGGGTTAGAAAGTTTATTTAGTTAGTCGAGACGTTAATGTTAAAATCATTTACTTACCGGATAGCTGACTGAAATGGCAAAGATGGCCTATAAAACAGCCAATAAATAGTCAGTGATGTTTGAGAAACGTTGGTCTTTATTTGGTGCCAACCATCTAATGCATAATTCCAAAGTGGTGGCTGCCGCGCTAACGCCAAATGTATGCCATACGTCACATTATTCTAGATTAAGCGTTATTAAGGAACAGCACTTATAAGTTTAAGTTATGATTATCGTAAAGATGAAGAGGGTTACGAGCGTTTACATCTTCGTCTCATAAAAATTAGTGCTACAGTTACTTATCTACTTACATCTGAAAAGATATCTACGTATCTTTTGGTAGCAAAGCTTAAAGGACGGAAATAAACCGCTGCGCTCAGTGCAACATCTCCAAACACAGTTATGAAAAATAAAGCAATCCTCGACTAAAACACGTACCAGATGATTGTCGCGAAAATATTCCAGCAGATGTTTGAAGTAACTTCGAGGATTTTAATGAAACAGTAAGCAAATAAAGCAAAACCCGTACGCGACTGTGCGGGTTGAGTTTAATCAGAGGCAGTGCTCTCGAGACGAGGGCACAACTGTGCATCAGACGAAATTGTTTGAAGTCGGCTCGAGGGCTCGGCTTGCCACGACCGCAACTGTTCGATTCGAGTCGCGACTCTGACTCGTTACACTAATTTATTAGGACACAAAGTCCCGACGATCACGATTCACAAACGTGCTGGGACAAAATGACTGAACATTACTTAACGAAACGTAACTAGGTAACGTTTCAGATCATGAACATGAACATGCTTTGCTGTTGATTTGAAACTAACGTTATCATACAGGCTGGCAACCGGCAGGGAAATTGACGTGCAAACTGCTACCATGGATTTAGTAGATAGGTACTATCGAAGAAGTTCATATCTATACACCGTGAGGACTATTTCTGCTTGCAGTGCTCGGCCGCTATAGAACCGGGGCGGTAATAGATGTGGTCATCGTGTTCACAGGATTTTGTTTTCAAACTGCTTAGATATGAAGTTCTTCGATAGTACATGATTCTGGCCCCACTGCGTTGAAATTTTCCGTCAGTTATTTAAAAATTTGCCTGACCGTGTAGGTATTGCGCTTTTGCAAACAGTTGGTTTTATTTTGATAACCAACGAAAAATTTCTACGCTAGGTCTATATCATGGGCTGAATTCATGGTTACGCAAGTTACGTGTCGATGTCCCTGCCAACCTGTATAATCAACACCTATTAAAGCTTATAAAGTTACAGTGAGGTATCTGTTTTCCAATTACTCGATAATTACCTGCGCACTGTAGAGGCTGGAAATCTCAATGAAAGTCAAACGTTACGCCTTTCGGAAATGGGAATATACTTGATGGTGATAGGATGAACATGAAATTTGATATTGGAATACTAAGGAGCGGAGAAGTAAGCATTAAGATGTGAAAGAAAATTTCCGTCGAAGTTACTTTTTATTTGAAATTCATGTTTTACTATCTCCGTTGCAGAAAGCTCTTAATATTCTTAAAAGGTTAATTTGGATTTAAGCAGGTACGAAAAACGTGCTGGTTCATAAATCCAATCTGATTGTCTAGCTGTAACTAATCTGTAAAAACAAAAGGGTGATTTTGGGATAAAGGGAAAATGTACAACCTCCTCCCCGTTTCTTTTGTACAAAAACCACACCTCCAAAGCTGCCCAAAGTTTATAAACTGTGGGCGCCATTTTGGAGCCTTATCGATATGTTTGTAATATTTTCACCAAAACACGCGTTAATATTCGGAGCACGTCGTCGCATATAGTGGCGCCGTTGGGCCCCGCGCCGCGCGCGTATTGTCCGCGCGACTTGCTACAATGTGTCGTTTGGGTGGCTGCCAAATCTGCGTCGTGACACAAGCTACAAGTGTCAGACGTTCACTGCTGCCAGCCGACGTTTCTTCCCGACAGATGCATAATTGGGACAGAAATGGGGACGCGATTAAAAGTTTAAAATCATTTTCCAGTGAATAAAAAAGAGAGCATGTTTCAAAAAGTCGGGAAGCTTTTCTTCGCGGAGAATTTTGCGATCAAATCACCATTGTGAACGCGTCGCTCCTTGTACAAAAAGTCGACGAGCCCCTAAAGAATTGTTACCATGGTTAAAGAGAGGAAAAAAATCGCTTCTATTCTTTGGCGTCTGCATATCTATAAAATGCACTGCAAAATTGCATCACTCGTCCCTCCGTCGCCCCTCGCCCTCTCGTCGGGACTTCGGAGGGAGATCTTTTCAATTCACCCCTTGGACTTGGTTGCGCTGTTCGCCTTGTTGATGCGGTGATGTTATTCAATTTACCAGATGAATAACATTTTCTAATTTACATATTTAACATTACTTTTTCATCATAACTACGTTTAGTTTATGGTCTCAATTTGTTGTAAGAGCTTATAAAAACTGAATAAAATAACTTTAACCAATTTGGATACCATAAACTCATGTCTACGTCATAAAAATTATAATTATCGTAATGAATATTAGGCCCACGTATGGAGAATTGAATAGGTAATCTTTTTCAATCGCTTGCTGACGTGAAAGTTTCTCAACACGCGTCAAGACATTTATTGTTGATTTGAATTCAATAAAGTTATTATTTGACATGATAGTAGTTAGGACATTAGATGTGAGGTGAGAAACCATAGCATCTTACAAGTGTCTAACAATGACCGTACACATTATCAAGTTTTTATTCCAAGAATTAATCTAATCACTGGGGGACCTACCTACATAATCCACAAGTGCCTTCTTCTTCTTTGTCCTTTGACGAGTACTTAACACAAATTAGGTAAGTATTGATATTATCGTTGTAGAAGACAAGATAAACATTTAACATTGGGATTCCCGGTGAGAACCCAAAAAATGAAAAACAGTAACACCTCTTGTTTCAACTGAACAACAAGATCCTGTTTGTTTATTGTATAACGCGTTATCTATGGCAACACCGGTAAAATACACTGGTGCGATGTATCCGAACAATATTGACCAGTGTCTGGCGCGTCACATATCATGTCAAATGACGCACTCCTGGGAATATCAACACTGACCCGTTTGTGTCCTCCGCATGTCACACACCTACCATACTGTTCACAGTCACACGCATACCATACATGTTTCTTAATTGCTATTCAAATTAGTATTTCATCGAATTCAATTTACTGAGTCAGTAACTCAGTAAACAGTTACTCAACTACTAGTCATAATGATTGCCGTGCACTGTAATAGATGTGATATTAAAGAGCCATGATAGTTATATGATCATAGTTTCGGATAGTTAGTGATGCGTGGGATGTTTTATCTATTGGGATAGGTCATTGACTGAGCGTCAGTAGCGAAGTGTTGAGCGTCGTATTATGATAAACATCACTGCAAAGGGAAACTCTATAGGCGATTTATGAACTAGTATTATTGTTAATATAAAATATAGAGCACTTAGCTAAATTCGTTCAACCCTTAACCGTACGCCCGTGCGCTGAAGGAGAAAAAACTTTCTGAACGCAGTTACACTGCAAGGAATATTCAATCTTCAGATGCAGGATGTGCGCTTTACTGAAATGTAGGTACCCGGGTATAAAATATGTATCTAACTATCTACCTACTGAACGACTATGAACTAGGTCTTAAGCTTGCAAGAGAACTGAAAAAGCTTGTCGGCACTTTATATACACTGTCACAATTTATCTGTTGCGATTATCTTGACGGATTCCAAAAGGATGTCGCCGGCGGCCACTTATGTGTTGACAATAAACGCTTCTCGAGTCTATCTGTGCGACTGATTTGGATCTACTCTATTTCTTGCGAACCTACCAACATAGGATTCTATCTTATGCAGATATACTTTGCCTACTCAAGTGTTTGAGCACCATTTCTATACGCAAAAAATTATCACTCGAATATAGAGAAGAACGTAACGCTTTTATTTTACCTCTAAAAAGGCGTCTCAATTTTTTATCCGCTCGTAAAATCTTGGCAGCCATGAGGAGAAACTTCCCTCAGAAACGTGTTCCCATATTTGTAGGAGACGGCGTGCAATTTTTCCTGTTGGATGTTCAACTTTATCGTTTGCTACAGTTGAAACTTTTAGGAATGAAGATACCTGAGATTTTAAATTTTTGATACGTTAAAGTTAGCTACAGTGCAGTGTAGGTCCTCTTCTGAAGCCTGTATGTATTTCTCAAAAGCCCGTTGCCTGTGTGCCGGGGCCGCGATATCCCTTTCGGACAAATCCGCAACCCCAGCAGGCATTGGTCTTTCGACCCCGTCAGTTGGTGCTGACATCTCTTTGAGGCGCACGTGGAACACAACGCGCCGTCGACACGGGCCTGGTCCTTATCGGACGGCGAGCTGCCCATTGCTCACCGTCCGCAAGCCCATGAGATGATCCCTGAAACTATGTTTGGATTTAACGTGAAATATATCAGGAAAGTCTAGCTTCGAATGAAGCTCTTGTAATATATGAAACTTCATACAGCTAAGTTGGTAGGTATAATATACCTTTTTTTTGTTTTTGGGTGGCAAATTATCAAATAACTTTTTCCCGCTCTGGCCGGAGCGGGAACCAGTCAAAAATTTGAAATAAAAATTACTCACAGGTATTACTCGGGTACAGTTTATAAACAGCTATGTTTAGTACTTTCCTTGTCTTGGAAAGTCCATAACAATGTTTATGTTATTAAATAACAAATATTTTAAGCACAGTGTACCCTATATAGTACTATGGGGGAAGTTTATAACTAAGCAATTTTAAAACAAAATCCCGTGAGCACGATGACCACGTCTGTTTTATGCCCCTTTTTGCATCGACCAATGAAATAAAAATGAATAATATTTTGTAGTTTTTGTGTTTTTGTTGTTCGTGTGTTTTTTGTAGGCTCTGCACCTACTACGTATATCATAATAAAGAGGAAAAATTAATAAAAAATAATTCCTAATAGGACATAATTATGTACACCTAGTATTATACGATTAATAAGTAATTCACACATGAATGAATTAACGATGAAGGAGTCAAGGAGTTATAGGTACCACCTACTGATTACCTGTACAAATTATAACTGGATGGTATAACCTATCATTTTCTTAATTAAAATAAAATAATGTACGTCTAGGCACGAGTCGCGAGGCGCCTGCCTACCGCTTTAATGCCCCTAGATTAACCCCACACGCTGTTTCAAGACTATTTTAAGTTACTACCTGCTTCCTGATACCTATATTTTGTTGTGATAACCATCTTAAACTACTGAAGCACAGATTGTCTTTAGAACGATCCCACTGCTGAAAATAATTTTGCGCGGACTGCCGATAATTCTGGATTTTTGTGTTTTACAAACCTTCTTTTACAGAACTTTTGCATTAAACGAGGGTAATTAATAAAAGTGTACAATAAAGTAAAATGTTCGTATCTGGGTAAGCATAATACAAAAATGCATTTTCTAGCAAGGTTCGCGCATGCGTGTAAACCCTTCGCGTACTACGGGAGTGCGACCTTCGTAGGTCGCCGCCCTGCCATTCAGTTCGCTGCCGGTCCTCATTGATTTTCGACCCACTATCACATGGTGAGGCCTACTAGAGCACGAGGAACATAAATTCGGTTGATTAGGCAAAATTAGTCGCACGTGCCGGGTGCATAACACATCGAGGACGAATATTCGGGAAGTGAACTGTCATGGCCACTAAGTGCTCATCTCGCTACGAATGCGGGATAACCTATGGATAGGTACGTACCTAACCTACCAACATAATGTGTAAAAAATATACGAGGTAATTTTTTTTTTATAGTTCTGACGAAGTGACCTTTTTAAAGAAAATATTCATAGAAGATTCGTGATTCATTCAAATAAATTAGTTGGGGACTAATTGCATTTCATTAAGCAGAACTTGGTTTATTCCGATTTATTCATTGATCGAATACTCGTAAACAATAACAACATATTTATTTGGCGAGTATCTTGCCACTTTGTGGTCGAGGAGTGGTTTCGTTGTGGCTCTATTTGTTAAAGTGTTTTAATGTTATATTAATAGCCACTTATTTGCCGATCAATTTCGTCTTAAATGTGACCAGTGAATCGGTTTATTTCTGGCATTTTGTAAAACAAAATAATATTTATGTTAGTTATGTATTCGATAAGTGTTTAGGGTAGGTAGTAAATAAGGAAACCACATTAAAAAATAATTAAAAAATAAGTTTATTGATATGATTTTTATTCTGAAATCAAAAATAAAACTTTTCAGAATAAAAAATCTGGCAATTTTTTTATTCTGGTGGTGGTATATACGCTAATCAAGAGCAACTGAGCTGATTTTAAATTATAATGAGGCACTAAACAGTAAAACCGATCATCGGCAGAACTTTGAAGTAACATTAGATTAGATTTTATTGGCTTACAGATATTGGAACAAAACTAGATCAAATTGGCTTTAAAATATAGCTGTCAATTCGGGTCACCAATAGACTCGACTAAAATCACTTAAAAAAACAAAAGCTTTTAGTTCCATTAGGTTCCCGTTACCTGTCTAGACGGTAAAAAGTTAAGGAAAAACAATATTCACGAGAAGTCTCGCTGATTGGCATAGGATCCATGTATTAAAAGGTCAAGCCAATGACCTCATCGACCTCGCTGGCACACTCGGCACTCACGGGTTACCTATACCTACAGTACCTACCTACGAAAGGCGCCCGCGCACAATCGTGCAAGAAATTCTGCGAATCCACGCGTTATGATTCACGGACATCCGGTTCCTCAGCATCTTTGTCAATTACTAATCGATCAATGGAGTCGGTTAATTAAAGAAAAGGCGTAGAGAAAGTACTCATTTCTATTAATTTCTACTCATTTATCCGCTATTCAGTTGACATTGGCTTGATAGAGCACTTAAGAAGTTAAGTGCTTTCGCTAGCTTTTATTCGTAGCACAGAATAAATAACTTAACTTTGGACTAAAAAAAATCTAAACAAAATGATAAAAATCATATAATATCGTAATAAGTAGTACATAAGTAGTTATACAACGTGTTCCTTTTGACATCCCATTATTCTAGGGTATTCTCACTTTCGACTCCACCCACTTTTCATAGAAGTCATACGCCATGCCGCCATACATATTGGAAGTGAACCCTCCGGGAGGGTTGCCGACGTTATGTTTGCGCTAAAGTTAACCATCACGCCCGGTCAACGGCTTAAAACCGTGTTATAAAACACTGTAAAACGAAGTAACTAGTGTTTTCATGGGGTCTTGTCGCTATACGTAGTTTCGAACCTTTTACATTTTTTGTGAATATGTGTAACCGAGAACAAAAAAAAAAAATGCTTGGATTTTAAAATGGTTTATATACTTATATATTGTACCTAAGGACCTAGTTTAGGTTCCTTCATAGTTCGGTGCTTATAAAATGTTCATACGAGAGTTCCTCCATTAAACTAAGTGAAGTTTTAACGTAATTAGTGATGAAGACAATGTTGATAACTTTAATGAAGATTCATTTAGGTACGTTGCTTAGTTAATGCTATTATATTCAAACTTGAACATGTTCAGTGCCGGGAGCGCTCCTGGAGGGTTCACTCAAGTCGCATATCGGACGCCAGGAGCCCGCGCGGAGGGCTCATTTTAAATGTAGGTTTTTTGTAGCCAATTCGTCATTATAAACTGTGAAAATAAAATCAGTTGTACTCGTATATTGTATTATGATTTCAAACCAAATGCCGGTGAAACTTCTCGAGGGTTAAATTTAGCGCAAATGTAATGCCGGTGACCCACCTGGAGACAACTAGCAATATTGGCGAAACGGCGTAAGAGCTCTATGAAAAATGGGTGGAGTCGAAAGTGTTAAACATAACGACTAGCGAAATGTTGGCGTACAGGTACACCTCTGCGTAACTCTTCAGGGATAATTTTTTATTTCTTCGATCCTTTTATTGAATACTGTACCTGGATAATTCAGGACTGTTATATTTATATCATACGAGATTGTGAATAAAGGGTATATAAGGGAATAAAATCTTTCTAACTTGAATCAGCACCCGCACAGGCGCGACGCGACTCTAGTAGAACAACTTTTATGAAAACTTCATGAAAATTGTTCTGCCAGAATCGCGACGACTCCCCGTCACTGATCTCGTCCGTGCCTGTCCGCGAGAGCCTTTACTATCCTTAAGTGTCGAAGTCAGTGATATGTAATATAGGTGCCTGCCTTCTATTTATTTTGTTAATAAATAATACCCAGAGACAGTTAAATTATTTACTATTAATTTATCGCAAACATGTCTAGCCAGTTTTATCAATACTTAATTGTAACTTTGTAACTTACGCATCTTTATTACTGTTGAACAGTGTTTCATAAATATAATCTAAAGCAAAGCATACATTTTCTTGCAAGTGCATTTGTTTTTGCATAATGAAAATTGGAAAAGTAATGGAAAATTGTTTTCATAAACTTCATCGAAGTGACCCATTCATTAATTTACACTAATCAACTACCCACCTTCCTACATAGAGGTACTATCTAAGGAAGATGGACATACCCACCAATAACGAGCAAAACATATGTAAACACTTGTTTTTGTTTTTAAGTCCCTAATCATAATATTTCCGATTATTAATGACGCATTTCGGAGAATTAGGGATACATTAAGGAAGTTCAAAACTAAAATAGATATGTCACCTGGAACAGTTTTGAGGTTCAATGCATCGACTCGTGCGCAAGTATGACGTAGCCGCCTGACTCAGACGCATGTACGAGCGGTTCTAATAAATTCAATACAAATATATTTATATTTAACTTGTTTTCAAAGGCTATTATTTCGATCATTACGTCTGGACTCATCGGAGCGAGTACATGTGCAGTTGGTTCAGTTACCATTACGTTCTCGGAATAAACCCGAGCTTTTGTAGTACCTACTTAAATTTAATTGTTTGTAAAGTGAAGTGTTTTCAATAAAATATTCAAGATGTGTAAATGCAGAAAATATATTGAAGTTAGAAAGATCACAGCCATTTGGACTAATACGGTAAATATAATTATGATTTTTAATTAACAATGTTTGGATATTTATAGGACAACAAGTTCTAATAATTATGTACCAAATTGCAAAAAAAAAAAAAATACAAATGGGGTAGGTATCTTTCTAATATACCCATAAAAAAAGATATATCTAAAGCTTTTCTATTCGTTTAATAAGAAGGTAAATAAATTACCCTATTTAATTAACATAACAAAAAGTTCGCGGACTCATTGTCAGCTTATCGGTTGCATAAATGATTGCGTTGATCGGAAACGGACATGGCCTGCCCCAACACGCGCCGCCCACAATCTCTCGTTGCACAATGCGATCCGTCATTATCGGCTGATTTAGGACGCGCCCGTTCCGCTGCAGCTGCGCAGACGCAACATATGCGCCCAAACGCAACGTGGGCGGGTGTCGAAGCTTAATATGAAAATTATGGGGACTGGGTGCTGCTGTTTCGACTTTGGTTAAATGTCTAATGTTTGATTGATGGACTATAGTTTGCAATATATTAGCAACGGTTCCGTTTTGAACGAACATAGGATACGCGACTTTGGGGTAGGATTTAGGCTAGTGTATTGTTAAAAAGCCATAAAAAATACTTTTACGCGTAGTTAGGTAAGTACTTAAGGTAGGGCTAAGTTTTAAAGCTAAAGTCCATTCGCTAGAGATGATTCAGTGAATGTCGAGACAAGAAGTACATTAGTCATAAACTTTATTTTGTATGTTCTGTCAATCAATCTGGCAAAGTAACAAAATAGTCTATTACAAAAAATAGCCTTCTTCAAGTGGCTTCAACAGGATACTAATAAATACATGAATTGCATAGGTACAACGGAGTAGGAGTGTGGAGGAAAATGAAAAGTTGGTTTAAATATTACCACTAAATATAACTTTCATTTTCCTTTCATTGTTGTTTTAAAAACATTAGGAACCTACCTTAATGTTTAATTCTTTTGGACAGTTTACGTAAATAGGGATTTTTATACCTAACGCTAATAAGTAAGATAACATAAATGTAAGTAGGTACCTAAGATTAACCCAAAAGTTTGCCGACCTACAGTAAATCCTTTTAATCTTAAGTACACAACAAGATTAGGGAAAATGTTTATACTTCGGGTCCTATATAAAAATGAACTTGAAAGTTATAATTTGTAAGCTCTCTCGGAAAATGCGGAAGAAAAGTTGGGGATATAAAGCTTATTATTAACTCTTGAACCTTGTAATATTTCTTAGCCAACGTCGTTAGAAAGCCAGTTAGCAACTCAAGATGACGTTATAATGGTGGATGGTGGATCTCTCTTGATTTTCTTTCTTCCATTTTCCGGCGTAAGAGTTAGTATGACTTCAGACTTTTGCGAATCATAATTATCAGTATAAGCTTGCCTTTTTCAACACATTTATAATGATGATGATAAGGTACTCACTAATTATAATTACCTCTCATGACCATCTCTGATATTTGTGATCTACAAAATTCAACTTTTTGATATGGATCTCTATTGAATCACAACCACGATCTTAGCAAGAGTATGTTACCATACCTTTCTGTCTTTGTTATTTTGTTCATACTTATAGTTACAACGAAGGTATCTTTGTTGCAGTGTATGGCGCGTGCGTTGTACGACAACATAGCCGAGTCGCCGGACGAGCTGGCGTTCCGTCGCGGCGACCTGCTCACCGTGCTGGAGCAGAACACCGGCGGCAGCGAGGGCTGGTGGCTGTGCTCGCTTAGAGGAAGACAGGTAACTAACTATTCTACTTAACTAATCACAAGGTAGTTTAAAAGATCGAAGTTGAATCTTCAAATCAAGTTCACGGTGACATCAGACCGCTGGACTTAAAGAAAGCAGCAGTTAGTTAAAAGCGGTGACATGACACCAATGGTCGAATTTCGCGAAGGAGTTCTCGAACTTCTCGATCATGCGAAAGAAAAATGTGTTGGGTTTAGACCGGCATCTAACGCCACCAGCGCTTAGGAATTCGGGATGTGCTAATGTTGGATGGTGATCTTAACTGCCACATTCTAGCTAGTAAAGCAGCACCTAATGAAAGGCCATAAGTTCTGGCATAACTAAGGAAATAGGTATGTGCAAGTGACAATGAACAAGTCACGCTTTTTAGTGGGCTTGACAAACGATGGTGCTCCATCCAAATATGGGACGGGGTGTCACTTAGAATAAGTGTGACAAGTTCTTCAAGCGAGCAATGCATCATTCTTTTCTCCTGAGAAATGTCAAGTACCTAATGCTAATTGTGTTGGTATTACATACAAAAACACTTAACATTGAGTACAATGGTACCATTGCATGTCTCATTCATAAACTTGTACGATATAATAATAAGAGTACCTATTATGATTATTATTTCCTGAACGTGCATTATTTTAATGGTGACGCATCTCACGTCTACATTTGCCTACGACAGCGTCACGGTCAAAGTTGATGATAATAATAATATTGTTTTCTAAGGATCATATTTACAGTAAAATTGCGTCATTTTCAGGGGAAAAACGAACTTCCTAAGTCTGGATGTTTGTGTACGTGGTGTTGGCTGTTTATGTGCATGGTGGCTGTAAACATCACGTAGACAGAGGGATAACCGATGTTATCATAATGGTTTCATTGTTTGAATCTAGAAACTTCTTGTTTACCAATTTTATTACCTACTTGTGGTAAAACACAACTTTGCGAGAGTTTTGCGTCTACGAACACACAATCTATTTTCCAGCTTCAGTAATCTTCAAAGATTGATCCATTTGATTTTCTTTTTAGGGAATATGTCCCGGCAACAGATTGAGGATAGTAGCTGGCGTGTTCGACGCCAGTGGTGCGATGCAGCGGCGGAGGACACGTCCGCCGGCACCGGTTGCTCACCAGCCCATGCCTACACAGCAGTCACCTGCTTTTACAAAAGTAAGCTCTCAATATTTACTGCACTTTCAAAGCCGAAACGGCCTTAAATAATCAAGATCCACAGTAGTTCACACTGAACTACTACAGCCATACGATTCCCATCATCAACTTTTTGTACCAATTTCATAAGCTTAATTTCACATGTTCTTTCCCATCAGATCGAAGAGTGCTCACACTACGACGTGCCTCGTGCACCGATGCCTGTGCAACGCATTGGCATGTACGACTGCCCACGACCGTTGGTCGACTGGTATGACGCGCCACGCGCTCCGCGGCCAGCCAGTGCAGACTCAGCGTGTAGTGGCACTGGGTCCTTAGCCTCGGCGACCTCCAGCGCTTCGGCAAACTCCGGCAGTTCGGTCCATTCGGCTGCTTCCGCCTCCAGCACGTATGATGTGCCAAGATCGCGCGCGCTGCCTTTGCCCTGTGATGCTGCGCTGGAAGCGCTCGATAGATTACAGGTTGGTAGACTGTTTGATGCAGCTTCTTAGTAGACATCAAGAAAGAAGATCTGGTCAAAGTTGTTGACAGAACAGACTGCCTATCACATATACTGTTATGCAAAAGTCGAATATCTCCCTTGGCTAATAAATTGATGATTGATGTTCGATACATAGGTATTCCAAGAGGAAGTGATTTCCATCCTTTGATCGTCTTTCCCTAAAACATGCAGCTACAAGAAGCTTACCTAACGCTTCTTACCTTTGTGTGGTTCAGGAAGAGGCATCAGCGGCGGTGTCTCGGCTGCTGTCGTACGTGTCGCCGGGCTGGCGGCGGCGCGGCGCACTGCGTGCGCGCGTGTTGGACGTGCGCGTGGCGGGCGCACGCCTTCGGGCCGCCCTGCACGATCTCGCTGTCTTTGCCGACGCCACTCTCGCCAACGCGCATGATGCACAAGATAAAGGTAAGACATGGAACCACTTGAATATTCAGTATCTACCTACGTAGTCATCTTCACCATTCAGCGCACCATCCTAGCGCCGCCACGGCGACCATGCATGCATTCTATGCTTCCCGCATCCAACTATTGCGACCTTCACCAGGTATCCGTGGATTCACTTCGTAAGTTCGGTCTTGAAATCACAGGTCATTGTGAGGTAACACAATGTTCTGAAGAATGAATAGCCTGGGGAAGTTACGCCGAATTTTAGGCTTATTATTTGAAGAGGTACTCGTAAGTTCCAAAACACGATTCAAGAAAAAAATCGCTGTTAGGATTTAGTGCAGGGTTCAAACCTAATTTCCCCAGCCTAGAAAATGATATGCCTAACTATACCTACTGAGTTGTGATGTGACTAATAGGTACCTACCCAAATCAATGTGGCAAATGGGATATTTTCGAACCTCAAAGCGCATGACAACACATTTTTGTATTAGACTTATGAATCATCCTACTTTGGCTGGTTTTTTGTTGAATAAACTTTTTCACGCATTACTTATTTTTTCCAGGTATCGCAGTAAAGCTACGACCTCTAGTGAAGGCGTTGAAGGACGCGGAGCGCATAACGCATGAGGCGACGAGTGCGCTGGACGCAGGAGACTGGGCGCCCGAACGGCTGGAGCGAGACCGGGAGCCCACGGACGGGACCGAAGACGCACTCGACCAGCTCGTGTCGTGTGCGCGCTCCCTTACCGAGGATGTAAGGAGAGCTGCCTCCTTCATCAACGGAAATGCATCGCTGTTGTTTAGGTAGATACAATTTTCATTTTAGAAGCCGAATAAAGGCATTTAGGTACCCAACATTGTTTGTACCTCTCCTTTTTCCTTTTAAAACTTATTAAAATCACCAATTCCAGACGGTCACCTGCAGTAACAGTGCCAGAACACGAGTGGACAGAGGAGTATGACTACGTAAGACTGGAGTCCCGCACGGCGGTGGGACGGCGCAACGCAGAGATTAGGGCTGCGCTGCCGGACAAACTCAGGGCATCCTTCGACGCTCTCGTTAGAGACGCCGATCATGCGGGCGAGGTGAGTTTTCAAGAACTGGTTATATTATGACTTAACCTTCAATTAAGACATCAAAATGTTAGAAGATCCGAGATTTCGTCTGACATGAACCTTGGAATTGTTTCTTGAAGATTCTTTGACAAATTTTGTTTAATGCGAACTGTGCCAGTTTATATGGTTTCTACAAACAAGTTACATTAAAAGCAGTCAGATGCCTCTTTTTTTCAAAAACTCTTCGATATTATGATTATGTTGCTAATAAAGCTGTAATTTGTCCAGGTGAGCGCAGTAGCAGCAGCGACCCGTCTGCCAGCTGATGACCGGCAGCTCGCCGCGTTCTACGCCGCGCAAGCCGCCACATATGGCGCGCATTTAGCCACGGCCGTGGAGGCCTTCCTGCGCACCATTGAAATGGGCCAGCCGCCCGACGTGTTCCTAGCTCACGGCAAATTTGTCGTGCTCAGCGCGCATCGGATCGTGCACGTCGGCGACACAGTACACAGGTAATTTATGTTTCAGATGACCTGCAGTTTGATTAGCTAGTTTGGTTTTTAATTTTCGTGTCCATCGTTTTGTGAATCGTCACATTTCTAAGCCATACGAAATAAAACGAAAGAGGAATTTAAAACTTTCCTTTCGCCCATAGGAGTGCCCGCCACGCTGGACTAAAGACTCAAGCGCTGAGATGTTCGGATGCCCTATCGGACGCGCTGGCGGCGACCGTGGCCAAGACGAAGGCGGCGGCGCAGCAGTTCCCGTGCGCCGGCGCCGTGGCCGGCATGGCGGACGCGGCGCGCTCGCTGGCGGCGCGCGCGGCCGAGCTGCGCCGCGTGCTGGTGCGCGCCGCCGACCCGCCCGCGCCGCCCGACGCGCCGCGCGAGCCCGCCACGCCCGTGCCGCACGAGCCCGGCTCCGCGCCGCACACGCCCCTCACGCCGCTCACGCCGCTCGCCGCGCCCGCCTCGTCGCGCGCCACGCTACAGATATAAACTGTACGCACGGACACGAAGACCGTTCGTGTGGCTCGATGCCGACCAGACGCCTTTCCCGCTTCGACGAGCGTCGGAGGATAACCCCGGGCTGGAAGCTGTTCCGCTTCGCAGTCCCCGCGCCTCCAGCGAGGTGATGAGAAGACCTCTGTACGCCGGTCGTGGTTATGTTCTCACCTCGCTTCCGGGCAGTTGTTTCCTCCGGCGAGGTGATGAGAAGACCTCTGCGTGCCGGTTGTGGTTATGTTCTCACCTCGCTTCCGAGCGTTGTTTAGATGCGCTAGGCCCGGGCGGCGTCCGCTTTGCCATGAAGCGAGTTCGGGCTAAGTGGATGCCCCTGTGGCACCCCCTATGAGTGTAGCATTACCAAAGAAGTCGAGATAGGCCAAACGATGCCTATCGACATAGACTGCCGGTATGGTGAAGAGTAAAACGCAGTTTCTATTTAAATGTTAGTATTTATACGTTTACGATAAATCGAAGGCTGCTACTAGAACTTTTTGTTTGTGAAGCGTTTTGCTGCGACCTAGCAGGGCGAGTTTAAAGTTGCTGGATGCTCATTTTGCCGTAGTGAGTTGAGTTGTCCGTCCAGTTTTATACAATTTTGCATCAGTACCGTATTCGTAGAACGAGTTAGTGAATTGTAATGTGTGGCATTGATTCTGTCGAGATGTATTCAGACGTTTTAATTTTAATGACTCTTTATGTGGTGTTTGTTACTTTACAAAACTCGTGAAAATGAGCGGATGCAGACAAATGCAAGTGAGGAATAATCGTATGTGTTCATACGTATATGCCTGTGCTAAAGAAACGCTGTTGCGATGTCTCATCGCTTTCTTGCAATTTCACCAAGCATTTTGGGCTAGCACAGTTGTGCGCCAAAAATCATGTTTAAATGCTTAGACAGTTAATCTCGATAGAGAAATTAAAATAATAATGAATGTGCTACATTTTATGATCATGCCTAATAGCACTATTGAGATAAATAAATTGGACCATAAGTTTAGAACTATGGCTGCATTTTGCCTATCTCGTGGGAATAATGTTAGCCTTAATAAGGACATCTAATACGTCGCATATTTAAATGAATTTAACAGTGACAATATTCTTTTACTATTAACGACTAATTAATTGTTTGAATGTTCCTTGTAAATGGCTCAAGTTGACACCGAGTGTTGTATCAAGTATCACATTCGTGTAGAAGTCAAGTCTAATGGGAATGTTTTCATTTGCCGCCGCGACTGACTCAACAGCTCAATTATACTAAATTATGTTAAAGCTCACCTTTATATACTACTCGTGGCTTGTCATTACTTAACTACTTACCGCAATAGCGTTACTGTATGTACGTACCTACGTTTTGTACTTTATACATATGACACTAGTAGATAGACGTAGGATACGATATCAATGTAAAAAGCATGTTGTATATTAGCGATGTGTAATATATTTTAGACGTTGTAGTTTAGTTAGGTATAGATGAAATTGTACAAATGCATATTAATAATTTTAATATTAATTTAATCATCTTGTAAAACGCAATCAAGTAAAATATACAAAATTTTCGTATCTATAACTTTGTTTTAATTTATTACCCTTACCTTTTCAGAAAAGCTTAGGTACCTACCTACTAGTCACTAGTAGACTACCAGGGGACCGGGACGGCAAACAAAATGGGGGCCCCGCGCCCTGATATGAAAACTTTGAGAATTAGAAGAACGTAGAACATAAGAATGACCAAAGCGAGCTCGAAATTGTAGCACACTACCTCGAAAAGGTTAGGTTTTCTTTTGACCATTCCGAAATAGGAGATACTTTGTCGACTTATACGGAAAAGTTGGAACATTAAACGAATATAGGATGCTAGAGCGAGCGTATCGAGCTCGAAAATTATTGAACTCTGGATAGGTTATATTTTCGTTAGAACATTGATATAGAAACTAGCGACCCGCCCCGGCTTCGCACGGGTGCAATTTACAAAAGACGGTATTACGTTCACGACACATTGTGCACAAGTTTTAGCAGTAACCTAACAAAAAGTACTAGGCTTGCATGAATTCAAGCAATTAAAATTTTTTGTATCTATATATTTCTCTCTGGAATAATGTAAATTTTGTGACTTTGTGTATTATACACAAAATTTGCTCTCCCTGTTTATAATATTAGTACCTATAGATAGGAATGACTTTGTCGACCTATTCAGAATATGCAATATGCAATGTGAATATGCATAAAATTTTTCAAACCCGCCCCGGTGAGGTAAGGTTTTCTTTTAACTATCCTTTCAAAGTCAAACTCAAACTCAAAGCATTTATTTCAAATAAACCAATTACAGGTACTTTTGACAATTGTCAAAGGGTCGGTCAGTTGCCTATTCCAACGCGTAGTACGTTCCTCAGGACAAGAACGGGCAAGAAACTCTACGGATACTCATTTAAATCCGAATATTTATACAAAATATTGTTTACATCATTCATCGTTGTAATTATACATGTGAGAACAATGTAGAAAGACGTGCACGTTAAAAGCGTCCGTAATAAAAATATAAAAACAAAAACAATTCAAAAATTAAAATAAATTCAAATAAGCCGTGGCAGCTAAGTCCCCATTGACGGCGCCCGTTCACGAACATGACGCATGGATCAGCACCATTTAGCTCAAACATTTTGAAGGGAACTTAATGATCCAACACATACGCCACCACCAGCGAGACACTTGAGTGAGCATGACATACTCTCAGCCGCCAGGGCACATTCAAGTCAATGAAAGAGGTACCCAGTAAATGGTAGTTTTAAAGTAGGTACATAGTGCTCACACATGTGCTATGCAATTATATAATACTATAAGAGATTGAATTTATAAAATCTAAAGACTGTTTTATAATCTTCAGCAGCTTCAATAATATCTTCGAATGCTGATCAATTAGTGTATGCGCCCTTCTGGAGCTGGACCAGCGCTTAGCTAAGCATTTTTGTCAGCGATGTAATCACCCAACTTATAATATGCTTGGCAGCATAGTGTGCGTTTTATACAAGATTTAAATTTCGTTTATTGTAACATTTTAAACAGTACCCCCCTCATGAAGGATGAGTCTACTTTAGCCAGTCTGAAACCCGGTTGAACAAATTGGTCCCTATTTCTAGTCCTGTAATTGTGTCTATCACCTCTTTTAGTGCACAGTTCACAGCATATGCTGCTGAACTTAGGCGTCCTGCAAGAGATGTTAAATGAGGAACCCATTGCACCCTTGAGTCGAACGTGATCCCCAAGAAAACAGTTTTATCGACGAATTCTAATTTTCTCCCTATTCAATACTATGTCACAATCACTACTTCTAACATTCGGTAAAGCAAATCTTATGCATTTCGTTTTTTTCCCATTTAATACTAAATTATTAGCAGTGAACCAATTTTGGACCTGCAGTAGGGCGTTATTTACGTAGGTAGATCATTAATATATACTAAAAAGAGGAAATAAAGGACCTAATATCGAACCGTGTGAAACACCCATTTTTACTTTTAGACCGAGTGAATTGACACCATTAATTGGAACTTACTGTTGTCTATCATTTAAATAAGATTTTACCAGACTGACGCAAGTTTACCTAGTCCATAATGCTCAAGTTTCAGGAGAAAGGTTTCATGATTTACGCAGTCAAATGCTTTGGAGAGGTCACATAAGATTCCTATGGCATCTTGGGCCACCTCTCACGCTTTCATCCTTATATACATAAAACAAAGTCCCCCCGCCGAGTATGTCTGTCTGTCTGTACGCGATAAACTCAAGAATTACCGAAGGGATTTTCAAACGGTTTTCACCAATGGACGAAGTGATTCATGAGGAAGGTTTAGGTGTAAAATTCATTAAAGTTTTATGTAAATTATCTGAAATATGACGATTTTTATTGATGATGTTGGAAAAACCCATGCCGCCGACTGGGAGCTTTACAGAAGTGCGCCCCGGAACGTAAAATGTATATAAAATTAATGTTCGAAAGAATTTACAATACTGTAGAACGTTTCCTTTTTAATTTTAAAAAGTTCAACAAAAAAGACCGCGATAATATTGCCTATTTTCTGAGGATGACCCACAGTAACAATTTTTATCTTTCAGAATTTGATAAAAATTTCATTGTTATTTCCGAAGCTATTTTGACCGGTATTATATTAATCCTTATCCAATAAAATATGTTATTTAAATTGGGCATTTAATTTAGTTTAAAATATGCACTGACATGTCATTTAAATATATGATACTTTAATCACAGATTCAAAATTGCGCGTAACAAAATAAATATGATTGACGGCGGCGCAGCGCGGACGCTAGGGCAAGAGTCAACCTTTTCCGCGGTTATTAGGTATGCGATCATCGCTTTGCTTCCTTTTAGTTCCTGAGGGATATTTTCCGACATAAACGCGGGCGAAGCCGCGGGCAAAAGCTAGTTTATACATAAATACTTACTTTGGTTACTTTGTCGACTTTCATAGAAAAGCCTGATTAAAAAAGGATGTAGGTAGGATGCTAGAGCGAGCGAACTGAGCTCGTTTATTTTAGCATATTTTATATTTAGCATACGTACGGGGTCCCCAAAAAAGACTGCCTTAATTTTCTGAACATATTTTGGGGGTATTAGGGATAGGGCGAGTGTGTAAAATCAAGTAAATCAAGTTATTTATTTACATATAGGATCTAAGTCATGCGTAATACGAGACTAGCAGTACCGTGCTACAAAAGCGTGGTGATTTCACGCAACCAGTACACTTGTGTCTTGAATTGAACATGGAAAGGGAAATACGCTTAGTAGAGTAGTGATTTTGGATACTCTGAATCTGGTTTAGACTTTCAAGTATTTTCAACCTAAAACCATGGTAGGTATAATGAACGATGGTCACACGGCCAAATAATCTGGAAAAGTATTATGCAGTGAAACAAAACGACACGTTAATTCCACATGAACTTTTATTTGAAATAATTCCTTCTCATAAAGTTACAAGTTTGCTTACTTCTAATTAAAGTGTAGCTATGGTATTTATTAAAATATTTCAGGTTTATGTGTGACTACTCAAGGTTTGTGTGGTTTATTGTGTGTGAAAATTTATCAATGAACATGTTTTAACAGAATTGTACACGCGGTTTTATTTACATGAGCATCTTCAAATTTGTTTAGCCAATGTACTGCTTATGCGTCAGGTCAGTATCTATATTTTTGTACGGGACTGGCATGCACATTAGGTGTATGCCATTAGCAATTCTCAGCAAAAAAGTGGTGCCGAGATTGGCGAATGTAATACAATAAACTTTTAAGATGTTACAAGAATGTGTATTTTGTTGTAAAAAAATAAATTGCTGTCAGCAACTGAATAACAATTTTCAAGTAGCGTGGTACTGGTGAATGTAGTGCTGCGCTCGCGTCTCCTCCGCGGTGTAGGCGAGCGCGGGGTGCGCGGGAGGAAGCTTCATCTCTGCAGCTATTGCTTCTAGTCGCGCTGCCCGAAGCTTTAGCGAACTTTCTCTAGATTTAGTCTCACGCTCCGCGGCATCAGCTTGTATTAAATCTTCTACCCTTTTCCTTTTTAACTGTAATCAAACAAACATATAAGATACTTGGAACTCTTAAATGAAAGATAACAATTAGGGCGTTTATTTGTAAACTTAACTTAAAGTTAAGAGATATTTAAACGTCAAAAATGTATGGTTATACAGTTGCTTATTATAACTGAATTTTTAGCAACGTTTATAAATAAAGGATGTAATGATAAAAGTAACCCTCACCTTTTCAGTTTCCAATTTGTACTTCAACAATTCTACTTTTAATCTTATAACTTCTTTATTTTCTAGTTGAATTGAACCTGAAATAGAATAGAAATATTGATTAGATATGGTTATATTAGGAACCTAATATTTTACTTACAGAATATCTTCAAAATGATTCCGTATCTGATAGCTTTGCTACTGCATAGAAACATTTAAAATAAAAATGACAGGGATTGTGGAAAAGAATCTCGCTTTGCCGTGAGATTCGGTAACCATAGGCTTGATTTCAGTCGAAAGACGTCCACTACTCAACATAGGCCACCCCCAAGCACCGCCACTTTAGACAGATTCTGTGTTTCCCGCATCCAGCGAATTGCTGTGTCCTTCACAAGGCTTTCCAATGCTACATCTTCCGGTACGCGGTAGCCGCCAAGAGAATGCTCAGAATAATATAAAATCGTAAAAATATAATATAATATTGCATCAACTTACCTATACCTAAATCACTGTTCAGAACAGTGCTCAAAGGGTCCAGGGTGGTAATAACATCACTATTGGATTTATTATCAGGCTCTATGTAATCGTCGTCACTGTCGTTCTCTGCATCCATACTGCTTTGGCACTCAAATAATGGTTCCGATTTAATTTTCTGAAATAAGATAAATAAATGGACTAGTATGCTTTTATTTTTGTAGTAACAAATGAAGGCAGTCACTTAAGCTAAGAATGTTGAGGTAGAGTTTATTTGAGTATTTCTGTTGTGTTCTATTTTTCTTTTATTTATATTCTACTTGTGGTGGCCCGTTCGATTTTCGAACAATTTATTTTTTAGTGCAAATCTTAATGGTGAATGTATCTACTACCTATCGTAAATGTTCGTATGCAATTTCTACTTTAAGTTCCAAATTCAAATCACATTAATGACCAGCGGGTCATAATGAAATTCAGTACAATACCTCTTAAACGATCTGCCGACTCATTAAGACGTGTTCAGAGTCGAATTTAACATGTGAATATGCCTTTCCTGTTCTTTTCCCTACAAACTGATAAAGGCTTGTGCAGACCAGCGCCACTTGTCGCGCGACGCGACACCGGTTATTGTTATACTGTGAAGTTTTCATAGAAATTGTATTGTTCGTGTCGCGTCGCGCGACAAGTCGCGCTGGTCTGCACAAGCCTTTAAGTTAGAGCAGCGTAGGTATACTTTAGACAGGCATTATTTTGCATGGGCCCATGCCCCTATGCGATTCCCGCGACGGTTAAGAGGTTAACCTCTTAACCCTTCTTGCCCTGCTAGACCTCAGGTCTTAAATGACTTACTTTAGGTTAGGTTTTCATGAAGTATAATTTGCCATTGTCGAGCAGGTGGTGTGAAATTTTTTATTGACGTGTCTTTGTATAAACATACATAAAAAAACAATTTTGTAAAAAAATATTGAAAGGCGAGACGATACTGTCCAAACATTTCCATGTTTAGACTAGAAAGTCATGATTGAGATTTTGCCTCGGAATTAAACTGAATGTAATGTACATTCAGTTTAATTCCAAGGAAAAATGACACCTCTGCTTACTGCTTTGAAGAATAAGTTAAGTAAGTGAGTGTGATGGTAATATTAAAAATCACAGTTATACTAATAATACTTACACTACCAGAATCTTCTACCTTTTCGTGTTTCTTGTTAAATTGTTTAAAATATTTTTTTATGTTACTACTTTTTACCAGTCTCCTCATATTTGTAAACTTTGTGCGCAATACTTTAGTGGAACGTTTTTGTGGACTCAGTTTATTGTATGAACTTGATATCTGAAGAAGAAAAGAAACTTATATTATTTTCTTATACATATTAGGATAAGTTATGATATTGTCAAAGAATATTAACATTTTAGTAAGAAATTGTCTTTGCCTTACCCTTTCCCAAGCTCGATTTTTCATTTTATTAAAGCTAGATGTGTTTGTTTTTGAAAATATAATGTTCTTCTCATGCCGCACGCATTGCAGTAGTAAATTGCATTCATTCATTGAAAAATTCATTGACCGGTTTATATACCTTAAACAAAACTTGTAAATTAATTAACAAAATTGCCGAACCATCCTAAAGTAAAATTAATTAAAACCATTATTACGAAAATGTTATTTTTATTTTTGCATGGTATTATATTATTATTAGGTTGAGGTAAGAGAAAAAATGAAATCACTTTTACCTGTCATTTTCCTTACCACCATCTGCAAATCGAGGATTGTTTTTAGAATTCATATTCAGTGCTTCAAATATAACATTTACATAAAATAAATAAGCTAAAAATATAATTTTACAAATTATCTACTGAAGTATCATTGTACAGTACAATAAACAGAAAGATATACCTCATGATACACTACAAATATATCTTGTTCATTAATTCTATGTCTTTATGTATAGCATAAGCATCATTTAATTAACCTACAACATTTCCACTGCTGGGATAAAGGCCTCCTCTCTTTGAGAAGGACTGGGCCATGATCCACCATGTATAAGTATAAGTATAGAAATTTCATCATTTACAAACCTATGGAAGAGTCATTAGATTCCTTGTCTTCATTGCCATCCCAGGGTCCTTCAGTAGATTCCTTGTGATTTTCAGTTTCTGAAATAATAAGCAGAATAGCCAAGTTAACTATGACAACATTTATTTCCCATTAGAAAAACCATGTGTGGCGGCATCTACATCGCCACATGAGACCTACGCATCAAAGACCTGCATATGTGCTATGCAGGTCTTTGATGCGTAGTAAAGTTTACAGCATGCGCGTTGCTATGCGTTTATATATATATAACTTTCCAACATCAATTGTTGGGCAGTTGCCCGCCAGACATCACCCGTTTGTCCTCCCTTTTCAATAGAGGATGAGTGAACTTTACACCCTGTTCCTCATACCTCTAAACATGTAACATTGGTTCAACTACAGGCTAATCTAAAGGTTGAAAATAATAATTTTGCTTGTACTCAAGTCATTTATACTTTGATATGACACTAATTACCATTAAGGTCTCCATCAGACTCCACTGGTTCCTCCACAGCGCTGGTGCTGTTCTCCACCTCGCACATCATGGCCACCATCTGACTGGTCATCTCATCACACTCACTGTAACTAGGATCCATCAGGTTCTTAGACATCATCCTTGCCCTCTTCTTCATATTGTCCCACTTTATTTTTAAACAATCTGCACTTCTTTTATGCATGAAACCTTGTCTATTGAATATTTTAGCTATTTTCACCCATGCCATCTCTTTAGCATGACAGGCAGCGGCAGTAGTGGATTTGTTGAACACTGTCGTTTTGTATTTCTCAATTATATTCAACAACGATTTTACTTCTTCTGCGCTAAATGTTGGACTCCTGTGTCGACTGTAAATTAGGTGATCAAGGATTAGTATATTAAAATCTAACTTCAGTCTTATGTATTGTAATCGTCACTGTGTGTGAGATCTATTACTTGAAGAATTCCAATTGGCTGAGCTGTACTACACTTTAATAAATTGCCTAATTACAACAGCAAATTATTTATGGAGAAAATTTACTCTCATTATTAGATTTACTTACAAGAAAGCAGAGGCTGTAGGTTCTTCTTGGCCTTCATCATCCATTCTTATTATTTTTGTAATGCAGAAGTCTTTTTAGTATTAAGCTGAGAGTTATATTTGGAACAAGAAATTAAATCCAAGATCAGAAAAACACAAAACCCTATTTTGCGCAAAAACCCGAATCGAATCGAATTAGTTTTGTTTTGACTTTTGAGTTGACATTAACATTAGACCATAGGCCAGTGCTGCCAACTCCAAAAGTTCAAATTATCGAATTCCCACGTCGAAATGATCGTTTTATGGTCTAAATTATCGTACAAAACAAAAAACTACAATTAAAAAATCCCCAAATTCAAATCAAATAGCAATTCAAATTGCTCTTAAAAGACAACTGTAACCGTGTGTACATCGTACACACGGCTACACCTCAAGCTATACATTTCCAGTTTACGCTGATCTCGCATTGTATAGGATTTCCGTACAATGCGACGTCAGCTTATACTGGAAATGTATAGCTTGATGTGTAGCCGTGTGTACCACTGGCCAAATTATCATACGCCCCCATAATTATCGTACGGGTTGGCAACACTGCTATAGGCTTGTAGAAAAATATCGAAGTATCGATACATCGATAGTTTTGTTTCGATTTTATATCAATAATTTTTTTGCGACTACAATTATTTTGATACATCAATCGATATAATATATCAAGTATCGAAAATATATCAAATACCAATAGCAACACCGTTGTCACCACTGACTAAAACCGCTGGATTAAGAGCCGTGAAAAAGTAAATTTATTTTTATGGTTTGGTTTATTAATTTAAGATTTTACGTCAGAAATATTGTTTCTAGTTTGGTATTTAAATTAATAAAAAACAAACGTTTATTTTTTTTGACTTATATAATAATTTACGTATAAATCTTATATACAATATACAATCTAAACTATGTGTATACAACTAACTATTATATATATTATGTACAAGAATTACAAAGACAATAGAATTTCATAAAATACATTTTATTTTTTATTTCTCTGATTAATCGATATATCGAGGTGTTTTTTTTTTCGATATGTCTTGGTTATCTATATTTTTTTTAAAGTCGATATGATATGTATCGATACTTTTTGGCATCTCTTGCATTCTTAATTGAACATCAACAAAACTTGGCCATTGACAAGCAAGTTTTCTCTTAGTATTCTGGCATAGAGGCTTTTCGTAATGAACTTCTAAAAGTTGCAAGAATCAATAATTTTCGTTTTCGGACGAATAAATTAGTGTCAAAATTTAGAGGTTATATTAGATGAAAATCTTTATTTTGAAGAAAAACAAGATTTAAAAGTACGTAAAATTGGATTTTATAAACATTATAGAGCAAATTTCACATGTTTTTGATACACTAATTCCTTTCCTAAGTAGGATTTTCTACAAAGAACTAATGTATTACGCTACAGGAACCAAAATGGCGCTGTAAAAATCACGAGTAATAAACATAGCTCACGTAAAAAATCTGACACGCTTCTTACGACTGATAATTTTAAGTAAAGAGATAGTGGTTGTTCTGGTAAAGTGGATGCATTAACCTCGTGTTCATAATTATTAACCTATGCTTAGTGAGATATGAAGGAAGTGATATTAGCTATTATAACCTTCGTATGTAGCGTATTTTTAGTTTTTGTCTTTGTGTTATTTTGTAAGTAGCCCAATATGCTTGTCATTTATGTTACTAACTGATTATCGCAAAAGTACGATAATCCAAAAGTTTTCCTGTGCTGTCATGCGTGACATTGTTATTGTCCTTTGTTCCAGGTTGGTACATTGTGTGGAAGTGTTGTTTGTCGAAGTTCCGATTCGTTCGTGAGCTACTAGGTGGTATGTCAGATAGCCCTCCAGCATCTGAGATCAGACAGCCAAGTAAAACTAGAAAGATTCGTAGGGAATAAATTAAAAAGTAAGTACTTAATTACTTCAACATCTCCAATATACCTACATATTGTCCCTAAATATGGTAACATGGCAATATTTACAACATCATCATCATTTTCCTGCCCTTGTCCCATGTTACTTGGGGTCGGCGTAACACGTTTTCTTTTTTCATTCTCCCCTATCAACTGTCTTGCTATCATTCACTTCCTTCTCTTTCATATCATTCCTCACACACTCCATCCACCTTTTCTTAGGCCTTCCTCTCCCGCTCCATCCATCAGCATTTATATTCATCACTCTTTTAGTCACATGCGTTTCCTCTCTCCTCATCACATGCCCATACCAGGCCAAACGATTTCCTTTCAACTTTGCTGTCACTGGCGCAACTTTTAAACTTCCCCTTATATACTCATTTCTTACTTTATCCAGTTTCGTTACTCCACACATCCATCTCAACATTCTCATCTCCGCTACATGCATTCTTTTTTCATCCGTCTTCTTCACGGCCCAACATTCCGATCCATACAGTACGACAGGCCTTATTACGGACTTATAGATTTTCCCCTTTAACTGGAGGGGCATCCGTGAGTCACAAGTTGTTTCTGTGACCTGTCGCCATTTTATCCATCCTGAGTTGATCCGGCGTGTTACGTCTCGGTCTACTCCGCCATCCCCTTGGACAAGCGACCCGAGGTACCGAAATTCGGAGCAGATCGGTAAGGGCGTTCCGGCGAGAGATATGGACACAGGACTGGAAGAACCGCCAAAATCGCAAAACAAGTATTCCGTTTTGGTTCGACTTAGTCTAAGGCCAACGGTCTCCAGTCTTTCCCACCACACCTCCAATCTGCTCTGGACCTCTAAGCCACTCTCGGCAACCAGCACAATGTCATCGGCAAACAGCATACACCAGGGAGCCTCTTCTTGGATATCCGACGTAAGAGCGTCCATTATCACCAAGAAGAGGTAAGGGCTGAGTGCCGACCCTTGGTGCAAGCCGACCGCCACATTGAAGCTGCCAGTAGTGCCCACTGTAGACCGGACTTGGGTACTGCATCGACTGTACATCGCTCGAATCAACTGCACATACTTCCCTGGCACATATTTCTCCTTAAGAGCCCACCACAAAACATTTAACAATATTTACAACAAAAACAAAGAAAATTTTGTATGGAATCCTGTACTTATTAACTTCTATTTTCTTCTTCTTTTTTAATTTGTTTCAGTAAACAATAAATTTCCATAAAAGTGTTTTAAAACAGACAACAACTCAAACATAACTTCTACTTACAGAAATCAAAATCATTTCATCTTAACATTATTTCTAAAGTATTTTCCTAAATGTTTACAGAACAACTCAAGATGAACATCCGGTGCGCTAGGCCTAGTGACCTGATGAACATGCAGCACTGCAACCTGCTGTGCTTGCCAGAGAACTACCAGATGAAGTACTACTTCTACCATGGACTGTCATGGCCACAGCTTAGCTATGTTGCTGAAGATGAGAAGGGACACATTGTTGGTGGGTTGAAGTGCATTACTTGAAAAATAAAGACCTATCTTTATATTGTTGTGACGACTTGGACTCTCCTTTTTAATAGACTGGTCCCAAGTTGCTCTTGACAAAAGTGGCAAGGCCTAATGTACAGGCATTTTTCTTGCATTTAAAACTAACGTCAGATGAAAAAAAAAAAAAAACAGAAATGTGTAAGAGCAGCAGACTTATAAGTTTAGCTTTGCTATTTGTGATTTAGTATTTGCATTGGTCACCAGGACTCCCACAAGGTGTACCAATGATCTTGTGAAGGTCACAGGAATCCGCTGGATGTGGGGAGCACAGAACTTGTCGAAGTGGTGTTTGGGGGAGGCCTATGTCAGCAGTGGATGTCTTTCATCTGAAATGATGATGTTGATTGCTCACCAGATGAGATCCAAAAACTTTTCTTTATGACTGGGGAAATATTATTTTATGGTAATCTAGTATCCATTTCATATTTCAGGCTATGTATTAGCTAAAATGGAAGAAGATGGTGAGGACAACCGTCATGGACACATTACCTCTCTGGCCGTGAAGAGGTCTCATCGTCGCCTCGGACTTGCACAGAAACTTATGAATCAAGCTTCACTTGCTATGGTGGAGTGTTTTCAGGTAAATTATTTTCAGCCAGACTTTCTATGAATAAAATTTTAGTATAGATCAATAAAAAATGTATTTATTTTTCTAAAATCATATTTTACTCTGATATGATAATAATTTCTTGGTGATTCCTTAACTAACTAAATCGTGTAATTCCAGGCTAAATATGTATCGCTACATGTGAGGAAAAGCAACAGAGCAGCACTCAACTTATACACCAACAGTCTTGGCTTCAAAATACTCGAGATTGAGCCCAAGTACTATGCTGACGGCGAAGATGCGTACTCCATGATGCGTGACCTTAGCGCCTTCGCAGCAGAGAGCAAGACAGAACTCCCGCCAATAGAGAACTTGGAAATCAAATCTGAATCTGCAATTATATCACAGTGCTAACTAATATATTTATGTAAATAAAGCATTTAACAGTAATTTAATATAACTTTTATTGTTCTTTTCTCATATCACGTGTCGCGTCGCGCCTGTCTGCATGAACCTTAACATGTGGTCCAAGGGTCACGCTGTGAATGTTTGCGTGGAGACGAGTAGCGCCAGCACACCCACACACTGACTGCCATTTTCTCGGGCGGTACCGAAAGTTCCTGCGGGTATTGAAGATACACACTTGAAATCTCTAAGAAAACCGCGCGTCGCTTCGTGTGATAAAAATACTAAAAGGCTTTTTTAATCAGGGGGTCTACTCCGTAAGCATCAAACCCGTAGTTTCGGCCGCAGTTATGGGCGACTCCTAATCCTTATCACCTACGGACAGATTAGTTTGCGCCCACATCCAAGGTTTCGTACTAGATTTGGACGTAGGCCCCCAGGGCAGGCTTTGAACAACAAAATAGGATGCTGCTAGGATGTTAATACACATTCAGAGCCGAGCGAGTCCACCTGGAGGGCTCTCTCCAGCCGTATTTCAGGGGTAGTAAACTATTAACACAATTACAAATATATGCACTAAAATGATTTATTTTAAGATTACAAAACACAGGGGCATATTTAACAATATAGGCTTTTCGGTTCCATATCAAAATGGTAAAAAAAGGAACAATTGTGTTACTTCGTTTGTCTGCCACAGCCACTTATTTCAGAATTTCTACTACAGGTACAGGATAGATATTTGGAATAAATATAAATAATGCTTGTCCATCTCTATTTTATAACTGATAGAATTGAAAAAACATGGTAAATTTAATTGCAACGGGCCTAAATAATGCCACAAACCTTCATCAAGGGTTCAGTGATATCAATAATTGATATTCTTATACACTCAAATAAAAGTTGCATCCATGAAGTTTGGTTGGGCAATATTGCAGAAAATAATACATTTATAAGCCGTCTTATTATAATTATAATTTATTCATAATTACAGAACTAAAAACTATTGTAAAAGTAAGTACGAAAGATTATTCATCTTCTTCAAAAAGATGGTCTAGTTTCAATTCCACCTTTGTGCCAGAATCTTCAGATTTCTGAGTCGTATCTTTCTTTATTACAGTAAGTTTCTTTTCTTTTTTCTTTGTTACTCCCACAACATATTCTGGCATTATAATTTTATTGTTTTTAAACACAGGTTTTTCTTCTGGCTTAGGCGCTTTTCTTAGTGCCGATGAAACATGGAAAGTTGGTTTTTTGAAAACACCTTCATCTGGATCCATTTCTATTTCCATTATTGATTGAGCTGCATTTCTTCCCTCCATTTCACGAATTAATGCTAATGCAGTGGCAGCATTTGTGGAGTCGGACATTTGTTCTGGTGTGACATCAGCTAGTGAATAATACTTGTATCTCTGAGGGTTTTTAATATGATCAGGAATTGTTCTTGCCCTGAGGCATTCGCGAAGGTTAGCTTCAGGCCTCTTGTAAATACTCTCTCTACCTCTAAATTGTTTCATTTCGTGTTTTAGTTTCTTGTACGTGTATTTGTCGATAGTTCCGTAATCTTGGGGGGCAGCTTTGTTTGTTTTAGAATAACCATATTGATCTTCAGCATCTTTTAACTGGTTGAAAAGGCTTTTTTGCCTGTCTTGAAAAGATGACATCTTGGACCGACTTGAAAACACTGTAAACGAATAATTTAATGATTAATCGCATTTAGAATAACAGGAATCGTTCTGAAAACATGACTTTATGAGCATTGTATTGTATAGTGTAATTACTGTTTTGATATTGTAGGGACTGAGTTAGCTATTTAACCATGAAGAATTTGCCTATTATTTATTACCTATGTTATACAGTAAAATATGTACGATGTAAATAATTCAATACTTTGTTTGGAATTATCACATTGACATTTTACCAATTTTTTGTTTGACACTGACAAGACAAGACAATATTTTGACTCTTGACAGTTTAGAATTGCAAGCAGAAAAAACACTTAAGGAATGAGGCAGAATACCCTTAGAAAACTTTTGAGGGTTACGATTCAAAACTGCGCACAGCGTTATACAATCACACCCGTGGCACCCGTTCTCAACATCAATATTCCTAACCAGCTGGCCTTTTCACGACGTAGTTGGAGTCGTGAGCTTCTCATATTGCTAGCTCTAGCCGACTCCCGACACGATAGAAAAGAACTAGAACAAAACATTATATGACTTACTCCTACCAAAAAATGTTATAGCCCAGAAGTTTACACATCGGTAGATCAAGGCTGGTTAACCGGAGAGGTAAACCTTTGGGCTATTGAAGATCTAGGGAGTGGACATAAGATATTTGTGGTTCTGGGTACTCGATGAGTTCCGCAGGGCTCCAATCTTAAGCCTTTCTCGTTTATTAGATATACATATCTTATTTTACAAAAAGGTACAGCCACTAAGTACGTACATTTGCACTTTTTACCCTTTTGTTAGTTAAAGGTACTCACGGCGCCATAATAATAATATATACATACTGGAAATGTTTATCTTGATATGTCGTCGTGCGTAGTTGTTTCATTTCCTTAGAAAGTAAGAAATCTAAACAACCTTCAGAATGCTCTGGCTACACTAGGTAGCCCAAAAACCAGAGTCGAGGAGACTTCTATCCCATCGGGGATAAAGCCAAGTCCGACCAGGACACGGGAGGCGGGCTTAGTAAATTCTGGGGCAAACGCTCTGGCGGCTATAAGTCAGACCGCGCAGGGTCGGCGGGTCATTCCTCGAGCGAGGAAAGCCAGCCGGTTGCTAAAGTGCCGACTGTGAGGAGAGGCCGAGGTCGCACGGCGGTGACCTCGAAGCTAGGGCGCGGCAATTGGGGTCGCATCAAGCGGCCCGATACCCCCCCAAGAATCGGTGGGGAGAGTGGCCCTGAGGTCTCGTCCGGGGCCTCAACCGAGGAGTCGGTAGGGGTTACCGTCCCAAAAAAGGGCACGACGGCACAGGCTGGCGCCGCCGCGAACCGTGCCAAGGGAGGAGCCGGATTTGGCGGAGAGCCAGTTTGGTTTCCGCAAGGGGCGCTCCATGGTGAATGCCATCATGCGCGTTCGAGACCTCACGACGGGGGATGCGGTTGCCCGGGGTGGGGTCGTCTTGGCGGTGTCTCTTGACATCGCCAATGCCTTCAATACCCTGCCCTGGAGTTGCATTAGGGAGGCACTCCGGTATCACCGGATGCCGACCTACCTCTGTCGAGTGGTCGAAGCCTATCTGACGGCTGTCCGTCACATAGGCCGTCATCTACCCCGGTCACCACGGAGAGTGGAACCGGCGAGAGATGTCGTGCAGTGTCCCACAGGGATCGGTCCTGGGGCCGCATCTGTGGGACATCGGCTTCGACTGGGTGCTGCGCGCCGACCTCCCTAGCGGCGTCAGCGTAGTCTGCTACGCTAACGACACGCTGGTCCTGGTGCATGGGAGGTCGCATGAGGCGGCGGCCGAACTGGCGACACGTTGGGTTGCGACAATCGTCGATAGGATCCGGCAACTGGGACTCGAGGTGGCCTTGCACAAGTTCGAGGCCATGTGTTTCTATGGTCCTCGGAACGCGCCACTGTCGGGTTCCCAGATAACGACGGGAGGGGTTGACATCGGTGTCGAGTCGACAATGAAGTACCTGGGACTCGTCCTCGATAGCCGGTGGAACTTCGTGGAGCACTTCCGACTTGGAGGGGGCTGGGGCTGCTTTGAAGCGGCTTCTGCCCAACCTAGGGGGTCCAAACGCCTCCTGCCGGAGGCTCTACCCGGGGATCGTGCGGTCCATGGCCCTTTACGGGGCACCGGTGTGGGCGCGTTCATTGAGGCTGCGACCGGCCCAGCGGTTGAACGCGTCCCAAAGGGTCATGGCCATTAGGCTGGTCCGAGGATACCGCACGGTCTCCCGTGAGGCGGCGAGCCTTCTTGCCGGACTACCGCCATAGGATCTGGAGTCATAAGTCCTCGCGCACATCTGGGAGTGTCGCGAGGAGGCGAAACGCCGGGGCGTAACTCCACTGCCGCGAGAAATCACGGCACAGCGGACAGAGCTCCGGCGGGATCTCATGGCGGCATGGAGAGTGCGATTGTCGCAATCCAGCACTGGGCACGCCAGAATTGTGGCGATAAGTCCCCTCTTTGAGGAGTGGCTAAAAAGGCGCCACGGCGTCCTCGCCTTCCGCCTGACGCAGGTCGTCACCGGACACGGCTGTTTCGGGAGGCTCCTGTTCCGTATAAGGCGGGAGGAAACGCCCGAGTGTCACCACTGTGTGGATCGCCCGGAGGTCACGGTGGTGGATACGGTGGAGGTCTGCCCTGCTTGGGCGGAACACCGCCGTGTCCTCACGGAGGCGATCGGCAACGGCGATCTCTCGCGTCCGGCCCTGGTTCAGGCCATGATCCGGAGCGAGAGTGCATGGGAGGCCGTCACTTCCTTCTGCGAAGCAGTAATGCTCGCGAAGGAGGAGGCGGAGCGCGCGAGGGAGAGGCAAGATTCGCGCCCTCGCGCCCCTAGTCGTCGCAGGAGACGCACCGAGCGTCGGGAGTCACGAGCCGACTTCCGGCCACCGTAGGCGCGGGCTTGCGGACGGTGAGTAATGGGTAGCTAGCCGTCCGATAAGGACCAGGCCCGGGTCGACGGCGCGTTGTGTTCCACGCGCGCCTCAAAGAGATGTCAGCACCAACTGACGGGGTCCGTAAGGGCTAATGCCTGCAGGGGTTGCGAGTTTGTCCGAAAGGGATATCGCGGCCCCAGCACACAGGCAACGGAAGGAACATGGGTGGGTTTTAGTCAGTAACAGTCTGACACGCCCTCCCGCTCCGACCAGAGCGGGAGAAGATTTTTTGATAATTTCCCACACTCAAAAAAAAAAAGGTAGCCCAAAAATCATATCTGTCCTCAGATATCATAATTATAGGTCCCTATATTAAATAATCATTTAAGTGCTGTAGTTTTCTCGATCTCCACTTTGCAATCATCGCTCGGCGACTCTATCGCTAGAGCCGCATTAGGAATACGTAGGTGATGGAAAAACACCAGAAAAGGGGATAGGTAGCCTAATAACGTGGTCTCCATACCTTTGTCCACACCGCATGTCACTAGTCGGTACGGTCAGTCAATAAAGTCGATTACCACTGCTCCTTTTATACATAATCTACAAAATCAATCAATCTGCCTAGCCTTTTCCCAACTATGTTGGGGTTGGCTTCCACCAATATTTTACATAGAGGGACTGCCTATCTGACCTCCACAGCCCAGTTACTGGGTAACACGTAACACTATAGCCTACACCTTGGTAAGACTGGTTGTCAGACTTTTGGGCTTTTGACCCGTAACGATTGTCAAAAATACGAATGACAGTCTGGATAAATGCTTGCCGTGATCAGTTTCTGGCTGCTTGACAATCCAAATCCCTCGAGAGGAATGGAGGGGTCTCGATATGTAATGGACTGGCAACCATCCAGGAACTGACCGCGGCAAGCATAACTTAACCTTCGATCGACCCGCACCGCTGTTAATATATGCCCAAGATCCCCTTTTACATCTCATAATCATTAGGTACTAGCTTTTGCCCGCGGCTTCGCCCGCGTGGATGTCGCAAAATATTCTACGGGAACGTACTACCGGGATTACATACCTAATAGCCGAGGAAAAGGTCATTGACTCCTACCGCTGCGCCCGCGTAGCCGTCAACTTTAATTATTTTCTTATGCGTAATTTTGAATCTGTGATATCTTTTAAACTATTCATTTAAATGATATGATGCCAAGGCATATTTTAATTTTATTTGATAAGGATTAATATAATACCGGTCAAAATTGCTTCGGATATAACAATGAAATTTTTATCAAATTCGGGAAGATAATAATGGTTATTGTGGGTCATCCTTAGAAGATAGACATGTGCCCACGGACTTTTTTAAGATGAAGAACCATTCTCTAAAACATAATTTTTATGTATCTTTTACGGTTTACGGGGCGCACGCCAGTAAAGCTCTCAGTCGGCATGATTTTTTCCGACATCTTCAACAATAACCGTCATATTTCAGCCAATTTACACAAAACCTTAATGAATTATATTTATACTAAAACGTTCCGCATGAATCACTCCATCCATTGGATTTATTTTATTATTAAAACCGTTTGAAAATCCGTTCGGTAGTATTTGAGTTTATTGCGTTCAGATAGACAGACGCGGGACTTTGTTTTATATTATGTGAGGTTAAGGATACTTCTACTCCATTTGAAATAAGATTAGACATTTAACTAAACCTTTTTTACAGTCCGTTCAACTGATTCTGACTTCTATACCGTAAGCATTAAGGATGGCATTAAAAGCGAAAAAGTGGTTACAATACCAACTGTTTACTGCAGCTGCCACTCGTCATGCCATCAACGCAATATAAGTCAAAATCAGTTGAACGGACAGTAAAAAAAGTTTAGTTAAATGTCTAATCTTATTTAAAATGGGGTACATAAGGTGATAGATAAGTGTTAAAATGCTTTTAATTTTACTTCTGTTCCGATTTTAATTAAATATTCAGGTTTATAAAACAGAAGTGTTAATCGAATTTTGTCGCTGACTGTACCTTGAAACACCTTACACTTGAATTACCTACGAAAGCTACCACCTAGCTGCTAGCTACTGCTACTAAATAAACTCAAAGTCAAAGCATTCATTTCAATTTAGCCATTTACCTATAAGCAGTTTTGAATTGTAAAAAACCGGCCAAGTGTGAGTCGGACTCGCACACGAAGAGTTCGGTACCGCAGTACAATATTTAGCTAAAAACTACAAGAAAAAAACACGTTTCTTGTATAAGAACCCCCTTTATTTTGTAACATTGTTTTATTTTTACTATTTGTTGGTATAGCTTCAATAGAAATACACAATCTGTGAAACTGTCGTACATATTAGGGTTCAAGAGGTACAGCCCACTGACAGACAGACGGAAGGACAGCGGAGGTTTAGTAATAGGGTTCCGTTTGGCACTTTTCGGGTACGGAACCCTAAAAAAGGCGCTACCAAAGTCAAATCCTTGCCATGGACGCGCTGAGTGTAGGTAGGTGCTTACGCCAGTGCTTTATTTTTATGGGTCTAGAAGGTAAGTTGTCAGATTAAAGATAAAACTATGTACATACATAATACAGTAAAACTTGGTTAAGTGGGACCTGGATAAGAGAGAAACCCCCATAGCTGGAATTCATGTTGAGGTCCCGACACTTTAGCACTGAATCACCTGTTAGTGGGACAAAACGAACCTTTTTATGTATCTGGGATTAGTTCTTTCGATTTTATCGTCATAATTACCTCTATATTTGAGACAGCGAGTGTATTTTATCTCTTTTACTGAGACTATATTTTAAAGAATTATTTTGCTAAATTGTTTTCTTTGATGTGTGTGATGAGCACTGTAACTGAGATTACGTCAATTTATTAGCTCTCTAACTCGGATAATTAAATTTCCATTTTTACTCATTCTTAATTGAAAATACGTTATTTTATTTAATAATCGCACCTCCATAACTGAAATAACCGAAATGAGTCAGATATTTATTTATACCTGGATATCTGAGACACTGGGTAAGTGGAATACTTCTTAAAGTGAGACAAATTTGCAGGTCCCTTAATGTCCCAGTTATTCAGGTTTCACTCTACTTGAAAGGATTGTATGGAGTCACTTTAGGTACCAAAAAAAACGATGATTCAATGTGAATCACCCCTATGAGCCCATTGATGGTCGTGGTAGGTCAAAAACTAAGTAATATCTAAAAATAAGTATTAAACAAGGAGGACCTATGTTGTATGAAATGACTAACAAAAGGTCACCTCCTACTCTCTTTGAGTGAGGAACAGCGTGGTCGTTAAACTGCATTGACGCAAGTTTACCCAAAAATTCAAGATGTCAGTAATGTTGATGTGTTGGAAAATAATGTGCATTCAAGATTGTACAACTTTTTATGAATAATGGACAGCATTACAGAAGAACCTACTATTAACATTGGGAATAAGCGATTTTGTGACTTCATCAATGCTACACAGCCTCTACTAGAACTAGAGGCTACCTTAGTAGGTAGCAATGGTAGCTTTTCGTGCTCTACAGCAGACAAGTGATTGATAACCTACGTTTTCACAACTTAATTTTACATCATAGGAAGCACCGCTGAGTGTAATCAATTTCTATCTGATCCTCTATCTCCAAATGGGGACATTTTCTTTGCAAATATTGATTGTTTTATGAAAAAACCCTGTAACACAAATGTTGTACATGAATCTATAGCAAAATATATATTTTTTTGTCTTCTAACCAAGCCTTTAATGAGAAGTAGGCTTTATAAAATTACCGTGTTACTGAACGAGAGTAAAGCCCTTAAGTTTAATATTAATTTCCAAGCCGCATGTCCTATGGGAATTTTCATCGGTTTAAATTACGAACAAAATACAAACTTTCATCCCCCATTAAACCCTTTTAGGGGATTAAATTTCAGATAGTCTTCCTTAGTTTTTACTAGTTCACTTTCAGTATAAAAGGAACTTGTGCAAGATTTCATTCTTCTGGAGTTCTAGACTGCCACCAGTTTAGGCTGTGTGTTGCATATCAGTGAATAAATGAATGAATTTAAGGTTTTTTTATGTAGCAGATTTCAGAAAGAGTCCTTGGCCAATTTACTTATTTAATTAAGATGGGTAAACTGACGGCTAACGCGGATTACACTAAAACAATCATGTTTGCCGAGTTATTACAGCAGCAGTAGGCGCAGATTAGATAAAGTTATGAATAAATATTATTTTACAAACGGTGCCATTGCTTGCTTAATTTGTTTAGTACCTACGTAGGTAAGCTTTTAATGGGATTAAATGTATGAACAAACAATGAGCATCATATCTACTAAGGTAAGACGATTTTTATTATTCCATACTAGAAGGGTGCCAAACGGAACCCTATTACTAAGCCTCCGTATGTCCGTCCGTCTGTCTGTCAGCGCGCTGTATCTCGTGAACCGTAATAGGTAGACAGTTGGAGTTTTACACCCGCCATAACAAGAAAACATAAAAATTTAATAAAGTTAATCATTAAAGGGGTTTCCCATACAAGAAAAGTGTTTTATTCGACGTTTTTTGTTCGATCTGACACTTTCGACTCTACCCATATTTCATAGATCTATATCATACGCCATGCCGCCATACATATTGCAAGTTGACTCCAGGAGGGTCACCGGCATTACGTTTGCGCTAACGTAAACCCTCGAGGAGTGTCACCGGCAATAGGTTTGAAATCCTGTTAATTATATACAACAGATTTTATTTTCACAGTTTATAATACCGAATTCGATAGGAAAACCCTACATTTAAAAAAAGCCCTCCGCGATGGGTCCCGGCATCCCATATGCGACTTGAGTGAATCCTCCAAGCACTGAACGTGTTAATACGGTACGAAACCTTTAAAAGAAAAAAAGAAAAATACACCTTATAAAAAAAAAACAGAAGACAATGATTATACATAATGCCAAAAGGGCCTCAGCTCAGCATAATGTCAGATGGCAACACAAAGTGTACCACTTGACGCTGATTTTCAGCTGCAACCCACGAGTGCCAAATGCTAGAATAATAAAGACCGGGAAGTGTGTGTCCGTTTTAATAAATTATCAGAATAATTTATCTTCGTGTCCGACTCGCACTTATCCGGTTTTCAGGTTTCAAAAACCTTTAAATAGGTATCCGTTTTCAGAATGAATCATAATGTAAGTCTCATGTCAACACGTGGTATAGTTAAAAATATAAATTTACAGTAAACCTTAAGTTTAAAATTCTATATAATATCTTCATAAGCGGAGCCACAATCTGTCAACCCCACAATGACGAATGTCTTCCTTCGTATCATTCATGGAAACAAAACAAGTCTAACTTAACACTAACTTGTAAGATTTATGTAAAATGAATTGTTATTTACTATGACCATTCATTATCTACATCTAGCTAACAGTATTTTATTTATACCGGAACAACCTTTGACAAACAAATGGAAACCGGAATTAGTTAGCGTCGTAGCGGTCAAATTATTAAAACATATTGAAAAACTTTATTGTAAATGTAATAAATAAAGGAGACTAATAAGCGTCGAGATTAGAACCTCGAGCACAATGTGAACGTCCTACAATGTTATTGTTATAATTTTAAATTGCGCGTGAGTCAGTGCCGGCACACGCTGCGCACGCGCTTGCGGAGTTCTACAACCGGCGCTGGAGTTTAGAGTATGCATTGAAGAAGCGAATTTAGGAGTTTGTAAATCGTTTTTTTTTGTGATTGGCAAGCAAATGAGTTTACTTATTACCCTTGTTTGCGCTCGTAGGTCTTACTTAGCCTTAAGTTATCATGATATATTATTGCGATGGTCACCAAACTAGGAAAACTGAGAGGATATACCCAATGCCTACCTTTCCGAAAGGCGAAATGGTGCGTTTATGTGTTGAAAAACACACACATACACTGCATTCTATATCTTATTCATACCCTGGCCTTGGTCGTATCGTAACTTACTACTTGGGTACTACAATAAACCCTTTAACTACGTGCTCCAAAAATATGGTGGTTTTTGTTAAGAACGACTTCCATTCAGCATGTAATAGAAATATTTTTCTAATGGAGTCTATGTGGTCCTTTTACGAAAACAAGGAAGCCATTTGTAACTATTAGTTCTTTCTTAGAAATATTATTATTAAGTAAAGCAAGGTCGTGTTTACATTGTATGGTTACGATGATCGGTTTAGTATTACCTTGAAACCTACATGTTTAGTTCTCTTACTAATTATTGACCTAATTTATTTTAATGAAGTGGCTTTTCGCCATGTTTTCAGAGATGGGAAATGTATACTATACAGGGTGGCAGGGATGTCGACGCGGAAACCGATACCATGGATTCAGTACATGAGTATAAACTCCCTGCCTTGAAATTTTTTGAGCTTATAAAAAAAAAAAACTGTTGTTTCATAGGAAAGTGCAATACGTACGTGGTCAAAATGTATGGAACGGATGTTTTTGTTATTTTTTTTTATAGCCGACACAATCATGTTCTGAATCCATGGTATCAGTTTTCGCATCGATATCCCTGCCACCCTGTATAGTAAAACAATTCTAGGTAGCTGGCGGATTTGCCACTTCTGGCATGTAGATGCCACTTTACTGGGTACCTACCCCTCGTTAAAATACCTTTGAAATGCGGTCAACTAATTAATTCAGGCGACTGGTTAACCCTTTCATGAAGGTTGTATAAAAAGAGCAACTCGATTATTGAAGGTCTGAAGTCGTCACTCGTCAATAACTAGTTACCCACCTAATGGCCTACTTACACAATAATTCAATGGTCATTCCTTGTCTGTATCTTGATTGGGAATGCATTAGTTCTGCAGTTGAAAAATTACAGGTTGATTTCAGCACTTCAGTAAAATGAACATCATGAACATGATTTAGTACCTACCTACCTTGAATTCTGCATTTTTGGGTTTGAAATGGTAGGCTTTTATTTCTAACTTTTGATCTTTCATATTTTTCTTAAAATTTTGTTTCTTTCTGTTAAAAAGATTTATTTCTTTGGCGCAATTTTGTACACTGAGTTAAATAAAATGAATACAAACATTATCAACTGAATGAACTGTAAAGTTATATAGTGAACCAATATAGTGAAGCTTTACTAGCTTTTCAGTTCAAAGTTCATCTCAGTAAGCGCTAAAATTGATCACACTCGGTCATAAAATTATCATACTTATTAACCGGCAGATGCCCATGTTGACTAAACTAATATTATAAAGAGAAAAGATTTGATTGTTTGTATGTTTGTTTGTTACGCTTTCACGCTAAAACGGCTCAACGGATTTGGATGAAATTTGGCACATGGATTAGACCATAGCTGGGTTATGGGTTATTCCCACGGGATCACTTATGAGGTTGGAACCACGGGGTGCAGCTACAGTTAGTTTCTTATTGTTGCAGTAGCAGAGTGAGATCAGGTGTAAAGATTGCAGGAAAAACACGTGACGTCTTCATAAAGCTCACGTAGAGCTTACAGTCATTTAGTCAATAATGTCTGGTTACTATGTAAGTTGAGCAGCTACTGTTTGTTGTGATGTGTGCGCGGCGCATGCGCGTTGGCAGGCGGCGGCTGCCCAGCGCTCGCCAGTCAGCGACCACTTATCATCGGAGGTTCAGCGTGAGCGCGCCTCTTGTCCGCGCAAAAATCCGAAGCTAATATTAGCATGCGACAGCGCGAGCATAGTACAAGTAGCATTGCTTGGATCGCTCGCTCCGCTGAACGCTTGACCGCTCGCCGCGCGTACGGGCGAGGTCGCGCAGGGCGGGCGGCGCGCGCCGGTGCGCCCCGGGCACCCTGCCTCGCAATACAATATCCACCACACGCACAACAGGACGTGCTCCCAAGTGTCGACAACACAAATATACTAAATCATTTACAATTTCATCAAATCCAGTTCTATTTCGTATTCGGTGAAGTGCTGCATTGAACTAAGGTGTCGGGGCGGAGCGGATTTCCTACGGGACTTATGATTCACCACTGAAATGTGAACATTTTGCTGCTGTTTGACAGATCAGCGCACATCACAACAGGTAATAAAATTTTGTTTTGTTGTGTTTTAAGCATAGGCTGACTTTTTTATGTTAAATGCCTGAAAATTATTCAGTTTTAGATGATATGTGAAAAGTGAGCGTTGAATGGCAAAGATATCCAATATGTTTCATGTTTGCAATAAAAATACCTGAGTTAACGTGTGGTGGCTGTTGTCAAGGTGTGTTTTATACGTGAACACCTAATTACACATAGACGTAGGTTTTATGAAATAGTTTATCAGGTGTCGTGCTTCTTATTATCAATGGCTGGTACACACTTGGAGCACACTTGTTGAAGCTTATATATTTTGTCCATCTATTATTTATGTTGGTAACTATATAATTATATCAATGATTCGCGATTGCGATATTTCGTTCGATAAAAGGTACCTACCTAAGTGCGTTAATGTCTAAAATCATGCTACATAGTCTGTATTATGGTCTGCGCTACATAGTGTAGAAAAGAGAAGTTCATTCGGAAAAATTCCATAAACATTCATTTCTTTGTGATATTATTAACTCACAAAGATAAAGTTTTAAATCAGTCATTTGATTGTCATTTCATTTTGTAATATGAAACAGAAACACATTTCAGCACAACACTGATATTTCACTGAAAACCTGAATCATGTCAATTTGGCATCACTAACATCTGGGAACTCCATTGAAAAACTTATTCATTGCAAAATGACAAAACAGTTTATTAATACCCAGTTCATTAGAACTTTACGATTATTCATATTTTTGTACGATTGCTCTTATTGGAACATCTCCAAAACGCGAATCATACTTGAAGTATCAACATCCATTCAAACGTTCCACGAATTTGTAATAACCTGTACATGATGCAGAATGCACTCGTTTATGAAGGGAATGGTCGATATTGTACGTGTTAAGACTCAGAGATTCAATATGTGAGAAATACGTGGAAAATTGGTAACATCAAAGGTGGTTTCAACGACGAATATTTCTCATCAATAAATAGGTAGAGCCATATCGTTTTTCGAGTAGTTAAAGGGTATTTTTAGCTCAAAGATTTTTTTCCATCAGTAAGGGTAAAATTGGTGTGTGACAACACATCAATTTTACCCATCTATAATTTGATTATAATTTTACCATCATATGAGTTAGGAATATTACCAACTGCCCATGATTATCATGACTTCATGACTGTTATAAAACGGCTTAGTCATGGTTATTCTACTATGATTTTGGTCATCCCTTGCAACAATCGCGAATGCCTTGATGAGACAATGCTCTCGACTGCCGTCTCACCACTGTTCCAGCACTGTAGTGTCTTGATTAAACGTTACAATACACTTTGTCAACACAGTCTTGCCACTGTCCTGCCTTCATTACACGTTACGAGTGGACTGTCTCACCACTGTCTTGACACTGTACTGCCTTTGGCGACGATAACCGACTTTAAATGGTTTTATACTGAAGATCACAAGATCTAAACGAGTAGTGTTAATGATTTGGAAAAAGTGTATGTTAAAGCAGAGCATTTTCTTAATAACTTAATATAGGAGTATTTTTTTGATAATATTTATATTACATAGTGAAATTAATTTGTGAGGTTATATCTAACGCGGTAAAAAAACTGAGAATCACGCAAAATTTATCAATAGAGTTTTTCTGAAACCTTGACCATTTTAAAGATATTTTAATTATTGATATTTTAGTGTACGTGTTTTATTAGTATACCTTTTGACTTATGCATAATAAATTAATAATCCGTCAAATTGGGGACAGCGCTCCTTGATGGGCGAGTCCTATTACAGGCTGGACGTACAACGCGTTGCGTGAGCTCAGTACAGAACACGCAAGCTAACTACTCAAGGTACTCAGCACAGTATTCATCTTTTCGTATGGTTAATGACTAACCTGGTGACAGGGTTTTAAAGCCGCCCTTTGACTTGGCTTCACATGCCGTCCAGAAATATTTCTCAGGCATACCGGTGTCCTCACGATGTTTTCTATATGTATATAATGCTGTATTCGCTAAGAAAAAACTACATGTAGAATGAGCCCTCCGCGAGGGCTTCCGGCACTGAACGTGTTATGTGGCAAGATAACGTATTAGTTGTAGGTGGCATTCTGTAGTTTCCGCCTACTCTCATAGGAAAAAGTCGTGAGTTTATTTATGTACGAGTATGTATGTCTAAAGTATTGATATTATAACAAAAGCCCCTATTTTTGTCAGCAGCAAGTTGTTTCAGCAGATTAAGATTCAAGTTAATTTTAACTTGAGTCTTAATCTGCTGAAACAACTTCAAGAGAAATCATTGGAAGGTAGAGTTTATTCACTGTAAATTATACAGTGTAGTCAGTCAAACATAATGTTTCGGATCAATCAATCGTGAGGACTCCTTTCGAGTCAGTAATTATGAGTCTTTCAGGCATACTTACTAATTAACTCAGTAGAGCGACACAGACGTCGCTCGGGACTACGCTAATTATGTACGTTGATGAGCTTTACTTTGAAATGTGAATAACTTGCTACGAAAAATAAAAATATGAAATGTTCGTATATTCTAAGCTAGAAAAAAAATAAACCAGTATGAAATAGGTAACGGGATGCCTAAGTATAATCATGCACCAGCAGAGCAATGGTGGCCCAGTGAGAGCAGTGGTGGGCCAGTGAGAGCAGTGGTGGGCCAGTGAGAGCAGTGGTGGGCCAGTGAGAGCAGTGCTGGCTCAGTGAGAGCAGTGGTGGCCCAGTGAGAGCAGTGGTGGGCCAGAGAGAGCAGTGGTGGCTCAGTGAGAGCAGTGGTGGGCCAGAGAGAGCAGTGGTGGCTCAGTGAGAGCAGTGGTGGGCCAGTGAGAGCAGTGGTGGCTCAGTGAGAGCAGTGGTGGCCCAGTGAGAGCAGTGGTGGGCCAGAGAGAGCAGTGGTGGCTCAGTGAGAGCAGTGGTGGGCCAGTGAGAGCAGTGGTGGCCCAGTGAGAGCAGTGCTGGCCCAGTGAGAGCAGTGGTGGCCCAGTGAGAGCAGTGGCGGCCCAGTGAAAGCAGTGGCGGCCCAGTGGTATCGGCCCCGACTTACGAGTTGTAGGTCGTGGGTTCGAATCCAAGCAGGCGCTTTATTTTGTGTAAATAATTTCATCACCACTGCTCTTAAAACGGTGAAGGAAAACATCGTGAGGAAACTGGCATGTCTTAGAATCAAAAATTTGAAGACATGTGACATGTACCAACCAGCACGGGGCCCGCGTGGTGAATTACGGCCCACTCCCTCTCACAGAGAGGAGGCCTGTGCCCCAGCAGTGGGAACGTCATAGGCTGATTATGATCGTGCACTCAGCTAGGTATTAGTAGTAGTATGTAAGTCACTGGCGAAATGTGGGTGTACCTACTACATACGTACCATCGAAGAAGTTCCTATCTATACACCGTAAGGACTATTTCTGCTTGCAGCACTCGGCCGCCATAGACCCGGGGCGGTAACAGATGTGGTCCTCGTGTTCACGGGATTTTGTTTTCAAACTGCTTGGATATGAAGTTCTTCTATAGTACACCTCAGCCTAACCCTTCGGGGATACAAGCGTGATGATATATTTGTATGTACCTACTTATTATATAGGCACTGGGCCATCGTTTCACTGCTAGGCAAAACTCCGTAACTGTCAAATTAAAAAATTGGTTTCGTTGCCTTTAATAGACATCGTGTATGTATAACTAAGTTATACAACATGTAAAATAAACCTGTCCGGTCCGTGAGTGTTGTTGGGTATCGTACTGGCAGTCTTTTTACGCGGTAATTTAAAAAAGTAAAAAAAAAATCTATTGGGAATTTTACCGGGTTACATATACCCCTGTTCAAAATTTGCATTTTTTTTTTGTTTGTTGGCTAATTTTGGTACAAAAAATGTGATTTTTAAATAGCAATAACTTTTTATTTTCAATAATAATAAGATTTTTTATTACTTTTAGGTAGGTAATGTTATTGCAGTACCAATGTTCCCCTTTCGGATCGGACAGGGTTTTTATACATATTGTATGTAAATTAAAAAGGAAATATAAATAATAACGAGTAGTAACCACAAAAGCATAGTTTATTGGTATCAAACATTCCCGTCAGCATGTACAGTCAGGTAAATTAATTGTTATGCAAATTGACAACCTACGCCCATTTGTCGTGTTATAGCCATTTTATAAAACTGTCAAAGAATGACAGTTGTGAATAAAATTGCTGGTCAAGTTACTGTTAGTGTTAGCCTGTATCATACCACTGCTGGGCAAAGGCCTCTCGCCATGCGTTCTTGTGCTTGCGGTCCAGTGCTAATGTGGAACATTGGTTGTTTGTTTTGTCCAGCTCGTCCTGCCACCTTCTACGGGGTGTGCCGCGATGCCTCAACAATCAAGTGGCTTAACAATTAAGTTCCCTGTCTGTACCATGGTTACGGACGCAGCCTTGCTATGTTTCGCACTATTAATATAATTAGTGCTGCGGTTTGTACTCCGATTATAACATAACAACGTTATGACTAAGCTCACTTTGGACTGACATTGATATTGGGAAAAATAAAGCGAAATATCCATATAATATTACGCTTTATTTTTTATCATCTCTAGAACTAACATTTGAACGTTCGTAAAAATTTCTAATTGATTAGCTATTTCTTAGACCATTTATTATCCTAAAGATATGACTATAGCTGTACGTGCAAGGATGTTTTGGCGCGTGGCCAAAATCTGAACTAACGCCGCCATCTTGTTAATTGAATACATTTCACAAAACAATTGCAATAAATGTTTACCAACAGCGGCACCCTGTCAACGTCATTCGAGCGCCAAAAGATGAGCCAGTGTAGAAAGGGATCCTGTTTCTTTTTTTAGTACATAATTAAAATTTACATGGTTTTTCTTCTTTTCAAGTTTATGGTTCTTATTTTAATTTATGATTTATAGTTATTATTTCGAATTTATTGTTCATAACCAAATAAATTGGGATATGGCAAGATAATAACGATCGTTAAAATCCTTTCATTATAAGATGAGTCTCATCTTATAATAAAAGGATGCCTCAAAGTATCGGCAGAGTAAAAGTTGGAAATCTTACCCTTTTAGTAACCTTACTAAAAGCTTTGGCTGTTACGTAATGACACTTTTACGGCTCAAGTGCCGCTTTGACTTTCTAAGAATGAGGTAGAATGTTTCATAGATGCGTAGGATTTAATCCTAAAAAAAAACTGGCCAAGTGTGTGTCGGACCACGCACAATAAAAGGTTCCGTAGTTGGGATGAATTTAACCCAAAAACAAACTTAACATTGTAATTGCAAAACCTGTTCTCCCGTCACGTCCGTCTACGTCACGGTCAATTCTTCAACTGCAAAATGTAACTTTGTATTCGCATATTTAAAAAAAATGTAATATGTAAAACTATAAATTAACGATTTTCGGACTTTTTCCTTTACTTGTGCTGTGAGACCTTGCTTCTTACTAAATTTCATGATTCTAGGTCAACGGGAAGGCCATATTAGGTTTTGATTTATTTGTGAGTATCAAAATATGTCGCATATAAGGTAGATTTTTTTTATTCCGTTGTATTAGAAGCTGGATTTTTTAGAACTCCAAGGGACCGTAAACATACGTATTTGATATTAACTTCAACTTGATACCTCCACGTGTTCCTGACAAAAAGGGTTTTGCCAGACTGACAGACAGACAAACGGACAATGAAGTGATCCTATGAGGTTTCCGTTTTTTGTTTGTGAGGTACGGAATCCTAAAAAGACTCTTATGCACATTTTCACTAACACTTATAGACGAAATATTATTAATGCACGTTGAATTAACAACTCTCGGCGCTGAGCCAAGCGTTGAAAATCAAACAGTGCTCTTTTGTTTATGTTACATTACATTTAGGTGTTGCCTAGAGATAGGATTTTAAACGGACATTAGTTGTGTAGTTTAATTTAAGTAGGTACCTAGTTGGACACATTCACACATCTTAGTAACAAGTAATTTAACCCCAATCGTTTCAGTTTGTAAATTATATATAGCTATCGTGGAAAGGAAAACCAAACGATTACCAATAACAGAATGAGGAAATAGTTATCATTGCTTATATAGGTACCTATATGAATAGCATTAAATAGGCATTATTATAGGAACCCAGGAGTTGAACATTATATTTAATGTAAAATGGGTTGCAATTTCAATAGTCTAGTTCATAAAAGGTATTGAATTGAAGGAAATAACAAATGGAAATTAAACTCAATTCCATTTAAATGAGAATGCAATTATTAAGACATTATTCGTAAAGGTCGCAAGCGCTACTGCTGAGCATGAGGTCCCAGGTTCGATTCCCAGGTCCAGCAAAGTGTTATTGGGTTTTGCATCTAGAATTTCTCAGTAGCAGCTCGGAGTCTGGATTTGTGCCCGGTTGATGGCAATGGGCTCGCCCCCTATTACATGGAATTTAAACATAATTGGCGGAATGTGGATGTGCTATAGAGACACCTCTGCCTAACCCTTGGGGAAATTACTGGCGTGTAAGACATCATTAATAATTTAGGTACTTAGTCTTTTTCACATTGTTTTATCATACATTCCTGGAAAGTTATTTTCAGTTTTCTATTGCGTATGTCAGTGATTTCATTCAATCTACCCAATTAAATATGAATGGAATGTTATAATTCTCGTAGATTAACCATTCATGCACTAAGACTGAATTAAATTATTTTCCGTGATGTAAACAATTACCGTTTATAGCTGAATAATTCAAGTGTACTTAATTCAATATAGTACGCATACCGATGACTGTACCAACGATACGCTGGTTAGTGAAGCCGGTACAATACGTCATCATAGACGAATTTATGGAAACTTGCCATGGAAATGTTTAATTCAGTTTTATGTGAATTCTATCTAGAAAAGTTTCCTTTCAAGTAAATGTAGTGATTAATTTATGGGTTTATAAGCCCATCGCTCCGAAAACTCCTCGCAGTATGTTGTTTGATGTCTTATTGTAACGGTGATCGAGAAGGCGACTTCTGCTGTAAAAATTGAGTGAGTACTTTTACATAATCATTATATCAAGAGTTTAGGACTAAAAGTTGCTTATTTCTGAGTGATCGTGAACTCGAGGACTTATATTAAGTTTACTGAATGTCGTCAGGTCTCACGAGATATGCGAAAAGGATGCTCCCATCTAACTTATGTGCAGTCATCTGTAAAGCTCGCTAGCTGAGAGTTATGGAGTAACTTCATACATGATATAACTTAAGGGACCAACGTTCTTCAGTAAAACCAAGTACTTATATCGTTGTGGAAAGGTATCATAATTAATGTAACTGACATTAGGATTAATAACGTTGTTGTAAGCTGTATCTCGAAGTCTTTATGTAACGTCTAAACATATAATGAAGTCTTTTGAGCAGACTGATTTGAGTTAAAAATTCTAATTATAATTTGTAGGTTTAGGCTTTCGAAATGGGACAGAATAAATAAAACAAGCCTAAATTTGAAAAGCTCGTGTTACAGAAGCATTAGCTGCTTAATTAATTTCCAGACTGGGATGTAATTTTCTTAGTCTAAGTACGTATCTAATATACTTAAATAAAATACAAGCTAATATAAGTACCTACATTTCATTTAAGTGTTGTTCCTTTGTAAAAACACACTCAAAGGATTTCCTGAAAACTTATAAGAACTTCTGTAAGATTTCGAAGTAACGCGTACATAGTACCTATGTAGGTAGCAAACTTAGGAAGTTTTGACTTCAAAGTACAAATAAGATCATATTGGTTTACTAACTCGTACAATATTGGACCTACTAAAGTTTTTGATCGTTAACTTCTAAACAGTCAATGTTTATTTGGATTCGGAAGTCCACATAAGTTAGCACATTACTTATTAGGCATTTGGTATTGAAACAAAATTACTGAAGTTCACACTGGTAAATACGTACCTACCAGTTACCATGATTCATATGTACAGTACTGTTTATAGATGAAGCGTGAATTAATTCCGCTCAGATCTGTATCACTCAGAATATTGACCTTCCCGTTTTATTACCATTTTTACGCCCAAGTAGATCTAGTAAATTTAAAAACTAGCTATAAATTGGTTTTACGATGAGCATAACCCACATGATACGAATGTCAACTAAGTCGTCCCGTATGATGTAAACAAAGAAATGACTAAGTTAAATGACACATCGTTCTGAAAAATGTAAGTAAATTATAATCTTATGTATTCGATGTTACGTTTATGACCGGTCGTTTGTATTTTGGCTGTAGCAGCTGGGTTATCTTAATATGGCCATCGGTAATATATTTCTTATTTATGAGACGTTTAAAAAATACTTGAATATACTACGTGGCAGTACGTAGGTACCTACTTACAATATTAAGTAGAATCGAGTTCTACTAGCGAAATCAGAAAGCTTTTCTTCTCGATTATAAATGTGTTATTCTAGATTATGCAGTGTGAAACTAAAGAGCATAACCAAAACAAGAATAAAATTGTTTGCTCAAGTAGTAATTGTGTGAGCCTTTAGACCTCACTCTCATAACCACAGTAATAGCAATTGACCAATAGCTATTACTTTAAATATTGTTATTTTCCTCGTTGTAATAACTAATTTAAGCGTAACACAAATATTCCATGATTTATATTGACGAAGCTTTTAATTAATAATATGACTGATTTTATTGTCCTTTTGAGTCAGTAAATAATGTTGTTAGTAGTTAGTTGCATTTATATTGCGGTTATTAGATAACGCGTTAAATAACAAATGTCGCTGTTATATGCATTATGTGTTGTTCACATTAGGTCATAAGTAAACATAATTGTAAACACAATCCAACTAAAAGCAAAATCATGAATATTATTTAAAATCAAGTGAAATTATAGTATTACCTATGTCTTCGTAATGAATGGAATACCCCTAAAGTCTTTGCTACGCTCTGTTGCCAAATTTCCCGATGCGATGACGCAGGGATTTCAGTGGAGACCATGTACACTTGACCCAGTTGGCCGTAAGTAGGGCGGCCCGACAACCGGGGCCGGCCCGGTCGCAGCCCGGCTCCTGTACCCACGCATGAACTATCTACTGCTTCATACTACAGCTAAAATAACACATAACATAACTTCACGCCTGTTACCCCGAAGGGTTAGCCAGAGGGGTTCTCACGAAAGTATCTCAAATGCTGGTTCAAAACTTCGGCAGTTCCACAGCGTCGTCAATGGCAGCGTAGAGGTGTATCTATAGTACATCCACATATGTGTTTAAGTCCCATGTAAAAGGGGCGAGCCTATTGCTATCAACCGGGCACAAATCAAGACTCCGGGCTGCCACTGCGAAATTACTTATAGAAAAACCCAATAACACTTTATTCGACCTGGCAATCGAACCCAGGACCATTAGACCAACCAGGCAAAAATATCAATTATTTATATTTATGTCCCTTTTTTATGTGCCTATAGATGAAGAAATCACGTTACGAAGCACGAGGAAATTAGATTTCAAGCAAGAGCAAACTTGTGAGTGGCTTCTCTTCTACAAGGGAGATGGAACTTTCTGATTTTTCTTTTGGAACTCAAAGCGCAACTTTTCACAGTAACTTTACGACTTCTTCAGTTCAAAGTTTTACCCCAGTTTATTGTTTAGTTTGAAATGTTCCTTCCAATCATTAACCGCGACCTCAAAGGCTTCTGTTTTGTCGGAAAAATCAACGGAAATACCGTCCACTTCCGCCAAAACTGTAAGATTTATATGGTTTGTGACAAATTATTTGTTTATTTAAAGTTCCAAATAAGTATAGTGTTAAAACTATGTTAGGTAACCATTACGCGTGGCAGTTAAGTACTACCTATTACGTGATTACTTGTAATATTATGTTCCGTTAGTTGTAGGTAGGGTTGCCAACTATTTTAGATCAAATATAATATAAAAAATATATTTTCGAAGTCATTGCCCGTAAAAATATAGGAGATAGCGAAAAAATAATAATATGAATAGATATATTTCAAAAAACATCTTTACTCTTTAAACGCATATTTTTGCTACTATGAAATTGTATAATCAGGTTTGTTTTAAATCTCTCATTACTACTTATTTTACACTCTACATTAAGGCTACAAAATACCATTCATTTAGCTCTAATGAGATTAATACTGGTCCTATTGCGATCATCACGCCATTTTGTATTGAAATAAAAACATTGTAGTTTCGCCTACTACATTTATTCTTCAGAAATTATTAAGACCTCTATTATAGCAGGATACTATGTTATAGTAGTTAGTAGTAGTAATTATAGTATTAGGGTTGGCAACCCTTGTTGTAGGCTTTGTGGCAAAGAAAATGAATTGGTTGATAACATTTAAATACGCGGAAAAGTGGCCGGTGAACGACGGAAGTTGCTTTGCATTATGTTGTATTTGAATTAACTTTTGTAAGCGGTTTTGTTGACGTAAATCCTTGCCTAGAAAATAAATTCAATATTCCAGTTAAAACAAATTAATAAACACATACATCGACTTTAATTTATAACTTTATAGTTTTGTTTCAAACTAGAAGTCGTAAATCTACAGTGATTTCAAACAATGAATATGACATTAGACAGACATCATTCCCTGTAATCTTTATGTATTCTTCTTATTTCGACTCCACTTTGAGGCTGTACAAAAGATTACCTAGCACAAACGACGTTGTTGGCAGGTCTCATCTATAATTTCAATGTCAAACTCTGTAAAAATGTGTTATTATGTAACTCAGAACCGTTTGAACAAACAACATTCGGTCTTTCTGAAAATAATGATGTTTGCTTGGCTTTGTGCAGTTATCGTGTCAATATTGTAAGAACTGTAGCTGCTAAATGACCTTAATGTAGATATTTAAACATACGTACATTAACAGAGTTACTGAGGCAACATAATATAAAAATAATACAGTACTTTATAAACATAGCCTCGTCTGTTTTTAAACGGAACTAAAATCTCTGGGGTACATTTGAGCTCGGGAGGTGTACTCGCAATGTAATAGAATATTAAATTTCTCATGAAGCTGGATCCTGAACACGTGAGGCGTGTGTTTAGAGGGGATGCATCTCTTGAGACCTAATATTGTTACTGCTGCATGCATCCGTAGCCGCGTAGATTCATTTTATTACGTGAGGCTCTGTTTTATATCTAGGAAAGCTTATGGTCCTCACTTACGAGGACCACATTGTATAGGATTTTATAATTAATTTGTCATTATAGCAACTATTCTCTGACCTATTCAGCAGACTTAGACATAGGCCTATCCTCACTCGTTTCTTTTATCACCTGCAACTTTGGTTAAAATAAAGAAAAGAGAATCCAAGGGAATCTCTGAAAATGGCAAGATATTGGCCAATAATTAATGTACAGCCAGTATTCCATTTTGTGGTGAGCATTTTAAACTAACACTAGACCGTACCCAGTTCATTAAAACAAAGTTTATCTGAAACTGAACGCTCTAGGAATTAAAATATTTTAACTTGGCAAGTACACACATAACGGGTTTATTTAAATATTCCGGGCTGGGACGCTGACTATATAGGGTGGATTTTGAAATGGGGCAGTAAGGACTGCTACCTTAACCGTTGTAGCTACAGGGAAATGGTCTTAGGAGACTCTGTCCTTGACTTTTTTGAGGATGTAAAAAGTTTTTTGAGATTTTTGAATTTTCTAGTACCTCAATTGGACCGATAGAGTTTTTTTTGATCCATAAGAGAAACAGGATCGATTGGCATCAAAAAAAGTTTTTATGAAAACTGCTTATTTTCTTGCTGACTGTACATTTTTTTCAAAAACTGTGAATACAGATCAAAATGTCTCAAAAAGTTAAGGACAGTCGCCTAAGACCGTTTTTCTGTAGCTACAACGGTTAAGGTAGCTGTCCTTACTGCTCCATCACAAAAATCTACCCTGTATGTACATTTATCAAAGTAAGGTTATGTAGGTAATGTAGGTTATGTAAGCTTTTGGAGGAAGCCCGAGTTGTAATCCCGTCGCGTTAATTTTTGATACGTGTTCGTTTATCCGTTTTAAACCTATCGGGTTATATTTTAAATGGAGCACTGGAATACTTCACAAGAAGCTGTAAAATGGGAAGCCCTCGTTTAAATGGGATTTTATTAAACATTAGAATTAGAATATTATTTTGTCAACCTTTTTGGAGATAAATCGAAATTGCTGTACTGGTCAAAAACAAGTGAGTAGGCGGCCGGCAATGGCACTATGAAAATCCATAACTGATTAGCGGCCAAATAAATAAATCAGCAGATTCTTTCAGTTTCCGTACCTGATTCTTTGCTTTCATCATAGATGTTTGTCAGTCGTAGAATTTGTGTTTCGTATAAACCGAAACTCGACTCGCGAAACACGATTGTAATGAAAATTTTATCCATGTTTGTTTATTATTACAAGCTATGATAGAATGTACCATAAGTACATAAGATTATTTTTTTCTTAACACCACCAGCTGTGTCCATTCATGCAATATTGGTTTACTTAATTCTTGGTATGGATTATAATGTTTGTATGTAAATTGGGGACAATGTTAAAAGTGTACGAGTACAAGCGCGCCTGGTGGCCATATCCGCGCCATGTTAGCATATGCGCGCTGTACGGTGCGCTGCGCCGGAGTCGATTCACTGCACATCCATTTCCGCATGTCGCAGCCGCGTTCTATTTCAGAGACACTCCTGCTCTAATCTGCCATGTTTCTTCTTATATGCAATTTACTGAAGACTGACATACGTATTTAGCGCAATTTTTAGCATAAAGTTCTGTTGCCAAAGATTTTCTTGGATACACATTTTTAACTGATACAGAAATACTGATACTGATATAAAAATATGTTCAAATATCTGTATGACTGAATGAGTTTGCATCATATTTTTTTAAACTTTTTAACTTAAATTAACCTAATACATGGACTTGGATCCTTTTGGCAATGTCGCCCCATTTTTAAGGTCCACGCAAATTACACAGTAGTATCATAATAATTCAAACCGAACTATTTAAAGAGAATATCCTTTCGATGAATTATAACGGTAGATGAGATAGTTTAATTGAAGAGCCTTGGCTTCGATGCAAGGCCACCACTCACTAAGTTATCGCTGCCAAGTGAAGTTTAGCAACTCGTAGGATCCACGCATGGCGGGTGTTGAGGGCGTCACCCAACCGTAGCAATCATAATAAAACATATTTTTGTAAAAGAAATGTATGAAATATCTCTTAAATGCATTCTGCAGAATCAGCATTGTGTAAAGCGAATATGGAGAGGGTTGGAATATGTCGATACCAGTGGATTTAGAGCCTTTTGATAAATAAATAATGCCAGAATACAAAGATTCGAAGTTAATTCATATTAGCTAACTTTCTCGATTAAAATCACAAGAACAAAGGCTTTTTCTATAAGCATCTTAACAAGTTTCCTTTGAAAGTTCTCCTTTGTTAACAGCAGCTGCAGTCTATTTAATTTCAAGTACACAACAAGCTAATACCAAAGAGTTCACAACTTCGCAAAGCAAACTTCATTACTGCTACAAATTTTCCGAGCGAATATTCTAACAAGCTTGATATTTTAATACCTTGTTGAACAGTGCCTCGAGCGAGCAGATATTTCAAAGAAAACAGACATGCAGTAGAATATTTTCATTAAAGATACCTGAATGTTACATAGAGTTTATTTGTTCGATTAAGAAAAATATGTTACCAATTGTAACAGAAATTGGAACAAAGTGGGTTTAATTGTTACACTACGAACGAAAATGGATCTCCTATCAGATACACTCAATCATATGCGTAGGTTGTTACTTACATTATTCTGAAAATGTACCTAATAATAATGAATATTAGAGTACATGGCTAATGTAATCAACAGCTATACAACGTCACTACCAGTAACATTATGTCGACCTAGAACTCCTACAAGGCAGGCCTTTCACAATGAACACAAGACCATACAAAAAACGTGGAAATACACCTGTTATTAGTTTATCGACTCCCATATACCTATTGTGCTTTCGTAACATTGCACCAATGGATTACTGTCTCTAAATATAGGGCAAATCCAGCCGGCGTGGCTATGCGAATGTTATGTGGGTTACCGGGGGCATCACAAATAACCGCGCTCTATCGTAAAATGTCCCTACGTTTCGACATTAGCTGCATTATATTATGTTTCTGGCGAAGTAGGAAGTTGATCCACGGGATGCGTTGCACAACTTTACAGAAATGGATTGGACAAAACGTTTCAATAGTCTGTTTTGCATTTTTGGAGGAAAACAAGCAATTAGAGACACGATAAACACTTTTGTTTAGAGAAATCTTGGAACTGTAGATGTCCACTTAGTTTCAAATTCCTACAGCTCATAGTTTTATTTGACTTCTGGATTAACCTGAAATTCGGGACAGCTTTCAAAATTATGTTATTTCGAAAGAAATTGCGATTGCGTTTGCGTCAGTACCTACATTAGTAGCAAGAGATAGATCACGTTTTGATCGTGGAACAATAACATTAACAACACAGCTTGATAAGATTGTTTATCCTATTAATGTAGAAATGAAGGACCAAATTACCTACCTACTAATAGGTAGTTGTTCGAATATGTTTGATATCGTAAAAGAGCAAGTGTCTCTGATGATTTTCAGCTGTACATTTGAATCATCAACAGTTCGCTTGTCAATAACAATTATTAAAGATCAAGAGTGCAACATTTACACTATCTGTGTACTTAGTACTAAACTCTGTTTATTTATCGAAGCACTTGCGAGAAGCGCGATCGTGTTGAAGCATTTCAATGTGTATTTTTGTTTACGAGTCAGGGAATGCGCGAGGTGATGCATGCGTTTCGCAAAACGGACGTGGCGCGATCTTACTGCTGGAATTTACAGAACAGAGCCAATTGTTACAAACTTACAGCAATACAATACACCAGTAACTTAATCTGCTGCTAAAATTAACAGAATCCAATCAAGGTTATTGAATCGGCGCGTGCCTCGCGCACTAATTGGACGATAGCCGCCAGCTTACGATTAGATAATCCCGACAGATACTTAGTTTCATCCCGATCGTCAATCAATTTATCGATAATCTGGGAAATCGAATCCTTTGTTATCCAATTAGAGATGGTATTTTACTTTATCTAATATTCCAAAATTCCAATGTTGTTTGCAAAATATTATTTAACAAGAATTCATTATCTATTGTCAAAAGGTTATCGAGTAATGTTTTACGTTTTAAAAACGGGAAAGTACAACTTATGCTGTGCATTAAGGCGACGATAACCGAATGTTGTGTAATTAATTTGTAACGTTTTGTCTAACGCGGATAAAAAACGCGCAAAAACTATCAAGCGTATTTTTCTAAAACCTTCACCGTTTTAAAGATAATTTAATTATTTATCTTTTAGTATACGTGATTTATTAAAATACCTTTTGTTTTATGTATAATAAATTAATAATGCGTCTAATTTGGGACAGCGCACTTTGATAGGCGAGTCCTATTATTGGCTGGATAAACGACGTGTTGCATGTGCTCAGCACAGAACACGCACACCCATTGGCACATATCGGCGTCCTAATTAATATTATTCGGGACAGCCTCATTTTTCTTTTCATGCAAAAGGGCATGGATACTGCTAGGACTAAAGAAAGGCTTAATGAACCAACGTAGTTTACAGCGATGACATGCGAGTGCGGCACGGATACCTCACTGCATTTTAATATCTACAAATGCGGACACACTCAGTAGCATTCATTATTGAACTAGGATAATACTAAAAAAATAACTATATCATGCATAATGATTAATGAACCTTAAGGTTAAAATTCCAAATAAATTGTTCTGTTTATCTTTTGAACTCGAACGCAACTGCCCTTGGTAGTGTATTTAACACATAAAGATGATTCGTAATACAAACTGAGTAATAACGATTCTTTATATGGTGCTGATATGTTCATACAGGATATAATAAGAGGCATTAACAGTACGTTAACTGGCGCTAGTTAGCGTCTTGCACAAGGAAGGACTTGAACATAATAAAAGTAACAATACGTTTAACTTATTTCGCTCTATTGATTGGCTGTGCGTCATTTACCATGGAGAATGTGTTACGTACTATTTTGAAGAGCAGATAACTAAGTGGTTGTCCTAATGAATGTATTTCTTTGATTCCAGGTAGTGCCATCCAAAGAGAATCACAATGACAGTGGTGACGAACCCCGCACGGACCGGCTCTGACGATGAGATCGAGTCGGGGCGCGACAGCGACGTGTGCGAGTACGGCGGCGCTGGCGTGGACCTGGACGAGCATGCGCGCTTGTACGACGACGAGAAGCAGTCCGACATCGTGTTCGTAGCCGGCATCAACGGCGACACGTGGCGCTACCCCGGCCACCGCCGCGTGCTGGCCGCCACCAGCCCTGTGTTCGCCGCATTGCTCGCCTGCAAGACCGACGTAATCGTCGTCGATTACATCGACCGCCGTGGCTTCGAGCAGCTGCTTCGCTACCACTACTGCGAGCCTACCCAGCTCAACTCCGTCGGCACGGCGCGCTGCGCATTGGACGCCGCTTACAAGTTCCTGTGCTCACCGCTGGCAGAGCGATGCGCTCGGCGCTTAGATGAAATGTTGGATGCCGGTGTCGCGCTGGAGATACTGCGCGACTTACGATTCCTTTGCGCCAGGCTGCCCGGCGCTGCCTCCGCACCACCGCTACCCGCTCTATCAGACGACGCAGCAGCTCGCTCGCTCGCACAATGTTCCCGCTGGTGCGATTCTCTGGCTCACAACGCTCTGTTGGTGCTTGATGACGACGCAGATACCGCCCTAACTGATGAACGTCTGGAAGAGCTAACGTATGAAGACTTATCGCTTATAGTCAAACGAGATACTTTGCGTGTGTCGAGTGAACTGGTGCTGGCGGAAGCTATATCGCGGTGGGCTACAGCGGCTTGCAAACGCACTAAGCGCGAGCTGACGCCCGCCAACAAGAGGGCGGCGCTCGGCGAGCTCGCCTACTGTCCGCGGTACCTGCTGCTGTCGGGCGAGGAATTGGACCGCGCTTTAAGCCTGGAGCTACTGGAGCCGATGGAGCGTGCGCTGGTGACGGCGCGCGCTCGAAAGCTGTCTGCGCCGGTGCCGGTGGGTGCGGAGCAGGAGGCGCTGCTGCGGCGCTGGGCGCGGGCCCGGCCCGCGGAGCCCGCAGCACTGCCCGTGCACCTGAGCGCGCGCTCCGAGCCGCCCGTAGAGGAGCCGCAGCCCAGCAAGCTGTGCGCGCGCCGCCCCAAGCGCCCCAAGCAGCCCAGCTTCGCGCCAGAAGAAAAACGCAAAAAGAAAGGCTGCTGCGCATGTTTCGGAGAGGGACTGTTACGTGCTTTCATTTGTTTGTTCGACTGAGACAGGGAGCCTACCTATGTGTAAAGTGGACGTAGTGCATTACGACAAGTGTGGACAAAGATAATATTAATATTTAAATAGGACTTTCGACTGAGTATTAAGTACTGAAGTGACAAAAACTCTTAAATACTTATATCTACTTCTCAATCTTTCCTGTCTATCTGACTTCCTATTAAATGAGAAAATAAATGTTGAATAAACTTCGAAACAATGCAATTTGTAAGTACACGTTACGATTCAGCAATTAATCGGTCACAACAATAATAATCTGGGTCATATTTGGATAGACTTGGAGAGGTTAAGAATATAACGAATGCCATCTTTTGTATTTTTTTACGAATCGAAATTATAACTTTTCGTAATGAACTATTACTAACTGTGACTATTTAGTATTTTTAGTATTTGGTACATATGATTTACACTTACCTACTACTATGTTAATGATGTAATTAGACTTTATTTCTGCAGCTGAAATATTAGAGGTTTTAAGTACTTAATTATTACGATGTCCATTTTAAGTCTGTGTTCATTTATATTTTATAAATAGTTTGCTTTTGGCGGGAATAATTCCTTGTTAGCGAATTGGTAGAAAGAATAATTAAATTTTAACGCAATGCCGCGGTTTCGTATAGTAGAATATGTGTATGTTGTGATATTTAATCATTAATTTTGGTTTACTGTAACGCGTTAATTTTAATTGATAACATATCAAATTGTTTAACAATTTGCATTTATAAACATTTGATGAAATGAATTGGTGCACAAATTGTCATTGTTAAGTTACGTTTCAATTAGTTCTTATTAACTTTGTTGCATTTATTGACAATTGTGTGCAAGATAGAGGTTATCTGATTATCCTAACTAATATTTTAAATGCGAAAGTGAGTTTGTTTGTTTGTTACGTTTTCACGCTAAAACGGCCAAACAGATTTTGTTGAAATTTAGCATATGGGTAGACTATAACCCGGATTAGGATATAGAATACTTTTAATGTCGATATTCCTACGGGATCGAGACTTATGCGGGTGAAACCGAGGGGCGCAGCTAGTTCTTACTCGTAATATAAGTCAGCGATGCAGATTTGATTGCTGACAATAATATAAATCGTAGCTTTACTTTCAAAATCCAAAGAATTTACAACCAAAATATTTGTTTCTCATATATTTGAAACAAAGCAACATTATTTTGGATAAACTCTTTTTAATTGAGAAGCTTTGCTTAGTTAAATTTAGATGAATTGTTTAGTATAATTCTTCCATAATTTAGTAAAATAGTTACCTAAATATTCACTAGTCGTATACCAAGTACATTATTAAGTCAAGGATTTTTATGTGTATAAGAATTTGTTTGAAACAAACGTTCGCAGAACAAATTACTTTTATAATGTAGCTTCAATTGTAATCAATTTTAAATTGTGCCATATTGGATGTGGCTTTATCAAATAGATATGTTTTTGGTGTTTTCAATCATCTACTTGAATTATAGAGAGTCATTCATTTTCACTCTCCATTCATTAGGTACGTCGAAATGAAAAAAAAGAAGCTTTTTATGTAATTAAATTACTTATTCAATGTATGTCAGTGACGTTTTAAACGAATATAAATGTGAGATGAGATTATAAGTAATGGAGATTTTTTCGCAAATGTAATAAATTAATTTATTGTAATCATGAACTATGTGTTCGGCTCAGAGCTGTCAATCAAGGAAACCAATCCTGTGACAAATATATGATGTTAAAATATGAAATGCCTTTTTATTGACTTTGAAACTTGAATGACCAAAAAATGTTTGAACAAAAAACAAAGCCTATTCAGGAAAACTCACAAAACTCGCTAAAGCTAGTTAGGTACCTACACTTTATATTTCAGATTTTGATCTGGTTATAAGACAAGAGTGGTTGTTGTTAAATGAACTTATTTGCAGAAGAGACGTTGGGTTCGATACCCACGCTGTAGAACCAAAGAAATAATGTTGATATTTCCATTCTTGTCCTTGTACATGTTAATGCGCCTCTCATGGATGTGGTTGTGTGCAAGCAAGTGCAAGCAAGACTTTTTCAATTCATATGTACTTTCTGAATGCCTCGCTGGTCTAGTGGTCGCAAGCGCTACTGCTGAGCATGAGGTCCTGGGTTCGATTCCCGGGTCGGGCAAAGTGTTATTGGGATTTTCCATCTGGAATTTCTCAGTAGCAGCCTGGACTCTGGATTTGTGCCCAGTTGATGGCAATAGGCTCGCCCCCTATGACATGGGACTTAAACATAACTGGCGAAATATGAGTGTACTATAGAGACACCTCTGCCTAGCCCATCGGGGGATTACTGGCGTGATGTTATGCACTTTCTTAGTTTATCTTGGACATTACTGACATCGGTGAAGGAAAACATCGTGAGGAAACCTCGACTTATAGTTAATATAAGTCTGAAATCACCAACCCGTCTTGAGCAAGCGTGGTGATCAATGCTCGTGCCTTCTCTGTATGAGAAGAGGCCTTTGCCCTGCAGTGGGACAGTAACAGGCTGGTATTATTTATCAAGTGAAAATTATTAAAAGATAGGCTCTTCAGGTGTTACATTGGATCTAAAACTCTCATCGGTGAACACGATCTTATAAACGTCTTTGGGGACTATACGGTTTAGACATGGGGTAGTGTCATTACGCTAAATACTTTTGCAAACCTGTGAGGTAATTGCGAACACACATAAAATGACAATTTATTGCAAAGGGTTTCATTTTGGCAGTTCACGGAACACACATAAAATGACAATTTATCGCAATGTGTTTCATTTTGACAGTTCATTGCGTTATTGACGTTGTTGAGCAGACGAACTTCTCAAACCTATGAAGCAATGGATTAGCAATATCTTTCAAAACTCTCGGCTTGTGATTGAAAGTGTGCAATTCCCTAATTGCTTTTCTGATTGGTCTCTAATAGAAAGAGCCTGAAGCAGATGCACCGAACAGAACATAGTTTTTAAGGTACACCGTACAAGCCATGTGCCCGATTACGAGGATTTGTAATCGGTAAAAATGACAAGCTTCTATACGAACTTTCATCCCCCATTTAACCCCTTTAGAGCCTGTGCACACGATGCGTTACGGTGACGGCGCGGCGCCGCCGCCGGAGCGGTGTCGCTGCGGCATCCTGCACACAAATATCCATGGTGTGGCACACGAAGCGTTCCGGCGTCGCACCGCACGTACACCGGACTTGCAGCCCGCGAGACGAGGCGGGGAGGGGTGTACGCGTTGCGACACTGAAGTGTGCGTATGACAATTTACGCGCTTTGCGGCGCGGCGCCGCAACACCTCGTGTGCACAGGCTCTTAGGATATGCATTTTCAAAAATCCTTCTGAGTGATTTTGTTATAGGTATGAAGAACTTGTGTTCAAAACTTCATGCTTTAGACCCAACGGTTTAGGTTCTGCATTTTCTGTATGTGTATAAATGAATTTAAGTTATTGACTTCTTAATTTGTAGGAAAAAGATATTTGCAAGTTGCTCTACACTCGGGATCAATCAGATAAAATTGGTTGATGGCTGGATGACTTCCTGATGTGAAAACTGAAATACGTTGTGGCAAAGGTATGCTTGGGTGGTAGCAAAACTACGGAGGCAAGAAAAAGCAAGGACGACAAACTGTTTTAAATACGTCTATTATTATTTAATTACATATATATAATAAAATCGTAGCGAAGTCTGTACATTGGATATTTTGAAAAAATATTATTTGCGACGAGGAACGCTTCTATAAATATATAAGAAAATAGAATTTTTGTCTGTTTATCTAACTGCAGTGCTGTTCTTTAAATGTTGTATAAATATTCCCTGTAAGTTTGTTCAGGCTATATTATCACCCTATATGCTACGGGGGTTGAGCAATACTGCATTATGTTCGTAATCTTCTATAGTTTTCCGCAAATTGTAAATAGACGAACGATATACCTATATGCAGCTAATCAGTCAATCATCATTCAACTATATCACGGCTATAACCATCTTACTGCGACACATGTATAAACAGAAAAACATGAAGTTAAGGCCTCTTCGGACATCCATGGTTATAAATCTATGAATGTAACTGTTAATGTGTGTGGTGAAGGGTGGGCGTTTTGGGGGACTGTCTTAATTTCTCAATTCTTTAATTTTTACGTTCGAAAAGTGTTGATTCTCCTAGTTTGAATAAATGACTTTTGAATTTTAATGACAAATCCCATGAGTTTCCTATGTACTGTGATATTATTGTAGTGGTAGTCGTTCGTCAGGAATAATCTGTAACAATGCATCGGTCAGTGTATCAGTGTTGCGCAAATAAATAGTATATGCAGGAACCTTTATTAAGGGAACACTAGTCGACGGCTCGAACTCATTGGTGGGTGAAACTAATAAGCATGCTTATTAGTCACATTATTTATTAATTTAGATTTTAGGGTTCCGTAGTAAACAAGGAACCCTTATAGTTTTGCCATGTTTTTCTGTCAGTCTGTCTGTCTGTCCGCGGCTTAGCTCAGAGACTGAGTACTAGAAAGCTGTAATTTGGCATGGGTATACATATTAATCACTCTGACAAAGAGGGTACCTCCCCTACACGTAAAGTGGGGAAGTTTTTATTTTTCTCTTCTATCCCATGGTGTGGGAAGTCGTTAGAAAGGTTGTTCAAAAATATTGTGGGTGTAAAAACCATTTTTCAATTCAGGGATCCGTTTGCGAAATATTAGCTTTGAAGTGCTAATTTTTGTTGGATTCACGTGTCCCCCCCTCCACGTGTGCCAGCTAAATGGTTGTACTTGGATTTGTGAAAAAAATCACAGCAGTAGTATAGATAACGAAGTTAAAAGGAAAACTATTACAGCTAAGTAGGCTTTACAGGTTAACGAGTAATAATCGACCAACTTAAATTTGCAGTTGTAAAAGAATGTTCTCCCATACACTCCGTATGAGAGAACATGTTTTTCAACTACAATGTTAAGTTTATTCTTGGGATAAATTCATACCAACTACGGAACCCTAAATTGTGCGTGGTCCGACAATTTGCACTACACACTATAACGCACTTGGCCGGTTTTTTATTTAGTATTTATTTATCTATTTTGATTGATTTATTAATTATTAATTTATTTAGTGAAATAGACAATGATTTATAACTAAAACGACTGCGTAAAATTTCATAAACAGACCTTTTGGCGAATAGATATTATGAAAAAACTACTGAATGTATTTACTCAAAATTTGTATTGAAATATAGAAGTTTCGACGCTCATACCTTCCAAATCAATTTTTTTTTCTAATTCTGCTTCCATACAGGGCTAGATAATGACAAAATAAATTGATATAATTTTAGTTTTGAACGTACACCGACAAACAGACGAGTAATCACCATACTACGTTTGTATGGAAGAATGGTTGACTAGCATACCCTTAATACACTAAAAACGGAAAACTCCGCTAGCAATCGGAAATTGCAGAAGGCTGCGGCCGCTGCGGATGTCGACCTCATGACGAGTTGCTTCTCACACGGAAAACTAAACGTGACCATTGACCAGTCCTCACTCGCTGTATATTTTGGCTGTCGAGATCAAAACTACAAACGTAGATACAGTTAGTAGTTTATACCTATTGTGGTGTCTTACGACTTTCACTCAGAGGGCAGAAACAAACTATAAAACATATGTTTTAAAAAAGCTGTACCCAGTGAGATTGAATTGATCTTAGATGGCTGACCTAACATCTGTATTATTCTGTTGTTCCCTAAAAACTCTCTATATGTTTTAACAAAAAATAAAAAGATCCTGATGAAACATTTTCGTATAATGTAGTACTAATTTGAAGGTTTGGACAGCCATCGATAACAGAACAATAGTATAGATATTGCACTCCAGCAAATGCATTATAATTGTAACATAAATAGTAAGTACGTCATGCCACTAGAAAGCTAAACGTGCGTTACTACAGAATCACGGTCTTCGCATTCCTCCGCGATGGGTTCCGCAGACTTGAACGTCGTCGTGTGAGATTGTTGGCTTATGTCAGCACGATAATTGATGATTTCTATTTTATTCACTTTTTCGGCCATGTCCACAATCATTATGCTCACATTGTCCAAGTTGTTAAGAAGTTCTACCACCGTTTTCTGTAGTTCTACCATCGAACTGATTTTAGCATCGAGTCTTGCGAACTTTCCTAGAATGCATTCTCGTGCTTTATTCGTGTTATCAACTTCTTCATTGACTTTGGCAGAGATTGCCATACTAAGTTCTCTGAATTTTCTTTCGAAGACGTTGTCTTCATGGCTGTCTCGTTTCTTTCGTTCCCCGGTGTTGGTGGACAGTGTCCTATACTTGTACCCGGAGGAGCGAGCTGTGTAACAGCCTTTGGGAAATATTAATTCTGGCATTATATGAAAATATTTTTAGAAAATATTATTTTATTTTACATTTTATTTACAGAGTTGACATTGCTTGAGTGTTTGCATGGCATCAAGGACAATCAAGGACAAGTTGTCAATTGTCAAAGAAGGTAGAGCTTGAGACAGCTTGAGATAAAGCTGGCTTCGACGCTATACAAAGGTTTTATCTAAAAGGTGTTTATCGAGGTTATCAACTTAGCACTGTTAAACAGCGATACATGCGCCATCTGGCGGATATTTAATGTTTCAGCTGTGCACACTGTACACACTATCGACTACCGTTCTCGTGGTTCTGTGGCGTCGAGGTAAATGCTGTTTGATTCATCGCTTAACCAATAGAGGGCATACAGAGGCACATTGGTTCAACATTCTTGATCTAACAGGTGGCCTGAAAATTGGACATGCCTTCAGAATAATAATATAGTACGGGTTCTTTCATGTCTGCTTTTTCAGTTAGTTACTGTTGATGATGTAAGGAACAAGGAACAAAGGCACAGAAAAATACTGAAAATGATCGTATGTTAGTTTTATGGTGTAAAATACCGCTAAGTATTTATTTAATTAAGCGTTAACGTATACTTGTTATTAGTAACAATGTTCTAAATTCAATCTTTGTGAACCATTCATATTCGCAGTTCAATAGAATTCTGCTTGGAGAAAAAAAAAACAGTTGGACAAGGTAATGTGGCATTTTGAATTGATCAAACAATGAAATGGTCATTTTGAAAAGAATCTTTTCATAGGCCACTCGAAAACGCCTTATAAAAACTTGGTTAAAAACAATAATTCAGTTTAGTGTAAGGCTCACAATGGGGTGCAAAAACGCTGAAGGTGATTTTTTTTCAAGGCATTGTGTAGATTCGAACAAAAAGGGTCCAACAGGTTGGGACTGCATTATTTCCAGATAAATTTATTTTTGATGAAGTGCAAAAGTCGGTGTTGGCCTTTTGACAGTATTTCGGTTAAATCTGTGATTTGGGCACAATGTAGACACAATCGTCCGTGAAGGGTTCTGCACACACATGGGCCCAATATGTCCATTGTGCTTTGTGAGCTGCGACTAATGAATGTCCGTGTGAGAACTCGCTTCTTGCACTAGTTTTTTGTGATACATTTTATGGATTTCACATCATGAACGATGATTTGACGAAAATTGTTTTCATTCTGGATTTACATTGTTACGCTACGTTGAGTAACATTTAGTAAATAAATTGCGTTAACCTGTTATTTTTATCCTTAAATAGATAAAACAAGCTTGACATTTAAAGGCAAAGTTAAACAGAATCCCTAAAATGTTATTATAATTTCACAAAGGAAAATGTACATGTAAAAACTTTTGTTATTTCAACGTTCAGTTCTATTAAAATACATGGAGTTATAATTAAATGTCAACGTGGACGTGTAACTGTTGGAAAAGAGCCTGTCTTCCACGCTTGCTATTCTAATAAGTACCAATTTTAACTGTTGGATAGCAATTATCCTTGTCTATTTGTAGGGCACACCCACACTGCGTGTATTGTCGGCGACAGCGGATTTAACGGGCCGGAGGTACTGGGCACGTCAGTAGGTACCTGGGTACCGGCGGATCATAATAGAACAGCCGAATAGCGCCGTTCTCAAGCCACTCCACTTATTGTGAACTACACAATAACACTTACAACTAAGCGCCACCTCATACAAAATTGTAAATTTTTTCCCCTTCTAACGTAGGTTCGTAGTAAATCTGACAGGTTTCGGTGACGCCAGGAGACACAGGTAGTATTTTTTTTTCAAAAGGGTCTTTCCCAAATTTAGATTTGGGTAGATATCGCTCAGGTAGGTACGTTAGCTATGATTGATTTGTGTGAATGATACGTTATATTTATTATATCAATGAAATTCTATTCACGTCATCATTCACACGGTCTGTTATAAATTAATCTGTAAGTACTTAATTAAACAATTTCATGAGATATATTATGTTCCTATATTCCAATTACGAAGTTGTACATAATGATTATCGAAACAATTTTCAAAGCTCTAAATCAGAAGAAGGCAGGAAACTCTATCTATTTTAAAAACTGAACATGTACAGTTACGTAGCAAATAATTAAAAAATAAATATTTCAAGGTACATTTCAGGCAGTAATAAAGTCCATTTCTCGCCAAAGACGGCATTTTAGATCATCCTAATTCTAGATTCATTGAATAAAATATATGTAGGTACCTAAATCGGAGATGAATATTCAGTTGGCTTGCCATCTTAAGTTTTGACCAGATTCAGCATTAATCGTGATAATTAACATCTATTTACATTAATTCAATAAGGCTATCTTAATAAGATATTTTAATATGTACTCGTAAGTAATAAAACACAAGGTCCATGTTGATGTTGTCCTATTTAACACAATTTAGGAATAAATGTGCGATTTTCACAACTGGGGGCCACTTTAATGTACTGATTAGTTAACCTTATTGGAGGTTTTATTACATTAAATTCGCATTACACATCGTTTCGTATTTATTTAACACTTGTCGTGTGGCTTCACATGCATCACATTTTTAGATAAGTGTCGTATTATAATTGCTAAGGTATTTCGTAGACATTTCAAATCCGTTTAGCAGTTTACATAAGTAGGCGAAAATGAGTTACAAACATGTCTACGAAAATCAAACAAACGTAGCCGTTTCTAAGTTTCGCGTTTGTTGTTAGTAAAAATTCGTGTAAGAAGATGTCACATAATTCCTAAGAGGAATTTAAGAGGCACATTCCTGTGGCCTGTCGTGTCTAGTGTCTGCCTCTACTAAACATTCCGAGATAGTAATTCGACACCACTTTGCCGCAGAATAAAAAAAAATGTAAATAATGTTGATGGCGCGCCCCGGGAGTTAACTTTTTGTGATGCGCGTTCGTAGGGTTGCCAGTGCCGGACATCTGAAAACTGCCAACAAAAACTTATTAGTTTAAATAGAAAATCCGAACAGTTTGCTATCATTTAGTTTTATAGTTACGCTGAGGTTTACATTTAATTACAGGCAGGGAATAGCAACGCCTAACACCCTTTGAAGTTAAGGTAACCCACTTTTTTGGATTAGATTTAAAGCTATATTTAAGTAGGTACTTAAGGTAAAATAATAATAATATTTGCGCGATATCTTAGATAGCTCTGTCATAAAAATGATTAAAAATTGCGTCGCTAGGGTCTACTAGGACCTAAATTGTGGACCTATCGTAGGAAAGGTCTACGATTTTCGTAGCCTTTGTCCCTTGCCGTGTCGTGATGGCCCAGTGGTTAAGGCCTCGCCTCTCATGCACGAGGTTGTGGCAACAAATCCGGGCAAGTACCAATGTGACTTTTTCAATTCATATGTACTTTCTGAGTTTGTCTTGGACCTTACTGACATCGGTGAAGGAAAACATCGTGAGGAAACCTGGACTTATAGTTAATATATTTCTGAAATCACCAACCCGTCTTCAGCAAGCGTGGTGATCAATGCTCGTGCCTTCTCTGTATGAGAAGAGGCCTTTGCCCTGCAGTGGGACAGTAACAGGCTGATATTATTGTCCCTTAGTGCTACGAAAGATTAATCTACGATTATTTATTCTCCAAATTCAGTTTGTTTCTGTGCTTAAAAGTTTTTTCCTAGAAGCTGGTAATTATTGTACAGTAGCAACACTAAGTCTGTGTTGATCGGTTTTATTGGCGTCAGTGCTCGGGGGCCACGTTCAGCCATAAACTGTTCTTTTTTACTTTTTATTGATACATTGTCCGACACTAGGCCTCCAGATTAAAACGAATCGATGTGACTAATCAAAACACTCCAGAATTAGAATGCATGCATTTTTTTTTTATGTCAATAATTTTCTCTCTTCATCATTAAGTTTCCCGTGCTTCAACCGATTTATTTTCCATTCGATGCTGAATGTGAAGTTGTAAGATCCATACGACTGGTAATTTGTTTTGCTGATTTTATAAAGTTGAATTATTCACTTGTTTCAGAAAATGTTTACAAGAGGCTGTGCTGATTAATTCTTACGTTTTCCTTATTTGAGGTTTCTCAAAATGTAGGGTACCCAAGTTTGTGTGTATCCACACTTATATAGGTACTTATTTGTTTTTGTTTACTTCAAAATGTCTCCGGTAAGTGCTAAAAGGTTTTTCATTCTCTTAGGTGTCGTGTAAGCGTGTGTATGGTTCATCGGCGAGTAAACAATGGTGTCGGGTCGACACAGCGGCGCCACCGTTATTACCTCACATCAATGGGAACATCTTCTTTCAGATAAACGAACACAAAATGTGCATTATTCAGTGTACATTTGTTTTTGTGTAAGCACTGCCAAGATCGACCAAGTATTCACTGCGACATAAAACTCTAAGTAGTTATAGTGTGTCGGCGCAGTCGACGCGGGCGCAGCCGTGCTGTCGCGGACAATGCGCGATGTTAATTCCTGCCGTAAAAGCTCTAATTGGTCGTTTTTCACCGGCGAGGAGGACGGCTGGCGGAGGCCGAGCAAAAAGTGGAGCCGGCGCGGAATGCGCCCGGTTGAATAACCAGCCGTCTGTTGGGCGACGACGTTACTAGCTATAAACAAAGAGCCTGTTGCGTAAAAATACGTTATCCCGAGCGTACCATATCGACGTGATTTATTTTCCGTCCCGCCGCCGACGGTCGCTGCCGACCGCCGCCGACCGCCGCCGACCGCCGCGCAGTCGCCGGAGTGCGCACTTTCAACTCCGAGTGGGCTTATTTACGTTGGTGCTCGTTTATTTTTTTCTCAGGTTATCGGAGCTGCGCCAAGAATGTCGAAATCATTCAGGCCAGTAAGTGGGCAGAGGAATTCGCCATTCATATCGCCGGTGCTTTTAGAATAACAAATATATTTTGGAACAGACGTTTCAGAGATCTGAATAATAATTGTCGGCAGGTAATGAGATCAAAACTCGATTTCGAATAAAAATAAGAGGACGGCGTTCATGTTGAAAAATAAAGCTAGTAGGAGATATTATTCAACAGACCATTTAATCGTGTTTGAGATCTTGACGTGTAAAAATAAACAGCAATACACGAACACCGGAAACGAAACATTCTTTCGCATCATTATACATATCTACTTATTGAGTTAATATATCTAAGAGACATCACATGAGTGCTCATCAGCTCACGTTTAAATTAAACAGATTCATACAGTACCATTATTTAATTATGCTGGTTCATCGCTCGTATTTTCCTGGAAACCCATAAAATTACAACATTATACGGTATTAAAAGTAAAGTTATATTGTTTAACGTTATATGTAATTAATAATTACAAAATAAAATGTTAATAGGTGTATTATTGTTTACAGCTTGGTACGAGACTGGCTTATGGGGGTTATAACGTAAACATTTTGCCTTTAATAAGGATTACCGGCTACATTATTATATTTTTATTCTAGTAGATTACATTAAGCTGGATTAAAATATTGATATTCGTTTGCTATTTCTGTGTACTCACGAAAATCTAGAAATAGGTGTGGTCTAACTGAACTGTGCTATCTCTTCGCACAAAGTGACATCATGGTGTATTTCCTCGTTCACATCGGGTAGGTTTCCCCATCATCGCTAAATATAAACTGCGCTCAACAAACCACAACAATCCACAAACATCAAAACAAATATATTTCGCGGTCAGATTGATAACGGATTAATTATGGGGACATTCGGAATGAGCATGATTGCACGTCTCATTTAGCATTCGTCAATGATGTATTATCTGTGAATTGGTACTAGAACTTACACAATATTAAGTAGGTGTGTCATAAATGTGTAAGTGGGTATTGTTCGTCGTTGTTTATAGTACAAATACCTGCCTGGTATTGTGGCGGGAGCGGGCGCGGCGGCAGGCGCGGGCGCACGCTCGCGGGTCATTATCCTGCGCCCGCCTGCCCATAGCGGCTACAGTAAAATTGTAGTATTTACGCTTGCCCTACACAATAGTGTGTTTACAACTTATTCGAGTAAATCATTGGAGCTTAACTTACCGGGAATTGATTACGCGGCGGCCTTGTTATTGTTGTTCACTTTGTTGTACCTACCTACATCACGAATAACATCAGTGAATCATGATTCTGTACCTTCATGTTAAATTTTTGCTTCAGATAGACTGGCAGTTATCTTACCATAATTATATTTGGATGTTACTTCATTAGAGAATAAGTAGAAATTATAGAGGCTCTAGAGCTAGATTTAGGTGCTACACCTTCCATCATTCATAGGCAGCTTTTCTTCCAGATTTTCGTAGAGCAAAGAATCAGTAGACGATAAAACCTAGAATTTTTAACATTGAATGGCAAACTCAACAACAATAAAAAGAAGTTCCGGTCCACAATGTAGAGTTGTAGAAGGCGAGCGATTATGTTTATAGAGTTGTTCGAAGAACGTCTTTCACCATTTCAAGATAATTACACAAAGAGACCGACCCAATCTCAGCAGATCAGCCATTGCGTAATAAATAACCGAATACAGGAAGCTATAAGCATTTTAATCTCGATATTTCATCTTAGAAAATGAGTACCGACAATCTAGCGAAAATGATTATCTGAATATGCAGGAGATAATTTTAAAGCACATAATAGTGAGTAAGAGAACATTGTTGAAATTAATTGGCATAGCCAAGGTTGCGGGGGTCGATGTCCTTGTCGCGCGGCGTGCGCAAACGCAGCGCGCCCGCTAACCTCGCGCCAGTGACGTGCCGCCTGCATGTCGATACTCACATCTAGCTCATACGTCACTCGATAATATTTGGCTATATTGTTTTACGAAAACTGGAAATTAGGTGATAAAGTGATGGACAATTGTGTGTCCTAAAAGTGTCTTCTATATTAATGCAGACAATTATATAATTATTTGCCAATGAAGTGTATGTAACCGTACCCGAATTCGCCAGTTACCACCACCAATCACAATCCGACAGTTTTGAAGGATATTGCTAATCCATTGCTTCATAGGTTTGAAAAAATCGTCTGCTCTACAATGTAAATAACGCAATGGATGTGGGTGAACTGTCAAAATGAAACCCATTGCGATCAATTGTCATTTTGATTGGACATGGTTGAAAATCCTTTGTAATAAAATAAATGAAATGCAGGTTATAAAGTCGTTTAGAAAGAAGAAAAGTAGTTCAAGGCTTGTAAAAAAGCTTCAGGATAAACTGAATTGTTTTTAATTGAAAAAATCTATTTAAAGATTTAAACATAACAAACATGAATCATGTTGTGTTGTATATAAATTTGTAATAAGGAGCTCCTCGTGGCTAAGTAATAACAGCTGCACGGGTCGATCCATCAGGTTAAGCTACGCTTGCCGGGTTGGTCCGTGGATGGGTGTCCAGCTTTACATACCGAGGATCCTCCGTGCCTCGGAAAGCGCGTTAAGCCGTTGGTCTCGGCTGTCATTCGTGGATCTTTGACAGTCGTTACTGGTCGTCAGAAGCCCGGAAGTCTGACAACAAGATTTACTAAGGGGTATCGTATTACCCAGGCAGTCACTGCATGTAAAATACTGGTGTGCAGCGGCATCCGGTTAGACTGGAAGCCGATCCCAACATAGTTGGGAAAAGGCTAGACAGATTGATGTAAATTAGTAGTAAGGACTGACATTTGGCAATTTTCAGGGCGGGAGAAAAGTCTGTCAAACATCGTTTTAGATGCATACGTATGTGGTATTATTAGATTATAAATGTATGTTGTTTAAATAAATAAAACTTGCTTTTTCAACGAATGAACATGAAGCATTGCATCATTTATCAAACAAAAAGTTCTTACAACTTTGTTTCAATGCTCCACTTTCTGAAATAAATTTGTATGAAGCTATTCTTGTCGTTTCCTGGTAAAAGTGACTGGAACTTTTCCCAGGAAAAAGTAAAATTAAGTAATATTCGCTGAAATTAAAAAAAATTGTAACAACCATCCTTCTGATTTTCAGGAGTAAAATTTCAAAGTTGTTAAAATTACATATTTTTAAAAGGGAGGTTGGATTATATTTTCCTTTGAAAAGTCCTGTTCTAGTCCAGTTCTCAGAATCCATTCGCAAGCCTGTGTATCCACATATGTGAATACGAAATCCCAAATATCGAACTCGGCCCACAATTCTCCGAAAAGCCTTTTAACGTTCCAAATATATAAGAGCGCGCGAAACCACAAACTTGTTTACGTGCCTTGACTTACAAAAATACTCGTAGCCTTTACGCTGGAACCAATATAATCACCCAAAATTAGCATTAGCAATTTTAATGTAAATAAATCGATGATAGTGAACGGCATTGGCGCCGCGCGGGCGACTACCGCGCTACGCGGCCCCGCGCCTGCGCCTGCGCAGCCCGCAATAATTGTCAGCAATCATTTGTTTATTGGCGCTTAAGCTTCATCATTTCGCACTACACTCATTAACGATGCTATTTTAAGAAAGCTCGTCTGTTAGCGTGTCCCACATCGGTTCTACGCTAACGCTACTCTTGATATAAATGTGAGTTCACTAAAATTAGGAGGATTGATAAACATTGACCTCTTTCCTTGTTCTCTAGAGTTAGTCACGTAAATGTATGATAAAACCGCACGTTGATTTTTTATTTCGTTTATTTACATTTAACACTTTAATTTGCAACGACATGATGCGCCAGGGCGAGAACACACACGAGCCTTTCTCAGAAAGTAGAACAGCATGCTGGTGAACGTCGTCAGTCAACTAAATAAGTAGCCATCGAGCAAATGTTTATCAAGTGAAATATAACCACTATTCAACTCATTAATTACCATCAAAAATATTAAGTAACAGATCCACTAATATAAAATATTACCTAGGTTGCTACGAGCGGTGATACTAACAGATTGTTTTAGCAAAAAATTGAAACTGTCGTATTACGTAAATATATTGCTAAACTGGTGACGTAATACCTAACTATCAATTTGGATTGCTTGACTAGTGCTACTTTTGTTTACCTAGACCATTAGGTGCGCTAAGAATTTGTTTGTTGCCGAGTGACCGTTCGCCGACCCGGAAATAGCACTCTTTAACAGAAAACAAATAGTTGAGTAGCTGCTACGTCGTTCAATCATACCATTGTTGTTTATTGGAGTGAAATTGGAAATAACGATTGGTTATTAAAGCATTGTACCTATGGATCTTTTTTTTCTGAGAAGGAATTGGTTCCTCGTGAACTCTGTCTATTCCAGTTTTTTTTGCGAAATTAAAAACCTCCAATTTAAGTTTCACCACGTCACGTAACATTGTTTCAGTTCTTTGTCTTCACTTAACTTACGTCCTCATACGTGTTAGGTGTTCAAAAGCTAATGCTATCATTAATCTGTCTCTCTATTTTAAATTCAACCGTTTAGTCTCAATTTGGTAGAACGCAGTGCACGAAATTGGCCACAGTGTTGCGTGTTCAGCGCACGTGATTCTCTCAATTCGTGTGGGCAGTCGCAGAACAAGGACTCCACTTGTGTGTTGTGATGTGACCCATTAAACGAACAAACACAGCCAACCTGTTCGTGTCGATATTCGCAGCATTCGCCGCCGACCAGAGATCGGCTTAACACAAGCAAACAACCGACGATGCCCTCCATAACCTCTTTTATCTTTCCATATAGGGACCCGCCCGAACTTTTTCTAAGAATCACCTAAATTGACTTTTGTTTTTTAGTTTAGTCTCTATCTTTGATAAATATTGTTAAAGCCAGAAAACTTGTAATGTACTCGTATTTTTAGAGTTTTAATTGGGAAGCAACGAAAAAAAGTGGAATAGTTTTGAGTGATGTGATTAATCGTGTTTTTAATGTTATAGGTTGTACTCTATATTTTGGAAGCGACTTTAAATTTAGAGTTTAGGTATTATACTCACGGAAAATTAAAATATTTTTTTGTCATGTCCTTTTATGGAGATTCTCACGCGGATTGCGCGGGCGCACATCGCGTGATCGCGTATGTGAGGTTTCCCGACAACCTCATGGGAATCTGCGCTGTTCGGTGATAATCACGCCAATGCATGGCTTTTTATTACCTAATAAACTGACCATATTGTAAGGCACAACTATCAACAATCATTTTATTAAGGTATTATTACTGAAGATATCGTGATGGCCCAGTGGTTAAGGCCTCGCCTCTCATGCACGAGGTTGTGCGTTCAAATCCGGGCAAGTACCTATATGACTTTTTCAATTCATATGTACTCTCTGAGTTTATCTTGGATATTACTGACATCCGTGAAGGAAAACACCGTGAGGAAACCTAGGTTTATAGTTAATATAAGTTTGAAATCACCAACCCGTCTAGAGCAAGCGTGGTGGTGGGAAGAGGCTTTTGTCCTGCAGTGGGACAGTAGCAGGCTGGTATTGTTATTTTTATTGCTAAAGCTGGCTGGAGCAAATCAGACGATAGATCTCAAAGGAAGTAGATATGCTACGAATTTATGGTCTCGTAGCCACGCACCGAAATAGAATTTATAGTATACATAAATGTACAGATAATAGCACTAAGCTGCTCGGTATTCGCTACATTGCTCGGCTAAAACCATAAATAGAAGTTGTTTTGTCATCGTATAATAAAACAAGCTAAGGATTGCAGACGACAAAAAAAAGAATCGCACAAACGCCGGCGGCCTGCTCAGTGCTGCTTTTATTACTTCACGAGCGAGGCGTTTTCTTTTTAAATTTCAATGAAAAATCATACGCACACGCACTGGCATTAAAAAACTTGCATTCCACCTTACCATTAAAGATGTGTGTTCCCAGAAAATAAGCGCCTGGAATGCAGCTGTGCAAACTACTTCATTAGGGGACCGCGGGAATAGAAATAAACCATCCACCACCATTATTTTTAACATAAGAAATCACTATTAATGGACAAGGATCTAAAAGTCGCTTCACTGTTTCATTATTGTACGGTTTTCATATTTTGTGGCTGGTCATTTATTGCTATGGTTCTTCAACAGATTAAATTCTCCGCAAGGCGAAACTCGTCTATATAGAAGGTATGCAAGAAAATATAAGTCCTGCAGTGTCCTTTTCAACTAAATAGCTCCCAGGACTGGATGATGTAATCTGTAGTTGAAAGTGAGGCATAATCTGCTCAGGACTGTAAGAACTTTGCACCGAGTTCTTGTACAGACTTCACAATGATAAACAGTTATATCCTCACCTACATATCTAACCTAACCAGATTACAAAATAATAACCTTGCTAACATTAACTCAATCCCTTTAGGCATTGCTAAATCTGAGCAATGAGCTTGCATAACATAAGATATAGAAGCTGTCTTATCTGTTACTTCACAGGTTCCTCTGTCGAAGACTGGAAAAAGGAAGAGAGAGAGGGGGAGAGGTTTGCGAATTGAAAAACGATTGTTGCACCATTGCACTCATTTTGTCGTTATTTCGAACTTGTATGTATGCGTCACACATTTGGCTACGTTCAAGAGTGTCTGTAGCAGCAAAGGAATGTGCTTCGTGACCGGTCAGTTCGTCTGAATTCCCACGACTCGAGACCTCAACAAATTATTTTTATTTTCACCGCCACAGTATCGCTACAACCCATATATATTGTGTATATATTGTGTATCTCAAGCTACAACCAATACAAGATTAGGTTAGGTTCAGAGGTCGAACATATCCAGGAACAAGTCGCGACTTGTCCAATCCAGTACGCAGGAGTTTATATTTAGAACATTGTATTCATATCACACATTTTGTGAGCTGATAAAATTGTAATACGCTGAACCAAGTTGATAAACATTTGTGGAGCTGCACGAGTGGATATTTTTTGTTTCGCAGGAAAAACTTCATTATAATAATGTGCACGCATTGACACTGGTTTGATGAATTCGATTTGAATCACTCATTCATTATCACCGCTAGTATAAAGTGCACGTCTTTACCCCTCCAGTTGCCTATTATGTAAGCCCACACAACGATACTTATGTAATGATATTGAATCAATTACGACGAGTATGGTGGATAGTACCGCGAAACGCAAAAAGTAATGGACGCGAATAATTCATGGTGTGTGCGCTCAGCTTTACATTGAATGCTTTCAAATCGCACAAACAATCGAGTGTACGCATCGAATTCCTTTTTCAAATATTTCTTTTTCTCATTTCGCCGTTTCCTTTTCTGGCTTAGTGCCACATGTTTTATTGATGTCCAGTTCATTGATATGGCTGGCTCGTTCAGGCGGTGGGTGAGTGGCCACTTATATGAGCCATAAAAGGCCTAGCCTTGGCCATATGGGGAAGCCGTCACACAGCGAATGCATTCATGCGCGCGCGCATATCAGATCGACGGGTTACAAAACAAAGTGACGGGCGAATTTGTTATACGAGATTATACCTACGTGATCCCTTGTGGCATTGTTTGTGAACATTTTAAATCACAGGGAAAATTCTTTGAAAAACTGCGCACTGCCAAAGAAGGCCATGATGTGGAAAAAGGTAACTATTGAAGCATCTTACTTTAATGAATACTTTCGCGTTTCAATCTGAACGCTGTGATATTTTCTGGTTCAATCATTTTTAAATTTTCTACTGCTCCCTATTGTACCTACGCTCAACTTTATGGTTCAATGGTTTATCGAATAAGGATAGGTACTTACTATGGCTAGATATTAAAATACCAGCTGTTGCCCGCGATTTCGTCTGTGATCTAGGATGAAAAGTAGCTTATAAGGACATAAGCTACTTTTTATTACCCAGGTCATGGTCTATCTGTGTGCCAAATTTCAGTCAGTTCAGCCGTTTTAGCGTTAAAGCGTAACAAACAAACAGACAAACTCACTTTCGCATTTATAATAGTAGTTAGGATTGTCGGTACACACAAGGACAATATAGCTACCTATACAGAAAGTTGTCTACCTGAGGTATTAATTTATTTTCGAGATTTTATAATACCTACTGTAATCTCGATGAATTTTAATAAATGACTGTACGATGTCGAAGTGTATAGGTATTTGCATCTTGTTATTAATCTATATTTTAATGTATCAGTCATTTAGCCAGTTGGTGTAACTGCAAAAAAAAAAAAAAACACAAATAAATAAAATTCAGTATAATTTTTTGGTTCTTATATGAGGTCTGGTCTGAATTGTACAACGACATGTAGTGATTTTGAGCAAAAGCCTTTTTTAAATGACACTAAATCTTTCCTAACAGCTCTACTGCTTTAAGTAATTTTCCTCAAATATCAGATATTTCACTATAACTAACCGCGTTTGGTCAAACTGTCCGCTATGTACAACAGCTAAAAATGGAAAACGTGATCAATAGTCCTACGCGGTTTCTCTTAGTCCGAATCTAGTTTTGCCCTATCCCGAAACGGGCATACAGTAATGCACATTTTCCATATTAATATTAAAGGTGAATGTGAAAGTAACTCAGAGCTTTCACGGCTAAACAACGAAAACGACCGATTATAATGTTTTTGGCACACATACGTTTCTGCAGGACATGGCGTACCTTTAAAGTAGGTACTGAATTCTATTACCGGCAGAGCCACAGGTGTTAATGAAATACTTCTGTCTATTTTCTCCACCTTTTTGACCCAGGATTGATTCTTATGTGATTGCGGAATGAAACCAATGCTTACTCACTTCCAAAGTTGTAAAGGAAAACATTTAAATATTTTTTTATTAGAATCCTAGCAAAGCAAAGCTTTAGTGAAGTGAAAAAAATAAAGAGGCACTGCTTTAACATTTAAGAGAGTCAAGATTCTTGATAATGTAATTCTGCTGTATCTCGAAAACGAAAACGATTTTGGAGCTGTTTCTTAGTTTTTGGTTTGTAAAAACGTAGATCTGAACGAAAAATGGCCATAATTTATCATGAAGGCCTCGATAAACATAAGGAAGTTTCAATATATGTCTCAGACACAGCACTAATTAACCCATTCCATATACCTGCGTACGTTATATAAATATTAGGAACAACCGCAAAACCTAAATTGCTGGAACAAATCGAGGTTTCTACATTTCTATTTACACCGAAGTTTCAGCAGTTCCACTTTCGCACATCGATGTTTCTTTCAACGGAGCTGTTAAGATCACACCCAGTTTACGTATTCACAATTTATAGGAGCATGTAGGTAGGTATACTAGGTGTTTATGTATTACGAACGATTCCCAAATGGTGCTTAACAATTTACATAACATGTAAATGTGTGTTGTGTGTAAGCAAGCAAACAGCGGAGCCGGTCGAGATGGCTGGCTGACCTGTACGACTGTAGTGTCGGCGTACACTAGACGAAATAGTATATGCCGTGCACGTGTCGCTCAGCTGATAGAGCGAGAGGAACGAGGGGAAGACACCCTCCGCCCGCCTCCACGCCCGGTCGCCCGAAGGGAAGGGAACCGACGCTCTATCGATATACGATGAAAATCTCTGGGGTTTTAGATATCATTTCGTACGAGAAAAACAAGCAATACTCGAAGGCCCAAAATTAATATTAACGCCAACCCTGAGATATATAGACGCTTGTACGGGTAGTATGAAACGGCTAACTAGGCTAGTGTACAGTAGGACCTAAGCTCTCCTCTTACAAAAGACAGCATATTAAAACCGGGTATGCTTTTTTGAACAGAATCCCGACGTGAAACTTAAGGATCTTGTATCTAATCTGGGTTTGCATTCCTGTGGGTATCGCAAGGAATTGAAGGTGGCTCTGGCACTTATTTCGAAAGAAAATACAACGTCTCTGGAAAGGATTCTACTAGATTACAAAAATATTTGTATACCGCTCTCGTAAACTAATGGCAATTTGAGACGACCTTCTAAGGACACTGTCTTTCCTAAAGTTAAAGAGGCATTCCAATAAACACCGATGCCAACATCAAAGAATTATGAGTCACAAGAATACTGTTATAGCCCACTGCTACATTTACATAAAAATGTTAACCATTCAACGTGATTATTGCATAAGCCACTAGATACATACTAAGAAGAAATGTTTGACATTCTTGTGTAACATTTATATTTGAAATTACTAATGAATGCCGTTAAATCTTCAAGGCAAAATGTAGAAGCTGTGTTATGTCTAGTGGACATCGATAGTAGGCAGTCGTAGGGCCGGGGCACCGCCCTACTGACGCACGTGTCTCGCGGCCAAGGCTGCGTCGTGAAAGCTCTGTGTGTACACCGCCCACGCTCGCGCTCACACAGCCGCGCTGCCTCCACACTCACACACTCACCCAGCGCCCGCGCCTGTCCGCGTGCATAGCCTTTGCCGGCTCTCTGTTGCCAAGCCTCGTAGCTTCGTACTGTCATACACTCATTGTGTAGCGACTGTCACACACACCACGTGCCTCTGTGTGAGTCAACACGGATTGTTTACATGTGTGTTTGTTCTTCGAGCTTCGTAACTTGTTTGGACAAATTCTTAGAATCACACTAATGCCGGTGCGGTTATCTGGCTTGAATTTCGTTGATCGTTCTTCCTTGTCATACTGACTGGACAACGTAAAACACATTACTAGTTGTGTGATAAACATTCCACGTCTGCTGATAGCTATTGAGGTAGTTGGACTCAGCAAAATATTTTTACAGTAGATATACTAAGTACGACACAACATGGATGTAGTATAAATTTGAAAATTTTCATTCATTAATTTCAATTTTACGAATGTATTTTGTTATATGACTTAACAAGCTATTGTGTTTGCCTAAAGATCATTTTCGCCTAAATAAGTAATAAAGATGGGTGATTTTGAAGGCACACTCAGTTCGGATGGTGATCGGTTTTACGAATTTTGCCGATGCTACATCTAAGTTGTGTCGTACTGTATACATGTCTGTAATAAGAATATATCAATTCATAATACAAAGCAAATATGAAATTCCTGCAAGTTTTTTACTTACGAATACAAGACGTGTATAATCTACTAGAAGATAAAACTTCTGACATAAAAAGTTTCAGTGCTGAAGTTGAAGCATAAAATAAAACAAAGAATATAATAATAACATTTTCGCAGTATTTGCTTTTTTGTGCAAAAGATAAAGCTTTTTAATTAACGTGTAGGAAACAGGCGAGTTAACGTAGACTATATTGCTGCCAACTTGTTTTGACTTGTTCGTAATACAATGATCTCATATTTCCATGTCTATGCCTACATCCTACATCCAGTTCAGTCAGTAACTACAACGATAAGAACTGACTATATTAATTATATTAAAATTAGTCATACCACCATAGGTATGTTTATATTAATAAATATTTTTTATAATTCATGCACGGTTGTCCGGTTAATAGCTTGGAAAAATAACACTTTAAATCATTACAAAAGCTTAACGTTAACAGCAAAGACCTACCATTGTTTATTCACGAAGATGGAAAAATTCACACCTCTTAACGTCACTCATACAAAATTCAAAAGTGTTAAGTACTTTTCCACATAACACTTACATCTTAAATGTAAAAATTCAATCCACGTAAAAGTAAAATCTATCGAAAATGAGATTAAAAGCCTCCGGGCTCTTAAAAGCATTTTACTCGGGGCTATCATTAGGAAATGCAGTCTCTTGTCAGGTTGGCCGCGCGACCATTGTAATTTGGTCTCCCCTGGTACTAGCGAGCTTCCCTTAGCTGAGTACGTCCGACAGGGTGGTGATGTACTAGGTCTGGGGGATCTTTTTGAGTGGTTTTGTCGGGGCGACGGCTGCGGGGGTTGCGGGGCAGCCGGGTGAGGGGTGCGGGCGTGCCCTTGCGCGCCTGCATTTGGGTTACCGGGGCGCCGTTGCATCCAGCCCCTGCTGACGAGATATCGCGACCTGACCTATATTTCGACAAGGTATGCAAATACACCCTGTTTACTGTGTTTACTCATTGGTACATAATATTTACCATCCTTTGTTTACGCCTATACCAACACTAGTAACTCTTTTAATCGTTATTTTATTGTAGATTTATAGTAAAACGAAGCTATTCTACGTTCCTATATAGTGTTCACGTTTATTCTGTAAGCTCAAAGCTTTTCATGTTTTTTTTTAATTTGTAACATTTATATACAACCTAAATTGCGATTTAGTGAAATGTGTACCTACGTACCTGTAGTTACATATTAACTCACCAATACTGAAAGTTTGTAACGTATTCTCTAATGTAAATATACCTTAGTGTTTATGTTTACACATTAATTTAATCAAATTCATACTAGCCCTAGCAACTACAACATCTAGGTACAGTCAATCGCACATCAGTGGTAACACTGCTACGAAATAAAGGCTGACAGCCTATTTATTTCGTAGCAATAAGGGCGGTTTTCGCAGTGGAAGTAATAATTTTACCACTCATGTGCGGTTGAATATACTATATAGTATTATTGTATATCATATGATAATATGATACAAACGTCAACTACTTTTGCATATTGTATTTCAGACTACAAAATACATAGATATACAATACTGTGTTGTAGACTTGTAGAGACTTGTATCCCACTAATACTAAAAACAGTGCTACTTTCGACAACACTCATTCAAAGTGATAAACAAGAGTATATTATTTTTCCCAATCGTCCTAATGACCCAATTCCAGGGTATGAATGATACCCCGGCGGGCACGAGGAGGAGGCACCACCCCGTGCGGGGCGCGCCGCATGCCTGGGAGACGACGCTGACGCCTCAGAGGAATGTGCCCCTGAAACCACATGCTTTATTATTTCTACGACGTACATTTACCACGAAAACTACTCCACGTCCCCAGCTCATTATGGCTGTAAAAGCCCAAATTTCAGAAGCTTATTTGGTTAGCAAGCAATCACTTATTCAGAAAGGATTTGTCAAGAGACTGCCTCTCCCAAGACGTAATTGGGATATCAGTCTGGTTTCGCCTCCTACGTTGAAATCGATAGGTAGGTACGCGTGAAAATATTTGTTTGAACAGGAGTAGGTATTACTATTATTAGAGCGGAGTGTGTGGCGGCTAACAATTCATTAGGTGTGATGGACGAGCTCATGCAGGACTGTTACGGTACTCACTCGCCCAGCTGACATTACGGCGAATCGCCGATTGACTGCCATGACACTTATCGCTCCCTCATTTATATTATGATGGCCACATGTTTATAGAGCGTATTAGTTCCTTTACGTTACTAAAGGCAAGTCGACTTGCAGTTACTTACAGTAAGTAGACTTCTGAAAATTTACTCCACTTAGTTGGGTAAGTAAAATTCCTAGAAATTTCAGCGCTTCTTAAATCATGATATTATGAAGTAAACATGTGTATGTAATACTATACCTACTTTCGTATTCATAACGGTTTGTTATAGGAAGCTAATGGTTTCTGTGAAATAAATCATAACCATAACTACCTATCGGAAAAACTATTTCAACAAAAAATCCCTTTGATAGTTCTTATTAAATTGTTGTCTATCGTAAGTATCCATTTAATAAAAACCATATACCTTTTGTTGTAAGCAGAGTCTGTAAAATATGTTTTAAAAACCGGCCAAGTACGTGTCGGACCACGCACAATGAAGGGTTCCGTAGTTGGGATGAATTTATCCAAAGAACAAACTTAACTTTGTAGTTGAAAAACACGTTCTCCCATACGGAACTGCAAATGTAAGTTGGTCAATTATTACTCGTTAATTTGTAAAGTCTACTTAGCTGTGATAGTTTTCCTTTTAATTTCGTTATATGTTGAGGAGCTCGTGGCTAAGTAACAACAGCCGCTCTGGTCGATCCATCAGGTTAACCTACGCTTGCCGGGTTTGGTCAGTGGTTGGGTGACCATCTTTACAATGCAAAAAAATAAAAATAAAATACATCGTGAATCCTCCGTGCCTCGGAAAGCACGTTAAGCCGTTGGTCCCGGCTGTCATTCGTGGATCTTTGACAGTCGTGACGAGTCGTCAGCAGCCCGAAAGTTTGACACCAGTCTTACCAAGGGGTATCGTATTACCCAGTTACTGGGTTGTGGAGGTCAGATAGGCAGTCGCTCCATGTAAAATACTGGTATTCAGCTGCATCCGGTTAGACTGGAAGCCGACCCCAACATAGTTGGGAAAAGGCTAGGCAGATTGATTGATATGTTATAGGTACTACTGCCGTGAATTTTTTAACATAACCAAAACCAACAATTTAGGTGGCAGAGCCAAAAATTTGCACTTTAAAGCCAAACAGATCCCAGAATCCAAAAAACGTTTTCACAAACTCATATTTATCAAATATATTTTAACTCATATTTTTGAACGCATCCCAATTTCTTTTTTTTTCATGATTTTATTTTACTTCTTTGTCGTCGTGATTAATATGTATACCCATGCCAAATTACAGCTTTCTAATAGCTAAGCCGCGGATAGACAGACAGCGGACGGACATCGCGAAACTATAAAGGTTCCTTGTTTACTACGGAACCCTAAAAAACTAAAGGTTCGCGGATTATGCTAAAGGGTTAATAAAGTCAGTCTGCCTTTTATGGTTTCTCTAAGTATAGCCTACTAGAAAATTCTGTGCCTAACTACTTAGTTTAGTAATAATGTATAATTAATATCCAACCTTTAGCAGAATAATCCTTAGAAAATATTTAATGTAAGCTCAAGGTTTAAACGTAATTATTTCAATGATTACACCTCGCCTACAGGGCTACAGTTTATTAATATAAAAATTAATGTTCTTGGATAAGGCTTTTGCTTCTATTTATATTAGGGAGGATCTTAACATCCGTTTCTGTAAATAGTAATACAAGATCTGTTTACCTGTTGGGTTTACGTTGTACTAGTTAGGTTACCTATACAGTATGTATCAGAAAGGTGTGGTCAAATTTAAGACGCAGACATATCGTCGATCGTAGGTTCAATTGAGGTAAGGGACAAAATACCCAAAATGAGTAGAGTATACAGTTTTGTTCAGAATTTTTCGCTCTTTCGAATGGTGTATATGAAAAAATTCTAGCTTAAGAAAAATGTCCCCTGCCCTACTGATTTTTTGGATCCAAATTTCGAATCAGCCCCATAATAACAATGTATCTGAAAAACTATGCAATATATCAATTTTAATGGTGTAATTACCGCCGCCAATCCACTTCAACTAAGGTAAGGGTCTTCCTAATCAACGAATTACCATTACGGATTACCGAGTACGTCAAAAATGTGTACTTCATTTTCTGTCAAACAAGTCCTTTACACAATCTTTTATGAATAGATTGGATCCAACGTAGAGGTCAATTTAATGTAAGGGACGGGACTACGAGATACTTGGTCAGTAAGGGACATTTACAAACAAAATACGTTGGTGTAAGGGACGTCTATTTTCCTAAATAGCTAACTTATTTAAATAAATGTACACAGGTAGATAGAGCACTAAAATACAAGATTATGTGTGAAATCAGATCCGAAAAAGGTTTATAAAAAAAAAAAAAATGGGTGATTTAGTCCGAAAAAAAACTTTGTCGGCCTCTCCTGAAAAATCGTATTTTGTCCTTTACCTCAATTGAACCTACGGTCGACGATATACCTTGAGTGGTTAGCTTGCGTGTTCTGTACTGAGCTCACGCAACGCGTCGTACGTCCAGCCAATAATAGGACTCGCTCATCAAGGAGCGCTGTCCCAAATTAGACGCATTATTAATTTATTATACATAAAATAAAATGTATTTTAATAAAACACCTATACTAAAATATCAATAATTAACTTATCTTTAAAATGTTGCAGGTTTCAGTAAAATATGCTTGATCGATTTTGCATGATTCTCAGTTTATTATCCGCGTTAGGCATAACTTTACAAATTAATTTCATTATAAACAAAATCTAAAATATTCTTCTATTAAGTTATCAAGAAAATGCTCTAATTTAACATATATTTTTTGCAAATCATGAACACTACTCGTTTAGACGTAATCTTCAGCATAAAAACATTTAAAAGTCGGTTATCGTCGCCGTAAGGATGTGGTACAGACCACCAAACTGAACTACTTTCTCCATGGGACCAACATCATAATCGCAAAAAATTGACAATTATCACATGCAAAACTTCAATACCAACTCGACCCAAATGTAGGGTGATTATTTTTTCGCGACGACAATGTTGGTTCCATAGACTAAGTAAGTAAAGTTCAGTTTGATGGTCTGTTCTGTTTTGCTGAACTGGGCCTCTTTGGCGCAGCCGTGAGGCACACTCCCATCTAATTTCTTCTTACATCGCATACTACACTTTTTATTTGATTAAATAATTGTGTAATTGACCTGTAATTGAGTGTGCATTACAGGATAAGGGATATTATATACGTTTTTAATATTGTAAAAGGTAATTGTAATTTAGCTCGTTAGTAATCCTTAAATAATTAAAATTTTAATTTTTTATCTGCTGTGTAATTATATAGTGTGCATTTTCTAGTATGTGTTAAATAAATGTATTTTCTTTCTTCTTTCCTTCTTCCTTTATCACACCCTTAAATTTGACCACACCTTTCTGATACAACCTGTAGAAAAACGATTTAAAGAATTGGTATTAAAATAGCAAAGATTCTTTAGAATAAAATTGCACCAGAGTTGCATCATAATTATGATACAAACTTGCAGTAATGACAACAATTTACGGAACCACTCCGACATTTCAACTATTCAGACAGTTTGCTTCCTACGCAACCATTTTTATCAATCATCACACGCTGCAAACATATTTCTCTGAACTTAAACAAGATTTGTACAAAATATAAACATTTGGCTAATAGAAAATATACAGACACTGCAAGCACTCTGCACTCTGTTATTAGTGCAGCAGAATTAATTTACTATTGGATGTTAGCAATCAATTGTTAATAGACTGCTTTACTGTCTGTAAAGTTCAACAATTCAATTATGTAGTTCCTTTTCAATTGTGCACTTGCGACTCATTTGTCAACGTCAAAGGATTATCAGAGATGCAACTCATACGCTGAAGGAATTTTAATCACTCGAATTAGTGTACGTACGATTAATTACTACATCTTGATTATCCTTGATAGTAAAAAGATACGTTTATCATACCAACATAGTCATTTTGATATTAAAACAAACATGTAGGAGAGAAAAAAACAGGTAGGTTTCGTTATCTATTTTCCTTAAGTCAGAATTTTAGTGTAAAATATTTTGATAAAGCTGGGATGTCTATCTAAAAGAAATTGGTCGATTAGCTGATTGCGTCAGCTGCTAGATTTTATCAGGAATGATTGCTGTCTGAAACACATATATTTTCAAACACGACTAATCTTTATGAAATAAATAATGGTCGAACAGAAAGAACTTTCATTTGAAACTGTTGAGGTTACATATTTATAGCAGGGCTGCATGGATCACTTCGCGCAATCAAACGTTTGGCATCGCCGGAGGCTGACTGGCAGTGCAGCCACCGACATTAGTGCGTGTCACTAAGACGCGATAATAGCACGATTAATCGTCGCCGGAGCTCATTCATTGAATAAGAAACTACAGAAGAACTCCTGCAGACCTAAAAAAGCAGGGTAAAGTTAAAATTTCTGAGTCAAAAATTTTCAACCGTTGATTTTAGACCCAGAAATTATGTAGGACTAGATGAAATTGTAAGACAATATAATGCAAATTTTCTCTAGTATCGGCATGAACTATACATTTAAGGATCCATCATGACGTGGTGGAAATATAAACAATCAGCTGGGAGGAAGCAAAGCTGACAGCCCATGATTCGCCGGACGTAAGACACGTTTTGTGGAGAGATCGAGTCATGATCCAGTCCTTTCAAACTTCACTCTAGTATTAGTGATGCTTCCCCATCGCTAATCAACTTTAGTTTGTTGACTGTGTTGCGAACCCCTAGATATTTCTTTTTTTTACTGCTGGTAAAGGATCAGATGATGGTGACTTGATTTCTAAACTCCACGAAACTTGTTGTTTGTACTTCTGCATGTCTATTTTAAGTGGTATCACAGTATGCGCACGCGCTGCTGCCACTGCCGTGACATTTGCGCGGATCATTCGCACGCAGAACAATGGGGATCATGTAGTCGTCATATTTATGTACACATTCATATAAATAAATCTTATTTAACAGTTTACATCGTGACTCATACAGTCCGTTCAAAAAAATTAACATAACTCTACATAAAAGCTAGCTTTTTAATATTTTTGAATGATGTAAAAGTGCATTCATTATGTTAACTACCTACTTTTTTTTGCCAATGTTATGCATTTTGTATTAACTACAAAAATTTGTTTCACTAGCTTCACCCTCAGACGTTTAATGTTGCTAATGTTGGGCTTCCCACTTAAATAAACGAGCATCGTTTGATCAACGAGTCTTAGAAATTCATGGAAATATTTCAGTGCTGGGAGATGGGTTTGGGAACTTGCTATCTATTGTATTATTATACTCCTCATACCTAACAGCTTTTGTACAGTTACACAAACAATGGGTACTGTTACTCTTTAAGAATATCCTTTCTTTGATATGAATTCATTATGCTGATACTAAAAGATTCACATCTTAAAATAAGCTTAATGAAGTCAAAATCAGAGTACAATGTGACAATCTAAACTTAGCGTGTGTTCACATCGCACATTGCGCTGCGCTGGCCGGCGCTGCTCTTTCGTTTGAACGTAGGTACACTGGCTGTAATTAAAATAACTGGTAATGAGTGGCGCATTCTTAGTCGTGGACACGACACAGATGTATTGCCAGTACTCGTACATTCTCAGCCACCTTCGGTGTCACGAATCAGCCGTTTGTTAACACGATCAGGATATACGATGGGTGGTCCTACACTCTGCTAGATATTTAACTGGATTTATATAAGGAAGTGCACGTAAACAAGGCGAGCTCGTTCCTAATGAGCTAGCACGTCGCTTTGAACTCGTACCTATTTCAGTCAAAGAACAATGTTGCTTTGTCGTTCTGGGAAAAATAAATCTTCACACGGTTGGCGCGTCGCTGTGTTTACTATGAAAACTTGCGGCTCGTGTTTCTTTCGTTACAACACGTATAGGTTTTGCAGTATTGCTATTGTTACATATTTCAGTTGACATTATAGATCGTCTTCACGTTCTCACTTTACAGTTGTAGCAACACGCACTCAATATTAGCGGTACTAAACTAGCTAACCAGAGTAGGTAGAAATGTATCGAACGCTTGATACTCTCATAAGTAAGTACCTAAGTATATTTTTTGGCACACATTGCAATGTAAACGCAGAAGAAATAGCCAATAAAGTTTACGCTCGCCCCGATTGTAAGTCCTTGATAAAAAATCAAACGCTAATATTATACCGTCTAACAAATAGTGAAACTGAAATGTTTATCTAACGGCTTCTCTCAACGCGTCGTTAAAAATATATCGCGGCACGCACCAGACTGTAGTGCAAATGTAATGATAGCAATTTATATGGCAAACAAATAGAAACTAGACGGTGATGCGTAGGTTTGGGCGGAAATAGCCCAGCGGCCGCCCAGACTGACTGAACGCCCTCGCCAGAGAAACAAGAAGAGTGGCGTACCTACTGGCGTGGCGGCGCGACCGGCGCGCGGCGTGGAGCTGCCACCGCGCCGCCTACCGCCTGATTAATTATATCATAACATGTAATGGCTACATGAATATCTGCACTACCTACATTAATCTGCACCAAAATATACATATTCATATTTCAGGTTACAACGAAACTACTGTTCTATTTAGAAACTTTGACAAAAACGATTTCAATAAAAATGTGCACAGGCAATACGTTCTACATAACAGAGGCTGTACTGTACAGCTAAGCCTTTATCGTGTAACCTCATAAGGATGCCTAGCTCATACCTGGGACCTCGTCCTTGACTAACCACTGCAGTTTTCCCGCCCATATGTTCCACTATTTATGTTAGGTATACCTCAAGAAAATAATATAGATCGAACAGCAATTTGCAATGTGTAATGCCGGTCTAATGAGACCAGTTATCTCAGTTTAATTTAAACAAGCTTAGGTAATTAACTAACTAATTAGAAATGAAGTAGCTATATTTTAATGTTTTTTTGTCGGATCATTCTGTGATTCGTTCTGGCTCTACATACATACTCTGCAAATTTGATCCTAATCAATGAGTTAAAATGGATAAGAACTGAATAATTTAAACCTGCATCACAGCAGCTCATATTATTTGCAATTGCAAGACATAGATTTTCCACGAGTTTCGTAATGCTCTTTTGCTTTAAGTAATGCATAGAATTTTAAGCAGTACTTGGACAGCTTGAAGTGACAATAGCAGCAGGTAGTAAGCTATAGCCATCTACGTATAGTCCACAACGGCGATCATTATTCTCTTTAGAATTTTACAACTTAATTATCAGCACTCTCTTTGCATACAAGTTGTTTCTGCAAATGGCTGCGAGGCATGCGCAGGCACACACCTTGAATTCCTTTCCATAAAATAAAAGAGGCGTGACACTCAGATTATTTCAGATATTTTTCCTTGCCTATATAGTTGTAGCACAAGTTTAAAGTGAACTTTGGAGTAATTAATGGTTGTGAATTCAGCTGCTTAGTGGTTATGTACAGGGTCCGATTAGCTCCGCCAAGATTTTCTTGGGTATTTTTGATACTGAAAATCTCAGTTAATTGCAATTACGGTTCCGATAAACGAACCATGATAATTGGTGATAGGTTCATCCCCCAAAGACGTAAAAGCAGACCAAGAAAAGGCGTGTTTGCGGCGTAATTCCTCTATCTACCTGCATCGCTTGTACGTTTCGGAATGATAAAATTGAGTAGTCGGCTTCCATCAGGCAGGGTACGTCAGGTATAATGGTGCATATTATGCATTCGGTGTTCATATTTGCATGCTGTCGACACCGCGCCGCATATAATTCGGCATAACGTCTGGCGGGCAACGAACAGGAATAGTCTAAATGGCAGACTATAATAAACCCCAATATATTTTACTCTACGTTGTAAATTAATGTTTAAGACCAACGAACTATAGAAATCTGAGAGTTATTATGATGTTACGTGTCTAAGATTATGCTGAGAAAGCACGTCCCTATCTCCTATCATACTTATTCATAGCTGTTTCCCGTTATCAAGTTAACTAAAAGCTAAGAAGTCTGAACTTCTAACATGACCATATAATTGTTTTGATCCTATCTTTATGGAAAAATCTCTCACGTTTCCCAAAAGCTCGATAAAAACATATGAGCTTACAACTAAAGTACTTTCCGATATCTACTCACATCGTTGAGAAGTAGGTACGCTAGGTGCCTTCAGTCCTACGCATGTACTTACACTTTCCTTTAGCTATATTTCAAGAGATTTTTCAGTAAAAATGCAAGCTCTTTTGCATCTCCGAGTGCCTGCTTAAAAGCATTGTATTTTCGCTTCAAAACAAAAATTGTACAATGCTTTTAAAAGTACAAACGTCGGACTACAGTTTTGTCGGCGCTGAGACCGTAGTATCTATAGGTGTACTTTGGTTGTCACTACTTTTTGGACTTCGGCATGATAGATGCTTAGCTATAAAAATATACGTCTTTTAAAGCGAATATCTTATTGTAGAAGCCACAGAAAAGTTACCCTAGAAAAATAAACGAAACAAAAAAAAAATGGAGTTATTTTTATTTAATGTTCAAAGTATTCTATTCTACAGTACGCACGCTCGGAAAATTCCATTTGTACGTCAAGATTGTATAGGTGCCATTTTAAACCGTTTTCCCCAGAAAATCAATAAATTATTTTCATTTGAGTTCCATCATGGCTTCAAATTCATAAAACTTAAATATTTCATGATTAGTTAGTGGCTTTTTTATATTACTTGATAGTGATAACATTACCAGCCCGCCGATGGGAATTCCCATCGGTAAAAATGACTTCCATTCAAACTTAATTAATTAATTAACCCCCTTATTAACCTTAATTTAACCCCTTTATTGAATAGGATGAATGAATTTTCAAAATCCTCCCTAAATGCGTAAGTAAGTAAGTTATTAAATTGCGGAGATTCTATAGGTATTCGGGAAGTTTTGCTTTATACTTTAAAAAAAGGCATTTAGATAAAACGCATTAAAGTTGAGGAGTGGGGGCTCGCTACGTCACAAGTCGCTATAAAATCTACTGGAGAGTGTCGTCATGCTACAGTTTAACTCAATGTATTGCCGTAATCCTTTAATAAAGTAAAAAAAACCGGCCAAGTGCGTGTCGGACCACGCACAATGAAGGGTTCCGTAATTGGGATGAATTTATCCCAAGAACAAACTTAACATTGTAGTTGAAAAACGTGAGATCATATTTTTCAAACTACAAATTTAAGTTGGTTGATTATTTCTCGTTAACCTGTACAGCCTACTTAGCTCCCATAGTTTTCCTTTTAATTTCGTTATATATACTACTGCTGTGAATTTTTTCACAAGTCCAAGTACAACCATTTAGCTAGAAGGGGGGGGAGACTTGACTCTAACAAAAAATTCAGTTAAAAGCTTAATATTTCGCAAACGGATCCCTGAATACAAAAATGGTTTTCAAAAACTGACTATATTTTTGAAAGACCTTTCTAACGATACCCACAACATGGGGAAGATGAGGAAAAAAAAAACATCCCCACTTTACGTGTAGGGTTATACCCTAAGAAGGGTAGGGTATGTTACCCTAAGAATTTTTTTTTTCTTGATTTTATTGTACCACTTTGTCGGCATGATTAATATGTATACATATGCCAAATTACAGCTTTCTTGAACTAACCGTCTCTGAGCTAAGCCGCGGATAGACAAACAACCAGACAGACAGACAGACGGACATGGCGAAACTATAAGGGTTCCTTGTTTACTACGGAACCCTAAAAACCAAAAAATAGTTGTCCAATATTTTGTAATAACCTATGCGAGGGGCAAAAAAAAATTTTCAACATTCCTATTAGAAGATAATTATTTGTTTTGTGCTGTTTAAGGGACTAAATCACAAAAATCTTACGGGTGGCTCGTGGCTCGTAATTGGAGAGTTAGTATACCTGCAGCTATTAGCGATGACGCGTGGGCTGGCAGACGTCTGCGCCCCAACACGGGCTTAACAAGTCAACAAACTACTCGCGAATAATAAAGATAACAATGTTATTATAGGTACCTATTTAGTACCATTGTTAGGATTTACTGTAGAAATCAAAAACAAGAGAAATTGAATCCGTTTTTTGAATTTTTGGAATTGGAGTTAGTTGTAGTAAATTGGCACCTGATATCTTGTTGTTGTTTCGATTTCTCTGAAATTGTCTAATTAAGGCTTTGGAGAACAGGTACTACTGATAAATAATACAATTAGGGTTGTTGTAGACTATGGGATGTAGGAAAGGTATGTTTTATTTTTAAATACTTTGCGTAGTTGGCAGATATAGGTGCAATTCAGTGAGGTTGAGGGTGAGTTTAGTTAGCATAAGTAGGTATTTTATTTTAACAGCGTATCATTTCAACCGCATTGCAAGCAATTCTGGTTAATTATCATAAAAAGGATCAAAATGACGTTGAGAACTGCGTTCTGATCAATGGGTTTGATAAGTAAAGTGATATAGCAGTAGGTAGATCACATATGTCGCTATGCGCGGGCGCACCTGCTCACGTCACGCACGGCGCGACGTTGTACCGGCTACCAACATTGTCCTCACAATGAACACGCACTATGTACCGAAGTAGGTGTAGGTTTATTATACTTTTAGCGAAGTGACACATGATGATAGGAACCTATTTAAAAAACCGATCTGTAAAGTAAGCATCCCCATTTCCTAATCATGTTTTCCTTCTTCGTCGTCACTTAGTAAAAATAAATAAAAAGAATAGCCACGTTTAAATCCGAAATATCGGATAGATATGAATATAATATAAATACCACTAGCTTTTGTCCGCGGCTTCGGCCGCGTGGATATCAGAAAATATTCCATGGGAACGTACTTACTGTTTACCGCAAATAAACGTATTTTCTTTCGTTTTTTTTCTTTTACTGCCGGGATTAAAAGTACCCTATGTGTTAATCCAAGTTATAAACTATCTGTGTGGCAAATTTCAACAAAATCCGTTCAGCCGTTTTTGCGCCAATCCGGACACGGACACCGGACACGGACACGGACCGGACACGGTTGTTTCGGGAGGTTGCTGTTCCGCATAAGGCGGGAGGAAACGCCCGGGTGTCACCACTGTGTGGATCGCCCGGAGGACACGGTGGAGCATACGGTGGAGGTCTGCCCGGCTTGAGCAGGGCACCGCCCGCCGTGTCCTCACGGAGGCGATCGGCGGCGGCGATCTCTCGCGTCCGGCCCTGGTTCAGGCCATGGTCCGGAGCGGGAGTGCATGGGAGCCCGTCACTTCCTTCTGCGAAGCAGTAATGCTATCGCGGCCCCTGCACACAGGCAACGGAAGGAACACGGATGGGTTTTAGTCAGTAAAAGTCTGACACACCCTCCCGCTCCGGCCAGAGCGGGAGAAGTTATGTGAAAATAGACGACCCAAAAAAAAAAAAACATAATTTTTGGCGTTCCCACACCTCGTAGAAATTAGTTTTTATTCAAAAATGTTCAATGTACAGTTTTGACTTCGTTACTATTTTATTATACTCGTACATATGTATTAATGTATAGATATAAATGTTAATATTTAATGATGCATCGAATTATAAAGTAGTCCTATCCCAAAGCACATAGAATGCTGATACGAAACCTTTCAATTAAATTATTTCAAAATTGATATTCGTAGGGTTACCAAGGGATTCATCAAGGAGGTTTGAGGAAAGCGTTCATTTTCAGCAGCTTTTCTCTTTAGTTCGATTTAACTCGAAGCGTGAACTTGGAAATTCTTTGTAAGACCATGGTACTATACCAAAAATACAGGTCCTGTTGGATATTCAATGTAAAACCTTATATAATTTTTGGAATATATGTAGTATCGTCCTATTATATTTTAATATAATAATATTATTATATTTTAATGAAAATTAAATATAGGGCGGTTTCAATTTTTATTTAACAGATAGCATAACATCACGCCTTGTTTCCCCGAAAGTTTAGGCAGTGGTGTACCCATAATAGGTATACCCACATTTCGCCAGTTATGTTTAAGTCCCATGTAACAGGGGGCGAGCCTATTGCCATCAAACGGACACAAATCGTGACTCCTGGGTTCGATTCCCAATATCCCTTTGGGAATCGAACTCAGTTCTTGCTGATGCATTTTATTTTTTTGTGCGGAAGTCGGTTTTCATGGTATGGGCATGTGATGCGGAGGAATGAGGAAAATGTCGTAAGGAAAGTTTTGAGTATGAATGTCGATGGCTATAAGAGTAGGGGAAGACCAAAGAAAGGATGGATGGACTGTGTGGAAGGTGATATGGATAGAAAGGGGGTGACTACCGAGATGACGACTAATAGAGAAGTAAGGAAGAAAGGGACATGTTGCGGTGACCACTAATAAATTGAGATAAGGCCAGGAGAGTGATGATGTTCTCTAGAACGTGTGACTAAAATTATTATCCGTAAGACTGAAAATTGTACTTCTCTAGAAAATTTGTTTTTACGCTGAAGTTAGTTTTTAGAGCTTTCTGAGATCACATTCTAAGTCAAATGGTTATATACGTACAGTGATATTTTAGAGGAATCATATTAAAATAATGACACCGATGCGATGTATCATTTGAATGATTTTTAGGAATTGAACCTTGAGCATGGAAGTTCTTAGCTAAGTAATCTCGTTGAAAAATGTGAAAAATAAGTATTATAAAATAGTTTTCTGTTAGGTCTTTTACATCCTGAAGCATAAACCCAATTTGTGCATCTCTGCGTAGAAGGTTTATCAAGAATAATGTCCACCATCAGCTTTCTCTTGTGTTTAACACCATTTAGATGTTATTATTCGAAATTGCCAACTGTCTTCCTTATCTTGTAGCTTTTACCATACCTACACCATTTCATCTTTCCCATTCAATCGTTCCTATGTACAGATAGTTCAACCTCTCTTTCTCCATATTTATCTGATAAAAAATCCACTACCTATACCTACCAATTTAATTACAGTACTAAATTGAATTTACATTTAACGTAAACACCAGTTCATTACATCCATTTAAACTTATATGCAACCCGACTTGTAGAACCACTACAAAGTTGAACATGCATTAAAAGGTTTCCATCAGCGCCGGGTAAAAAAAACGCGTTTGATTGTACTCTGCGCCTGAGCGTGGCCAATCGATCGATGGCCCTTGCAGAAGAGTTCAACGCGATGGTTACTTACAACATTACAACCTACGCCGTGTTCTGTACCTACTTTAAACTGCATTTTTATTACGGGTTTCTTTATCAAATTAAGATTATTTGGTTGTTTTTTGGTCAAAGTATGTTGTGGCTGAGCTTTAGTTTTTTATTGTTTTTGTTGATAGCAAAGTATGGTATAATTTTATAAATTCCTATGGAAAATAAAATCTTCAGGGGTTTGTTTCCATTCATCGATTTCTAACATCCTCATGTTATTTTGGCGTCATTTCTGCCTCTTTCTAGAATTTAATTTTTGGTTCCAACTTTTATAATTTGTTTGTGCGTGGGTTCGATGGTTCTATGATGAAACTGTTAATAAAAATTCAACATACTTCTCACAATGCCATGTCTGTCAGACCAGTTGTCGTAAGAGACCGAGCCATTATTGTGAGATAAGTCTTTTTATGGCTTATCTTAGCAACCGTTTCTCGAACACAATGGGAGCAAGCAGGATTACTTCTAAGTGCTATGCTACCGACAATTGTAGTTACAAGCTAAATGTTTTACCTTTTTTTGTAGTAACTCTAATTTAACTACAACAATGTATTCTTTTGAGTGGCATTGCTGCAATTATTATTAAGTCGAAAATGGACTATAGGACGTACTTGAACGTAGGTAGAGTCAACGAGCTGAGAATTTCTATTAAGGTCAATGATTAATCTTACAATGACTCTTATCTATAATAGTGTTACTTTAAAAAGTTGAAGAAAGGATATGAAGATGTTAGAATGATGCATGCTTCATATATGTATTATATGTGTAATTTTACCCAAGTTGTAATTCCTAACGATGATGGGGTAAAGTAAACTGTCTCGCTTCACTATTTAATGTTTGGTATAATATCAAATTAATGTAGAGTTCCTAAACGACCAGTACTTAGTGTATAAATAAAAAGTAGAAAGGTCCCAAAGGTAGGTATCATGAGCTCGACGCATGCCGTGACGTCACCGACATAGAATTATAGAACCGGTTCCAGAACCTTTCCATTGGAGATGTGTGGGAAATACCTGTTGCAGAGAGTACCTGCAATTACACACAGCTCAGAATATTGTCGCTAGTTGCAGAGCGGCCCATGCCTGGCACTACTGGCAGGACAGGAAACCGCTCAATGAGCGTGCTGTGGCCATACACAGTATCATCACGGAAGTAAACTTTCATATTATGTTGGAACGGCGAACACTCGTCCAACAACTCTACATAACAGCATCTCTCGAGCTGATTGATAACTTACGAGGCGTTTAACAGTTGCATTGCATCATGGGTTTACGTGGCGGAGCGCGACGCCTGCCGACAATATTCGGTGGCAACGGCCAACGCTCACACAAGAATTCATTTCGCCCGAGAAGTGTTCGGTTTCAGTCTGGCACGACGAGCGCTCATATTGCATTTAGTATTTATTTATGTATCGGTGGAGCGCAGGTTCTATCGGTGGCGGCGCCGCGGGCGGTGCGGCCCGGGTACGCGGCCCGGGGGGGGGGCATACTTACTACGTGATTAATCCGCGCCCCCCGCGCCGCCGGGCGCTCCGTACTCGCGCCGGGTTTCCTCGTCCCCGCGCCTCACGGCCACTCACTACGCACGCCGCTCCGCGTAGTGCCGCCGCCAGTCGCAGCGCGACCCGCGCCGACGTCGCACTCTGTTCGTGTTCGTCCTCAGATCGACCCATGATATCATTCATGCTAATCTCCGCCCGTTGATTTTCCTGCCGAGTGACCGCAGTGAAACCGGCGCGCCATACCGCGAGTGCCGAATGTTCGTGGACGTTACGCCCGTGTACTTTTCCATCGGAATCCGAGCGTACGAAACCAGTTCGGAGTGGCGGACAGCGGCGCCTTCCCTCGGATGAGATCTCCGACCGGCGAACGTTGCTGTGACCCGCGGCCTGCGATGCTGCGCCCGTGACCGTCTTGCGACAGTGCCACGAAACGTAAGGATCTGTTAGTTGATTTGGCAACTCGCGTGCACGGGCCGCCTTCCTATTTGCATGGCGCATACGAGTGGATTTTATTTTCGTCTGGGGGTCGGTGTGTGCGTGCGCGCGCGTGTGTGCGGCGCGCGGCGGTGTGCGGCGCTCGTGTGTGCGTGTTCCGCGTCAGCCGCTGCTCCCTGCGGCCGCTTTATTTAGGTTGTTTCCGAGCGTGTCGGCAGCTCGGCCTGGCGCCTGCCCGCTGTGCCCACTGTGCCCACTGCCGACACCTATCTACTACTATCGCTATGTGTATCTGTGTCGTTCACAACATTCGAGCATCCCTCCCCTATTCATTCTTCTACCTTTCGTACATCAACCTTGAAAACGCTTGTATCCAGTAAGGAAGATACCTAGGTATATCTTGAGAATGTAACAAACATTAGGCACTTTACCAAATGACACGAGTTGACTTTCAAACATGATCATTATTTTATGATAAAACACCGGTAGTATTTTGGACCAACAACGAGTTTTCGTATCTGGCAACTCGTGGCGTGAAAATAAGTAAACCGGTCTTATTACTATTATTTATTATGTCACTGTAATGGCAACATTATCATTTTCCACTATTCATTCTATGTCAATGATCTAAGAACAATGCTACGGAGTATCTCTTCATGTGCAATTTTGACACTTTGTACTCTGACGATGCATTTTTATTTACCTGCATGTTAATTATGACGACACAGCTTAGCTTACTGATTTCCACGTGATTGTTATTCAGTAGTATCAGCTAATTAGCTTATGACTGAGTGGCACTTTATTATTATGTATATTGACATGTTGTACTATCTCGACATGACCTTTTAGACCGGTCGACATAACGTCTCATGCGTGATTTTTGTTTAGCATTTTTAAAGGAGACTATATAATGTAAATGAATGTAGACACTGTTCAAAAAACGGACGTTTATACGGCTGAATCTCATTTCGTTAACCTCACTTAATACATACCAAAGATACGTTTTTGATGTCAATTTTCGGTCTCAATAAAATGTTTATTGCACCGAAATTCCCAATCAAGTGTAGGTTATTGTTATTAGTAATAATAAGCGCATTTTATTAGAGATTTGTCAGGTTAACTTACTCGTTGCCGCGTGCGTATAACTTTTCTAAGAAAAAATTGTCATTCTGTATACAAATACAACACTATTGTACTAATTATCTTGTACTGTATAACCGCAAGCCTACCTACGTAATGTAATTGCGGGAATTATAGTACAAATCAGTAATTAACGTAAGTAATTAATCGTAATACAAATAAATAAAGGCATTGTATTGATTGTATGCTGAGCTTCGGGGAATTATCGTTAAATAATTATTGTGACAATATGATTATAAGTTCTTATCAGCTTACTACAATGCACCATTTTCAATAATTGATGAGTTAAAATTAGACCAAGTAGGAAAAGTACAAGTGGCCAGTTAGGTCGAGCGATAACCTCCGACCGACTGACTGTACTGAAGGAGGACTGTACACGCAATACTATGTACTAACTATATCTTTGTTGACAGATAAACGTGGTGTGGACTAAGTAATAGTAATCATATCTAAAAACCACGTTACTTAGTCTATAAGGTAGTTAAATTTGACTAAGGTACGCTCAGCGGTCATGACGTAGGAGTCTGACATACCTTTATACCTCGTCGTCTACTTTCCCACGACAAAAAGACAGGTGCTTAGCGGCGGAGTGCAATATCGTCAAAAAAATCTTATTGAAACGGTACAAAACTTTATGAACTTTAGATGGCATCATTTTCAACAGTTATAAGTTGTCCTAGTTCGTAGTAGAAATTTATATTTCAAACTAGCCTATAAACAAAAATATTACACTGTGTGTTGTAAATACGTCAAAACAACAAAATGGCCTGGAACATTAACAAAATAATAACAAACCCGATGCAACACGTACACTTTTCCGCAATGACGCGAAGCGGTCGTAAGTCGCGGATAATGTCGGAAAATCCTTAGATAAAACTCACTAACACGTGACATTCTCTTAGATATCGAAAGACGTCAATGTAATATCTAGACGAGCCGTCCCGAATCAAACATGCATAATATGCAATATCGATAGTTCTAGTACTTACAGGCTATGCCATTTTTCAAGCCAAAAACTATGATTCATTTGAGAGAATGATAATGCTTTTTACATCACTATCAACGTATTAAGTCTTAAAAAAGTTGTAGCATGGTTGGGTGGATATGCTGATTTTTAAGGGTATGTCAGGCGAATGCAACATCAATAACATTTTTTAATTTTTTTTTTGTTTTTTTTTATTCAATAAATAAAATATGGATAGTCAAACTATGAACCAGTTCTGAAAAAAAACTGGTTTGAAAAACCTTTGAAACTTTTTGTTATAATAAACTTTAAACCTACTCACATTTTAATGATTTTTTTAAATGGTTAGAAACAGATTAGAAATTGTAACAAATAAAACTTTTCTTTGTTTTGAATAGATCTCGTAGACGTCGGCTACGGCGTAGCTATCACACTGTTAAACTAACACCTCGCGTCAAATTAATTTATTAATAGAACATGCTTTCATAAGATCTGCTATGTTTATGTACTTGCTAATGTCCTATGTTACATTAAAGGACTTACTCGATTGCAATTAGCAACCAAGCTTGCTTTTTCGTAGCACAAAGTAGGCCTAAATCTAAACGAATCTGTTTTAAAACATCAAGCGATTTCGGTTTCCCATTAAAGTCTTCAGTAATAACTCAAAGAAACGTCTGAAAAGTTAATGTATGAGTTAACTTTGAATTAAGTAACATCCATACTTTAAAAAAAATGACTGAAAGTAATTTTGTGTGGGCGGCGCCGGCGGCAGCGGCGGCGGGATTTCAAATTTTTTACCCCATTTTGCTAATACGTAATCTGTTTTTTCTAAATATGGATACTTTAGTAAACAATTCACAGTTTATTCAGAAGGGAGCCATGCTTGGTCCCTTCTCAGGTAAATAGACAGTTAAGCAGATTCACTTGAACAAATCAGGTACAAAACGGGTTATATGAAAGGGATTTTAAAACCAGAATGATGTTTCGAAATTATACATCTAGGTTTTAGTAATTGGTAATTATTTTGATTATTATTTAGTTTATTATTTCATTAATATTGTTGTTACACATTTTAACTTATTAAAAATTGTATTTCACCATTTGTTATTCTGATATACACGGGATATTTTTAATTGGAGCCAAAGCTAAAATAAATTTAAAACAATATTCAAGACAAATACAGTCCACCCACTGCTGGGCATACCTACTACGCCTCCAACAAAGCCGGACTGTCACAAAAAATCTCTGACACTGCCATTTGGGCGCCACATGAAACATTTGGGTTCCACAACAATGCGCTGGTTTTACCTACGTGTATTTCTAATAACTAAAAACTGAGCAGATTTGTCTTGTTTTATTGTCCTTTTTTTTGTGTAACAGTCATGTATTCATAACATTTTAAAATGCAACATGCTACTTTGCAGCGATATCTTTTATTTTCTTTACATTTTCATATCTCAGCTTTTAATAGATAAGTGCTAAGATTTGCTTGATTAATCTTTTGAAATGTTCTTATGCATAAATAAATATTGATACTGTCTCAATGACGATAAGACGAAATACATGACATATTACCTTAGACCCCAGGATCAAACTTCCAATTGAAAGCCCACTCATGTAATTTCATCATCCATTGTTCTTGTCCTATGTTAGTTAACACTTTCGACTCCACCCACTTTTCATAGGACTCATACGCCATGCCGCCATACATATTGGAAGTGAAACCTCCGGGAGCACCGGAATTACATTTGCGCTAAAGTTAACCATCGCGGACGGTCAACGGCATTAGGTTTAAAACCGTGTTATAAAACACTGTAAAACGAAGTAAAATTGTGTTTATACGGGGTCTTGTCGCTATAAGTAATATACAACCTTTTAGTTAAATCTGTCAAAAGTCTTCTGTTAGTTACTAGGTATTTTATTTTGTTACTTGTTTGGTTAAGAACTGCGTGTAAGTTAAAATATAATAAATAAAAAATAAACAAATTTTAAATTTTTAGTGAACATTTGTAAATTGTGAACAAAAAAGTATATTGCATTACCACATGGGGTGGTACCTCTAAAACTTATATGTTAAATTTAAAGAGATCCCAAAAAGCTATACTTATTAAAGATAATTACGCATGGCTACCCAAAACCAGTGTCTTAACACCTTTATAAACATTTATACACACAATATTCTTCATTTCCTCATTTCCATTCTTAATTTTTTTATGCTCATTCTTATTTTATTTTGTTATGTAGACACATGCTTATCTAAGTACGTATCATTGAAAAATAATATACAAAATTTGTATAATTCTTTGAATATTATGTTCGTTTTGCTTTGCTTTGATTTTATGTTTTAGATTTTGTATATTCTGAAGTTTATGAACTAGTAGTACCTGACTGTAAGTAAGTACTCCTTTCAAACTGATAATTATGTATCAGTCAATATAATTTTCAATTTGCCCCTAGTTGCATAATTATCAAAAACAGTAATATGTAAAAAAAAATACTTATTATTTTGTAGGTTCTGCTTTTACCTAATTCCGATTGCAGACATACATACATGAATTCAGTAGGTACATGATTTTGTATCCCGCTGAGTTGAAAGTTTTCGTCGGTTATTTAAAAAAAAAACAGCTTTTTTATAGATAAGTGCAATACCTACACAGTCAAAATGTATGGAAAAGCAGTTCTTTTTTTATAACCGACGAAAAATTACAAAACAGGGTGGTTCGGAACCATGTACTGATTCCATGGTAACAGTTTTCGCATCGATGTCCCTGTCACCCTGTATATAATATCTTGACTTTAACCATTTTATAAATTAACATGTCCTATCTAAGAGAGCCGGGTGATCTGTAACTCAGGCAGGACCGTCCTATCTCAGACACCTTTCTCTATTTAAGATTGAGCATTTTCTAGTGCCTGTAATATGTTGAGATAAATAAAGATTTATGAATAAGATTATTATGATGAATTAGTAAGCAGCTTAATAAATAAAAAGATAAGCTACGTTATTACCTATACCCAGATGTTATTAAAATATTTCACGAAAATTTATCAGCAAAATTATCTTTTTCAAACTGAAATTATACCAACGGACAGTATCAGTCGCATACCTATAATGAAATGATAAAATATGCAAATATTTGAAAATAATGATTACACGATGAGTAATTATACCAAACTGCACTTCCATTGAGTTCGTCTTCTTATCTAAAAACCTGATATAAATGCAGATAACAATTAATCACGCTTCACCCTATTTTTACTATGCATTTACTGTTAATCGATTTCGTCCTGTAAAAGTAATTTAAACTAAAATTATATTAAAGAGAAAAAAAAATGATTTTTTGTATGTTTGTTTGTAATGAATAAACTCAAAAACTACTGGACCGATTCAAAAAATTATTTCACCAGTAGCATGCTATATTATCACTGAATAACATAGGCCGCTGGCGGAACCTAGTATTACATATAATATTAGCCAGTCATACTTACTAATGCTGTCCTACAACGTGGTATTACGGCGCGAATTAACTAACTAACAGTTATTCTACTCCGCTAAGGGTGCATGATACCTATTAAATAAACGAGGACCCATTTGTCAAATAACAAGCGGCGGTTGCAAAGAAAACAAAGAGATATCATAGCTTGTGTCACAGATAATGTTACATACGCACACACGGGCTGTATACGTAGGTCCACACGAAGTTGTGCGCATGTGTGTGTTATCAGGCTGCCAGCTACCGAGCCCGCCTACGTAGCCATATCTGACGGTATCAGCTGTATTAGCCACGATAATACCTCGCATACCTGTATGCATACACGTTTTATTTTTGTCCATAGCCACATGTATGTACCTATATATATAGTTAGCAGACATGAATGAACGCTACGTTTCTTCTGTAGGTACATAAAATTAGTTGGTAAATAATGAGCTGCTGTAACCGAATCACGTCAAAGTCAAAGTCAAATAATTTATTTCAATTAGGCAAATAAAAGGCACTTTTGAACGTCAAAATTTACAAAAAATTGAATTGATTCTAGTCGCCCCTTCCAAAAGGTACCTAGTTTTCGTATGGAGAAGAATGGGCAAGAAACTCCACTGTTACTCTTTTAAAATGTTTTCACAATATTTTGTATACATTAATTAATTATATGTGAACACTATGCAATAAGATTACTATACCACGATAGGTAAAAAGAATGAAACATTGTAAAATTATACGATATTCGTAACATTTTAATAAGTAATACTAATATGTCAGTGTGTGAGTTCAAGTAATCACAGAATGTGAAATCAATATTATAATAAATTATTATTATTATTATATTAATACGTGAAGCAAAAACTTTGTTCCCCTTCTTATGAAAATTACGCGGACGGAGGAGTATGAAATTTGGCAGAGTTAAAGTTTATATGGAGAAGGAGTGCAGAAAGCTAATATTTTTATATAATATACATTAGAAATAAATTAAATTAATAAAAAAAACATTACACACACTACCATGCGTTTGACACAAGATGGCTACCTTAGAATCATGACATTTAAATGAATTATTTTCGAATTTCGACCTCTGGGCGACCACTAGTACACTTAAATTAGCAACCATTTTGATTTTGTCTAGACTCTAAGGCCCGTATTACAGAACCTCACTCAAGACTGAGCACTACTTAAAACTAGTTTCCACCAATTAAAAGGCTTTAAACGAGTTTTAAGTAATGCTTGAGTTTTGAGTGAGGTTCTGTAATACGGGCCTAAATTGTCCTATGGGGCAGGACCAGCATGTTTCCAAGCATTTTTATCTTGAATATAATCCTCTAATTTTGCTTGCTTATAAAGTATAATTTGAATATGAGTTTAAAATTTTCTTTCGTTTAATTGTAATGTTCGCGTCCAAATTTCATCTGATAAGTTGGCTAATTAATTTGTTCATAGGCTGTACAACGAAAAGTAATCTTTCATTAAGGTTGATGAACCGTATTCAAAGGAAATAAGAATCTTTATTGCTGTCTAGTTTATCGACAGACTGACACGTTTCTTCACAGCAGTGTTCAGTTCGCTGGAAGTAAATCACCATCTTTTGTTATCTATCAATCACTTCTATAGCCTAGTAGTCGTAGGTATCTCTTTATCTTAAATATAGGTTAATACTGTAGTATTAACCTAGAGGTGAAGTTAAAGTTAAATGTTATGAGAATATTATTGTACCTACATATGTCAAATGCTAGGTAAAGTATAGAGCCCAGTTGGCTCTACATTATGAATCTTTATTGTTTGTCGTTCACGCTATGCTTTCCGAGGTATGGATGAGTGTCAGTATGTAAAGATGGTAACCCATCCACGGACCGACCCCGGCAAGCGTAACATAACCTGATGGAAACACTCATGCGGCTGTTATTATCTAGCCACGAGCTCCTCCCTAAACATCATAATAAAATCATCATATTAAAAATAATCACCCTAAATATCATAATAAAATAAACTTCCAAACCGCTATCATTCGATGACTATAGAATTTTCTTGAGAAACTCAAACTCAAAGCATTTATTTCAATTAAACCATTTACAGGCACTTTTGAATTGTCAAATAGTCGCGTCAGTTAGTCAGAAAGTTGAAGCTAGTTGCCCATTCCAAAACGTACATCTTTATGGAGAAGAACGGGGAAGAAACTCCAAGGACACTCTTTTAAATATAGAAAATTACAAAATCCTGGGTACATTATTCTTGTTGCTTCTATATGTGAGAACAATGTACAAAAAATAATCAAAACAATTCAAAATATAAGATTAAAAATAAGCCATGGCAGATAAGAGATGACCAGTCACAACTAACGGCGTCAGTTCACGAACACGACGCGTGGATCAGCACCATCCAGCTCAACCATTTTGTAGGGACGATTTTGAGAAGACTAACAATAACCTTGAAACTGCTTTTATTAAACGAGAATCAATCGGAAAGCCTATATTTATTAATAACTTTGGTAATTCCCCAGGTGGAGGGCCTCCTGAATAAGCCTAATAATAAGTTGCTCAAAATATGAATTACCTACCTAAAAAACAATGGAAGAGGAAATCCAAACATACCTACTGTAAATAGAGGGATAGGGATTTCAGCCACGTGAATATTATTACATAAATAACAAAACAACAATGAATATTTTTAGTTCATAATGTATATAATAAATCGCAATTTAGCAAGTAATATAAGGAAGGATGTTGTGTTGCTCATGCAGAAAAATATCATTGAATTATTTTCATTATTTAGCTGGAAATGGAAATCCACGCAACATTTACCTACAACACATTAATAGTTTCCATACCTATTGTATTATGCGTATTATTAATAATGCCTTCAAGTGGCGAGCTAGTAATTAAACAGCTTGCTTTATTAACAATAATATTAATTACTTTAAGCCTACATTTTGATTAACCTGTGATTTGCATAATAAACTTGTGATGTTTATTACTCAGCCTTGGAATAGAGTCTTCTTTATAATTATATTAAAACAATTAGTCCTGTTGTTATTTAATTAAATAAAGCACATAGAAAAAGTTTATTTTAAATACACGTAACATTTAAATAGGCAATAGGCTCGTCCCCTATTACTTGGGTCTTAAACATAAATGGGGGTGCAGGTACTATAGGTACAACTCTGTCCAACCCTTCGGGGAAATACAGGCGTAATGTAATGTTTATGTGTAAAAGTATTTAAATAGAAGCAATAAGGATGATGACTAAAAATGTTTTTTTGGTCCCTCTTTGAGATTTAAAAAAAAATATTTGACACGTATTTTTTCAATTTTTACGTAATCTAAAGATTACGGCGATACATTGAGGTAAAATGTGCCATGACGTTACGTGTATGTAGATTTTATACATACTAGTGACGTAGCGACCCCCACTCCCGAACTTAAAATGCGTTTTATCTCAGTATTTTTTTATTAATATGATAAAGCAAAAAATACGTGTCTTTTTTTTTACCCAGGCATCATCCCTATTTAAACACTGTTTTTCCAAGCATTTTATAAGTCACCACTTCTGTCGAGAGTTTGACAGCCAGTTGCAAAAATGAACTTTAACTTTTAAAGCTGTCATCAAATACTATAAAAAGTAACCTTAGACTTGGTTTTAATAGTTCTTTGATTAAATTAATGAAATATTTAGCGTGAATGATCCATAATGGGGCATTAATGTTTGTCTTTGTGGAACTGGGTGGTCTGTTGAATTGTCAATAGTGTCAATCCCTAGCATCAGGTGGAATGACTCAGCTTACTTCACCAAAATTTTCACGGTTTGATGTTTACAGAATAGGCCGATTTGTATTAACTACATTATAAAGATGGAATTCAAAAAATAAAACCCATAGGTACTTGATGTTTAAGATGGATTAAAAGCTTAGCCATATCAGAAACGTTAAAGGGAATTTAGAGACTTGAAATTCGATTCTAATATTGAGATTTACCGTCGGTTAGCAATCTATTTATTCCTCTGCAAATATACGAACTATTTGCTTTTTTGCTATAATTAAATATAAGTAAGATGATGACCAATATAATTAGCGTACCTATAGCATGTAGGTGAATAATGTGAACTCACAATACCGATCATGTTATATTCGCGTTCTCACGAGCTTAAAAGAGGGTATCTTATTGCAATATGTAAACAATCAAAGAGGTTACTGTCAGTGTTTCGTTACGGCGACGGTAACGTCAGCATCACTTCTTTGTTATCATATCCCTGCTACTCGACCCCACGCAGTCATGGGATATTTACTTGGTAACCAAGACTTTCACAGCACATATGTATTTTTAACAAAAAAACCCCTATTGATTTATCGACGTGGTTAGAACAAGCTCTATCTACAGTTTCAGATGTTTTCATACCTACTAAATCACCCTGTTCAAATAGATTCGAAGCATCTTAGAAACCAAAAATAAATAACACTTATGTAGATATTTGTGTCACAACTCACACTGCGACGGATAAAATTAGTGTAAAATATGGTACAAAATTAAATACAAAAGGAATCCGTAGAATACTACTTTCTTTCCAAACCAAAAACTTTCACGGAACAGCCGGTGTCGCGAACTCTTGTAAAATATTTACCATTACTTACATAATTCAAAAGTTTCAAAGTTATTATTAATTTCTTTATTAAGTAAGGAACGACGGCGGGTTTCTAATAATTCATATCATGATAAAGCTTAAATAGGTCTTAAATACATTCTCTAGAAATCCGACACAATTTAATTAAGATGCTTAAGGAAAAACTTACATAGTTACCAATTTAATGATTGATATTTTAATTTAACATATATTATTATTAGAGATGAATGATTCTGATTGCATAATACCCGCTTAGCGATTTGACGAAATCCAGGAAAGACGTTAATTAATTTAACAAACTTATCAAGGTAGACACGGAAAATATCATTCAGAAATCAACACACGAATTGTTATTATCGTGTAAATGAACATAGGATTTAATTATATTCACAAAAGGTAGTTAGGTACTCGTATAATTTACAGGAAAATCTGCATATTTCATAGTATTGTCACGAGGCACTCCTGAATGGAGACAGCCACAGATATTTGTTTAACAAAAACCTAAACGACGACTTTTAATCACGAGCTATTTCTAGTTCAACTGAAACAATGAAAATCGTGAAACAATTTGCATTTAAATAATATTCATTACAAACATACATTGTTGCAAGGTAAACAATGATTATATTAAAGGGTGTTGTTTGTCAACACGGCCCTTGCACAGTTGGATGTTTGTACTGTTACCTTCGTCTCGACCAATGTATACATCTGCAGCAAACAATGCCGGAACTATTATTTTACTTTCATTAATCGACGATATCCTATGTGTGGAGCGACACAACAAGTCCAAGTACCTCTTTATCTATTTACTGTTAGTTGACATGTTTTTTAATCGCTGTCATTAATCTACACGAGTTTTTACATTAAGTCATTTTGTGATAGTTATGACACGATAAAGTACTGATCATCAATTAACGGCGACAATTTATTTGTCGACAGTCTGACTTAAGTTTATTCATAAATATTATAGGTAAAAACTTATTTTAATGAACTGGTATTTCCCGAGACGATTGAGAAGGATACAACAACATTGTAACGAACTGTGTAAATATCAATTGTTATTTATCAGAACTCCTATGTAGGTAACATTAATTTGACAGAACAGAATATCAGTTTTCCAAACGATGAAGTAATTAGAATAAGTTTACATTTAATAGTTGTTATATGGGTGGGCTTGACTCTGACAAGAGGATGCAGTGAATTTAGCTGAAAGCAGGTGTCCGTAATTTAATATGTCGTCCTATTCCTATGTTTAGACTGGACATTCTCTGGAACTGTGTACAACTTGTATTGACACATGTCTAGAGCTCAGACCAAATAAAAACTCAAAACATAGCGCTTCGAACAATACAGTGAAGCATGCCAAAACTACGCCTCCAGTCTGTGTATACACGCTTACACGCACACATTTACAACCTTTTACAATCAAACTACACCTCACTAAGTGCACACATGTTTACGAAATCGGTTTCACGTCACTTTTGACAGCGCTGTCTTGGCTTTTATTTGGTCTGAGGTCTAGAGTGAGAAATGCTGTAAGCTCATCTTGTTATCATGTCAACACCTACATGGGCTTACGCGACATCAAGCCGTGTGCCTGATGCGATTTCGCATCGGTAAAAAAGACGAGCTTCTATATAAATCATCCTTCCTAGTTTCATTATAAAAGGAACTCATGTGCAAAATTTCATGCTTCTAGCTCTAGATCTAAGTCAGCGGCTTAAGCTGTGCGTTGTTTGTCAGTGAATGAATAGATTATAGTTTTTTTTTATTAAACATTTCAAATAGGTAGGTAGGTAATCGAGGTATGGTCGAACTTGATTATTTTATATAAATAACTAAAACACACTACACAGATATCTTGGGATATTCCATGGATATTCCCAGCATTGCATTATCCGCATTGACATTCGATTGTGGAATGGTATTAGCGATCATAAACAGCACTAAGTGCAGGAGAATAGTTTTAAACATATTCTTTTAGCAAAATTTTATAATATTTTTTATAGTCACATGGTTAAGCAGAGATCTCCATAATTTTACCGTATGTAGCACGGTAGATTCATAAATTGCTTGTACGTGTGTACCAACTCGATTTATTCTAAACGCACTTTGATCGATGTTGTTGACCAGCCACCTCCTTGTGACACTAGTCCTGTCTAAAAATACGACTAACCTCTTTTGCATGAATATTTTAACATCGACATCTCGATGTTTCTCCATGATGAAGCCTGTTGCCTACGGCTACGTTTTCGGGTACAAGTTACGAAAGGTAACTTTTCAAGTATTTTCTTAAACTGCGTGGGTACTGGTTCAAGAAAATCTTACACGTGGAAAACGGTTTCGTGTCTAAAAATATATTTCGTGACGTTACTAACCTGCCAAGGATACAATACAACAATACACAAAGTTATTCAATACTTGCCGCATTATCTGTTGAATTGTTGTATGTCCATTGACACCCTATGAATATCACTGTTATTCTTCAGTGATAAAATTGAGACTAAAAGTGATTAGGTTAAGTAACTGGTTACATTCACAGCTCAGTCTAATCAATGGGTCGGCAGCGCCTGCGCAGCGGTTACGTCACAGCTTTCGCGGCTACACTGTAGTAAGGTGTTGCGAAATACGCCACTTATGCAAGAAGTACGATACGCAAATACGCCAACTGAGCGAATGTTGCATGCGCCGTGTTAATATGTTACTGCATTGCAGCTGTGCACTCATGCTAGGTACCTATCGGACGAAGAATTGTACGACTTGTACAAGCACTGATTTGTTTCTTGGTGTTATCTATTGTTGTAGAAAGATGTCCCGGATAGGGTTGCCAGGTGTCCGGCCAAATATACACAAGACCGGCCTGTACGGCTTTTGGTCAACCCCGCCCCGCTAAAAGATGCCTGATTATTGATTGTTTTAATTACTTTCAATGTAAAGTAGTTACAAATTACTTTAGTAAGAACAAAATGTGATTCATAATTAAGAGTACAGTGTTTTAAATGAATAACAGTAATTAATACACAGATAAAAAGTTTTTTTTCTTTTTCTTTAAAAACCCGTGTGTCAGGCTTTCAGGGAAAAATGCCCGAATAAATATCAATCTGTGTCCGGCTTTTCTATTTTTGGGCCTGGCAACCCTTGTCCCGGAGACCATTAAACACAGGATAAATATTATCTGTATGCAATTTGATTAGGTAGATTGGGATTAGTACCTAACTAATATGAATGAAATACCCAGCAGGCCTATTGTCTTCATTTGCAACAAATTATGAGTACAATCATTTAGAAAGTGCAAACGGATAAGGTCTTAAAAACTGGATTTCGCAAGATTAATCGCTCAGTTTTTGACGGAGTAGCAGCACTCAAATATTCAGGTGTACTAGCACCATTTTGTACATTGACAGCTTCAATATCTTTTGAACTCGGCCTTCACGATTTCAGAGGCTTTCATAATCGCAAGTTTTGCAATATCCTGTGCGATCAAAATTATCAATTACATTAGGTAACTGTAGAATGTATTTGTCGAAGATTTCTATTATAATTAGAGGTACCTGAATAATTATTATCTTTTGCCTGGTATTTACATATATTACTTGGAAAACTAACAATGAATTTAAAGTCATTGTAGGTACGCATTATTTTTACAATCGGAAGAATTTTTACTTGTTAATAATATAATTAGCATATCGAAAAATACTTGGCCTTTCAACGTAGATATGAAACTATGAAGTTATGCCAAAACAACATATGTGAAAGTACTTAGTTGGTTATTGGTGATTGTTGTAGATTAACTAATAGGTATCAATCAAGCGACAATGTTTCCGTGTTTATAGGTATTATTATGAGAGATTCTTACACTAACTAGGTAGGTACTCTTATAGATAGGTTTTAGATTTCATATCTCTATATCGAATAACAACTTAATATGATTAAGTTGTTTGCCGATATAGAGAGAGAAATGAAATCTAAAATCTTCTTCATAAATTGATCTCTTCTGAAGCAAACAGCAAGGGAAATGAAGTTGATAGAAGAATAAATACAATATGGAAGAAATATTGGGCTCAAAAAGAAATCCTTAAAGGGAACTACAATCTTAACTTGAAAAAGATGATAATAGATTCCCGCAGCCTCCCGAGCTTAACATATGCATGCCAAACATGGAACTATATAAAAAAAATAAAGAACAAAATCCTAGCCTGTCAGCATGCGATGGAAAGAAGAATACAGAAAACAAGAAACACAGATATTCGGAAGAAAACGAAAATAACAGATGCTTTTCAGTATAGTTTGAAACAGAAGTGGAGATGGGCAGGTCATATAGCGAGGTATAAAGATAAAAGGTGGACCCTCCAAATAACAAAATGGCGTGGCACAGCAAGAAAAAGAAGTGTTGGAAGGCAACGAAAAAGATGGGTTGATGATATCATAAAAACAGCAGGAAAAAACTGGACAAATATTACTAAAGATACGGAAAAGTGGAAAAAGATGAAGGAGGCTTATACCACTACGGACCACAAATGTGGAGATAAAGATATAATAATAAACTAATAGGTATCAATGTAATGTAATGTGTAATGTATGTTCCGTGTTTAAAGGTATTATCATGAGAAATTCTTACACTAACTTTTATCTGCATGTCCATCTTAAAACGCGCTCATATTAAGTTGTTTTCCGATACAAAGATATGGAATCTAAAATCTACTTTGCACTTAAATTACAACTTTACGGAAATATATACGTACTGATAGAGCCTCAGTACAAACTGTATTTAAAATACATATAGTTACACCCCTTTTTGTCCATAGGATCATTATTCTCTATGATAATCCAAGTAAGCACGATGGAAAATTACCATCTTATGGTAAACATGTTTTGCTTTAAACATAAACAGTATCTAAGGTAGAATTAAACAAGAAAGGAGATACCCCATCGGTTCTCATTTATATGGAAAGATAGTAACTGTAATGAACAGTATATTAGACAAGACACATGCAATCATGTGAATCCATATTATGCAAGGTAAATGAGTTTGTAACGATACGTTTCGACACCACCGTAATGGATTCAACTCCGACCTTAGAAAGGCACTTTGCATAATAACTTCAAATAAAAAACCGCAGTCTCCGTGATTAAACACGTGCACTTGTCTTATCTGTGATTTGAATATAGTTCAGGTTTTTGATGCACTTTGGTGCATATATCATTCATTATTATCGAAAATTGCATTAATTTCTGCCTAAATCTACTATGCTGATTATTTCGTTGGTATGGTCTTCTTTCAGGCTTTAATCGTATGCAATCGTATCGTACTATCGATCAAATATTTTCAAGTTAGAACTAATTTGCCGTGGGATCAAATTCCGGTCAACTAAGGTGATACAAGTTAGCAACAGTCTCTGGTATAAATTCTAGGAATGGCAGACTGAGACAAATAGTTGCCGACTGCAGCTTCCACGACCCATGACACAGAGACTACCTACCTAATATTGTTAACACTGTACTGGCATTTTTACTTAATTCGTTTTCAGAAGTTCTATCTCTTAAAATGGATTTGAAGTAAAATAGAGTCTAATTGGCGAACGGATCTTTTCGATTTTTATGTGATTGTTTAATAAAATCTGCCAACAATACCTTAAAGGTGTCTCTAAATAGCAAACTTAGGCTATGGACTAATAAAAAGTGTTTCAACTAACACTTTAATTTCCATAAACTAAGTATATAATTTACCATCTGAGAAAAAACGTGAATACTTTACCTTTATTATCGATATCGATTATGACATCAATTTACATAAATACCTATACCTGCATTATTTATCACTGTTATCAATGATGGTTCCGATAACCTTAGTGTAAATTTCCGCGATATAGGTACCTACTTACGTACATTTATCGATTTTTGTGCAGATAGAAATAGTATTCTCGAATTGCGTGCGTGTGAATGTGTGATACGGAGCTACATCCTATTAGCCGTGAGTAGGTAAATGCTACAAGTTATAGTTTTCTTACTTGTTGCTTATTTGAATATTACTTTATGTTCTATGTATTCCATGATTCCTTCATTGCTTAGGGTCTTTTGGGTATTTGCTCCCATTCAAACGAAAATTTACTCAAATCCATTACCAATTTACCAAAACTAAAAATATATTTTTATTTCACCCTCATTCTGTCAACATAACATTATCGTTTTCATGAATCAGTAAATAAGATCGCTATAATTGAGCAAATAAGTGAATGTAATGCTATTTGCTGTATATTGCAGAACCATCAGAATGATCAATTAATTCTCAGAACGTGTGAGTTTAAATCGGGTTTTCTCGTGTTGAACGTAGCAGGCAGTCAGGCACTCAACGTGTGTATATACTCGTAGCTATATAATATAGTTATGTATACATGTGAGGCTGTGTTCACGGTTAGTTAGGCGCGCACGGTGGCACGGCGGTGCGGCGCGATGCGGCCGGTGCGATAGGCAGCGGCCTTGCGGGGCCGCGGCGCGAGTGGTGCCGCCGCCTCGCACGTGTACGTGTGAGTGACGTCATCCGCACGCACCGCAACACACGTTCAAGTTCAATGTTGCCTATTAATTTTACCGTGCCTTACCACCAACTAGCACTAACAATAATCGTCAAATGTAATAGAGCGCTCGACAAGGACATCTACAGCACTGAACCTATTGATAAAATCCTGCCTCTAACAAGGCATTTAGAAAGGTGAAAACTGAACTCGCAGCACGCATATTTAGTACGCTGTGAATCGTTCGTTTCCCGAGCTGGCTTTCGTCATGTTTACACAACATATTTACACTCTCGAATCCCAGTATTGGCGATTCTTGCTAACGTTTTGAAAACAGCGAGTCGCATCTTCCTCGGTCCATTAACAGAGGCTTCTTCCTCGAAGAACGCGTGCCCATTTGTCAACAAGCGCATAGCGGTGGCCGCTGGTGTTTTGTGGCGTGTGCCTCCATTGTGACGTCAGCTCACATCCGCGTGCGTCGCTCTCACTTCCAAATATTTATTATTTACTCTTCCAATTGACGACGCACCTTGTTTCTATGTCGACCTCGGTCACAACGACGTTTCTGTTGATAATTTGAATTAAAAACTTGTGGGCTAATTGATTCTATTCGGAGCGCCCGCAAAAAGTGATAAAAGTAGTATTTCTTGTTTACCGGGTGATTCTTCATCCGTGTTACTTGTCAATGTTATCGCTAGTTAATCGTTTTACAAGTACCATCGCAACTAAAGCGCTTGTTTAATTTTTTTGTCAGCAAGGTGCGGCTATAGGCAATTAGTAAGAACACGAACCGATATTTTGCTCAAAACAGACTTTTTCTAGTGCAGAGTGTGGTTTGATTGCTTTTTTGTTATTCTCAATATTATCTGTGTGTGAATAAGTTGGCGAGTGTGTACCTACGTGACCGACGGTATCAGCACAAGTTAGCGGCGAAATATTTAATTACAAAATATCTATAAACCGCACTCGGTCAAGTGGGAATCTAGAGGACCTCGGTTGTTCCGTCTACAATAGAACTCTTTAACACTACTGATGCAAACTCTGTCATCAACACCAAAGCGAAAAAAATATTAATTTCTACAAAGGCAATACTGTAACTGCGATATAGGCAGACAGGTTATTACAAAAAGACCTAGAGAATAGATTAAAATGAACAATGCTGCTATTTATCATGATGAGATTCGCAGATCTCGAAATACTTATTAATGCGAAGTCTAATCTAGTAGCGCAGCCTTCATTCTGTGTAGAGTTTAAAGTTCGCAACACTGCAGTAGCTTGTAATTTACTCTACTAAAAATATTCGTTGTCGTCAAAGAACCCTGGCGGGTCAAATGATCTTACCACGGGTCACTTGATAGCACTCGCCCAGTTGGCAACAACAGCTGGTATAGGAATTATCTTATCTGACCCAATGCCGGTTAAACAAACATCCAAGTGATATTAAGCGCTGTGGCCGAATTCATTCGAATTAACCCGGGAAGTGCACAAACATGCCACTGATAACAAGGTAATATTCAGTGGGTATACACTGTTTGTTTTTCAATCAACTGTAAGTACCGTGTTACTGTAAATGGGAAGATATCGGAACATGTAATCAGGAGTTTATTACTGATATGACTGTTTAAAGGGCAAGGACCTCCTAAGTCCGAAATTTCCCAGGATATACGATCGGTCAGTAAAACATGTATGTTTACATTTCTGTACTGGCATATTCTTATTTTTATATTGTGTTGCCAACATAAGTCCGTACACGTGCCTCCGTAAGATCTATTTTAATAATGCCAAACTTATAAACATTGATAACAGTATTTGTTTTCTTTTACAGATAAATTGGTAACGGTTGAAAAACAGAGTGTTTTGTTATATCATCATAACATTTAAATATTATTATGAACACTTGTTAATAAATGTAACTACATGTTTTTCTTTTAAACACGGAATCAATCAAATGTAACTTTCATTTAACCTTGGCTCGTCTTTGAGCTGAATTATTGAAAGCTTACACCGATATGTTTCTGATATGCGCGTGACCTCGTAGGCACTCACTATGCAAATTTGTTAAAAGGAACGCGGGCACTAAAACGACTACTATTTGTTTCAAAGAAAGCATTGTCGGAAGCATCAATTTTTTTATTATTTTTTGTTTTTTGTGGGTAGATAATAAATATTGGATATTGCCAATTTAAAAGTAAGTAAGTAAAGTTATCGTAATAATAACGAAGACGTGCTAAGACCACGAATAGGTCTCACAGAGAGCCTTCAAGCGAACCTAATCGATATCAAGTTCATAGAAAACTTCTCGAAATTTCTCCGACGTAGAGGTAGACTTGAACGTAAGAAGTTGAAAGTCCATTTGATACACGTGTTTAGCAGGTCGGCTATTTCGTTTATGTCAACAATCCTTGTTACCAAGTCAACCTCATTCAACCACTGCATTTTGCAAGCATAATCAAAACCACAAAATGCACAATAGCACAATAATAAACTATTACGTAATGCGGTATCCGATGAATAGACTTACTTATAAGTTCCGTTTGCTAATCACAAATGGCAACTATGTTTGGTGCGTATACTTTTATGGCGACAAGGCCATTATAATTGTATTTGGCATTTGATAATCACGTCGAATCCTATCGCCGCGCCGTATCGTACTGTCGCCCGATCAATGGTAGTGGCGCGGCCGCAGTCACCGCTGCTTAGCATACAATCGATGGTAATTCCTCCTGGCAGGTTAGTCACGCGGCCACTAAGATCTGCTCTTTATATTCAAAGGACGACGGCGTTAGCCTACGCGTGTAACAATCACGAATGGAATCTAAATAGAGAAGCAATAACTGTTCACACGAGGTCAGCATCGATATGTTTGCAAATAAATTGCAAAATGGGACACGCAAACAGTTTATAAGGCGAGTCATTTATCAACTTACTTTCTACTCAGTCCCAAGCGCGCATGATAGCAAGTCATAAGTATATATCATGCACATATTTTAGGTGTTACTTAATTTTTGATTATGCTTGTAGCAAACATAAAACAAAGCTAAAATAACACAACAATCTGCGTGATAGATAGTTTGTGACCTTTGGAAAATTAATAATAATTGTTATTATCAAGGCACTGTTTGCAAACACGACTAATATATCAGACTCCTAGATACAGGCATATGCAGTGTGAGGAATGAAGCACAGTGCCGCGCGCCTCCAGGCCGGCGCGTCCCCTGGCCGGCTGCCGGCCGCCAGCACGCCAGGGGAAAGCACTTGGCACTTTGGCACAAACACTGTCTATTGAGCATTGACGCGACCCTTTGATTGATATTCCGCTATTCTTGGATAAGCGTGCTTATTATCCGAAAGTGTTTGGCAGGCGGACACGATATTTGCGACATTGTGAGAGGAAATAATACTGGTAAATTCACGATCGAAATTTCTAAGAGTTTGCTGTATTTTATTCTTATTTTTCATGACTGAAGAAAAGTTACAGGTTCTCAAGTTTTGAAACTAATGATTATTCACTGATATTTTCTAATTTAAGTCAGATTTACATGTTCTAATTTCATATTCCAGCACTTGAATCAAGTTTCAGTGGATTGGACCAATTTAAACTTTTTGCAATCCACTCCAACTCCAGCATTCAGCGCTAAATTGAAATAGAGAACCGCTAATTGGCAGAATACAGTCCAGCGTCACTTGATTGTTGCGCTGGATCAATATTATTCAGTATACTAGATCAATGCTCTGCATTGCCTTCAATTTGCTTCTTATCTTAACTCTTCACAATTTTCTTCGCCAAGAGTGCCAAAACAGAAAACAAATGATAGTCCTGAGTTCATTTGGTACAGAAATAGTGACGTTAGTAGTATGAGGAATTAATTTAATCTGCTATCATATATTCTCTGATAGTGCTTTTGTATCTTTACCTAAATAATCACATTAGGTACCTCTTTACCTATTATTTCGTTCATTATCAACAAACCTACTTACGTATAATTTCCTTTTTTGCATTATTAGTTGGTTAACATTTACTTATCGTGCACCTACCTACCTATATCTATTAATACTCATTAAATATCACAAAAGAGGAAAACGTTTGTTTGTTAGGTATTAACTTAAACGGTTTATCCCCAAATATAACCGTTTAATCGGTTGATTTCCTTTTAAACATGGCCCCAATTAACCACAGGGATAATATTTGGTGATAAGCACCATATAATTCCTGCGTTGAAAATAATTTCACAATCTTAACATCGTTGGAAGTTAAAATACAAAAAATGCAAATAGAAAATGTAATAAAGGCAATACTAAAAAACCTTACAAAATATCCGGACAGAATTCAATGAAAGTAAACCTATCTATTTTTCTAATCGATTTAGTTTCAGTCATTCACAAAAATGAAACACTTATCTAATATTTGATACAGTATTCAATGGGAATTCTGATAAATCAATCGCAACCGATAACAATATCTATTTATGAATTACTTGAATAGTGAAACGAATGTTATGTTAGAAATGAAATGGAGGTAATCAGAGTTATCAACAAACTTGCCAACAGAGCTGTACTTAGAAGCTGAAAATTTATTTTTTGGAGAAATTATTTAGCCGACTTGTGTACCGTGTTTAAATCTAAATTAATACCTATTTCTCGTGAAGCCGTGGTTACCAGGTATTCATATCCTGTCCACGTGGCCGATTGCGAATCTGAGGACGTGAGCAATGGAGCGGCCTGCTACTGTATCCGCTATAGCCTATAGTACTATAATACGTTCCATCAAACTGGGCGAGGAGACGGGAGAGCGCCGATTACGTCACTCACACCCCGATGATTGATTACGCAAGATTTTAACGCCGAATAACTCGTGAAATGAATCGACTTTATTTTAATCGAACAGTATTTCGTAGCCTTCACATTGCCCTCTAACTAGTCTATTCCAATTTAATCTGCGGCCCGCGGTTCCAACTAACACACGACTATGTGGACGACCTTTACTATTTTATTGCTTCGAAATCGTTGAATACCAGATAAGATAATGCTCGATCATAAAACGCGTGACTGAAAATGTTATATAATTAGATACAACATTTCATTATTTTCGAAACAAAATAGTTTTTATCATTAATAAACAAGTTACATAAATGAATTAATTATCGTTATATTCCGTGGAGTGGGGTGGCGATATATTTTCATAATAAATCAATATTAAGCTTTTGTGAAATTGCTCATTACTCAAATATTTGAGTCGACAGCGAGAGCTCCAACCACTTCGCCGGCTCTGATTCTGAAATTCATTTTCTGACAGTGCTCATTGTATTTATCAAGATATAATCAGTAGAAAACTGTACCTATCTACTAAAATTTCCTTTGTGTGAGAATCCATCAAGCTTGCTTGCCTAAAGAAGTGATTATTTTTATTTTGTTTCTCATTTCACACGTCAATGTCCGCCGCTAAAGTGGCTCTACAAGTATTTTTACTTTTGTCGTAACATGTAAAAGCTATTCCGAGTGGCCGTGTCGGTAGGCTGTGAACCGTACAAGATTGTCACGGTCCGGTCGCTTCATTTTCACTGTTATAAAGGATCAATGGAAATTTTAAGCCAAGGTAGGGTAGGTAGCGCCTACCACGCCTGAAAGTAACCATCTGCTAACGCTCTCATGCTTAGGTCCAGTGCCAAAAATAGTCACTTTAATTAGATTCAACATTTTTAATTAACATTAATTAACTTCACATTACATAAGTCCTAAATCCATAATGGTTTAACTAACACTGGTTTTTATCGCAAGATGATGCAAATCATGTAAGAATCATTCAAAATTGTAGAGCATGCACTGGTTACGAAAGCACAATATTTTCAAATACTTACCTAAAGCCAATTCTGTGGTTGCATAAAGATTCGATATAAATGGCACAGGGAAGAGGAATTAAAATTAGAAGTGACCCGGATTTCAAAAGGCTATTCCGTGTATCTATCTAATGCAGCCTAAAATAAAGTCCATTTAGCGACGCGCGGGCGTGGGCGGAGCTGACAACTGAACATCCGCACATTTTCAACAATGTTTCTGTTTTCCCACAAATTCCTCGAAAACAGATTCCACTAATGCACAATTTCAGGTATCACATTATTCCTATATACTATGACGTTAGTAGTCTACTGAATCCAGTTACGTGGGTATTTATTTCGACTATTTATTTTGCCATGTCACTGTTAACAAAATTATCATCTCCAAATAGAGCAAATATTTAATTGAGGTTTGTAACTAGTTGTAACAAGTAAATGTCAAAGAATTTGTTCTGAAATTTAAGTTTACATCCAGTGTAGGTTTAATCCTTGACATTATCGTTTTAGTTAAAGCTCATTATATTTTTTCGTTTGAAAGAAATGAGATTAAATATTTTGATGGAAGGTTATGCGTGGTCATGAATATGTTCGGCTGTAACAAGCCCCGTATCGTCAAAGTTAAAAAAAGATGATATTATGTTTCATGCTTCAAAGCTGTAAATGCTGAAAAATGGTAGTATAACGCTTTAATTTTTGCTCCCTGTGCAAGAGAAATCGAGGATATAAAATAAAAAATCTCTTCTACTCCTACCTCTGAAAAAGCGTAAGTCACCTAATTATACAGTTAATACGACAGGTTTATAAATATTTTACGGTTCAATGTCTAATTAACTACAAATTCACTTCATTCACGTTTAAGCGTTCATTTGCTATCAATAAGTCGAGGACCACAATAAAATAAACTCAATATTTTAAGAGTAAATCATTCAGAAACGGTTAATGGACCATAAGTGACTGACCACGTCATTATTTGAATATCAGCCATGTACACATTGTACATGATAAATTTAAACATAACCCCGTATTTTTACATCCTAAAGTTAGTAGGTATTTTTGATTACACAGTTGTAGCTACAATATTTAAAACATAATTAAGTAATTCATTGACGAGTTCTGTAGTTTCACAATGTCAATGCAATGAGCCAAAATCGTAGCAAAATTTTACCTAATACATAGTTCGACAGCGGTCGTTGAACTCGCTAATTATTTCTAATCTTGCAGCAATTCGATTTGATGTTTACGCGATAGTTTCTTTGAATTTTAAATGTCCCATGGAAATTATAAGCCTTAGATCGACTTTACTCCTATCTCGAGAACATGCAAGATAATTGAAACTGCCTTTACAAATACAAATTAATCAATGCTAGTTTTTCATACAATTCGCTTGGCATATTGATGGCGCCTGTGCACACAGGTGGCGCACACATTAACACCACTTTGTCCGTGTGTTGCTGCGTGGGCGACGGTGGCCGCAACTTGACAATAATGGACACTCACAGGGTTGCCAGAGGTTAACGTTTACATTCTTTAACTTCCGTCTCTATCACTTTGAGGAAAAAATTGGAAATATTATCGTCATCGCTTGTCCTCAAATAACATTCCACACCGCATCATGCTGATTAAATAATTCTGACATGCACGAGAATAGATTCAATGCTAAAATCGTATTTTTGAATGTTACTTCCATCGCATAATAAACGATATTTACGTTGTTACACACGATTTATCTGGCAACCCTGACGTGTATGTAAATAGAAGTCTGTCGGTGTAACGTCGCGAGTCGCGAGTGTAGGCGGGGTTGTTTGCCTCGGCTCTCCTATTGCGTGATACACTCAATAAAACTGTTGTTGGACTCCAAATTGGTCGTTTAAACGAATACACCGCCTTCTTGTAGGTTCGACGCAAACCGTGGCTATCAGAACCGGCAATTATGCGGGATAATTTAGTTCACCACCTTGTCATTATTAAAACTAGTGAGCTCAAACACCACAGGTTGTTATTCACTTACGATTGCCTTTTACATCGCGAAATGGCTTCTAGTTCTCTGAGAACAATCGTGAACATTACATAAAGTGTATTTTGTTCTGCAGTTAACAACTCAGACGAAGTTATACCTACCTGTCTTTTGCTTTTTAAATAATAATTAATAATACATTGACCTGCAGTTTTTGCCTCAATTTTGTTATAACCACAAGTACACGTGCGGTACTGCAAAAAACTCGAAATAACTGTCCTTAACACACCGGAGCCGGTTTCTCGATACGAATCAAAATGCAAGTTAATATTATAATTAGCAATACTGCAATGCAATTAACACGTCAGTTGCCTTTTTACCGCAAACAAGTAAGCTAAGTAATATTGTGGAAACTCGGCTTTACGTAACAGCCGTGGCGTGACGAGCGCGGTTCATTCAGCCTCGCCGGTCGCAGCAGAGCCTCAACATCACGTAGGTGCCCACTTATAAATTGTTCCTCTTCGTCGCCACACAACACTGATTCAAACTCAATATAACACCCCTCAGATTTATATGAAAGCTGGTGTAAAGACTTTTTCGAAAGAATGCAGTTAACACTACTTGCAAGTGGCAATGAATTTTGTTTCTCCACTTCATTTTATTCAGGAATTTGACATTGCGACGGAAACGCAGTTGTCACTTCACAGCCAGCGCGGAATTCTGTATAATAATTTTAAGACATGCATTATAAATATTTTCATAGTTTTCAAGACTTATTTGAGATAGGTAACCCACATAGGGGCTTAGCGATGCTCATCTAATAAAGATAAAAAGGAACAGGGGCGCGTGCAAAAATATACTTTGTTTGTCAGTAATGAAATCTTCTTTCTGACTAAGTACTCACTTTTTATATCACTTTGCACATGCAAATGTGGTGGTGAGTGATTTGAGTTAATGTGTTTTTCTTGAGTTAAACATAAACGTTGAAATGTAAATATTTAAGTCTTTGCCCGCTACACTACTACATTGTAAAAGAAATACTGACGTGCGCGTACAAATTCATTTTCTGAGCACAAATCTAACGCCCTGGTGCAATTTAAAGATAACATAAAATAAAATAACATTTTTTGTCGATGTAATAGCCACTTTATTTTATGAACAAGATAGATACGGTTTAAGCCGTGAAATCATTGAAAGATCTGTTGAAATTGGACTCAAAACTCGACTAGCAACTGGTCTGACTTAATTTAGGAATATTTAGTTTACAATAGCCACATTGACGTCAATCATGTATGTTGTGTTTGACTAAACTAATGGATGCTAATACGGTACATAATTCTCAATATGTTACGTAAAGCAGTAACTGATAAAGGCGTTACCTATCACTTGAGTTAAAGGGGAGTGTAAACGTCAATTCACGTTTTTGTTTGTCAATAGGACGGACATGTACAGAGCGTGCAATTGCACTACCTACACTTGATGTTATCATAGGAACTAGGTATTAATTGGACAGATAAGATTAACAAATTGTATCACCACGTTCTGCAGAAACTTATAATGACAGTTTAAAAACAAGCAAGCCTTACAGTAGTCGCATATGCTGTGCATGGCTGACAGTACCAACCTTTCGGTTGGTACCATCTGACAGCGAACTCTAACGCTGCACGCGCTCATTGGTCAAATCAAATAGCGCGCGCTTCCCCGTTTTCCTGTTACTCATTTCCGTCCCTTTTCACGAAATCACTCCCACAGATTGCAGGAAAGCGAGAGGAAAGATATTACACATCAAAAACTATCGCAGAAATTAGCTTGAGGAAAGCACCATAACCGACCACATCTTTAAAAAATGCTGCCTACAACCCTTTTTTTTTTTCATCGAATGACTTCTCCCGCTCTGGGCGGAGCGAGAGGGCATGTCAGACTTTTACTGACTAAAACCCACCCGTGTTCCTTCCGAAGCCCGTGTGCCGGAGCCGCGATATCCCTTTCGGACAAACCCTGACAAACTCTTCAAGCACCTTGAAAGTCATGTAACTTTTATCAAACCCGGAGAATGTTTGCTTTCTGCTTTTTAAAATCCAGGAGTCAGCGTCTGAATCAAGGTGATTATACTCACAACCGAAGTAACCAGCCACAGATCTGGTCTTACAAGGTCACAAACCAAAGAGCTCGACCGAACTGATCGTTACAAATTGTCATAGCCTTGCAGGACAACTGAGCAATTGGTATATAGGCCGATTGGACGCTAATACATAAAGCGATGCAGATGCTTCTTTATACTGGCCAAATCTTTCGTCTGTGTATAAAAACTAGATTACCTAACCAGACATTACCATCTGAAAGATATTGCTATTGTAGAAAGAAACTTATAAGAAGATGCCTAAAACAAATAGTACTAATTCGAGTAGAACGAAAATTTATAAATACACCGACAAGTGGCCAAAGTGCCCAGCAATGAATTGTTAGATGAATGAAGATAAGACCTTTTTCTATCTGGATAGTGGCAGAATGTTAGAGGCTATCCAATACTATTGAATGAGCAATATTTGTATACATACATATATATATTTGTAATCAAGTTCTCGAAAACAGCTCTATTTCGATGAAAGTTGCAATATAAGGGTTTACAGGGGCGAAAAATCGATCTAGCTAGGTGTCATACCTGGGAAAATTCGTTTTCTCCGTATTTTCACCCGAGCAGAGCTCGGTCGTCCAGGTACTTGAACTAATACGTGATACAAAGACACAAAGCACCGTCGAATCGAATCGCAACATCATCCTGAGAACTAGATATACGAATCCTAATAGCTGTTCTGATAAACGCAATTCAACATTGGTTCGCAACAATACGTGGACTCGATATAATTAACTGTTTATTCTTGAGTTCACACCGCGCCAAGTAATGCTTATCGTACCTACATATGTACGTAATTACCGATTACATGTAACGTTTGCATGTCCACTGGCTAGATTGGTTAGGGTTGGGTTCTTTTCTATTCAAGGGTAATAGGGTTACCTAAGAGTTGTAGACTTCATTTAAAGTAAACTCTGTACCTAATGGATAAGCTCGTTTTTGTAGAAAAACTTGGAGTTGGTTGAGAATTTACGGATTCGAATTTTAATGAAAAGAAATATTTTCATTTATCTTTGCTTGTTTAGATAATTGTTTCGAGTAAACATTTTGTTTATTTTCCTCTAAACTAGAGATTATCCCGACTGTTCCCGTGGACTACAGACAAATAAATCCCAGATGTTTATGGCAGAGCCGTTACGTAATCAAAACACGCGTCTGGCAGCAGTGGCAGCCCTAGATATAATGTCTGCGACAGCTGGCTGGAACAGGTGGGCTTCATATCATATTATAGCATTCCCGCCGATTGGACACTGCTCCTGTACAATTAATTTAATAACTAACGCAAACACGACTGCTATGACCCCATATAATAATGAAGCAGATAGAAGTGTACCTACTGCTAATATTAATGTGAGTGATATGCTCCACCGCATATTTTCATGTTCATCTCCAGTTCATTTCTGTGATCATTTAAGTTACTTTTCTCTTTTCCTTTATTTTAAATACTTATAAAAAGTATTTAACATAACATCACGCCTTGTTTCCCAGAAGGGTTGGGCAGAGATGTATCTGCAGTACAACCACAATTCGCCAGTTATGTTTAAGTCCCATGTAAGCCTTTTGCTATCGACCGGGCACAGACCCAGACTCCGGACTGCTACTGAGATATTCCTGGTGGAAAAACCCTATAACACTTTGCTTGACCTGGGAATCGAACTCAGGACCTCATGCTGAGCAGTAGCGCTTGAGACCAACGAACGAGTCAAAAAAATATTTCTATTATAATTATGTTTACTTTACAACTACTGCTAAGTTTTAACCAATTATTATTGTTTAATCAACAGCCTGTATAGGTTGTTGGCTGATCAATGTCTATTATAAAGGAGTTACCACAGCATCCCTTCAGTTCTTATTAAAGACAACACACCTCTGTTTATTTTCCCGAACATTTCGATTCATGATTTCCTAAAGTTTTGATAAAACTTACTTGGCATAAACAGATGTTTGATAAACATCGAATCAAGCGTAAAGTCAAAATAATCCGACCATTTGTAAGTTTCAGCGGGGCGGTGTGCGTGACGGGGGGGAAGGGGGTTGAGGGGGTCGCCGCTAGGGAGGGGGAGGGGGTGCGAGGGGGGTACGGCGGGCGCTGTAAGACGCGGCGTGAATGGCGGCGGCAAGGTCAGGGGCGTCGGAAGTGGGTTACGGGCGGCGCCCTATCGACCGCCCGCCGCCCGCCCTGCCAGCAGCCACCCGCCACGCCGCCTAATAACACCATAGTGTTATTATGCTACTTTATAAACGATACTCTCTACTCTCGTAACTTTCCGCGTATTTATAAATTGTCGTAAAAATCTCAGAGTGGTGTGCTTCTGTTTCTATTTTGACGTTGTAGATGTGGCTCTTGTGATGTTGTGGATTGGCCGAAGTCAAAACACACAAAGAACAGTGGATAGTTATGGGGAGACTTTTGCCCAACAGTGGGACGGTATTGTCCATTGATATTATTTCAGGTTGATAAAAAAACAAGATGTGGCCCTATTATTACCTCACAACTCGATTAACTCCTTTCTATATTTTATACATCCATTCTAAAAACAAATTATTTACATTCATGAATGGGTAAAACCCAATCATAGATCAATGCCGTCGTGGTATGCTTGTCATACAAACAAAAGTCTTAAATAAGGCGCAATCGCGCTCTATTTGCGACTGTTCAAACAAAAAAATTAATAAGCGGTTGTCAAATATTTTAACAAATAATAATTAGTTGAGCGTTACGGCGGCCATGTTGAGCGCGTGATGTAAGCGCTTCCGCCGAGAATCGTTCGCGAATTTGGCTCGCCATTCATACGAGGTTTTTTACCGCGCGGCCGCCGAACTCGCGGCCTTGCTGCCTGCGCCTACGCCGATACGATCACAACCGACAGACAGCGCGCCCCAAACTCACAAAATTAGAACGTTCTTAATATTTATTTATACTAGCATACCATTATATCCCAATGATCGAATCTATTTCATGTATTTTGGACTCTGGAGCTATTTAAAGGTCGCAGACGTACACATACCTACTGTTTGATTAATCACTCGCCCGTTTAAATTAAAGGTGAGAAACAAATCTTAAAAGTGTTTTAATGAGTTATATCATTGACGACGTGACCTTAAATATTGTATGTTTAGCATCAAACAACATCGTGATCAATTATGTAATTGGGTAGCTGCTTAGTATTGGTGTACCGGCCAATCTAGTTCTCAGTGGCAATTTTCCGTTAAAAACAAGAATTAAAATAGAACTTAGTCTGTTGCCAGCTATCGAGTTAGGTTGCGTTGTGGCGCATCGTGCTGAGTTGCCGACACTCAACCGTGGCTAAAAGCTAGCTAATTGACTTGAATTTTTAAAGCCTTAGTCACGACACTCCATCTGTTATTGTTTTTGTGAGTCACAGTCGCAAACAATGTATGCTATCTTGTTTCCTCGTTCGCGAAATTTAACTTTAAACATAAACGTGTGTGTGTAAAAAACTTCACGGTTTTGACTATTATGTAACGAAATTAACTATGTTTGTAATTTTGCACACATTACATGCGTTGTGTTGTTGACTGAATCAGCCGGGAATGCGATACGAAACTAAGCCTTAATGTATTCATATTGTTTCTTGATTTTCCATGAAACCAGATAAGGAAAAATGAAGTAGCTGTGGACCGATAACTATCTCTGCGATATTTCCTCAAGATACGTTTAGTTATATCATTGCTGTACTTTACAAAATGAGCAATATTTTCCCTGAGGCATGACTAGGTTTTCTTCAGGTAGTCTGAAACAGTTTTACACGGCCAGCAAGGTCACGAAAGGTTCGTGACTAAGTCTAGAAAGCCTAGGCTTGTGTAATGTTTCGATACCTATCGAGTTTCACATCTTTTCACGGCTTTTATCGAGGATTATGTAACGTTACTGAGATTGCAGCTGCAAATAGGTACGTGGTGTGTTTAGAACTGTGATTTCATTAAATAATAAAATAAAAATAATACCAGCCTGTTACTGTCCCACTGCAGGGCAAAGGCCTCTTCTCATACAGAGAAGGCACGAGCATTGATCACTACGCTTGCTCTAGACGGGTTGGTGATTTCAGACTTATATTAACTATAAGTTCAGGTTTCCTCACGATGTTTTCCTTCACCGATGTCAGTAATGTCCTAGATAAACTCTGAAAGTACATATGAATTGAAAAAGTCACATTGGTACTTGCCCGGATTTGAACCCACAACCTCGTGCATGAGAGGCGAGGCCTTAACCACTGGGCCATTACGACATTCTTAATGATTTCATTATGAGAAAGTTTTTGTTTTGAGTGACATCAAAATGGCCTATCAGCAAGTTACTGGAGAAAAAAATGCGCTTGATTTTACGTTTTTTCTAAAGTAAAGTGTGCGTGACAGCACGTACCGTCGAGGTCTTCACTAACAAGTTTTTGTCAACCACTTATTGTATAGGTTGGGCGCTAGTCATCCCCTACAGTGAGAGGTGTGCTAACTGGAAAAGAGCTTATTGTTTGCGCAGGTGCGTCGGCGCATTCTTTGTTCTTCAAATTATCGCCTGCAGCACTAACACGCACAGGAATGCTGACGACCGTCCCAACATAAACTTATTTTCTAACAAGTATATTAGATATGGTACTTTTAGAATAATATTTATATAAGAAAACTAATGAGATAGCGTTATTGTTTTATAATCTTAAATTCTCTTCGTGCATACAAAATTAAAGATACAACGCAACGTATCATTTGACCGACCATTTTGAGACGATTATTCGAATGTTTATCTCAATATTATAAAAGATTTACGTTACGATCGTAGGCTGATTACATGAACGTTAACGTAACGTTACGAAATAAATAGCCGTAGTGTAGAAAAATCAAACAAAGTAGAAAAATATTGACTCGTGTACACGAGTTTCATGTAATAGTGATAAGTACCCAAACAGCCGAGAAACCGTTGTATCGGTTGAGATAACCTTGTGCCAACGTATGGCTGCCGAAATTAGAAATAATTTATCTATACTACGGTATTGGTGCCTCGTTTTAAGGACTATAGAGGAACCTAGTTTAGTTAGGTAGTAAATAATACCTACTCTTGTCTGGTAAATTCTTTTCAATTTCATATATCTATCACCATATTCTGCTTCCAGATATACCGACTAGTCAGCTATGAGACACATAATTGCCATTTTGCAATAACTATAATTGCATAATATTTATGCCCTTTACAAGTCTCATTGAAAGTAGCTAATAAATAAATTAATAATGCAAAGGAAACAATGTTTTTTCCTTTGTTATCAAGACATAGACTGGCTGAAGTTCGGTCTCAACCATAGCTCTTTATAGTACACAATTATTTAAGTATATCTGCGCCCACGTTATAGGCTAAATATATCGCAGACACTATAATAATATGTTACAGTAATGTGCAAGTTAGTAGTATGAAGCAACAATAATTTATCACGAGTGGCGTTTATTCCACGCCAGTCCAGTTGGAGCTGCTCCGGATAACGCGTAGTGGCGACGATAAAGCAACAAAGATCGTTTTATGTCTATGGTAGACCGGACCCTAAAAATAGAACAAAAGCCGTGTTTATACGACAGACTACTCCACGTCATGTGCACACTGAATTACTAACTTATGTACGTGAATAAAATCTATTTATAATGTTGACGTCGGCCGCTCCACATTCTTATCTTGTCGCGATACTAAACACTCGATCTAACGCAGATGCTGGACGTTAACTACTCGCTGCTCGTGAAGACAGTGGCTTCTTGCAGTGATCTATTTTGTTATTAGTGTTTTAATGTGTTTGTAGTAATATGTGTCCCATACTATGATTTGTAGCTATGTGATTTTTAGCAATTACACCACACTCTACAAGTAATAGATGTTGACATGAGAATGTTATTCAATTGAGGGATATCTTTTGCTAAATCTGTTGTTAACGTTAATTGTTTCGACTATAAACGTAACTAACAGTACGGTTTCTCCTTTCCAGCCCGTCCGATGATCTCAGCGAGTCTCCCCAGCGAGGCGCTGGCCCAGCTGGGGCAGCTCGGGCAGCTGAACCTGTACCCGCCGCCGCCGGCCGGCATGACGCCCGAGTTCCTGGCGCCGCCGCCGCGCCCGTACGCGCGGTACGCCCCGCGGCGCCCGCGGGATGCCATGCCCGCGCCCCCCGCGCCCTCCGCGCCCTTCCCGTCAGTCCCCGGAGCGTACGCGCCCTTCCTGCCGCACCCGGCGTACGCGTCCTACCTGTACCAACGCCAGCGCGCGCCGCCTCAGCCGCCGCCGTCCAACTACCCGCTCCGGCCGCGCGCCACCTCCGGCTTCGTGCCGCCTGCGCCGGCGCCGCACTCTCCGCCCGTGTCCGTAGCTGCGCCTGCACCACCACCCAGAGAGGTAATATTGAAACTTTATTTATATTTTATATTTAACCAAACAAACTAAACTACAACAAAATACCATAGCAAATCCTAAAAGCTGGTATTTAAATCTTTCTCTAGTAAAAAGCAAATTAAAGCATGCACTTGAAAGAACTCACTTGGATGGAAGTAAAGCTAAACCTTCATTCTTATTTTTTTTTTAAAGAAGTATATTCATGCATATCAGGTAGATGACATACCTACAGCTTCTTGATCTAACAAATTCCGTTAATGATTTCAGGAACCTCCAACGTCACCGGAGCGGGGTGCGCCGGCGCCGTACTTCTGCCGCGGAGCGCTCATCCGGCTCGAAGACGGCTCGCTCCGGCGCGTGGAAGAAATGCGCACGGAAGACTTCGTGATGAGCGCGGACCGCAGCGGAGACCTCGCGCTCACGCAGTGCACGCTGCTACGGCTGGACGAGCGAGGTGACCGGCTGGCGCTGACGCTCACCTACGATAGGAACCGCTCACAGGTACTAACTGATTCTTTAAGGCATAAGCGCCAGGGTTGCCCGCGAAATTCATTTTTTTCAGTCAGGTTGTATGTTGATCAAAATATGATTCACGAATATTCCAATAAATGTATATGTTCCCATTGGAGACTATAGAGCAGAATAATAAGAGCAATAGAATAATTTTAATCCAGCGCGGATTGAGAAAGTGCAAATATGCATAATATAATATATTTAGAACCCTAGCCCTAGAGCATATAAATGAGCCATAGAAAAAGCAACTTAAAAATTTAACGAGGCGACATTATCGCACGGCGATAAAGCACAATAAGATTTTTAAAAGAAGCAAGTTTAAATCAGCGTACTTAATTAAACGGTTAATTATTCTAGGTGGAGCTGGAATCCACGGTGGAGCACCCGTTCTTCGTGTACGGGCGCGGCTGGGCGTCGTGCAAGCCCGAGCGCACGCTGGCGCAGTACGGGCTGCGCGTGCAGAGGCTGCAGGTGGGCGACGTGTGCGTGTCGCTGGTGCCGCGCCGCCACGCGCCCCCCGCGCCCTCGCACGCGCCCCCCGCGCCCCCGCAGACGCACCCCGAGAACCTCAGCGTCAAGGAGGACGCACGAAAGCGCCGCTGGTCCGCCTCCGACGTCTGCGAAGACAACCCCCCTCCCCTCAAGAAACGCTGAAACGAACCACACCTTCGTATTCGTATATTTGGAGGACTGGAGGAACTGTCCTGATCGTGTTGTGATCGTTGCGACTCGCTACTCGGCTCTGACTCAGTTTCGTTGTTCTGTGTGCCGAACCTGCTGAACTGTTAGTGAACGGATGGACAAGTGATAAAAAGGATTACTTCTTCGGAAGGAACGTTGTAGATAGATAATAAACGGCCCCAGTGAGTTCGGTTGCATGTTGCGGCATGCACTATTGTTAAATGTTAATTTGCGCGGTTTCTGCAGCGATCGGCAGTCCATAATAGTATGCTTATGAAATTCTATTGGGGAACTCTAGGTGCTTTTTACTGTCGGGTGCTTCTGTACGCGTTCGTGTACGATGTTGTAAATATGTATGTAACTTAGTCGACGTTGAACGTTACGCTCCATGACTAACCTAACGTGTCACAAAGGAAAGGGACGTTGGCGCCATCGTTCGTCACTTCTCATTTCTCTATGGTACACGATATATTACAATATACGGCATACAAAGTAAAACGCTTTAGACATACTTACACGAAAACCTTAAAACAATATTATAATTTTATATTCCACAACCATGGAGTTAAACATTTTTTTTAATAATGAGCACAAAAATAACAATGTGTAAGTTTGTACCAGATCTTAAAGTAGGTTAGATATTGTGATAACCAATGAGATTTTATCGCCAGTCTACTATGACACGTGGCAATGCATATATAAAACAAAACAAAAGGTACAATGAATGTTAGATAGTAGGTAGTAGTATTGGGCTGACGTGTGCTTAAATCTCGACTGATTTCTTTCTATACGAGTATTCTGAATGATTCTGTTTGTGAAGGACGCAGTCATGTCAGAGTTCCATTTCCTCCGATGGTTGTGACTGCAGACATATCCATGACGATGTAATTGTCGTGTCGCGCCCGCACGAGCCGTGCTCGCGTGGCGACCGCTTCGCTGAACTGTACTGGCAAACTCTTCTGACAAATAATTTGATCTAATATAAATGTTGATAATTGATAGGTATATATTGTAAAATAAAATGAAATATGTATAATGATCATGGTTAATGTGTCATCTATTTAGCTTTTGACGTCCATGTGTGATACACATAACTTTTCTATGAGAAGATGTATACATAATAAACACACAGTCTGTGATATTTTGTAGTTATTGGTCAGAGTAGGTATGAAGCTTGAATAAAAGAAATATATGTTTTAGACAAATAAGTGCGTTATTGGTAAGAAAATGTATAGTTGTTGTATACTCAAAAATAAAACGCTGAAAAACTAAAACCGAAAACAAACATAACAAGTAGCGTCTGTGATTGATATACATATATCGTTATGTACCATAACGACAAATGCATGGCCATATCAAAATCAAATTAATTTAATATAAATACTAAGTCAAGATAAAAATTTTCGTATTGGCTTGAAATTCAAATCCATATTTATATTGTTTGCATAATACGTTTATCTCGAAGAATTACGTTGTCAGATGTAAACGAGTCATGGATGTTCTATCGCACTTGGCGGATAGCCGAGTGACGGCCTGAGGGTACGGACAGTAGACTTGCAAGGGTTGGTTTCATTGTACCACATGCTACGTGCTATTAATCATTATTGTGTTAAACAATAACCGACGACCATAGAATACGGACACCCCAATGAGACGGATGGTGTTGTACAAAAGTTAATAATTTGTTGTATAATGTATGTAATTCTAGTTTTATCGTCTTTATATTAATATTTGTAATTGTAATGAAAGATCTCATTTTATTAATCGGTATTTTCTAACAAGGCGCTTTCATTAGATCATGACTAAGCCTACCTCACAAACTATAAGACTAGTGTCTCGCGGCGGCGGCGGGTGGCGTGCGCGCGCGCCGCGACGTCACGCGAGCGAATGGTCGCTATCAAGTCTAACCAAGATCTCAATTTGATGAAAATAAACTTTTGAAAAGACTGGGACGCTTTACTGAATGTTGTGGGATAGTAGTTTCTTTGAAGATATTACTTAAATTATGAGATAGGAGCATTTATTTGTGGGCGCGAGCTCGTTCCGTCGTTTAACTAAGAAGCTCCGCTACAAACGCTGGACAATCATTTAGTACAAAATTTGTTACAAAAAGTATTATTTCCCAAAATCAAAATTCAGAAAGTATTAATTTAATTGCAAAAAAGGTGCTATATTATTTTTGTGGACGTTATTCAGGCACAATCACGATTGATATTATAAAGAAAATTTTGTTAAGGAACACTTTGTTGTAATATTCGCCAATCCATAGTATAATATTGGCACAATCGATGTTCTTCCGCGCCTCCTAGTAGATTTAGTGAGTCAATTATACGTTAAAATATCGTTATGTGTAGGTACATATTCAGTCAGCACTTGTTACTTGATTATATGCTACATTATTAGGGTGTATAATATTTACCATCAATTTCGTGCATCGATGTTTGTTGTAAAATGTATTAATTAGACAATATGCAAATGTTGTTTGCAATACGTTTGATTCCGTCAGAGATATTCGTTATACGTAGACTAGAAGCTGACATTTCTAAAAGGAATGATTGTTAACAACAGGTTAAATTTAAACAAAATCTATTCCAATACAATGCCTTCCAATGAAAGTTTTTACAAATATAAGTCGTTTACTGACTCGCAAGCAATCGAGGATCGATGTCGATGATCGAATTTCAATGTCTATAGAAGTATTTTGTCTATTCCATTCGCTAAAAACATCAACATCGATCCAAAAGTCACAAAAAATGCCAAAAGACTGACATCAGCTATATTATTGTTAACGTTGTAAACAGTCGTTACTTTTATTATGTCAATTTCTTCCGTTTACAGGCTTTTATAAATAACTAGATATCACCTTCTGTTTCTTCCAAGACTTTACTAAGAATGTTTATGTGTGCGAGACGCGTCTCTATTATTGTGATTGAACGATATTTAGGTGTTACAAATATAGTGACAATAGATAATAAATGTATGAAGAGATTCATAATATTATGTTGATATTGCCAATGTCAGGCAAGGCCAGTTGGTTCTCATAGACCGTAATGTAAGTAGAAAGTGCCGTCACCAACTAAACATTATGTGACACATGATTGTGCCATCCTTAACAGATTTTCAATATTTTAGTATTCCACTGATATTGCTTAGTTGGAGCTGTTGTCCAAGCACTTCACTACCCCTTAAATATACAAAAAGTTAGGCTATCGTGGAGAGTAATACAATTGGGCACATAAATATATCCGTGGAACTTCCAGACCAAATTTGTACCAAGTATTGTACACTTTCCAATGTAATAGCGTACTGTAGAGAACAGGAAATGTTGTGTCATTTAAATTAATAGATAAATAACTATAAAAATTGTTATTATATGACAGATATCGCAAAAATATATATGTATATTTTATTGTATAGCGGAATGACTACTATTCAGATTTATTGTAAATGGAAAAATGTTATAGATCGAAATATGTTAAATAAGTTAACTGTTTGTAAAAAGAAGAGAAAATATGTATAATTGAATATTTGCTACACAGTTGTTTTATTTCATCTGCCTCATCAATTCAGTTTTAAATCATTCTTTGAGACATTTAAAGAAAAACAAAAATATAAGAATAAACTCTACAACAAATAAAACATTGATTCAAATAGTTTCGCTCGACTGCATCCATGATACAAACTTAGAAAAAGTTTTTATGTAAAAAGTTAAATGATTTACATCCGGTTTCTGAAAGACTAATCAACAAAAAATTTGCTGACCGATTGTTATACTCATGTCAAGTGATTCGGTTAGCTGTAGTATACAGTCAATGACAGCAGTTGCTTGTGTACCTATTTTATTTATAATTCATTATTGTCTTTTTTATATGTTTTATTATTATTATCTCCTCTGTTTCGGAGCACCTGCCATCTTATCTCTTCACCACCCTTGGTTGACTGGTAGAGAATGCCTAAGGCATTAAGTCCGCCTTTGTACCTTATTGTGTGCGAGAAGTTTAAATAAATAATAAATAAATAATGACAGCAGTTAACAGTTTTGCAATTTTTCGGCTAATTTTTGTATTCATTTTTCAGAAAGCAGGTGTTGATACTGTTTAGGTACTATTTAAAAATACAAACTAAATCTACACTAATGCAACTACAGTCAACTAAAAACGAAATACTCTATTAATAATATTCACTTAATCATGCCAAAAAGGGAGGCAACCCCGTTATCAACCCCAAAGACAAAAATCAAATTACAGATTCGACTTATAAATTTTATTGAAAGCATAGAATCACAACTTGGAATACATACTAGTACCTAGTACACTGGAGACTGAGAGCTACGACTGAGATTTTTCATATATCTGACATGAGATCGAGCTTCACCTTTTCGCCTGGCTTGAAGGCAGGCATGCCGAGGTACGGGCACGTCGCGCAACGGAACGCGTCGCCGAGGTAACACTGGAATGAGATAAATGTAGTGTTATAATTTGAAATAAACAAATTAGATCCCTACAATTCGTATTGCCTAATAGTTAGCCCACATTAGTTGTTTTTATAATGGTGGCACTTAACACCGCTATTCGGTATTCGCGTTTTTTACTGTGTGTTATTCGGCTATAAAGTGTAGAAGTCGGGATAACTCGACCACACCGTCCACACATTGTCATGAACAGCGAATATGCCGAACATTCAACAATATTGTTGCTATATTTTTGCTAATTTGAAGGCAAAGACGTGTTGACGGCACCAGCTACTTATTTTTCCTCTGTGTTAATTACCAATACATGTTATGCGTACAAAAATCACCGCACTCTATTGAGCAAGTCATGTGTGGACGGTAAACGAACTTATTCGGTATATTCGTAATCCTTTAATATGTGACCAATAACCGACAACCGACGGATACGAGCGTTCGTGTATTTTATTCGACTTATTCGTGAAAAATAGGCGAATAGAGTAACTTCACATCGTCGTATTTGGGCAAATGAGACGAACACGAATAGCGATGTGAAGTGCCACCATAACGCGATGTTTTTTCCAATCCGAGAGTTGAAAATCCAGCGTTCGTGCGAACGTGCGCTTACTGTCTGGTGGAGGTAAGAAGGCAGTAACCCATTTAAAACATTGATATTCAGTCACATCAACTACCAAACCCAAAGTTATTGAGAAGAGGCTTACCTCTCCCCCGCCTAAGAGAACGACGAACAAAAAGGCACCACAATCAATAGTATGGTGTAGTCTGCGTCTTTCGCAGAATTTACAACGTCCTACGATCACCAATCCGATGACTTAGATGGAAAAAAACCTTAGGTGGAAAAATCCTTAGGTGAAAAAAACCTTAGGTGGAAAAATCCTTAGGCGAAAAAATCCTTAGGTGGAAAAATCCCAATTCAGAGCGTGCATTCTGAAAGTGCGCAACGTCGCAAATAGATGTTAAATATTTCGGTATTACATTACTGTATGGAAATATGAAATATGGCTAAATAGTGAACTAAAATATTGATTATGAAATGCAATAATTAATATAGTAACACCGAATATCTAGTTTTAGATGTAAAAAAAGTATTTGGAAACTTTCCAAGTGCCTTTTTACACCTAAAACGGTTACAACATCAAATTCAGTGTTATAATTGCAATTCATTATTAATATTCTAGTTCGCTAGTTAGCCACATTTCTTATTTTCATACAGTAATATTGCCAAATTAATCAAAACAGCGAAATATTTGACATTTATTTGCGACGTTGCCCATAAGATAGTCTCGGCCTGTTGGACGCAGAAGTCTCGAAGTTTACGAGCTGATATGATAAAATTTCTGGACGACTGTCTTGGATCATCACTCTCGGGTGATTCTCGAGTTACTCGTAGAATAGGTATCCCTATAATTTGAAAAATCATATCTTCGATCTTTTTCTTTAATCCGAGAATATATTTCAACTCTCATAGAAAACCGTTCAGTTAGTTTACACATTCCACACGCATTAGTAAATGGATCAGTGAGTCGCTTGCATGATAATTATGCAAATCATATCGATGTATATCGTAGATACCTATAATTTACAGGTGAGGGACAATGCAACTCTTTATTTATATGATTATTTCAGCACGATATGTATTCTAACACACTAGGAGTAGTTGTTAGCGACTATCGTCTGTTCCAAAAGTACTTATTTGATGAAAATGCCAATTTGTAGTGTCACTTACAAAATTAGTGCTTTGATTTGATTATTTGAAAACATAAACCCGAAATTCTAATTTTTAACCTACTTTCAAAAAGGAGGAGGTTATATGTTCGTTGCGTATGTTTTTTTTTTTAATGTATATCCGCCGATTTCTCTGTCAATTGTGGACCGATTTTGAAAATTATTTTTTTGTATGAAAGGCTCCCAAGTTGGTCCCATATAAATTTTAATAACTTTACTTGGATAGTTTTTGAGTAAGCTTCTATAATACGTATTTTTCCCACTTACTATATGTGGATGATATGATAACTTCCTGTCACTGTTATTTACATAGCAGGTAGTGGTATTCGAATTTGTGTGGGGTAAGTACCACAACAAAAAAGTGAAAAATAAAAACCTTTAACAAAAAAAACAACCGACTTCGAAAAAAAGACACTACAAAGTGAAAAATAACTTTAATTTCGGAAGTCGGTGGCAAAACACAAAAAATCAAAACCAAAGACAAAAAAAAACTTCTCACTCTTCTTCTTCACTTTGTAGTGTTTTTTTTTTCGAAGTCGGTTGTTTTCTTTTTGTAAAAAGTTTTTATCAATCATTTAATACAAATGACCTCAATTTTCGTCGATGATTTATCATTTACAATTTAATAATGTTGGAAACAATGGTAAGATTACTACATGTAAAAAAACCATATCCGATTCGTGCGGATGTTGATATTATGTATCGTACTGAGAGTCTAAGTATTTATGTGATAAATTTCAGGACAATCGAAAAAAAAAACTGTTTTCTCAATGGGGAATTTTATCGGTTGTTACATGGGGCATGGGTTTTAATGAATTTGGGGTAATTTTGGTACCAAAAATGTGATTTTTAAATAGCAATAGATTTTTTAATTTCAATAATAATAAACAAAGTTTTTTTTTTTTATTACTTTTAGGTTATTTTATTGGAGTAGCTATGAGCCCGGACACTTTACGATCGGACAGGTTTTTTTTTAACATATTGTAGAGTTGAAACCAAAAATACATAGGCACATGAATGTGTTACTAATTACCTTTAGTAGTGAGTAATTGCGTAAGAGTTTAACCCGAATAGAGTTTGTTTACACTTACATCTACTTGAGATACTTTTGGAACAGATGCATATATTCGCATATAGTTTCTTGCATAGAATAACTTGCCATTTACAAGACAAGACATCTCGTAAATGGCGATAAGGGGTCACAAAAATTAGTAAAAAAGGTGAGGTGCTACAAGGACATATCTGCGACTAATAAGCAAAATCATGTTACGAGCTCTCGCGACTGCTTTTATAGAAACTTGGATGTTGATAGATTTTATGTCATTAGACATAGCTGTAATGTGTTATAAGGTATTATAGGCGCCATACCACCTGTAACTGACATTACGTAATCACAAGAATCGCCAATGATGACTAATAACGATAATAACTTCATAATCTTCCCTGTATGAATCAGAAACGCGTTAACTGTTCGTTCAAATACAAGTTTAAGTGTGTATGCTTCGACTCACGTACTCAATATTTTTTTTGGAATTCCCGGGCTAATTTGGTGTTCTACATTAGAATAATGTAGAATTGTAGGGTATTCCCCTAAAGTAACCGTGCATGCTGATTGCGCAACACACTCACAATCGCAGAAGCTTTCATCGTTGTAATTATTTAACAATATGTATTGCCCGTTACGTCAATAATTGCCGTCGACAGGCAGAATTTCCACAAAGCAATATCCATTGCTCGGTGGATAATCAATTGCAATTGTTTATTACGCAATTAGGGTCAAGTTTTTAGTCATTTAGGGTTTCTGACTGCCTGTAGTACATGACTGTCTCCGGAATGCCTCATTAGTACGTACTTAACAGTAGAAAAAAAAAGGAAATGTCAGCAGTAGATGCGAACGTCTTACAAGAAAGAGATTGTCTCGTTGTTTTACTTGAAATCTGAGTAAAGTTACATTTAATCAAGAAATCTCGATGTTTTGTCAAGTCGTAAAAACCGGTCTATGCAGGGGCGGGTGAATATATATATATAAGCTATATATGTATAATATAAAATACTTACGCTTCCACAAGAAGATTTTGGAGTGTCCTTGACCTCTCCCTGGAGTTCCTCTGCTAGACCACACGAACAATCCGCGCACGCTTTTCTTTTGCCAGTCGTTGCACAAACTGAAAATATTTATTTAAAAATTGTATCATTGTTAGCACAGAAATAATAATCATTCATGTATCTCAACATCATATTATTACAAGTACCTAGGTACTGGTTAATAGAATGCACAATATTAAATAGACAAAGTTGTCTGAGGTAGGAGGTCCTGAATTACAGGTCACCTGGCTCTCTTAGATAGATGAACACAAAAGGATAAAGTCAAGATACATAATAAAGTCTACAATTGAAAGTAAATAATTGTAAATTAACCAAGCCATCCGTTGTGAACACGTCATAGGTATTACATTTTTCAGTATGAATAGAACCCCAAGGTCTTTAGGCACTACTGGAAATTTCATCAAAATCGTTAGGAAGTTCTGCCTCGACTGACAGTCAATTGCGCAAGTACTCACTATGATTGTTGTATCAACCATATAATGAGTAATGAAAATAAGCATGACTTTCATCTTATTATTATAAATTATTATCAAGAAGAATGACATCTCTGTGCCCTTTATTAAAATATAGGCGTGCATTATTTGTAAAAACAGACCTTTACTTTACACACAAAAAAATAAACCTGTTCTACAACTTGTACCTACAAAGCCATTGACCTTGCGTGAATGAGCTGCGTCATTGGGAATAGTCGCAACTCGCAACACAATACCTCAACCAAATCATTCTAAGCCGAGCCAATGAATTCGGGCTCGGAACACAAAACCTCAACGCACGGCGTTGTTTTGTTATCAAGATAGCGCGCACTGTGGACAACAAGTGATAAGTGTTTCTTTATCATCAAACTTATTATGTCATATTTAATAATTGATATTCTTATTGTTACAACGCATACGTTGATGGCGATTTTGTATAGCCTTCTATAAAAAATAAGGTCACTCCAATCTAGGCTGTAAATTGATTTGAATCTCATTAATATTAACAAAAATGGTTAAGTTGAAATATTTTGCCCTACTTTTTAGAACATTATGTGTAAAAAAATATACCTCTCAACGAGCTCTGGTCTGGTTTCTTCAGATCATTTTCGTCCAGAAGCTGGTTATCATCCATGATATCATCATCATTAGCACCCGTCCATGCTTCTTCAACTGTGTCTTCTAGTTTCCATACTGTTGGCTTCCCATTCAGTTTTAAGGATGCTTTAGAACCAACCTGGGAAGATATGGAAACAATATCATAATTAAAACAAATTAAAGAAATTTTTAATGATGTGCTACTGTTTCAATTCTATACAAATACACCAAATTCTAATAGTTTAATGTATGATTCATACACATATTTTGCTTAATTGGGCCATTGTGATGCTTTACCTATTAAATGTCAGAACTCAATGAATATTAATTTACAACTGCCACTACTAGACTACTTAAAACTGTCCCTTAATCAAACATGCTGTAACTTTATCTTCATTGTTAACAGTAGAAGAGTTGACAGCCCAGCAATGAACAAACTGTAAAAAACTAAAGTGATTCCAATCCCTAGTCATCATTGTTGTTGTCCTTGTCAAACATGGGTCCTTGCTACCGTAAAAAGATTACACAATCTTTTTTACATAAAGGACAATGTAGAAATGTTAAATGAAATGTTCTTGAAGTGACACTTACCTCAAATTTAGGTTTCTCAGCTAAATATAAATTATCGGAAGACTTTGTGACATTAATAAATCCATTTATTTTGAGTGTGCTGGTCAGGTCTGCTGTATCTTTAAGAATTAGTTTACCGCTGGGCTTGAGGAGTTTCACAATAATTGCTAAAGTACTGTCAGTGTGTCTCACGGTGTGTGGGGCCAGCCAGTTTGATAACACAGCCTCATATGATGATGCAGGTCGTGATGCTAAAATAAATAAGAAATAAAAACTAGATCAGATTGATAGTATACAAATAAATTTTTAATGTAAATATTCAGAGCAACTTGACAGCAGACCAATAATATTACATATCTCTGCATTTTGGAAAACACAAAACCTGCATGCAAATTAAATTTACATGTAATTTTTTTGTGAAAGTGAGAAAATAAAAAGAATCTCTTACATTCGGTGATCATTTCAGAGTTTTCCAGAACAACTGATCCATTTCCAATGACTGCTTTAATCTCTTCCACCAAACTACTAATGCTGCTCTGGTTGTCGTTGTTCCAAATAATTAACACGTTATCACCAGATTTCACGTTTTCCATGTTTTTATTTTAAGATTTGTTTTAGCTGCTATTTGCGAAGTTACGAATTATAGAAACGATGGCTGGTAAAAATCATCAACATTCAATACAAATCCCCACTATGACTTTTTGGAGCCTTTCCTCGAATAACGAGTCACACTTCACAGACGAACGAATACTGAATTACTGACCAATATTTTAAACCTTTATATGAAATTCGTCTATAGCCAATGTCGAAAGATGAAAATATCACTGCTAAACTCCGTCAACACATTCAACATGACATCTGATAAAATCTGATTACAGATAAAATTTATGAAACATTCCATTTCAGGAATAAATACTTACCGTTTTAAAAAGGACCCCGAGTACTGTTCTCTATATAAAAACCAAATTACAAATCATAATTGGAATTTATAATTTGACATGAAAAATTAATCTATATTATGTACGAACAAAGCAAATGACACGAAATAACATGTCACATTTTTTTATAAACTCAACTAACCCGTGCTAGAGTTCTTCGTAGATGGGAGCGTAGCAGTTTTTATGAATAAAATCGATTCTTTATTCATAACCTAAATGTCGTCAATTGTTTTGTTAAATGTTTTTATACCGAAATCATGTTTTATGAGGCATTTTTAGCCGGCTTATGGGCATCAGCTAGTAGCACATTGGGAAAATTATCAGGAACCGCCAGTGTCGTAGTAAGTTTATTTATTTATTCATTGGTGAAAGTTTGGTAGTGCGATAAGACTAGCTACATAAATTACGTACTCATACCATACGGCAATGCCATAAGGTATCAAAATCTCAATAATTTATTATTTATGTTCAGTGTTTTGTTTTGTTATGGGTAGGTAGGTAGGTATGTACCTCTGCAAGAAGTGTACACTACATTTTACGGTGAATTCATTCATTTTTAGAAAGAGAGAACAAATAATTTTATTTGTTGCACAGAACGCTAGATGGCGGTATTTACAAAAATATTATCTTGATAGTGGATTGGAGATAAGCAGAACACGATGCTGTTTTCATAAAATTATATATAGGTACCTATTTAAATTACTTTAAAATAACAATTCTTTCCGTTAAAGCTTACCTTGAACTATTTTTTATTACTTTACTGACGGTCTTTATCTCCTTGATCTTTTTAGTGGAGTGGTGCAAACATTGCCAAGAATGGGTTTACTGCTATCGAAGATTTGGAGCTTGTTCGGTAATGAGGAGCACAAACTGCTCTTAGTGGGTTTGGACAATGCTGGCAAGACGACAATCCTATACCAGTTGCTGCTAGGAGAAACAGTTCATACCAGACCAACCATTGGCTCTAATGTGGAAGAGTTTGTGTGGAAGAGCTTACGCTTTGTGATGTGGGACCTGGGTGGACAACAGAGTCTGAGATCAGCGTGGAACACTTACTTTACGAACAGTGAGTTCGTGATAATGGTAGTGGATTCGACAGACCGGCAGCGGTTGAGCTTATGTCGCGATGAGCTGCATCAGATGATGAAACATGAGGAGCTCACTAAAGCGTGTTTGCTGGTGTACGCGAACAAGCAGGACGTGAAAGGCTCGATGACGGCCGCAGAGATATCTGAACAGTTGGAGTTGACGTCGATAAAACAGCATCCGTGGCACATACAGGCGTGCTGCGGGCTCACTGGTGAAGGATTACACTTAGGTTTAGAGTGGATTGCTAGTAGAATTAAGAAAAAATGACACGGCGCGTCTTGACTGTTGACCAGTAATTTTTATTAATTAGGTGGAATGGTGGATGATACTATTGTAAAGGGTCTTTCACGCAGGTGGGATTTTCTCAAATGATATTGCTTACTTATTCCGGCAATGAAACCAACCTGCAGGTACTTCTTTTCTCTGAGAAAAAACGAGCATTTAACACCATACTAAAGTAATATTATATTCATTAGTAATTTCAAACTATTTGGTTTTTCATCACAATGTTATTTTCGCACTTAGTATGAAGTCGTTAAATAAAAAATTTAAGTTATAACAGCGTAATTATTATATTCACGTGAGCCTACACACTTTGACAATAAAAAGTTAGCTACTTCAAAGTACGCCTAATCTGTGTACCTAATATTTAATTTTTGTACCATATTGCCTACCTACTTTTGCCATTCGTTTGGGGAAGTGTTAGTCATTTTTCATATCTACCTGTGCAAATAGTATCCACATCGAACTAACTATGGTAAATCGCATCTGTGCGGAAGAGTCTTATGGGGTCCCCGAAACGATCGCAATTGATCGTTTCGGGAACCCATTACAAGTGACATGTATGGGATATTTGGATATTACCGTGCGCCTATTGGAGTACCTCATCCTCTAACTAAATTCACGGTGAGGTTAAAATAAAAACAAAATATTATCAAAGGGTACTTATAACTGTTTTTTTTTCCTTGCTAATAATATTGTGCTTCTATCCAAGAAGGCAAGAGTATATACTACAGTTAGTAAGCGAGTTATGCCAAGACGAGAAATTGTCAGGCACGCGGTAATATCCAACTCTCGCCTATCTTTTAATTCATTATGTTTGCATACATTTTGCTAGATAAGGATAAACAAATACTATCAGGATCTACGTCCGTTGTTTTGCATTAATTGCCTATTATAATAAACACGTTTCTAAGAGTAACCTTGGTTTATTATTTAGCCCACTCCTATTAATGCATGTACGCGTACCTACCTACTTAGCACGACGTACTTAGAACGTCCATAATTCACGTAAAGCTCGAAAGGGGGGGGAGGGGTTTCGGAAAAAATCACGAAATATCAAATGAGGAGTGGGGGGTGTAGTGAGATATCACGTGTTTTTTTTTTAACGCACATTGCTAAATCGAAAAGCGGCCCCCAAACAAAATCTTTTTCTTTCTTTCTTAGTCAAAATATTCTTTAATTTTTTAAGATACTTTGTACGAAAAAAATACACGTGACTTTGGGTAGGGGGGAGGGGTTAGTCTAAAACCTCACCACGTATCACCAGGGCGAGGGGGGGGAGTTAAAAGTTGCAAAAAAAAAAACATCACGTGATTAATGGACAACCCCTTATACAAGGTCAAATAATGGCAGTTAATATATGTTTTTAATTGAAATAGTCTTTTTTGGTGAACTTCACTGGCGTGATGGGTATCAATATCTATATAAACACGATAAAACGACAAAAAAACTAAACTGAACTAACTCGTAAGTACTTAAAGTTAATAGGCAATACCTGCGGTCGTTGACACAAAAAAAAAAAAAAAACTTATTTTGTTTTGTCATGTTTACATATCGATAACGATACCCATCTGCTGAGTTTCGCTAACTTATTTAACTTTACCCTGTAAGGGCCTGCGCAATCTGGCGGCCGGACAACAGAGGATTTAAAATGTATCAATTGCATCTAATACTTATCCAATGGAAATAAGGTATACATTGCAATACTCGCTGCTCCAGAGAAAAATGCGCTGCGATGCTCCAAGCTAGCTCACCGAGCATTGAAATATGTACCTTATTTCGATGGGATAACTATTGAATTCAATTGATAAATTTGAAATCCTCTCCCTGCCGTCCGCCAGTGTGCGCAGGCCATATAACACCTATTCGCACTAGCAAATAGAACACCTATTACGACTTGCAAATTGTGCAGCACCGACTTACCTATCCCATAACCGAACCAGATAAATAGGAGCTAGATATTCTCTCGTGAAAATGAGGCTTCCAAAAATTGCGAGAGCGGTCTTATTCGGCATATCTTCAGCAGTAAATGCCTACGGCCTGATAATTATCAAAGTCAAAGTCAATGATTTATTTGCAGATAAATATGGTTACAAAATTTCTTACAATGGTATTATAATAGTAGCTTAACATATTTAATCATAACATAATGACATGCAAATTTTTGGTACATATACAATTAGATTTATTTTAATTTAAAGTGAAGGAATTCTCTCACAGTATAGAAGGAATTCTCAACTAACCAACTGCGTAAGGCCCTTCTGAAGCGGACCATTGGAAGTTCTTTGATTTGGTTAGGAATCTTGTTATATATCTGAATACACATAGGATAGCAACTTCGCCCATATAGTTCCGTTTTAATTCTAGGCATAATTAATCTGTTAGGATATCTAGTTTTGAACGTACATTTATCTCCCAGTTTTTCAAACATCTCAGGGTGAGATTTGGTAAATTTACATATTTCCTCAATATAAATACCTGTTAATGTAAGTATTCTGAGTTTCCTGAACAGTGGTTTACAGGAAGTAAGTGGGTCTACATTACAAAATATTCTTCCTAAATCTCAATAGGTAATAGTTACTTCGTGAAAGTCAGTCTCACCATATTCCAACATCAGGTACTAGGTGCTAGGCGCAGTCCAGTGGATCCCTATTAAACGTACCTAATAACACTTATAATAGGTAGGTGTAGGTATCTAACATTAAAAAAAAAATCTCTACATCCTATCTGCGCTTACATAAGCTAGGCTACCATAAATAAGCACTATGGAAATGTATAAAGATCTACTTAATACAAATCTTAAATTCATTTGACAACGTATAGCCTAAACCGCTGGGTCCAAGTTTTGCACAAGAGTTAAAAAAAAAATAACGGGGTTAACGTTTAAAACACCATTTTTTCCGATGGGAAATGCCACATCCACTTGTAGACATAGAAATGTCTCAAATGGTGTTGCTGACTACCATCGAACGTAACCTAGGTCCAACCAGAAAAGACTTGATTTAGATCTAGTTTGTTCCACTATACGCTATGAGTTACTTACATTCAGTGCATCATAAAATGCCTGATCGATAGTTAACCGCTAATAATATTCCGTAGGCGTCCGCCTGTAACTAATGACTCATGCATGCATTCATCAGTGAACCTTTACGGGCTGATGACCGACTGAATAAGTAATTATCTTGAGTTCAGTTCATTTACCTATGTTATATACTATAGTTATGCATATGTCCCTGATGATAAGAGCTTAACTGTCACTAACGAGTCACAACAGAATTTTTATTGTTATTGACTTCTAAAGGCAAATCGACGATTGAGCGGCTATGTATGAGCAGTCAGATGTGGCTACAATATACAACTTACAGGTTCTCTATATCTATTCAGAATCAAGCATTCGAAATTACTTCTTACTGCTATGCAAAATTCACTGAGTACACAACGCTATCACGAATAAACGAAACCTCACGTGCTAAAGTGATTTCAGGCAGGAGCCTAAAGCCACGTCAGCCCGTGGAGTTCTTTGGGCTTTCCCATAATCTGAAACCACATAGGAAGGCAGTAAATTATGAAACTTAACGTCTAAAATTACTATGATGATGAGTGTGATCACTAAAATTGTACAAGAATCTTTCGGCGCGTGGTCTCTACGCTAAATAACGCCGCCATCTATTTATTCAATTCAATTTTCACTAAATAATTTAGACCAACAATATGCCCACGGTCAATGTCATTCGACCGCTTTATGATCCATGCATCACTTAGTTGTCAGTGCTGCCTGTGTACCTACCCAAACAAAAGAAAAGTTTGTCTTCACATGATATATGGCGAACGAATTCTCAAATGGCTCATGGCTAGGCTAGGCTACTTGACCGCACACGCTGTAATGTACCGTAGATCGACTGATTAAAACCGTAATTGCGTGGCACACGGTCAATCACAATCCGTTTCATTTTGACAGTTCAACAACATTCATTGCCTTATTTACGTTGTTGAGCAGACAAATTTTTCGGACATATGAAGCAAAGGATTAGCAATATCTTTTAAAAATGATTGAAAAACAAGAACTATACCTACTTACTTATGTTCCCTTCTCCCCATCAACAGGGTGATAGTTACATCATATGGGGAGCCTTACTAGTGACTATGGTGTTGGCCAATACGTGGGGCTGCAGACATTACCTCCGGTCTCTAGACGCAGCGACAAACTCAGCGTCACCCACCGTCATATCGGCGGCATCCAGTTATGTGCTATCGGTAAGTTAAGTTCAAATTATTCTGTAACTAGCGACCCGGCCCTGCTTCACAAGGTTGAACGACTTGAAAACACATGGATATATCTTTATTATGTGCAGGTTTAATGTTAATGTCATCTGGAATCAATTCTCTAAATGATGGCGAAATCGCATCAAAATCTGTTGCGTAGTTTAAAGAACAACGCGGACACACATCAGTCAGACATGAAAAGCAACTTTAATTAATAATATGATAAAGATGTAGAAGACATAGATAAACATCGTAAGACACATCTTACGATCTAATATTCCGTTAAGGATTTATCCCAATAGTGTCAAGTGTAAAGCAGCAGTTAAAGGTAGGTAGGTACGTACATTTAGGTAAACATCTGTACAGAGCAGTAGGTACCATAAAAATCGGAAGCCTTGCAAAGAATCGCAGAAAAGACCTAGATAGTCACACTACCTACCATAGGAAGCTAATATATCATTGCAAATATATCTAGGTACATACTAGTATCTTAGTCCGTACACTGCCGTCCTTGTTAATAAATTAAATAAGACACGGAATTAAGTAACTCGATTTGAACCATTATGTAAAATTTTTGATTACTCGACTCGAATCTTCACTCCCGATTTTTTTCAGGAAATGAATTCGCGATTGGAATAAGTAAGCGATTTTTATCAATAAGAGTGAAAGGGCTGGCCTTTGTCAAGGAGTGGGAATGTTCAGGGTAGGGATAACAAAGAATGAATGACATAGAGTGTTACTTAGTAATTTTTGAATCAGTACATACAGCAAGAATATGCTAACGACTTGGGCCTACCGTAGTAGGCACGCATATCTTTAATTTGTTGACCATTTTCTATTTTGTTAAGTACTTGGTACTTGTTCAAAGGCCTACACTGTCCTCCCATACTTATTAACAATGTTATTTGAAAATATTGTAAAAGCCAATTATTTTTAAAAGAGTGACCGTGGAGTTTCTTGCCGGCTCTTCTCCATAGGAAACTACTAATTGGAACCGTGCACCTAGTTTCTGGCTTTTCAAAAGTGCCCATGTAGGTTTATGTATTTTTTGAGTATCAGCGTGTGTAGTGTAGCTTTTGTAAATGAGCTTTGTTTAATTTTGGTGTCCAAGTACAATAAAGCATATGTATATTCTATCTATCTATCAGCAATTAGTTTTTCCACGATGAACAAGTTTCTCAACTAGTTTTACTATAATAAACTAGTTTCAGAACTAGATTCTCAAACTACATAGTTTTACCATCATGAACTAGTTTCACAGTAGGTAACAGGATTTAAAAAAAAAGACTCCTAACGTCGTTCCAATTTTCCCAATGTTCAGTGAATCAGAAAAAGCTGTCACAGCCAATGGCCCTCCCAAAAAACGGGTTCATGCTAGGCCGTTATCAGACGTCCATTTTGCAAAAAATAATGTTTTCACATTTTATTATTATAAAAATGAGTACCTACTGATAAGTAGGTCCTGTTTGAGGCTGTTGTTAAACTTGCGAAATAAAATTAGTAAAAGAAAGGAATATGTACTTACTTTTTCTGTTAACATCTTTTCTTCCTTTCTGTAACAACAGTAGCTGGCCATTTGATGTCAATGCCATTTGTAAGACTAATTTTGAATAATTTTTTTTGTATAATAATCGGGCTGAACTTATTTTTTTGACCACGTATGGCCAGTCCGTAGTCAATATGTAACTAAAGAGGTTGATTGCATTGTTTAAAGTTACAAAGTAGCTGGCCATTCGTGGTCAAAACATATCGCGATGCCATTAAAATATCTTTTAAATATTTTTTTATACAAAATAGCTTTCTGTACAAAAAATTGACGACGGATGGCCAGTCCAGATTAATAAATGTAACTAAAGAGGTTTTTCGGATTGCTTATTCAAATGGAGCATGAAATGAAAAAAAAACAATCGTTACTTAATATGTATGTCATAAAGGTAGCTATGTCGTGTTTGCTGTTTAATACAATAGTTTTGCAAATGAAAAACCGACAATGAAAAGCTAAGAAAATTAATAGTTCAAGTAGGAAAACATATGAAACCAACGATTCCAATTCGAAAGGAATTATGAATAACCTTTCAAATGGCTATAGTAAGAGATTTTTTGAGTTCAGTACGTATTTGTTCGACGGATTAAACACTTTTGATAATATATAACAATACTTGCAAATTTGCTTTTCTATGAATAATGGGGACATTTATCTATTATATAGTTAGGACTAATGTGTAGTTTCGTACTTACTAGGTGCTGTACATCATGATAATTTACTTTAGATGATTTTTATCAGAGAATTTCATGACAGTAAAACTCAATTACACGGCCGCTGAGTTTTCAACTGAAATGGGCTCATAAAGAGACCACATAACTTTTAATATTAAGCCAACTTTCATAATGTGTGTTTTATATTTCAGGGAGTTATTGGTATTACGCTGTTTGACGAAGCTTCGTCCGTGAAATGGTGGGTCGGCGCTTTGTTGATCGTGTTCGGCCTTGCCTTGGTGGCCCAGCCTAGGACCAAGAAAAAGGAAGAATGAGCAGCAAAATAATAAATAGCTTGATATTCAGTGACCTTACAAAAATATTATGTTAATTAAGTGGTACAAAACTAAACAAATTCCATAAAACTACACGTCCTAAAAACTAATATGCTGGACGAGAATGTAAGAAAATTTAATTATGTATGTCTGATATCCGAAAAATATTTTACCTATTAAAAGGTACAAGGTAAAATGTGAAGCGATCATTTTATTAAACTATTTAAAACAAAAAAAAACCCCAAAAAAATTTGTCAAAAAAAAAATACATTGTAGATACAAACAGGAACATTCGCCATTTCTCTTTTGTTTTTGAAGACTTTATTTTCATAAGAATAAAACCAACCAAACAAAAAACCGAAACATCAGTCAATATAGTTGGGTGTTTTGCAGAAATGAGACATTTGTTTAATAATTATTTTGTGGGTAGATAAAAAAAAAACTCAATGTTCGTTTAATACACGGGCTCAAACATCAAATACAAAAGTAAACAAGTTTCCGTTTAACACAGATTAGCGTAGCTGGATCTGGCTCCAAATGATTGTAGGGAATGTGATTTTTTTATGTACCGGTCAATTGCCCTAACTTCGCCTGGCGTTCTATGTTTGCCTTTAATGAAAAAGCTGTAATATCTTTTTCATTTTACTTGTATGGCAATTGAAACTTTGAGTTTTCATAGAGAGCTTTAAGTTTCGATTGCCATACAAGTAAAATGAAAAAGATATTACAGCTTTTAAAAAGATTTCATAGGCAAACAGAACGCCAGGCGAAGTTAGGGCAGTTGACTTTGTGTATTCTTTTTTTAATGGTCATGGAGTTATTTGAGTTTATTCTCCATTTCGGTAATTTATTATATAATTTGGATCCTTTTGACTAACTTTAAGATAGTTTAGCGTTCCCTCGAGCAATAATAACTGTAACCAAGTGACCGTGCATTTTTTCATGGAAATAAATTATAGTGTCTGGTTGCAGTTCGGTACTTAGTGTTTGCATTGTTTATTTTTTTATACGCAAATACATGAAATAATTAGTAATAGGGATGATGACTTTTTTAGTCGGTTTTTGAGATTATAAAAAAATATTGGACACGTATTTTTTCTTTTTTTACGTAATCTAAAGATTACGGCGATACATTGAGGTAAAATGTGCCGTGACGTCACGAGTATGTAGATTTTATACGTACTAGTGACGTATCGACCCCCACTCCCCAACTTAAAATGCGGTTTATATAAGTATTTTTTTATTAATGTGATAAAGCAAAAAATACGTGTCTAATATTTTTTTATTATCTGACTGACGGACTAATTAGACTTTTATTTTTTTTACCCAGGCATCATCCCTATTAGATGAATAATCATTCCGTAACGTAAACATAACTGGCGAAATGTATGCGTACTATAGCTATACTTCTGCCTAACCCTTCGGGAATTACAAGCGTGATGTTTTTTTAATCATTGCGTTTTAAATATAAACTACGTATAGTATAAATATGTTATAGTGTAAACGTGAGCTTCAGTATTACAATAAACTATTACATAACAAAATAAACTGCTTATTTACCTACCAGTTTGAAAGGGTTTTATTATATCTTTTATTCATTAAATATACCTAAGTACATATAAATTACATTTTTAACACATAATCCAAACAAATCAAAACACCACTTTATAAAATCAGCTTTTGAAGATGATGTCCTTAGATCGTTGCAACCAAAGTTTGCGATTACCAATAATAATCATCGCCATTTTTATCAAATGCATTGGTGATTGTAGTACTGATATATTCTGTTCTTGCCTTAAGGCCTTTTCCCACGGTGCGTGATATTGCGGACAGACACGGTCCAGCCTGCACGGGCGACGACCACGGACAGACACGCACCGCACTCCAAGGCTTTATCCACGACCACCCCGTTGAGATTGGATGTATTTCGTCATTCCGAAATGCAAGGTGAAAAAGAAGGTCGCACCGCACCTTTGAAGTTACCGACTCCGCCGTGGATCGGACGCACCGCGACGCATGTGTCTGCGCTACCACGGACGATAATATTCCCATGGTGCTTCGTCGGTCCGGGCTGGTCCGCGTCCGTCCGCAACATCACGCACTGTGGGAAGTCGCCTTTTCTGGCCATGAGAAACATAAAGAAACTCAAAGATGAACAGACGAATGTTATCAAATTAAAGATTTTAAAAACTGGTCACCTAAAATTCTCCTGATTCAGCTAAGGGAATTGAATGTAGGACAGTATGTTTAAATCTTCTAGAATATTATATTTCAATAGTGACCAATCTAACACAGAAATATTCATAACTGGCAAACCGCCTACGATGAAGGGAATTCTAGATTTTACTTGTAAATACATTTAATGAACAGTCTTATTCAATTTGTTGTATTATTCAGAGTTCCATTAAAGCTGTTAAGGAATTGTCCTGAAGTGTTTTCTCACTCATCTGCACCGCACTTGACGACCAATATAGCTGTATTATTAATATTGATATTTTTTTATTGTTTCTAAAGTTACCTATTAATATTTATTTCTAGCTGAACGGATAGACGTCCTCTCGGTCGATTCTGTAAAAATATTAACGTGAAGCTTAGGTGAAGTGAGCGTGAAGTGAGCTGTCACTGCCACAGAATCGACCGGCAGGATGCTAGGGATTAACACTATTGACAGCTGACTTCACGCTCACTTCACCTAAGTTTCACGGTGATATTTTTACAGAATCGAACGGCAGCCGTTCGATTAATTATTAATTCCCTGGAACGCGATGGCAGCGATTGTGGACTCAAACACACACAAAAATCGGTCCAACCGTTTGGGAGTTCAGTGACAATCAGACACAAAAAAAAAAAAACAGATACTAGCTAATGCCCGGCCATGCTTTGCAATGCCTTTTAAATATTTTGTTTGTTAGGAACCTTCCGCGCACCGGCGCACGCAACAACTTACCAAAGTTTCATCACAATCGGTCGACCCATTTTCGAGTTTTTGCGAGAGTAACGCACGGCAATCAATTGACTTTTATTGTATAGATTAGAGATATTTATAAAATACCAAGATTTAAAACGTTGGTTTGAATCCCGTTTGAACATCAGAGTTCGGCTTTATCTCTAGTCTGTGGGATGCCGCACCTGCGATGGCTCTTATTTTAACAGACTAGCTTCAGGCCGCGACTTCTTCCGCGTGAAATTTCGGCCCCCGACCCACCGCGTCGCATCGCATCGCCCGACCGCGCTATTACTTCGTTTTCGCTTACCGTTATTTTTGTCTTTTTTTATTATTGCGCGGCTTCTAAGTGTCGTAGCCTGCCTAGCCTTTTCCCAACTACGTTTGGGTCGGCTTCCAGTCTAACCAGATGCAGCTGAATACCAGTATTTTATATGGAGCGACTGCCTATGTGACCTCAATAACCCAGTAACTGGGTAATACGATACCCCTTGTAAGACTGGTGTCAGACTTTCGGTCTTCTGACGACCCGTAACGACTGTCAAAGATCCACAAATGACAGCCGGGACCAACGCTTAGCGTGCTCTCCGAGGCACGGAGGAGTCTCGGTATGTAAAGATGGTCACCCATCCACAGACCAACCCCGGCGTAGCTTAACCTAATGGATCGACCCATGCGGCTGTTATTACTTAGCCACGAGCTCCTAAGGGTCGTAGCGTGATATTAAAAATAGCGTATAACCTTCTTCAAGAATTGGGCGGGCTATCACATACAAAAGATTTTTTTCAAATTCGACTGATAGTTCCAGAGATTACCCCCTACATTCAAACTTACAAACAAACAAATAAATTTGATGTCTTTATAATATTAGTTTAGATTAGATTTTCACAGACGGCCATCACCAACCATCAGCTGAACCGCTACCCAACTGACTTTAATTTTTCTTCGCTATCTGAACTAAACTAACCATTAATAGTTCGCATACAATATGACTTAAGTATTGCTTTTGAAATGGATCAGCATAAAATCCGTGATGAAAACTTGTGTACAGTGAAGACATCGACATAAATAAATCGACAAGCGGCCTTCCCTCCAGGATTTTATAGACGCAGTGTCGCCGGGCCAGCGTACTGACGGCTCCGACGGCAGTGGCGCGCCGCCAGCCGAGCCCGCCGCACGTCCCTGGGGCACTTGTCGCGAACACAGCCTCACTCACGCAAACACGATCGATAACACAAAGACGCGATAAAAAACTTAAAAGCCACCAACGTTCAAGCTAAAGTTGCCAAGCCAATCAGTGCTCAACAACTCATCCTTATTATCATGTTACACTTTTTATGTAACTGATCTTAGATGGCAACATCGATAGCGCGTGGCGCACCGGCGTCAACAATGTAGTCATAGTGACGCGAACGTGTTGACAGTTTGACAGAACATGACGGTTACCTTACCGTTGATTTTTAAATAAACATGTTTATAAAACGTTGTGTGTTGGTTGTTATGTATTGTTAAGATGACGACAATAATTTTGTTGGTTTGAATAGTCTGTATAGTTAATATATACGAAAATGGGAAATGGAATGAACAAGGTAATTTTTCTTTTCATTATTGCAAAGTATTTAGTTCATAGAATTAAAAATGCGCGAGGAATGTGCAAGCGGCAAAAGTTACGTAACGTTATCGTAGCGGCTCGTAGGTCGTAGCGGCCGCGTAGGGGCCGTAGCGGGATGCAAGACGCGGCGGCTACGGCTATGCTCGTAGAGGTTTTTATTGTGAAGGGATGAAAGAACTTTCAAATTAAGCTTCTGTTTCGTCCCATATTGTAAATAACAATTTTATGATTTTTTTATTTACTTTAATATTCAATGAAACGTTTCTAATTTGTTTTATCAGCCATGAAATCTTGTGCATTAAAAAATAATGAGCAGAGAAATATTTTTCGTATACCTTCTGTGTTTTAAGTATACCTACTATTTTATTAGTTAGTTTATCATTTATAAATAGGTATGTTTTATTAAAGTTGCTAACTGGTAGGAAAATGTATTATTAATTTATAAAGTATAACAGAACATTTTGGGACGCTATTTTTATATTAAACCATTAAGCACATCTAGGCCGTGCTCGGTATTAATAAACTGCCTTCATTTTTATTCGCATTAATAAGAAAAAAATTAAACTTCACTATTACTTTCTGCCTTTGGCCTACTTTTCGACGTTATGAGAACATCGTAAAAACTAAGTCTAATAATGTAAGTAGATTTTAAACATGAACATGGTGGTCTGTTTAAAAAAGAAAACAAACTGTATAATTTATTATTATTTACTAGTTGACCCGACAGACGACGTCCTGTCAAAATTTCAGTCTGTACAAATCAATCACTTTCAGTTTTTACCCAAATTTTCCAATTTTCCCGGCAACTTTACAAATTTTTGCCAAATTGGTCCAGCCGTTCTCAAGTGATACGCTTAGCAACGAACAGCATTTTTTTATTTTTGTTAATCGCCATCTGCCTAGCCTGTTCCTAACTTTGTGGGGCTGGCTTCCAGTCTAAGCAGATGCAGGTGAATACCAGTACTTTACATGGAGCGACTGCCTATCGGGTCTCCACAACCCAGTTACTGGGTAACGCGTTAGATTTTCGGGCTTCTGACTACCAGTAACGATTGTCATATACAAATGATAGCCGAGACCAACGGCTTAACATGCTTTCCGAGACACGGAGGGGTATGTAATGCATGGTCCACCACGGTGGTGAGCAATCCACGGACCGTCCACGGACGGCAAGCATTGCTTAACCTTGAAGATCGACTCTTACTGTTATTATTAAACCACGAGCCCCTCATTTAATTTGTATTTATATATAATTCCATCTTAACACAACAGTCGAGATGAGTTAGAAAAGTGCAAAGACGACATCGTTTATCTTCTTAAAATGTTATTTAATTCATTAATGTAATAGTTTGTTAAGTCGAAACAAAAACGTTATACTATTATTGCTTACTATTGCCATTAGACTTAATTAAGCCTGCAAAGTTTCAACTCCATGGAACAATAATTTACAATTATTATGACTAATGTTGAGGTTACATTTTAGTTGAATAATTAAGAACAAGATTGTACGAGGTTAATATAAAGGGTGTTTTATAAACTGTCGAAATTACCTTAACTAATATAATAACGGTGTTAAAACATCTCAGGGCACAAACAAAAATATATGCAGGAAGGTAAAAACATAGGCACGCTTAATTGTAAAAAATAAACTTACGCACATATTACGTAAACCTTGAAAACATAACACTTCTTTTTTGGGCAGTCGTGTATAAAAGTCCGATGACCAATTCGTCTGTCACGCATGATACGTACGTCAAGTTCTCCCTTAAAAGGCTACTACACACCGTGCCGGCGGCACGGGCCGCGGGCTTTTGCCTAGCGGCACTCCTTTGTATGGTTCATTTATGCGGCAAACCGGCCCCACCGCGGCTTGCGCCGGCTCTGTGTGACCATTTAAGTCACATTACAGGATGACATTCGACATCAAACAATATCTTTCTCAGAATCAATATTTCAACATTAGCATACCACTGTCTGATTTATGGCCCAATACCACGGCAGCTGAGGTCATAACATTTGACATACCTTCCGATAGACAACTCACGTTTCCCTGGACAACTCATAAAATTGGTAATAGGCTAAAAGCCATAACCTTGATCGTAAATCGATGGTTATTGGGGAATAAGATCTATTTAAGTGCAGTCGTATTTGATTACGTGAACATCGGGTCGGTTCAACGACTTTTCATGAAGGGAATTGAATAAGGTGTGAAGGTTCATAGGTCATCAAACCTCTCGGTCAATATAGTTGGTGGCTATGGGAATTACTTCCGCTTTATGTATTGTGTTATATGTATCGAGGTATATCATTGTGTGCTTTATTGTATAGTATATACACAATGTGTTCTATATTCAAGAATTAATATTGCGTTTCGTGCACTTATCCAAACAAAAGAATGATTTTCCAGTGGTTTGTTAACAGTTTTCGTGAATAATGGTAAAAATAACTATGATTTTTTCGCTCTAAACAGCGTACAAACGCTTTCAAGGAACTTACTTGTATATCTAAGTATGGTATTAGAATTTCTTTTAACAGTTTTTCAACTAGTGGCTAAAGGCGGAGACTGATCTGCAACATTTGTTTGTAATTTATCGAGTTTTTGTAACGCGTTGCAGTAGTCAGTACAGCGAGCGGTGCCGCTCGATTCTAGCATTGCGAGCGCAAGTCAACCTGTACGTCCACCATTCTGAATAAAAATGGAGCACGCTTGAGTCAAGTGTTCGAAGCGAGCGTTCGCCACGTTTAGTGTATCACCGTTGTCTAACAAGAAATGGAGCGCGGTTGAGCCATGTAAAGTATTATATTATTTTAATTATTGTGAATGTGGATATTTTTTAAATTTCCTTTTTTCTTTTTCATTAATTTTTTCTTTCTCAGTTAGTTTTAATGATGATCTGGCAGTTTGAGTAGTTGATGCGGCCTACCCAAATATCCTGTCTTTGGTATTGTTCGTCGAGTTGAGGTCCTTAAGTTCTGAGTTGAGCTCCACGATTACTGACAAATGCTTGCACTGACTGGACAGGTCCACTCAAATGTGTGTGGTTCTTTCCTCAAAAGACTATTTCAGACACTAATCTACATGGTCCTCACATGGCTTGACCAAGATTATGTCTGGAGTTTAAAAGAGACTCGACCTCTGAGTTTGTTTTGGCCTTTCTTCTCAGAGTAGTCAGGTAGGAAACACCGACCTCACCTAGCTTATTTTTAATATTTTTTATATGACGTATAAAAGTGATTCCGATATCCTATTTACAGAATAAACAATTTCATTTCATTTCATTTCCATGTGCTCGAAGCGAGCGTTCGCCGCGTCTTGTGTATCGCTGTTTTGTAACCAAGCTCGCCTCGAATGATACATTACAAACAAATTTTGCAAGTAAGCCTCCGCCTTTAGAATAAGTGGATTGAAATAGTCTGAATGACATGCATACATTGGACAGTAAGAAAGATTTATGTGTAAAATAGCCTCTTACCCGCATTCGAAGCGATTACCCTACCGGCCCGGTAGGGTAATCGCTTGAAACTGAGAGATCCCGGTAGTACCGGGGTCTTTCAACTACTTCAGTAAGTAGGTATCCAAAAGGACTTTTATTTGTGGCTTAACCGAATACCTACAGTTGTTTCAAAGTAAACCGAGATACAAACTATGTTGATTCAATAAAGAATTCGGTATCTTGTCACGGAGGTCAGGACTTGCCGCGCTAAAGTGCAGTCGTTCAAAGTTACGACGCAAGAACCGAACTGAGTGTAACTGTGATACATACTCCTTTGTTTACCTCTGCACACTTATAATGGCAAGAGGCGTCGATAAAAGATAATGGTTATTGTTTTTGGTATGGTAATTTAATAACTTATAACAGTTTGATGGGCCCGAAGATGTGTACTGGATAAAAATAGAAACAAAATGTATATAATGTTAACATACACACGTACCTACGTGTAGTTTTTGTTTTATGTGGTGTATAAGTGTTTAATAAATAACTTATATTACATTATAGACATAGATTAACTTACGCTATTTGTCCTATTGAGTCTAGGCAGAAACTACAGAACGCCACCTGCTACGATCCTTACATACAGCCTTGCAGATAAGAACTAAGTGTAGGTATTTAAACAGACATATTTTTTTTACCTATCGCGGTATAGTAATCTTATTCTAGATGCATCGTCTTCACATATAATTATATAATTAATGTATACAAAATATTGTAAAAACATTTTAAAAGAGTAACGGTGGAGTTTCTTGCCCATTCTTCTCCATACGAAAACTACCTTTTGGAAGGGGCGACTAGAATCAATTCTATTTTTTGTAAACTTGACGTTCATAAGTGCCTTTTATGTGCCTAATTGAAATAAATTGTTTGACTTTGACTTTGACTTAAACATATCTCATTTTAGATGACATTCATTCACTCCTCTACTTTACCACATTCTCTAATTTTCTGGTACAACTTTATCAGAAAAGATAATTAATTGACTCAGCCGTGACTTTGCGGAAATCCATTATAAATATACGTCGTCTATTGTATTTTATCAGAAAATTAGAGATGACGAAAATGACTATTATCTTCATCATCTTGCAAAAAACATAGAAAGGAACAAAATAACGTATTGAACCGATAAGGACAGACTGATCCGATAAGATTATATTTATTTCATTTTACGGAGCCGACCCGACGGCTCTGTTCCAAATTCCAATCTCAGAAGATTTAGCCAAAGATCCTATACAGTCCCATGTCATAAGGCGCAATCCAGACGTCATTTGTCGGACATAATTCCAATTTCGGACCGCCATCGCCACTGCGATTTTTTCTACCAGACAAAGTAGATTACGGTTTTGTCTTTCGTCTATCCTGAGATTTGGTTCTAGGAATTTAGCAGCTTTTATTTTATGAATTTGGCGCTGTCTAAGCACAGCTTTAACTAATAAGAGAACATTACATGTCACATTTATAATACATTAGGTTTTGCCCGTTGCTTCGCCTACGTGGATGTCGGAAAATATCTCACGGGAACGTACTACCAGGATTAGAAGAAAGCGAACCGATGATCGCATACTTAATAGCCGAGGAAAATGTTATTGAATAAAATAAAATACGCGTAACAAAATAAGCGCTAGGACAGCGTTTATTTTCTTACGCGTATTTTGCATCTGAATATTCATTTAAATTATAAGATGTCAGGCATAGTTTAATCTAAATTCAAAGCCCAATTTAAATAACATATTTTATTGGATATGGTAGCTTCGGAAATAACAATGAATTATTTATCAAATTCTGAACTATAAAAATTGTTACTGTGGGTCATCCTTAGAAGATAGCCATATGATATCTAGGTCTTGTACAATCCAGTAGAACATTAATTTTATGCATCTCCTACGGTTCACGCGGAGCACGCCAGTAATGTTCCCGGATGGCATGATTTTTTCCGATATCTGATTGATAGCCGAAATTTGAATTATACACTTAATTAAACCTTTATCATGAATCACTCTGTCTGTTGGTGAAAACCGTTTGAAAATCCGTTTGATATCTTTTGAGTTTATCGCGTTCAGACAGATAGACGCGGCGGGGGACTTTGTTTTATAAAATGTAGCGATGTAGGTAAGGATTTTAGTTTGTAAATTGCACTATACGATGACGCCTTCAATTTCTATCCTGTAATGTTGTACATGTTAACTTATAAATGACCATTAAAGAGCAGTGATAGCCTAGTGGTGTGACCGTCGGGCTACCAAGTTATAGGTGTCGAGTTCCAAACCAAGGGTTCGAAACCTCTGACTTTTCGGATTCATGTGCGAATTGTATAATTATCACTTGCTTCAAAAACAGTGAACGAAATCATCGGGAGAAAATCGGCATGTCCTAGCATAAAAAAATCGAAGACATGTGACATCCACCAACACGCACTGGGCCCGCGTGATGGATTACAGCCCTCCCACAGAGAGGAGGCCTGAGAGATTTTCTCGACGGCATGTGAAGCCAACTCAGAGGGGCGGCTTTAAAACTGACCTAAATAAAACATTCAGATTTCTGGGAACTAAACCATATTATAATAGTATTGAAAGTATGTCATTCTATGATTATAACGTGTCATTAAGACGTGTCCATGGTATAATTTATTTTTGATTACTTGAAAGTAGAAAAATAGAGCAATAGGTCTTACCTATTACAAAAATAGACAAAGATAGTGAAGTTGACTATGTTCTGCGGTATTTGAGTGCGCCTTAAAACTTAAAGACTAAGTTATCTTAGTAAAGTTAAGGCAATTACGGAAGTTAGGAGTAGGTATCGTAAAATACTAGAATCAAACATTTTTGCTTAATCTAAACTTTGCGGGGCTAAGATGAGAACAAAGGTCGGTTGAATAAATTCGAGACGAGGAAAACACTAAGGTAGGACATTCACGATCGATCATTGCAATATAATTCTTTTGTCGGTAAAGAAAGGTAGTATATATTAGAATTATTAAGTTTTATCTAACTCAATCATTATAATATATACTTAATTACAATGAGGTAAGAGTTACATTGCAATGACGTACTAATGGTTATACGTCATTCTTTGATCGTGAATGTCCTCCATAAGTAAACATGTGGGTATGTCTATCTACATTTAGAACTGACAAATTTTCTACAAATCGTTTGAAACCTCGACAGATGTTCCTACAGAATAGGTATGTAGTAGCTCTAAAGATTTCTATTTCCAATACCGTAAACCATCCGTAAACACATCAAGAGACTGAACATTTCAAAAACGATTTCCGACCGTTTCTGTCTCTGGAGCTTTTATTTAAGTACCTACTTACGTAAAAACAAAGAATTTTTCTTTTCTTGTTACACAAAAAACAAACAACCGACCCTACAAACTGAAAAAATAACTTTAATTTAGTCTTTGAATTTTCGATTTTGGCCATCGATTTCCGAAATTAAAGTTATTTTTTACTTTGTAGTGTTTTTTTGGAAGGCGGTTGTTTTTTTTTGTAAAAAAGTTTTTTGTTGTAAACAGTTTAGCTATCGCTTCACATTTTACATTGTACCTTTGAATAGGTAGATTATTTTTCGGATATCAGACATACATAATTAACTTTTCTTACATTCTCGTCCAGCATATTGGTTTTTAGGAGGTGTAGTTTTATGGAATTAGTTGGAAAAATATGTATTATTGAAGCTAACTCAAAAACGATCTAAGCAAAGCTAATGAAATTTATATGGATCACCTTTATATGAGAGCATACCCTTTCAAACAAAAAAAGAATTTTCAAAATCGGTCCACAATTGACGAAGAAATCGGTGGACATAAATGAAAAAAAAACATATATATATACGCTACGAACATAGAACCTCCTCCTTTTTGGAATTCGGTTAACAATAGGTATAGATCATATAATCAACTTTTAATGTTCCCACTGTTGGGACACAGGCTTCCTGTCGGTGAGAGGAATTGAGCCGTAATCCACCACACTGGCCCAGTGCGGGTTGGTAGATGTCACATATGTCTTCGAATTTTTGGTTCTAGGACATGCCAGTTTCCTCACGATATTTTTCTTCACCGTTTTGAGAGCAGTGGTGATGAAATTAAATACACAGAACAGAGTAAAGTGCCAGTCTGGGTTCGAACCTATGAGATACAACTTATACTAGGTATATTGTAAAAAAAAAAGTATGTAAATAGTTAGCAGTTTTTACGTAAATACTCGTAGGTAACACCGTATGTTTCTTAGAAAAATACAACGCGTTTAGTCATTGCGTTTAATGTATGTTTGCTGCGAAAACTCGTGATTTTGAAAGTTTGTTTGTGGACTAAAGTAGGGCACTAAGAGACATGAAGTCACCTTAGCAAAAAAAAATACACTGAAGTTTTCCCGATAAAAATCACCCTTAATGAAGGTGTCATAGTATTAATTAATTTAACATAAAACACAAAATTTAAAGCCTAGATTAACCCTTAGGTGGGTAAACCTTTTAGCCTAGAACACTGAATTCTTGACGAAGGTTTCCATTCAACGGTCTAAAGATAACGCGAGTTTTGATGACGCGCGCAGTGTTGCCCGCTGAGGATTAACTTTCTAAGCAACATTTATTTTTTAACCTCAGCTCTCGAGCTTGCGCTCTCTAAAAATAGAATTCTCTTTTTACATGGATGCTGTATATATATTTAAGTAGAGTGACATTAAAGCGGAGGAGATTACTTAACAACCTTTAATGTTCCCACTACTGGGACACACGCCTCCTCTCTGTGAGAGGCAGTGGGCTGCAATCCACCACGCGGGCCCAGTGCTGGTTGGTGGATGTCACATGTCTTAAAATGTTTTCCTTCACGGTTTTGAGAGCAGTGGTGATGAAATTCAATACACAAAGTAAAGTGCCTGCAGTCTTGGATCGACACGACACGATTTGTAAGTCGGAGCCAATACCACTGAATCACCACTGTTCTCTTAATTACTTAATAACGTTAACATAATTGGCGAAATGTGGATGTGGATACTATATGATGCACCTCTACCGAACCCTTCACGGAAAACAGGCTTGAGGTATGTATTTCGTGTTATAATATCAAATAGTTTATAATAAGCAAGTTGGTATATATGGTATTAAAACAGTAAATGAAAACTAAGCTATAGGTATTATGTTGGAGGTATATTGCAGATGCAGCTCTGGCAGCTTGCCATGTTAGTTAGTCGACTCGCTATCTATGAAACCTACTTCCGGCTTCCAAGATTACCCATTCACGTAATACAAACAATTTTTTTGTAACCACAATACATTGTAAGTTTGTGAATTATTCGCTGAAAAGGTGTAAACATTCGCTTTTATAAACATAGGTACAGATTTTTATTGATCCCAACAAGTGATTCAGAAACACTCAATCAATCCATTTACCCGATCACAGTCCACTGCTGGACATAGGCCTCTCCCAGGCTACGCCACAACACCGTGTCTTCTCACCAGTATTATATAAAAAAATAATAAATAATAAAAAAATAATTGATTCATAAACAAACATTACAATATTTGGGTATGACACTGGATCCCGCACTAGGATACCCTGTTTCACAGGATCCAGTCTCTTTCGACAGATAATAAGGATTTTAGAGATAGGTTAACAAATGCACCGTTTTCAGTTTGATAATAAATCAAACATAGGACTTAAAGGTGACCAAAAGTATGTGTATGTGAAAGTAATTAGTGTAAGTATGTAAGTGGTGAGTGTGAGTATGAGTGTGAGTGTGATGAGTGTATGTATGCATGTGATGAGTGTTAGTGAGTATGAGATGATGAATACTTTAATATTTGAAAGATTTAAGATTTTCCGCTATAGTGCTCTGTGCTTCTGCCTTTCGCATCCAGTCTGCCCCAGCCACATTTATAGGATCGTCGGTCAATCTATCTGGAGGGCGTTCCACACTTCGCTTGCCGATACTCAAATACTGTAATAAAAGTAAAATATAGGCACTAGAATGTTCTTAATTAATCAATTAACGTACATTTTAGTATCTGTAAATTAACTATCTAATTACTTATCATAATTTATAGACGACTATAAGGTAAGGTTGCCTAATCTTCTAGCCTTCAATTTAGTACTATTGTACGAGTACTGCTACTATCTTCTTATATATAAAATTCTCGTGTCACAATGTTAGTTACCATACTCCTCCGAAACTTTTATATGCATATTCAGTAGGTCTGAGAATCGGCTACTATTTATTTTTCATACCCCTGAGGTAGGTAGGTAGGTAGGTGTAGGTAGGGTATGTAGGTAGGTATGTAGATACGTAGGTATGTAGGTAGGTAGGGTGGGTAGATAGGTAGGGTAGGGTAGGTAGGTAGGTAGGGTAGGTAGGGTAAGTAGTTAGGGTAAGTAGGTAGGGTAGGTTTGTAGGGTAGGTAGGGTAGGTAGGTAGGTGCGCCGTAGATAAGTACATAGTGCTACCCGTGCGAAGCCGGGGCGGGCAGCTTGTATAATTATAATATTATTAGTTAAACTGCTAATTTGATACAACACTATAACTGCCTCCTTGGTCCACAGTACGTTACTGCTGAGGATGAGGTCCTGAGTTCGATTCCCGGGTCGAGCAAAGTGTTATTGGGTTTTTCCATCTAGAATTTATCAGTGGCAGCCCGTAGTCTGGATTTGTGCTCGGTTGATGGCAATAGGCTCGCCTCTGTTACATGGGACTTAAGGCGACGATAACTGACTTTTAATGATTTCATACTGAAGATCACGGCTAAACGAGTAGTGTTAATGATTTGGAAAAAAAAATATGTTCAATTAGAGCATTTTTTTAATAATTTTATATACGAATATTTCATATTATGTTTATATTACATAGTGAAATTAACTTGTAAAGTTATATCTAACGCAGAAAAAATACTGATAATCACGCACAATCTATGAAGCGTATTTTTCTGAAACTTTGTTTTATTAAAGTACCTTTTATTTTTTGTATAATAAATTAATAATGCGTCAAATTGGGGACAGCAATCCTTGATGGGCGAGTCCTATTACTGGCTGGACGTACGACGCATTGCGAGAGCTCAGTACAGAACACGCAAGCTAACCACTGAAGGTCAATGGCATATATCTTAATGGCATGCGTCTTAAACGTATCTGGCGAAATGAGGGTGTGCTTAACCCTTCAGAGAATAATTTTAATTTTATTTTATTTATTTATTTCAAAAAAGTGTGGTACAGTCTGTTACAATAAATATAATTTTTCAATTGACGGATAACAGAAAAACAGTAACAATAAACAGACTTGAATCTGGCGTCCTAGCTAGGTTACATGGTAACCTGTATTAAGGATCGCCAGAAAACAGGCGTGATCTTATGTTACTAACTGTATACAATAGAATATGGCGCGTCAATTATTATTTGACAGATGTAACAGCTACATTGCGTGATAGGCTCCTACACAGGTGCTTCTACTCATGTTCTTTAAGCTTGCGTGTATATCAACACTTGAAACTGTTCAGTCTCCATAACTTTCATATTTAATATCTACTCACAAGGCAATATCTGGCTGACATGACAATTCGCCATAGTGTAAGTAGATTATATGTAAGCCTACGTACATACTTTTATATTATTTCATAAAATAATCATTGTCTACATAGTCTAGCTACGAAAAACAGAATCGATTGGAACTGTGCGTTTACACTGGCGAAACATTTATAACAAAATATGTTGAAATCTCTAATTCCTGTCAAACATTGTATGGAACGTTGACAGAAAATAGAGATTTCAACATGTTTTGTACACACTTACAGTATACACTACTAAGAAAAAAGTTAAATAAAATTACACGTCAGTCTTTTCTAATTTTGTTGTCGTCGGCATTTCGAATCTCAGCGAAGAAATACATACGCAATGCCTACATAACCTGACTGTAAATAGGTACCCTACAATAATTATTCTAGGGCGCCATCAAAACCGTAATTTCGATTTTCTCAGATAAATAAGGGGTGGGGGAAACCGTTGTTTTCCTAGTGCGGTGACCGCCATTGTAGGGCCAACCCCAATTTCCACCTGTTTACTCAAACGATACTAGATTTAATTTGAACCGCGTTTTCCGCTGTATCGTACAACCTTTTAGGTAAACGGAATACTTTCAACTCACAAAAGATACGATACAATCACTCCTCGTATCTTTTTACGAGTACAATGACAATAGGGAAGAGGTTTGGGGCTCTTTACAGTAAGTAGATACCATACCGATAAAAGAAACGGCAATAAATACTTTCAAGATTTGGGCAATATTGCAGTCGAATGAATAATTGAATTCCTTAACAACATACCATCAGACCTCTAATCCCCGTAGGATTGAGCAGAGGTGTACCCGTAGTACACCCACATGTCGCCAGCTATGTTTAACTCGTTCAGTGCCGGGTGCCATTTGGGGGATTCACTTTAGCGCAAACGTAATGCCAGTGACCCCCCTGGAGGATCCACTATATATGGCGCATATGTATGGCAGCATGACATGTGAGGTCTATGAAAAGTGGGTGGACTCGAATGTGTGTATGGGACTTATCCCATGCAATAGTGGGCGAGCCTATTGTCATCAACCGGGCTCAAGTCCAGGCTCCGGGCTGCTGCAGCTAATGAGAAATTCCATTTGTTGCTAAGGACACTACCAGCTGCACTACCAGCAGTATCGTTTACAAATAACGACACTACCAAACCTATTTTGGATTAAATTGCACTGTCAACACAGAAGTTTTGGACCCCCTATTCCACTAAGTTCAACTCAAAGTTCAACGAGTTGAACTTATTGATGATAAACCTCTTTTACGAAAATTCTTTTTTTACCTATGATATTTAAAAATGTCACAAAGATCAAATAACACTGACGATAATTTGTTCTAACCTTAGACTGAGATTTGATGGATAAATGATTATTGTGAGACTATTTCTTAAAACCCAATATCACTTTGTCCGACATTGACACCAGGACTTCATGCTCAACAGTAGCGCTAGCGGCCACAAGACCAGCGAGGTAGTCAAAGCTTAACCAAACGAGTTTTAATGGCTTTTAAAGAGCAAAAGAACACGATAGCTTAGGTAGTAGGTATAAGCGACCGCGAAACAAATTTGGTAAGTACTAGGGTTTGCTTCGAGGCGAAATTACTTAGGTACCTTACTGAGGTCATCGTAAAAACTTTGGTCCCACGTCTTATTAAGTAAATTTATATTTTATTTGTCAATAAAATATCGAATGATCAACTTAGTGAAAATAAAAACGAGTACCTTTAATAATAAGCTGCAGTTCACAGTAAATATTTCAAAAAAATATTCATGTTTACTGAAAACGTTTGTCGAGTGTGTCAGCATACATTTTTGTAAATACGGGCTCGTTCAAAAATGTTCGTCGCATTCAACGCTGTCGCTATTTTGACGAATTTCAAAGCATTTCGCGACGCCCGCAAAATGTTGACGCATTGCAAAACAAACATAAAAAATAAAGCTTTCCGAATAACCGCAGCAAAAAAAGTTGAGTTCAAAATTGGAGGCAGAAAAATGTTTTCAGCACATGTGGCGTGGGTGAGAGCACTTACCTACTTTTTTATTATAGTGAATTGTACCAAGTTTAATACTGCTCGCACTGTTGCTGGTATTTGTGCCTTATTGCGAAGAAATAGTAGTAACCATATTACCATATTTTTAATAAAATCCGTAACACTAACTCAGTAGGTAGGTTACTTATCGGGCTTGCGGACGGTGAGCAATGGGTAGCTCGCCGTCCGATTAGGACCAGGCCCGTGTCGACGGCGCGTTGTGTTCCACGCGCGCCTCAAAGAGATGTCAGCACCAACGGAAGGGGTCCGAAAGGACCAATGCCTGCTGGGGTTGCGGGTTTGTCCGAAAGGGGTATCGCGGCCCCGGCACACGGGCAACGGAAGGAACACGGGTGGGTTTTAGTCAGTAAAAGTCTGACACGCCCTCTCGCTCCGCCCAGAGCGGGAAAAGTCATTTGATGATTTCCCACCCTCAAAAAAAAAAAAAAAGGTAGGTTACTTATAGGTACTATACATACTCTGCCCCGAAAAATATCGCTTTCCATTTTATTTGCCGTGAACCAGTGAGGATGAGAGACAGCCTATGCAAGCCTTGCCAAGTAGTTCAAGGAAAGTTAACTGCTGATCACGCGCTGTTGTACTCTGTGACGATTTGGGGAAACCGGACACGTCTTTTACCCTGGAACGATCTATAAGGCGTAGTATAGGAAGGGTGATTATTTGGTTGCAGTCAAAGAGGACAACATATTCTGCTCTCCGGAAAACTAAAACACATACTTATAAGGTTCTTAGTCTAAGGTGGGGGAGGGTGAAAGCGCGATTACTTTTTGCCTTTTTACAGTAATACTCTGGTGTTGGCGTTTAGCCAATAAATTATTGATTTATAATAACCTATATTTTATATCGAAACTTCCAAAGGAACTGTAACAATGTTATTCTTTTATATTTAAAACGTCGTACCCTGTTTTTACAAGCTTTTTTATGTCGGCAAGCAAGCGAAACTGTGAGTAAGTAAGACCGTCTGGTTTGAACGAGTGTCACCTCGACACACGGTGCCACACTGTCACACGCTAAGTTCAGTCACGCGAATTAAACAAGTTTTTGTCTACGCGAAATTTCTTGGCACAGCGTCAGTACCTAAGTAGGTGAATATAAATCTGGAGAAACTAAAGTATACGTATCTAAGTTCTGGGCTGTAACCATTAAAATTGCTACTGACTCTCTAAAAAGACGGAATGTAGCCAGTGTAGGTAATATTATAACTATATTATATTTCCCAGTAGGTAATCTTAAAAAAAGGTAAAGGACCAGTGTCGCCTTTTCGGAGACAGCGCACCACGCGCCCCAACAGTCCGCCCGCTGGCACTGAAAAGGTGACACTATGCGTGTCAATTTCGCGCCAGCGGGGCTTGACGGTTGTGGTGCGCTGGCACCGATTCGGCCGCGGGCAACATTACCGGAGTGTTTAGAGTAGTTACTACGAAGAAGGCACCGTCGTTTTGTATTCATCGAACTTCCGTGAATTAATTTTTCCAGCACGATCTAAAAACGGAAAAATACCTACGCAGAAAAACAAAGGTCGAAAAAAAAACCAAAATTAAAACGCAAAAATTGTCGAGATCGGAAGGTTTTTAAACTGGATATTCTCAACCAATACCTTTATAGAGGGTCCAAGTGCCCCAAAGGGACTGTAAACTAAAGGAGCTCTGCGAAACAATCCGGGAGGTCAAAGTACGATGACATCCCAACTTGGTCCCTAAACCCCTAGAGCCCTATTCTAAATGAATCAATTCAAACAAAAAAACTTATATTTTTACAAACAAATAGGTATATAGGTTTGAATAATGTAACTGTTTTACTAAGCTGTAACTGTTTTGACAGCTACTTAATTGTTTCTAGTTTTTTTCTATAACTGTAAAACTTGCTTAATTTCCGCCGATCGATATCTTTTGCTTACTCTACGAATAAAGGCACACCGGTGGACGGCGGGGGGCGGCATCGAGTACGATTTGCCCGCCGCCAGCGGCTGCCGGCGCACTACAGGATCCCTCGGCATCCCGTGGTACACCACGGGCTGTGCCCGGTGGCCCCTCGAGCTTGCTTAGCGACGCAAGAGCAGTTGAAAAGTTGCTTCTGAACGAGTTGGTTGTGTTGAAGTTATAGAAATGGTTATTTTGGATTTGTTGTTAGGTACTATCGATTTTTGCGGACGAAGAAGAAGCGCTTACGATATTATATATATTATAGATCCCGCGATCGTATGCTAGCGGCCTCCGGCGCATACCGTCGCATGCCTTCGCGTCCTGCCGCATGTTATCGCATCTCGCCACGGTTTCCTCCAGCGCGCTCTTCTTCTTCTTCGAACTCTCCTTTGATGCTCCATGGTCGATCTCTGAGCTTTGGAATCTATATCTTGTTACCATTAGATACGTACGAATTTACGTTGGTAAATTTAAAATACCTCTCCCCGCCGTCTGCCGATGTGTGCTGGCCTTAAATATTTCATATGTAATATTCCAAATGAAATAATATAATTTAACTGAAATAAAAAGTTATAAAACATTATATTGGTAAACGCCGCATTCCTTCGTGTACATTATCAGCAGTAATAAAATTAATTATCATAGTATCATTTGACTCATTATACTGACCTTGGCTGCTTGGTAACAAGCTCATATCATTAATTTATTTTTCCTTCGTATCTACGGTAGGTTTCAGTTTCATTCAAACTAATTAAATTAATGAGACGAACAAAGTCCTGTCATATTTTGTAGGGATCATATCTACCTAACAATTTTGTAAGATTTACTAAATAACAGTTTATTTTGACTTATTAAATTATACAGCTTTCTTAGCATCATGTTTTAGAAATTATGGCATATTTTGCTATCCAATTTCACGCAATCAAACCTAAGTTAAGTTTCATTAACGAGTTTCTTCTGTCTTGCGGAGACATTCTATTATTTCACTGGTGTACCAACCTACAGTTGAATCTTAAATCTGAATATCAAATTCTTAATAAATCTTATAACTGATGCAATCAAGAACAAATCCAGCCCAAAGAGTAATATTTTGGTATCTTGTAACCCGGTATATTTTGTTTCCCCTGCATGCCTGCATTCCGGTGTAATAAAGCAAGCCCAGCTGTCACTTGGGAGTCGGGCTATGAATCGCGATGCCGCAGACATATTGCCTACCTGTTCGCTTTGTTGACTCCAGTCCCACCATAAAACCGACGCATCTGCGCATAGTTCCGTAACATTTTCTGAATAACAGTTTTCTCGGCTTTTGTACCTCAGCTTTTATATAGGAGATAGGTTCTGCGCAAAAATAACAAATTAAAAAGAAAAAAATATAGACATTAGGTACCTACGTCTGCCATTTGCGTGAGTTAGAGCATGTTTCACTGTTCCCGGATATATCATATAGACACTACTATCCCCTAGATAAATAAAAAAATAGATTTAAAAAAAATTGAAATTATCTCCCAGATAACTAACTCTAACTTACCTGGAGATGGTCTAACACGCCGTGAAGAATATTCTAATATAGCATTTATTTACATTATAGACAAAATCGTTTGCTTAATCTAGTCTAGCACTAAATACAGAGGACTTGTTTAAGTACTTTAGCCTTTGGTAGTAAAGGTCGAACCTGTCAAGAGACTTGGCCACAAGTCAATTGTTCTGAACTTCTTACGTTAAGCCTGTAACGTAGCTCCCACTACACATTTATGACGTAGGTTAGTATTCATTATATAGGTCACGTCCCACGTGCTCTAGACATTTTAGGCCTCAACACTTACCTAATTCTAGCTTATAACAACAACGTCGAAGATAATATAAACAAAAGGTATAAAAATTAGAAATCATCCACTCATACCAAACGTAAGAATAATTCAGGCATATTATTAAACTTTGTCGCTCCCTCGCCGCCAGTCTCAAGTGTGTCAATTCAATAACATTTTATTACAATTTTCAGGCCAAAATGATCACAAACTATGACGTTATCCAGTCGTAACTGTTCCATTTACCACTGTTATCGCCTCGTGTCGTCATTTTGGCACAAAATCTAGTTTATGAGCCAATTAATTGCCCTCTCCAATACTTTATAAGAAACCGAATTGCAGAAACAGAATTCTCACCGAGCAGACTGAATTGGTTTTCGATCCCGCTGTGCCTGATTATTTTCGAAATAACGGTGCTTGTCACTGCATTTCGAAACAGGAATTATCCGGCTGAGTCCATCAAATGTTTATTGGAATTCAAATATTCAGTGAATGTGCAATGATTTTTGAAACCGTATAAATACGAAGCAAAAATGCATACCTTAATAACTTTTACTAGGCTTCGTAGGTAATCTTATTTATGTATTATCATATCGTAGATATGTGAATAAAATAATACTTTTATGTAAAGTTACAATTTTACAATATCTTGTAAAGCGACATAAACGTTTTATTTAAGATAAAAAACTTTGTCTGTCTTTGGTTTTTAATTTACGTTTTTTTGCCATCTACTTCCGAAATTAAAGTTATTTTTATTTTATTTTAAGTCAGTGGTTTTTGTTTTGCAATAACTTTTTACTTTTCTTTGTTTAGTTATGGTACCTACCCCATACAATTCGAATACCATTCCCTGCAAGATGTAAATAACAGTGACAGGAACTTATAACATCCTCCATAAAGACTAAATGGGAAAAATACGTATTATTGAAACTAACTCAAAAAATACCCAAGCAAAGTTAATAAAATTTAAGAGGGAACACCTCGAGAGCATACCCCAAACAACAAAAGAATTTTCAAAGTCGGGGCACAATTGACAAAAATATTGAGGGAAATACATTTAAAAAAATACATGCGCTACGAACATAGAACCTCCTCCTTTTTGGAAATCGGTTTAAAACACTTAACTATTTCAAATGGGTGCATAAATTCACACAGAGGTTTAAATTAGAAAATTGTAGCGTCGATTCACGTCGTCGCCGCGGTCTCCCAAAATAAGTGCTACAGCCGCGAGCCGCTCCGAATTTATTACCTCCGCATTTTATAAATTCCTCAAATATTTTCGTCACACAATCCTCTTAAATCATGTAAAGCATCGCTCAACGATTTGGGAAGCAAATTCCAGTATTCTGAAACCGTTGAGAGCCTGAAACATTCCAACCACGCTATGACCTTTTGTAGCAAAAATAAGATTTACATCAAAGACGAAGTTTCCCAATTTCAGTAAAGTTATTTCTCGCCGATATAGTCGAATCAGAGGTTCAGTTTGCGAATTATTGTAATACAAGGCTATGAATATTCATTATTACGTTGTAATGAGCATACTGAGCCATTCCTCAACATTAAGTAGTTAGCTTATTGTTGACTAGGCTCTAAAACAACTGAAAATGCCTATTAAATTCGACTATAATTTCAGCGTAACCAGGTTGTTTCGCAGCCTTCTTAGGTAATCAAGAGTCCGGTGGAGGTCTGCCCGGCTTGGGTGGAGCACCACCGTATCCTCACGGAGGCGATCGGCGGCGCCGATCTCTCGCGTCCGGCCCTGGTTCAGGCCATGGTTCGAAGCGAGAGTGCATGGGAGGCCGTCACTTCGTACTGCGAAGCAGTAATGTTCGCGAAGGAGGAGGCGGAACGCGTGCGGGGGAGGCAAGATTCGCGCCCTCGCGCCCTTAGTCGCCGCAGGAGACGCCCCGGGCGTCGGGAGTTACAAGCTGACTTCCGGCCACCGTAGGCGCGGGCTTGCGCGGGTGAGCGATGAGTAGCTCGCCGTCCGATAAGGACCAGCCGTTCGATTCTGTAAAAATATCACCGTGAAACTTAGGTGAAGTGAGCGTGAAGTGAGCTGTCAATAGTGTTAGTAGTGTTAGTTATTAGTGTTGTGTGTGTGTGTGCTGCCGGTCGATTCTGTGGCAGTGACAGCTCACTTCACACTCACTTCACCTAAGCTTCACGTTAATATTTTTACAGAATCGACCGACAGGCCCGGGTCGACGGCGCGTTGTGTTCCACGCGCGCCTCAAAGAGATGTCAGCACCAACTGACGGGGTCCGTTAGGGCCAATGCCTGCCAGGGTTGCGAGTTTGTCCGAAAGGGATATCGTGGACCCGGCACACAGGCAACGGTCCTTCCGTTTTTTTTCCATTTTGTTTACACGGGTGGGTTTTAGTCAGTAAAAGTCTGACACGCCCTCCCGCTCCGCCCAGAGCGGGAGAAGTTATTTGATGGGAAATTATCCCACCAAAAAAAAAAAGATAGTCAAGAATTACGTTCGTTCCTTGTGGTAACCACCCATAAACTTACAAAAAATTTTCAGTTACATACATTTTTTTAAGTTAGAAATGAAGCTAAGCTTTTTGGGCAGGGCAAACGGCCTGTTCACATTAGCACCCTAATGTGTTTGTCTCTGTAATACTCGTACAAACGGGCCCATTATCACGATGGCAATTAGGGTCGATTTACTTCGCGACGCACGGTTCGTGTTCGATTAGTCACGATAGCAATTATCCCATAATTGCATTGCATAGTGAACGCTTACATAGGCAGTATTGACACGGCATGTCCTGATTATGGTTTCATGATTTCATGATGCTTCAGTGAAACACGCAACGAATAACGAATTTATTAAATTGGAATAATTTACTGATAACGTCTTTTCATTTATTATGAGTGGGTTACTGAATTTTTATTTTTCATATCTGGATACGGTACTGGTATAATGTTAAAAATATTCTGAAAAGCGTACATGTATAGTGTTTGGTTTAATGTATTAAGAATAATTATTATGTATATTTTTAAATACCAAAAAACGTCATAATTGGCTTCTGCCCTCTTAAAAGATTTAATAGAATAAAAAAAAATGTGTTTTTTGTCGGTTTTGGTAATAAAATACGGATTTATTTAGGCAAACACGTCTCATTACTTTGCTGTCAAAACTCAATCTCAAACTCAAAGCATTTATTTCAATTAAAACATTTACAGGCACTTTTGAATTGTCAAGGAATAGGTCAGTCAGAAATATGAAGCTAGTTGGACATTCCAAAGCGTAGTAGGTACCTATGGAGAAGAACGGGCAAGAAACTCCACGGACACTCTTTTAAATAAATTGTTACAAAATATTGGTTACATCATTCATGTTGAAATTAAACATGTGAGAACAATGTAGAAAGACGTGCACGTTAGAAGCGTCCGTAATAAAAAGATAAGACAAGGAACAATTCAAAAATTTAAATCAGGCAAGGCAGCTAAGAGTTGACCAGTCCCAACTGACGGCGCCCGTTCACAAACATGACGCATGGATTAGCACCATTCAGCTCAACCATTTTAAAGGGAGCTAAATGATTCAACACACGCGCCACCATCAGCGAGACATTTGAGTGAGCATGACATACTCACAGCCGCCAGGGCACATTCAAGTCAATAAAAGACGTATTACCCGGTAAATGTTAGCTCATTAGTACATATAGTACTCACACCTGTGCTCTGAAATTATATAATACAAAGGAAATTGATTTTATATAATGCAAAAATGGTCTTAAACTCTTCGGCAGCTCCAACTGTTTTTTCAAATGTTAATCAAATAGTTGTGGTTGTGGAGCAGGACCAGCATATAGCCAAGCATTTTTATCAGCGATGTAATCCCTTATCTTATAATATGCCTGCCTGCATAGTGTGCGTTTAATACAAGATTTGAATTTCGTCTCATTCAGTTGAAGTATGTGGGGAGGAATTTTGTTGTAACATTTTAAACAGTATCCCATGAAAGATGAGTCCACTTTAGCCAGTCTGAAACCTGTTTGAACTAATAGGTCCCTATTTCTTGTACTATAATTATGTCTATCACCTCTTTTACTAAAAAGATGTACATTTTTTCTTACGTACATGATGTTTTCATAGATATATTGACAAGGTACCGTCATGATGTTAATATCCTTAAACAGTTCCCTTAGAGAGTCACGTCTGCGGAGATAATATATGGCTCTGATCTCTCTTTTCTGCAGAACAAAAATAAACTCGATGTCTGCAGCCCGTCCCCACAGTAAAATACCGTAAGACATGATACTATGAAAGTAACTAAAATAGACCAGCCTCGCGGTATCTACGTCAGTAAATTGACGGATTTTTCTGACAGCATATGCTGCTGAACTTAACCGTCTGCAAGAGATGTTAAATGAGGACCCCATTGTAACCTTGAGTCGAGCGTGATCCCTAGGAAAACAGTTTTATCGACGAATTCTAGTTTCTCTTGATTCAATACTATCTCACAATCACTACTCTTGACATTTGGTAAAGAAAATTTTATGCACTTAGTTTTTTTTCCATTTAATACTAAATTACTAGCAGTGAACCAACTTTGGACCTGCAGTAGGACGTTATTTACGACGTCAAAATTTGTAGCACGTCTATCTACCTTAAAAATTAAGGAAGTATCGTCAGCAAATAACACGATTTGTGGTTGATTTTTTAATAAATGGAGTAGATCATTGATATAAACTAAAAAGAGGAATGGACCCAATATCAAGCCTTGTGGCACACCCATTTTTACTTTTAAACCTAGTGACAATTCACTAGGTTTAAAAGTAAAAATGGGTATACCGTTTATTTGGACTTTCTGTCTGTCATAGCTGGGCGTTCTCGTCAAAATGGCATGAAACATTACTTTTACAGCATTACTTTTATAATATTCAAAGCTATTTATAATGTATTCACATTGAGGTCACACCTAATTATGGTTGGTGTAGCCTAGTTCTTAGTAATGTTTTTATAATTATCGTAAGTACACTGACGGTATTTATTAAAAGGGTTCTTCGGTTGGGGTTAAAAATAGACCGTATGCATTAGGTGGTATGCACATTATTGCATATAACTTCGAGATAAATAATGCTGCGTTTGGCGAAATGGCGAATAGATAAATTATTAATTTATATACTTCTTAGTCGCCTTATGTATGTATCTACACATAAATATACATAAAACATTTATACAATATTTTTATTAAAACTGGCCGATCTGAAGGGGCACATAGGTACTGCAATAACATTACCAAAAAGTTTCTCTAATTAGTATTATTGAACTTATAATTTTGTATAGCATTCCGTCGTTTCTGCCATGGACAAAGGCGTGACTTTATGGGTTCCGATCTACATAATATAGTATTAATACAACAGACACCCATTTACGTAACAATAAGTTAATGTATTTTAGATTGATACTCCTTCCATTCTGTGATTGATAACTGAACAGACATGATTGCTTAGCAAAACCAATGTTGGCACTGTATGTATGAAGTATTCTGATGAGGGTTGTTTGGTGTGTTCCAATTCGAAAATTCGGTTGGTAAATAAAATGTATTTTTACAAGAAACAGGATTATTCTTTTCGTGTGGTTAGTGACTAACCTGGTGTCAGAGTTTTCAAGCCGCCTATGGGCCTCTGACTTGGCTTCACGTGCCGTCGAGAAAAATCTCCCAGGCATGCCGGTTTCCTCACGATGTTTTCCTTGGCCGTTTTTGAAGCAAGTGATAATTATACAATACGCACATGAATCTGAAAAGTCAGAGGTGCGTGCCTTGGGTTCGAACTCGAGACCTATGACTTGAAACAGGATTGATTGAATACCAAGCTGTAAATATGGATACTGACGCATGGCGGGGATATTGCATAGTGATTGGAAAGTGCAGCATTTCATACATAAGTAGGTAGGTAGGTACCTACAGGAGGCAAATTGAACCAACGGTTGCTTTGTTTACCGATGATGTTCGATTGCAGCATTAAATATTTTTTATCGATTTTGACTTGTTACAGTACGACACAACTTAGATGTAGCATAAGTTTTAGAATTTGCATTCAGTCATTTTACGAATGTATTTGGTTAAAAGACTTCACAAGTTATTGCGTTTGCGTAAAGATCATTTTCACCTGAAGCAGTAATAAATATTGGTGATTTTGAAGGCGCACTTAGTTCTTATGGTGATCGGTTTTACGAATTTTGCCGATGCTACATAGATGTAGCATTGTTGATTGTTGTTGATTGCTGTGAATTTTATTTTAATAGGTACAGTACGACACATCTTAGAAGATGTGTCGTACTGTACCTATTAAAATAAAATTCACAGCAATAATAACAATTCTAAGCAGGTCCCTATTCTAGTCATCCAGACTATTTAAAGATCAATAAATAAGAACAAACCATGACTTATTGCTAATAAAAATTACATTTACTAATATTTTCTTAACTAAGGCAAACATTAGCACCCCGTTTAATTGGGCTGAAACTTTAACTTTATTGATCGAGCTCCTGTAAAGGCCTAGAAAAATAAGCATAGGAAAATACTACTCGACATACTGTATTGACAATTTTGTCGGCAGGTGCTCCCCGGTCTGTACGTGGGCAACTACCGGGACTCCAAGGACACGGTGCAGCTGGACAAGTACAAGATCACTCACATACTCTCCATACACGACGCCGCCAGAAGACTGCATTCCGTAAGTCTATTTCATAATCATTAGCAGAACCTTTTTGTCGTCATCGTATCAATTCGGCTTGAAAATGTCCACGAATTGTCAGAATATACACCTTTCCACCATTTGCACACCATATGCACCACCAAAAGATTGTCGTATGTATAACATAATCCGTGTGGTGTGCTGGACGTAAAGAATAAACTGAATAGTAGCATCCCATTTCTTCCCGTGGGTGTAGTAAAAGGCGACTAAGGGACTCACTAAAGCCGACTTCCGGCCACCGTAGGCGCGGGCTTGCGGACGGTGAGCAATGGGCAGCTCGCCGTCCGATAAGGACCAGTCCCGTGTCGACGGCGCGTTGTGTTCCACGCGCGCCTCAAAGAGATGTCGACACCAACAGACGTCGAAAGACCAATGCCTGCTGGGGTTTCGGGTCTGTCCGAAAGGGATATCGTGGCTCCAGCACACAGGCAACGGAAGGACACGGTGGGTTTTAGTCAGTAAAAGTCTGACACACCCTCTCGCTCTGCCCAGAGCGGGAGAAGTCATTTGATGATTTCCCATACTAAAAAAAAAAAAAAAACGGACTCACTAAAGAATGGGCAGCAGCGTTCTCTATGCATTTTAACACCATACTGCGCTCGCCAACCCGCCTACCAACATTTGGGGGAGGCTTATGTCCAGCAGTGGACGTCTTTCAGCTGAAATGATGATGATGATGATAACATAATCTTCAAATTGCTCATGCTTTGCTGGTTAGCACGGTTCGAAAGACTTTACGACTGTCGAAGTGTCGACTATATTAATTAAAATTACGACCTATTAAAACAGTAATTTATTCAGACCCGACCAATAGCTTTTTACTTTTATTTTACTATATGTGACCTTCTATACCACAGCTGCTACCCCCATCGGGGAAAAAGGCGCGGCTGAGTTACAACAGTACCCACAGTAACTTTATACTTGTTGTCAGACTTGTGGGTTCATAGGTGACCCAGACAAGGAGCTTGACCTGTTCTCCAACGATGTAAGGGTGTCAATGTGTAAAGAACTGTGACCCATCCAACACTTGACCGCAATAACGTTGTTTAACTTCCAATCAATATGAACTGTAGACAATGCAGCTTTTAGCTTAGTTCAAGAGTCAAGATATTGCAACTTTTCTTATTTGAGGTTTCGAGCTTGAAAAAAATTTTTGGAATGTATCAAAGCTATGGCAATCCCAACTCAGTTTCAGTAAAGAAAACACTTCATTGCGGGAATAAACATTTTGACCGAGCTATTACTATTTTATGGGCAGTAATGTGTGGTCGCATAGATTTATTCGTACAATAATTGCACCCCATATACAGTGAGAATAGAAGTTTTTATTGGTAGGTCTTATTCGAATGACGTCATTTAAAAGGGCTTAACTTTTACTGCCAGCAATCAAAACGTAAATTTTCTCGGCCAATAAAAATGCTGGCAGATAAAAGGGAACGCGCTGTGTGCTGCAATTCATATGAGATATTCAAGCGATTTATATTCTACATTCTGTACTTCCGATAGGTACATTCATAATTTGAATTATGTATACTATCTCTGTCTGTGAAGTTTGAACACAAGGGAGGGTGTTGATTAGTTTACTCATATTCATAAGACAATCTACTCGACGCGTAGAGAATTAATACGTTTATAATATTAACATTATTAACAGTTGCGTTGTTCAATCCTACGGTGTACAATTAAATTGTACTCAGAGCCAGAGGTAATTCGTTTTGAGCCGCAAACCGCTATTGTTTAATTAAATAAGCGAATATTGTTATTGTATTCTCGAATACGAATTTTATGAAATAATTTTCCTGAAGCTTTTTCCATTTAATTTTAACTCTCTGAATGTACTTTTATTTTGGTCTTTTTGCAACTTGCCCGATAATAATTTGTCAGTGTCGGTACAATTTAGAGCTGCAATTTTTTACTATCTAAAATAGAAACGCAAAATGAGACGAGTGTTATTAGAGAAAAGCTGTAAGTAGGTATTAAATTTTGGGGGTAGTTCCACTGCGCTCCAGGAAAGCATTCCACTACGCTCCAAGTTTTTATTACCTATATTATTTCAAAAATTATAAGTTCCAAAATGGTTCCACAGCGCTCCAAAATAAAATAAGTAGAGTCAGCATAAAATATAAACCATAAGTTGTTTGTTAAACACAAATAGAAGTATCGGTAGTATTTTTTTACCGTGGATTCATCTCGTGTGTCAAAAATGCTCAAAGCCTTTTCGCACTTTATGGCGCTCGTGTCGAATGATGTTGTATGATAACGCGCGAAATGGCGCGCGCCGACCAGGGTCATTAAAATGACGATATATCTAAAATTTCACTATGCTAAAAAAGCTATGTATAAAACTTATGTCGTTGGAATTGTAATAAAATAAGCAACTCGAATATGTACAATTTAAAACAGTTTTACCTTATAATTTGTTGTCAATTCAGAGTTAAAAACAGGTTATGCGATTTTTCTCAATGATATTGCAAACGACGTGATAATTTATAAATAAAACCATTTACATCACACCACAATAGTTCCTAGTTCCTCACAGACAGTAGATGTTTGTGTGAGTGTGTACCTATCATAGGGTCGGACACCATCGTCGTCTCATATGTGTGGATCGGGTCCAATTGCACCTACACACCGGACTCGACCAATCAAAGAAGGTTTCTTATCTCTTCGGAGTCGACGAATGGGGGAAAGTTTTATTGAAAATATGAACTTAAAAAAAAAATGTTTCAATATTTTCATTATGCTGTGTTGTGATTTGCATCCTAGTAAAAAAAAAACTAATCTGAATCTTTGATTTTTATTTGTTTATTTACTTTAATTATAAGAAAAACTTATTATTTTTTTCGTAACTTTTATCTTATTACAAAGTATTACTTACGTTGGTATTTGTGTTGTAGTCTTAAGAAAACTTTCTAATCTGAAGCTGTGATTTTTTTACTTAGTTTTTAAGAAAAAAAGTTAGATGTGACGTTTTGATTATGACTGAATAAACATATTTGATATGATTTTTTTTTAAATTGCTATTTAATATTATGTTTCATGCTAAATAAATTTTTTTGCTAACTCTACTCGAAATTTCTTGGAGCGCAGTGAAACTAAAATATTTTATTACTAAAATTCTTGGAGCGCAATGGAATCACTGTATGAACATTAAAATTATGAGAACAATTGGTTTTGAAGCGCAGTGGAACTATCCCATTTCGGCAAACCTAAAATGAATCCTGAGAAGAACATATTTTTGTCATAACAAACACATTCTATAAACTCTAAAATAGATTGCTGATCAAAAATACTTACGGATCAATACTTTTGCGACCAACTGTAGATAGTTTACCTATTTCTTTAATGAGGCACCCACCAGGTGGGCCGAGCACGTGGTTCATTCCCACGCGTGCCTATAATTACCTATTGTGGTTCTGTTCTACTTGGTCAATTAGCCTTTAACTATTCATAATAAAAATACTGGTAGCTAAAGCTCCTATACATTGATCCTGAAATATTATGGGTAGGTAGGTAGGTACTATAATTCCAGACTTAGTCAAAGAGTGCCACGAGGTCATGTCTTTGAGAATCATACAAAAACCGGCCAAGTGCGGGTAAAACTCGCACACGGATGGTTTCATACCATATTAAAATCGAGCAAAAACCGACGAATAAAAACACGTTTCTTGTATGGGGGTCCTCATACCTTTATTTTATTTTTATTATTTGTTATCATAGCAACAATAGAAATACACAACAACTGTCTAACTATTACGGTTCATGAGATACTGGCCGCTGACAGACAGACGGACGGAGAGCGGAGGCTTAGTAATAGGGTACCGTTTGCCACCCTTCGGGTACGGAACCCTAAAAATGTCTGAATAATATTGCACGAGAGTGTACTCACCACCCATTATTATGGGCGGTGAGAGTAGATACACTCTCAAATATAAATTACCAATTTATTTTCGAGGTTGGTATATTAATGACCATGTTCTCACAGAATTGCTCACCTTAATATTGTTTTAAGTACACTATTTTATATACCCACAGGACTTGATCTATGTGAAACAAACAAGTCATGAATAAAATAATATTAATCACTCGCTTTTGCCCGCGCCTTCGCTCGCATGAAGTCAACTTATAACGTTTGCCTTCGTATGGGCATGGTATGAGGAGGGAAGAAATGCATGTGATGAATATAAATGCTGATGGATGGAGAGGGAGAGGAAGACCACAGGAAAGATGGATACATTGTGTGTTGTGAGGAATGATATGAAAGAAAATGGAGAAGGGAGTAAATGTTCTAGAGCCATAGCGCTTGATGGCGTGCTTCTTCCAGTCTGCTCCGACTTTCAGTATCTCGGGTCACTCGTGCAAAACGATGGCGAAGTTGATCGGGTGGTTAAGCACAGGATTAACTCAGGATGGATGAAACACAGGTCACGGGAACAATCTGCGACGCCCGCATTTCCCTGAAACTTAAGGGGAAGATATATAAAAAAACAATGGTTAGACCTGCTGTCTCATATGGATCACAATGTTAGGCCACAAAAGGGATGAATGAAAGGCAATTGCATGCAGCTGAGATGAGCATGCTAAGACGGATGTGTAGTACACGAATGGATTGAATAAGAAATTAGTACATAAGAGGAACTCTGAAAGTGGCACCGATGACCGAAAAGTTGTGCGAAAATCGGTTGTTATGGTATGGGCATATGATGCGGAGGAATGAGGAAAATGTCGTGAGGAAAGTTTTGAGTATGAATGTCGATGGCTATAAGAGTAGGGGAAGACCAAAGAAACGATGGATGGACTGTGTGGAAGGTGATATGGATAGAAAGGTAGTCACCCACCGAGATGACGACTAATAGAGAAGTATGGAAGAAACGGACATGTAGCGCCGACCACTATTAAATTGGGATAAGGGCAGGAGAATCATGATGGAGTAAATGACAGCGTGGCAATTGACAGGGGAGAATGGAAGAAATTGTGTTGCGCCGACTCAAGTAACATGAGACAAGTGTAGCAAGATGGTAATGATCGTAGCTTTCTATAAGTAAAATATTTTTTGTAATCAAATCAGTATGCATTTCCAGAGATTACCTTTTACAAACAAACAAACAATTTTACCTTCTTATAATATAAGTTTAGAAGTTAAGATTATTTCACACTTCTACAGAAATTCTTTTAAGTATTAAGCGCGCCTCGGGACATAAAGTAATGAAAGCTAGTGTGGTGGGCTACGTACAAACTGAGTTAAAAATAAACGCCAACACACCTTCCCTCGTGTGCAAGTTTTCTGTATATTTTTATTGGCACTGCAGCAGAATATTAAAAGATGCTCTAATTAAAACTATCTTTTAGATATCGTAGTGAGAGTATACCTATTAAAATCTTGATACAATTGCAAACTTCCTTACATATTTGTATCGCGAGGTTTTTTCGTCTAATTAGGAAGGTACTTGTTACGCTCATAACTTAAAAACCACTAGGTACGTACTGCTGTTTAAATGAAATTTGTTTTAATTCAGATTTGTTATCTGGGTAGCACTTTCCGTGAGCAAAGCCGAGGACATAATTAGTCAAAATAAAACCTGTTTCCTAACGCCATACAGACCTATGACGTGTTTCTGATACTCTGCAGGCACATTTAAGTAGTAATTAACTAGAAGTTTTTATCACTGTAACATGGTCAACTAAGCACTAAGATAACCCTAAAAGAACTATTAATTAAGTGAAGAGTCTAAGGAGACTCTTCACTTAATTAGTAGTTTTAGAACAAATGATAGAGAGCTGTTTTTCTTTGAAAGGTTTTTGATTAAAGGATTAATTTAATCTGTCTGTAAATTAAAGTGATTAAAAGATTTAGAGTCTTTTATAATACCTTTCATTGTTGATTAGCATTCATTCATTGAAATAGCGTTATATAATTTATGCTTAATTAGAAACAAACTAATTATATTCAAGATTCTCACAAGTTAAGATTTTCATAGAGAATAAATCAAATTCACTCTGTTAAATATTTGTTTTGAATAAATTGATTGAGTGGATTTTTGTTGGTACGTTTGACTTACGTTGTCCTTAAAATCAATACCTAAAACAGTTAAACAATGGTTCTATACATACTAATTCGATTTGACGACACCTTAAACAAAAATTGACACAACAAATTCAAACCTATAAAAAGATAAATATAATCCAATAACAACCTCATGATTCATGATTTCTGACGAGCCGTCAAAGAGAAACCGTTCGAGCTTAACTAACAAAATTTGATAAGAAGGGGACTTTCACTCGGTATTTGTATAACTCCCGACAAACTCCGCGGATGGGGATGTATGGAAAAACGTCTTATAGGATCTACCCTCCCCTTCTCACGTAGTACGTCTTTATAGGGATCATTGGATTCTTGTAATATTTTTACCTCACTTTGTGGAGGAAATGTGTGATATAATATAATAGCATACTCTGAGGTGTGAGAATCTCTTTGTGAGAAGTTTTTTCTTCTGAGGAGCTTTTGGCTAAGTAATAACAGCCGCACGGGTCGATCCATCAGGTTCAGCTACGCTTGCTGGGGTTGTTCTGTGGATGGGTGATCATCTTTACATACCGAGAGTCCTCCATGCCTCGGAAAGTACGTTAAGCCGTTGGTCACGGCTGTCATTCGTGGATCTTTGACAATCGTTACGGGTCGTCAGAAGCCCGAAAGTCTGACAACCAGTCTTACCACGGGGCATCGTATTACTCAGTTACTGGGTTGTGGAGGTCAGATAGGCAGTCGCTCCGTGTAAAATACTGGTATTCAGCTGCATCCGGTTAGACTGGAAGCCGACCCCAACATAGTTCGGAAAAGGCTAGGCAGATTGATTGGTTTATGAAGTTTTTTTTCAGTTTATTTGTTTTTAAATACCGAAACAGTACGCGTCTGTACAACCGTTAATAATCATAAACGTAAATAATGTTCGTAGGTACCTACATCATATAACATATACACACACCTAGTAGTTAACTCAAAAAAAAACAAGTATAAGGACTAAGGACACCTTTACGCCCCTTGGTATACAAAATAGAGTGAGACATTATTAGATTGTGACCCTTTTACAGGTCACCTATTACATTGTAGAAACACCACGTATTCTACGTAACCATAAACATAAAAGTGTTTTTTTTACCTATACAACCTTTATTATACCCCAGCCTATGAATAGGCAAATATTCGTAGACAAATGCTACAGCTACGAGGCTACGACGCTACGAATTACCGTAGTTAGTGCTACGAAATTCCGTAAGACATAGATATAAAGCAAATTCTTGTAGCTTTTTCGTCCTTGACGTGTTTATGTGCCCGGTGACAAAAAAGTTTTATATAATTTTTAACGGAGGACATAATATTAACTGCAATGCCGTAGAATATAAAATATTTTAGATATAACAAGTCATGTTCCAAATGTTTGGAGAGTAATATTTTACAGAAGCTTCGCTTACTTGACCTATTCTATTGTTGTGATGTTATGAAACGGCCGTGAACGTCAGCTGAATCCATCTATTTTAGTACAATATCCGAATGAGAATAAAGTTTTTCAGAATCATTGTTGCGATAAATATCAGTAGAATATCGTTATACATGGGTACACTTTCGTTTCAAAAGCATTCAGTTTAGACACCAATAATGGTTTAGGATCTTAACACTTTCGACCCCACCCACTTTTCATAGAACTCATACTTCATGCCGCCATACATATTGGAAGTGAACCCTCCATGAGGGTTGGCGGAATTAAGTTTGCCCTAAAGTTAACCATCGCGGACGGTCAACGACATTAGGTTTAAAACCGTGTTATAAAACACTGTAAAACGCAGTAAAATAGTGTTATAAGGGGGTCTTGTCGCCATACGTTGTTTCCAACCTTTTAAATTTTTTGTGAATATTTGTAACCGAGAACAAAAACAAAATGCTTGGATTTTAAAACCAACGCATATACTAATAAATCTTGTTAAAATATACATCAGATTTTATTTTCTCGGTTTATAATGCTGTATTCGTTAAGAAAAACTTACATTTAAAATGAGCCCTTCAAAATGAAAAAAAAAAACAAAATTCAACATATTTTATTTCACATAACCCACAACAAGGGCACTTATGAAACGTCAGAAGCTAAAAAAAAGAAAAAAGCTAAAGCTTCCAATTGGTCGTTTCAATATTTTCAAATAACAGTATTAATAGCTATGGGAGGACAGTGTAGGTCTTTCAACAAGTACCAAGTACTTAACAAAATAGAAGATAGCCAATAAATCTACAGTCCAGTAAGCCTACAGCGTTTTCGTTCACAAAATAGAAAAGAATCTGTATAAAATTAAAATAAAAACCAATTTAAAACGAAATTACATGATTACTATTACAACTATAACAAATCTGAATAATTATCATAAACCCTCCGCGAGGGCTTCCGGCATCCCATATGCGACTAAGTGAACCCTCCAGGAGTGCTTCCGGCACTGAACGTGTTAAGAAAATAAAGACGTACCTAATAAAAATGGAAGCATCAGCCTGTAAATGTATGCTGCAGAGCAAAGGTCTTTGTCATTGAGAAGGTAGGTACGATTATTGATTAAGTTGAATTACTGAACAAAGAAGCATGTTGGTATAATATGGACATTCCTTTGATTGGAAAATCGAACCATAGCTAGAATGCTGAAGCTTCTACACAAACAAAGACGTGGAGTTATATGAATTATAAACAAAGACATAACATCTCAATTCTCAGGTACGTACATAGGGTTACCATTTCGTTTGAAAGTCCTGACAAAAAGCCGGACATAAGGAAAAAAATCAGAATATTTAACTTATAATAATATTATTAATCTTTCTTCTTTCAGCACTCATTTTACTTTATCTATTTTCTCAAAAAAAAAAACCTTTTTTCGAAAAGTCAAGATCAATAACAAGGCCGGAAAAAGTCCGGACGCGGGAAAATTAGAGCGGTTTCGCACTACGTCAGATCAGGATCTGATAAATGTCGCTCCGAAGTAGCCATAGTACTATTTGTATGAGGGATTACGAACTAGGGGGCCTACCCCCTAAGCGCCGCTTCGCTCTTCTTCTCACTTATGATATCTCTAGCTGTAAGTGATCCGAGCTCTGTCCGCCCGAATTTAGAACATTCCCTTTTCGGATTGCACTCGGATCTTGAATTCGGATCGGACGTAGTGCGGAACCGCTCTTGCTATGGGGCTTCTTGTCCATTCTTCTCCACACGAAAATACGAGAAACCATTCTACTTTCTTGTAAATTTTAACGTTCAAGAGTGCCTTTTAATGGCCTACTTGAAATAAATTATTTGACTTTCGAGGCCAAAAAACTGGACATGTCCAGACAAATCCGGACGGCCGGCCGGCAACCCTACACATACCTGCAAGACAAAAGTTCTAGCCACGGTACTAAAACCTAGCGTCTGAAAGCAAAGCTGTGTCTTAGACGAGTTACCTGACAGCCACAGTTAATTATTCCGCCGCGACTCGACTCCGTAATTTACTTTACCTGTAATATCACCACGGCTCTAATCCTGCGTTTCGCTGACAATCTTGACTTCACTTTAGAGTTAAATAAACAATTATCTGTTAAGTGATGGGGGGAGTGCTTTGCGGATATCCCACATACCTACAGGGTTCTTCTAGTATCCGCCGTTTGTATTTCTCCGCGTAAAATTGGTTGGATTTTTTTCTACTTGCAGAAAGAAATCCATTCGACGGAAGCGCATAAAGCAATTCTCAGCCTTGCACCAATCAATTTATAGGTTATTTCGTTTCATCGTCATCATTCATATAAACCAGTAAACAACAGTAGTATGAGCTGTATTTGACCATTTTCATCTTGATTTGCAGATACTTACGTTTGATAAAATTGTGTAACAAAGACGCTTGAGTACAGCCTTCGTAATCCTATCGCCTTTTAGTTTTAACCCTGGTCTAAAAAAACAAGGTCTGGCATTCCGGGAGTGACACATGCTTACGTCACTATCCAGTTGCCACTTTATTGCAACAAAACACGAATTAAGGAAAGATTTTCAGATTCTGTAAAAGAATATGTACAATGCATTTAAATTGTCGTTTCGTTTGTCTAATCAAACGAAACAATTGAATTTAAACATAAGCCAACGTAATTGTTAATTAAAACCTCATTGTTTTATCGGATTCGCACAGGTAATAAAGGTGGTTGGGGAGTTATTATTACGATTTTCTGGTAACACAGATGTGATGACTTGTGTCACCCACGTGACAACTGTGTCTCGGAATGTAAAGTAAAAAGTATATTATATTCTTATACCATGGTTTTAACAACACCCACAGTTGCTATTTTAACCGACCTAAAAAAGAAGTAGGATATCTTTCATCTCTTTCTGGTTTCAAATCTGCCAGTTGAACAATACCTAGATAGCAAATAGTTCAAGTTAAGTTTATTCTGTGCACAATTCAATCACCATTATCGATTAAACTTTCATCCATATTAAACAACTGATTTACATAAAATCTGTTTCGCATGGTTTTCGTTTCCACATTGATTTGACTTTTGCATTCAATTTCATTTAAATTCAACGTTTTTTAAGAATTATTTTAGTGTCCTTAGAATAATTGGTAAGAATTGTTGGATTTTTTCCACTTGCAGAAAGAAATTCATTCGACGGATTAAGCAATTCTCAGCTTTGCACCAATCAAGTTATAGGTTATTTCGTTTCATCGTCATCATTCATATATATAAGCCAGGAAACAACAGTAGTATGTGCTGTATTTGACCATTTCCATCTTGATTAGCAGATACTTACATTTGATAAAATTGTGTAACGAAGACGCTTCAGTACAGCCCACCCTCTTCATAATCCTATCGCCTTTTAATTTTAACCCTGGTCTAAAAAAACAAGGTCTGGCATTCCGGGAGTGACACATGGTTACGTCACTATCCAGTTACCACTTTATTGCAACAAAACACGAATTAAGAAAAGATTTTCATATTCTGTAAAAAAAAAAAATGTACAAAGCATTTAAATTGTCGTTTCGTCTGTCTAATCAAACGACACAATTGAATTTAAACATAAACCAACGTAATTGTTCATTAAAACCTCATACTAAAACAAGTACCTGCCCACATCAAAGTATGTAAAATTATGGTAGATACTGCTGTTCGGCCCGGCTTCCAGTATAAGGGATGCAGCTGAATATCAGTACCTATTTTACATGGAGCGACTGCCTATCTGACCTCCACCACCTAGTTATTGTAACACGATACTGGGTAACACGATACCCCTTGGCAATCCTGGTTGCCAGACTTTTGGACCTCTGACTACCCGTAGTGACTGTCTACTGATCTACGAATAATAGCCGGCACCAACTGCTGCAGTGGACATCCCTAGGCAATTTGCCATTCCCTGAAGTGGGTTTATCCATTTCAGTTAATATCGTCTTAAAGTACTTAATTGATCGTGTTCTAGACTGTATTTTTTTTCTTTTTTTTTTTTTTTTTTTTTCCTGTGGCAACACTACAGCTAACAGCTGATCTGAATTTGTTCTTGTAATTTTAATCTTAAATATTAAATTTCTTTGTTGTTAAGACCTAATTCCAATTACTCATCAAGTAAATAGGATAATAATGTGTATTTTGTATTAGATTCACATACCAAGTGCAAAATAAGTGCAAATATTTCAATGTGAAACGGTGACAGTTGCCGGCAAAGTGAATTTTGCATTGTCATCTCGTTAACAGGTACAATTCTTTAAACTTTACTTGCTATTCATTTGTTTACGTACTAAAATTTCACTAGCAATCATATTGTTCACTTTTAATACGGCTACTTATTGATGCCAATGACCTATAAACGTAAACATAACCTCAGTTTGGTTTGGTGACAGAACTCCTTTGAGTACTTACATCTAAATTTCTTTTTTTCTATTTTAAACTAATCATCTCATAACTAAACTGCTGCCACAACTATCTTCTCTCTTTCAATATCTTGTCATTTCCTTAAACTTTCAATCATGATTATGACTCGCAGCGCCCGTGCTCGCCTCGAAGAGTCTAAACTCAATCAGGCTTTGAGCGAATTAAAGGCGTCAAGGGAGTCCTGTGACCAACTGAATAAGGAAATAGATGACAATGAAAAGGTGCTCTTTGATGCCCATGAGAAGAATAGGAAGTTAAAAAGTGAAATGGCTCAGATATATACTCAATACACTGATGCCATAGAAGAACGGGACAGACTTCAACTTGTTGTGGACGGGTTCAGCCAGTGTAGCATAGAGTATGAACAAGCTCTTAGTCACAAATATTTACTACAACAGCGGCTACATGAGGCTCAAAGTCAAATAACAGAACTTCAGACCACAAATCATAACATCACTGCCTCGCTGAATCAAAGTCTGTTCAATGAGTTGATGCCTATTGCCCCATCAATGGTTTCTGCCATAAATCCCTCATGCACAATAGATTTAACAGGTGATGATGATTCAAAGTCATTTAATTCAGTGAGGGTAGTCACCAGTAAGAACAAACTTAAAAAATACATCAAAATTAATAAATATATTACTAAAACACAAAAGATGGTTAAAAGACAAAAGTTCTTTATTAAAAATGTTAAACTTAATAGAGAAAGGCTAAATTTACTTAAACAATTAGATATGTATTCTTTTAATTTGGAACAAAGTACTAGGAGGTACAACATTGACACAGAGTACTTGCAATATGAACTTGATCACTTACAGGAGAAACTTAGTTCAATGACTAACAAATATAATACCTCTGAACATCTAATGAGGGAATATGTGTTGGCAATGAATGAGCTGGTCAACTCACAAACAAACAACTGTGAGCAGTGTCAAACACTATCTAATGTACTTACACCAGAACATTCATTGACAACATGCAATACCACCTTACCGCAGCCCTGTGTTAATTTGACATTTCCTGCTATTATTAGTTCCAATAAACAATGTAAACAAATTGTAAAAAATGATATAGTATTATTTTGCGATGAGATTGGTAAGGACTTAGGCCACTTGTTGTCAGATGAATATCCGGGACACTCCATAATAAATTATTGTATGCCTGGTTGTTCTTTATTTGATATTATGAAAGAAATTATTAAATGTAACTTTAAACAGAACACTTTATTATTAATTTTTATGGGTAACAGGGGAAATGTGAACAAAGGAGAACTGCTCCAATACTATAGTACATTGTGTAATCTTAATTTAAGAAAAATTGTGTTGTTTACATTCCCATATAGTAACAGTTTGCCACAGGAAGAAAATAACTTAAGATTTTCAATAAATATGACTTTGCATAACTTGACATTTAATAATAATTTATTTCATTTAGTTGATACCAACAATTATGTTGCTAATAATTTGTATTTGACAAGAGATAGACATAATATTGTTATGTACTATCTTTCTAACTATTTCAAAAGACAGATAGCTGTGTCGCTATCATATTTTTTTTCTATTTCAGCCAAAAACTTGGCTAAACAACTTGCTTCTTTTGAGCAATGCAAAGACATTCTGAATAATTCTGCCAATAATTTGGCATCAACTAATGATATTGAATATCATTTAAATTAGAAATTAAGACAATAGAGGAAACCTCTTGCTTAATAAATGAAGAAAATTTAAATACTGGTTTAATATCACACCTATCAAATTGCAGTAACCTAAATAAATGTAATAATAATAGCCTCAAAATAGTTCATCAAAATATACAGGGTGTTATAGGTAAGGAATTAGAATTGGAGCTGTTCATGAACTGTAGTTATATTGATATCCTATGTGTAACTGAACATTGGTTAAAAGTCCACCAGTTCATGTTCAGCTTTAACAACCACCAGGTTGCCAGCTCATTCAGCAGAGTTAATATGATACGTGGTGGCTCTCTAATAATTGTTCGTAACAATACGAAATTTAAAGAACGTAAGGATATTGTGAGCCTCTCTGTTGAGCGAGTCATTGAAATAGCTTGCATTGAGCTTGAGCAGTTCATTGTAATAAGTGTGTATAGGCCCCCATGTGCTTCATATGATATGTTTGAGAAATATATGGAAGAAGTATTATTAAAGACTTGTAACAGTAATAAAACAGTTGTTGTCTGTGGAGATTTCAACATTAACATACTGGAAAAATCTGCTATAGTAAATAAATTTATAACTTTATTTAAGTCATATAATTTGTACAATACATTCTTTGAGCCGACTAGAATAACTGCCACTAGTGCTACCTGTATTGATAATATTTTTACAAACTTAAGACCTTCTAGCCATTTAATTATAAATGAGTTGGACTCTGATCACTGTGGCCAGTTAGTCACTTTCCCTCAGAAAACAGTCAGAGCTCAAAGAAAACTTGTGAGTTTTGTTCCTGTAAATAAAAGTCGCTTAGGACAATTTAAAAATAGTTTAATGGAAAAACTACCGGGTTTGCCTTATCACAACAACCCGGATCGAGCTTATACTTCACTATTTAACCTCATCAATTGTGAGTTTAAGAAGGTTTTCACCTCAAAAACATTGCCTGTTTGTGACCGCGTTATATTTAGTGATTGGGCAACACCAGGTATTTACAAAAGTAGGGAAAGGTTATTTGAGTTGTATCATGAAAAAACATATAACCATGATGAAATTTTTAAAGAATTTGTTAAGAAATATTCTAAAACTTTTAAAAGAGCCTGTTCCTCAGCAAAAGCCTTACACATTAAAAATAAAATAATATCTTCTGGAAATAAAATAAAAACAACCTGGAATATTATTAATTCAGAAACGGGAAGAACGACGGTACGGAATCGTGACTTCCATCTAAAAATCAATGATGTAGATATTGGAGCAGACGTGGAGGTGGCAACTGAGTTTGAATTTTTTTTCACTAATATTCCCATTTTAACAACCAAAACTCTGTCATCGTCGTCCTCCACTTCTGCTTACTCAATACTAAAAGAATGTGTACCAGAATCTGACAAACTTTTTGAATTTTCAATTGCTTCTGCTAAAGACATTATAGAATCTTTTAAAAATCTTGATGTAAAAAAAACTGCTGACCTTTGGGGATTATCAGTACATACCATATCTTCAATAATTGATGTTATTGCACCCTTTTTAGCAATTATTTTTAACTCTTGTGTTGCGTCTGGTGTATTTCCTGATCAGATGAAACTTAGTAAAGTTATTCCACTGTTCAAGTCTGGCAGCACAACTGATCCTACGAATTTTCGGCCTATTTCGATATTACCTACATTAAGCAAAATTTTTGAGAAATTAATTTTGAAACAAATGTTAGAACATTTCAATGCACATAATTTATTACATCTAAAACAGTTTGGTTTTACAAAGGGTCGTTCAACTACAGATGCGGGCGTGGAATTACTGAAGAGCATATTCGAGGCCTGGGAGGAGTCGCAGGATGCTCTTGGCATTTTCTGCGACTTGTCCAAGGCCTTCGATTGCGTACATCATGATACACTCATCAAGAAACTGTACCACTATGGTATGAGGAACAAAGCTCTCGACCTTCTGACTTCTTATCTGAACAACAGAATTCAGAGGGTCGATGTTAATGGCAAGAGATCTGCAGGATCTGCAGTCACCATGGGCGTTCCGCAGGGTTCAATTCTAGGTCCTTTCTTATTTTTAATTTATATAAATGACTTACCTTACCACATAAGGGATAATCACAAGATCGTATTATTCGCAGATGACACTTCCCTTATTTTTAAAATCAAACGTCAGTTAGTTAACTTTGAACAAATTAACGATGCACTCTCTAAAGTTGTGCATTGGTTTAATGTAAATAATCTTCTTCTGAACGAAAACAAGACTAAACTCATAAAATTTTCAACGCCAAATGTCAGGCAGCTAACTACCAATGTTCAAGTTAATGGAATAGAACTGGACCCTGTTGAGTCGACAGTTTTTCTTGGAATCACTATTGATAGTAAATTACAATGGGGCCCACACATAGAAAAATTATCAGGAAAGCTTAGTTCGGCCGCCTATGCTGTTAAAAAAATTAGACAGATAACTGACGTAGATACAGCCAGAATTGTTTATTTTAGTTATTTTCATAGTCTTATGTCATATGGGATTCTTCTCTGGGGAACCTGTGCGGACATTAATACTATCTTTGTTCTACAGAAAAGGGCTGTTCGAGCCATTTACAACCTAGGTCCGAGAGATTCCCTTCGAGGAAAATTCAAAGAAGTAAATATTCTAACTCTAGCCTCACAATATATTTTTGAAAACCTAATGTATGTACACAAAAATATATCAAATTTTAAGAAAATGTCTGATATTCATAGTTTAAATACCAGGAATAAACACAACCTTGCTGTACATCGCACTCGTCTCCACAGAGTAGGCAACTCGTTCATGGGTCAATGTATACGCTTTTACAACAAACTTCCCATTGACATTCGAAACTTACCCATTAAACGATTTAAAATTTGTATTAAAACCAAACTTTGTAAAAAAGGGTACTATAAAATTTCAGATTATTTAGAAGATAAAAAAGCTTGGGATTGAGCTGCTCGCTCTGCTAAACCTTGTGATAAAACCATAAAACTTGACATTAGAATTATTTAGTAAAATCATTAAAATATACCAGTTTTATTTAAACATTAAAACAAAATGACATGATTACTTTGTAAAGTATAATATTATTTTAATTACCTATTGTGAATGTGAGGACTATGTGGATATTTTTTTAATTTAATTTTTTTTTTCTCATTACTCCTTTTTTATCCTCTCTCAGTTAGTTTTAATGATGGTCTGGCAGTTTGAGTAGTTTATGCGGCCTACCCAAATGTCCTTTCTTTGGTATTGTTCGTCGAGTTGAGCTCCTTTTGTTCTGAGTTGAGCTCCACGATTACTGACAAATGCTTGCACTGACTGGACAGGTCCACTCAAATCTGTGTGGTTCTTTTCTCAAAAGACCATTTCAGACATGAATCTACATGGTCCTCATATGGCTTGACCAAGATTATGTCTGGACTTTAAAAGAGACTGTGACCTCTGAGTTTGTTTCGGCCTTTCTTCTCAGAGTAGTCGGATAGGAAACGCCGAACTCATCTAGCAAAATTTAATATATCTTTAATATGACGTGTAAAAGTGATTCCTATATCCTATTTACAGAATAAACAATTTCATTTCATTTCATTTCATTTCATTTCATTTCATTTCATTTCATTTCATTTCATTTCATTTCATTTTTGTATGCAGCAGTAAAAATGTCGTTAATTGGGGGAGGCCATTTTATTAACTTGATAGCTTTATGGACACGTCGGCAAAGATTGGAGGAGAGATAAAAATTGATTACACAAGTTCAATATTATTGTATCCCCAACATATGCTAGGTATTCGAAAATTCGGACTTTGATAAGTTGATCAAATTGAAATTGTTTATTAAAATAATTGATTTACAAAAACATTTAATCAATTCAATTCAATTTCAATGCCCAGAGTGTTTCATGCCATTACTCTGATCTTCTGGTTTCCATTAACAGTGCACATTTAGATGCTTTGCTAATTTCCGAGTCCTTCCTCAAACCGTCTCTTTCATCTATACACTATGCCCTTCCTGGCTTTGTTCTTATTCGTAATGATAGAACTGAAAAGGGAGGTGGTGGTGTTGCCATTTACTTGCGTACTGATATTCCTTACAAGATTATCAGCACTTCTCCATCTTCCTACTCAGGGTCTGCGGAGCATCTATTTCTAGAAATTTCCTTGCATCACGTTAAAATGCTTCTTGGAGTGATGTACAGCCCTAACCTTACTATTGATTATTTTGACTCTTTTGATTCTCTCTTAAATGATTTCTGTCCCACTTATGACCACGTAGTCTTGATGGGCGATTTTAATACTTGCCTTCTTAAAAATGACAGTCGTACTCACAAACTTCAATCTATCTTATCTTCACTTAACCTTAGTATTCTGCCACTTTTTGCTACTCATCATTTTCCTAACTGCACCCCTTCTCTTTTGGACCTTATGATTGTCTCTAATTCTAATAATGTATCTGTCCACGGACAGCTTACTGCTTGTTTTTCTTATCACGACCTCATCTTTATGTCCTAGAGGATTCGCCCTCCCAAGCGTAAGCCTCAATATATTTTCCTTAGGAACTACAAGGCCATAGACCTGGAGGCATTGTTGCGTGATGCTGGTGGCATCGACTGGACGGATGTCTTGGAGAGCTCGTGTATTAACGATATGGTTCACATTTTCAACAGCACGATACTCAGCTTATTCGATCGTCATGCCCCTATCCGAAGAGTCAAAGTCAAGTTTGTTCCGGCTCCCTGGCTTACTCCTGCCATTAGGGTCGTAATGGCAAGTAGGGACAGAGCCAAAAGGAGGTTAAAACGCTGTCCTTCCGATCGCAACTTGAATGCGTTTAAGGTGCTGCGTAATCGCTGCAGTCGTATGTGCAGAGATGCCAAGAGACGCTACTTCCATAATTCTCTCGACAACCGTAACTCTTCTGAAGTCTGGAAGTTTCTGAAAACTGTCGGTATTGGTAAGTCTCTAGTTGCTTCTAGTTAAGACACTGACGTGTGTGCTCTTAACAAGCATTTCTCACATCCCCCTGTTACGTTGGATCCGCACGTCAAATCTGCTACTTTAAATAAACTTTCCTGTCTGCCTGTGCTTCAGTGTCCTTCTTTTGAGCTTAGTCCTGTTTGTGAAAGTGAGGTCAAAAAATCTATTTGTGCTATCTCCTCCTCTGCAATTGGTAATGACAATCTTTGCTCAAGAATGGTTTCCCTTATCCTCCCCACATTACTTCCTATCTTGTCCCACATTTTTAACTTCTCCTTGTTTTCTAGTTCTGTTCCCGAGGCCTGGAAACAAGCCCATATCATCCCCTTACCCAAAATTCCTAACCCGGTCTCTCTGTCCGATTTCCGACCCATTTCTATCCTCCCATATCTGTCTAAAGTTCTTGAGCACATTGTTCATCGGCAACTCTCTACCTTTCTAACTACAAATGACCTTCTTAGTACTTTTCAATCTGGTTTTCGACCTGGTCATAGCACAGTAACGGCTCTTTAGAAGGTTACTGATGAAATACGCTGGGCTATGGACCACAAATCTTTCAACTTGCTTTTACTGCTGGACTTTAGCTGTGCCTTTAACTCTGTCGATTTCGACATACTTCTAGGAATCCTTAAATCTTTCCATTTCTCTTCTTCTACTGTTGATTGGTTCGAGTCCTATCTTAAAGGCCGCTCGCAGCGGGTTCGTCTCGAAGAGTCTTCTTCTGATTGGTGTTCTCTTACCACGGGTGTGCCTCAGGGTGGCGTTCTCTCTCCTCTTCTCTTTTCTATTTTCATTAACTCTGTCACCAGAGTCATCTCTTCCCACTTCCATCTCTATGCCGACGATCTGCAGCTTTACAATCACTTTTTAAGGCAAGATGCGGAAGCAGCAGTGTCTGCCATGAATAGTGACCTGGATTTGATTAGCGAGTGGTCATGGTCCTTTGGACTGCAAATCAATCCTAAGAAATCCCAGGCCATCATTATCGGCGGAAGGTATATGCGGAATAGGCTCGATGTTGCGTCGCTGTTTCCACTCTGTCTGAATGGAGTTCAGATTGAATACGCAACTACTGTTAAAAACCTGGGGGTTACCATGGACTCTTACCTATCGTGGACTGCCCATGTTGGTCAAGTCAGTCGTAAAGTACACTACACATTCCATTCGCTGAAATGCCTCCAGTGCTTCTTGCCCTTTAGTACCAAAATCTCCCTTGCTCAAACTCTCATACAGCCCATCATTGACTACGCTGATGCCTGTTATTTGGATGCCACCGAGGAGCTTTTAAATAAACTTGAACGTTTGCAAAACATCTGTATTCGTTTTGTTTTTAACCTTAAAAAGTATGACCACATTTCTAACTTTCGCAAGATACTCAAGTGGCTCCCTATTCGACTTCGCAGGAACTCTCGGATATTGTGTCTGCTATTTACCATCCTTCACAACCCGAAAACGCCATCCTATCTGCGGGAACGCTTTTCCTATGCCCGTCCTTCTGATGCACCTTGCAGGTCGCATCTCAGAAATCTCCTTAAATCCCCTCCCCACTCAACCGACTTCTACTCCTACTCCTTCAGCGTGCACGCGGTTCGGTTGTGGAATTCACTTCCGCCTGACATTAGGGACTGCCAAACTGTTGCAGTTTTTAAAAGAAGAGTGAAAGAACACTATCCGTCCACTTCGTCATAGTTGCATATTTTGCATTTATTATTTTATACTACATTATAATTAAGTATATATATTTTAGGGTTATTTATTTTAGAAGTATGTATGTAAGTTTATTCTCATATTGTATGTTTATTGTTAAATTAGCGAATAATTAAGTGTTTTATTTTATGTATATTATTTTCTCTTCTAATCTTACACACGTTGTCTACATCTCTTTAACTACTTTCCTATCGCAGGTATGCCGGAAGAGATTTCTTTAGAAATAAGCATCACCTTTGTACGTTTTTTTCTGTTCCTTTCTTCTTGTCTATTTATAATGTGTGTACATAAACTGTTAAATAAATAAAATAAATAAATACTATATATTCATATTTTTATTAGTATTCCATAATGTTTAAAGATCTTGCGATGGCTTAGAGCTACAATAACGGAACCTGTAGGGCACAGCAAAAAGTATAAAATAATTATAAGAATTAACCTACTAAACCATAAACAATTTTTGTATATTATGTGGCCTTATGGCTCTCGTTATCACTGAGCTCGTTGCTGGTCCGACCGGCTGCGAAATTTTTAGGTAAGTATCAACCAAACCCGCCCTGGAACCGACAATCTCCTAGGTTGACATGCGAGATGCACACTGAAAAAAAATTACTGCGTGGTGGATTATGGCCAATCTCGATAGTTAAGTAATTTAAGTTTGAAAAGTATAAAAAATCAAAAGACCCTACAATTCGTATCTATACGAATTTTACTCTGTCACAGTTCCAGGCCGCTTATGCTTTTCATTTTCAAAAAAATAGTTTTAAAATTGATTTTCAAATCAATTTTAAAACTATTTTAAATCTGTTCGTATCGTAATCGACCCTCTATCTCCTGCTTACTAGGTAAAGGAATATAAGGTTCAGTTCCTTTCAGCACGAGGCCACTGCAGGGGTAGGTACATCCTCAGTCCTGCCCAGAATAAATATCGCTGCATACGTGGCGCTCAAGGCCTCGATTATAATAATAATAGCTTTTTATAAAGCGGGTAAGTTGACACAGTAGTTGTGAGGAATTTATTATGAGCGTTTATCCTAAAAGTTGGCAATGTCGCAAATAACTGTCAACCTGTTTTAATTTGGCAATATTACTGTATGGAAATATGAAATGTGGCTAACTAGCAAACTAAAATATTGATTATAAAATGCAATAATTAATATCGTAACACCAAATATTTAGTTTTAGATGTAACAAAAATATTTGGAAAGTTTCCAAATGCCTTATTTACACCTACAATGGTTACAATTTCAGGGTTATAATTGCAATTCATTATTAATATTCTAGTTCGCTAGTTTTAGCCACATTTCATATTTCCATACAGTAATATTGCGAAATTAATCAAAACAGCGAAATATTTGACATCTATTTGCGACGTTGCCAACTTTCAGAATAAACGCTCTTAAGTAGGTATTTCATTCCACACTATGTACAGTTTTTTCATAAAGTAATCTGTGAAGAAGGTAGTGAATAGTGTGTACTTAGTTAGGTGTATTATGTCATTACGAGAGGCCGATTTGGCCTCAAAATATTATTATTTGTTTTCCATAAAGCATATTTATAGCTGCGTAATACTTTTCCCCCATCCTTACTAATAATAATCGAGGTATAAAGTTGGGAGGCTTGAAATTACCCAACGGTAAACGGACATCTTCCTCAACATAATTTTCTTCAGCATTTATTAAGAGGATTAGAAATAAAACCTCTTTTTACTCGTCTTCCCCTTTAAAATTACAGTAATTTTCACGGATTTAATGAAAATGACTACGTGCGAACTGAGTTCCTCGAATTGCCGGTTCAACAAACTCAATTCCGTGAAACTGTTTTACTTTTATTAATTCGATAAGCTTGTTTATTCTTGTCTTTGTAATAAAATATGGAAGACAGAAAACGCCTGCTCAGTTAGGTATCCGCTTAATAATAGAGATGGGCATTTTTCGGGATGTTTAGTAATGATTTTTGTGGCCAAAAACTATTCAAGGGAACATTTAATAACAGGGGTTAACTAAAACATAAGCGATATCGTTAATGGCAGATCGTGTACAATGTTCAGAGAAAAGAGCGCGCCCTGCCCCGAAGCACCGTTTACTCATTTTTATTGAACAAATGTTTTACAGGTGACGTTTACATTTCCGTACAATTCTGTCGTAAAAGGTGCGTGCCGTTCCATTAGCGTAATCAATCTCGGGGGTAAATCCGGCCGAGTGTGGCTTTCGCTCGGTTGTAATACTTTTAAACTGCGCTGAAATCTTGGTAAGTGGTAAAGGATATCTTATTCCTTTGGAAAGTATTGTAGAAGGAAATATGTATTTAACATAGCAATCATACACACATCATATACACATCTAACCGCAATCTCAATTCGGTTTTTCGTTCAGCATTTATGGTAACCGTAACAGCCAAATCGCTTCGACGAATTGAAAACAATTTCAATACTTTTCCACCCAACCATTTTCACGACTCATTGTGTATAATTATTAACGAATCATGCTTCCATGACCTTTAAGGTTCAGCCGCGAAAATATTAAAGCGTTCGTTAAAGTTGGTTCAAGTGGTTACATTAAATAAGCATCGGGTTCCCCATACGGCTATTTGGTGAGCGAGCGAAGCGAAGTCTTTGAATATTCAATGGCGGACAGAGCTTGGGTATGCAAATTAATGCTTCTGACTGAGCACACTGGCACTGACCAATGTGACGGCATGACAGCCGATACTTTTACATGAACTTGTTGCATTTTAAATAGAATTGGATTCTTGAAAAAATTGAGAGGTAGTTAATGAAATATTATTTTCAAAATATATAATGAAAAAACCTTGGCAATATAATTCATTACTATTATATTGTTAAGTTTTAGAGCATAAAATATTCCTGAACTTCCAAACTGAATATTCAATATATAAAAACCACAAAAGACGATTTCAGCCAGTTCTAAAGCTGGCCTCATACATTGTTCATACTTCATAAACAAGTTTTTTATGATCTGACACACAGAGAGAAATCCCGTAATGTTTCTCATACAATATGAATTATATTGTTATTGTCGAGCGTTCCTTGCGATGTGGTTTTATGGAAGCTCATCACTTATTCGACTCTTCGACAGATTCTCTCATAACTAATTCCACCCGTGGACCCTTTTTAACCAATTTCCGATATTGAATTACGAGTACTAATACTTTTACAAAAAGTTTCTGTGAGGCTTTTGGCTAATTGGTGTATCTTCTTTCAAAGCGACATAGAAAACGGAAGGTGTACCTACTAATTGCGTACATTTTAGCTCTTCGATACCCCATTTAAAATAAGATTAGATATTTAACTAAACCTTTTTTATAGTTCGTTCAACCGATTTTTTTTTTTTTATTGCGTTGGTTGCATGACAAATGGCAGCTGCAGTAAACAGTTGGTATTGTAACCACTGTTTTTACTTTGAATGCTATCCTTATGCCATTTTTTTTAAGGTGGGAAATTATCAAATAACTTTTCCCGCTCTGGGCGGAGCAGAAGGTCGTGTCAGACTCTTACTGACTAAAACCCACCCGTGTTCTTTCAGTTGCCTGTACGTTGCTAGGGGCCACGGTATCCCTTTCGGACTTTCCCGCGACCCCGGCAGTCATCGGTCCTAGCAGACCCCTTCTGTTGTGCTGACATCTCTATGAGGCGCGCGTGGAACACAACGCGCCGTCGACCCGGGCCTGGTCCTTATCGGCGAGCTACCCATTGCTCACCGTCCGCAAGCCCGCGCTTACGATGGCCGGGAATCGGCCTGCGATTCCCGAGGCTCAGGGCGTCTCCTGCGGCCGCTAGGGGCGTGAGGACACGAAATTTGCCTCTCCCTCACGCGTTCCACCTCCTTCGCGAGCATTACTGCTTCGCAGAAGGAGGTGACGGCTTCCCATGCCCTCCTGTGCTCGCTGTCGTCCGGGCGATCCACACAGTGGTGACACCCGGGCGTTTCCTCCCGCCTTATGCGGAACAGGAAGCTCCCGAAACAACCGTATCCGATGAGGACCTGCGTCAGGTAGAAGGTGAGGACGCCGTGGCACCTCTCTAGCCACTCCTCAAAGAGGGGACTTATCGCCGCAATTGTGGCGTGCCCAGCCATCCTTATGCCTACTGTATAGAAGTCAGAATCGGTGGAACGGACTGTAAAAAAGGTTTGTCCAGTCTTATTTTAAATGGAGTATAGTTCATCCTCTTCGTGGCAAAAGTCAGATGACTACTTCCTTCATCTACAGCGGGGCTGTCCAGACAACGGACCGCGGGCCGCTTGCGGCCCTAGATACATAGATGGTTAAATGATATCTAACAGTATTAATATTTCGGCAAACTTCCGATTATATCAATTATGTAATGTCAAATAGGTACGCCCATATAAAACGCTTGATTACATGATATTCGGTTTATACGACACCACGTAGGTATAGAGAAAATTTTAAATCTTGGCTTCTCTGATCTCAGACTCAGACAAGGATCAGACAGCGAAACGGCTTAAAAACAGTACCTACCTACCGAAAACTTATTAAATCCTTACCCCATTAGGATTCAACTTTTACTGGAATTAGCATCAAAACGCAATGCTTACATAGCTCGAATAACACCATAACAAAATAGTTATTTCAAAACGATAACAATCTTTTTCATTTTCCCTGACGTCATATCGTTGCATGCTTTATTTCAATCTGGGAGTTAGAGCAGCTATAAATTGTTAGAACCACGTGATTTCTGCGATCATTCCAGACTTCAATCGATGTTTATGACAGATTTATACTTAGATTTACGACTTGTGTGAGGGCTTATCTTTTCCGAATACACAGGATTTTTATTATGATACAAAAAGAGATTTTTTTATGACCCTGTTACCCCTTTGCTTAGCATGGCTCTTTTTTCTCTTTCCTTTTAAACTATCTTCTCTTTTTGTGTTCTCTTCATCCATGTCTGTCCTACAAACACATCTAGATCGACACGCCATCTGTGTCATGGCCATCCTAGACCACGATATCCGCCATCGAGATCAAAACAACCCATTGTAAGAAAATATTCTTAGTACCTACCAATGTTAAGCAAAGTTTCCATTAATGGTAGGTAATTTGGCTCTTGTTCAGCTTTCAAATACTCGATTTTTTTGTTCATACCTACCTGTTGTTAATAATAAGACCGACTAGTATTTCGATTTTGATAAAAATTCTACAATTTTTTTAATATATACCTACAAAGCAAAGTATGCCCTAAAACAAGCCATTTAGACAACTTTTTAAACAATTATAACCTTAATGCTCTGTGTAGTAAAGTTAGCTTGTAGTGTATATTTTACCCCAAAAGTAATTATACAAAAAGCATTAATCATGATTTAATACTGTTCCTTTAGAATATACCAATTTTAATGACTGCGAAGTTGTTCTTTGAGTTAAAAAAATTGATTCATAACAAATTGATTCTTGAAAAGTACTGAAACAATAACTAAAGTAAATAGTAGCAGTGTCTTGATTTAGATAAATATCAAAGATTGAGGCTTTAAAATAATACTTACACCTAATAATGGAGTTGCTATGTAGTTCCAGATAATGGTATGTGGTTGGTAGGTGGTAAGGACATTTTAATTTGAATTTCATTTCCAATGATTAGAAATTCTTCTTCGGGCCAGTCACAAAATTTGTTCACCTTTGGTAAGTGGGAGTTAGTGGGAACATGTGACATTCCGTACACGTACTGCTGAGGACAAGAAGGTAACAAGTTTATGAGGGTCCCCCGTCGCTGCGGAACCCTTAAAATTAAATCAAGATATTGTCTCTTGTTATACGAACGAATATCTACGAAGTAAACCATTAGTTATGTTGTAATGTCTTTTGAGTACCTATGTGGGTAAATTCATATATTTGTCTACGGACATAGTAGGTACAGTACAACAATTTTCTTAATGTCTCTCGGCAAACTTCGTGTTTCGTCAGTCATTGGATTTCTATCAGTTGGTAATTATGGTTGACGGCAACGCGGGCGCAGCGGTAGGAATCAACAAGTACAAACACCAAATGCAAAGGGCAATTGATAGAAATCCGACCACTGACGAAACACGAAGTTTGCCGAGGGGCAGTAAGAAAATTGTTGTACTGTACTTACATTTTTTTTTACTAATACCTACAAGATTTTTTTTAAGAACAGCTTCTTTGCACTGTTTCAAACTTTGCATGAAAAACTCACGCTTCCTTCCCATGGGGGTACGCAGAAACTACTGAACGCCACCTGCTTCGATCCTTTGCTTCGTAGTTATGTTTCAATGGTAAAGAAATACTTACCTTTATAATGATTAAAACTTCATATCGTTACAGTGTTTAATAAACGAAAAATGATTTAAACAATACTTAATGGTATAACAGGTTTGTGTATGTGTGAAACATAGGTAACTTTTGTAGCTGATGCTCCAACTTTCGAGAGTAAAATCTTTTTTTTCTACGGATGAGTAGATAGTGGGAGTAGATAGTTAAATTTATGATTTACTATGCATTTTCTGGTGTACAATAAAGTATATATAAATAAATAAATAGTGGGTTTTTTTCCGGGTCTCTGTTTCTTGACCCAGGGTACAGTTTACATGTACATATTTAAGTTTCTTTAATTAAACAAAAAAAAAGACAAAGAAAAGTTACATTTCAAAAACATAAAAAATAAAAAATAAAAATCTCATGCCAGGCCCGAACTCACGACGCATTCGATGCTTCTTATTTTCGAATTTCGAACATCGCGTCCTACATCGCGCAATCAAAGTTTTCATACTGCATATCATCAGTACGATATTTCGCGCATAGATAAAGGGGAGTCCGTGTCTACACAGTAAGACAGTAGTCAGGGGCAGGGCTGTTCTGCACCGGCCCTCATTAATGTGTATTACCTATGTGTGTACTAGGTGTGTTAAAACTATTAGAACCAAAAGACCCAACGGGGGTAATAATCGTGGTATTCAAGCCATTATGATGTGTATTTGATAAGGTCCTGAAGACCGATATTAATGTGTACCTTTAACTATTTACCTAAAATGTCTCAGTAATATAAGAGACGCATGTACCTGGAGGAATCTGTTCCTTCACCCCACTGCTGTAGAAAATTTGACTTCCTTTTTGCATTTTTTTAAGTATTCACCTTTTTTTGAGATTTTTTATTATATCTAAAGTGGTTTTATTACATTTATTCTTGGAAAATCTCTTGTAAAAGCTTTGTAATTTAAAAATAAGTTACACACCCATGGGCGTGCTCAGGCGGGGGGCAGATGAGGGCAGGTGCCCCCTCCCCCCCCCCCCGTCTGGATTTTGCACGCCTAGCTACCTACTGTTGTCAATAAAAATTAATATGCATTAATTTTTGAAAAAACTGCGGGTAGCGCGGGGCGCGGTATGTCATGTTGTTGTATCATGCAAAATACGCGAACGCAGCAAGCAAGCACACAGTTTATTTATTTTACTACCTATAGGTATAGCTTAGGATCTCTTGCAGGTATTTTCCCTACACACTACATGTAGGGTAAAACATGTGCCCCGGTTGGGCCAAAAGCTACCTACGCCCATGTATCTACAAACCTAATACACAATTCGTCAAAGTAGGTACACACAAACACACACGAGTTCAAAAACAACATCTGTGAGTAACAAAAACATATTCAATAAGTGGGAAGCGAACTAGCGACCTTTGTGTTTCGTCAAAAACGATCGATCATTCAGATAAAATTAAACAAGAAAATGACATTTTGATATTATTTTAAGTAAGTAGGTAACTAAGCAGAAACTGACAAAACCACGTCTTACTTTTTATTAACACGACATCAATTCTCTCGATCGTAAACAATGTTTAGGCTTCAATAAATCGCAATAATTTCTTTTTTCACCGAGTTCCAGTAAACGACGAGTTAAGACTCTTTGGAAACAAATGGCTGAATATTTTATTTAATGTTTTTCGTTTTCTCAGACTGCCTCGCTAATGTACTTTGTACGGAGTTATGTGACGAAGATATGTACCAGCAAAGGTCTGGTTCGTAGGCTAAGATACTTACTATTTAGGTTGTCTTGCAATTAAGCAAGCGTAAATTCATGTTCCTGTAAGCTCCCATTGATTAATTATTGTACGTACATACATAGGTACATAAATCTACATAGTGTATATGTGATCTAAACACGATTTCCACAATCAATCGATACCTACTTAGAGCCCATTCAGAACTCCACAAAAGCCGATAGCGTTAGATCTACAAACATATTTCAATATGTTGTTGTCACTAAACTTCTGAACATAATCTAAGTCTTATAATACCTAAGCATTTAACAACACCCATGGGATGAAAAACCGACATCGCCAGACATACCTATTATAAGGTCGAAAACAAAGCCATCAGGTCTGATAATGATCTCATCACAAACAGTATTACAACTTTTCCAACGGGCATACATCATAAATATGAGGTAGGTGGTACCTGGTTGTGGTACAATCACATCATCGCTTGCCCGCTTTATCTCGCCCAAGGGAATAATGATCTCATCACAAACAGTAATACAACTTTTCCAACGGGCATACATCATAAACATGAGGTAGGTGGTACCTGGTTGTGGTACAATCACATCATCACTTGCCCGCTTTATCTCGCCCAAGGGAATAATAACTCCGAAGTGGAGTTTCGCAGTTTTACTCGCCAGGGGATGGACTGGCTAGATTGAGCACAGATTATGATGAGCCTGTAAATAACTGAGCATAGTCGGTGAATAGGTAACTGAGTCAGTTAACTGCCAATTTGAAGTGAAGTTGAAGAGGTGATTTATTATGTACTATCTATCCTTTGCCATGGAGGTCGAAAATTATTCCGCGGAAATATATACTACCGGTATAAGAAGTATCATTATGTCCTAGCCCAGATCATGGTTTACCATTATGTCTCATCGAAATCCGTTCGCCTATAACAGACAGAGTTAAGGGTCCCCAAAACGATCAATTGCAATTGATCAATTTCTATTGTAGTGATACTGTCAATTGCGGTAGACGATCAATTTGCGCATCAATGTGTATCAGTCACGTAAAAATTGACAACTGCAACTGATCGTTAGTGCCTTTTCATACGTTCCGGTTGCCGGTTAGCCGGTGCCGGGTACCCGACCGCTTAGCATGTACGTTATCTTTCACACGTACCGGCGCAATATAGCGTACATGCCCATACATATGCCGCACTCGGCACCGGCTACCCAGCACCGGCTACCCAGCACCGGCTACCCGGCAACCGGGACGTATAAAAAGGCATTTACGGGACCCTTAACTTTCCCATTTACCTGTATAGTTTTTATTAGTATCCTAACTTATAAATAATATTATAAATGCCAAAATGAGTTTGTTTGTTTGTTGCGCTTCAACACTAAAACGGCTGAACGGATTTGGATGAAATTTAGCACATGGGTAGACCATGACCCGGATTGGGACATAGGATACTTATTACTTTTTATCCCTATATTCTCACGGGATCGAGACTTATGCGGGTGAAACCGCGAGGCGCAACTAGTTATTTTATAAGTTTGGATTTTGATGGAATTAACTTCAAAAGTTTGAATAGGAACGCACCAGGGGGAATTGCAATACGCGTAGCAATTCTTCATCATCATACAAATCTTAATTCAATCGTGAAATATATTGGTACAACTACTTAATATTCACTTACCAAGCAAAAAGGATAATAGTTAGCAGAGACACACCTATTGATAAGAACCATGTTAACTGTAAAACAAAATAAGGAATAGCGATGCTGTTGAAGAACGAGAAAATCTTAATAAAAAATAAATATCTCGAAGAACCCTACGACTATTATTATTATTAATTTTATTTATTTATTCAAAATCTGTATTAACAATAACATACATACATAAAATCTGCCAAACTGCATAACTGTTTGTCGGCAGTTGTTCTCGTCTAGCAATGGATTACAAATGTTGAATTTTGAAAATTACTGTGCTGAAACTTAATTATGCTAAGTAAACAATAAAATAATACCTACAGTCGAGATAAAAAATCTCGCATTTTACAAAAAGGTATTATAGCAAACGTGGGGTTTGTTACAGACATACCTATGGACACTATGACAGATAATGCTATTGTAATACTCTTTTATGATCGTTTATCCTTAAAGTTGGCAACGTCGCAAACGGCTGTCAAAAATTTACCTGTTTTGATTAATTTGGCAATATTACTGTAATAAGAAATGTGGCTATCTAGTGAATATTAAATAATATTGAATTGCAATTATAATACTGAATTTGATGTTGTACTTAACCGTTTTAGGTGTAAAAAACCGGCCAAGTGCGTGTCGGACCACGCACAATGAAGGGTTCCGTAGTTGGAATGAATTTATCCCAAGAACAAACTTAACATTGTAGTTGAAAAACGTGTTTTCCCATACGGAATGTATGGGAGATCATGTTTTTCAAACTGCAAATTTCAGTTGGTTGATTATTTCTCGTTAACCTGTACAGCCTACTTAGCTCTCATAGTTTTCTTTTTAATTTCGTTATATATACTACTGCTGTGTTCACAAGTCTAAGTACAGCCATTTAGCTAGAAGGAGGGGGGGGGCGACGACACTTGACTCTAACAAAAAAAATCACTTAAAAGCTTAATATTTCGCAAACGGATCCCTGAATCAATTTTTTTTCATGATTTTATTTTACCACTTTGTCGGCATGATTAATATGTATACGTACATATGCCAAATTACAGCTTTCTAGTACTAACCGTCTCTGAGCTAAGCCGCGGACAGACAGACGGACAGACAGATGGACAGACAGACAGACAGATGGACATGGCGAAACTATAAGGGTTCCTTGTTTACTACGGAACCCTAAAAAGGCATTTGGAAAGTTTCCAAATACTTTTTTACATCTAAAACTAAATATTGTGTTTCGATATTAATTATTGCATTTCATAATCAATATTCTAGTTCGCTAGTTAGCCACATGTCTTATTTCCATACAGTAATATTGCCAAATTAATCAAAACAGCGATATATTTGACATCTATTTGCGACGTTGCCCACTTTCAGAATAGTTGGTCCTTAGACTTGACATACGATATCAGTTTTGGGGGTACCTAGCTCGAATGAGCTACTGAGTGAATACTAACGTACTACGTACCTTTTTGTGCGCTTACCAAAGCAGTTTGTTACTTTTGGAACAGTAAGCAATAAATAAATAATTGAGTATAAAACTGGGAACAAATTATCCGACGCGTCCGTAAGCCGCGACTGACAGTCGCGACCAACAGACGTCCGAACGCTCAAGAGCACGTCCGCGACTTACGACCGATAGTTTACACCAGGTCGGGTAATCTTCAAGTAAAATATCCTAACCTTATGTCTATGGTATCGTCTATGGTTCACATATCTCATTTGACAGTTCCCTCCCCTCCCGCCTTCCGTACTTCTGCCTGAATGACGCTATGTTTGTTGATCTGTCACAAACTTTTGAATTTGAAGTTTGTTTTTCAAAGTTGATCCTTGATCGTGTGAAATTCTACGTTGATTTATTTCCGTAACTTATCCTCTCGATTTCTGCAGCTGTAATATTATCGTGCAACATGCAAACATGCAAGTGCTGTGTTATGAACTTATGATTTGTGCTAGTAGACGAAAGGACGACAGTTTTCATTATGTTTCCTAAAAGTGAGATAGGACTCAAAAAATGGTTACACTGTGAAAGACTGCGAAGCTTGAGCTTCCAAAAACTTCGCAAACAGTTTGTATGTCGAAATCATTTCGAAAAGAAGTTTCAACAACGCGCGATATAATTCGTCTGCCCCGACGGCGACGGCTATCCAACGTTGTGTACTGCTCGCGAGATATCCAGTGGTCTCCCTCAAACTGATGCATTAATAACCAACAACTCTGGTACGTACCTATTTGAATATTATGACTTAGTCAATTTATATTTCATTTATGATCTGTACATGTTTTACTACTGCACTACATGCTAACTTGTACAGTTTATAAGTGTAGACACTTTGTTCTCAACAAGAAGCATGCCCTCAGTTTAAGCAGTAATATTTAATGATTTTAAGTATTTAAAACATTCAGAGACAGTGGACGAGACACAATTTATGTTTGATTATTATTACATCTATAGGTGTTCACACTCATTTGTCTGTCATATCGATGAGCCTTATATTAAGGAAATAGGTCATGTAATCATGTTGTCAGTATCTTGGTGGCAGCACTAATTGTGCAGGGTGCAACGGACTGTAATTTAAATATTATTGTTCTTGCAAGCTCCTTCAATGTTTAGTTTTTAATAATGATAATTAATATGAGTATAAATTTACATTTCAGAAATGGAAGCAGATGTAATTTCTTCATTACAGACTTTGCCGTCTACATCTGGATGTGGACATAAAGTCATTAAAGGACCATACCAATAGTAGGTAAGAAATACAAATTGTTTAAATATTAGTTATGGGAAGTAAGTACCCATTCATAACTATTTTTGCTACAACTGAAAATCATTTATATTCTGTCAGCTAAGATTAGCAACCTTACATAAATGAACATTTAGTGAATTTTAAGTTATATTTATATTCATTTGTAAGATTGTAGATTTTCTGTTGTTTGTAAATAAATAGTAATAGTATACTAAATTACCTAAATGGTCAGAGTATATAGGGGAAAATTTGATATGGTAATCAATTAAATTATTTATTTTTCAGAAGTTGTTCATTGTACTCCATCTACAAAGAGAAGACGGCGTATCATACATACGAAAAATAAGCTGTCGCCGCATTGTTCTAGGCTTTACAAGGAATACACTAAGTCAAGAAGGCAGCTAATATCAATTTACGAGCAAAAAAGGCATTAAAATTTTTAACAGAAAAGACTTTTGTAAAGCTCACTGAAAAATTAAATCCAATGGCAAAAGCTTTTTTGAGGATGCAAATTAAACAGTTTTCTAAAAAGCCAGGGGTCAGCGATTCTCGGATGAAGTAAAATTGATAGCAATGGCAATAATGAAAACTATTTATTTAAAAATATTTATTTTGCCATCCAAATACACACTTAACAAAATTATTTCTGAATTAAATATAGAATCAGGTATCAATCCTCAAATATTTGAAGCTGTGAAAAAATAGGTAAGATTTTTTACATTAAAACAACTTTCTCTTGCGGATTCTGAGTTACTTTGTTCCCCTGAGTCTTTGAGCTATCGAACTGTGTCGAAGCGAAAGCATTCAAAGCTCAGCAAGGCATGGAAGACGAAATGTCCATTCACGTGCAAGAAGAAGCAAACAAATACTTTGAAAATCATTCTGAACAGAGTCCTATTATAAAAAGTATTAAAAATCATAGTGTTTGACTTCATAAATTGTGAATTGCATAAGGATGCTGTTTCTGAATGCTTTCTGCCAGCAGTATTTAATTGGTGTAATGTTAAACAGAAAAATGTAAATGTAATGTAATGTTAAAATATTAAAAGGCACAGATGTCTTCCGACTGAAAAGTAAACCTTTGTTGTCTCATGTGTAATTAAAACCATTGAATAAATATAAAACAAAATTAAAAAATAAAAAGAAATGAAAGTAAGTAATAAGAAAAGTTTTATTTTACCCACCATTCCCTTTCTAACTTATTCGTAGAACATATTGCAATAATTGCAAAAACATTGCAATTATTGCAATATGTTAAAAGTGAAATTAAAATTACCAATTCGTAGCAAGAAAAACCGTTTAGGTTGACGCCTTACCACGCCTTTGCCTACAATTCCGCGCCGGAAGCAACACTACATTAAAAAAAAAAAGCTGTCATCCATGATATGTGAACCTTAGCCGAGTCGATTTTTACTCTATGAGAGTGCCCTGTCTGAAGCTAACTAGTCTGTGGTTTACACAGTGTAGTGCTAAATGTCCAGATAAAAATAAGCCGCGACTCTCAGCCGCGGCTTACGAACGCGTCGGATAATTTGTTCCCAGCTTAAGGTTTGATTTCACCAATGAAATTGAACGCGTTCAGCAAATCTAAACACGATCAAGAGCTGGCAGTGTCAAAATTGTTATGGAATATTGTACACTGACAGCTCTTGAACCCGTTTAGATGTACTAAACGCGATCAATTTCATTGGTTAAATCAGCACTAAGTGTCTTCTTCTTCGATAATTAAGCTGGGTACATATGCTTAAGTTCCACTTTGTGGTATTGGTTATTAAATTGTTCAATCAAGATATTTAACTTACTTTTAAGATGGGTCGGGAGAAGGTACTTATTATTACTGATTGACCTATACTATAACGAAACAAATGCAAATTGAAAAAGTAATTATGCAATTGAAGATCAATTGCATAATTACTTTTTCAATTTGCGTTTGTTACCTAAATAGAAAAATAGGGTGGATGACAATTTTATTTGTCCGTCGTGGAGATTATTAAAAAATATTAGACACGTATTTTTATTTTTTACGTAATCTAAAGATTACGGCGATACATTTAGTTAAAATGTGCCATGACGTCATGAGTATGTAGATTTTGTACCCCTCCCCAATTTAAAATGCGTTTTTCTAAATATTTTTTAAGCAAAAAATACGTGTCTAATATTGTTTTTATTATCTGATTGACGGACTAATTAGAATGATATTTTTTTTACCCAGGCATCATCCGTATTCTTTGAATTCCTCTATTTATGTAGGTACCTATCCCGAAAAGTTTCAGAAGCGACACTATTTTAGCATCCAAGTTTTTGTCCGAAAACCACAAAACGACTACAAAAACTTGGAGGTGGAGCTTACAACCCGGTGAACTAAACAAAAGTTCTCATTTCTATGGTCGGTGCTATCCGCTTTAACTTTTATTGACTCAAGTTTGTCGTGTTCGCGCTCCGTTTACAACTTAAATCAAAGTTTTATAGAAAGGAAGCCGTGATCAATTTAAGGTATGCCACTCATAACATTTGGATGATCGAGATTCAAAATAATTGCTAGATGAACCTCTGGAATACATGCTGTCGAAATTTCCAACTGTCCTGCATTTTCGCAAGAGTAGATGAATTACCCGTCTCTAAAACCTTGCTAGGTAGTAGACCGAACAAGGACGAATCGTAGATACGTATAAAAATCGTAGGTAATAAGTACACCAGAACAATGTTCTTGGAAAAAATCATGCGCTTGCACAGTCCATAGTCATTCCCGGTAAGATATAGCAACTCAGCAACTGAAATCTGGTTAAGACGCAGATATATGCCAGTGACCTTGAGTGGTTAGCTTGCTTGTTCTGTACTGAGCTCACGCAACGCGTCTTACGTCCAGCCAGTAATGAGACTGGTCCATCCAGGAGCGCTGTCTCAAATTAGACGCATTATTAATTTATTATACATTAAACAAAAGGTATTTTAATAAAACACGTATATTAAAATATCTATAATTAAATTATCTTAAAAATGGTGAAAGTTTCAGAAAATTACGCTTGATAGATGTTGCGTGATTCTCAGTTTTTTATCCGCGTTGCACATAACTACACAAATTAATTTCACGATGTACCTAATATAAATATAATCAAAAATATTAATATATTAAGATAAAGAAAATGCTCTAAATTAACTTTTTTTTTCTCCAAATCATTAACACTACTCGTTTACACGTGATCTTCAGTATAAAATCATTAAAAGTCGGTTATCGTCGCCTTAAATCATAAAATGAATCAACGATCTTTCAGGAATAAATGGGCTAATCCTACGACTAAATCCACACGACCGAACACCAAATAATAACTCTTAATAATGATTTACAACCTATATAACTTTGTACCGAAAGCTACAGTCAACTATGTTGATTGGCTTACAAGGGGTAAGTTTGTAAAGCAGATTATATGAATGTTTCCGTAGCTTTGAGCTTGTTTACGGATCGTCTCAGCAGATTTATGGATTGTTACGTAAACTTAAATACTGTATAAAACATAGGCAGTATATAGACATAGGCAGTGTCTATGCCTATCGGATAAAGTGCCGCTAGCGGCATAATAGTGGCGTTGCCACAGCCCGGTTAAAATGCCGTAAGCATCGCATTTTAATATACGAAATCCGTAGTTTTGACCGAAGTTACGGGCGATACCTACTTCGTATCACCTGCGGACATAAGTTTGGCGCCACACCTAAAAACTAATGACACCACGATTTGGCAATTGTTCCTACTCCCGATGTGTATTTGCCCATCCGAAAAAGTAGATTAATCGGGTGTAGGGTTCACTTCAAGGTTTCGAACTAATTTCGGATGGGCCCTTATCTTCGTAGACGGAGCTTCTGGGCGTGTCCCACTCTCACTGACTAAAACCCACCCGTGTTCCTTCAGTTGCCTGTACGTTGCCAAGGGCCACGGGCCCTTTCGGACTTTCCCGCGACCTCGGCAGGCATCAGTCCTAGCAGGCCCCTTCTGTTCTGCTGACATCTCTTCGAAGCGCGCGTGGAACACATGCACCGTCGACCCGGGCCTGGTCCGTATGGTGGTCGGACGGCGAGCTACCCATTGCTCACCGTCCACAAGCCCGCGCCTGCGGTGGCCGGGAATCGGCCTGCGATTCCGACGCCCAGGGCGTCTCCTGCGGCGGCTAGGGGCGTGAGGGCGCGAAATTTGCCTCTCTCTCACGCGATCTGCCTCCTCCTTAGCGAGCATTATTGCTTCGCAGAAGGAGGTGACGGTTTCCCACGCCCGAGAATAGGCCCCCTGAGCCAACATCATAGTTTTTTTTTCCACAAATATTAAGCTTTATCTTTCTTTGTTGGCAGGACAAGCACTACCTGTGTATAATGGCGTCGGACTCTCCGGAACAGAACCTGACGCAGTACTTCAGTCTGTGCAACGACTTCATACACGCTGCTCGTCTAAGAGACGGCAACGTTCTTATACATTGGTGAGTAGACCAAATGTCGTGCATGCATGAGGTTGTAAAACTATTATATTCATTGCATCAGCTTGTAAAAATCCGTGTTGGAACGGGAAATATTGGCTATAGTCAGGTGACGTTTAGTGCCGGGAGCCCTCAAGGAGGGTTCACCTAGTCGCATATGGTATGCCGGGAGCCCTCAAGGAGGGCTCATTTTAGGTGTAGGTTTTTCTTAGCGAATACAGCATCCGTGAAAATAAAATCTGATGTATATTTTGTCAAGATTTATTAGTAATTTAAAGTAATTTTTTGTACACTGTTACAAATATTCACTAAAAATTCAAAAGGTCGGAAACTACGTATAGGACAAGACCCCTTGAAAACACAATTATACCTCGTTTTACAGTGTTTTATAACACGGTTTTAAACCTAATGTCGTTGACCGTCCGCGATGGTTAACTTTAGCGCAAACGTAATACCGGTAACCCTCCCAGAGGGTTTACTTCCAATATGTATGGCGGCATGGCTGAGTTCTATGAAAAGTGGGTGGAGTCGAAAGTATTAACGAATGGATGCTGACAATAGAACAGTTGTACAAATACAAATATATTTTATTTCTTGAATATGTATATTAGTAATGGTATATTGGTAATATGTGAATAGGTAGGTTAGGTACAAATGTTGTAATTATTTAAGAACGCTATGTCTAGCCGTCATTGGCGTACAAATATGATTTTGGTACATACTGATTATAATAAATTATCAAACAATTATCACACATTATTAAACAATTCTAATTCAAATTGTTATGGTTCAGCTGAATCCTCTTTAGGTAATCAATTCATAATCGTCTTCTTCTGGCTAAGTAACTACGTGAGAAATGGGCTTACAGGAAATGTCATAACAATAAAAATGGAATAAGTATTTTTTATACTTTTACATCACCGTCTGATATTCTATATGTTGATTAGAAATTTGAATTCTTTCATTTTCTCTGTCATAAAATAATATTTTCTACATACATTTTGAGCAGGAAATATCGGATGCAATATTATTGTTGATAGATGTTTGTCGACTAGATTTCTTTCAGCACCGTAAAAATAAGAATATGAATTATCACCCCACCTAGGTTATAAATTGTACCCTTCTGACGGTTCAGGGCCAGTAGTGCCCTTCCCTTTTAGACGGTAATGCACTGGGAAATATTTTAAAGGAAACTTTGTTTATTTATTGAGTTAGAAGTAGAACATTATGAAAGAATACGTTAGTACGTTCCCTTCGACAAATATCTACGTAGGTATGACAAAATAAAAGTAAACAAAGACCGTAGAAGCAACTTGATATGGCTAAAGAAAAAGAGGCAACCAATTATATTTATGTACCTAAAGTGGATATCTCGGTAATATACAATGTTGTCCATGGGCATGTGACCGCCCATATTTTTATGAATATAAGTGAAAAATTATCTAAAAATAACTTTTAAAGGGAGGGTTTTTTTTTTCTTTTTTTTTGTCGTCCCCATAAGATTTTATGGATTTACATTCGTGTTTTTTTAGAAAAAAATGTCTTCGCCTCTGTTTTTTATTTCATAGTCGACAAAACTGTATAAATTTTTTTTTTTGTTAATCTGGTAAATTACTCATAAGCTTTTAGAAATAATAAACGGAATCCAAATCGAGCCAATAACATCGGAGATATCGCAAACCCTACCCAAAATATAAAAAATAGATAACATGAAAAATATTAAAGATTTGAAAGTAAATTTTCGTAAAAAATTCATGAATTTAAAAAAAAAGTACGGGCGGTCACATGCCCATGGGCGACATTGTATATTCACAATTTGATGCTCCACATACACTTTGCTTAAACATGTTCTCGTCCACGAATTTTCAAGTGCGATAGACTGCCCCAGCTATCTTCTTAATTTATCAGCCGCCCTTTGTATTTTAGTACCTACATAAAGATTAAATACTACGTTAACAGTTAAGTGTTACGTTACAAGCTGAACCTACGTATTTACAATTGATTTGTTTCAGATACCAAGAATAAACCCAAATTGTAAGCAAATATCCATAAGCAAAATGTCATACAAAAAACTCGGATATTAAATGTACTTAGAGGCTGTAAGTACTAATTTCCTGCTGATATGGTGATGCGGGTATCGAAGTCTTTGCATAGCAGGCGAACCACTCCGCTATTTAGACCGATGACGCTATTTATCTAGATATTGCTCGACCAGCAATTAGGCAATTTCTAGCATATCGTGGCGGTATGAAACCAAAATCCTTAAAATACCTTTCAGTCCATAATGATTGCTGAGACCAACAGTATAACCGGTAGGTTATAGCAATTTTCCCGATTAGTGGTTTCTTAGGAGTTGTAACTTTAGTAAGAAAATGTAAGGTAACGTAGGACCAAACGCTGATAAATTGAAGACCTTTGAAGGAAGGTAGATAGAATATTAACATGAACGGTTTTAAGGTCGTCAGTAATGGGTACAATTTATAAAACAAATTCTCTATCATCGATCACGCACAGAACTACCCAATTTTCGGCCACTATGCTAACAAAACATTATAACAAAATGAATCGATGAGAAAACAACAAATCAGGACAAAGCTAGCTTCATTTGTTTTTTTGGGGCGACAAAATAAGGCCATCGACAACAGCATTTCTAGGATTTTAGACACCTCTGCAACTCAATTTTAAAGGACAAAAAAGTAAAAAGTCTTATTCATAAAGCCTGTGTTGTCCCACTGCAGTGCAAAGGCCTCCCTTCCCTCTTTCCACATTTCCCGGTCTATTGCGATTGCGGACCAATCCCGAGTCCAGAGTCCAGCTCATCCCACCATCTCTTTCTGGGCCTGCCGCGTAGTCGTATCCTGCTATTTGGGATCCACTGAGTTGTGATTTTTGCATATTGCTGCTCCGACATTCGACAGATGTGGCCAGCCCAGTCCAGCAACTGTGCGGCCAGCATCCGCTATTTATATTTTGGAACGAAATATATAGTTCCTAATGCTCCATAGCCCGTTGGCAGACTCGAAGTGCGGACTTTTGACGCTTTGTAAGAGACCATGTTTCTGCTCCATAGCTCAGGGTGGGAAGAATACACATGACCATGAACGTTCGTTGTAGTATAATTTGTTTGTAATGTTATATTATCAACGCATTCTACGGAAAAGTGCCTAACGATGCTTTTTGCAGCAGAAAAACATACGATTCAGCCGAAACGAACACTTCACAATATTATCACTTGTATTCATTCTGTCCACTAAATTCTTGTCATACCTTGACGCTTTGTAAGTAAACATTCATGTCCGAAACATTAGAATAAATAATAACATGTCCAAAGTTTGTAAGAGCCTCGTTTGTCCTCCAAGGACTGTCGTTATGAAAACACTCACATAATAGGGCGCGGTGCCACTATAAATCATAGACAAGTTTCTGTTTATTATGATCATTGTACTATTTTGTATTTACTTATTATATTATATTTGAGAAAGCGTCACCCTGTCTAGTACCTCCATATTAAATTAAGAAACGTGTCGCATGATCTTGGCGCTTCATTTGATATGATTAAATTTATCAACAGTAGCTTCTAAGGATGTGGTCTTGTGTGATTCTGTGAGCAGAAAACAGTAAAGTTATTAACAAGCATACAGTGGTACGTCAAAATAGGTTTAGTTTCCATATAACCACTATATCCTCCCCCGAAAATAAAGGTAGTCCGGTAGTAGGTAAGTATCCTACCTGTCCGTCTATATTAACACTTTCGACTCCACCTACTTTTCATAGAACTTATACGCCATGCCGCCATACATATTGAAGTCAACCCTCCGGGAGGGTTTCCGGCATTACGTTTGCGCTAAAGTTAACCATCGCGGACGTTCAACGGCATTAGGTTTAAAACCGTGCTATAACATACTGTAAAACGAAGTAAAATAGTGTTTTCAGGGGGTCCTGTCTCTATACGTAGTCTCCAATTTTTTAAATTATTAGTGAATATTTGTAACCGTGAACAAAAAAAATTAAGAAGATAAAAATGCTTGGATTTTAAAACCAACGAATATGCTAATAAATCTTATTAAAATATACATCAGATTTTATTTTCACAGTTTATAATGCTGTATTCGCTAAGAAAAACCTACATTTAAAATGAACCCTCCGCGAGGGCTCCCGGCACTGAACGTTAACGTTCCAAACGGGTAACTCTTCGTTAAAAGTCAGTGGTGATTAATCGCCCTACAGAGCCATTTAATTCATTTCCGGTTCCTATCAGTTCCATGTGAAAAGGTCGCGTAACTCTGTCCTGCGTGATTGTACGTCACTATTGATTCATTGCTAATCGTATCGCCGCCGTGTCGGTTAATTACACAATAATCGGTCGTCGCTTGCTTCCCTAGCTCTACAAAACTATAATATGTACTTAGTATTTTTATGATAATCTGAAATTGGGAGGCAGAACACAGACGAGTTTTCCACCTGTGACCTGCTCATATAATATATTGAGCATTTGACATCCCATTTAAGTTAAGCTGCTTGCTATTACAAATTATGTGATGTGAAATGTCTAACTATATACTTATTTACGCCAAAACCTGTGGCGAACCGGGTGTTTCCAGATGACGGCTTTAGGGCAAATTGTGGTTCAGGTAGGTAAGAAAAGCTGTCCGATAAAAAGTAGTTTTATTTCCACTGTCATCCTTTGCCTAGAAAATTAGGCCGCCAAGCAGACCAGTGATATTCCAGTTGAAGAAATGTCTGACTATTTGGGCCAAAATCTACGGCTAAGTACCAGTTTCCTAAGACGGCGCTTGAGCAAATTGCGCTCTTCTTCTAGCCAATATACAGAAGCTGTCCAATTAAGGCACTGTAAAACAGTGTTTTTATTTTTACCACCATCCTTAGTTAATGTTGTGAAAAAACGCGTTGTTATAACAAAAGTGGAGCAAGGAAAGATTTTAATGACGCATCATTTCCGCGCCTTTGGTTACAAGTACCCCCGACTAGTGGTACCGCCGCGAGACGTACTTAATGACGAAACTGTTGATACTTTATACATACCAGATTTATAAGATGGCACAAACGTTACGCTGACAAACTTCTGTTAGGAGCGTGTATTTAACTTATAATGCAGCAATTAATGCTTAACGCGTCTCGGCTTTAAGTTTCAAGGTTTCAAAATATCCAGATCCTAACGTTTATTCTGGCACTTACACTGGCGAAAATATTCTATCTACATTACCTCCAGAATTACTAAGTATACGGCCCAGAACGAAGTTAATCTTTTAATAGTTACTATTAGTAGGCACTAAAAGTTATTCACAGTTCAGAAAATTTGAAAATGACCGGTTGGAATCATTTAATAGTATTAAATAATAAGGTAATAGTAGTGTTGGAATCTTTTTTCATTTCTGCCTGCAAGAACATAAGATTTTGCTATGTAGAACCCCCTCGAATAATCTTATTCCTCAGAGCTGTGAATCTTGAATCTTATCTTATTCGCCTATGTCGATATCTCTAGGGCCCACCTTTCTCGGTCAAGTGTCACTCGCATCGCTTGCTGTTTGAACTCGATCAAGAGCTGTCGACGACACCCCGCTGTGGTCTGTACTAAAAGTACCTGATGAAAATGTAAACAAATAGATCAGAAAACATTCCTATGGATGTGCTTGTAGCGCCACTTACAAATTCAGTGCTTTGATTTGATTATTTGAATACATGCTCACAAATTCAAATTTTTACTTACCATAATAATGTTATGAATATATTGTTACTAATTCCCTTTAGTAAGTGACTGCGTAAGAATTAAACCTGTATGTAAAGTGTGAACGGTTTGTTCACACTTTCATCAGATACATTTAGTACAGAAGGTATCTCCCGCCGGCCGGCTTAGCTTGAACGTACACACGGCTTATTGGAGCGTAAGGGGAAGATAGATCTCAATTAATCCTGTTGGAAGCTTTGAATAAGTATTAATATTATTTAGATTCATTTCTCCGGTTTTGGTTAAGAAAAAGTGTAAAGAATCATTTATAATTATATAGTGGTTAGACTTGTCTTTCTCGGTCAAGTGTCACTGGCATCCTTTGCAGTTTGAACTCGATCGAGAGCTGTCGACGACACTCCGCCATCTCTCGCCGGCCGGCTTAGCTTGAATGTACACGCAGCATTGGTACATAAGGGGACGACGCCGACGGTTTCTGAATCAATCCCGGTGGCGACTTTTAGCGCTTTGAATGTTTATTTTTAATATATAAATTCATTTTTTAGGTTTGGGTTGGGAAAAAGTGTGAAGGGTTATTTAAGGTGGACGCGCTAAGATCGCCCGCGAAATTCATTTTTTTAAAGTTTTTTTTAATTTGCAGGTCAGTAGTGTCAGGCTGTATTTTGATCAAAATATGGTTCGGGACTACAAAAAATATAATAAACATCAGAATCATCAATAAAATTCTCTAAATTAGAAATGACCTGAAATGTCATGATTTCATGAAATAGTAATTCAACAGGGTTTTAATTTTTTAGTATTCTGTCAATACATACCTACTTATTACGGTCGCGCGTCATACTTTTATAAACGTTATAGGTACTAACCTGCAAATTGCAAAAAACGTAAGGAAACTTGAATATCGCGGGCTAACCTAGCGATTTCGTCTTAAATTGTAGTAGTTAGACTGTTTAATCAAGTCTTTCTCCTGAAGTTAAAAGTAAAATAGCTTTATTCAGTTCAGAAAAATACCCTACAGTATAAAAAAAACGAGTAACAGATTACATAGGAGCCTTAGGTGCTAGATTTTTACAAATTCCCTGGAGCCCACACTAGGATTCGCTGTCGTGGGGTCCAGTCTCTTCCCAAGTAAGGCAAACAATTATTTATTTTGATGAAATAATTAATTTGGAGAAAAAAAAAATCGTAAAGTTACCTGATGATTCGGTTACCTGAAATGTTTTTTTAGAATGGAATTTGCACAATTATTTCTTGTTTCTTATTCATCCACTAAATCCACATTGGAATTTTACAAGCTGATGCAAAGATGAAGACTAGCCAAAGATATATTAGTTATTGGCTAAATACTACGTATTTTAAATTTTCTGTTGAATATCTGCCTTATTTATAACTAACTCACCAACTAACTTAACTAACTTTTTTTTTCTTTTTTTTTATGCCAAGAAAAAAATAAAAATTGTGGTTGTGGTTAAAGAATCTTTATTTACTCAAAAGTTAATATGTTCTTTCCGCCCAGTCTAGCAGGGATGTCACGCAGCGTGACGGTAGCGGTGGCGTACATAATGTCGGTGACACCCCTGACGTGGCGCGAGGCACTGAAGGTGGTGCGCGCAGGCAGGGCCGTCGCCAACCCTAACCTAGGCTTCCAGAGGCAGCTGCAGGAGTTTGAGACCTATAAGCTGGTTGAGGTAAGGAAATCACAGTAATATGGAATTAATATAGTCGTTTAACCCACTTACTGGGTTGTGAAGGTCAGGTTCGTGTAAAATACTGGTATCCAGCTGCATCCAGTAAGACTGGAAGCCGACTCCCAACATATTTGGAAAAAAAATCGCTTTAGACCTTGAGCTTGCAATTATCGTAGAGGTAGAATATTTAAACGTGTTGTTTTCTATAAGTGTGTGGTAACTATGAGTATAGCAATAGTTAAAGGCGTTATAGACAATTCATTACATCTGGTGAAATGTGATGAAGGCTGCCCAGCCGTTTCCCAACTATGTTGGGGTCGGCTTCCAGGCTAACCGGATGCAACTGAATACCAGTATTTTACATGGAGCGACTGCCTATCTGACCACCACAACCCAGTAACTGGGTAATACGATACCCCTTGGTAAAACTGGTTGTCAGACTTTCGTGCTTCTGACGACCCGTAACGACTGTCAAATCCACGAATGACAGCCGGGACCAACGACTTAACGTGCTTTCCGAGGCACGGAGGAGTCTCGTTAAGTAAAGGTGGTCACCCATCCACAGAACAACCCCGGCAAGCATAGCTTAACCTGATGGATCGACCCGTACGGCTTTACTTACTCCTGAGCGCCTCATAGATTCACATTATATATGTGTGTTAATATTTAATTCTGTGAGCTTAGTACCTACTCGTAGTTGTAACAACACACTAAAATAGCTTTAAAGATGTTTGTACCTAACTAACATATGGATCATTGACCACTGGCGTCTAAACAAATAAATTAATTTAATTCAAAAGGTAATAAGTAGTCTGAAAAACTATGTTTACATAATTAAGAAGACGATTGCTTCTTAATAAAAACAGCAAAGTTTTTCAGGCAAATTATTGCTGTCCAATTTCAAATGAAGTTATAAATGTAGGCTTTCCAACACAATCCAATTTCAGGCATAATAAGTATGGCTGAAATGGAGCTCGGTTCCATGAACTAGATACGTCTACGAAATTACGGAGAATAATCTCATCAATTTCATATTACCATGCTAATAGGAGTGAATATGTTATCTTGATGGCTGTTATAGCTACCCTATCCATGTAGGTTCTTAGCACACGTGCCGTCCAACACGCTATAAAACGCTAAGCTATCACTCAGGCCAATCAAATCAATACCTTTCACGAGAGATTTCATTGAAATCGGAAGCTTTATCCTTGTGTACATCAACGATATCAACTTATGGATTACTAGCAGCGCCTCGCGGTTTCACCCACATAAGTTTCGATCCCGTCGGAATATCGGGATAAACGGTATTCTATGTCTTTCTCCAGATCATATGCAAAATTTCATCCAAATCCGTTAAACCGTTTCCGCGTGAATGCCAAACAAAGCAAACAAATAAACTCACTTGCGCATTTATAATATTAGTTAGGATGGACACGCTGTTCCGACCTATAACAAAATATTGCTATGTGTAGACACAGCAAGATGAGCAGCTTAAGAGCGTGCATTTTGAAAGTGGGGAACGTCGCAATTCGCAAATAGCTGTCAAATATTAGTATGGAAATATGAAATATCGCTAAGTAGTGATATAAAATATTGATTATGAAATGCAATAATTAATATCGCCACACTGAATATTTAGTTTGACGTGTAAAAGAGTATTTGGAAACTTTCCAAATGTCCTTTTTAGGGTTCCGTAGTAAACAAGGAACCCTTATAGTTTCGCCATGTCCGTCTGTCTGTCTGTCCGCGGCTTAGCTCAGAGACGGTTAGTACTAGAAAGCTGTAATTTGGCATATACGAGTATATACATATTAATCATGCCGACAAAGTGGTAAAATAAAATCAAGAAAAAAAATTTTTTTTTGGGTACCTCCCCTACACGTAAAGTGGGTATGTTTTTTTTTTTCTCATCTACCCCATGTTGTGGTATTATTAATTTTTTTTTGTTAGACTCAAGTGTGTGTCCCGTCCCCCTTCTAGCTAAATGGTTGTACTTGGACTTGTGAAAAAATTTACAGCAGTAGTATATATAACAAAATTAAAAGGAAAACTATAAGAGCTAAGTAGGCTGTACAGGTTAACGAGTAATAATCAACCAACTTAAATTTTCGGTTTGAAAAACATGATCTCCCATACATTCCGTATGGGAGAACATGTTTTTCAACTACAATGTTAAGTTTGTTCTTGAGATAAACTCATCCCAACTACGGAACCCTTCATTGTGCGTGGTCCGACACGCACTTGGCCGGTTTTACATCTAAAACGGTTAAGTACAACATCAAATTCAGTGTTATAATTGCAATTCATTATTAATATTTTAGGCCACTTGTTAGCGATATTTCATATTTCCATACAGTAATATTGCCAAATTAATCAAAACTGGGAAATATTTGACAGCCATTTGCGATGTTGCCCACTTTCAGAATGCTCGCTCTTAACGTAAACACAGCAATATTTTGTTATAGCTCAGAACAGCGTGTCCTAATATATTATAAATGCGAAAGTGGGTTTGTTTGTTTGTTTGTCAAAACAGGTAAATATTTGTCAGCTATTTGCGACGTTGCCAAGTTTTAGAATGAACGCTCTTAAAGTTTTGAATATTCCAATGTACACAGCTGTCAGTTAACTTTGCCTTTATTCAATCTTAGTTTAATGTAACAAAAAGACGGACAGGGTGATTCACTGTCGTGTATGAGTTTCGTGGTAGTTGCTTGCACCACAAATAAACAAACTAACAAATTGTTCGGCACAGCGCATCTATATTTTGCAAACGTTGGTGTAAATCCAAGTAATTTATACGTCGGCTAGTGACACACGGTGGGATTGCGGCCACCTTGCGTGACACGCTCGCGTGTTAGTCCTCCCCCTAACCACTCGCAGAAATTCGGAAAATATTCCGTTTTCTCTTATAACTACGAATATTATCCTCACTTTATACAAAGACATTTGACGTTATATTCGGTACCTACATACCTATTAAAAGTATGTCTCTGTTGTAAACCTTTCTTGAAATTTTCTTCTTCGTGTGATTAGTGACTAACGCAGTGTCAGAGTTTTTATGCCGCCCATGGGCCTCTGACCTGGTTTCACATGTCGTCGAGAAATATCTCTCAGGCAAGCCGGTTTCCTCACGATATTTTCCTTCACCGTTTTTGAAGCAATTGATAATTATACAATACTAGCTGTTGCCCGCGACTTCGTCAGCGATCCAGGATGAAACGTAGCCGATGTTCTTCTCCAGGCCACGGTCTGCCCACGTGCCAAATTTCAACCAAATCCGTTAAGCCGTTTTAGCGTGAAAGCGTAACAAACAAGCAAACTCACTTTCGCATTTATAACATTAGTTAGGATGCACATGAATCCGAAAAGTTAAAGGTGCGTGCCTTAGGTTCGAACTCGAAACCTGTGATTTGGCAGTCCGACGGTCACACCACTAGGCTATCACTGCTGTAAATGACATTTAGTGGAAACTAAAGTACCTACCTACTGTAATCAAGGAATTCAAACCATCATGATATTTCTCCGAAAAGATAACTATGCACGCTTGGTATGATGAATCATTCGCTTGACCAAAGCGAATCGATAGTCAACCTAATTGTCAAAATTGGGTCTGATTAAAATCACTTACGTGTTACTACAGAGGATCCGTTATAAATCACGTCTTCCTATGAAAACAATTATTTATTTACTGCAATACCTTCAAAAACAATATTTTTTCTAAACATAACTGACAGAGAGACAAACAACATAATTATGTAGCCTAAAGTACAACTTGAAAGGAATAAGTTATGTTTTTGTATGGTGTAGCTTCGAACAGCACTAAGAAAGCATTTTGGACACTCAGCAGGTCAAAGGAAGTTGAATTTGAATGCGAATAAAGTAGCGAACAACAACTATTTCGTTGTAATGGGAAAGGCAACAAACCATAACACATATTAGACACACCCCATGACTGTTCGATGGCGAATTGGGTCACATATCCGTAGCATGAGGTCATTTATTCGAACAATTTAATTCCACACCAAATTACAGGATTTTCTCCCCATACTAAGAATCAATTTAAACATAAGTACCTGGGCGACCGAGCTCTGCTCTGGTGAAAATAGAGAATGTTCATTTAATATTTACTTTTAGGTACTTACTAAATCCATGCTGCCATGATAGTAGGTACTTACGAATTCCATGCTGCCATGTCATTATTCTAAGGTAGCCATCTTGTTCTAAACTTTGGGCGACCGAGCTCTGGTCCGATGAAAATACGGAGAAAACGAATTTTCGCAGATGTAAGACCTAGCTGGAGCGATTTTTCGCCCCCGTAGACCTCTATATTGCAACTTTCATCGAAATCGTTAGAGCCGTTTTCGCGAACGAATATATATACAGGGTTATTGGTAAAACACCAACAACCTTTTAAAGGGTCATTGTACTCGTCATTATAATATGAATAACTTTTACTATGGGACCAAACCTGAAATCACGAATAAAAAATCTGCTGTTCCCTATATTTATGTTCGCATAACTCGTCAAAATGTAGGGAACAGCTGATCTTTTTTTCATGATTTCAGGTTTGGTCCCACAGTAAAAATGGTTCATAATGACCATATACAATGACCCCTTAAAAGGTTGTTGGTGTTTTACCAATAACCCTGTATATACAAATATTGCTCATTTAATAGTATAGGTTAAGTAGGTACCGATACAAACCGAACTAAATAAGTAAGTAGGTACCTACCCTCAGTGCTTATTGGCAACTTGAGTTGAATTGTGCAAAGTTGTTATATTGATTTGGCAAATAAAGGATTTTTTATTTTATTTACTTTACCAACTTGAAAATTGAACCCACAGCACATCCGTTGCTTATTTAAGAACTTTTAACTCAAGGAAAGAAGAAGATTGAAGGAGCGTTACCCGTCCTTGGCGTTAGCTGACAGAGACCTGGCGGAATGCCGCGTCATGCTGGACTCCTACCAGACGATGCTCAACCAACGCACCATCTGCGAGGGGAAATGCTCAATGGGCCGACAATGTCCTACTGGTAAGAGTTTTACTGCCTAGTAAGATCTGGTAAGAACTTTAGAACCTTTACTGCATAGATTAAGAGGTCATGAACTGTTTATTACTGAAGATTATAAAGTGACGCGACGTCAAAAAAAAAAAAACACAAATAAAATTCTCTTTTTGAAACTTTTAGACGTCAACTTCAAATAAAATTCTCTTTTTGAAACTTTTAGACACGTCGTCATAACGGACTCAACGCTGATCTATCATTGCGCTTAAGCTGTTAATCTTCAGCGAAAAAACGATTCGAAATGACTTCTGTGACCTCTTAAGAGTGCTCTAAAAGAAAACTATCGTTATTCTCATCACGTATTTGTACGTAGTTCAATTTGATGTTGTAAGGCCGGTCGTAGTTTTAATTCAATCGCCAGACGCCCCACTTTTAGTGTGCGACTGTAACATTATTCGATTTAGCCTCTGCAATCTCATATAAATATCGTTTGTATGTAGATTGTATGGGCCGTAAAAAGGTTGAAATAAGCCAATCTTTGATGTTTCCAAATAGTATTGAATGTTTCTTTGATATTTAAACTAAGAACAACAGCAATTTCTTGGAATTCTACCTTTTACTTCATTAGAACGAGTTCTGAGAATGTTATAAAGAAAACACTCATTTAAAACTTTTGCTTGTTTATCGTTAGGAATTTATCGACTGTGTTTTCTTTAGTTCACAATGGTTAGCTATTTATCAGCATGTACAAACAGAATTTAAAAATCTATCTACGTAATATAAAGAGTCCCAACCTGTAAAGCACCATTTTCGCTAGCAAAACAATGCTTTTAAAAACACTTTAAATGAAATCTGGCACTGACTGCCACCCCACGACAAGGTTGTAACACACGAGCACTGTTTATCGATGTCATTGTTCGCACATTCACTACACTATAGAAGTATGTGTTACCTTCTCTCACATCAGGGGTATGCAGAACAGGGTCCAAGCGCCAGCCGCGATCGAGGAAGCCGTCAGTTGCCGCAGGGCCCGGGGAAAGCCCAGGGCTGAAGAGGTCCCCTTCTACTCTGTCCACCACGTCCACCGTCTCTGGGTATCGGCCCAGATCCTCGCCGGCTGGACTTTATAGTTATACTGGAGGTTAGTGACTTCTCTAATAAATAATAACTCTAATCTACGATTTTCGTCTTTCGCATCTGCATTTACCATCAGGTAGAAAGTAACCAAACGTGAACATATCATAGATTTAAAAAAAAACGATTGAAAATTCTGTCAAATGTTAAAAATTTCGAATCTTCCCGAAGCGTTCTAAAACCAAAATATTCATGAACTCCAGACTGCACGTAGCCGGTCTGGAACCGTAGCACACTCTACGACGTAGCATCTCTACGAACTACGGCGTAGACTCACTACAGGCATTTGCGTTAAAAGTTAACACAATAAAATCCTGATCCGCTCTCGGTCACCATATTGCTTCTGAGAAAGCCTTACTACCAGTTGTCCTAACCCTTACCAAAACTTAAATAAGAACACAGTGTCAACTACTGCAGTATGGCAGTTTGTGCTGTGTGTGACATAATCTCCTTCGCCCCTGCGAAAACGCTCGCACTGACTTGTATATAATGAAGTACTTAATATAGGTTTGTGGTTTTAGCGTCTAGATCTGACTTATACTTTCGCAGCTCCGTCTCGCCCAACCCGTTCAGCGTCAGGCCTTAGCGTGACACGCGTGACTGACCCGGTGGGCGGCGGCACGGCCATGGCCGTCGGTGGCACGGAGTACTCGCGCCGCCGCGCCGCATCCGCGCCCGCCACGCCGGCCCTCTCGCCCGCATCCTCGCCGCCCGGCTCCCCGCATCGGGCACCGCATAGGTGAGCAGGTGTAGCGTAGCCTTACCTTGGATAAGTCATGTAAGAAGGTCTTTTTCAGTATTTTCAATGTTTAGTTGCACTATGACTTGCACAAGGACGCATCGTGGGTGTGAAAGGCACGGCCACTAAAACCGATGTCAGACGCTTCACTAGAGTGACTGGTTCACTCGAATTAATGTTAATTTTTGTTTCATTCCACGTTTATACGACACCGAAAAAATTACATAGGAATTAATGTTAGTCATTCTTCCAAATGTTTCGATCACTCTGTAGGCGAGTGCCGAAATTGAAATTGCACTAATGAATTCAGTTTTCACTTTTCATTCATTTTGTGTTTAGTCGTTTCACTTCAAGTGAAAGATGCCGAATAAAAGACACAAATGAACAAGAAGTGAAGTGTCTCATCATAATTCTCGCCTTACACTATGCAATTAGATACAGGTAGGAATAAAAAAATTATAAGTAGCTAAAGACAAAGACGTTTTCAATGCGAATGAAAGTAATTATGGGTAGTACCTAAGTAGTTGTGTTGTTATGCAAGCGGTCGTCACTCACTTGACTTTCATAATAATATTAACATCATTCTTACTTGTTGGTATGGCAACGCAGTAGCAAGTCCTAGGAGCACAAAATCCTACTCACAATGTGCAACAATACGGAGCCCTAAGTTCTATGACAACAACACAATTACTAAGTACCATTCGCATTAAAAACATCCTTGTTTTTAGCTGCGATTTTTATTCAGATTCAAATTCCAACCTGCAATTATATAGCGTAAAGCGAGAATTCATACATAAATACTGTATGGATTAACATTTGAATAATAAACTTTTAACGGAAAATCCGCACGTAATTCATAATTCGATTACCAACATGCAGGCCATTCAACATTCACACAAAGGCTTTCTAAGTAGTTCAACACCTGCGAGCTCTGATTAAATTATCTTTCCGTTTTTACAGCATTTCAATCACTCCGTTCCAGCAAATTGTCTGAATAGTCACGAACATAAATATATTACTAAGGACAGCTCGCGCGGCAGTAATATCTGATTTCATCCATTAATATCTATCGTTAAGATGACAGCAAATACAGATGTGGCACCTCTTAGAATGCATAAATAACGGACATGTCCGTTATACATAGTTGCAGAATGTAATACCTCGTGGTGATCAAAAATATCTGACATAGCTTTAGCAGCACCGCTCGTGACTGTACACAGAGCTACACATCAAGCAATACATTTCCAATTTATGTTGATCTCTCATTGTATAGGATTTCCGTACAATGAGAGGTCAGCTTATACCATATAATTTTAATTTTTATTACTTTGGCATGTTTTAATTTTCTCATTTCATGTGACCATTAGGCCCGGCGTTGCTTGGGTGATACCCTCGGTGCAGTGGGACCCCGATTCAATGTGACGTCACCAGGGGCCCACGTCTCAGGAGGTTTTAATCACTCTCGTCGCACCCCGCCTTGCCACAAGGTTATGCATTGTTTCTTTTGTTTGCCACGCTTATTTAACAATCATCGTAGCACGTCAGTCTAGACGAGCACCTTGTTCAACGTTTTGTAACTGTTTTGTGTGTAAATTTTGTAACATCTTTAATTTTTGAGTGGTTTTTAACTCTAATTACCTGTTTCACAACCGTATTCCTATTACCTCCGAATAAAGTTAACTTGCTTGCTTCTTTCTGGCAGATAACTTTTGCTTCTTTCTGATCTATTTTTTAATTTATTTGTTAGTTAGATAGTGCCTACCCGGGCTTCATGAAACAGCACTCGTAGCATGACAACCATAGAAACGGGTTTTCTACGGGTTTCATCGACGGAATAATAGACAAAATTACAGATTGTGATTGTTTATCTGTCATTTTCTCTATTATTCCGTCGACAAAACCCGTTTCTATTGTGTTCATGCTAAGCTTGCTGATCATAAAACTGTATCAACTGTAGAGTAAGTATGTCTTATTATTAGACAGATGACGAATGGCCTTATGTTTTGTTTCCGAGCATAGTTGCATATTAGTAGAGGCATAATGCGGAGTAGCTTCACTGGTAATCTCGCAAGTAAGTAAATTATGGATATCAGACAGCTGCACTCGCTTCGTATATTCGGGCACATTTAAGAGCCGACCCCGCATTATGATTGTTATTGGAAAAGCTGCCTTAATTGAAAGCGATATGCGACTCGACTTTCGTAATGAACTTTTACTACCAAAAACGGTGAACGAAAATATCGTGAGGAAACCGGCATGCCTGTGAGATATTTTTCGACGGCATATATGGCACATGGGTAGACCATGACCAGGAGACGAACATAGGCTACTTTTCATCCTGGATCGCAAACGAAGTCGCGGACAACAGCTAGTATTGTATAATTATCACTTGCTTTAAAAACGGTGAAGAAAAATATCGTAAGGAAACCGGCATGCCTGAGAGATATTTCTCGACGGCATCGACATGTGAAGCCAAGTCTATGGGCGGCATTAAAAACTCTGAAACCAGGATAGCCACACGAAAAAAAAAAAAAAAGACTGCCATAATAAAAAACCACAAATCATTTTATTTTCCTCATTATTATTTGAACAAAACAAAACATAATTGAAAGGAACTTCCTTATCATCCCGACGAGCGTTGAAATGACGAAATAAATGAAGCGTCTAAAAATATAATTGACGCCTCAGTACCGGGAAAGAATAGAGCCTCTTACGCTATTGTTTCTTATTCTGTATAGCATTATCTTTATCTGAGAGGAGGCTGGCTCGGCATCGCTTTCATTCTATTGCCGAGAGAAGTCGGATACAGATTTCGCGACGGAATTTAAGTTCCGTTATGAACACCCGGAGAATTGTGCAGACAAATATTACGTGGTAAGCTCGACAGTGTGGGATAATACTGTAATGGGATTAGGAATGTTACTATACTCGTAGTTATTTAGAAGCAGCTGTGGTACACTTACCTACTAGTAGAGGTTACGACCTAGTTTAGGCATTAACGTCTGACTGTGTACCAAATAGTTGAGCGTTTGTACATACGGTTGGTATATTAAAAATAAAGCTAAGTTGAAAATAATGATATTTGTCTAACACAGTTTTCTACCTACAATGTGTAACATGACATTTTTGTCAATACCTACTGACCTATATCCTAATAGTTATCACAATAATAGCTCGATTCTTTCCGACCCGTGGGAACCGGATAGTCTATATACAGCCCCTGTATAGCATCTCATGGCTCAACTCAGCTTTAAAATTTAATTTCATGTACCTATTCTGTCATGTACGTACCAACTCGTTAACTTTCCTTTCATTAAAATTGTACACGTTGAGCTAAATTTCAAACATAAAATATAATTGGAAGAGCCGTACATATCGTATGAAGAGCGTAGGGGAACCGGGGAGCCCTCCGTATTAGATTCATATTTAACGAGGCAGGGTCGTGTGCAGACATCATAAAATTTTACGTACTGCTGACGTCCGGGACAGTCGCAGGTCGTGGGACGGCGGACGAACTAATTTGTGTTAGCATAGCCCGCATGCCGGAGATAAGCCTCCACAGACGTAATAATATCGTACAATGTTAATTGAAAGCTGTTTTAACATGAAAAACTGGTGTAAGTCCTCTCCTGAGTTAACTTTGTGTTGGTTGAAATTCATGACGGCGTAGCCATGCAAATATGAATCAAGTTTCAGCAGGGCAGGGGCTGATTTCTGTAACGAAATTTGGGTCATGTTGACACGAAACCATAATACAGTTTTAACTGATGAGTTTATCGATTGGTAGAGGTTCGTCTCCTTAATTGTTTTTCGCATGTCATGGCTTACGAAACTTTATTTTGTTACTTTAAATGGACGGTTTGGCACAGTGCCAGTGCTAGTCTTTGACTTCAACGCTTGTGCCCGTCGCGACTCGCGGGTTCGATTCCCACACGGAATAAATAGATGTAAGATTTGTGTCTGTTAAAGCTCCCAAGGTACAGGGGAAAATCCTTGTATTAAAAATGAAAATGTAGATGTTTCTATGTTCAAAGTAGTGGATGACGTGTTTCAGATCGCGTCCCCTGCAGCGGTGTTCGTAGCAGGAGTCGTGGCGACGTCCAGCATCCGGCCAGGGTCGACCGCACAAACGGCAACCACTCACTCCCACGTCCTCTAGCTCATAGTCATAACATACACACTCGCGGACCTGCCTCTCTACTCGCTCATTTAATTTCCAGGACAAATCTGACAGACTAACCCTCATTCTTAAGTCAAATATCATTTTAAGTGTCGTAATTGGTTGACTTTACCAATCATAACATTTGACCACAGTTATAGAATAGCCTTTCAGAAACCGGAGATTATATCATTGTGAGAGTACAGTCTGACAGATAAGGACCAGACTTAAATTAAAAGCGAGTGGTAAAACAGGACCATATGCTTCTGTGGCTTCAAAGGACGCCAAACGAAGCTTTTGTAAATGTAAGCAATTTTGTGACGGGGTAAGTGTTGGACGGCGAATTATTATAATAGTTGGGGACTATTTGGCGATGCAAGGTACTTTTTAAGATATGAGGTTTGATACCTAACGTTAAAAGTTATGGGATTGCGACAGTTGTACCAATTCTAAATTGTTGTTTGCCTTCGCGGTGTCGTCGTAATTATACATTTTGTAATGTTATATAAACCACTCATCAACGAAACTATGCTAAGTGACCATTTCACACGAAGTCACATCTAATGTGAAGTGATTATGTCCTGATAAAACGGAGTTTAAAAAAATTAGAACTTTAAGCGTAAGTTCCTCAAAATATGGAAATGTGACAATTTGTTCAACACGCTCGCTCTGTAATCTTTTGTGCTACTGCGCTTATAGAAATGAGTTTCGAGCGCGGCTAAATGGAACTTAGCTTATTTGGCATAGCATGCGCTGAGAAACAACTTCTTCGCTAACTAAATGTAAGCAGAACAAGATACTTCAAAATCTTAGCAATGCCGTAATGTAAGCCCAAAGGTGGAAATGGTATAATTTAAGTATTTCATTCTAAATGTTACCGCGAAATGTCTTATTAGTTCAATTATTTATAAAATAATGAAGGAAAGTACAATGTGCTTATGTAATGAAGAATATTAGGTATATGATATTTTAGTATAGCCGTGGTGGGCATGCGTAGATGATACCTCTTAGTTTGAATAAGAGAACGCTCTGGCTGGTACAGATTTCTATTTCTAAGATTTCTACCTTCTATTAATAGGTACTATAAAGCTAGCTCGTATTTTTTATCTATTGCAGCTAGACTGTAGGCTAGCTAATACTTATTTAAAAGATGCATTTAAAAATCTATTTACTAGACAAAACTTGAGAGACCTTACTGTACATTATTCCTTAAAGTTTTATTTAGAAGAAATAAATTCGTTTTTATAATAAAAAAACTAAATTCTATTTTTCCGTAGTTCAGTTTTGAATTTAAACAAACACGAGAGCTTTCTCAAAATAGAAAATTTCTAATGATCTGAAAGTACCTAAAGAATATACCTACTTATATAATATACCTACTTATATAATTTAGTCCTAAGTCATCACTGTAAAATATCTCACTTCGTTTTAATTTGATGATATAAAGTTCAATTACAAATACTTTAAAAGGTGTGCTACGCACGTGTTCGGGTTGGCACATTATATTCGGCAGTACTTATTTGTTGAACTACAAAGCCGACCCGAAGCAATTAGGTACCTACCTAGAAAATATCTACATATTATATTTGATTTTACCGCCCGACTATGCCGATTAATGCCGACCCAAACAAAACAAAAAATGGTCCTCCAGACCGAATTTCGGCCATTGCGACCAATCTCAGCGGAGACCAGCCTTCGGCGCGGAAGATATTATAGTGCAGAAGTGTGAACACAAACACAGGTGCACTCTCTCTTCCCTCACTCTCATAGTCTGATGGGACGGCAATCCGACACGACCGAAGGTAGATCAGGCGCAAGACCAACGGCCTAACGTGCGCACCGAGGCACGGGGGTATCACACCGCCGACTTCAAAACTCCGCTGTTACTAAGAAATTTCTAATGGAAAAACCCCATAACACTTGCCCGACCCGGGAATCGAACTTAGACCCGAACAAGTGTGTACCACACCTAACACAAAACTTAAGTGTATATATTCCTCTTAAACTATGAAATACCTTTGATCACATGCGTTAGACATCACTTTGGTTCACGACTACCCACGTTCCCGCTAACTGATGTCTTTACTACCTCTGGTTTGCTCTTAATCCTTTTGCTTCAACTTCTAATGGTGAGCTTAGGAGTAACGTCTGTTCAAGGTTTAGATAATAATTGCTCAAAAAGGGAAACTGAATCCGATCCTAGCACAGCACAATTTTACGTTAGAAGCTCGGCACGTGCATTTCATGGCTCGCTCAGTACTTTCTCTACACGGTAGCAATCAAATCTAGGGTCAAACTATGTTGTGAATTTTTGCATATCTCTCTTTCTCATTCTTACAAGGCTTAGCCTGATTTAGAAAATTGTGATTTACTTAGATGCCTTTAGCACGGTGGCATATGTAGACGATTAACATAATACATTTCTTTATGATTACTTATGAAATGCTCTGCCACTGTAGCTTTGTTATATCTCGTTTATAAGTCTGTAAATATTTCTAATCTAAGGCAATATTTCCTTCAAAATCTGTTTCGATCATTTGGTTCGTCTGGTGGATAAGATCGGGAATTGCTTTTCCGGATTTTTCATAAAGAAATATAGATTGTATTTCCGAGTCTTCGGATTTTGTGGCCCTAATGAAAGATTTGCAGGTATTTTGTTCATTCATGAGTAGATTTAAAGCAACAGAGTTCTTATGTATCATGAAAACACTTAAGTACCTACGGTCGGCAACGAAAATCGATTAGGTAACAATTTCGTTAAACTCAAGAAGTAGGTACCTACCTAGTGAAGAACTCTCCCGTACCAGGGATAGTAAACCCAATTAAGTTACCTATAAACCTAACACTAGGGCCTCAAGTTCAAACAACACAAAGGAATGTAATCATCACTTAACTGCCTGTAACTTGATTAAGTTAATCGTTCTCAACGTGATTAATCCACTTCAGCTGAAACAAGTAATTTGATCAAAGCAATTTAAAACCTATTATGTTAATTGAATGTAAAATCTTTTCGTTGAACATGTTTCTTTCAACTCAATAAAATCCGACTCACTGAATACAGCCGTAACTAATACTATACCTACATATAGATGGGTAGGTATCTATACTGAGTGGCGATCGCACGCGCACGCGACTGCGACTTACAGGGCCCATGTAGTCAGTTTATGGTATAGGCACGCGCGGGGCTATATTATCAGCAATCGCCTCGTCACCCCGTCCCATTTCATGCCTTATGGTGATTCGTTGAAAGAAACCCGCAAATTCAATTTCATTTTTACGTTTTGTGTTATTCGAAATGATTAGGTACAATTTAGAAATTATTTTATCATAATTTCCGCAAATTAAATTATAATAACATACAACATAAAACACCACAATTTGCAAAAAACGTAAAAAAAATTGAATTTCGCAGGGTATATGAAGGAATTGACTCTTTTGAGGATGGTGCAGACCAGCGCGACGCGACACGAACAATACAATTTCTAAGAAAACTTCACGGTACGGTATAACAATAACCGGTGTCGCGTCGCTCTAGTTTGCACGAAGCTCAATTGTGAAGGCGAGGCTAAGCACTCATTTCATGGTTCCACCGAAGTACCTACAACCTCATTGCGTTTGGTCCTTTTGCTATGCTGTGGAATGCAGCTACCTTAAATAATTAGGGCGCTAATACCCGTTTTCCAACAAATATCTTTTGTTTAGGCATATATTTAGGTTTCGTCTAGGTTTAGCGGAACAACAGCTGTCTTAATTGCTCATCTACCTACAGCCAAGTTGAATGGTGTCTCACTAATTTTAATAAGTGTATGATTTAATAGAACTTGAGCAGGATTTTATTGAAACAGAAACTGATTTCCTTACTTAATAATTTTGAGAGATCTTTCTTGTCATAATTAGAATAAATCAATCAGTCTTTCATTTTATGTAGTAACTAGTTAAGTTTATTACAAAATGTAAAGACGTCTATTTGACTTCTATTTACTTACTTAGTTTTATGTCCTTCGAGTACCTGCAGGTACTTACCTATCTGCCTATTTTATTGTTATAACAATTATACCTGTAGATATTGTGTGTATAAATTGTATGCTTGATTTGATTAATTACCTCTTAAGATGCATTTCTACTAACTCCTAAGTACCTACTTTACATATTTATTGTTTGAATGGAAAGAACGAACAGGTAGATGTACCTACCTACCTATGTAAAAGTACCTTTCACTGAAAACTTTTGAAACTCACACACATCAGTAATGTTCCATCGCAAATGACAATATTTTAAGAAATATTTAATGAGCACTATTTTTCGTGAATTTTGAAAGTTATTTTGTGTAAAAAAAAGATGTTAAAAGGGACTCATTATGTATTTAAAATGGAATTTTAAAAGAAATACGTAATGAATTTTCTAATTTATTTGGTATTTGTATAATTATTGGTATTTTTGAGTGATCTTGATCTTGACCATGTTGCTACTCGTATCTTTACAGGGCCTCGAACAGAATTTGCTATAATACCTACCGATACCGTGGTTTCTTGACTAGCGGAAATATAGGTGCCTATGCAGCGGTTTGTGTGATGGTAAGCTAATGAGATGCACAAGACTTGTTATGCTCAGATAGTTGAAAATAGCTGGGGTCAAAACCATCATATCGCTGAATGGAGAAGAAAGGACCACTTTGCAGGCCTAGCACCTACCTAAGGTTTGTAAGTGTTTAGTGATTCGAGTTTTCAGGATGTAGAAAAAGCGTAGATTGAGGTGAGATAAGTAGCACCGTGCTAGTGTTGCTTGACTTTTATGGGAAAAAGGTGTTAAGCGCAGACCACACTGGGAACGAAGCTAAGTTCGTTTAGGTAGAATTTGACCTCAAAAACACCAATAATGACCGAGTACCTTACGACTTCTTTGGTAAAGTATAGATAATAATTATTGCATTGTTAAAACATTTTAGATCATATTTACGTTATGCACTCAAAGCGTAGTCCGATATAACGATTGTATTGGAAGCAATAACACTTCTGTGAGAACGCAGCAGTAATGTGAGAAAATGGTTATTATGCAACTGTGTATATTTTTAATATAAAATTTAATAATATGACTTGTTTTATTATTCAATTACCCAATTGGCAGGGTGTAAAAAAAAATCCCGTGGGAAAAGCAGACGCGCCGAGATGCAACCTACCTACCCTTCAAATATTTATCATTCGAAAAATAAGATTATTTAGATCGCAGATAACTTGATGATATAATCTCATACCTAAAGAGCGATTATTCTAAAAAGTTGGCAACGTCGCAAATAGCTGTCAAATATTTACTTATTTTATTTTATTTGGCAATATTACTGTATGGAAATATGAAATATCGCTATCTAGTGAACCAGAATGTTAATAATGAATTGCAATTATAACACTGAATTTGATGTTGTAACCGTTTTATGTGTGACAAAGGCATTCGGAAACTGATTGATCTAAAACGAAATATTCGGTGTTACGATATTAATTATTACATTTCATAATCAATATTTTAGTTCATTAGTTAGCCATATTTCATATTTCCACACAGTAATGTTGCCAAATTAATCAAAACAGCGAAATATTTGACATCTATTTTCGACGTTGCCCACTTTCAGAATAAACGCTCTTATGGCTTTAACATAAATATAGAGAAGGGTTAGCCTATTCCTATTCTTTGCACACGAATAATATCAAATAAAAAACGCAATTGTTATATCAATATCATTATTTATTTATACATATACTTCAAAACTTGGAGCTAAAACATTTTTAATTAATAAAATATCTAACGTTAATTCATGTTACATTTTTTTTTTTTCAACAATCATTCAGGCGAAACGTATTACTGTCACTCTACTCTTTCTGTTACAAAAATAAATCTTTCGATCCAGAAAAGAAAGCCTCTTATATTACAAAATTGGCCTATATGTCGCATACATAGATTATGTTTAAAGGTACTGTTAGATCATACAAAGATGCAAATGCATTTTAACTTTGAAAGCAAAATGTTGAGATCATAAAATCTTATATGTTTAACACTAAAATAAATATGTTGTCAACACAACGTAGATATTTTAATGAATAATAAATACCACTAGTAGGAGCTAGAACCCCATTTAAATGCTTTTAGGTCTGAAGTAGCACAATACTTTAATTAAAATGTAGTTATTTAAAACTAAGACATCAGATTACGTAATAAAGGCCTGTTTAGATATAAGCGACATCGCGGTCGCGCTCGGTACGCGATATCGCTGTCGCGCTCGGTACTATCCAGAAGGCGAACCACACCAGTATCGTTACCGAGCGCGACATCGATATCGCCGATATCTGAATAGGCCTATATACGTACTTTATGATTCTTTATATGATCTAAAACAGGTGTTACATTTCTAGAGAAGGGAAGTTAATTGACTAAAGAATTTTTAAAATAAAATGAATCACCCTAATACAATAAAATCATTCCTAAGCAAAAATAATAAAATTATTAATTAGGTGTTTTTTGGTAATCAAGTGTTATTTACATTTAAGTGAAGGTAGGAATAATATACTTACAGTTACTAAATTAAATAAATACATACAGTAGTTACTAATCTAATTTAAAATGTTAATTATACATTACACAAAGTTAATCGTTACAACAAAACAACAAGTACATTAGAATACATTTAACACATAAATTATAACTTAAGTGGTTCTTAAAATATAAAGGTTGACCAACAACCAAGTAATCCAGGGTCTCTTCCATTAAGATTGCATAACGGGTCGTTTATACCAAAGCAGTATCCCAATTGAGTAATACACGATCCATCGAAATCTGAATCGTTTTCAAACAAATTGCTAATTCATTGCTTCATATACCGAAAACAAAAACTGTCAAATAACGCAATGAATGTTGTTGAACTGTCAAAATGAAACAGATTAGTCGTAATCGTTTAAGAAAATATGTTGCGTAATTAGATAGCAGGAGAGCCTTCCCTAATGTTCTATTTTTTCCAGAGAGGGGTATGCCAAGCTGGCTTAGTGTGAACGCACGGTTACAGTACATTCTGCTAATGAAAATATTAATGGACTATGTAAGGGTAATATCTTTTTAAATTTTGGGAGCCTAAGCAATTTTGGACGGCGAAGCAGAGGTTAGCATTGACAATAATGTTTCAATGATAGATTTAAATTTGAACTACTCTAATAATAAATAACACTGCAATTTTATGACTTAACTCGCAAAAATTGCTGATTCTTTGGCAGTGATTCTTTGGAATTTGGCAAGAAGGAATGTTTTTATTATTTGTGCATAACATTTATAGCAAATGATGACGTTTGCAGAGCAAGTCGTAACAAGAACGAATAGCCTTTAATAGTGTCGCAATAAGAGCTATTTTAAAAGCGGAGCTAATTTAGCAAAAGGCACATTCAAAGAACTTGTGAATGGTTTCCATTAAACAGTTTATATATTTAGATATGTGAAAAGGTAGCTCCATGGTCTCATGATTTAGTGCTAAAATACCGTGAAATTAAACGTATAATCTCATTAGGGGTTGCCATTATTTTTCTACGGCCCTTACAAGATATTAGTAGCTATCTATAGAATAATAATTCCTTTTTACCTGTACAACTTGTAATGTATCAATTGTTATTTCATTTACTTCTTATTTTATATAACTATACAATTTTATGTTCCTATGTCGAGCCGTTGTCGCCGTGGGATCGCAGTAAAACCTCTTACATGTCGAAAGTCAATGACTTATTTCTTTATTATGTCCATCTCACTATATACTTCTTATTTCATGATTTAATATGCAGATTGCAATAATTGAACCTACAGCGATCGCTCATAGTATCCAATTAAGAGCATTAACTAAAACAGTAACACAACATTAAAATGCAATATTCAATGAATATTTCACGAAACAACTTAAACCTAATTTAATTTTGTATTATCTATTATACTCAGTTATGTATAACGCTTTTCATTATTGTTTTCTACGAATTTTATATCTTTTTGAATATTGATAACAAAGGTACATTGCTATGGGCCAGGCGGTACAGTAGGTATTACGCTTTAAAAGTGGTAAAGGACTCCAAGTGATACATAAAAAATATATTCTTTATCTTTCTAAAACGAACTTCTTCCAATTAGCTTTCATTCCTAATGTTTTTAAGTAATAGAGTTTGTTGTTATTCGACAAGATTTAAGATGAGATTCACCTATTTGTATGGTATTTAGTTGTCTGGTTAATTCTGAGAGTACCAATGTACTTACTAACCAGGCTTAACCCTTAACCCAACCAGGCTTTAATATGGCACATCAGATTTTTAGAAAGAGACAACGTTCTGCAGCCGAAATTTTAAGGCCGAGTGTAAATGTCTCTATCCCAGTTCTAGCATACAACTGACTTAATTTCTATATAACTTACATTTAGTCCAAGTCTCTTAAACCATCAAGAGGTTGGACTCTGGTCGAATAACAACAAGGAACTGTCTGGGGCTGGTCGTGTAGTGACGTGTGTTCTGTTCACTGGAACTCATCATCGGAGCTGAGCAGAGTGGTCTTCTCGTGGTAGTTGGTGGCGTGGCAGATGGTGGCGACACGTTGTGGAGGAGGTCGCGGCGCGAGGGTGGCCTCGTCGCGCTTGCCGGCGCCTGCTCCCGCGCGCATCACTATTTTCGTCAGATATTAGTCACATTTGAATGAGTTGTTTAAGTTTCGAAGGTCCGTGCAGACAGAAGTTTAAGCTGTCAGGGTTAGCACGAATAATGATGTTGTAGCGGCCAAAGTTAGATCAATTTTAGATTTCCCATCACCAAATACCAATTAAAAAGTAAAGCCTCAGATTCGTTTTTGTGAGAGCCAATGAGCGCTCGACTTAATGGGGTCGTCCATAAATCACGTGAGGCCCAAAAGGGGGGAGGGGGTTCGGAAAAAATCATTGGGGGGGTAGTGAGATATCACGTGTTTTTGTTTTTTCGTTCATCGCGCATTTCTAAACCGAAAAGCGGCCCCCAAATAAAACGGAACGAAGAAAAATTTCTTTCTTACTTTCTATTTAGGGACAAAATATTCTGTAATTTTTAAAGATTTGCACCAAAAAAATATGGGGAGGGGTTAATCTAAAACCTCATCATAACCGGGGGTGAGGGGGTTAAAAAGTTGCTAAAAAACATCACATGATTAATGGACGACCCCAATCATCCAATTTCTCTAATCCTTTACAACATTGGCCAAAGCATAAGAATAAAATCTGTTACTTACTTTTTAAAATCTTAAACGTTACAACTAACATTTTTGGTCACCGGATTTTGCAATACAGAATTATGAAAAAAAATACAGAATTTTCGCACCCAAATTGCTTGAGATCGTTTCTGTCTGCGCGGCCTCATTTGTTGAGGGGATAAGTGTACGCGTCACTTGTGTTATTGTATCAGTGCTTTGAATCTCTCTACTTTGAAACGCTCAATTAGTGACAAACTATCAGTGCGATCTTGTGAGTAAATAGCAGTCGAAATTTTGAACTCACATTTGAAGCGACTATTACTTTAATCAAACATATGTGTAGTATATTTTTGTAGTTATTATTTCCTAATGATAGGACCCAAACAGTTTGCGTTCAAAGCGTGTATGTGATGTGGGCAACACTTCAACCCCAATCAGTATAAAATCTGTGCATACTACAGTGTTGTCAATCACAAAATAATTTCCATAAACTCATTATTAAGCACGCTTGACAAAAAATGCCGGAAATGTAGATTTTCTTTTTTATACTCAGTAGATAAGTAGATTATCTATTTTGTAGACAGTTCCCTCGTCAAAAAATGACGCAAAAAGACGTTGTTCCTGAAGCTCTGACGGACACATAAATTATTATTATATAATATAAAAAACATGCAAATCACACTCAACAAAATGTTCAAAACATTCAAACGTGATACGTTAAGCATGCCAGCAAATAAATGAATAAGTTAATAAGAGCGAACTTTAAATGTCTTACCTTTTGTCTTCGTAGTGTGTTTAAACATATTAGACGTGTATCTCTTATCAAATATAATCTATAGTTTAGTAATTAAAATCAAATATAATTAGGTAATATCCTTTATTTATAATTAGTGAGAGGCAAAATACAAGTGTTTAAAAAAATCAATCTGTGGTGAACTGTAAAAAATAATTATTATAACTTAAACCTACCAGAACTATACTTTAAATTTTTAATTTTACTCAAACCTAGAATTAATGTTAAAAAATCTCTTATTTAAAAAATAATATTATGATAACAATATTTTGAAAATGAAAACACAAAGTATGGCTTCACAGGTTGTTAGTTACTTTTTATTAAATTAAGTTATCGTTACATGAAGCGCGTATTATTACAAAGCTGCGGCACCTTGCCTCGACAGTTACTCACTGAAGGTTGAAACATGAAATGCCGTTCTTTGGTTTGGCAATAAAAAGTGCAGGGTTCACTTCCGTACAGTTAAAAACAATTAATTTAAGTAAAAAGTGCAGGGTTCACTTCCGTAAAGTTAAAAACATAATTAATTTTAGTGAAGAATGTACAAATTCAAAACAACCCGATAAATGCCAGTTATTGCTATTAAAAAAAGAAACGTTTTCTCAAGGTTTTCTACTAATTTTGAATGCTAGCATCAACTAAGGATCATATCCTGTAACTATAAGAAAAGTAACAAAATAATACAAAAAGAAAAGTAATATAATCACAGAAAATTAACATTTACACTAATCCTTACACAACACATATTAAAGGCATAAAGTACAAAGTAGTTACTAACATTTATGGCAATGAATAGTCCGAATAATTGTAAGCAACAAATATTTTTTGTGGTATAAAATGCTTGTAGATAAATCTCATTGATATCGGTATTAATTTCCCTCTGCTTGCCGAAATGCGAAAATATGTTTATTGATCGCATGATTACCAAAAATACCGAAATTGCGAAGCATCATTACAATATGACAATAATTTTCATTTGTAATGAGCCATAACATGATTTTAATCATTTTTATAGATTGACAATACTTAAAGCCACTTTTTCCACTCACTGATCCCAAAGAATAATATTGTTTCTTGTATTTAAATCACCCCTGTATAGTTTTAATATCATATCGGTTCCATAATGTATACACCTCTCTTATTTTTACCCGACTGCCGTGGAACCCAAAAAGAGGATAATGTTTTTTGTTCTATCATGCCTTCTGATATGATACTTACCTAAGTTTTTTCGTAAAAATTCGTTATGCGATTTCGGACTAGCCAAATACCTCGATAATATAAAAATAAACATCTTAACTAACGTGGGTTCTCGACCGAGCACCGGAAACCGATTATGTAGTTTACCTTTTTCTGTATAAGGCACTTTATAAGAGAATGTTTCTGCGTGTGTGTGTGTGCAAACAAAAAGTCTCGGAATGTTGTTATTAATGTATTTAAGTACTTGGGTTATGTCCCCTAATAAATAAACAATTATATTTTTCGCATGCCGTTTGGACACTTTCCTATCGAATGTATTCGAATTATCCAGTGCGTCACAGAAAATACAATCAACTGAAAGACAATAATAATATTTGTAAATAAAATACTGAAGACTAGCAATGATCATGCAAATGGGTGTTATATTTATGATATCAACAATTAATGTTGAACATTTCAAGACGCACTAAAATAATTTCAAGTGCATCGGATAGTTATTCTGAACATGAACACACGCATTTTTTATTGATTTTATTTTACAATATTGTTAGTGGTGTTTCCATGCTCGGGCATAATGTATTTATTATTACATGTTTGTATAAATGGACAGACAGCAATGCACTTCATGCAGAGCACAGCTATGGCAGAGCTTATAGTTTCTCATAAGGCAGTTGAGAAGTGACATCTGAAAGAAAATAAAACCAAATAATAAGAACGACCTAGCCTACAGCGTTTGATACTAAAAATGATAATAATGTGAAAACTGGACGCATTTAAAACTAAAATAAAACCTATACTGTCGTGTAACGTTTTACTGTTTTGACACTGAACAATTTATTTGAAACTTAGTGTCGTGCGTGAATATCTAAAATTTTACCTACACTCCACAATACTTTAACAGCTATGTAACCTTATCTTACCATAAAACAATTGAAGCACAGATAATATCAAATCTAGCCATAAACAACGCGAACTAACGAAACAATCCTCAAACGAAATTGAGGGTAATTATTATTACAAAAAAAAACTACAATACTTACATACCATAAACCATAACTCTATTCTAAAATACGTAATACCTGTCTAACATTTAAAATGAGTTGGTTTTGTTTCACAGGTAATAAAAGGACCCTTAACGAAACCGAGTACATTATTCTTCCTATCATAACGATGATTTTCAGCACTACAAAATAAACTGAAGAAAAAAATCTATTTTTTTTACGAAAACATGTTTCAAAAACATTGTGAATATTTTTTACCTTTTCCTCGTTTTACCTAATACGCAGGAACACTATTGCTTGCGATAGATTATGCGCTATAATAGCAATTTATGAGAAATCGCTATAATAGCCATTTATGAGAAATCGCTATAATAGCCATTTATGAGAAATCGCTATAATAGCCATTTATGAGAAATCGCTATCAAACAAAACAAAAATCGTTTTCTAGCAATAAAGTTGTTGAATATTACTTTTGTTCGATGTATATTTCGGTTTCGTTTCGAGTCATTTTACACCCTCTAAAAATGCAAATAAAAATGCGACCAGGCAGCGAATGGGCATGCTAACAAGGACAGTGCTACGTCACTCACCGGAGCTGTACTGTGTGTATTGCTGGTACTGCGGGTGGAAGTTATGGAACGCGTCCGTCATTATGTCCTTGGGGTTCATCGTCTCCTGGAAATCGTTAGAATAAAACGTTTAAAAAGGGGTTAAATGGATTGGTGAGATATACATATGCCCAGTGATGTGGGTGGTCTTAACTAGGCTCAATAATGTTTGTGCTAGGAGTTAGTTCACGTCGATAGTAAAACATTGGTATTCGATTTTATGATTTGACCATATCCATTGATACGACATGGTTAGGTAGCAGTGATAGCCTGGTGGTGTGACCGTCAGACTGCCAAGTCATAGGTCTCGAGTTCGAACCCAAGACACGCACCTCTGACTTTTCGGATTCATGTGCGTATTGTATAATTATCACTTGCTTCAAAAACGGTGAAGGAAAACATCGTGAGGAAACCGGCATGCCCGAAAGATATTTCTCGACGGCATGTGAAGCCAAGTCAGAGGTCCTTGGGCGGCTTTAAAACTCTGACACCAGGTTAGTCACCAACCACACGAAAAGAAGAAGAGTTAGGTATCAACTAGAGGTAGGTAAAGTGTATCATTTTTGCAATTGTAACATTCGCATCTCGATCACTGAAATTATCCGAATCATTGATATGTTTCATTTGAATCATTTGAATCATCGACTCAAAAGATATGCATAACGAAAACGAAAAACTGTGAGAGTATGAGTGATATACATCTCATTTGGTATTTCTTTCTGACTCATATAGATTATAATGTGTCACCCGCTCACTCGCGAGTCAGTTCAGCAGTATTGGCTAACGTAACTCAGCGTCTGTCTTTCTCTCTCGCTCACTGCTAGTCGCCTCGAAAGCGACGGTCGCGCGGAAAGAGCTCAGAGGCAAAGTAATGATTCAGATTCAAATGATGCGTTTGAAACGTTGGTACTGAACCAATCTTTTGGAAAACTGCAATAATCCGGATCAGTGAGTCGGTTCCGTAAAGAGTTACACACGCCTAGTATCAACTCTATAAAATACAATAGATATATTTAGTAACCTATTCCGCTTAAAATAGGTTACTAAATATATCGACGGCTATTGTATGTTACAATGGATTTCCGCAAGGTCACGCCTGAATCAATTAACTAACAACTCTATAATTATGATGGCATTAATCCTGGACTGAAATAGCTGGCAGGCCTTTGCACAGCATTGAGATGAGTCAGGCTTACTGTGCGTTTGTACTGGCGAAACATTCACACCAAAACATGTTGAAATCTCTATTTTCTGTCATGGAATGTTTGACAGGAACTAGTGATTTCAACATGTTTTGTGGTGATGTTTCGCCAGTGCAAACGCACTGTTACAATAAACAGAAACGGTAACAAACAACTGGTCGTAGCTTTCACGAAGGTGTTGCTCTTACATTTCCCCTGGCAATTCTGATTGTAAAGCTCGCAGCAATACTGCCATGACAATTCACGCGAACTAACTCCAATAATATCTGGTATTCATCGACATTGAAGAAATGTTTGCCAATGATGTCTATGTTATGCCAATTTACAAAATAAAAAGTTTCTTCTCACCTTGAGGCTACTAGAGATCGACTGCATAGTGACAGAGCGATGCGGGTCGCGGTGCGCGTGCGCATACACGGCGGCGGGGAAGGCGTAGCGCAGCGCGATGGCGGCCGCTAACATCTCCAGGCAGATGAGGAAGTTCTGGTAGCCAGCCGACACTGTACCAGCTGTCGTGGGCACGCCATTAGCGTCGTGGATCGGGGAGATCACTTCAGCTTTCTCGAGTATGGCTAGGGCCACACCTGTGGGGGGAAAAGGGTTATGGAATAAATACTTTTTTTTTATGGTCGCTGGATACGATAAATTCGAGGGGTCTACTCCCTAAGCGAAATCCGTAGTTTCTGCAGAAGTTACGGGCGCTTCGATCTACGTTTCACTTACAGACATACCGTGAGTGATACGAAGAGGAATGCGCCCGTAACTTCAGCCGAAACTACGGATTTCGCTTAGGGAGTAGATTCCCAGGACCGGCCGTTGTGGCGATAAGTGGTGGAGGATTAGGTCCAGCAGTGGACGTATTTTGACTGAATGATAACGTAATCAACACGGGTTGTATTGTATACTTATGTTATATTCTCAAATTGTATGAAAGATAAAGAAGTCATTCGTGTATTTAGGATTGACGTAATTTTTTACTAAAGAAGTTCGTTTTGTCACTTGCGTTCGTTGTTTGTAACTTTTGTCTTTTCTCTATATTTCAAAGTCAATATCATGTGAAGGTAAATCAATTAGTGATCCATTACTATTTTTTAAATAGGATGAGGTTTTCTTTGACGTAAATAGGTATGTAGGTCAGTAACAGCCCGAACTCTCTATTTGTGCCTGGTTAGTGGCAAGAGGCTCGATTCCTTTTACAATGGACTCATAACTGGTAAATTCTGGGGTTCCCTTCTTTTCGCATAATGTTTTTTTTTTCCTAATATGCCATAACAATTTTGGCTTTTTTTTTAGTGTATTAATTGTTTTTGGTATATAGTTTATGTTGACATCTTATCTTGTGAGCTAATTTGTTTTGGCATAATTTGGAGTTGCATATTTTTTTAAGACATAATATTTATTCGTCTATTAATCATGAGCCATAAATATAAACATTTTTTTTTTATAATTTGGGAATTACTCTATTGGATTTGATTACGGTGCGGCGGGGGTTGGGCCACCTTTGGAGCCGCGATCATGATTGTTTTTATAAAAAAGAAAATTATGTATAAATTATGCGTAAATAAATTTATGCTTTAGAATGTTTATGCTAGAACATTAATATGAGTAGTGAAATTATGTTTAAAAAATTATGCGTAAACTTTTATGCGTTAATAGTGTTATGCGTAAATATAATTAGGATAAACAATTGTATGCTATGTAATATTATGTCTTATAATTTTATGCAAATGGATAGGGAACCATACCTATTATACCTACGCCTGTCGGTTTTCTAAACTAATATAATAAAGAGAAAAGATTTGATTTTTTTTAATGTCCGTATGTTTGTTTGTAATGGATAAACTCAAAAACTACTGGAACGATTTAAAAAATTCTTGTACCAGTATAATTCTATATTATCATTGAGTAACATAGGCTATAATTTATAAAGATATCACGCGGGCGAAGCTGCTGGCGGAAGCTAGTGACGGAATAAAGGCGTGCTTTTATGACTATGTTTAAATGATAGCCATCTTACCTTGCCAAAACGAGAGGAAAATGACAGACTTGACGGTAAAGAACTTGAGTACGGGATCGAACGGCTTCAACATCTCCCTGGTGGCTCCCAGGAACAGGAACAGGCTGTAGAGAGACAACGTCACGGAGAAGTTGTACACGATGGTGATGTAGATGTACCCGCCGTCCGGGCTCCAGTCGCCGTCGTGGTACAGACCTCGAGCCTGCAAGCAAAAGAGGATTTTTGAAAATGATATAAGAAGAAAATGAAAACCCCTGTTTAGCGACAAGAATGTGAAGGCCGTTGTCCTATTTTATTTTTTAATTATTTATTTAAGGACAACCAACAAAGCATACACCAAAAATACATGTTAAAATACCTATATTATTTTTACATTTTATAGTGTAGCCTTAATTAAAGGCTGCCACGGCATGCACTGAACATAGGAGTAGGCAACGCAGTTACAAAACAACTATAACTTTACAACAGCATGAATACTTAGCTTTGTCTTTATAGTGATTGTTATTTTACTCTGGTAAACTACATGAAAAAAGTTTCGGCACTAGAGCCGTAAAGTCGTTAGACAGAAGAAATCCTATATCCTAACCACGTCCTAACCCAGGTTATGGTCTACCCATGTGCCAAATTTCATCCAAATCCGTTCAGCCGTTTTAGCATGAATACGTAACAAATAAACGAAAAAACTCAGTTTCGCATTTATAATATTAGTCAGGATTTTACAGCAGCACGAATACAAAGCTGTATCTTTATAGCGTTTCATTTTACTTAACTCTGTTAAATAGGGACGACAACAAAAAAAAAATTTTAGTCCGTCTTTGAGATTATAAAAAAATATTGGATACGTATTTTTTCTTTTTTTACTTAATCTAAAGATTACGGCGATACATTGAGGTAAAATGTGCCGTGACGTCACGAGTATGTAGATTTTATATGTACTAGTGACGTAGCGACCCCCGCTCCCCATCTTAAAATGCGTTTATCTAAGTAGTTTTTTTATTAATATGATAAAGTAAAAAATACGTGTCTAATATTTTTTTATTATCTGACTGACGGACTAATTAGAATTTCATTTTTTTTACCCAGGCATCATCCCTATTAGATAAAAATGTATGCGGTAGTTAAAATGAGGAGGCGATATAAAACAACGGCGTGACGCTGCGTCGGAGTAAACTATGCCGAAGAGATATTATTTCCGCATATAAAACTCTTGAATGCCATTAGTTTTAAAATTGGAACTATGATTACTTTAAGGTTATGTGCCCTCTCATTTGTCATTGTAATTCACCCTTAGATGATGTGGCATATTTCAATCTAACTGATGTCTTACGATAGATTCGGTCTATCTCATGAAACTATGTACACGATTACGAAATAAAGGACAATACGTGCGACATGACTCAAACATTCGATTATACACGTGCGAGACATTTTCTTATCTTTAATATTAATAGATAGATGATGACCGTGCCTATTACTATTAATTCATCTTTTTAATTCTTGCTTATGCAATACTCAAATTACTTACTAGGTCAGATAAATAGTTGCTGAGATTTAAAAGTACAATATGGTAGGCCTAGTGCAAAATGGCAATAGGCTCCCCTATTACATGGGACTTAAATATAATTCGTGAAATGTGGGTGTACTATATGTAAGTACTCCATAATCTAACCACCATAAGGACTATTCTTGCTTGTAGCACTCGGCGGCTATAGCGCCGGGCCGGTAACAGATGTGGTCATCGTGTTCACGGGATTTTGTTTTGAAGCCGGTTAGATATTAACTTCTTTGATAGTACGCCTCTATTGTAAAAATTGTTAGTACAAAATGGCTGAACCGGTTTCTTTTTAGGTATTGACTAGAAAACTCTTTATTATGTGCACCATACGAATAGGGATGAAGACTAAACATTTTTTTTTTATCCGTCTTTGATATTATAAAAAAATATTGGACACGTATTTTTTCTTTTTTTACGTAATCTAAAGATTACGGCGATACATTGAGGTAAAATATGCCATGACGTCACGAGTATGTAGATTTTATACATACTAGTGACGTAGCGACCCCCACTCCCCAACCTAAAATCGATGTGATCGGTGTGATGTGTGGGTGTGTGTGATCGATTATGGTGATGTGTGCTATTATGACCTGAATGCAGATCTCCTCGACAAACTAGACCGTCTTCTCAATAATTGCATTCGATTCGTTTTCAATCTTCGTAAATATGATCACGTCTCTGCGCATCGATCCCTTCTAAAGTGGTTGCCCATACGGCAGCGCAGAGAGCAAAGGGCGCTGACCACCTTGTTTTCATTTCTTGACTCTCCCTCTTCCCCTAGTTATCTAGCCCCCCACTTTCTGTACATTTGCGCAAACCACAATAAAACTCTACGTTCATCACACAATCGTCTTCTTCAATATCCCACTCACCGCACTGACTTCATTCACTCTTCCTTCTTCGTTCTATCTATATCCTTGTGGAATGCGCTCCCCCAGGAAATCAGGATGGCAACCAACCGATTATCCTTTAAAGTTAAAGTTCGCGAGCACATTAGTAAGAAGCTGGCAGTATCATCACAACGGTAATGTTTTCCCATTGTTTGTCTTATTTATGTTAGTATATTCGTGTATTTATGTGTATTTTTCTGTTCTTGTATTTATTTATATTGTATTATATATATAGGTTAATAGGTATATGTATATCCTTATATTTAAATAAATATTTATTCCACAATTTTCGTTATTGCACCTACCACTGTTTATCTCTGCATCACCCAAAGGTTGACTGGTAGAAAATGCCTATGGCATTAAGTCCGCCTCTGTACATTTGTGTGTAAAGTGTTAAATAAATAATAAATAAATAAATAAAATGCGTTTTATCTAAGTATTTTTTTATTAATATGATAAAGCTAAAAATATGTGTCTAATATTTTTTTATTATCTGACTGACGGACTAATTAGAATTTCATTTTTTTTTACCCAGGCATCATCCCTATTAGATAAATGTAGAATTTTTACATAATGTCTGTGTGTGTGTTTCACACAATGGGTAATGAGTACATGATGGCCTCATGAAAGCCGAACAGTTAGTTATACGCGTAAAATAATAATATTTCGAACCTTTTTTCTACCGAAACCCATACTGTGTCTATGACGGTAGCAGCTCGGGTTGACAACTTTTTTATATTATAGCCATTTCCTGTAAAAATATTGTAGGTATGGTCCAAAAACATTTTATTTTTTAAATGCATATTTTCTGCTACTATGAACCTTATTAACACGTTTTTTTTTTCTTAATGAACGATACAAAATACCAATAATGCAGCTTTTATGAGATATACTGGGCCTATTGCGGACATCTCACCATTTTGTATTGAAATAAAAATATAGTAGTTTCGCCTATTGTATTTTTTCTTTATAAATATTAAGGCCTCTAATATAGTGGGAGACTATTTTAGGGGCATGAGGAACAGGGTGTAAAGTTCACTCATCCCCCATAGAAAAGGGAGGATCCTCCGACCAGACGTGTGTCGTGTCTGGCGGGCAACTGCCCAGAGGTTAAAGTCGGGAAGCTTGTATATATGTTTTTCGCGCGGTAAACTCTAATTGCGCGATGCAGGATTTGTGTGACGTCAGGATGTCGTGTGACGTCAGGTCTTTGATGCGTGGTTCGCATGTAGCGATGTAGATGCCGCTACACTATATTATTTTGTAGGGTTGGCAACCCTAGTAGCAGCGGAGGGCTTTAAACCCATTATTATTGTTGCAATGTACAACCAGCATCCTAATTGCGTAACACACGATCAATCACAGTCTATTTCATTTTGACAGTTCAACAACATTCATTGCGATATTTACAATTTTACATTCATCCTCCCCCCTGAGAAGACAATTTTTTCGAACATATGAAGCAATTAGCAATATACTTCAAAATGATTCAGATCATGTGCTACGCAATTAGGGTGCAAATACATCTACCTTATTGCCAATAAGCGAAGTAGAGAAAACGTGTAAGTAAGTATTGTCAATACATCGTGTTTGCATTCAATAATTACGATTTCCTTGTGGCCTTTGGCTTGCTTATCAAGGGGGAAACTTTAATGTCGAAATTGATACGATTTTTTTAATCATTTTTCCCGTTAAAGAGTTCCTTTGTAAACCTGGTTTTAAATGATGAAAACCTTTTTTTTTTACATTGGAGTTATTATTTCTAGTCGAATTCATAGCAGAACTGCTTCTATTTTCACTTTAAGTCCATACTAATATGACAAATGCGAAAGTATCTGTTTGTCTGTGACCATTTCACGCCTTGACGGCTGAACGGTTCGCGATGAAATTTGGCACATAGGTAGACCATGACCTGGGTAGTACGTTCCCGTGGGATATCTCGTGACCACGGCGCGTGCGAAGCCACAGACAAAAGCTAGTAATGAATAAATTATATTAAAGATACATCAGTACTTTGATTATAATTAAATAGGTAACTTAATAGGGCGTGATCACACGCTGTACTAACGCAGTCATTGTTTTCTGCTATAAGCCCATGCTAACGCAGAATGTGTGCCTAATTAACTATGGCTATTAACACACGGTCATTTAACTGTACAACCTATCAATTCATGTCCTTAATAAAAATCTTAAATTAACTTTATTTTAATTATTTATTTTAATTAAATTAACTAAATTCTGACAGACAACGCAAAGGGTTTAGAAGATGGAAATATTGCATAAGAGTTCCTTATATTACGAAGGTTGGCACTAAGTAGTTTTTTTTTCCAAAGGGGTTAAAATATTAGGGTATGAAAGTATGGAAGTTCGTCACTTTTGCCGATGGGAAAACATAGCTTGTACAATACTAAACGCCGCCTCGTTGCAGTCGTGGTCATAAAACGTGCAAGCAGGACGGTCTCGTGTCGTCCCGCTCCCTCGCTTTATGATCGCGACTGCCACTTTCGAATAAGTCCAGCAAATTCAAATTCAACATACCTGCAAGAATATAATAATGAAAGCGCAAACGGGCTTGATAAGACAGAACTGCAGCGTGGCCTGCTTGCAGAACCGCAGGAAGCCGATGGTATAGGTGGCGCCGCTGAGGCAGCACGTGCCGTTGACGCAGGACGCGCGCACAGGCCGGCCGCGCAGCTCCGACATTATGTTGCCCTCGCCGCCCAGGTACTCGTAGCAGAGCGATAGGAAACTGTAGATCACGAACGCTGGAAAGAAACAATATTATAAAGTTTAATTTTGACATAAGACAGGCAGAGGCATGGAAGAGGCATGTTTTGAGTATGTGCGTTTCTTGTGCGTTCTTCTCCATAGGTACCTACTACGCTTTGGAATGGGCAACTAACTTCATCTTTCTGATTGAACGATCGACCCGTTGACAATTCAAAAGTGCCTGTATTATTTTTATTTTTTTAAGTTTATGAATGTGGATAGGTATAAGAGCAGGGGAAGACCAAAGAAACCACGGATAATATGTGTGAAAAATGATATGGTTAGAAAGGGAGTGACTACCGAGATGACGACTAATAGAGGAAAACAAAAGGAAAAAGCATGTTGCACCGACCACAAATAAAATGGGATAAGGGCAAGAGCAGTGGTGGCCCAGTGAGAGCAGTGGTGGCCTAGTGAAAGCAGTGGTGGCCCAGTGAGAGCAGTGGTGGCCTAGTGAGAGCAGTGGTGGCCCAGTGAGAGCAGTGGTGGCCTAGTGAAAGCAGTGGTGGCCCAGTGAGAGCAGTGGTGGCCTAGTGAGAGCAGTGGTGGCCCAGTGAGAGCAGTGGTGGCCTAGTGAGAGCAGTGGTGGCCCAGTGAGAGCAGTGGTGGCCTAGTGAAAGCAGTGGTGGCCCAGTGAGAGCAGTGGTGGCCTAGTGAGAGCAGTGGTGGCCCAGTGAGAGCAGTGGTGGCCAGGCAGGCGCAAGCGCAGATGCAGGCGCGCTTTACTTTGTGTAAATAATTTCATCACCACTGCTCTCAAAACGGTGAAGGAACAAAAAGTGAGGAAACCGGAATGTCCTAGAACCAAAAATTCGAAGACATGTGACATCTACCAAACCGCACTGGGCCCGCGTGGTGGATTACGGACCACTCCCTCTCACAGAGAGGAGGCCTGTGTCCCAACAGTGGGAACGTTATAGGGTAATTAATGCTATGCTTGTGCTAAGGGCAAGAGAATGATGACCATCACATTTGGGTTTAATAACTATCCATATAAAGACGGATGGACAATGACTCGTAATTTAAAAACGACAGATTTTTAAACGTAATACCCACAAAGATGGCTACATAATGTTGTTTTTTTACCGAAAGGGAGACGCTCTTTCCAAACTGCCCATCCTCTTTAGATATAGGTCTGAGGGTGGGCCTAAACTAATGTTTGGCGGTACCAAACAGTCTGCTTCGTCTATTTTCATCATACATTGATGGATCCACCCACCACCCATCATATCTATAACAATCGATACGCTGCCGAAAAGTGAGATGGAACGCCTGTTGACCTAATACCTATATGCATACTCTGAGAAATAGGCATGGCATAAGCAATATTTTTAGCTACATGACAGCGCATCATAAATAATGTCTAAAGCAGTCGTCCGTCTTAGCAATAACAAATGACCCATTTTCGTCTACGGACCCGTTTTGCTTAAATTAAAGGTAAGAAAACTAAGACGACATCTTCTCAGCGCGCTGTTGGATTTTCTACATTCGGCGCTGAGCCGAGCCCTGAAAATCTAACAGGGCGCTTTTATTTAGGCTTTCATGTAAGTGTAGTTTAATGTTAGTGAAAACGGGCAAGAGCAGAATAAAACACATTGTTCAACTCTTCAGAAAGGTATATAGATGATATTCAAGTAGAAAATAACCACATTTTGGACAGTAGCCTTGTTGGGCCTTTGTAAGCGTCCAAAGACCACGTTTAGGTTTGTATAAAACAGTAATAGACATTACTAGATACATTATTAAGACTTATGACAAATATTTGATTAAGCGAACTACCTTTAAGGTTTCCAAACATTAGGAAAAATATGTGCCTGCATGTTCTAAGACTCAAACGAGCCGCATGGCATGGTGTGGGTCTATTACAAAACCTAAGCGAACGTCTTCATCTGTGTGTTAAATAATATAATAAGCCTAACTTTTAGCACAGACAGCCGTGACCCTAATATCAAGACCACGATTAGAACGTATAATGAATAGACGTTTGTATAATTAGCCATACGAATAAGAATAGTTATCAAATATTTAACACTGATTCTTCTTTAATGAAATGAATTGAGTCAAGTTTTTCAATGAATTTGCAAACGATGAATGACACATTTTTCATTTGCAAAAACATAATTGGGAAGCAACCAAATAAGTATAGTGCCATTGACAACGGAACGTACTAAGAATTTAGACTTCTGCTGGGCCGAACAAACATCATAATAGGTGACTTTTTGAAATTGAGAATAGTCAAAATTCTCATAAGAACTATACAGGGTGGCAGGGGGTTGCGGGTTTTTCCGAAAGGGATATCGCGGCTCCGGCACACAGGCAACGGAAGGAACACGGGTGGGTTTTAGGCAGTAAAAGTCTGACACGCCCTCTCGCTCCGCCCAGAGCGGGAGAAGTCATTTGATAATTTCCCATCCCCAAAAAAATAAAAAAGGTGTGGCAGGGTCATTGACGTGAAAACAGATACCATGGGTTTAGTACATGATTCTGAACCCCCTGCGTTGAAATTATATCAGTTTTCGCCTCGATGTCTCTGCTACCCTGTATAATCAAAACCAATAAATAACAGTAATATTTGTTTATTCTTGGTTTTTGTGCTCATTTTCGTTTCGTTCAACTTTCTATAAAATGATTGCAAAGCCTCTGACTCGTTTAAAAGCGAGGACTTTGCCATCTTATATTTTTATCGCAATGCCAAATGCCATATACAAGTCAATTGAAGGAGCCTGTTGTTCAGCGTCTCAGTTTCAACAAAGAATCGAGTGATTTATACATTGGTTGCGTAATTGGTTATCAGATGTTATTTAGTTCGATTCAATTAATCGATTCAGCTGACGCACTCCAGACGCCCAACGTAAGGAAACAAACATAGTTCAAAATGTGCATCTTCCTCGATTCATGACACAGAAAAGTGCTTTATTTATAGAACTGGCGTAATCGACGCATTATTTGTTAAAGCCGACTTGCTGGCCACAGACTAACAATAAATTTAAAAATCTTATAGCCACAGGATTCTAGAACAAATGGTCTCTTTATTCCGCCACATGATACACTGACCGTTATTTAGCTGTAGTTATCTAATCTGCTTGCATAGTCTGCTGACACACTTGTATCTACTTATCTACATCTATAAAGGATATCCTACACAGTTAATAATATGGTTCAATGAGAGCCGATGTCCTGATAACCAGAAACGCCTTTGGTCACATAATCCCTAGTCGTAGATGTCAAGTTTCTTTACTCAAGAGCATTGAAGCAGCACCTACTGTCCTCTAAAAACATATCGGGTTTACAAATATTGAACTGCCTGCCTGCGTCATCCTCTCACCAACGTCATTTTCAGCGATCTATTAGAAGGCCAACATTCAATACATTTATGTTCTTACAGTCTTAAGAACCTTTGGGGCAGACTTAATACGGCGACCGATAGATACTTCAAAAGAAGGACAATCTAAATGCAAATTGGAATATACAAAAGTGAGATAAGCAATTACCTTCATAGCAATCTCTGACGGTAAAGAAGTATACATAGTAGGAGTTTCCATTGAAGAACAGCAGTGAGATCCAGCTGTAGCAGCCGTATATTGGTACGATGAACAGGATGCGAACTATCCAGCGCTGCTCGGAGGGGTTCGTGTACCAGCGCAGGTGCTGGTAGATCTGGAAATGAAGATTAACAAGCATTTAGAAAGAGTACATATCATCAGTCCTCTTGAAGGTGAAGAGGGTAAAGAATGTAAGTGTTATGAATGGTGGAGGAGACAAGAGAAAATATGGATCGATCGCGGATGATAAGGCGAGAGCTGAAAGGGGAAATTAATGAGAAAAACATATGGTGCCCATCCCAAAAAACATAGTGCCATGACAGGAAGAAGAGAGAGGTCATAAGGAACTTACTCACTATGGTAAGCTCACAAAGATTAGAACTAAACACGCTAACATAAAATCATACACGGTAAGTTAAATAAATGTTTGTGAAATCATTGGCGAAAACTGTTGAGTGGTTATGACGTAGGAATAATTTATTGTGATCAATGTTATGTTGAAACAGTTGGGTGGAGGAAGTTGGTGACGGGTCTATTATAGCGATAATTATTTTCATTGTTTCTTTCATAATTTACTATGGAGCACCTCAGGTAAATCATAGGAAGGCCAGTGTAGGTATTGTATTGTATTTCACAAAACATTCAAATCATGTGTTATGAAAATAGTATTCGGCAAATTGATGCAAATAACATTGCGCCAGATTTTCTATAAATGCATTGCACTTTATTATTACAAAAAGCAATAGCTATTATTGACATTATCCATCATGTTTTCCGTTATGGTTCATGGTTATTGGCTGGTCGGTGGCACTGCCCACTGGTGAGCTGTCACGACAAAATGCGTGCAAATTAACACATTTTCGCCAATCGAAAGTTGACCGATTTGTGATGAATACCAAATGAATATTATTATTATGACGTTTAAACCATCACCCGCTTTTTAGAATTGACTGACATGGAATTAGAAACCCAAAAACTCCTTCAAACATAATTTGTTTTCCATTGTAACTTAAAATTTGTAGTAACATCAACATTTCTCAATCTTTTCGTCATTTCGTTTAGTTTTCAATAGTTTTTCAGCATTCAAGTTGACATGTTTATTGTTTTTCATATTGTAACGTAATACTATTTTTCCAGAACGTAAGATTATTACAATAAAAATAATTGATTACGGAATATAACGAATACGGTCAGCAGCACGTACCTACTCGTAATCAAACAGTTACGCTACGCTCTCTTCGTTTACTATTAAAATCATGAGATAAAGTTGTATTAATTGACCAACTCGTAACAGTTATAATGCTGCACACGTTTCTTGGTTTACAGTTTGATGGAGAAGGCAGCTACATTCTAACTTTGATGGAAAATAGGCGGCATGTCTAGTATCCCATGATTATGAATTTATAGGGCTGTATCGTAGGAAAATAGCCTGTCTATTTTCTAGCCTAGGTAGGTATATCATTAGTGTAGCCGTCCGTGGACTAGGTATGTTGCTAAGTGGTTCAATTGTTCAATAGCGCAAAAATCGTTCTAGATTTGTGTTGTTACTTTATTCTCTAAGATAATATCGTACTACGGGCAAACTTTAAAGAGAATACCAATCTACTTCAGTATTTCTAAATTATATTTTAGAAGCCGTTTCAAAAAGCAAAAGTAGTTTGTGCTTCATTTTTGATATCCTAGCAAGATAAATAGTAGAAAGCATACCTACGCTGCTCATTGGCTAATGTACTACGCTAAAGTTAATTGAAAAAAAAAAACACTGTTTTGCGCAGTTGTAGAACACAAATGTTCCATTTATGATCGTAAAAGATTGGTGTGTTCCTATTACTATAACGAAAATAAAACAACCGTACCTAACAGCAAGTTTTTTTTCGCAAAAACCTCTTCCTAGTGTAATCTTTGTTTCATCTGGTACATCGTGATTTCCGTCATACAAAAAAAACTGTCAGCAAAAATGATTTACTTAGACACGTAACAACAATAAAGAACAAACGTCTCCTGCGTGCCCGGCCTGTAGCCGCTTTACCGCTCCATCACCACATGTTAAACCTCCATTCCCACATAAAAATGTAGCTTACCATGTACAATACATTTTGTTACTTTATTAAAGGCAGTTCAACTACATATAACAGTAAAGTACGTACATTTCCCGTCCCGGTGGGAAATCACAAGGTCAAAAAACCGAATATATCATGGCGCGAACTTCGCAGCTACTCTCTTGTGGCAAAAAAGTCATTATTCATACTCATACCAAAATAACTCTTTATCAGTTGGCAAATACAAAACGGAATATAACCCATAACGAGGTGCGATAACAAACGCTCTGATAGTGGTACAAAAGAATTGGCTTATGCCGTAATTTTACATTGACGGTCTAGAACGCTTATCAGCAAGAGAATGTGGAAATAATTTTCTTGTATATACATTTTATCTGTCTATTATCTGATATGGCAACATTACAATAATACAGAGAATAGTAGAGCGTCGCGTCGCTTTGTATAAGGGCTTTAGGTACAGTATATCGATCTGCCTAGCCGTTTCCCAACTATGTTGGGGTCGGCTTCCAGTCTAACCGGATGCAGCTGAATACCGGTATTTTACATGGAGCGACTGCTTATCTGACCTCCACAACCCAGTAACTGGGTAAATACGATAACCCCTGGTAAGACCGGTTGTCAGACTTTCGGACTTCTGACTACCCGTAACGACTGTCAAAAATCCGCGAATGACAGTCGGGACCAACGGCTTAACGTGCTTTTCGAGGCACGAAAGAGTCTCGGTATGTAAAGATGGTCACCCATTCACGGACCAACCCCGGCAAGCGTAGCTTAACCTGATGGATCGACCTGTGCGGCTCTTTAGGCACATCTGGCTTTAGGCACAGTATGTTACTGTGCGAAATTAATTTGCCTTTTCCGCCTCACGAATGCCAGATGTGGCAAATTAACGAATCCTTGGAATAACAATACGCACAGAAGCCCCACGTAAGGAATTATTATCTTCAACATGCCTTAAAAACCAAGCCTAATGCCTAGGCTATTAATAACACCTTGAACTTCAAACTAAAAGTGAAAATCGTTTTACAAAAAAAACCTGCTAGTTTTTCATCATCAGTTTCTTAAACCTTACAAAAGTGTTGACAGAGTAAAGTCTGCGTTCCTCTAGAGAATAAGGGGGAACCCTTTTACCAGATAGTTGCTTGCGTATCTATAGTAAGAAATATACAGACAAGATGACGATTCTAGTTAAAAGCATGACTACATACATTCTTAATAATACCGGTCACCGGTGAGGTAGATATTAAATACGATGCTCATGACATATCAGTAATCATCTTCAATTCTTATACGATTAATAAATTGAATTAATTTTATAACTGGACACTATTAACCTTTAGTTTTAAGTCGGCCTCGAATTCTAGATAAATAAGACCGATTAGGATAGGTGAGAACAATATCAAAAAGCCAGTTTTTAGGGTTCCGTACCCGAAGAGTGCCAAACAGAACCCTATTACTACTCGTCCGCTGTCCGTCTGTCCGTCAGCGGGCTATACCTCATGAACCGTAATAGGTAGACAGAAATTTTCACCGATTGTGTATTTCTATTGCCACTCTATCAACAAATAATAAAAATAAAGTAAAGTTAAAAATGAAAGGGGGACTTGTATGGGGACACGATACAAGAAACCTGTTTTTTTTTAAAGTAACAAACTTAGTGATAATTATTTCACGGTGGTACGGAATCCTTCGTGTGAGAGTCCGACTAGCACTTTGCCAATTTTTAGGGTTCCGTAGGTAACAAGGAACCCTTATAGTTTCGCCATGTCCGTCTGTCTGTCTGTCCGCGGCTTAGTACTAGGAAGCTGTAATTTGGCATATATATACATATTAATCATGCCGACAAAGTGGTAAAATAAAATCAAGAAAAATATTTTTTTTAGGGTACGTCCCCTACACGTAGTGATCGTTCAAAAATATTGTGAGTTTGTTCAAACCATTTGGATTTGGATTCAGGGATCCGTTGGCGAAATATTTAGCTTCTAACTGAATTTTTTTGTTAGAGTTAAGTGTCCCCCCCTCCTGCCAGCTAAATGGTTGTACTTGGATTTGTGAAAAAATTCACAGCAGAGGTATATACAACGAAATTAAAAGGAAAACTATCAGAGCTAAGTAGACTGTACAGGTTAACGAGTAATAATCAACCAACTTAAATTTGCAGTTTGAAAAACATGATCTCCTATACATTCCGTATGGGAGAACATGTTTTTCAACTACAATGTTATGTTTGTTCTTGGGATAAATTCAGCCCAACTACGGAACCCTTCATTGTGCGTGGTCCGACACGCACTTGCCCGGTTTTTTTAATATTATTTACTATGTCAAAAAATATGGTCTAATCTTAAATAGTTTACATACGCCTACTGAATACCTGATGTGACCAGGTACTGTGTGTGATAAGATCTATCTTAGTTGATGAATAACCTGTATGGACCACTCTTGGCGGTCATTCTGTTAGCTTAGTTGCTATTTATTCTCACGGGGAGGCATGAGAGCCATCTACTGCGCCGGCAACTAAGCAGGCAATGGATGAAGACAGGTAAAAATTGAGACATAGAGATCCCACGAGAAGGTTCATACCGAACTGTGAGTAAAACGGGTAAAAAAGGAACGGAAACTGTTTTCATTTCGACAAAACTTACACATTGACCTGTATCTGACATTGTAACTTGAGGCTCATTAAAAATCCTCGATATCCCGCATACATGGTATTCCACCATCGATTTTTACGATAAACACATGCGGGAATACCTTATCCGTCAATTAGTTTCCGTTAACACGCGAAATTCCATGAAATGTATAATAAATAAACATCGCGACGTGAATTCATGGTTATGAAGTCATTGTGTCACCGAGTTCTCTAAACAAATGAAGAGAACTTATAATCAGAAAATAATAATTATGAAAAACTTATTCTCATATCACTTTTATTTTCTAGTCTAATGCATCTATAACAATGAAATGTTCGTGCTATTATAAACCAATATGTGGGTAGCTGACCTCGACAATTGATCATAATATTCTTGCCTCCTGAGTTACCGGCAGCTCCCGTAGATGTCACTGGTTGGGGTAGCGTCGCCGTCGACCCGGGCCTTGTCCTAATCGGACGGCGAGCTACCCATTGCTCACCGTCCGCAAGCCCGCGCCTACGGTGGCTGGAAGTCGGCATGCGACTCCCGACGCCCGGGGAGTCTCCTGCGGCGACTAGCGGCGCGAGGGCGCGAATCTTGCCTCTCCCTCGCGCGCTCCGCCTCCTCCTTCGCGAGCATTACTGCTTCGCAGAAGAAAGTGACGGCCTCCCATGCACTCTCGCTCCGGACCATGGCCTGAACCAGTGCCGGACGCGGAGTTTGTTGCGCCACTTCTTCTTCCCAGCTAAGGTACTTGAAACTGGTGAAGGGTGAGCGTTTTGGGGGACTGTCTTATGTATATGATGTACAAAAAGTTCTGATTTTCAGCCTAGTTTGAATAAATGACTATTGATTTTGAATTTGAGCGTCTACATTTTACATAGGGTTACACATGGACTTGTACAAAAGTATGCAAGTAGCTTGCATGCCATTATTGCGACATACATCAATCAAAAGTGGTTGTGGCACAATGGCATGCAAGCTTCTTGCATACAATTTTTTTAAATTACTGGCATGTGTATTCCAGACTTCATAACCGTCTAATCTGAATCATTGTCTTTTCGAGGTAAATAAACGATTAAAAAGAAAAACCGTCATTTCTGCTTATCATAATCAGAATTAACGCTACAAGACCACTCATACTCATGGCACGACACGCGATAACATTTTGCTGATACGTTAATTTATCAAACGTATGTACATTGTAAGTGTAACATTTCTAAATTGCATAAATACTTGAAACCGTTACTTACATGTTACAGCAGTGAATAATGTAATATTTGCAATGCAACTGCTATCTGATCTACTAAAAGTAATATCTATCTACATAGAACTGAGATATTCGTAAGTACTACTAACTAACTTTTAAAGAGTGTGATCCTATGAAACCGAAACTCTGAAATATCCTCGCCCTAGTTAACGGTGTACGTTGATTAAGTGTTATCTCCAAGGAAAACGCAAAAAATATATATTTTCTGTTTCCACGTCCTCCCCGGCCATCTTCTCTACCATAGCTCTTATTTAAACTGTAAATTCTGGTCTGTCATGTTAGACAAATGTCTGCACATTCCGCATTTCATCGATTATAGAAATTATGATTACATAGAATATTAGCATAATAATATGTTAACCTGCATAATGTGGCATTAAACACGAAAAATGTATGCATAATACCTAATGGTTTCACACTTTCTACACCCGAATATGGAGTTATGTGAAATTATATGAAGTGTATCATCAATGAGTCTAAGACCACCTACATAGTATGCAATTTCAAAGTAGGTATATTGGAGCAAGCCATTGCTGAATATAAGCCACACGCGAATGTCACACAAGAAAGTGTAATTTCGGGTGTTGTTGGAGTAAGCTCTAACTATTAATCTTTTAATTGAAATGAAATTGGTTAAAGATATCAGAGTCACTTAAAACGACATTAAACAATAATAATAATAAACAAGATGGAGTCGACATTTCCTACCCCTGAGAAGAAATGCCGGAACAAATTCAGGGGTCAGTCTCTTTTACAGTCCAGACATTAAAGAGTTTATTTATAAACGTTGCTTAAAGTTAAGTGACGTTCAAACGTCAAAAATATATGGTGAAACAGTCGCTAATCATTCCTTAAACGTAGATCATTACTTATACGTTCAATCAAAAATATCGTGTTACAAAATGCAGGGTGGCATCCGGACTGACCCTTTAATTGAGGTACCAGAAACAGTTTAAGTAAACCTGTCCCAACAGACGGCACTGGGCGAGCAGAGTAATGCCTACAGGACCGAGGGCCTTTAGAAGCAGCTGAGAAACTGCTACTTTTTAATAAGTGCTACTGCTACTCCGGTTCTCGTTTAATAATGCCTGAATTTGATTAATTTGAGAAAAACATAGGTAAGTAACATCGAAGTATACAACTCCAAATTCTGTTCGGTTTTGTAAACATTTCGACAGCATCCTCTGCCTGATAATCTATTATTGCAGCACGGAAACTGTTTTACGAATATAATTGCACTCAAACACAGTTAATTCTACGAAACGTGTTTATTGAATTAGATTTATTTTCTGTCCGCATATTTTTATCATTTTTCTAGGATTCAGCTGAACGCAGTAATAAACGGTTTAAGTAAATTTATGTAAATAAATTGTAGCGGGGTTAGGGTTGGTTTATGCCTTACTTTAGAAAAACGACAGTGTAGTCACAACTTATAATGGTAGGGGAGCGATACAATTTAATAAAATATTGATTTTATACGCAACTAACCGTCCGCATCGCCCTGTCTACCCACGCTTGAAGGACTTTGAATCTTTTTATAAGTATTATTTTCTTCTCAATAAAAATAGTTGAAAGGTTCAGTCAATTATGTTGATGTAATTTTCTAAGGAGAGCTCATTGTTACGTATCATTTGCATTCTAGCTACCTACTCATAGTAACGTGTGTTTGAGAGTAGATAAAATAATTATAGCCGTCGTGCTACATCATTCTGTCATTCATGAGGAAAACTGATTTGTATATACCAGTGTTGTAACTGTTTATAAGCCTAGGACGCAGGTGCGTCATCCTGACGCAATTTTGGCCGCGTAAACAATCTACAGAGTCCACAGACATCAAGACTAAGTAATATCCGATTCTGACGTCACCCACACATTCGAGTATCCGATGTGAGCAGCTGTTGCGTTCTTTTAACCTCATATACATTTACTTGAAAATCTAATTACTTAATGGACCGCACCATCGCGTCCATCACATCGTAAGCACTACAAACGTAGGTGATTAAGTGAACTAATTACTTCCTGCTTTCGTGGAATTTCATTTGATCCATAACACCGAATACATTGCTTGTTAAAACATACAATTACAGCAAAATATAGTCACGCTCTCCCTCCACAGTGAACTGTAGTTGAAGAGCAACAATTTCAATAGCATCAATTCAATTGATTGTGAGATTCCAATGACAATAGTTAACAATCTATCTTCGCAAACATTCTTCATTCTATTGACTATTCTATTAGTTTCGTATTGAAACTTTTTGCACAAGATCTTCTAAAAAAACAAAAATGACGTAAGCACACCTGTGGCGACACAGACAGCCTTAACAAAGACACCTTGTCTTTTGTATTGTTGAGAATAAGACAAAGATCCGAAAGTAACTTAGCAGTAAAACAGTATCAGCATAAAGTACATTATGAGCGTAATTAATAATGGTCAACTATGTGGAAAGGTGGATATTATACTCCAGGTTCACCTAAAAGATACCTAAGCATGTCCTACCACGGTTAAGACCTTTTTGAAAATTAAGATTTACCTGAACGTGTGAAAGAGGTGTAATTAATTTACCTGTTGGCAAGTAATGAATAGCGCGGCAAACACGAATATGCCGGCGATACCCTGGGCACCTGGGCTCTGTAGAAACATGCCCTTTTCGTGGGGTACCTCGATGATGGTCTGGGCCGTCACGTTGATGGTTTCCGTCGTCATTCTGCAACAAATTGGGACATTTATTTATAATATTGTTCGCGATTTCTCACGCTTTGCATTAATCTGGGTTCGCAATTTGGTTGTCAAACATGTAAACAAATATGACGTATTTTTTTATAACTTTATTCACCACGCATAAAGTTCAATTTGCGCTACAACTTCAAACAATTTTATGATTATTTCAATAGTGCCAGTCATTCTCAAATCAACTTTATTCAGAACGGTTAAAAGTTGATATTTTTTTGAGTGGAAATAACATCCGATTGGAAACACGGATTTGAATGAACCACAAGTAAATGCGTCAAAACTAACGGAGAGGTAATTCTCTCTACACAATACGATAATATTGCTACGAGACTCTTTCTACAAAAAAGTCTTCATTTCCATAGATATTAATATAAAAGAACGATGGCTAAAGTTAAAATGAAAGAAAAATCATTAGTGTTGAGTGGACAGGAGAGTAGTGTTTTATTAGGTTTAAAATGGAATGGTTCTTTGAAATGGACATTTTACATCAGAAGTGACTCATTTAGAGTTATTTTCGCGGTATAAGCGCTGGTTAATCGGGGTTTTTAACACGTGCAACAGTTTTAATGGTGCTGAAATATGTAGTGTATGCATTCGTGTTAATGCAGCGCGTGGTTTGTTAAAAACTTTATTATGATAATGAATTCAAAGGAGATCACAGAAACAACTTTAAAATGTCTCAATAATTTATATTATTTTTCAATTACAGGCGTGTATTCGGAAAGTGGGCAATGTCGCAAATAGATGTCAAATATTTCGCTGTTTTTATTAATTTGGCAATATTACTGTATCTTATAAATGGTTTAAGAAATATGGTAACTAGCGTAGGTACTAGAATATTGATGATTTAATGAAATTATTAATATCTTTAGATCTTCGTTTTAGATGTAAAAAAAGTATTTGGAAACATTCCAAATGCCTTTTTTATAATTATAATTTTATATTCATAATTACAATTCATTATTAATATTCTAGTTCGCTAGTTAGCCACATTTCTTATTTCCATATTGCCAAATTAATCAAAACAGGTAAAGTTTTGACAGCTATTTGCGACGTTGCCAAATTTTAGGATAAACGCTCTTAAATCCTAACCATTCGATAGTCATCTAGAGACCAATAACGATGCTGTCTATTGTTGCACTAAAGAACATTGTACTCGCACTATTAATTCGTGTAATCTATTCCAGTAGGCCTGGTAGCAAGGCCTGCTCTATAACAATGAGATATGAAAACAATAAAATTGAATCCCAGAGGTGCTTAAATAATCAAATCATTGTGGCTTTGACCACTACGTGCGGTACAGTCAACCGCTACTTGAACTACGAAAACTTCCTTTAGTGCTACGTTGTTAAGGCGCTGTCAATGTCAAACTGTTACCATGGACATGCAGCTGACTGTATAGTACAGTATGTACATTATGTACATGTACGTTGTACATATACTCAATGATTCTGTGGCCGTATGTTAATTAAACTGAGGTCAACTGACGGAAGATTTTATCTTTATATCGCTATTTCATACAAAATGAACAGAGCTTTAACTATCGCCTGCGCCTAACTCAATTAACGCAACAAGAGCGTTTTAGTAAGATTAATCTTAGTTTTCGAGGGGAATATTCTGTGCAGCCCTTTCGGGGATATGAGAACGGGTTATTACCCGACTTGTTAAGGGGTCAGGGCCCACAATGCCCACATGGGCGCAGAGTTTTAAGCACATGACTAGGTTTTATCTAATATACCAAGTGACCTAGCGTCATACATTTGCGCTTCGTAAGTACACTACTTACTATGGCATGGCATGGCCATGGAGATTTCGTAATCAATTGTTTGGTCACGTCACAGGGCAATTGCAAAAAAATGATGGACTTATGGGATAGCTTGAGAACCATCGACTAGTAATTAACCACTAAGCTGAATTATATGATTTTTTTATACGGGACAAACAGGCGAAAACTAAAACCATGCTTCATAGAGCTAAATAGTTAAATGATCCATAAGCTTGGCATTGAAGAAAATTAAAAATGCAACTCTGAAGTCCTATCTCAAAACATACATCTTAAGTATTAAGTATTTACTATCTTAAGTATTTACACAATTACAGATGCAACTGGCAGGCCTTTAATAATAATTTGTATAATACCTAATAAAAATACAATAAGTATACCTTTGTCTATAAATACATTCCTGGCCAGTGTATATCTTATTCCTTAGCCTTAACATTTAACTTTATCTGTATATAGCTTTAAATCTGTTTGTATAAGGAGTAGAATGTATCAAAATGTAGTGACCTTGATTTAGACCAGACTGGTTTACGAGTATTTTTATTAACAATAAATTTAGCAATCAATATGTTTTACATATAGCCTTTATAATATCTTTACGTGTCGCGGGTTCGATCCCGCACGGAACGAATATTTGGATGATCTGCAAGTAGTTGTTCCGGGTCTGGCTGTTAGTGTATGTGAGTTTCTATGTTTGTAAACGCATCCACGATACGGGAAGAAATTCTTAGTGTGGGGCAACGTTTAAAAAAAAAAAACAAAAAAGAAATTGTGTGTAATTTAATTCCGAACTTATAGGAAATATTTAGGAGAACTTAAAGTTATCTCATACAAAATTTCTCTTGCTAAGCACAGACATTAGAAGGAGAGGGTCCATCTGAGATATGGTAGTTATTTACATCATTATCACAATGGCTTGTCAACATCCACCATCCAGTCATCCACTGATAATATTAGCAATATTGAATGCTGGATGAAGATATGAAACAATGTTAATTTATTTATTTATTCAGGGTCTCCAACAAGAGATAAGAATATCATTTATTTTTTGATTGCTTATAATGGAAGTGCAAAATTTCAAGATGAAAAGACAAGAACAATAACATAATAATTGATGGTAAATTAAATGCAAATAAGTTTCTTATCAACATTAAAGAAAAAGCTTCTTACCAACAAACAAGCCGATCGATTTATCCTATCACTAATGCTTCAGATATTCTAATACAGCTTATTCTCCAACACAAGGTTTATTTTGCTAAATTTCTTATATAGTCACCATAAGTTATCTTTATTTGAATCTCTAACTTGAAAGAAATAAGATTGACTTGTTTCAATCTTTTTTCATAATACGTAATAACAATTTTATCTAAACAGCAACACTAAAATTTGAAATGTTCCAGACCTATCTATTAATGAGTAATGCTCTTGATATTATAGTTGATAAGATTATTCTGTGACTAATTGAAATCATTTATCGAATAGGAAACTATACAGGTCCACAGCTGATATTATGGTTTTACATTCTGTATTTTTTTTATTTTGTGACTATATTAAGAAATCAAATAATTTATTTCAATAATTATTGAAAGAAATTACCACTGGCCACTAAAAGGCACTTTGGAATTACAAAAAAAATTATTATTGATTCTAGTTGCCCCTTCCAAAAAGATAGTTTCATATTGAGGAGAATGAGAAATATTCTTAAAGATCCTTCCTTCCTTCTTTCCTGGAAAGGATGTTTGTCATCTTTTCAAACTATAATTTTCATTCGTACTTTTATAGTTGAAAAAAATTGTCTAACTGCACACGACATACTACACAACTTTAAAGCATGCAGGAGCATTTTTAGCAATCAAAAGTAAAGCATACAAGAAATGAAGTCTTAGCATACACACAACTCTGTACCACAAGCATTTAATCACAATATGGTTTGTTATTATTAAGAGACTGTAATAGAAAAGCTTTTTAATATTTGTTGCTCACTGACTTCTATTGCTAGTCCCAGACAAAAAGGTATGTGTCACCTATCTACATGTACAAATTAAAAGGCTAATGCCCGTTTTCACCAACAACTGAGTGACACTTAAATTAATCCCTATATAAAAGTGCACTGTTGGAGTTTCAACTCTTAGAGCTAAGCCTAGCGTTGAAAATCCAACAGTGCACTTTTATTTTGGGATTCATTTAAGTGTAGGTGAAATTGGAGTATACTATGATTGCACAGTAGGGACTTTTAGTCAAAACATTGACAGTCAATACATTTTAAGTAGCTACTACAGCAATTTCAAATGCAAAAATTTAGAACTCAATATGGGGATTTCCTTGTGGAATAAGGAAGAGGAAACAGTAATATAAATAATAATTTGAAAATACAATGAGTATACTTAATACTCGATTTTAAACAAATTGCTTATCATATTTCTACTATAATAAGTCTATAGCTATTTAAATTAAATAAGTGTTTTTAAATACACAATTTAATAAAGAATACAAGAGCTTAACTGCCAGTAACAAGACAATAGATTTTTTATTGTTATCAACTTCTAAAGGCAAATTCAACCAGGAACCAGGTGCCAGAAACAATTACTTTAAGATCTCATCTGACATCATTGTTTCTAGTAAACTGCTGGTTGTGTAAACAAATATATGTTATTATTCCAACTGCAAGTGTACAAACAATGTGTATTATGATGATGTACCTCAGTGAAAAGCAATGCACAATTGAAATTCACTCCTCCCTCTTGAATGATTGCAGCAATTTTCGAAATGTAGGTATCTGTGTCATCTATCTCTCCATAACTACCACACAAAATGATTTTGATGTTTAGTAGGTAAAGCTGATCATAATTTACAAATCATAATCTTCTTTTTATGAATATTAATTAGTAGGTACTACAATTATGAATTGTTTTCTACTCTTTCCTAGAAGTTGTTATGTTGATCAATCACCATTTCATTTCACCTACTTGCTAAGTGGAACATTGTTATTGCAAAAAAAAGCGAAAACTATGGTCTCCAATGAAAACTAACTCATGGTTTGTTCTATAAATCATACATTATTACGGAACTCGAAAATTGGAGGTCACACGTCTTGACATTTTCTTGTTTGGTGTATAATACAGAGTGAAGGGCGATTCGTATACTGACGCACAAAGTAGCAATGTTGCAATTCCCTATGCTTACGAGTATTGATTGTATAGTTAAAGATAAACATAGATGTGGTATATTTACCTGGATTAAGATTATCAACGTCTCTATATTTCTGTTTTCCTTTTGTTAACAGATGTCATTCGTAATCAACACTGTGCGCATATTGTACACTTAATCACGTAGGTTTCCTACACAACAATGTTCACGCAAATTATTTGGATGTAAAATGGACACAAACGTATATAAATCGAAACACTGCAAAAACAATTTCACTTGGCTTGCTTTCCCATCATTTACTTTGCTCAACACTTGCACAAATTCGTGCTTTCGTGATTGTCTTCGTGACGAATTGACGTTTAGATTTTTTTACCAAACTTACCAATAACCATAGACCATAAATTTTTGTATTGGCAATAATAAAAAATGGTACAACTGAAAAAGGTTCGGTTCACCCCATAACTCGACAATAAATATAAAATCATAGTAAAAGCACAAGAAATCACGAGTGGACTGGTGAACCTTAGTTCACCAGTCCACTCGTATTTCTTGTGCTTTGCGGGGGCAGTCCCCCTCTTGGCGGAGACCGAAAAATCCCAAAAAAGGGCAAAATGTCTTCGGTAAGAAGCAGTTCGAGGCCCTTTACGTAGGCAAAATATAAACGCAGCGAATTAAAATACCCAAGCTTAGTTGGATGCTGTGGCGGAGTAAGCATGTAGTGGGCTCGGGGCGGATGGATGCAATAGCGAGCGAGAGAGATAAATTAATAACTCAGTGCCATCTTAGTGGTGCCAAACTAAAATATAGTTAAGTGTGTCACTTTAGTCTATTCCTGAATGGGAAATCGTCGTTTGATAGAAATAAACTTGGTGATTTTAGTCTAGTTTAGAGGCATTTGTGACAAGAGAAGCGGCACCAATGTATGAGCTCACTCTTCTCAGTATGTATGGACACTTTTTCTTGTGACTGAGTATGGTGATTTGAATGTTTGGGGGACGGGTGCCCCCTAACATTTAAATCGATAGATTGACTGATGAGCTTGTTGGCTTGCTTTTAATGAAAATAAGATATCATTGTAACACAGTGGTTTTAATAAAGTTATTTACATTTGAAAACAAAAAAACATGTGTGCAATTCACACGTGGTAGAAGTGAAACCAAGTGAAACATTCAAAAATTTCACCACGGTTGTTGTGATGCCTTTTCTCAAGCTTTGTACTACGCATGCGCGCACAAACACGTATTATCAAACGTACAACGCTGAGGCCCAAGCAAAGAGTAAAGGCCCAAGCAAACTCTCACTATGCCTTGGTAAACACGAGTGGACCCCCTCCACTCGTGTTTACGAAGCACCACCACTACGAAGCAGAGCACAAAGAGAACCACGAATATAAGAAAGACTGTTTAGTGCTTCCTATCTCATTTTATCCCACGTTCGATCTTATGAATTTAAGTGTCTGACTCTTTTTACTGTCGCTTTTTCGTTTCATCGACTTTCAAATCACAACGATGCTAAAGAAGTTTTCACTTCAAAAATTAATTTTAACTGAAAAAACACAGGTGACAGAAATAGAACATAACGGTTGCAAGGCAACAACTCTCTATATAGTTACTTTACTCTTTGGCAACAACTAAAGACTAAAGTAGACTCTACTCCTAGAACATTATAACTTTCATGGTCCAACAGACCACAAAACATATCAACAGACCCTTTGTCAAATACTGGTGAAAATTAGAGATTTTCATGACGTCCGTTATAAGACGGAACCGCTTTTTTAGGACACCGTAGTGATCGGACGTGTTTTAAATATGTTCCTGGATCCTAAAAATATGAGTTATCAAAAAACAATTTGATTTGCATAGAAGATTTAAAAATTGTTCATGTAATTTTTTAATTCTTATTTTATTTTATAGAAGCTTTTTACGATATAGTGCTGGCAATACTATTTATCATAGACAATTAACAAAAATGAAAATGTCCGTCGTAAAAGATACGCTCTAATTTATTTTGTGACTTTATAGTATTCGTTGCTTGCGATGTGAATATTTTATAGTATTTACATTCTTATAAGTGCATATAATCTACCAAAATGATTGTTCAAGAACCTATACAGGTGAGTAACAAACTGATTTTCTTAGGAACTGTCAACAGTATTTTCGCAGAGACGTTTCAATTCGTTTTAAATTCCCACAGGTTATCGTTTGGGATTGTCTGAATAACTATGAATACGACAATGCTTTATTTCTGGCTGAGAGACTGCACGCCGAAGGTAAACATATAACACATCTTTAGACCAAAATTTGATACTTCAAATAATTGTTTAACACCTGCATTTTGTGTGCTGTTATTGATTTTTACGTAATTCTTGATTTCGAAATTAATTAAGCACTTGGTATGCAATTGGTGATTACCATTTATGTTTCCTTTTCAGTTGCATCAGAGGAAACTGCATTTCTATTGGGAACTTGTTACTATAGAGCTGGCAAAATAAATGAGGCCCAATATTTGTTGCAAAACATGTCATTAACTTTACCACAGGCTAGGTTCCTATTAGCTAAATGTTTCTTGGAATTAAAATCGTAAGTGATCATTTTGAACTCAATATACTAATTATTACTTTTGTTTTAAACTACTACGATAGATTAACATACAGTCAAAACTGTTTATAAATTACTTCGAAGGGACTGTCGGTTTTAGATTTGTTATAGCCGATAGTCGTTATAACCAAACACTTAAATAAACAGAAATGCTAGGTCCTCAAAATTTCATTGTTATAACTGGCAGGTTGTTTTAAGCAAAGTCATTATAAACAGTTTTGACTGTATATCAAAGGTATCAAAGGTAATCAAAGGTACCAATTAGTAATCATTTTAAATCTTTATTTTGCCTCATTCATTATTAGAACTTGTTTTTTTTTTCAGGTATAAAGATGCTGAACTTACAATTGGAAATAATTTAGATATTGTCGCTACTGAGTTTGGTGAACAAGCCCCATATGCATTACAACTACTGGGTAAAATTTATAACCTCACAGAAAGAAGAAGTAAAGCTGTTGAAGCACACCGAAAGGCACTCTCATTGAATCCATTCATGTGGAAATCTTTTTCTCTGCTGTGTAATATGGGAGAGAAAGTAGACCCTCACCAAGTATTCCAAATGAACAATTCTGACTTTACATTTGGTGTAACTACATTAGTGAATCTAGTCAGCAATTCAGAAAACATTTCATTTGTTAATAGTAACATTCCTAATAATACAGCTATGAATACTAATGTCACACCAAACAATGTAGCTACGAGAACCCCTATGTCAATGTCCACAAGCATCACTCCAGAAACACAAGCCCCTGTAAAGAGAATGCACAGTGTGTTCAGTGGCATGGCACCAATTCCATTTTCGCCGTCTTTTGGTATGCTGCCAATGGAAGAATCTCCTGTATTATATACACCAACTCTAACAGACTCCAATGAGCAAAAGGCCATACCAAAGATAGTCAATTCATTACGAGCACAGATGGGTCAGTTAAAAGATGCAGTATTTAGTCCAGCCCCTAGGTGTACACTTGGACCAGCTCCACGGCGGTCATCCAGATTATTTAGTAATAACAACAGCAGTTACTCAGTTAAAGAAAACAATAAATCGCCAAGTAGAAAATTTGTAGCTCCTAAAAGTCCGTCAAGAAAAAATAAACAGCGTATAGCCAAAAATATCAAAACAAATTCAGTGGAAGCTAATGAAAGGAACAAAAGTGTAGAGACAGTCACACCAACAATCCCACCAAAGAATTCCAATGGTGTAGCATTGTTAAATTTAATGAGAGAGTTGGGAGAAGCATATAAGTCACTGGCTTTCTTAGATTGCAAAAATGCAATTAAACTATTCCAAGAGACATCTCCAAAGCAACTAGCTTCTCCCTGGGTTCAGACTATGATAGCAAAAGCATATTATGAACTAGCTCAATATGAAGCAGCTGCTAAAATATTTGCTGAAATTAGGAAACAGTATCCAAATCGTACAGAAGGAATGGACATCTATAGTACTTGCTTGTGGCATTTACAAAGGGAAGCACAATTATCAGCATTGTCTCAAGAGTTAGTAGAATTGGACAGAAAAGACCCCATTGCTTGGCTAGCTGCTGGAAATTGCTTTTCACTCCATAAGGAGCGGGAAACAGCATTGAAATTCTTCAAACGGGCAGTACAGCTTAATCCTGAAGCAGCTTATGCCCATGCTTTGTTGGGCCATGAGTATGCAGTAGCTGAAGAGACAGACAAGGCTCTTTCGAGCTTTAGAGCGGCAGTAGCAATTGACCCGCGTAATTACGTTGCATGGTTTGGTATAGCAACAGTATATGCGCGCCAAGAGCGTTGGAAACCTTCGGAAGTGCATATTCGTCGAGCTCTTACTATACATCCCCATTCAGGAGTATTGAGATGTCAGCTGGGATTAGCACAAGCTGCTTTGGGTAAGATGGACCGAGCCCTTGCTACCTTAGAAAGGGCTGTTGCTTTAGACACAGAGAATCCTTTGTGCCGTTTCCACAGAGCTTCGGTATTATTACGTGCTGGTAGACCAGAAGATGCTTTAGCAGATCTCCATCACTTGAAAGATATTGCTCCAAGAGAATCATTAGTATATTATTTGCTTGGAAAAGTTCACAATAAGTTAGGTAATTCTCATTTAGCACTCATGCACTTTAGCTGGGCTACAGATTTAGATCCCAAAGGCACAGGAGGACACATAAAAGAGGGTTTTGATCCTTCCAAACAAGAAGACCCACCAGAGAGATCTACCTAATTGATATGACGAATTTAAGAGGATTCAAAGGATTGCAGAATGGCCTGCACTGTTGTGGTTGGCATTGCAGTCACTACCTGACTGATCCCATGTAAATATCGCTATCACCCGTCGAGCTCTAAACTGACACCAAATTCTTCCAACAAAGCTTTATGGAGTTAGATGGGTGTGTGGTGGCATTTAGTCGCTGTAGTAGTAAGGGCGTATGTGGATATGTTAATATAGAGTAAGATGTGGATATTCGTAATGTTATCCTAGTTTATTATATATATCTTGTATAGCTAATAACATCTAGAAAGATGAAAGAATATAATTTTTAAAAAGATGATGCTTTTAAAAGTTAATAAAAAAGACTCAGAGCCTTGATCTCAATGGGATGATGTTATAAATAATAATCATATAATATAGAGCCATTTAATAATTGAAGTTGCAAATTCTTACAATGCCATAATTATGAATTCCTGAAATCTAAATTCTACTAATCGTCGTCCTCATATTTGTAGATAAAATCTTGCCGTTCAGCATGTAAAGAAGTTCAGGGAGAACCGCTGGCGGTATAATAATATTCAAGACATCTAATAATCATGTTTACACAATGTTATTATGGAATCCTTGCATGTAGATTTTATTTTTGTGACTGAATCAGCTTTGGGTGTTAGTTTATAGCTGGGGGGTCATTAAAAATACAAACATGAGAACTAATCCAAATTTTTGTATTAAACTCTTTTTGAGTAAATCCAAATCTTAGTTCATAGCATCAATATAAAAACTGTTTCGTGTGTATGTAAATAATAACACATTAACTATATAGCACTTTGTCACTTGAAGTCACCAATGAACTGCTAGCTCTGTGGACAATTTGTTTAGACCACCTCTAATTATGTATGAACTTAATAAATAAAACTGATGTAACTTAAGGTCGAGTTTTATTGTCAGTAAATGCTTAAAGTACATTCTGCGATGTTGCATCTACTGAGAGGAGAAAAAGCCGCATTTGCTCAATTTTAGGTATCAAGATAAATCATAAGTCATAACATAACTTTTATAAATATTTTGACTAACTTTCAATTATTTTTTTCATATTTATGTACCCTATCATGTAGTTATTAGTCATTGTTTTTATTGCATAGTTATTTATAAAATTTGACAAATGAAATTGAGCATATATCCATCCAAGATATTATGGGCTTCCTCCTTGTGAAATTCCACTTATACAATAATAATAAAATAAATTCTATGTGAATTTTTGTAGTATTGTGTCTAATGCTTTTCTGACAGTGGGATCGTTCAGCAGCTTGCTCTGTGCTGGCGGCGCGGGCGGCGTAGGTGCGACGGGTGGCGGGGACGGTTCCGCGGGTGTTGTTACCTTCTTTTCATTCAGTATACTTAGAATTCTCTGTTGGAGGTCAACTTGTGTTTTGTTAGTAGGGGCCGTAGTCAGGGGCTCCCCGAGTTCTATCTTAACTTGCTGCTCTCTGCGTTCCTGTAATAATAAAAATAAATATAGCAACCATATAATCTAGTGCTGATATTTCACACATGGTAAACAATAGTTCATTGCCCTCGTGATATATTTAAATATTGATACCATGATAGGCAGAAGTGGTCAGTAAACATCCATATTTCACCAGTTGTTCGAATAACACAAGGCAGTTGACTGACTGCCTTGTGTAATTATACATACATAAATTTAGTTAGGATGCTTCGAGGGTGGGTATAAAGAATCCAACATAGTATAGCAATACATAGATACGCGTGAAAAACCTAACCCTGTTTTTGCCGTCGCGCAGTCAGGTAAAACTGACCTGTAGGTACTCGATGACTTTATCGTACTGCATGACGGTGAGTGTGCGTCCGTCGGCGAGCTGGCCAAGCAGTGCGTACACGGCCTCTCTACCGGACGGACCGCCGCGCTGCACCTCTTGGAAGTTGCGTGACAGCAGCTGCAAGGCGTCCTCCAAAGGCATGTTGCGGTGTTCTGTTACGTACAAATCGTTTATAAGTATGGAAGTTCGTCTTTAGCAACTGAGATTCGTTAGTACATCAGACAGGACTGAGGGTGGTTCCATAAAGAAACGGGTTTTCGTGCCCGACTCCCGGTACAGATCGCTGCAAGCTGTGGTGTTGCTGTTTTCGAGCATAAGTTAACACGGGACTATTTCACCCGCAGCGATCGGTACCGACTTTTCTTTACCGGGAACCCGCTTCTTTATGCAAGCAGCCTAACTTTTTCTAGAAAATTAGTTTTTGTTGAGCTACTGTCTGCTAAAGCCTAAAAGGTATTTTGTACATATTTATGTACAAAATACCTATTAGGCTTTAGCAGACACACCTAAAAGCATTATTTAAGACACCATATTAACAAACATATGGGTCGAATTCAGCTTGGGTCAATCAAACAAAATAGAAGTTTTATGCTTTAAAAAGAGCCGCGAGCAGCAACCAGTATTTCATACTGGCTGCTGCTCGCGGCTCTTTTTCTAAAATAAAATAGCCTTAGTTACTCCTTATAACATCAGCTACCTGCCAGTGAAAGTCCCGTCAAAATCGGTTCAGCCGTTTCGGAGATCAGACGGAACAAACCGATAAGATAGACAAAACCATTTTTTTTTTTTTGTTATCTCCGTACTTTCGTATACCTTTAGTAAATAGTATATTATGCAATTAGTGAATAAAGGACGGATTTAAAGCGAGGGCAGTTGAATCACGAGCAAGTGAAGGATTCTAACGACTGAATCACGACCGTAGGGAGTGATTCATGATGTTGATGTCAAGTGTTAGAATCCTGAATGACGCGAGTGATTCATGGCCCTCGATATAAATCCGTTTTCTTCAAGAGTTGCATACTATACTTTATACCATGACTACGAGAAAAAGAAAGATTTAAGCGAAAATAGACATTTAATGAAGAAAAACCGGCCAAGTGCGTGTCGGACCGCGCACAATGAAGGGTTCCGTAGTTGGGATGAATTTATCCCAAGAACAAACTTAACATTGTAGTTGAAGAACGTGGTCTCCCATACATTCCGTATGGGAGAAGGGGAATGGTATAGAAGCTGTTATTTTGACATTACAAATAGATAGTTCAAGTTTATTTATTTGTTTACTATTTTACCCACCTTGTGGTAATCCATGAAGTATCGTAAGAGTTAGAGATCTATTTTCCTGATTCTGTGGCATGACTAGTATCGCGTAAAGGCAGCCGCGCGACGCAATGTTTCCAAGCACTTTGCCAATGGGCACATCTTCCATAGGGAATAAGAGATCCACTACAATTCCCAGTCTTTTGAGGCGACCCTCGATATATTCGGCGTACTCTCTGAAAATCAGAAAACAAGAATGTTAAATGATTTAGATTATTATAAAAGAGAAATTAATCAAAATACTAAACACATAAATATGACATCGACGAACGATCGATTTATTTTTAAATAGACTTTTTTATTTAAAAAGTTGGTACACCATAAGCATAATTATGCATAATAACTTAAAATAATATTTAGGTATAACTATTATATGTACTTCAAATAGTATTGGTGATTGTGGGCACTCAAGAAAAGAGAGGCATATGCCCAGGAGTGGGTGCAGTCAGTCTGTGGATGCTGACAATCGAAATCTTTAAATAAAATCATGCAAAATGTATAATATAAATGAATTACGTACGTATTTTGCCTAGAGAGATGTAGAAATAAAACTTTACGAGTTTTTAGTAGGTAGTAATATAGTAGTCAGCGAAAACAATGATGTTTAAATTATTAAATGAAAATAAAATGATAAATAGAAGTTGTTAAACTTGTATTTATTACTTTATTTTATATACGAGATCGGCAAATATTGCAAAAAATATATGCGCCGACTGAGCTGGTCAGGGTCTGCGCCCCAAACATTTCTCAAATGACATCGAATTTTCAAGTTATTTGCTGGCTAGTATTATCTTACAATATTTTTATCTTCATAGCAGACATTGGTACTTACGTTAGAGTTTTGGAGACCACAATAATTTCACAGTCATTTCTCTCTGTAACCGGCAGTGCTCTGGGATATTCTGACATCTGTTGTTGGTAGCGCTCGAAGTTACCTCGCTCTTTCCAGTCGCCAACTAAACAACAGAAATCAGGTACTTAACATAAGTAATTATTATAACGATCAAAAATCTGCGAGCTCCTAAATAACAAAGCTCCTCTAAAAACCTGCGATACGGCGTCGTAACGCATCGCATCGCAGTTTTGTGTGGGAGCCCTAAGTGGAAATGAATAAAAATTAAGAGGAAATTCAGTTTATTTGGGCAGATATTGACATATTACCTGACTGAGTAACAGTGAGAAATCATGTTAGCAACATGACTGTATTCTGTGAAATTTGATATCTGCTGATATGTACAACAATGTATAGGTCCCAGGAATATTGAATAACATTATGACGCAGGTCAGCATTGATAAAGCCATTTGCAAAATAGTGGTGTTTGTATATTCTGATTTGATTGAAATTGAAAAAACTAAAGCGTAGAGTGTTTAAAGGACGCCTAGCTGATGAGAAAGTCACAAATTTTTCCCATGCAGGTAAGCAGAAACTGCAGATCGCGTAGAGCAGGGGTGTGTGTGGCCCACTGGAAACAGCTTACGAGTTGTGGGTCGTAGGTTCGAACCCAGACAGGCAGAAGCACTTTAATATGTGTAAATTATGTCATCACCATTGCTCTCAAAATGGTGAAGGAAAACAGTGTGAGGATACCAGCATGTCCTAGAAAGAAAAATTGGAAGAAATGTAACATCCACTATCTGCATGGGGCCCGCATGGTGAATTACAGTTCACTCCATCTCACACTCAAACAGATCTGCCTGTGTCCCAGCAGTGGGAAATTATTGGCTGAGTATGCTATGGGCTTGTTGAAATAAAAAAGCATCCTAAAACATACTTCGTACGCCTGCAACAGGCGAGCGGTCACGGAAGCCGGGAGCCCCTCCGCGCCCCCGCACCCCGCGGCCTCGCGCTCCCCTGACCGGCCCGCGCCCGCGCCCTCCCCCTCGCCCTTCCCAGCCTGGCTTGCCTGCGTACCCCTCTTCATATTCTTCATAATCTATAAAGATAGGCAATTATTTATTGACTGTTCATTACCTATGACTATGAAATTGTGGCAATGTATTGTCTTGTCCATTTTTATTTCCATAAAGACAGCTTATCAAGAAACTAGTTGAAAATTGTATCAAATATTAAAAAAAAATATCTAATGGAAACAGTTTTGTGGAGCATCGTTTTAAGTTCAAGACTACGGGATCTCGCGCTCTAGACGGCCACAACCACGACTGTGACGGTAAACTATGGAAACCGATACAAATTGTGCACTTCTTGGTCGCAACGGCCAACTAGCCGCAGACCATACAATACCACTAGACGGACAAGACTGGCCAGGGGGCCACGAATGGCCGGAGTCATGGCCGTCTAGTGCGCGAGATCCCTAAGAATTACGTTTTAAGTACCTAAATAAATAAAAATACATAATAATTATGAACTAACGATAAAGAATTCATATCTTTTTGTACATAACTCTTAATTTGGTTTGGTTTGCCATTAAAGTATGTCAAGGAGCACATCATCATTGGTTTATTACACATCAATTTTACAAGGATTATTAAAGAAATTAATGAAAAATTACTCACTCTGGTCCCCTACATAGTTTCCAAAACTATCATAAAGTTCCTCATTCCCATCATCACCAGTACTCATGGCTAGCTTATCATTAACTGCTGGGGCCATATCTTGCATTTGACCATCTCCATGTCTGTTATAAACAATTGCAAAATATAATAAATCATACATAAACATGTCTTGCAAATGATTCACCAATTTTTTGTGTCTTAATTTGTTTAAATGCCTACCTGTGGCTGGGTTTATTCAAACTCAAAACATTTATTTCAATTTTAAACTATTTATCATCCATCCACTGCTGGGGAGTTTGTTGCGCCACTTGTTCTTCCCAGTTAACGCACTAGGAAGTGGTGAAGGGTGGGCGTTTTTGGGGGACTGTCTTATGTAATTTTGATGTTCGAAAAGTGCTGATTCTCAGCCTAGTTTGAATAAAAGGCATTCTTGAATTGTCAGGCAGTTTGTCAGTCAGAAAGAAAGTTGAAGATAGTTGTCCATTCCAGATAGCCTACTAGCTTCAACTTTCAATAGTTGTTCTACATAGGAACCCATTCCTACAGAGAAGAACAGGCAAAAATCTCCAATCCTCTGAATATTGTTAACGTAAATATCCCTTAGTCACATTTAAACCTTTTGCAGCAGTTGGAATTCAATAAGACAGTTTTATAAATGTTTCAGATGTACAATTAAGATCTGTAGACTCTCTGCATAGCTGCTGGTCAGTTCTTTGTGTCATGTTGATGATTCCAATAATTAAGTTTAAATAAGCTTTACCAGAACCGCCACATTTAAAGTGGATTAGCTACTAACTATACAGGTAGGTGTGGGTCACATAATTTTACACAACAGGTCTATTTTATTATTCAACATACCCAGTAGGTTTATAGCAGAGAATAAATTCTTATAGCAAAATTATAATTAATTTGTTTTTATCTTCTCAGTTTGTATTGTGTGGCTTACCTTTTTTCAATAGTGAGGTTCGTCTGTGCGGTTTTAACATTAAGGCTTTTACCTTGGAACATACTTCCATTGCCTTTGATAATAGCTTCCTGAGCACTTGACTCATCATCAAACTGTACAAATCCAAAGTTTCTGTTAATAACAATGCCGTTAATTTGTCCGAATTGTATGAAGTGATCATATAATTCTTCAAGATTTGCGCCGTCTTGTAAACCGCCGACATAAATACGAAGATGGGACGTCGACCGGTCTTTCATAGCATGTCTATCAAGGGTTAATTTATCTGAAAATCAATGGAACTTGTAATAAAGCACTTACATTTTTACGTGACCTTATCCACATGCACACAATTACGATATTTTAAACAGATTCAGTGTGTTGTACACAATAAACAAGATAACCGCGATTTAGGACTCGCGTCAATTCGCGGCTAAGTCATGAATAGCTACGAAATCGACGAGAGAGTTGCGGAATTATTTCTATTATGTTTACCTGCCATTGTGAATGTCTTTAACCTTATAAAAAGCCTGAAAATTCCCTAATAATCAAAAAATTATATCAAAATCAACAAGACGCGAATTCTACTCAAGATGGTCAAGAATAGAACCATAGACTATAATAGAGTGTAGGGCTGATACCGGCTGAGTAGAAGAATATTGCAGATTATAACGAAGTACCTATACCAAAAGCTATTAGTTGATTATGGCTCAGACACGCGACGCGGCGTTTTTCTATTCTATACAAGGCCAGAACGCAGGGGTGTGAAACTAATCCCGTATAGATTGGAAATTAGAAATCACTTTTTCAATAAGGTCTTCCAATCTATACAAGAGCAATACAGTGCGTTTCATATTAGAATAGTTCCTTTGCCGTAATGCTAGCTCCGTCAACGAGGTAGTGCCTTAGCGTAGCCGAAAATGCTACGGCGCTACCTAATTGGCCCGTTGTTAAACTTTAACAATTAAAGTTTAACAGCGGAGCCAACATTACGATAAAGGAACTATTTGATGAAACGCACTCTACGCAAATACTCGCATATTATATACTTATTAGTGACCTAATTAACTACCTTATACCATAATATACAATGCTAGTATGCATATATACTAATCATGTATAGATTGCGACAAATTGTGGACTGGTAGCCAACTTGTTTGCGACGTAATGCAACTTGCGCTAATACTAAATACTTAAAAACTTGGAACCGGCGAGCGCTGGTTACAGCTCCAACCTTACCTAACCCATTTCAGCCAGTTCACTTTTTTTTTTGTTTATTCTTATCTTTAACGTGGGTAATAGACGTGCGAACTTAAACTACGCGGTGTTTAAGTTCACCTTACTCAGCTCGCTGTCGGTGACACACGTAAAGCTTGCACACTCTGTATCGCGATATTGTAGAATTTTCTGAACCAAATTGAACAAACATTACACAAATGTTGAAACAAAATGGCGGCTCGCGACCCGCGGCGATGGCAGGCGTACGAAACTACGATCCAAGGGCAAGGACTACGAGCAAAATTTTAAACCTGTTGGATCGCCGACCAACTTACTCTGCGGTTTTAAAGTACGCGTACTAAGTACGACACACGGGCGAGTAACGTCGTCGAGCCATAAGTACGCGTACTTGCTCGTGCGTCTATCATCCCTTTTAAACTCTTGTCAGGCGTAAGTGATGTAGTATAGTTTTGAACTAGGACGCGTGCGTCCACGTTACAAACTATACACGAACAGTACGCAGAATTCGTGTTTAAATTGTAATCACAGATTTAAAAATAGCATTACAATTTATACGCGAGCAGTTTCCTATGGCTGCGTTCTGGCCTTGTATAGATTGAAAATACGCCGCGGCGCGACCCTGGTGGTTTCCATGAAACCTTCACAGAAATTGTTCTACCAGTGTTGCGTCGCGTCGCGCCTACCTTCGGGAGGCTTAGTTGTCGTTAGAGCAAGAGCGTGTTGACTTTTTGTTTACCTACCTGTAATCTAATACATAATAATTTATAAATATATAGATATAACTACGAATTGACGTCTTGCGTTTATCTACAACTAACTGACCCGAAAGACGTTATCCTGTCCTGTTTTTTATTTTTTTTAATTTATGTCCACCTTTTTCTCCTTCAATTGTGGACCGATTTTGGAAATTCTTTTTTTTGTATGAAAGGGTATCGGCAACCATAATTATTTTGTCACGCGTAATTTTGAATCTGGGATATCTTTTAAAGTATTAATTTTAATGATATGATGTCAAGGCATATTTTAATCTAAATTAAATGCCCAATTTAAATAACATATTTTATTGGATAAGGATAAATAAAATACCGGTCAAAATAGCTTCGGAAATAATAATGCAATATTTATCCAATTCTGAAAGATAAAAATGGTTACTGTCATCCTTAGAAGATAGACATAAGCTATCGCGGACTTTACTTTTGAACTTTTTAAGATATACATTTCTGTAAAACATAAATTTGATGTATCTCATGTTGGCATGATTTTTTCCGACATCTTCGACAATAATCGTCATATTTCAGCCAATTTACACAAAACCTTAATGTATTATACACAAAAACCTTCTGCATGAATCACTCTATCTATTTTAAAAAACCGCATCAAAACCCGTTGCGTAGTTTTAAATATCTAAGCATACATAGGGCCAGACAGCGCGAAGCGACTTTGTTTTATACTATGTATAGATAACATAATTTTATAGCGCGGTATTTTTTTGTCATATGCCGTCCAAACTTTTTGGAATCAAGTTTTGTATGTAGTTTGACAGCTAATGTCAGCCAAGCGTTATCAGCGACACCCTCGGCAAAAGTTTTCAGTTTTCTTCCCCCACGTACTTGCACGTCTATCACCCACTTTAGAATCAGCAATACAACTCCTAAGGCTGGCCACATATGTACGCTTTCCTGATTCGGAATTCCGTGAGACTAGCGCAGACGTTCGACTTTTGTATACTACTAGCAGTGTAAATTCCTATACACTGCCAGTAAGTAAAGTGACGCTTTCATAAAAGCACGTTTAAACATGGACGACGAAGAATTGATTGCTATTGCAGTTTTATTTTTACATACTATTATTGTATATACTTACACCACAAAAATACATAACCTAAAAATAAATCAAACACTACAAAACTGAACTATAACTAGCGATAAATAAGAAAAAAAAATGATAATTATGTCCTTCTTGGGTACACCCACTTAATACTAATGGAATAAAATATAGTCAATTCTATCTGAAATATGCAAAATTAAGCAAAATTACTTTATGACCGTCTGCTGCATTCGGGATGACATCGGTTATTTCCGTTCTGAATGTCCCGAACGCACGGTTCAATTTCCGTAACGGACGTCAGGTTTTTTTCGATTCGGAAAATGTACAAACGTATGCGCCTAGTTGACCATTTTGTACGTAAGGCAAGCATTCAGGTCTCCGAATCAGGAATCCTGATCAGGAAACCGAATCAGGAAACCGTACGTATATGGCCAGTCTTATGTTAGAATAATCCTAAAATGTCACTGGTATTTTGAGTACCTTTAACTTTTGTGCACCGGTATGGCACATGGCACTGGCACTTGGCTGACTCTCACCCACAGAGTCCAGAGTACTCGAGCCCTCACCATTGAGATAGAAAATGTCTATGGACCTACACACTTTTGATTAGTTGACAACACTTTCTGACATTTGGCAGAATTGTCGACATCGGCACCATTGCCATATGGAAAAATAGAATAGAACACTTTCTGACAGCTGACACCACCAGATTGCTGACACTTGTCAGCATGGTATTTTAGGGGTTTGAATTTTGTGAGGTTAGAATTTACCTGAAAAATCAAGTAATTTAATTTCAGCATCGTTATATAATATTATAATGAATAAAATAATATGTCAGAAGTTTTATCGTTATTTATGAAAATTTTATATTGTTGTTTGTTTACGTCGTTACTTTAAATGTAAGTATTTTTTACATAATATATTTTAAGCAGATTTTCTAAATTAAAGTGATATTATAACAACAGGAAGTATTTGTAAATGCTGTTAGTATTACAGTCAGAACTCTTTCCCATTCAAAAGTTTTGAATTATTTTGCTATGCTAACAGTAGTCATGACCATAGGGAAACCTCAGAAGTTATTAGTCAATAGTATTAAAATGGGAGCCTACCATCGCTTACACACAACCTGTGTACTTGTATTACAAGTTTTATAAACTAGGGATCAAGCAAATAGGGCTACATCTTGTCATAGCACATAAGGTTTTGTAGTTTCTGAATAACCAAATTTGAAGACAATGTCAAGGTAGTTATAACTTCAGTCACTGTGGGATGGTATCAGCTGAAACTAATATTTACAAAAAAAATGGCGAAAGGCATGACTGTGGCTTCAATCCATTAAAACATATAATAGAGAACCTGACACTTTGGGTTTTTTACTGTCAAAATATATTCCAAATGGGAGTTAAAGGTATTATTCAGTATTTCATAATATGTAGAAGTTTATAATGGAAGACAGATTACATAATTTAATTTATACTCATTTGTTTTAGATAATATTCTAATAATGGTAATGAGAAGAATCTTTTCCCAAAGTTACGATTCATATAAACATGCAGTTGATCATGCGTTTCATCGCAGGAATCTGCTTTACACGAATATCATGATATCCATGGGAGTATCAACTTCTGGAGACATGTTACAACAGGGGTATGAAGTTCATAAAGGAGAGGCTAATAAGTATGATTTCAAGCGCACTGCGCATATGGGATTTTCAGGGAGCACAGCAGGAGTCATATGCCATCATTGGTATATTTTGATAGATCGATTAATAGTTGGTAGAACTGTTGCAATGGTTATAAAAAAATTACTATTGGATCAGTTTCTCTGTTCTCCTGTAGTCATTTTATCTTTCTTTGCCACAGTAGCCATATTTGAAGATGACCCTATAGGTAACTTCACTGATGAAGTAAGGTCTAAGTTTTGGACTCTCTACAAAGCCGAATGGGTTGTGTGGCCTCCTGCCCAAATTATAAACTTTTATTTTATGCCAACCAAGTACAGAGTAGCATATGATAACACAATATCTCTGGGCTATGATGTCTTTACTTCTCATGTAAAGCATTCAAAGCCAGAGAAATCTAAAACAGAAAAAAATGAAAAGACTGAATAAGTAAATGAACAAGGAAAATACTGACCTGAGTCTATTAATAAGATTTAGATTATATACCAGATTTTAAATTCCTGTTTTTGTAATAATATTGTTTTAATAATAAATTGTTTCTGTTGTAAATACAGTTTCTTTATCCTAGATTTGTACTTCTTAGTTCTTCATACGTAGTTCATGACTTGTAGGCTGGAGACAGTTGAGAGACCCATGGCGCCCAATGCATACTTTGGAGGGTTGATGTGAGGTAGACCCTTGCCTCCCTCGTCCCGCACCCCTGATATGCTCTACGCACATCCCCATAGAAAAGACCATACATTGGTATAAGTAGCGACTGCATAAAAACGAAGCTCTGGCTCTACATATTCAATGACAGTTTCATGGCGCGCTTATACTTCAACTAGTTTGTTGATTATTCCGTGTACAATACGGCTGATATAACTTGGCAGTTCTGAACATAGGCACTACGAACTTTCGCGCATGTTCTCTCACTCACACTCGGCTCATGTCACCATTTGGTTCCTAAAAAATGTTATTGCTCAGCCTTCTATGCGAAGTTCGGAACTGCCAAGTTATATCGGTCGTATTGTATAATCCAGACTCGTTGAACTTAAAGGTATCTATCATAAACACAGACCGCAGCTTTAGTGCGAATGAAACCTTTAATAGATGAACCACAACTGGGAGCAAAAGCTTTCCAACTATTGGAACGAGGTAAATCCTCCGTTAAACATAAGCCGTAAAACCGGCCAAGTGCGTGTCGGACCACAGCACAATCAAGGGTTCTGCAGTTGGGATGAATTTATCCCAAGAACAAACTTAACATTGTAGTTGAAAAACATGTTTTCCCATACGGAATGTATGGGAGATCATGTTTTTCAAACTGCAAATTTCAGTTGGTTGATTATTACTCGTTAACCTGTACGTACAGCCTACTTAGCTCTGATAGTTTTCCTTTTAATTTCGTTATATATACTACTGCTGTGATTTTTGTCACAAATCCAACCATTTAGCTGGCACGGGGGGGGGGGGACACTAGCAAAAAAATTCAGTTAAAAGCTTAATATTTCGTAAACGGATCCCTGAATACAAAAATGGTTGTCACAAACTCACTATATTTTTGAACGACCTCTCTAACGATACCTCACAACATGCGGTAGATGAGAAAAAAAAACATCCCTACTTTACGAGTAGGGGGGGTTCCAAAAAAAAATGATTTTTCTTGATTTTATTTTACTACTTTGTCGGCATGATTAATATGTATAGATGTGCCAAATTACAGCTTTCTAGTACTAACCGTCTCTGAGCTAAGCCGCGGACAGACATGCGGACAGACAGACGGAAATGGCGAAACTATAAGGGTTCCTTGTTTACTACGGAACCCTAAAAACCAGCATCCTAATTGCGTAATACACGATCAAGAAGAGATTGCTAATCCAATGCTTCATAAGTTCGGAACAAAAATCAGCTCAACAACGTAAATAACGCAATGAATGTTGTTGAACTGTCAAAATGAAACAGATTAGGCTTAATCATTTACCGAAAATGTGTTACGCAATTAGATAGCAGGTGCCGCCAGTAAATTACGACAACGTTACACGTTGGCCTAGCAACCCTATGGTAGTACAGTCAACTGCACATCAGTAGAGAACCTATTATGAAAACCACCCTTACACTATGACAACCGCCGCATTCTGCTACGACATAAAGGCGCTCTTATTTTCAAATTGTTACCTACGGCATCAACCCCAGCATTCTTACACAATGTGCTGCCCGTTAAAATAATTAAATCAACGTTTATTTCATTTACACAATTTTTTTATTTACAGATAATGAAATTACTAAGTTCCACTTGGAGAAATTTAGCTGCAAACGTAAGGAGAACAACTTCGATACCAGTTTTTAGAAGATTTATAAATGTAGCGTTTAGTGACAAATTTTTATTATATACAAATGTTTCCATTTCATTAAGCTTATCGTCGGTAGGTGATCTAATGGAACAGAGTTACGAAATATACATAAAAGAACAAACTAATTATGATTTAAAGAGGTGCTCACACATGGCGTTCTCTGGTGTTGCTGTGGGAATTCTATGTCATCACTGGTATAAAGTTTTAGATAAGTTTATAATAGGAAAAACTGTGGACATGGTTGCAAAGAAATTGGTTCTTGATCAATTTATATTTTCGCCAGTTATGATAGTCACATTTTTTGGAAGTCTTGCCCTGTTCGAACCTGATCCTCTTGAAAATTTCAAGGCAGAAGTGAAAGATAAGTTTATCAGATTGTACCGTGCAGAGTGGATGGTTTGGCCACCAGCGCAAATAATCAATTTCTATTTTCTACCGACGAGATACAGAGTGCTATACGACAACACGATATCATTAGGTTATGATGTCTACACCTCTCAAGTCAAACATAGTAAACCAATGAAAAATGGTTCCGAACTTATTACAAATAAGATCATCAATAACAAATCTTGACAAAGGCTTTTTACTAGTCTATTAAATCATGACTGTGATTGTATTAGTAAGTCAAATAGTTTTAAAATGGCACTTATCGTCAAGATTATCTACACTTGTGGTGTAGTACATCCTCTCAGTTTACTTTTAATTACTTATATACCTCGACATAAGCTTTGCTGTGATAAAACGTTTACCTACGTACAAAAATAGGTACTTAATTTATAATGTTATAGGTAATTATTATGAAACGTTTATGTATTTTTATTGTGTATTTATTGAGAGCAAAATAAATAATCCACATAAGTATTCAAGAATACAACATTTGTTTTTGCTATTATTTTATACTTTACCCTACCCGAACCTGTTGTAAACTAATGAGCTTTTGAATTTTCACTTTGAAGAATCAAAATTACATGTACTTAGTTAATGTATGACCGACGACCGGGGTCGGTGGTTAGGGTTCTCGAAGGCGTATAATTATGGTGCAGCAAACGGACTACACTGAATTCGCCTTGTTAAGATCTCGGGTAAAATTTCTCCAAGAGGAGTCTTACGCTAAATATACTGCTCGATGCGAGAAGCAATAAATAAAGTCTCCTTTATAATTTTGTAAGTACCTAGGTAGGTAAATAATAAAAGGAAATCTGGATACCCTCGCAATAAGGTAACATACTCGAACGGCGAGGATATTTGTAATGCATTTAATATAAAAAAATCAAAGCGCTTTTAGTCCTACTGGTGGTAACAGTGTTAAGTGTTGCGATGGATGACACCCCTTTGTCAAACATTACTCATTCTATTGTCATCACTCAACAGAGTTACAAAAAAATGTTTTTAGAATTTTAGACAGCAACAAAGAAGCCGGTACTGATTGGATACCAGCAAATTTTATAAAAAAATGCGAATTAGGTTTAACATCTCCGCTTTTGCAGCGATCTCTTGACGAAGGCACGTGCCCGTGACAATGCCGCGAGATAGAAATTGTCCCGATCCAAGGGTTCCAAGCTGGATGTATCTAATTACCGGGGCGTATCATCATTTCAGCCGAAAGACGAATAAATGACTTTTGAATTTTGACATCCACTGCTGGACATAGGGCTCCCCCAAGCACCGCCACTTCGACCGGTTCTGTGCTTCTCGCATCCAGCAGATTCCTGCGGCCTTCGCCAGTTCATCGCTCCACCTTGTGAAGGGCGTTCCAACGCTACGTCTTCTGGCGGACGCCACTCCAGGTTCTGTGTGCAATGTGCCCTGCCCACTGCCACTTAAGTTTGGAAATTCTTCGGCGTACCGAAGCGTATCACTACTGAACAACTTTGAGAAGATGCTTGAGAAAATTGTATACGATCATAAGTATTTAAGCTTTTAAGCGGCAACTAAGCGTTGTATACCCTCTTCCCAACACGGCTTCGATGTGGCACAAGTGAATACCAACCTTCTTGAGCTTACCAATTGTGTTGTTACCTGCTGGTATGAACGAAGTAAATAATTTAATGCCTGGGACGTACCTACAGCAAGCAGAAATTTATCTGTGTATTAAGTACTTAATTTACAGATTTCGAAAAAGCGTTTTGCCGGGTAAATTTCTGCTTTCTGATCGAAAACGAAAAGACGTAGGTATTAAGGGGAACTTGCTAAGGTGTATACTCTTACCTGAGAAACCGTTGCGACGGCAAGCTGTAGTTATTGGTAGTTACCGATCTAACTACGTAGCAAGCGCGGGGCCCGTAGCAAATTTTATCGAGGGGCCTTGATCTGCTATGGGTTCTTAAGTATAAAGTAGAAAACAAAAAAAAAACAATACCTACTCAATACGTTTATTTGCCATCAACTTTTAGAAATATGTTGAACATTGTATTACCGGTTGTCTGACGTGGATTGTCTTAGTCGGAAAGGGTCTTACGTATCGCGTTTTTGTGACATCAAGTAAATTCAATATACCACATATTAATAAGTTTTACTTAAAAAATTACGCTCAGGCGGATGTGGGAGGGTTTGGATACGCGGGGCACCCTTTGGCGTGAGGCCTGTAGCTATTGCTACTCTTACTACGTGGTTAATTTGGCACTGCTTCTGGGGTGCCTCAGGGCTCACTGGTATCCCCCCTACTTTATAATATTTATTTATTTGGCATAGCAGTGTTTCCTTCACTCAGGGGGCCTACCACCACCTCTAAAGAAGTACTATTTTAATCTCATTTCAGTGGGGGAAAGAGATGGAGCTATAGGTCCTGTAGAGCTTCATCTCGTTCCCACACTAAAGTAATATTAAAATAATAATGCTTTAGAGGTGATGGTAGGCCCCCTGAACAACTTCTTTTTAAGCCGACGACAAAAAACATTTATGGAAATAAATAATCCCAGTGACTGTCATTGGTCAAACTTAGGTAAAATTATGTATAATTTAAACAATATAAATGTAAATATAAGAAATATAACTGATTCAAGTAGGTAACGAATGCGATGTTATTGTAGGTACCTACGTACTGCTTACACTCTGTGGTTTACACCTAAGTAGGTACATAGACAGTTTTGAAGGGCAACTAACTTGCCCGTATCATGCAAAAATTGTACGTGTTGTTTAGATGGTGCCAGTCAAATTGATGCTTAAATTTTATGGTATGCCACAGGCAATAAACTTGCACCGTGTAAATGTGGCTTTAGGTACACGAGCAAAAAATTATAGAAATAAATAAAAAAGTACATAGTTTCGGTTTTAATCCTTACTAGGTTTTTTTTTTTTTTGACGTTGTGAAATTATCAAATAACTTCTCCCGCTCTGGGCGGAGCGGGAGGGTGTGTCAGCCTTTAACTGACTAAAACCCACCCGTGTTCCTTCCGTTGCCTATGTGCCGGGGCCGCGATATCCCTTTCGGACAAACCCGCAGCCCCAGCAGGAATCCTTACTAGCTAACATACGAAACAATGCACTGAATATTAATTCAAGGGTAGGGTAGAATTTACTAAAAATCGGCAGATTTTCGTTTTAGAACAGTAGGTGTCTAACTGACACTGCCGCGCCGGGGTTGCGAGTTGTCCGAAAGGGATATCGTGGCCCTGGCACACAGGCAACGGAAGGAACACGGGTGGGTTTTAGTCAGTAAAAGTCTGACACGCCCTCCCGCTCCGCCCAGAGCGGGAGAAGTTATTGATAATATCCCACCCTCAAATAAAAATAAAAAAAAGATACACAAGCAAATCCAGACCTATCAGTTATAATATTAATCAATTAATCCTTATTTCATTTCACTACCACACTGTTTCGATTTCTACTGGCTTTCTACTTGGGGGTCATAAAAGCCTCCTCCATCTGCGAACTTCTTTTACTAGCTCGCAGATTGGTGATGACGCTCCGAACTACAGAATCCTCGAATATTCTCTCTGGCCAAGACTCCGATCGCCTCCTGTGACCGTGTCCAAACGTGTCAGTTGCATTCCTTGGAATTCTACTGGATCTAGGAGTGCCTCGGTGTGAAACAACTGATCTGCGCTTGCTGTCCTTAAGACCAAGTATTGACGTTAGCAGTTTGTCCAATGCTGCTATGTCATCTACATTCGAAGGTTTGGGTCCAGTAGGAGTGCTAACCCCGGAATTCAGCTGACTTGACAGCAATGAGATTGGTTTCCTCGATAGGCCGAGAGTGTAATTAACCTGTAACATTAAAATATAATTAGCACGGCCGTGCCTAAATTGATTTTCCCGTTAGATAATGCAAACCTACGTCAGTATTCTGTTATTGGCCTCACGTTCGTGAATATTCGTGACTTTGTTATACTTACCTACTTGGATCTTTTTAGTAAATTTCACGACTATGTAATATTTTTTAAAGGTTTCTGGTCAGTTACAAGCTAATTTGGTTCTAATTCAATGTCCTTGAAAATACAATACAGGTTTACCTACCTATAGATTTTGCAATAAGTCGTTTTTATTGTAGACTAGCTTTTGCCCGCGACTTTGTCCGCGTAGAAGTCGAAAATGGCTCTAATTGGATTTTTTATTGGTTTTTAACGTTTTTATCTTTGTTATAACGTATAAATTATTATGTTGAAATTTTTGAATGCTTTCTATACTAATAATATAAAGAGGAAAGATTTGATTGTTTGTTTTTTTGCATTGAATACGCTCCGAAACTACTGAACCGATTTCTTAAATTATTTCACTGTTCCCTACACCTGTTGTCTACACTATCCCCGGGTGACATAGGCTATATTATATTTTCAAAAAAATTAGGGATCCTTACTAAAACTCCAATAATGTAACCCAAGGTGTAAAAAAAATACCAAAAATGTAGGTAGCTAGGTATGTACATAGGTAGGGTAGGTAGGGAAGTAGGTGCGCCGCACACTGGTCCACTTTGGCAAAACTATAGACATAGGAATCGATGTGAGTCAGTGTATATTTTGAGTTGTTTTTTTTTTCGTATTCCTCTTTTGATTACAAACAACTTTTTTTAGTAGCGTTTTTAAAAAAAAACTTACTATTTCCGAGATTTTTTTTTTTTTGGGTTTTTTTTGTATGGGAGGGTATGTAATGCGTGTGTGGGGCAAAATAAAACTTTGTAGGTATTCAAGAACACGTCATTCTCAAACAGAAATGACAAAGAAATGTTATTGTATCCTTGCCGCTTTTCGAGCTACGGGCGCTCAAAGATTAGAAAAAGAAAATATATTTTGTTTCCATTTTAAAAGACTTACTGACAATGAAATCTGAAAATGACGTTCAAGATAAGTTTAATTTTAAACATCGCAGCACCCAACACTCATTAAAATGTGTTTATGATATTTTAATTTAGCAGAATCTTGAACATGACCTTACACTATGTGACTTTAGGAATAATACTAATAAATACTCGATTATGTTCCTAGAACTTTTGGCAAACTGAGGCTCAGTGCAATAAAACATGACGTCATCATTATGGAATGTGAGGCTTGCAACTACAATAGATGAGTCATTAGCATATTGATTTCTGATTGGTTCATATGTTTGGCTCATGCCACATACAACTTGCCGTGAGAGAAGCAGCTTTCCCGCAAGTCTACTCCCGCTATCTTAAGAGTTTGACCTTGAGCTTTGTTTATGGTCATTGCGAAGCAGACTTTGATGGGAAACTGCACTCTCTTGAATTCAAAGGGGTAATTTGATGGTGTTAGGGGAATCCTAGGAATAAATACAGACCTCTGCAAAGCTTAGAAACCTTCAAATGCAGTACTAATATAGTACGGTGACTTTCGAGACATTCCAATTATAAAGAGTATTTGCATTGCACCAAACTTTTATGTGAGTTCAACCTTTTTTGAATAAAATCGGATTGAGATTTCAAACATGTGTCAAAATAAAATGTAATTTAAATCAAAAGCACTAAGGAGTATTGATATCAACTTCGAAGCAAATCACACCCAAAATAACTTTCTACCCCTATTTAACCCCGTTAAGGAATTAATTTCAATAAAATACGAAATACATGGGTCCATCAATTCTATTAAAGAATGTTTATGCAAAATTTGAAGTAGATTGGACCAAGGAATCACGTTGTCCCATACAGACTTAGCCCCCCTTTTTCACCCCCTTAGGGGTAGAATTTCGGAAAATCCTGTCTTATCGGATGCTTACGTCATACAAAGAACACACCCTCCAAATTTCAGGTCTTTACGATCAGCGGTTTAGGCTGTGCGTTGATCCGTCAGTCAGTCATTCAGGACAAAGCATTTTATATGTATAGATAATTTTCGTCTCATAATACTTACCTACCTACTGCATTTAATAACATAATTATTTGAAATAGGTATCAATTGCGAATAGGCAGAACTCCGATAATGTTTTGCTGTTAAATCTTTTATCTAACTCGAAACAATCTCTGAAGGTTGCGCATCGCACCATATCACACGCCATTTAGATAATATTGCATGGAGATAAGGTCCAGTTCTGACTGTAGGAGTTGTGACGAAGCGAATAAAAAAAAAAAACAATAAACGATCACAACGAAATAACGACTAGTTTGATGACTTCATCTCGTCAAACATCTTTGAAAATCTAGGCTGAGTCTTACCTAGAATTATTTTTCATTCTATGTTCTTTCTTACTAAATAATTTAAGAAAGGGGTTGCATAATCAATTTACAACGTTCGCACTTCTGCGGCACAGGCCTCCTCTCTCTCATCGTTCACCACGCGGGCTCAGTGTGGGTTGGTGGATGTCATAAGTTTTGGTAGGTACTAGGACATTCCGGATTCCACACGATGTTTTCCTTTACCGTTTTGAGATCAGCGGGATTTTTTTTTTAACTTTTTTTTTTTTATTGCCTGCCTGGGTTGGGACCCGAGACCAACGACACGTAAGCTGGGGTGGCCCAGTCCTGCCGGCGTTGCGAGTTGTCCGAAAGGGATATCGTGGCCCCGGCACACAGGCAACGGAAAGAACACGGGTGGGTTTTAGTCAGTAAAAGTCTGACACGCCCTGCCGCTCCGGCCAGAGCGGGAGAAGTTATTTGATAATTTCCCAACCTCAAAAAAAAATACGGGTGGCCCAGTGGTTAGAAAGACTGCTTTATAATATTACCTCATCAGCGAAGTGACTCTGATAGCTCATTCTCTTCACTTTTCTATAGGTCTCATCATCCAATGCTTCTTCGACAGCTGCTTCTAACTTCTCCCTTATATCCTCATCGGTTTCGTGATTGAGATCTTCCAGCACCAGTCTAAGAGAAAATGGCTTTAGGACCTGCGTACATTTACCTAATTCTACTAGGGGAACTTTCTACTTGCTAAAAGGTAATCCACTAGCACAGGGATCACCAATTAGTATAATTGAGGGTTTTCGGTTTCCGTTTGAAAAAATTATAATATGATTGTCGCGCTTCGTTTGGTAGACGATCACTAGCAACCAAGATGTAATATTAGAATTTAAAAAAATAAAAAATGATTTGAAAACGTAAAGAAACCTGAGTATATTTTTTATTAAGTAATATATAAATATTTTGTAATGAAGAAAAATAACAAAGTTAATTAGTAATTTTATTGTAAAATAGGTTAATTTTTTCTTTGAACTAATAAGTCTGAAGGGAATGCGCGGACTATTTGAACTTTTCTTTGAGACAAAAGGGGAAGCGCGTGTTAAATTAAGTTACCTACTCATAAAAATGATTTTAATTAGTATCTGTAGATTAAATTTTTGTTATTAATTAGGTCTGCGCAAAATATGTCGGCGGCGCGCGGCGGTCTGGATCCGGACCGCGGTCCGCCATTTGGTTATTCCTGCACTAGCATATAGGAAGAACCTGCAAGAGGTACCTTTTTTTTTTTTTTTTTTTTTTTTTTGGATGGGAAATCATCAAATGACTTCTCCCGCTCTGGGCAGAGCGAGAGGGTGTGTCAGACTTTTACTGACTAAAACCCACCCGTGTTCCTTCCGTTGCCTGTGTGCCGGGGCCGCGATATCCCTTTCAGACAAACCCGCAACCCCAGCAGGCATTGGTCTTTCGACCCCGTCGGTTGATGCTGACATCTCTTTGAGGCGCGCGTGGAACACAACGCGCCGTCGACACGGGCCTGGTCCTGATCGGACGGCGAGCTGCCCATTGCTCACCGTCCGCAGGCCCGCGCCTACGGTGGCCGGAAGTCGGCTCTTGACTCCCGACGCCCGGGGCGTCTCCTGCGGCGACTAGGGCCGCGAGGGCGTGCAGCTTGCATCTCCCTCGCGCGCTCCGCCTCCTCCTTCGCGAGCATAACTGCTTCGCAGAAGGAGGTGACGGCCTCCCATGCACTCTCGCTCCGAACCATGGCCTGAACCAGGGCCGGACGCGAGAGATCGCCGCCGCCGATCGCCTCCGTGAGGACACGGCGGTGCTCCGCCCAAGCCGGGCAGACCTCCACCGTATGCTCCACCGTGTCCTCCGGGCGATCCACACAGTGGTGACACCCGGGCGTTTCCTCCCGCCTTACGCGGAACAGGAACCTCCCGAAACATGCAAGAGGTACCTAGTCCTATCTCCTTAGAGTCGAGAGATCCTCTACAAGTTTCATTTGTTACATCATTCAACAAACAAGTTTATTAAAACACATCACGCCTGTAATCTCCAAAGTGTTTAGCAGAAGTATATTACAGAGCACTCCCCCATTTCTCCAGTCCAAAAGTCTAATGTAATAGGGGCGAGCCTTTTTAAACACATATGGTTAGTCCTTTATTATGCAATTTGCGTTGTTTACTACGAACACGACCGTAGTAATAAAGTAATTAAACCTACTTATCTTACAATGTTTCACATCTGACCCACGCTATCGAGACCTTCCTAGCAAACCATTGAAGAGATAAGCAACGCCTGAACCTACACTCAAAACAGTTGCAAAAATCTTAACAGAGAAGACAAGATATTACCTAGTACCTATTAATATTTCTGTGATAAGTAATTGGCAAACTGTCATACAATAGTTCAAATCATGTGAAAAGTTACACGTGGATACCACCCTACCAGCTATCCACTAGTCAGCCAAGTTTATTAGACAACTGAGGCAGTCGTGGGTGACGTCATTTGCAAATAAGTATTTCAGGGACTTGAACGGAATTATAAGAAGCGGCTGGGCTGCATTCCACTCAGGGATATTATTTTAATGTGGGAAAAAGATGAAGCTCTACAGGACGTATAGCTCCATCTGTTTCCCCCACTGAAGTAAGATTAAAATAATACTGCTTTAGAGGTGGTAGGCCCCCTTTTCTCTAACTATGTTGGTCGGCTAAAATAATGAGTTCTTACTCAGCTCGTTCGTCATCTTCCGCCTTATGCAAGTTAGCTCGGTTAGCTTCCCTAGCCACTTTGATGTCCTGCTCCCAGAACCGTCTGAGGTCCGGACTTGACGTGTATGGTGCCGCCACCTCTTTGATCTTCAGGAATATGATGGCCGTTATGAATATGCAGATCACGTTCACTATGGTTAGGCAGCAGCTTACTATGCCTAGGCAAAAAGGAAAGGGGGTTAAAGGTAAGTAAATAATAAAGGTTTATGGTAGACCTGAAAAGCGCCTCCAGTGCGAAGAGTGGCTCTGCTGTCAGTTGTAGTAGTGTAGCTTCTAGTTTTTCATGGTCGACAGTTCCCTACAGACAGTTGTTCATCCAGGTATAAGCAAATTTTATTTCAGATTTAATTGGTTCATGCATTCTTCACCATCAAAGAAGTTCATATCTAACCAGTTTCAAAACAAAATCCCGTGAACACGATGGCCATATCTGTTACCAGCCCGGTTCTATAGCCGCCGAGCGCTGCAAGCAAGAATAGTTCTTACGGCGGTTAGATATGAACTTCTTCGATCGTACATACCTACTTTGCTGTATTAGAAACACTGATCGAACAAGATGACTCTAACTAACAGGCGTTTATCGGTTTGTTTGTTTGGTTAATCAATAGTTTATTTACTGAGACCTACATAGGCCTTGTGGGATTTAGTTGCCCTATATACGGTTACTGCTTATAAATAGGAGATAATAGAATTATTCAAGCAAAAACCAATCATATTTACCATTAACAGCAAACTCAATCGGAAGATAATCGTGGTACAAGGGCGTATAGGATGTATTACCGATGTACATTTCACCATTTATATGGGGAATCTTGACTCCAGGGTATAGCAGCCATATGCACGCCAAGGCCCAATATAATCCCTGAAATAATATAGCAGCATATGACTTTTTCTGGTAAGAAGAACTGAACTGGCATTATTTCCCCGAAGGAGTAAGCAAGAGGTGTCTAGAAGACACATATTTCGCCAGTTTTGTTTAAGTCCCAAATAGTGTCCGACCGAAACTGGTTTTTACGACCTAAACTGAAACCGAATTTCGGCAACGGGCTCAGTTTCGGCCGAAAGCGAAACCGAAACTTCCTCACAAGGATCATGTTTTGAGGGAAAAATATAGAAAACGTTATTATAATCAGTCCAGTTTTTTTTTTAATCTTTAAATCATATAGCTATCCAGTCTTCGACATTTTCACTTATTCATAATCAACATAACAACCCCTCATTTAAGAAAAAAATAAAATTGCGACTTAAAATACTTAAAATAGGTGAGGTGTTTATTGTCTTCGTTGCTTGAAAAATGTCTTCGTCGCTTGGATGGAATTTCCCGCGCCGAATATGACCGAGCACAGCGCGAGAACTCCCGAATGCAGTTTCGGTTTCGGTCGTAGTTTCGGCTGGTTTGCCGCCGAAACCGAAACTAAACCGAAACCCGTATTTTTGCCGAGACTCGACCTAAACCGAAACCGAACATTCGGTCGGACACTAGTCCCAAATAAAACAGGTCGACGCTTTTACCGTCAACTGAATACAAATCACTACAATCACTACAAATCTGGGGATCGAAGTCAGGATTCATTGTTAAATGGTCGCGATTTCGTCTACTGCACCAACGAGGTACTCAATGAGCAGTCAGAATACTTACACAATTGACTACAGGTGGCAACAAAGAGGCTGAAATAGCTATACCGATGAGCGGTCCTGCACTGCCCTGAAGTAAGGCCAGTGCTACCCCTGTGCCTGACGTCAGAGCCCACAGCACAGCCATCCATAGAGAACGAATGTTACCTCTAAAAACAAACCTTCATTCAGTACCTGTGCCTAATTCTCAAAAGCGTTTCAAGATTGTTTTGCTTACCTACTTAAACGTTTCATAATATTAGTAAGTACTCTGAAAACTTAACTCTAGGGACAAGTTTACTTGAAAGAATTTCATGATTTAATATTTTATTATTTAGCTTTCAAAGTTATTAATATTGACGAAGACATCATTCGAGTAATCAGGCATTGTTGTAATACTTACCGTCCCTTCATTTCTTCCGTAGGCCAGTCCCCAAATCCCCAAGGCATGTCAGTACTCCCCAGAATCAATCCGAATATGAACCCAAACAGCAGAGAAACCAACATTCCTACGACCAGACTCTCGAAGCCACTCCTGACTAGGCTCCAGTCGGCTATGATGACCCCGAATGTGATGGACATTACGGGTGCCATGAGAGGGGAAACCAACATGGCCGCCACAATATTCGAAGCATTGTTTTCCACTAGACCTAGGGCTGCGAGGGAACTGAAACATAATTAACGTTACCATACTTTATTAGCTAGTATACTTAAAATTAAAGTGAACTGTAATAAAAAAATATGCCGTGGTGCCAACTCCGTCATAATATTGATATTTCTAAAAATGACTTTTGAAGATTTTTGTGATAATACCTAACGCGAGCCAGCTATCTAATTACGTAACATAATTTCGTAACCGATTACGACTAATCTGTTTCATTTTGACAGTTCGGACATTCATTGCGTTATTTTCGTTGTTGAGCTGACTTTTTTTCGAACTTATAAAGCAATGGATTAGCAATCTGTTTCAAAACGATTCAGATTCTGATTGATCATGTATTACGCAATTACGGTACCTACTGATTACAGATTACCTACATTGATATAGGTCTCAACTATATATCTATTGCAAAATGGCTGGTGCAGTGCAAAGGGTCTTTTTCCAGTCAACGAGACAGCGATTGGTCAATCAACTTTAGATGGACTGCTAAATCTTTGGTACCATCTCCTTTTTCCAGTCAACGAGACATCGATTGCTCAGTCAACTTTAGATGGACTGCTAAATCTTTGCTACCATCTCCTTTTTCCAGTCAACGAGACAGCGATTGCTCAGTCAACTTTAGATGGACTGCTAAATCTTTGCTACCATCTCCTTTTTCCAGTCAACGAGACAGCGATTGCTCAGTCAACTTTAGATGGACTGCTAAATCTTTGGTACCATCTCCTTTTTCCAGTCAACGAGACAGCGATTGCTTAGTCAACTTTAGATGGACTGCTAAATCTTTGGTACCATCTCCTTTTTCCAGTCAACGAGACAGCGATAGGTCAGTCAACTTTAGATGGACTGCTAAATCTTTGCTACCATCTCCTTTTTCCAGTCAACGAGACAGCGATTGCTCAGTCAACTTTAGATGGACTGCTAAATCTTTGGTACCATCTCCTTTTTCCAGTCAACGAGACAGCGATTGCTTAGTCAACTTTAGATGGACTGCTAAATCTTTGGTACCATCTCCTTTTTCCAGTCAACGAGACATCGATTGCTCAGTCAACTTTAGATGGACTGCTAAATCTTTGCTACCATCTCCTTTTTCCAGTCAACGAGACAGCGATTGCTCAGTCAACTTTAGATGGACTGCTAAATCTTTGCTACCATCTCCTTTTTCCAGTCAACGAGACAGCGATTGCTCAGTCAACTTTAGATGGACTGCTAAATCTTTGGTACCATCTCCTTTTTCCAGTCAACGAGACAGCGATTGCTTAGTCAACTTTAGATGGACTGCTAAATCTTTGGTACCATCTCCTTTTTCCAGTCAACGAGACAGCGATAGGTCAGTCAACTTTAGATGGACTGCTAAATCTTTGCTACCATCTCCTTTTTCCAGTCAACGAGACAGCGATTGCTCAGTCAACTTTAGATGGACTGCTAAATCTTTGCTACCATCTCCTTTTTCCAGTCAACGAGACAGCGATTGCTCAGTCAACTTTAGATGGACTGCTAAATCTTTGGTACCATCTCCTTTTTCCAGTCAACGAGACAGCGATTGCTTAGTCAACTTTAGATGGACTGCTAAATCTTTGGTACCATCTCCTTTTTCCAGTCAACGAGACAGCGATAGGTCAGTCAACTTTAGATGGACTGCTAAATCTTTGCTACCATCTCCTTTTTCCAGTCAACGAGACAGCGATTGCTCAGTCAACTGTAGATAGACTGCTAAATCTTTGTCAAAACCATTTTATATAAGCGTGATGATTGTAACAAGCATTTACAGTTACAACGTACATACAATCTAGCGGTCTATTAGAAGGCAGCATTTTCAGCTGATTGTAATGACGATGTTTAACTTACTCAGCAGTTATAATTAGCGTTAGGTAATCGAAGGACAGCTCTCCCCCGCTTCGCACTCCGTCGACAACTTGCTTGACAGTTAGTTTAGATCTGATAGATTCTACGAAGCTTCTCCAACGCGTAGCGTCTTCTGACTTTTGTCTACGAGAAAGCAGTAGGTAGATATTAGAACAGATACCCGAAGTGGAATTGAATTGAGGAAGGTAACTAGAAATGGTGTTACTTACAGAGCTGAGTCTTCAGTGATTTGCTCATTCGGTGTAGCAGAGTGTACCACGGTACAGGGGAGTACACTGCAAAGAAACTTGGTTTAGGTAGTTCAGTCGCTAGGTAATGGTCGAACTTTGTTTTATATTATGTAACTCTTTCCTGATTCAAGAATTAATAATCTAAATAAAGATTAACTTCTCAATGGTACAATGGCGGATCATCTGATGTTACGGGTTGCAAATTCAAATGCGGTTCCCACTTACCAATACCTAATTGTTTGTATCCAACAAATAAGTATTTTATGGCTCCGTTATGCCAGATTAGGGTCAAGATATATTTGTATACAGGTACCTGCTAGCTCATGCAATGCAATACATTTGTAATTACTCCAGTCCTACGTCACAGAATAGATATGTACCTACCTTGTAACTAAGACAATGCTATTAAATACAGACAAGCAGAGAATTTTGTGTTGGCTGTACTGCTTTGTGAGGATATGGATATGGTCGGTCGTGTTACCTGACAATAGATTTGCATCGCACGCCGATGCCGAGCTGCGTGAGACAGTGCAGCATCGTCTCACATTGATCGCCAGTTGGCAAAGGGAATAATATCTCGAAATAATTGCCCGTTTTGTCACTTATCCAAACCACGTGCTCCACGTGTAACTTGCTGAGTAATTCTTGAAGAATCTGCATACAATGTTTGCTATTTTACACTTTTGTAATTATTATTCTTGCATCGGGGTGAAATGATGAGGGAGCTATCTACAGTGCGTTGGTGCTTTGTAACTTTTTTAATGATTAAAGTACATAAGTCTTCGATTTTATTAATTATCGTAGAAAAAGGGCTCTTGTTGGTATTGTGTGATGGCTATTCCGTAGCTCCATTGAACTACCAGTTAAGGAAATATAAAATATAATGCGAGCCAAGAATGCATGAGATGCTAGTAAGGGCCAAGAATTTCCTATCCATTAGCATGGTCCGAATTTCTGTTAAATAATTATGAATTAGTTAATGAACATTTTAATGTTGAATATGACGACATTTTTTTAGTGCAACAAGACCAAAATATTTTGCAAATAAATAGGGATGATGACAAAAAAAATGTTTTGTCTGTCCCGTAGGATATTAAAAAATATGGGACAAGTATTTTTTCTTTTTTTACGTAATCAAAAGATTACGGCGATACATTGAGTTGAAATGTGCTATGACGTCACGAGTATGAAGATTTTATACTTACTTGTGACGTAGCAACCCCCACTCTCCAACTTTAATGCGTTATATCTAAGTCATTTTTTGTTAATGTGATAACCGACAGTCCCGCAAAAAATACGCGCGAACTTTCCTTTAGGGACCGCGTAGCGCGGCGTAATTTGACCCGGGCTGACCCCGCTCACAAAAAACAAGCACTTACATTTTCCATAGTAAAAACTTCGTCACTTTCGTCAATGTTTTCCAAAGGCTCATTATATCCCTCATTATAGTAATGTTGCGTTAAATGTATAGGAATGCTTCGCGACTTCTTATTCCTTAACTCGACAGCTACTCGAGCCGGCTTCAGCGCAGTATCTCCGACTGGTATTAAATCTTTTGGCTTCCCAAATCTTAGAATATGTTCATAATTACTTGAAGGTATGTAGACGACAAAAATGACTCCGGAAGGCATGTTTACTGCACTTGAGTCGTGTGGACGGGTGACTGAAGGTGTCCCGATGTCTCACGGAACTAAACGAGCCGTTTAGCATATGGGCGACACTTAATTAAAGGCTTAGTTAAACAATTAACGCGTCGAAGCGTGATCATGTTGTCGCATTCGATTACGGCGTGGGGTGTTAAGTTCTAAACACATCTATCTAGGTAGGTATCTATCTACCTATAGGGGGCGTTAGAGCCTGCATAGTCTAGGCATGTGTATGCTATTAATGTCTGTTGTTAATGTACTTAATAATGTGGAGGGATGTTCTTAAATATTAATAACCTACATGCTCGTTCGCTCGCTTAGTATGCAGTGTAGTCTGCGGCTAAAAATAGGCCAAGTGCTGAGCATGTTCCATTCTCGAGTATGTAGACCACTCAATTACCTGTTTACCTCAAGCAAGTAATATCGCCAAATTAATCAAAACAGGTAAATATTTGACAGCTATTTGCGACGTTGACAACTTTTAGGATAAACGCTCTTAATAATTTTCCACAATAATGGAAGGTTTTCTGTATAGTCTGAGGTAAATAATAAAAAAAGCATTGTTTAAAAAAATATCTTTTATTAAAATAAATAAATAATTATTCTCTATCTCTAAAATGGATACAAAAATAACTTATACTAGGTACTTAATTAATAAATTCAACAGAATTAGTGCATTACACATCGTAAGACTTATTATGTAAAAGTACTCCACTCTTTGAATTTACTGTGTAACTTAGCGATGGATCTATAGTGGGATACTGAGGTTCAGGTGCTTGTACAGATTCACTCTTTTCGAATCCTAAATTATAATAACTATGGTCTAAATCTTCTATGTTATGTGTGTAGTTTACTTTATTGCCACGGTCAATCTCCAAAATCTTTGTGCTATCACTATCGCCCGTTTTGCTGGTTTGTGTCTCGAGGTCTGCTGCTTTTTCCATGTCTAATGGGATGTAGATGTCTTCTAATCTGTAAAAAGTATATGATATTAGCACGTTCAGTGCCGGGTGCCCTTCTGGAGGCTACCCTCCAGGAGGGCTCCCGGCACTGAACGTGCTACGCATCCCATATGCGACTTGAGTGTAGACTCAAGTCGCATATGGGATGCCGGGAGCTCATTTTAAATGTAGGTTTTTCTTAGCGAATTTCGCATTATAAACTGTGAGAATGAAATCTGCCGTTCGATTCTGTAAAAATATCACCGTGAAACTTAGGTGAAGTGAGCGTGAAGTGAGCTGTCAATAGTGTTAATCCCTAGCATCCTGCCGGTCGATTCTGTGGCTGTGACAGCTCACTTCACGCTCACTTCACGCTCACTTCACGCTCACTTCACGCTCACTTCACGCTCACTTCACGCTCACTTCACCTAAGCTTCACGTTAATATTTTTACAGAATCGACTGACTGTTGTATATTCTAACGAGATTTCAAACCTAATGCTGGTGACACTCCTTGAGGATTAACTTTAGCGCACACGTAATGGCGGTGGCCCTGCTGGAGTCAACTTACAATATGTATGGCGGCATGGCGTGTGAGCTGTATGAAAAATTGGTGGAGTCGAAAGTGAGGCCTAATAATATAACTGGCATAGTAGCAGCAAAGTAAGTGGCTCGTGGCACTAGGGTGAAATATTGTAAGCTTATATTATGGTACATTATATACATATACATTGACATTATTGAAAATAACATAAAAAATAACATGATTACTTTGTAAAGTATTATATTATTTTATTTATTGTGAATGTCAGGACTATGTGGTTTTTTTAATCCTTCTCTGCTCTGTTTTAATGATGATCTGGCAGTTTGAGTAGTTGATGCGGCCTATCCTAGTGTCTTTTGACTGGACAGGTCCACTCAAATCTGTGTGGTTCTTTCCTTAAGAGGGTTTATCCTAAAAGTTGGCAACGTCGCAAATATCTGTCAAATATTTACCTGTTTTGATTCTCAAAGCAAAATTACTGAATAGAATGAAGAAATGTGGCTAACTAGCGAACACGAGACAACAACATTAATAATGTATTGCAATTATAACATTGAATTTGATGGTGTACTTGTTTTAGGTGTAAAAAACGCATTTGGAAAGTTTCCAAATAGTTTTTTTTACATCTATAACTAAACATTCGGTGTTACGATATGAATTATTGCATTTCATAATCATTATTCTAGTTCGCTAGTTAGCCACATTTTTTATTTCCACACAGTAATATTGCTAAATTAATCAAAACAGTGAAATCTTCGACATCTATTTGCGACGTTGCCCACCTTCAGAATAAACGCTCTTAAAAGGCCATTTCAGACAGTAATCTACATGGTCCTCATATGGCCTGACCAAGATTATGTCTGGACTTTAAAAGAGACTGCGACCTGTGAGTTTATTTCGGCCTTTCTTCTCAGAGTACTCAGATAGGAAACGCCGACCTCATCTAGTTTTATTTTTTATTTTTTATATGCCTTGTAAAACTGATTCCGATATCTTATTTACAGAATAAACAATTTCTTTTTATTTCATTTCGGTGTTCAATAGTTTCGATCTATACGATTCGTATTTTATTTATTTATTTTACTTTTTCTGCCAATTACGTTAACTAAAGATAAAATTAGACATATTCATACACTCATCTCACAGAACTCCAGGCATAATGACATGATCGTCTTCCATTCATCCGCGAACACATCACAGTCAGGTTAAGTGTTCAAGAGAGTGTTGAGCGCGGAGAGACCTAATGTATGCGTATGTACCTCAGAATTTCCTAAGAGGAATACTAAGAAAATATCGTCCCTACTTCCCTAGAATATGAGCCTCTACCACCATCAACAAAACTGAAGACATAATGGCCTATGATATCAATGTTCAACATATCAGAATATCTTTTGAAAAAATAAGAGAGCTTTCGCGGATTTCAGATGGTGATTATCAAGCACCTAATTTTTGTCTAGACAGGCTGGTCTTTGGGACCAAAAGTAGGTTCTGTCGAGTAGTTTTACTTACTGTGAATTGGTGCAATATCCATCTATATTTTGTGCCCTCAGCTGCTTGATGATCGTTGGCCGTCTCCGGAATGTAATTGTGCTATTGTCTACTAGTCCAGGACTGGGATTTGTAGCAGTAGTTGGAAATACTTGTTCTTCATTACATTCTTCTTTTGCTTCTGATTGTCCGTCATACCATTTGCTGCAAAGAATAATTAAATAGTCATCACCTGTTTTTACTTTTCGAGATTTCCGAATTTAAAATACATTATCTTAAAAGCTGTTTGTACATGAACATGAGACATGAGTCATGAGTAACGTGACCATTTATTTTTTGACTCAAAACGGGACATCGTTTTATTTATATCAGTTAGTAGGGCCGATTCACAAAGGAAACTCAATTTTGAAAATACCAGCCTAGGTTCTCAATCAAAAGAAAAAATCCTTTTTTATTTATGAAAATTATTTATTACACAAAAAATAAGAAAAAAAATCTGTCTTTTTTACATTTGTCAGCAGAACAAATTTGTTTTAATACAGCTTGTGATGATTTTAAGTAAGAAGTACAACAACTTAGTTATCAACATCGCCATAAAGACCGGAACCTGTATCTGGGTTCTTTCAGTCGTCCACAATTTATCATTAAAGACTCTTTCTATTGGTGCATTTGTGCCGGGCAGATATAAAATATATTCTATTAAAATACAAAAGTTTTAGGTTGTTGTTGTTGTGGAAGTGTTTGAAAACTTCCACCCAACGATGGTTTCTAAAAACGCGACAATTTTGCGTACACAGGTTTTTTTTCAGAAAAAGGGACGATCCCGTTCAAAACGGGACGTATGGTCACGTTAGTCATGAGAGACAAACTTAGCTCGACGGTAAGATTGGGTGATACGTGATACCACGCATTATAATAACCTAGATATCGATTGCGTTATCATTATCCCTTTGAGATCCATAAGAAGTGAGTGATCCTTCTCTAAAAGATAGCCCAATAACCGCAAAGAATTTTAAGATTTAAACACGTTCAGTGCCGGGAGCCCTCCTGGAGGGTTCACCTAGTCACATATGGGATGCCACGAGGGCCTCGTGGAGGGCTCATTTTAAATGAAGCTTTTTCTTAGCGAATACAGCTTGTGTTCAAGTGGATGCCATTTACACTGACTTTCGAAAGGCTTTCGACAAGGTTGATCATGAGTTGCTACTAAATAAAATTTCATTTAACGGTATACGTGATGATTTGCTCCGATGATTCTCTTCATATGTCATGAACAGAACTCAAAGGGTCGTAGTTAACGGTTTTAGATCTGCTATAACTATTAGTGTAACTTCCGGTGTACTTCAGGGTTCTATTCTGGGTCCCCTTTTATTTATCTTATTTATAAACGACATTGACACTTGTTTTCAAAATTCTAAAGTCCTGCTCTATGCGGACGATCTTAAAATTTATAGGCCTATCAAGAATTTGCAAGAGAGCAGATTATTACAGGAAGATCTAGATCGCTTCAGTGACTATTGCAGGTACAATAAATTGCAACTGAGTCTGTCTAAATGCTGTTGTATCAGTTTCACGAAGAATAGGAATCTTCTCAAGCACCCTTATTCTTTAGCTAATACTACACTAATAAGGGTGTCCCTCTTTCGAGATCTTGGTATTCTCCTCGACGATAAACTTCACCTTGATGCACACATTAACAAAGTTGTAAATAATGCCTATCGGTTGTATGGTTTTGTAATGAGATCTGCGAAGGAGTTTGTGCGCCCCTCTACCTATTTATATATGTATAAGTCTCTGATCAGATCACAGCTCGAGTATGCAGTGCCGGTGTGGAATCCCTTTTACAATAAGTATTCGGAAAGTATTGAAAAGGTTCAAAAAAAGTTTCTAAAAGCCATGCATTACCGTTGCTTCCACACAGTTTTATCTTATGAATATTTGCTTAAGAAGTATAAATTACTTGGTCTAAAATCAAGACGCACTCTCCTAGAGACAACATTTTTGTTTGATTTGTGTAGCAATGTATATGACTGTATTGATATCCGTAATAAAATAAGTTACATAGTTCCCAGAACGACAGTATGCCGCGGGGTGCGCGCACGGCCAATGTTTGCTGTTACCTCTTGTCGCAGTAACGCAGGTATGCGGGCACCTCTGCGTCGACTAACTAATAATTACAACAAGAAATTCGATCATATCGATATGTTTGCTCTTTCTGCTGGTAGATTCAAAAATATTATATTCAAAACACTTAGTCACTAGTAATTTTAATTAAGATTTGCATGATATGTTTTTCTTTATTTTTGTTTAACTATTTAGCACAAAAAATGTTTTCTTAAATTATTATAGTTTGGTTTTAGTTTAAATAGCATAGTTTGTAAAGATTATTTTTTATGTGTATTCCGTTTTTTCTTTTTTTACGTAATCAAAGATTACGGCAATACATGTTTAAGTGTTTATTTGGGGTAATATTTACAAGTGGGTCCATAACAACTTATGACTAAATAAAAATAGCAAAATTATATATTATATTCTAACTTAACTAAAACTATTCAAAAACTAAAATACAGCATCGTAAAATTTATCCGCATCGCTGTCGACTGGTAATGTACCCAAGAGACTGGCCGCATTGCCACGTTGTATGGCAATGCTTAGCCTCTGCCCAAAGTAAAAACCAGCTCTTGGGTCACGGGAAGTGTCAAATAGCCGTTTTGAAATTTCATTAAACAGGCCATGAGCACTCGGACCCCACGGCCCGAGGGTTTCGACCCCAAACGGCTCGAAAATATAATTACCTGTAAGGTTATTATACTTACGCCGCTTGAGGTTTTCTGCAGCCGCAGCAGCAGCACCAGCACAGCACGCCGAGCCAGGAAGATGGGATGGCGCAAGAGTGTCGACACAGGTTGCATCCCACACTAAAGGCCTACCCACCTTCCATGGAGATAAAGACATACCGTCCGGTCTCTTGTCATCGTCGCGTGCCAAGCCATTGGGTTCTAATATAGCTGGAACGCCGGCGGTGACAAGAGCTCGTCGGATGATGTCGTTAATGTTCGCGTGCCGCGCTAAGCGACCTGCACTTCGGCTGCAAGACAGGCCGTGATGTCCGAGACTGTTGACAACTTCGCCACAGTGACAGCGATGAGGAGAACAACAAGGAGCTCCTAGTCGTAGGGAAGCAGCGAGGCGGAAGGTATTGTCGTCGAACAGAGTGCCTATGTTCGACGACGGTAGTGCGTGAAGCCACAGACCCGATTCCCACTTACCCACAGCCAGCAAGCGCGCACGCTCCACAGTGGTAGTAGACGTATTGAGTAAATTGTTCTGTACTACTCTGCAGAGCGGCTCATCCCACCGTCTTTGGGAAGATGGATGATCGGGTAGATCTGTTTTCGGGCAAGCGAGTCTCCAGGCATCCATAGCCTCGGTGAAGCACGGCACATCAAAATCAATCAGTGTGGAGGCTAGAATTTTCCTGATTAATTTTTCAGTGCCGTGAACCGAGGATATGAAAGCCGGTAAACTAATACTATAAATTTTGCGGACGCCGAGGCCTCCCATACGGATGGGAAGAGTAGCTTGCGCCCAAGCTCGGTCGTCCATGTGTATTCCGTAGAAAATGTTGTTGGTTACACATTTGGCCGTATCTTTTTTATATTACTTCCTAAAAAATGTAATGTGTCACTGTTTGTTTTCCCTAATAAATAAAATAAAATAAAATACAGCATTATAAACCGTGAAAATAGAATCTGATGTACATTTTAACAAGATTTATTAGTATTGGTTTTAAAATCCAAGCATTAAAATTATTAGTTCAAAGTAACAAATATGCACAAAAAAAAAGGTTGGAAACTACGTATAGCGAAAAGAATCCCTGAAAACACAATTGTACTTCGTTTTACAGTGTTTTATAACACGATTTTAAACGTTGACCGTCTGCGATGGTTAACTTCAGCGTAATGCCGGCAACTCTCCCAGAGGGTTCACTTCCAATATGTATGGCGGCATGGCGTTAAGTTCTATGAAAATGGGTGGAGTCGAAAGTGTTAAGTGTGATATAGGTACTTACTTATAGGCATCCCAATTTGAATTATCTTTGTTTTGTTTGGCTTGCATGCGAGTTCTATTGGCTTTCCACCACGAGATGTCCTTTCTGTCTAGAGGACTGACTTCTTTTACCTGTAACCATACATTGTGAACATTATTTCGTTACAGATTCATTCGGGGAACTTTTATTCGTTTTAGAATACTTAATGGTGTAAGACGGCCAATAGCAATTTTTGATTAAATTTTTTCAAAGATGCGTAAGGTGAGAAAAGGATTAACAGTGAATTTCATAAGTCACTCAGATCCATAAAGTAATTAGATTAAGTACATGCTCGAATTTGTGAAACTCCGGACACCCAAACTAGGACATGTCCTGTATATGTTATATGTTCGTTCCTTTCTGCTAAACCCATTCTGGAGCCTAACTTAATGTATATATGTTGGTGAGCTTAAAATTCAAATTCAAATTTTTATTTCAGACCAAGAGATCCATATAGTGTTAGTATGAAGTTAGCCTATGTTAGTAAACACAAAAATACAAAATACAATAAAGATACAGGAACATTAATTGGCTACATGAACATGTGCACGCACATGTTCATGTAGCCCAGAGCCTGATAAATGGTCCATCAACCTTGTCCACCAGTGTAGCTAAAATACTGTTAGGGCTACCCCTGAATCGCCGAAACATCGATGCACACCGTATGCGCATGATGGCATGAAAGTCGTCTATTCTCGCTTCCGCAAACATGCCCCATACACTGCAAAACCGAGGCAGCCCCAGCAATATCCTCAGCGCATTATTATACTGCACGCGCAGCGCGTTGTAAGCCTTCTGCGTATACCTAACCCACAAGCTGCACGAGTAAAACGACTGGCAGTAGGCTCTGAAGAGCGTCAGTTTTACCTCGTCAATGCACCGCGCAAACCTGCGGGCAAGCATATTGCATCGGGCTGCCAACGCCCTGCGCTCCCTATGTATATCCTAGTCATCTGTGAGAGAACCCGTGACCACACGACCGAGGTATTTAAATTGAGTGGCGACTTTTAATGGTGTTCCTTTAAAAATAGAACAATATAATTTAAATAATCAAAGTTTTTTTTTTTTTCTATCTCATGTCTCTACAATGCCAGCTGAAGATGCCGTTTTCCTAGAAACGAAAGTTTTTACATTCCAGTCTAGCCTTATCACAGTACCTAAGTAGTTAGCTACTGGAACTTGCAAGAAGTTGTTCACGTTTAGTTCCAGACAAAGGTGTTAAAGTTAATTCCTTAAGGAGATCCATGATCTGATCATGATACAAAGAAAATAAGGAACAAAGAGTCTAGGGAAATCAAGTTCGGGGGAGGGGGATCTGGGGGAATCTTAGTAGGACAATAAGTAAGAGGTCCTTGAAAGTCTCAACTTGAATTTCATACAAGATATATAAGTACCTACAGACCTCCTCTTGATCTCTTTGTATTATTCTGTGAGACGACAGGTCGAGTCTGAGGTTTGTAAAATAAAGTATTAAAATTCAAAATTCATTTATTCAAACTAGGCTGAGAATCAGCACTTTTCTAACGTCAAAATTACTTGAAACAGTCCCCCAAAACCGCACACCCTTCTCCAGTTCCTAGTGCTTTAGCTGGGTAGAAAAAGTGACACCAGACCAGCGTCACCAGAATCAAGTTTTCCGCAATCAAGTTGGAAAAACTTGATTTTATACTGGGTGGCAGGGACATCGACGCGAAAACCGATACCATGGATTCAGTACATGATTCTGAACACCCTACGTTAATTTTTTTATCAGCTGTTCCATACATTTTGACCGCGTAGGTATTGTACTTTTCTATGACACAACAGATTTTTTTATATAACCGACGAAAAATTTCAACGCAGGGGCGTTCAGAACCATGTCCCTACTGAATCCATGGTATCAGTTTTCGCGTCAATGTCCCTGACACACATTGTAATGAGTAGATTATGTCAACAATAAATGGAAACAAAATTAAAATAAATTGACTTAAAGTTAAATAAAATGATCCAAACAATTATATGATCTCATATAGTATCATGTAGTCTTTGATTCTAAAACATTTGTTTGTTGCTTGGGGGGGGGGGGGGGGGTACATTGGATTAGCTTAATTAGTCCCAAGCTTTTGTCTAACCTATTGTTTTCTAATTAAAATTTTCTATGGGAGATGAGACTTCTCCTTTCCGTGTCATCGAGAATATTATACCACGTCTGACAGCAGAGAGAAGCATCTAAAAAATCGCAAAAATGAATTAAAAAGAAAAACATACTTGCGGTTTTAATCCTTACTGGCTAACATACAAAAATTGTATATTATGCAATTAGTGAATAAAGGACGGATTTAAAGCGAGGGCTATAGATGAATCACATTATTAATAAAATAAAGAGTAATTTTCTTATTATAATTTCGAACATATAAAATACATTTTTAAATATTTCTTAAAAAAACTATATAAAAAACATTTCAAAATATAAAAAATAGTGTTCCGCCGGTATCGGGAGCAGGGTCCAAGCTGCCGGTGGTTAGGGTTGCAGAGACAGGATTTACAGACTACATTTCTTATTATTGTTATTAGGATAGTCAACTTGTGAAGCGATATTCTTGTCCTGTGTATCGAGTATTTTTTCGCAAGGAGGTTGTATAGCATTGAGATGGAGGTCGAGTATATTGGTGTGTTCTAAATTCAAACACCAAAATAGTGATTAAAAGAGCATTTTATTCACTATTTTCTGATTTAAGTGAATAAAATAAGCTTTTTAGAGGGGGAGTGGTATAAAAATAATTATATACTACCCCTGAATGAATATTCAGCGCAATTTTTTCGTATGTTAGCCAGTAAGTATTAAAAAAGGAAGTATGTAATATTTTTTACTCATTTTTACCGATCATTTGAGATATTTCTTTTTGCTGGCAGACATGGGGTAGGTTTGAGCCTTCTCCTTTAACATAGGATGTCAATTTGCTTGATAATTCATTTCCCTGACTGTATGTATCGGTAAGTATACCTTATACACAGCAACTCCAGCGAGGAAGATGCACACAATGTTGACGAGCGTCAGACACAGTGACGCCGTGCCCAGCACAGCCAGCTCTGAGGGTTGCACCACCAGCCAGCGATCTTCGTCTGACGTCACCATCAGTCGAGTCAGCGCCATGGCCCACAGTAGACCCTGGAATTTATAATATTGAGTTAGGTAATCTGAGGTCTGCGATTTTTTTGGTATTTTTGTTTTTATTATTATTCATTCTAATTACAATGACTCATACAATATTCAATACAACACACATACACCAAAACAATCCAATACCAACACCACAGTACATACAACACCAACACTAACACACTATTAATGGCCGACGACTGTAGGTGACGTGCAAGTCACTGCAGCGTTGTATCCCAGCAAACATTTTTTTCATATTATTATAATCAAACATTTACGTATATATGACCTTGAGTCTTATTAAAGTTATTTTACGGCGGCCGTTATATGACGGCCGTTACTTAGCGGTCGTTTTTAAGCGGCCGATATAAAGCGGCCGCTATATAGCGGCCGTTATTTAGCGGCTGTTATATGGCGGCCGTTATGTGGCGGCCGTTATATAGCGGCCACTAGGATGGAAAGATGCTAGATAGATACTCCAATATCTGCACAGGGCAATCAATGAATGGTAATAGTGAGTCGAATTCACCACCTTTCACCAACTACTATAAACAATCTGTCATATTTTTAATTTAAATTTTATTTTATTTTATTTTCGTAACTTAATTATTTGTCTTTCTTTCTTTTATATTTTCTAAATAAATTGTACACGTAGTCTTAAGTTAGCAAGTAAGCGGTAATCTGGCGTCGATGTTGTCAATGTTGTGTTTACCTGTAATTGGCATATATATTAGAATATTACCGTCTGATTTACTATCTCTATGTAAGAGTATATGTATGTGCTGTGGGTGAACCTTAAAGTAAATAAATAAATAAACAATAACAATCTATTCTCGCCTTGCAATAGTTATTTATGCTACGAGTGCGGAAGGTAGGTGATTTCCAACGAATGACTTTTTTATTCACGAGCGAGCGAAGCGAGCGAGTGTATAAGTCGACACGAGTCGGAAATCATGCAACATTTTACTTATGCATTGTGCGAGGAAATAAAAAAAACGAGCGAGCCTTACGATAGTCGCATATGATGACATCTGGTATCGTCGCATCTGACATATGAATGTTGTTATTAAATATTTATATACGTCATAAATGATGTTTTTATCATTTTTAGACTGACGTCTAAAAATAAAAACATCATTCATGACTGACTTCCACTTTTTCACTGAGTTTTTGACTATGACTTTGACTTTGACTCTCTTTGACTTTGACTGACTTTGACTTTGACTGACTTTGACTGACTTTGACTGAATTTGACTGACTTTGACTTTTGACTTTGACTTTGATTGACTTTGACTTTTTGATTTTGACCATCGTCAGACTCATTGCCATTGCCATCGCCATCATCATCGCCATCGTCGTCATCTTAGATATGTTTCGATCTATATCTTTCACTTTTAGTTTGACAGTAGTGCGACAGTGACAAGAATAATACTCAGCTTATGTAAGTAACGTTTTTATATTTCGGTTGGTGATTTCGTTAGTTAGTTTTCGCCACTGGTTCAGATAAGTTTGTGGCGGCGACGAAGCGGCTGACCACTGAAGATGGAACCGCCACCCCGCGTGCGGGGGAAATAAGCCACGCCAACAAGCTAAAATTTATTTTCAAGGTAGGGCAAAACGTTTAAGAGTGATTCCCATATCCTATTTACAGAATAAACAATTTCATTTCATTTCTCTTTGATATCGTTCCTACATACTTTTCACAGATATGTTAACCTTATTTAACCACCCACAGCACCAAGTCTTATTATATAATAACTACTAAACTTCCTAATACATAAACTTTAGATATACCTAGAAGTTATGTATTTCCATTTTGGCATCCTTTGATCTAATTTTGTTAGAACGTACGTCAATCAAATTCCTGATTTAGACCATCCCTAAATATCACATTCTAATTTTAGTGTGTAAATAAACAGGGTACATATTACCATTACCTACCTTTAGACGTAACTCTACGGGAATAGTTTAAAAGGGCTACAGCCAATGCCTTATCAGTAGTTACTAGCTGCGCCCCACGGTTTCACCCTCATAAGTCTCGATCCCGTGGGAATAGCGGAATAAAAAGTATTCTATGTCCTTGTCCAGGTCATGGTCTACCCATGTGCCAAATTTCATCCAAATCCGTTCAGCCGTTTTAGCGTGAAAGCGTAACAAACAAAGAAACTCACTTTCGCAATTTATAATATTAAACAGGGGGTGTCAAAGACATCGACGCCAAACCTGATATCATGGATTCAGTACATGATTCTGAACCTTTTCTGAAATTATATGTCGGTTATTTAAAAAAAGAACTGCTTTTTCATACATTTTGACCGCCTAGGTCAAAATGAACACTTTCCTATGAAACAGCAGATTTTTTATTAATATAACCGACGAAAAATGTCAACGGTGTGGGGGTTCAGAATCATGTACTGAATCCATGATGTCAGTTTTCGCGTCGATGTCCCTGACACCTGTATAGTAAGGATGTCATCTATGCATTAGCTAGAAATAATCTGATCATAAGTATAGTAGGTATAACATAATAAGCCTAAAACGTTCCCACTGCTGAGACAGACTTCCTCTCTTTAGGAGGGAAATGATCTTAATGGTGGTGGAAGAAAATGACTCCAAAATCCATAAAGTAGTTAAAAATACACAAATAGACGCTCTCGCAAGTTGTAGGTTCCCAACAAGTCATGCCTAGAAAGAAAGAAAGAAAAGAAAGACAACGTTTATTTGGACACAGTTCGTGAAATACAAAATATGTTTTTATTTTGTATTTCACGAACTGTGTCCAACTAAAAGTGAAAGTAATCTTTTGACGTGTGTGTGCCACATGGCTGCGCCAAAAATGTTAATTTCAGCATGAATGCCAAACAAATGCTGTCTGACGCTGGTTTTCTAATTCCTCTACCAAGATAAGCAGGTAGGTATTACGTGTCTATCAAGAAATATTGAACCAATAATGTTCCGTATTTATAATTAGCGCACCTAAAAATAAATAAATAGACCATGTATCATAATATACTCACAGCGTTAACAGCAGGAGGCAATAGTGACGCGGATATGGCGACACCAACAAGAGATGACGTGTACTCTCCGAGAACTGCCAGGGCCACGCCTGCACCACTGGGGATCGCCACCAGAATACCAACCCATAGGGAACGGTACTCGCATCTGGAAATCAGAAGAATGGGGTCATATTCGATTATCGATCATCTTCTTCTTTTCGGTACATCTACCTATGTTGAGGACCTCGTGGCTAAGTAATAACAGTCGCACGGGTCGATCCATCAGGTTAAGCTACGCTTGCCGGGGTTGGAATGTGGATGGGTGACCATCTTTACATACCAAGACGCCTCCATGCCTCGGAAAGCACGTTAAGCCGTTGCTCACGGCTGTCATTCTCGGATCTTTGACGGTCGTTATGGGTCGACAGAAGCCCGAAAGTCTGATAACCAGTCAAGGGGCATTACCATTACAAGTCGTATTACCCAGTTACTGGGTTGTGGAGGTCAGATAGGCAGTCGCTCCATGTAAAATACTGGTATTCAGCTGCATCCGGTTAGATTGGAAGCCGACCCCAACATAGTTGGGAAAAGGCTAGGCAGATTAATCTACCTATGTTATATTTATATAACATAGGTACGGGCCCAATAAGTAGCCACGTTTATTGTGATGTTAGAGAGGCGTTGTTCAGATCCTCAAGGGTGCAGGTGATGCTAAAACCATAATTAATAATGTATCAATGCTGCTCCGACGTTATGGACAAATTGTATGGATGGAAAACATTTGAAAGATGTTATTTACCGAATCTAAAATCCGCATTATGTATTATCATTTTCAGTAATTATTTTTGTTCTAGCGTCTTCTGTTTTAAATTGAATTTTAACATTCTTATTCAGCCGTGGGAGTCCCAGTACTTTTTACAATATATTATTTTCTTTATGCCTGTTTTTATTTATTTTGCAAAAAAAAACGTCGCTGCCGTTGGGAAAGCTGGACCTATTTCTTATTAGCTACGCCACTGATAATACTGTACACGTATCCAAGAATAAAGGCTTATTATTTATGAAACATTGCGTGATGCTGAATTCATGAAAACAGGAAAATTCTAACTGTTTATCTTCCAATACAGCTAAGATCTTGTCATTTTGTCAAGTTAGAACGGAACGACTAATTACTAATTTGCCTTGGATTTTTTCATGAACAGTATCTTTTATCTTGTCATTCATTTTTAAAGAAAGATTGTTTTTATCTAACTTATTTCCCACTAAAATTACAATAATAAATCACCTTGATTGAGTTTGTCTTGCAAAAAGTGTTCTACTTTGCTCATCCTCAATTTATTAGGTATTTGAGTGGTTCCCGTCAATCCTTCGCCGTATCCTTATTTTTTTTTATTTATCTAAAAAAAATATTATTTATTTATTAGCTTTATGTAATGCCTTAGTTCTTATCAACTGTTTTGTGTTCTGTACTTATTTATTTATTAGTAATGTTAGTTTTTTACTTATTGTATTGTTTGGTGTAAGGGCCACTTTTTGCTGTGATACCCTCCTCCAAATCATTCCAAGTCTGTGCCATAAGAGTTAATATTCACTAATTATTTGCAGCTGTGATGATTGATGAGCTGATGACTTATTTATGCGTTTATTGATTTATTCTTATTAAGTACAAAGTATTCTGTTACATATGATATAACAGCCCTGACAGGGTTTATGTACAAAAACCGACGGTAATAAATTGAAAAAAGACTGATGTGCATGAGATCAAATAAATAAATATATCTTCACCGCGAGGAAACCAAGGTGTTAAGAATCGTTTATTCTAAAAGTTGGCAACGTCGCAAATAGCTGTCAAATATTTACCTGTTTTGATTCATTTGGCAATATTTCTGTATGAAAATATGAAATATCGCTAACTAGTGAACTAGATTATTAGTAGTCTGAAATCGCCAACCCGTCTTGAGCAAGCGTGGTGATCAATGTTCGTGCCTTCTCTGCATGAAAAGAGGCCTTTGTCCTGCAGTGGGACAGTAGCAGGCTGGTATTATTATTATTTTATTATGTTACCTACCCTACATTTGCAATTTTTGCTGTAACAGACTGTACACACAGCTACACATCAAGCTATACCGTTCCAATGTATGCTGATCTCGCATTGTATAGGATTTCCGTACAATGCGAGGTCAGCTTATACTGGAAATGTATAGCTTGATATGTAGCCGTGTGTACCACAAAAAAGAAATATTATTTAATTTTCTTTTAACATTTGGTTCATAAACTGACTGTTATTTTTTATTTTTCTATAATTTTCAGCAACACGCTGTGTGATTTGCGATGATGCCACATTGCTAGTAAATATCATGTTGGACGAGGACGAGGACTTAGGGAGTATCCATGAGAATAGCGAGCCTTTTCGGGCTATGTATCTAATACACTTGGCAAACAATTTGTCAGCGATCAGAATCATGAAGATAAAAGATGAAGGTAAGGTAAGTAAGGTAAGTAAGGTAAGTAAGGTAAGTAAGGTAAGTAAGGTAAGTAAGGTAAGTAAGGTAAGTAAGGTAAGTAAGGTAAGTAAGGTAAGTAAGGTAAGTAAGGTAAGTAAGGTAAGTAAGGTAAGTAAGGTAAGTAAGGTAAGTAAGGTAAGTAAGGTAAGTAAGGTAAGTAAGGTAAGTAAGGTAAGTAAGGTAAGTAAGGTAAGTAAGGTAAGTAAGGTAAGTAAGGTAAGTAAGGTAAGTAAGGTAAGTAAGGTAAGTAAGGTAAGTAAGGTAAGTAAGGTAAGTAAGGTAAGTAAGGTAAGTAAGGTAAGTAAGGTAAGTAAGGTAAGGTAAGGATGTGGAAATATTCACCATTTAGTTGGAAAACTTGCAGTACCTGGATATCATCTCAGTAGTAGGCCAGTCCTCAATCACTCCATACCGCTCGTCGATGGCACAGATGGTAAGGCCGAAGAGGAAGCCCATGACGAGGGACAGGAACAGCCCTAGGAACTCATTCTTAACACCCATGAGTTGTAGGGAGCGGTCTTTGACAGCTGTGCCCAGGGTGCCCGCTGTGATTGGACCCTGGAAGACATCGTTTTTAAATAAAAAAAATAGTACCTACTGCGGAAAGTGTAGCGATTTTTGTATAGCTATTGTATGTAAGTAATCATCTAACTAAGTTATACTTTTAAACGCCTCAAGTAAAGTGAACATTTTATTTACTGAATTAAGTAGAAATATGATGAACGTTCTGATTTTTTGGGGTGCTCTTCCATACGTACTAACAGCGTCAGAAAAAATCTAGGATACGACTAAAACTTTGTTGATGGTCTTTGGACTTTAGCTAGTAATTACATAATGCATTAAGCCAGCCAGAGACTCGCACTGTCCCCTATAATATAAAAGAAAGAAAAAAAAAGTATTTATTGAGACTCACACAGGAGATCACAAATTAAACTAAAACACACTCACAGAAACCTAATTAAGAAAAAACAAAGTAAAATTAAAATTAAAGCAGAAAGTCCTGTACGAGATCAAAACATAGAGGTTCGTTTTAACAGATTGAAGAATCATGAAGGCTGGTTCTCAATGAATGATGCTTACCATAAGCGGTGAAATAAGCATGCTAGCCACTAATATGACAGTCGAGTTCTCGACCAGTCCAATAGCAGCGACGAAGGCGGCTACCAGCAATAAGAACACCCAGTCGAAGGTGAGGGCTGCGTCTGCACGTACGTCATGTAGAACTTGCGCGAGGTTTGTGCGTGCGCGCACAGAGGATGAGAAGCGAGACCATGCTGTCTTTGATACACCACTGGAATAGATTATTGTTACTGAAAATTTTAGTTATTTAGTTGCTATTAAGATACAATTCGTGTGCCCTGCGGGGTTTCCCATCGGCAAAAATGACCCCTTTAGGAGGTGAATTTTCTGAAATCCTTCCTTTGTGCTCGAACACGTTTTTTAACTACAATGTTAAGTTTGTTCTTGGGATAAATTCATCCCAACTACGGAACCCTTCACACGCACTTCGCCGGTTTTTTAAGCAAGTGATACTTATGCAATACGCACATGAATCCGAAAAGTCAGAGGCGTGCCTTGGTGCGTTACCTACATTAATTTAGAGACGTTTATAGACAGTATTAGATGTGTTTAGAAGTGAACGATCTCCGGTTGACATCGTGGTTGATATAATGATGCCATAATTATGGTAATGACGAAATGATCGGTTCCACAACTAGCTTTCGTGGTAAACAATGACTCACGTTTTTAAGACTGCATTAGGTAAAGATTTTCGCGTCTTTAAGTAGATAACGATATGCATACTTTAGTTTAGTGATAAATAAATAAATTATACCTTGTAAGTAATTTCTGGTTTTGAATTATGTAAAGTTTGTATTACTATGAGGTCGCGGGATCAAATCCGGGCAAGTACCTGACTTTTCAATTCATAAGTACTTTCGGAGTTTATCTAGGACATTAGTGACATCGGTGAAGGAAAAACATCGTGAGGAACCTTGGACTTATTGTTAAGGCGATGATAACCGACTTTTAATGATTTTATACTTAAGATCACGTCTAAACGAGTCACGTTAATGATTTGGAAAAATATATGTTAAATTAAAGCATTTTCTTAATACTTTAATATAGAAAAGTTTAGATTATGTTTATATTACATAGTGAAATTAATTTGTAAAGTCTATCAAGCGTATTTTTCTGAAACCTTCACCATTTTAAAGATAATTTAATTATTGGTCTAGCAGTATACGTGTTTTATTAAAATACCTTTAGTTTTATGCATAATAAATTAATAATACGTCTAATTTTGGACAGCACTCCATGGTGGGCGAGTCCTATTACTGGCTCGACATACGACGCGTTGCGTGAGCTCAGTACAGAATACGCAAGTTAACCACTCAAGGTCACTGGCATATACGAGTATCTGCGTCTTAATATAAATTCTGACATCGCCAACTCGTCTTGAGCAAGCGTGCATGGTGATCGGACTCCTCTGTATGAGAAGAGGCCTTTGTCCTGCAGCTGGGCAATAATAGGCTGGTATACGCTGGTCCTGCTCCACAAGGGCGCATAAACTAATTGATTAGCATTTGAAAAGACTGTTGGAGCTGAAGATTTTAAAAACTATCTTTGCATTGTATAAATTCAATCTCTTAGCATTGTATAATTGCATAGCACATGTGTGAGAACTATGTACCGACTATAAAGCTACCATTTAGGTACTGGGTATGTCTTTCATTGACTTGAATGTACCCTGGCGGCTGAGAGTATGTCATGCTCACTCTAATGTCTCACTGACGGTGGCGCGTGTGTTGGATCAAGGCTTGTGCAGACCAGCGCGACTTGTCGCGCGATGCGACTCAAGCAATGCAATTTCTAAAAAAACCGTACGGTATAACAATAACCGGCGCGGCGTCGCGTCGCGCGACAAGTCGCGTTGGTCTGCACAAGCCTTCATTTAGCTCCCTTCAAAATGGTTGAGCTGAATGGTGCTAATCCATGCGTCATGTTCGTGAATGGGCGCCGTCAGTAGGGACTGAGAGCTACCACGGCTTATTTTAATTTAATTTATTTTTTAATTTTTTATTTCGGTTACGTCCACTTTTAATGTTTTGCATCGTTTTGACATGTATAACTTCAACATGAATGATGTAACCAATATTTTGTAACCATATCATTATTTAAAAGAGTGTCCGTGGAGTTTCTTGCCCGTTCTTCTCCATAGGTACCTACTACGCTTTGGAATGGGCATCTAGCTTCATCTTTCTGACTGACCGACCCTTTGACAATTCACGAGTGCCTGTAATTGGTTTATTTGAAATAAATGCTTTGAGTTTGAGTTTACCGATATAAAACGTAAACATACCGGTATATGTATAACCGTGTGCGTCACGTCTAGTAGACCTACCTACTTATTTATCAGGCAATTTTGCAAAGTATTTACTGATCTATTTTTAGCTAGCTAAAGTGATAAACAAGGGATCAATTAAATACTTATCCAATTTATTCTTAGTTTTTAATTAACTACGGTCATTACCGGCCACTTGCTGAAAGTCAAGATCAATTGTTTGATTACAATAAATTTGCAATTCTTGAATAGGAAGATTGGTAAGTGGCTATTTTAAGAACAAACCTAATGTTGCTCTTTTACGTTCTAGTTTCATGAAGAGCCTGCACCTCTCGGGAAGAAACATAGGTACTTTTTTTTATTTGTGGTAATTACTTACCTACGAATCTTCTCTACTACTAAGCAAAATAACGAACTGATATTGAAAGAATAAAATGGTATAATTGAAGTAAGACCTCGCGAAAGGACGTATCAAGATCTTTGACATCACAAGATACCCATAGTATATAAAAAACTGTAATTATTTAAGTGCTTACTCATCTTGTCGCGACCCTCCTGCCTCTGAGTCAGGTGGGCTGAGATCGTCATTGGACTTGTAGAACAAGGCACAAGGCAGCACGCTCACTGAAGACTGGTGCCTCGTTCCGATGCCGAAGGTCCTCAGTACTTGTAACAGCTCCTCACTTAGATTCCCCGACTCAAGGGAGAAAATTACCTGTAAATCGTTCTCACATGGGTACATTATGTAGTCGGGTAAAAAGAAATAAGTTAGTTAAAAATAATGTAGAGTAGATTACGGGTAGCCAAATATTTTGTCTACGGCTAATTAGTTTTTAACGAGATCACTTAATTGGCTTTTGGACTTTTGCCATTTTATCTTATTACGGGTTTAATTACCAGTATTATCCACAACATATTCATTGTAGGAGAAATCTTTTTAAACAGTACAGGTTTGAAGTCATATATCGGCTGAAGTTTTTTACCGTCTCGAGAATAATATGGTGTGTTGTGTAAGTGGAACAGAAGCCATACCCGGGAATATTTGCTTAGTAGCATTGACCACGCAGGCGGGCGCGGGATGCGCGAGCGGCATGATATCAAAGAGGCCGACGGCAAGTGCGGCGACTACCTATCGGCCGCTAAGGAAAGCTACGAATTCATTGATAAATTCCGCGCATTTAGTAGGGTGCGTATGATTTGAATTCGATATAATTTATAGTTAAAAAAAAAAACTGCCGTAGGCTTCTACTCCGTTCACCTATTATACCCTATTTTTTTCGAGACGGTAAAAAAATTCATGCGGTATATTGTGGGTGGAAATCTTTGGTACCTAATAGAATATTCAATGATAATGAATGATATGTGGTGATTTTGTTTTTGTAAAATAACCATGACCGTTATGATGCGACAAATGTCGCTACTTTCAAGATTTTTTATGTTAGTTCGGTAGGCCCGGTAGGCCACACCAGAATGCAACTTTAAGGAAAATATGCCACCGTAGCTGTGTTGGATCCTGAGGAAAATACGAAAGCTACAAATCAAGAGATGGAAAATTTTGATTAAGAAATCACATATCTTGACAACATAGTAGAATTAATATTAACACTTTAATCTCATTTTGGATATCAATTGGAGTCTCAAACGAGTTTGGTTTGTTCTATTGTATACTTGTATGGGTACAAACAAAGCATCTTTGTACCCATACGTTAATTCTGATGTACTTTGAATGACTGCCGCGTTCGTAACGTGCAGTTATGACTAATGACTTAGATCCATATCTGTCTAATAGGACCTACACGATGTAAGGACGTTGATTAAAGACTGTAAGGAAGATGTGACGTCATCATTATATTTGGGTCACATTTACATTCTGCTGTTGGTATTGGGAATGCTGTCAGTGATAAATACCAGTAGATAGACTATTTTAGGCACAGAATATGTAGTAGACACAATGCCTCTTCTACCTAATTAGGAGTAATTTATTGAAATGTTCACATCCAGCGATACTTCGTCGTTTCGACCCAAATTCGCATGAAAAACCCTATTGTTTCATAATCGTTTTAGATAGAATTTAAATAGTATGGCCATGACCTAAATTCCACTACGTTGTCGCTACAAGTACTAAGTACTAACCTGCCAAAATTTGTCATCTTTTGTTGAGCTCCACGCTGCATTTTTGATATCCAGTCGCTCCACGATTTCTGACAGGATCTAAGAGAAAGTCATAAATTATTTTAATTAATAAAGGGGTTAAAATATTATAGTCTCGGAGCTTGCCGACTTAATGGGCAGCAAGAGACAATACATTCTGGGGAGAAACTATACGGAACATTTGAAACAGACCTTACAGGACTTTACCTACAAAATGTTATCAGCCAATTTTCAACTTTATGAGTAGAATTTAAGAATGATAATCCCCAGTTCTGTAATGAGGCGACATCGTCAGCAACCAGTTGTAAAATTAATAGTAATATTGTTATTATAAACATCACCTTACAATTCAAAGATGTTATTACCACGATTGCTAGTTATTCTCATGACGCAAATGTTTTATAATGTATTATGTAAGTGGCCATATTATTTTCTTAGTAAGTATAGCAAACATCTTTCATGTTGTGGAAATAGCTAAGCTACGATTAACTAACGACTACCTAATGGTTATTTTGAACTAATTACATAGGTAGTAGGTATTAAAGCAGTGAAGCCTAGGCCCTACAGAATAATTACTTACGTAATGAAAATATTTTTGGAACTGCTTTGGATAAGTTGACATTTTACTCAGTATATATAGGGTGGCAGGGACATCGACGCGAAAACTGTTACCATGGATTCAAACCTCTCGGCTTTGAAACTTTTCGTCGGTTATTTTAAAAAAAACAGCTGTTCCATACATTTTGACCGCGTAGGTATTGCACTTTTCTATGAAACTGCAGATTTTTTTTTTATAACCAACAAAAAAATTCAACGCGTTCAGAATCATGTACTGAATCCATGGTAAACCATTTCGCGTCGATGTTCCTGCCACCCTGTATACAAATAACTACAATTAAAGTGTCTGTTGGTAATGTCAAAATAACAGCTTTTTACTGAATGCATATGTCTGTTTGTTATGCCTAATCTCCGAAATGTGTGGACCGATTTTGACGAGACTTTTCTCTGGCACATAGCTGATGTTAAATGGAGTAACTTATGCTACTTTTATTTTGTTAATAAAAATACAGCATTGAACGGTCATCAAACAAACATAATAATATACCTACATATTTTACGTCTAAAAAACGGTTTAATACATGAACAGGAACTTTGTGTTCTTTAAATTCAAAGTTGCTTAGCAATAAAATTTCCGTGTGTTCATCTTTGTGAAAAAAACATTGGCCGACCGATAAAGGAAGTGATTACCTAAAGCGACAGTTTTGTCTTACCCAAACGTAAATAAGGAAAATATCTCGTGTTTATGAAAGAACTACTGGTGTGGAGAAACATGGAAGGCCTTGGTGATTTTTTTTTCTAATGTAAGGAAATCTGTTTTATCTAAGGTACTTATGTGCCAGTACCAGGATATGGCTGCTCTAGGTATTTCTAGACCTAGGTAACCATAATCCAGAATGGTTGGCTAATCCAGCTGAGATGACTAGAATGAATGAATGAGTGAATTTCAGTGAAGTACTGTACCAAAGATAAAATTGAAATTGAATTTCTCCTTTGTGGTTCATTGTCTTTTTTTCTGGATCATGGTGAAGTGCTGGATCGCAAATTAAAGATCTAGGTTCCTGATTTAAAATTCGAACTTTAAAGAAACGAAATCGATTATGGTTTTTCAGCCAGCCTACGTATACTTACTTACCTACTATCTACTTACTATACCGGAAGAACACCATACAAGTACAGTAATGGGCTGTGAATATTTTTTGTGAGCCATCAGAGCCGACAGACGTAGTACTGGTCAAATTGAATTTATAGAAAAAATAATGTTTTTTTTTTCCGAATTCCGGGAAACCTTTCCATTTTTTTTCTCCATACAGACCCGATTCGGACTCGGTCAAGCCGGTTTCAAGTGAACCTCTTGCCAGCGACCAGCATTTCATTTATATTTATAATTATAGATAAATAAATAAGCTGTAGTGTTAGTGTTTACTTAATTGCATCAATGAAACTTGTCACTCCGGCAATTTCAAAATATTATGATAATTATTTATAGTATTGTCTAAACACTCCATTGATTGTCAATTTAAAACAATAGGGAAATTTGATCAATGGACACTAATGGACAGTCATTATGATCATACAGCTGTTTACAGGGTCGTGTTGTCATACCGGAGACATTTTCGCACTTTTTAGCAGGAAATCAATTGTTGTTTGCATTTTATTTTGCAATTCTTCGGCATTGTGGTCAGGTGGTTTGACAAATAGTTGACTGCCGGAATCTTGGCTTCAATTACCATATGGCTGCAATAACTTGGTTGTAAAATTAGATGTGACAAGGTTTTGGTCGTGGGCTCTCGTACCACACTGAATTGTTAAAGAATGTTTATTTTATTAATATCTTTTGAAATACTGAATGTGCAGGATGTTGGATTACGCCAATATTTAGTGGAAATTTCTACGAAATATTGGTGTTATTGTTATCCGATTTGATCGACTACTTTAGTAGCTACGTACATATATTTTTTATAGACCGTCAGGATTGAGGAGCCACCTTAAACGTCGTGTAACTCTTTAAGGGTTTTACTACAAATTCCAGGATCGATGCTACAAAATCGGCTAATTTACTACTAAATATTGGTAGTACCCGCGTTTAAATATGAGACATGGCTCCTCAATCCATACGGACACAGAAAAGTTTGTCGAGGTGGCAGGGGCCTTAATAAAAATAAGAGTAGCGGTTACAATTATTTTTATTATTTCTTTTTATTGAGCAAAATGTGAAGAATTCCAACATTATGTTAGGTCCAATCAGAGCAACATTCTTGTAAGTGTCTCCTTGTTATTTATAATAATAGTCACTTTTGTCTTTCCATTATCTACACAGGATTAAGAAGGTATTAAAAAAAAAAGTGAGTGATAGAAAGAAAAGAAAATACGTTTATTTGCGGTACACATGACGTAAGGAAAGAACAAAGCTGGAAAATAAACAATTCGGGGAAAAATATGCGTCACATCCACGCAAAACGGCCATCGCTCAGCGTAATGCTGCGACCCTATACGAGACAGAGTCCCAGCGCTGGTTTTCAGCGACAGCCGGCGTTGACGTGATGACGTCACCGGTGCAGCATAGAGAGAAATAACAATATAAGACAAAAATAAAATAAATAAATACAATACTGAACTACTACTTCTGTTCTGTTAGTATTGAATGAATGAATGAATGACTGGGTTGGTAGGTTTTTTGTTTTATAATATGGTCATAACAGATGACTAGGCGACATGTGACTTGGTAAATTGTTGCGCCATTTAAATTTTCCAGTGCTAAGAAGCGGTGGAAGTTGGAATTTTTGTATTTTTTGCTATAAAAGCCACAATTTTAGTCCGTTTGGAGTAAGTAGGTAAAGTGCAAAGTACAACGGTAATAGTACGGTTCCGTGTATCCGTTGGATTCGGCGCTTGAGAGAGGCCTATGTCCAGCAGTGGACGTCATTCGACTGAATTGATGATGATGGTGATGAGATAAAGTTCAGAATTTATCAAAAAGGTAAACCAGCTGGCAGTCTTTTCTAAGATAGCTAGATATCTAGTAATACAGGTCCTTGTACAGCATAAACAATAATGCTCGGTAAAGCATAGAGAAACCATCAAACTTTGCGGGCCTTCTCCTTAGTTTGTTCCCCATAAATACCCTACGAACCATGTAAACTTATTTCTTAGCTAGGAGAGCTTTCCAGGGTCAATATACTCGATAATACAAACAACTCTTTTGTGCTCCAAAAGTCTGTTCTGACAACATTTCGCATCAGATAAGTGTAAGTATCTACTTACAATAGTTTGAACACAGAGCAGTATTCCCAAGATGCTGATATAAGCAGTTGTTACAAAGAAAATTGTGTTATTAGGTAAACAAGGCTTGAAAAAGCCTAGCTTTTTTAGCGCTAGACAGACGAATAATAAAGAATGTAGTACACTTTAGTTAATTTAACTTTAATTTGCTTTTATTCGTCTTTTGACGATAACATGACATATCCGGACCGTTAAGTATTTATCACAACAACAATCTTAGGTTCGTAAGTATTCTGGAGCTATCTCAAACAGAGGTAAATATTGATTTGAGTGGACATTCTCATTAATTCTTATGAAATCCAGACTTATGCGGGTGAAGCCGAGTAGCTCAAATCTCATCTCAAATTCAGCTCTACAAAACTCATTTGTTTGTACAGATTACGCATAAACACTTCTATATCATACCAAATTTTAAAAAAACAACCATAGGTTACTTTTCGAGTTCGAAGGCTCCTCAATTCATAGGCCTGAACTGAGGAGCCACCGTCGTGCGGAGCGACGTCCGGTAACTTTTTAATGGTTTTACTACAAATTTCAGGATCGGGCCTACTAAATCGGCTAATTTACTACTAAATTAATATTGGCAGTACCCGTGTTTTAAATATGAGACATATCTCGTCAATCCATACGGACAGTAAATAAATTCTTTCCTACTAATGACACCTTGTCTAGAAAGTTATTATGGCCTTCTTAGGGCGAGAGTTTATTAACAGCTTTTGTTACCATAACTAAACATGATACCCATAAAACAAAAAGCGTGAACTCTGGGGTTTTCATGTCATGTCAGGGGTTATTTACTGTCGTCATGTCAGGGGTTATATTTACTGTCGTTAGCCCGATTTTTAGTACTACATCGATCCGTTTATTTTACTTTCAAGTGCGGAAACTCAACATCTCACTTTGCTTGTGTTATATTGAAATGTAGATTTCAGAAGAAAATGTTATGTGTAATGAAACCTTTTTTTTTTGATCAAGTAACTTCTCCCGCTCTGGGTGGAGCGAGAGGGCGTGTCAGACTTTTACTGACTAAAACCCACCCGTGTTCCTTTCGTTGCCTGAGTGCCGGGGCCGCGATATCCCTTTCGGACAAACTCGCAACCCTGGATATGGTACCTAAGATAAAATATTCTTTAAAAATTGAAGAAAAATGTCAATCGTGTTATATAATAACACGATGCCTATATAATGACATCGATGCGGACGAATTTTTTTATGCCGATTTTTATAAGAATTCTCGTCAAAGTATCCTGCATCTTTTTGAGGCTGATTGTACAATTTGTCGTGGGAACAATCAGTCGCACTAATGTTCGTTGAGCTGATGTATTGTCGCACCGCTAATGGTCGACATATCGTACTGTTGCCCTACCATTTGACGCGTATTTTTTTGTCGAAACTATGATACGGAGTCACTTAACATACATACATCTTTCACAACATAATATCTTAAACATTTAAACTACTTTTCTTCATATCGTGGTTTATCGAATTCGTCGATGCTGTACGTATAATAAGGTAGTTTAGCACTTACAGTTTCCAGCGGGGTGTCCCAATGAAACGCTGCGAGGATATCGACTCCTCGCACAGCCCTAGTTATCTTCAGTTTGTTCTTCCGCGGCTTTATCACTTGTTTTATCTCTTCCCAGGACGCCTTCACATAGCTTTTCCGGTCGCCTGGCTGTCCCTCTGCTAAACAACTCTCACTTCGGCACTTGAACGAGTCCGCTCTTAAGTTCTGATGTAAACTATCAGTTGATCGGCACTTAGATATTATAATAACATTGTCGTCGTCCTGTTCCTGTACAAACGACTCTTTTGATCCTAACTGCTTCTCTTTTAATTCCTGGATTAGTTTTGTAGCCGTTTCATATTTTTCTTTTTCGAAAATTAAATTTGGAATAATTTTTCTTTTTAAATAATTTTCAAATTCTTTTTTAGGTACGTTCACAATGAAAAGTACACCAGCCATGATTTAAATAACCTAAATTACTATTGATCGTCGATGGAGGTGCAGTGTGCGCCCGCGGTCGCGCCTGCTAGCGATCTAACTAGCTAACGCTGTCACACCACTAACTAATTTAACCCTAGTATCCATTGTTTTATTTGCTGTCGAAATGTCGCCTCTGTGTGAGGAAAATTACAAAACAATCGGCTTCCGCTCTTGCCAAGTGGACAGCATTAAAGTTGTTTTTTAGGGTTCCGTACCTCAATAGGAAAAAACGGAACCCTTATAGGATCACGTCGTTGTCCGTCCGTCTGTCTGTCTGTCAGTCATTCAAGACCTTGTCAAGACCCTTTTTCTCAGGATCGCGTGGAAGTATCAAGTCGAAATTAATAGGTCTATGGTCTCTTGGAGCTCAAGCTTCTAAGCCAACGCAATACGGCCATTTATGTGACATATTTTGACACTCGAAAATAAATGAAAACCTACAGGGTACTTCGCGTTGACTTTGAATCATGAAATTTGGCAGGAAGCAAGGTCTCTCAGCACATATAAAGGAAAAAGTCCAAATTTTTTTAATTTGTAGTTTTAGCACACAAATTTGTTTTTTTACCGTTACAATCTTACATTTACAGTTGGAGAATTGACCGTAACGTATATCGATGTATGGGAGAACAAGTTTTTCAACTACAATGTTAAGTTTGTTTTTGGGTTAAATTAATCCCAACTACGGAATCCTTCATTGTGCGTGGTCCGACACCCAGTTGACCGGTTTTTCTTCGCGGAATATTTGTTTTGGTTTTGTAATTATATGTAGATAAGAAAAACATTATTACACCTCGGAGTAACTAGTATAATCTTTATAAATCTGCTACAAGTGTATCTACTACTAGGTACGTTGTATTACATTGTTTTATAGACTGTAGGTATTGTACTTAATAATGTAACTACAAAATATTGTTCAACATAGATGCATATTGAAATTAGTGCTGTATTGATTTCTTTAAAAACAATGAAGCAATCAAGATTGTTGCCGTCTTAATTTACGTTGAGTTGAACAAATCTTTATGACTTAAACGAAATAAATGTCCATATAAAACAATATAGAGCGCTGAAGTTTATTGACAATATTCACGTGGCTGTTTCATCTTATCACAAGCATCCCCTCGGCAACGGCTGCGGGTCAAAATAAAAGCTAGCCGCGCAGCTGAGGCGCGGGGGGCAGCGCGGCAGGGCGGTCGCCGGCGCCCGCCCAGTCGCGGCACAACCTGCCGCCCGCGCGCACCACGCGCCCTCCGCGACCACGCGATCAATAACCATTATAACCGCAACTAATATCACCAAAAACCTTCGCTATTTACTGAAGGCAACGTATCTCCGACGCGTCCTGCTGTTCTCGCAGTCTTCACGTGGGTACCGCACTTCGTAACGCCGATAGCTTTTGTCAACACCATAAAACATGGCTACCTTCGAAAAACACATGATCGCCATCAATTTATTGGAACGTGAGTCTATTCTCGTTCGGCCACAGAGCGACGGGTCACATGTAACCCCTGTATCCTGTGTATTTGTGTTTTTATCGCAGCGTTACGTAAATGCTACGCTACTGCCGTTTCCAAATCGATTAGTTATTAAATCTTTACGAAACGATTTGATTGGCGCCTCTTACTGTAGCACGTTATGCACGTCTTTGATTGAAACGTTATTTATAATGCTTTTTACTTAAATATAATGTTATGGTCTTTGTCTCATGATGTTCGGTGACTAATTGACTTTCACGTGTTACATCGTCGAGTCGGTTCCTCAGGGCCTCGGATTCTCGGATGTTGTATAATTGCCGAAAACGTGCGAGGCTTGTCAGGATAAACTGTCATTATATAACGCTATCCTTGTTGTGACGTAAGTGTTGTGGACAGGTGAGCTCCAGACTGTATGGATTTATTTATTACCAGCTACGTAGTTAGATAATATTAACAAGATGCGCGATACGGTGAAAGCTTTTAGTTTAGTTAAAAAGCCTTTTCAACAAAAAAAAATTAACCCCAGAAGCTACAAATACAAAAATCAAGTTACATAAGCTTCAGAAAACGTTGTATTTATTATTAAGTTCGAGGCAGTCACGCGCGACTTTAAGACAGCCGCCTGGGGCTGTGCTTCAAGGGTCGCCGAGTTAACTCAATGTCAATATAATACCTACATGTCTGCACGAAATTTAAGGGAGAAATAATAAGTAAGGGGTGCTAGTTGGTCGTGTGAAGGAGCTCTTGAAAGCCAACGTATACCACCCCAAAAAACTAACACCGAATTTACGATAGCAAGTATTTATTTAGCTCAAGCTGCCCTAGAAAGACAACCGTTCATGGTTATTCATTGCATATTTGGTTTGATGTAATCTTATGTATGTATGCTCCCACTGTATTCCCTTACTCACAATAAAAATAACTTATGTAACTTATAATAACTTTACAGAATAATACGCAGTTTCTTAACCGGGTTGGGTTAGTATTTATGATAATTGGACCATTGCTACGCGTTACAATATTACTTAACCACGTAACCATCTAAATTGCCAGCAAGACAGACGTAATAAATAATTTTCCCATTTTATTTGCAAACCCGTACTACACACATGAGGTATCTACGCCGCTTCTCTTATATAACTAGTTAATTTTATATTATGATATAGTTTGTACACGATTTTCCGTGAACGTAAATCGGAACATTGGTTTTAGTAACGGCTGTTCAATCTACAATATTATTTTCTAATGATTTTATTGGCGCGTTCAATTCAATGTCAAGATCATAGACAATGTTCGAAATTTGAAATCATAGTCAAGGTTTGTTGCGACGAATAAAAAAATATAGTTTTTTTTTTATAATTAGGTTATATTCAAACTTAACCTTTTTGAGGATTAATGGTAGTAATGTAGGTCATGGAACGATAAAACCTTTGGAACGAGAATGTCGAGTTTATATGGCAGCCAGTATTTTATTTAGTGGTTCTTTGTTAGAGCCGTAAACGTAACTTAAGGAATTGTACGGTAGCTGGTGCAAGACTGATTGCTTCATTTAAGGATACGCTAGTCGGTCATTCTTCCATACAAACGTAGTATGGTGATTTCTCGTCTGTTTGATGGTGTAAGTTAAAAACTAAAAATGATATCAATTTGTCTTGTCATCTTCTAGCCCTGTATTTAAGCAGAATTGGAAAAAATATATTGGTTTGGAAGTTATGAGCGTCGAAACTTTCATATTTCAACAAAATAATTTTAATTCGTTTTGGGCGTAAATAGATAACTTATGTAGTAAGAAACTGGCAAAATAGAAACCGTACAGGGATAGATAAACTATTCCATAGTTCAAATAATTTTATTTTGAGTAAATACATGCAGTAGTTTTTTCATCATATCTATACGCCCAAAGGTGTGTTCGTGAAATTTTACGCGCTCGTTTTCGTTATAAATCCTTGTCTATTTCACTAAATAAATTAATAAATAAATCAATAAAAATAGATAAATAGTACTAAATAAAAAAAACTAATTAGCATACATATTAGTTACGGCCACTAACGAGTTCGAGCCGTCGACTAGTGTACCCTTAATATTATTATTTTCTTCGTCGGTAATTACCAGCGTCTGTCACTAACTTTACGTCGCTATTATACCACGGTCTTACGTTTTCTTGACAAGTCGGCGAGAATAAAAGATGCTTTTGGTTTTATAGGTCCTCTAGAATCTAGATTTTTATCTTTCTATGAGTAGGTCGTTAACGTTCTCCTGACTCCCGTCGGAGGAGAGAATTTATAAAAACTCGAGTGATCGTTTTCTTAATTGAGTTACCAAAACCAAAATATAATACATAGGCACTTAAGTGTCGAAGTAGCCCATATTTAAAGGTTTTCTTAAGCATTAATTACAATCTTCATTATATTTTGAGGGAAATGTAAACGGATCCTGCAGTCGTGGGTTGAAAGGATTATAATCGCCTGTAATGTTAATTAACAAAATAATGGACGGCGTGATTTCGCATTTACTATGCAAAGCAAACGTAGAGAAAATACTAAAAAAACTTCGGTTGTGTACCTAGCTATAATGCTTTAAATTCTGAGTGCAGTTTATAACGTTGTTTGTAAATACATGTACAATAATGCTTGCAGCAGATTTCATTAAAAGTTTACTTATACAGCGCAATATTCTGAAACTAGTTTAAAAAAAGTAAACTAAGTTAGCCCACAATATACATATATTTCTAATATTATAAGGGTTTACGTTTATTTGTTACTGGTTGAGGCCTCTACTACTGAACCGATTTCAACGAAATTTGGCATTCAGCTAAAATACTTGAACCGGAGACATACAGGTTATTTTCTCTAGGATTCGAGTGAAACCGCGGGCAACAGCTGCTACACTTAAAATATTTTTAAAAAGATGACTTTTGCAAAGCTATAAAAACAAATAAGACATTTCAAACAAATAGTAAAAAAAATAATGTCCTTGCAATATTCATTGGTGAATATTTTATAGCTCAGTAATGAACAAACTTTATTCATGACAAAGAGACTATTTGAAACTGACAATGCAAAATGAAAAGCACTCGTATTTTGAAGCACTTTGCATATTAAATGTGGATTGAGTCCTGCTCTCAATTTCGAATAATGTTCAGTACCAAAATACTAATTTTCTGCAATGGGGCACAAATTGATTTGTTTCTACTATAATTTTGGTTACCTACATATACTTAATTTAATTTCCTAATGGAGTGACTGTACTCTACCCACTGTACCTGATTTCCCCGTTGGTCTAGTCCAGTGGCAAACAGCGGCTCATGAGCCGCATGCGGCTCTTTGGTCTATAGAGTGCGGCTCTGTACAAATATCTATGAGTGCGAGCGTACCAGCATAGATAAGCGCGGGGGTCGAGGTTTCGGTCATTATCAGTGATCGGAGTAGGTAGATTGATTTTTAGTACTTGTATCATAAATGCACACAGAAAGAATAACATGGATAAGCCATTTTTCCGGAAAGTAATTCCGGTATTTCCGGATTCAATTAAATATTGTTAATGTTGGTAGTGATATTATTACTACTGTACCACCCATGATCCTTTGTTCTGATTGGTCGTTGGGTTTTGTCAAATCGTGACAAAAAAAAAATAGGAAGAATAATAAAGAATAAAATTGCTCATTTTATTGCAATTCCTACCTTTTTTTTGAGGATGGCAAATCATCAAATGACTCCTTCCACTCTGGCAGAATACAATTCCTACATAAGTTCCGGTTTTTTTTTAATAATCCACCAATTCCGGAGGAATGTCCATAGTAATATATACGTTTCGGATCAATGACCCCAGTTCAATCTACCTACTCCAATCACTGGTCATTATGCAAGACGTCAAATTTTATTCAAAATTCAAACTATAGTTCAAAGATTTATTGCCGAAGTATTTTCACCAAAAATTTACAGGACATCGAAAATTAATCATTTACCTTTCAAAGTCTTCCCAGGTCAACTTCTTAATAAGTAAGATGCTTTCTCAGCCGATATGATGATGAAGATGATGATGAAGGCATCCGACTTCTTAGCAAGTTAATTTAAGAAGCGTTGTGGAGTGAAAGAGGATGGGAGTTTTAAGGATTAAGAAAACAGTTTTGAGACAGTTTGGGCACACAGATAGGATTGGCTCTCTTATGAAATCTTATTCGTTATAGTATTGATATTTGGCTCTATTGACTAATGAGTTTGCAGACCACTGGTCCAGTCGGTGCCCCCCGGTGGTCGAGAGCGCGACTGTTCAGCATAAGGTCCTGGGTTAATCGGGCTTTTTGGAGTCTAGATTTGTGCCCAGTTTATGACAAAACGCTCACTATTATGTAACTGAACATTGAAAATTGAACATTTATCGAAATGTGACTGTACCATACGCCAATGCCTTCGGGAATATAGGCGCCATGTATTGTAGCAATATTAATTCTGATCTCGCTTTAGAATAATGTTTAGAAATTACTAATTCAGTTTTGCTATAATAATAATAAAAATAATTAGGAGGAGCCCTGACCACCGGTAGCTTGGACGCCGTTCCCAATACCGGTGGGCTACAATGTTTTTTTATTTTATTATATAAAGATGAAATAAAGGAAATAAAAAACACAAAAAAAAATGTATATAAATAAATAATTAATATTTGTTTATGTTGTTATTAGCTCATCTCATAAATTCAGGAAATCAATTTGGTACGTTGCCAGGGTAATTCCTGTATCGTATCGTCAAATATTGAAAGTCCAAAGTTAATTAAATTTCGCGCATCGTTCCGAGCAGACCTCACATTTTCTATATTTAATAAACACGATACTTTGTGAAATAAGCTCTAAATTCCGAGCTTATTTTGTAAACACTCGACATATTTGGTTTGAGTGTAATAAAAGCTCAGGTAGCTTTACAGGTGACTCATAAGAGACATTAAAAGCCAGCGTTGTTTATATACAGTGCTTAAGTACGAACTGGTAGCTAATGGCTTAGATTACTACGGCGATAAAGTTTATCTGTTGATGCGAGTGACCAGTGTACTGGAGCCAGACTGCTGGCTGCAACTTGCAGACGTCTGGCGAAGGACATCGCACTGTCATACTTTAAATGCTCAGCTGGAAATATACGAGACTTGCATTTTAAAGTTAGAACGGTGCCATTTTACAGACGGGTCGAGTTGTTACTAGTATATACTGGTGAAAATTCTAGATGAGTTTTCCAACAGTGTAGTTTTTTATAACGGAGAAAAATGTCAAAAGATGGTTCCAATATTTTTGACTATTGATGCTGTTCTCTGAATAAACCCAGTACGATTATGAGGCCCAACTATTGAAAAGCCTCGCTGAAGAATAGACAAAAAACGTAATAGTCGAAAGTAACAATTTATTTTTGTACCAACTTTCTTCACAAATCGATATAATCAGTCGTTTGTGTACATTTTCCATCAATCGATTTGAGCACAATGATTGCGTCTGACTGGGCAGCCATTTATGTACCTATACTACTCATAGACTATGGTACTGTAGGTTGGACGCCCACTGAAATACGTAGAAAATACAATTTCTCCAGTTAACTTTCATAACTGGAGACCATAAAAGTAAACAGAAGAGTTCCAATGTCTGCGTACCGATGTGTATATTGTGTCTATATCTTACTTCGAAAACATAAAAGGGAAACTAAATAAATACAGCATTGTTTACTTTGAAAAAGCAAAATATTTTGGCAGAGATTTGAGCAATAGGTACCTACATCATAAACATAACTATGTTTTTTTAAATATTATTTTCTTTAGGAACGGTGTCTAAAGGACTTTGATAACAAAACCGTGGTGTGGAGTGCTCTGTAGATATACCAACCTTAAGATAGGTACATAAGCAGAGATTAATGATAGAATGTCAAAAGTGTCTGTTGTCTGGTCGTTATAAATAATTTATGTTTGTATGTAGGTACTCTCTCCCCCTCTGTAGATATTCTATAAACAATTAGCGAACAAGAAAGGTATAAAAAGAACATAGATTTGAGATGAGACTTAAATTGATACTGATAACTAGAAAAGTGAACTGAGGGAGCATGAGCTCGGTTTTAAGGCATCTAAGACTTTTAACACGTCTAGTGCCGGGAGCCCTCCAGGAGGGTTCACCTAGTCGCATATGGGATGCCGAGAGCCCTCGCGGAGGACTCATTTGAAATGTAGTTTTTTCTTAGCGAATACAGCAATAAAAACCGTGAAAATAAAATCTGATGTATATTTTAACAAAATTTATTAGTAAATGGTTTTAAAATCCAAGCTATTTTTTTTCACGGTTACCTATTTTCACTAAAAATTTAAAAGGTTGGAAACAACTTATAGCGACAACACCTCCTGAAAACACTATTATACTTCGTTTTACAGTGTTTTGTAACACGGTTTTAAACCAAATGCCATTGACCGTCTGCCATGGTTAACTTTAGCGCAAACGTAATGCCACAAACCCTCCCGGGGGGTTCACTTCCAATATGTATGGCGGCATGGCGTATGAGTTCTATGAAAAATGGATGGAGTCGAAAGTGTTAAGAAAGCGCTCCTATAGTGAAAAGTAATCGGACCCATTGTTTTAGCAAAATAACCTGAGTGCTGTGCCTCTAAAAAATTTAAGTGGATATATTTTTTAAACAATTGGGTAATCTGAAGGTTATTCTTAAGGGCACAAGCAAGCTTCATTAGTCTTGGTATTCTTAGACACACTCGAGCTGATTAGCCTTGTGGGTGCCTAGTGGCAGGGACATCGACGCGAAAATTGTTACCATGGATTCAGTACATGATTCTGAACACCCCTGCGTTGAAATTTTTCGTCGGTTATTTAAAAAAAATCTGCTGTTTCATAGAAAATTGCATACATACCTATATACCTACATATACCTACGCGGTCAAAATGTATGGAACAGCTGCTTTTTTTAAAATAACCGACGAAAAATTTCAACCCAGGGGGGTTCAGAATCATGTACCGAATCCATGGTAACAGGCCGCGTCGATGTCTCTGACACCCTGTATAGTTTCTTTTGCTTGGGTGTCAATTAAGAATGAAATAATCAGTTTTAGTCTCTGCATAAGATTTAGCGTATATTTTTCCCTTGGCAGGTCTTGGCAGGACTGCCAAAGCGTCTATCAAAATTATTAACACATATACAAATGTTTTTGTTTCGTTACCTTGCAACATTATTATGTACTGGACATTTAGGGTCTAGTTATAACAAGCGCCCGAGTTGCGCGCACAGTATGCTGCGTTTCAGGCGCGCGCCGAGCACTCACCGGGCGCACGTTGAACGCTCGTCACACGCAACAGGATTTCCACATTTTTTTATAACTTTGCCGAACATGCTTAGTATAACTGTTTTTTTTTGTAAAGAAACTTCCGCCCACACTTCGAGGACGCGCTAAGGGCGCCCTTTGACAGCAGCGCTTGTTACATAGAAAGTCATACAATTTTATTGAGCGCCCAAAACGCAGCGTACAAGACGCGCTCCTCAAGCGCTTGTTATGAGTAGGGCCTTAAACTTTTCTTTATCTTCTATAGTGCTAGCTTTTTTCGAACAGAGCAAGGAAACTTTTTTATTAAAGCAGACAGGATTAAAACTTTGTTTTTATTGTAAGAGATTTCCGGAAAACGGACGAAGCCTTTACTTCGGAATAGCCTAACAATAGTCCCGAGAGATTTTTGCCAATAATAGCAACGTAGGTTCCTTAGCTACTTAAATAACAATTATTTGGTAGACCGAGCTCTGCTCGGGTGAAAATAGAGAAAACGAATTTTCTCAGATATGAGACCTAGCTAGATCGATTTTTCGCCCGCGTAAACCTCTATATTGCAACTTTCATCGAAATCGAAGGAGCCGTTTTCTAGAACGTAATATTGCAAATTTAATACTATAGGATAAATACAGAATTGGATCTATTTTAAATACATAATGTTCAACGTAAAAGGTAATATGAAAGTTGTATTAATCGACATGCACTTTCCTGGACACGTTCAACAAATATTTAAGTGCTAAACAAAGCGAGCCAGTATCGCCTGAGTTAATCAATCAACTCTCGGCTCTATCGGCGTTAAAATCACAGTGCTTATTAATAATTTCAATTATTATTTCAAATACTAAAATAGATCTAGGCGGACGCACACTGTGGACCGGTGAATGAAAAGTTAACTCCTTACTTATGGGCTTATTCAAAAAAGTACCTGGGCGACCCAGCTCTGCTCGGTTGAAAATAGAGAATGCTCATTTAATAGTATAGGAAAGTTCATCCTAATTCCATGCTGCCATGATAGCAGGTACTTACTAATTCCATGCTGCCATGTAATGGCATGGTAATGACACTCTAAGGTATCCATCTTGTTTTAAACTTTGGGTGAACGAGTTCTGCTCGGATGAAAATACGGAGAAAACGAATTTTCTCAGATTCATATCTTAGAAAATTCGTTTTCTCCGTATTTAATTAATACAAATATTGCTCGTTTAATAGTATAGGATAAGCGATTCTTATCTGCAGTACACTTAATAAGTAACCTATTTAAATTTAAAAAAATATTTTTTTTTATTGACTTTTGTAGAATTTATTTTACCTTGTACGTACTGTACGTATCAGTTTATTTTATCAAAACATTAGAACTTCAGTTACCACAACACACCTTTCTGAACACAAAATATTATCCTAGCCGCGGCCTTGCGTGGTAAATAGCTGAAAGCTAACATGTTTTCATTTCACTTTCAAACCTCAAAGGTTAAAAGGTAAACTCAGCAAAAAATTATGCTGCTTAAATTACCTAGGTATGACTATAAAAATGTCAAAAGTCTAGGTCATAACTTTTATAATTTCTGAGAGGTGTAATTTCTTTATTTTATCTACCTTTGGGTTAATTTACACGTTTCTGAAAATCTGAACTTAATATACTTGATGAATCTTTTTTGTCATACCTACATAGGTATTATTGCAAGTTTATTTAAGGCTTCGATAAATATTTACTAGATTTCACCTTTAAAAAAAAAAATTGGTTTACAAAAATAACGGCTATAGAAATACACAATCTGTGAAAAGTTCAATTGTCTACCTATTTTAAGATTCATGAGGTATAGCCCGCTGACAGACAAACGGACGAACGGACAGCGGAGGCTTAGTATTACAATTAAAAAAACTGGCCATTTTTATTTTGGGTTTCGAAACTGTCGAATAGACTTAATATACTTGTAACGTAAACAGTGCTATTCTTTACGAGTATATTAAGTTTATTCGAATTCTATTTCAGGTAAAAAAGCTGTACCTATTCATTCATATTGAATAGCCATTATTGTGTAGCAGGTCGAACGACAGTCCATCACTACACTTTCTATTGAAATTGTGGACACAATATGAACTTTTTAATAGACTTAGTGGCAATGAGGTTTCATGTTAGTAATCTAAGCCCCTCTATTCATGCACACTTGACATTTATAAACCTTTTACAAACACTAGCTGTCCTTGTCATTTTCCTGTCAATGTACAAAGAAGGCAATATGATATGAGGGACTATAACACCATTTTAGATAATAATGTGTTAATGAAAAGGGGTCTGGCCTTTTCCCTTTGCCGCCTTTTTCGACACCCTCAGGTCAATTTAATATGTAGGATATTATTAGCATGAATTTTCCTCTAAAGGCGCCATAACTGTAACATTAAGAATTTACGTGCCACGAATAACGTCTTAGATAGTAATATGCATTTATATGACTAGTTAGAGTTTATCCTGAATTACGTTTCTTATCTACTTCACAAAAATCTTAAATTCACTTTACTGTGTGTGTACCCACAACACAAAGATTTTGTGGGTGTACTATAGGTAGATACACCTCTGCCCAACCCAACAAGGCGTGATGGTATGTTATATATGTATGTTAAGTTCACTCGGAGTAGCTCGTGGCTAAGTAATAACAGCCGCACGGATCGATCCATCAGGTTACACCCTGGCAAGCGTAGCTTCTTGCCGTGGTTGGTCCGTGGATGGGTGACCATCTTTACATACCGAGACTCCTCCGTGCCTCGGAAAGCACGTTAAGCTGTTGGTCCCGACTGTCATTCGTGGACCTTTGACAGTCGTTACAGGTCGTCAGAACCCCGAAAGTCGGACAACCAGTCTTACCAAGGGGTATCGTGTTACCCAGTCACTGGGTTGTGGAGGTCAGCTAGGCAGTCGCTCCATGTAAAATACTGGTATTCAGCTGCATCCAGCTAGACTGGAAGCCGACCCCAACATAGTTGGGAAAAGGCTAGGCAGATTGATTTGTATGTTAAATTCACTGACATACAACGCACAGCCTAAACCGCTCTAGGTCGGTCTAGAAGAGTTCTTTTTAAAACGAAAGCGAGCACTTTTTGAAAATTCATCCTCTAAACGGATAAGTAGGTTAGGAGATGAAAGGTTGTATATGGAAGTTCGATTGCCGATGAGAAAGGACATTAGGCGCAAGGCTTGTACTGTAAATACGTACAATAAATTATATTAAATAATTAGAAATGCGGTCAAGAGCAATGTCAACCAAACTTTCAACAATATTGTAGAATTGCAGACAAATTGCTCTTGCATAAAGTAAAACAAGTTTCAACAACAATCTTGAACCTCTACGCTCGAAATCAAATCGTAGCTGAAAGCTACGAATACAATAAATGCTACGCCGCGTAGGCGGGGCGTAGCAGTAGGTCAATCGTAAAATAACATGGATTCATTTGAATTAAAATCCCTCGCAATTGAAAAGTATTTAACTAGGTTTTAAATGGCATTGGAATCGTATCGATTTCCTGTATTGTGCTAATCCACTGCAGCTCGCTCGATGACCCATCGAGCGAATGAATCGGAAACCACAGTAGATAGATAACGAGTTATGTACTGCAGGTACATACATGTACATTATTGTACATAGAAACATATGTGCTGGCCGATCAGCAGCCCTTCTACTTTATCAGTAAAGTTTGTTAAAATGCCGATAGGTTATGCAAAAGGTATATCGGGATCTGTAAACGCTAAGACTTGACGAAATTGGCACCGTAGCTGAGTCAAGGTTTTGCCAGATCCCAGCGGTTTCGAGTAGCCGCAAATTTTTGCCAGTTAGTATTTGTAAATTTTATGTGAGTGTATGGATTCGATACAGTAGCTTTATTATAGCAATTTTTTTAAACGCAGTGTCCGCAGTATTTGTTTAATGTCTTCTTACAGTTTGGTTTGGCTAGTCATCAGAGGTTTTACGAAAGGAAAGAAAATTATTCTAGGTCACTATCACCATGAAGAGGATAATTATTATACTAGGTTTCTTTCTAAAATAACCTAAATTCCAAGATATTAGTGTCTGTGGTTAATGCAATGTACTGTCTGCTAGAACGTTAGTCAATCAGACACGGAACCGATTTATGCGTTCAAATAGATGGAAAATAAGTTAAACACGTCTACAAATTAAAAGACACAGCTTACGCACACAAACATTCCGAGTTTCTGAAGAGGTCTGACTGCATATATTTATACAACGTGCTCGTAATGCCAACGTCAATATAAAGGCAAGCTGGATGAATGCCGACGTCACTAAGCCAGCATTTGTATGAAACACAATTATGTTGCTTTCGCCCCCTCTGACGTCACTACTCTCACGTTTCGTTTCTAAACAGAGCAGAGCAGGCCCGCAATGACGCAATTCTATTGCTTTCGTTCATTACAGCACGCGTTTCTATTTGCATGAATAAATAATATGATCCTTGAAACTTATCAAGCGGTTCTATTTTTTGGATGCATTTGCAATCAGTAGCAATTAATCTGCCTAGCCTTTTCCCAACTATGCTGGGATCGGAGCGAATCGGTGCAGATGAGTACCAGTATTCTACATGGAGCGACTGCCTTTCTGACCTCCACAACCCAGTAACTGGGCAACACGATACCTCTTGGAAGACTGCTTGTCAGAGTTTTGGGCTTCTGGCACGATATTTAATGTATGGTCCGAACGAATCGACCACGGCAAGCATAGCTTAGATCGACCTGTGCGGCTGTTATTATTTGGTCACGAGCCCCTCATTTGCAATCAGTAGCAGTGTTTGTATAATTCAGTCATAGAGTTTCAATCGCTCAATACCCATCAATTTTGGAAAATGCCGTGATCGGGTCTTTGCTTGATGGATATGCGTTCAAGGCAAGGAGTAATCATATGGACTCACCTTCTCAATATTACAGTCAGGAGTGTTGACATTTACATCATGATCAGCTTACAGCAGTCCACTGCTGGATATAGGCCTTTCCAATTGCACGCCCTTCACATTTTTATATTGTTATCTATATATCGTAGCCATCTGCTTAAATTAACCAGCTAATTGGACGCGACCTCCAATTAAATAGCTGAAGGACAACTAGCCAAGTTACTGAACGCAACGTTAAACCAAATGGCTGTATGTCGTGTGGTCATTTAGTTAAACTGGGTGAAATAGGTTACGTTAGGTTAGAACTGTGACCAACCGCGGCAGCGGCTGGCAAGCACTATTTCCAAGTTGCTCGCAGATTTTTTGCTACCATTTGGATCACTTGGCTGAGTCTCGATCAGTCATCTTCAAAGGATTGACTTTCAATACGACAAGTTTTTAAACGTTTAATGATTCTAGTTTAATTACTTAACTATCGGTTGGTTAATTTAACCTGATGGCTACGACATATACAGAAATCTCTACAAAGGTAAATCATCTATCTAAAAACAATTTGTTTGTGAAGTTTGTTATGTAAATAGCAAATTTTAATCCTCCTGTGTATACAGATGTTTCCTCACCTTAAATCTGTGGATATTTCAACGATCTTTATGGTCGTATGATCACGTTTTATGAGAAAACTTAAAACGTGGTATCGATCGAGGTTTTATTGCTGTGAAATACCGTTCAAGAGGAAGTACTAGGAAGAATCTCTCCAGTAAGGCGGGTACTTCTACTTTTATTACTCTACTCCAAAGGGTTTTAGGAAATGTGATGGAATTTTATGCCTAGTTTTTTATAGATTTTGGTTATGTGGGTAGGTATAATGTCTTATGACAGCGAAAATGTATCTGTGAATACGAATTCTTTTGTAGTTTGTAACTACAAAACATTTTTCATAACAGCATAAAAAAAATCCTCTGTTCATTTTTCATAAAGATAGTTGTCGTGTCATATATCGTATACTCTTGTATCTTTTTTTATAAAAGCGTTCCTTATAAAAAGCAGGACGCGGTGTTGTATTACCAACTTAGGATACCGGATCCTTTGCGGCGCTCGTCCGCCTCTCCGTTGCTACAGATCATCTTTTAAGTAATCTCAACTTTTGTTACGGATTCGAGAATTGTTGGTTTTGTAATAACTATGACGTAATCTCTTGAGGATAGCTACCTTTGCAATTTTGGTACGACAAAGTTTTTATAAAATAATACCAGTCTTATCGTTCCACTGCAGGGCAAAGGCCTCGTCTTATGCTGAGAAGGCACGAAGCATGTCAGTCAGCAAGGTTGGTAGCGATCAAGTGAATATAAGAGAGTGAGTGAGTGAGTGTGTATGAGTGTGTGGTGTGTGTGTGCCAGCAAGTTCTGATGACTACGTTTTTACGACGAAATCTTTTATTAAAACCAATAAGATTTCATAAAAATAACATAAAAAAGAAAAATCGTTTTTAGAATGACTTACGAATACGAGACACGATGCGAACATAATGTTATAAATAAGTTCCCCTGTGCCGACGTTCTAGAACTTATGTGTGAAAATAAGCAGGTGGTACGCAGTTCTTTCAGACTTTACTTGACAGACAGTAAACACGGCCCGGAGCCTATTTAATTTAGTATTTAGGGCGATGTATTCCTTTTGTGTTTCACTCCATCCATACTTACCTCTCATATTATAAATGCGAAAGTAACTCTGTCTTTCTGTCTGTTACCTTTTTATGCCTTAACAGCTGAACGGATTGGGTGTCACACGGATATACCATGACCATTTTGTTTAAGAGAGTTATGGCTAAACCACATAGCCATAACTCTCTTAAACAAAATGGTCACCCACTTACGGTTCCTTCCACTATCATGATTCGGGACCCCGGAGATACACGGTCGTATTAAATTCGCGCCCACCCTCGATTAGATAGACCATAACCTAGGATGACATAGAATATTTTTTATCCCAGTACTTAGTAAAATCCGTGGAAAAATTTCGACACCGCGAGAAAAAGCTGGTATTTCATACCGCCACCTCAGCTGACATACATTTTCTATGAAGCAGAGGGTTACATCCTTCGTTAACATGTTTGTTTACGTTTGAGAAGCTAATTAGTTAAATCCGTCTCGTTTTAACTTGTGCCAGGCACTGTTTGAAGTTGAATGTCAGATCGCAAGAATTTGCATGTTGATTCACAATTTGTAGAAAAGCAGTGCGACTTGCGACTTTAAATCTGATTAGCGTGCTGAAACTTGAAGGTGAATGAACTGTGATTTATTTATGCATTTTGTTTGGAACTTTGCAATTGTCGTTTATGCTAATATCTGATTAGTACACATTGCTATCCTATTACATGGGACTTAAGCTCTGGCTAAACTACGGCGAATGCCATGCGCGACGCGACTGTGCGTAAAAATTAGAAAGTCACTCGACTATTCGCACCAGTTTGAACACTTCCATAAAAGTTAGTTGACATGACACAATCTCGTCGCGAGCGAATTCCGCGCGTGATTCGACGTCTGCCAAACCCTTCGCGGAAAACGGGCCTGACCTCTCTTGGGCCGTATCTTTTTATTCATATTTTTTGGAGATTTTCATATAAGGGCCCCGGTATGGAAAGTTTAAGAGTTGCGTTTATTTGCCCTTATTGCATATGTTCAAAGACAATCGTATTAAGGAGTAAACTCCAGTCGTGCGTTGGAGTTGACACACACACACTTTTTTTGTATGATTGTCATCTGTAAAGAAATAAAGTCTGTTCAAAAAGTATCTCATGAAGGTGTAAATAAATCCTGTTTGAGTTAAACCTTCCGCAATCATTCACGAAAGGGAATTAATATCATATTCATTTGTTTTATAAAGTTTCAACTTTATATCTCAACACGATTTCCGACAATTATTGTTTGGATAACATAATTAAATTGTGATAAAATCATCAAAAAAATTGAGTTATAAAATTAATCTCATTACTTTATAAAAATCTTAAATTCATTCAATAATTCATTCACTGACAGACAACGCATAACCTAAAGCGCTGGGTAGAAACATAGACTACATAGAGATACTACGTAGGCATACGTACGCATGTTTTCCCCCAAACTGTTTATTTTCGTGTTTTGTTCTTACCTTGCGTCATGTGTACCGCAAATAAACGTATTTTCTTTCTTTTTTTCTTTCTAGGTATGTATTCTGAGGTATGTATAGACATACCTAGGTAGTATCTCTATGTAGTCTATGTTTCTACCTAAACCTATTATATATTAGGTTTAGAAGCATGCTTCGACATCTTGTCAAATGAAAAACATATTTTTAATTTCTGGTTTAAGTATCCAAATAATCAAATCAAACCCCCAATTAGTATGTAGCACTACAAATTGACATCCACAGGTACGTTTTCTTAAACATTTCTTTACATTTTCATCAGATACTTTTCGAACAGTCCATAACTAAGAGGTTAGTCTGGGACCTGGAATTATACGAGGCGGCCGTGGCGGTTCCGGTTTCCGTTCATTACGAGCCGGAATCACGATTTTGGCGGAATCGTATACAGGAATCGGTGCCCGTAAATCTTGTGCCACTTTAGTTGGCAACAATTCATATTTATGGGTAGAAACAAAACTGTCATGAACAATAATTGTGATTTTTATCAACGTGTTATTACTGGACGTATCAAGGTTGCTCACTCACCACGCATCACTATACTAGGAACGACGAACCACCTAATGACCTGCCTAATAATAAATTGAATAGGTAGTTTGTATTTAAATCGATAACTTGTTTCGACTATCTGTTAAGAGTGTGGCTAGAACCTACAGCTAGATCGAAGTAGCTACAGATAATCCTGGTGTACAATCTTAGGTTTAGTTTAATACTATACTATTACTACGATATTTAATTTACTGATGCATCGATAGATGGCGTCGTACTTTTAGTAGTCTCCGCTGAATCGCGGTGTTAAGAATCTCCGCAGACACATGATATCTTTTGGTTTATAGTAAAATAAAATGTCGTTGTCATAGAGAACATTATTTTTATTCACCTGGTTTGTATAACCGGTTTTGTTTATACTAATATACTAACTAATATCATAAATGCGAAAGAATGTTAGTTTATTTGCAACGCTTTCACGCTAAAACGGCTGAGTGGATTTGCATCAAATTTGACACATGGGTAGACCATGACCTAGGTTAGCAAATAGGATACTTTTATCCCGATATTCCCACGGGATCGACACTTATGCGGGTGAAACCGCGTGGCGCAGCTAGTTTGTACTACGAGTAAAACGGATAGATGTGAATTTATGTCTCGAAAAAAACAATGGATAGCTTTGCCTTGAAACAAATAGAATACTTACTGTTTATTGTTCATCATAACAGATTACAATAGAAGTTTTCAGTCTAACATAGGGTGTCGCACTATGCTGATATATCGCTAAAAGTCACCCATCAAAGTACCTACTACATTTTGATCGAAAAAAAGCGACGTCTAACATTGAGGGTCAAAATAACGCAAACTGGATAGTTCGACCCATCTCCTCTTTGTTACTAGGAAACTGCACCTTAAACGGTTCCAGAGATCGAAAATGGCATTACAATACTAGGCTAACCCGGCAACAGGAAATGAACAGCTCAACAAAGCGTGTTTTCGTAATCCACACAAACCACTCGGGACGAGCTTGCTATGCATTTTAGAAATGCGGAATTCTCTTAGAAACATCCTACAAGATCCTATTCTTGTAATATTCTATGCATATTGAAATGTCTTGCACGTTTTCCGCTCCACAAAGTCGGTTGCATTCGGTATCGGCATAAGCTGCGTATCCGCCACGCCTCGGATAAAAATACTGCAACAATGGACGATAAGCGATAGTCTGCGGTTTTAGACGTCGCGTCGTGCAAATTATGATTGTGCATTTTAAGTAGTAAGGAAGATTTTAAAGAGTTCAGGCTTTTTGACTAGGTATTGTTTTATGGCTTTCTGGTCGGAATTTCTCAATAGACTTGCCCCCATTAGGTACATGGGCCTTTAAAATTAATGGCAAAATATCGGAGTGCCTTTTTACGCTTCTGCCAACTCTTTCGTGGAATACAGGCGTTATATGTAAGTATATGTTGTTTCTTAGACAATTATGGTCTTCTGCAGGAATTAGGACTATAGCAAAATAAACCACCTAAAGGTTAAAGAAAGTTTGTGAAGATTGTCTTTTTGTACTTCGGAAAAGAAGCATTAAACATCTCATCCGGGTTAATTTGTCTGGCTTAGTTTTTTCTCCTTCCTCCGCCCTATTGAGATCAACTAATGCAGACGAACATAGGCTATTTATTTTCTTGAGTAGGCAATTTTGTTCCAGAAAAACTCCTTTCTAAGCCGAAGTGGTTCGCTTATTTATTTTAATAAATAATTTAGCACAACTTTCTTACTCAATTTATTATTGCCAATATTCTAGACTTTTCGCAGTACATAACTTAAGGCAAAATACAGGTGAACCGAATTGAATTACTATAGAAATCGAATGATTCCTATTATGTTAACGCGATTCAATTTGGTAGTTCCACCCAATTTGAAAGGCATACAGGTGAACCGTGTATTATTATGCCATTATCTTTTCTATATCTACATCAACACATTTTATAAATTAAAGTCACTTTTTATATCTGTCTGTGTGATCACGTTGTTCTTCTAAACTACGCAATGGATTTTGATGAGGTTTTCACAGTGAACGAAGGTCACCATTCACCATCATTTAAGGAATTTATTCCGGAATGTTTATGTGTATAGTACGGTAATATATTAACACATTCGACTCCACCCACTTTTCATAGAATTCATACGCCATACCGCCATACATATTGGAAGTGAATCCTCCGGGAGGGTTCTTAATTCTTGCATTACTTTTGCACTAAACCTAACCATCGCGGACGGTCAACGGCATTAGGTTTTAAAACCGTGTTAAAAAACACTGTAAAACGAAGTAAAATAGTGTTTTCAGGGTGTCTTGTTGTCGCTATACGTAGTTTCCAACCTTTAATTTTTTTGTGAATATTTTATGACGGTGAACAAAAAAATCAAAAGAAAAAAATCTTGGATTTTAAAACCAAATCTTTTTAAAACATACATGAGATTTTATTTTCACGGTTTACAATGTTGCGGTTTGCAATACGTGCCTCGGTTCCTGGATCTTTGACAGTCGTTACGGGTCGTCAGAAGCCAGAAAGTCAGACCACCAATCTTACCAAGGGGTATCGTATTACCCAGTGACTGGGTTGTGGAGGTCAGATAGGCAGTCGCTCCATATAAAATACTGGTATTCAGCTGCATCCGGTTAGACTGAAAGCCGACCCCATCATAGTTGGGAAAAGGCTAGGCAGATTGACAATGCTGTATTTGCCAAGAAAAACCTACATTTATAATCCCCTCGCGAGGGCTCCCGGCATCCCATATGCGACTAGGTGAACCCTCCAGGAGAGCTCCCGGCACTGAACGTGTTTAGGAATTTATTCCGGAAAGTTTATATGTATAGGTACCGTTAATATATTAAGAAATTATGATCTTTTGTCCAGTCTTAAAAACCGTTTGAGGCAGGGGTGTTTTATTAATAAAACGATAAATGATTTATTTTGATTAAAATTGGTTCTTGTGCTTTTTTTTACTCTATTCCAGGTTCAAATTGAAGACTTATATTTTTGCTTGTTCTTTGTCTTTGACTGTGTCGGCCACTTTAGCCAGCAGCTGGCACTTTTACAGAATCTAGAGTGTAATAGAGGAACGGGTCACAATACTCTGCAACAATGTAGTGAAACACTGGTGCCGATTCTTTTGTACACCGAACTAAACTAACTAAACTATCACTAAAATTCCTTACTTTTGGCTATGAGAATCTTAGAGATATTCTGCAAATAAAATTCTCTAAACTAACAAATAATTTTGACACAACTAAAATAGAATTTGACAATCGCGAATCCACGTGGAACCCGTGGTTTGCCCTAACCCGTGATTTTTTTGACGTCGAGGCGCGCACGGGGTGCTGCCTCGACGAGTTTCATATGGAATTTTTCACTTTTTGTATGGAAAACATGAAAAAATATTGCCTACATGTTCAGGTTTAGGGGTTTATTGCTTTTATAAAGGGGGTCGAAATTTTCATTATTTTTGCGATAGGACGCACCATTTTCGAGATATAAGAAAAAGAAAAAATAAATACAGTACTCACTGTTTTTGCACGTGAAGTCGAGATGTTGGTGTGAATTTTAGTTCATGACAACTTATTTTAACCCACACCTTTTTAATCGCGATTAAAAATTGTCAGGCTTAGTCTGGTTTGGTATTTTACAATCAAAATTTTAGGTGAAAAATGTCAAATTCAGAATAGCAAAATTGCCATTTTCACTAAACTAAAAACTCAATACTGTCTCAGTGCTGTCAAACTAAAATATAGTTAATTGTGTCACTTTAGCCTATTTCAGAATGCGAAATCGTCGTTTGACAGGAATAAACTAAATTTTAGTGATTTTTTGTCTAGTTTAGAGGCATTTGTGACAAGAGAATCGGCACCATCAACGCATCACGTCATCATCTACGCTATGGTGTTATTTTTTGGGGCAACTCAACAGAAAAAGACACGGTGTTCAAGGTGCAAAAGAGATGCGTTCGTTCCATATTTAAAATTAAACCTGCTGATAGTTGCGTCCCTTACTTTAAAAAATATAAAATTCTTACTTTGCCATGTCTGTACATTTTAGGAGTAGCTGTTTTTGTCAAAACAAATCCACACCGATTTAAACGATTAGATGAAGTAGTCCCACGTAATAGGCGCGACAATAGCAGGGTATGCTCTCATACTACGAGAACAACCCTCATGAGCAAAAGTGTCTTTTGTATGGCTCCTACCATATTTAATAAATTACCTAAAAGTTGGAGAGAACTGCCCTTGTCACTTTTCAAAAATAAGCTGAGAATTTATTTAGTTAGTAATGTGTATTACAATGTTATAGATTTTTTAAAGAAAAGGACTTTTCTATTCCGTCTTCTAATATACATAGTTAAGAATTTAACACCACTGTTTCGCAAACATGACTAAAATAGTCAATTGGCTGCTACGTTTTGGAGTATAGTCACGAGTACTAATATGTATACACTTAGGAACTTTTGAAAGTTATTTGCTCCTACTGTGTCGATTGTTATTTTATGTTGTTAATAGAATTAATACATAAGATTTATTAATAACATAGTAATTTGGAACCCACACTAATATGAAATAGGTCTTATCTCAAAGTTGGAGTCGTTATTCCATGGGAAAGTTGCTTTTGAATTTTGCTAAGTGGATACATATTAGCGCTCGGGACTGTACCGTCTGGATGAAAAGTATTAAGAACACCATGCACTCATACAGTAACATCTTCAAAGACTATTAAGAGTTCCATCAATATAGTATAAAGTAGGTACCTCGACCCTTCAATATATTATTTATATCTCTATGTTTCCATAGGCGTTGCAGTCAAGGCAATATTGACCGTAACGTTTTCCCGATGACTCAGCAACACTGGGTCAAAGAAATTCAAGCGTAGTTCTCAAAGCCCCATCGTGTATAACAGTATTAAATATTTGACCCAGTTAATCCTATCCCATGGATCGTAAATCCAGTTTGATGAACTAAATAAATTATCCACCGTTAACTATACTTGTAGGTGTAGTTAGTTTAAAGTTGCAAGTTTCTGATTAACCGTTCATTTATAGTTTAGTTTCTAAGATTTCTGCAATTTAGATCAGACCAGGCTAAAGTCCATGCTAAAGGTTGTTGAGGCGTATTTCGGTACTTGATTAGCCAAGAGTGAGGAGTAATCTATTAGATATTAGCACAGTATAACTAACTATGGTAGCTTGACTGTGATATTAATTTTGAAAGTACCTAGATATAGTAATTTAGTAGTAGTAGTGGTGTAGTTAGTTAGGCGAATGTAACCAGAGGTTTCACCACACCTTTTATGTTTACTGTTTTCTGCCTTTTATGTTTTTTTATGTCTGCTACCATAAAGTATAGTTTCTATAATGTAGTAAAAAGTGTAATATATTTCGAGTCAAGAAACAGACGTCTAAGTATACTATTTTTTTTTTGCTGGATTGTTAATAAATCTACGAGGAATATACTCATGAGGATATCCACTTTTTCATTTTCGTCGAACAGACAGCTTGTGATGAAAAACATATTTTTTTAATAGTGGGAAAAAATATTGTGAGCCAAAATAGTGACATGAATATCATGTAGATTTTACTAAGGCAGTGTATAGAGTGCCGCTAGCGGCACTCTGTCCACTATTTTGTTTGATTGTTGAGGTTAGTTCACGTTCGCTGTAAAACACCATATTCCCAAAATATCACATTCACTTGTACCTAAACGAACACTGGCACTCGCCAGCCGATACCGCGACACTGTCGCCTCGCTCGATCGGCTCATGCATTGTGTGGTCATAGTTCTAACCTAACCTAGCCTACCTTTGAGCCATCCATTTGCTACTTAATTTTTCGTAAAATCAGTCATTGTAGTGAATTTCGGCACTTTAGCCGGGCCGAGACGGCGCCACTATGTTGCCGCAAATAGCGGCACTTTATCCGATAGGGATAAAGTGCCGCTACCTGCACTCTATACAATTCCTTTTATTTATTTGGTATATGGCCTCTTACAAGATCGACAATACAGTGCCCGTGTATATTATAACTTGACCCGTGACGCGACAATATTGAAACTAAGCCCGACAAGGGACAAGTTATAGCGAACGGTATGTATAACATCATTCCATTTATGAAATCTCCATGAAAGATAGGGTCATGAACGCATGAAGCAAAAAGTCTTGCAAGCAGCAAGTCAAAATAAAAACAAAACTGTTCACATTGCCCGCTAGCCTACTGTTGCAGGTTCGTCGAGTCGAGTAGAGTAGTTTGTACTAAATTGAGTCGACATCCAATGGGGTGTGTATAAACGAGGAGCTTTTATGTCACACACGGTCGCGGCCGCTGCAGTGGCCTTGAACTGCATTCGTATTGTCATGTCTCACGGCACCTGTTTATATTTTTAAATAACCAGTCCAAACAAAAGGCCTTTTGTGCTTACTAGAAAAAGTTTAAACAAAGACATTATCAATTTATCAGTTTGTACACGTGTCGCTGAAAATTGTTAATAGCCTTGAGAAAATGTTTCCGTCTGTGACTGCAGTAAATTGGAGGAAATAAAGCGCGAGCTGCTGCAAGCTTTTTGAAATTGCTAGCATTTGTAGTAATAATAAAATATAATAATATGTTATTATTACTAAAAATATTATAACATTTTTTTTTTAACGACCTTACGAAGATATCACTCTATGTAAAATAAAACTTTTGAAATGGAATAAACTCAACGCTGGCCACTTTTCATCAATTAAAATTTGTTAAGCCATGTAATGTTTATTATTATTTTTGTTTTGCTAATGGTTTCATTTATTTTTTTCATCAAATCCAACACGTGTTTCAGATTCATTATAAATGTAATGTAACGTTTCTTCCTTTTTTGATAAAATTATCACTAGCCTTGAAAAAAAAGGGAGCTATTAATATTAGGTTTTGTAAATATTCAAATTATGTACCTAAACAATAAAATCATGTACTTATACCATATTATCGACGACACGCCCAGGCTTTGCACGGTTTTAGCGACCTGACAAAACTCTTTATTATAATAGTAAGTAGGTAAGTTTAATATTAATGTAATGTATTATGCATAAAACTTCCTGAATAAGTTCTCTAAATTATGGTGAAAAACGCATTCAAATTAGTTGCATAGTTTAGAAGAACAACGCGGTCAAACAGACAGACAAGAAAATCGACTTTAATTTGTAATAATAAATGGATGGACAATTGATAAATCAAAGATGGGTATGTTATTGGGTTTTTCCATCAGAAATTTCGCAGTAGCAGCCGGGAGTCTGGATTTGTGCCCGGTTGATGGCAATAGGCTCACCCACTATTATTTCATGGAACTTAAACATAACTGGCGAAATGTACCATGTACTACAGGTACCTGCCTGACCCTCCGGGATTTACAAGCGTGATGTTATATTATGTTATGTTAAATCAAAGAAAACATTGAAAAATAGTTGGTATCTCTTGCTACCCATCTGCAGTTTGCTCCTTATTTATTATTCATGCGGCTCTTTTTATGCTCCATTGAAATGAAATGAAATGAAATGAAATTGTTTATTCTGTAAATAGGATATAGGAATTACTTTTACACGTCATATTAAAAATATATTAAATTTTGCTAGATGAGTTCGGCGTTTCCTATCCGACTACTCTGAGAAGAAAAACCGAAACAAACAGTCTCTTTTAAAGTCCAGACATAATCTTGGTCAAGCCATATGAGGACCATGTAGATTCATGTCTGAAATGGTCTTTTGAGAAAAGAACCACACAGATTTGAGTGGACCTGTCCAGTCAGTGCAAGCATTTGTCAGTAATCGTGGAGCTCAACTCGGGGGGCTACTCCCTAAGCACGAAGTCCGTAGTTACGGCCTTAGTTACGGTCGTTTCCTACTCCCTATCACCTACGGACATACGGTTAGTTTGGAGCCCAAACAAAGAATGAACGACGACACGATTTGACAGTTGTCCCTACTCCCGATGTATTTTTGCCCGTCCGAAAAGTTGAATTTGACACTTGTTTTGACGGAGCGTTATGTCAGTTGATACGACATCAAAATAGGTGTCGTGCTGTAGACGAAAGTAAAATTTTGTAAAAATTTACCAAACTATGTCTGCTTTTTTAATGCTCGAACTGCTCGAAGAAGCACTACAGGAAGATCGGAGGCGTCACCGATTATACTTGCGCCGAAACTTTTGGTTGGCGAATATTCTAGACGTTGAGTTCGTTCGTTTTTTTATTTTGCTTACAGAACAATTGGTGTTGGGACTGCTGGAAAATTGTGATATAAAAAGATTTCCACAATAAAAGCATTGTTTTTTATAACAAAATGTTTTTTATTTATTTAGCACCAATAAAATCTGAATAAAATCAACACTATTACAATCAGAACAGATTTTCTTATATTTATCTATTGTAGTCTTAAATTATGGCTAGGAACTTAGGTTCTCTTACTTGTCTACTTCAGTCTCAAATACCTAAAATCTGAGTAAAATTAACAACCAAAACAAAGATATCCTTATAGTTATCTATTTTAGTCTTAAATTATTGCTAGGAACTTAGTTTCTCTTGTCTACTTCAGTCCCAAATACCTACTAATCTAAATCAAATTTACAACCAAACACATAGATTTTCTTTTGTCCTAGACTAATCTCAAATTAAGAATCAACATCATACAATCAATATATATGTTTTGACCAATCGGATCAACACACAAGTTTTCATTCTGTAAATCATTGAGTTGAAAGACCAGAGACTCCAAGCAATAAAAGAAATGAGAAGCTCGGGAAATAAATGCTGCAACATTATGAACCAAGTTGCAATCCCATTCGTTAGAATATAAACACGTTACTGAGCCTGCGTCATATCACTGCTGGACAACGGCCTCTCCCCATGACTTCTACAACTTAACTATTTCTAGTAAAGTGTTCCCTAACCAAGTTACAAAGGTCCACAATGGCAACCTTTATTTCACCGAGCACCTCATTTCTCCTGGTTTCAACTAGCAGTCTCTGCTCTTCCAGCTCAATATTTGGCTTCTTGCTGACGAGTCGGCAGGGAGGTGTCGCCGAACACGTGCACAACGACGGTTGAATGCTGTAAACAAAATAAATATTTTTTAGTCAGTTTTTCTGAAACATGATTTACGTAATTTCTTTTCTACTGAACAATAACACTTACTTCGCTGACTTCGCATTGGCACCTCCAGGTCCAGTGCCTCAGCGGACACTAAGGGTTGCTCCTGGGAGACTGCCTTTTCAGTTGTAGCAGCCGATGTATGAGGGGGTGAGACGGCTGCTGGCTCTTGTTGCAGGTGGTCCCTGTACAGCAAAAACTGAATATCATTGACGGATACAACAAATATATAACTATGTATCTGTAATTTATTACTATTTATTTAAAAAGTCACGGAAAGACTCCATGCAACATAATTTTCAATAAAAAAATCAAATACATTATTCCTGTTTTTCTATTTTACCATTCAAACAAACTTATTATCATATATATATATATACATTTTATTATTACCGAGGGAAAAGCTGGCACTCTTACCTCGGTTTGTGTGTGAATTCCACTTGGGAGAGGGTTGGTGCTACCGATGGGCCTCCACCTGTAGCACATGCATCCCGTCTGGCAGCTCCAGCAGCTTTTTTGACTAAATGTTTTTTATCAGCCCAAACCTAAAATTTTGGTTATTTGGTTAATTTTAATTATATTCAAAAACTATATAAAAACCAGTATACTCGTAAGACCTGCAATAGATATGTATTTGGAGGATGACTGATTATCATTGTATTCACTTTATTGATGACAAGACCTTAAAAATCATATTAATATAGACAAGCAATGTAGTAAACTCACCCATTGCCACTGTTCCACGGAGTTTGTGCAACTTCCCATAGAATTAAGGGAGTTGCACAGGCTTTCCCACAGCCGTTTGGACCGTATTCTTCCATCGGCACCCCTCAATAGTCCGCGAGCCAACTCGTGATGGTCAGTCATAAAATTGAGGAGTGCCTCAATTTGCGCTTGAGTTGCTGGTGGAGCGGTTGTGGCCATTTTACGATATTATGTTATTTTTTAACGAAAACTCTCGATAATATTTATGTACCTACCAACTAACCAAAATAAAAAACTTTGACAATTGACATATGAAAATAATCGTCAAAAAGAAAAAAGGCAAAGGTATCAACAGGATAAAGCCGCCATCCGGACTAAAATGGCAAAAATAATTCAATTGTTTATCTAAAACGAAATATAAAGTAATTTGTTAAAAATGTGGTCATTTTCTAACACAACAATATGGTTTTTTTGTTTATTAAGCTTGAAAACCACAAAATAAGTAAACCGGTGATCGACCGGTAAAATAGCGCAACTCTATCGTCATGTATCATTCGCTCTCAATTATTGTCTATGATTCCGTTCGAAGCTCGTGAATCCGAAATCAATAGGGAGTAGGGTACACGCCGTCGTTTCGGACTACCTTCGGACGGGCCCGTCTTTTCGTTGACGGACTTAGGGAGTAGACCTCCAGAACAAAAGGAGCTCAACTCGACGAACAATACCAAAGAAAGGACATTTGGGTAGGCCGCATAAACTACTCAAACTGCCAGACCATCATTAAAACTAACTGAGAGAGGATAAAAAAGGAGTAATGAGAAAAAAAAAAAAAAAATATCCACATAGTCCTCACATTCACAATAGGTAATTAAAATAATATTATACTTTACAAAGTAATCATGTCATTTTGTTTTAATGTTTAAATAAACTAAAAATTAAACATTGCGTAGGTCTGTGCCTGTTACGAAACATGAATGAAACAGATCCCTCTAAAACATAAAACATTCTTATATAATACCTCATTTGATACCTGTCCAGGACAAAAGGAATTACGTAACTAATTGACCAAACTAAATAGCCCGCGTTACGTGACCAGAGGCTTAAATTCTAAATACAATAGGTATATATTACATACTGGTTTGCACGGATAGAAGAAAATCTTCAACCGTTCGTTGCTAACGTAAGCACACATACCCACGTATATGTGGTCTGTTATATACCTTCCAATGTAAGAGTTCAAGGGCAATGCAGTATAGACATGCGACACTGGAAGAAAAAGCACTCATCTCTGTAAATACGACTTTCGAAATCATGAATTTGATTACTGGGAAAAGTTTACAGCTATTGAAAACTCAAAGCATTAATTTCAATTAAACCATTTACAGGCACTTTTGAAATATCAAATAGTCGTGTCAGTTAGTCAGAAATTTGAAGCTAGTTGCCCATTCCAAAACGTAGATCTTTATGGAGAAGAACGGGCAAGAAACTCCAAGGAGACTCTTTTAAATATATAAAATTACAAGATCCTGGGTACATTATTCTTGTTGCTTCTATATGTGAGAACGATGTCCAAAAAATAATCAAAATAATTCAAAATATAAGATTAAAAATAAGCCATGGCAAATAAGAGACGACCAGTCACAACTAACGGCGCCCGTTCACGAACATGACGCGTGGATCAGCACCATCCAGCTCAACCATTTTGTAGGGAACCGAATGATCCAACACACTCGCCACCATCAGAGAGACATTTAAGTGAGCATGACATGCTCTTTCAAGTCAACATATATCTTATCTTAATAACATAAAAAAAATAAACGGCTCCATGTTGCACACATTTACAAAAATTGAAAAAATGCTTCTAAATTATACAAAACGAATTTGCAATGTCTTTGAGAGATTAATAGAATGTTACTACCAAAAAGAAAGAAAATCATTATCCATTGGAGTATTCAACAATTAAAACTTGTTTAAATAAAAAATAAACATTAAGTTTGTAATGTCAAAAAAATTAAAAGGGGAAGCAACTCTTCCAAATATTAAAAAATTTAACTAGTGAGCCCAAATAGCTGTGGAGCAGGACCAGCATTAAGCCAAGCATTTTTATCTATGATATAATCATCCAAATTATAATATGCTTGTCTACATAGTGTGCGTTTAATGCATGTTTTTTTCTTCTCATTCAGTTGAAAAATATCGAGTGGTATTTTCTTATAACATTTTACACAGTACCCCATAAAAGTGTGCACTTTAGACAATCTGAAACGTGGTTGATCTAATTTGTTCCTATTTCTAGTGTTAAAATTATGCCTGTCGCTTATTTTACTATCATTATCGAAAATTAATTTAACTTTATCTATCCGTTGTACGTGTTGATTTCAGAAGTAATATCAATCCAGTAATATTCATACAGTGAAAATATCAAGCAATTTGTAAGCTAATTTTATTTACTCAGTTGTGTTATTTGTTTGGTTCGGAGTGTTGAAACAGAATACAAAGATTTGCCAACTAATTTCCAAATCACAAGGCTAAATATTTGATTTGGAAATTACCTCGTCGACTCATTCAAAATTTCCCAGAATATACGTCTATTAAGACCTATTAAAGACCAAAAAGTATTATTCAAGTAGTAGAAATGGAACTTTTGGTACAAAAGTTACTAGTAGTGAATAGTTTACATTCTGCTGAATACTAAGAAAAAAATACGCATTTAGACTCGGAGTTATAGAGCCTTATTTATTGTGACCAAGCCATGTGTTCTGCTGTAAAATACTGACTCAACTAGGGCATGCCCTACGACCCCCATGAAGAATGGGGCAGCCGTCAGTTCTTACGGGTTATAAATTTAAGTAGATTGTGCGTCTAACCCAGTCGGGTGTGGCAATGCGGTCAAGGATAGAAAGTATATTTCAAGCGAATATGTTCCAGAAATTAAGCACAATATGACAGGGCTTGAGAATCTGTAATATTAATAAAGAAAATTCGTAATTTAAATACAAAATAAATTTATTCAAATTAGATTGAGACTCAGCACCCTTGGGCTAAAATATTATAAATGTATATATATATATATAAGCAGTGTTCTCAAAATTTTAACTAGGATCAACTTAGATTTGTGTATCTACCTGGTTTAAAAGATCTAGGTGAGTGATCAATTGTTTGTCTTTCTAACTATCAAAATGTTTATTACTTATTCGTACGTACCAATAGAACAATAAACGATGGCATTGTATTAGTCATGCATCAGTCATCACATTAGTGTACTAGTTACTGAAATATTTAAATAGTAAACAACGCAGTTTTGTTTACTCCGTCGAATGAAGCGTGCGGTATGCAGTATAGTTGCCTACTAGTTGGGTAATGGCATAACTCGTTTACGACCATTTTATTCCGTTGCAGTGCATCGTTTCGATTTATTTACTGGATGTGTCGGCAGTATCCACGTGCAGACGAAACGTGCTGGCTTTTACAATGCTTTGCAGATACTATTTGTGTAATAGCTTTTGGCTGGTTACTCCGTTACAAATACTTAAACTATTTTTGGATGGATGGTGCTCATTTTATTGCTAGTTTACATAGGCAGGGGTGATGTGCATTCAGGGCATGGCTAGTCAGACCAGCTACCGACTAGCTATCTTTTAGCCGTCAGTTTAATACTAACGAATATGTGACTTGATAACTTGATTTTTATTATTACTTGAAATTGTCCAACTGACAGGTGTCAGAAACGCATTCTCTCGACGGCCGGACTATAGTGTCACACAATTCGTGTTGAAACAAGGAAATAAAATAAAAGTACACTGATGCAGAATGTTTGAATAAGTGCATTGCAGATTGGTTATGTTACATTCATGGTCACCCATTCGGATCTGACCTACAAGCTAAACTTTCTTGGTAACCTTTGAAAAACTTTTGAAACCAACTTGCAGGGTCAATAACTAGCTCGATTCTGCATCTTGTTTGAATCTTGTATGATTCATTGTGAGATTGGAGGAGTTCTTGTACGGGATAGTTAATCAATTTAAAAGCTCAACATTCTAGTTAAAGAAATAATTCCAAGTCATTGTTTTTCTGTTCTAAATGGTCTTAGCTTGCCATACAGCAGTCCGTTTATATCTACTTAAGAGTTATCAGTGTCAATAATTGACACCCAGCCTATCTGAGCGTTCAAGAAATGTTGCTCTTGAACGTTTAGTTGAGCTGATCGCGTTCAGTTTCATTGCTGAATTTCGCTCTAAGTCACAGTTAAATATTATTACTTAGTTCAGCTCTATCTGTGAATGGAAATGTGTTGACAATAAACGTGATAAACATAATTGTTCATGTATATGTTATCACCTTGTTATCATGTTCGCTACCTCGTTACGATGCAAATGTAATTGAAACGTAACTCATGAATAAAAACCTTAATAGGGATGTTGATAGGGTAAAAAAAAACTATTTAGTCCGTCAGTCAGATATTAAAAAAATATTAGACACGTATTTTTTGCTATTAATAAAAAAATGATTTAGATAAAACGCATTAAAGTTGAGAGTGGGGGCTCGCTAAGTCACAATTCAGTATAAAATCTACCGGAGAGTGACGTCATGCCACATTTTAACTCAATGTATTGCCGTAAATTTTTTAATACGTAAAAAAAAAAATGCGTGTCCTATATTTTCTAATAATCTACATGTCTGACAAAAATGTCTAAATGACAAAAAATTGTCAACATCGCCATTGTATCAGTACCTTACTAGGGGTGTTCTACAACGATATTGTGAATATGCAGCAAAGCCGTCATGTTATTCTGCATTTCAAGATTACCGTAGCAAATATCCATACTTTATTTATATATTATGAATACAAAAAGTACAAATCTGTTTGTTTGTCTGTCTTTTACCTCTATACGCCCAAACGGTTGAACGGATTTCGGCCCACACAGGTATAGACCATTACCTGAGTTAGGACATAGGATACTTTTTGTCCGGGTCGTACGTTGCCGTGGGATACTTTTCTATTTCCACACGGGCTAAGCCGCGGGCAAAAGCTAGTAACAAATATATTTTACCCTAACACAGTTGGGTTCTGCCTATAAATAAAAGCAGTACAACAATATCCAATGTCCTGTAGTTTGTAGACATGGGATCAATGCCAAATAGTACTGTTCATGTTAGTAAAGCTAATTCTACGACATTTGTGTAAGTCCTGTGGAGTCAATATCCTTGGAGTTGGCACAAGGGCTGTGGGCGTCTCGGCGCCGTCGGCGGGCTGGCGCCGCGACGCCCACAGCCCATTGTCATATTACATTATGATTCTCTGAGACCATCAAAATACTCATTTTTCATATTTATGACAATTAAGTTTTGCTCTTTAGTACCAAGGACGTTAATTTTCTTCATGTAATTTTAGTGTTTCAACGAGAGACTGAATTTTTTTTTTTTTGTCATAATCGTTCGTAGCTTTTGTAGCGAAGACTAATGTCTGTGAGGTAATCTCCATAACGCAGACTCCGTCGCCGAGTGTTCGTACTTAGCTTATTTTTCGTACCGTATTGTCTGTGGCGTATTTTTCGTAGCGTAATGTGTGTCTTCGTTTCTGTAGCGGAGTATTCGTAGCTTAGTTTTCGTCGCTGGCGTTTATGGCGTAGTATTTCACTTGACTTCTGGGTTCTTTCAGTAGGTACTGTCGACGCGTTCAGCGTTATTTTAGTGCCAGTCTATTTGGATTTGTAACGGCAGTAACTTTGTAAGACTATGTGTGCCACCAAAAATAAAATTAAATGTGTTTGTAGTACTGGCGCAAGTACTACTTAAATGTGTTATTTGTTACAAAGTAAAACAATAATTGACGAAACATGCTTGTTTATGTAAATAAATGTAAATTATGTAGTCTATATAGGTACCTACGACTTGAAAATGTGTACCACGTAGATATAGGCATTGATAAGTAAGAGAGTGTTTTGCTAATAAAAGACTCAATTTCAATAAAATGTAATTACCTTAACCATATCCAAGTAGGTAATTTGACGTATTCCACATTGGGCACCCGCTTAAACGGCACCTGAGCAAATGGCACCGGAGGTATTCCACTCCCAGTCCACTTCCACATCGATTAAGATTTTAATCGAATTTTTATTTTGAGGTCCTGAAAAAGAAAAAACGTCCCAACACTCTAACGTACTGATCCGTAGGTGCCATTTGTGGAATAAAGTTTTAAATAACAAATTATTCCACTAATGGCACCTGCAAAAAATATCGATAGGTGACGTATGTGGAATACCTCAGGTGCCTATATTCTGTACGATTTTTAGACTAACGTTTGCAGGATGATTTTTCTTTAGGACCTATTTTATTTGTTTTTATTCTCAAACCATACCTCCAATATAACTGTGGAAAACAAGAATACTACCATTTCAATCATGTGTAAAAACAACAGCTATTGACGTGGCGTTACGAATTGTGAGATTAAGTACAAAAGTAATAAGATTAAGAACAGCCGTTCCAAGTGAAGGTGCTCGTGTGATGGTCATAGTGTACTGACAGTGGTTGTGATATCCTGTGCGTCAATGTTGGCGAGGTGATAGTGTTGCCAGCATGACGTCGTTGAAGCATGGGGTCAATTTGAGCCGGCGGGCGTGCAGGCGACCCCTCCTGTGGGCCGCGGTAGCCGCCGTACTGTCCTGCGCACACTGCAATCCTGTTGAAGTAAGTTGGCTTTAATTATATGCTAAAATATTTTATAGGAAGTGTATAGAGTGCCGCAAGCGGCATTCTATCACTATAGGATAAAGTGCCGCAGTTTGCAGCATAAGCTATCTAGACCCGTTTAAAGTGCCGTAAGCATTGTTTTGTCACTGTCACTTCACAGTATAAATATGCGCAGTATGGAAACTAGGCGTATTTGTTTAAATAATTACCTACGCTCCATTTTTAAAAAGATCGCTGTGATCACTTGTCTCGACAAAGCACCCGCAATTGACAGCACCGTGACAATCGCTTGGGGTCTCGTCAATGTGCGCGTCTGCGTGCAAGTGCCATTTCGAACGTTTACTACGTAGTTTCTATGCTGTCCATATTTATACTGTGGTCACTTGTTATTTTGGTTGAGTATTGAGGTTAGTTCGCTGCCTTTTGATTTGTATTTATTTTACTAGTGATATATAAAAAGTCACTACAATTACTGAATTTACGTTGTTAAAAGATTTACTATTTTAGTAATATTGACGAGTATCAAAATCAACATTACATACAGTTGTGGAAGCAAAGGCAATGTAACTACTACTGTTACGAGGACAACTTAGGATGCAAGATCGAGCCAAGCGAGCTCGAGACTTGGCACCCCGACTCCGACAGGTTAGGTACTTTTAACTATTCAGAAGTTTTTTTTTAATTATTCAGAAATAGGAGCCTCGCGATGCGGGACTCCGTCGACTACGCCGTACGCTGGGAAACAAATTTAGACCCACTACGTGATTGTCCCCAACATTAGCACTCCCCACTATCCTACAAATCCCGAAAGAAACTGGCGATTTATATTTCGGTACCTATAGTATAGCGCACTTTTGGGGTTTTTAAATATACACTAAAAAGGGTCCATTCTATCAAAAAAAAATTGCTACCATAAAAAATCGACGGGTTATAAAGTGCAGTGGTTCCGGACAAACCAATAAACGCTATCTCCGGTAGTAAGTTTAATGTCAATGGTGTACTATCTTGCCGCTAAGTTTATAGCACTGTCTACCGTACCATGTTACCACCCTTGCGGTTTTTTAAAATGATGTACTACCTACTGGTATGCCGCAAACTGACGGCCCTATAACAGATTGTGATAGAATGCAACTGCCTATTTTATATTTAGGAGGAAGCTAGGCTCTTTGGAGCGGTCAAGTTGGTAAGCGATGTTGGGTCAGAATACATTAAAATTAGTCAGGTTAAATAAGCGTAATTATTTCCGACCCATTTCAAAGTTAAATTTTTGGAAATGACAGTTCGACATTCAGGTTTTGTGGCTGAGTTATTTTTAAATAGGCGGAGAATACCCTATTGTTTACTGACAAATTATAGGATGAATAAACGAAGCAAGCAACAATATATAATAATCATTTTTAAATACCTTCTTTCGAAGCTATTTGCAACCTCTTTCGATGGATGTGTCCGAACGTAATTTTTTTAAATACTCCTAACTTTCATTGCCGAGAGCCCTCCTGGAGGGTTCACTTAAGTCGCATATGGGATGCCGGGAGCCATCGTGGAGGGCTCACTTTAAATGTATGTTTTTCTTAACGAACTCGGCATTATAAACAGTGAAAATAAAATTTGTTGTATATTTAGGCACACGGGTAGACCATGACCTGGAATAGGACATAGGATATAGGACTTTTTATCCCGGTAGTATGTTAGCAAAAGTTAGCTGATGATCATTGTAATTTCAAGTCATTTGTCTTCCACATGGTGGCATAACCCATTACAAAAATACAGTACATTCTTCATTTATTTACAGGGCTAATTACTTTAATAACTAAAAGCTCTATAACAAAAGTTAGGTAACTGTTCATTATCTAAAAGCTCTGTAATATCATTTTATCTTTGTGTCCAATCATATTAAGAAATTAATTGAAGTAATGGGACCGGATGCGAAGTCTAAATCAATCTACGAAGATGTCACCCATTCCCAGCTGACATTAAACGTCGGGGTGCAGATGTTTGTGGAAAGGTCATTACTTAACTGTTTGATATTGGCAATTACTGTAAAAGGCGTACAATCAAAATGTTACCGCATGAGTATTGTCCACACTAATAATATACAGAGAAAAGATTTGTATTTTTGTTTGTTTCTTTGTCTTCTTCTTCTTTTCATGTGGTTAGTGACTAACCAGGAGTCAGAGTTTTAAAGCCGCCCATGGGCCTCTGACTTGGCTCCACATGCCGTCGAGAAATATCTCTCAGGCTTGCCGGTTTCCTCACGATGTTTTCCTTCACCGTTTTTGAATTTAATAATTTTACAATACGCACATGAATTTGAAAAGTCAGAGGTGCGTGCCTTGGGTTCGATCTCGAGACCTTTATCTTGGCAATCTGCTGTTTGTAATGAGTGAACTCAAAAACTACTATATCGATTTAAAAAAAATCTTTCGCCCGTATAATGCTATATTATCACTGAGTAACGTATTGGGCTATAATTTATAAAGATATTACGAGGGCGTAACCGCTGGCGTATGCTTGTAACTATCAAACTTTTGCAAGATCGGTAAAATTACTTGTACAAACTTTCATCCCCTTTAAGAGATTAATTTTCAAAAATCCTTCCTGAGTGCTCACGTTTGCTATTTAAGGCGAAGATAGCCGACTTTTAATGATTTTATACTGAAGAATGAAGATCAAGTCTAAACAATCACTGTTAATGATTTGAAAGAAATATATGTTAAATAAGAGCATTTTCTTAAAAACTTAATATATAAATATTTTAGATTATGTTTATATTACATAGCGAAATTTATTTGTAAAGTTATCTCTAACGCGGATAAAAAACTGAGAATCACGCAAAATCTATCAAGCATATTTTTCTGAAACCTTCACCCTTTTAAAGATAATTTAATTATTTATATTTTAGTTGTGTTATTAAAATACCTTTTGTTTTGTGTATAGTAAATTAATAATGCGTCTAATTTGGGATAGCGCTCCTTGATGGGCGAGTCCTATTACTGGCTGGACGTACGACGCGTTGCAAGAGCTCAGTGCAGTTCACACACTGTACATCTGCGTCTTAAAAGGAACTCTAGTGTAAAATTTAATGCTTTTAGACCCTATTAATTTAACATACACTGGGAATATTTTACCTTCTGCTATATTCAAGTTTAAAATAAAATTAGTGTCTGTAGTAGTCAATCAATCTGCCTAGCCTTTTCCCAACTGTGTTGGGGTCGGCTTCCAGTCTAACCGCATGCAGCTGAATACCAGTATTTTACATGGATCGACTGCCTATCTGACCTCCACAACCCAGTAACTGGGTAATACGATACCCCTTGGTAAGACTGGTTGTCAGACTTTCGGGCTTCTAATGACCCGTAACGACTGTCAAAGATCCACGAATGACAGCCGGGACCAACGGATTAACGTGCTTTCCGAGGCACGGAGGAGTCTCGGTATGTAAAGATGGTCACCCATCCACAGACCAACCCCGGCAAGCGTAGCTTAACCTGATGGTTCGACCCGTGCGGCAGTTATTATTTAGCCACGAGCTCCTCCGTGTCTGTAGTAGTCAGTACCAAGATATTTAAATGTATTTTATTCCTGCTGATTATGTTTAAAACAAAATACAAAGCAATTTTTTATTCAATCCAATACTAAGTAAAACTGAAACATTAATAAAGTATGGGTAAAAATTTTTAGTTATTTAAATGAAACCTTAGTTTAATTCAAAAACTATTCCATCGATTGGAATTGGATTGATGCCAAGTAACTCCATTTTGCGACTCTAAAATTAAAAAATGATGGTCGCCCGAACAGGGACTTGAACCCTGGACCCTTGGATTAAAAGTCCAATGCTCTACCGACTGAGCTATCCGGGCCATACAAATAATAACGAAACAGCCATTATATAAGTAAAGCCTAGACAAGAAAGAAAAAATGAAAAAGAATGAAATGGCCCGACAGTACAGTCGGATATTTGACTTGCGTATTTTATCGTACCCCAGGTTGCTTTCCCATTCATTTTGATTCGTTTTTACACATTCATGTTGAGATAAAGAAATGATATTGAGTATATTTTATGTAGGAGTCGTGTAGTCTTGGTATTTATTCAAGATTTCCGTCAATGTATTCAGCTGTTTCGTTCGATACCGCAAGGCCCGGATAGCTCAGTCGGTAGAGCATTGGACTTTTAATCCAAGGGTCCAGGGTTCAAGTCCCTGTTCGGGCGGGATTTATTTTGGAATAACAATAAAATATTCAAAATGCGAATTTACCGTTAACGCTAAATAGGACATTAGGGATCATTATTTTTAATGGCAAACAAGTAGCTTAAGCTTCACAATTTTATTATTATATGTATGAAAATGAGGCTCACTAGTTAATTTTTTTAATTTTGTTAATGTTAGTTACTTTATCGGTTTTTGATTATCTAACTTTTTTCATTAATGTTTTGAACGTTAACTTTGTTCCGTGAGGGATTACTTACCGAAAGTTTTACCAACGTAGGTGCTGCTTTTACTGAAAATTTAATATTTATATCATTAGCGTACCCGACATAAAATTATCTCTAGAAGGAGACGAATATCAAAACAGCCGTCTTGTATTTTACTAACTTCTAGTTGTGCATTAAAATATCCAATTTTATTTGCGGAATTAACCTAGATTGTTTAGCTCCGCTAATAAAATTGGAGATGTTGATAGGTAAAGAAACAATGGTGCCGATTCTCTTGTACACCGAACCATACTAACTAAACTATCACTAAAATTCCTTATTTTTGGCTATGAGAATCTTAGAGCTAAATTCTGCAAATAAAATTCTCGAAATTAAAAAAATAATTTTGACACAACTAAAATCGAATTTGACAATCGCGAATCCACGTGGTACCCGTGGTTTGCCCTAACCTGTGATATTTTTTAGAGCCGGAGGCGCACAGGGCGTTCAGCTTCGACGTGTTACCTTGTGAATATGGAATTTTTCTCTTTTTAACCGACTTCCAAAAGGAGGAGGTTATATATATATTTTTTTATTTTAATGTATGTTCGGGCATTACTCCGTCATTTATAGACGGATTTGCAAAATTCTGTTTTTGTTTGAAATGGTATACTTCCGAAATGGTCCCATTGTCATTAGGCCAGGATCTGATGATGAGATCCTGGAGAAATCGAGGGAACTCTTCAAATATTATAGGCGCACCTATAGCGATTTGGGTATTTTTTATAATAACTCGTGCAGTTGCTCTTGAAAAGCACCATTTGGTGAAGTGGAACTGATGATGAAGACCACAGATGGCCACCGGAACTACTCAATAATAAGTATTTCACGGGTTGCGATTCGATTACATTAATATGAATACCAAGCAATTTATGCTCGTCATACTGTATTTGGACGAGTGGAGCTGATGGTGAAGTATCAGGAGAACTCCTCAACGATTAACGTCCCTGCTTCGGGAAAAGCAATATTTTGTAAAAGGTGATGAGTAGTCAACATTAGGCTATTGTAACTTAGATAAATTACAAACTGACCCACTAAAAAGCGAAAAATAAAAACTTTTTTACAAAAAAAAACAACCGACTTCCAAAAAAACACTACATAGAGAAAAATAACTAATAAGTCGGTAGTTTATTTTTGTAAAAAAGTTTTTTGTATGGAAAATATGAAAAATATTACCTACGTGTTGAGTTTTAGGGGTTTATGAGTTTTATAAGGGGATCGAAATTTTCATTATTTTTCCGATACGACGCACCATTTTCGAGATATAAGCAAAAAAAAAAAAATACAGTAAGTAACTACTGTTTTTGCACATGAAGTCGAGATGTTGGTGTGAATTTTAGTTCATGAGAACTTATTTTCTTCCACACCTTTTTAATCGCGATTAAAAATGGTCAGGTTTAGTCTGGCCTGGTTTTTCACAATCAAAATTTTAGGTGAAAAACGTCTAATTCAGAATAGCAAAATTGCCATTTTGATGAAATAAAAACTCAGTGCTATCTTAGTGCTTTCAAACTAAAATATGTGGCGTATTTTTCGTAGCGTAATGTGTGTCTTCGTTTCTGTAGCGGAGTATTCGTAGCTTAGTTTTCGTCGCTGGCGTTTATGGCGTAGTATTTCACTTGACTTCTGGGTTCTTTCAGTAGGTACTGTCGACGCGTTCAGCGTTATTTTAGTGCCAGTCTATTTGGATTTGTAACGGCAGTAACTTTGTAAGACTATGTGTGCCACCAAAAATAAAATTAAATGTGTTTGTAGTACTGGCGCAAGTACTACTTAAATGTGTTATTTGTTACAAAGTAAAACAATAATTGACGAAACATGCTTGTTTATGTAAATAAATGTAAATTATGTAGTCTATATAGGTACCTACGACTTGAAAATGTGTACCACGTAGATATAGGCATTGATAAGTAAGAGAGTGTTTTGCTAATAAAAGACTCAATTTCAATAAAATGTAATTACCTTAACCATATCCAAGTAGGTAATTTGACGTATTCCACATTGGGCACCCGCTTAAACGGCACCTGAGCAAATGGCACCGGAGGTATTCCACTCCCAGTCCACTTCCACATCGATTAAGATTTTAATCGAATTTTTATTTTGAGGTCCTGAAAAAGAAAAAACGTCCCAACACTCTAACGTACTGATCCGTAGGTGCCATTTGTGGAATAAAGTTTTAAATAACAAATTATTCCACTAATGGCACCTGCAAAAAATATCGATAGGTGACGTATGTGGAATACCTCAGGTGCCTATATTCTGTACGATTTTTAGACTAACGTTTGCAGGATGATTTTTCTTTAGGACCTATTTTATTTGTTTTTATTCTCAAACCATACCTCCAATATAACTGTGGAAAACAAGAATACTACCATTTCAATCATGTGTAAAAACAACAGCTATTGACGTGGCGTTACGAATTGTGAGATTAAGTACAAAAGTAATAAGATTAAGAACAGCCGTTCCAAGTGAAGGTGCTCGTGTGATGGTCATAGTGTACTGACAGTGGTTGTGATATCCTGTGCGTCAATGTTGGCGAGGTGATAGTGTTGCCAGCATGACGTCGTTGAAGCATGGGGTCAATTTGAGCCGGCGGGCGTGCAGGCGACCCCTCCTGTGGGCCGCGGTAGCCGCCGTACTGTCCTGCGCACACTGCAATCCTGTTGAAGTAAGTTGGCTTTAATTATATGCTAAAATATTTTATAGGAAGTGTATAGAGTGCCGCAAGCGGCATTCTATCACTATAGGATAAAGTGCCGCAGTTTGCAGCATAAGCTATCTAGACCCGTTTAAAGTGCCGTAAGCATTGTTTTGTCACTGTCACTTCACAGTATAAATATGCGCAGTATGGAAACTAGGCGTATTTGTTTAAATAATTACCTACGCTCCATTTTTAAAAAGATCGCTGTGATCACTTGTCTCGACAAAGCACCCGCAATTGACAGCACCGTGACAATCGCTTGGGGTCTCGTCAATGTGCGCGTCTGCGTGCAAGTGCCATTTCGAACGTTTACTACGTAGTTTCTATGCTGTCCATATTTATACTGTGGTCACTTGTTATTTTGGTTGAGTATTGAGGTTAGTTCGCTGCCTTTTGATTTGTATTTATTTTACTAGTGATATATAAAAAGTCACTACAATTACTGAATTTACGTTGTTAAAAGATTTACTATTTTAGTAATATTGACGAGTATCAAAATCAACATTACATACAGTTGTGGAAGCAAAGGCAATGTAACTACTACTGTTACGAGGACAACTTAGGATGCAAGATCGAGCCAAGCGAGCTCGAGACTTGGCACCCCGACTCCGACAGGTTAGGTACTTTTAACTATTCAGAAGTTTTTTTTTAATTATTCAGAAATAGGAGCCTCGCGATGCGGGACTCCGTCGACTACGCCGTACGCTGGGAAACAAATTTAGACCCACTACGTGATTGTCCCCAACATTAGCACTCCCCACTATCCTACAAATCCCGAAAGAAACTGGCGATTTATATTTCGGTACCTATAGTATAGCGCACTTTTGGGGTTTTTAAATATACACTAAAAAGGGTCCATTCTATCAAAAAAAAATTGCTACCATAAAAAATCGACGGGTTATAAAGTGCAGTGGTTCCGGACAAACCAATAAACGCTATCTCCGGTAGTAAGTTTAATGTCAATGGTGTACTATCTTGCCGCTAAGTTTATAGCACTGTCTACCGTACCATGTTACCACCCTTGCGGTTTTTTAAAATGATGTACTACCTACTGGTATGCCGCAAACTGACGGCCCTATAACAGATTGTGATAGAATGCAACTGCCTATTTTATATTTAGGAGGAAGCTAGGCTCTTTGGAGCGGTCAAGTTGGTAAGCGATGTTGGGTCAGAATACATTAAAATTAGTCAGGTTAAATAAGCGTAATTATTTCCGACCCATTTCAAAGTTAAATTTTTGGAAATGACAGTTCGACATTCAGGTTTTGTGGCTGAGTTATTTTTAAATAGGCGGAGAATACCCTATTGTTTACTGACAAATTATAGGATGAATAAACGAAGCAAGCAACAATATATAATAATCATTTTTAAATACCTTCTTTCGAAGCTATTTGCAACCTCTTTCGATGGATGTGTCCGAACGTAATTTTTTTAAATACTCCTAACTTTCATTGCCGAGAGCCCTCCTGGAGGGTTCACTTAAGTCGCATATGGGATGCCGGGAGCCATCGTGGAGGGCTCACTTTAAATGTATGTTTTTCTTAACGAACTCGGCATTATAAACAGTGAAAATAAAATTTGTTGTATATTTAGGCACACGGGTAGACCATGACCTGGAATAGGACATAGGATATAGGACTTTTTATCCCGGTAGTATGTTAGCAAAAGTTAGCTGATGATCATTGTAATTTCAAGTCATTTGTCTTCCACATGGTGGCATAACCCATTACAAAAATACAGTACATTCTTCATTTATTTACAGGGCTAATTACTTTAATAACTAAAAGCTCTATAACAAAAGTTAGGTAACTGTTCATTATCTAAAAGCTCTGTAATATCATTTTATCTTTGTGTCCAATCATATTAAGAAATTAATTGAAGTAATGGGACCGGATGCGAAGTCTAAATCAATCTACGAAGATGTCACCCATTCCCAGCTGACATTAAACGTCGGGGTGCAGATGTTTGTGGAAAGGTCATTACTTAACTGTTTGATATTGGCAATTACTGTAAAAGGCGTACAATCAAAATGTTACCGCATGAGTATTGTCCACACTAATAATATACAGAGAAAAGATTTGTATTTTTGTTTGTTTCTTTGTCTTCTTCTTCTTTTCATGTGGTTAGTGACTAACCAGGAGTCAGAGTTTTAAAGCCGCCCATGGGCCTCTGACTTGGCTCCACATGCCGTCGAGAAATATCTCTCAGGCTTGCCGGTTTCCTCACGATGTTTTCCTTCACCGTTTTTGAATTTAATAATTTTACAATACGCACATGAATTTGAAAAGTCAGAGGTGCGTGCCTTGGGTTCGATCTCGAGACCTTTATCTTGGCAATCTGCTGTTTGTAATGAGTGAACTCAAAAACTACTATATCGATTTAAAAAAAATCTTTCGCCCGTATAATGCTATATTATCACTGAGTAACGTATTGGGCTATAATTTATAAAGATATTACGAGGGCGTAACCGCTGGCGTATGCTTGTAACTATCAAACTTTTGCAAGATCGGTAAAATTACTTGTACAAACTTTCATCCCCTTTAAGAGATTAATTTTCAAAAATCCTTCCTGAGTGCTCACGTTTGCTATTTAAGGCGAAGATAGCCGACTTTTAATGATTTTATACTGAAGAATGAAGATCAAGTCTAAACAATCACTGTTAATGATTTGAAAGAAATATATGTTAAATAAGAGCATTTTCTTAAAAACTTAATATATAAATATTTTAGATTATGTTTATATTACATAGCGAAATTTATTTGTAAAGTTATCTCTAACGCGGATAAAAAACTGAGAATCACGCAAAATCTATCAAGCATATTTTTCTGAAACCTTCACCCTTTTAAAGATAATTTAATTATTTATATTTTAGTTGTGTTATTAAAATACCTTTTGTTTTGTGTATAGTAAATTAATAATGCGTCTAATTTGGGATAGCGCTCCTTGATGGGCGAGTCCTATTACTGGCTGGACGTACGACGCGTTGCAAGAGCTCAGTGCAGTTCACACACTGTACATCTGCGTCTTAAAAGGAACTCTAGTGTAAAATTTAATGCTTTTAGACCCTATTAATTTAACATACACTGGGAATATTTTACCTTCTGCTATATTCAAGTTTAAAATAAAATTAGTGTCTGTAGTAGTCAATCAATCTGCCTAGCCTTTTCCCAACTGTGTTGGGGTCGGCTTCCAGTCTAACCGCATGCAGCTGAATACCAGTATTTTACATGGATCGACTGCCTATCTGACCTCCACAACCCAGTAACTGGGTAATACGATACCCCTTGGTAAGACTGGTTGTCAGACTTTCGGGCTTCTAATGACCCGTAACGACTGTCAAAGATCCACGAATGACAGCCGGGACCAACGGATTAACGTGCTTTCCGAGGCACGGAGGAGTCTCGGTATGTAAAGATGGTCACCCATCCACAGACCAACCCCGGCAAGCGTAGCTTAACCTGATGGTTCGACCCGTGCGGCAGTTATTATTTAGCCACGAGCTCCTCCGTGTCTGTAGTAGTCAGTACCAAGATATTTAAATGTATTTTATTCCTGCTGATTATGTTTAAAACAAAATACAAAGCAATTTTTTATTCAATCCAATACTAAGTAAAACTGAAACATTAATAAAGTATGGGTAAAAATTTTTAGTTATTTAAATGAAACCTTAGTTTAATTCAAAAACTATTCCATCGATTGGAATTGGATTGATGCCAAGTAACTCCATTTTGCGACTCTAAAATTAAAAAATGATGGTCGCCCGAACAGGGACTTGAACCCTGGACCCTTGGATTAAAAGTCCAATGCTCTACCGACTGAGCTATCCGGGCCATACAAATAATAACGAAACAGCCATTATATAAGTAAAGCCTAGACAAGAAAGAAAAAATGAAAAAGAATGAAATGGCCCGACAGTACAGTCGGATATTTGACTTGCGTATTTTATCGTACCCCAGGTTGCTTTCCCATTCATTTTGATTCGTTTTTACACATTCATGTTGAGATAAAGAAATGATATTGAGTATATTTTATGTAGGAGTCGTGTAGTCTTGGTATTTATTCAAGATTTCCGTCAATGTATTCAGCTGTTTCGTTCGATACCGCAAGGCCCGGATAGCTCAGTCGGTAGAGCATTGGACTTTTAATCCAAGGGTCCAGGGTTCAAGTCCCTGTTCGGGCGGGATTTATTTTGGAATAACAATAAAATATTCAAAATGCGAATTTACCGTTAACGCTAAATAGGACATTAGGGATCATTATTTTTAATGGCAAACAAGTAGCTTAAGCTTCACAATTTTATTATTATATGTATGAAAATGAGGCTCACTAGTTAATTTTTTTAATTTTGTTAATGTTAGTTACTTTATCGGTTTTTGATTATCTAACTTTTTTCATTAATGTTTTGAACGTTAACTTTGTTCCGTGAGGGATTACTTACCGAAAGTTTTACCAACGTAGGTGCTGCTTTTACTGAAAATTTAATATTTATATCATTAGCGTACCCGACATAAAATTATCTCTAGAAGGAGACGAATATCAAAACAGCCGTCTTGTATTTTACTAACTTCTAGTTGTGCATTAAAATATCCAATTTTATTTGCGGAATTAACCTAGATTGTTTAGCTCCGCTAATAAAATTGGAGATGTTGATAGGTAAAGAAACAATGGTGCCGATTCTCTTGTACACCGAACCATACTAACTAAACTATCACTAAAATTCCTTATTTTTGGCTATGAGAATCTTAGAGCTAAATTCTGCAAATAAAATTCTCGAAATTAAAAAAATAATTTTGACACAACTAAAATCGAATTTGACAATCGCGAATCCACGTGGTACCCGTGGTTTGCCCTAACCTGTGATATTTTTTAGAGCCGGAGGCGCACAGGGCGTTCAGCTTCGACGTGTTACCTTGTGAATATGGAATTTTTCTCTTTTTAACCGACTTCCAAAAGGAGGAGGTTATATATATATTTTTTTATTTTAATGTATGTTCGGGCATTACTCCGTCATTTATAGACGGATTTGCAAAATTCTGTTTTTGTTTGAAATGGTATACTTCCGAAATGGTCCCATTGTCATTAGGCCAGGATCTGATGATGAGATCCTGGAGAAATCGAGGGAACTCTTCAAATATTATAGGCGCACCTATAGCGATTTGGGTATTTTTTATAATAACTCGTGCAGTTGCTCTTGAAAAGCACCATTTGGTGAAGTGGAACTGATGATGAAGACCACAGATGGCCACCGGAACTACTCAATAATAAGTATTTCACGGGTTGCGATTCGATTACATTAATATGAATACCAAGCAATTTATGCTCGTCATACTGTATTTGGACGAGTGGAGCTGATGGTGAAGTATCAGGAGAACTCCTCAACGATTAACGTCCCTGCTTCGGGAAAAGCAATATTTTGTAAAAGGTGATGAGTAGTCAACATTAGGCTATTGTAACTTAGATAAATTACAAACTGACCCACTAAAAAGCGAAAAATAAAAACTTTTTTACAAAAAAAAACAACCGACTTCCAAAAAAACACTACATAGAGAAAAATAACTAATAAGTCGGTAGTTTATTTTTGTAAAAAAGTTTTTTGTATGGAAAATATGAAAAATATTACCTACGTGTTGAGTTTTAGGGGTTTATGAGTTTTATAAGGGGATCGAAATTTTCATTATTTTTCCGATACGACGCACCATTTTCGAGATATAAGCAAAAAAAAAAAAATACAGTAAGTAACTACTGTTTTTGCACATGAAGTCGAGATGTTGGTGTGAATTTTAGTTCATGAGAACTTATTTTCTTCCACACCTTTTTAATCGCGATTAAAAATGGTCAGGTTTAGTCTGGCCTGGTTTTTCACAATCAAAATTTTAGGTGAAAAACGTCTAATTCAGAATAGCAAAATTGCCATTTTGATGAAATAAAAACTCAGTGCTATCTTAGTGCTTTCAAACTAAAATATAGTTAAGTTGTGTCACTTTAGTCTATTTCAGAATGAGAAATCGCCGTTTGACAGGAATAAACTAAAATTTTGTGATTTTTAGTCTAGTTCAGGTAGAGGTTTAGGTAGAGGACTTCACGTGAGTTCAAATTTGTTTCAGTTCATGTAAAATAACACATTTAATTGTTTCATCGGAATCTGTTATGTTAATAGTATAAAACAGTTTTATAACGCGCTTTTAAAACTGTACCTATTTGCCGGAAGAATCATCCCGTACTACATTTTGGGTTTCGTTCCGGGCCGTTTTACACCAAGGGATTATTATTACACGAAAGTATTTAATTAACACAACGACAATAGTATGAAACAAAAATATTCATAAATTAATATTAAAATTATCAGCTGTTTCATTGTACAAAGTAGCTATTTCACAACTCAACAAATAATTGCCTAAAGACGGCACCAGAGGTGAATCACCATGATTCATAATTTTTGTACGAATGACGTTCTGCGCCAACTTTTTATAAAACCAGTTATTTCGGCGTTTAATGTACGGCCCGGATAGCTCAGTCGGTAGAGCATTGGACTTTTAATCCAAGGGTCCAGGGTTCAAGTCCCTGTTCGGGCGACCAACATTTTGATGTCTCAATTATTTCCCGAAGCAGTTTTGTAGTATTATGTAATGTATATGTTTATGGTAACAAAACAAGTTTTCGAGAAATCGAACGTCTTCAAGGTTATTTGTAACTGTGATACCGTTCTCCGAATGTGGTTAGTTTTTTGTTACTGAGGGATTTACATAAGAAATATTTATTTTATTTTATCAAAGAAAGTGTAATAAGTGCCTACTGGTAATAAATAACTTTTAGGAGCATGAGGAACAGGGTGTAAAGTTCACTCATCCACCATAGAAAAGGGAGGATCATCCGACCAGACGGGTGTCGTGTCTGGCGGGCAACTGCCCAGAGGTTGAAGTCGGGAAGCTTGTATATATCTTTATCGCGCGGTAAACTCTAATTGAGCGATGCAGGATTTGTGTGACGTCAGGATGTTGTGTGACGTCAGGTCTTTGATGCGTAGTTTGTATGTAGCGATGTAGATGCCGCTACATCACTCCCCTCCGTAGACCGGAGGTCGATAGTGGGCTGAGTCTTGAATCTTGCGATGCTTTACAGTGCCAGCTGTGGTTCCAGTGAGTTGTAACCGGGTGCCGCATAGTTCGCGGTGAGTCGGAACTGTCTGTGGTGGTTCCCCAGTGAGTCGGGGTAGCGCTACGTCATGATCCAGTGGGTCGGATGTGGTACAGCGCTGGGTTGTGGCTGAGGATGATGACCAGGAATGCGCGTTCGCTGCATGCTGGTGGTCGGGATATCCGTTGAAACCGTGGGTGCTGACTGGCTGTGTGACTCGCCTCACGAAAGCTTGCGGGAGTGATGATGATGATGACGTCACGCTGAAGTAGTTGCACGAAGGCTGCGTTGACGTTCATATTCGGGGTCACCAATTTAGGGTATGAGGAACAGGGTGTAAAGTTTACTCATCCACCATAGAAAAGGGAGGATCCTCCGACCAGACGGGTGTCGTGTCTGGCGGGCAACTGCCCAGAGGTTGAAGTCTGGAAGCTTGTATATACGTTTATCGAGCGGTAAACTCTAATTGCGCGATGCAGGATTTGTGTGACGTCAGGATGTTGTGTGACTTCAGGTCTTTGATGCGTAGTTTGCATGTAGCGACGTAGATGCCACTACAAACTAACTAATGTGGAATAGTTTATAGGAGACGCAAGATGTTTAGCAATTTCCTATTGTGGTACATTCGTTTTGGCTTCTTTGGTGAGAAATGATGGGTTGTTTTATTGTTGTTTTTTTTTCTGTACTGCTTAGTTTTTTATGTTAGTTTGTAATAACTTTTGTTTTAGGATAAGTTTTCAATTTTCATTTTATGGGTGCTAATGCCTGAAATAAACGATTATTATTATTATTATTTTAAATGTCTTTGACATATCTCGGGACCCTAGGGTCCCGGACCTTTTGGAAGGCGTACGAGGGGCCGAAGCCAACTCACATAGGCCTATGCGAGTTGGCTTCAGCCCCTCGTACGCCTTAGACATTTTTATGTATTGAGGCACCAACCGACGATTATCCCTGTATGCACTACGCGAGTGCACCCAAGGACAACCCCAGGTTGGTGCAGGACTATTGCAGAACATGGAAACAAAATAAATTGGGCTATGGGTTTGGGTGGTTAAAGTTGACTGGTGACCTGGAACTATGGAAGGACTAAGGCCCCTGCCTAATCAATGTTTTATATATACACGGAAAAATGGCAGGGGGTGACTTGCACACTCAATAATGGGCCCCCGAAAACTGTCTAGCACATAGTGACGTAGCGACAAGGGGGCAACATGTCCCGAGGTGCTTGTGGAGTGGAGAGGTATTCCACGGCTTTCAGAACAATCCCAGAGCCCGGAAGATGGTCAAGATCCCTACGAGCACTTGCTGGAATACTTCCTTCCTCCGAGCACGTTTGCTCTTGCGAATCTCCACTCAAGCCGGTCAATTAAGGCAAGAATGAGGTGGGAGCTCTGTTCCTCGTCAGTGTTCACTCCAGCCGGCCAATAAAGGCAAGCCAGAGATGAGGAACAAGATTTCTCCCGGGAGATAGGGTCCGTGGGGTCGTTACAGCCCAACAGCTCGCCACATGCTGCCCTGCGGGTTTTTGTATTTCTCTTGGTCTGGCTCCTCATCCTAGACCCGTACCGGCAAAGTAAACTCAACCTAGATTTCGGAGCGCGCAAGCCCCACCACGACGGCCACGTAGAGATACGGCGGTGGGGTTATTATTATTATTATTATAAATTTTAAACATAGTTGAAGTATGTGAAATTAAAATAAGTGAATCTTACATACTAATATTATAAATGTGAAAGTGAGTTTGTTTGTTTATTTGTTTCGCTTTTACGCTAAAACGGCTGAACGGATTTGGATGGAATTCGGCACATGGGTAGACCATGACCTGGGTTAGGGACAAAGGATAGTTTTTATCCCGATATTCCCTCGGGATCAAAATTTATCCGGGTGAAACAGTGGGGCGCAACTAGTCAATAATAATTTGTGAAATATTTTTTACATAATAATGATGTGGTCCAACATAGCCCACTCTTCTTGAATATACTTATTTTATGGAAGATTCCGCGTGTAGAACACAATGCTTAAAAAATCTAATGTACCTGTATCCTTCGAGGATCAGTTTTTATTAAAGCTTACAAAAGAATTCTAGTTACGTCCGCAGTACTCGGCCGATTTGGGCTTTTTATTGTACTGTTGTTAGTCGGAGTTAGGACCTTTTTTATGAACTTTTGTGTATTTTGAGGCAAAACAAATACAGGTAAGTATTGTCTTAATTATAAAACTTTAGGTTAGGGTCACTACTCCAATTTTGATAGTTTTTATCGTGGCCTGTTTGAGAAGAGGCATTTGCCCCGCAAATTCTGCAATGGGACAATAATAGGCTGTTATTATTAATATTATTTACCTAATAACTAATAATTATTAACTAAGTAAAATGTACTCTATGTTTATAAAGTCAAAGTCAAAGTCAAACAATTTATTTCAATTAGGCACATAAAAGGCACTTATGAACGTCAATTTTACAAAAAATAGAATTAATTCTAGTCGCCCCTTCCAAAAGGTAGTTTTCGTATGGAGAAGAATGGGCAAGAAACTCCACCGTTACTCTTTTAAAATGTTTTTACAATATTCTGTATACATTAATTATAAAATTATATGTGAAGACGATGCATCTAGAATAAGATTACTATACCACGATGGGTAAAAAAGAATGAAACAAAAAGCAATTACAGATAAATTAATTACCTATGTGATAGATACATGGTGCTCACATATTTCCAAATATTTTAAAATTATACGATATTCCTAACATTTTAACAAGTAATACTAATAAGTCAGTGTGTGAGTTCAAGAAATCACAGAATGTAAAATCAGTGTTATAAAAAATAACAAATACATAATTAAATAAGCAACCAGTTTGATTTTTTCTATACAATTATTTATCCAAATCAATTCACATATTACGACAATAATCTTCATTTATTTTTTATTTAGGGAACTAAAACTCAGTCGAATGGCAAAAGCAAAACCAGTGCTTCAAATTAGTATGCCTAATTAGAGTCTAGTACTTAGGTCTCATTTTAGACGTGCCTCTGAATAATGAAATGAGTCGACGCGGGATCATAGGACCGGTCAGGTTGGGTTTATAAATTATGGACTAAGGTAATTCTTTAGGTAAACTGAAGGTAACTGAGGCATTCAGTGTGCTGGATATGTTTCACTGGGTCGTTTACATTCTTGTTTACTTGTTATATTTACTGGGCGTTTCGGGTGTCTTTTTGACCTCTCATTTTATTTGTTCTATAACAGTAAATAAAAAAATAGTTGTCGTTTTTGTTTTTCGACAGTTAATTAGAAATCTTTTGAGTATTTTTAGGGTTCCGTACCTCAAAAGGAAAAAACGGAACCCTTATAGGATCACTCGTGTGTATGTCTGTCTGTCTGTCCGTCTGTCGTTAAGTTGAAATTTGGTACACATGTATTTCTGTGACCCAAATACGGACGTGTAACATAAATAAATGAATTTTGAATATCGGGGTCACTTTTCGGGTGCAAATAAGAAAATTGAAAAAAAAAGTTACGATCTGTACCGTGTGACATATCAAATGAAAGGGCTTATTGCGAGGATCTCAAATACATTTTTTTAATCATTTTAAAATAATTACTCTTAAAGATATTTAAGAAAATTGATGAAAATTTACCATTCCCACCCCCTTATCTCCGAAACTACTGATCCAATTTTTTTTTTTTAATACAGAGTATAGTTCTATGCTTATAGATTACAGGAAAACCTATAAGAAGTCTATGGTCTTAAAATAACATGGTAAATCACTCAATATTGTGCGTACAAACTTACATTTGCAGTTGGAATGTCTGGGCGAACATGTTTTTCAACTACAATGTTAAGTTTGTTCTTGGGGTAAATTTAATTTATCCCAACTACGGAAACCTTCATTGGGCGTGGTCCGACACGCACTTGGCCGGTTTATTAAATACGATTAGGTTGGTTACCAAATTAATATGTCTAATTATGGCCAAGTACTTAGATCTCATTTTAAGCGCGCCTTTGAATAACGAAATTAGTCGACGCGGGCTAATAGGACCGGTCAGGTTGGGTTTATAAATTATGGATTAAGGTAATTCGTAGGGAACTCGGGCATTCAGTGTGCCTGGTTATGTTTCACTGGATTCTTTACATTCTTTTTTACTCATTATATTTACTGGGTCTTTTGGGTGTATTTTTGTCCTCTCGGTTTTTGTTCTTTAACAGTAAATAAAAAGTATTTTCGTCGTTTTTGTTAGTTTATAGCTAGCTAATTAGAAATCATTTGATCTAATTGGTCGAGTATTTTTTAAATTGGTTGGTTGCCAAATTAGTATGCCTAATGATGGCTTAGGTCTCATTTTAGACATGTCTCTGAATAATGAAATGAGTTGACGCGGCGCGGGCTAATAGGACCGGTCAGGTTAGGTTTATAAATTCTGGATTAATTTAATTATTTAGGTAAACTGTAGGTAGCTGAGGCATTCAGTGTGCTACTTATGTTTCGCTGGGTTCTTTACATTCTTGTTTACTGAAACTTTTTGAGTGAGTTTTATACCTTCGAGTAATTAAGTAAATGAGTAGAAAGATTGCAGTTTTATTTTTGTTGGTGAATGTGGATCGTTCGGTTTATTTATGCGAAAATTTATCGTAGTACCCCAGGCTTGGCGATTAAATTATGGAACTTTAACTTTTGCCAGAGAACTGAGAGCTAGTAAAACAAATACAACAGCAGATACGAGTACTTACACAATGTGTAACTGAAATTGGTTTGTTCAGAATTTTTTACTCAATAGATTTCTGAACTGTAATTTTTAATATAGGCAACTTTTTATCCCAAAAATAATTAAAAGTAGGTACGTAAATTACAGTCGCACTTCCGCTGTTCAGTCAAAACAAAAAAAAATGGACGAAGTACCTACTACGCTAGGCCTTTAACGTGTGCGACTGTGTGCGTGCGATTGGTAATGTGACATCTTTCTCCTAAAATCATTACCTATAACTAATTTAATAAATAAACAATGTTTTATACATAATAGTAAAAATTTCGTGTATTCCCGTTCGACCCACCAGTGGGACGACGGCAGTGGGACGAACAGGAATTTAAAAATAATACTAAATTTATTCCCATTCGTCCCACTGATTTTCTTAGTGGGACGAACGGGAATAATTTAGTAATTTTGTTTTTAATTCCCGTTGGTCCCACAAATAATATGAGTCTAGTTGTTCAATTGTAAAAAACCACTTATTTCTCCTAAGTAATAATATTATAAATGCGACTTTGATTGTTTATTTGATACGCTTTCACTGTAAAGCGGCTGAACGGATTTGGATGAAATTTGGCACGTGGGTAGATTCACTGGATAAACTTCTTATACTAAATTAACTAACAAACTATTAATGACCCGGGTTGATATAGGATACTTCTTATCTCGGTAGTAAGTTGCATGGATACAAAACGGTATTCTGTTCACGAGACGTTGTGCACAATTTCTCGGCAGTAACTTAAAAAAGTGCATGAATTGACGATAGTATTTAAATCATTAGTATGTATGGGATAAGAAGTACCCCACGTGTTAAATACAGGTTATAAACTATATGTGTGCCAAATTTCAGCCAAATCCTATTAGTAGGATAATACTAATGATTGAAATACGAGTACTATCGTTAGTTCTTGCAAGCCTAGTACTTTTTGTTAGGTTACTGCTCAGAAATTGTGCACAGCGTGTCGTGAATAGAATAACATCTTGTATGCATGCAACGGACTACCTTGATCAAAAGTATCCTATGTCCAGGTCATTAATAGTTTGTAAGTTTATTTAGTATAATAAGTTTATCCATAGAATATATTTTTAAGGTTATATTGGATTGGATGTAGGAATCTTCCGGGAACGCACTACCAGAATAAAAAGTGTCTAAATCCAGGTCATGGTCTATCCTATTCATCCCAATCCGTTTAGCCGTGGCGTGTAAAGGTAACAACAGACAGAGTTACTTTCCCATTTTTTTTTTCTTTGCTATCTTTTTTCGCGGGCGATGCCGCTTACATTACCTACTTATAAAATATCTGTGTGCCAATTTTCATCCAAATCCTATTAGTGGGAAATACCATACCATCTTCAATTCATGCAAGCCTAGTTTTTGTGCCAAGTTTTAATTTTATTAATTGAAATAAGATTTTTCATACAAACAAAATCCCCTCTTTCTCACCCCCAGGTCGAATTTCTAAAAACCCTGCCTCTATATTGTAAAAGGAAGCCATGTGTAAAATTTCACGTTCCTAGTCCCAGTAGTTTCGACTGTGCGTAGATCTTTCAGTCACGGTTTCCTTTTATATAAGAAAAACAATATATTAGGATAAAATAAGTGTTTTTTTTTACCATGAAACAAACAGACTCAAATAATAATTGAGTGGGACCAACGGGAATTAAAAATAAAATTACTAAATTATTCCCGTTCGTCCCACTAACAAAATCAGTGGGATAAACTGGAATAAAATTAATATTATTTATTAAGTTCCCGTTCTTCCCACCAGTGGGACGACGGCCGTGGGACGAACGGGAATACACGAAAAATTCAGTTTGTGTATTATAGTCATAACATTCTTATTAGGGCGTTTGGTGGTGTGCGCTAAATGCGGGACATGTTGTACCTATAGAGACACGACTGCCGATAGGTCTCCTTTCGGGATCAGTGAACACTTGTAAACAAATTAAATTAATTCAGGGTAAGATTGTGTTTTTATTTAAGTATAAAACAAGAAATACCCATTCAAAGTTTTCAACTATCTATAGAATTTTCTTTATGTTATTAAATTCTTGATATTAAAGCTAAACGTTGTCACACGAAAGCGGTTAGCATTTTCATAAGTAGGGCACTCCGCATAGTCCGTAGCAATTCGGCGAAGGCCGAGGTCCCAGCAGTTTCAAGACAAAGCCGTCTGTGACAAGGTCAAGATGACTGGCTGGCGAGAACCCTCGGCCACTTCGTTTAGCATCCACTATACTAAATGTTTGGGATTTGAAGGGCATTAAATACGGTTATTGATAAGGCTTGTCTACTACTTGTAATTTGCCGTATTCCTTTTAGGACGTGATAGTGCGACCCATTTGCAACAATTAACCATCCCATATAGCCTAGGCTAAAATTCATGGGTTTCGAGAAAACACAATTTCTATGGTTTTTTGAAAATTTCCCATAATTTGTCACTCAATATCATATTAATATTTTCTCTCAAATTGAACGGCCTTCATTGCGATTCCGAAATATTGCGATTTATTAAAGCATGTTTAACTAAGCGACGACTGAACATTGACCAGCGAGTTGAGCGTGAGTCATGTTAAAAACTCAAAAGACGATCATGACGACCTGGGTGCCTAATGTGTGATGGATTGCTGGAAGGTTAGAAAGTAGTGGGATGGTATAAACCAGTTAATGAACTCGATTAACACACAGTTTTTTAATATTTCAACAGTTTCCAAATTCGACCTTTGCCAGCATTCAACAACATTCATTTGTCAACCTTTAAATATTTTATGTCTCGCTAAATAGTTGAGTAAATGAAGATATCTTCCCCGTGATTTGTAAGCTTAATGCCATACAAAAATTTGAGACAGTTGGTATAAAAGTTCAAGTACGTAGATAATTTTTGAAAATAGTAAATAAACTTCTTCCTTAATTTTATTACTGTGTGTTATTTTGGAACATTTGGTTACATCGAAAGGTTAGAATACGTCAAATTTACAAGTCACCTTGTATAAATGAGGGTTTTTCTTAAATGACGCTAACTAGGTGGCAGCACTTAGACGTCAGGTCCGGGCACCTGTCAAAAGTGTCAAAGCGCCTATATTTTCTTTAGTCGTGACTGAATGATGAACGAATTAATGAAACGAATGATGAACGTCATAATATATTTTATATTCATTGTCGAAATGGAAGACCTCTTGTTAAAGTGGCGCCAACTGGTGGCGTGAATTTTCATGAAAACCTTCATTTACTAAAATACAAATATAAAATGTTTCTGGTATCATACAAAACAGTAGTAGATTTTACAATAGTACCTAAGCAGGTACCTTTCTGCTTGGTTCTTATATAATCTACTGTAACTTCTTCATCACTGAAGGAACCTTTTGAAGCGCACTAGTAGGTATGTTTAAAATGTTCAAAGGTTACTTAACACGTTCAGCGTCCGGAACCCTCCTGGAGAGTTCACTCTGGTCGCATATGGGATTACCGGATGCCCTCGCGGATGGCTCTATTTAAATGTAGGTCTTTTCTTGGCGAATACAGCAAAAAATTGTGAAAATAAAATCTGTTGCATGTTTTAACAAGATTTATTAGTTTATGCGTTGGTTTTAAAATACAAGCATTTTTATATTCAATAAAAAAATTATGTCAGGGGCCAGTATTTCAGGTGTGGAAAATTTTACACGGTTACAAATATTCACAAAAAATTTAAAAGTTTGGTCATCCTTATTTCGGGATCAGAGCGAGTTATTATACTTTTCTTAATTTTTATATATTTTCTCATTTCACGTCGCCACCTCACTAGTGCACGACAATACCAGAGATCCCCAGAATCCCTCAAAACACAATTTTACTGCGTTTTACAGTGTTTATACGAGTACCACGGTTTTAAACCCAATGCCGGTGACCGTCCGCGAAGATTAACTTTAGCGCAAACGTAATGCCGGAGACCCTGCCGGGGGTTCACTTCCAATATGAAAAGTGAGTGGAGTTGGAAGTGTTAATCATAACAATAAGAAAGTAAAATAAAACTTACCACGTTTCTATTGAAGGGAACCTCTATAAATAAACCCACTACTTTAGTAAAACGCGAAGGATCTATGAAATCTCATTCGCTTATTTTGGTTATCTACTCGTACAATATACAATTTACAATATACAATTTACAATATACAATTTACAATATACAATATACAATTTACAATATACAATTTACAATATACAATTTACAATATACAATTTACAATATACAATTTACAATTTACAATATACAATTTACAATATACAATTTACAATATACAATTTACAATATACAATATACAATATACAATATACAATATACAATTTACAATATACAATTTACAATATACAATATACAATTTACAATATACAATTTACAATATACAATTTACAATATACCTTTTATACAATTTCCCTACGATTTCCAGGTAAGTAATACCTGGAAATAGTAGGGAAATTGTATAAAAGGACACGAGTTTTTCGGACCGTAAATGCACAAAAAGACGCCATCTTTTTTTTGGATTCCCGAAAATAACAATGTATAAATGTGAAGATTTCTTGTAATCGAAACGTAGTTTCGTCTAATACTTTTTGGTTTTATCGTTTGTTTTCGAAGCTGACATCCAGTAATGACAAGTTTTATATTGTGGAACAGCTCGAAGTCAATCACAAGAACTTGCTTTTCATAGAACTGAAAATGTGTAAGTAGTGCAAGACTTACCTACAAACCTACCTAGTACTACTCATATCAATACGCTGTTTTCCAAGAACTGCAGTTCTCAGAAAACATTGTATTGTATTGTACAATACAATACAATGTTCTCTAATGTTTTCTAATGTTTTGTAATTAACAAGAAACGGACCTCTTTTTTATAAAAATAAATGGGGTGGAATGTTGAAGTAAAGAGTTGTCGTCAGAAAAACTTCGTTAAGCGTAACGAAGTTAAGAAGAATACAATTATATTCCTGAGGACGACAGCGTTACTTAATTGTTTTACTTGCGCTACAGATCTACGTTCAGTCTAGTATATCTTCGTCAGTTTTCAAATTCTTTCCTTTATCAATTCACACTGACGATTGCAATGGGGCTTGTGGCTAAGTAATAACAGCTGCACGGGTCGATCGATCAGGTTAAGCTACGCTTACCGAGGTTGGTCCGTGGATGGGTGAACATACCAAAAACCCTCCGTGGGAAAGCACGTTAAGCCGTTGGTCCCGGCTGTCATTCGTGAATCTTTGACAGTCGTTACGGGTCGTCAGAAGCCCGAAAGTCTGACAACTAGTCCTACCAAGGAGTATCGTAATATTACCCAGTAACTGGGTTGTGGAGGTCAGATCGGCAGTCGCTTCATGTTAAAATACTGGTATTCAGCTGCATCTGGTTAGACTGGAAGCCGACCCTAACAAAGTCGGGAAAAGGCTAAGCAGATGATAACTAACGATTGTAATACCTTTCATTTTGACAATTCGGTAACGTTCATTGCGCAATCAAAATCGGTCTAGCCGTTTCGGAGATTAGCTGGATCAAACAGACAGACGGACAGACAAACATTTTAAAAACTGTGCTTTTGTTGTATATGCCATAAAGTCTTTCATATGTATTAAGTAAAAAGCTGTTATTTTGACAATACAAACGTATATGTACATATGTATGAATAGATGTGACTGTACCTACATTGGTAAAGACAACACAGTATTGTAGTTAGAAGGTTTCCTCATACTGTTCTATAAATACTCATACGAGAAGGCGGTGGATTGTGAAACACTGGTATCGACAGTCCTAATAATAGATCCATACTATGTTAAATCCATTTTGCTTCACAGTTTACTTTGTCATAGAACGACTGTAAAAGCTATTTCATACAAACAGGAACAGATTCTGTCCCACTGGTGTGATTAGTTATGTTGGTAGATAGGTACTAGGTACTTGGATAATCGGGGTACCTAGTAGTACAATATTAATCCATTTATCAACAAAATACAGATGGTAATAAAATGATGTGCTGTATTTATTTGTTTATAGGAGCCTTGAAAGGATAGCAAAGTTATTAAACTATGTAATAGTTCGCGCGCGACTGCTAGTCACCGTTGAGGTATGTGAGCGGTGAAACAGGGGAGGGTGCCATTGACAAAATTGGCAGACTGAGTTTGCTCGGCCATTGTCTACCTCCCCGGTCTCACCGCTCACATACCTCAGGCGGTGACTAACAGTCGCGCGCGGACTATAGTTAAAATGTCGCGAGCACTGACACTGGCAATACTACTTGCTATCTGTTCCAAAAGTTTCTTTACGTACAGATACTTTTGGAGCAGACCTTAGTTCATTATAGAAGCATGTCGTTTAGTGAAATCAGACATCCACGAGTTTACGTTAAAAGACTGTTTCAAATTATTCTCATTAATTATCTCATGAATAGGTAAACAGTTGAGATTTTCACATATTGTATATTTATATTGCCGCTATAACAACAAATTATAAAAATTAAATTAAATGAATAATTTAAGCGTGTGTTTCGGCGTTTTTTACGGTACGGAACCCTGACTCGCACTTGGCCGGTTTTTATTTGATAATCTAAAACATGAATATCGCCAACAATATTCCCAACTTACTTACGTATTACCTCATTCATTAACCATTCTCCCTTCTTTCCAGAGCACCACAAAACAAAGTCCGTCCATAACAGTCGATGGGGTCTCCACATACCCCGGGCTAGGGTTCGGCCCCATGGGTCCCGTGGTCCCTGTGCCCGGCGAGCCCCCCGGCACCCAGCTACGTCAGCACCAGGACACCACCACGAATCTGCCGAGCACAGAGAAGCCAGAGAAAAAGATCAAGAAACTCGTCATCGCCGCCTTTGAGTTCCATCGAGTCGAAACGCCGTTCTTGATAGGATTATGGATTTTCTTCGCAAGCTTAGCAAAAATTGGTGAGTTTACTTTTACTTAGTCCGTCCATTAACTTTTTGTTAGTAGCAAGTGTAAACTTTATTTTTCTGAAACGCTTGATTTTAAGTACCTAACTGAAAATAATGTTTTAATGCAAAGTTTATCTTGTCCGCATTGGCAAGTTATACATTATCGTGTTATAGTTTTTTAATGTATCAAAGTAGTTCCGCTAGGACGCGAGGGAAACAGCGGGCAACAGCAATTGAAAACACATTATTTTCTCCCATTAGCGATATCTTACACGGGTAGTTTTTCCTTGTTTCCTTAAGGAGATTTAACTAACAGTATAGGTAAAGCATTGCACACGCAATGTTCAGACTCAGTCGATTATACGGATCACTTCGAGACACGCATTTTAGTTTCGAATCTCAGTAGGAGGCAGGTATTCAACACGCGGACACATTCTTTTCGGAAATATGCCTTTTAATTTTCGGCCTGGGCGAAAATTATTGTACCAAAATAAAGCATTTTTCAATTACATTGAAATATCTTTTGTACCTGGCACTTGTTGTCCTCATTAACCGTTGCAGTTGGGAATACGAAGTTCTTTGCCCACCTGCTGACCATGAGGATTGCTACAACAATTTAAGGAATTTGGAGATACAGACACGACGTTCTCAATACTAACAACATTTCGTAAAACATACGAAATTTAAAATGTCAGAACCACAAAACCGCTAGCTATAGCCATCGGGGCAGCAATAATAATGAACAACCTAAAAGGAGGTTTGTGAATTAGTGGGGTTAATGTGAACTAGTGGGGTTAATTAACTTGGGCGACGTGGTATTGATTTAACAGCAGAAGGAATGGACTGGAATTGACTGGATAATGAAAACAGTGAAACATAATATTGTATTAGTAGCGGCTTGAAGCTACTAAGGATAGATAGATTGATTCTGCTCTTGGAAATAATAAGCAGGATGTAGCAATGATTTTCTGTTATTTAAATAAAAATGGTGCTTCCAATTATTTTAAATTGTTACTGTGGACACTTTTTTCGAAACAGACATGGTTATTTTTTAAACAGAAAGTCCTAATTAGAACAATAAATTCAACGTTGATTATGAAAACTTATCAAGCAGTTTTATCTTAAACGTCAATTTACAAAATGAAGCTCATTGTATATACGTACAATCGAGTGCAAGCTTAATGAAATAAGTAAACGAACCACTTTCTTCGCCCTTGTACCACTTTTTTTGTCAGTTCGCTTATGTTCCCTGAATTTTCTAACATGAATAGGTACTTGCTTACCTACTTGCAAATCAGAGGTTTATTCGAAGCCTCGAAGGTGACGCAAACTGGGCCAAGTGGTGTTTTGCCCAAAGCTGTTTACTTAGAAATTTAACTTAGTATACCTATCTATCCTCTTGCCCGGTTATGTGGATACGTTTACTTTTTATAATATGAAAGGTGTTTGTTTTGTGTATTAGGAAGATTCTGGCACTTCTAGGTATCAAGTGATGCTGGGTAAGGTTAGGTTAGGGTTAATAAAAATAACACTAATGTTTACCAATCTCTAATAAGATAAGACCATTTTCCCAAACATGCTTGAAAATTCGAGCATTATTTTGACAACCTTATTTGAGATAAATTGCAGTACTGATCGAATACATGCGAGCCGCCTGCCGGCAATGTTTGTATGAAAATCCATATCTGTCGTGTTTAGCTGCCGAATAAATTACTATGAAAACACATATCTTTCGTGTTATTTAAAAATGGAACGAACTTTTTACTTTAACACATGGCAACCAAGGCGGTAATTATTGCGTTGAGGAAGGGAAAGGTTACCACGGCTATCAGAACAATCCCGGAAGTACGGTCAAGATCCAGCATCTTACTGGAATAGTTCCTTCCTCTAAGCTCGTTTGCTCTGGCGAATGTCCATACGTCAACGTAGAGATACGGCGTATTATTATTATGAGATAAATTCTGAGATTATATCCTGTTGTATCTCACTGCAGGTCCCCTTCCCTCTTCCCTTCCATCTTTCCATTTTCTCTCTCTTTTTTCAATCAAAGCCTCCGGCAGGAGTCACCAATTTCTTCGAAACTCAATCTGTAGCTACTTTTGCCCAATTGTGATGCGACAAGCGGCAGACGTGGTCTGCCTAGTTCTATTTTAATTTGGCGGCTGTGTTGCCTACGCCACTTTATTTTTGGGAACGAAAGGCCCTCGTCATCTGGTAAAATGGACAGAACTCATTGACCACATCTGATAAGCCCACACTCGATGGTTTTGCTAGTGGCTATTCAAGAGTTCCGTTACCTAGCGTCCATGTCAGTCATCAGGTCCTCGTCATCTGGTAAAATGGACAGAACTCGTTGAGACACATCTAATGAGCCCACACTCGATGGGTTTACTAATAGCTATTCAAGAGTTCCGTTATCTAGCGTCCAGGGGGCCTACTCCCTTAGCGAAATCCGTTCGTTCGGCCGTCGTTACGGGCGCTTCGCTCTCTGTCTAACTTACAGTATGTCCGTAAGTTCGACGGAGAACGAAGCGCCCGTAACGACGGCCGAACGAACGGATTTCGCTTAGGGAGTAGGCCCCCAGGTCAGTCATCAGGTCCTCGTCATCTGGTAAAATGTACAGGACTCGTTGAGACACATCTAATGAGCCCAAACTCGATGGGTTTACTAGTAGCTATTCAAGAGTTCCGTTATCTAGCGTCCAGGTCTGTCATCAGGTCCTCGTCATCTGGTAAAATGGACAGGACTCGCTGAGACACATGTTATGAGCCCACATTCGATGGATTTACTAGTAGTCCAGGTCCATTATCAGACCAGCTCAGTGGTACCATATTATTATATTATCATCGGTATGCATACATTTGCAAATATTCAAACTAAGATCACCAGAAGTCATTAACTATTCAAAGGTCCCGTTAACTTCCGCCCAGGTCAGTCCTACGAAACATCGCCACATCTTTTTCACACAGCGATTGGAAATGAACCGCCAGAGTAGTTATTGTATTATATTAAAATACTTATTTAATGACATAGGTGTGGTTGTTATTGATGCTTGGACCAGCTTCCATACATTTTTGCCGATTCTTCAAACTAATAAACTGTCTAAACGATGGTGAAACCTCATTAAAATCTGTTGCGTAGTTTAGAAGAACAACGAGGACATACTTAGAGACAAACACGAAAAGTGACTTTCATTTATAATATGTATAGATTTACTTACTTAGTTTGAATTTCCGCGCAACGTATTTCCAATCTATACAAGGCCAGAACACAGCCATAGGAAACGAGCAGTTTCCTATGGCTGTGTTCTGGCCTATACATTGTAATGTTATTTTTAAATCTGTGATTACAATGTATACACGAATTTTGCGTACTGCTCGTGTATAGTTGGTAACTACGTGTATAGTTGGTGGACGCGCGCGTCCTGGTTCCAAAGTATACTACATCACTTACGCTTGTCATGAGTTTTAATAGGTAATAAAGATTAAAAAATTAAAATAAATTGAACTGGGTGAAATGGAACAGCTAACAGATAACGGAATATGAAATGGGTTAGGTTAGGTTAGAACTGTGACCAACCGCGCACGAGCAGAACGAACGTAGTGAGCGGTGCCGCGGTAGCGGGCGGCGAGCGCTACTTACAAGTTGCTCCCAGCCAGGCAGGTTATTTAGTGCAAGGTGCATTACGTCGCAGACAAGTTGAATATCAGTTCAAAATTTGTCGCAATCTATACACGATTAGGACGGACTAATCGTGTATAGATTGCGACAAATTTTCCTTATTCCAAAATATACAGTGCCAGTACGCCTTCGGATGCGTACTGGCACTGTATATTTTGGAATAAGGTAGTTAATTAGATCACTATGAAGTATACGCGAATATTTGCGTACTACTCTTGTATAGATTGGAAGACCTTAGTTAAAAACTGATTTCCAATCTATACGCGATTAGTTTCACACCTTTGCGTTCTGGCCTTGTATATAATGGAAAGACGATTCCGCGCATTACTTGAGACAAGGATTGATGGTTGTTAGTGCTACTCACGTATGTGTGCCTCGGCTTCGCCACGGCCCATATTTTCACGATCGTCTAACAAGGCCGCGACAGTTAATGTACCTACTATTAATTGTCCATCATTTATTTGTTGTCTGGTTGTTGTTTGTTGTACCTACCTTGTGTGTTATTAGTTAGAAAACCATTTATATAAGTACACCCATCTCTGACGAATCCTATCTTCTTTAAAGCCTGCGGAATTCAGAGTATACTGGAAACATAAATCAAAATTTATCTCGCAAAGATTTTAATGTATTCATTCAAATCATTGCTTGAAATATATAGTTCCAGTCAACACAGTAAAATTAATTTAGTGACAACTGCTCTACAAGTCGACAACATAACTGAAACCACTGTACAAGTTAACTTGCTTGCGGCATTTGCAAATTGAGAAGTTAGTCAAAATCAGTAAGGCTTCCTGCCTCGGAACGTGGCGGTGACCTACATTCCATGTACAGTAGCTAGTGTGCGGAGCTTTTTCTCACTTAATACTTATTTTGATTTATTAGACTATAACCATGAGAAATGACGTAAAAAACGAACTTAAGTAGCAAAATAATGATACTTTCTGTGCAATATGAAAAATTTTGAGTGAGAGTATCATTATTAAAAATAAAAATGTAAGTAAAGTCCAGGCTTCTGATACACCATATCCAAAAAGTTACAATCAGTTTGCGTTTTAAAAACAATAACTTGATTAACTTAATTCCGAAATAACGCTTACCCAAATGACTCATCCTAAATGGAACGCTATCCCAGTGAGTTAAGCTCGAAACTTCGTTAGTCCGAATCATTGAATAAGTTGCCGTTTACCTTTTTTATTTTATTTCGGTAATAAGATTCACGAACTGAGCAAAAACGCCAAAATAAAACCAACGAAATTAAACACGACCCTAACTTAGAAGTATTGGGGTGTCGTGAATTCGTGTTTTTGTAGTTTCGGGATAGCGATCTAATGGTCGCTATCCCGAAACTACAAAACCATGATGGATTATAGAGGATAGAGTGTAAGTGCAAAATCATCATGTCTATACCTAAATGATTGATGAAAAAGATGTGAAAAAGACACGTTTTAAGTAAGTTTAATTTTTAAAGATCTTTATTTTCAATCATACAAACATAGTAATGGTAAAAAACACGAAACAAAACTTTTCTTAACAAAGAAATTTTTTAGAATTTTCCGTTATACAAATATATTATTGTTCTACACGATACAGAACTTGAAGAAACCGGCTACAATTATTTATTGAGAGGTTTCAAACACTACAGAATTATGAACAGGGTTACTTATTCTAGATTTCCTCCTTCGTTTCACAGAAAACATCTTTTTATATTTGCCCTTCAGATAATGTTTTCGAGATTTAATTAGAAAGGTTTCCGATTTATTATCTTCGTACTGAAGTGGATGGGGCTGTTCTAAGGAAGAGAATGCTGTGGTATAAGCTGATTTGGGCGTAAAGCCAGTTGGTGGTCGGCGTCCGAGCGAGGCGTATGGTGGTCGCTGGCCGTGCGACGGACATTCTGACTCAGGGTCCAAGGAAATGGAATTTATTGACACTGTCGTCAAAGATTGTTCCTCTCCAGATAGCGGACTGGTATACTTATCCTCATATCGCAAAGTGCGAAAGTTTGTGTAGTAGTTCCCAATTTTAACGTCAACAAAATCAAATGAGTTACTTGAAACTTTAGATTCCAATACAGAACCATTAGGAGAATAACTTTTATTTCTGAACTGACAACCGACATCTCTGATAAATATAACGGTCTCGTCACTCGGATTTTCATTGGATTCATTAGAACATTTGTAATTTGAAGAATCAAATTGACATGACTTATTGGATCTACACGTAAAATGTTCCGTAAAACATGTGTTATTAAGAGATAGTTGGCAAGGAGAAAGTGTACTAGCACAGGTTGGTTGGTTCGGATTTAACAAAAAAGCAGGAGTATTATAATCGTTTAGAAACTCGCACGCATTTTGCACTCGAGAAATCATGTTAATTTGATGATTCATTGAGTTTGCGAATGAGTCGTGTTGACATTCAGGGACAAATTTGCATCTCGGAATATGTGGACAGTCAGTGGTTTCCAAGTCCTCGACAACTTTATTGGTTGTTTCTTCGTAATGTAGATTTTTAGAAAATGGCACACAGAGCGGTATGTTCACGCATCGAGGGCGATGTAAGCAAGGAGGGATATATTCACAGTTATTTTTCAACACAGTTGCTCTTTGACAAGAAGGTACAACCGTACAAGGTGGATGATGCCTACACGCTTTAGTTATTCTAATGACGCGTGGCGTTGATTTAGGAACAGAATTTTTATTGACGCATTTCTGGTTTACGTTATAAAAGTTATCAGTTGGTAGAATTTGACAAATGGGTAATAATTCACATCGAGGATCATGTAGACATAAATCTCCATCTTCCATGGTGTTGCTCCTGCGACTGTTTGGTGAAGCAGCAGCTCTGCATGCATAAGCAGTGGTTGATGATATTTCCTCGCTGTGATATATCGAAGAGTGTACATATTTCAAGGTTTCTTCTTCTTCTGTAGTACTAAGACTGATTTCGACATCTACTTTCTCCTTGCAATTGGGACATAAAACCTTTCGCAACTTTTTATGAGGCTTTAATTTATTTTTTGCGGTTTTATTAACATTGTTTTTATCAACAAGACTCGGTACATCCTTTTTAATTGCAACATGTATTGGTAGGTCATTTTTTTTGTTAGGAACGGTCACTTCGATCATTTTTACTATACTCGTGTTCGTTAGCTTATCTTCCATAGCAAGATTGTGTTTATTCTTTTTTATTTTGTTAGTCTTCGTATCTTTCTTTTGTTCTGGCACAAATTTAGGAGTACTCGTTATTTGGTCAATAATTGTTAGAGACTTACTGTTTTTCGCTAATTCAGTTAGAGATTTTTTATCCGTGCAAGGACAAGCATAAGAAAATAACTGGCATGGACAAGGGTCTTCCGTGCGCTTACCTCGGTCTTTCTTCTTTGCCTTCTTCTCTTCTGGAATGGGTTTTGTGTACTCTGTGCGATATTTTGAATACGACCAAATTTTTTGCTGTCTGCTAGACATGTCTTTGTAATGGTGAGTGTTTTGGTGATCGTTTGTATAATCATCGTCTCTTAAGCAGATTTCAGAAGAAAGCCTTGAATATTTTTTCTTTACTTTCTTAGTATTTACTTCAATACTATCTCGCGGCAACAGTTTTGGGTGTATTTGAGTAGCACACTCCTGGACAATAGCAGTGGATTTTCCACCAAAAACGTTGAAAGGTGCGGGCATTCTCATCACTTTTATAAAATTCGGACTTGATACAGTGGGTTCAGTGAAACAATGGAATGAGTGTCTTTTAGCAATCTCGTCCAAATCATAGAATATGGTACTCGTAGAGGGTATAACAGTTTTGCAGCTGTAATCATTAATTAGAGGATTGTATTTTTCAGACACCACGTATTCATAATCTAGCGATTCCTTGGGTGACTCCCCGCATGCAGCAGAATACACTGAATAACCTCTTGCTGGTTTATTGAGGATCGTGTTATGAACTAAATTACCGTATGACATAGTCCCAATTATATCATAAATACTAGAAAAAGATTTAGCATGAAGCAACTTTTTCGACTTCGGATTAGGCATTTTTCAATTTAAATAGTTAACTCGTGTGTTTGACAAAAGTATAAAATAATGTGTTTGAGTTTGGTAAAATTTCATACCTTATTATACGAATTTCACCTTGTTTACCATAATAGAAATATTTTAATTTTACATGTTTTTAACATTTTTTATTTACCAAAATGTCACGAACTGACAAATTCATGGCAAAACCAAAAAGATTGTAATCAACAAGTAGATTCGTTATGACAGCTTATGAAACTTTTTCATCGTGGTTATAAAATAATATTATTATTACTGAATTACTATGTTTATAATAATAAAAAAACCGGCCAAGTACGTGTCGGACCACGCACAATGAAGGGTTCCGTAGTTGGGATGAATTTAACCCAAGTACAAACTTAACATTGTACTTGAAAACCGTGTTCTCCCATACGGAATGTATGGGAGATCATGTTTTTCAAACTGCAAATTTAAGTTGGTTGATAATTTTTCGTTAACCTGTACAGCCTACTTAGCTCTCATAGTTTTCCTTTTAATTTCGTTATTTATTTATTTATTTTTTTGTAAACTCAACTGCTTATATTCATATTACATGGGTTATGAATGACCCATATATATACATGTTATATATACTACTGCTGTGAATTTTTTCACAAGTCCAAGTACAACCATTTAGCTAGAAGGGGGGGGGGACACTTGACTCTAACAAAAAATTACAGTTAAAATCTTAATACTTCGCAAACGGATCCCTGAATCCAAAAATGGTTTGGACAAACTCCCAATATTTTTAAAAGACCTTTCTAACGATACTCCACAACATGGGGTAGATGAGACATCCCCACTTTACGTGAAGGCGAGGTACCCTAAAAAAAATATTTTTCTTGATTTTATTTTACCACTTCGTCGGCATGATTAATATGTATAAATATGCTAAATTACATCTTTCTAGTACTAACCGTCTCTGAGCTAAGCCGCGGACAGACAGACGAACAGACAGACAGACAGACAGACGGACATGGCGAAACTATAAGGGTTCCTTGTTTACTACGGAACTCTAAAAATTTATAAATAACCGATTGACTAGTGTGACGTATTTAGTGCAGCAGAACTTGGACTCTCAACATGTCAGTCAATTTATATCCTACATTTGTTTCAGGTTTTCATATGGCACCGAAGTTGTCCAAAATGTTTCCTGAGTCCTGTCTGCTGATATTCGTGGGGGTGCTGATCGGGGCGCTGCTGCTGGGCACGCACAGTGTGCACGTGCAGCCTCTGACACCAGACACCTTCTTCCTCTACATGCTGCCTCCCATTATACTTGATGCCGGCTACTTCATGCCTAACAGATTGTTTTTTGATCATCTCGGGACAATTCTTTTATTTGCCGTTGTTGGGACTGTGTTCAACACCCTGACTATTGGTAAGTTGACTTTATTGGCAGGGTTCTTAAAATCTAGATCCCCATTTTCATGGTCTAATAAAACAAAGTCTGGCATTCCGGGACTAGCACATGCTTACGTCACTATCCAGTTGCCATTTTATTGCAACATAACACGAAAGGAAAGATTTTCAGCTACCATACTTTTAAAAATATGTACAAATTGTCGTTTCGTATGTCTACTCAAACAAAACAATTCAATTTAAACATAAACCAACGTAATTGTTAATTAAAACCTCATTGTTTTATCGGATTCGCACAGGTAATAAAGGTGGTTGGGGGAGTTATTATTACAAACTTCTGGTAACACAGATGTGATGACGTAGACTTGTGTGACCCACGTGACCACTGTATCTCGGAATGCTATACCTGGCGAAGTATATTATTATACCATGCCCATTTTTCAACTCAGTTCCCAGATCACTTACTTCTTTACTACCATGCTGATAACAGTTACCATCCTTATTTTACCTTTCACTGAATGAGCAACAGGAAATTCTGAGCGCCTTAAAATTCAGTGAGGTCGAATTTAGATGCTAACATTACTATTGTATTGTTTACAGGGGCGTCCCTATGGGCATGCGGACAGACTGGGATGTTTGGCTGCACCACTCCACTTCTAGACATGCTTCTATTCTCGGCACTGATATCCGCCGTAGACCCAGTAGCTGTGCTAGCCGTTTTCGAGGAAATTCATGTCGATGAAGTGCTTTACATTGTAGTTTTCGGCGAATCTCTGTTGAATGACGCGGTTACCGTTGTTTTGTATCACATGTTTGAAGCTTACACGTGAGCACTAACTTAGCGACTTTTATTACAACGTCAGACAAATTAATTGTTAATCAAATTACCTACCTACTTAAATTGTCCGTTGGTATATTCAAATCGCAACTGTCACCCGGCATCCTAACCAAATGCTACAGTCGCGCGAGTACGCGGTCGACGCGATCGCATGTTTGAATTATGGCGTACAAACGCTACTCCATTGATCTTGCGACTCTGTCATATTCATACAAAAGAGCGCGACGATCGCGTACTCGCGCGACGGTCGCTTTTGGTTAGGACGCGGCCTTATTATGCGGCCTTAATGGACAGAGGTTGTCAATTTGGTTAACAAGTAATTTTCCTGACTGCAATTTTGATTTTGATCTCAAAAGTATTAAATGTGTAATTTACGAATTTTTAATCTCTCCATGACAGTGAAATGGGTCCATCACGTCTTGAATACACGGACTTTCTTGCTGGCCTCGCCTCTTTCCTGGTGGTGGCAATTGGAGGCACGTTCATCGGAGTGGTGTGGGGCTTCGCCACGGGCCTCGTCACCCGCTTCACGAATGAAGTCAGGGTCATCGAGCCAATCTTTATCTTCGTTATGGCTTACTTGGCGTATCTGAACGCCGAAATGTTCCACATGAGTGGTATACTTGCGTAAGTTACTTTTCTTAACTAAGACTTAAGTGTGATTACAACCGCTAATTTCACAGGCTGTTTAACCTGAGTTAGCCCAGGTTCGCGCGGGCGATTTCTTTTCGTGCACTTGATTTTCAACGCTCTGCTTAGCGCCGAGAGTTGAAAATCCAACAGTGTGTTTTTTCAACGCGCTGGACTGAGAGGCGGCCCAATGCGTTGGATTCTCAACTCTCAGCTCAACACCGAGAGTTGAAAATTCAGTGCGCGATATAATCCCGCCGCGATGTTTTTACGTTCGTGCAAACGTGGACTTACACTGGTTTAAGTTAGCCTCTAACTCTGCCATAGCATTTTTAAAGTTTATTTTTAAAGATATTTTCTTGTTTGTTTAAACAGCCATAAACTGAAATTAATAATTATTTTTATCTGGAATAACGGACAGTCACGAGCATATACCTTAACAGTTACGCAAAATTCAAAAGCGTTTTTCTCGTGAAATAAAAGTTTTTAACATTGAGAAAATACATTTTTCATAATATTATGGGTCCGTTAATACTATGTTCGTAACACATTAAAATATGTATCAATACTGTAGGAGAAAATCGTTTTTGAATCTTGTGGAACTGTAAGGTAATTATGCTCGTGACTGTACTTACCCACAGCTTATCCTTCTTCATCAAATTCAAATTCAAATAATTTATTTTCCCTTCACAAACAATGCCATCATATTAATTTTGAAAATTGTAAAAACTATGTGACACTTGTTTTTGAGATACTATTGTCTGCACTAGGCATACCAATATAGTAGATCACCATGGTCCCACCAGACTGTATGTAAACATAAATTGTTGTTTTCAGTATAACATTCTGTGGTATAACAATGAAGAACTACGTGGAAGGGAACATATCCCACAAATCGCACACTACTATAAAATACACCATGAAGATGTTGTCTTCATCCTCGGAAACCATCATCTTCATGTTCCTCGGAGTCGCCACTGTCAATAACAATCACGACTGGAACACGTGGTTTGTGTTACTGACCATTGTCTTCTGCTCAGTGTTTCGAATAATAGGTAAGTAACAACTAAATATCTTAGTTAACTGACTCAGGCGTTACCTTGCGGAAATCCATTGTAAAATACAATAGACGACGTATATTTAGTAAGCTCTAACCACGACGTGTTGCCACGTCAAGCGCCGAGTGCAGAAACGCACGAACGCGCTTGACGTGGCAACACGTCGTATCCGGGTTCACAACAAGTCAATCGTCACCCTGAGGATGCCTCATTGAGAGGTGAAACACTTGTCGATTTCTTACAGGGTGCTTTATGACTCCTTAAGAACAGTTAAGCGGATTGGGTTACTAAACATCCCTTCTCTAGAAATTATAGACTAATGTTCGGTTTCTGAGGTCTTCAGATAAAGATAAAATCTATCATTTTAAGCAAAGTTCTTGTCCGTGTATTCAAAAATATTAAATGTCAAGATATCGAACCAATAGCACTATCTAATAGAAAAATAAATTCCAGAAAAAAAATGAAACCGGGTATAATATTTTGGCTCGTTTCAAAATCAAGTAAGTACCTAACTACTCACTTGCTTGCTCTTGAATTACGAGTATAACCAAGAATTGCCAAAACACAAAACAACTTGGAAAAGTAAAAACCTATTAACAGAAACAAAGCGACGTAACACAATGTGGGTCACGTGTGAACTGTGACCGGAAAATGCCCGTCAAACTTCAGGGCTTCATCTGCACGTGTCCGTGTCGCCCTCCGAACTTTCTATTGCCACAGAAACATTCGTTGTATTTCTTAATGAGTTTTGCCTTATTAAATCGTTATCCCTGTCGAAAGAGTTTAAAAAAAGAACGCACGTGTACATGTAAGTGTACTAAATGTATTTTTTTTTATAAGCGACCTAGAACTTCTCGTTAAACAATCAGGCAGATAATTTCACAAATGTTAATTTGATTTTTATCAATAAGATTGTGGCTATCCAGACATTGAATCAGGACCCTTGCTGTTATAATCTCCAGTGTTGGTATCAATTTATCAAATTGAGGGTCTACGCCGTAGACCCTCAATAGTAGTAGGCCTACGGCGTAGGCCTTTAGCTTAGACTCTAAGCTATATATCATTTCATTCATTCGTAGCATTTCAGTTGAGGCTAGGGAGTGTAACTGTGATTTCTAATATTTCTAAGTATGTTGTATGTATTTATATCAATTGTTTCAGGTGTGTACATATTAAGTGCAATAGCCAACAAGTTCCGTTTACATAAACTGAATAGGGTTGAAAAGTTCGTCATGTCTTACGGAGGTGAGTTGGTTATCTTGATTGTATTACTTTACTTTAAGTAATTGGTTCCAAATAACTGAATAACACATTCAGACTGGAATATATAAATAAATTCACGTGTTTTTCCCAGTGAGATTGACAGAAACGACTGATCGTTACGTGCTACGGTCCTTACATTCTCTGTTTAAGACATTCGAAATATTTACAGTGAGAATAAATTATATAACTTCAGATTGAATAATACAATACTGAAACTTACTAACGTCTCACTAGCAGAGTATATATCTAGATTATAAAATATCTAGACGCTGACAGCTAGACGAGGTTCTAGAAATCTAGACTGTTTAAGTATATATATGCCGTCTAGCCGCTTTACACCCTTGAAAATAATGAACCCACTGCACCCACGCGATTTTAAAGGGTGAAAGTCTTCAGACGTGCTTGCTTGCTGTATCGAAGATTTTAATATTGGAGTTTTGTACAGTACGACATAACTTAGATGTAGCATCGGCAAAATTCGTAAAACGAATCACCATCCGAACTGAGTGCGACTTCAAAATCACCAATCTTTATTACTGCTTTAGGCGAAAATGATCTTTACGCAAACGCAATAACTTGTAAAGTCATATAACCAAATACATTCGTAAAAATGAATAGAATGAATGCAACTTTTCGAATTGATGCTACATCTAAGCTGTGTTGTACTGTACTACGAGCAATATTTGTTGGCTATACTCCTCCTGTATATTAATAATAACAAAAATAAATGAATCCAGTATAAAACTTTGAGAGAATCCCATAAGGGTCGTTTTTCTGTCAGATTTTCAGCTTTTTCAGTGCTCGTGACTGTTGGCACAATTCACTGTTCGATATCCGCCTTTATTTACATTTCCAGGTCTCCGAGGCGCAGTGGCTTTCGCTCTAGTTCTCCTGATAGATCCTGAAGTAGTGGAACTGCAGCCAATGTTTGTCACCACCACAATAGCGGTGATATATTTCACCGTGTTCATACAAGGGATCACGATAAAGCCTCTTGTGAAGATACTTAATATTAAAACTGCTGAGAAGAGGAAGCCTACTATGAATGAACGCATTCATGAAAGGGTAAGGCATCGGTATCAATTGAGTTGCCGTTTTCATTGGTATAAATTGCGATATTGATAATAATTTTTTATATATTTTTCAGTTTATGGACCATTTAATGGCTGGCGTAGAAGATATTCTCGGTAAACATGGAAACCACCACATGAGAGATAAATTCAAAAGATTCGACAATCGTTTCATACGGCCGTTCTTACTTAGAAATTACCAGGTAGGTAATTCTTTTGTTGCAACTTTGAACTAAGTTCAGGAAGTACGGAACGTATTTGAAACGTTAACTAATAACAAAACAGGACAAATTATTATTTCAGGGAGCAGAACCCAAGATTTTGGAGACTTATTCAAAGTTGGCTATGAAAGATGCTATAGAGTACATGCAAAGGAATGCGTCCACCATAGGGAATATATCTGGAGCCGAATCTATGTCGGCCATATTCAAAAACTATACAAATGCCAATTTTAATGGAAGGTAATTTTTTACTAACTTTTATTTCGAAAAATTTATTTCAATGAATGTTTTTCCTTTTTTTGAAGCTCCTTGTTTCTTTTCAGTCCTAGTTTCAGCCAGCTAGACTCATCAACATGGAACATAGACATGCAGGAATTGGAATACAATCCGTCGAAAAAAGATCTTACCGATGCGAAGATTCATCATCTCCTTGCCGAAGAGCTCTGCAAACCGTTTAGACGCGTATGTTTATTATATTTAAGACTACTTTATAATATAATTATTAATTAGGTCGTTGGTATTACTCGGTTAACCTATTTGCAGAATGTCACATGATAGCAAGTTATTCATGGGGATCTCCTGTAGCATTTTCTGGGTCAGATCCTCGTGGCGAAACAATAATAATGCCTGTTAAGCACGCTTATGTCTGCTCTTTAAAATAGTAAAGGCACTGGCATGTATAGGTGTTAAACTTATCCTATACTATTAAATTAACAATATTTGTATATGTACTTATAATCACGTTCTCGAAAACGGCTCTAAGGAATTCGATGAAAGTTGCAATATAGGGGTTTACGAGGGCGAAACATCGACCTAGCTAGGTCTCATATCTGATAAAATAAGTTTTCTATATTTTCACCCGAGCACAGTTCGGTTGACCAGGTACTTAATACTTTCATGAAATTAAATTACATATTATTAAGTTTGATATACTTTTCTCAAAGTAGGCTATAGCTTAGAACTAGTGACTGGCAAAGAAACTCAAATCTGATTTAGAAACTAAGTTTTATACTAGTGAAAAGTTATCTGGATAAGTAGGTGAAGATAACAACCTACATAGCGAAACGGAAGCCATGCTCGTAACAACTTCGCTTCGGTTTAACGCCATGTTGTTAACTCTTCTGCCTTGACCTGCATATCTGTAGTTCGGTCATCGATGGGGGTTCATAAGAATCAAAAGGCAGAAATGGGGTAGATGGGAAAGATCTGCAAACTGTAACATAATACCTTGTTATGCCTAACCCAAATCAACTTATCATACCTTGACTTGCTTATTGGTAGGTCGGTCATCGATGGGTGTTCATGGGAATTAAAAGTTACTTCGGAAATGGGGTACACAAGAACGATCCCATCATCATCATTTCAGCCGAAAGATGTCCACTGCTGGAGAAAGGCCTCCTCCAAATGTGGGGTTTGCCATAATCGTCACGCTTAGCAGGCGGGTTGGCGATCGCAGTATGGTGTTAAAACGCATAGAGAATGCTGCTGCCCATTCTCTAGTAAGTCTCTTAGTCGCGTTTTACGACACCCACGGGAAGAAATGGGATGGTACTAATCTATCTAATTTCGGTAGGTACTTCGGAAATGAGGTAGACAAAAAATATGTATCTAACTATGATGTAGAGCTGATTTTATCCAATCCCAATGATACCTTGACCTGCTTACATCGGTATGTCAATCATCGTTAGGAGAAAAGCTTTGTCGTAAAATAGGGTAACCAAGAAAAGGCTATCATACATTATATAATATTATCAAATGCTTTTCCATTCTGTAGCATCGTCGGCTGAGCTACAGTCGTCACGCGGTGAACGATCGCGACCTCGGCACGCAAGTCAATTACAAGACCCATATGAATATACGACGACGAGTCGGCGACAGGAAGCATCATCATAAGCGTAGTAAACGTGGAAAGCAGGTACGCATTAGTAGGAAATCCATTTAGAAGAATTAACTTGTTATGTGTGAAATGTAGGTGAGTTATTCGTGAAAATTTGAAATATGGATAAACAGATTCTGAATATATGTTTTTCCTTGTTTTCAGGATGGGAAAAATCATGTGACTTTCCCAGAATTCCAGCAAAACGGTTCGGCCAAACAGTTCACGCACGGTAAAATAAAGTATTATAGATTAGGTACTTATTTATTCTTTCTTATTATCACGAGTGTCGATCGCATGCACGTGTGGGTTCAAGTATTATTTCGATTTTTTGTTTCCTTTTCTAATACATACATAATAATATGTATCAATGATCATTGTTAATTTACTTTGCAAGCACAAAAGCTTCGTTCTACACTAGTTTAATGGAAATAAATGTATGTACATAAATAAAACCACAATAATTTAAATTATTAGAACATTTAGACATAGCACATGCATTTTTTTTTTTTTGTATTGTCTGTGATTTGTGATATCAAACATTCCTATAAGTTTTTATTCCAAAATCAGTTTTAAAACTCTAAAATAAAATAGCAATAATTAAATAAAAAATTCTTAGCTCTTTATTTAAAGCATGAACCCCAAAACTTTCCATGAAAAATATGGCAGTAATATCGTATTATTACAGATTACATAGATGAGGTTCTGCAGGAGGACGGCGACGAACGCGAGATAGGACCGCGACGCGAAGGTGACGACGGCGGTATAACTTTCACTGCCAAAACCCCGCGTAGGTATTCTGCATGACACTCCCCGAGTGACACACCGCAGTTTGGTTTTGAATGGTAACATTGCTAACGCTAAATAACCCGACGTATTGTCTACTGGATCAGAAGCACTGTGTAGATAGAGCAAAACATTATTCAATAGTAGCTACTATATAGCTAGAAGTAAAAAATGTATCAGTATGTAATTTCATTTCAATGTAGGCGTGTGTAACTCTTTACGGAACCGACACACTGATCCGGATCATTGAAGTGTTCCAAAAGATTGGTTCAGTAACAATGTTTCAAACGGATTATTTGGATCTGAATCATTACTTTGTCTCTGTGTCTTTCCGCGCTACCGTCGCTTGTGTGGCGACTGACCAGCAGTGAGCGAGTGAGTCAGTGAGCGAGAGAGAAAGACTGATACGCTGAGTTACATTACTTTAGTGTCAGTACTACCGAACTGAGTCGCGAGTCGCGAGTGAGCGGGTGAGTGCGACACATTACAATCTATTTAAGTCAGAAAGAGATACCAAATGAGATGTGTGTCAATCATACTTTCACAGTTTTTCGTTGTCCTTTATGCATTTTTATATCCTTTGAGTCGATGATTCAAATGATCCAAATGAAACATATCAATGATTCGGATCATTTCAGTGATCCAGATGCAAATGTTCCAATCGCAAAAATGATACACTTTGCCCACCTCTATTTCAATGTCAATTAAGTTCTACGAAGTTACGCCTAATCAAGTATGGACAAAAACTTAAAAAGCAACGTTTTGCCTTTACTAGTTGTTATAATCAATGTCAGTTTTCAAAAATGCGGAACTAGGAGGTGAATCCAATCCAGTATGAATATGAAATGAATTTCCGAAAGCTTTATATTCAAATCCAAACAAGTCCTTTAGATGTTGTCGACTAACGTTGTTTTTATTTTTCGCACAACCTTTTCTTCATTAACCAAAATGGGATACTTATAATAAGTGAACCGGCGTTTACTATATTGGTATACTTACGAATATTATTTGCTGGGTCTAATAGCATTCCTTAATTTCTGACATGGCTACGTACTGTGAGAATGAGCTGAAACGTATTTGTGGTGGCATGTTCTAACTTATTTCTTTGTATGTAATTATTTGTATTTTCTAAATTATATCTTCTCGAAATTATTTTCATTTAGTTGTTTTGGTTCAGTTGCCTATTTCAAGTGAAGTTTTGACCTTTAAATATTAACCAACTTATTCACAAACCTTTGAGCCCAAATTCCTTTACAACTTTGGTACAAAGTAACTTAACTTTCAATACAAAAATATTTTGATTCAGTATCTAAGAATATTAGTTTTTCAAACAAACTTTTTAATTAAATATCAGCTTACTGGTCTCGTCTATTAGTTTTGTGTGTTTAGTGTATGTTTTAATGGTTAAATATCAATTTTACCATTAAAACCGTTAAAGACAAAAGCGTAAAAGTTGCACATACGCGGGAATAGTATAGTGTAAGATTATTATCAAACTAAAAAGAAGCTTTGTTAATAAAGTTGGTTCCAATCCAAAGTTAAATTCTCTTCTGTCCTGAGCCACAAATACCATTCCATTAGTCGTTAGGAATACCCACTAATCTTCTAATCGCTGCGTATCTGTTCATCTCTGCTTGTTTAATATTCTTTGTGTTTGATCGTCGTTTTCTTCCCTTCTGGCAATCTTCATGTGGCACCACCGCAAACTAACCGATACTCTCGACAACTGGCGATGATAATGTTATCAGCTGGATACAAAGAAGTCAGTCCGACGTCCTCGCATAAAGAAAATAGTAGTTCACTTTTAAATCAACTGGCTAACCTGCCCGGATTCAATCCCTTGAAAGCGAGGATCGTTAAGCAGTACGCTAAAACACCCGAAGAGATACTCCCGACAGCTGTTGAGAAATCCTTACCGTGGAGAAGGGACAGATCCACGTATAACTTTGGTATGTGTTTACTTCAGAACTGAACTGTTTTCATAATTGTCACTAGAACTGCATACTTGCGTCTGATGATCAAGATTTTAATTTAGATTATGCTTTAATGTGACTGTGCTACGATTACCGCAAATCATGATTTAAATGTAAAAATTACACGCTCAAGGTAGGCAAAGGCTGGAAATCTCTAGAAACATCACTTTAGCGTTAATTACGTAAGATATAACATTGGGTGGCACTGGGCAGTCTGGGCACTAACATTTTATTAGTCGTCTAATCATAATAATCAGATTTTTTGGTATCGTTTTTCGGCCAAGTTTTTTATTTTCATTCAATTAACATTATACAGTTTTGCTTACATAGTATTAAAGAAAATATTTTTTTCATCAGACGCTTTGCAAATAGATCAATTGGTCATCCGATTCAATGTTACTTACTATTGCATGTTTTAAACACATACTATATTATTCTTTCCTTTGTTTATTTCCCATTATCGCTAAATAGCGCTTGACAGTTAATCTAGTAATACTTATTTAAATAGTTAATAAAAAATGTATGTTTTATAAAACTATAGAAACCCACCTACATAGTCCCTATTATTAGATTGGTTATGCAGTAAAACTTGGCTCTCTATATATATATGGATGTGTATCTAAAAACAGTAAGTAATGCATGTTATTACTAGTATATATGTATTTATAATATCTATTAATTACGTACTAAATATTTATGGTATATTGATACTCCTTAAATCTAAATGTTTAGATTGAAATTTATGTTTATAAGTAGGTATCTATAAAAGAGTAGATATTTTGTTACCACGCAGGAGTACCAACTCAGTTACATCCCATTATTTCGTATATACGTAGTACATACAGATTCATATTTATGTATTTAGAAAAGAGTAGATAACAATATTATAATGTTTATCAGTAAAACATTTATTCCATAAAATATTTTTTTAAATATAAATTAAGTAGATGCGTATTTATTAACTAATATATTTATTTATGGTATTTTTTTACAAGCATAACTTAAATAAGTTTCAAAATGCTAAAACAAAACGATAACGCTATCATTTTAAATATTTTAGTACCCAATGAGGATATTCTCGAAGAAGACGAAAGAAGATTGTCTGACGATAATGGCAAGTATTAAACATGATGCATAGTTCCTAATGCATCTTAGAATGACTATCTATACTTAGATTTATACTCACAGACACCTACATGATAGTAGCTGAGCACGCTCGCGTGGCCACTCCTACGGCGACGGAGACGATGCTGCCATGGAAACGCGAGGAAATGGAGGGTTCGGGCTGCGGCGCCCTAAAACAATCAGAGTTCCCTGCTTGGGCCTCCAACAAAGAGTACCTAGCGTATAGCTCACCCTCGGCCACGTTTTTAGGTAAGCTACAATATATTATTTATAAAATTAATTCAAAAAATTATTAAAATATAAAATTAATTAATTACTAGTTACGTTAATGCAGGGCGGTTAGTAGAAAGCTTTGTAAAAGTCGAAATGTTGGGCAAATACATCGTAGACCTTTGCGTAGCAGCGTAGCCACGTAGCGCATTCAATTGGTCTAGGTCGTAGCGCGTAGGCGCGTAGACCATAACATTTCTGGATCACAGAGCAAGTTAAGAGTTTTGTTTTTGGTGAAGATTAACTATACTGAAAAATGATGAGCACTCAAAAATAATTGCATCGTTCACATGTTATAATATTCCTAACTACGTTTAAAGTAAGTTATATGAGACTACAAATTGTTTAATTCTTAATACCAATTCTATCAACCCACTTAGTTAATTTTTGTTTTCGTTAAGAAATTAGTTCCCATTTAATATGCACAATACCTACACCCTAGCGATTGTAGCGTGCATTTCCATCATTTAATTTTTTCCGAGAACATTTGACAGTTTCTACCCCCACAGAGCTCTTACATTTGCGTACCTAACACTGTGCATGTTAGCTTTTTATTTGATTAATTCCTTTTGCTGAAATAGCTCCATTTATAGCACCAAAATACATGTCAGTTTTAAAGCATTCACTTCTAAAGTACGAGTATAAACCATTTTATGGCAAATAAAAACTGTTAAATGAAAACATGCACCTACTTAAAAACACGAAATAAACAATTAGTAATAAACAATTAGTAATTGGATACAAATAATAACTTATTTTGCACCTATCTACCTTAGTCTTTAGAATGTTTTATCAACTTTTCTGACACGATTTTTTTCCTTTTTCCCCCTGTCCATCCCGCTGTAAAAACAAATCCATTCTCATAATACCTTACCGGTATCAGGCGGCATAGAGAAGCCAAAACATCCAAAATCTATCATAGGTCTGTTCCGAAGAGAGAGCTCGAGCTCTACACAGGGGGCTGCCGAGAGTGTGGTGGTCTCAGATTCAGAAGGGAACAGAGATAGTTGGAGCAAGGGAGAAGGAACATCGAAGGATCCTGTTGGGAGACAAGGACCGAGTATGCTGTCTAAGAGGAGCACGAGCCTGGGGGGACCATCAGTGTTGTTGATGGAAGATGTGGCGCATTCCGACCCTCTGGGCGCGTCGAGTAGACCAGCCAGCATTATGCAGGGGCCACATAGAGGACAGTGTCGAAGGGGATCGATGTTAGAGCTGACTGGGTACGTTAATTAATGTGTGTCTTTCGCAGCTTGACATCTGGCAGTTTACTGCTTGTTGCCATTCTACATGGAAATTAATATAAATGTGGCTTTTGTTCAGCAGTGTTTGGAAAAAGGCAAATATTGTAGATATATATGATTATGAATAATCATACAGAGAATATTCTTACAGAGCAGTATCAGGAATTCCATTAATTTGTAGATTGATATAAAACTGCAATTTCAGATCATTATCTCGAGATGCGATCACAGAAGAAAAATGCAGCAAATCACTGCCAGAAAGTGAGCGCATGGGCGTGCGACGGTTGCCGCTTGGTCAGCAGAGTCTTCCCAGGGAACCCTTCATCCGACAGCTGACCATGGCATCTACCCTGCAAACCAGCTCTTCGTCTGACGACTCCTCAGACGAGAACACCTGAGTGCCCCGCCGTGGTGACCCTGATAGGTTGCCACTGTTGAAGTACAAGACGCTAGAGTGACGTGCTATTGCGGACGGTGATATTGTGCATGTCTAAAAATACACAAACTTTCTAAAAAGTGCTGTGAATCTGTGGTGTATAATGATAAGTAAAATGAGCATAGAATAACAAAAAAACGAGTTAATCAATCACCCGTAAAGAATTTTATTCAAATTGACATCTGTATTTATATGCAAATATTTAGATGACTTTGCCAAAAACCTTTAAACAATTTCAAGGGCTTTCATTCGTTCCATGTGATAAACATAGTACCTTAACTAACATGGGATCTTGACTATTGTTACCGTACGTTAGACAAAGTAAGATGCGTTGATATTGTCGGTCAATAATCACGATACGCACACTTGAAGCGAGATAAATGTCGTGCGGTAGAATTTAGGTAGGTTCTATATTAAACGTAATATTGCTTGCCAGATATCCTGTCTGAGGCTTTCGAGTTATTTTGGTATCTAGGTAGCTGTAATTATATTAAGGTGTAAATACAACGCGTTGCTATGAAATGCATCATGCAACGACTGGTAGGTAGACATAAGTGTTTTAAAATAACAAAAATACTTTCCTACCAATCTTGCCTTTTTTGTTCACGATACGAGCACGGATATCTAGCTGTGAATAATCAAGAATTAATGTTGCTTTAAGTACAATTATCTAAACCAATTTTTATAGTTGTTTGAAGTGTATTTTTGTATACTCTTTGTAAAGTATCATGTAATTACATCCAGCACTGTATGTAAAGTAATCGTTTTACAATAATTCTATTTATGTAAAGATGTTGATGATTTGGAACTTGGCACTTGTTGCCAATGACAATACCACTAGTTATAATTGTAATGTGATTTGTAGAAGTAGATAGTAATACATATTTGTGTTTGCTACTTAAATGTATTATATACCACGCGTTTTGACAATTTCTCTTAGATTTAGGCAGTCTGCTTTGAAATAAAATAAAAGACGAGGTATTGAAACATATTTTTATCCATATTTCAGTAGTTGACTATAACAGCTACAAACTTACTTAGATAAATTACTATGTTCGTAGTCGTGGGAAATTGCCTCGTTTTCTTATGATATTATATTACGTTTTCATTTCAGAAATTCTTTTATTTTATTTTAAATAATAACCTATTTGATTGTTGCAAAATAACGTACAAGTTTTTAACTTTCGTTCGCCAAACTTACAACGATCGATCTTGTGTTTTCATTTCCATCTAAAAAAATTACTGAGTCAGTAACATGAATAAATAGGTTTAAAACTTTCGATACCTACTTCGATCGAGTGAGACAATGTAGATATTTATTTTCATAATAATATGTTATTCTCATAATGATGTCATTGGCAATTTGACGTCACTTTTGTCTTAACCAATCTGTATAAAAATGTCTTGAAACTTTTAAATAAAGGCATCAGCAGCGCAATGAAAATGTTGAATTGTTATTAGATTATTAGATATAGATATCAACCTATACAGGGTCAAATTAAATTAGTTAGGAAAACTGTGCAGACGCGATGAGTATCATATCTAATGGCAACTTCAAGTCACTACAGCTGAGTACGGGGTCTACAGCCGCTGGAAGTGCAGTGACTTGAAATTAATAGTTTAGTTTATTTTTCATATCTGCGGAGTTTTGCTAGGTAATTTATTTGACCTTGTTTATGAAGAATAGACTAATTTAGAACAATAATAGCTGTAGCGTTATAGAAAATGTATCATAATAGCTAATGTAAATAATATTATTTGTAAACCATTTTATTGAAATATTAATAATATATTATTTATTAGTGTCGATCGCTGCTCCATTAAGTTCTATTCAATATCCTCACTTTCTATCGAAATTACGCGGGTCTATTATGTAAAAATAATACCTAGATACACACATTATACGTGCCTATTAACGTATACATTTTCAGCGTTAGTTTTTAAATAAAGGCATGTTCATAAATTACATCCATTACCTTAGGACGTTTTTGGTGACACCCATATAGAACATCTTTATACATAAATTTATCAATCATCAGGATTCTTTTACCCATATACCAATTTATTTATAAACTTACCTGCCTCGGTAGAATAGCGGTCGCAAGCACTACTGCTGAGCATGACGTCCTGGGTTCCAATACCGCTTCGGGCAAACTGTTATTGGGTTATTGCATCAGGAATTTCTCAGTAGCAGCCTAGTGTCTGGATTTGTGCCCGGTTGATCGCAATAGGCTGGCCTCTATAACGCGGTGAAATGTGGGTGTTCTATGTACCTACACATCCGTCTAACCCACGGGTTCCCAATCTGTGGGGCGCGCCCCCCTTGGGGGCGTATAGTGACCAATGGGGGGGCGCGGCGGGGCCCTAATTAATAAACTATAGAATTATACAATTTTATGTTCTTGATTTAGAAAAGCTTAAGGCTAGTTTTCAAAACCCGAACGTTTCATCACATTGTAGGTAGTTACTGTGAAATGAGCTTCAGCTTTTCAGCAGAAGTCGACAACATTAAGTTTTCCTACTTCTGTATGGACTAAAGAAAACCGAACCTATTCGAGGCTTCGTGCTACAATTTTCGAGTTCCCTTTGCTCGCTCTTCCATTCTACATTCTCTTGATTCTTCATCATTTTTGCTTATGTCGACAAAGTAACTCCATTTTCTGTATGACTGGTCAAAAGAAAAATGTAGCGAATCTGAAATTGTACAACATTTTTCGAGCTCGCTCTCACAATTGTTGTTTTTCTGGAAAACTCGACAAAGTAACTTCTACTTCTGTTTGAATGTTCAAAAGAAAACCTAACCTAAGGGGTGCAAGCATTTTCGATCTCGCTTTCGCTCGCTATACATTATTATGCTTTTTTGCTTATGTCGACAGAGTAGGTAACTCAGGGGCAGTGGTAGGTAGTGATTTTAAAAGAAAGTTAGGGGGGCGCGTATGTTAAAAGGTTGGGAACCCCTGGTCTGACCCTTCGGGGACTACAGGCATGATGTTGTTATATTATAAAATTATCAATATTGTTTCAATTTCATACCACCTAAAGTACTAGTGCGTTCATCGATCAAATGCTATTCCATGAAAGATATAAATCCACTTTTGTGTAGTAAATTAGCAAATACCTACCTATTATGTTAAATATTTGTATTATATTTTTATCAACTTTTTGACTTTAAAAAACAATCTGTGTTATGAATTCTGACCAAACTTAATATCTACGAGTATTATGTTATATAGCTATTCAAATAATATTGTCGTGTTCCTAGCTATCAATTTTTTCATGGACTCGTTACAGAATATCCGATATAAAATTTTCAGACGAGAATGTAACGTCAATCTAATATAATTAAATTGTAGGTATTATTATGTTGTATAATAATTGTTTGTGGCTGTGTTTGTTATTTGTTATAAATGTACTTACTGGCATTTCATAAGTACTATTGTCTGTTTATTTGTGATACCTAAATTAAAATAACCGCTGATTGTGCCAGTCTATTCCGTAAAAATCTTACCGTGATTCACAGAGCATGTAATTTTCCGTGATTTAGGTTAAGAGCGTTCATTCTAAAAGATAGCAACATCGCAAATAGCTGTCAAATATTTCGCTGTTTTGATTAATTTGACAACTGTATGGAATTAAGAAATATCGCTAACTAAGAAGTTACCTAAAATATTAATAATTAATATAACACTGAGTTTGATGTTGTAACCGTTTTAGGCGTAAAAATGGCATTTGGAAACTTACCAAATCCTTTTTTTACATCTTAAACGAAATATTCGGTGTTACGATATTAATTACTTACTGCATTTCAATTTTATTGTGTTAATATTGATACCCAATTATGAATCAAAACAGCGAAATATTTGACAAGTTGCCCACTTTCTGAATAAACGCTCGTGAGTCTGAAGTCCCACAAACTAACGTCAGGGATTGCTACTATTGACTTCACTTCAAACTCACTTCGGTCAGTTTTCAAGGTGAGATTATTACAGAATAGCAATATTCAAGTGTTCATGAATGGTCATCAATAGCAGGGACTGAAAGCGGTTACGGTTAAAGGTAAACTACCTCAAAAATATACCGGTACCGGTTTAAAATGAGGGTTGAGCTATACCGATAACTTTTTAAATAAAGTTTGGACTAAACCGTTATTTAACCTTTACACGATTTCGGTACCGAAAAACATGTGAGACAGCGTGGCGCGGGTGCGCGGGGGGATCGAATACGTTAGAACTTGTATATTATGTACATTTTGTTTGCTAGTACTAGTACTTCTACCGAAATATACCGGTATGCATTTCCAATCTCAAAATTCCGCTACTGAAAAAAGGAACGGTATGGAAATATTTTAGTAACCCTTATTTAACGGTATGACGTCATACTGAAACTTAAAGGTACCTTAATTTTTGGGTAATTCAGTCCCTGATCAATAGGATCCTTTGAACGCCACGCTCTGTGTATTATGAAGATGCAAATATACCTACTGTTCGATAGTTATAATTAAATCAAACAACTTTAGGTACTCTACTATGAATAAGCAAGCTTTGTGTAAAAGGGATTATGGTGTGTCAATTGATAAAAATAATAGTGCCTAGCGTAGAATATCTACACCGCTCATTGATTGATGATATTTGTTTTCTTTTGTACTAAATTATTGTTAAAACTGTATTATAGTAGTACAATAGATATAAAACTGAAATAAAAATCACATTTGAGAGTTACATATTTCGTATTTTATTTTCTGCTGAGAATTGTCCCCAAAGAACGAATCTCAATTACTTATTGTCATGTCATTAACTGCTAGAGGAAGGTCAACAAAGAGCAGTGTGACGTCTGCTATAGGTTTATAATCCTACTTCTGGAAAGTCAGAGTCGGAGATCGCGGGTCGTAGGAACGATTGAGGTCGATTTTCCTGGTCACTCCAGTAACCTAATTGCGTAATACAGAATCAATCTGAATCGTTTTGAAACAGATTGCTAATCCATGGCTTAATAAGTTAAAAAAAAATCTGCTCAACCACGTAAATAACGCAATGAATGTTGTTGAACTGTTAAAATGAAACAGATTTGTCGTAATCGTTTACGAAAATAGGTTACCTAATTAGATAGCTGGTGATCAAATACCCATATTGACTGAACGTCTACACTAAGTATTAATATCAATACCCCTGGGGAGGCTTGGGGATGCAGGTCAACTAAGGCGGGGCATATCGGGCCATGGCGGAAACTCATCAGCCGAAAGTTCCAGTATCGAGCAGAAGTAGGGTAGCAACCGACTATAGACACTGGGTATTCAGTCATTCTCCCCAGATGAAAGGTATCTTTGAAGATTCTCCCACAAAAAAAAAGATGAAGATTAAACTAGGAAAAAATCTATGATAATTTTGTTATTTACAATCAATGCTGCAAAGAAAACGAATCCTGGATTAAAATTAAAATATAGTTGCTACCCATTGAGACAATCAGAACTTAGTTATTTTTCAGTCAAAGCAAGATAACAACTAATTATAAAAACTTGCAAATTGCTATTCAATCAAAATTGCCGCTGCCGACTGAGAGCCAGCTGCCTGTTGCCGCGCGCCATCTGGCGTACAATATTAGAACTGCACGCAACTGGTTTTCAAATGTGTTTCAAACATACAGCTTCATGAATATTGTTATTATAATGATCCAATCCAAATCACTATAAAACTCTATAATAGTATTTTTTTAATAAATATCCTCCAATTTTATTTCGTTATTTCTGTATAAAGTGGAAGTTAACAAAATCGATTTTGCGCCAAAGTGCGAGTATTCAAGTCAAGGTTTGAAGGTTTTCAAGTCACCAAAAAAGTAAACCCATCCGCTCGTTCGCTAGCCGTCTTGTGATTTTTCTCCTTGTTTCTTATTTTCATGAAAAATAACGGAAAATAGAATGTAACAGTTAATTTCTCTAACACAATGGATTTCAATTAGCTCCTAGTACCAATAATATATACGTGTGTAATTGACTCCCTTTACTTCAATCTGTTAATCATGTGTGGCAAATACATCAATAGAAGAATGAAACATACTTACGATCTGTAGTAAACTAGAACAGCGGTAAGTAGCGTGAAAAATATTTTAGAATAAATATGTATAGTGTATAGTTTCTCCCACAAAAGTTGTTATGCTATCATGTTGACCTGCAAAGTTGATTTAGGTTGTAGAAACCAAGTGCCTTTCTAAACTGTCAGTTTGTTTTTAAAACTGAAATATTTGTTTTAGTCTGAAATGTATCTATCTCCCTGGATAGATACATTTCAGTCTGATTATCTAGGAAAGTTTTTCTATCTTCTATCGTTTACTGGCGAAATTTTCCAAATTCTCAATATACTTGAATGCTTGTGGCTGTGTTATCTTATCAGACTTTTGTGAGATATCAATATGTTTGATGTTAGGTAGATTACCTTTGCACTATTCTTATAAACTTAAAAATATTTACGAAGTCGAGACTAACTTTAGTATTAATAGTACTACTGTGTTAGTGAAAATAGTTGAGTTCTACAAATGTTTTATTTACAAATAAAACATTTCAAATACAACACACAATTAAGAATTTGATAGCCAAATCTTATGAAAAAACATGTAGATAAAGATGATAAAATAAGCAATTTACATTCCTTGTTTTACATTTATGTGAGATTCAAAGCATATCAATAAGTAGTTAAATAAGTATGTTTTTTTTTGGAAAGTTTAACACAGGCATAAATATGCACTTGTTAAGTTACTTTGTATTCCAGAAAAAAAGAAGTATAGTATCTTCTTGAACCCTGTCATAAAACTGAGCTTTTAGAATGATACTTTACATTTAAGACATTAGTTAAAACTTGTTTTAACCAATCAAATACATAAAAACAAAATAAAGTCTTGAGTGAGGTTCTGTAATACGGGCCCAAGTTTTAACTTGTTCAGTTCTACGTTTACAGTAGTGTGTATTTTCAGATTGTTAACAAGATGGAGCACTCAGACTTGGTGTCTGAGATGGCACAGGTGGAGCACCTCACCACACAAGAGAGGCTTCACCTTGCTCGCAGGTAATTATTATTTATTTTAACTTGGTTATTTATAATGGTACATCAACAGCTTCTGTTGTATAATATATCTTAAGTACTATAAATATAGGACTTTATTCTATTCTTATCGATCTCCTGTCCTTTAAAAAATTTATTTGGGATTGATGATTCATCCCTTCTCTTCCATACATCATTCTATGTTACTTGTCATCAAAGTTTTATTATTATTTATTACCTTCTGTCCACAACTTCATCCACATGTTTTTTTTATAATGTCTATAACCTTTGTGCAAGTGCTAGCAATAAGTTGACAAACTTTTATCGCAATCGGATTAATGGTATGGCAGGGCATAAAAATAAACAAACATTGATTTTTAAATGTTACATTTACATTTATTTAGTGCTTGAAGCACACACAAATGTACCCACTTAATGCCATGGGTATTTTCTACCAGTCAACCTTTGGGTGGTACCCACAAAAATGGTAGCTGCACTTAAGAAAATTGAGGAATCATATAAATATTAATATAATCAATTCTAAAGATATACTGAATAAAATTCATAAATATAAATATATCACCCTAACTCGCTCTATTCCCCACATTCTTTGAATAGATTGGCTCAGAAACCCTATAAACCCTTTTCACTATTATTGGCCTATGTGCATCTATTACTATTACTTGCATTATTTAGTAGATATTGTTTGGATTGTCTTGACATGATTTCATCGACGTAGCTAACTTTATGTCTGATTATTTATCGAAGATTTAGAATCCTGTTTAGAAACTTGTTTTGTTTGAATGATACTCTAGACTTGATATTGGACTATATTTATTTAGATTATTAGAGTAAAAAATATTAATTGTAGGAAGACACTCTGATCTTTGATTTATTGCAGAATATTTATAATGCTTTAATTTATTGGTATAGCATCAACAGACTTATCATTGAGTAATTTTTAGTAAGAAGTTGGAGTACTTTTGCAATTGCAAATAATGATCAGTATGATCACTCAATGGAGTAAGCGGCATTAACTTGCTTTGAGGAAAATCATATCATATCTATATTATATATATATATTATATCTTTATTGTAATTAAACGTAATTATCAACTCAGAGTGCGGGATTACCCAGTTTTAATTGGAATTTAATGTCCTGTTTTATCACTGGATATTGCTATTCAACCGGGATTCATTATTTTATTTGACTGTAAGTCAATTTATTTTAATTTTCTTTTCATTTATTGTTGTCATAATCTGCTCATTAAAATGTTTTTAGTTTTATGAGTTGTATTGCAATTTGTGGTATTGTAAATTATTTTTGCATAAGCACTACTCGTATTGTATAGACTCAAGTTTTTCCAACTGAACAGACAGCTGTGCTGCTGGGGAGTTGGTTGCGCTATTTCTTCTTCCCAGCTTAAGCACTAGGAAGTGGTGAAGGGTGGGCGTTTTTGGGGGACTGTCCTATGTAATTTTAACGTTCGAAAAGTGCTGATTCTCAGCCTAATTTGAATTAATGACTTTTGAATTTTTCATCTAAGTTGTAATTTAGTCTACAAGATGTAGAGTCCGACCGAAAATGGATTTATTTTTTCTGCCGAAAACTAAAGCGTTATTCGGCCGAAAACATTTTTTTTCGTAAAAGTTACCGTTACCCGAAAATGCAATTCGGCCAGATTCTAGCAAGATGTTGTTTCCCTACTAAAATTTAAAATGCGAAAAGTCATTCAAAGTGATGCATTACAAAGAAATAATTTGGGGTGCGAAGAATGAATTTTTCTATAAATAAAAAAAACCGGCTCCTTTGGTCTATACCACGTCCGCAGTAGCAAAGTTGTGGCTTGTTGAATATTACGAAACAGGCGTTTAAAAAATAAATAAAATACACATTCACTTTCCACACAAGACTTTAAAAAACATGTTGACTGAACCAGCCTTTCAAATATTGACCAAAACTTCACAAAAATGTTAAATAAACTAAATAATATGCTTAAGGCGAAGAAAGAAACTGTAGACGAACTATGAGTACTCCCTACTCTTGTATGAAATAAATGTTAAGTGCCGTACAGATGGCATGAAAGTAGGATTAATGTCGTGGAAAGCATTCCTTGTGTTCATAGCATGCGTTGTAAGACTTCAATACTACCTGTAATGACAATATATAAATTATTTTAAGTGGTGTAGATTATATTACTATTTATGATAATTACATATGACTATCATAATTTGAATGTAATTGTGACTAATATAATCTTGATAAATGTGATTAAAATAGGTAGCATTGACATTATTCTATATGTTTGTTTGAATAAAAACAGTAATATAACATTGATAGAAATATCTATTATTTTTTATCTTGGAAGATGCCAGTCACAGATAACAGTTGATGTATGGATTGGGCTAGGCTGATAGGTGTTTGTTCAACAGATTATTGTGATATTGAGCCTTCAGATAAATGATTCTGAGTGATATTTTTATATCCATCTGGATGGGATATTTAGGACACACACAATAAAGACATACTTTCCCTTTTAACTTTCGAAAGTACTTGATAAATATGGCTTTAAGAAAAAATTTAACAATAAAACATGATCTTATTTCATATAAATTTCTTGAAAACAGAATTACTTATTTCTTGTCAAGAATCCATTTTTTTTCAAATCTGTAAATTATATGGTTGGATATAAACTAAAATTAACTAAGAATGAGAAAGTACGCATTAAAATGACTTAGCGGACTAAGTTCCTTAGCTTTCCATTATGTGCACAAGTGTCGTTAGCATAATTATGGTTTGTATTCGATTGATTACAGTTACTACACCTATTTAAGCTTATTTTCTCTGTTTCTCTCTATAAATTTTGTTTAAATTCTCTTTTTAACAGATAATAATATACTTATCTAAAGCTATTGTACCAGGTAATTTTGTACATAACAACACCCAACAACGCAACATACACATATGTATAGTATTATTGTTGTATGTGTACACAATCTTTAGCATATATCACTCGATATATGCTATGTATGGATCTGTGTCAACACGAGATATATCATAAGCACACAGTTCTGTTTGCTTTGCCGTAGGTACATAGTTAATCCTCCACCAGCCGCCGACGTCATCGAGATTAACGGAGTTAGCTCACGTGTGATAACAGATATCAGAAAGAAACGTGCACGGGTACTTCCGATTATACAGTAGTTTAAAAACATAAAAAATGTCTGCTTTTGATACGTTTTTATGATTATCTTTGTGCAGTATCCTCATAAACAGACAGTGATTTATGGCGTTTACTTCTTTGTTCTAATTTTAATCTTTCTTTATCTTACACTTCATGATTCAGTGCAGAATGGCACTTAACTGTCCAAAGTGCTAGCAGATTGTCGGTCGAGCATTTTTCTTTCTCGGTGGGATATGATCACATAACTTCTCCCGCTCGGGGCGGAGCGGGAGGGCGTGTCAGATTTTATTGACTAAAACCCACCCGTGTTCCTTCCGTTGCCTGTGTACCGGGGCCGCGACATCCCTTTCGGACGAACTCGCAACCCTGGCACTGGCAGGGTCAGTCGAGCTTAACGATCAATAAACGGAAACAGACCAAGATAAAGTTTGTTAACTTCATTAATGGTATATTAAAACTCAGGAAATATTTTATTGCCATTGCTGCGCAATATTATTAAACGTATTATAATGTAAAGTGAAACCTTGTTTTCACTTTTTATGGTTGCATGACAGTTTACTGTTAAAATATGAGCCATGTGGGAATAGCCGTAACGCATAAAATGGATTACGAAAATAAGCCACGGTATCTAAGCTCTCGTATGGATACTTGTCGTAGGTACATTGCTATCATTTTGAAATACACGGGCCATGTCAAGATTGAGTTGGAAGTAACAAAAATAAGACGACGTAGCTAATAAATATATATTTTGCTCTTTTTGACTGCTACTGCAGTGTTTTCGTTTATTTATGAGCTGTGAACTGAATACTATCTCAGTAGCAGCGTATACTACTTAAATAATTTTAAAATATGAGGTAATTTAGGGCCTCTTATAACATTAAAAGTCTTTCAATAAATTTTACCCTTGCAATTACCTACGCTATAATATATTTCCTGAACATCACTTTTCTACTACTTACAAATTTTGTACAACTCTGAAATCATATATTTACAAAACAAGTTTGTTTTTATTTTACTTAAACATGCACTGGGAAATCCCAGAGCATTTCAAAGAATTTTTATTGGTGCTTAATATAAAGTATCAAGGCGGCTACCCGTTTATGAATACACTTTTACGAAAGATGAACCTACATGTGAATTAATTTCACACCAATATGTTCTGCAAATTACATAATAATATTGCCAATTGAATGATAATAAATCCATATACGTTTACATTGAATTTCGCGTCAAGTGGGCGGCGGGCGCCGCGAAGGCATGGACTCATGGAGGTCGATCGCTCACCGCTTATGAACAAAACACGACACTGAACCACTTTACAAATTCATACTTATTGAGTGCTAATAACTGACGTCGCAAATAAATAGCAAAATTACACCCGGTTTATGATAGACAAGACTGTCAAACTGATGCTAAATGCTGTGATTGGCTGACTGAAATAACAACTGACAATCAAATCACAAGGCGTTATTATGTCTATTGTGCATTAGTCTTTCCGAAATCAGGTGTTGAAGCACGCACACTTTTCACTTAAAAGGTACTTCAGCGATACAGTTTTGTTGTATTGAATTTTGCCATCCTGTTATTTTGTAAACAGTAAACATTCCCCGACATTCCCTACATATTTTTCTCATACAAACCTTGTTTATTTCAGACGACGCATGCAGCAGTTAAAACTATGGCAGCAACGAGAGAAAGAGTGGCTACGGTCGCGAGCGAAACGGGAGAAAAGCAACAAGCGGAGCATATACTTTAGTGATAGCGTGATGTTGCTGGAGGCCGCGGCCAGGAACGATATAGATGAAGGTACGAAAACTTACATTTTAATATATCGACATATTGGAACTTCTTTTACTTCCTCCACATTTTATTTAACAGTGATACGAGTTGACTTTTCTCGGTGCTACGCCGACGCACATGGCCTTTTTGAAGGACTTCATTAAATGATTAACTCATTGATTGGTGATAAAATACTTGCATAGGTATGGGTACGCTGGCTTACAGCCAAATATCAGTCGTTCCACGTGAAATATTGACATTATTTCAGCCGCATTTGTTTACTTAGACTGAAAGCTGACCTAAACATAATTGGTAAAGCGTCTCGCATCTGCGGCTTTTCCACTCACATCCGCGCTATAAATCGTCTCTGTTATCGCTTACCTCTCGGCCAATTTTACAACGTTTAAACGTTTTAAACGCTTACCAAGTGACAAGCAATTATGTTGTTATCCACAGTAATTTGTGGCTGTAAGGAACTTAAGCGGGGTTTCGCACGTCTGAGTAATGCATGTTTCGAGTCGTACAAGGTCCGCACCTGTGCCGATTACGACATCTTAGCCCTGATAATAACTTGTACCGCAGTGAATGAGAACTTTATAAAGGTCACCTAAAGTATCACTTGTGCTATACTAATCAACTACCTTCAGACCGAGTACTCCAATTCTTTTTCTAAAATAAAAGTAGCCCAAGTTACTCTTTATACTATCAGCTATCTGCTAGTGAAAGTCCCGTCAAAATCGGTCCAGCCTTTTCGGAGATTAGGAACAAACAGAGAGACAAACATTTTAAAATTGTTTTTTTGGTTATACGTATCGTATAAGAAGCTGTTATTTTGACATTAAAAACAGACATTTCAGTTTTGTTTATTTGTATACATATAGATTTGTACTAAGGCCGTGCGCACTTTGGACGCGTTTTCGTACGAATTTTACTCGTCCGAACACATACGAACACGCACGAACGATCCCGACCTTCCACGTACTAAGGGAGCGCGCAGACTGAGTGCGAGTTAGTCGTACGTATCCGTACGTATAGTTCCGACGTCCGAAAACAATCTGAACTTGTTCGGATTTTTCGTGCGTTCAATGCGATATCAACGGAACACAACCAATTCGACGGAGAAAAACGTATTCAGTATGCGCACTCAATAAGATCATACGTTTACGTACGATAAAAAATTCGTGTCCAAATTGCGCGCGGCCTTAGGGTGAGTAATAGTCTCGAGGGATTACGTGGCCTCAACGTATTAATTTAAGTATTTTATAGAAATTCTTGATAAAGAAATGTAAGGATATAGCGATTTATGCTACAACCAACTTTAATAAATTATAGGTAGGTACATTTTCACGTGCTGGAAGCGTAAATATCTTGAGTTGCAACTGTATGATAATAACCATCTGTTCTTGATTAGTCAGGTAACGGCCGAGCAGTTTCATAAATAAAGTCAATAAAAGCGACATTATTGTCGTTATTAGTCGGTCAATTACGCGCACTATATGCGCCATAACGAGATTGTTAGCGACGCCTAATGACTAGAACTGTACTAACTGACTTATGACCTGCGTAGACTGGTGGAGGTTAAAAGAGATCACTCATTTCGTTCGGCGATTTGGGATAAAAAAACAAAAGTCGGCGGCCAGGAATGAATAACATTTTATTTGAATGCTGGCAGTAGTAGAAACATTTCTTTGTATGGCGACAATGCTGTAATTTATTTACAAACAAAGATATACAACGATCTTTATATGAAATAAATTATATCCTCCCGCCATTTGATGTAACATCCCAGCACCACCTCGCAAATACAATACAATACAACATTTTCAGCCAGTCCATCTATCGGAAAAGTAGGTCGGAGTCTCAGTTCCTAGAAAATGTATAGGAAAAGATTTTTCCGATTTATGTCTTTTCTTGTTTTTTTGATCTTTATAAGAAACAGAATCGATTGGCATCAAAAAAAGGTTTTACAAAATCTGCCCATTTCCTTGCTGACTGTACCATTTTTTCAAAATCTGTGAATGCAGATCAAAATATCTTAAAAAGTTATGGACAATCTCCGAAGACTATTTTCATGTAGCAACAACGGTTAAGGGACCAGCCCGTACGGTATCTCAAAAATCCAACCTCTATATTTCCGAACACAAATTGTTCTTGACGGCGCAGGCCCTTATTGTTCCATTATTACTAACTTTCTTTGTTATTTTAGTTTCACTTCTTTGCCTATATTTATTTGTTTTCGGTCTCCTATTACTTACGAGTGTAAATTACGTAGTTCAAGTTCTTGAATCGATTATGACGTCATGTTAGTATGACAGCATAATTATTCATGTTGTGGATGCAATCGCACTATAATAGTTGATAGTATTAAACCTTTGCATATATTAATTGTTTGTAGTAAATAAATGTGATTATTATAATAATACCAGCCTATTGTTGTCCCTGCAGGGCAAAGGCCTCTTCTTATACAGAGAATGAGTACCTATAGATCACCACACTTGCTCAAGGATTGGCGATTTCAGACTTATACTAACTAATAATACATCCTAACTAATGATATTACTAGTCTTTGCCGGCGGCTGCGCCCGCGTGTATGTCGAACAATATCCCACGGGAGCGTACTACCGGGATTACTTATAGCCGAAGAGAAGGTCATTAACTCGAATCGCTGCGCCCGCGTTGCCGTCAACCATAATTTCGCGTAACAAAATTGTTACGCGTAATTTTGAATCTGTGATATCTTTTAAAGTATTCATTTTAATTATATTATGTCAAGGCATATTTTAATCTAAATTACATACCCAATTTAAATAACATATTTCATTGGATAAGGATAAATATAATATCGGTCAAAATAGCTTCAGAAATAATTAAATGTTTTCATAATCAAAATCTGAAAGATAAAAATGGTTATTGTCCCAGTGGTCTGCGTCCCAGCAGTGGGAACATTATGTCTATGTTATGTAACCTAACGGTACACCCTTAAATTCCAGTGCGACGGTTACTGTCTCGCGGCGTGACTCCAGATGCGACGAACGAGGATGGGCTAACCGCGCTACACCAGTGCTGCATCGACAACAACGAGGCCATGATGCGACTGCTTCTCGACCACGGCGCGAACGTCAACGCTGAGGACAGTGAGAAGTGGACCCCATTACACGCCGCCGCCACCTGCGGGAACCTCAACCTCGTTCGAATACTCATACAACGAGGAGCTAACCTCCTTGCAGTTAATGGAGACGGAAATATGCCGTATGATATCTGCGAAGAAGAACGGACGTTAGACGCGATAGAGAGTGAAATGGCTGCTAGAGGTGTGACGCAAAGGCTTATAGATGATACGAGGGCTTCGACTGAAATGAAGATGTTGAGGGATGTTGATGATTTGGTGAAGGGTGGTATGGATTTAGATGAGCCCAGGGATGGTCAGGGAGCCACGCTTGTGAGTATAGTTTTTTTTTTGTAATGTGACGAGGTTACGACGGCGAAATCTCGGCCCCATTTTGCATTTTTACTTATACCTGCCTACGAAATCTCTCGGAATGCGTGAAACTTTCCATGGCTTCTAAATTATCAAAATGATACTTGATTAAATTGACATGCCGTCGTGTCTTGTAAATTAACGCACTTACGTGAAATTAAAAAGTCATGCCTTGTGTATAATATAGCAATTACACGTACTTTTTTGACACCATAACAATTACATTTTCAAGGTCTTAGAAAACATGAACACTTACATAATTGGTAAAACAGAAATGTAAAAATAATAATGCGTGGTTTACTTCGTTACTCATAAAAATAAATACGTCTTGGCGTAATAAAAATACAAGTTAGTTGACCAACACCCCAATTGCGTAACTCTTTATCACAATTCAAGAATTTTGCAAGAAATACCTAATTCGTTGATTCATCTTAACTAATATTATAAATCGAAAGTGAGTTTGTTTGTTACGTTTTCACGTTGAAACGGCTGAACGGATTTGGATGAAATTTGGCACATAGGTTAACCATGACCTGGAAAAGGACATAGGCTACTTTTCATCTTGGATCGCAGACAATGTCGCGTGCATCAGCTAGTATGTTTGATAAATTCGTCTGCTAGACAACACTACATAAATAACGCAATGATTGTTATTAATTGTCAAAATCGGACAATTAATAACATTCACTCATCATCATCATCACTCATCTCATTCATTTTTTTTTTTTTTTTCGGTCGGTGTTCGGATTGTGTTACGCTATTATCCCGCAGGTGCCCTAAAAAAGTAAAAGTATTTACTGTGGCAACACAGGCAATCAGAAATTAAACTAAACATACTCATAGAAACATAACATAAAAGACAAAGTAAAATGAAAATAAAAACAGAAAATCACAGGATTTTCTTTTTATGGTTCCGTAGTAAACAAGGAACCCTTATAGTTTCGCCATGTCCGTCTGTCTGTCTGTCTGTCCGCCTGTCCGCGGGTTAGCTCAGAGACGGTTAGTACTAGAAAGCTGTAATTTGGCATATGTATACATATTAATCATGCTGACAAAGTGGTAAAATAAAATCAAGTTTTTTTTTTTTTTACGGTACATTCCCTAGACGTAAAGTAGGAATGTTTTTTTTTCTCGTCTACCCCATGTTGTGGGGTATCATTAGAAAGGTCATTCAAAAATATAAGTTTGTGAAAACCATTTTTAGTTTCAGGGATCCGTTTGCGAAATATTAAGCTTTTAACAGTTTTTTTTTGTTAGAGTCAAGTGTCCCCCCCCCTCCTGCCAGCTAAATGGTTGTACTTGGATTTGTGAAAACCATTTTTAGTTTCAGGGATCCGTTTGCGAAATATTAAGCTTTTAACAGTTTTTTTTTGTTAGAGTCAAGTGTCCCCCCCCTCCTGCCAGCTAAATGGTTGTACTTGGATTTGTGAAAAAAATCACAGCAGTAGTATATATAATAAAATCAAAAGGAAAACTATCAGAGCTAAGTAGGCTGTACAGGTTAACGAGTAATAATCAATCAACTTAAATTTGCGTTTTGAAAAACATGATATCCCATACATTCCGTATGGGAGAACATGTTTTTCAACTACAATGTTAAGTTTGTTCTTGGGATAAATTCATCCCAACTACGGAACCCTTCATTGTGCGTGGTACGACACGTACTTGGCCGGTTTTCATTTTTGATCTCCCAAGGTTGTTCTAAATGGTTTAAACATGTTTTAATGATTGTTATGCTTGTTCCAGCTACACATAGCCTCGGCGAATGGCTACATAAAGGTGGTAGAGTACTTACTGGAGCACCGCGCGGCCACCGACGTGGTGGACCACGACATGTGGCAGCCTGTACACGCCGCCGCGTGCTGGGGACATGTATGTACATACCTATATTCCACTTTCAAATCCGTTTCCGATTGTTTTTTTTTTTTCGAATAAAGCCATATTTCAAGTTGTAGCGCAAACTGGACTTGATGTACTTTACATAATTCTTTGTTTACATTTTTTAGAATTAAATTGCAAACGCAGGGTAGTGCTATTATTGTCTTTGAAAATTATATAAATTCGCCAACTGGCAGTCTGCATTATACTGCAGACTGCATTTTGTTTTACAAATATATTTTAGTTATATCTATAGTCACGCAGACATAACTAATAATATTTTGGTATACTTCCGTTTCTCCAAATGGTATAAAATGCAGTCCTTCTCAATTGTTGTTCTTAATCGGATAGTCTTTGAGTTGAATGTATTTATTATACATTGATATATTTGGTCGGCCAAGCGAAACCGATGCTGATCGCTAGAACCTCTACAGATGACTTATTTGCCCAGATAACTGATATGCATTGACTAGTCATTAGTGATGTCACGGCAGTAACCACTGGTCCACACTGCTGTCTAAGTGGGACGCTATAGCCTAAATAATTATAATTTGAGGTCTTGTCAGAAGCATTCAGATGGTATGAAAAAGCGTTATGATCGGTATTTGGAACGAGAATTACTGACTCGTCAAAATTCACGGAAGTTAAGTGATGGTGATTGCATATTGATAATTATTCATTCAATCACTGCAGGTTACACACGCTTGACAATTTATCAGCTAATTTTTGTGTTGATTTTCGTTCCAGAAACCGGGCGTTAATCCTACAAAATAAAGTCACATTGTAACAGCCCCGGATCTAGATTTTTTTAAGACGGGGCAAAACTCCCGTCTGCCGCCCTCCGCCTATCTTTTATGTGGACGCGCTAAATTAGCCCGCGAAATTAAAATTTTCTCGAAATGAAAATGTTGGCAGCATCAAATTTTATCGATCGATAATGCGCCAATTCAACAGAGGCGCCAAAACTGTTGTAAAAAAGAAAGAAATAGAAAGATTATATGTGCTGCGCGTCTCATTTATTACAAAGTTGCAGTATGGTGCTGTTTGTCTGCTACGCTTAGCTTGTTGGCGCCCGGGGCACTGGTCCCGGTTTGCCCCCCCTTAGACCCGGGGATGCATTGTAAACACTAATTTGATGACATTTACTATGTTATTTTAAAGAAAAGCTGTAATGTATCGTTTGTTTTGTTACAGCTAGAGGTTCTGGAGCTGTTAGTACAATATGGAGCTGATCTCAACGTCAGGAATAAGCACGATGAGACGCCGGCAGGTAAACACAAAGAAAATTTATATTTACCCTTATTTAACACTAGCTTCTGTCCGCGACTTCGTTCATGTGGGAGTTGTAAGATACCACAATATACTACAGAGACTTATAGGGAATATCTCTGCAAAGTTTTAACAGAATCTATCCGGTCTTGCTGGAACATACAAATACGACATAATGTAATATTGCTCATCCCCCATAGCAAATAGCGTGATATTTTATACCCTACAGTTTGACCAGACTTATAGGGAATATCTATGCAAAATTTTAACAAAATCTGTCCAGTAGAATTTGCGTCATGCTGGATAATACATTCAGACAAACAGACAAAAATTATAAAAACTGTATTTTCGGCATTAGAATCGCTTTCAGACCTCTTAGCAATTACATTTTTTCAAAAATATTTAATGTACAGTTTTGACTTCGCTACGATTTTATTAATGTATAGATTTGCCAAATAAAGTGATACTATTACCTTTTATTGAGGAGCTTCAGGTTTTGTAATAACAGCCGCACGGGTTGATCGATCAGGTTAAGCTACGCTTGCCGCGGTTGGTCCGTGGATAGGTGACCATCTCTTTACATACCAAGACCCATCCGTGGCTCGGAAAGCACGTTAAGCAGTTGATCCCGGCTGTCATTCGTGGATCTTTGACACATGTCGTCAGAAGCCCGGAAGTCAGACAACCAGTCTTACCAAGGGGTATCGTATTGCCCAGTAACTGGGTTGTGGAGGTCTGTTAGGCAGTCGCTCCATGTAAAATACTGGTATTCAGCTACATCCGGTTAGACTGGAGGCCGACCCCAACTTAGTTGGGAAAGGCTAGGCTATTGATGATGATGACCTATATAGTGGACATTTCTACGGATGCTTAGTCCGAGTTCCCGATCATAAATGTGAACATACGAGTCGGGCTCCCGCGGCATAGTGGGAACGCGGTCTTTCCTTTAACGTCGTTGGCACTTTTAAGCGCGCCGGCTTACGAGTCTTTTAAACGCTTTGTGCGATGCATTCGATTGATCGATTAGCAAAAGCATTGAAATAGGTCACGCATTTAGCTTTGCATAGATCGCGTCTACATCGAAAAATACCCCTATGATGAATATACTAGTTACATAATTAATAAATCAATATTGTGTGTGTACAGATATATGCGAGGAAGGCGAGTTGCGCGCACGCATCCTGCGACTAGCTGCAGACCAAGAAGAACTGCGACGGCACGCGGCTGCCGACCGACTGCGCACCGCGAGACGATCGTCTTCCAGTGCCAGTACCAGCCGGTAACTAACACTACTATAAAATCACTTCCCTTAGGAACAACAATAACTTTTCTTCGGTACATGATGCCGGAGCCGTATTTGCGCCAGACCACAAGCTTGTGTATACTGTCCGTGTGAGCAGCGATCACAGATCAGTAAAGCATTGCCAACGAATCATGCGGTCCGGCGCCGGTGCGACTCCGGCGTCATGTACCATCAAAGAAGTTAATATCTAACCAGTTTCCAAACAAAATCCCGTGAACACGATGACCACATCTGTTACCGGCCGGGTTCTATAGCCGCTGAGCGCTGCAAGCAAGAATAGTTCTTACGCTGGTTAGATATGAACTTCTTCGATGGTACAAGTAAGCCTTACACAGTAAAACGCTGTTCAAAAGGCTCTGTTCAGTTTACAATGGCCCAGTGGTTAAGCCCTCTCCTCTCACGCACGAGGTTGTGGATTCAAGTAAAAATATGACTTTTTCAATTCATATGTACTTTCTGAGTGTAGCTTGGACATTACCGACATCGGTGAAGGAAAACATCGTGAGGAAACCTGGACTTATAATTAACATAACTCTGAAATCGCCAACCCGTCTTGAGCAAGTGTGGTGATCAATGCCTTACACATGTAATGCCTTATGCATGTCCCACTGCAGTCCACTCATACATATGAGTGGAGTGCAGTGGGACATATATAAGAGGCTGTGTAGGTTCAGTAAGATGTTTTCAGACTAGGTAGAAAGGTCTCTGCAAGGTAGATGAGAGGAGTAGCAGATATCGAGTAAAATGGCGATTAGAGATGCATATTGCAGCATTGGACTGCTGTAAGCTGATAATTGTACGGTTTGGTGCCGAACTAAAAGAATAGCAGCACCCTATTTATTCCCGTGGATCCCGTAAAAGGCGACTAAAGGACTTACTAGAGAATGAGCAGCAGCGTGCTCTATGCATTTTTATCGCCAAGCCGCCTGCCGAGCGTGGCGGTTATGGCATACCCCTTCCCCTTGAAATGACAAGCACCAATAACAAATGGCTCCTAGTGCCCGGCGGCCCACCTACACTCGTGGCTATGGTATGGTGGTATGGCGGTCATGGCCTTTATGATATTGGGGGAGGCCTTTGTCCAGCAGTGGACGTCTTTCGGCTAAAAATAAAATTTTGTCCGACCATAAGTAGCATACTGGTCAGTTCAGTCATTTGCGTCGTTCAAGTCCTAAAAGGCGCAGGTGGTTATGCACTATTGACAGAATAATTTTAAATTACATTGTTATTCTCATTCCCTATTGACAAATATTGTGGCTGATTAAAATACTTGCAGCAACTGCAATAAATTAGTCAATTCTGTCGAATAATCTTTACATAGTATAAAATGAAGTCGCTTCCGCTGTCTGTTAGCTCAGATCTTTTAAACTACTCAACGGATTTTAATGCAGTATTCAGCAATAGATAGTGATTCAAGAGGAAGGTTTATATGTATAAAACATACCCGTGTGCGAAGCCGGGGTGTGTTGCTAGTGTATTATAATATAGGTGATTTTTGTTATCCCAAAGTAAAATTATTTTATTTAAATAAAATTAATTAAATAAGGTCCGTAAAACACAATTAATCTCAGCAGGGTTCGGTCGGTGCGGAGAACGTCACTACGCGAGAAGCAACTTACAGCCAAAGCGGACGTGCGCGGCGAGGCCAAGCTACGAGAAACCTTCGACTCCACCGTCGACGATGACCTGCAGGTCAGTTCAGTTCATACTTTACTATAGATAATGCTACTTTCGAGTACGCGACAAGTGACTCTTACGTCATTGTAATAAGGTATACATGGTTCTTGGTAAAACACTAACAACCTCTTAAGTGCTTATCATTACGAACAACTCTTACTACGGGACCAAATCTGAAATCTCCAAAAAAAAATCGTTCCCTACATTTAGGTTCGCATAACTCGTCAAAATGTATGGAACAGCTGATATTTTTTCACGATTTCATGTTTGATCACAAAAATTGTTCATATTGATGAGTACAATGACCCCTTAGGAGGTTATTAGTGTTTTACCAATAACCCAGTATAATGGAATTATAGATGCGCGTTCGTGAAATGCAACATTTGTATATGATGTGCATTAAAAGAAACTATTTGAAAAAGAATTAACATCTAAAGCGACTACGCTCCCCGACAGCGTTTAATCCACGCTATACAAGGTCAAATTAAATAAGCTGACGAAACTTCACGGACATCTAACGACGATAAAAAAAAACGACCGAGCCTTAGAGTAGTCGCATATGATGTGTAACATCTGACATCTTGGTTGATAGTACCAACCTCTCGGAAAATGGGTTGGTACCATCTGACGGCCACTGTAGCTCCGCGCGCGTTCATTAGTCAAATCAAATAGCGCACGCTTCCCCGGCCTCCTGTTACACACTTCCGTCCCTTTTCACGAAAACACTCGCACAGATTGCAGGAAAGCGAGAGGAAAGATGTTACACATAAAAAAATCTAAACTAACCATTTCCAGACAGCTGCTGATCCCGTAATCAGCTGTAGTTCACAGTCGTTACTTCGTTAGATATAATAGATATAGATATATACCTGGTGGTCCATGAAGTTTCGCCAGCTAGTTTAAATTGATCCTGTATTACGCTACAGTTTCGGGTCGCCGAACGCGTTCAAAATTGTGCTAATAGCTTCGGTTCGCAATATTCGCCAGGTTTGCTTATGACCAAATTTATGAATTTGTATGCCTTCAATCGATACTATTTTTAGTACGTCCGGCACTTTACGAAAACTTGACTTACTCGCTAAGAATATCACCGCAGCAAGAGGTTGAATTGCTCGTGTTGACTAGAAGGGTCACAAAACAGTCAGCTAGACAAAGACCGTTTCCAAGCAAAATTACAATACTTTATAATTATTAGCTGTATCTAGTCTGATCCAACTGTTTCCTTCAAGTCGTCGATTTATCTAGCATAGGTACCCGTTGTTACGTCTTCATACATCGCATTCGGCCCTTTTACACGGCACGGTTTCTTTTCGGTACGAGGTAAAAACAACGTCGTCGAAAAAACGTGTCTGTCAACAAGCTTCCATAGTGATCCATACAACACTGACGACCGTGCCTACACACGGTGAATAAACCGTAGTTTTTCACGGCAAGAAAAACACGTGTGTACTAAGGATAAATAAATATACAATGCGAGTAAGTGGACAGAGTAGGATTCAACATTACATAATGTGCCTGTGTTCGCCGAACGGCAAATTTCCATTGTTTCCATACAGTAAGAAATAAAACTAGTTATATACCTAAACTACGCTACCTTAGATCATGCTCAGTTTTCCTCAGGTACAAAAATCATGCCTAACGTTAATTTAGGATTGCGCGGTAATTTCCCAACTTACTTTACTTACCGCTTACCGGTCAGCCAGCTTGTTTTGGGTCTGTTATAGCAACTGGTCTAAGCGACTGTGCGCGTGACTGAAAGTTATAGAATGTCGTCGAATAAAGGCAAGCGCATTACAGCTACATCGGGCTGCAGCGGCCCGCATTTCAATTTTAAAAAAGTGCGGTGCAACCCTCCTGTAGTGTGCGCTGGTTCATACAAAATCTACGATAGTGATTTAGGAGGATTTGTTGCGTTGCGTTGCGGTGCTGCCCGCTCAAATGTGCTCTTACCTTATTGAGCGTGCATTCTGAAAGTGGACAAAGTCGCAAATAGATGTCAAATATTTCGCTGTTTCGATTAATTTGGCAATATTACCGTATGGAAATATGAAATTTGGCTAACTAGTGAACTAAAATATTGATTATCAAATAGGTAACAAATTAATATACAGGGTGGCAGGGACATCGACGCGAAAACTGCTACCATGGATTCAACACATGATTTTGAACCCCACTACTTTGAAATTTTTCGACGGTTATTTAAAAAAAAATCTGCTGTTCCATACATTTTGACGGCGTAGGTATTACACTGTTCTATGAAACAGCTTCAGTTCAGAATCATGTACTGAATCCATGGTAACAGTTTTTGCGTCGATGTCCACCCTGTGTGTGTATTTGACAGCTATTTGCGTCGTTGCCAACTTTTATAATGAACGCTCAAACAACTAATAGGATGTCTTAGTATTTGAATTTTATTTGCAGTTCGTTTCACTTCCAATGTATTATGTGTCTACGTATAGCTAGCTCAGTTCAGTTACAGATTGCCTCAGATGAATACAGATAGTTCACTCATTTAAATAATAAAAAGCAACTCTTGCTACGACAGAATAAAGTGCAATTCAGGTCGTACAGCGCTAATTACCTACAGTTATACTCACCTAGAAGTTCCCTGTCTTTCTATCGCGTTACTCTTAAACATTCTGAATACGTTACGGTCACTGAATTGGCCCGGCAAAACGACCACGCCGCGTACTTGTAGCTTCATACCTAAAATATGGAGTGAACCATATGTACCAACTGTGGTTCAGTAGAAATGTCGTAGCAACGTCAATATTTGAGACGACTTTTTTAGGGTTCCGTAGCCAAATGGCAAAAAACGGAACGCTTATGGATTCGTCATGTCTGTCTGTCTGTCCGTCCTTATCACAGCCACTTTTTTCCGAAACTATAAGAACTATACTGTTGAAACTTGGTAAGTAGATGTATTCTGTGAACCGCATTAAGATTTTCACACAAAAATAGAAAAAAAACAATACATTTTGGGGGTTTTTTTCATTAAACCCATACGTGTGGGGTATCTATGGATAGGTCTTCAAAAATGATATTGAGGTTTCTAATATATTTTTTTTCTAATCTGAATAGTTTGCGCGAGAGACACTTCCAAAGTGGTAAAATGTGTGTGTGGCCCCCCTGTAACTTCTAAAATAAAAGAATGGTAAAACAAAAAAAATATATGATGTACATTACCATGTAAACTTCCACCGAAAATTGATTTGAACGAGATCTAGTAAGTAGTTTTTTTTTAATACGTCATAAATCGTAAACCGCAATTTACTTTTCGTTTAATCAACTCAAATATAAAAAAATAATAATACTAAACCTTAATTTGTTTTTGAGTTATTTTAATCCTAACTACGGAAGACGGAACTCTTCATTGTGCGTGGTGCGACACGCTCTTGGCCGGTTTTTTTTCAACGGTAGAAACATTGTACTTAAAAAATAAATAAAGGGAGAGACATATGGTTGTGTTCAACTCCTACAACTATAATCGTACCCGCTCTATATCATATTCAAATAAACTCAACATTTTGCTTATAAAAACAAACAAATTAACCCTCATCTTGATCAATCGTGTACCCACAACAGCACGCGCCACGCAACATCGAAGATATGCTATTAATATTATCATAATGAGCGCAGATCTCGTGCTACGAGCAATTTAAATGGCCACGTCATTGCCCGTTCAAATTAATATTCCGCTTTCGACTTTCGCGAAGGAAAAATATGAAAAACTAAATACAATTAAAGTGTGGAGTAATGAAATACTGACGTTTTAGTTGCACGCACTCGTGTTCCGTACTCATCATATTAATTAGTACTGACAGAATAATTACCTACTGTTATGTAACTATGATTAATACCTTCGCGGCATCGTGCGGTAAAGGATTCTGCCGAAGATTTTATTTTATTTTATTCATATTAGGATTTACAAGGGGGATTTTTGAGATGGGGCAGTAAGGACAGGTACTTAACCGTTGTAGCTTGTAATAAATAAAAAAGTGAAATTAAATAACCTGTCGTCGAACGGAACCCAGAATACTCCGGTGGTTAACTGTGAAAGGGAAACTGAGTGGCGACACGACACGCCATGTATACGCATTGTTAATATACAGTTTCGCGTATGATTGTGTAACTACCATTTATACAATTAATTATACGTACCGGTGTGCTCCGCCTCTCAGTCATTCTCATTTCCTCCATGGTTATGATAACTACGTAACGTATACTTAATTTTTTCTAATTTATGAAGGCGTGTAGAACCTACCGGTGTTGCAAAATTAAAATATTTATATCATCAATAAAATAAAGCAAGAGGAAATCCTCTTCGGTGTTGCATGCTGCGAATAATATTCAAATAGAGAATATAATTATGCAGTATAAAAAAGAAAACTACACGGAAAAGTAAATATAAAAATAAATAAATCAAATAGAAAATCTCTTCGCGTTAATTCTTATTGCGTTAGTAAATGTCTATCTGATAACTATCTCGCATATCACCACAAGTTTTCTAGCGTTATAATGAGCTAATCATATAATTACTATCATTAATCTAAGAGCTATAGCAAATGAACATAAAATTAGTAATAAAACAACTTGTTGGTAGATCATCAAACAGTTGCGTTACTTGTTATTTTAATATGCGGATGGATTTTGAGGTTATCGCCATTTTGTATCTACATGTTGCGTAAAATTACACCTCAAATACCAACTTATTAGTTTATTAACGTACGGCTCATGTTTGAAACTAAAAATTACAGTGGGTACTCATTTTTATGACTGTATGTTTGCAGACTTTAAAAAACGAGATCTAAATAACAAAGTATACAAACTGCAGCATGCAGTTGATAATAATTTAATTCCGCCTAATGTCAGGTCGTGCAGCTTGTTAAACTATACCATTACTACTACCTAACTACACACAAAATATACTGTTTTAAAATAAAATTAACAAAAATGTAGAATAAAATTTAAACTTACTATAGAAAGATAAATAATAAATCACGTCGTAACATCCTCGTGTAACCAAATCACACATATCCAAAGACATATGAGGTTCCTGTTGTGTATGTAGTACAAATTGTTTCTGCACGAAGTGTACAGCTTAGCTCTGTGCGTAATTGGTTGCCAATTAGATGGGAAGTAATAATGCACGCTTTTACGTTCATATTAGCAGAAGGTATGTGGCGCAACCAGCTGTACTGGATCTAATCTAGACGTTTCTTCATTGTGCACTACCTACCTATACTCAACTGTATCACAAATCAAAATCAAAAGCTACATTAGTGTTATCTGATTAACAAATCCACTAAGCGATATATTTTACATAGGAAAATACTTCTATGATAGTGATGATAGGGTGGGTAATAAAGCACTAACTCTTTTACTATCAAATATTCAACACACTCAAAAGCTAGACGAAATATTTTTACGTCAATTTTATGGCAGAGTTACACATGATTTTATTAATTTATCGCACGAATGAACAAGAGATTTAAGAACAAAAAAACTGCAATCATCTCACGCTATCTTTACAAGTAATCGGAAATCGTTTGCAATTACAGCAAACTGTGTGAGCGTGTTATCAGTTTTTATGTTTTTTGGCGCATACCTCTGTCGGATTTATAGTCTTTCTAGAAATACGCTCAATCTATCGATCGATATCTCTAGTCACAAATCTTTATATGCAGAAACCTTGCCTTGTAAACGCCAGATAGCAAGTTTAATCAATAGACAATCTTTAGGGACAAATACTACAGTATTTTTGTCCCGTAAGGCCATGCATGACAATGGATGTATTATTGCATGATACATCCTTTGCCAACGTAAATTAATAGCCAATTTTTTGCCAAACAGTGAGACAGTGAAGGGCGTTTGTTCGATAGTCAGCAAACATCTTTTTCATTACATTAAATCAAACTATATACAATATGTAAAAAAAACCTTGTCCTATCCGTGAGGTTGGTCGGTATCGTACTGAGAGCATATTTATGTGGAAATGTTCAGGAAAAAAGAAAAAAATAACCGCCACATTTTTTTTCAATGGGGAACTTTACCGAGTTTATCACATTGGCATAACCCCTGTTGAAAATTTGCTAATTTTAAATTAATTTGGAGTTATTTTGGTACCAAAAATGTGAATTTTAAATAACTGCCTAATAACCTTTTTATTTTCAATAATAAAATTTTAAAGAAATATTTTTGGTAATGATATTGATCGATTTTTAAAGGTCTTTATTAAACAGAAAGGTTAACAAAAAGATCTTATTCTAAATGTAAACTAACATAATCCGAGTAATGTTAAATAGGCTAAATCACCTCTTTTACCATACAACATGCATGATTGTTAGTGTGACTACTAATTTAATAGATACATAATATAAGATAGTGCTGTTATGTGGAGTTTGAGGACCCACATTTAAAAAATTCAATTACTCATATATATATTCCAATTATATGTTTTTCTTTTTATTATTTGAAATTATTGTTACATTATTAAGTAGGTAAGTATTGTAGATTAAAAATGCAAAAATAAAAGCATATAAACTTAATGTAATGAATTATTTAGTAAGTTAGGTGACAGTAGTCACGCTGGATAGGTGATAAGTGATGTTATTGCAATACCTTTCGGATCGGACCGGGTTTTTTTTTTACATATTGTATATCTATGAACGCAAAAGGAGTATGTAAGGATCGTAGCAGGTGGGGTTCTGTAGTTTCTGCTTACCCCCATGGGGAGAAGGCGTGAGTTTATGTATGTATGTATACCATGGGGTTTGATTATACCATCAATGGAGTAACATACTACTTTTCATTTAGCAACGTAATTTTTTCGTAAGAATAATTCTTAGTAAAGATATTAATCTGCGGTAAAGATTAATTTTAATTTTATGAACGTCTTGCGTCAAATGAGTTTGCTTTTACAATGTTACTTTTATTGCTATTTACTACTAGTATTGTTCAATATAAGTTATGTTTTTGAAATATCAGTGATGTTTCGGTGGAGAACACAGGGCTTATATTTATGTGGAAATTACCAGGAAAAAAGAAAAAAATAATTCGCCACATATTTTTTTCAATGGGGAATTTTGCCGAGAAATTACATTGGGCGCGTAACATTATACTACTTTTCATTTAGCAACGTCATTATTCGTAAGAATAAATCTTACTAAAGATGTAAATTATCTGTGGTAAAGATTAATTTTAATATTATGAACGTCTTGCGTCAAATGAGATTGCTTTTACCATGTTACTTTTATTGCTATTTACTCAGTGTTGCTCAATATAAGTTATGTTTGTGTTTGTGTCAGTGATGTTTCGGCGGAGAACACACGGCTTGTCTGAACATATACTGAAATATTCTCTGTTGAAATGAGGGTTTTAGCCTTCAAGATTAATAGTTTCCTTTCTAATGAATGAAAGGACAACTAACTAGCTATTTGAAGTTTTATTTATTTATTTATTTTATGCAAAGGTCTCCTTACTCTCTTTCCACGTATCTCTGTTTAAAACTGCTAAGGACCAGTTCTTGTTGAAGGAGTCCAGCTCATCCCGCCATGCCCGTCTGGGCCTGCCACGATGTCGCTTGCCATTAAGAGGGACACATTGGGTCGTAAGTTTGGCCCATTGGTCGTCTGACATGCGGCAGATATGTGCAGCCCAATTCCATTTTAACGTGGCAGCTTTGCAAGTGACATCAGTTATCTTTGTGATGGAACGGATGGTCGTATTCCTAAGCTGGCCTATTAATTTGATACCCAGAATCTTCGTTCCATAGGGTAACCTCGAGCGTGGACCTATGACGATCAGTCAAAGACTATGTTTGAGAACCATATGTGAGGATGGGAAGTATGCACACGTCAATGAGCCTTCTCTTAAGTGACAAATGAAGATCGCCCTTCATTAGCACTTTCATAGCCCAATAGCTCTTCCAGAGATTTTCAGGGCGTCTTGCAACTTCTTTCTTTTGTCTTGTCTGTATTAGAAATATTAATCACTGTATTAAAAATTGTAATAAAAAAGCCATGTACGATTTGCAAGATTCAGTCGTGCAGTCGTGCTACTTGAATGTGATTGGTGAATTCACTTGTTCGGGACTTACGACGCTCAGTTGTGTATCCTGGTTCATGTAAGCCGTCCATCATACATATCTCTTTTTTTTTACTTGCGTTGCATTCCTGCAAATAATGTTCTGATGGTTCCGATCCAGGCAACATTGTGTACGTGCCACATAAACAGAAAATAGTTGTAATGTTCACCACGCCTCTCGGTATTTACTAAGTGAACGATTTGAACACGGCCGTTGTTTTTACGTTCCCCGTGTGGCGTACTTTCTCTGCTTTCATCTCGACTCCGCTAGTAATTAACTGCTCTAGAATAACTTATTACTTACATTACAGTTGGACCAAGGCCGTGACGTAGAAGTCTAGTAACTCACTGATATCATCAACTGTGTTTTTATGTGCTAAACTGATACATACAAAATAAAACGCAATATTTAAAATTTATTGCTATAATAAAAAATAGAACATGTTGATTATTGCAAATTAAATTAAACATGCAAATCTATGCTCTGCTATCTAATTACGCAACACATTTTCGTAAACAATTACGACTAATCTGTTTCATTTTGACAGTTTAACAACATTCATTGCGTTATTTACGTTGTTGAGCAGATTTTTTCTCGAACTTATGAAACAATGTATTAGCAATCTGTTTCAAAACGATTCAGATTCTGATTGATCGTGTGTTATGTAATTGGGCTACTGGTCGTGCTTTTCATTCATTTTCAGTTAATGAAATTTTATAACCACACAGAACAGGAATGTTTAACTACATAAATCGTAGATCCGGCTTGCATATTCAAATCATATTGAAATGATATTCATGTACCGATCGTTCTCCCGTGAGGCGGCGAGCCTCCTTGCCGGACTACCGCCATGGGATCTGCAGGCGAAAGTCCTCGCGCACATGTGGGAGTTGCGCGAGGAGGCGAAACGCCGGGGTGTAACTCCGCTGCCGCGAGAAATCACGGCACAGCGGACAGAGCTCCGGCGACATCTCATGGCGGCATGGAGAGTGCGATTGTCGCAACCCAGCGCTGGGCACGCCACAATTGTGGCGATAAGTCCCCTCTTTGAGGAGTGGCTTGAGAGGCGCCACGGCGTCCTCACCTTCCGCCTGACGCAGGTCCTCACCGGACACGGCTGTTTCGGGAGGTTCCTGTTCCGCATAAGGCGGGAGGAAACGCCCGGGTGTCACGTGACACGGTGGAGCATACGGTGGAGGTCTGCCCGGCTTGGGCGGAGCACCGCCGTGTCCTCACGGAGGCGATCGGCGGCGGCGATCTCTCGCGTCCGGCCCTGGTTCAGGCTTGGCTATGGTTCGGAGCGAAAGTGCATGGGAGGCCGTCACCTCCTTCTGCGAAGCAGTTATGTTCGCGAAGGAGGAGGCGGAGCGCGCGAGGGAGATGCGAGCTGCACGCCCTCGCGGCCCTAGTCGCCGCAGGAGACGCCCCGGGCGTCGGGAGTCGAGAGCCGACTTCCGGCCACCGTAGGCGCGGGCTTGGGGACGGTGAGCAATGGGCAGCTCGCCGTCCGATAAGGACCAGGCCCGTGTCGACGGCGCGTTGTGTTCCACGCGCGCCTCAAAAAGATGTCAGCACCAACTGACGGGGTCAAAAGACCAATGCCTGCTGGGGTTGCGGGTTTGTCCGAAAGGGATATCGCGGCCCCACAGGCAACGGAAGGAACATGGGTGGGTTTTAGTCAGTAAAAGTCTGACACACCCTCTCGCTCTGCCCAGAGCGGGAGAAGTCCTTTGATGATTTCACACCCTAAAAAAAATAAAAAAATGTACCGATCGTCCACAGATCGGTCGCTCTTTCTTATCAACTGGTTTACTGAGAACAATGATTAACTGAAAACTTTGAGAGATATACAAAGTAGGTATTTCGGCATCGATACAGCAGACTTTATTTTTGTATGCAAAATAGCAATCAGTTTGTGAACATAGGAGAGCGTCGGAGGCTTGTCGTGATAAAGACCAATAACAATAGTTCCTGCCCAGTTTAATACTTAGTAGAGCGATTGATTTGCACTCACTTCTCGCTTGTGCACTCTTTATAATAGCTTCGTGGCATCTGTATACGTATTTATAATTATTATTGTTAATGGCTGAAAACTTGGTACAGAACTTTCTACAGCAAGCAGGTTAAAAATTGTGAATCTTTTGTTTCTACAAAACAGAACTTTTACTTGATCAAAGTTCATGGGACGTGTGTCATTCTTCTAAACTAGAAGTTTGGTTTTTTTTACTATTATAATGGTTTGTACTGGAAGTACTGTAGCGATTTCAAAAATTCTTTCACTGATTGAAAGCTACGCTATTGCCGAATGCCACAGGATATGTTTTATTTTAAAACACGTGGACAAGTCTCGGGTAAAACCTAATGTATTATAAATATGGTATCTTATCTTGTCGTATTTTATCTGTCTTCTTATTGTTTACTACAGTTTAATTTTGAGATGCAATCAATCACTGCGTATCGTGTGTTACTGCATCATCAATCAGGCCGCGTTGTCACGAGGGGTGCGCGCAAGCATCCCGTTCCGCTGGGCGCATTGATTGACGACACCCGACGATTCACTCAGTTTTCCTGCGATTTCCCTCGCCGGCCGCCGCCGCCGCACGCGCCGTCAGTCCGTCTGGTCAGCGAGCTAACACGCACTGCTCATTGTTCAATATTTTTTCTTTCGACGATGCATTTTGATATACAAAAATCTTCCTTCGAACTTCAATTCTTCCTTTATGGTGTTTCATAAAGTGTTGACCATTGTTCTCTCAAAGGATATTATGTGGTTATGTGATTCTATGTGTGTTATGTGCTTTTGACTACGGATTGTTATAATGTCTTTGGATATTATGTTTTTGACTAACGACAACTTGCGCCGCATGCGCAAAGAGCCGCAGGTCCTAGGTCTTCGTTATCGGGTATGATATGTTTTACATTTTAATTTATTTGTAACTTACAAAACACATTTAGAATGTTATAGATCTTTATCAGGAGTTTCGTTAACGCTACAATGAGCTTATATTGCGTTCTGTTTTAATTCTTACTGAAATTGCAGTCTGAATTTACGCTGATTCAGTGCAGTTCATGCAATTTTATAGTAACATATTTTTTTGTTGTAAATTAATAGTATTAGTGTACTTTCTTATAAGTTTCTTTTCACCGAGCATAAAAAACAGCATGCCTAGGAAATCATTTTGAATTTTCTATGTCAATTGAAAATTGCAGATATGAAGAAACTGGTAGTTTCTAGTTTGGATAATAATTTTTACTACTTTGGTATCGACATAAGTGGAGTTATCAAGTCTCAGTTGTTTTAGTTTTGGCATTTAAATCAAAATTACAACTAATCCTAACTCATTTTATAAATGCGAAAGTGAGTTTGTTTGTTACGCTTTCACGCTAAAACGGCTGAACGGATTTGGATGAAATTTGGCACATGGGTAGATCATGACCTAGATTAGGACAGAAGATACCTTTTATCCCGATATTCCCACGGGATCGAAACTATGCGCCGCGGGGTGCAGCTAGCTATGTTATAAAAGTGGGTACTAGTAGGCAGGCTTAGACAGACTGGTATTTTGTTAAGTCGATTCTAGGACTTTATGCCTTTGTTAGTATAAGAAACATTAAAATCACGTTGGAAAATAGTTGGATAAGTTTGGACCGCAGCTCAAACGAACCTTAGACACTACAACCCATCATTGCCCTTGGTCAAAAGTAGGATGTCAATTCATAATTCATGTTTTATTCTGCTGAACTTAAAACTTTCCAGCGTCAAACAAATTTTACCAAAATTTAAAAATGTCTGCATATGCGGACACCGGTGCTGAACCACCAGCCGCCGTAACCGGATAATCAAATCGCGTAGAAAATCTCATAATTACACATTTATCGATCGCCAATTTTCACATTAGTTGTTCCACCTGCTTTCGACAACCAAAGGATGTCCGTTTAGATTTCGTTCATTATGTTGCAGGGCCTATCAAATGGCGTGGAAAACGACCAAAACACCGCCAACCTACAACCGCCGGAGCTGTCACACAAGCGGCTATCGAACAGTTCTACCACCTCCAACCAGAGCTACGACTCGACTGTGGAGTACGCGGTGCCGAAGCACTCGTACAACCAGCGCGGCGGCTCACTCCGCACCAGCGACGTCAGCGACCTGTCCGACCTCACGCCCTACGGACAACAAAAGACCTCCAACCCCCTGTTCGGAGTCAACGCCGCGTCCCACTACGCGCCCGGCTCCGTACCCGCCCCGCAACACGAGGCCGTCAACGAACAAAACAAACACTACGAAAGAACGAGCTTACCCAACGGCGTCCGAAAAGCACCCGAGGGACAGGACAATGACCTCATCAAAAACGAGGACGCGTTAGACGGTAGGAAAGAGCTCATAGTGAGCCCCAACCAGATCGCGATCACTGAAGGCGGCACCGCGACCTACACCACAGACAATAATGGTAAAATCAATGTTCATGTCACCGTCATGATTAACGCAGGTAATTATATGCATCCTTACGAACTCAAATTGACCGTAACAAGCACATCTAATATTCATACGTAATATATAGCACAGTTTATAACATTTTGATCTGTAAAGTTAATCTAACAGTTTTGCACAGTGATGGTATATAAATATAATGAAGGTTGGGACTGTGTGCCGGTTTCCAGAATTGATTCACTCTCGAGGATGCATATGAGGCAAGCAGTCTCTCATTGTAGTTGCATGCTGTTAGCGTGTGGGTTCATTGTTCCTTTTTTGTGCTAGTCGTTATTGGGATCTGTTTTAATTAGTTCATGTCAATTTGTTTGAGTGCACGTATATTTTCTAAAACTGTCACTTTATTGTTCTGTTACCTATCTGTTCTGTTCATTGCACTATTTCTTTTCGAGATCTTTCCGTTACGGTTTTTGTTACGTTTTTTATGTAATTTGTAGAAATGCAATAAAGAAGATAAGCATTTATTGTTCACTAACAATTAAATTTAAGTACCGCACCGCAATTTTGATTAAGAAACTAAAGTTTTGAAGAAATATTAGATATAATAGCTATGCTTATCTCATCAAATGTTAATGTTTTGTAGCGAGTGTGCCAAGCTTTTTGGGATAGTAATCAGTAGCGCGTGTTCCAGGAACTCTCGCAGATTTGAAAAAGCAGCGATCTCAGATAAGAACGAACGGCAGTCCGGTGGAGAGTAGCTTGGCGTCGACGAACAACCACAGCCTGAACTCGCTGTCGGAGGCGAAGGACATGCCGGTGCAGCTCAACCCGCTGAGCGCGCCCGCGCCCGGCGCCGTGCCGCGCTTCGCCGGCCACACCAGCGACGTGGTCGGCGACACGCGCTCGCGCAGGTGCTGCGTCATCGTGTAGGCTGCGGTACGAGTGTACGTACTGCTGGCTAGGATTGTATTCCGATACATTTAAATCGGACGGCAGCTGTATAAAGTGTGATGGTGGTAAGCGTACAAGTCTGATTGTCATTCCAAAATAATTTTTGAACGGCTTTTGGATCATCCGATCGGTTGACTTTTTACGGTTAGCTATTGCCTAAGAATTTGTGATTTTGGCTCTGAAGAATTATTAGAAGAGATATTGTTTTTTTTTTTTTGTTATTCCCAACTGACATGTTGGTGTTGCCCGTCAAAAAGTCAATCGACGGATCGGAGGTCCGGTAGACAAAATAATAACCTAATATATTGAACGTTGCCGATAGAGTATTGCCATGTTTGCTCACAAAGCAAGGGCTTGCCAATGGCTGGAAAACAGTGTGATAGATATATAAGAGCTCAACAACTATTGTATTTTTAGCGTTAAGGAAACTATGCGGTTGCTAATATTTTAGTAATAGAATGAATCCTATATTGCAGTTATTGTCATATATTTAAGTATTGTATCTTAATAGTTCTTGTCTTATATTTCCTGAACATTCCATTATTCGATTATATTTTGTTGAAATATTTTATTTTATTGTAAATAATTTAATTTCATTGTAAATTTGAATGTTACAGTATTCTTCGAGTGGAAATGTTTCCAATTATTTTTTAATGTTACATAAAATGCATAATAAGCATTTTGAGCAGAACAAACCATAAATCGCAATAATACATAATAATCGTATCGATTGTTCGGAAGTGCCTCAAGTCTTTAATGCTGATCTATGTATAACATAGTATAATTTAATTACTAAATACGATTTATTTAATACAAAACTAATAAATTATTTTTTATTAATATTAAGTAAATTATATATCTATACTTTACTAGACGAAGTGAAACCTTATTTAATCTTGTAGTACAGCTGGAGTGTTGATAATATCCTAACTGAACGTAGCTGCGAGAACTGCCTTAGTTTCATCGGACCACTCTTTGGCAATAAACTAATATCACTAGATTTGTAACAGAGATAAACTTAGTACTTAACATGGGTATACTTTTATATACGTATAGTACTTTCACTAATTTAACTATATTCCATAATAATATGAAAAAATACAGGGTCAAATAAAATTAGCTAGCGAAACTTCGTGGACGGAATGGATAATCCGGTAAGGGGATGTAGGAGAGGTCATTTGCAACCAAGTAATTTGACATTTTATATTATAAAATGAATGACATAAAAAAAAGTCAAATGACTTGAAAATTGTTGATATTGGCATAGGGGTCATGAGGGCTCATTCGGTTGCAAATGAGCTCTCCTACATCCCCTTAACGGATTGGCGACATATAACCAATAACCCTGTATAACTAAACATGATAAAAAAGATAAAAAATTGAAGTAATTAATTGTATTGTAACAAAACTACCAGCGGCCGTTGACCCCAAAAAAAAGAACATCAAATATATCTTTATTGTCATATCATGTTTGGTTATCGATAGTCACGTCAGTTTCCCATCAGTTTCGCTAGCTAATTTTATTTGACCCTGTATATTCTAGCTAAGCGTATGCTCAGACGCAGGTCCACGCAGCGCTGGGCAGATCATATTTTGTTACGCATGAACGTACTGAGAGCTGCGTACGCTGCGGCGCAGGCACGTGCGACGCAAACATGTGGCTGTCCTGCTCTGCGTCTCGTTCTAGCGCCGGCACATATTTCTGCGCGACGCGTGCAGGTCGTCACGTGTTTTTTACTACACGGCTATTGTTTGTACGAGCTAGGACGCGAAAGTGTCCGTGTAGCTGCGTCGCAGTATGCGCTCGCGGCCTATGTGTGCCTCGCCTGCCCTACCCTGCAAAATCTATACTGTGCTGACCTGCGTCACCTATGTCTCAGCATACACTTAGCCTCAGAGTCGTAGTATTTCATTAGATTGAAATCTTTACAAAATTCGAACTGCTAAAACTTATTAGAACTACACTTTCTTTGCTTGTCTACTAACAAACTATATGTATTATATAACAAAATATTTTTTTATTCATTTACTTTCATACTAACTTTTTATCAAAATTTAGGTGTTTTACTTTCAAGTTCAATGTTGACCTAAAGACTGGATTTGATAAGTAGGTTTTACATTTATTAGTAGTATACAGTCGATCGCATGTGCCACTACAATCTAAGGCTAAAAAAACTGGTTTACCGCCGGCTACTGCTGTGGTTAGACAGACCCTAGACCCATTCTCTAGGTTTCGTTTTGAAAAAGCTGTCTAGGAGGTGAAGCTCTGTACCGCGTCTTTACAATAGGGAATAAAACTGACAATTTTGCCACGGGTGTCGCTTGTATCGCTTGACTCACGAATAATGTCATTAGCTGTCACATAACATACAAAACTGGTTTACATAATACTTCAGACGGCATCTGACAAAAATAATCTCTCGTTCGTTGTAATAACAATGGACATAAATAATTTCCGACGTATGCTTAAAAAAATCGATTGGAAAGACCGACTGAGATACGTAGTTTCACAACTTCCAAAAGTTATGTGCAGTTATGGGTCAAGCAATAGCAGCGCCACCTGGTCATAGCTTTACGATTTCTTTACCATATTGGTAGATGGGAAAACGAGTACAAAATTCCAGGTTCTACTTGCGCCAAGGGCCTATTTTACTCTTGCATAATGGTCAACGCATAAGAGGCGTGTGCAGAATTTCATGCATCAGAATACTGTCTTTATATAAGTTGAAGCACACCAGTGTAACTAGAATTTTGGCTCTTTGCTACTTAATATATCGAAACTTGACCCAACTTTAGAGGAATGTCATAAGTTAATTACATTGTGAAATGAATTAAATTATTGTTAAATAAATAATAACTTGATTCATTGATAGTTCGTCGCGTTTTTGTTTACTGCCCCGGTCTAGTGAGGTCCTGGGTTCGATACAGGTCGGGCAAAGTGTTATTGGACTTTTTTCCATCAGTAATTTGTCAGTAGTAACCCAGAGTTTGGATTTGTGCCCGGTTGATGGCTATAAGCTCCACCTATTACATAACTGGCGAAATGTGGACGTACTAAGGAACAGTTTTGCTTAGCCCTTCGACGATTACAAGCGTGATGTTTGGTATGTTATTTTTGTTGTCCAATAAGTTTTCTTTTTAAAGCTTTTATAGTGGCACATGTGCGTCGGTGTTGAGTTTAAATTCAGAACACAGCTGACTGTTGACAGAGCGAGGGGGCCACGGCATTCGTGCTGGTAGTTTGTTTCACCGTCCGTATGTTACAGTGATGCACGAACTTTCATGTCTAAGGTACAGTCGCCACATAGAATTAGAATATACAAACGAAACTGCAGTTGAAATAATCACCTATCCCTCCCCACCCGCTAAGAACCGTGCCTGGCTATGCCAAATAGGTGTGTTGAAACTGTAGGCATAAAAATGTGTTCGAAATGGGAGTTTTGCTTCTATAAATTTTTGTTCTATGCCACTACCTTAATTATTACTATTCAGTATTGGCCAGCAGGCACGTTGTGCAAAACTTGATTGGTAATGTTAGCACAATGATTCGGACAACGAGCTCGTTGTCAATATTGAATATGTATCCAGTGTCATTCATCTCGAAATTCGGGCTGCTAGGTGAACGTTCGATTTTTAAAAAGCGACCGTATTAAAACCACTGCATCACCTGTAATATATGGACGTATAGTCGAGTGCCTTTTTCTTCTTTATTAGAGCTAAATACTCAATTTGTGCCAATATTTTTATATTTTTAAATTGCAAGCACAAATTACTTGTAGATAAAATATTCTAAAACTTTGTTACCGCGAATAATTAACACGTTCACGTACTTAATTTGGAAAACATTTATGTTTTAAATACAATGTGTAACCAACGACAATTGATTACTAATATTGAATGACAGTACTATGACTAATTTGCGTTTACTAAATAGATAAATAAAATATTCGTGGTAACACTGTACGCGTTGATTAGTTTTTTGTGTCAGGTGGTAACCCCTACTTAGAAAAAAAATAACTCTTAGAACTAGAAGTATTACCAACTAACCTATAGAAAATCTTTGTGGAATTTATGTTCTATAAAAATCCAGTGTTCATTGTCTGTGGTATACTTGTTAGGTGAATGTAGCAGATTGACATTCCGTTGTATATCTTCTTGTTAAATTTTATATTTATACAATTTGTAATATATTAAGCTTTTGGAGTCGTATTTATCATGTGTAGGCGTCATCATTTATAGTTCCCATCCAGTAGCAATTCATTCGTCCATATCTTAGTCATTAGTGTAGCTATTTGGTAGATGGATTATATCTTCAGTACTTAAAAAGTACTTAAAAGTATATGTACTTTATGGAACTCGCGGAAACTGTCGTGAATATATCAAATATATGATTAACGTATACTGAAAAATAATTATTAATATAGACATACAAACAAAGCAATACTGAATGGCCTTAGTAAGCACAATACATTTCATTTTTATTTAGTAACAGTATTATTTTAAAAGCATTTTACAGGCGGCGTTTTGTGATAGTTATTAGTATTTGATAAATTTTTTGCAGAACAATTAATACTTATTATATTAACTTTGTTTTTTTGTATATATGTTTATGAAAAGGATTTGCTCTGTGTTATTGGATTATCTTACGTGCGGGTTGTGAAGGCACCTTGTCTTGCCGAGAACAGTGAATATAATACCAAGGATTGAATTAGTAACTATCGTGCTTACATTTTTATAATTTGGCAGCGCTTAAGTACGATTTTTTTTTCAGTTTTATTATAATACATATTTGATTATATTATGTAAGAATAGTAAATTGAAATTCTGAGGTGTTACAAAATCAATACAGTTACAGATTAGAAAAGAATTTAGCTTAAGATTCGACGTCGACTTTTACCAATCACTTGCATCTTGCCGTAACTTAAAAATGTTTATAGAAATGCGGTTCTTATTAAAAAAGTATTCTGTGTAATTATTCAATGTTTGCAGGAGCAATATAAACAGTGCCTGTTATGTCTTGCCTTACAAAAGTTACTAACTCTCTGTTGATACCTTATTGTTATTGTCACGTGATCCTATGTACATAATTGTAGACAAATATTTGTCGTATAATACTTACATATTTTGTCGAATAAAAAATTGTATTATAATATGATGATTGTTTATATCGAGTGGCAGCTGATTCCCACATACCTTTGTATATAACTACCTGTTAGTATAAGTAGTCACTGTTACGCTATTTATATAGTGACGTCACAACTGTTACGTTATACAAGTTAGTGTTCTTCATGTTACTTAGTAGTGTAGTCGACCAGCAGTATCACATTACAAAATGTTGATTTTTATACAAATATTCTTTCATAGACAGTAGGTATCGCAGAACAAAAAATATATATTTCCGCCTAGGTATTTGAATACGTTAAAAATAAGTATTTTAATACAAATGCGAAAGGAATTTAGTAATTTTTGGAAGACCTAGAAGTAATGCTGTATTTTACATAATAAATTGTAAAATTAGTGACCTCGCCATTTCCATCTTGCCCTTGAAAACTCTTTAACAACTAAATCATGAAAATAAAGTAGTTATTAACATTATAAAATAATATATTCCTACTTCGGTCTCAAATATTTATCAAAAATCATCCTCATGCCACAAATGTCAATGTCAATTTCCAAAGATAAATTTCATATCAGAACCCCAAATTCTTACAAGTGATAAAATTACTCCGATATAATCGTTTATTGTGTACTTATTTATGTACATGTTTATAAAATTGGTGTAGCGTGTTCAATGTGATGTACTGTATTTTTATTATTCTTAATTTTGTGTCGTTCAGTGGCATACAGGTGTTACAAAGTAGAGACTGTAAAACTTTCGTGTCCCGTAAAAATAAAGACAGGTTACTACCGAAACAATTAATAGTTTCAGACAAAGTTGTAAGATAAATCATTGCGACTGGTGGAACAATTTTTATGAAAACTTCATGGAAATTTTTCTACCGGTGTCGCGTCGCGCCTGTCTGCAGGAGCCTTTATGTGGTACGATTGTCTACGGTCTTTATTTTCCAAGTTCTTTGTACTTATAAAGCTGGTGATAGACACTACTGTTTAAAATATCATGGGTACAATGTGATTTGCGTCAAATGGCGAGCCAACTCTTAAATCTTGAAAGTTTCTCTGTGCAGCTATTTCATATTCGTATTATGAGGCTGGATTCCTATTATTTCATGTGCTGGCAAATGTCGAAACATAAGAAACGACACATTTATTTCAATATTTAGTTCATGTGTTTTTTTTTCTACGTACATTTGTTAAAAACAGTATTAATTTGTTATCTAATCCTGGGACATTCAAGATTGCGACTTGATCACGCTATCTTGACTCTAATGTACAATTAAATAATGCAAAGTCAATGCAAGTATTATATTTGTTAAAAAAAAACATTAATTTGTTGCTTCTTTATGTTTCTAATTACTTCTATGAGGATGATGCGATTCTTCTATGCCCTCTAAACAGTAGTGTAATATTAAATTATCTGGAACATGAATAAATCGTTTGTTTAAATCAATTATCATCTTTTATTTCTCCATTGCTTGCCAACTTTTTGGCGAACCTTGAGCGATAGATACTGGTTTAAAAAAAACACTATCAGTATTTTTTTTTTAAGATTTCTGGCAACGTCGTTCTCTTTGCAAATACATCTATCTATACCTAATCTTAAAAAATGCTGTTAGTTGGTAAGCCCATAACTTGAAAACGGCTGGACCGATTTGTCTGTTTTAACATTGAAAATGATTTTTCTGGAAAGTGCGCATCTGCGATTATATGAAAAGTAATAAAAGTGCGTCAACAAAATGGTCTCTAAAATACGCAAAATTTGGTTCTCTACGAGTTATAAAAAAAAATACACAAGCACATCGAATATTTTTGGGTTGTTTTTTACGAACACATATTTATAAAACTAAAAGAGATATCAATAAAATCGAAAAATCCGTGATATGTAAGTAATTTAATTAGAAATTCCAGAATCAATGACGAACAACGATAATTTTACAAGCGCCAATACGTTCATTTGTTTCTTCTTTACTTTAAACGGCTCTATTTGCAAGCCAAATCGAAAATTGTAATAAAATCTATACTAATATTATAAAGAGGTAAAATTCGTTTGTTTGGTCGTTTGTTTGTTTGTATGTAAGGGGTAATCTCCGGAATTGCCAGTCGGATTTGAAAAAATATTTTTGCATTGGATAGCCCAATTCTTGACGAAGGTTATAGGCACGCGGATGAAGTCCCGGGCAGAAGCTAGTCTTTAATAAGTTGCCTCCTTGGTTGCCAAGTGTTGAAGTAAAAAGTTCGTTCCATTTTCAATAACACGACAGATATTATTATAAGTTTGCATAGTAATTTATTTGGCCGCCAAACACGACATGGATCTTTACTGTGCAAACATTGCCTGCCGGGCGCTCGCATGTATTCGACCAGTTCACGCAATTTCGATTTATCTCGAAGAAGGTTGTCAGAATAATGTTCGAATTTCCAAGCATGTTTGAGAAAATGGTATAATAATGGTTTTAGACATAATGTCAAGCTTATATTTTTTAAGAGTTTTAAAGCTGTTTGTGTTTTTGAGAAATAATATTCCTATAAATGTAATGCGTTTTTTGTTTTGTTGAGTTCATTTTCAATGTATGTAAATACCTCGAAGGTCGTGTAATGCACGAGATCTGTGACTTTTTTGTTTTAAAATATTCGTAATAGTCCGTGTATAAGCTCATGCGCGACGCGACGGTGCGACGCGATTCTGGTAGAACAATTTCCATGGAGTTATCATAGAAATTGTTCTACTAGAGTCGAACCTGGCTGCGGAGCCTTTATGTTCTTACCATAGAAATATAAATAACTCTTAACTTTTTTAACTTCTTTCATATATCTATGGTTCTTACGAAGAAATTAGAAACGTTCAAATTTAGAAACAACTGAACGTCACTTTTCTATGGGATTATTTTTATTTTGATATTTTTTATTCATCTATTTTCTCTTTAAAAATATATGAGGTATTTAAATGGGTTCTTGGACCCTTCGATTCAGAAAAAAAAGTAATACACGGGAAGATATCTAAAAAAATATCTGAAAATTGGATCTTTGAAAATTCAGTAAGTACTTAGGTTTTATAGTTACATTAATGTTATTGATTCACCCGTTTGGGTTTATCCCAGGTCGAGGAATAATGGACGCCACCTTTGCACTCCGCCAATTGTGCGAGAAGACGTTCACACAAGAACTTGCACATGGTTTTCATTGATCTGGAGAAAGCGTATGATAGGGTACCTCCGGATGTGTTGTGGTGGGCCTTGAAAGAGAAAGGTTTGCCCGGGAAGTATGTAGAGTTAATTTGTGCTATGTACAGTCAATCTGGTAGGTACGACCGTTCGGCTGCTGGCAATACCGACAAGTTCAGTGTGACTGTAGGCTTGCACCAAGGGTCGGCGTTAAGTCCTTACCTCTTCTTGTTGATTATGGACGCTCTGACGTCGGACATATAGGAAGAAGCACCCTGGTGCATGCTGTTTGCCGATGACATTGTTCAGCCAATGACAATACTGTCTTCTGTCGATGAAGATAAACTTGAGATCCAGAGCAGATTGGAGAAATGGCAACAGAAGCTTGAGAGTTGTTGGCTTGAAAATCAGCAGAACAGAAACTGAACATATGTTCTGCGATTACGGTGGTCTCTCCAGTTTTGGAGCCATACTTGATCGCACGCTTCTCCCAGTCTGCTCCGACTCTCGGTATCTCGGTTCACTCGTGCAAAGCGATGGCGAAGTAGATCGCGCGGTTAAGCACAGAATTAAAACTCTGAAATGGCAGCAGTTCTCGGGAACAATCTGCGACTCCCGCATTCCCCTTAAACTTAAGGGGAAGATATGTAAAACAATGGTTAGACCTGCTGTCTTATATGGATCAGAATGTTAGGTCACGAAAAGGATTAATGAAAGGCAATTGCATGCAGCTGAGATGAGAATGCTAAGAGGGATGTGTGGTGAATGGATATTATAAAATGACAAATAAACCAACGACGATGTTTCTGTGACAAATAAACTTAATTTTCTTTCCTAAATGAGTAGGTACATAAGAGGAAGTCTGAAAGTGGCACCGGTGGCCGAAAAGTTGTGTGAAAAATCGGTTGTCAGGGTATGGGCATGTGATGCGGAGGAATGAGGAAAATGTCGTGAGGAAAGTTTTGAGTATGAATGTCGAAGGCTATAAGAGTAGGGGAAGAACTAAGAAACGATGGATGGACTGTGTGGAAGGTGATATGGAGAGAAAGGGGGTATATGGGGGGATATGGGGGGGGGGGGGGGGGGGGGCTACCGCGATGACGACTAATAGAGAACTGTGGGAGAAAGGGACATGTTGCGCCGACCACTAATAAATTGGGATAAGGGCAGGAGAATTGATGATGTTATTGATTCATCATACGGCGGGCAATCCGCCGGGTTCGCGACAGACACGCGGTCGCCGCCGCAGGCAAGGTTATCCAACGTGTATGTCGCAAAACTGACGCACACAAACTATCTCATCAAAAATTTACCTTAACAGCAATACTGAGTTTATTTATTAGAAATATATCTTAACATTATCTTTGCAGAGGAACCCCCTAGCTGCTGGTTGTGTCAAAAAGCTACGTTTTAATCAAGCATATAATATTGCACACATGACACAGTGTGTTGTTGGAAAACCGAAGGCGGATTGCGGCGGCAAGGTAACGTTGGCTAGTATAGTATTGGCTGCGTCAGTGTTCGCCGGACCGCCACAGCTCGCCGACGCGTCGCGGCCTCACTCGTCACTTAGCGATCTATATCACGCGGAAATTAACAAAACCTGAAATTATTTTCTAGTAAATATTATTACTCTTCAGGTCCTCAACAAGTTGAACGTCTAGCCCTCTGGGTATCTCTCATTGTGCATGTTGAGATTGATTAAAACTTTCTGCACCATGAAGCCACCAGTTAAAGTGAGTAATTTTGTATTATTATTTTCAAAATAGTTTTTATTTGCATGCGAATTTGTAGTAACCATCCACAAAAAATTGAGCTTAGATTGTTGTGGATTTTTTTGTTGCTTAATTTACACAATAGTGTTGTAGGTACCTACCGTTATGTTGTTATGCAATATATTTTTAGCGTGTGTGGGTAACTGATTGAATTAGTTTTGACACTTCAGACATGTTTTGTTGACACATGATTTGATGTACTTACGGTAGATAAATACTAATAAACGTTAGACATAGGTGGAAACAGGCTAAAAGAATTTCCAGAAAAGTTTATATTTCCTATTTTCCATTTTCTGAAATCTTGATACTTGAGCATTACAAAAATCATACTGACAATGATGACTTATAATTTCATGTAAAAGTTTGTTTATTCAAGGTATTCCTTTTGATATCTCATAACTCTAGGGTATTAATGAGACCTTGTCAAAGAATCAACTGGCATATACACGATTAATTTTAAATCGTTCTGGAGCCGAAACACAGTGACTCCAGACGATTAATAGGTACTATCAGCATTGTTATTGTTTTTTTAAGACATCTAATATAGAAGTTAGAAATTTATCACTTTTATTCTGTCATTCGAGTTAAATCTTAGTAGCGCTTCCACTATTTCATTCATAAACGCAAGATCGTACGCGATCCGCTCGGTGATGACGTAGCGCGGCACAGCTGTGCGTGTGCGAATCAGTTGACAGCGAGCTAGCGGTGGGTCAACGGACGTTGGACGAATAACCGGCTGCAAGTAAGTACTTACCTGCAAGTAGGTATTTCATTTCTGGTACGATAGGTTGGTGTAAGTTCATTCACCTCCGTTATCTCTCGTTTGTATCGAAAGCACGGCACGGTGTTTACAACTATCACATCTCCTCGTAAACGAGAGAAACTAATTGAAATTTCATTCACCACTCTCGCATCACGAAATCACTAGTACTCGTACCTTTTCAACTAGACACGACGAGTACGCTTGGGAGTTGTATTTAAGGCCTTGAATCGAGTGTCGACCAATCGAGCTAATAGGTACTTAATAAGCATACCTGCCTACCATATTTATGATAAATAAAAAGAATACTGCCTAAACCAATTTTTATGCGACAATGCTTGCTTGCGGCCGCGGCGCGGCGGCTTCTACAAAGGCAGGCAATGTAAACAGAAAAATGAATCGTTTTACCTGTCGAATAGAGTTCATTATAAGATGGTGGTGCCCTTTTCTATGAAAATATTGGACTGAATTAAGACCTTATTTTTATACAATTAACCGCGGAATTCGGTTGTGCATTCTTTTGAAGTCCGGTCGGACACTTCTCAGAATAATTTTAGTAAACTGCGTACCTACTTACCTTGTACCTAGTTTGGTGAAATTTCTATTTGTTACCGTTTACGGTTTAGAAATAAAGTCTGAATTCGCTTTTCGTATTTTTATTTGTGTACCTATTTATCTATTGCGTATGTGTCTTTATGCTGTCTGATCGATGAATGGATTTTTCAATGGGCACCGTTCGCAAGTGTTGCCGTTCGTCGATACGTTTTACACACATATGCATTGATTGCAGTTACTTCGAGTTCTCATTATTTCACAAAAAAACAATAAATTAGATTTTTCGTGTTTTTTTTAAAATTGTAATTTAATGAAAATAATAGTCCCAATCGTTTCGAGTTCGATGATCGAGTTTATGGCTTTTCGTTCCAGAACGAGCTAAAATTAACCGTGTATATTCTTTTTTTTTTGTATAACATAACACTGGACTCTCGATGTGTTAGAAGTTTCATTGATATACGAGTAAATCATTTTCATTCAAACCAACAACCACTCATAATTAAAGCTAAGAAAATGCGACGTTATCATACTTTTTTATGAACAAAAGTAGTCTGAATTAAATGTTTTTTAATTTAATTTATTCTTTTATTTCAGACATAATTCTAGTCCATAGTTTTACACACACACATTTAAATTATAAACTATTAATTATAAACAATTTCAATTAAACTGCCCAAAAACTAAAAAAAAAAATTGTGATTCATTAAATTTATATATTCAACAACTCGTAAAAATATATAATTAAAATTGTCAAAAAATTATAAAATGTCAGAACCGTTTTAATTTTTTATATTTCACGTAAGGTATTTTTAATTGTGACTTTGTCGAATTATTTTGAAACTTTAATAAAACCAACAAACAAAAAAAATCTTGTAAAATAATTCGTATGCCAGTTGATTCTTTGACATGGTCTCATTAATACTCTAGAGTTATAGGATTTCAAAAGGAACACCTTGTGCCTACAGTATATCTAGTATTTCAAATCCTGGTTTAATTATTTCTTGATTATTATAGTATGTGATGTGATACACTCTGAATTAGGGGTTTTGGTTGAAAACCGGTTATTATGCCTTTTAAGGGTTTTTAGGGGACTTCTCACAGTAGTAACATTTGTATAATTTTATAATAAGTTCGATTCAAACTATTCATCAACAGCAATGTTGTTGAAAATAAAGTGAATGAATATCATAGGTAAGTACTTACTTTTATCTTAACGGTTCGGCCAACCAAGGAGTTGGGTACAGACAGGTTTTTTTTTACAAAGTAATGAGTAATGAACCTTCGGTCAGGTTTGAATTAAGTGTAATCGACTCACATGGAAGTTTTTGTCGACATCAATGAGATTGCGATCAATGAGACAATGACCTCGAATTTATAGGTCGTTAAGGCAAGAATGTAGTCAAATAATCGTTTGTGTAAGGACGGTTTAATAATACAGCACACATAACGCTTTTAATCCCCAAAGAGTTATGCAGAGATGTACTATACACACCCATAGTTCGCCAGTTGTCCCATGTAATAGGGGACGAGTCTATTGCCACCAACCGGGCACAAGCCCAGACTCTATACAGCACGCGTAGCATGATCGATCACCGTAGAAACGGGTTTTGTCGACGGAAGAATAGACAAAATGACAGATTGTGACTGTTTAACTGTCATTTTTGTCTATTCTTCTGTCGACAAAAGTGTCGTGTCCTGCTACGCGCGCAGGTACCTACCTAACTAATAAATTACATAATATAAAATCGCTGTATTCCCTGGAGAGACAGGAAAAGTTGTTTACTAAATCATATTTCACTTCCATTCCTGACCAAACCTGATCGAACTTAGGATTCAACGCCCAGTAGTTTCGGTTACGATTAAGACCAAAGAGGCGGTCAACTAATTATTTCTTGGACTTTCATCATACCTGTTAACCTCAATTGCTTCACATTAATTTGTATAGGGCTGATTAATGTCCTATCAATAGGTATCCAAGTTCCTTCTGTTCTTTTTTCAGGCAGAAATACAAATTTCTGCGACTGTCGTTACTGAAATGTTGTTTTGTTTCTGTAATCTCTGGTATCGATTTATACACAGCACATTAGAAATTACCACCTACTCGAATAAAGATGTAAACCATTTTCTCACCCAGAAATAGATTTCTGTTGGTAGTAATTTGTATCTGCGACTTAGGTGCAATCAGCTGAGGTATTTCAACCAATCACAGCTGTTTACGCGTGTTTGACAATTTGTCACATTCATTTTGCGAGTAAGTGGCCCTTTTTTTGTGTGGTAAATTATCAAATAACTTCTCCTGCTCTGAGCGGAGCGGTAGGGCGTGTCAGACTGTTAGTGACTAAAACCCACCCGTGTTCCTACACTTGCCTGTGTGTTGCCAGGGGCCACGGTATCCCTTTCGGACTTTCCCGCGACTCTGGCAGGCATCGGCCCTAGCGGACCCCGTCAGTTGTGCTAACATCTCTTTGAGGCGAGCGTGGAACACAACGCGCCGTTGACCCGGGCCTGGTCCCTATAGGATGGCGAGCTACCCATTGCTCGGCCCTTGTGGTTCAACGACAAATTGGGATCATAAAAAATTTACTCTACCAATAATTTAAAACGCTGAGCAGACGGTGGAAAATTTGTCCCAGGACAATTTGGAATCTTATGGAAATCCTGCCCCTGGGAGTCCATTTGTCCTACGTGTGCGTTACTGCATCTATCGTCGCGCACAAATTGTCCGAGGTCAAAGTGTCCATCTTCTGCTCAGCGCCCTAAAGTTGCTCAGCATCTTGTCGAAAAGCTGTTGCGAAAACAATCGACTTGGCAGGTTGGCGATTCCTGGTAGATCTCGTCTGATTGATGTCTCAGAACAAATCTAGTCGCTTCATAATTTTCATTCAATAAATTCATACTAGTAATTGTATCGCTAATTACTAATTAGTAATAACTTATCGCTTTGTATTGACTGGTCGCAGCACCCACGGCGAGCGCGTAAAACAGATAATTACGCTGTTCCTTGAGGGGTCCTTTGATAACATTAACTACGCAGTTATTCTATTGTTTTTGAATGGTCATCTTATTGATTACGACCTTTGACTGTTGATAAAATGTTATGTTATGAATGAACTCGTCGATGATGTGGTTGTAACATTGCAACATCATTGTTAAGTCTTTGTTGACTTTCATTGTCACCGTTATTAAAGATCCAACACAAAAGCAACAATGAAACTAACTAGATCAATTACAACGTCTCCTTAACAGTTTTCAGATGTCGCTTTGATCATAACGTACCTACAATCATCTAGATAGATTAAATACAGCAATAAATAGTACCTATCTACCTAAATTTGAAATATTATTTCTATGGACACAGACAATGTCACCCATGCGACCTAAATGTTCCGAACAATCTACATAAATTATAGTACTTTTGCTTATTTTGTTGAGGTACCTACTATTTTTCGATAGGACTCCATTCTAGAATAATTATTTCATACATTTTTTCAAGTATACGTACATTACGTACTTCCAGGTCTTATGTGCTTATATAAACCCTTATCTTAATTTGTTTCGAGGTCGGTGCAGCAATTTTTCTCCCCCACCTCGATTTTGCTGTCATCACAGTAACATTTCACCCTCTGTCTAGCCATTTAATTTTTTACATAACATACTCTTTTTCACTCCGCAGTCTCGTCTCCTGTCACCTCAGTATTCACCCCTTACCTGGCCATATCACCCTTCACTCAACCTCTACTAATTCATTCTTATTCCCCCAGGCCGCTCTCCTGCACGATGTGGACATCCCGACAAAGAAGGCGACATTCGGCATGGGCTGCTTCTGGTCCAATGACTCGCTGTTCGGCGTCACTCCTGGGGTGATTCGAACGAGAGTCGGCTACTCTGGCGGTACCACTAAGAACCCACATTACAAGAGCATGTGAGTATAATCTGCTATAACGTATTATGTTCTTGGACGTATCTCGAACGCTTCTTTAAGTTCTAACTTCACTGGTCCAGGACTTTTTTTCCTTCCCTGTCCAACACTGATTCTGGACGAGCTCGTAAAGCCCTCTAAAGCCCTGATATTTGAACCGACATAAGAGTTTATTCTTTGCGACATTTGAATCCGATGCATGTTACTTTGCTTCATTCTATCCACACGACGACGACGCCGAAGTTTTCCATGCCATTAGTTTCAAAATCCATAATTTCCTCTCTTCAAGCGTGTGTGCCATTCCAGTTTACTTTCAACACCAATGGCCAGTCAAGGTTCGCCCAAAAGCACGCCATTGTTTATAGACCTTCCAGACGTTAGACAAACATCCTATATGCTATGGTTCGAGGTCCTGTCTACACTATTTTATACTTGTTTTCCTCATCATGTTTTAGTGGACTACCAACACCCTTGTTCTCTTCACACCATAGTTTCTTCTTCTGTCAGCCAGCGCCCCACGTTACTTGTTCTCTTATTCTACTGTTATCAACCGTCGTCGTAATGATACGAACCATTTTTTGTTTGGTTTCCCTCCTCTATACATCCAACTTTTTTTGCATACAATCTTACTGTAATTATAGTTTTTTTAACCTTAGCAATGTGAACTACTTCTTGGAGTATTTTTTCATGGAAACTTTATTTCCCTTTATTTTTATGAGCAACTTTCCTTGTAGCTTTTCCTCTCGAGAGGTTTTATCATAGATTATAGTAATTACCCTTTGATGATTAAGTGAAGCATATTTTATGCCCGTTAAGTACCTGCAAAGGGTATTAATGGATTAATTTATAATTATGTACCATCACTGATGATTGTGGAAAGCATTGTATTGCAATTGAAATATGACTGAACAGGATTAAAGGATTATGTAGTTTGAGAGTCATCGGTAGATACTTAGAAAAGTGTATTGTAATGGCGTTGAAGTCTTTCGAATTAGATATAGGGAAGGACTCGTGATACTTATTAACACTTTCAGAGCCAGGAGCCCGCCTGGAGGGTCAACCTAGTTGCATATGCGATGCCGGGAGCCCACGCGGAGGGCTCATTTTAAATGTAGGTTTCTCTTACCGAATACAGCATTATAAATCGTGAAAATGAAATATGATGTATATTTTAACAAGACTTATTAGTATGCGTTGGTTTTAAATCCAAGCATTTTATTATGTACACACAGTAAAATTGATCCAGATACGACATAATCATAATTATGAGTACGAAAGTACTGCTTATTTCTTAAGAAATTTCTTCCAGCAGACCTGCGAAAGGAGAAATGAGAAAGAAATGAAGAAACAGTGTGTGAGAACAACAAGAGAAACATAAATATGCGAAGTCTTAAAGTAAAATATGGAATTAAACCCACACGTATAACGTAATAAATTGTATACTTACATATATAAATATATAAAAATACATACATACTATAGGTATATAAATACAGTTGAGAGGAAATTCTTTTACTCGCTATTTAAATTGAGAAACAGTTTTTAAATCACGAATGCTAGGCGGAAGTGAGTTCCTTGACTGTCATTAGAATGCTGAAGATTTCAATTAAAAGCCAAATAATCTAAAATGCGATTGGTCGACATTCAAGTAATCTATTATTATACCTTGCAAATTATTTTTAAATGTACGGAAGTGTGAAACGACTTGGCAATTTTTTATTTAACATAAATTCATGGCTCAGGTTAAAATCAGAACTATAAAATTACGTATCTCGATTAGAGATAATTATTTTATAAAAAAAAAACAAATCTGTTTATTGGTGTCCGGGAAATCGCAGCTAGCTCATTTGGCTAAGCTTACTAGGCTAGGGGCGGGCGTCCATTATTTTTAGCAACTTTTTAACCCGCTGGTGATACGTGGTATTTTATTTGGAAAAAATAAATACACGTATATAACACTACACCCCCCACCCCCTTGGTTATATTTCGTGAATTTTTCCCCCAACCTCCCCCTTTCGAGCTTCACGCGATTTATGGACGACCCCCTAGTAGAACAATCCTAGTCGACATAGAAGAAATTCATAAATAGACAAAGCCGTAGTGCGTCTAAATAATTGTGTTATCTAAACACGTGTAGGTTCTATTCACTTTTACTATCATCTTCATAAATTCATACAGCGTAGGTAATTACGTAGTGGTTCACTGTGTCATCGTCACCCGTTCAGTTCACTGATCTTTATTATTTGTGAGAGATCTGGGTTGTGATTGTTATACAGGGTGTTCGGCAGACGGTTGAACATACGAAAATGGCGGATCAGTGGGGCCGTCTGCTACGTGTTTGGGCCCAATAACAGGATCCAGGCCACACGGATTTTTTTAATGATTTTTTTTTTAATTTAAACGAAATTCTTCGTTGCTCAAACTTCAAACGTCAATAATTTCATTTAAAAATAACAAAACTGGCAACAGTTATTTTATTTTTTTCTAGAATAAGTGTAGAATCTAACATGTAAAAAAAATAGGTTCGTATATTAATTAATTTCACTTTTCGCAATCCTTTCGGTGAAAAAAGTCCCAGGCAGTTAAAATTGGCGAATTGTTCTAGTTGTTTTAAAAGAAATTGTGCATATTGCATACCGTTAGATCGAGCATGAACCAAAGATGTTTTCCTAAAATTAGAACTGCTCTATCACTGTTAGTTTTATTTTAACGCAGTTCAAAGAAAATTTTCTGTATTTATTTTTGTTTTTTTTGTAGTTTAAGAGCTCGTATTTAATTTTCTAGCAATCATCTGCGTCAAATACTACAAATACTTTATAAGATTCTACAGTTACTTTAAATGAAAATAAAAATAAAATGTTGCCAGTTTTGTTATTTTTAAATGAAATGATTGTCATTTGAAGTTTGAGCAACGACAAATTCGAAAAAAAAAAAAAAACACTAAAAAATATCTTTGTGGTCTGGGTCTTGTTATTGGGCCTAAACACGTAGCAGACGGCCCCGCAGATCCGCCATTTTCGTATGTTCAATCGTCTGCCGAACACCCTGTATATGTATAATCTACGTTTATTTTTTACAAAAAAAAAAACTACCGACTTCCAAAAAAAACACTACTTACGTGAAAAATAGGTTTCATTTCGGAAGTCGGTGTCTTTGGTTTTGAATTTGTGTTTTTTGCCATCGACTTCCGAAATTAAAGTTATTTTTCACTTTGTAGTGTTTTTTTTGTAAAATGTTTTTATTTTTCTCAACCATACCACCAACCCATATACTAATAAATCTTCTTAAAATATACATCAGATTTTTACGATTCGGTTTATAATGCGGTATTCGCTAAAAAAACCTACGTTTAAAATGAGCCCTCCACGACGGCTCGCGGCATTCCATATGCGACTAGGTGAACCCTCCAGGAGGGCTCCCGGAACTGAAGGTGTTAACGTGCTTTCCGAGGCACTTTCGCACAATCCGTCGATTATTTTCTTTGATTCTAGTTAGCTACCTATTCGTTGATTTTATATCCTACAACCTAACCCTATCAACATTTTACAATAGGTAGCTGTACCTAGAAACTGTAGGTGTAGAAATAACTCTTGTCTGACTTCGTGTCTGAAGGACGCAAAGCGATCGATACAGTGTTAGGTAGGGTAAGTACCTAAGTAAGTCAATGGTCAAAAAGAAAGTGGAGCTTGTTGACCGAAGGGGTGCGTGTGAAAAAAAATAGTTTCTTAACGAGCAGTTCAATAAAACTGTAGTCTTTAAACTGGCTTACTCAGCAATTTCAGAAATGAAAACGCAAAATTTCACTTTCACACGTAGGCGCTATCTTCATCAAAAATAGAATTTAAATCGCTTTATCAATGACACGAATGAGTCGCGGAATTCGCATTAACCTTGGCAGAGGCAAACGCGGTAGATAAATCAATAAACTCACTAAGAATGACTTGCACGGCAAATGACAAGTAATTAGTAATTTTGTTTTCCCCGACTGTAATAAATGTTGTGCAATAAGGTAACTGCGTAAGATTATACAATTTTATCTTAATTTTGCCGGGCACAAGCTCTCTCTAGTGTGTGAAGAATCGAATAGGGATGATGCCTGGGTAAAAAAAATGAAATTCTAATTAGTCCGTCAGTCAGATAATAAAAAAATATTGGACACGTATTTTTTGCTTTATCATATTAATAAAATATACTTAGATAAAACGCATTTTAAGTTGGGGAGTGGGGGTCGCTACGTCACTAGTATGTACAAAATCTACATACTCGTGACGTCATGGCACATTTTACCTCAATGTATCGCCGTAATCTTTAGATTACGTAAAAAAAGAAAAAATACGTGTCCAATATTTTTTATAGTTTTAAAGACGGACAAAAAAAAATTTTTAGTAATCATCCCTATTGTTGAAGATAGAACCCAGCTATCTAATTACGCAACACATTTTCGTTAACGATTACGACTAATCTGTTTAATTTCGACAGTTGAACAACATTCATTGCGTTATTTACATTGTAGAGCAGATTTTTTTTTCCAACTTAAGATGCAATCGATTAGCAATCTGTTTCAAAACGATTCAGATTCTGATTGATCGTGTATTACGCAATTAGGTAATAAGACCCGAGTTGCTCGTCATTTGCAAAATTAGTATCGCAGACTGTCATAGCATAGCTATTTATATCTGCCTAATGACTATGATTAGGTACGTATATGTGTAGAGATTTGACATATACGTAAGTTTTTTTTTTTTTGATTGCGTCGATTAGAAGACGTACATAACGAACATAAACATTCCTTCGATATGTAGATTGTCAGAAATGTACTAACCTAAAATGTATTATAGGTCGTAAAAACCATCCTTCTGTATTATGTTACGTTTTACTACTACGCTCGTGTAAATGTAGCACTAAAATTAAAAGTAAATAAGAGATTAGGAAATTATAATTTGACATGCTTGCTTAGCCTTAGGAATGAGTCATGTAGAACCCTTTTCTTTTAGATCACGGATCGACCGACCAGTTCTCTTGAAAAGGTCACATTATCGGGCCCTTATCGAATAAACTCGGAATGTAGATAAAGAATGGACAACTCCATCGTTTCCTGAAGAACTGCTGTCTCACCGTCCTTATCATGGCAGCTGAATTTCATCCTACACGTTACTCTGACAAAGTCAGTGTTCATAATTCCTCACTTCCTTCCGTTATCATTTAGTAAACGTTAGACAGGGTCAAAGATAAACTTAAATGCCAAGGAATTACTACGTCACGTGATTAATTTATAGTAATTAAGTAAATGACAATCAATTCACTTGTCTCACAGAATAGATAATAGAACAGCTTGTCTTGTTGATGAAAGCAAAAAGAGTATGTAAGGGTCGTAACAGGGGGCGCTCTGTAGTTTCTGTCTATCCCCATCGGAACAAGGCGCGTGTTTATGTCCGTGCGTATGTAATCAGTCTTGTCATTGAACCTACATTTCAAAATTGTGTCCCTTAATAGTTGCGCCTAATTTGTTGATAGCGAGAGCCAAGGTTAGCGGCCCCGGCGCGTGCGCAAGGCCAAGGCACCTCGCGTCACTCGCGTGTTCACACAAACTAGAGAGACGTTATTTATAAAATATAACACGCACGTGCGTTTGAGAAATTATGCGAAAATGAAACAAAACGTGATTTAGTTACTTACACGTGTCTAAGAAAACTGAAACGCCTTCGCTAAATATTATTGTTATGCTATCAAATGGGTGTTGAGCTATATAAACACTGCATCAAGCTACTCCAATGGGAGAATTAAACTGTTTCTCCTTTAGTACTGTTAGTGCTGGTGGCGCCATCTATGCAACTTGTTCCCCGTTGGTACTATATCACATTCGAGGCTCCTCTTCCATAAATTATTTCTTATACCTGTTTATAATCCCCCACGATAAATATTACGTGGTCGTAGGTAACAATAAAGCTTAGAAAGATAAATAAATAATATCTATCAATAAAGATGAAGATGATAAATGTAAGAGCATTATGAAGTTTTAAAATGATGACAATGATCTTTTCGTTTTCAGGGGCGACCACACAGAGGTGATCGAGTTGGACTTTGATCCAAAAACAGTGACCTATGAAGATCTCCTGGATATGTTCTGGGCGAACCACGAGTATGGATTAACTACAAAGCTAAAGAGACAGGTAATTTTTAAAACCTCTTACTGAAATGATGAACAGAAAAGAGAACTCGTCTAACAAGCTTAAGGCGAAATTAAACAATGAAACTGAACGCGATCAGCACATCAAAACCGCGATCAATGACTGTCAGTGTCCACAATGTGGAATATTAACACTGACAGTTCCTGAACTCGGTTTAACTAGATGTGCTGAGTTCGTTCAATTTCATTGATGAAATTCGTCAAAACAAACTCTGGGGTCGTTTAACACACTTCAGCACTCGAATCGGTTTGACAAATGCAGGATAACATTAGTAGGAATTCGCGAAAATTGGCCCATTATCAGAATCTGAACCCTAAAAATGTTACGAATTAATGAAAAAATTGTGGACGTGATTCTGCGAAGATGGGACGATGGGAACATTCTCCGACTCATCTATTTTTGGATGTCGCGTGATTAGATAACTTAAATAACCAAAACAAAGAAAATCTTTGGCGTTACGTTGGACATAAGTACCTACGTACAGTGTGACATAAAGCTGTCAGAAATAGTTATTGTTGAAGTAAACAATAACATGAGCCAATGGTGTAGGAGTACCATTTTATTATTATCTACACGTGAGAAGACAAACCGTCTGTGGCCAAAATCGTTAAAATTAGTCAAATGACGTGTCAACTGATTTATGAATTGACTACGTTTTCAGTGTCCTTGTAGAATTTAACAAAAGAACCTTATCGTAAAACGTTTCTAATATTGTAACCGAAATAACTGAATGTTCAAATTTGCTTATCTTAAAAAAAAAATGGGTAGTCTTATTTACTGCAATAATTTATACCAGGAGGTATAAATTATTGCAGTAAATAAGACTACCCATTTTTTCAGACAATGACAAACAAAAATAAAAAATGTGACTCTTTTTCAAAAATTACGAATAAATCTACCAATCGAAAGTATGAAGCATATATGTAGAATATAAAACGGGCCAAGTGCGTGTCAGACCATTCACAATGAAGCATTGCTTTGTCATTGTCACTGTCACTGAGTCACTGTCCCACTGTCACTGTCACTTGACTTCTCTTGACAAACACTCCATACAAACATGTCTGTTAATATTTTTTTCTACCACCTAGACTTGAAATTAGATGTTTCCTTAAAAAAAATTGTACACACGGAAAGGGACTATGTTTGAATACCTACATTTTAACATACTCCCTTGTCCATACCCTACACGTTAAATGGAAAAAATAAATGTTTAAAATTAATGCAAAGTTAGCCTAAAATTCGGCGTAAATTCCCCGGGCTAACATACATAGAGGAACTTCCAGTTTCAGCTTTTATAAAATAACGAAGGTCTGATCGTCGCAGGCTCTTGCTCTAACACGTACCTATTTCATGCTGCGGCAAATCGCATAATCCAGAGGCGCAGACATTCAAACTTTATACATATAAAGGTACATTACCTATAAATAACCGGATAAGCATCCTACAGTACTTCAATTTAACGTTTCTCGATCCTTGAATTAATTTAATGTTATTTGTTATACAGTACCAGTCCCTGATCTTATACCACGACGAGGAACATCGCTTGGCAGCAGAGGCGTCCTACAAACGGACGCAGGAGCGCTCCAAAGATAAGCTGCGCACTGAGATCGCGCCCGCCGGTCCTTTCTACCCCGCTGAGGAGTAAGTACTACATGTTATGCAATGTTATTTATAGTATACTGCACCTTGAGGAGTAGCGGAGGCGTCCTACAAACAGACGCAGGAGCGCTCCAAAGATAAGCTGCGCACTGAGATCGCGCCCGGCGGTCCTTTCTACCCCGCTGGGGAGTAAGTACTACATGTTATGCAATGTTATTTATACTGCACCTTGGGGAGCAGCGGAGGCGTCCTACAAACAGATGCGGGAGCGTTGCAACGATCAGCGGCGCACTGAGATCGAGCCCGCCGGGCTTTCTACCCCGCTGCAGAGTATGTACTTATTTATACAATCATGCATACACATACGTTAACTTACGCCTTTTCTCATCGGGGTAGGTACAAACTATAGAACGCCACCTGGCACGATACTTGCATATCAACCCCTTATCCCTCGTTTACATTCGATCGCACGCCGGTTGCGAGTACTATACACCTAAATCACATATTATGTACCATGAGGAGCAGTGCTTAGCAGCGAAGGCGGCCACCAAACACATGCAGGAGCTAAACTACGAACCGTAGGTACTTTCCTACGTACATATGAGAGCAAACACTATTTTGAAAAAATGTTCTACTAAGAACAGTCATCCAGACCACACAATAAAAGGGCATTTGATTAAAGACATAGGTACCTAAACGAATGTTTTGTTTTTTAATGATGTCTTTATGATTTCATGTTTCACGTGAGATGTACGACGTTAACGAAACACGTTTCGTGGAAATCATAAAATATTCAACGTTGTAATAACAAAATCTATTTTCTTCAACTTTTTACCTACAAAGATTAACATAAATAGTTTGAATGAGTGACCTACCTACGAACTACAAAGTTGCCATTCATACAAATGTTAATGGGAATCCGCGACATGCATCGCACGATAGTAAACACATAATAAAAAATTACCTTGCTGACGCTTGCGACCAGCAACAACCTTAGAATATTTAACGTACGTCTAGCAATGTTGAATACATAAATAACCGTCGATTATTGCAATAATCAGGCCATGGTCCACTCCTTGTTAACGTCCCATGTGTGCATCGGGACTAATTTCAATTCCGCACATCGATTTTCCTATTAATAAAAGCAATCAAGATTGATATTATTGGCTATTCTAAAAATAGACGGCCTTCGCCTTTGAGGTCACGATAATTGGGTTCAGTTCGAAATGTGTAAAGCCCAGAAAGTGTTTCGAATAAACACATCACGAATAGGTATATCGATTGTATCTCAATAAATTGTTTTTAAATAACGTAGTCGACCATAACTTCTATGAGATCGCACCCCTCAAAATCGGATAGTGTTGGTCGAGTTAACGCCCATCTTCCAAATAACACTCTTCAAATATTATAAGTCTACCGGTCTAAGAGCCGACTTCCGGCGTCACACCGTAGGCGCGGGCCTGCGGACGGTGAGCAATGGGCAGCTCGCCGTCCGATAACCACCAGGCCCGTGTTGACGGCGCGTTGTGTTCCACGCGCGCCTCAAAGAGATGTCAGCACCAACCGACGGGGTCGAAAGACCAATGCCTGCTGGGGTTGCGGGTTTGTCTGAAAGGGATATCGCGGCCCCGGCACACAGGCAACGGAAGGAACACGGGTGGGTTTTAGTCAGTAAAAGTCTGACACACCCTCTCGCTCTGCCCAGAGCGGGAGAAGTCATTTGATGATTTCCCATCCTGAAAAAAAAAAAAAAAAACCGGTCTACAGGGTGACATGGGACATCGAAGGTTTAAAAAAAGTACATATTACAGTTAGCATTGTCTGAAAAAAATCATTTGGTTGAAGTAGATATATCTACTCGACTATTTAGGTCCTAGGTTTAGACAAATAATAATATGTTCTGTTCCTATTCCTATAGTTTAGAACACGGAAGATATTTGCAATTTGCTACAGGCCTAACGCTTGCTTAATCCGGCACTGGCACGCGTCAAACCGATCTTTTGATCACTTAATTACACTGTAAGAAAATCAATAAATCGATTCTCGTGATTTGATCGGTCTAATGTACTTGAATATTGGCTCGATTGATATGATCTCAAGGTCAAACACCTCAGTTTACTTACAATTTAATGTGCACTATACAGGGGTGGGGTGTCAGGGACATCGACGCAAAAACTGATACCATGGATTCGGTACATGATTCTGAACCCTCCTGTGTTGAAATTTTTCGTCGGTTAAGTATTTGAAATGTATAAATATTGATCAAATTCTATACATTTATACGAGCGACTTTTTGTAGTATTTTGGCCAACGAAATAATCGGGTATCGATTGTTTGACGTGGATTGTTTTTGTGACATCAAGTAAATTCAATATACCACATCTTAATAAGTTTCACTCAAAAAATTACGCTCAGGCGGATGTGGATATGCGGGGCCCGTAGCAATTGCTACTCTTGCTACGTGGTTAATCCGGCACTGACACGTGCTGATATTTCTCTACTGATTTATCACCCAGAACGAAGCCTTTCCTTTTCTTTGATTAGGTAACCAAACTGTCAAAGTTGAGACACGAAACATCAAAGTAATCCTATGTTTGGCGCTAAACTTTCTCACTCAAGAAGATAAGAATTTTGCCTATATTTTTATGGTCTCCAGTTTTTTTGTGGCCGAAAAATGTTTATAGCCTTGTAAGTCTACTTGCCTTATAATGATTACCGATTGATACTTCACTGTGTCTAGATACTTAATATATTGGTATCAATTATTATTATTCTCATTATATCAGCGATTTTCCTTTTCTAGTTTACAATCTAGAGGGTGGCAGCGGTCTAGAGGGTTGTGATATCCCCCAATTTATATTATCTTTCACTATGTAGCTGTAGCCCGCGAGTTCGTCTGCGTCGTCTTGAACACCGAACTAAACTAACTAAACTATCACAAAAATTCCTTACCTACTTTTAGCTATGAGAATCTTAAAGCTATTCTTGTACCATAAAGGAGGTCGAAATTTTTCGATGCGATGCGAATGCGCATAATTTTTGAGATATAAGCAAAAGAAAAAAAGATACAGTACTCTTTTTGCGCCTGGTTGGTATGAATTTTAGTTCATGACAACACATTTTATTCCGCACCTTTTTAATCGTGATTAATAATAGTCAGATTTAGTTAGACAATCAAAGTTTTTGCTAAAAGTCAAATTCAGAATAGAAAAATTGCTATTTTCACAAAATTAATAACTCAGTGCCATCTTAGTGCTGTCAAAGTAAAATATAGTTAAGTTGTGTCACTTTAGTCTATTTCAGAATAGGAAGTCGTCGTTGGACAGAAATAAACAAAATTTTGGTGATTTTTAGTCTAGATTAGAGGCATTTGTGACAAGAGAATCGGCGCCTATGTCCTTCTCCAGGTCAAGTTGTACCCATGTGCCAAATTTCATCCAAATCTGTTCAGCCGTTTAAGCGTGAAAGCGTAACAAACAAACAAACTCACTTTCGCATTTAAAATATTAATTAGGATTATTACCATTGTAATTGCTTGTCTAACCAATCTTTTTTTTGCTCCACAGCTACCACCAGAAATACAGACTGCAAGGGCACAAAGATCTCTGCCGTAGCCTAGGCTTGGACTCCTCAAAGCTCCAGACTTCGCACTTAGCAGCTAGACTAAACGGCTACCTAATTGGAATGGGAGGCAGAGCACAGTTTGAGCAAGAAGTCCAGGCTCTAGGATTATGTGAGAAGCAAGCCGAGTATGTACGGCGAGAGCTTGAGCGAAACGAGGGTGGCGGTCTGGCCTGCTAGCTGCATTCACAGGGTTATTTTCGAAAAAAATAATGTCAAGGGAGTTTAACGCCTGGTTCCCATGACAAAGCATGCTTACTCGCGCTTCCGAAGAGTGCACCTAGATATTCTTAATTCAAAGACACTCTACACCCATAGAACATGCACAAGCGGCATCGTGCGTCAGAATTTTTGTCATGGGAACTAGGTCTACAGATACTGCCATCCACGAAGACGCGCCCCACTCTTCTTCCTAAACGCGATTACTGTATTGTACGCGTGAGGCGCGTCTTCGTGGATCACACTATCTACAATAGGTGTCTCAAAAAACATTTTGATAGGTCGCCACAACGTGCCGATTCCAACTTTTGGTTCCATACGCTGGTCGTAAATACGTCGCTATCACGTTGACACAACCGAGAATGGCCCATTTTATACGAATCAGTGTCGTAATAGTGGCACGTAGCAGTCGTATAAATCACTATATGGTTGTGTAGTGGTCGTATAGATGTCAACAGATCCACTTTTCGTCGAGTTATGTTTATTACCGCTGCTTTACGGCATTTTATCGAATAAAGTGATTATATAAATGTGGTGAATTGTAACTATAAAACCGGACAATTTTATATTCCTTGAAATGTGACTTCATGAGATACATATGAGTATTTGCCAACCACATTAAATTTAAGACATCCATGTTTTGCGTTTAAATTACATACTCCTAAAAAATCTGTTGCTTTAATTCTCTGTCGTTAAGTAAATTTTAAATTATTGCGGTAAAGCTCTAGTAATTCATCAATAAACGGTTGTAAGAATAAGTTTAAATCTACCGGTTTACTTGTGCCGTGATACACACCCACGACCAATGGTGGAATGTTGGAGTATTCATGAATGTTGCATATTGGCCATACTTGGTTCATGTTTGGAACTTTTGAATAATGGTAAGCGGTCAATATTTAGATTAAGAGATATGTACTTTGGTACATCGTCTAAATGAAATAAAATCATTTTCAGCATAGCAATAAGGCCATTATGCCAATAATGACCAGAATCAACAGGAAATGGATATATTTGTTTTTAAACAATTTAAAAGTGTCCACTAACGATCTTTTGGAACTGAACAGGGAATTCTTTTGTTCAGAATTTTGTTTAGCTCTCTCAGTACGTCTTGTGTAATATTGAAATAAATTGCCCATTTTTTTACACTATCACGAAGTATCATTTTTACCGGCTTCACTTGCGCTTTTATCGGAACTATCACTAACACATCATTTATCAAATATTTCACCTACTTCGTCTTCATCTGACTTTTCTCGTTTTAGAACCACTAGACCTACTTTCTACGCTTCGAGCAACATCATATTATTTAGATCCACTCTGCACCGAACTCAATTCTTTTGAGTTCAAAATTAAATTATGTGCGGAACCAACTCCTGTTAGATTACAGTGATAGAAAATAATGGCTGTGGGTGTATATTACTAAATTTGTATACACTAATAGGACATCCAGTCATTGAATAGTAATAAGGATGCAATTTATCACTCTTACATGATCCGCACGTAAAAGTAGTTCTCGCGACACTAATATGATTGACTTAAAATCGTATAAGAGCGCAGTTTATCACTATTATTCGACCATCACGTAAAAGTAGTTCTCGCGACTATTACGATTAATGTCGATAAAAAAGTCGTTTAGACGTTTCTAAGACGACAGCACTGGTTATATTACTGAGAGTTGTGTAATAGTCATATAAAACAGTCGTATACAAGATTATACGACTACAAGTTGTATAAAGATAAGAGGCACTAAGTCGTATTACATGCTTAAATACTTCAATACGATGTTTATAGCATTTTGAGTCGCGTAACTTTTACTTATGCGACTGAAATGCTTATTGTGACATAGCGGTAACCTTAATAGTTCACCATAATAGCGGTAACCTTAACATGTATTAGTCGTAGTAGTAACAAACATTCAGTACCGTAATTTATAAAGACTTTCGGTCCCTGGCTGAAACACTGATGTTGGAAATGTTTTAGCACATATAATTGTTAGGAAATTTAGTATAGATTTATTTTTCTTTAAGCTGCAGGCGGCTGCGCTCCCGGATGCTTCTTATAGAAATAATAAACGTAAAAAGGGTTTTAAACTTGATCTATCTATAGGTACTCAATCACTCCTTTAAGGGAAAAAAAACAAAAAAAAAATATGATCCCGCTGTTGTTCATTATATTTAGTCCGTCAGTAATATAATAAAAAAATATTAGACATGTATTATATATTATTAAAAAAATACCTAGATAAAACGCATTAAAGTTGGGATTGGGGGCTCGCCACGTCACAACTCAATATAAAATCTACCAAGGCATGACGTCCTGCCACATTTTAACTCAATGTGTAGCCTTATCGTCTCTTTTGAATACTTAAAATATAAAAAATACGCTTCCAATATTTTTTAATAATCTACATGGCGGATAAAAAAAAATGTTTATCGTCATCTCTATTGTTATTTTTTTATTATGTTGACAAAAAGCTCAAAGTAGCCATCCTGGTATGAATAACAACAGTACAGCATTTTGAACATAGTGTATAATTCTTTAGTTTTAGTTCTAAGATTTTTTATTAAGCAACAATGTAACAACAAATGTAATAGAATATTTTATCCCATTATTATCATTATGTATTGGCCATAAAATTAATTGTATATTATTATATCCTTGGACCTCACTTTCATACATAGTTCAGTATTAAGTTGTTTTATTGTGAAAATAAATAATAAATTTTATCTCATGAATGATACACCTATGTATCTCGTATTGTTATGTGTAGTGATATTAAGATTATAAATGTATTTTCCCACTTTTGAAAGTTTTAATTTATCCTAAAAGTTCTATGAAGACACGTCAAACAATCCTAAAAAAAAAAACGTTTAGAACAGGCAGCAACACATCGCAAACACCACTTAAATGTATAATAATATAATAGAATATAATCTTTTTATCCAAATAAAATTTAATGTGTATGTAGGTACCTACTTGATACGGTATACTTACCCACATTTTATGAGGTACAATTTTTTTTTATTCATGCACACAAGTAAATAAAAACGCTTTTAATATATAATATTTGGCATCATGTATTTTTGCTGTAGGTAGTACGTAAACATAAAAATAGAACCTTGGAAAAATCCATATAGTACCACTAGCGCCATCTAGTATCAATTTCAATAAAGAACTTATTAGTGATCAATGGTGCCGATTCTCTAGTACACCGAACTAAACTAACTAAACTATCACTAAAATTCTTTACTTTTGGCTATGAGAATCTTAGACTATTCTGCAAATAAAATTCTCTTAACTAAAAAATAATTTTGACACAACTGAAATAGAATTGATGACACGGTTGGCGCAGTGGCTGAGCGATCGACTGCTGCGTAACGTGTCGCGGGTTCGATCCCCGCACGGAACAAATATTTGTATGATCTGCAAGTAGTTGTTCCGAGTCTGGGTGTTAGTGTATGTGAGTTTCTATGTTTGTAAACGCACCCACGATACAAGAAGAAATTCTTAGTGTGGGGCAAAAAAAAAGAATTTGACAATCGCGAATCCACGTGGTACCCATGGTTTGCCCTAACTGTGATTTTTTTTTAGAGCCGGAGGCACGCAGGGGGTGTCGCCTCGACGTGTTTTATATGGAATTTTTCACTTTTTGTATGGAAAACATGAAAAAATATTACCTACATGTTCAGGTTTTGGGGTCAATGTGTTTTAAAAAGGGGGTCGAAATTTTCATTATTTTTGCGATAGGACGCACCATTTTCGAGATATAAGCAAAAGAAAAAAAAACAGTACTGTTTTTACACGTGAAGTCGAGATGTTGGTGTGAATTAAAGTTCATGACAATTTATTTTACCCCACACCTTTTTAATCGCGATTAAAAATTGTCAGGTTTAGTCTGGTTTGGTATTTTACAATCAAAATTTTAGGTGAAAAATGTCAAATTCAGAATAGCAAAATTGCCATTTTCACTAAACTAAAAACTCGGAAACTAAAATATAGTTAAGTTGTGTCATTTTAGTCTATTTCAGAATGGGAAATCGACGTTTGAGAAGAATAAACTAAATTTTAGTGATTTTTAGTAGGCATTTGTGACAAGAGAATCGGCACCAATGATCTTAGGCAAGTAGTTATTTTAACTGAAATTGCAAGAACAGTTTTAAATATTAACTTAACAAAAAAAGATAACTTTATACCTACCAACCTACTAACAATAAAAAGGAAACAAGTGATTATATAATAAATGCAAAATGCAATTCACATTTTTCCTTAAAAAAAACGCATGTTTTCAGTTCTCATATTAATTGCGTTTGTATTGTTTAACTATTAATGACAATAAGGTTCACTATATCTAACTCAAGATCTCACATGAAATTTCATTATTATTAAATTGTTTTCAATATATTGATCTTGTTTAAAACTATAATAATAATAATAATAATAAATGTTTATTCACAACCCTTATTACAGATGGTCTTCCTTAATCTAAGGTATACATCGCAGTGACTTAAAAAAAAAACAAAAAAAAGGAGATTGGACATTGCAAATTACATTGAGTACTGTAGCTAGGGCTTAAGTTTGGCAAATAAAGTGTTGTAACCCTGACTCCGAAACTAGGCATAACCTGTATCTTCAGAGCCAGTGATTCCTTCTTGGGGTCTTGTCAGCCGTTACAATGCTAAGCAGTTAGGTAAACAATAAAAAATATGCAACAAAGATGTAACAAAAGTAAATGTAAAAGGGTTATCTACTAGGTAACGAAATGAATATAAATGAGAGGTGTATGAAAAAGAGGTGTTGCCATAGGTGTGTGTGAGTGTTCGTGTATGTGTGAGTTTGTGCGTTTGTGAGGGGGTGTATATTTGTGTGAGTGTATGTGGCGGTGTTATGTGAGCTGTAATAGGAGGTAACGTGTTATGAAATGCGGGTGAGTAATTTTTCAGTTTCGTCGTATGTCAAATTTAGCAAGTAATAGGTAACTTTTTTTTTTAGGTTAAATTGATTTAATGTGTGTATTTTTATTGATTTGTTCAAGCTGTTGTATAATTTGGATGCTAAAAAAGAGTATTGGCGTGTCGCGAAGCTTGTATTAATTTGATTATAATTACAAATGGGTTTCCCGCTACGGACTGTTCTATTTTTAATTCTTTTTTTAAACTGCACACTATAACTAAATAACTGTAGATCTTAGTAAATAAACTCAATATTCAACTGTCTGATACAGCAGATTTAATTCAGCTGAGAACCATTTACTAACTGTCACTCAGATCACTGTGATTGACTATTTCACTATTTCCTGTACATCTGCTCAGTAGTAGTCCATCCAATTCATACATGATCTCTTGCCTCTCAGTCTCTGAGAACTGCCTTAGCCTTTTCGCCAATAGCCTCCCATATAAGTCACAGTCATCTTCATCTTTTGGACTTGGTACACTCTGCCTCTTAGAATGTTTTAAAGCCTGATTTAATGTATTGAAAGCATTAGTCATTTCTTTGCTCACTTCTTGTAATTCTAGAGGGAGGTCAGAAGAATACCGCTTTACTAAGCGTAGTTTAGGCTTGATATCTGTCTTCTTTTCTGAGCTGGAGTCTAGGTTGTCTTCATCCTCTTGTTCATCCAGCTCATCAGTGGCTTCTAGTTCTTGTCTGAACGATGTTGATGCCTGAAAACAGTACATAATAGACTTTGAGACACAAAAATGACTTACAAAAAAAACAAAAGAGTATTCATTTAATAATTAGAGGAATAATAAACAATAGTCAATTACTATAAAACTAACTATTTACATTAGGTACGTACTAACTTAAATGACTATCAGAAGAGGGAGTGGGCTGTAATCCGCCACATGGGCCCAGTGCGGATTGATAGATCTCGCATGTCTTAGAATTTTTGATTCTAGGTTCCCTCACAATTTTTTCCTTCACCGTTTTGAGAGCAGTGGTGACGAAATTATTTACACAAAGTAAAGCACCTGCCTGGGTTCAAACCCTCGACTTACAACTCGGTAAGTCAGGGCCTTTACCACTGGGCTTGCTTTTTGTGATTGAAATGAATGTTTTAAATAACTTATTTTATAATAAGGTTATATTATTTAAACTTTAGTTAGAAGGCAAGGCAGACAGAGATGTAAAACACTATGAACTTTTATTCAGCAGATTTCTGAAGACTTTTCCAATATCATTTTATTTTGTCACAACTTTCATGAAATATTGCCATATTCCTTTACTACTTATCCACAGTATCAAACACATTCGATAAAAAAATTTTGTTGCAGAGGACTGCCCAAACTTAAAATGCAAAATTTTATTCTTGTTACTTACATAGCAATCCAATCCTTGTGGCTCATACACATCTTTTAAGAATGACTCTAGTGGCTCATAGAATATCCAGATTGGTTTATAGACTTCATCCTCATTGGCTCTTATAGACTGCAGTATTTTCTTGTAATGTAATCGGAAAGCAGTCATCAGGGTTTCTTTTTTTTTCTTCAGTTCTGCAACCGGTATCTGCATGCCATATTCTAAGCGGTTCCACGCTTCTTGCACCTGTAAGTTTATTTCATTTAGATCATTTCTTTATTGGTGAGTTTGTTATTTTATTAGCCAGTTTATTTAAATGTTCATTTTTCGCGCCAGTGAGATCTAAACTTTGGTTGTTGTGTTCTGCAGACGAAACTATCCTTGCAAGATTTTAAATCTTGGTAAAAAAACTAGAAAAGTAGCAAATTGTTTTCAGGTTAAAAGCAAAGAGAAAAAGACCGGCTTTCCGCCACCTCTTGGAATTTTCTTAATTAAAACTACCTTAGTTCTATCTTTGTAGTGTTCATGTTTTGGATTCCAAATTAATGTTTCTCTTTTATATAAGTCTATGAATTTGAAAGTCTCTTCGTTTGACCACGACATTGTTAATTATTTAGTTGTAAACAATGTTTATATTCTATTAGTTCATTTTCGTCCACGGACCAGTAACAAACTGAATGAATAATGGAATATTGTGTAAATACATCACTCAATCAATGCCCCAACATTTTGCTGAGGTGCGTACAAAAAAAAAACAGTTATTTCCAGATCAAATCCGTATCGAATACATCATAGACGATTACAAGCCAACACATTCCACGACTATCATTAATAGATTTTGATAATTTGTTGCCAATCGTCATCCATTACCGGCAAAATCGGCAATTGTGATTGACTTATGACTATCAATAAAAAAGTACTCTGTGACATACCCCTCAGCCCTCTATCTAGAGATGTGCTAGGAATTAATTACCTGTTAACAAATACCTAGTAACTGCAGCATAACAGATAACCTAGGAACTGAATTCACAGTTCACTGTTACCATTTCACCGTTTACCATACCCTGACGTTTGTTCGTTCATCGTTCATTTATCAGTTATTTTGTCGATGACTGAGAATTCCTCGGTATTTACTTGGGATGGTCGCTCAGTAGTGATAGTGACGATACATGAATGTAAGTATGCGACAAAGAATTAGCAATTCTTTTCCTACTACATTAAAAGTTAGTTAACTAATTACTTATCTGTCTGAAATATTACGAAGTATGTATGAATTATTCTATCTAATCAGTTACCTAAGCAGGAAATTTCCCTGTTAAAAGTAACAGGTAATTTCAGAGCATAGGAACAAGTTACCTGTTAACAGAATTATCCTGTTAAATCCCATCTCTACCTCTATCCCAACCACAGAGCATGTAACTTTAAGAGGCGGAACTTAGAACATTTCAGTTTGAGAGTTTGTGACCTTCTTTAGCCAACCACAATAAAAAAAACATGGCTACCAACATGAAAATTCTGACAATCATGTCCTTGAAGGCAAGAACTGTCATAGATAGGGATGCGCAACGTATAAATGCATTCTATGCAGATAATAGTGAGATTACAAAACTAATTTATCTTGAAAAATCGGTAAAATAAAACACATATTATGATTTGAGTATTTATTCATTTATATAAATGAGCAAGCAATATCGGTATCAGACCAAAATGGCTTCCTTTTTTTATTTATTTGCACCAACGTCACAATTTCTTTTAGCAGACCAGACTCAAATTTTTCCAAGAGATTGGCACTGCGTCTTAGTGATGCCAGGCTGCATTTAGTTTTTTTGTAATTGTTCCATCAACTGATTTTCCCTTGGTGTTCAATCTGTAAAGATAAAAATATAAGCATTTTCTGCATATAAAACACAGGGATCTTTTCTATTTGAAATGAGCAATAGAGGACAAATTAACTCAATCAATTTTGAGAATTTCTTTCTCTGTCCGACTGTCTATTTGTTTGTAACATCATCACATGAGAAAAGCATAATGGATTATAATGAAACTACATACTTCACTAATGGAGACGATTCCCCTTTTTTGTTGAAGTCCTTTTTTCCAAAGTTGTTAGCACATATGTTTCGCTGCTCATGCAGTTTTTCTATTGGTAGATGCACTCGTTCTTAATTACCAACTGCTTTTAGCCAATCTCGACAGCTGGAAGATACAAAATATAAAAGGTTACTTATAACTGACTATGTTTGACTGAGAATTTATTTAGTGTGATTTAAAGTTATGAAAACACCCAATTTACACTATCAGCGTAACTAAATGGAATAGATTATACTAAGAATATGAAACTCAATTTTTTTCATTTTCCTAGTATTTTACATAATGGTGTCACAGGTAGATAATCTATGTATAATCTTAGACTCTCTGACTCATTTAATTTGCAGTAACCTAGTTAGAGTAAATTACATCTAATAATATAAATATTAAGACTCATACACATAGACTCATACAAATAGGATTATAATTACGCAATTAAATATAATTATGATACAAAATATAAATACCAAAGAAGCTACATAACATTTTAAAGTAATATATTTTCATTTAATTCTTCTAAACAAAAAGCGCCTTCATCCTCTCTCCTATTATCATTTAATTAACTTTGCTGTGCCCGACAGGGTCCATGATTGATACAATGTCTAACATACCAACTGTTTTATCTCACATTATGGAATGCAATAAAGTATTGAGTATTGAGTATATTGAGTACCTACATTACAATGTAAATTAGACAAATATTACTGTAGGCACGATGTTTTAAACCATTTCTTCAAGAATCTTCATTGATGGCTCGAGAGTCGTATTACAGAATTTGAGTGATGCTTTTCGTAATTGTAAATTAGCAGTGTTAGTTTCGTAATTATAAATATCAGTGCTCACCGGTTTGGATCCAGTAGAAACTTGGAAAAATGCAACTTATTTACAGTATGCCAGGCCTCTTTGATACCGCAAACTTCACATATTCTGTGAACCTTACCCATGATGGTTCACAAACTGAGAGTCAGTGTCAATTATTCTGATATGTTATATTCTGAAATCTTACAGAAAAGGGAAAAACAAACAGATAAATCACAACACAAACAATAATACACGCGCGAAGGCAGACATGTTTGTGAGCACTTCGTAATGTAATGTTGGTTAGAGAGAGATGTGTCCCTCACTCATGAGGTGCCTCGTTTGAGGTACTCGTGATCGCAAATTGAAAGAGTTACTCGAATTTCAACATTGAACCAACTCACTCGTTCACGCGTCCTCACTTAAAAATTGACATTGACATTATTGACGCGAGTACTCGCGAGTGAGTATTGAGTGCGCTTAGTGAGTGAATGAACCGACTTTCATAATTGTACAGAATTTATAGAATGAGTTCGGCTCGTGAGGTGAATACATCGACGTACGACTCCTCGCCTCAAATGAGAGGTACCTCTTGAGGACCTCGCGAGGTAAAATGAAGTACTCCCTCAACCTCATATAAAAATGATGAGTTACCCATCACTAATATTGGTCATCATGTCATTTTGACGTGTGTTTCTGAATGTTGGCTAAAGACAATCACAAATTCCATACAAAAATATTTTGTTCGGAGTTTCACAGCACTGATCCCAACTATCCTATTGTCTATTTTTTTTTTTATAATTTTTATTCTTGACCATAGATACAAGTCTTTCAGTCGTAAACAGACAGGTTTTAACTTCTTTAATCCTATTGTCTATTAAGATCAGTGATACCAGTTAATGAAGCTCAATATTCCACCAAAGAAGAAAAACTAAATCCCTTAGGTTATCTTTTAGGTTTTCAAGGTATGTGCTAAATGTACACCTAAAGCTGGGAACAAATTATCGGACGCGTCCGTAAGCCGCGGCTGAGAGTCGCGGCTTATTTGTATCTGGATAGTACATTTAGCACTACACTGTGCAAACTATCGGTCGTAAGTCGCGGACGTGCCCTTTACCGTTCGGTATTCCGTTGGTCGCGACTGTCAGTCGCGGCTTACGGACGCGTCCGATAATTTGTTCACAGCTTTAGAGTAAACTCTAAGATGTCCACAGAGCATATGACTTTTACATGTCTTAATAGTCGTTACTGCGCGTTTGCACTGGCGAAACATCGCAACAAAACATGTTGAAATCTCTAGGTACTGTCGACAATTGTATGGAACATTGACAGAAAATAGAGATTCCAACATGTTTTGTTGTGAGTGTTTCGCCAGTGCTGACCCTCGGTTAGGATAATAGTGTTCTGTGCTTAGTAGTGTCGTCTAAATATGATTTTTGCTATTAGCTGTGGTTGAGGAAGGCAAGTTTGATTAGATACTAGATACTTAAGTACTTACTTCTAAACACCTTAAATTATAAATCAAATAGCAAAATATATTTATTTATTTATTTAACAGTTTATGTACACACATTATAAATAGACAAGAAGAAAGGAACAGAAAAAAAACGTACAAAGGTGATGCTTATTTCTAAAGAAATCTCTTCCAGCATACCTGCGATAGGAAAGTAGTTAAAGAGATGTAGACAACGTGTGTAAGATTAGAAGAGAAAATAATATACATAAAATAAAAACACTTAATTATTCGCTAATTTAACTATAAACATACAATTTGAGAATAAACTTACATACATACTTCTAAAATAAATAACCCTAAAATATATATACTTAATTATAATGTAGTATAAAATAATAAATGCAAAATATGCAACTATGACGAAGTGGACAGATAGTGTTCTTTCACTCTTCTTTTAAAAACTGCACCAGTTTGGCAGTCCCTAATGTCATGTAATGTTATGTCATAAATCATATGTATCGCAACTTTCCAACAAAATAATTCGATATTGATGATGGACGTTTTCCAGGATTGTATTTTCTAATGGCTTAGCGGGCAGGGGAGAATGAAAGAAATAATCTTTTTGCGCCGACTTAAGACTCAAGTATTAAAGACAAGGGTAGAAAGAGGAGATCATTCCGTGACTCTACGTATATGATGGATTAGTTTAATATTTATATTTTCACACAAGACATTTTTTTTTTGTGTTTGCGGTGTTTTGTTTACTTGCGCAGAGTATGGCAAATCTCACTGCTATTGTTACACATGAATAAACACAGATAATATATCATAACCATAGACTAAAATAGTAACGTTTCGTTGTTCTCTCCACGGGTTCTCTTTTAGTTTGTTTTGTTCAGAAAATAGATGGCATAAGTAGTACAATCATAGCTGTATAATAGGCGTGTATAACTCTTTACGGAAGCGACTCACTGATCCGGATCATTCCGATCATTGAAGTGTTCCAAAAGATTCGTTCAGTAACAACGTTTCAAACGGATCATTTGAATCTGAATCAATAATTTGACTCTGTGCTCTTTCCGCGCGACCGTCGCTTGCGAGGCGACTGAGAAGCAGTGAGCGAAAGAGAAAGACTGAGACGCTGACTCGCTGAGTTACGTTACTAGTCAGTACTACTGAACAGACTCGCGAGTCGCTAGTGCGCGGGTGACACATAACAATCTATAAAAGTCAGAAAGAGATACCAAATGTGATGTGTATCACTCTTCTATTCTCACAGTCTTTCGTTGTCGTTATCCATTTTTATATCCTTTGAGTCGATGATTCAAATGATCCAAATGAAACATATCAATAATTCGGATCATTTTAGTGATCCAGATGCAAATGTTCCAATCGCAAAAATGATAATGAAAAAACAAAAATGAGGTAAGGCAAACAAGTACCACGTGGCGTCGCTATTGTCAAATTGTGTCTAAATTAAAATTACGAATAAAAAAAAACTATTACAATTTTTTTTTGCAGTATAGTTTAATATTACACACTACTGGTAACACAGACGCGGGCTGTCTAATCGACATTCCGACATTTTGTCGTTTATCGTTATTCTTGTTGAACCCATATGTCGGTCTCGCTCAGTCCCAGTGTACACAGTGATTCTCAAAAGCTGCGTTCCGAGTTACACTATAATCGAGTGCTAACTCCCGTACCGAGTTAATTAACGTGAGCTCGATAACGATGTGCCGTGAATCGTCATATATGACGACATGACATGCGCCATCTTGCGATAAAGACGACCATGCGTTCTACTAATATCACTGTGAGCGCTGTCAAAAATGATAGTTGTGCTGTTTTGTAACATCCTAACTTTATACTAATGTGACATTTCGAAATTGTGGCTACCGTTCGCCACCTAACCAAACAAGAAGAAGAAATTTGTGGTGTATACACAAACAAATTTTGATATGCAAATTGTGGCGTTGAGCGAGCACTGTGAGCGCGTTCACGATAGAGATGTTGTATTAGGGTAATTTTTAGGTAATCCTATTATTGAATATAGGAGATTAGGATACCATACCTATTACTTAGTCAAATATTAGTGAACCGATTCGTTATTAGCTACTCAATTTCATATTGATACCTGCTTAATATTTAGCTGCGTCCGAGTCGCTGTGAGCTTTGGTCACTACAAATATTATAATTTAATATCCGTATTAGCTAATACTAGACAGTGCGACAGAAACAAGTGACCAAATGTTAAAAAACTGTTTTCATTGCTTGCTTACTTGGTAACCAATTCATGCAGCTTTATACGAAGCCCGACGTGTATAACTATGTCTTTACAATACATACATTACGCACGCACTCTATTCATACAATACAATATTTATCTCGCTCACTCACCCGCCTCGAGTCTAGTCATCTCGCTCACTCGTCAGTCGCCGAGACGTCGGCGAGTGAGTGAGATGACCGCGGGCGCGGTTAGCAAATAATAATAGCATAGCGAGCGCGGCGTGCCGCTTCGCTATTATGCGACCGCGTCCCTATTATTTGACTAATACCTGGTAACCTATTACTTTATATTCGCATATCCTAATGTGAATATACATGGCTTGTATTAAAATACCTGTACATACCTATTACGAATATATTAGTCACACCTCTAGTTCACGAGTGTTCCGAATAGTTGACAGCCCTCAGCTGTCATAATCGTGATATCTAAATCGGAACGCAAGTTATTGATATCAGCGCTTTGAGCGATTATTTTTAATTCGGAAAGCGGCCAAATATTTATTTGTGGACAAATTGACATAGACAATTTGTGAGCAAGTTTGTTTGTTACATTTTTTTCTTTGAAGTTTGAACACATTATCAAAATGGTTGGTTGTTCAATTCGGCACTGTAAGAATAGAAGTGTAAAAGGCGGTACAATTATGTTTTTTTCATTTCCTCTAAAAGAATCTGTAGCCAATGAATGGCTGCGCTATTGTGGACCTAAAACAACCACAAAAAATGGTAAATATGTAAAATTACTAATGTATTTAAATTGTAATTGGTATTCATTCTAAATTGCTAATCGCTAATGCCAAATCGCGGTAAGGTTATTACTGTTTTTATAACCTTTACGGACTAATTATAACAAGCGCCCAAGGCGCGCTCAGTACGCCGCGCTTTGGGCGCACGAGCGCTCGTTGAACGCTCGTTAAACAAGATTTCAAAATTTTGTTGTATCTTTTGAACCCTCAACATGCCCAGTTTAACTGTGTTTCTTTTAAATTTATTACTGATGCAGGGAAAACGACGATGCGAGCCGCTTGATGTAATTCGTTACATTTAAATTTATACAATTATATTAAGTGCCCAAAGCGTACTGTTTTATCTAGGGCCTTACGGTTTTCAAAACTTAAAGAATACTGCACAGAGTTGACAGCTTGGCCTGCCAAAGACTATAAGAGTCACATGAGTCTGTCGGTTTTGCATGTAGCATTTCTGGTTGGGCCAATTATTTTATATTTCAGGGAGAGTATGTTCAGAACATTTTTTATCGTCTGACTATTACAAGCCACTGCAGCAGATTCTCTTAAATTACTCACCAAGAAAATTTAGAAAATTAAAGCCAGATGCATTACCTACATTACTGATTGATGATCAAAATACGCCTAGTATGCCGATAGAAGTAAACCGGCCAATTGTAGATACTTCAGGCAACATTAAGTGTATGCCTGAATATAATACAACAGCAGCTAATGACGTTGCGGGCTCTTCAAAGATTGTTGAGAAAAGGTATATGGATATGGATATAGATATACATTGAAATTTTTTAATTTTTTAAATTCTATTTCAGTCATGAAAAATTCAAAGTTTCTGTTGATAATATCTCTTTCCTTTGTATCTGTTCCCTACAGCAGCTAATTATTTTTATTCTTTGTTTCAGTGATGAAAATATAACGATTCCTTTGGCTGAATATAAGCTATTTAAAAGGAGTTGCAAAGAGTATGATGTTTTAAAAAAAAATTTGGGGAAAATTTTTACCCCTGGCCAAATTCGTTGCTTCATGAAGCCTAATAAGCGTCGTGTCAGATGGTCCGCGGAAGATATTGCTGCAGCTATTTCGTTAAGAAGTATAAGTCCAAAGGGCTATCGCCACTTGAGAGTCACCGTAGGGGTTCCTTTGCCGGCTTTATCCACTCTCCGCAATTGGGCGTCTAAGTATGAGATTAAAGAAGGGCTATTAGAAATGTGAATGATGACGTAGACTTGTGTCACCCACGTGACTACTGTGTCTCGGAATGCTATACCTGGGGATGTATATTATTATACCATGATAAATATATTATTATACCATGCTTCCACTCACTCGCTCAATGATAACAACTAACCAAGTTATCCCCAATAGGTTATGGGCCCAGAACGAACGCCCAAGCAGCAAGAATAGAGTTGAAGTCAGTCAGATCGACACAGGATAGCACAGAAAAGACGCTGCACGGCTGCAAGCGCTACATGCTCTTTTCCAAGATTAAAAGATGGAACTAACTTCTCTAGTTGGAAGTTCAGAGTAAAATCAATATTAGAAGAAAGAGGCTTAAGTGATGCGCTAAATGAAGAGAATACAAACGAGGAAGTAAGTGAAAACTGATCAGAAGTGTCATCGTACAATGAGTTTTCGACGAGTTTATTGATATTATCAAAAGTTGCAGTACAGCATTACAGATGCTTACCAAATTGGAAGAAGTCTTTGAGAGGAAAAGCATCTTTAACCAACTTTACCTACGAAAGAAATTATTGTCACTAAAATGTGGTAACAATGAGAAACTAATTGATCACTTCATAACATTTGAAAACGTCATTTCTGACTTGAAACCTTGAGGGACAGGAATAAAAGAAAATGACAAAGTATGTCACCTATTGTTAACTCTACCCGACGAGTACGACACTGTAATAACCACTTAAGAGACTATGAACAATGAGCTAACTATCAACTTCCTAAAATCAAGGATGTTAGATGCCAAACTAAAAGTAAAGGGAGAACAAAGTAGTACATGCGGAGAAGTCTATGCCCATAGCTTCCTCACATGCTATAAGTGCGGCAAAGAGGGCCAAAAGCCATTTCAGTGTACAAGTAATCAAGGTAACTGAGGAAACAACAGAGGCAGACGAAAAGGAAATCAAAGAGGTAGAGGAAGGCATTCACAAAATAAAAGTCAAACCACTAGTTCAGCAAATACTGCAGAACAGCAGGAAAATAAAGACAACAACTCGGTAACATTCTTTACACAAGCATTTTCTATAAAAACAAGTAAATAACATAAAAAGAGAAATAGAATTTGTAATAGACTGAGGAGCGACGTACCACATGATTAATGAGAAATGATATACAGAAAAATTCCAGAAATTAAAATTCAAGTAACTAATGGAAACATCATATCTGCAAAAAGCAAAGGAAAATGAATAGGTATAAGTAAAGCAAATCTGAATATAGACCTAGATTGCCTTAAAGTGGGAAATTTTGCACACAACTTGCTATCAGTACTAAAACTAAATGAGAAAGGATTAAAGGTAACTTTTGAATTAACGAGAATTGTAATTAGCAATAACAAACATGAAATAAAATGTGAAAACAACAGGAAATTGTGAAAAATTAAACTGAACTTGAATCTAGATGCTCTGTTAACATACAAAACTGATGAAAATTTATGGCACAGGAGAATGATGGGTCATTTAAAGTATGGAAGCATGAAAATCGTAAGGATTACCACTATCAAGTGAGCGCTGTTCCATATGTATTCAGGCCAAAGGTACGAGTCAACCATTCAGTCCCACTCCAAAGCTAAGAACAAAGTAAATAGGTGAACTGGTTTATTGTGATCTTGGAGGACCTGTCACACCCTTAAGCAGAAAAGATGAAAGATATTATTTAACTATAATTGATGATTATTCACATTTTTCTCTTAAAATCGAAAGATGAGGCCAAAGGTTATATCATTAATTCCGTAAGAAGAATGGAGAACAATGGGATAAATGTCAGAGGAATTAGAATTGATAGTGGTAAAGAATTTGTAAATGAAGAACTAAAAGCATTTTATAATGAAAATTGAATAAAACACGAAACCACATGTGCCTATACACCCCACCAAAATTCAGTATGTGAAAGAATGAATTGAACATTAGCTGACAAAGTAAGAGCAATGTTATTAGAAACAAACCTACTGAAACAATTATGGCGAGAAGCCATTAGATGTGCAGCATTAATTATAAATAGATCTCCAACAAAGATACTACAAGGCAATACACCAGCCAACATAATGGTATGGATAGAACAAACTTGTGAAAATAAAAGTATTTGGCTCAAAAGCTTGGAGTGTCACCTAAGCCAAGCAAATTAGAACCTAGAGCACTTATGATTATGATTGGATATTGTGGATCAGGATACAGGCTATGGGTTTTAAAGACCCATGAGATAGAAGAATCTAGAGATGTAAGGTGTGATGAGTTAGATTATAAGTATGATGAAAGTCAATGGAATAAATCCATCACTTATGAAAACGAAGAAGAAACAGAAGAACAAGAAATAGAATATTTAGAGTTTGAAAAGGAAAACATTCCAGAATTAACAAGTAAGAAAGACAAAAGTATAGATCAAGAACAAGAGCACGAAAATTCAAAGAATAGAAGATAGAGACTTACTAAGACACCAATAAGATATCAAGGTTATGACATGTCAAATATGGCTTATGCATTAATGCTAGAACATGGAAAATAAGTGAATTACCGAAAGATAGACATAAAATGGGAACTCTGTACAAAGGCAGATAATACAAAGAAAGGTTGAATAGTAGCAAAAGGATTTCAAGAAGAATCAACTCAAAATATTTATGCACCAGTTGCTAGAATGACAATTATAAGGCTATTTCTGAACAAAGCTGTACAAGAAGATCTTTATACAACAAATGGACAGACCAACAGCATTCCTAAATGGTGAATTAAATTCTGATGTATACATAAAATATCCAGAAGGGCTAGGAAAAGAAAAAGAAAAAGTTTAGAAACTAAGAAAAGAACTATATGGTCTCAAGGAAGCACAAAGATGTTGGAATAAAAACTTAACAATTTTCTCATAAAGAAGGGATTCAGCCGTTCACAACGAGATTTCTGTCTATATACTGGAAGTAATGTTTACATTCTTATATTTGTTGATGACATTCTAATTATTGGAGAAGGACAGAAAATAATAGAAAACTTGAAATTAGAATTTAAAGCCCAAGATAGGGGCAACATCTGTAAATTCCTAGGAATGGAAATTAAGAGATTTGACAAAGGAATAGAAAGTTAAACAGACACAAATCATTGATAAAATTTTATTAAAGTTTAACATGCAAGATAGCAAAGGCATAAATACACGAATGGAAATTGGTTTACACATAGATCCAGAAGAAGACATTTTAATCAAGATTCCTTATAAAGAACTTGTAGGCTCGCTGATGTATCTCGCTACAATTAGGAAACCTGACATAGCATATGCAATAGGATTCTTGAGCAGATAACGACCAAAACCGTCAATCTGGAAAGCCGTGAATCTTGAGAGAAAACAAGAAACTAATAAAAATTATTTATAGGCATTTTCAGATGCTGACTGGGCAAGTAAGAATATTGATAGAAAGAGTGTGAGCGGAGTTGCAATATTCCATCAGGGCAATTTGATTAGTTGGACTTCGAAGAATCAGACTTCAGTCGTGTTGTCCACAGCCGAAGCAGAACATGTTGCTGCCGCATTCGCTGTAAGTGAAATAATTTTCATATTAGGAGTATTACAGGACTTGTTTTGTGAAAATATAAATTGCACATTGTTTGGTGATAGTCAAAGCACTCTAAAGATGATTGAAAGTTATGATAATAGCAAGAGATCTAAAAATATAGATATTAAAGTACATTTTAATAAATATATTGTAAGCAAAGGTTTAATTATGTTCAAATATGCTCTCATGTGTCAACTAATGAAAACAAAGCTGTTACTTACTTACTAAGTCACTGTTCAAGGATAAACACAATTATTTTTGTAATTCTCTCGGTTTATTGTGTTAAGTGAGTGATACATGAGTTTAATTACTTTATATTACTTCAACTGAATGAAACGAAATTTAAATCTTATATTAAACGCGCACTATGCAGCTAAGTATATTATAAATTGGGGGGTTATATCGCTGATAAATATGCTTGGCTCAACGCTGGTCCTGCTCCACAAGGTCGCATAATCTAATTGATTAGCATTTGAAAATACTGTTGGAGCTGCTGACGATTTTAAAAACTATCTTTGCATTGTATAAATTCAGCCTCTTAGCATTGTATAATTGCATAGCACATGTGTGAGTACTATGTACTGACTATAAAGCTACCATTTAGGTACTGGGTATGTCTTTCATTGACTTGAATGTGCCTTGGCGGCTGAGAGTATGTCATGCTCACTCTCATGTCTCGCTGACGGTGGTGCGTGTGTTGGATCATTTAGCTCCCTTCAAAATGGTTGAGCTGAATGGTGCTAATCCATCCGTCATGTTCGTGAACCGGCGCCGTCAGTAGGGACTGGTCATCTTTTAGCTACGACGGCTTATTTTAATTTAATTAATTTTGGAATTGTAATTTTTTTTTTTTTGAGGATGGGATGTTATCAAATAACTTCTCCCCCGCTCTGGGCGGAGCGGGAGGGCGTGTCAGACTTTTACTGACTAAAACCCACCCGTGTTTTTTCCGTTGCCAGTGTGCCGGCGGGCCGCGATATCCCTTTCGGACAAACTCTCAACCCTGGCAGGCATTGGCCCTAACGGACCCCGTCAGTTGGTGCTGACATCTATTTGAGGCGCGCGTGGAACACAACGGACCGTCGACCCGGGCCTGGTCCTTATCGGACGGCGAGCTACCCATTGCTCACCGTCCGCAAGCCTGCGCCTACGGTGGCTGGAAGTCGGCTTGCGATTCCCGACGCCCGGGGCGTCTCCTGCGGCGACTAGGGGCGCGAGGGTACGAATTTTGCCTTTCCCTCATGCGTTCCGCCTCCTTTTTCGCGAGCATTACTGCTGCGGTGAGGACCTGCGTGAGGCGGAAGGTGAGGACGCCGTGGCGCCTCTCAAGCCACTCCTCAAAGAGGAGACTTATCGCCACAATTGTGGCGTGCCCAGCGCGGGGTTGCGACAATCGCACTCTCTATGCCACCACGAGATCCTGCCGGAGCTCTGTCCGCTGTGCCGTGATTTCTCGCGAGTTACGCTGCGGCGTTTCGCCTCCTCGCGCCACTCCCAAATGTGCGCGAGGACTTTCGCCTCCAGATCCCATGGCGGTAGTCCGGCAAGGAGGCAGCCTCACGGGAGACAGTGCAGTATCCTCGGACCAGCCTAATGGCCATGACCCTTTGGGACGTGTTCAATCGGCGTGCTAGTCGCAGCCTTAAAGAACGCGCCCACACCTGTGCCCCGTAAAGGGCCATGGACCGCACGACCCCCGCGTAGAGGCTCCGGCGGGAGGCGTTCGGACCTCCTAGATTGGGCAGAAGCCGCGTCAAAGCAGCCCCAGCCCTCTCCAGTTTGGGAGCCAAATGTCGGAAGTGCTCCACGAAGTTTCCGGCTGTCGAGGACGAGTCCCAGGTACTTCATCGTCGACTCGACACCGATGTGAACCCCTCCCGCCGTTATCTGGGAACCCGACAGTGGCGCGTTCCGAGGACCATAAAAACACATGGCCTCGGACTTATGCAAAGCCACCTCGAGCCCCAATTGCCGCAACCCAACGTGTCGCCAGTTCGGCCGCCGCCTCATGCGACCTCCCTTGCGCCAGGACCAGCGTGTCGTCAGCGTAGCAGACTACGCTGACGCCGCTAGGGAGGTCGGCGCGCAGCATCCAGTCGTAGCCGATGTCCCACAGATGCGGCCCCAGGACTGATCCCTGTGGGACACCGCACAACATCTCTCGCCGGTTCCACTCTTCGTGGTGACCGGGGTAGATGACGGCCCTGTCCGTGAAATAGGCCTCGACCACTCGACAGTGGTAGGTGATACCGGAGTGCCTCCCTAAAGCAACTCCAGGGCAGGGTATTGAAGACATTGGTGATGTCAAGAAACACCGCCAAGACGACCCCATCCCGGGCAGCAGCATCCCCCGTCGTGAAGGCTCGCATCATTCTCACATGTATAACTTCAACATGAATGTTTTGTAGTTCCATATCTTGATTTAAAAGAGTGTCCGTGGAGTTTTTTGCCTGTTAATCTCCATAGGTAGGCTTTGGAATGGGCATCTAGCTTCATCTCTCTGACTGGCCGACCCCTTGACAATCCAAAAGTGCCTGTAATTGGTTTATTTGAAATAAATTCTTTGAGTTTATGTTGTTGTGCTATGTTGATTTGAGTACGCTTACAAAGTAATTTAAGTTTTAATTTTGTAAAATATTCAATGTTTCCAATATGTATAAAGTGTGTGGGTATGTGAAATATCATGTTGACATTTGTTTGTTAAATATTTCAAACGAATGTCAAACTGAAATTGTCATTAATGTCAAGTTTCAGTTTAGTGTTGTCAATTTTGTAAAAGTTTTGTTCAATGGTAACAAGTCCAAGTTTAGTAATTTAGTAGTTTTGTTGTATGTCTAGTAGTTCTAATGAAAATAATAAACTTGAACTTGAGCCGGGGTATTGGATATTTATAGTCTATGCTGGATTATGCGGCAACACTACTGCAGAATGTGCTACCAAAGAGTAATGGCGTGTTTCCTAAGTTGTAAAAATAAAATAAATCTGATTTGACTAATGGTGTTTACTTCCACTCACACGCTCAACGATAACAAAATCAAGTTATCCCCAATATTAGTGATAGGTTTGTTTGTTGTACAAGAGAATCGGCACCAATGTTAAGTTTGTTCTTGGGATAAATTCATCCCAACTACGGAACCCTTCATTGTGCGGGGTGCGACACGCACTTGGCCAGTTTACATTTGATGTTTTTAAAAACATTTACTGTCAACAATGTTCGGACGAAGAACGCGAGTTTTAGCAATAGGAAGTAGATTTGTTAACGAGGAGAATAAAATCTAGATTTAAGCATTGAAATACTAAAAACACATAAAGAAGCATTCGCAGCAGCGTGAAAATTGCTAGCTGACTCACACAAATGAAATTATTCCGCTAACTCCAGATATTTTTGTTGTATTGTTATTACTTGTCCTTGAAACAACCGTGCCATGTGCGATTAAAGAATCTATCCTAATAAAACAACGCCCTAAGTATGAAAGTCGACTCCTAGATGGCGTTGTAAAACTGCAGTCTCTCTCTGGCAATTTGTGACTCGCTGATACTGCCATTTGTTGAAAAAATGGAGGCAGATAGGCTAGAGGTGTCATTTCTTTGTATAGGATTGGGTATCTGTACGTAGTATTATATTATCTGTGTCGCAGATATGGTAGAATACTGCAACAAGCTGAGATTTTTTGCGATTACAACTTTTTAACTGGTATGTACTAGTTCACAAAGTCACGACAGATGGCGCTACTTTGTTCATTCAAAACTAGTCTAAAACTTTGCAATTTACTTTTATTTGGCAATGACACTAATAATTAGAAAATTAGCAATGGAAGTTACTGTGACCTACGTACTCAAGTAGTTTGTAAACCGCAAGTTGTATGTGAATAGTGAGACCCATGTCTCACTATTCACATACAACTTGCGGTTGAAATTCATTCATGAATCGACTTTCGGAGAGCCATGTCGGATTATAGCTATTATCATTACCAACCTACTAATTAATAGGAATGTAAGTAGGTACACCTAATTTTACCAATCTCTAATTTTATAAAAAAAGTTAAACCTTAATCTGTACTTACATATAATAAAATCGTAGCGAAGTCAAAACTGTACACTAAATATTTTTGAAAAAAAGTAATTGCTACGAGGTATGTATGTTCCAGCATCACGCAAATTCTACTGGACAGATTCTGTTAAAATTTTGCATAGATATTCCATAAAAGTCTGGTCAAACTGTAGGGTATACAGGCGCGGTCTGAGGGGGGGGGGGTCCCGGGGGTCATGACCCCCCCCCAAAATCATTCAAGCTGTCGACAACTTGAATGATTTACGTTTCTTACTAACTAAAAACTGTAGGTACTTGAGCCACAGTGACCGTGATGGGCATTCTAACAATTTAAAAAAAAAAAAAACCCTGATAAGCAAACTCGGAAATTTGGGCACCACTACACTCGGGTTAGGGCCAGCTTTCAAAACCTAAACAGCTGTAAAAGGAGTTTAAGCTTTTCTTCTCGACAAAGTAAGTTGTCTTCCTGTATAATGGTCAAAAGAAAACATAACCTATTGAAAGCGGGGTGCTAAAATTTTGAGGCTCGCTTGTCTTGATACTTGAGCTTTTATTCATAAGTCGACAAAGCAAGTAATTCTTAGCTCTTTTGGAATGCTTAAAAGAAAATCTAACGTACCCAAGAGTGCAAAATTTTTGAGCTCGCTTCGCTCGCTCTTGTATTCTACATTTTCATAGTTGCTTGGCCTTTGCGGCACAAGTCGACAATGTAACTCTTATTTCTGTTTGAAAACGAAATCAAATCCTAAGAAAACAACCTATTCAAGGTGGGACGATAACATTTTAAGGCTCGCTTCGCTTGCTTGTCCTGCTTCTTGAGCTTTTCTTCATAAGTCGACAAAGCAAGTAATTTTTTGTGCTTTTAGAATGATCAAAAGAAAATCGAACGTATCCGAGAGTGTGCAAAATTTTTGAGCTTGCTTCGCTCGCTCTTATATTCTACATTTTCATATTTACTTGGCCTTTCCTGCATAAGTCGACAATGTAACTCTTAGTTCTGTTTGAAAATGTAAATCAAATCCTAACCTATCCGAGACGGAGTATTAAAATTATCGATGTAGCTTCACTCGTTGTTCTCACCCTACATGATCTACTGTCCAAATATTTATAATTTATTGAGAAGCCGAGGTGTAGCTTAGTTATTGCGACCAACTGTGAGAAAAGATCAGAAAGTTAAAAAGTTACTCATTTAAAAAGTATGCATCATTAGACGATCAAAAAGTTTTTAGAGTAACAATTAAATATTTCCCCAATATTCCTCGGCACGGTGACCCCCCCCAAAATCTTAGGCTGCGACCGCGCCTGAGGGTATAAACTATCACGCTATTTGCTATGGGGGATGAGCAATTTTACATTATATTCGTATTCTTCGTTCCAGCATCTCGCAAAAATTTCTGTTAAAATTTGGCATAAGTAGATATTCCTTATGTCTGGTCAAACTGTAGGGCCTACCACGTTATTTGCTATGGGGGATGAGCAATATTACATTATGTTCGTATTTTTCTCCGCAAATTGTAAAAGGACGCGCCAAAAGGTTAGGATATTGGAGATAAGTTTTTAAATGATTATCATCACGCTATACCTTTATGGAACTAAGCAGTCAATCATGTAATATATAGGAACGGCTATTTTAGCGTACTTTTCACAAGGTGAATGCTTCATTGAAAAGGTCGACTCTATAGTCGAGAGTTCATAGACTGCGCTTGACCATCAACATGCGAGCTCGGCTTGGCGAGAATTCACATGCTCAAGAATTCTCCGATGTTCTTCTAAAAGTTGGTGAAGGCACTCTACCAAAGGAGAGCGGTCAGGTGACCTTACCAGAGGCTCTTGGTAGAGTAGTTCCCACTTTAGAAGATCTGATTCGTCGGGTGTACAGGCACATCAGTCGAATACCGTACCAAGAGAATTCTTAGGCATGTCTACATTTTAACGCCGAAAATGATTAAGCTGCAGCGATCAACCACAGTATTCTAGCGGAAATTGAAGGGACCGGAGTGATATACACCTCTATTAATACTGATGTGGAGGAAGATGATGCCACACATTACCCTGTAGAATTTCTAAATTCGCTAATAGCAAGTGGAATTCCGGGCTTCTGGCACACATCATCCAGCTGAAGGTCGGAGTCCCGATTATGCTCCTTCAGAACTTAACTCCGCCGAAGCTGGGTAACGGAACCCGGCTCAAAGTCGTGTCTTTGCAGACAAACGTCATCGAGGCGGAAATTCTAACAGGTTGTGGCATTGGCAAGACAGTGTTTATACCGCGTATACCACTAATTTCCCACAATTACCAATTTAAGCGCGTGCAGTTCCCTGTGAGCGTAGGCTTTGCGATGATTATCAACAAGTCACAGGGGCCGACATTGAAGGCTGCAGGCTGCGGGTGTCGAACTCAAGACAAGCTGCTTCTCACACGGACAACTGTACGTCGCTTGCTTTCGAATCACCAGACTCTCTGTATATTTTGGCTGCTGAGAACAAAACTACAAACGTAGTATACAGGGGATTTTTATAAAAACGTGGGCGTAATGGTGTCTTACGACTTCCACGCGAACGAAGTCGCGGGCGCAAGCTAGTTCCATATTAAAAAATAAAAATAAACAATGTTTTTGTTAACAGTAGGTAGGGTAGCTAACATTCGGTTAATGAGAAATTGTTAGTTAGTGAAGATAATTAAAAAACAAACGAACATGTAAGGTTCGAACACGTTTATTTTATTAGAAAACTACTAAGTGCCCATTTTCTGCCTCGTGACCGCTTATTTCCTTCATAAATAATAATTATTACTTACAACTGACTCATTCTTTTCTACTTTGTTGGCCCGAAGACGTGTTCCTTTCATACACTTACAGTGCCATTGGTATGGTCATCATCACCTCGCTGGGTTGATGGATAGCAATTAGAAAATCGTAGACAGATGCCTAAGCTTCTTGACATAACACCCATCGAGTCAATAACTCGACACCCATGGCCCACGACGGTAGGACGAATAATAGGTACATTACTGCAGTGGCCTGCAAAAGGGGCATTGAAGTACGAACGTGAAAATGAAAAAGCCGAGTCACAAATACCTACGTAAGTTCATCAATGCCTGGTTGCACCTAAGGGTTGTATAGTACTTTTCTCAAGTAATGCGCGGAAATTCAAACTAATTAAATTATTAATTCCGGAATCAATGAAGAACAACGATATTTTTTCACGCGTCAATATTTATATTCATTTGTTTATTTTTTCGTTTAATATATTATTATTATTAAGTCACATCGAAATTTAGTTACAGATAATCTCTTGGTTGTTGTTATGTGTAAAAAGAACGTTCGATTTTTAAATATTAGGTACACGATAGTTATGAGTTTTCATAGTAATTTATTCGGCCGATAAACACGTCAGATATGGATTTTCGTAGTAAGATTACCGGCCGCCTGCTAGCAAGTATTTGACCAGTACTTACAGCATTTTCGATTTAACTCTAAGAAAGTTGTTAAAATAACAGTCGAATTTCCAAGCATGTTTGAGAAAAGGTTCGTGCCTAGAACCACACGATATTTAAACTAACTAAATACCTTGGTCTAATAAAACAAGGTCTGGCATTCCGGGACTAACACATGCTTACGTCACTATCCAGTTGCCACTTTATTGCAACAAAACACGATTAAGGAAAGATTTTCAGCCACGATTTTGTTTCAAAATATGTACAAAGCATTTAAAATTGTTGTTTCGTGTGTCTAATCAAACGAAACAATTCAATTTAAACATAAACCAACGTAAACCTCATTGTTTTATCGGATCCGCACAGGTAATAGGTGGTTGGGGGAGTTATTATTACAAACTTCTGGTAACACACATGTGATGACGTAGACTTGTTACCCACGTGACCACTGTGTTTCGGAATGCTTTATCTGACGAAGTATATTATTATACCATGCTAAATACCTAATCTTCCAGATGACTGACAATGATGATTGTTGACGATAACTTTCTATCGTAGAAAAATAATGTTAATGTTGGTAGTAAATACAACTGTTTATGTATCACCAATATCACCACTCGAGGAGGACATTCGTCTGATCTACCTACCGTACAAGTATGCACTGCACTGCACTGCACCCCAAATTATCAAAGTTTGGAGTGCAGTGCATACTACTGCATCATTAAATCAAAGACAATTTCGAAGAGCCATTGTTATTTATATTTTGGATTTTAGCTAGCAATACGAGAATTGGGTACTTATGTTCATGGAAACAGTTTGCTGTTTTTAAACTAACATGATAGGTACTACGTTGAATACACCGATTCTTGTCCGATCACCGAAGATAAGCAATATCGGGCGCGGTCAGTACTTGGATGGGTGACCGCCTAGGAATACCGCGTGACTGGCTTTTTATCGTTTTAGCCTACGTTTGCATGGACGTAATAAAATCGCGGCGATTTTTTTTCGTACACTGCATTTTGAACTCTCGGTATTGAGCCGAGCATTGAGAATCCAACAGAGTGCATCCGGCGCGTATCCCAGCGTGTCAAGAAAACACACTGTTGAATATTCAACTGTCGGCGCTAAGCAGAGGGTCAAAATACAATACTCGAAAAAAAAATGTCGCGATAAAAATACGTCTTTGCGAACCTGGGCTTTACTTTTGATTTTCAATGGTAGGTTGCTAAAAATATATGTAGGTACAGTTCGCGTCGAATAAATTTGCTGCTCTGAAGTAGGCTACAAATGACTGCGCAGTAGACAATGTTCCTTATAAAACAGTAACGCGCATGCCAGCGTGCATGCGCAACCTAACACAGAGCGGCAAAGGTATTTGACGCGAACTGTACGGATGTTACGCGATTGCGCCTACATTTTGGCCAACAAGAAGGTATTATGAAGACACTTCGTGTTCATTTGTTAATCAAATGGCGAGTCATTGGCCGCCAGATGGTCGCCTGTCGAAGACTACGTCATGAAAAAAACTTATTACCCAATCAATGCTTTAGATTATTATTGTTCACGTTCACTTCAACGTGAAAATAGATCGGATAATGGATGGTGTATTTCTGTTCTGTGGTGTAAATCAATAGAAAACACGAGTTGGTAATTTATTTAAATGAAGTAGTGAATTAAGGCTTGTACAGACCAGCGCGACTTGTCGCGCGACGCGACGCCGGTTATTGTTACCCCGTACAGTTTTCTTAGAAATTGCATTGTTTGAGTCGCGTCGCGCTAGTCTGCACAAGCCTTTAAGCTTTAAATTGGTACGTAGGTACCTATTTTATTTACAGAATTAAGTATAATAACTCATCAATACTTACAACTCTCTCAATCAATCTGCCCAGCCTTTTCCCAACTATGTTGGGGTCCAGCTCTAACCAGATGCAGCTGAATACCAGTATTTTACATGGAGCGACTGGCTATCTGACCTCCACAACCCAGTTACTGGGTAACACGATACCCCTTGGTAAGACTGGTTGTTAGACTTTCGGGCTTCTGACGACCTGTATCGACTGTCAAAACTCCAAGAATGACAGCTGGGACCAACGGCTTAACGTGCTTTCCGAGGCACGGAGGGGTCTCGGTATGTTAAGATGGACACCTATCCACGGACTGACGGCGGCAAGCGTAGCTTAACCTGATCGATCGACCCGTGCGGCTGTTATAACTTAGCCATGAACGACTCTCTTGAGTAACTCTTGGCCCCTTTATAACTGAGCGATATGATCGGCGGAAGATTTTACATCGACATTACTGAACCTTACTCAAGACTCAAGCATTACATATATCTAGTTCCAACCAATCAAAAGGCTTTAAACGTACTCGTATGCATGTAGTTTTAAGTAATGCTTGAGTTTAGAGTGACGTTCTGTAATACAGGCCTTAACGATTATTATTGCAAAATTCAGTAATTAGGAACTTAAGTACTTAGTTAGGTATTGTACCCAGGTACCCTACGTGAGATTGTCAGTGACACCAAGGCGTTGCTGGCGTTCTTTTTGGAGCTGGGGTGGATCGAATAACCAATTTTCCCACCCGTACGCAAAAAACGCACTTAGACGTGGAATTGCGGATACCAGCCCGTATATTACCTATTAGGTATTGTAGCCTCAATAACAAAGAATCGTGACAGAAAACATTTATCATAAAGTAAAGAAAAATAACGAAAACAGAGTGATAGATACACCTTCCTACATTGATTATTACTTAGCTATAAAATTATCCCACGGAAATGCACTACCGAGATAAAAAATCTAGGTCGTGGTCTACCCATGTGCCAAATTTCATCCAAATCCGTTAAACCGTTTTAGCGTGAAAGCGGTATCCCACGGAAACGCACTACCGAGATTAAATAACCCAGGTCGTGTCGTAGTCTACCCATGTGCCAAATTTCATCCAAATCCGTTAAACCGTTTTAGCGTGAAAGCGGTATCCCACGGAAACGCACTACCGAGAGTAAATAACCCAGGTCGTGTCGTAGTCTACCCATGTGCTAAATTTCATCCAAATCGGTTCAACCGTTTTAGCGTGAAACCGTAACAAACAAACAATCTCACTTTCGCATTTATCAAACATACAAAATATACGAACATACAAAAAAATTAATCTTTTCTCTTTAAAATATTAGTATAGATAAGATAGGATTTAACAGTGCTCATTAATTACTTATTATGATCATTTTAGATAGATAAGTACATAAGTAATAAAAAATAACAATAGATGGCGTATATTTCTTTTAAAAACTTTTTTTTTCGTCTATTGTATTTTATACATTTCCGCAAGGTCATGCCTGAGTCAAATATCTACCTACGTTACTTAAAAAATATCAAGAAATTAGAGATGATGTTATAACTTAATCATAATTACCTACTTATTATTAATTATTTTTTCTAAGTAAAAAATCTGACTAAATTGTTTTGCACGTATAATGACGTCTTCATTATTTAATTTGATAAGAACTAAGTATAATGAATTAATGACACAACATTCATTCACCAAGTGGGATTTCTCATTCTTTATTTCTAGAAATAATATCCTAACTAATAAGTATTATAAATGCGAAACTGAGTTTGTTTGTTTGTTACGCTTTCACGCTAAAACGGCTGAACGGATTTGGATGAAATTTGGCACATGGGTAGACCATGATCTGGGTTAGGACATTAGGGTACTTTTTAACACACTTTTATTATCTCGATATTCCCACAGGATCGAGATTTATGCGAGTGAAACTGCTGGGCGTAGCTACTTAGATAATATTTTAAGATTAACAGTTGTTACGATAGGTACAGCTATAAGAACCGTTATGTAAGCGATAAAACCGATTCATTTATTCATATACTATACAGAATGTATCTACGCACATTTCTGTTTTTTCCTACTTGTGCCTTTGTAATCAATACAATGTAAATTATATACAGTACATGGGCGACCCAGCTCTGCTCTGCTGAAAATAGAAAATGCTGATTTTATAGTATAGGATAGTTCATACTAATTCCATGTATAGCACCTACATACTAATTCCATGCTGCCGTGATAGTAGGTATTTACTAATTCCATCCTGCCATGATAGTAGGTATTTACTAATTCTATGCTGCCGTGATAATAGGTATTTACTAATTCCATGCTGCCATGTCTGTCAATTATTGTCAATAGGGATGATGACAAAAAACATTTTTTAGTCCGTCTTTGAGATAAAAAATAACTATGTTACAACATAGCAAACAAAAATATTTTTTTGTCAGCCATGTTGGACACGTATTTCTTCTTTTTTTACATAATCTAAAGATTAAAAAATGTGCCATGACGTCACGAGTATGTAGATTTTATACATACTAGTGACGTACCGACCCCCAATCCCCAACCTAAAATGCGTTTTATCCTTAGTTAAAAGAATTTCTATGACAGCAAAAAATACGTGTCTAATATTTTTTTATTATCTGACTGACGGACTAATTAGAATGATTTTTTTTTACCCAGGCATTATCCCTATTGTCAAATGTTAATTATTCTTATTATTTATTTCTTGTTCTAAACTTTGGGCGACTGAGCTCTTTAATACGGAGAAAACGAAATTTTCAATTTGCCCAGATATTAGACCTAGCTAGATCGAGTTTTGTCCCCCTTAAACCCCTATATTGCAATTTTCATTGAAATTGTTACAGCTGTTTTCGAGGACGTGATTACAAATATATCATCATCATCATCATCATCATTTCAGCCGAAAGACGTCCACTGCTGGACATAAGCCTCCACCAAATGGGGGGGTTAGCCATAATCGCCACGCTTGGCAGGCGGGTTGGCGATCGCATTATGGTGTAATCTGTGGTATGGTGTTAAAATGCATAGAAACGCTGCCGCCCATTCTCTAGTGAGTCCCTTAGTCGCATTTTACGACACCCACGGGAAGAAATGGGATGGTACTATTCTTTACGTCCGGCACCACATGGAGCCGTCCGGCACCACATGGAGCCGTCCGGCACCACATGGAGCCGTCCGGCACCACACGGAAAAAATATATACTGGCTGAAATTTTTTACCGTCTTGAGAATAATATGATGTGTTGTGTTAGTGGAACAGATGCCATACCCGGGAATATTTGCTTAGTAGCATTGACCACGCGGGCGGGCGGGGATGCGCGAGCGGCTTGTGCGCCTGCGAAAGGATATCAAAGAGGCCGACGGCAAGTGCGGCGACTACCTATCGGCCGCTAAGGAAAGCTACGAATTCATTGATAAATTCCGCGCATTTAGTAGGGTGCGTATGATTTGTCTTACGATATTTTTATAGTCAAAAAAAAAAAAACAAAAAAAAAACAACTTTTATTATGGGACCAAACCTGAAATCACGAAACCATAGATGAAACTACTTACTTACTAAATAAAAGATATATATCTGCTAATACCTGTACTTGGCATAAGTATAAACACCCTATAATATTCCCACTGCTGGGACACAGGCCTCTTCTCAGTGTCATAATCCAGTACGTGACCCCGGGTTGGTAGATGTCATGTTTTCGAATTTTTGGTTCTAGGATATGGTGGTTTCCTTACTGGTACTCCTACTACTCGTACTGGTACCTAGTTTAATTTAGGTTCTTAAAGTTAACTAAATCGACGGATTTTCAATTTTATAAATAGTGACTAAGTAGCATGAAAACCAGAAAATCCGAAGTAGGTAACATCTGTTATCATAAATCCACTTGAAATAGAGAACACTTGAAATAAAAGCAACTTTCCACCGACATTACGACTTTGTAAATACAGGGTGGGGATTTAGTAACCTGCATCCGTCAAGGGGTTGATTCTACCCGTCATATTAAACAAATTTTGCTATGACACTCATATCCGATTCGTGAAATAAAACAAACAATTTATTTTCAACCGTATACAGATTATTTCGATGCATGCATGAAAAGTTTTCTTTTACGACTCGTAAGTACATTAAATGAGTTTCATATAGCAAAAGTTGTCTATTATGTCGGGTAGAATCACCCCGTTGACGGATGCTTTGTCCGAAAGGGATATCGCGGCCCCGGCACACAGGCAACGGAAGGAACACGGGTGGGTTTTAGTCAGTAAAAGTCTGACACACCCTCCCGCTCTACCCAGAGCGGGAGAAGTTTTTTTTTTATGTGTTTATTATCTTAAATCTATACAATTAAGTTGCCGGGGCTTCCCAGAAAGTAATCCGAAGATACTTGTGATGGGATAAACCTCGCTCTTCCTCAATTAATTAACAATTGTTTCGTTGTGCTAATTAGGTATAGTTACACATTTTTTTTATATAACCAATAAAAAAGAAAAATGAATAAAAAGAAAAATGAAAATCGTGTTTATGGCAGTGTGTGAAACTAGAGTGTGATTGTATAAATGTGTGTTTATACGTGTGTTTATGAGTGAGTGAATGTATATTTTGTGTGTATGATAATATCGCAACCTAAAAAAAAAATGTGTGTCTAAATCGCTAATCTGTTCATATCAATTTCTAAAACAATGGTACCACCATAAACCTTCACTTAAATACTGAAATATTTAAATGCATTAAAGCAGAGATGCCTTAATTGCTGATAATTGACGAAATTGTTAGCAAAGACGAAAAAAATACACCATGTAGGAGGTACATTCTACAGGGTGTATTTTTGCGTCTACCTAGCTATTGTAGCTAAGTTCCTGCAAATAATCCTAAGGATAGTCATGGAAAACATGGAACATTCATAGTATTGCATATGAATAATACCACAAATTGATGAATTCAGTATGATAGCAATTGCATGCAAGCGCAATTCGGCAGCATCTGCAAGACAATGTGATTATACCCGCCAATAGGTGTTCATGCACTATGATGTTTCATGTGTTGTGTTTGTTTTCATAAATCGAACAGATTACCTGTGACACCGGATTTTTAATTTGTCTGTCTGTGATATCTTGTTTATCCCTTTTTAGATGACTGTGAATGTGCTAATTAAGCCCTTTCATTTGATACCCAGCACGGCTTAGTTCATGATTTTTATGTCCTCTAGAAGGCGCCATATTCAATATAATGTGACGTCACATAGCCTATAACCAGCGGACGATCAAGAAGCTTCCAACGATACCTCATTTGCCAAGTAGTTTAGAAGATATAAGGTAACAGATGTACATACATACATACCGGGCAAAATCATAACCCTCCTTTTTACTTCGCCGTAGTCGGGTAATAAATAACGAATCTACGTCGTTTAAGTGTAGGTACATAAGTTACTTTACTGGTTAATCAGTGGTCACAGGCATTCGTATGACCATCACGATCTGCTTCACTACTAACGAAGAATAGGTATTGTTTATGCTCGTAACGTAGCTTAGTTAACTGCGTTCTTTTTTCAAATGATTAATATCGTTCTGACGATAACAGATAGTGAATCTTATTTACCACCAAGTGAAGAAACCCATATGGACTGTGCATTGTTTCCCAGCTTTGATCCAAAGATTCCCAAATATTATTTTGCTGAAAATCAGTATCAAAAGTAGTAGGTATGTTCATATGTGTTCATGATGAATTGTTTACGCTATTGACTGATATAAGCCAGTCCATTCTGTGTAAAGAGGTTAGTTTAATTTACTCACAAACAAACGGCTCGTAAATACATATTGGAGTAGGTACTACTGACCCCGTTATTGAAAAGGGTGTAACGAACACCGATATTTACCAAAGTCATTATAAGGGGTGATTGACTTGCCCTCAATATGTAACAATGGTGTAGGTATACACCTACCCTAACAAAACAATACATCATAACAGGAGTTAGCGATCATAAGCTTTAGGGCAAAGTGGCATGCATACGACCACGGCTATCCTTTGAACATCACTATGAATATGTACATTTGTAAAGTCACGAGCACTAATATGTACCTATACACTTAGCAACTTTTAAAACTGATTTTCTCCTACTGTGCTGATTGTAATTTTATGTTGTTACGAACATAGTATTTTGGAACCCACACTAATATGGAATAGGCCTTATCTCAAAGTTGCAGTCGTTATTCCATGAGAAAATCACTTTTGAATTTTGCTACGTAGATACATATGAGCGCTCGTGACTTTACATACAAACTATTCAATGTCGACTGTACATAACAATTTCAGATGAGAATATTTTCTTGTTTCATACTTTTTAGAGCGTTTCAGTAGTCGGGTTTTAGTTTTTGAACTTACCTTTTTTAAAATGATGGAAAGTTTTGTTTAGTTTATGATTATCCTGTGCAATATATACGGTGACATTAGAATCACTACCACTCTAAAGCATCCAATTTAAAAAAAAAACATCATTGTGTTTTGAAAAAACACAAAAACGACAAAGTGTCAAAAGTCGGGATCGGGATTATTGTTACTCCTTACAACACAGACACTGCGTCGCTCGCGTCTCAAAATATGTAGTTGCGGCGCGGCGCGCGGCTCATGCACGGGACACAGCATTGTCTACAGGCAAAAGTACCTAAATAAACGAAATTTTGTAAGCACTTATTTTTGTACGTCTTACTAGAAAATACCAAAGTTAACGTTAACTTCGGTAGGTATTTTACCAGTGATAAGTGGCTACTTTAAAACAGATTTTTATGGCTCGATATGGCTTTGACTATGGTCAACTTTGGTAGGTATTTTCTGACTATACACGATTTCACGACACGACGCACCGTTCCTACGGCGCGGCGAGGTGGCTGACCTCTAATTTTATCATTTCGTTATAGGTGCGAACTTACGGTAGGTACTCTCAGACATGGTTCGAATTCTTTCCTGTAGGGGTCAGTGGGTCGGCTTAGAGGAGGTACTAGGTACGGGTACCTAATTTATTGTATGTAACGTGAGATTATTAGGTATTATTTATTGGAATATTACAGGAAGAAGACAAAAATAAAACTTATTCCACATAACCGGGTTAGCTCCGTGTGCACCAAGACAATATTCACTCCAATTTTCCACATTCGAATATTTAGAACTCATTTTTACAAAAAACGCGTGATGCGTGCCTGTGACATAAGTACATCGGATGCATACGCGTTACCGCTCGAGAGATTTCGGTAGGCTAGCTATTGCCCGGGCGGCGCGGGCGGCCCGCGGCTGTCAACAAAAGACGTGGGCGGAACGATAATTCGCGCGTTTGCATGTCATTGGCTTGATTTATTTGCATTTCGGCCAGCATTGGCTCGACATCCTTGTAGTCCACGTGGACTCCTCATAAAGGCTCGTGCAGACCAGCGCGACGCGACGGCGCAACTGAAAAAGGTTTGTCCTAGCAAAGCTGTGATTCAAATATCACCGTGTATACATTTTTTTCCTTTTCTTTCTTTCTATCTTTTTTGCGCAATCTCAAGTAATGTAAACAGTCAATCTTTTTAAATTCTGAAAACATTATTGGCTAGTCAACACTTGTAGCGTTGAAAACATAGCTCCAAGCTTCTCAAAGCCTGTAATTTGTTTTCAAGACGTCATATGCAATCTTTAGTCGATGTGGGCACTTACAACACCGTTGTGCAAAAATATTGAAGCTCCACTTGCTTCAGGCACAGTGCCTAACGTGGCGCAACCCGTTTAATTTAAATAAAACCTAACTTGAGATCAGTCAGCAGATTCACTGATGATTAAGTAGATACTTACCGATACAGCCGATCTTTTCAGTAAAAATCTCACCGCGAAAATCTCACTTAGGGTGTAGTGAGTGAGCTGTCAATATAGTGTCAATCTCTAGCGTGGAATGACAGGTCACTTTAAGCTTACTCTTACTAAGGTGAGATTTGTATGGCGGCTGTACACTCTCGCCGAGGCACACCGAGACAGGCAGAGTGCGAGAATGTAGATGGTAGCGCTCGGCCCGCCTCGGTGTGTCTCGGCGTTCCTGGCTCGCTCTCCGTCCCGTGTCGGTTTTTTGTGCCCGATTCAAAGGATCTCGTGGCAGTTGCGAGTGCCTGGCTGTACACTCTCGTATCTCCGGTGTTGCGTAAGAAGCTAGTTTAATGTCTGCGTCCATCCTCTCGGGGTTCACAGCTTCAACTGAACAGTTCAGTTGAAGTTGTGACCCCAAGAGGATCAGTCAGAACTAGACGAGAGTGTACATGGCCGCACTCGAGCTGAAGCCCCTCGCTCGAGGCTTTTTCGCGAGACCTAGATCGGACAGGAGTGTACAGCCGCCATTTCAGAATACACCGACTGGTGTTCAATAAACCCTAGTTGCAGTGAGCAAAAAAATTACCAAGACAAGATTTTGTATTGTGTCGGTAATTTTTCAGGGAAATCCCGAACTATTGTCAATATTATTCAAAAGTCTGCTAATAACAAACACGTGAATTTTCGCTTATTTCAGTAAGCATTATTTAAAACAACTCAAATCTAAGAGCTGACTGAGTGATAATGGAGCTATTTCAAGAGCTCAGTTTACATTCTGCGAATGAAAGAAACCGCAATGATTTTTAGTGGCACTTTTCAGATGAATGAGGCTTTTTACCTGGTTACTGAAATGTCATTAAAATATTACCTATAAATGTCTACTATTAAACAAAAGGTATTGAAATGACAGCTACAGTGTGTTAGTAATCACTAGATAAGCAAAGAGGATATATAGCAAAAATCAACACATTTTTTTTTTCTAGTGAATTCTAATTGCAATCGGTCATGGTGGTCATTGACATGGATAATTCGCGTATGGTTCAATAACCATACGCGAATTATCCATGTCAATTAATCATAAATAGATGCTTTATGTTGGACGTTCTGACAGAAGTTTGGTGATTGGAGGTAATTCATTTAGTTTACCAATTCTAAAATACGCTTTATTTGAAAGCAGAAATTGTATGGACTGCTTTTCGAAGCAAAGAATATAGGTACTATAGATAAATCTGATACTCTTTCATCTTGTGGCTAAACGTAAAAAAATTGGACAATGGGTAAGGTTATTGACACTATACAGACCTACGTTATCGTGTGGTTATTCTCCTTTTTTTATAATTTTGTCCTCCTTTGCATGTTTCTACTGACAACCAATCTACCACCACCCTTTGGCAGCTTGACCATGCGTTTGCACTGGCGAAACATCGCAGCAAAACATGTTGAAATCTCTAGTTCCTGTCAAAAAAATTATGGAACATTGACAGAAAATAGAGATTCCAACATGTTTTGTTGTGAATGTTTCACCAGTACAAACACACAGTAAGGGAGCTACCCGTGTTAAACACTTGTGCAGCGGGGTAATTGCGTAGCACACCTAAAATGACACTGGGGAAGAAATCGCAAAGCTATGAACAGGTGGCGCTGCTAACGCATTGCCCATAACATCGCACTGTCATTTTGATCTCTCAATGTTTTTCGGGTTTAAAATAATTAAAACAGGAACTAGCGTGAGTTTTTTTGATAATTTAATGAACTTTATATTCAACGTGGACTATACCTCAGTTACAAGCTGAACTGAAGAACCGAGGAGCTTCACTAAGAGGCCGAAAAGCGGATTTGGTCAGCAGGTATTTACAGCCAATTTTATTGTTAATAATAGAAGTAAATAACCCAATTTTATAAATGTCATGTAGTTCATTTATCATCGTAGTAATAATAAACTTTTACGTACTTACACAGTAGTTTTATAATATATTCGATGTTTCATGAGCTACGAACATAACCTAGAAATTAAAATCTGAATTTGGTGACAGAATCGAATCATTTGATAGAAATTTGGATTTTGGGATACCTCAGCAGCATGAAACTGATGATACCAAGATGGATCTTCCACCTCCAGACAGTTATCATGTCATAAATAGCAGCACAAAGCTTCCATCCATAACAAAGCAACATATTCATCTTTATTACAATGAATAAGTATGTACATATGATGAGGTTAATAAACGTGTATTATATTTAATATAACATTATTAAACAAACAAAAACAAACAACTGCAGCTTTGTCATATGCCGTCCAAACTTTTTGGAATCAAGTTTTGTATGTAGTTTGACAGCTAATGTCAGCCAAGGGTTACCAGCGACACCCTCGGCAAAAGTTGTCAGTTTTCTTCCCCAGTTTTATCTTTTGACAGTTCACCCACGTTCATTGCGTTATTTAGGTACCTACGTTGTTGATCAGGCGAATTTTTCAAACCTGTGAAGCAATGGATATGCAATATCCGTCAAAACTCTCGGATTGTGATTGACAGTGTGTATGCAATTACAGTGATAAATAAAATAAAAATATTTATAGAAATATAAAAAAATATTAAATTTTATTTGAAATGAAATTATAATTTATAATTGAAATTTTTAATAAATAATATTTTTTTGCCGATCAGCATGATTCGGCACGACAAAATCGGATAAATATTTTGCTGCCCGGCTGTGCCTAAACGTTCCAATTATGGCCCGAACAAATAAGTATAAGTAGCATGCGTCCATGCGTCCTTTACACGTTCCTTTTGACAGCCAATATAGGTACCCTTTGAAAGCTTACTTTGTTCTTAGGTAGAGTCTACGAGAATGACTACGTCCAACGATGGAACTTTTTGTTCTAAATCTAAAGTATTTCAAATTCGGTAAATAATCCTTGTCTTCTTTACGTGATAGTTTTTAATTGTCGAGAAATGAAGTCAAGCGAGTCATTTAAAGAAATATTTTCCTTATCAGCCTTACAGTAGCATTATATTCACTGTAGCAAAGCCGGGTACCCATGGCTTGCACTCATACGATAACCTAAGTATTTTATTTATTAACGAGCATATTTTTCTTTGTAGGGAAATAGGTAATTCCCGTCTTATCGTCATATTATTTTAAAACAGTATTTTGGTATTTTTTTTACTGTATAACTTGATGATAAATTTTCCAGCGCGATCGGAAACAATTCATTATTTATAAATACTTAATCAATAATCGGGAATACCTACCTTCGATTAGGTACCTAAATGTTATGTCAAATTCCAAAATAGATACGCAAGACATAACTCATACCTACTCATTTCATTTATAAAAAATTAAGACAGTAAAATTAAATGTCTTTTTATCAGATTATAGAAATCCTTTAGATTATAGATCGCTCTTGGAACGACGTCCAAAGATAAATTTCAAAAGCCTCTTAGAAAGAAAGAACTATCATCTCGCCAAGGGCTTCCCGAAGCATCCCGATGTTTAGCGTATGTTCAGCGATTATTTATAGTTTAGGAGCTAGGTTTTTAATATTTTTCACTTGACTAAGACAATTAATTATTTTTTTATTATTATTTTAATTTTAAGGTGTTGGCCATATTGTTAAATTTTCATTTTTTTTATATTGTTGATGTTATTTATGATATTTAAATGTAATTTATTTTAGTGTATACTGTAATTGTGTGTAATTGTATGTAATTTTGTGTGTAAATTCAGATACAAGTTACTTGTTTTATGAATAAATGACTATGACTATAAATATGACTTTAGATATTATTTTTTATTTTTTATTACTTAATCATTTAAAAAAAAATGCGAGACGTAAAGAAAAAAAGAAAAATTTCTAAAGTAACTAGTTTATTTAGGTGAATTACAAGTTATTGTAATTCTTAGAAGGAAGACTGTAGCTACGCTAGGAATCTTTTTCCTGTTGCAATGTTTTCCTTATAACAACTTCCTTTGAGCAATGGGTAACCCATGCGATGTGAAAGATTTTACATATAATGATATAGGCTACAAACCTATTTTATATAGATTTTATTATATAATTTTACATAACTAACAACGTTGACGTTAGATCTAAATATTATTTATTTATTTATTTATCATCATACATCTACCCTTACAGCTAACCAATGCGGTAAATGTGCCTTAATTAATACTTTAACATAATTGTTCCTTATAACTAATACCTGTAACTAATTACAAACAAAGCATTCCTTGTGAATTCACTCAGAGAACAACAGAATAGGTCTGTCCCACTCGCTATGAGGTTGAGCGTGCGGAGTGCACGCGTCAGCGGCGCCTCCTTCAGAAGGTTGGTCCTAGCACGCGGTTCCACCAGCAGTCGTGGCTGCCGTCGTCGCCACACGTACCTGTCCGGAACACACAGACTCACCTGGCCTAAAACAACTGCATTATGCACCTTCCCTCTCAGTATTTTAAATATATATGAGGCGAGTGCAAGATCCCTCCTAACCCTTAGCTCGTTGTATCCTACCACACCTAGAATAAATAAGGTTGGATACATTAACGGGTAAAAGGGATAGACTCCATAATAGCGCATATATAAATATCTTATAAATTTATTTTGTACCCTCTCCAGCATGAGACTATATTTAGCTTCATGCGGAGACCAGATAACTAATAACTGATAATATGTGCTGACCAGGTAAATAACTATCCTAAAATAGCTATCGATGATTTTATAGGCAACTACTTAATTATATTCAATGATTTACAAGTCATTTTCCCCTATAACTCATGGCTGTTGTTTTTTGCAAAACAAAAACGCATGAATAAGTTAGACCCTACGGACGCACTAAGATGTTTTTTATGGGACATTTCCTTCTTCATTGTTGGTTGGGAATTTGATGAACTCTCAGTAAAAGCTTTTGTTTGCATTTAATTTAACCTCGAGTAGATTGTGATGTCAACTTGAAAGAATTATTGTCAGCGCGGTCAAGATCTTGGTCCTGTCTTGTTAAAATGCATAAAAACAACTTACTTATCCTCCTTTGCTATACAAACTAAGTAGTTATGTAATACCTATGTGTTTCTGCTTCTTGTAGTCATTAACCGGATACAAACCAATTTTATACCAGATGCGTTCATCAGATGGAAAATCTTAAATAATCCTTATGTCTGGTCAATGTAAATAAAATGTTCTGTCTAATCTACCGGATATATTAAACGAGTTTGTGGGAAGATAATACCGATACACTTATCTAAAGAGCGTTCCAACAGCTTTGTTTAGATAATTCGGTTTGTACCGAACAGAATCGACTTCCCTTAGATAATCTGTAGTCATAATCGGTTATAGAAATCGATTACGTCAATCGTTCATGTGATTCCGAACTAAATCAAACATTGTTCGATGTTGAAGAGCCAAAAACAGTTTCATAATTACAAATTATAGTTTTAAACTGATGTTAAAATTACATTGCAATTATACCTTACTCACCGAGCAGCACGGTTTAGCGAGAAATAAATCGATTTACTGGCAACAAGTAATTAATCGAGTTGCATTTGTCTAGGTATAAGCGAGATATTTACTATCTAGATCATTTCACAACGATCAAGTTTAGAAATTATCTTAGATTAAAAGTGGCATTATATAATCGTCCGCCAGTCAATAGTTGTTCATGTCGTTTAAGGCACCACTCCATCAAAAGCTACATCTTTCGAAGCTTCTAAACAACTATTTTTGGGAAAGGCCTTTGATGACTTAATACTCCATAGTTTTTCCAGCAGCTGTTAGTTCTTTTGTATAAATTCTACCTTGATCAAGGCACACTTTCGTTCCACAATTTTCGTATCATTTAGCATCGTTAACTCTCAGGTCTTTGACCGAGGCTCAGAAGTCCAAACTCAAGGTTTGCCAAAGATCAATGGAGCGTAGCATTTTAAAAATCAAACTCACCGACAAAATTCGGAACACCATAATACGCTCCAAGACAGGTGTCGCTGATGTTGGCGATAAGTCTGCGAGGCTGAAATGGGACTAGGCAGGTCACACCTATAGGATGCATCAAGACAGATGGGCCATCATCGTTACACAGTGGGTGCCTGATGACGGACGTCGCCACCGGGGCAGGCCTAGAAAGCGCTGGCGCGACGATTTGGACTCGTTCTTGACCAATTGGCCGGAGAAGGCACAATACAAGGAAGTCTGGAAAAATATGGGGGAGACCTTTGCCCAGCAGTGGGACAATACAGGTGAGAAAAAAAAAGTCTCTAAGTGTAACAAGGTTTACCTATACCTAAGCATAGCAACGCGGATGAGTTTTCGTTCGGCCTGTTAGCATCATTGAGTTTGCATATCACCGAGTATGAAGCCATTGTCTTATTTCGTCTCAATAGCATCTCCACATCTTTGCGTGTACCACCGCCCCTGCCTCGTGTGGGTCGTTTATTTGCGGTCGGCCGTACCCACTTGCACCGGAAGGGCCAGTTTTGCGTAACGACATAATCGCGTCGTGGACACCGTCCCGTCCCCCTCTGCACCAGCTCCCCTCCCAGTCTGCCGCCATGCCGCACCCAGGCAACCCAGCACAAGGGCGCGACCGCCACAAGTTCAAACTTTATCTACTCTCGTTCAGCTTTTAGTTTACGATCAGGGCTTGCAATGTCAATGTGGATGTCTGGATGTTTGTTACTCAAGAACTGCCGTGACCATTTAAGTTGTTGTTGACTTGTTGGCATATAAATATGTAGAATGTATTCTAGTTTATCAGATTTAAAGTTTTTGCAATAAAAGAAATCGGATTATGACTCATGTTCGGTCAAACAAACAAAATCTCGGTTACTTCTTTTCAATATCCATATCAACCGAGATTTTTTAGCATATAATGATAAAAACAAAGAGTTGGACTCTTTTAGATGGTTTATTTTGCATCACATCGTCACATGCGTCAGAAAAGGCTAATAAGGACTTTTTGAGATTATTGTTTCTTCGAATCTTAAAATATTCTATTTAATCCAAGAATATTTAGGTGCAAATATGACGTGTTTAAAAGATTTACGGATACCGATATTTTTTCTGCAAGAGATACCATATCCTGCAATGTTGATTGCTGCAAATAGTTAATAAATATTTCGCTGTTTCGATTAATTTGGCAATGGAAATAAGAAATGAGGCGAACTAGAAAATGAATAATGAATTGCAATTATTTATTTTTAGGAAAACTTACAGCTAAACAGATACAGTAAAAAATTGTTCATACAAAAATATGGCAAAAAATAAATTACAATTTGATGTTGTAACCGTTTTAGGGGTAAAAAAGGCATATGGAAAGTTTCCAAATACTTTTTTTACATCTAAAACTAAATATTCCGAGTTACGATATTAATTATTACATTTCATAATCAATATTTGAGTTTACCAGTTAGCCACATTTCCTTTTTCCATACAGTAATATTGCCAAATTAATCAAAACAGGTAAATATTTGACAGCTATTTGCGACGTTGCCAACTTTTAGGATAAACGCTCTTAACTCTTATCTATACTAGTATGTCCTTTACTCAGTCATAATTAATCCAGCCTTATCCTAAATTGCGGTCGGCTTCTATTGAACCAGATGTGAGTGATGCCACAGGGCATTAGCAAGTATTAAGCGCCTGACGTCCTCAACAACTAGGCCATAACATAACGATCGTGTAAACTGGTTGGACTTTCGGCCTTCTTACCACCACAGATGGGTGTTTGTGTGACAACGGGACTGGCGGTTCAATGTGCTCTCCGAGACACTGCCTAGTGAGATGCCGATTTGTAGGTAAAGAATGGTCACCCGTCCCGTCCCGACCCGTCCATCGGGAGAAATGAATTCATCAGTAGGTAATAAATAATAAATAAATTATTTGTGTCACCAAAAAACCCATATCAATATCCGTATGACTAAAACATGAAAAGGCTTAATACAAAGGTAAATATTTAAATACTCTGACTCCTAAAGTAGGGGCAGGTTCCTGTGACTTAGAAGTTAGTGATTCTCGGTAGCAACAAAGCCGTATACAATTTAAAGGTATCTAAGGCTTAAGATATTTATGGAAACTTACTGAGTTTACTACACGAAGTATTGATTTTAAGGTTTTTCACACAATAGTCATACGGTAAGAGACAAGTGATCAGACAGATGGATGGGATGTACCGAATCCTTTCATTCATTCAGTAGTTATTGTTATTTAAAACAACGAGTCTAAGTCAATAAGTAAGGTTACCATCCACGAGTCTATGAGTAAGGTTTACCATCCACGTGTCTATGAGTAAGGTTACAATCCACGAGTCTGTGAGTAAGGTTACCATCCACGAGTCTATGAGTAAGGTTACCATCCACGAGTCTGTGAGTAAGGTTACCATCCACGAGTCTGTGAGTAAGGTTACTATCCACGAGTCTATGAGTAAGGTTACCATCCACGAGTCTGTGAGTAAGGTTACCATCCACGAGCCTATGAGTAAGGTTACCATCCACGAGTCTATGAGTAAGGTTACCATCCACGAGACTATAAGTAAGGTTACTATAATGTTTCTATGTTTCTTAGTGAAGCTAAATGACACAAAGACGGAAGATTATGTCACATACAATGGATATTTACTCGTGTATTCTTGTGTATGAAATGCAGCCTACCGGTCCTGTCATAGGAGTCAAGTGGCAATGAGTCAGATCGCACCTGTTCAAATACCTACTGATGTAAAAATGTAAGTACTGCTAGTGTTTTCCCTTTAGAATGTTACTGTTATGCTACAAGGATAAGGTTAAAGTTGCAGTTTGTTAAACAAAACCGTGTGATACTAAGCAAAGAATAAGATTGAAAGTCGTAAAAGTTGACTAATGGCATTGGAATTTAATAAGGTATATTAGTATATGCATGTCCTACAACCAAAATTCGAAGGTATGTGACATCTACCAACTCTCACTGTGCCCGCGTGGTAAATTACTGCCCTCACCCTCTGGAAGGGAGGAGGCCTGAGTCCCAGCAGTGGGAATATTATAAGGCACTAAGACAAAATTGATTGCTAATAGAGTTAGAAAACATCGTGAGGAAACCGAATGGTCTGCAATCGCCAAACCACCTTGACCAAACTGTGTTTTTTTTTTTTTTTTTTTTTTATATAGGGCATCTCGTAGCTGACCTCTGAGGTCATGACTACTTAACCGGTCAATCCTGTGGTTGCCTTAAGCTTCTACACTTAAAGCCTCCAGCCAGGGGCAAAACTATGCTAATTAAAACTAGGCGAACGCTCGCTAAGGGCACCCCCTGTGGGGTACGAACCTCGGCTTAGGGCGTTCGCTGGGGGGAGGACAGCAAGAGGGACAGGCTGGATCAAGAGTATTTCATTATTATTAGTCGGGGAATTTAAAGCTACAGGCTCAGCATCGACGCGGGCTGGCGCATCTTCGAGCAAGGGTCGGGGGGGAGTATCATTTACTCGGGAGGGTCGCGATCGCGGACCTCTGCGGCGAGGTCGGAAAGTGTGTCGGTGTGTGTGTTTTCTCACTGTACTGGTTTCCCTATTGCTCTCCTGGAGGAGGGTTATGGGGTCGTCTGGGTCGGAAAGGATTAGCCTCGGGCGGCGGGTCTTACTGATTTTACTTGGGACATAACTGGCGGCCTCGACAACCAGAGGGTTGCGGTGGGTGGCGGCGGAATCAAAGAAACGCTTGGAATTGCGTTTGAGAAACTGGTGGATCGTGGGGAGTTTAAAATCGAGATGGAGGGTTTCGTTCCTACAGAACCAAGGGGCTCCCGTGGCCTTACGAAGGAATCTGTTCTGCATCACCTGCAGTCTGTGAATTTGTCGGGGCTTAGCTTGGGCAAAGACGACGCCCGCATAGGTCATGATGGGGCGAATGCATGTTGTGTAGATTCGCAATTTGCACCTAAGTGACAATTTGCTACGTGCATTTAGCATGGAATGGAGTCTTCCGAGAGCGAAAGCGGCCCGCGCGCGGGCCTGCTTTATATGGTCTGCGAAAGTGAGTTTTTCGTCGAGGACCACACCTAGATACTTGGCTCGCTTCTCCCAAGGGATCGGCTTGCCGAGCATGGTGATGGGTCGGGGCAGGGGGGGTCTAAATCTTACGTGCAGTTTTGAAAATAAAACCGCTTGACTTTTGTCGGGGTTTACTTCGATCCTCCATTTCCTAAACCAAGCGCCGAGTTTATCGACTGCGGTTTGGAGAATGCGAGCTATCGAATCGGGCCCAGCGCCCTTGTAGTAAATGGCCGTATCGTCTGCGAACAGAGCCAACTGCGCCTTTTTACTCTTCGGGATGTCGCTGGTGAATAGAGTGAATATGAGGGGGGCAAGCACAGAGCCCTGAGGGACGCCTGCGCGGATGGGACGGGGAGAGGATATTGCGCCTTCGATGCGATAGCGGAATGTGCGGTTCGAAAAAAAGTCTCGTAAGATGAGCACGAGACGATCTGGCACGCCGAGTTGGTACAGCTTATATATTAAGCCGTTGTGCCAGACTTTGTCGAACGCTTTCGCTACATCGAAGAATACTGCACCGGTATACAAACCGCGCTGGAAGCCAGCGCTTATGTGTTCGATTATCCGGTGGGCCTGATGCACGCTAGAGTGCTGGGTGCGGAACCCAAACTGTTCGTTGGGGATGAGGCCCTTTGTCTCAGCGTAGTCTCTGAGACGCTTATAAATAAGCCTCTCGTAGACCTTGCCGAGGACTTTGAGCAAACTGATGGGGCGGTAACTCGAAGGCTCGGTTTTGGGTTTGCCGGGCTTCGGGATACCGATGACGGTGGCTTCTTTCCACATTTGTGGAAAGAAATTGTTGCTTAAGGCACCATTGAAGATGGTAGTCAGTAGCATTATTAGGTGGGCAGGGAATAGCTGAATCACCCTATTAGTGATTCCATCTGAGCCGGGGGCTTTACGGATTTTCAGACCCTTGATGATGTCGTGCACTTCGTCTGGTGTGACGGGGGGCAGAGGACTTTCAGGGTCTTCAACGGGAGGGAGGGAGGTTCTACGTTCGACTTCAGCGTCGACCTCTAAGAGGTGAGCTTGGTCTACTGGTAGAGTGCTGGGTGAGCATTGTGCCTCTAGACTATCGGCTAGGCATTCAGCCTTGTCGATGTCGTCGAAGGCTATGGTCTTGTCGGGGCGGATTAGGGGTGGTGTGGACGCGACTTGCTGGGACTTGAGTTTCCTCTGAAGTTCCCAGAAGGCTAGGTGGGTTGGCTCTAGTTCGCTCAGCATCTTGTCCCAGCCCGTGTCACGCAGCTCCTGTATGCGTGTCTTTACAGATCTCTGTAAATAGCGCATATGGGCTTTGTTTGCGGCGCAGGGAAAGTTACTGTATGCACGAATGGCTGCGTTCTTCTCAGTCAATAGGTCACGCACATCGTCAGGTAGTTTCCAGCGGGGGTCTTCCCCCACTGGGACTTCCTTTGAGCAGTCGCTCACGACGGATTGTACGTGATCAGTGAGTGAGTCGATCGCGGCCGTTGTTGCTGCGATAGAGTGGAATTGGTCGGGGATGGAGTCCAATTGGGGGGACGTGTTGGATTTCAGCTGGGTGCTTACTTTCCTCCAGTCCGTTACCCTTTTGGTGGTCGGCCAAACTGTGTGTGTAATTTATGCTTTTATAATCCTCTGTATGAGACGAGATCTACCCAGCAGACGCAAAATTATTATAGGTAAAACAGGCCACTTAGTGACTTGCATCCATCAAGGAGTGATTCTATCTATCATACGAAAAACTTTCGCTATGAAACACATGCATGAATAAGATTCATAAAATAAAATAAAACTATATTTACGTATATCGAAATAGTCTGTCTACAGTTGTATAGGAATTTGTTTTTTTTCACAAATCAGTTAAGAGTTTCATGGTGAAAGTTGTTTAGTATAAATAAAATCAATTGCTAAGCGCATTTAGATACATGTTTTTGGAGATCACCTTTAAAGCAGGAGTTGTTTGTGTTAGGAGACTCCGCGGTTCCACGTATCATTATCTACTAAGCAATTGAAATGTAAACAAACAAAACTAAAAATAAATGGGTAAGTTTAATTTATACAAAGAGCACTGTAAATGAATGAGCGTAGAAAAGGGCCGAAATGCGCCTATCGCGTGATATGTGTGTGTATGGGTGAGAGTGTGTGAGTTAAAATTAGCATATTTAGCTTACTTTATTTAGTTTACTAGCTCCTATCCTAATAAATATTCTGTCTGACATTATAAATGCGAAAGTGTGTTTGTTTGCTCGTTTGTTACGATTTCACGCCAAAACGGCTGAGCAAATCTGGATGAGATTAGGCAATTTGGTAGACCATGTCCCGGATTAGGACACAGGGATAGGTATAACGGGTAGAATCACCTTCTTGACGGATGCAGGTGTCTAAATCGCCACCCTGTATAAATGGTTCATGGGCAAACATGGTCAAACAGCTTTCTCAGATTTGGCAACAAATTCCGATCAGCAAAATTTGTCGGCTTAGCGTATTTTGGCGGTCATTTAGAGGCCTATGTTCAGCAGCGGATATTAAACTGATATGTTTATCTATGAGCTCTCGATCATCGTATTTAGGTGCTAGTGTTTATCAATACATGTACTTGCCACGTGGATTCTTATCAGTTATCCAGCTATCGGGTATTTAGATAACAGTTCATTCAGTAAGGTTGGGAGTCACGTGTTTAAGCCAGAAACCTGAAACATTCTTCCAAAGTTTATAGAACGAGGTGATACAGTCAGTACTAAAGTCGATTAACACTTTAGTTTATAATATCTAAGTATTGAGCAAAATATTTAATTAAAATCGGAACAAACGTATTTTTTTTAAGAATTAACTCTTAGCCTCAATATTATTTATGTATATGATGAAAAGCAAATTTAAAGCAGTTTATCGAATCATTTTGTGTAAATTTTGATGATATGTACATAAAAGTGACAGTAACAAGTCATGTTAAAATATTTAGTTTTAATTTCGCAATAATTCCGATCCAGGCTCGGATGCAGAATGCAGCACCGCCCCCCGCGCCCGCGAAAATATGCACACCAGAAGATGCGGTTATTGTTATGATGCAACACAGTGTTAGTGGACTTTTGTTGCTGTACTTACGTACTATATTATGGCCGACAGGAAATATGGAATGTCTTAATCTTGGCAGTGGACAGGGGCTGTCGGTTCGGTCAAGGTGAGGGTCCCTAATGACTGCTGCGGTAGCCACAGGGTCAAGGGCGAGACCCGTGTGGGGTGTGGCTATAGTTGATACGATATCATATTATGCATCATAAATATATTTTGGCGATGCAGTATCATAAACTCGACCAAATCTTTGTAGAAATCCGAAAATTCTTATAAACCAGTTGACTGGTGATACAAATTCGATATTTTTACATTGTTTTTGGACGTAAGTATATGAGATCACCGACAATTTTTAATCTAATGTGGGTTTATTTCATGTTCGTAGGCCTTCTTGCACCACAAATCACTTAACGTATTAAGAACATATATTACGTACTATCTTCAAATGATTGTCAGAAACAGAACGATGGTTTTAAAATCGCTAAGCGCTAATGCATTTAGTGATTTGTGGTGCGAGCGGGCGGGCCATAAGCTTGTGTTTGTTGAAAGGTAGGTATTATACTTTTGATGTAGGTATAAGAACCTACCTAGGTGTAAGGTAGACATAATTCTATTGTAGCCGAAATAATTCGCACGGGACGTTGATAATAAACCTCAACCTCACGGGTCTAATTACGTGTAGAATAAATAGTACGTAAGTAGAGCCGTGAGATTTACCGATTTCAACAATATTATTTAACAGAATGCAATCGATTTCCTGTGAAACTATCAAACAACGTCACAACGAAGTAGGTAGGTCGGTATGTATGTATAGAAATTGTTTTTACTTTGATGTGTCCGAGCCAACTCAATCTGTTGACTGTTTTGGTGATTTTCATGTGTGCAATGTATTGTTGCAGAATATTTTTATGACTCATCATTGCTTGCATAAATGAATTTGTTTGCTAATCAGCCTGGCAACAAATGTTACTAATATTTACGTAACATTTAATATTAAAATCTTGTTTGATTTCATCACCTCCGTTTTGGTTCAACTTCCGTATATTTCGCAGATCATATCATTCAAATTCTGTTTCATTATTGATGTTGGCTTATGAAGACATCACCTATCAGGACACTGGAATAGGTCCTTCATCTCACATAGATCTTTTGAGAGTATGGATGGCAAAAAGTTTATATACCTAATATGTTAGGCCCAAAATTCAGCTGGTACGCGAACTGCACTCACTGACGCAGTCAAATTAGGTCATCGAGTGCACAGGTGACAGGTGCGGTGCAAGATGGAAGGTGGGCCATTGTCATAATTATACATAAAATGCCTAAAAACGCATGACAGATTATTGTAGTCATGTTCCAGTCATCTTACGCGATAACGGTCAGTTCAGCATTCCATACGTTACGTAATTCGAGCATGTAGACATAGTCCAGCTAATCCAGTTCACATGACGGTGCTAGTATTATCACCACGTAATCTAGGTGTTAATTGTGTTACTAACAGGTTTAATTAGCTCTCAGTGTTCTAGAGGTAGCTAAATAAATAAACAGGGCGTGGAAAAATTTGAATCCTAGCGGACGCGTAGCAGATGCGGAGCATATCCGTAGCGGAAGCGTAGCAGATCCTTGTAGAAGCGTAGATTCGTAGCGGAAGCATACCAGATTCGTAGCGGTATCGTAGCGGAGGCGTAGCAGATACGTAGCGGAAGCGTAACAGATCCGTAGCAGTATTGTAACGGAAGCGAAGCGTATGCGTAGTAGAAGCGCAGCAGCTGATATTGACCAAATAATGTTTGTTTAAATGTGAATGATGTAAAAGAAGTATGTCAGAATCGCAGCAGTTCCTTTCTGGGCCCACCCCATAACTAATATTTCTGTAGGTATATGCGTAATAGTTTTTCCTCGTCAGTATTAAAGGTTTTGTTGGTCCAATCGCTATTAGGGCAATCAGAGACTGATAATTAAGTATATTATTATGAGGATGTTTCATTCTAATACTAACCGCAGTTCCTCAATATTCTTGAATCACCCAGTTTACACAAGTGATTCAATGATTTCGAAATACATATTTTTATCATGACGCCACTTATGCAGACAGTCATAACATAAGCAAGTTTAATTCCTTCCGTTCTACGATTTCCGTTCAGTTTTATTAACTCAATGCAGTACCTAGTTATTGTCAGGTCTGCTGGGGTTGCGGGTTTGTCTGAAAGGGATATCGCGGCCCCGGCACACGGGCAACGGAAGGAACACGGGTGGGTTTTAGTCAGTAAAAGTCTGACACGCCCTCTCGCTCCGCCCAGAGCGGGAGAAGTCAATTGATGATTTCCCACCCTCAAAGTCTGTAGAGAAATTAGGTAGGTACATTTTCCCTTCCTTGTACATATCATGTGTTTATAGAGAATTGATAGCAGGGACCGTTTCGTCGTTGTGATAGGAAAATTTTATGGTCATGATCGTGAACTAATATTTAATTTAAGAAATTAACTTCTGCTCTCATAAATCTTATTTCCTTGTGGAGTTCAAACGACCATTCGCTGATCAGTAGGTACCACAGATCTTTAGACGGATAATCAGTTACATCAGTTCGGTTTCGGCTAAAGAATTTTGTTCTCATAAAGAACACAAAACAGTTCACTTAATATATGAGATATACAAATAAATCATGCAGTTAAAAGGTAGCATTTATAGACTCCGTGAGTCGACAAAAAGAAAACAGAAAATATTTAACACTAGGATTCAAAAAATTCAATCCCAAGGTTACTTTTGTTATTTACCATGGAGGCATTTTCCAGCTAAATATTACATTGTTTCTGAAACATAAACTTAACAATTTTATAAAACTAGTTACATTTTTTGCATTAACTATACCATCTGTTTTTTTGTATAAAATGTTTTTCTTTTCTTCCCGTATTTGGTTCTGGGTGGTCTGAATTCGAGTTTATTGCGATTTCTAGTGCTAAAGAAGTTCATATCTAACCAGTTTCAAAACAAAATCCCGTGAACACGATGACCGCATCTGTTACCGGGCCGGTTCTATAGCCGCCGAGCGCTGTAAGCAAGAATAGTCCTTACGGTGGTTAGATATGAACTTTTTTGATGGTACATGCACTTAACATTCTGGGCACGATAGTGCCCCAGAGTGTCCTGTTGCCTGCACGTTGTAGGAGCTGATAGACGCTACTGGAGGTGTCAAACTCGCTGAATCTATTTAGATTGCCTTCGACACGTTAAGAAATTATATGCATACAGAATTTTTTATGGCACTTCAATGTGTATATTAATGTAACTAAATGCTGTAAGAGAGGGAAAAATTATATATAGTGGATAACAGTCGTAGCTTAGACATGCTGGGACGTTCAAACTTCAAAAATGTATGCTTATACAGTCGCTTATCATACTAAGCTTAACTTACTTACTTAACTTTAAGCAACGTTTATAAATCAACCCCAACATGTTGGCGGTTCTTTTGATTAGTTTGGTTAAGCTACAATTAGAACGGGCGCCATATAAATTGGTGGACAACCAATACACGCTAGCTATAAAGAGTTCAATGGCTTAAATTATGATTTACAACAATTTGTGCGGTTGTCTTGAGAGCTTATGTAATGGCTTCAAAACGCAAAAGTTTAATGAAGCACTGGATTCCTAGATTCGTATCATAGTAGGAAATTAGGAATCAGTGAGGTACTGGACACCACGCAGCGAATAATTAATGTTCAACGCTTCGGGAATTGTATTCATCCAAGCTATAAGTTTTAGTTTTTGAAACCAACTAAGCTAGGACATTTTGCTTTTGAAAGCGATGCATTTGGGATAAAAATGAAAAAAAAAAACGGTTTTCGGATGAGGATAATAATATGTTGATGTGAAGGGACCTCGGGAGGTTCCTGTTCCGAATTAGGCGGGAGGAAACGCCCGGGTGTCACCACTGTGTGGATCGCCCGGAGGACACGGTGGGGCATACGGTGGAGGTCTGCCCGGCTTGGGCGGAGCACCGCCGTGTCCTCACGGAGGCGATCGGCGGCGGCGATCTCTCGCGTCCGGCCCTGGTTCAGGCCATGGTTCGGCGCGAGAGTGCATGGGAGGCCGTCACCTCCTTCTGCGAAGCAGTTATGCTCGCGAAGGAGGAGGCGGGGCGCGCGAGGGAGATGCAAGCTGCACGCCCTCGCGGCCCTAGTCGCCGCAGGAGACGCCCCGGGCGTCGGGAGTCAAGAGCCGACTTCCGGCCACCGTAGGCGCGGGCCTGCGGACGGTGAGCAATGGGCAGCTCGCCGTCCGATCAGGACCAGGCCCGTGTCGACGGCGCGTTGTGTTCCACGCGCGCCTCAAAGAGATGTCAGCACCAACCGACGGGGTCGAAGGACCAATGCCTGCTGGGGTTGCGGGTTTGTCTGAAAGGGATATCGCGGCCCCGGCACACAGGCAACGGAAGGAACACGGGTGGGTTTTAGTCAGTAAAAGTCTGACACACTCTCTCGCTCTGCCCAGAGCGGGAGAAGTCATTTGATGATTTCCCATCCAAAAAAAAAAAAAAAAAACAAAAAAAAAAAAAAAAAGGTGACCTGTGAAGTCAGGCAGCAGCGTGCACGGTTTAGTTTTTCAGTTACCTGGTAAACCGTTAGATGTCTATCGTCATCTACAAAATTAGGTCCCTTTGATTGGAAACCTCTCGACTGTATAGTCTACCTCGTGATTGCTTTACCAGTTTTGACAAAAACTCTAAGTAAATTTCCTCTTTGGTTTAGTAGTCGCAAGCGGTACTACAGAGCATGAGGTCCTGGGTTCGATTCCCGTGTCGGGTAAAGTGTTATTGGGTTTTTCTATCTGGAATTTCTCAGTAGCAGCCCGGAGTCTGGATTTGTGTTTTTATGACGAGTAAGTGTTTTTATGACGAGCAAGTGTTTTTATGACGAGTCAGTGTTTTTATGACGAGCAAGTGTTTTTATGACGAGCAAGTGTTTTTATAACGAGCAAGTGTTTTTATGACGAGTCAGTGTTTTTATGACGAACAAGTGTTTTTATGACGAGCAAGTGTTTTTATGACGAGCAAGTGTTTTTATGACGAGCAAGTGTTTTTATGACGAGCAAGTGTTTTTATGACGAGCAAGGTTGATTACCTATACAATCTGAGCAAAATCGATGAAAAATTGTATTAACACTTTCTTAGGTAGGTATTGTAAAGCACGAAGTATTAGTGGCTACTTTACACTGGCATGAACATGAACAAAAGAAATAGATTCTAGACACGTCATTATGTAATTATGCTCGTGAAAACACATTAGCTAAGAAATACCTAATACATTTACGAACAAATTGAAACACGTGTTTTTAAACGAATATGCACATAATGTAACACAACAATGATATTCTTTGTTATGATAATTGTTTTGTAATGGACACGTAGAGATCTTCGGAACTGACCATTTTGTGGTTTCGTTAAAGGTATAAATAATCAGACGAATTGGAAGCAATTTGGAAATGCTGATGGGAGGGGTGCCCTAGAAAGACACTGACACTAATCTTATTGGTGATGACCTCCAAAACGGTCAGGTCACACGGGGGTCCTACGTAAAAGTCACGTCGAAACCGGGTCCTACAATGCCCGAAAATGTCTGGAGTAAGGTCGTTTTACTTTATGGTTACGTACGTTTTAAAGTAGCTATTTTTGGCAGCCGTGCTGTAGTAAATTGCTAAAACAACTCGTTATTAGCGCCTGACTACTCGTTTTAGGAGTGGACCATAGAATTGACATACAGTCTAAACCATTCCTAATTTAATTAGAAGTCTGTAAGATTACGTCATTGTTGTTCGTTCTTCTGACTCAAGCTCGATGAATAATCCGTATTTGTTCTAGTATTTAGCGTATTTTATACCTTCCTGTGTTTCGGAACTATTTGCCTATATATGGCTGGCCATTTATCAAACTCTGATTAATTGTTACCGGGTATGCACTCGATAAACTTACTCATTTTGATAAGTACTGAACAGCTGGTTTGGTCAAGTAATACGATACCTATATCGAATGGCGTAGTTAGTTTTAAGTTTGTAAGTACTGCCTGCACTGAGTTTGCACTCATAGAACTCGTTAAACGTGATATACCTATTATGTTGGTACACCTGATAACTATTAGGTTTTCCTCGTTTTAAATTACGTCTAGTATCTTTCAACCTTGCAATAAGGATTTGTCTTAGCCTAAAGCGTTTGCAAACATGCTTAAAAAAATTCACGTTCCATAAATTTTAAGCTATGCTCATCTGCCTTATCGTTTTGATAACAAAGACACTTTAAGGTAATCTTTACACAAGTTCAACACAGTTTGTCAAATATACATGAAGTCTGCAGGGAAGTCATGAACCAATCGACTTTAAACCTATTCGAAAATACGACAACCAACAAAGTCAATTTATTATTAAGCCATCGCGTGACACATTTTACAAATTAATTGCCTAGCTATCCAAATAGACGATCTAATTAATATTATAGTTTATTTAATTGGTCTGTGACAATTAATTGTTGTCCACATGGTGAACAAATTTTAATGTTCCTGTATCCTTCAGTTTGACTGACATTGAACTTCATTTGTTAGCACCGTATGATATCGATGATCAAGGTTGCCAGTTTGAATGTTCGTTTGCATGAAGTCTGGAAAAACTGGAGTCGCCATATTGTGCTGTCTGCAACGGGCATAGCTTTGTTCATTGATTGATCTGAAAATACGATTACTGTGGTGTACCAGAAATATCGAATGAGTCATGGGCCAAAACTACCACGATGTGGGTACCAAAAAACGTCCGTCGACATCGAGGCAGACCCAAGAGAAGATGGCGAGACGAGGTTGACGCCTACAGACAAAATTGGTCCACACTAGCCCAAGACAGAGACGAGTGGAAAGAAGAAAGGAAGGCCTTTGTCCTGCAGTGGGATAACACAGGCTAAAATAAATAAAAAAGCAGAAATATCAAGCACAATACCACAACACGTTATGTGTGAGAAGCTAGCTGGTGGTGCGTGGGTTGGATCATTTAGCTCCCTTCAAAATGGTTGAGCTGAATGGTGCTGATCCATGCGTCATGTTCGTGAACGGGCGCCGTCAGTTGGGACTGGTCAACTCTAGCTGCCATGGCTGATTTTAATTTTTGAATTGTTCTTTGTTTTATCTTTTTATTACGGACGCTTCTAGAGTGCACGTCTTTCTACATTGTTCTCACATGTATAATTTCAACATGAATGATGTAACCAATATTTTGTAACAATTATTTTATTTAAAAGAGTGTCTGTGGAGTTTCTTGCCCGTTCTTCTCCATAGGTACCTACTACGCTTTGGAATAGGCAACTAGCTTCATATTTTTGACTGACCGATTCCTTGACAATAGGGATGACGCCTGGGTAAAAAAAAAAAAAAAAAAATTAGTCCGTCAGTCAGAAAAAAGTCAGTAATAAAAAAATATTAGCCACGTATTTTTTGCTTTATCATATTAATAACAAAATACTTAGATAAAACGCATTTTAAGTTGGGGAGTGGGGGTCGTTACGTCACAAGTAAGTATAAAATCTACATAAATCGTGACGTCATGGCACATTTTAACTCAATGTATCGCCGTAATCTTTAGATTACGTAAAAAAGAAAAATAAGTGTCCAATATTTTTTAATAATCTACAAGGCGGACTAAAAAAATAAATAAATTAAGGTTTAATTGAAATACGAGTAAATGCTTTGAGTTTGAGTTTGCTGCTAACCAATCTGATAATATTAATCATATGTATTTTGTGTTCGATTCGATTCGGTTACCTCGTTAAGATCCACTAGAAAAAATAAGTTGACCTATTCCTACTCCTACGCAGCTAGACTATTTACAAATTAACGATCATCGCCAAACAGTCGCAAGGACCCCGTCAACGTTGTTAAAGATATTTCATAATAGATATGAAATGAATTTACAACATAGGTAGGTATAACACTTAACACCTCGGCTACCAACACATTGCATTATCTATCATGAAGTGACCAGTGAATGCTGATCGACGGCGAAATAGGAACTAAGTTAAAAAATTTATAAAATGTGGCGTTTCAATGACATATGTCTTGACAAGCAGCGCCACTGTAAAATATCAAAATTTACTGGTCATCGAGATAACAGAACAGTTATTTGTACTTTATTTATCAATGTTTATCTTTATATTTCTGTATCTACGATTCGTTAATGAGTTCTGATGAAACGTGATGTTTGCATTTTGTGTGGTATTTGCATACGTCATATATATGTACGTGCAGGTTTAAGTGCAGAATTGGGGTCTGAATTGACAGTTAGTGGCAATGGATAGATTAGAATTTAGTCTACGGAGGACGCCACTTCAAATATTATCGTAGAATGTCATAGTAGGTTACAGGCTACATGCATAAGCACTTTAGTATTCCTAGTACCTACCTATCTACCTGAGTAGATGAAAACAATAATACTGTGATATACTGTATATCAGCTTCAACGTATAGAGAACAAAGATTTTGTATATTATATACAAAATCTTTGTTCTATACGTTGAAGCTTAAAAGCAGTCTTTGTTAAAGAGTTGAGATTACCAGACACAAAGAGGCAATAACTAAGGGTTTAGCAGTCATGCACGTGTATTTTGTGCAAGGAAACATAAACATGCATGTTGCTACAAATTGTTTTACACATATGTCTAGAGTTACTCTGAATCAGAACCCTAACGCCTTCAAACGATCATTTTATTAGGCATGATTATGCGATCAACGACAAAAGAGTGAATCATTCGGTGCGCGCGCACTCAGTTTGCACCGAGCTATATCACATCATTCACCCTTGGTTCGCTTCATTCAGAGCGAACAAGTTATAGTTTTTTTTTTATTGCTGTTCGGTGACGTGTTAAGTAGGTACCTGCAATTTCTCGTTTATTATGATAAACGATAAGAATACTAATAATAATGATATTCTTTTCTTGTAATTTTATTGTAGATAAGTAAACTGTTACATGTTGTATTGATAAGGTTTTCGTTGAGTTTATTAATTCACATTACTTTTGATGTACTTTCAGTGCATCGAACTTGACATTGACTCATTTAGGTATTTATTTACACTTTTATGCACAGAACTGGTACATAAGGCTGACATAATGCGTATGTTTAGATCTCAACGGAAAATTGTTAAAACAAAGGTATAACAGTACAGAACTGAGCACCTGTTTAACTCAGTACCCTTTTGAGTTGTCTAATTTGAATATTTGGACGATGTAAGGTATAACGAAGGCTTAATTTGGCAATAAATGCTGCCGTGTTAATAAAATACCGAGACAAGAAGTAGGTACCTACCTACGTAAACAGCTTAGGTACGTCATCATTGGATATAGTGTTGATGTTAACCTCCAATGAATCCAAACTTAAGATTATAAATAAGTAAGTAGGTACCTATTTAAAATACGGACTAAATTTTATTGTACGGCAATTTTGTTGTTTTCAGTTTCTGTCGGTATTGTGAATGACCTTCGAACTTTTCAATCTTCTAAAGTAAGTAGATCGGTGAATTTGGAACACAACAAGTGGCCTCCACAGGGTTAACGAGTGAAATTATATTAAATTTTTTTAAACCCTCGACACAAACATTTACTCAATTCTCTTTCCTACTCCATCACCAGACCCTGTTCATCATCTATCTAAAAACCTATTCATTGAGATCATTCCAAAACGATACCTGTGCTGTAAGTTGGTAAGGGTATCTTGCAAATTCCAGGTGATGCTGCAGCATCAGTTCAAGGTTACAATGTCCTTCTTATATCATTGAAGTAACATAATACCAAATTTCAAATCGATCAGACCTGTGGAAGATGCTCACATCCATTCATCAACTATAAAAGAGCTTGTCTACTATAAAAGATTGTCAATAATCTTCAAACAGCGGAACCGATTTTGATGAAACATGTCTAAGAACCATCGCTAGAAAACTTCGCTTTCCAATAGAAAAACCGCATTCAAATCGGTTCACCCGTTTAAGAGGTACGGTGCTACAAACAGACACACACACATAGCGGTTAAACTTATAACACCCCTTTTGCGTCGGGGGTTAAAAAAGGCCTGAGCTGTTGTATGTATTATTTTTTTTGCGAATTTTCACGATCCTAACGAGGCGAGGTGGCTGCAAGATAAGATGCAGAAGACAGACGAAGAAGGCAGTGACTGGTGACTGCTACTGGTGACTCATGTAAATTCTAAGAGATCAAGAGATCTAATTTACCGTTCCGGTTCCATTTTATATACCTCCTACCTATCTGTGATCTGGAAATAACAGTTAGGCTGGCTATTATTATTATGTAACGAGACAACAGTACCTTCCATTAGATATTACAGTGACTTTCACTTCTGATAAAAAAGTGAGCTGATATCTATTAAAATAAACTACGATTTGCTCACATAGACCGTCCATGAGAAAACCCACGTCTTGGTGAAATTTTTTCTAAACTTTACGCAGTTATTTAAGTACACAATTCGTAAATTACAGCTTTTCTTTATGTTCATCAAGAAGTTCTGTGTAATTCACTGGAAAGAACGAATCTTTTCCAGATTATTAAAAATAATAACTACCTACTCTTATTCAGGAAAGTACGTAAGCGAAACAACTCAAAAGATTGTCATAATTACTTTAAATTAATCTACAACATCAGATAAACGAGAAACTATTAAAAAACTGCGTTCATTCGCTGGGTATCATTCACGGAGGTCACGGGTGCGCAGGCGTCGATTACTTCCTTATTAGACGGCGCCTTACAAGCGCCCCTCAGAACACTGCTGTCACTCGAGTAATACAAATAACTCCATATAATAATACGGAGATGGGCACGTACAATGAGCAAAATATATACCTAAACTTTTGTTTATAAAATACCTACCTACTAACGACCCACCCGTGCCTCACACGGGTCCAATCTACTGATGTGGCGACATGTCAAAACATTGAGATTTCTAATTAAAATTTGAAAGTATTATAAACACAAACCTTCAGAAATAAATACTCTAAGTGATGGTAAAAACCGCATCAAAATCTACTGTGGAGTTAAGAGCCTTTATCCTAAAAGTTGGCAACGTCGCAAATAGCTGTCAAATATTTACCTATTTCGATTAATTTGGCAATAATACTGTATGGAAATATGAAATATCGCTAACTAGCACTAAAATATTGATTATGAAATGCAATAATTAATATTGTAACACAGAATATTTAGTTTTAGATGTAAAAAAAGTATTTAGAAACTTTCCAAATGGCTTATTTACATTTCATATTTCCATACAGTAATTTTGCCAAATTAATCAAAACAGTGAAATATTTGACATCTATTTGCGACGTTGCCCACCTTCAGAATAAACGCTCTTAAGAAGATCTAAGCGGTCGCGGTCGCACAGACAGACTTTAACTTATAATATGTATGGAAATAGATACTGTTATGTCAATAGTTGTGTTGATAGGCCTCTTTTCATTACGTCACTGAGGAGTTGCAGATAAGTTTGCCCTGTGATCTTTATGATGTCAGCTGACGATCAACTATTGATCTAAGAGATAGCCGTAGTTATTTGAAATTGCATAGCATCAAGCAAGCAGTTAACTAGTGCCTGATGGGTGGTTGGCGTAGTTAACATTCAGATTCGATGAGAATTTTTGAATATTTTTCAGAAGGAAGATACAGTTTCAATTTCAACGTAAAGATGACACAAGTTCTGTATTTTTCTCCCATCTATGGATATTTATTAAATCAATCTGCCTAGCCTTTTCCCAACTATGTTGGAGTCAGCTTCGAGTCTAAACGGATGCAGCTGAATACCAGTATTTTACATGGAGCGACTGCCTATCTAACCTCCACAACCCAATAACTGGGTAACACGATACCCCTTGGCTTATCAGACTATTGGGCTTCTGACTACCCGTAGGTAACGACTTTCAAAGATCTACGAATGACAGCCGGGACCAAGACCAACGACATACCGTGCTTTCCGAGGCACGTAGGTCACCGATTATATCGAGACCCCTCGATAAAATTAATGAAACATATACAAAACAAAACACCGAAAACTCTTTCGTACAGTACCTTGGTCAAAGCAGAATTAAGACGCAAATCCTAGTCATTACAGCAATGATTTACATCGGAAACGTTCTTGAACGTGTCTAAGATTACTTTGTTTCAGAAAAACGTCAATAAATAGAATTTATAATAAGTAGTAGGTACCAAGTATGTACATAATCATCATTAATCTGTGAAAGATCTTTTATTCATCATTCTTCTTCTCCATGTTTTCTGTACGGGGTTAAAATCATTTAATAATGTTTAATCTCCTCGTTTTTGTTACTTTTTTTCCATCTTGTAGCTTTATTGGCTTTTTATTTTACAAGGATTTAAAAACTTATGCGAGTTACATAATATGAGTCAGACTTTTTGCTGCAGGTTTCTTTAAACTTTTAAAGCAACCAGCAGCAAAAAGTCTGACTGTTTTGGCATAGTGCGGATGAGTCTAATGAAGTAGCAAAAAGATCCACATACTTAACCTTTAAAATAAAAGCCTGATTATCAACATTCTGAATCCCAAGCCCAGACTTACCTATCGAATACTATCGATGGACTAGTTCTAGCCGCACAGAACAGATAAACAGCCCCAATTGGAAAGACAGAGGCTTTGACGTCACTCGATTTTATAATTTAGACAAATAAATAAAATTAAAATGTTTGTTTGTGATGTCAAAATAACAGCTTTTTACTAAATGCATATGAAAGTATGACGCTCCTTTTTTAATTTTGTCTGGCTGTCTGTCTATTTTTTCCCGGTTAATCTCCGAAACGGCTGGACCGATTTTGACGGGACTTTCACTGGCAGATAGCCGATGTTATATGGAGTAACCTACTTTTATTTTAGAAAAAGAATAAGGGTCCACGCGGGCGAAGCCGCGGGCAGCAGCTCGTCATCTATAAAGGTAGGCAATAATGTTCGGTACAATTTAAACTTCAACCATAAAACTCATATTAGTGTTCATTCGTTTAATAGACCCAATTGTTGATCCAAGGACGTCTCATGAATATTCATAAAATACAGCAAACTACACACCATTCGTACCAACAATCACAACAATAAAAATTACAGTTATTGATTTGAATATTAACTATGTTAGAACCTACCTACTTTACTTACAGCGTAGTAAGCTAAGCTAGGTCATTAAAAATGATTTAATTTTTTCCGTTACGACTGTGTTCTTCGTTCAATATTTCAAATGCTTCGAATTCAACAGACTAATGAAATTAGAGCATATGGCCGACTAATGCTGGAATATTAGCGGTGGGACTATTATTATAGATTTTTCATATAAATATAGGAGACCTCTTTGCGGGAGAGACTAAAGTAATATTTCCGAGTGGCATCAATAATGGGCAGACAAATGTAGGTAGCCGTTACATTAGCTTACGTAATGTAATTAAGCGTATTGACGAGGCGGCTCTCTCCGTACAGCTTGTTAAATAACGTCTGTTGACAGCTTTAGTACACGCGGCCAGAAGTTGTACAAAGTTCAATGTCCACTAAAGAAATTGATGGACCTAAGGCACAATGTATTTCTAGCAAATAAACGTTTGATTTGATTTGAAAAATAAAAGTAATAGAGACTGCCTTTCGATGTAATGATCACTGAAAGGTTATGCAAGCAAAAATTTAACTGAAGTGTCTAGACAATCAAAACTTTCAATCGCTGATAATACAGATCAACCGACACATGAGAGAGTGATTAAATTGGCAACAGTACCACTGAATGACAAATCAGGGACGATAATTGTTGCGCAATGAGATCAACCGCTGATACTCAAACAACAACAAAACGGATAAATTACATATGTATTACATCTTTACTACAGCATAAGTAAGACAAACAGTTATACACGTTGCTAATCTACTTCCTACATCACCTCCGCACATGACCTTTAGTTGAATAGGTACGGAATTATCATTAATTCGACAAAAAGCAAGTCACATTTTAAATCATAACTGTCGATACGCTTTCTTGCTTGTTACGCAACCATTACATAATTTTTTTGTTTGGCAACACCATCACCAATCAGCTGTGGGGAATGAAGTATGAAAATACTCCATTTAGACTTGAACGGAATACAATAGGCACGCACAACACTAACTGTGATTTATAGACTATAGCCAGAATGATAGCCTGAAGGTGACTTTGGAATTAAAAGACACCTGAAGAAAGGTCACGGCTTCATAATTCATGGTGTTTCCATCGAAACAGAAACACGAAGAATTACAATTGCCGATGAATATGATTGGTATTGGGTATCACGCATAATTCAATTTTAATCGAGCATTTGTAAATTGGAGCTGAAGATGACGCAGTTGACAGTTTGATGTTTGGGGCCTAAATAATTAAGTCCTACTAAGTGCTAGGTTATTCCAAATAGTGTTATAACTCAATAAGAACCACATGTAACGTTTATAGACGGAAGAAGTAATAACGTTTGATATTGATAAATTACGACCACTTCCTATTTACCACATGGGTCATAAGGTCTGATATTAACAAGTCCAAGCAATTATGTGTTTATGTGTATACTTCAACTTCATTATGTGAGTATATAATTATGTTTTGCAAGTTCTATGTAATAATTACAATAATAAGATCTATCTCAAAGGCGAAGATACCTGTAATGTAACAAGTGATACTAAGGTGTAATCAAAGAAGTGTCTGGCAATAAAGCAAACTCAAGTCATGACTCTTTCAAAGCAAATCAGAACGTTTGCAGTGCTGACCGTGAACTATAAAAACATAGTGAAAATTCAGCGAAGTGCCAAGAATCTGTTATTTTGGTGCAGAAGTATAATTAATCGTTTATGCTATTAAACTTTACGGTGGTAATTTCATTGACGTGTTTAGAGACCCCTATACCATTCCATTTGTCACGGTACACGGCTAGAATAATTATGGTATGAGTATAGAATTTTTTTTCTATGGCTACGTGCAATACCTGGAAAAGGATGCTTGGAGGGATTTGGGGGAGGCCTTTGCTCAGCAGTGGGACAGTATAGGTTAAAATAAAAATAAAACATAACGTGCAATACCGATATGGATAAACTTATGCCCGGCAACCTTCGCTTTTGGGCCCGATACTAAAGATTCCGAAATAGACTCATCTATAAGATGCCCAATTGCTATTCCACACTTCAATTACAGACAGCATACGCATTCATCCATTAGTAATTATAGGAGCGGAGCACAGCAAACTTAGCAACGATTGTAGAATTGAATTCATCCTCTTTTGTTAAATTATAATCGGAACTTTTTGGATATTTCATGAAAACAACTGACAACCACGGTTTCTGTGTTAAAATATATTTCATGTTACTTTAAGGAGACAGTAGCAAACAAAAAATACTGAGACGCTAAAAGAAAGGTGGAAATGCTAATAATGATCGTAGGTACGTTACTAAAAATAAGCAGTCCTGTATTTTTTCCATATTCTATATCATTTATGTATATGCCTTGTCTGTTTCTCTGTCTCGTTTCGACTACCATTGCGTAGTAAGTACCCTTTAGAGCTATAAATAAGTAACTGATATCAATAATGTTTGCAGGTGAAGTGTGGTTCGGAAGCGGAAGGAGCGTTGACCGGCCCTCGGTGACGGTCACAGTGCTTGGCCTTATTCACGAACATGTAGCACTTTCATGGCGCACCCAATGTGGCCATATGTGGATTACTTGAGATAAACGATACGTCATCATGACACTTTTTATTGAAGCTATCGTGTGTGTTATCGTTATAACAGTTTTAAAGCAGATGCTATAAAGTTTATTGGACAGATTTTATTCTTCCTTGTTTAAATATTTTGTCAGTATTGTAGTATCTTCCTCAAATGATGAGTTCGTTTGACGTTACGGTAATTCCGTAAAGGGAAAATGTTGTGGACATAATTATGACTGACTTCTGTTTCTGACGTTGCTTGATGTTTGATTATAAGGTTAATTACGTCAATACCCTGTAGGACAATAATTTTTACTACATTTTTATTCATCAATCAAAAAATACCAAAGTTTCATGTTCGACCTCTTTTGTGCTCCGTAGTTAGATATCTTTAGACATCAACACTGTTATTCTAAAATTAAATTACCATACCGTTGTTGGCATTTATAAATATGTAGAATAGCTGTTAGTTTGCTGTATTTATTTTGTTAAAAATTAAGATACAGGATATCAACTGCTCAATATCACATTCTATATTTTAAACAGAATATTTGGAATTTAAGATAGTACTAAGTTTGATACTAAGTGTGATACTGCAACAAAAAAAAAACATTAGGAAGGATACCTGTAAAAATAATTATAATTATGTTTCAGTAGTAAAATGCTATATTTATGCAATGCAATATGGCGTCGAATAAAAAAGATTTACGGCAGTAACCAATAGTAAGCCGCCAACTTCTATGTTACGAATAACAATAGTAAAATAAACAAATGTGGTTATCACTGCAGTTACCACTGGTTGATTGTTTCAGAGACCTCGTTCGTTTCCGCTTTTGATCAATAATGTCTTTATTTATCGTTGTTTTATTTATAAATTAGGTTATTGTTGCAAACGCAAATAACATTAATTATTGTACTTATTAAGCAAACAGTCTGGATTTGTTCGAAATTCAAATTTGAAACAAAAAACCAGGTATAAATACTACAAAGTCCCTGTCACTGCCCTTTAGGGATTCGAGAAAAAAATACAATGAGCCCCAGTGCCCAATGTGCCTTATTGTCTTGACAAACTGTGTCGTTCAGTCGGGTGCTGCCTCGCATTCCACGCTAACCGAGCAAAGAAACAAATACCCGATATCTACAACGTGATACAACTGAGTCATCTTTCGTCATTCGACGAGCCAGTTGTAGTGGAATTCTCATGGCCACAGTTCGCGTGCACCGGCGTTCGAGCGCGGTCAAACTTATCGTCGCTCGCTCTATTATCGTCGCTAGTTTCGGTCGAGAGCCGCTCGATTGATAAGCGCCAAACTACCCTTGTGCTTCGATCGCGCCGCACGTTTCCCAGCGCGAGAAACGCTAGTTTCAAATCTACGTTCACAATTTGAATATTATTCGTATTTGCGCCGTAGACTCGTGAATTTGAATTTCGGTATTACCCTTGCAAATAGACGTGTGACGGATGAGTGAGTTTTCGTTTCCGAAGTTGTTGTGGGAGCGCGAGTCGAGCGGCGCGGGCGCAATGGAGAGCTGCTACAAGCTCTACACCTGGATCAACCACACGGTGCTCATGCTACTCTTCCAGATATTCTGGAAAGTCAGCCAGATCACTGACTACTTCACGGGAAGGTGAGTTCAACAGCTATTTACCTATCTCGTATCTATATATTATACCTACTAAGAATACATTATCAGTGATTAACATTCTGAAACCATTAAAATTGTACTTTACGCACGATAGACAGTTTTTATCACATTCAATACCTAATGAGTTATGTAAAATACAGAAAACTGTTTAGCTTTATCTTATTCTAGGTAACTAAGATAAATACTGAAAGTAGGTACCTACCTAATTTAAACTATGTTCATTTGTACTGAACGTCCTATTCGTTCTCTGAAATACCACGGGAAATGCTGATGTCAAGCTTATCTGATTAACAAATCCATGATATAAATGATTAGATTACCTAAATTTATTTATTTATAATTCGCTACAATGTAATTTAATTATTTAAAATTAATATTCATAGCGACTGACCTCTGCAGAAACAACCAGATAGAAGTAGCCTATTATTTAAACATAAGTATGGGAATCAAAATTGTACAACTTGATAATATTTTTAATATGGCAACAAGACATGCAGTCATGCAATACAACATAACATACATCTAGCTCCCATAATAAGTAGATACAATAGACAGGAGGAGATACAAAAGAAAAGCCAATGACCTAGCTCTTAGATTAAATCAACCAAATCAGTTCTTTGTAAGGACTGTTAAAAAAGCATCCATATTAATTTCATACACCTACTTCACAATTTACAACCCTCCTTATTTGACTTCGTAGTTCATAGAGGAGCAAAAAAATAAAAAATCGACTAAAATACAGTACACCACTGTCTCTGAACACGTGAATGGCAGGTGATTCATGTGGGACTTTATAAACTTTTTTTTTCCTATTTTCTTGGCAACCTATATTTCAATCTCCACCTGAGCTCACTTCTTTAAATTCTCTTTGGTAACATTTAAAAATACACGCCACAAAATACTAGTTCAATGTACGTATGTAATTTTGAAAAAAGAAAGTTCGTTCTGTCAAAGACAAAAAAAAGATTTTCTAATGTCGGCTTTCGTGAAAAGTAATAGTGTATGATGGCATCAATGGCAGGCGATACGCGCCAAAAAGTCAAAGGGGAAGTACTGGTTCTGTAACACCGTGAAACCGTTAATCTTTACTATCGTGTTCGAATAAACCGATAAATCATAATATTTGGTTCAGTGTTACAAAAAGTTTATGAGAATTAGAGCAAGCTCTTTGTCGCCAATGTTCGATACTTATACTAGTCAAAATACATTGAATAGTTGTTTCTTACGTATAGACTAAACGTAGGATTATTTTCAATATTTCTTTGGTCCGTTAGATAACACTCAATAATTTGGTCTAAGCTTCTTCATCATCTTTATTCACTGGTATTTTATCATCTACTGCTGAGCTTAGGCTTGGATCTTCCCCGTGTATTCTGTCTTTCCTATGTTCTTTAACATTTCGATCTTTCATGGGTCGCATTAGCTTTGCATGAACAACAGGTTTTCTAATAAACTCAAGTTTATTTTTTAATTATCATCACCTGACTTCAATTTTATTTTATTTGTCATTATCTTTAGCGAAGGTTATGAACCCGGCTCCGGTGCCAAAATTATCTCACAACTTAGTTTAAAACGTGTAAGTTATAACTTTGTTTTCATTACTACTATCTGTCAGGATTCCCCGGGTATTTCATAGTTTGGATGCTGTTCAAGGAAAGTACCCAAGATTCTGAATTTCTTGGCACTGGGTAGGTACAAACAATTGATGTAATTAGTAGGAGCATACTCTGGTTTGTTTTTGTTGAAATAGCCAATACTTTGTAGCTTGTTAGTATGTGATATTTTGTGGTGGCAATAACTCATTATTTTGTTTTTAATTCAATACAAATCATTAAAAGAGGCAACTTAAAATAACAAACAAGCAACAATACAATCCATCTTGCCATCGATAATTACTTATTACAAGCTTAAGCCTAGGAAAAAATCGGTCAATTTGATAACAATTAATCAAATGTGGTTTCTTTAATTAAAACAATCCCGGATCCATTGAATGTTTTCTAATTAGTAAATTGATGTTATCTTATTTACGTGTCTAGAATGTGTTGTGTCTTCCGGGTGTCTGTTGCGTATTTGTTTCTTATTAACTAGTCTTTTAATTACTGTCCTATCCTCTTGTCCTCTTGAGGTCGATGTAGAACCTAGATATTATTTTTGTTCCATACCTCTGTCTTCAATAGTAACTCAGTATTTACTTTCTTCATTTTCATCTTCCACACAATCCAGCTTTTTTGGTTTTCCTGTTTCCTTATAGTCATCTACATTATACTTAACATTTTTCCTTGAACATGCTCCTCATCCTTTCGTAAGATCTATCTACAAGTATGTTCCAACAATAAAAAGGCATCCCATTTTGTTAGTCCAAGCTGCGTCGATTGTCATTGTCTGAATGGGAGTCGAAAAACCACTGCCAAGTTCTAATATTACCATACAATATATTTACTTGTTACCTTTATGTATGTTTTTTATACACAGACACAGGAAGCTAGTTTCGTTTGTTTAGTATGACAGTAACATTAGCATACCTAACCTACCAGCTTGCATAATAAATACTTGCTAATGTTAAGAATAATTCTTCTATTCTTTACATCTGATCAAAGACAAAACATTTTCAAACATTATTATATGTTATTCGTTTATACCTATTTGAAATGAGAGTACCTACCTACCTAGAAAACAGAAGACAGTCGCTATAAGAATTATTTTAAATATCATTGGAGTTTCATTTTTTTCATAGGAGAACATTAGCTGTGGTCATTGCAACGGTATTATCAATACTATTAATTCTATTAGCGCTTATCAAAAACTAACCTCTTTACTTAAAAAAATAACAGATTAGGCACAGTTAGCCACAACAATGAAGGTATTCCGTTCTTAATGACAACCATGACCGAAATACTTTTAATAAATTAGATAAGGAAACGCATCAATTAGTCTGAAATTGTACTAAAACTGTAGGTATTGGAACACCTCAAAAACACGGAGTAATTGGCAGTTTACACTATCATTAAAAAAAAGTTTAAATTGTTTATGGGAAACTTTAGCAGGTAGGTCTGTATTGTTTATTATTCAGTGCATACCACGCGGTCTTGCATTCGATGTGCTCTTTACGTTTCCATTCACTTCATTACAAAATGTATCTATACATTCCATCTTATTTTAAGACTAAATGCCAGAACTTAATACTAGATGCTAGAGGCTAAATTAGTTCATTGTATAATCAAAATCCAACTATATTTCCCACGGTCAATATACCTATCAAAGTGGTAAATAAATAAAAATACAAACGATTTCGTTTATTTACTGCTGTTATTGACATTACCGAATGGAAGAGGGATCTTCAATGTCAAGGATGTCAAGAAAGGAGCAAAAAATAAAATTTATTTTTAAACACACGTCACCATTCGTTCTTTTTTAATTAGCAAGTGTGTATGCATCCAGCCAGTAGTAAAATATCGTTCGAGTATATTTTTATGCTATGGCAGAGTTTTTATCGATATGAAACACAGGTTTTTAATCCGCCTAATGTTCTGTGCAACTTAATTACAAGGCTATCAAATTATTAAGTCGATTGTAAGGAAACCCGTTTATTACTTCGTAAATATTTAGTAATAAACTACAATATTTTAGAAAATGTTTAATAATGCTGCTTAACGTTTTGTTTTTTCCGAAGCTAGATGTAGAAATATTGATTCCGCTTCCTAAGTATCTGATTAAGGCCTGAAAATCCTCGACACAGATAACAAGATAATCGAACAGAATTAACGAATAAAACACAATTAAAATGCGATGCTATCTATGAATTCTTTAACTAATAAACAAGTATTTGCTTGATAGAATGTCATGGTTGCTAGAATGCTAGGTTCAATGCTGACTGACATCTACAGGCTATCCTTTGCCACGATCGGGACATAATGGACCATTAACTATACCTACCTAAGCACGTACTAATTATCGTTGGCAGCCTTCACTTCACTTTATTTTTATCAGGCCATCAGGCCCTGTCGAATCTCAAACTAATGTTGTTGTCTTGGCTCTATGTTGAGTCTTCAGGAACATATTGATGATCAATAATATAATCAGCAACATCCATTCTTTGGACCGTGTTCTGTTCTGCACCGGATGCAGGCAAGCAAGTCTGTATAAACTTCATAAATATATCCCATTTCAAAGAGCTCAAATAACAAGCTTAATTTCCACCAAATTCAGCTTGAAGCGGGTAAAATGTGGCCCGCAATAGTTTATCATGCACATCAGGTATGCACCCATGACATCACACTAACCTTAGTGTAATGTTGTAAGGAAACGTGCACACCATAGCGTAAGGCAGTAATTGCAGTGTTTGTGTTGCGAGTTTCGCTTTCTAGCACTGCGGAGACGTAGACTATCTATTATGCAGGTCATTGCAGGTGTAACTGCATCGGTGTGACGTGACGTGTGACGTAGGCGACAGTTAGGTTGGCCATAATGGCCTGTTTGTTCCTCGATCGTTAGCTGTTTTTGGCAGGAGTTCGGCTAAGTGGTTGTAAGTAGTCCGGATGGGTTTGCGATGTCTGTCTTCGTAATGGGACCCTACTATTTACATAAATATTATCTGCCCTAAGTTGTATTCACTCGGGTCAGACTAAACAGTCGATACTTGGTCGTTCAGGTGCTTCATAATTGACAAATCATTGAGACTATTTTATGTACTCAACTATAATAAAATGAACTTTTTGTTGGCATTCTGACGAATCGTGGAGACTCATTTTATGCATTAGGTATTGCAAATCGTACTCATTGAAGGAAGTCGTCAAAATGATTCATTGTACTGAAGTACTTAAGAGTTAAGTTCAAGTTTAGTGCACTATAGTTTAATCCATAGATTCAAGAAAGAAGTCTAATCTAATGCATATCATTCAAGAAACAGATAAATAAGTTTATTCGTCTTGTATGCCTACAAAAGCTTGAATGCAGTTATGACTTATCTATCAGGAGAATTGTAACTAGGTATGACAGGTGGAAATTCAGCTTTAAATAACAAGGCAACCGGAAAATGATTCCATTGCAGCATTGGTTGAATGAAACTTGCACCTAATTGCGTAACACACGATCAATCATTAATCTGAATCATTTTGAAGGCAATTCCTAATCCATTGCTAATTGCTTGCACATAATGTTCGAAAAATGTATCTGCTCAACAGCGTAAATAACACAATGAATGTTGTTGAACTGTCAAAATGAAACAGATTGTGATTGACCGCGTGTTACGCAATTAGGGATGTAGATGCTTGGCATTTTTAGGTAAATTTGACAGGAAATAAGATAAGTCTAACTCAACCTCATTGGCTGGTCAAACTTTTCAGCAAGGCATTATATTTCATACCGACTCAAAATAAGAAAAATAAAACAACAAAAAATCTTCTCTTGAAAAAAAAAACACTACAAAGTGAAAAATAACTTTATTTTCGGAAGTCGGTGGCAAAAAACGAAAATTCAAAATCAAAGACACCGACTTCCGATATTAAAGTTATTTTACACTTTGCATTTTTTTTTTAAGTCGGTTGTTTTTTTGTTTGTAAAAGATTTTTATTTTTCACTTTTTAGTTGTGGTCCCTACCCCACACAAATTCGAATACCACTATCTGTTATGTAAATAACAGTGACAGGAAGTTATCATATCATCCACATATAGTAAGTGGAAAAAATACGTATTATTCAAGCTTACTCAAAAACTATCCAAGCAAAGTTAATAAAATTTATATGCGACCAATTCGGGAGCATACCCTTTCATACAAAAAAAGAATTTTCAAAATCGGTCCACAACTGACGGAAAAATCGGCGGGCATAAATAAAAAAAATATTTAAAAAAAATCATACGCGACGAACATACAAACCTCCTCCTTTTTGGAAGTCGGTTAAAAATATAATATGCAGCTGCATCTTGGTAGTCTAGACGCTAATGCAGTCGTTCCTAATATAGATCAAGATGGTAGGACAATAATTCCTGCTCGTAAAACACAATTTAGGTTTATTTTAAAGCGGTTTTTGTTCAAAACACAAATTATCCTTGATATGCGCGTCCTTAGATGTATCTATGTCAGCGAAGTTCGTGATCAATTACGAATGCATCTATTTATTAAATGTTCATGTAAAAAAACCTTTACATTGTGTAGTTAGGCCAATACCGAGGCTGCTTGATATGACGTCAATTCGATCTAATAGATATCTAGACTATTCAAAGCGGTGCCAAAAAACGCACGCGCGGTCAAAGAACACGCAATGATTGGGTACAAAGTTCATAGGGTTTATACATTTTTATATCAATTCATGATGCACCCGAAGATAGTTGTCTAATTTCAGACTATTGGCAAAACTGACAGGTATTCTGGCATGATAGCAGTGGACACTTCCACTACGTAGGGAATATCTGGAAACTAATCGAGAGAAGCACTGGCAACACACAACGTTTCTATTATTTATGGGACCAGATCATGCTGTGTTCCAATTTCGAACATTCTATAATTTATTACTTACCTAAGTTGTTCTGATATTCTTGACAGCCGGCTGAATTGACACACTGTTTTTATTATGAGCACCGCATAGAAGTAGTGTTCATTGGTCACAATATCAGACTTTCCTTAACTTTTATGACTTTTATGGCTCAATCAATGAACATTTTATTAGACATAACATTATGTCGTATCTAAAATCGAAATAATAATAATCGAAAATAGTTTTAATTTACATCTACTTACAATTTAGAAATTGTAGATGTAAATTAAAACTATTTTCTCTGGCCAAACGAAATACTTATAACATTTAAAGGCTTGTGCAGACCAGCGCGACTTGTCGCGCGACGCGACACCGGTTATTGTTATACTGTGAAGTTTTCTTAGAAATTGTATTGTTCGTGTCGCGTCGCGCGACAAGTCGCACTGGTCTGCACAAGCCTTAATACGGGTGGTAAACGAGTAATCATTTTTTTAATCAATGATATGAAATGACTATTGACTAACGACTATATCGCCCAAAGTGCTACAGTTACTGCGCTGTCACTGTCAAATTATTACCACAGACAATATATCTACCTACCATTGATTAGTACCTTTAATATACCTAATATAACATTGTTAAACTCTCTAAAAAACACAAATTTTAAATATTACGACTGATAACCAAGCTACTTTTGATACATGAAGAGTACCTGTGAGCACCTAACAAAATAAATCAGCTATCGAATATTGTCAAGGAAGTTGCATAACAGCACCACGATTTGCAAGTGAATCGATAAAAAACCCAAATTCCAAGAACCTACTTATTGTCACCTACTTCTCTGACATTAATAGCTTTGTAATGAGAAATTGTGTCTTTTGTCGCACATATGTTATGTGTGACTACACTCACTATATTGTGACCAGATTCAACTTTTATTTTCGAGATCTAGAAACCTACATCTATACCAATCTACACTTTAAACTATTATTAATATTATAAAGAGAAAAGATTTGTATTTTTATTTTAAAAAAATAGATAAAATTTGTTTGTTTGTAAGTTTGTATGTAGGGGGTAATCTCCGGAACTGCCAGTCTGATTTGATTTTTTTTTTTGTATTGGGTAGCGCAATTCTTGAGGAAGGACGAAGTCGCGGGCAGAAGATAGTAACTAATAAACTCAAAAACTGTGAAACGATTTAAAAAAATCTTCTACCCGTAGGATGCTATATATTATCAATTTGTCATCACTGACTAACATAGACTATAATTTATTAAGATATCACGCGGGCGAAGCCAATGACGGAAGCTAATATTTCCTATTTTCCATTCAACGCATTCATAGTGATTGTGTTTATTTAATTTGAGATGATTTAATAAGTATGTAAAATTCTCTGCTGATTTTAGACCAGCTCCTACCAAAAAGTCCCAAAAACAACTTCATCAGAAATTTAAATTTTGTTGTCTTATTATTATGTTCTATTCGTTGCAAAAAAATCCCTTGCCATAGCAAAAGCGAAGGATTTCAAAGTTGTCTCTGGTTATGCTTCAAGTAGGCTATTATTAGCGTTTAAATGGAATTATTAAACGGAATGAGCATGACATTAGTATGCTAATATTGCCGATTATCAACCATGATTTAATTATATAAATTTTCATTATGGCTATAATTAGTCTAATATTGGTATTCGAGTCTTAGTTATTAACATGACAAATGTCATTAACAGTCGGAGCATATCATAATTATTGTCATTTATTAATGAGTCATTACGACTGTCTCGTTGGTCTGGTGCTCGCAAGCGATACTGCTGAGCATAAGATCCTGGGTTCAAATCTCGGGTCGGGCAGTGTTATTAGGTTTTTCCCTCTGGAATTTCTCAGTAGCAGACCGGAGTCTGGATTTGTGCCCGGTTGATGGCGACAACTGCAACAAGCTCGCCCCCCATTACATGGGACTTAAACATAACTGGCGAAATGTGGGTGTGCTATACCGGGACACATCTGCCTAACCCTTCCGGTACTACAGGCATGGTATTATGTTATGTATGTAATGGTCCATACTGGGAATTGTGAGTAAGTTAAACAATTTATTTACAGTCACAAATAAAGTTCCAATAATGAATTATGTTTTGTATTTATTATTGGTTCTGAATCATTGTTCTGCTTAATAAGGCAAGATAAAGTCCATGAGACGGGTGCATGAGTCAGACTCAGACTCCTTATGGTTACTTCGTTCTTCTGACATGATTTTGTTTAATTTGAAAACAGAATCTTATTTGAGTATTTTTCGTTAAATAGTTTGGGATTTGGCTTCTCATGCACACTTGGAAATTTCATCTTGTTTTGATAAATTCACTACGTTGCTAAATATAAATAAAATGTATTTTTTTTTACAGGTTAATTCGTATTGTTGAAATTAATGTGATAAGGATGCATTGTTGTAATAAAATAATTTTCTCATATTAATAAACTATATTATAAAAGTCAAAGTCAAATCATTTATTTCAAATAGGCTCTTGTAATGCACTATTGAACGTCAACATTTACAAAACAATAGAATTGTTTCTAGTCGCCCGTTCCAAAACGTAGTTTTCATATGGAGAAGAATGGGCAAGAAACTCGACCGTTTTAAAATGTTTTACAATATTTTGTATAGGTACATTAGTCATATAATTATATGTGAAGACGATGCACCTAGAATAAAATTACTATACCACAATAGGTAAAAAGAATTAAAAATGAAGCAACGAGAGATAAATTATTTATGGGATAGATACATGGTGCTCACATTTACAAAGATTTTAAAAGTAGGCGATTTTCCTAAAATTTTACAATAACTAAGTCAGTGTGTGAGGAAGTAATCACATAGTGTAAAATCAATGTCATATAGTAAAAAATATATAAATTATACAATTAAATTAGCAACCAGTTTGATTTTGTCTAGACTCTAGATTATTCTATGGAGCAGGACCATTTAATAGGTATAAATATTAGACAAATAGAAACTTAGGCATATATTGATCCTGCTGGGGTTGCGGGTTTGTCCGAAAGAGATATCGCGGCCCCGGCACACAGGCAACGGAAGGAACACGGGTGGGTTTTAGTCAGTAAAAGTCTGACACACCCTCTCGCTCTGCCCAGAGCGGGAGAAGTCATTTGATGATTTCCCACCCTGAAAAAAAAAAAAAAAAACGTACTTTACGATGTTACACAATTACGTCGTAACTGTGTAACTATATACTAAAGTTCATTGACTTTTTCAATAGAGGCCCTGTAAATCAGTAAAGATAACACAAAAATAAAACTAAGAAACGTGTACATTGTTTATATGACGTAAGCTGACATTGATCATAACAATTTGTATCATAACGTAATCTTCTTAAAATAAAAATGGATGAAACATAGTAGAAAAACAGGTTTATCTAAGTTGCAAGTTTACCCGATCTACAGGGTTACAGGACAAAGAACCATCGAATCTCCCATCCATCAGGTAGATTTGATGGTTGTTGGTAGTAGATGATTTTTGAGGTTGAGTTAAGAAAATCTTTTTTCTTTTGTTTTATAGATTTTTGCTTAGATGTCCAACACGCCTTTGAACTTCACAAAAAAAAAACTGTATAGATATTTAAATTGACTTCACTAACTTACGGAGCAGTTTTCAGCCGCGCCCGCCGCCCGCGGTGGCGGGTGTAGCGAGACCCGCAAACATTAGCGCAAACCGCGGGCATAAACCGCGTAAATCATGAAATTTACTATCCACATTTCCATGTATGTACTACGTGTGCGCACGAGTGTTTGCGGTCCCGAAAACACTCGCGGGTGAAAATCGATCCGTGAGTTCTTAGTCTAACAGTGATCTGAGCCACGTTGACATCACAAAAAAAAAAAACTATTTATTTTTGTATGTATCATAATTAGATATCGATGCCTGCTGACGTCTGTGGCGTTTCGCTAGCAATTTTAATTTGACCCTGTATAGAAAGACATATACATTTGCTGAACATCAAAAGGAATAAAAAGAAGCTACTTCTATTCCATGTCTGACATCATCTTAAGGTAGTATAGAAGTCTTTCATAAAGGGTTTGACTAGAATATTAATGCTAATTGAAGGGTGCATAGTCGACGGTTCGAACTTGTTGGTGGGTATACTAATATTTATTTATTTATTTATTTATTTATTTATTTATTAACTATGGATGACTTACAGCTAAAAAAATCAGAATACAAAATAGTATGTGAGACTGACAGCCAATTAAAAGTCTTCACTTCTAAAAAAACAGATTGGCAAGAAAGAGTGTGAACAGCACAACACAGCTACCAAAAAATAAGAGAAAAATAAACAGTATAACATTCAAGCTTACCAAAACAAAAACATGCATACACAACACAATACAATACAACAAACACAACACAATACATTCATGCTTAATATGCATGTAAATTAGTCTAATTATTTATTTATTACGTTTTATTTATTTATTATTTGTTTATCTAGTTTTAGTTTATTTATTTAGTGAAATAGAAGATGATTTATAACGAAAACGAGTGCCTAAAATTTAATGAGCAGACCTTTGGGCGTAAAGATTTTATGGAAAACATACTGGATGTATTTACTCAAAATAAAATTATTTGAACTTATGAATTAATATCTATCTCTGTCACATAATTTTTATTTTTTATTTTATTTATTAGGGAAAACAAACAGTGACACATTACATTTTTTAGGAAGTAATATAAAAAAGATACGGCCAAATGTGTAACCAACAACATTTTCTACGGAATACACAAACATAAGGTTTCTATTTAGCAATTTTTTTACTACATAAGTTATTTATTTACGCCCAAAGACGAGTTAAAATTAGTGTTGAAATATGGAAGTTTCGACGCTCATAACTTCCAAACCAATTTTTTTTTTCCAATGCTGCTTCCATACAGGGCTGGATAATGACAAGACAACATGATATAAATTTTATTTTTGAAAGAAGACCGTCAAACAGATAAGTAATCACCATACTACGTTTGTATGGAACAATTACCGACTAGTCTACCCTTAAGACAGGCCAAATCAATTATATACCTAACTACATACAAATCGGCTGCATGCCTTCAAGACTAAAAATAATTTATAGCTAGGTAGCTTGGTACATCGACGCTCCGTTGGCTAGTAAATCTCTCATCAAACAAGAGAATCGCTCCCATTCAATAATTTATTTTCTACTAGCGACTGACCTTTGTTACGCACGGGTTTTACGCCTTGACAAAAAATCTAGATTTCATTATTATATGTAAGTGTAATATTAATGTATTAGACACATAAACCTTCCGGAATAAATTCTCTACGTGATGATGGTGACAACCGCATCAAAATCCGTTGCGTAGTTTAGTAGAACAATGCGGTCACACACACAGACACGAAAAGCGAATTAAAATAATAATTATGTATATAGATGAAGAAATAGGTATCGCTCTTCTAAACGGCGATCTATTTTGAGTGTAGGTAGGTATATTATCAAAGCGTCGTTTCGTTCAATTTGGCACATCACCGCGAGCTTTGTTTTCGACAATTTACATGTATTTATACAAGCGAGTGGATCTCCGAATAAAATTTACGTCATATTGCGAAAATCTGGTTTATAATGAGCATCAAAGTTGTGTGTTTTGGCGGGAACATATCACACGGGTGTGATAATATTTTAAAGGCTCCCGTAGACAATTTCTATGAAAACTTCATGGAAATTGTTCTACCAATATCGCGTCGCACCGTCTCGCCATCGCATCGCGCCTGTCTACGGGAGCTCTAATGGTATTTGGCATCGGGATTCTATTATTTACATACTGGTTGGTTTTTGCACTCTTTGTGTATGTGTAAGCTTTTAATTAAGTGTGTAAACATGTGATTAAAGCTAGTCAAGTCATAACATTCGTTGTTATTAGCATTACACTATCTTAATTAGTTACTTTCTATTGAATGATCAAAAGAAAACACATATCTAAGGCGCCTGCAATAATCTGGTTGGTACCTATATTATTTTTAAACAAGTGAGACAAAAAGTCCGTTCCACTCTTCACAAATCGAAAAAAAAAACTGTTTTCTCTGGTAATTCGCCAAATTTTCGCGATAGACTAGTTATTAGCGCTTTCTCACATATATTTCGACGACCAGAAAAATTATAAAAAAAACATGTTTCTGTTTTCAGTAGGTACAGTTAATACCTAGATAAAGATATATTTATTCCATAACTGAGTACCTATATATCATAATCTTATTTTAAACATAATATTAAAGGGCCAATAGTATTAAAACGCAAATAAATTAAATACTGACATCATTTTTTCTCAAGAATCTCATGGAGATTATAAAATATATTATCAATAAACAGTTTTTTGATGTGAAACATCTTTTCTCTCGCTTTCCTGCAATCTGTGGGAGCGATTTCGTGAAAAGGGACGGAAGTGTGTAACAGGAGGCCGGGGAAGCGCGCGCTATTTGATTTGACCAATGAGTGCGCGCGGTGCTAGAGTTGGCCGTCAATGGTTCCAATCCATTTTCCGAGAGGTTGGTACTGTCAACCAAGATGTCAGATGTTACACATCTTACGAGACTACAGTGAGGCTCGCTCGTCTTCTTAAATTTATCACTTTTTTATATATCTACCTCTCCCTATTTATATTTTCCCTACTGAAAGTTGCAGGTTTTTATAACGTAGAAAATCGGAACTCGTCGGGTAGGTAGGTAATTAATTTTCAAACGTAAATATTGTTCCACCACTCCCTATCTATTCGATTTAGATTAACCGAAGGTTGCCGAAGTGAACTGTCGGAAGGCAATTCTTATATCGTCAGTTAGCCAACGTTTCTAACAAAAATAGCTAGGTACGTTGTAAGTAGAAGTTTCTTGCCCGTTCTTATCCATAGAAATCTACTAGGCTCGGGAATGGGCCACTAGTGACTAGATTGATCTTTCTGACCAACCGACCTCTTGACAATTCAAATATGCCTGATAATGGTTTATTTGAAACAAATGCTTTGAGTTTGTGTACAAAAACAAGGGATGTCTTAAGGGTCTCGCAGACAGCCGCGAAGTGACAGTGCGGCGCGACTCTTGTGGAACAATTTCTATGAAAACTTTTCGGAAATAGGGATGACTAAAATTTTTTTTACGTAATCTAAAGACTGAACGATACAAATTAGAATATAGCAAGTAGGTAGATTCGAGTGTAACCTATTGATTAGGCAAACTAAAACTTTTTTGGTGTTACCTACGAGCTTCACCGATCTATCTAACTTGTTTATAAATCAAGTTTTCTGACTGTGAATATTAGGTACCTGAGCCAAATCTATCAGAAACCTCTAAGTACATAAGTAATCGGATATAGGAACAAAGATACCTAAACTTGTTTCATGCCAATTTTTTTTTTTTAACCACTACGGGGAAACTCTTGGCCTACATCTCACCTGATGGTAAATGATGATCAGGCCGAAGGTGGATGGGAACTTCACCCGGAATCCAAAGAATACTGAGGAGCTGGTCTAAAAAGTTCGATAAACACTTTTTACAAAAAAAAAAAAACAACCGACTTCCGAAAAAAAACACTACAAAGTGAAAAATAACTTTAATTACGGAAGTCGGTGGCAAAAAACGAAAATTCAAAACTAAAGACACAATTTAATACAACTATTTTTTTAATGTCCCTCGGCAAACTTCGTGTTTCGTCATTCGTTGGATTTCTATCAGTTGCGCTTTGCACTTGGTGCTTGTACGTATTGACTCGTACCGCAGCGCCCGCGTTGCCGAGGGACATTAAGAAAATAGTTGTACTGTATACCTCTACCTAAGCCTTCGGGAATTACAGGCGTTATGTATTACTATCAGGTACTAACAAAATGTAGTATGCACGAAAGTTATTTTACCAAGGAATGTACAGAATCAGTTTTAGGGTTTATTTTCTTATTTTGGAGTACAAAGGAAACAAACAGCAGAGCATCTGATATTAGAAAAATATTGCGATTATTATTATTCTCTATTTCTAACATGAATGTGACGTCAGTTAGCGGTGCAGCGAACGGTAGTTGAACGATCGTATATCAGGGCTTTCAAACATGCGCCTACGCAAATGCAGTGTAAAGTTATTCGAGTATCCTACGCAGTATGTAGGTATACTACATTAGCACTTTGCCAGCGACTTTTTCCGCATCTGGATTCCCATTGATGTGGGAATTTCGAAAAATCCGGCCTTATGTAAAGAGAAAAGATTTGTATTTTTGTTTGTAATGAATAAACTGTGTAATGGTTTAAAAAATTCTTTCACCAGTAAAATGCTGTATTATCATTGAGTAACATAGGTTAGAATTTATAAAGATATCACACGGACGAAGCCGACTGGGCGTTGTTATCAACGCCCGGTCAGTCAGTCTGGCCAGTGAGCGATCGAGTCGATTTTTTTTTTTTACCCGACTGTAAGCACGCAGCAAAGACAGGGTTTTTATATGTTTTGATTTCTACCTGTTTAAGTTTACAGTATTTAGATAGGTAAGTAATACTTTGAAATGAAATTGAATTGAAATTGCTTTATTATATGTATGTAGTTTAATATTAATTATTATTACACACATAAATGTTACGGAATAAATCATCTAAATGATGGGGTAAACCGCATCAAAATCCGTTGCTCAGTTTAGAAGATCAACGTAGTTAGACAGACAGGCTACGGGTTTAATTTATAACATTTATATAGGCTAGTTTCTGCATGCAACTTCGTTTGCGTGAAATTTCGGCTCGCGCTATTACTTCGTTTTCGCTTGGCGTTCTTTCCGACTTTTTTCTTTTTGCTCGGCTACTAAGGGTCATAGCGTGATGTTACATAGCCTATAACCTTCCTCAAGAGTTGGACTATACCACGCAAAACTAATTTTTCAAATACGACTGGTAGTTCCGGAGATTACCCCCTACATACAAACGTACAAACAAATAGACATACTTTTTTTTACCTCTTTGTAATTTTAGTATAGAAGTATAGATATACCCACCTAGTACTAGAAGGCATCCTACCTAGGTGCCTTTCTACCAATTTGACATGCTTTTATTACTAAAACGTTTTTTTAATATCCTATGGGACGTGATGACACACGCGAACCACGTTCATATACCTCTATTCCCTTAATAATTTAACGTTTCAACGTAAATGATATCCCGCGGGTCTATTAAACGATAGCTTTTACCTTATAACAAAGTCTAATTTTATAGTTCCAATAATAAATTATACATAGAATTATTGGCTGCCTACGACGGCATCATGCTGTTAAAGTAGGTAAAATAGGGATGATGACAAAAAAATTGTTTTAGTCCGTCTCTGAGATTATAAAAAAATATTGGCCGTATTTTTTCTTTTTTTACGTAATCTAAAGATTACGGCGATATATTGAGGTAAAATGTGCCATGACGTCACGAGTATGTAGATTTTATACATACTAGTGACGTATCGACCCCCACTCCCCAACTTAAAATGCGTTTTATCTAAGTAAGTTTGTATTAATATGATAAAACAAAAAATACATGCCTAATATTTTTTTATTAATTGACTGACAGACTAGACTTTTCTTTTTACCCAGGCATCATCCCTATTAAAACGGTGTTTTTTTTAATTGGACCTATACGTATTACAGTATAATAACTTACTTTATTATAGCCATATACTTATTACTTTATATAATCCTAGCTTTGGCCCGCGGCTTCGCCCGCGTTGAGATCGGAAATTATCTCAAGGGAACGTACCTACTACAAGCTTTCACATTTATAATATTAGTAGGAAGTAGGATAAATGTGTTATTACCTAGGTCCATAATTAATGATCAAGAGTTTGTTAATTACAGCAATTTAACGATTTACCTAATTATGGCATTATTCTAAATTGATACTCATTTGATGATCTTCATGATAAATTGGTCAATTAACAATTTGAAAATCAATCCAAATTAATTTATTAGGTAAGTAATCCAAAGTACAATAGATTATTTTTGGCATGTTTGTTTACCTACCTCAGATAAAATTAGGTACCGTTATTAACTAAGGATGTATCTACGTAATAAATAACCAAAAAGTTACCTTGATGACGTATTCTATGATAATAAAAATGGTGACGTCCTTGTTACGAACAATGTACCAACCGATAGTGCATACTACCATTCGAACCGAACGTATTTAAAAACGATATTCCATTTTTAAATGACGTTATAATATGTTCTCATTAACATTGTAAAACGAAATCGGAAGAGGGGAGTAGGTAAGCATTTTAAAAATGACATCAGAGTCGGAAGAATGTAGTCACAATATTTTTTTTTTTGTCTCAAATAAAAGAAAACCTTGACATTGTAATATTATCACTAAATAGAGGAAGTCTTGCCAAGTTTTTATACTTATTGCATTTCCTTTTAAAAACACTATATTGTCTGTCGTGCCAGTAGTTTTCCATACAAAGTCTGTCGTTAATGTTGTGGTAAGCAGATAGATATTTATTATGTCAGTGTCTATAGTTAGCCTATTTTTTTGGACCTATCGTCGACGCACAGATGAATAGAGATGGGATACTCCGCAGTTTAGGTATGAAGCTACAAGAACGTGGGGGGCCTGTCTTGCTGGGCCAACTCAGTGAGTGTAACGTAGTCAGAAGATCTAAGAATCACGGTAACGTCACAAGAAACACTGAAAACAGAGACTCGGGGCTTTTAAAAACGCGTAGGTAACGTCTGTCAACTGCCATCTGACGCCAGTCCTAGTTTGGGTCCAATTCATGTCGCCATCTCCTTCTGGGCCATTAAGTGCCTGTCTCGAAGTAGAGTGCTGGGCTACAATCGTTGTTTTACAATCAATCTGAATTTTAAACAAATCATGAGACACAACAGTACCATACAGTGTCAATCAATGACCTAAACTTACAACACATGTTAGTTCATAGTTGACTAACTATTCGCATTGTTTGTTGAACTGTATGCGATAGTAATGACGATTGTAGACTAGTACCACACCCACAGTTCATCTGTGTTCATACAAACGTGTAACAGACAGAGTAAATATAAAATAAGATAAACAACGTACAGCGGTCACGTGGGACCTTCTTAATAAAACAAAGATCTTTATTGGAATGATAAAATGCATGTGTTCAGGGTGAACGCCGATCTAAGGCAGCTGTGTTATCAAGCCGTATTTATATCTTAAATAAGATACGTTGTTTGCGTATAGTCTGGTGATTAAAAATACATTGACTTTAAAATATGCTAAAAGCATATACAGGCAGTGCCTAGTGCTCGGCGTAGATGAGTATATGTTTCGAGGCCTATAGTGTTGTAGGACTCCACACAGAGCACGCCCTAGATAAAGTCCAACAACCAACAGGGCTACCTACATAGTAGGTAATCTTTTGTCATGACATGACTTAGGTGAGAATATGTACCTTGGCCTAGTGTTGTGTAGGACTCCACACAGTCCACGCCCTAGGTAAAGTCCAACAACCAACAGTGCTACCTACATAGTAGGTAATCTTTTGTCATGACATGACTTAGTTGAGTATATATACCTTGGCCTAGTGTTGTGTAGGACTCCACACAGTCCACGCCCTAGGTAAAGTCCAACAACCAACAGTGCTACCTATTTAGTAGGCAATCTTTAGTCATGACATGACTTAGGTGAGTATATGTACCTTGGCCTAGTGTTGTGTAGGACTCCACACAGTCCACGCCCTAGGTAAAGCCCAACAACCAACAGTGCTACCTATTTAGTAGGTAATCTTTTGTCATGACATGACTTAGGTGAGTATATGTACCTTGGCCTAGTGTTGTGTAGGACTCCACACAGTCCACGCCCTAGGTAAAGTCCAACAACCAACAGTGCTACCTACATAGTAGGTAATCTTTTGTCATGACATGACTTAGGTGAGTATATGTACCTTGGCCTAGTGTTGTGTAGGACTCCACACAGTCCACGCTCTAGGTAAAGTCCAACAACCAACAGTGCTACCTACATAGTAGGTAATCTTTTGTCATGACATGACTTAGGTGAGTATATGTACCTTGGCCTAGTGTTGTGTAGGACTCCACACAGTCCACGCCCCAGGTAAAGTTCAACATCCAACAGTGCTACCTACTTATGTAGGTAATCTTTAGTCATGACATGACTTATTGCCATAACTATATACTATTGGTTAACCTGTAATTATCTATACTAATTTATGCGACAGAATACATAATTGAATTTGCTTGTTTATATTTTAAAATGTTAATTACTTACCCATTACTGAATACTTAAATGGAATTGAATACATATGCTTAACAATAGCCAATACAAACTTTAGCTCTATTTTTAGAGAGATGACTCCAAGAAAACAATTACAACATGTAATTAACCTTTTTCAAATCGTTTCATAAACTGAGGCTTCCTCTCGTTATCTCGGAGTACGTACACGTTCAATTACTCCATCTTACTTCTTTCGACCTTCACAATGTTTGGATATCAATGAAAAACTCTAGGAGGTACTAAGTGCAGCCGATAACTATTTGAGTAGGTACTAATCCAACGTGGTGGAACGCTCATTTGATTTATTTTCGTGAGTAGATTCTAGATAGCGCCTTTTTTTAAATATTTAAGTAGCTAGGTTACCTTTAATGTCGTTAGAGCTATCGATTCATGTCGATTCCAACTAGAGCCTAATTTACTTTGAATCGTTGTTATTAAACGTAAAATGTCAGAGGTTAAAAATCGTAAATAAACGGTCAATTGTCATATACTAAATTACTCTACACAAATAGGAAAATACACCATTTGATACGGCCTATGTAACGCGACCATCGATTATTTCCATAGATACAGATAAGTGTTCGAACGATACAACAGCCACGGGTTGTATATTATTGCTGCCAATAAATTAATTTGTTTTGATTCTAGTGAATCTGCGCATAGGTATCCCACTCATTTGAATGGAGTTCAAACAATGACAGTACATTTAATTAAAACATACGTAGAGCTAGAACAAACCTTTAATAAAGTATCAACTGATATAATATTTGAGAAATTGTGATATCATAGTCTTTATAAGCACTATTTTTAGGCATTACCAGCAACTAACAATACCCGCACATATCGCTCTGTCAATATTACATTACCAGCAACTAACAATACCCACACATATCGCTCTGTCAATATTACATTACCAGCAACTAACAATACCCACACATATCGCTCTGTCAATATTACATTACCAGCAACTAACAATACCCACACATATCGCTCTGTCAATATTACATTACCAGCAACTAACAATACCCACACATATCGCTCTGTCAATATTACATTACCAGCAACTAACAATACCCACACATATCGCTCTGTCAATATTACATTACCAGCAACTAACAATACCCACACATATCGCTCTGTCAATATTACATTACCAGCAACTAACAATACCCACACATATCGCTCTGTCAATATTACATTACAGTAACATGTTATGTCTAGCGTCACGAGTTATCGAATTCAATTCCATTTTCAATTCCACGTAAAATCCTAAAAATTATTATCTAATGAGTTTACTCATTACTACTGGTAACATATAATCTTTCCCGACAAATAAGATACTATGTCAATAGGCTAAGTAAGTAACCTTCTGATAGTGACATGTAAATAACGATATTATTTTCCTCTTTCCAGGTCTCCAGAGCCGAAACCAGAGAACATGGTCATCACTTTTTCGCCTCTCACAAAGGAGTCAAAACTTAGAAGACACATCCGGTCGATGTCAGACGTACAGAGCAGCACGCCCTACAGAATTCCATTCAGATCGAGGAAAGGCAGCACCCACACGCTGATGTACGACTCGGACACGAGAGCAAGGAGAATCAGGAGTCACAACAGACGCGTGGAGCTCGACTCTTCTGACTCGAGCGACTACTTCGAGTCACCAAAGAGGATCAGGAGTCTAGGACAGAACATCATGAAACACACAGACTCCATGAGAATACTGTAATACAGTCATTAGAGATCTGATTTTAAATTATAAATGAGGCTGTACAATCTAGTTGTCGACTAGATCGGGATCACGTCGGGTAGCCGTCGATAAAAAGAAAAATCAGATTTCAATTTTAATTGGGACGTCCTCGAGTTCAGAAGAAACTTTTGACTTTAATGTTGGTTCGTTTTGTAATATTGGATATGTTTGTATGTTATAACTAAGCATTACTAAACATGGCACTGTCACTAATAATATGCATAGTTAATGTAGTCGAGAGGTTGAAACGACTTTAGCAAAATAGTTTTGCTACAATAGTGCATAATTGAACTTGTATGTCGAATAATCTGACGATCCCAAAGATGTTTATCCCAACGTGATTCAGCAAAGTAACAGACTTTAGTGATTTCCTTTATGAGACTGTGATGAAGTAGATTAACGGTTATGATAACTATTTAGTTGTAATTATTAGTTTATAAGTTTATTTTCATTGTCAAACTGTGTCAGTGACTATGGGACGTACCGAAACGACGAACATAAGCACTGATGTAAAATACGTCAAGAGATTGTGATTCTGGTGAAATATTTTTCAATGGAAAGTGTAAAGAAATTGTTAAGTACTTTTAATGAAATCATGAAGAGTCGCAAGGGTTGCAGAAATTGTGGTCGAAGTTCTACCAACATTCTAAGAATGAGTTAATAAAGAAAAATACAATACTTACATCATGAGTACTTTTCGCCTGAATGAAATTTATTGCATGTGTAACGATTGAAATCACGATAAAATATAACAAATGAAATAGTGTGTTTTTGGTACCAAACTACGTTTCTCTTACCTTGCGAATAACTCAACGGTACCTACTCGAGCCAAAGCTCTGTTAGTGGCCATATATCTACAGCATAACGTTGAAACACTTAGTTTGTAGAAGCACTAGATTATCTTGTTTTTCTATGACACTTTTACACAATCTTATTGTGTTAGTCCTTAATAGCATGCCATAAATGAAAAATTTGTCTAGATGATGAGGAAATGTTGCTAAATGGTGTTTCTCGAACAGCTAAAATAGAATGAAGAGAGTTTAGTGTTATTTGCAAAGAAAACACTGTAACGTTTATTTTTAAGCGTTTATTTGAGTTGGTTCTGACATCATGACAGTGGAAAATTGTGACAAAAGTGAAGTGCAAATATGTACTACCTACTTACACACTGAGCTAATGAGTAAATGTTTAATCAATATCTCTCACATATTAAGTAATTGTAAAGTCAAGAGAGGATTTTCTTCTTAATTTGTCCAAATATCTTTAAGTTTTGAAGTAATTATGTTAATGCTGTAAAAATCTAAAATAATGTCTTGTGCAGCAATATTCTTTTGTTTTTTGTTAAAATAATAACTTAAAGTGTGGAAGTTGACAATACAAAATGTAGATTTAAGTTTTGAGTATTTCGGCTTATTGCGCTATGCCTGGACCAAAAGTTTTCGATATAAACGGGATTTTGTAAGCAATTATGTAATTAGGAGAAGATGTCAGAGAAAAGTGGCATAGGCCTTCAATTTTACGAATGTGATAAGTAGCAGTTAAAATATCTATAATATTGTTATTTATTACCTATGAAATCGTGATGAATGTCAATAAACAAAGGAATTCTATAACTAAGTATTATTTTGTTTGAATTTATTGTTATTTCCTTTTGGATTTTTTTAATAGGTCAAGGGAACTAGAAAAATCAGCCTGTAAAGTTAGATGGCAAAATATGGGGGTAAATTAGATTTCATGTTTGGGAGGGTTGGTGAACACAGTAATTTGTTACCACAGAACAAACAATGGTCTACTGACGTCATAACATAGACAATACGATACGAATGATTTATGGGAAAGTTCTTTATCTACCTAAATAAATATCGGCGTACCTATGGAGGGATTTATAAGTTGAGCAATCGTTCTGATAATAATGCTAATGTATTATCCTGATGACACAATCATTCGAGAACACTCTGACCCGAAGCTGCAGCCAACTAGATAAGTTCTCTGTGGTATGTTGGTCTTAAGGAGCAATTCACTGTGTGAGTAGTACTATTGACAATTTGACATAAGCAAGTGTAAACATTAGGTACAGCCCAATGGCGGCTCCGAACATGAGGCGAGTCGCTGCGCAGTAACAAATGCATGTGTCAGCGGGGGTGAGGGCTGCGGTACTGCGCACTACTGCGCAGCGAGTGGCTAACTTCCGAGCCGCCATTAAGTTTCAATAGAACTATGAGTAGGTAAGATATAATAATATTAGTCCTCCAGACAGAATTTCGGCCATGGCGACCAATCTCAGCGTGCTTAACGTGCTTTCCGAGGCACGGGGGTATCACACCACCAACTTCTAAATTCCGAGCTGTTACTAAGAAATTCTCAATGGAAAAATCCAATAACATTTTAACACTTGCGACCACGAGACCAACGGGGCAGAGGTAAGATATACAAGGTAATTTATACCTATTACTTACTTAAATAAATACCCACCCACAGCTGGTTCTTTCTTATCCTGCCAATTTGTCTCGTTTGATAAATGTTTGTAAATATGTGAGGACCATGTATCTATTACATAAATAATTAATTTATCCGTTGTTGCTTCATTTTTAATTATTTTTACCTATTGTGGTATAGTAATTTTTTCTAGGTGCATCGTCTTTACATATATAACTATATAAATAATGTACCCATACAAAATATTGTAAAATATTTTAAAAGAGTAACGGTGGAGTTTCTTGCCTATTATTCTCCATACGAAAACTAGCTTTTGGAAGGGCGACTAGAAAGATAATCAATTCAATTTTTTGTCAATTTTGACGTTCCTTATGAATGTAGACTAATAAAATAGACATACATATACACAACACATATACAAATATAGTTAGTAAGTACATTAGTACAGACAGATCAATAATATTTTAATATACACCAAAATTGTAATACAGCTATTTACAATATTGCTACTTCTACTCTACAGGTACAATGTCCGTGTTATCACTAATAGCGAATGTGATCGTAAGTAAGTAGATAATTGATCAAATCTGACAGAATGGACCGGTCTCGGTCGGAATGTATCGGTCTAGCCAGAATAGGTACCAATGACCCTGAAAATAAGATTAGTTATCGACAAACATCAAAAATCATAAATATATTCTAATAAAATGGGTCGAAAATATTATAGCAGTCATAAATTCAGGAATTTATTTACGAAGTAATATTAATTTAAAAAAATATACGTTAGTTCATTGATACTCGACATAGTACGACTAACGCCATCTATTGCAAGCGTTCGGAAGCCATGCTTTCATTCAAGTGAGACGTCTAGCCACGAGAACTTGCTAAAAAAATAAGTGTGGACATAGTGGTGACATCTAGTTTTAGAACAAATAATAACCTGAGAGCACCTTGCTTTCACCAAACGCTAAATTGTACTTGTATAGTAAACTGTGCCATTCAATAAAATAAATCCTCAGCCTAATGTTTTTATTGATGATGGTGGTAAGGTCAATGCTCGATAGATGTCATATATAAACATTTTTATGAATTGCAAGCGAACTGCATTGCACTTCACTATTCATTGACATTAGTTTGACTGGTTTGACATTTGTTTGTTTACTTACATTTTACGTCTTTTCATTTCACTGTTATTTCGGTCGTTTTGCAAAGTATAACGTTCACGATAATTCGAAATCTATCAGTAAATTCTATTTTTTGTGCAATATCAATTCAAAATGAAGTCGTTATTTATTTTGCTGTTCGTTATCAAATTAATTTCTGCAACACCAACACCTATTGTATTGTGGCATGGAATGGGTGAGTTTTAGAATAAAATTAAATATCATACTTTATAATCGTACTTTGTTATTTACCAAAAAGATAATTCTGCTAAAAATATAGAAGTAGGTAATGCCTTTTCAATTAATTTAGATTGCTGGCTTCTATAATTAGATTAATTAACATTAATTAATATATTACACTTTATTATTACAGTTGGGTTGTTCAGGTAGGTATTAATGCCATATAATTAATATTATAGGCTAAAGTTAGAAGACCTCAATAAGAACCTGGTATCAGATAAATTGATGATTTAAATAGGTTCCCATGTAGCTTTATGACATTCTAAAGATGTTTAAATTTTCTCCTGTACCTAACTACTTAAAAATATCTATATCCCACTAGGGATACTCTTTAAGGACTCTCTGGATGAGATATTTACTTCCAAATAGATCACTTAGAGAATCCTTCAATATAGCTGATGCCGGTTTCGTTGAGTTTATTAACAGGAAAATATGTGGAATGAATATCATTCTTAAAATAGATTTTAATCCAATCATGGGCTAAGGTACCTTTTAAGTAGGCACTTAGGTAGGTCCTTAAGCTACACAACATATTTAAATAGCATTTATATATTTTGTGTAGTGAAATATTACTTCATATTCTCAACTAATTGATATTTACTTACAATCTTAACTTAGCATAATGCATAGAAATGCTTTTTTTGTGTGTGCAGGTGACACTTGCTGCATAAGTTTCAGTTTAGGAGGATTCAAGATATTTCTAGAAAAGAACATCCCTGGTGTGTATGTGGAGTCTTTGCAAATTGGTAACTCCTCAATAGAGGACCTGGAGAATGGGTACTTCTTGAACCCTAACAGACAGGTGGAGGGAGTGTGCAAGTACTTAGCTGAAAAACCCCAGTTGCGGGATGGGTTCAATGCCATCGGATTCTCTCAAGGAAGCCAGTTTCTGTAAGGAATTTTGATAATATAATCTGAAATTCACAAATCAGTTTTTTTTATAATAATTCAGTATCTACTCATAGTAATAGATTAGGTATTTAGGATAAATAAAAAAATATGGTTCTAGGACATATTTAAGTCCTTCATAATCACTAGCATTTTGTAATCAATAGATTAGGAAACAAAACACAAGAAAATAGATATTGATCATTTGAAACACTAAGCTCTAGTTAGAAGTTTCCATTTAAAATGCTTTTAGGGACCCGCTTGCACCACAAGTCACTAGATGCGTTTAGCATTAAACATACAGGGTCAAATTAAATTAGTTTGCAAAACTCCGGACATGTGATGGGTATCAACACCTTCTTTTTTTTTTGAGGGTGGGATATTATCAAATAACTTGGGTGAGGGTGTGTCGGACTTTTACTGACTAAAACCCACCCGTGTTCCTTCCGTTGCCCGTGTGCCGGGGCTGCGATATCCCTTTCAGACAAACTCGCAACCCTGGCAGATTGGTATCAACACCTAAACATGATATCGCAAAAAAACAAGTTTGGGGTCAACGACCTTAGATAATTTAGTTACTTCAAAATTTAGTTATAAAAAACTGTTTTTTGTGTAAATTTCACAGACGTGATGGGTATATATTAAGTATCTTAACACGCGAAAACAAAAAAAATAAAACGATTTTTCTCAACTCATACTTCGAGTAACTCCACAACCAGCGGTCGTTAACCCCCAAAAAATCATCATATTATATACCAATATTTTTTGTTTAATCATGTTTAGACATCAATACTCACCACGTGTGCGGAGTTTTGCTAGCAAATTTAATTTGACCTTGTGTATTTAAAACATTGTTCTGCCTCTGTTACCTTCAAACAATTGGCAGAACTATGTTTTTAAATAAGTTTAATGCTAAACGCATTTAGTGATTTGAGGTGTAAGCGGGCCTTATAACTTTGTATACTCTGATTTTTTATTTGCTAGACTAAATGACATTTGGTGTCGACATAAAAATAACCTAGTAAATAATCTAGTTACCGAGTGTCTCTCACCAAGGACCTCTGAATCATTCTCTGCAGGATAACCTTCACTGTTGTGTTGTCTCTGTAATCTTAATTATTTATCGTGTTATTTTCAATAAAAGGTCGATCGCAGCTGTCATTTTGGTCTAGAAAATAAAAAATCTGACATAAGCTTATTTATTTATGAAGTAGGTTCTGTAACATAGGTAACAAATATTTGAACTATGTACTTAGTTTTGATAAAGTTGTAATTCTTAGGCGAGCCGTAGTCCAGCGTTGCGCCCACATTCTGCCTCCGATCAAGAACCTAATATCTATTGGAGGCCAGCACCAAGGAGTCTATGGTATCCCCCACTGCGGGGCCCTGCAGCACACCACCTGTGACTACATCAGGAAGCTCTTGAACTACGCTGCTTATGATAGGTAAGTCAATCACCTAAATACATAAAAATATCTTCACATTTAAGGCTAACGAAGATCTGGGCGGCGCACTGCATCGTCTTCGTGCCTACATTTTGTTTGAACCATTGCACTCTAAAAAGCGCAATGGCGCCCCATTGCGCTTTTTAGGGTTCCGTAGCCAAATGGCAAAAAAAGGAACCCTTATAGATTCGTCATGTCTGTCTTTCTGTCTGTCCCTCCGTCCGTATGTCACAGCTACTTTTTTCCGAAACTATAAGAACTACGTATATACTGTTGAAATTTGGTAAGTAGTACATCTACATACCAAATTTCAACAGTATAGTTCTTTGTGATTTGTTCTGTGAACCGCATTAAGATTTTCACACAAAAATAGAAAAAAAAAACAATAAATTTTGGGGGTTCCCCATACTTAGAACTGAAACACAACATTTTTTTTTTTCTTCAAACCCATACGCACCTATGGATATATGGTATATATGGATAGGTCTTCAAAAATGATATTGAGGTTTCAAATATCATTTTTTTTCTAAACTGAATAGTTTGCGCGAGAGACACTTCCAAAGTGGTAAAATGTGTGTCCCCCCCTCCTGGAACTTCTAAAATAAGAGAATGACAAAACTAAAAAAAATATATGATGTACATTACCATGTAAATTTCCACCGAAAATTGGTTTGAACGAGATCTAGTAAGTAGTTTTTTTTTATATGTCATATTTGCTAAATATTGTACGGTGGTACGGAACCCTTCGTGTGCAAGTCCAACTCGCACTTGGCCGGTTTTTTTGTATTAGAATGCGGTGCGCTGCTGCTCCTTGCGGCTGTTATGTGCGCTTAGCTTCAAGATGGCATAACCTAAAAGCTGTCAAATATTTACCAGTTTTAATAAATTTGGCATTAATACAGAATGGAAATATGAAATGTGGCTAACTAACGAACTAGAATATTAATAATGAATTGAAATAATTAATATTGTAGGTAACATCGAATAGGTATTTCGTTTTAGATGTAAAAAAAAGTATTTGGAAACTTTCCAAATGCCTTTTTTACACCTAAAACGGTTACAACATCAAATTCAGTGCTATAATTGCAATTCATTATTAATATTCTAGTTCGCTAGTTAGCCACATTTCATATTTCCATACAGTAATATTGGCAAATTAATCGAAACAGCGAAATATTTGACATCTATTTGCGACGACGTTGTCCACTTTCAGAATAAACGCTCTTTAAGAGTTAGCAGAAACCAGTAGGCAGTACTTCAGTAGTTACAATAGCTTGAAGGGCAACCAGAAACTAGTACTTAGTAATTACAACTTATACAATCGGAGGCCCTAGTGTGAGTTTCTTTTAACCATCTCGATTTTACGCATCGACCGCGTTCGGCGCTGCGATTGGCTCTTCACTGGCCTTCACTGGTGAAGGACCAATCACAGCGTCGAACGCGGTTGATGCGTAAAATCGAGATGGTTAAAACAAACTCACTCTAGGGCCTCGGAAGTGTTGTTTGTAGCGAACCCAGATATTCAAACTTGACGAAGTGCGTGTGAATGGCTTTAAAAGCTTACAGAAGTCAAGTCAAGGCAAGCCTCCTCGCGGCAACGCGCGCTTCCTCGCGTATTTAATTTTACGCGCACTCTCTCAATGAACTGCAACTACGTGGTAATAGGTACTGTTTACTTTCAGACCCTATGTGTGATTATTTATCGGAGTATTCATCTCTTGACCGCCAAACGTGACACTAGGAGTCAAAGACCAATAAACTATTGTCTAGAACACTAGAAGGTCCATCGTGACATCTAAAGGACCGAGACAAAGACGCGTAGGTACTTTTACATCCACACAATAACCACAGGGTTGCAGTTGTATTCATCGTTTTGTATGCAATGAGCGTAGTACCGGTACTCATCGGTCAACCAATAAGGAACGGAATATGTGAAGGCCGCTTTTAATGCTCAAGTATCCTTGTGGTTTGCTTAATATTGTTTTTGCACTTGCGATTGAGGACACAAATATTGCACATTGTTACTTTTGTTACAGTGTGCAGTATATTATATACGAAACTATTTAGTGTTTAATATGATTAATTTATTGATTTTTAAATTGTAAGTAACTTTGTTTTTGGGTAAAATTTAGAATTAAATCAATCAATCTGCCTAGCCTTTTTCCAACTATGTTGGGGTTGGGTTCCAGTCTAACCGGATGCAGCTGAATACCAGTATTTTACATGGAGCAACTGCCTATCTGACCTCCACAACCCAGTAACTGGGTAATACGAAACCCCTTGGTAAGACTGGTTGTCAGTCTTTCGGGCTTCTGACGACCCATAACGACTGTCCAAGGTCCACGAATGACAGCCGTGACCGACGACTTAACGTGCTTTCCGAGGCACGGAGGAGTCTCGGTATGTAAAGATGGTCACCCATCCACGGACCAATCCCGGCAAGCGTAGCCTGATGGATCGACCCGTGCGGCTGTTATTATTCAGCGATAAGCTTCCCCAAATTGTAGAATTAAATAATGTACTACTTGTATCCACTGGATAAAATGTGTTGTAGAATGTAAGCGTAGTTGTCCTTACAAATATATTTTTATGGCATTTAAATCAGCGTTATACAGGGTGTACCCGAAAGGTGTGGTCAAATTTAAGGGTGTTGGTCCCATAGAATGTTGCTCTTTTTGATGTTCTGTACCACACCCTGAAATTTACCCACTCTTTTCTAGTACATCCTATATAGGTAAGTAGGTTTTCTTCGTAACATACCTCGATTTCTGATGATGTTTAAATAATCTACACAAGTTACCATAATCGCCCCTACTAGTACTTTAGTAGTGCTACGGAAATCTAGATTACCCACCATATGTAATGCATACTTTTAACTTCGTTCCGCTTTCTTCATAAGAAAATATCGCTAACAAACATGGTATTTCTGCGTTTCCTTTCACCAAGATTCGATGTTAGCATCTTTTTTTTTTTTCTGTCGCACTCACTTTTGGTTACATTAACGAACAGTAACTATCTGATCGTGGACCTGTACCATAATAGGGACGTTGAACAAAAATGTTTTTTTTGGTCCGTCACATAAAAAAAAAAAAAATTATTGCTCACGTATTTTTTACTTTTTTACTTAATCAAAAGATACGCAATATATTGAGTTAAAATGTGGCATGACATCACTCTCCGGTAGATTTTATACTGATTTGTGACGTAGCGAGCCCCTCCTCAACTTTGCGTTTTATCTAAATATGTTTTTAATAATATGATAAATCAAAAAAAAATACGTGTGGTGTCTACTATTTTTTTATTATCTGACTGATGGACTAAATAGTTTTTTTTCCCTGTCAACATCCCTAATATATGCACCAAGAGAGGATGTTTTTAGTTCGTTGTCTAAGCAAGTGGTTTGTCATGGATTTGACATAGCCTACTTGCCACAACTTCCATTGGTAGACTAGTGGTGTAATGGCACCAATCAGGACAGTTAGATGTAAATACGTAGCTGGAAAATGCTTTTCATTCCCTAAGATGTACTAATAATTTTACTGTCTTTAGGATTACGCTTTGTTATATTTTAAATATCCTAACTCCTAGCTTACATTACAGCTGGGTCCAACACGCCCTAGTCCAAGCGACGTACTGGCATGATCCTTTGAACGAGGAGTCCTACAAACACAAGGCGATCTTCCTCCCCGACATCAACAATGACGTTTACGTCAATAAGACCTATATACAGAACCTGCAGAAGTTGGAACACTTGGTACTGGTCAAGTTCGACAATGACACTATCGTTCAGCCAAGGGAGACGGAATGGTTTGGGTTTTATGAGCCCGGACAGTCGAAGAAGATGCTGCCGATGCAGGAGACCAGGGTTTATAAGGAGGTTTGTAGTTTTATTTAAATAGTTTGAAAGATTCTGGTTGTAGCCTCCCATCCATTGGCTGGGGTGCTTTAAAATGTCTTTAAAGAACTCTAATTCCTGGATGGGACTGCCACTCAAAAGAGTCTTCCTCATAAATTTTAGGCCATAGATCTATGAGCTCGTCCGGTGGTGGGCAGTAGCCCCGCTACCATCTTGTAGATTGGATAATATTTTTTTTCTCAAACATGCTAGGAAATTCGAGCATTATTTTGACAACTTTCTTTGAAATAAATCGGAAATGCTGTATTGGGCACATAAATGCGAGCTGCATTGATGGACTCACGTATGTGTGCCTGGACTTTGCCTCGCCCCACATTTTTACGTGCGTCCATCAATGACGACACGGTTGGCGCAGTGGCTAAGCGATCGACTGCTGCGCAACGTGTCGCGGGTTCGATCCCCGCACGGAGCAAATATTTGTATGATCTGCAAGTAGTTGTTCCGGGTCTGGGTGTTAGTCTATGCGAGTTTCTATGTTTGTAAACGCACCCATGATGCAGGAAGAAATTCTTAGTGTGGGGCAACGTTTTAAAAAAAAAAAAAACGACGTTTAAAAAATGCCCCTTTTGCTGGCCGCAGCACTAATGTACTATTGTTACCACAGCATGAGTTTCTTGGTAGTTATCGCGGATAAGAAAGAAGAATCATTGAAGACTGATCAGTTATAGAGAATACCTATGTACTCTCACATATCTATGGCCTATTGGAGTGAGGTATAAAGTTATGTGCGGTAAGAATCTTCATGAAATATAACAAAAATACGAAATACATAATATATGATCGACATCTTGACTTAAGATGTCGATGTTATATTTCGTAACTTTAAATCACTTGAGTCGGTGGATACTTGAGGTATATACAGGGTCTAATTAAATTAGGTAGCGAAACTCCGCGGACGTGATGGGTCCTCCATCTAAACACTATACAATGAAAATAAGATTTAATGTTTTTTTAATGAGGTGTAACGACCGCTGGTAGTTTGTTTCGATACGAATCACGTATCTGGAGTTTAGCTAGCTAATTGAATTTGACCCTGTAAATACAACAACAGTTTTGTCACAGATGAATACAGATGGAACATTCCGCATTTTAGATATGAAGCTACAAATACATACGCGGCGGGCTCGACTTGTCGAATTCAGTGGGCGTAACGTAGTCAGAAGATATAAGAGTTACGCGATAGAAAGAGAGGCAACTTAGAGAATAAACTGTAGGTAATTAGCGATGTGCGACCTGAATTGCACTTTATTGTGGCGTAGCAAGAGTCGCTATTTATTTAAAAGATTTGGCGGAGTCCATCTGTACTAATATGTGGATTTGTGTACATTCTTTATCCTCTAAGCATATGTCATTAAGATTTGTTTCATTTCAGGACCGCCTCGGTCTCAAAAAGATGGAAAAAGATGGCAAGTTAGTACTAACATCAACTGAAGGCGATCACCTCCGTTTCTCAGACAAATGGTTCATTGAGACTATCCTCAAGCCTTATCTTCTTAATTAGAGTAGCCTTAAGACAAAAGGTTAATGTAGTGATAGCTATTAAGAGATTAAATCTCATTACCACGTGATAGGATTTATGCGCATGTATTCGTTAATCATGTTGTATTCATTAAGATGCTTGTAATAAGCTATGAGTCTAATTTGTTACAGATATAATCGGCACCCGACATAGCTTCAAATATGTAAATACCTATAAATGCACGATGTGGCAGGGTTCTTTGAACGTGTGCTAAGTTTGAACAGATATCTTGCACTTTGTTACGCAAACTCCGTCTTGCTGTTTGCAAGACGGAGTTTGCGGGGTTTGCAGAGTTTGCGGGGTTTGCAGAGTTTGCGGGGTTTGTGGAGTTTGCGGGGTTTGCGGAGTTTGCGGGGTTTGTGGAGTTTGCGGAGTTTGCGGGGTTTGTGGAGATTGCGGGTTTTGTGGAGTTTGCCGAGTTTTTTGGGATTTGCGGTGTTTGGAGGATATTGGGGCTATATCTGGCGCTTAATTTGAGATTTATTGTACTACTTCTGGGTTGAAAAGCCTGTTGAATCTGTATTCTTTTCTAAAACGAAGTTTTACTGTGTTCTAATTTGAATCTCAAACCAAAAGTACTGATATTATTATTGTTTTATATTTTTCATTATCACGAATTCATTAATCTAAACATAGATATTTTTTTATTATACTCGTTGAATAAGTTTGTTGAATAGATGGACGCCTTTATAAGTAGCCATAAGAGTCTCGATGCAATAATGTTGTGATAATTACCTTTGGTTTAAATAAACATTTCTAAAAGTAAAAACTTAGGTTGTTTTGTTTTCCTCTTTATAGGCATAAATTTAAAGGTAGACATTATTTTACTAATGTAAGTAGGTAGCTCCTGCAATGCGTAGATAGATACAAAAAAAACTACAAACAGGGTTAAATAAAACTACCTAGCGAAACTACGCAGAAGTGTTGGGTATAGATATCTAAACACGACAAAATAAAAAGATTTGATGATATTTTTTGGGGTCGACCGCTTGTAGTTTTGTTACTTGAAGTATGAGTTGAGAAAATGTTTTCTTTTGTGTCATCATGTTTAATATCGATAGCCACCACGTCTGTGAAGTATACACAAAAGACAGTGAAGTATACACAAAATACAGTCAAGTATACACAAAAGACAGTGAAGTATACACAAAAGACAGTGAAGTATACACAAAATACAGTCAAGTATACACAAAAGACAGTGAAGTATACACAAAAGACAGTGAAGTATACACTAATGATATTATGATTATAGATATATGATTTGATGTGATATTCATCTCTTACTCATATTTGTACGTCATTTAATTAACTTTATTTATTTATTAATCACTCGACACTTTATCACTTATTTAATTGAACAAATAGTGACATTTCTAAAAGTGTCAAAATTGTGTATAGTTTTTGTATATATGTGTCAAGGACACAAAATTAGTTACAAAAGTGTTACTGGATAAGTTTTTTCTTCATGAATCTTGGATTTCAAGATGATTTCAAGGATAAAGTCGAAATAAAATGAGAAATATGAAACTGCAGCAGCTAAAATTTCAGCTTTCTGTCATAGTTCACTCAACAAATAATCTCATGCTTACGTCAGTTTTGACGGTCTTATAATTACAATTGGGAATACAAATTTAATTGTAGCAGAATACTGTTTTAGTACATTTCTTATTTTCATTTTAGTCGCAATCTCATCGCACAAAACGTGACGTTTGACTTAGTTTTTTGGCTTAGCAGAATACGTTTTGTGACATTTTAGAACTTTTACGGCACTGCGACTTGAATGTGAACGTTTTTTAAGTACAAGAATTGGCCTTCAGAAATAAATGAATTTAATTTTGTGACTAGACTAACTGCGGTTGAACACCCTAAAAAAAACTTCAAATTTATTTGTTTTTTGTTAGATCATGTTTAGATATCGATACCCATCCCGTCTGCGGAGTTTCGCTAGGTAATTTAATTTGACCCTGTATATGTACTTAATGCAAATGTAAGCAGAAGTGTCCGGACAGTATGTCCTATAAGGACATACCGACTGCTACTTGTGCTTTATAAGGCCCGGCGTACCTAGTTACCTATAGGTGTATCAGTAAGTGAAAATAAAGAATGCTCATTTAATAGTACAGGATAGTTTATACTATTTCCATGCTGCCATGATAGTAGGTACTTACTAATTCCATGCTGCCATGTCATTATTCTAAGGTAGCATCTTGTTCTACACCTTAGGCGACCGAGCTCTAATCGGGTGAAAATACGGAGAAAAAGAATTTTCCCAAATATGAGACCTAGCAAGATTGATTTATCACTCGCACAGAAATCGTTAGAGCCGTTTCCGAGAACGTAATTACAAATAGAGATATATATGTATATACAAATATTGCTCGCTTATTAGTATAGGTTATACAGTGCCCGTCAAGATGGACTTTTTTTTCTTTCTACTATTTGCTACCTATGCACAAATTTTAGGTACCTCAATGTATACGTAGTTATTTAACAACATCCTGGGTCCCTCCATTGTGACATCTAGATGGAGGGACCAAATGGTTACGCTGGTCGGAGGAGTCAACTAGAATGACACATGAATGTAGAACTACCTTTCGAATGATAACTTTCATTCGGAACTCTTATTAGGATGCTGCCACAGATTAAAATAAAATAAAAACAACTTAACCAGCCGTCCATCATAATATATTTTGACTCCAAACTGAATAGATGAGTACCTATTTATTTCTATTAATTAATATCATTCTATGAGGCTCTCTAGATCTTGGTTTCTACTTTTGACTGACGTTCGGTCCACGTCGGGCTGTGATCGTGCATCTACGTAAACGCGTACCAATCGGTTAAATTCAGAACTTTTCTTAATGAACGGGGCGTGCGCGCCGCGTACCTTATGTAAGGGGAACTTCACTATACATTGTAGCATGCAGCGTTCTGCGATCTTGTAACTGGGGAAAAAGAAATTCTCAATCAATTCTCTCTATTAAAAGCTGCTAGAGGACTAAGTCTTATTGAAGGTATCTGACCTTAATCTGCCTCGCCTTTTCCCAACTATGTAAGGGTCGGCTTCCAGTCTAACCGGATGCAGCTGAATACCAGTATTTTACTTGGCGCGACTGCCTATCTGACCTCCACAACCCAGTAACTGGGTAATACGATACCCCTTGGTAAGATAAGAATGGCTATCAACTTTCAGGGGTCTGACGACCCGTAACGACTGCCAAAGATCCACGAATGATAGCTGACGGAGTCTGACCTATGTTATTTTAATTATTGAGACAGATTTATCGGTTGGTACTGTCATGAGAATACGTTCACTATAACCTAGTAAATAGGTACAAGTTATGCCGTTCAACGTGCAATAAGATATTTATTATAGAGCAAGGTTGCAGACAGACCAATTACAATACCCGTAGGCCCGATAAACATTTATCTTTTTATTAGTTTTGTATTCTTGATTCTTTGTACTTACTTATTTATAGGTCAACCACAAACCGGAAAATCCAAAGCTTCGCCCACAACACTCCACAAAGTACCCACAGTCAGTAACAAAAATATCAGAAAAAGTAAAGACTGATTTTTACAACGTTACAATTTTTTTATCCGTGGAAAAAATTGACGTCTGGCAGTTTTTGGTTTAAAATACTATCAGAATTCAAAAACATTTTCCGGATAAAGATAGGTTTTTTTTTTTTGAGTGTGGGAAATTATCAAATAACTTCTCGCGGCATGGGCGTGTCAGACTTACTGACTAAAACCCACCCGTGTTCCTTCAGTGGCCTGTACATTGCCAGGGGCCACGGTTTCCCTTTCGGACTTTCCCGCGACCCCGGCAAAGATAGTTATCTGGTGTCACGATAGAGAAATCAGCCCAATAAGCTATACCTGGATGACGAGTCAAAGTGAATACAGTAGGTACACAATTACTGCAATTTTTACATGAATTTTATAAGAGATTGATGTCTTGTGCAATTGAACAGTCAGTTCGTTCGTGCCGCTATTCTGATGCTGACTGTACCTGTGGGTGCTAATTACTTCGGTCTTTGTCAAAACAAGTTCTCATTCATTCACCATTAAGTAGTTTTTTGTACATATGCAAAAGCGATACTTACTCGAATGGATTGATGCAGTCCATTCGAATAACGTTGTATCCCTGATCATATGCTAGCTCTTTGCTTTTCTCTGCCAGGAATACTGCTAAGCCTTGCCTTCGGAATTCTGGGAGAATTGCTATCATTTTGATCTGGAATTGAAGAGCATTCATTATGCTTTATGAAATCTGAAATACCTAAGTATGAATGAGATTTTATCAACCCGTTTTGGGCCCGCGTAGTGTGGTGGCTTGTGGTCTTACAGAGAGGAGGCCGGTGTCAACGCAATAGGAATGAGTAAAAAAGTTTTTTCTTAAATAATATTCGGTAGCAAACAAGCAAGCACATTTCCCATTATAGGTTTATGGGAAATGTTCACGGCCACCTTTGGGCCATGTGCAATTCCAGACGCTGCACTGCATCGCTCCAGGCCCCTGAGCGAGGTACTTTGAGGTTAGTAGGAAGAACACGGTGTGGCTTAAGTGGTGAAGAGTTTGACAGACGTCTCTGCTCGCCCTAGGGCGAAGGTTAGATAGATGTTAATAAACCGGAACCAGTTACAAAAAGGTTGTTACCTCATAAACTTTCTGTTGTTTGTAAACGTCCCACAAATTTGGCGTCTCCTGTAACTTTGCCGTAAAGTATAGAAAATCTTTGGTGTTAGGATCCTGTAAAGCAATAGCAGATGAGGATATTTAATAGGTATTAACTACTAAGTTATCTATTCTTACTTAGAATAAGGAGTCGATATTCCGCCTTACAATTTGATGCTTGCTTAGGAAAAGGCGTCCTAAAGCAGTTCCTGGATTGTCTCGTTGGCCTACAAGCACTACTGCTATAAGCATGGTACTCGGGCAAAGTGTAACTGGGTGTTTTCATCAGGAATTTCTCGATTTGAGCCCGGTCGATGGCAATAGGCTCGCCCCCCTTATATGGGACTTAAACATAACGGGGGAAATGTGGGTGTAGGAACTATAGGTAGCCCTCTGTCTGCCCAACTTTTTGGGAAAAACAGGTGTGATATTATGTTATGTCTCTGGGTTGAAGAATTTCAGGATTAGTTGTCTTTACCTGTCTGTAGAAGGCATAGTTCCGTAAGTTTCTAGGGTCAACGGGGCTGCTGGCGAAGCTGACACACAGACCAGCTATCGAGCCGTCTTCCGCTTTAGCAAACAGGGAGTTACCTGGAATAATAAACGAATGGATATGGAGGTTCTTATACGTCCAGTTTCACAATGCTCGGTTATGGATCATCCAAACTAATATTATAAAGAGAAAAGATTAGATTTTTTCTATATTTGTTTGTAATGAATAAATGAAAAAGAACTGCACCAATTTAAAATAAAAAAACCGCCAGTAGATTGCTATATTATCAATAAGCAACGTAGGCTATCCTACTAATTTGAAATATGAAAGTTTGTATGTTTGGATGTTTATAACCTGGATTAACTTATGGGATACTTTTTATCCCGATTAATTATTATTATTCTAGTTTGCTAGTTAACCACATATCTTATTTTCATACAGTAATATTGCCAAATTAATCAAAACAGTTAAATTTTTGACAGCTATTTGCGACGTTGCCAACTTTTAGGATAAACGCCTAAAAAGGCATAATAAAAACAAAACATGACTTTATGTCCTCTAGAGGGCGCTATATTGAATTTACTGGCACGTCACACAGCCTAGGTATAACCAGCGGATGATCAAGACGCTTCCAACGATACCTCATTTGTTTTCAGTTTTCATGTTTTCAAAGAAATTGTTCCACCAGGGTCGCGTCGCACCATCGCGTCGCGCCTGGCTGAGGTATAGTGGGGCGCGTCATTACAGAGTGGACAAGCTTTACCTACCTTGTTTTAGCAAACCAACGAGGTACTCGTCAAGTGCGCAATCGTTAGTGATGTCCATGTTCCGTGACTGAACTAAGACATGTTCGCTCAAGTAGTATTGCTTGATCATGTCCAGGGCAATGTCGTGGTGTTCACTTGTCACTTGGGACAACGAAATGTGATCTGGCTGAAATTATAATTATGGTAAAGTCTGGATAAAGGTAGGCCTACCTTTATCCAGAGTATAGAACAAATACCTACTTCCAATTACTATCGATGAGTCAGTTGTGACTAGGTACATTGCAAAAAAATACAATAAACGACGTTTATTTAGTAACCTAATCCGCTTAACTGTTCTTAAAGAGTCATAAAGAACCCTGTAAGAAATCGACACGCACTGCGCTCGGCGTTTGACGTAGCAACACGTCGTGTCCGGGTTCGCAACAAGTCAATCGTCATCCTGAGGATGCGTCGTTGAGAGGTGACACACGTGTCGAACGTTCTGAATAATAGGTACTGGGTTACAGAAGCTGCCTCCTTGAAAGGCCATGAGACACTGATCTCACTAAGTTTCTTCTAGACTGTTCTATCTCTTTGTGAAAACTATTTTGTTCACCACTCTAATTATTGTGTAACACACGAAAACAATCACAATCCGTTTCCTTTTGACAGTTCAACAACATTCATTGCGTTATTTACGTTGTTGAGCAGCAAATTTAAGCAGGCAATTAGGAGGCAGGTATCATGATCTACGCTAGATTATGCCCAAAGTTATCGAGTGAAAGAGGCAATGAGGCGATTTAATGCTCCTAATAGCATGGAATGTACTTAAAGATCTTTTTTCAATACCTTTTCTTGTTGAAGCAAATCTAATATACCAAATACACTGTGACAATTTCTTAATAATTGTGGGTTAAATACATTTTTTATAGTTTTCGTAAGAGCAGTTGCCCCTAATTTGGTGAGCGCTACACGAAACATGACGAGAATTTTTCACAGAGTCGTATTAAATCTCCAAACTTTGGTTCCAAATGTTGCGAAAAGAGGCTGCTCCGATGACAGACAATATACTTCATCGTATGATAGACAGTCTTAATATCAATGGCCAGTAATATAAAAATACGTTCTGAGTCTCAGCGGAAATCGTGCGGAAATACTCCGTGGAATCAGGAACTGTTTTGTCGGGGGTTTTGGTTTTAGAGTAAATAATACTCTAAAACCAAAACCCCGACAAAACAGATTGGAGGTTTAAGTATAACTACTAGCTACTGGCTTCAAAACCACGTATATTTTTCTTTGGAGTACCTATCATTATTTAAAAAGATATATTTTTAAACAAAAATATTCAGGATGGCTCGATTTAGGTGTCCGGGAGTAGGTATGAGATCAGGGTAACGCTGTTGGACAAGTTATCTTGTGGACAATGGGAAAATAGTGCCTATTCAGTCTTAGCAGTTAATAAGTCATGCTAAAGCCCTAATATTCATTGCAATACAAAGTTGCGCATCATTTGTTCCAGCAACACTAGATGTTCCGCTGATAAGGCAGGACCGGAGACTAGAAATAAAGAAACCGAAACACCTAGACCGTTTCTTGTGAAATTACTTTTAATTATAGTTTCAGTTTAAGTAGGTAGGTGGTATCCAATTTTTTTTAAATTAATTTTAATGTTTCGTGTTCATAACATTTAATTACTGTAAACCAATAAACAGTAACCAATTCTGTGATAAACTTAGGTTTAGGTACCTCGTTTCAGAGATTCGGTAATGGAGTGACCACCTTGATAAGAATGAACATATTTTTTATAAAACTTGCTGCAATACTATGTAAGTACTTCTGAAATATAACTTTTGATTACAGCCCTTTATGTACAAAATGTGTAATATTTCATGTTTTTCTAGATACAATAGAAACGCTAGTACAACTATGTAAATGCATAGACTTAATAGATCTAGCCGACATTGACGCGTATCAGCCCAGATTCAAATCTAAAGCAGAATCGGCCAAGTTCGAGGAATTCCGATCGGAAAACCTGCCACCAAAGCCTATTCGCAAGTACTGGTTGTTGAATGAGCACCCTAAGTTCACGAGGGGTCCAGTAACGCGGGTCTATGAGGACGAGAAAGACAAGAATTTGAAGCAGAAAATAGCGAATCTCGTGGATCAGACGATGCGTGACACTCAGAAAAAGATGAAAAGAACTGATGAAATTAAAGAGGATCATAGGCAGGAGTCTCCTTACAAGGTTGGCTTTATTCTGTGCATGATAAAGAAGTCCAAGAACGTTATGGACGAGCTGTTCAACGTTGCGGTGAAGCACAAAGATCAATGGAAGTCTCTCCAGCATTTGAAGGTCTTCGAGCTGATCATGCACACTAATGTTGATACGACGAATTTGTTGAGACAGCTCGTAGATGTACATTTGAAGCATATGAACTCTACGCAGGATGAGAAGAGGGTCATTTTACTTTAAAGTTAAGATTGTTTGTACGTTGGCATGTTAGGTCAATATTAAATGATAACCACCAAAATTATCTACAGTCTCTTTAATTTGTTATTAGTACACACGGGTACATATTAAACTATAGATTTCCAGTATAAGCTGATCTCGCATTGCATATAGGATTTCCGTACAATGACAGGTCAGCTTATTCTGGAAATATATAGCTTGATATGTAACCGTGTGTACATGCTACCCGATAAGAGTGTAAATTGTAGATCCGAAACAGAAAACTGGCAGTTAATGGCTACGTTATGCAATATTTGCCTAATTAGAAAACAGACGAGGACAGAGATTGAAATTATACGTATAGCAAAAACATGAATAAATTAGAGTTACCCAATCAGTACCCTGATTGTAATACACGATCAATCAGAATCTGAATCGTTTAGTAAGATTGCTAATCCATTGCTTCATAAGTTCGAAAAAAAAATCTGTTCATCAACGTAAATAGCGCAGTGAATGTTGTTGAACTGTCAAAATGAAACAGATTAGTCGTAATCGTTTACGAAAATATATTGCGTAATTAGATAGCAGGTTGAACTATGTAAAACACTTTTAAACATATTTAGATAACGACGATGCTTGCCACAAAATTGATACGATATTTGCCACAAATTCGATGACACAAACACCTCATCATTTCAGCCGAAAGACGTCCACTGCTGGATATAGGCCTCCCCCAACCACAGCCACTTCGACCAATTCTATATTTCCCGCATCCAGCGGATTTCTGCGGCGTTCACAATGTCAAACACCTAATTTCTCATTATTTCGTTTCAGATTCAGCATAAAACATGGTCGTCGAACACGTTGATTCCCATTTACTCCATTCAAAAGTGTATTGTTCCATTTCAAGCCGTGTTCGAAGCAAAAAATGCGCTGCACTATATTCACTAGACAATACAGATGTGTATTTCGAAACACACATTGTGTACCATCTTCTTAAATAATGAGAAAGCGCATCCCATCTTTTCCGCGCGGTAATTATTTCTCAGGTGGCATGGCGGCGCCACGCCACAGCCACGCCACACCTGCGCCTTGATGAGGTCGGCGCTAGTGCATTAGTTGATGACGTCACGGCTCGACGCAGACACGTCACGGGAAGGTTAAATATGTTGATGTAGGGGTGGTATTAGTTGCTCTTTAGATTCCAGACTAGTGTATGTCTCTGGCTTTATATCGAATAATAATCAACATACATAATTTTCAGTGATGAGGCATAGCTATAGTTTTAAGTAAGAAATTTTCTGCCGCATTTAGAATTTTGTCGATATTTCAACTGATTTAACGGCGAATTTTTTTTTGGAGGAGGAATCGTTTAAAACTCTGTTCAACATCTCCTAGACTCATACAGTAGGAAAAAACAAGACAACCCTCTTCGTGACATTAATTTGTGTCCATACAATGATTGATTAGATCCACCGCCACACACGAAAACCCTTCCCCACATTATAACAGCAGCTTTCAAATAGGTATCGTATCAAACAAAAGAGCATCACAATGGAAAACTAAAAACTTTTTTTGGCTTAAATAAACAATGGAGTGTAGGTATACGTAAAATAGATGTATTTTGGCTGTAGGGCTGTTAGCTGAGGGAGGGTAGTTTGGTGGTTAATGTGGCCACGCGCAATTTGGATGCGTTTTCGAAGGAATTTCACACGTACCATTAAAGAACATACCTAACCAGTTTGAAAACAAAATCCCGTGAACACGATGACCACTTCTGTTACTCGCCCGGTTCTAAAGCGGCCGAGCGCTGCAAGCAATAATAGTCCTTACGGTGGTTAGTTATGAACTTCTGTGATGGTACGACCATGGTCGTACAAATTGAGTGCGCACACTGGATACGTTTTTCTCCGTCAAATAGGTAGTTTTCCGGTGATAACGCATTGAACGCACGAAAAATCCCAACAAGGTCGGATCGTTTTCGGATGAAGGAACTATACGTACGACTAAAGGCTTGTGCAGACCACCGCGACTTGTCGCGCGACGCGACACCGGTTATTGTTATACTGTGAAGTTTTCTTAGAAATTGTATTGTTCGTGTCGCGTCGCGCGACAAGTCGCGCTGGTCTGCACAAGCCTTTATTATTCGCACCCAGTCTGCGCGCTCCCTTAGTACTTGGAAGTTCGGGATCGTTCGTGCGTGTTCGTACGTGTACGCACGAGTGAAATTCGTACGAAAACGCATCCAAAGCGCCGCCTTATGGACATTGGTTAGTCTTAGTACTAGTCACAAACAATTAGACACGCGCAATTTTTATTCGCGTGGTTTATATCGGTATAGCAAGGAGCGCGAGTTTTAAATAGCTAGTGCGTGTAGATACGTAAGATACCATGTGATAAAAAAAATCGCGCGATTTTTATGGCGGTATGTGCTAAGCCTTATCGTTTAAAGGTGCTTACAGATATGCTCGATTTTTGACGATTTTTATTGTCACTCGATATGTTGTACTTTGACGATCAATAAGATCTGTTAGCTTCTTACAGATTTTATTCCAGAAAAATACGATGTCGATCGTCTGTAGCTTAGGTACATATTTAAGTACTTTATCTTGTTCGATCACACGTGACGATCGTAAAAATTAACGAATTTAGATATTCGTCACACAGATGGATGGACGGATGGATTGTATTATGTAAATTTTACACCATAGACTACCTGCAGTATTGTTTCTCCTTCTCCCTTTAACACCATCCAAAGGTTGTCTTTAAAAGATCGCTTTTCGCTCATTATGTCTCCCTAACCCTATTTAAAATTTCTATATTCATATCATATTCGTATGGTGTATCTATCATACTATTTTCTATTTTATGGACCATGTTTTGGATTAACACATCTTCTTCTTTTCGTGTGGTTAGTGACTAACCTGGTGTCAGAGTTTTAAAGCCGCCCATGGGCCTCTGACTTGGCTTCACATGCCGTCGAGTAATATCTCTCAGGCATGCCGGTTTCCTTACGATGTTTTCCTTCACCATTTTTGAAGCAAGTGATAATTATACAATACGCACATGAATCTGAAAAGTCAGAGGTGCGTGCCTTGGGTTCGAACTCGAGACCTATGATTTGGCAGTTTGGCGGTCACACCACTAGGCTATCACTGCCCTATTAACACATAACATAGGTACATCAATCAATCTGGTTAGCGTTTTCCCAACTATGTTGGGGTTGGCTTCCAGTCTAACCGGATGCAGCTGAATACCAGTGTTTTACATGGAGCGACATATCTATCTGACCTCCACAACCCAGTTACTGGATAACACGATAGCCCATTGTTAAGACTGGTTGACAGACTTTCGGGCTTTTGATGTCCTGTAACGACTGTCAAAGATCCAAGACTGACAGCCGAGATCAACGGCTTAAAGTGTTCCCGAGGCACGGAGGGATCTCGGTATGTTAAGATGGTCACCCATCCACGGACTGACTGCGGCAAGCGTAGCTTAACCTGATCAATGAACCCTTGCAGCTGTTATTTACTTAGCCACGAGCCCCACATATAGGATACATGATATTTGGAAAAGAGAAGTAGTATCTCGTATCGAGTAGAGTTATTAAAGCGCCAACCATAGAAATATAAATCTTATATCTATGGCGCCAACCCTATACAATGTGTAAAAAAACCCTGTCTGATCCGAAAAGGGCAGGTACTGCAATAGAGTTACAAAAAAAAACTTAAAAAAAAAAATAAGTCGAAGTCAGTTGTTTTTATTTTGTAAAAAGTTTTTTATTTTTCAAGTTAATAAAATGTATAAGGAACCAACTTGAGCATACCGTTTCTAACAAAAAAATAATTTTCAAAATCGGTCCACAATTGACGGAGAAATCGGCGGACATACATAAAAAAATATACATACGCGACGAACATATAATTTCCTCCTTTTTGGTCGGTTAAAAAGTAATAAAATATCAATATCTTATTATTATTGGAAATAAAACTCATTGCTATTTAAAATTCACGTTTTTGGTACCAAAATAATCCCAATTCCATAAAAAAAAAATTGCGAATTATCAACAGTTTGTAAGTTATGAGTTTTAGATACTCGTTTGTATGTATTATGTATTATCCTGGTAACCCCTTTGAAAAAAATGCAAGGTTTTTTTTTTTTTCTGAACACAGCAAAAATAGACTCTCAATGCATTACACCCTCACAGATCGGACAGGGTTTTTTCTATACATTGTATATTTTGTGTCTTTGTGTGTTCTAAATATAAGACCATTGAAAATCCCTGCACACAGGCGTGAACAAACACAAGCATGAAGTTTTCATAGAAATTGTTCTACTAGTGTAGCGTCGTCGCGCTTATACGCATTTCAAATGTAAGTTTTTCTTAGCGAATAAAATTAAATATTATTAATTAATTTTTTTATTGTTTTTATTTTTTATAAATCGTGAAAATAAAATCTGATGTATATTATAAAAATATTTATTAGTATATGCATTTTTATTAAAATCCAAGTTTTTTTTTTTTGTTGATGTTTACAATTATTAAAAAAAAAAGGTTTGGAACCTTGTATAGCGACAAGACCCCCTGAAAACACAATTTTACTTCGTTTTACAGTGTTTGATAACACGATTTTAAACCTAATGCTGTTGACGAGCAAGCTATAACACTATAAATAGCTGGCTGCAAAAAAAGTGATTATTTGAGAAAAACTAAGTAGGTATTAAAGTAAGCCTTATTGAACAGCTAATAGTTATTTAGTATTCTTGACCACAGTCTACTTCAAGTGTTGATTAGTTATAGGTAACCTTACTTGTGTGAAATATATTTATTTACTGGAATTTTGGTTATTCCCGTTCTTCTTCAAAGGAAACTACGTTTTGGATCGGGCAACTAGCTTCAACATTTTGAGTACCTAACTGACCGTCTCTTCGACCATTCGGAAATATCTAAGAAGGTGCAATCAGCAACAAAAGTCGATAATTACTTCAGTTTGCTAAATCTAAGAGAAAATATTTTTTTTTTTTTTTTTTTTTTAGTTATTTAATTTTACTTTACACTTTTTTATTGGTTTTTTTTAATCTGCTGTGTAATTATATTGTGTGTGTTTTAGTCTGTACTAAATAAATGTATTTTCTTTCTTTTTTTCTTTTCTTAAATTAAAACAGCAAAATATTCTTAAAATATTAAATTAAAATTCAAAAATAAGTAAATTTTTAAGAAGATAGAGTATTTAAAGAATGCTCTATAACTCTTTATTATATGGGATGCTAAAAAGTAGATTATATTGACTCAGTTTGTGTCAATTTACATGATGTGAAAAAGTAGGTATGACTGTTGATCGACTTTTGTTGCTGATTGTACTGGTACGGTTTACAGAAATATGTAATTGGTTTGAGTCTGAGTTTGAATAATTATGAAGTACCAGGTTTCACCTGCGGCTTCGCCCGCGTGGATGGAAATTATCCTACGGGAACGAACTACCGGGATAAAAAGTAAACTTTATGTTAATCCAGGTTATAAAACTATCTGTGTGTCAAATTTCATCCAAATCCGTTAAGCCGTTTTTAAACATCCAAACATACAAACTTTCACATTTATAATATTAGTAGGATAGTAGGATATAATATATACAATAAATACAGGGTGTCAGGGACATCGACGCGAAAATTATTACCATGGGATTCAGTACATAATTCTGAACGCCCCTGCGTTGAAATTTTTTCGTCGGTTATTAAAAAAAATTGCTGTTTCATAGAAAAGTGGAATACCTACGCGGTCAAAATGTATAGAACAGTAATGTTTTTTATTTTAAATAACCGACGAAAAATTTCAACGCAGGGGCGTTCAGAATTATGTATTGAATCCATGGTAACAGTTTTCGCGTCCATGTCCCGGGACCCTGCCACCCTGAATAGGTAGTAGGATACGTAGGCCTACATAAGTACATCGGAGTACCAAAAATAAGAGAAACATTAGATATCTCTCCAATTTTTACTTCTTTTTGCATTTTTTTAACCTTATGAAAGCAGCAACTGCTGCAGTATGTATTATCAATACCGATTGATCAATATTTAAATTGAGTTGATTATGACAAGTAAAAATACTACTCTACTCACTTGTAAATATTACTCTTACTTATTACAAATTTTGTTACTTTGATTTAAATATACGGGTTAGTAAAAATAAATATCATTTAAAATATTTAATATTGCTTGTCCTATTCACATTTTCTTGTCGAATGCACGGCGCTGCATAGTGCGCGCCCATCCGCGACTGCCTCCCAAAATGACCGATACTACGACCAACTAATCTTGACCTCGGAAACAATAATGTTGTTTACTTCATTTCGAGTAGACTATAATGTGATGACGCTTGGGAGGCCTATGCCCAGCAGTGGATGTATAACTTCAAATTCAAATTTCTAAATCATTAATTCAAACTAGGCTGGGAATCAGCACTTTTCGAACGTCAAAATAACATAGGACAGTCCCCTAAAAACGCCCACCCTTCACCACTTCCTAGTGCTTAAGCTGGGAAGAAGAAATGACACAACAATCTCCCCAGCAGCACAGGTGTCTGTTCAGTTGGAAAAACTTGATTCTATTCTTCTTTTTATAATAGCACTTATGCAAAAATAATTAATATTACCACAAATTGCAATACAACTCATAAAGTAAAAACATTTTAATGAGGTTTTACCGCTGAAAGATGGTGATGAAAATTGTCCTAAGGGAAATGTGGAAATGTCTTGCTGAATTGATTTGCCTTTCATCAATAAAAAAAAATAGATTATATTATCAAGTTAAACATTGTTCTAAATGCAATGAAATTGTTTATTCTGTAAATAGGATATTGGAATCACTTTTTAACCGACTTTCAAAAAGGAGGAGGTTATATGTTCGTCGCGTATGTATGTTCTTTTTAAATTATTTTTTTATCTATGTCCGCCGATTTCTCCGTCAATTGTGGACCGATTTTGAAAAAAAAATTGTTTGAAAAGGTATGCTTCCGAATTGGTCCCATATAAATTTAATTAACTTTGCTTGGATAGTTTTTGAGTAAGCTTCAATAATACGTATTTTTTCCACGTAGTATATGTGGATGATTTATGATGATAACTTCCTGTCACTGTTATTTACATAGCAGGTAGTGGTTTTCGAATTTGTATGGGGTACCACAACAAAAACGTGAAAAATTAAAACTTTTTACAAAAAAAGTTCTTTACATGTCATATTTTATAACAAGCGTTGGTCCAGTGGTCGCCAGCGCTACTACTGAGCATGAGATCCTGGGTTCGATTCCCAGGTCGGGCAAAGTGATATTGGGTTTTTCCATTAGGAGTACTCAGTACCAATACTAGCCCGGAGTCTAGATTTGTGCTCGGTTGACGGCTACTATATATACTATGGGTACAGCTCTACCTAATCCTTCGGGGAAACTAGGCGTGATGTTATGTAATGTTAATGAACTGAAAATTAAAGGTTTAAAGGTTTGGTAATTTAAACTACGCATGTGAGAAACAGGAATGATTAATTATGTGGTTCATTAAATCTTAAATGAAAATCATGCACGAGTGAATTTACTCACATGAAATAAACATGTGTCTAAATTGGTGGTAAGTAAGTATGAATGATCGATGCATATAATATGAGGTTATGGAGCAAATACGTTAGTTAACACGTGCCACGAAACTGGCAACATTTTCCTATTATTTTTTATGTTTAGTGTTCATAATATTTAATTAAATAGACTAATAAATGTAATCGTAGTCGTAAAATATTTAATTTCATCGTTTGCAGTAATGAAGTAGTTTTCACTAGGATGGTAACATGATCATATCCATTTCTGCAATATTATGTAAGTATTTTTAATTGAATCAACCGAATTACTCTTAAATAATGATACGTGTTGATATCAACGGATATCCAAAGAATCTGAGTAACAGAGTTCAGATAAAAAAAATAACCAAGCCACAACTTTTTTATTGATTTCAGATACGGTACAACTAATCGTACGACATTGTAACTGTCTCTATTTAATAGATTTACCACCAGGCCGTGAAGCTTATGGTGCTAAATGGAGATTAGCATCAAGAGCACCGGAAATGTATGAGCCATACCCAAGGAAAAGAGGAGTGAAATCGTATCTTCGTAGATACATGCTGGGGAATGACAGGACAGGCGACAAGATACCCTTAAAAGTGTCTCGACGCGTCTATGAAGACGAGAAAGATGCAAATTTAAAGAATAAAATAAAAATCCTCTTGGATCAGACAATGGACGATACTGGGGATAAAATAAAAGAGATTGATGAAATGAAGGAACAATATTTAAAAGAGCAATCTTTCAAAGCGGGTTTTCTTCTAAGCATGGTGAAAAAGTCAAGAGAAGTTTTAAACGAGTTATTTAACGTGGCAATTAAGCACAGAGACCAATGGCAAGCTTTGGAACAGCTCAAGATCTTCGAAATGATCGTGAATACTAATGTTGAGACTAACCATTTACTGAAGCAACTGCAAGACGTACAAGCTGGCCGCGATACCGACATCCATGCAAAACCTTCCGTTAAAGATGATGTTAAAGATGTTCATGCTGTTGGTAAAGATGTTAAAGATGATGTCAAAGATGTTAAAGATGTAAAAGATGATGTTAAAGATGTAAGAGATGTTAAGGATGATGTCAAAGATGTTAAAGATGTAAAAGATGATGTCAAAACTGTTGTTAAGGATGTGAAAGATAATGTTAGAGGTGCTGGTAAATAGCATATATTATAATTAAGATTATACTCACAATATTAAAAGAAAAGTTATTGTTTTGTTTAAAAATACCTGAGTTAATTTATTAAAATAGTTATGATAGGTAAGGTATTTCTCAGTCTTCCTGAACGTTACGAAACTTGTATAATGCATTTAAAAAGCTTATCTGCCCCAAACTGACCAACTTATTCAAAATAAAGCATTAGTAGTTATATAATAATATATAGTTATAGATTATTAAATCTTAAGCACAGGAAGTATGTAACTTATAGAAAATTATTTTAAATTATCGCAAATATGAATAAAAAGATCAAAAACTTCGTGCGCAGTCGTCGGCGACTTGGTCAGTTTCTTTCATCTGGGCAGAATTCGTGGCTAATTGTGGCATTAAACAATAGAACCTCTTAGCAATACAAGTAACGCGCCTCGCATTGTTCCGAGCACACAAATGTTGGCTGAATGTCCGTAAGTTTGTGCCTGCATGCACGGACAATAAAAAATCGAGATATTGTTTTCCCTCAAAAACACAAAACATGACGAAACTGTTTTTGAACAGCATCATTTGGACAAAATGTTTTGTTCGTGGTCGCTGTTTGTCTAAACTTTTGTAGGGAGATTATGTTGATGTCTAAACAAGGCAGGCTTATTACTTAAGAACCTAATTTAGGTACGTTTTGAGGGTGATCGTCAAAGTCTAGCTAATAAGCTAAGAGTAAAAGTTGTATAACTTTGAGTATAGACAAGTTATGGCTTCATTACTGTCTTAAAAGGTCGTCACACACTTTGAAGGTAATATAAAATATATATTATCTTCGACATATCGCTCACCGTACAATTTAATGGACCACCACACACAGTGAAGATAATATAATTATACCGTAAAGGATTTTTAAGCGCTATAATAAATGTATTATCTTAAAAGTGTGTGATGAGGTATTATAGCTGGAAAATTATTATACATAGTTACATTTACGAACATAGGTAGAGATCGTCTAATATAAAACATGCACGCCAAATTAACAAAACCAAATTAACTATACAAACATTTGTAATGTGTAATAATTTTTTTTTTACAAAAAAAAAACTTTAATTTCGGAGTCTTTGGTTTTGAATTTTCGTTTTTTGCCACTGACTTCCGAAATTAAAGTAATTTTTAACTTTGTAGTGTTTTTTCTTGGAAGTCGGTTGTTATTTTTTTGTAAAAAGTTTTTATTTTTCACTTTTTAGTACCTACCCCACACAAATTACCACTACCTGTTATGTAAATAACAGTGACAGGAATTTATCATCATATAATCCATTTATACTAAGTGGGAAAAATACGTATTATTGAAGCTACCTCAAAAACTTTCCAAGCAAAGCTAATAAAATTTATATGGGATATGATTTTTATTAGCTTGAAAGCATACCCTTTAATAAAAATTAAAAAAAAAACAAAATCGATCCACAATTGGAGGAGAAATCGGTGGACATACATAAAAAAAAACATACGCTACGAACATATAACCTCCTCCTTTTTGGAAGTCGGTTAACAAGCTATAGACGGGCGTGCAATTTAAACTAGACGATCTTTTACAGAAGTTAGTAACGATAAGATTTATTTTTAGATGGTTTTTCTAACAATCCTATTCATAATAGCGATGGTTTTTGTCATTGGTAAGGATCTACTTAGGTATTGGCATTAAATGAAAAACAATAAGAGGAAAAATCAATAAAATAGTAATAATCTATTCAAAATAAAATATTTCGTCTAACAAAGCGCAGATTTTAATTAATTAAATTCATTCAATGCTAAAACATCACTTGCTTTCCAATGATTCTCAGACAAAGCTCAAAGTGTATTATTTTATAGATAAATCGAAACAGAACGGGATTATGCGCTTACATAATATACTCACTGTCATATTCAAGTGATCTTTATTTGTTAAGGAATAGGGTAGATAATGCTTTGTATAATTAATTAAGTTAGGGCGTAACGGCATTGAGTGCGAATATAATAGGGGATGGAAGGAGGCGGGGCGGTGGCTCCGCGCAAATATAATCAAGCACTGATGGAACCTTGGAGACGCTATTGTCATTATTTATTTCTCATATTATGAATGCAAAAGTAGGTACTTAAATCTATATGTCTGTCTGTTAACTTTTCACGCCTAAACCAATGAACCGATGGTTATGAGTTTATGATAGATAAGTAGCCTGTAACTTAAAAGTACTAAGCTCCTGCTGGGGTTGCGGGTTTGTCCGAAAGGGATATCGCGGCCCCGGCACACAGGCAATGGAAGGAACACGGGTGGGTTTTAGTCAGTAAAAGTCTAACACACCCTCTCGCGTGCCCAGAGTCATTGCATGCGTGTCATTTGATGATTTAACATCCTGAAAAAAAAAAAAAAAGTACTAAGCTACTTTTTACTTTCAATATTTGTAAGTAAAAAAAAATTGAAATTTTAATTTCTTAAGTCCGTGAGTCTGTATTTTAGTTTTTTGCCATCGACTTCCGAAATTAAACAATTTTTTTTTTTTTATAAATTTAATTTTGAAAGTACGCCAAAAAACACGGTCTGTGGATGGGGTGACCATCTTAACATACCGAGACTCCTGCGTGTCTCGGAAAGCACGTTATGCCGTTGGTCCCGGCTGTCATTCGTGGATCTTAGACAGTCGTTATGGGTTGTCAGAAGCCCGAAAGTCTGCCAAGCGGTATCGTATTACCCAGTTACTGGGTTGTGGAGGTCAGATAGGCAGTCGCTCCATGTAAAATACAGTATTCAGCTGCATTCGGATATACTGGAAGCCGACCCCAACATAGTTGGGAAAAGGCTTTAAGTAGACTGATAGTTTTTTTTTTTTTTCGTTACCAATTCGTATACCACTACCTACTTGCTATGTAAAAAACTATGACAGAAAGTATTACGGCTTGTCAAGTAGACCAGCGCGACTTGTCGCGTGACGCGACACCCGGTTATTGTTATACTGTGAAGTTTTCTTAGAAATTGTATTATCCGTGTCGCGCTGGTCTGCACTCCTTTATAACATCCTCAAGATTCAAAAAGCGGATTGTATAAAATTTGAATTAAATAAATGTTATCGAAGTTAATTCAAAAACTACCCAAGCAAAGTTAATAACATGTATACGTGTGGCACCACCGTAATTGCTACAAGTAAAAATACACGCAGACGAAAAAGCGGGCAACGGGTAGTCAAAACTAATATTGTGATAAACATACGAAAAATTAAACCTTTTCGGTTTGATTTTTCGTATGTTTGTTTGCTTTCACGCTAAAACGGCAGAACGGATTTGGATGAAATTTGGCACATGGTTAGACCATGACCTGGGTTAGTACATAAGATACTTTTTATTCTGATTTTCCCACGGGATCTAGACTTTGGGTGTGAAACTAAGGGGCTAGTTATTAATATTTTGTTTCAACTAGAGCTTGTATTTTAGTTAAGTGTTTTTTCTTTCAAGTCATTAAGACGTAGACCTTGATTGGTTACCTTGGGTGTTCTGCACTGAGCTCACACAACGTGTCGTATGTCCTGCCCGCAATAGGACTCGCCCGTCAAGGAGCGCTGTCCCAAATTATCTGATGCATTATTAATTTATTATACATAAAAACAAAACGAATTTTAATAAAACACGTGTACTAAAAGTTCAATTATTAAAATATCTTTAAAATGGTGAAGGTTTCAGTAAAATACGCTTGATAGATTTTGCGATTCTCAGTTTTTTATCCGCGTTAGACGTAACTTTACGAGTTCAAATTAATTTCACTATGTAATATAAACATAATCTAATATATTCATATATTATGTTATTAAGAAAATGCTCTAATTTAACATATATTTTTGTGTTCGTATGGATTAAGGAGCGAGGGTACTACCAATATTTAGTGGTAAATTAACCGATTTTGTAGGCCGGATCCTGGAATTTGTAGTAAAATCCTTAAAAGTTATACGAAGATAAAGGTGGCTCCTCAATCCTGACGGTCTGAATTGAGAAACCACCTTAGAACTTGAAAACTAGCCAACGGATATGTTTGAAAATTTAGTAAAATGGGTTTTGTAGGGCTGAATTTGAGATAGCTACAATACTTTGATTTTTCATAAAAGTCGGAAAGTAATCAATCAATTACAACAGATTTTTTGTATAATTTAGTAGCCAATGTGTTCTAATTTGTATTATAAAAAAAAAAAATGGAAAAACTATATAATTTCGCTGATACACCCCATTTTATGCGGCTCCTCCACAGACATTTTGCGTGTCACGTGTGGACTGAGCGTTAACAGTATAGTGTATACGGTGACCATAAATAATTCAAACTATGATCATAAACAGAGTTTTATTTACACATGAATAATTCTTCATTAATCAGTACTTAAATAATGAATTATATTGAACACAAACAATAAAAATAAAAACTTAAAGTGCATTATCCCAAAATAATGGACTTTTTAAAATCTCTAATCTCTAAACATTATCTCTATCAATATATTCTCTTATCTGTATCTGTAATCTCTTCTCTTCTCTAATCTTAGAGATTATATATAATAAAACAAAGTCGCTTTTTGTGGTTGTCTGTGTTATTCTTCTAAAATTCCGACCGATTTTGATGCGGTTTTCACCACCATAATTATATAGAATTTATTTCGGAAGGATTTTTTACATTATACGTAAACGCATACAGAAATCTTTGTCTTGTCAAGTCGTAAATTTTCCGCGTCACGTCACGTTACGTATTCATGAAAAATAATTGTAAATTAACGTTTAAAAGGAATGGGGTACCTTTTTTTTTCATTTTTCTAAGTACCTCTATGTACTCGTATATTTTTTCTTGGGTGACAAACCAACCTATTCACCAACCAACCTACCCACCAACCAACCTATCCACCAACCAACCTATCCACCAACCAAACTATCCACCCACCAACCTACCTACCAAACCAACCTACCTACCAAACAACCTACCCACCAACCAACCTATTCACCAACCAACCTACCCACCAACCAACCTATCCACCAACCAACCTACCCACCAACCAACCTATCCACCAACCAACCTATTCACCAACCCACCTATCCACCAACCAACCTATCCACCAACCAACCTATTCACCAACCAACCTACCCACCAACCAACTAACCCACCAACCAACCTATCTACCAACCAACCTACCCACCAACTAAATTATCCACCAACCAACCTACCCACCAACCAACCTATTCACCAACCATCCTACCCACCAAACAACCTACCCACCAACCAACCTATTCACCAACCAACCTACCTACCAACCAACCTATCCACCAACCAACCTACCCACCAACCAACCTACCCACCAACCAACCTATCCACCAACTAACCTACCCACCAACCTACCTATCCACCAACCAACCTATCCACCAACCAACCTATCCACCAACCAACCTATTCACCAACCAACCTACCCACCAACCAACCTATCTACCAACCAACCTATTCACCAACCAACCTACCCACCAACCAGCTTATCCATCAACCAACCTATCCACCCACCAACCTATCCACCAACCAACCTATCCACCAACCAACCTATTCACCAACCAACCTATTCACCAACCAACCTATCCACCAACCAACCTATTCACCAACCCACCTATCCACCAACCAACCCATCCTCCAACCAACCTATTCACCAACCAACCTACCCACCAACCAACCTATCCACCAACCAACCTACCCACCAACCAACCTATTCACCAACCAACCTATCCACCAACCAACCTACCTGCCAACCATCCTACCCACGAACCAACCACCAACCTACCCACCAACAAACGTACTCACCAACCAACCTATCCACCAACCAACCTATTCACCAACCAACCTACCCACGAACCAATCACCAACCTACCGGCCAACCAACCTATTCACCAACCAACCTACCCACCAACCAACCTATCCACCAATTAACCTACCCACGAACCAACCACCAACCTACTGGCCAACCAACCTATCCACCAATCAACCTATTCACCAACCAACCTACCCACGAACCAACCACCAACCTACCGGCCAACCAACCTATTCACCAACCAACCTACCCACCAACCAACCACCAACCTACCGGCCAACCAACCTATTCACCAACCAACCTACCCACCAACCAACCTATCCACCAACTAACCTACCCACCAACCAACCTATCCACCAACCAACCTATTCACCAACCAACCTATCCACCAACCAACCTATTTGCCAACCAACCTACCCACCAACCAGCTTATCCATCAACCAACCTATCCACCCACCAACCTATCCACCCACCAACCTATCCACCCACCAACCTATCCACCAACCAACCTATCCACTAACCAACCTACCCACGAACCAAGCACCAACCTACCGGCCAAGCAACCTATCCACCAACCTACCTCCCCACCTACCTACCCACCAACCAACCTATCCACCAATTAACCTACCCACGAACCAACCACCAACCTACCGGCCAACCAACCTATCCACCAATCAACCTTTTCACCAACCAACCTACCCACGAACCAACCACCAACCTACCGGCCAACCAACCTATTCACTAACCAACCTATTCACCAACCAACCTACCCACCAACCAGCTTATCCATCAACCAACCTATCCACCCACCAACCTATCCACCAACCAACCTATCCACCAACCAACCTATTCACCAACCAACCTATGCACCAACCAACCTATCCACCAACCAGCTTATCCATCAACCAACCTATCCACCCACCAACCTATCCACCCACCAACCTATCCACCAACTAACCTATCCACTAACCAACCTATCCACCAACCAACCTATTCACCAACCAACCTACCCACCAACCAGCTTATCCACCAACCAACCTATTCACCAACCAACCTATTCACCAACCAACCTATTCACCAACCAACCTATCCACCAACCAACCTATTCACCAACCAGCTTATCCATCAACCAACCTATCCACCCACCAACCTATCCACCCACCAACCTATCCGCCAACTAACCTATCCACTAACCAACCTATCCACTAACCAACCTATCCACTAACCAACCTATCCACTAACCAACCTATTCACCAACCAACCTACCCACGAACCAAGCACCAACCTACCGGCCAACCAACCTATCCACCAATCAACCTATCCACCAACCAACCTATTCACCAACCAACCTACCCACCAACCAACCTATCCACCAACTAACCTACCCACCAACCAACCTATCCACCAACCAATCTATTCACCAACCAACCTACCTACCAACCAACCTACCCACCAACCTACCTCCCCACCTACCTACCCACCAACCACCTACCCACCAACCACCGCGGATCTTTTAACAAAAACCTTTTACCCCGACGACTCAACGGATGCCGAACCGCCATACCACACAGTTCTGAGGAGGCTTGCGGAGGAGAAGAACCCCCAAGGTCTGCCTCCCGACGATCCACCTTTCAAGATCGTGGAGCTGGAAATGGTTCTCCAGAACCAAAATCCGAAAAAAGCCCCCGGTCCCGACGGATTGACAGCAGACATCTGCACAGCAGCAATAAACTGCGAAAGGGAAGTGTTCTTAGTGATAGCCAATAGGTGTTTGTCGCTGTCACATTTCCCGAAGCAGTGGAAGGTTGCCCACGTGTGCATTCTCCGCAAGCCAGGAAAGGATGACTACACCAGCCCAAAGTCGTACAGGCCAATAGGTCTTTTCTCGGTTCTAAGAAAAGTCGTCGAGAACCTCCTAGTAGGGGGAGACTACAGCACCAATTCCTCCCAATACTACACACGAACCAGTACGGATTCATGCCGCAGCGCGGAACCTAGGACGCCCTCTATGCTCTAGTGGGACACCTACGAGCCAAAATCAAAGCCAAAAAAATCGTGCTTTTGATATCACTGGAAATAGAGGGTTTTTTTTTTTTCTGGGAAATTATCAAATAACTTCTCCCGCTGGGCGGAGCAGGAGGGTGTGTCAGACTTTTACTGACTAAAACCCACCCATGTTCCTTCCGTTGCCTGTGTGCTGGGGTCACGATATCCCTTTCGGACAAACTCGCAACCCTGGCAGGCATTGGCCCTTACGGACCCCGCCGGTTGGTGCTGACATCTCTTTGAGGCGCGCGTGGAACACAACGCGCCGTCGACCCGGGCCCGGTCCTTATCGGACGGCGAGCTACCCATTGCTCACCGTCCGCAAGCCCGCGCCTACGGTGGCCGGAAGTCGGCTCGCGACTCCCGAGACTCCCGACGCCCGGGGCGTCTCCTGCGGCGACTAGGGGCGCGAGGGCGCGAATCTTGCCTCTCCCTCGCGCGCTCCGCCTCCTCCTTCGCGAGCATTACTGCTTCGAAGAAGGATGTAGACGGCCTCCCATGCACTCTCGCTCCGGACCATGGCCTGAATCAGGGCCGGACGCGAGAGATCGCCGCCGCCGATCGCCTCCGTGAGGACCCGGTGGTGCTCCGCCCAAGCCGGGCAGACCTCCACCGTATGCTCCACCGTGTCCTCCGGGTGATCCACACAGTGGTGACACCCGGGCGTTTTCTCCCGCCTTATGCCGAACAGGAACCTCCCGAAACAGCCGTGTCCGGTGCGGACTTGCGTCAGGCGGAAGGTGAGGACGCCGTGCCGCCTCTCTAGCCACTCCTCAAAGAGGGGACTTATCACCACAATTGTGGTGAGCCCAGGTTATCGTCGCCTTAAGAGTTATAAGGGATAGTTCGTAAAGATTATATCGATAGCTAACGTACGTCGTTGACAATTCACAATGTTGCTGATACATTGATTCAAATTCTTAAATTCATTCATTCACTATCTGACAGACAACGCACAGCTTAAGGGGGATGCGCTAAGGTAGCCCACGATATTCAAATATTCGTACGTCTTTTGCAATTTACAGAACAGTGTCAGGTTGTATCTTGATTAAAATATCAGTCGCGACCGTAACAAACAGAATTATAATAATTAGAATCCTCAATACTACTCCTACTCCTCCTATGTTAAAATAACCCTAAAATGTCATGATTTCATGAAATAGTCATTAAATAGGATTATTTGAACTTAGAGAGTTGAATTGATGATTTTTATAATTATAATTCTATAAATAAATATTTGATATGGTTGCGAATCATATTTAAATCAACATACAACCTGATGAAAATGATGAAATTTTAATTTCGCGGGCTACGCGGACTGTTTTGTCTTTAATCTATATGCTGGATATTTTGTACAAGAGTTCCTTAAATAACGAAAGTGAGCACTAAGGAGGGATTTGGAAGTTCGTAATTTTTTACGATGGGACATTCCGTCGTGCTCGTGTTCACTGCTTGTCACATAATGTTTGTAGTGAGAATGTCGTCTCTACGTCGTTGTTGTGCACTAATCAACGCGGCTCTACGTCTGTGCGGCGCTCTCTATCACAATGCCGCTATTACATTTGCTCAATAATTGCCGCCCCGAACCCCTCGCCCCCTATCCGTCGAGCAATCCCGCAACAATCAATTTAGGTACCGTCAACTGCCCTAACTTCGCTTGGCGTCCTATGTTTGCCTATAATGAAAAAGTTGTAATATCTTTTTCATTTTACTTGTACGGCAATCGAAACTTTGAGTTTGCATAGCTTGCTTTAAAAGTTTCGATTGCCTTAAAAGTAAAATGAAAAATATATTACATCTTTTTCATTATAGGCAAACATAGGACGTTAAGAGAAGTTAGGGCACTTGAACGGTATTTATAACGTCTAGAATTTGAGAGATGGAGATTAATATGAGAAACAAAGTAAAGAATAACATGATAATCTTATGATGGCTGTACTATATGTACACCTCTGCCAAACCCTGTGAAATACAGGCGTGATGTAACGTTGTGTTGTGATAATATTTATTACCTAGATTTACCATGTGCTGTACCAAAGAGCTACAAGCACAGAAATAGTCTATGGTTGCGCGTCTGAGTGAAAAAAAACTCTATGCTGCATAGATTTTATCGATACCCAATTTCGAACCATGTCAAGTGATAGAAAAAAATAACTTTGGATTTCTAAGATAAAGAATTTGCTCCAGATAAAATAAAAATAAAAATAATTTATTTTACATAAACCAACATGGGCAATTATGAACGTCAGAAACTAGGTGCACGGTTCCAATTGGTCGTTTCGAGAAGAGCCGGCAAGTGGAGAAGAGCCGGAAAGTGGAGAAGAGCCGGCAAGCATCTACACGGCTTTTAAAAATAATTGGCATTTAATAATGTTTTCAAATTAAAGTGTTAATAGACATGAGAGGACAATGTAACAAACACATTTCTTAGTCAATGTTTAAAAATTCGAGACTAGGTATATTAAATTACGAGAAACTACTCATTTCAGCTCACTCGTTAGTTCACTATGAATAGCGGTTCCCCATTAATTTAATCACATCAATTTGCCAATCAAGTTCTTAATTGAATATTTTAATTTAGTGAGGACCCTTTTGATCACGTTAATGAATATTAAACAATTAAAAGGTACCTGTCACTCGTTAGAGGATTTGCGGTCGCGCCGGACGTCAATTCATTACCGGATTGTGAAAGCTATCCGATTTTCCCGCAACACCGGTTTTCAGGGAATCAATAGGATTTAATGGTCCCCTGTTTTATTTAAAGTCATGTTAACGTTGTAAGAAATACACATTTTTAAAGGGGCGTTTGTTCGGTCTCTTCTTATATATTCAGTTTCTACACAAATCTTTAAAACGATTATTTTTATATTTTATACACATTATTATTAATTTCATTGGCTAATTTATAGTTTACTGAAGTAAAACAAGTTACCCAACGTAACACTCGCCGAGACAGTTTTCTGATTTTACTAAACATTAAAACTTAGTTTGGCAAACAAATGTAAACTTTTGAAGGAGCACAATTATACAGCAATATACCCTAATGTATAAAAAAATACACTGATTCAATATATTCAAGACTCCATTAGCTGAATAATTAATCGTAAACCCTTCATGAAAACTAAATGCATTGGATTAAAAAAAAAAAAAATACCAGCCTATCAATTGTCAATTATGTCCTAAAGTATTAATTAAGCAGTAGTACGGTTCTTTGAAAGAAAATACTTATTCATGAAAACAACGTATTTAACGTCTTTTTATATCCTGAAACGTTTATCAAAATGACAAGTCCAACAGATAAAAAAAACTTTTTACAAAAATAAAACCGATTTCCAAAAAAAACAACACAATTTTATTTATTTATTGAACAGTTTATGTACACACATATAAATAGACAAGAAGAAAGGAACAGAAAAAAACGTACAAAGGTGATGCTTATTTCTAAAGAAATCTCTTCCAGCATACCTGCGACACACACAATGTGAAAAATTACTTTCATTTTGGAATTCAGTCATGTCTTTGTTTTGAATTTTCGTTTTTTGCCACCGACTTCCGAAATTAAAGTTATTTTTCACAGCGTAGTGTTTTTTTTCAGTTTTTAATTTGTGGTGGGTACCTACCCCACACAAATTAGAATACCACAACCTGTTAAGTAAATAATAGGTACAGGAATACGTATTATTGAAGCTAATTCAAAAACTATCCGAGCAAAGTTAATAAAATTTATATGTAACCCCCTCGACAGCATACCCTTGCTTTACAAAAAATATTTTTCAAAAACGGTCCACAATTGACGGAGAAATCGGTGGACATACATAAAAAAAAAACATAGGCTACGAACACAGAACCTCCTCCTTTTTGGAAATCGGTTAATAAGACAAGTGTTAACTTAATGGATGTTAAGATAAAGCTTTGTGAAAGTGTTTGGTAAAACGTCTGTAAATTAGTAGAGAGTGGATCGCGGAAAAGTAATTACTTCAGGCGATGTCTGACAAATTAGTTTAGCTACTGTGACCAGAGCATTTATAAAAGTAAAGGGAATTTCCTTGTTTTAAACACTTTTCTTACGAAACCATTTCTTAAAGGTTTCTTAGAGATTCTGAATTGTAACATATTAGTATTTTTTATTATTATAAACTCCTCGAAATCAGAGCACCTGCCATCTTATCTCTTCACCACCCTTGGTTTTCTGGTAGAGAATGCGTCAGATATTAAGTCCGCCTTTGTACCTTTTTTGTACGAGATGTTTAAATAAATAAGCATTTAGGTACAGTACGACACAACTGTAGGATAAATTTGCATTCTTTCATTTCAATTTTACGGATGTTGTTGGTTATATGACTTTATAAGCTATTGCGTTTGCGTAAAGGTCATTTTCACCTAAAGCAGTAATAAAGATTGGTAATTTTGAAGACGCACTCAGTTCGAATGGTGATCGGTTTCACGAATTTTGCCGATGCTACATCTAAGTTGTGTCGTACTGTATGATAGATGACGTCAGTTTTCAGTAAAAGTCTGTAAAAGTATATCACTTTTACAGTTTCACTTTACTTCTCCATCACCTACGTGATAGTATCTAGTTAGCTGTCAGACTCCTTCAATCTACTAAGTCTAGAAGAATTAACAACCCTTGTTTTTGCTTGAAAATTAAATCTTCTGCAGTCGTTGTAAATATAATACTATACCCAGAAAAGTCTATAACGGTAATTTTTAGTTCTTAAAATAAGTTTGTCCCAAACTCAGTCAAAATGTAGAGGCACAGTACCTCATACCTATCTTTGGCGGTGACCGCTACGGAGAGCTTTAATTAAAGGATTGGCCGTTTTTCCACACGGTTCGGGATCCGGCACGGACACGACCCGGCGCAGAAAGCAAACAGCCAATGTTGCCACTGACGAATTTCACGGAGATGAAACGTCACGAATTTAAAGACTGTAGTAAACATGGATGTGCCTAGAAATCCAATTTTCATGTTGGTATTCTGAATTTCTGATGGTTTGGTGGAAATAATATTATTACTTATATAATATATATTTGCTGCCATGTCAGTTAACAGCTGCAATGCACGGACAGTTGGCAAGTTCAATTTTTTTGCCAAACGGAGAATGAAATATCGAAATCGTTTTATCGTTTTTTACCGCACTTTACTGATGGAGAAAGTGTAACGAACTGGGACAACGTAGTTATAATAGATATCTGATATCGTTGAGAAATACGATAACGTCGTGGTCTCAGACCAAATAAAAAACCAAGACAGAGCGCTGCGCACAATACAGTGAAGCATGCCAAAACTACACCGCCGCCCTGTGCATACACGCTCACTTTTACAATAACACTACAATCAAACTACACCATGTGTGGTGTAGTTTGATGAAGAATTGAAGTGCACACATGTTTACGAAACCGGCTGAGATAAACACTTATATGTACGAAGTCAGCTCATCGTATAAACGAAGTGATAAAATAACTAAATAGGGATGATGACTAAAAAGTTTTTTTTAGTCCGTCTTTGAGATTATAAAAAAATATTGGACGCGTATTTTTTCTTTTTTTACGTAATCTAAAGGTTATGGCGATACATTGAGGTAAAATGTGCCATGACGTCACGAGTATGTAGATTTTATACGTACTAGTGACGTAGCGACCCCCACTCCCCAACTTAAAATGCGTTTTATCTAAGTATTTTTTTCTTAATATGATAAAGCAAAAAATACGTGTCTAATATTTTTTTATTATCTGACTGGCGGACTAATTAGAATTTCATTTTTTTTACCCAGGCATCATCCTTATTACAAACTCAAAAAATATCCTCGTTTTTAACCTGTGAACCCTCGGCGCCCACTGCGTGCGGACTCGTAGGGGTATAATTATCCAGATCAAATGGAGTCCAGTCGGATTCGGTTAGTCTGAGGTGTGCCACTGAAACGTCAGCTTTTTTCGGACCTTTTGCTTCGGACCGTCAAATGAATGAAGCCGATATTTCACGGAGATTTATTTTGGCTAAGTGAATGATGGAGAGGTAAGTATTTACTTTTGTCGTGAATTGAATTTAGTTACAATTAATGAGGATAAATTAATGATCTTTTAGTTAGAAGATTAATTAATTATTCTGAAATAAAGAATTAATTTATGAATTACACTTCTTTGATAATTCAATAAAATTATTGACAATGCTAAATGTACGATCTGTGATCGATTCAACATTAAACAACAGCTTACACAATCAATAATGCCAACAAAAATAAAAACCAGTAATATATCTGGCACTATTTCAATACCACAACATGAAGCGAAGTGCATAACCAAACCCACTGAAACAAGTAATTAATGAACGAAGCAAAAAACAGTACCCTTTTGTGTGTTATCTTCCCAGCGAATATTCCTCGTTATTGTGCGCTCTTTAACAAACTGCATTCGAAATTAAAATTTTTCATTCTGCGCCCTCCCTTGAGTCCTCAGCCTCCTTACAGGAGCGAGATCACTTTTGATTATATTCCCTCCCACCGCAACGTAATTGGGATATTTTGTTGGAGCAACAATGGCTTGCACATTCATTCGTTTTAGGTATTATAATTTTTTTTCCATTCTTCTCAACTCTCGGCTACGTAGACGTACCTTTCATTTGGGTAATATCTTTTATTATTCTCGGTAGCTATGACTCACACAATTATGTGGACTTTGTTATGGTTTTGGGTTATCTCTTGATTGTCTGACCTGCGGTCTTGTGAGGTCAGAAAAACAGCTGATACCCATTAGGAGTAATGATAATTGAATGTAGCTCTGGAATTTTCGTTTATCATCATAATTATGAAGTAAGTACTGCTCTACCAAACAAAAAAAATAAAAAAATAATAACCGTACCGAGGAGGGAAATGTAGGGTTAAAATGGCAACAAAACAAAGCATATTTTTCGCTTCTTCACCTTTTCGCTTCTAAATGGTACTTTCAATCTTTTAGAGGAATTAGGCGGGTTGTGGCGGTGCTGGCAGGTGGTACAATGTGGCAGGCAGAGGTGCAGGGTGTCGGCTGAGCGGCAGTGCGTGACGTCATCAACTAATGCACTACACGTACAGATTGTCGCAGGTGAGACCGCAAGATACCGTCACAGCGACGGGGGTTATCACTAGAAGTGACTGGGTTTCTTAATCTACTAATCTATCAGGGAAATTACTACAATATGAAAAATCTAAATACAGTACATAAACCTACATGGGCACTTATGAATCGTCAGAAGCTAAGCGCACGATTCCAATTGGTCGTTTCCTATGGAAAATAGCTGGCAAGAAACTCCTCGGTTACTCTTATAAATATAAATAACAGTGTTAATAGGTATGGGCGAAGATATATACTTATACTCCTGGATCTTTAAAATACCTATATATAACTACTATCCGCACAGGAGCATATACAATTCTTCAATCGCCTAAAACTAACAATGTAAAATAATGAATCCACGAAAATTAAGAGAAATAATGATAATGATGATGTCAAAATATACAGGTTTAAATAATTAAAAATATTCTTTTCGACATTCAACCTCACAGAATTTCATAGACAGTTCATAGAGGGTTCCTAGGGTGTCCAAGTCCGTCAACGCAGCCCGTCCGAAAGAAGTAGTCCGTCAAAACTAAGGCCAAATTATTTCTTTTGAACGGGCAAAAACACATCGGTAGTAGGGTACTGTCAAATCGTGTTGTCTTTCATTCATAGTTCGGGCTCCGAACTAATCTTATGTCCGTAAGTCTTTTGATATAGAGGCGTAAGTGCCCGTAACTTCGGCCGAAAGTAAGGACTTTGTGCTTAGGGAGTAGAACCCCTGGTTGGTAGCTGGAAAACGTGAACATCTACGAGAGCAAGTGGTTAAAGCTACACCTAGAGTGCTAGAAGGATCGATTGGCGCCTGAATGACATTCACGGGCGGCGTTGTTGGTAAACATTTGTGAAATTGACACAGAAATTTTAGTGACAAAACAAGATGGCGGCATTAGTTCCGATTTTTGCCACGCGCCAAAACAACCTAAGTAGCGTTGTACACCTTTCATATACCGACTGTTGGGGTCGAGTTTGACCAAATCTACGGTCTATTTCCGACAAGTAAATCATATTGGTACTTTGGTACATTAATTCTTCCATTTATAGAAGCGTCTCCCACAGTCAGAGGGTCAATTCCCGTAATTTTTAAGGACGTTCGCATTTGCAGTCTGTCAAAAATTTTACCAACATTTTTGGCAAGTTTGACAGATTGAGACTTGAATGTGAACGTTTTTTAAGTACGAGAATTGGCCTTCAGATCTTTTTGCGATGCTGTTAGCAGTTCCGAAGTATCTAACTCTTGGTGCCGAGGTGCAAGACTGATTACTTCTCCGTGTTCGCAGCACGCACCTTGCTAATTAACGGAGTCACGCTGACGACAATGAACAAGAGAGGGGGGAGGTATGATACGTGAGGATACTTGGTTGTACGTTCAGGTGGGAAAATTATGCAATTTCGCAGGTATACACTAATTACAAAACTTAGGCGAGTTTAGGTACCATTTATGGTTCAAAATTTAATGTTCACATCTAGCTTGAGCACTGACGATACGACTAATTATCGGCGTTGAGCTGAAGATAATGAAAGGTTTACAATGTAACGTTTGCACTGCTCTGAACACTGATGAGATGGACAAGATAACTTGGTACAGTACGACACAACTTAGATGTAGCATCGGCAAAGTTCGTAAATCCGATCACCATCTGAACTGAGTGCGCCTTCAAAACCACCAATCTTTATTACTGCTTCAGGTGAAAATGATCTTTACGCAAACGCAATAACTTGTAAAGTCATATAACCAAATACATTCGGAAATTAATGAATGCAAATGTTCAAATTTATGCTACATCTAAGTGGTACTACGGATAACCTGAACTTATCCAAAGGTAATGGAGATTTTAGTACTTTTATTAGAAAACTGTCATTGCTTAGTAAAATTCGTATACAATAATGCAGACAGGTACGGATCGCTGTCTGTACCCTAATTGCGTAATACACGATCAATCAGAATCTGAATCGTTTTGAAACAGATTGCTAATCCTTTGCTTCATAAGTTCGAAAAAAAATCTGCTCAACAACGTAAATAACGCAATGAATGTTGTTGAACTGTCAAAATAAAACAGATTAGTCGTAATCGTTTACGAACATTTATGTTACGTAATTAGATAGCTGGTTAGACTAAAATGTCAATCCAATTAGGTAGACCCTATACTGATTATTTAATTCATTAATTTTTTTTTATTAAGCCAAAAATAAGTATCAAACAGAATACAAAAAGAATGTAATCAACAAATAAAATATTAAGCAAATGAATACCTTTTGTGTACATTTGTTTGTGAAGGCAGGCGTATTTAACCGTTTTGCCAGAACTGGACTTTTCATTGGATTCCCCGCCTACCATGGCTTCTATAAAATTATATGGAAACAAACAATTTGTACGTTAGACACGCTGTCTCAAAGTTTATTAAACTGGTTATTATTGGTTTATTTAATTTATTTATTTATGGCTTCTTTTATGGTCTGTACAACATAACAATCGATTTTAAGATACTCGTGCCTACTATATATATCTAAAAATAATTATAAGTAATAAAGTCATAGCAAAGTCAAAACTGAACATTGAATATTTTTGAAAAAAATAGTAGTTACGAGGTCTGGGAATGATTGTAATGAGAAAAATATAGTTTTTAGATTTTTTGTCTGTTTGTCGGTTGTTTGTCTGAATGTATGTTCCAGCATCACGCAAATACTACCGGATACATTCTGTTCAATATTCCCTTTGATTCTAGTCAGTCTGCAAGGCCACGCCAATTATCACGCCACTTGTTACGGTGAGCAATTATTATATTATGTTCATATTTTTCTCTTGTTTACCACAGATTGGGCAAACGGTTTGAATATTGTAGATAGTAACAGATTTAACCTTTTAAATGATTATCATCACGTACTCATTTATTGAGCTAAGCAGTTAATCATGACAAATGAATTAAAACAAAAAAAAAAAAACATGAAACATACAAACATTTAAATTTAATTTAATTTGATTGATAATTTTTTATTTAGTTTAATTGTATGATCCAACGTTGATATAAATAAATAATAATATATATGAAAACGGCGATTTTAGTAAACTGTGAACAAAAGCAATTTCGTTTCGTTTGCTTAGTTCGATTCCCATGATATTTTTTTATTCTTTTTTTTCTATATTTTTTTTATGCTTTTCTATAATAGTTCGTAGAACGTACAAAGTAGTGAAAGTGTACAAAACATGATGTTCCGCCACCTCTTCTGTCCTCTATGGTTATAATAAAAATAAATATCTATGGTCAGGTGACTGTTAATGAGAAATCGCACGTGTTCGCAATCTAACGTTGTATAATGATAACCGTTCACCAGGAATAATCTGTAAGAATGCATCAGTCAGTGTATCAGGTACTTAGTATAAGTAGGAATGCAAGCGTTCATTAATTCACTAAAAACAAAAAAAATCACAAGCAGTGGGAAATTGCTACTGAAGGCTGATGAGCTGCTTCTCACACGGACAACTGTACGTCGCTTGCTCCCGAGTCACCAGTCCTGACTCGCTGTATATTTTGGCTGCAGAGACCAAAACTACAAACTTAGTATACATGGAAGTTTTATTACGTAGAAATGTGGTTATTATTTTAGTATATTTTGGTGTCGCGGGCAGAAGCTGGTAAGACATAACAAAGCTGATTTCAATATTAACGTCCTGCCCTTATCACAGTTTATTTTCGGTCGGCTAAAGATATTAAAATATTTACGTCGGCGCAGCATTGCGTTTTCTTCTTCCATACATCCCTGACCTGTCGGTCGATTCTGTAGAAATATTAACGTGAAGCTTAGGTGAAGTGAGCGTGAAATGAGCTGTCACTACCACAGAATCGACCAGCAGGATGCTAGGGATTAACACTATTGACAGCTCACTTCACGCTCACTTCACCTAAGTTTCACGGTGATATTTTTACAGAATGGAACGGCTGTTAAGATAAACAACACAATACACTACATCCTATCCGTCCAGCCCTTCGATTCTGTAAAAATATCACCGTGAAACTTAGGTGAAGTGAGCGTGAAGTGAGCTGTCAATAGTGTTAATCCCTAGCATCCTGCCGGTCGATTCTGTGGCAGTGACAGCTCACTTCACGCTCACTTCACTTAAGCTTCACGTTAATATTTTTACAGAATCGACCGACTGTATTAGTTCATATTGTGTTTTTCTATCATGACCATAGCTACACCTCGCGATGCATATGTCGTAGGATGACTTGATCATTCGAATTTTCGCGAAAAACCTAGGGTTATTGCGAAAACACGGATAATTAGAAAATGGTGAAAACATTTCTGCTTCATTTCTGAAATAGGTTAGGTTAGAACTGTGACCAACCGCGCGCGAGCCGACCGAGCGAAGCGAACGGTGCTGCGGCAGCGGCTTAGAAGTAGCGAGCGCTACTTCTAAGTTGCTCGCAGAAATGTTTTCACCATTTTTAAGTATTCGTATTTTCGCATTCGCGAAAATTCGAATGATCAAATCATCCTTCGCCACATATAAAACTTGAACGCCAAATGTTGAAAAGTAATAAGTACAACTGTATAAAAACTTATATATCAAACCTATTTGCCAGGTACGCAGGCAAACGTTGAGCATCCCTGTCGGCCCGAATGCGCACTCTGTAAAAATTACAAAATGAAAATTGCGGCCCGGCGCCGCTGAATACATTAATATCGAATATTGAATACATTATATAAAAATATTGAATGAATACACCGCTAAAAAGTGAGCCGAATGGAAATCAGCAAAAATCCCGGGAGATTTTATTTGAAACGCGATGTTTGAGTTTCACATTAATGCTTATTAATAAATCCATTCTTTGCTTTCATAAAATTGGGTGCCTGTAGCGAGCTTTGCTATCAGTCGGATTCAGTTCATTGGTAATCATTTTTACATAGGTACTTACCTACTTATGTGAGTAGGTAGTTACTATATCGCCTGCCTTTTGCTTCGTACAGGACTTTCTGCTTTTATTTTTATTTTACTTTGTTTTTTTATTTATGTTTTTATTTAATTTGTGATTTCCTGTGAGAGTCTCCATAGACACATTTTCTTTTTTTCTTTTATTCTTTCTTTCTCTCTTTAATATAGTACATAGTACAGTGAGAGAGATACTAATTATGTTGGCAAAGGTGGATCTTGATTTAATCAATCCAATCCATACCAGTTAGCCACATTTCATATTTCCATACAGTAATATTGCCAAATTAATCAAAACAACGAAATATTTGACAGCTATTTGCGATGTTGCCCACTTTCTGTATAAACGCTCTTCATGTTTATGTGTACTTCTAGAAATACAAATCTTAGCTTAAATTATTTTGAGAAGGAAGCTATATGTTTAATATCTAGCTAGCCTAAAAGAAGAAGTCTGACACTGTATCTAAAGTAGATACAAGTATTCTGAAACATTATTATTTTAACCATTACTTCATTCTTTGAGATAGTTAAATTCACTTCTACAGAATAATAAATAAAGTACCTACAGCTTCTAAAAACCCTATACATACTCGTAAGTACATACATAATTAATTATCAAAATCTCTGCCAAATTACTAGCCTCAACTATTACATTCAAAGTCATATTTGACAGAATGATCACACGTTATCGTAGAATCCATCCACTGATTTCATTGTATCTGCATCTGTGCACGATCAGTAATCAACTTTGTCGGCGAGTGTACGTAGTACGAGTAGGTACAGTCGGCGATAGCGGCCAACAATGCGCGGAGCAATCAATTTGTGTATTCAATCATCTCTCTCTCTCTCCACTTGTTTGAAATATGAAAACCTTAATTGAGAATGCCTTTATCGAAATATGGCGCTGTTTGTTGGTTTATTTAAGATATTTTAATAGGTAAATATTTTATTATGTTCACTTATGTTTTTATAAAGTAATTTTGTGATTAAATGGGCACAAATTATTTTCTTTAATTGTGTATTAATAGTTTATTGACTCGGGCGTGACTTTGAATAGTATATTTAGTAAAATAAGAGTAAATAAAAAAAACGTAAATAAAGGTCGTCTATTGTATTTTTTTTTGTGTATTAATATTAAAATATTAATTTCATTTAAGTATATAACAGTTTTTATTCATCAAATTGTCTTTAGTTTCAAATGAAGTTATCTTATTCAAAGGTCTGACTCCTACTCTAAAGACAATGCATTCAGCGTTCATCTTAAAATCATTATTTCTCGCAATCAATTCACGCTGATTACCTTAATACAGTCAAACACATTGTACTAACTACAACGCCCAGTAATCTCAATTTACAACTCAATCAATCAGATTACGCTCAACAACTCATAAAAAGCGATGGCACGGAAATGAAATCAGAAAATGTGATTAAAAATAACACACCGCCCCTATAATAGCCCGATTACATACCCGCGGGTTCCGTAGCACTATAGTGAGAAAGAGTGCAATCACATTAACGGGTGAACCCTAAAATTTTAATCTGCGCCACAATGCCGGCAATCGCTGATTGCAGCCTGCGCGCATATGCATAGTCTTTGGGGATCGCTTAGCGTACACTGCGGGAGCGACTTATATGCTCACTGCTACCTTTTTTGTGGAGATAAAATGGAGTTTCGATGTTGATAGTTTGTTGAGTATTCGTTTTTTTTTTTTTTTAGTTTTTACTTCGACTTATTCTGATTTGGACGGCTTATAGTATTTTGGTTTAGATGTTTGACCAGATAGAGATACAAATAGTTATTTTGCACTTATAAGATGTCGTTTAGATAATGGTTTGCTTTGTATTTATAACAAAAACTATTTATTATATTCTATTGCGTCCGCAGCATTCTTTATCTTAGTATTAGATAATTCATCAGCTTTACAAATAAACCTCCAAAAGTTACGCCCAACTCAAAAAACTTTGTTATGTTAACTGCATCTCCCTTCTCGTCCCCAAGTGTACCCACGCGACCGGCAAGGGACGAATTGTTTTCATATTAATAGCATGTCGAGAGGTGTACCAACAATGGGCCAACCCTTGGCTAAGCATGTTGTTTATGACCATTTAATCAATCGCCAACTTTTACGCAAGTGTCTTTGGTGGTTGTAGATTTACGTAACATTTATTTAAATTCGAATTATTGGGTTATTGTGTGTAATATCATTCTTTGAGTAAAAATGTTTTTGGGGCTCAAACTTTGGTTACTAAAAAGTGTTAAACTAGCGTTAGAGTAGGATTTAACCAGACATCAACATCTATGTACAAAAAAGTCTTATAGTCTTTGCCGACTGTACGGTCTACCATTTTTAGGGTTCCGTAGTAAACAAGGAACCCTTATAATTTCGCCATGTCCGTCTGTTTGTCTGTCTGTCTGTCTGTCCGTCTGTCTGTCCGCGGCTTAGCTCAGAGACGGTTAGTACTAGAAAGCTGTAATTGGGCATATGTATACATATTATTCATGCCGACAAAGTGGTAAAATAAAATCAAGATTTTTTTTTTTTAGGGTACCTCCCCTACACGTAAAGTGGGGATGTTTTTTTTTTCCTCTACTATACCATGTTGTGGGGTATCGTTAGAAAGGTCTTTCAAAGTTTGTCGAAACCATTTTTGGATTCAGGGATCCGTTTGCGAAATATTAAGCTTTTAACTGAATTTTTTTGTTAGAGTAAAGTCCCCCCCCCCCCTTCTAACTAAAAAGTTGTACTTAGACTTGTGGCAAAATTCACAGCAGTAGTATATATAAGGAAATTAAAAGGAAAACTATGAGAGCTAAGTAGGCTTTATAGGTAGGAACGAGAAATAATCAACCTAAAATTTGCAGTTTGAAAAACATGATCTCCCATACATTCCGTATGGGAGAACACGTTTTTCAACTACAATGTTAACTTTGTTCTCGGGATAAATTCATCCCAATTACGGAACCCTTCATTGTGCGTGGTCCGACACGAACTTGGACGGTTTTTTAAATTTATCATTGAACATACGATGTACAACCAATAAAGTTCTTACAAAAATTAAGCAGCCCACAGTAATCAGCGCCTCGTCAACTCAAAGCCGTACAAACAACTAGCAAACTGATTTACGAGTACGCGAGTACGTTGTACAGGTGCGGCTGACGAGGTAGTTTTGTTTCACCCCCTTTCACCCCCCTCTCACCCCCACTAGCTGCACTACAGAACAGTTTCGTCGCGTCTGAAAATTAATTCCTCTACATAATCAGGACTTCCGAGCGCCGCTGGCGCCGCCCGCGCTCCGCATAGCTTCACTCCGCAAATATTATTGAAAATATTGATGTTGACTGTACCTACACTTGTGGCTGGGAAGTAATTTAGGTTGTATGCGATGTGGAAAAGCAATTTATAGTTTGGCTTTTTCTTTTTTGATTTTATGAAAGTTATCGATGTAGCAACATTTTTGCCAAAACACACCATATTGACGTACATTGTATGCCAAACCAACCTGCAGGCTGCATTTTTCGATTCAGTTTGAATTATAACTTAACCAACAGTTTCGCAAACATGGAAACAATGGGAAGTACCTAGCTTATTTCGGTCTTCACATCCTTTCATACCACACAGGTGTTCATCACCAAAACACTCATGGACACCTGAACAGAATATTGATTTCAAGTTGGCAGTGTTAAGGCATACGGTTAGGCATCACCAATTCGTCAAAGAAAAGTCAAAATTCTACACATCTATACAAGTATTTCAATTATTTAGTGTTTTACTTGAAGTGACGTGACAGTTTAATAGATAATCTGACTTATTATTACACCTACCCAAACATTCAAGCTCGCAAAATCTTTTTGACCCTGTCCATTTTTCTTTTCAAAACAGAATCGAACCTCCAACATCCGCCCAGGTGTTACCCAAGAAGTTGTAGCGACTCATGTTTTACTAAAGACAAAAAGGCTGAACGTCATAATTAAAAAAATCTCGTGCCTGCAAAGAAAGGGGGTACTGGCGTGAAAGCAAGACGGATGGGGTGCCACAGAAGGGCTCGCAAAGACAATGCCGCGCTTTGGACGGGAACCTTAATCATAAATATATCAACTGAGACACGGTTAGGCTTGAACACACCTTAGGGATTATTATTTGTTGGTCTTATGTATTTTAGTGGTAACTCTGGGATGGGAACGCCCTAGGAGGAGATATAATGACCTAATTGGTGATGTTTTTCAGAAAGGTCAGGTGTTTAGTACTCACGACTGGCGTGCGTGTATGACCAGATCTATGAACGTAAACGAGGTAATAAGCAAAATGAGTATATAAGGTTCGTAGCAGGGGGCGTTCCTGTGTATAAAATAAATATATAAACTCACGCCGTCTTCCAATGGGGGTAAGCAGAAACTATAGTTTCAGTGTCGCCCATGGGCATGTGACCGCCCGTATTTTTCTGAATATTCATGAAAAATTATCTAAGTTAAACTTTAACTGGGGGTGTATCTTAAGTATATTTTTTATTTTTTTCAACATCCCCCTTTGATTTTATGGACTTAGACTTGTGTTTTTTTTTTATGTCTTTACCTCCGTTTTTTTTTCATTGTCGACAAATTTTAATATTTTTTTATAGTTAATTCTATATAGTCATAAGCTTTTAGAAAACATACACAGAATCCAAATCGAGCCAAAAACATCGGAGATATGGCAAACGCTGCACAAAAAATAGAAATAAAGAATAACATGAAACTTTTCTTCCCTTTTGAAGTTAATTTTCGAAAAAAAAAACCTTAATATTCAGAAAAATACGGGTGACCACATACCCATGGGCGACATTATATTTTTGTGGCACTTACGGTTCAGTTATGTAGAGAATTATGAAACAGAATTGGTTAGCGTTGCTGATTTATAAGTTTTATTTACTCTTATTAAATCTTGTACCATAACATTGATACATTATTACTATACATTAACTATACTATCCAATATTATAGTAAAAATCACTTGGAAAATTATTACGAATGAAACGGGTAAGTCGGTTAAACAAGATAAAGAACTTGAGATTATGGTCGACAATAAATTAGTAATAAAGCAGCTGACGAAGATGAAAAGTACCTTAGTGCATTAACAATAAATTGCCTTCATACCAATCGTCCAATAAATACAATAGGTATTTCAGCTTGAGATATTTCGTTCCCTTGAGTCCCATCTTGAAACAACTTTATTTGCACCTCAATACTTTAAATTGCACTGGCAATTTTAACAATTGAAGCAAGGTTGTAGATTTTATTTTCACTATTTTTGTGCTGAATTCCCTTGCAAGTTGCTGTTAGTAGTAAGCAGGAACTTAGGCAACACAAATAATTGGCTTTCAATACCGACGCAGTTTTTTTTTTAATTTTAGGGTTCCGGACCTCAAAAGCAAAAAACGGAACACTTATAGGATCACTCGTGGGTCTGTCTGTCTGTCTGTCACAGCCAATTTGCTCCATGGGGGGCAAACAAGAAAATAAAAAATAAAAGTTTTCCAAACCGTACCGTGTGACATATCAAATGAAAGGGCTTACTGCGAGGATCTCAACGTTTTTTTAAAAATAATTTAAAAATAAATACTGCTAACCATATTTAAGGAAATAGATGAAAATTTACCATTCCCCCCGTATCTCCGAAACGAATGATTCAAAAAATTTTAACAAAATACAGAGAATGTTTCTTTACTCATGGATTACAGGAAAACCTATAAGAAGTTTATGGTCTTAAAATAACATGGTAAATCTCTCAGTATTGTGTGTATTTGCAGTTGGTATATATGGGAGAACATGTTTTTCAACTACAAAGTTAGGATTTGTATTTGGGATAAATTCATCCCAACTACGGAATCCTTCATTGTGCGTAGTCCGACACGCACTTGGCCGGTTTTTAACCGACTTCCAAAAAGGAGGAGGTTATATGTTCGTCGCGTATGTATGTTTTTTTTTTGCATGTCCGCCGATTTCTCCGTCAATTATGAACCGATTTTGAAAATTATTTTTTTGTATGAATGCTCCAAAGTTGGTCCCATATAAATTTTATTAACTTTGCTTGGATAGTTTTTGAGTAAGCTTTAATAATACGTATTTTTCTCACTTAGTATATGTGGAATAATACGTATTTTTCTCACTTAGTATAGTATATGTGGATGATATGATGATAACTTCCTGTGACTGTTATTTACATAGCAGGTAGTGGTATTCGAATTTATGTGGGGTAGATACCACAACTAAAAGGTGAAAAATAAAAACTTTTTACAAAAAAAAAACTTCTTCAAAAAAAAAAAAGACTTCGAAATAAAAACACTACCAAGTGAAAAATAACTTTAATTTCGAAAGTCGGTGGCAAAAAACAAAAAATTCAAAACCAAAGACTTCCGAAATTAAAGTTATTTTTCACTTTGTACCTATTATTTTTTTTTTTAAGTCGGTTGTTTTGTTTTTGTAAAAAGTTTTTATTTAAATGAGTATTTGCATATTTATTTTTATTTATTTATTTATTGATATGGCCCTTAATTGTAAATTAATCATTCAACTCTCAAAAGGAATACCTATCACCAATCTACTAACTATTTATCTCCCTCGGTGAGTCACTAGAAACCTCTAAAATTCACAAATAATATTTATCCGCCTGCCTGTACCCAGCCCAAGGGCGACGAAGGAGGCATGTGAGTGTATGAAAGTTAAAAGGGGTGTTAAGACAAAACGGATGAGCTCGGACAAAGACAGGAAGCGACTCTCCTCTCTTTTGATATCGCTTGTAAGCAATGGGATACCTAACATATTTTGATTAATGAATGTTTTTTGTGACAAACTCGTACATACGCGTTCTCTGCTCGCACCCTTTCTAGCTATTGTCTTTGAAGAACGATGTTTGTTTTAGGTTTTTTGATGTTTAGTTGGATGTAGAGGTACATGCAGTAGGTATATGAATACAAGTCTAGCTGTGTGCAAAGTTACCCTGTACAGATATATCAAAATTCTAGTATTACAGGGAGATATTTTAAAGGAGAAGTCTCATCTCCCATAGAAAATTTCCCCACGTCTGACAGCAGAGAGAAGTAAGTATTTAAAAACATTGCTTACCGGTTATTTTTTTATCCTTACTGGCTAACATACTAAAAAAATGCTCTGAATATTCGTTCAGGGGTAATATTATAATTTAGTCAAATCTGGAGAGCAATTTTTTAGTACGTTAGCCAGTAAGGATTACAACCGGAAGTATGTAATTTTTTTTTACTAATTTTTTGCGTTATAAGATATTTCATTTTGCTAGTTGACGAGGGGTATTTTTGAGCCTTCTCCTTTCTGTTCTAGAACTACTGGGAGATTTTTTTTGGATCTTTTTTATTATTTTTATTTAAAATTTTCACACTCAAAAAAGTACAAAGGCGGACTTAATGCCTTAGGCATTCTCTACCAAGTTAATTTTTGATCTCTCTCTTTGTAGAACATTGATATTTAGTCGAAGATAGTCAACAAAAACCCGATCCGATCTTACACCGACCCGACCTATAAGCACCAGTTTAAATCACATAATTACCTACTTATCTCTCTGCAGTCTGTAGGGCTAGTTGAATGTTAGAGATAGATTCGACCCGTGGAGAGGAAGACAACTCTTAAGTATACATCGAAGTCCGAACGCTTCACAGACAGACGTTCAGAGTACTCTTTGATACATAATGACAATTACAAGAGTAACTCTGAAACATAGTCTATATAACACAACAGAGATCAACCATTTGATTTAACATTAAAACAAAATGACATGATTACTTTGTAAAGTATAATATTATTTTAATTACCTATTGTGAATGTGAGGACTATGTGGATATTTTTTTTAATTTAATTTTTTTTTTCTCATTACTCCTTTTTTATCCTCTCTCAGTTAGTTTTAATGATGGTCTGGCAGTTTGAGTAGTTTATGCGGCCTACCCAAATGTCCTTTCTTTGGTATTGTTCGTCGAGTTGAGCTCCTTTTGTTCTGAGTTGAGCTCCACGATTACTGACAAATGCTTGCACTGACTGGACAGGTCCACTCAAATCTGTGTGGTTCTTTTCTCAAAAGACCATTTCAGACATGAATCTACATGGTCCTCATATGGCTTGACCAAGATTATGTCTGGACTTTAAAAGAGACTGTGACCTCTGAGTTTGTTTCGGCCTTTCTTCTCAGAGTAGTCGGATAGGAAACGCCGAACTCATCTAGCAAAATTTAATATATTTTTAATATGACGTGTAAAAGTGATTCCTATATCCTATTTACAGAATAAACAATTTCATTTCATTTCATTTCATTTCATTTCATTTCATTTCATTTCATTTCATTTCATTTCATTTCATCACACATATCAAGACAGACAATCGATCCCACACACACGCAGCCACACAAACATAAAGCCACGCACACATGCACGGTCCATCGGTATTGCAGCCACCGCAGCCGCCATCTAATTATCTATCTAGTTAATCAAGGCTGGCTTGAAAGCGTATTAATTAGACCAGTGTGCTCGGTGCGCGGACGACTGCATTGTCTCGCTGCTGCCAGCAAATAAGTAAACGCTGTTAACGTTGCTGTTAGGGCTGGCGAGTTATGTCAAGTAAGGATTTATTTAGATTGATTGATTCTTAATCGAGATGACAATTATGGAAGTAAGCCACATTTCGGAATCACCAGCAGTAATTACGTAACTCGTAAACGATTACGATTAATCTGTTTCATTTTGACAGTTCAATAACATTCACTACGTTATTTACGTTGTCAAGCTGATTTTGTTTCGAACTTATGAAGCAATGGATTAGCAATTTGTTTCAAAACGATTCAGATTCTCATTGATCCTGTATTACTCAATTAGGGTACAGATTCAGAACCGTTTGCCTACGAACTGAACCAATAATTATTACTTAGAATTTTAACGACCAATTTCAAAGTATGTCTTCTGAGTCGATTTTTCATTCCTACAGTTTAATGAGACTTTCTTGGTTTGAAGCTTGTCCACTCTGAAATGACGCGCCCCAGTGGCGCATTTACGCACACGGTAATGCATGCCATAGTGGGGCGCGTCATTTCAGAATGGACAGGCTATACACTACACAGCACTTTTTTAAGTTTTGTAATAGTAAAACATAATGTATAACCCGCCACCTGCAACCTAGCAAAGTCAGGCTCTGAACATAGCAAATACTGTTGTAACTTTTGGACTTGTATAACGTTTCGTAAACAGGCATTTAGTCAATACGTTTCGGAACTGTGTTAATTTTTATAACCTTTTTTGAATTTATGTTTCCGATAGCGCTACTAGATCGCAGTGTATATAGTTGGTCACATGCTTTTCTGAAAACCCAGGAAGAATTTTGCTTTTAGAATAGATACCTTGGTCGAATCAATAGGTATTGAAAGTTTATATGAGGTCAAGCTATGTGCCACTTTTGTGTACAAAATTTCAACCCCTATTTAACACGTTTAGGGGGTGAATTTCACCGACTGAATGATTCTTCTTTAGGGCTCACTTTCGCTATTTAAGGAACTTTTCTGCATTTGATGCTTCTAGACCCCGCACGGCAGCGGTTTAGGCTGAGTGTTGTCTGTCATTGAATGAATTCAAGATTTTTATTAAGTAAAAGAAGAACATAATGGAACACTCAACTTTTAATTTGCATACAGCATTTAATTGAGCAGAACTTTTCTTACATAGTCACCAGCCCTATGTCACGAGAGAAGGGAGTCGTTCCCACCGGTTTGCGCCTCGTTTATAAATGCTATTTTAACGCGGAAAAAAAGATTAATTAACTAATTGAGCCGTCGGACCGCCCCGTGCTCTTTTTTAAGCTTTTTTCATACGACTAATTAAAATGATTGCTTGATATGACAGCGGGCTGTATGAATGTTTTAAATACCATTTTTAAATTCAGGATACTTGTTACAGAAGAATAATTTTAACAGATGATTTGTGAAATGTCAAAGTTATTGTTTGATGACAAAAAATTAGCCTTGAAGTATTTGTCACTCTGAATAACTCACACTCTCGTATTATTGGAATGTTTTAAATTTATTGCTAAGATTGTGGAGTGGTACGAGAATATCTACTTACTTGGTTTAATGTTAACTTAAATCCTAACAATATAGATCTGTATTAAAGTAGTTATAGCTATCTTGATCTGAAAGGTGAGAATAATATTAAGTTCAAAACAAATATCAGTCCAGTGATTTGCTGTAATTTACAAGTTCATTTGAACACATAGTTTAGCTTACAAAGATTTTCTTACACCAAGAACTTTCCACAACATGGTTTTATCCGTTTTCAGTTCCGTTATAAACTTAGCTGTCACAAATCACACAACTCCTTTGTATATCAAAAACGAATATTGTAAAAAAAAAAATATAAACACGTATCTTTCAGGCATTGTGAATTACTGAGTACGAAATACCCACAACATGGTAAGGGAGACAATATGGCTCGAATGTTTAATTAGCGCATTGCAGGCTCTACGGGGATGAAAGGGGGGTGAAATGAGGGGGTGAGGTGAGGGTAGGGGGGGAGTGAGGGCGCGGGAGGTGTTATTCATTAAAATGTTTGCGGAAACTCGTTTAGCGCCGTTGCGGCGGGCGGCCGCGCCACCCGCCCGCCTTGTGTACAGGGCTGGCTAAGTGGCTAACGCAATGATTAGAATTATGTAGCAAATGGTTTGTTTAGTAGCAAATGGATTCTTTTGCAGCCATCCTCGTATCTAGTTTATTTGTTTTCATCCCGGAGAAAAGCATTTTCTTGAGGTAGGGACGAACCGCCGTACCATGCATTACAAGTAAAAGGAAACATTACGCACATCTGGGCACGTCAGACACTGATTTCCTCAATACATTGACCAGTTTCATACAACAGTATGTTCCATGAACGACCTATCGTAACAAGAGAGAAAAAGGTCTTGTCATTCTTGTTAAAATTATAAGGTACAAGGCAGCCAGCAACTTAAAACAAAAAGACCAGGATCCAGACATATTTGATCTTCACTTGGGTTGGAACCCCGAAAGTTTGACAAGGGGTACCGTGTTACTACGAAATTGAGTTTTAGAGGACAGCTAGACAGCCACTCCATGTAAAGTAAAAGTGAGGCGAACTAATACTACCAGTAGTATTCAGCTGCCAGTCTAACCGGATGGTTAGACTAGAAGCTGACCCCAGTTGAGAAAAAGCAGATGATGATGAATTGTGGTGGATCTTATAATGCATAAACTAAATACATACCTAATTAAATGTTAATGAGTTTGGGACAGCCCTGCCAGCAGCGGGTGCGACGGGCGGGAACGTTCATTTACTCCTCGTAATCGCTGTTTCCGCTATCTACAACCCACTTAGCAGACTTAATTTAGCTACACAAACAACTAAGTATGTATTACGTATGGTGGAGCATAAAATACAATATTTATACTATTTCTTTATATAGAGTTTAGAAATAACATAACCACACACACACATTGTACTAGTAACTAATGAAAGGGTACAAAATATTCAAAAATAAACTTAACAGCAGAGTTTTAAATTTCACGGAAAGTTTTCTCCGGAATATTCTCCCATTCCGCCCCCCGTTTGATTTGCATCTTAGTAGGCATCAGTTAAGGAAGTGGTCAGCAAAAAAATAAAACCCTTTTCAAAGAGACCAACTTCTGAAACTAAGTATAGAGGTGTTACCTATGACATACTCTGTAATGGTTTGCACAAAGTTCAAGTTGCATACCGACATACACTGCTTAAAAGTAACGCCATATTTAAAGATTTTATTTTCCGGTATGCATCTTAAATTGAGCTTGTGTTTTCTATGCCAGCGATGGCCGCTAGATAACGACTGCAGTGACGGCTGCCACAAAAATGATGGCACCGGGGTTTGACTTTAAGCTGTCAAAAATACACCAACTTACTTCCATAAATAACATTCAGTGTCGTCATTCGACGGTAAATTGCGGACGCCACGTGACGGCTACCGCAGTCTTAGGAAACCTTAGTTTTACTGGTGCCAGGTATGGCTACCAGGCGCCGTATCCCTGGTGTACGTGGCTGGTGGCGTTTCACGTAGAACCGTAGGCTCCTAGCCCGTAGCCCCATATCTACGTAAACCCATAACTAGTTGTAGACCACTAGACCCGTAAGAACCACGGAGACGTATGTAAGTGTGGTGTGTAAGCTTGTAGCCATGTAAATCCATAGCCAGGTACATCCGTAGTTATTTGCTCTTGAAGCAATAGTAATATAAAGCTTGTCCACTCTGAAATGACGCGCTACTGCATTTTACGCACTATCGTGTGCGGTAATGCGATAGTGGGGCGCGTCATTTCAGAGTGGACAAGATATAGTATTGTTTTCTGTAACTAGCAAACAGGGTTGCCAGATTTGTATGAATGGATAAAAATCCTGTATAATTTGGTCATCTTATACATCCTGTTTGTATAGCAGATAGCCTTCTAAAACTGGATACAAGAAGAAGACTTTCAATGTAAAGAACTTTAAGGTCTAGGTATGCATATTTTGCAAAAAACCAGTAGTTTATCGTTATTTTATAAGTAAATCGTGACAGCTTTTAGTAACATGTAATATCAAAAGATAAACAAAAAATACTTTACTTCGTGATTGGTATGTTTATATTCATATCAAACTGTTTAACGACATAATTTTTTTCGGATTTGTTTTTGTTTAACAAATTGGGTTGCAGCGGTATAATTTAAGGTGACTCTCATACCAAGATCTGCACGTAAAAAAATGTATAGACTATATTGTGTGATGGACGATTTACTTGAATTCGTTCTGGGTAATTAAAACACATCTGTCCTAACGGCCATAAATTCTGTTTTCTACTATCTGGTCAGCTCTTCAGTTTAGCTTTAGCAGCGGGTGACAAAAATTAAGGACCTTCAAAGTGGATAATATTTTATAATTTAAAAATAACCTTTGTTACATTTTTTACCATTTTACTTCATGCTTCAGTTAATTCAAGTGATTCTCAAAATTTAGTCAAATAGCAAAAGTGATAATGTTTTTCTTCATGTGTGTGTACTGTACTGTTATAATAAGTTTTTTAAGTTTTCTAATTACCATAGCAGATACCTACACTCAATCAATCTGCCTAGCCTTTTCCCAACTACGCTGGGGTCGGCTTCCAGTCTAACCGGGTGCAGCTGTGTATTTTACGTGGAGCGAATGCCTATCTGACCTCCACAACCCAGTACCTGGGTATTACGATACCCCTTGGTAAGACTGGTTTTCAGACTTTCGGGCTTCTGACTACCCGTAACGACTCTCAAAGATCAGCGAATGACAGCCGGGTCCAACGGCTGAACGTGCTTTCCGAGGCACGGAGGAGTCTCGGTATGTAAATGAATGATGATGGTCACCCATCCACGGAGCAATCCCGGCAAGCATAGCTTAACGTGTTCGATCAACCCGTGCGGTTGTTATTACTTAGCCACGAGCTCCTCCCCACTAAAAGAGATGAGAAGAGATAACACTATACTTAAAAAGTTATGACACACTTGCTTGCACTTAAGTTTAACGTAAAATTCAATAGGTACAGATATTATTTTGTCTAATTGTGTCATACACTTATAGTAGAGAAATTTGATAAAATTTAGCTTCTGTAATTTCGCAGTTTCGCTTAGCTGAGTCCAACAAATCAACATGATCGCTTTATTTTCTAAGCATTTTCGCTGTCTGCTCTATAATTGATAAAACTTTATTATGATGTTATGAGATCATAACATATATCTTATCATCATGGTTATTTACATATAATATTTTTACTCTAGCTTCATACTTAGTATTTTTTGTTAAATAAACTTTTCACCCGCAATATTAATCACTGAACTAATCAGTACCTACTTTAAAAAGCCGTCGTTCAACGTATTAAATATTTCATTAACAGCTCCACACCAAAGTTGATAGCACTTATATACCATTTATATTTGTAGATATGCTATAACTTAATCTACACCTATTAAATACAACCCCCATTGCGCCCTCTCATTGGCTGGGATTTTCAACCCCTGCGTCAATCCACCAATCCGGTGCGATCTTTCGGTACCGAGGGGGTGGAGTCAGGGTGGTTTTCATGACGAGTATTTCGCGAAATCAAACAGTACTGTTCCGATCATCTCGGATGAGACTTCTTTGAGTAACGCAGAGTTCAGTGTGGTTGTCGCAGACGAGAAGTTTTAGTAACTTTATGCTAGTGTGAATTATTAAATTTAAATGAATAGTAATAGATGATAATATATTGAATTGAAAAATAACGACATTAGAAGTCTGAATCTAATTAATTTTCGTTAAATTATTGACCTATTCAAAAATATAATAACATACCGTTGTCCAGTGCTTGCTTCGAAAAAGTAATGTTTATAAACCATCTTTTATTGTATCAATCGTCCAAGAATCACCAGCGCGACTTAACAATTAGTAACAAAACATTATTTTGTCAAAGAAGAACCGTCTCTTAAGGTCAAAGACCAAAGATTTCGAGCAAAGGTCGCGATGGCGGGACCTTACCTATCTCCTTTACCTGGGGACCTCCTCACTGAGTACATGTTCGGGCGACGTCGGCAGCGACGGAACCGCACGACCTTCACTCCTCAGCAGCTCAGCGAACTGGAGTCGCTGTTCCAGAAGACACATTACCCTGACGTGTTCCTGAGAGAGGAGGTGGCTCTGAGGATCAGTCTGTCGGAGGCTAGAGTGCAAGTAGGTTAATTATTTTTGTTAATTCGTTTATTTTCAGGCTGAGTCATCCAAAGGCTGGGTTGCGTAACACACGATCAATCAGATTCTGAATCGTTTTGAAACAGTAGCAATCTGTTTCAAAACGATCCATTGCTTCAGAAGTTCGAAAAAAAATCTGCTCAACAATGTAAATAACGCAATGAATTTTGTTGAACTGTCAAAATGAAACAGATTAGTCGTAATCGATTACGAAAATGTGTTGCGTAATTAATTAGATAGCAGTTACAGTGTAAATTGTCAAGTCATTTCATTTCTAGGCACGTTTCACATGAACCATTTTCATAAAAGCACCTTTATGGTTTAACAAATCCTGTTAAGAGCGTTTATTCTGAAAGTGGGCAACGTCGCAAATAGATGTCAAATATTTCACTGTTTTGATTAATTTGGCAATATTACTGTGTGGAAATAAAAAATGCGGCTAACTAGCGAACTAGAATATTGATTAGAATATTGAATATTGATTGATCTTACTCAATTTAGGACCATGGATTCAGTACATGATTCTGAACCCCCTTGCGCAGAAATTTGTCGTCGGTTATTAAAAAAAAAAACTATAAATACCTACGCGGTCAAAATGTACGGAACAGCAGATTTAAAAAAAAATAACCGGTGAAAAATTTCAACGCAATGATGCTCGCGTCGATGTCCCTGCCACCCTGTATATAACATTATTTACTTATCTGTTTTAAGTAATAATATACATTGATAAGTTTATTAGATCATTCCTGTTAGAGATATCGATACAATAATATAGTCCTCCAGACCGAATATCGGCCATGGCGACCGATGGCGACCAATCTCAGTGAAGCCCAGCTTTAGACGCGGGAGATATTATGCGCAGAAACAGGTGCACTCTTTCTTCCCTCACTCTCATAGTCCGATGGGACGGCAATCCGACACGACGGTAGAGAGATCAGGCGCAGGACCAACGGCTTATGGTGCTTTTCGGGGCACGGCACGGCGAGACACGGCAAAATAATTTATTTTAAATAATTAGTGAAATACCAAAACCTTTAACACACTTCAGTTAACACGTTCAGTGCCGGAAGCCCTCCTGGAGGGTTCACCTAGTCGAGCAAGGGATGCCGGGAGCCCTCACGGAGGGCACATTTTGAATGTAGGTTTTTCTTAGCGAATACAACATTATAAACCGAGAAAATAAAATCTGATGTTTGTTTTCACGAGATTTATTAGTATATGCGTTTGTTTTAAAATCCAAGCATTTTTATTGTTTTGAATTTTTTGTTCACGTTTACAAATATTCACAAAAAAAAAAAAAGTTTTGAAACTATTTATAGCGACAAGAGCCTCTGAAAACACAATTTCACTTCGTTTTACTGTGTTTTATAACACAGTTTTAAACCTAATGCCGTTGACCGTCCGCGATGGTTAACTTTTTAACTTTAGCGCAAACGTAATGCCGGCAACCCTCCCGGAGGGTTCACTTCCAATATGTATAGCGGCATGGCGTATGAGTTCTATGTGAGTAAAGTGGGTGGAGTTCGATATGCTGAGTCCTGAATTAGCGACACTATCATATTCAATTCAAGAGTATTCTAGATTCAAGAGTCCTAGATTGTTGCTAAAAATATACGTAAAAGGAAATTCACAAAAGCCACTTGCATTTACCACCACCTTACACTATAACATAATTCGAAAAAAAAAACAGTACTCTATGAAGGTTGCCAGGTGCAACGCGCGGTTTTGCACCAAGAAAAACTATTTTTTTTTTTTTTAAAACGTTGCCCACACTAAGAATTTCTTTTTGTATCGTGGGTGCGTTTACAAACATAGAAACTCACATACACTAACACCCAGACCCGGAACAACTACTTGCAGATCATACAAATATTTGTTCCGTGCGGGGATCGAACCCGCGACACGTTGCGCAGCAGTCGATCGCTCAGCCACTGCGCCAACCGTGTCGTCAACATTCAACACGAGTGTTCATAAATGTGACAAACATAAAAGTAAACATACAACATGTAAAACAAACCCTGTCCTATCCGTGAGGGCGTTTTTGGGTATCGTACTTAGAGTTTATATATGTGGTAAGTTCCAGGAAAAAAGAAAAATCGCCACATTTTTCTTCAATGGGCATTTTTCCGGGTTATTACATGTGGTGCGGGCGGCCGTCGTTAAGCGGGTCCGTGATAACCTCTGTTGAAATTTTAAAATTTTTAATGGCGTTGGTGTAATTTGGTACAAAAAATGAGAATTTTAAATAGCAATAAGCTTTTTTATTTTCAATAATAATAAAAATAAAAATGTTTTTGGTAATGTTATTGCAGTACCTTTATGCCCCTTTCGGATTTGACAGGGTTTTTGTACATTTTATTTATAATTATGCAGTCAAAATCAAAAGTAACATAAATAACAATGAAATGCAAATGCTACACTACAGTTTTTTTTTTATTTTAATAACCATCTTAGTTTTTTTTAATTTTTTGTAATTGAGTTTTTTTATTTTATTTAAATGGGTACAAACAACTTATAACTAATTAATTAATAAAAGTAGAAAAATTATATACTAACTTAACTAAAACTATTTACAAACTAAAATATAGCATCGAAAATATCATCCGCATCGCTGTCGACTGGTATACATTACCAGTCGACAGCGATGCGCCCAAGAGACTGGCCGCATTGCCACGTAGTATGGCAATGCTTAGCCTCTGCCCAAGTTAAAAACCAGCCTTTGGGACACGGGAAGTGTAAAATAGCCGTTTGGAGATTTCTTTAAAGAGGCCGTGAGCACCATGCTTAGTTTTGGTTATGGAGATGATCAGAAATCATCATTATTTTCATCCCCTTATTTCAGAAATCTTCATTTAAATTAAACAACCACAAAAAGCAGTAAATAATTTAACCACCACTGCTCTCAAAACGGTGAAGGAAAACATCGTGAGGAAACCGGCATGTCCTAGAACCGAAAATTCGAAGACATGTGACATCTACCAACCCGCACTGAACCCGCGTAGGTTATAGCCCAGTCCCTCTTGAAAATGGAGGCCTGTGTCCCACCAGTGGGAACATTATTTTCTGATTATGCTAATGACAAAAACATCGTTCAAAAAAATTATAAGGGCAACGAAAAATAAATTAAATACATACTTAATTTATTTCAATATTTTTCTCCAACTTCAGACGCAGTGACCGATTACAACCCTTACGTTAGGGGATGAAAAGGTTTTTAAATCAAAATTGATAAACGAACCGGCTGGGGTTCGCCTTTTATTACTCAAACTAATAAAGAAAACTTTGAACGCGTTTAAGTGCAGTGTCCGTTTTTTTTTAAATTAATTTATCTAATGATTTTACACAATTTATATATTATGTAGGTATAGTACAACTATTTTCTGAATGTCCCTAGGTAAACTTCGTGTTTCGTCAGTCGTCGGATTTCTATCAGTTGCTCTTTGCACTTGGTAATTATGGTTGACGGCAACGCGGGCGCAGCGGTAGGAGTCAATACGTACAAGCACCAAGTGCAAAACGCAACTGATAGAAATCCGACGACAACCGAAAATAGTTGCACTTACAAGTATATGTTATTAATAATGGAGGTTAGGTTAAATACTTATTATTTTTCGGAAATTATTACGAAAGAAACTCCCTAAAATTTATAAAATTAGTAGGTACTCGAAAATCTTTGATTAAGTTTGTTTTAGAGGTTTCTCGAAGACGTTGTTAGATACGGACAACACCGGACGTGACCGGACTGGTCAATATGTATACATACTTACATCATACATACATACAAATAAATAAAATTCAAGTGTCCGTTTGTAATGTCAAAATAACAGCTTATACTAAATGCATTATGAAAGTACATACGGTACTTATAACAACTTTAATTTAATATTAATTTTTGTCTATTGTCTGTCTGTTTGTTCCGGCTAATCTCCGAAACGGCTGGACCGATTTTGACGGGACTTTCACTGGCAGATGGGTGATGTTACAAGGAGATGCGTTGCGTTGCGGCGCGATATGGTCACAGCAATTTAGTTGTAAAAACATATTGGGACCATATTTATATGAATATATTGCGGATCTCCAACAGCAAAAACTTACGCCAAAAACTGTTTATACCAGTGTATTTTATACAAAACTTCATTCTCATTATATAGTAGCCTTAATTAATTATTTAGGCACATACTTAATAAAACCATGGCAAGCGTTTGAGGTAGGATATAATTAGTTTTTTTTTTTTTTTTTGAGGGTGGGAAATTATCAAATAACTTCTCCCGCTCTGGGCGGAGCGGGAGGGTGTGTTAGACTTTTACTGACTAAAACCCATCCGTGTTCCTTCCGTTACCTGTGTGCCGGGGCCGCGATATCCCTTTCGGACAAACCCGCAACCCCAGCAGATTAGAACTAACCTAACCTTTAATTGTGGGTCATAGGTTTGAACCCAGGCAGGTGCTGCTTACAGGTGGTACTTTACGTAAATCATTTCATCCTCTCAAAACGGCAAAGGAAAACATCTTGAGGAAACCGGCATGACCCAGAACCAAAAATTCGAAGACATGTGCCCGCGTGGTGGGCCACTCCCTCTCATCGAGAGGGGGCGCGTGTTCCAGCAATGGGAATATTATAGGCTCAAGTTTAATTGGTTTAGTCCCATCTCCTCCCCTTCCCATCTCTTGTTTGTGTTTTATAAATGTGTTTTAAAAATAATAAAAAATACGTGAACGCTAGACGCTGCTCAAGTTCACGTAAGCACTCTTTTAACGTGACGCGAACTTTACGTACATTTTTCACACAATATTTAACATATCACAGGAATCTACTTAGTTTTGTTTCTTATTTATTAAAGTGTAAATAAAATAAATCACCTGCGACTATTTGGTATGACCGTACTTTTTACGACAGAAACTAAAAAAAATTGGGTGATTTATGGCAGGGGGGAGAGATGGGAAGAGGAAGAGATGGAACTAAACCGTTTGTTTCAATTCAGCCGAAATGTGAAAAAAATTACGATCAATACCAACCATTCATACCCAGTTAGGAAATCTAATTAGGTGCATATACACGGCTGGTCTATCAAATTGATTTTGAGGAAACTTGTTGTCTTTCCTCCTGGAAAATGAACAAACCTTTACTCTAGAATGAATTACATATTTGTCTAAGATTTAAACCCACACCTCACATACAGTTGCATGGCTGGACCTATGTATGTGCTTATCTGCCAAACTGTGGTCGAAGGAAATCACAATCTGCCTAGCCTTTTCCCAACTATGTTGGGGTCGGCTTCCAGTCTAACAGAACGCAGCTGAATATGCTACGCTGGATGTGACTGCTATTCAATGGTCGAACAAATAAACTATCAAAATCTATTTTTTTTTTTTTAGTTTGGGAAATTATCAAATAACTTCTCCCGCTCTGGTCGGAGCGGGAGGGCGTGTCAGACTCTTACTGACTAAAACCCACCCGTGTTCCTTCCATTGCCTGTACGTTGCCAGGGGCCACGGTATCCCTTTCGGACTCTCCCGCGACCCCGGATCTAAATCTACCTAACATATACTTACTTGCAGGGAAAAACGACAATAATATACCTACCTTACCTGACTTACGTAATATACGAGTGGGCAAAAATGTGGAATATTCTGTCTAACGGACAATCTAAAGGAAGATCAACAGTACCTTACAAGGATATAGTACATTACTGTCCCGGCAATTAGGGCATTGATGGACATGCGTGACTCCTTGTTGGTCCGTGAGTCTCGGTCTTTATTCATTCAATATATTATACTTAGTTCGTGAAAATACAAGTTAAGAAGAAGATTCCTAACCAAATCAAAGAATTTCCAATGGCCCGCTTCAGAAGGGCTTTACGCAGTTGGTTAATTGAGAATTCCTTCTATACTATAAAAAATTAAAATGATCTAATTGTATATGTACCAAAAATTTGCATGTCATTATGTTATGATTATATGTTAAGCTACTATTATACTACCATTTTAAGAACTTTTGTAACCTTATCTGCAAATAAATCTTTGACTTTGACTTTAAAGGCTCACGTAGACTAGCGCAACTTGTCGCGCGACGCGACTCTGGTAATCGTTCTACCGTGAATTTTACGTGTAATTGTACGGTACCTAATAGTTCGTAGCAGTATACTTTGAAGTCTCATAATTCATTTCGTCTTCGGGTCAATGGTACTTTTTAAATTAGTTGAAAACCAACGTCAGGCACTAGTTGTCTGGCTTTTTTGATGAACTGGACGTATTTTATTTTATAGAATTAAGTATTCCTTCTGTTTGTTGTGTTCATCCAGATTGTGTGCAGATAGTGCCATGTCAGCTTTACTGTAAGCGATTAGGAAGAAGAGTAGGGCGCGACTTTGTGGATGTTGACGCGCGTGTTGTTTCTTCCTTTCACACGCATCTACACCAAAAGTTTAACAAGCCGCAATTTCCAGGTGTGGTTCCAAAACCGTCGTGCAAAATGGCGCAAGCAGGCGCGGCTGCAACTCCTGCAGGATGCTTGGCGGATGAGGTGCCTCGGACTGGGCTCCCCGCCGCTGCCGATGTCAGGTGAGACGTCATCATCATTCTCTTGTCATATCCCAATTTATTTGCGGTCGACTCAACATGACTTTTTGTTCCATATTTCTCTATTTAGTCGTCATCTCGATAGGCTCTATCTATCCAGTCTAGCCATATCATCTTCCACACAGTCCATCCATCGTTTCTTTGGTCTTCCCCTACTGTTGTAGCCGTCCACATTTATGCTCAAAACTTTTCACACAATATTTTTTTTTTCCGCATTCCTCCGCATCACATGTCCATATTCCGGTGACTGAGAGTGGAAATCGGTTGGTTTCCACACAACTTTTCTGCCACCAGTGCCATTTCAAACTTCCTCTTATATACTCATTATTGAATCCATTCGAATAACACCACACATCCCTCTTAGCATTCTCATCTCAGCTGAATGCGTTTCTTTTGTGGCTGCCTTTCATTCATGCCTTTTGAGGCCAAATATTCTGATCCATACAAGACAGCAGGTTTCACCATCCTAATCCTAACTAATATTATAAATGCGAAAGTGAGTTTGTTTGTTTGTTACGCTTTCACGCTAAAAAGGCTTAACGGCTTTGGATGAAATTTGGCACATGGGTAGAACATTTTATTCCCACGGGATCGAGACTTATGTGGGTGAAACCGCGGGGCGCAGCTAGTTGTTTTATAAATCTTCCTCGTTGAGGTGAGAAGAGAAGTTTGATGTAATAAAACAGTCAATGATCGCAACTTCCCAAAAGCGGCTTATATTTTACTTGTTTTAAAATTTTATAAAATTTTCTATTCGGAATACCAACATACAACTATGATCACAAACCTTAGTCACCATCGCCAAGATTGCTGCAATTGTGAGGAATTCAATACTACGCACTGTAGTTAATATACAACCACTTTTACTTATTAATATAATAGGGCATAAAACTATAAAGGCGCGTCCCCACTGCAAGCCGCGCGGCCTTTGTGGCCTCGAAGTTCGGCCTCGCAAAGCTTTTGAATATGTTTTGAAACACGTCCACGCTTTAAGAGCCTCGAGGCCCGCCTTGCGAAGTTGCTTGCGAGATGTACGAAGAAGAGAACGTGCTTTTAGCTTCAGCAGCATTTATAGTAATAAGCACCGCTGCGCAAACAAGTAATACACCGCGGCGATGGTATTTCTGGATGCGACCAAAAAAAAATTACAGTGCTAGTAATTTGATACAAGATTTAATATTAGAAGATGTAGACCAATTTAGTTTTGAATATAGATGCAATGGAGAATTTCGAAACTTTTTTCGCATGTCAACCACTTCCAGACTTGTTACTAAGAGTCTTCTTTTTTATTGCCTCGCAAAATGACAAAGATTGTGAATCTTCTTAAAAAACAACTTGATCTTTGCCCACTTGAAGAATTGTAGCAATCTCCATCAGGGCATCATGCCCTTTGTTTTTATTATTTGTATAAAAACAACGCCGCCAATCCCATAACACCGGGTGCTCCCGACCCGATATAAAACAATTAATAAAAAAGTTTGATCACCAGTCGGCCAGTCCACTCCGTTTGGCCTCGAATACAAACACAACTCGGTGTAGCGATGTTCACAATAGCACTCACCGGCCGCGCGGCCCGGCTCGACTACCCAGAGCCGCGTGGCTTTCTTTGAAGTAGACTGACAACCGTCGGGTTGAGCGAGGCCGGCCGCGCGGCTAAACGTCTGGCCGCGCGGCTTAGGCCTCGCTCACGTACACACTCACGAGGCTCGGCCGCGCGGCTAGGCCTCACGGGGCCGCCCGGCCTTAGTGGGGACGCAGCTTAAGATAGATAAACGTTGATACAAACAAAGAATAGAAAAAAGTTTAGACAGTGGGCCCCTCGGAGCCAAAGAGTAAAATCCCGGAGCTGACAACCGCAGGTCTTAAATATAATAATGTAAAAACGATTCATAATAGGTATTAGATTCACTAACAAGTGTTTCATTTATTGTGATACCGTCAGCGCTTCCTCGAGTATTGAAGGCTTGTGCAGACCAGCGCGACTTGTCGCGCGACGCGACACCGGTTATTGTTATACTGTGAAGTTTTCTTAGAAATTGTATTGTTCGTGTCGCGCTGGTCTGCACAAGCCTTGACAGTCTCATTAGTACCTAACAGAATTATTTCGAGCACGGTAATTACGATTGTAAGTTAACACCGGATTGTTGCACACCATTACCTCATCTTAATAGACAGGTTCAGTGTCGGGAGCCCTCCTGGAGGGTTCACCTAGTCGCTTATGCGATGCCGGGAGCCCTTGCGGAGAGTCCATTTTAAATGGGGGTTTTTCTTAGCGTATACAGCATTATAAACCGTGAAAATAAAATCTAATGTTTATTTTAACAAGATTTATTTATTAGTATACATAGGCGTTGGTTTTAAAATCCAAGCATTTTTTTTCTTTTTTGTTCACGGTTACTAATATTCACAAAAAATTTAAAAGGTTGGAAACTACTTATAGCGAAAAGACCCCCCGAAAACACTATTTTACTTCGTTTTCAATCACGGTTTTAAACCTCATGCCGTTGACCGTCCGCGATGGTTAACTTTAGCGCAAACGTAATGCCGGCAACCCTCCCAGAGGGTTCACTTCCAATATGCACGGCGGCATGGCGTATGATTTCTATGAAAATGGGTGGAGTCGAATAAAAGACCCAATAAGATTGAAAAAGACAAAAAAAAAACCTAACCGAAATTAAAAAGTTCAATGCAAAGTTTGATGCAGTTGGTGGCATCAAATGTAAAATAATTGAACTTGACTGCATTAGACTGCTTGAGAACTGCAAATAATTTGAACTTTTTAGTTACAGTCGGTTATATTTTTAAATATTTTGGGGTGTCCTATTTTTGGCGCAACTGCTGCATATTAAATCCCTTATAATTTCGTTTATTAGCATTTATTTGTTGGTCAGTGCGGTTTGCGAGGTTCTTTCTGAATTTCATTTTATTTATCTAGAATGTATTGTTTAATTTTCAGGTCATGGCAAACCGGATTCTTCACCAGAAGCGCCAGAGTCACCCAACGACAAAGATTCCCCGGAGCCTCCAGGTGTAATGGAGAATCGCGAACTAAAGTCTCCTCGCCAAGACCCTTACCTCCACAACACAAACATGGAACCATTACCGACGGGCAATCCGAACGTTCACGAACTACCTCAAATGGGGTACAATGATGATGGCCGGATGATGCAGCAGCCATTTTCTTTCCCCCCATTAATGATGAGCGCGCAAATGGAATCAGAAATAGTGCCAACAGACTTGAGAGTGATGTCTAAACCTAACCCTTGTCCCTGCGGTACTTCTGTTCAAGATATGGACGAGCCACAGAATCTTGCGTATCGGCCACAGAGACGCGATAAGGAGACCAGCGACAGTGATACTGACACAGAGATAGATCTGACGTCACATTCCAAAGACGATGACATCAGAGAATCAGAGAGACTGGCCAGCAGGATCGCAACCAGCATCTTCAGAAGTGACACAGTGCTCCATGATATGATGCCGAATGATCTCAGTTTAGGAACAAAGAATGATAGAGTTAGAAATAATGTCTCAATCTGATTGGACAGACTGTCTTCAAACACTAGATTACATTTTTATTTTTAGGGCAGATTTTTGAATCATCAGAAAACTTTTGTCTGCAGAATAGATTTGGTGATTTGACATATTTTCTATACAAAAGCTGCGGCTTTCGTATAGAAAATATAATTTCAGAAAAAAAAAAAACATCATCAGATATAAGTTTTCTGAACATTCAAAAAGTTGCCCTTAATCATCTTGTTTTCTATAAAATAGAAGAATGCCCAGTCAATAACATTAACAACAACAAACATCCCAAACGCGTATCTAACTACGATTCTTTTATAATGTTGTTAGGTCCCCTGAGAGTAGTTTATATCCAAGTTTGCAACGCTGAAAACCTTGTGCTACTCCCATGGTGCTCTAAAAACTTCGAAATTCTGGCACTTGTTTCAATTTTTTTGAATAATATACCTTAAGAACGTTTTTTGGTATTTTCGTTAAGCAAACTAAATTTGATACAATCTGAGCCCAACCCAAGTATTCTAGGTATATTGGTTGCGAAGATACTGCTAGTCAAAGATGGGCATTTTTTTCCAAAAATTGATAAATTATTATCAATTTAGGGTCATGTGCCAAGACACGTACCGGCTGAAATAATGGTCCTAGAGAAAGTGTTGTAGTTCTTGTGGTGCTGTAGTTGAGTAGAAGGAAGATTTCGTGCCCTTGCGCATTCCTTATTCAGTGAACAAGGACAAGGGATACGGTGCTAGCTCATATGCAAAATGCTGCTTCAATTGTTCATCTGATCGTTTTGTTGTCACGCAGACCCTCTGGAATTTGTTAAGGGGATCAACATTTACATCAACTCTCTTGTCAAACAATTTCTGTAAAAGGGCCATTAGTTTAGCCGGTGTGTAAGTGTAACAAAGATACCTAAAAACGCGTCCTTAAGAATATAAAAAAAAAAACTAAAACAGGTGCCAGGAGTAGCACAAGGTTTTCAGGGTTGCAATCTTGGGTTTATACTATTCTCAGGGGACCTAACACCATATAATAAAATCGTAGTTACATGCGCGTTTGCGAAGTCTGCATTGTCCTATGAAATATTTAATTTTGTAAAAGTAATCATCTGGACTTTACATAGATGTTTGGCTTTTCAAGCATTTTTTTACTGTTAAGTGTTATTAATGATTTTAGTTCTAGAACCCAGAAAGGTGATACAAAATAGTGCCATCCACGAAGACGGCGCCCCACTGTCTTCCTAAACGCTTAACAAGTGTGCAACATTCCGCTAGTGTTTTAGTTTGTCAATACACACTAATTACCGATGGGGTAATTAGTAAACACAACATAACTAAAACACTAGCGGTTTGTTGCACACTTGTACTATAAGCGATTAGGAAGAAGAGTGGGCGCGTGTTCGTGGATGGCACTACGGAACAGATGGATGGCACTATCTGTAAATTTCTTATTGTGATTATGTTCTAGTCAATGTTACTGTAACTAATAATAAGCTATGTTTTTGTAGACAATATGTAAACTAGAATTCGTGTAGGTAATGTATGAACTACTATTATACCTACCTACCTACTTCTTGCTGTTTTCTGTAAAAACCAATTCAAATATATTAGCTAGTTATAGTCAGGAACTGTACATTAGTTAAATCTTTGGTTACCGAGCTGTATACGATAAATTTTTAGAATATTCATAGAATCCCAAAAAAAAATTTTTTCTGGAAGACCAAAACCTTGTAAACACTTCAGTTAGATGGAAGTAACAAACTAGGAAACGTATGATGTCGGGACTGAAATTTTACTTCCCGACAAGAAACAGAAAAAAGTACTTAAACATACCTACCTAAAGGCGAACAGGGGGCCTACCACGACCTCTAAACCAGTATTATTTTAATCTTACTTAAGTGTGGAAAGAGATGGAGCCTGTAGAGCTTCATCTCTTTCGCACACTAAAGTAATATTAAATTAATACTGCTTTAGAGGTGGTGGAAGGCCCCCTGAGAACCATCTCCTATTTGAGAAAGCTGTTAAAAATAAAGAAGAAGAAGATAAATATCTTCAAATTATCATAATTAGGTTTATGAGTTAGGCGGAGACTGACTTGCAAAGTTTTTTTGTAATGTATTGAGTTTTTGTAACGCGTTACAGTAGTCAGTGGAGCGAACCGAGCTGCTCCATGCGAGCGCCGGATCCTCCACTCGACTGTCGGCTTTTTCGTGAATTCCTTTGAAACGCGTTACAGTAGTCAGTGTAGCGAGCTGAGCCGCTCGATGCGAGCATTGCGAGCGCATGTTTACAATGGAATAAACGAAATTGGTGCACGCTTGCGTCAAGTGCTCAAACTGAGCGTTCGCCCCGTTTAGAGTATCGCTGTTTTGTAACAAGAAATGGGGCGCGTTTGAGCCATGTGCTCGAAGCTTGCGTTCGCCGCGTCTTGTGTATCCAAGTTCGCTTTGGATGCTCATTGCAAGTCAGTGTCCGCCTTTAAGTTACGCTGATAGGTATACCCGAAGAAATATTTAAACCGTTCCTTATTGGGAAAAAGTTAAAACTATTTATGTTTCCTTTAAATAATAAGACAAATCTGTATACAGTAGCAATTTTATTATATAATAATTGTCATAGATCAGTATTACTTATATGTATAAATCTAAATTATTATATATCACAATAAATTCGGTATATTTCGGAATTTCTCGCGTACATTTATTACTATAGTGTTATATATATATATAACACGGCTAGCAGCTGAAATATTTACATCAAGTTAGAACCCTAACTTTACAGGATAAATATACGTCCTGATAAAGATAATGTAAAAAAAAAAACGTTTCGATTACAAATTCAGGTGGGGGTTGCGGGTTTGTCCGAAAGGGATATCGCGGCCCCGGCACACAGGCAACGGAAGGAACACGGGTGGGTTTTAGTCAGTAAAGTCTGACACACCCTCTCGCTTTGCCCAGAGCGGGAGAAGTCATTTGATGATTACCAATACTCAAAAAAAAAAAAAAAGATGCCTCGTGGCCCATGGGCTTATATGTAAGTATTTATTATTACCTTATTTTATTTCTATGACCAGCACTCTAATTGCGTAACACACGATCAATCACAATCTGTTTCATTTAAAAAACATTTTAAAAGAGTAACCGAGGAGTTTCTTGCCCATTTTTCTTCATACGAAAACTACCCTTTGGAAGGGGCGACTAGAATCATTTTTTTTTTTAACTTTGACGTTTTGAACGTCCTTGCCTTATTGCCTTTTATGTGCCCAATTGAAATAAATTCTTTGGCTTTGACAGTTCAACAACATTCATTGCGCGACAAATTTTTCGAACATATGGAGCAATGGATTAGCAATATCCTTCAAAAATGATTCAGATTATGATTGATCGTGTATTACGGAATTAGGGTGCAGTAAAGAAGTAATAGAAGTACAAGTTGTTGAAGGCTTGTGGCTAAGTAATAACAGCGGCACGGGTCGATCGAACAGGTTAAGCTACGCTTGCCGCGGTTGGTCCGTGGATGGATGACCATCTTTACATACCAAAACTCCTCCGTACCTCGGAAAGCACGTAAAGCCGTTGGTCCCGGCTGTCAATCTTTGACAGTTGTTACGGGTCGTCAGAAGCCCGAAAATTTAACAACCAGTCTTACCAAGGGGTATCATGTTACCCAGTAACTAGGTTGTGGAGGTCAGATAGGCAGTAACTCCATGTAAAATACTGATATTCAGCTGCATCCGGTTAGACTGGAAGCCGACCCCACCAAGTTAAAAAGTTACGTCAAAAATAAGAAAAACTTCAGTATATCTTTAATCTCTGAAAATGTACAAAATATTATGCTGAAAACCTATGTTTAGCTTCTTATCACATCTAATTAGTCACTCGCATACATTGCTATTTCAAATTATGCTAGTTGCATTGTTTATTATTTACCTGATATGCTTTTCAAATGTTATCCAGGCCCATACTTAAACAGATTCTATATAATAATATATAGCTTAATATACTAAAGTATATACATTTTAAAAAAAATCGCAGCACCAATCGTTTTATCACATCAGATATAACGGTAAAATAGTAAATTTTAAATGATTTAAATGGCGATTATTAAATATTTAATGCACGTTGGGCATTACAGTTAAACACGTGAATTTTTTATGACTGCGATTATAATTAGAAATAAATTTTACGTGCTTAAGAATAAATTTTATCTGATTTTCTTTCTTGTTCTGTGAGAACAGAGGTGTAGTTTTCATCAAAATTAGTTATTGGTTTTTTAAATTATTTATTTTTGTAATCGTCCATAATGCCCTTCATGCACAATTTATAATTATAAGTACATTTATAATAATTTATAGTTCCATTATAATAGTGATAAATTATAAATAAGCTGTTCGGAGCCCTCGTTAATGTATGACTGCCAGTTTTAAACCCTCCTTGTGAATATTAGTCAGAAAAAATTCTTGTTCGCTCTGAATTAAGGTACCATTCCGTACCCGACCGCAGGAGGCAACTGCAGGCGACGTGTCACCGCGACACGATTGGTTTCTATGCATTTCTATGAACTACCTTCCGTAGCTCGCGACACGTCGTTAGTAGATACGGGTGAGCCACAGGCGACACGTGCAGCCCGACCGCAGACCAGTAGTGCCAACGCTCGAGCGATAACACATTTTTCTATCTTCTATCTATCTACGGGCTGCTACCGCCTGCGGGCGGGTTCGGAATCATGACTGCAGCGACATGACGCCGCGACACTTCGCCAGCAGTTGTCGCGTGCAGTCAAGTACGGAGTGATACCTTTAGTGGGTTCCATTTTCCTTGACTTTCACATAAATAACAATGAAAAATTATTTCGAGGGCGCGTCACCGAGATCGTTACTTGGCACCTTACCATCGACGCGCTGTCAATATGAGTAGTGCAACGTTGAACTTGAATTGACTTGTAGGTGCTGAGATCTATGTTGATGGTAAGGGGCGGGTCATATCAGTTTTTATTGGTTTAAAAGCACTTGGAGTCGTGTTGCGAGCACCAGGCGGGCGAGATGGCGTCGGCGCGCAGGCCGCGCTTGAGCAGGCGGCCGCGCTGGCGCTGCATGCGGGGCTCGGCCGCGTACGCGCTGCTCGGGGGGTCGCTCCACAGGCGCTCGGCCACCGCGGCCGCGCGCGGCCAGATGCGCGTGTCTGGAAAGAGTTACACACACATTATTTTTACTTCGATGGTCCTAGTTTGTCTTTTGTGAATTCGTGTTACAGCTTTAACAGCTATATGTAAACGGGCACGCCCTTTATGCCTGAAAACTTTCATTCGGGTATTAAGTTCTGTTTACTTTTTAGTTTTTATTTTTGCTTGAGTATAGATTTCGATGTTTTTTTTGGTAAGTATATTGGTGTGTACTCGCTGAATGCAAATAATTTAATTTAATGTTTTGTGTTGCATAATGTAAACTATTTTGCATATAGAATAAAGTTTTTCTAACTGAACAGACATTCTGTGCTGCTGGGGAGTTTGTTGCGCCACTTCTTCTTCCCAGCTTAAGCACTAGGAAGTGGTGAAGGGTGGGCGTTTTTGCGTGGACTGTCTTATGTAATTTTAACGTTCGAAAAGTGCTGATTCTCAGCCTAGTTTGAATAAATGACTTTTGAATTTGAATTACAGTACATGTTCAGTATAACATGCCTGTATTCCCCGAATGAACAAACAGAGATGTACACCCAAGACCATTTATTTTTAAGACCCATGTAACAAGGGGCGAACCTATTGTCACACAAATTCAGAATGGAGGCTGCTACTGAGAAGTTCCGTGAACACAGCTATGTAAAAAATAAACGAAAATTCAAAACCAAAGACACCGACTTCGGTTTTTTTTTCATTTTTTTTTATTAACATGGAGGTTGAATTTCGTTTTTTGTCACCGACTTCCGTTATTAAAGTTATTTTTCACTTAAAATAGTAGTGTTATTTTTTGAAAGTAGGGTTGGTTTTTTTTTTTTTTGTAAAAAAACTTGTACCTACCCGAGACAAATTCGAATACCTGCTATGTAAATAATAGTGACAGGAACTTATTAGAATATCATCCACATATACTAAGTGGGAAAATAGGAAGCTAACTCAAAAACTACCCAAGCAAAGTTAATAAAACTTATTTGTTGGTCCCATTTAAATTTTATTAACTTTGCCTCTGAAGTATGACCTACCAAACAAAAAAGAACCGCGAAAAAAATAGCGTAACACACATACAAAAAAGAAACACTGTCGACTTGAGAACCTCCTCCTTTTTAGTAGTTAAATAGTTATTTATGCTATAAGTGCGGAAGGTAGGTGATTTTCGACGAGTGGCAATTTTATTCACGAGCGAGCGAAGCGACTTCGACTTCGACTTCGACTTTGACTTTTTCATTTTGACCATCGTCATAATCATCACCATCGTCATCATCATCATCTGATTTGTAAATACAAATTTGTGAAAAAAAAAATCATCTAATAAAATCTCTGAGACGAGACGGGCTGACGACGGCCTAAAAATTAAAAAAAAAAGAAAGGTAAAAAGCACTAGTGAAAAAAGTGACACTTTCCGCACAAATTGACTGCTTGGAAAACGCTCTTTTCGAGCAAATGCATTGTAAAATATAATTCAATTAGATGTCCACATACCTAGACCCTGTTCGTCGACATACTCTGACCACATGGCGACCTCGCCTCCCAAGAAGTTATCATCTCTCGGCAGCGTGTGTGCGTACATCTTCCTCCAGTTGTTGTACTTAGTGGTCCCCCAGAACCCACGGTCCAGGTACCACACGTCCTTGGGGATGGACACGGTTCTGTAGCCCAGCTTTATGAGCTGGTGGAGCAGTGGGCTGCTCACAGGCTCCCATACTTCAATGACGTATCTGGAAAAGGCGAAAATATGTAAAGAGCTAACAGGGTAGTTTTATCTTATTTTTCTTTCTTTCTTTTTGAATGTGTAGGTTATCGCATCATCAAGTATTCGTGCTTACTCGTGTGCTGTTGTGCTGTGTACCACGAACGATCAGGTTTTTTTTTAAATTTTCCTTTGCAGTACTACGGATTTTTTTATGTATCCTTTTCAAGGCATTTCGCTAGGTGGAGCTGCTATTCGCTGTTCTACTATCCTCGATTAAATTAAGTCATGGAATCTATAAATCCTTCGCGTTTGGTAGTTTTCGTAAGCGAGATTCACTTCTGTGAACGCATCCACGACAGTAAAGAAAATCAAAATGTTCGGGGGGAAAAAATGTCTGGTACCTTTCTTTATTAAGGTGTTGGCTGATCCTTTCCGCCTGGGTGAGTTCAGAGGACCACAGCATGACAGGTTGTGCGGGCGTGCCGGCAGCCTCGACGGCCTCATCCCACGCCTTTAGTGACTTCTCATGGAACTCCGCCCACAGCTTGATGAAACCCTCCATCGTGCTGGTGTCGTAGTTCTGTTGTTTCATGTATTCTGTGATCTCCTCTGTGGTGTTCCAGCATTCGATGTATACCTGCAATGATTCAGCTGAGGATTAGGTACGGCTCGAACAATGTTCGTTACCGGTTTTTTGAATGGTGGGTAAATTTTTTAGAAGCTGTGGCCTCAGTCTTATGTGTCGAAGTCGGAATACAACATTGAGTCACCAAAAACTGTATCTCAGTTAGTAGAGGGTCAACGGGTCAACAAATTGGTCCATGTCACTAGTTGAAATTTTTCGTTGGCTGTAAAAAAAATAATCAGCTGTTTCATAGAAAAAAATAAAAAACAACTACGCGGTCAAAAATAACCGACGAACAATTTCGACGAAGGGGGTTCTGAATCATGCACTGAATACATGGTAACGTGGTTTTTTGCCTTGATGTCCCTGCCACCCTGTATAATTTAGTAAAATCTGGAGATTTAGTCTAGTTTTAGAAGGAAGGTTTTCTCTAGTTTTAGAAGGACTAGAAATGCAATAAAAACATATTTTCAGTTTTACTCTTTACTAGCTATTAACGGAAAAAAATTGCTCTAAATATTAATTCAGGGACATTTGATTAAGTAAAATCTGCAGATTTTAGTTTTACATTTCTAGAAGTAAAACAAGCCTGTTTTACTGCCTGTTTTTTAAGCCTGTTTTACTGTCAGACGTGGGGTAATTGTGAGGCTTCTCCTTTATGAGTTATACTGTACAGTGTCCAGTCCTTTAAAGATCTTTTGGCGCTCGAATGATGTTGAAAGGGGGGGTAATCATTTGAGCAATATCGTTTTGTGAAATGTATTGAAAAACAAGATAGCGGCGTTAGTTCCAAATTATCCTTGTACGGCCAAGCTTGCTCACAGTAGGTAGTGTGAACCACATGTGCCTCACCTCGTCCCCTCCCATATGCAGGAGCGCGGGCGCGGGCACGGCGTCCACGATGTCGCGGTAGAGGTCGGCCAGCACGCGGTACAGCGCGGGGTTGGCGGGGTTCAGCTGGCCGCACGGCGGCTGCACGCACAGGTTGCGCCACGGCCACTGGTTCACGCACACGGCGAGGTTGCCGAGACCATACTCCTGGAAAGTGCATAGAGTTTTTGAAAAAATGATCAAACTGCTCAAAAAACCGCTTGATAATGTTATTATGAAATAGCTTTTGTCTGCGGTTTCACTTTCGTCAGAGGAACTTTTTCATGCAACTGGATAAAAAGTACTTATTCTATATTTTAATCCAGGTTATAGTTTACCTGTGTGCCAAAAAAACTTTTTTTTTTGCGAAATAAACACTAAATAACCATCATTATAATTTTAATATATATAATATAATTAGGAGGTAAGATAGCAAGGAGTTACATAAAGTTTGCTCAATGTTCTTGACAAGATAATAATGGTTAACAGCGTGTCCTGTTCCCTGCACGATGCAGGAGTTGATGGATGCCAGTTTAGGTGCCAAACTCTAAGCCAAATTCTGGACTGACTCTATACATGAAAAAAAAAACCTGTCCGATCCGAAAGGAGTACATTGGTACTGCAATAACATTACCTAAAAGTTATAAAAAATCTTATTATTATTGAAAATAAAAATGTTATTGCTATTCAAAAATCAAATTTTTAGTACCAAAATTACCCCAAATTCATATTACAACTTGTAGACACCCGTTAAATGTACCCGGTAAAATTCCACATTGAAAAATAAAGACAATGTTTTTTTCCTTTTTGCTGAAAATTACCACATAAATAGACTAAGTACGATACCTAACGAAACCCTCACGGATCGGACAGAGATATTTTTGCATATTGTATAAATTGCCACCGACACGCTAGGAAGAAGGAAGGTTACCTACCTACCTAATATATAGCGATCCCATCTTGGAATAGTAGCATCTAAAGTTTATCAACATGTATTAACGGCTCGACTATTGAGACGTTTCTCGGTAGTAGCTCAGGATTGGAACCATGCCCAATGTACTGGAAGGAGCGGTGTTACAACAATAATAATTTTATACAGGGTTAAGTGCAATACTTTTGGACTTTTGGTTACACAATGTTTCAGACACTGTGTGATGAAAAGATTCACATGGCACTGAAGTTACTAGTCGGTGAAGGGCGGGCGTTTTTGGAGGACTGTCTTAGGTAATTTTGAAGTTCGAAAAGTGCTGCTTTTTGTAGCCTAGTTTGAATAAATGACTTTAGAATAAAAAAAAATCGTACCTAGTATTTAGAAGCAGAATATCCGAAATTGGCTGGAATACATTCGTCACAAAGAGTTCTACAACTAATCTACTCTTTATGCAATTCCCTGGTCTTTTACAAGTAACGACTCTTCAATCCGTGGTATGAAGAGTTGTCAATTACTTATTCAATTCGTGGGGGATTGAAGAGTTGTCAATTACTTGTAAGGATTTCAAGCATAACAGTATTATTACTGGTATTTCAAAATACGTTCTTACACGTGGAGTTGCGGAGGAGCTCGTGGCTAAGTAATATCAGCCGCATGGGTCGATCCATCAGGTTAAGCTACGCTTGCTGGGGTTACTCCGTGGATGGGTGACCACCTTTACATACCGAGACTCCTCCGTGCCTCAGAAAGCACGTTAAGCCATTGGTCCCGGCTGTCATTCGTGGATCTTTGAAAGTCGTTACGGGTCGTCAGAAGCCCGAAAGTCTGACAACCAGTCTTACCAAGAGGTATCGTGTTACCCAGTATCTGGGTTGTGGAGGTCAGATAGGTAGTCGCTTCATGTAAAATACTGGTATTCAGCTGCATCCGGTTAGACTGGAAGTCGACCCCAACGTAGTTGGGAAAAGGTTAGGCAGATTGATTGGACGTGGAGTTGCGGACACCAGATCGTTGTACAATACAATACGGTAGTATTTCAGGAGTAAACGTACCGGTCCCCACTGCCAGCCGTTGCCTGCGTGCGCAGGCGAGTCGATCTCGATCACAACTCGCACTCCTCGCACTTGCGCGTATACTATCAGCTTCCTCAGTTCTTCTGCCGAGTAGATCTCTTTCGCGGAATAGGCACCGTATCTAAAAGAAATTAGAAATAGTTATCAACTGTTTTTCAATTCATCATCCTATATTAATTGCATTGGTAAAGCGGGAGAGGTATTATCCTGAAAAAGTTTAGTTTTAACAAACAGAAAAAAATTAGTATATTACTTACCTAGTAAATTGCGGTACTCTTGTGGACTCCAGAGGAAAGCTATGTGTATCGGTAACATGCCAGTGGAATACGTTCATTTTATTGGCGGCCATGCCATCGATAGTTCTCAAGACGTCTTCCATGGGGATGAAATGTCTACTAGAGTCAAGAAGAAGACCTCTATGTTCGTAGGTGGGACGGTCGCGGATCTTAGCTCCGGAGACCAGTAGGAGGCCGCAAGTGTGCTGGTCGGAGAAGTCAGGTCTGTCTGACGCTACGAGTTGAGAGAATGTCTCCAAGGCATGGCGGGCTCCATATATTGTATTTGCATGCACTTGAACCGATATCTGGTCTTCTGAAGAAGAAACAAACATTTTCTGTTAGAAAAATAATGAGGTTTCGGTCGGCACATGAAAGGCAAATGGAAATGTGTAGAAAAGAGGCACAAGAGGCTACATTGTGAGTGGAAAAATAAAGGCTAAGTATTAAAGTACATATGACTGTGTAAAAATACTCGTAATGAAGTCGAGAGTCACTTGTTCTTCCCCTTATTAAGTTTTTTTTTTGTGCTGTACTATACCTGGGAACTTTCTGGTACCTGATATTGAAGTTACATAATAGTAGTTTATGAAACTGTTGCATAATATGGGGTATTAAAATACGAGTGTGTGTTTGTGTGTGTGCATCACACGAGTGTTTTAATACCGAACTATGTGCAGTTTCATACACTACTTTATCTACTCTCATAGATTGGGTGTGAACCTACTAAATAAAAGATCAGAGCTAAAGATCAAGAATAAAAAAATCCCACGAAATTAAGTACAACTTCACGTATGAATGGCGCCTGCACCCAGCACATCACCGCGCATGCGCAAGAGCGGTGCTGCTGCCCCCGTAACGTTTCATTACAAAAGTTGGTGGCAACTCCTTGGTGATATTAACTTCTTAGATTTGCCCTGTATCGTAATAGAAAAAAAAATTGTTTTATAGCATTATTTTGTTAGAGTAAAAGTGTTATAATATGATTATATGTATAAATTTCGCTATTGTGTTAATAAAGTATGTCAATATAAACTCGTTTTGAAGTTTATAATTCGAATATTACGACATGAGAGTAGATAAAATAACATTACGCCTGTAATCTCCAAAAAGGGTGAGGCTGAGGTGTTCCACATTTTACCAGTTAAACAATGTTTTAAACATTCTAAACCTAGACGTGTCAGAATCCTGCCGGGGTTGCGAGTTTGTCCGAAAGGGATATCGCGGCCCATACACACACATGCAACTGAAGGAACACGGGTGGGTTTTAGTCAGTAAAAGTCTAACACGCCCTCCCGCTCCGCCTAGAGCGGGAGAAGTTATTTGATAATTTCCCACCATCAAAAAAAAAAGAAAAAAAGACGTGTCAGGATAACCCGCGAAATTCTAATGATTTTTTTTTTTTTGCAATTTGCAAGTCAGTTTCAGGTAGTATTTTTGATCGCGGTCAAATTGCAAAAAAACGTAAGAAAATTTTTATTTCATGGGCTACCTTAGCGCTTCTCCCTTAACTTTAAACATTCCCACGATCCCTGTTACGTTGCATGCACTTATAAGCACAATATTTTACTTTGCGTGCATTACATTGCGCGCTGCCGTAATGAGCGATTTTCATACCAAAGATAAAAGTCGTTTCGCAGCAATCATTTTTACTCAATGTTACCTATACAGTTAGGTATACAGAATGCGTAGAAAACGGCTGTTTTTATTTTTTTATTTATTGATTATATTTTAATACAGAGGTGTAACTTAATTCTAAACTCGCCAAACTTTTATGTTTGATGGCGAGCAGCGCTCTTTTACTTAACAATGCACCACCTCACACACATACCAACTACTTATATATTAACAATGTTTTTAATTCTATTTGCTATCCTTTTTAATTTGATGGGTCTTTTTACAGCCTGTATACAAAACAGAACATAACAAACCTTTAGTCTGGACATCAAGCATGTATTCCTCATCAGTGCTCCACGTCAGAGTAATGTCTGGGGTCTTCACGTTCAGGTACACCACGACAGGCGTGTCCACCATGTCTGTGACCACTCCATCGCATTCTGCGACCAGATTTGGACCCACTAGCTTCGTCATCTCCACCATGAGCGAAAGAGCTTCTGCGGGCACGTTTTGTAGATCGAACCTGCGGGTTAGGTTGTGTTGGGTTAACATTAGATAGCATCATGCCGGTAATCACGGAAGGGCTAGGCAGAGGTGTGCTGGCTTATTTAATGATAATACAGATAATCGAGCAGTGATAGCCTAGTTGTGTGACCGATGGACTGCCAAGTTATAGGTCTTCAGTTCCAAGGCACGCACCTCTGACTTTTTCGGATTCATCTGCGTATTGTATAATTATCACTTGCTTCAAAAACGGCGAAGGAAAACATCGTGAGGAAACCGGCATGACTGAGAGATATTTCTCGACGGCATGTGAAGCCAAGTCAGAGGCCCATGGGCTTTAAAACTCTGACACCAGGTTAGTCACTGACCACACGAAAAGAAGAAGAGGAATACAGATCAATTTTAGTTTAAATTATCATAGTAGGTATTTGTTTGCCGCTGTAACTACTGAACGTAAGATCCTGCTCGGGTCGAGTAAAGTGTTATCTATATATTGGTTTTTCCACTTGGATATTCCCCGTAGCGCACACGCACACCCAGTGCCTAAAGACTTGAGCATTCAATTGTGACAGAACATCGAGCATTCGCCGTTTTTATATTTGTCGAACTGAACAACGAACAGAGCCAAACATCGCTACGAATTTCTTCACGAAGATGGAAACGGAACAATGACAGAATGGCTCGGCTCGGCAAACAAATCGAAGCAAATTTACTGTCCTTTCGTTAGAATGCTTGCTAGAACGCTCGGTAGAATGCTCGCTAAAACGCTTCCGTTTATTTTTCTGTAATGTAACATTCGCTAGAATGTTCAGTACAAGTGAATGCTCAAGTCTATCAGCACCTTATCGTCAAATTGATTCGCATGAAGTTAATGACTGTGTTCCACTGTGTCATACCATTTTAGACATTAAATAAATGTTTATTGTGCAAGGCAATTCAGCGGAAATGGCAGAACAAATTACTATTCCCATTCGTAACAATAGAATTAAGTTTTTGTAAATAACACTCAAAAGCTTTATCATTTCCGATGTTTTTTACAGACACAGATAATACCATAATCAATTCGTCAACACCGACAAAATAAAATACCTATCCTACCGTAAACATGTGTGCACTTTGTGTGGTGTAGTTTGATTGTAGTGTCATTGTTAAAGGTTGTAAATGTGTGCGTGTGAGCGTGTATGCACAGAGCGGCGGTGTAGTTTTGACATGCTTCACTATATTGTTCGCAGCGCTCTGTCTTGGTTTTTTATTTGGTCTAAGCTACCTTTATGTAAGTACTATAATTTAACCATAAAACCTTCGACCAAAAAAAAAGACGTACGTTCTGCTATCGAAATTCATAGAGCATAGAGAACGTTGAGAGGATACAAGAAACCGTTACTGCAGCGAAGGCCCAGCAAGCATAGCATGACCACAATAGAAACGGGTTTTGTCGACGCAAGAATAGACAAAATGACAGATAAACAATCACAATCTGTCATTTTGTCTATTCATCCGTCGACAAAATCCGTAGTAAAGCCGTGTCTATGGTAGTCATGCTACGCGTGCTGGCTGTAGAATGAGGTTATTTTCATACCCTAACACTCGTACCGGAACCAAATACCACACAAAACATGGTAGGCCTAAAAGAAATGTGCAATTTGCTTTAGAAATCTATCACTGTCATTACTTCCAATAATAGTGGTCCAGACAGACACTATCAGTAATAATGACATTACATTCAAGTAATGTCATTATTACTGACAGTGTGATTGATGGTTGGATTAATGATGTGACCTAAATATTTTAATAGTTTAACGTCAATATTGGAAGGAATGACAGTAATATTAATGTCATTATTATTACTGATAGTGTCTGAACGCCTGCCGTAAAACTATTATTTAATTAAAATATTTAGATCACATCATCATTCCAATCACCTGCTCACTGACAGTAGTAATGACATTACTTAAATGTAATGTCATTATTACTGATAGTGTCTGGACCATTTAGTTACGGACAAGTGAAACTTAATTACTAAGGTGTGTATTCTAAAAGTACTTCGAGAAACTTTATGGACTATTAAATTTCTCGCGTAATAAAACAGCGCAAATAGGCGTGTTTTAATGTAGAGAATTTTGCGATCACGACTATCAAATAAACGATTTTTAGGTCGTAGGTCGAAGAACCACTCAGTGTTCAAGTGTTTAAGATAGGTTGTTCACCCCTGACGAGCTCCGACAAATCGCAATAATCGAGCGCTGCTTTTAGGCCTGCCGCAGACAGACAGACAGCCGACCTCAAGGGTTGAGCTACGGTCAACGAGGCCACGGTTGATCGACTACATTGACTGTGACAAATGTGACATATTTTAATACACATTTATTACTATCTTTTGCCCGCGGCTTCACCCGCGCGGATGTCGGAAATTAGCCCACGGGGACGTACTATCGTGACTACAGGTATCCTTTGTCCTAACCCAGGTCATGGTCTATCCGTGTACCATTCGTTCAGCCGCTAAGGCGTGAAAAGGAAACAAACAGACAGACAACATTTGGTATGGAAAATATGGATTATGTTCCTATGAGGTGACACATTTTGAGACGATAGTCGACATCGATGGACAGTTTTTTGGTTAATATTTATTAACAATAAAGAATATATTTATTATTTATATTTATTTATAATAGGTACACCCACATTTTATGTTGCCAGTTATATGTTATACTAGTGACCCGCTCCCAGCTTCGCACGGTTTTTACGACTTGACAAAATATCGAGATTTTGTATATGTAACTTTAAATTCTTAGTTATATGTAACTTCAATAATATCGTATTATACACACAAACCTTCCGGAATAAATTCTCTAAACGATGGTGAAAACCTCATCAAAATCTGTTGCGACGTTTGGAAGAACAACACGGACATACAGAAAAACACGAAAAGCGTCTTGAATTGATAATATGTGTAGATTATACTATAGTAAATATATATGTATGTGTATTATAAGTTTATAACCTATTTATATACTTGTGTTCCTATTTTATATGAAAGTCATTATGTAACTTTTTTATCATTGTTGCTCTCAATCAGAGCACCTGCCATCTTATCTCTTCACCACCCTTGGTTGACAGGTAGAGAATGCCTAAGGCATTAAGTCCGCCTTTGTACCTTTTGTGTGCGAGAAGTTTAAATAAATAAATAATATGTATTTCAGTTCCATTTCTGCAAGCCTATATTATCAACAACACACAAACCCAGACTCCGGGCTGCTACTGACAATTTTTTGAAGGACAAATCAAATCAATTTGCCCGAAAAGAACCCAGCACGCTTAACATGACCACTACTCTTTTTAAATGTTTTGTATACATTAATTATATAATTATATATGTGAAGACGATGCATCTAGAATAAGATTACTATACCACGATAGGTAAAAATAATGAAAAATGAAGCAATGACATATAAATTAATTATGTGATAGATCATACATGGTGCTCACATATTTACAAACATTGTCAAATTAAACGATATACCTAACATTTTAACAAGTAATACTAATAAGTCAGTGTGTGAGTTCAAGTAATCACAGAATGTAAAATCAGTGTTATAAATAATTATAAATTATATAATCAAATTAGCAACCAGTTTAATTTTGTCTAGACTCTAAATTGTCCTATGGAGCAGGACCAGCATGTTTCCAAGTATTCTTATCTTGGATATAATCCTCTAATTTGTAATATGCTTGTTTACAGAGTGTGCTTTTAATATGAGTTTGAAATTTTCTTCTTTCTCATACAACAATAATTGCTGTGCTTATCCATTCAGTCATTAACAGTTAACGGCCGCCTTCACCCATATTCCTAGCGTCAAATCTAAGCAAAGACGCGATAGGCGAAAACCGTTACAAGAAAGCCTTGTTTACCAACTTAGTACCTACATGCGAGATAAATATTAACACAAATGTCAATGTTACCCAAGGCGATTGACCTCTGGTCGGCGACCTTACATAAACTTGTTAGTACGACATATCGATCGTTATGTAACGTCTTTTTATTAAAATTTATTTGTAGATTATGATATCATGGCCTCCAGTCAAATGATTCAGTGTGATACAGTTTGATGTCAAAGTCACAAACGATTACGAGCTGGGCTGGGTTGTTATCGTAAGCGATAACATGTGAAGTGTCCATAACTGGGGCAAGAGCAAACATTGCGATATTGCTTTGTTTGTAAGAATTAATTATTAATTTCTTAGATTGGAGATGATGCAGCGCTCGAATTTTAAAAATCGAATTCGAAAAAAGCAGAACTTAAATAACATGACAATTTCGATATGATCAAAGTGCTATAACAAAATACAATCCTGACATGTCAATCACCGGATCCCGGATATAGATAATGTGAGGTTATAAATAAATATTTTTTTTACCAACTACGACAATAATTTTAATACTCTGTCTGTATTGTATCATATTGTTTTTTAGATACGTAGTAATAGTATCTAGAAGTGGTTCCCGGATATTTTTAGAGCACAGTCTGTCAAACTCTTGGATGGCACCCAGCAGATGAAAAGATTTATTCTGGTTAGCCCTTCCTATTTACGATATTAATACTCGTACATAGTGAAATAGTGGACGGATGTCAATTCATGTGGTTTTAGTACACTTCGTACTTCGACTCTTTGTTATAAGTAGTTAGGTAGCTACTTATTGTTGTAGATCACCTTTATTCGTGCTATTTTGCAACTCGGAACTATTTCTTTGAATTGTACCTATTTCAAGTTTCCCGGCTGTCATTCGTAGATCTTTGACAGTCCTTAGGGGTCGTCAGAAGCCCGAAAGTCTCACAACCAGTCTTACCAAGGGGAATCGTATTACCAGTTACTGGGTTGTGGTGGTCAGATAGGCGTCGCGAGTCGCTCCATGTAAAATATATTTAGCTGCATCCGGTTGGACTGGCCGACCCCAACATAGTTGGGAAAAGGCTAGGCTAAATTGTTTAAGAGCAGCCAAAATTCCCGTAAAACAGGTTGACAGATTGAATTAAGTCATTAAGAAGCTAGAAGATGTTTCAATAAATTTTCTGCAGTTCGAAGGAAAAACCAACCCATTACATAAAAAAACCGGCCAAGTGCGTGTCGGACCACGCACAATGAAGGGTTCCGTAGTTGGGATGAATTTATCCCAAGAACAAACTTAACATTGTAGTTGAAAAACATGTTCCCCCATACGGAATGTATGGGAGATCATGTTTTTCAAACCGCAAATTTAAGTTGGTCGATTATTACTCGTTAACCTGTAGAGCCTACTTAGCTCTCATAGTTTTCCTTTTAATTTCGTTATATATACTATTGCTGTGAATTTTTTCACAAGTCAAAGTACAACCATTTAGCTAGAAGGGAGGGGGGACACGACTCTAACAAAAAAAATCAGTTAAAAGCTTAATATTTCGCAAACGGATCCCTCAATCCAAAAATGGTTGTAACGAACTCAATTCCATCTATTTTTTAAATACCTTTCTAACGATCCCCACTTTACGTGTAGGGGAGGTACCCTATTTTTTTAATTTTTCTTGATTTTATTTTATCACTTTGTCGGCATAATTAATATGTATATATTTGCCAAATTACAGCTTTCTAGTACAAAGAGTCTTTGAGCTAAGCCGGTCACAGACAGACGGACATGGCGAAACTATAAGGGTTCCTTGTTTACTACGGAACCCTAAAAAAAGGCCTTAACAGGGTACCAGAATGGATAATGCATTCGCTTGAACAACGTCTGTATTGATTATATGCACTCTAACAGCGAATTTCACCGAAACAGAACGCGGTCAGTACACCTTAGGCTAATCGTATGTTGAGACGTAGGTGACGCAGGTCCACGCAGCGCAGTGCAGAGCAGTTTTTGTAATGGTCTTCATTTGTTTTTTAGCGGAGACGCTGGTAACGCAGCACAGCCGTCTCTTGTTTGTATTAGCGAGGACGCGAATGTGACTGTGTAGCTGCGCCGCAGTATACGCTCACGGCCTTTGCCTCGCCTGCCCTGCCCAGCAAAATCTGTACTGTGCTGTGCTGCGCCACCTGCGTCTCAGCATACGCTTAGTCGCGTTCAAGAGCTGTCAGTATCAATATTCCACAGCAATGATGACACTGACAGCTCTTGAACGCGATTTCATTGGTGAAATTCGCTCTAAGGCCTGTAGTTTTAAGTAATGCTTGAGTTTTGAGCGAGGTTCTGTACCTCGCTCAAAACGCAAGCATTACTTAAAACTCGTTTAAAAGTTTTTGATTGGTTGAAACTAGTTTTAAGTAATGCTTGAGTCTTGAATGAGGTTCTGTAATACGGGCCATAGACTGCATGCACATAGCATAGTTTTAACCTTCGTAAAACTTGCCTCCTATAATTATATTTGTCATTACATTATTACGTGGCTTCGAACGTGGGAACTTGACATCCTATTGTAATGTTACATTGACGTTTTATAGATTTTTAGAGGTCTTACCAAAGAATAGAGGTTTTCATGGCCGATGTTGGAATACATTATAAAGTACTTTATTATTTTGCAAACGTAGGTATTTAACTAACAAAATAATTTTTGGTTTGAATTCCGGTACCTCTACATATAGGTAATATGCTTACGCATTTTTTTTTAATATTATAGGTACGTAGCAACTGCTTGCTTATTGTAGCAAGCTGTATCAACAGTCTGTTAATCCGTTACATTGCACTGGGTAGAATAAAAAGGACAACGTGTGTAGCTATGAAATATTGATACACTTATTACCAGAGTTTAACATTATGGCAAAATTCTTCCAACTGAAGTTGGAATTACCTACCTTCTTTGCACTAAAATGAGACAATATGGGTATCAGACAACCGGCATCGGCAACAGGGAGGATTCATGCTGGACCAATAAAATTCTGGCGTATTTCAGATTCAAGCAATCCGTGGATCATTCATGTATCAAGTAATAAAATTCAATATTCATTGCATTTTACTGATTAGGTACGTAGATATAGCTAGGTATCGTAAAACCCGTAATTGAGTTATGATGGTCAGATACAGGCGTTACGTTGACAACGCGTTGGTCCTGGCGCAGGGGAGGTCGCACCAGGCGGCGGCCGAACTAGCGACACGCGGGGTTGCGACAATCGTCGACAGGATCCGGCAATTGGGACTCGAGGTGGCCCTGCACAAGTCCGAGGCCGTGTGTTTTCATGGTCCTCGCCACCATCGGGTTCCCAGATGACGGTAGGAGGGGTTCACATCGGCGTTGAGTCGACAATGAATTATTTGGGACTCGTCTTCGACTGTCGGTGGAACTTCGTGGAGTATTTCCGACGTTAGCGGACCGGGGCTGCCTTGAAGCAGCTCCTGCCCAATCTAGGGGGTCCAAACACCTCCTGCCGGAGCCTCTACGCGGGGTATCGGTTTGGGCGCGTTCCTTGAGGAAGCGACCAGCCCGCCGGTTGAACACTGAACACGTCCCAGAGGGTCATGGCCATCCGGCTGGTCCGGGGATACCGCACGTCTCCGGTGAGGCGGCGAGCCTCCTGGCCGGATTGCCGCCATGGGATCTGGAGACAAAAGTCCTCGCGCACATTTGGGAGTGGCGCGAGGAGGAGGAAACGCCCGGGCCCGGGAATGCATACGGTGGAGGTCTGCCCGGCATGGGCGGGGCACTGTCCTCGTGGAGGCCCTGGTTCAGACCATGGTACGGAGCGAGAGGGCATGGGAGGCCATCACCTCTTTCTGCGAAGCAGTAATGCTCGCGAAGGGGGAGGCGGAACGTTTGAGGGAGAGGCAAATTTCGCGCCCTCACGCCCCTAGCCGCAGCAAGAAATGCCTGGGCCAACGCCGGATTCACAGGCCGATTCCCGGCTACCGTAAGCGCGGGCTTGCGGACGGTGAGCAATGGAAAGCTCGCCGTCCGATAAGGACCCAGGCCCGGGTCGACGGTGCGTTGTGTACCACACGCGCCTCAAAGAGATGTCAGCACAACAGAAGGGGTCTGCTAGGACCGATGCCTATTGAGAGAAGTTATTTGATAAATTCCAACCAAATAAAAAAAAAATTGTTTAGATACAAGCAGTAGCTCCATGCAAACAAAAATACTCGTATTCAGCTGCATTCGATTAAGCCCATCACACGTAGCTATATTAAATATTATAGCAAGACAATAACGACATATTTTCCTGACCTCAGACGGAGCTATAATAATATATTTCTAGTACCTACGTCACCAAAAACTACGCGAAAAAAAGCAAAGTATAATAAGAGTGTTTATTCTGAAAGTGGGCAACGTCGCAAATAGATGTCAAATATTTCGCTGTTTTGATTAATTTGGCAACATTACTGTGTGGAAATAAGAAATGTGGATAACTAGGACACTAGAATATGGATTATGAAATGCAATAACTAATATCGTCACACCGAATATTTCGTTTCAGATATAGAAAAAGTATTTGGAAACTTTCCAAATGCCTTTTGAACACCTAAAATGGGTAAAGATGAAATTTAATGTTATAATTGCAATTCATTATTAATATTTTAGTTCGCTAGTTAGCGATATTTCTTATTTCCTTACAATAATTTTGCCAAATTAATCAAAACTGGTAAATTTTTGAGAGCCATTTGCGACGTTGCCAACTTTTAGGATAAACCCTCTTATACAACGTGCCGCTAAAATGGCGACATTAATTTAACACACGGGTAGGGCTAGTGGCCAGTAATCATAAAAATATAATTTAAAAAAAAAAAACTTTATCTAAAAATTTAAATTTTCAAACGCCGACATAGGGGTCTCCCTTTTCTTCAATTCGCCTTCTATTTGCATGTTATTCGTTTTATTTTCATTGATGCGAGGTTATTATCCGAGACCCCGGTGAATGACCTCTGCGCAAGAGTTGTTAACACCTTCGGCGCCAGTGTATCATTTTTGCACACACTTGTTAATACAATGTGTATCAAAAATGATACACCTGGCCCATCGCGTTCAAGGCGTTGTGTATCACTAATGCACACGTTTTTCATACATTTCATTAAGGAAAAATCGAACGCTGGCCTGGACGAATCTTTTGGTGTATTTGGGTTTGGGGTACGACTTATGCTTTAGAAAATATAAGCCTAGTCTAAATGCAACTAAAAATAAAACAAGTGAGAAGTGTGATTTTGGAAATCATGCTTGGCGCCGAAGGTGTTAAGTACAGGTTGCTCCAAGATGCTATTTTTGAAACTTGTAAATAAATCAATAAATAGTAACGTTAAATTAAATTAAAATATCTTCATAAAAAGAAAAGGCTAATCCGTATAAGTGTGTTAAATTAATGTCGCCATTTAAATTAATGTCGTCATTTAAATTAATGTCGCCATTAAAGCGCCACGCTGTATATATGTATTATAGTTACCTACGTCTGTGATGGGCTTTAAACTGGAAGTTGACCCGAAAGACCTTGATGATGACCTTTATGTATTCATTATGGTAGGTCTAGACTAGGTATAGGCGTCAGTATACTATTATATGGGTGGTATAGATACCTAGGTAACTGACATTTGGCTGCTTTTACCCATGCACCTGATAGACTATCTTATTACTATTACAACACTACAGGAGAAGGCCTAGCTATTCTTGGCCGCAGACTACACTCGATGCTCTAATAACTGCCGCAGGTAATATGTCAGAGTGTTGTGACGCCGGGCCGAGTGACGCAACATGAGTGTCACCGACGCAGCGCGAGAGTGCCCGAAATAGATCGCCAGATAGACGCACGCGAGACACCTGCGGATTGTCACTAGAGTGGTGTCAACAACTATGTGTCACGCGCATGCAAACATCGTCATAGATTACCTGGGCCGAGAAACGGAAAGTCTGTTATCCCAGGGAAAATGGTCATCGGAGTCCAATAAAAATGTGCGATCAATATTTTAAGTCATAAAAATCGAATACTAAAGTGGCTATTAATACGAAAAAACAATTTGAAAAAATATTCCAGTCAATCCCAATACCCCGCCCATTATTACAACACACTGTTCATAATAACTCGATATAATTCGTAAGACAACGACCATTATTCTCAAAAAAAGACATGATTTATTCAGGAAGTCATGAAAAAGAATTGTAGTAGCGATTTCAGTCTCATTATTATGTAACGCTTTTACGTCACAATTCACGTGATAACTCCGAACAGCCGTTTAGTTGTTTTTCTTCATCAAAATGGAAATAAATGGACTACGATTTTTTCTTCTTCCACGAGTTTTTTAGCTTCAACGGATAGCCAAGAATATCTATACTAGCCACCACTTTCTTTCCAGTTACCGCTAAACGTTCTACGAGGTTTATAATTATTTTTATTGCATACAGATTCTTATAAACATCTGTTTTTGCCCGATTGCTGATCAGATCAATAAAATCGTTGTGGTTACCCATGGAATCTAACTGAAATACTTTACCCTAACCTTCTGTAATATAGTTGTAAAAACAAACCTGTTAATTAATTAATATTTCCTTTATTTCATTTTAAATACTTATAAATTATATTTTTAAATATTAGAATATAAAAAATTAAAACATTTAAAAATATTAAAAGATAGTAGCCCACGGGTATCGGGAACAGGGTCCAAGTTAATTAATATTATTATTATAAAATTACTCGTATAATCGATCACAAATGTATTATATATTATGTATGTTCAACGAAATTATCATAATTATGAGCCCGTATCCATCGGTAAAATATATAGGAATCCAGCTAAAGATAACAGTTACTTTGTGTATGTAGAAGTAACTGTATGTAATTCCGCTCGAAGATGACGCGTTTGTGACGGTTGGACACAGTACTACCTACATCCTAAAAGTTAGTGCGTCGTAAAATATGATGCCAGCGAAGCATGGCTAACAGCTTAAATCTATGGCTAATAGAATATCAAAAGTTTATGGTTGGCCACTTATTATTCAAATGTGTTCTTAAAAGTTTAGCACAACTGCTGTATCACTAGTAAAAAACTTCCTGCTATTTGAATTATTATTGCTTATATTGATGTAGGACAGGTCATTTACAACCAAATTACCCCTAATAATTTAGTCTTTTGATTTCTATGTAAATATCAACAATTTTTGAGTAATTTATTACTTACTTTCATTCATTTATTTTTAAATATAAATTGTCAAATTACTCGACAATGGTTGACATTAGCATGGGGATCATCAGGGGTCATTTGGTTGCAAATGACCTCTCCTACATCCCCTTACCGGATTGCCGACATATAACCAATAATCCTGTATAAGAATAATTGCAGCCTATTACTGTCCCACTGCATGGCAAATGCATCTTCTGGTAAAAAGAAGACTTGCCCGGATCTGAACCAACAACCGCATGACCTTCGGCCGTCTCGACATTAAGTAGGTACTATGATATATATAAATGTTTATCTACATCACTATAATAGGAATTTTCCTGTAGTTATACTAGTTGTTTCTAAATATTATAACATTACGCCGTAGAACCGATGATCGTTGGGGTAGAAGTGTTCTTGAGTGGAGACCACGATTCAGAAAATGTTAGGAAGGACGCCCTCAGGCTAGGTGAAGCGACGATCTACGCAGGTTGGTAGGTAGCAACTGGATGAGAGTTGCCGAGAATCGAGCTGAATGGCGTGCAATTGGAGAGGCCTATGTCTAGCAGTGGACTGCGGTAGACTGATGATGATAACATTCTTTATCGTTCATGAATTCGTGTTTATTTGCCAGAAAAAATCCCACGAAATTCAGTACAACTTCACGTATAAATGACGCCTGCACCAGCACATAACCGCGCATGCGCTAGAGCGGTGCTGCTAACGTTCCATTACAAAAATTGATGGAAACTCCTTGGTGATATTAACTTCTTGGATTTGCCTTATATCGTAATAGAAAAAGTGTTATAGGTATTATGATTCGATTTTTAAATTTCGGTATTGTGTTTATAAAGTACCTATGTCAATATAAACTCATTTTGAAGTTTATAATTCGAATGTTACGATCTAACAGTAGATAAACAAATGTTTCGATCGCAAAGCACTCTCTAATGCTTCGCGTTATCAGTCATGCAATAAACAATTAGATACCTACTTCTGTTAGGTAAAAATTGTAACAATGGCCGTCGTCGGTAGCAATACTACCGTCACACAACTACTCACGACTCAAAGGACGTGAAACACACGATTTCATCACACGGTGTCTTGGATGTTACGCCTAATTAGTTACTAGGTCTAATTTCCCAGAGTATTGTCAAGTGTTTCATGTAAAGGCTTGTGCAGACCAGCGCGACGTGTCACGCGACGCGACACGAACAATACAATTTCTAAGAAAACTTCACAGTATAACAATAACCGGTGTCGCGTCGCGCGACAAGTCGCGCTGGTCTGCACAAGCTTTAATGTGGGTAAAACGATTTTATTTACTACCAACGCTGTTGTAACTTTGGTAGTAAAGTCAGTACACTAATTGTATAACACACCTTTAATCACAGTTGAATGATTTTGAAGGATATTGCTAATCCATTGCTTCATTCAAAAAAACGATCTGCTCAACAACGTAAATAACGCAATGAATGTTGTTGAACTGTCAATATTAAAGCCAGTGCTACTGTTAGTAGGTTACGCAAGTCCCTGGAAGCCTACCACCACCTCTAAAGCAGTTTTATTTTAATATTACTTTAGTGCGGGAAAGAGATGAAGCTATACAGCACACGTAGCATGATCACCGTAGAAACGAGTTTTGTCGACGGAAGAATAGACAAAATAACAGATAAACAAACACAATCTGTCATTTTGTATATTCTTCCGTCGACAAAACCCGTTTCTACGGTGGTCATGCTATGCGTGGAGGACGTATAGCTCCATCTCTTTCCCCCACTGAAGTAAGATTTAAATAATACTGGTTTAGAGGTGGTGGTAGGCCTCCTGATCCTTACCACGCAGGACAGATTTGGCAGAGGTGTACGTATAGTACACATATTCTAGTCTCGTGTAGGTAATACGAAGCAATTCCTATTGGGGAAACCCAATAACACTTTGCCTGACTTGCAGATCGAACCCAGGACCTCACGCACGCTCAGCAATTGCGGATCCGGATATAGACGAACGAGGCAGTCAATCACGAGAAACTGAATTGAGCTTTTAATTTTTATTACCCACTCCATTTGAAATAAGATTACACAATTAACATCATTTTTTTTAGAGTCCGTTCAACCGATTTTGACTTATATTGCGTTGTTGGCATGACAAATGTGCAGCTGCAGTAAACAGTAGTTATTGAAACAACTTTTTTGCTTTTAATGCCATCCTTGTGCCTACGGTATAGAAGTCAAAATCGGTTGAAAAAGGTTTGTTTAAATGTCTAATCTTATTTCAAATGGAGTTTATAGCTATGTATAATACTATTGTATATAATCAAATTCTTCTAACTTAAGGCGAAAGCGTCAGGGTAGCCCGTGAAATACATTTTTTTTTTTATTGCAGGTGAGTATCAGGTTGTGTGTGGATCTATGATTCGCGTACGTATCAAATATTTAGTTATAGAATTATAATCATAAAAATCATCAATACAACTCTCTACGTTCATAAAAAAAAAAAAAAAATCGTTAAATCGTTCTTTCAAAAAGTTGGCAACATCGCAAATAACTGCCCATATTTACCTGTTTTGATTAATTTGGCAATATTACTGTATGGAAATATGAAATATCGCTAAATTATAACACTGAATTTGATGTTGTAACCTTTTTAGGTGTAAAAGAGGCATTTGGAAAGTTTACAAATACGTTTTTACAGCTAAAACGAAATAATCGATGTTACGATATTAATTATTGCATTTCATAATCAATATTTTAGTTCACTAGTTATCCATATTTCTTATTTCCATACAGTGATATTGCCAAATTAACCAAAACATCGAAATATTTGACAGCTATTTGCGACGTTGCCAACTTTCTGAATAAACGCTCTTAATCAATATTGGCATAACGATTTAACCTTGATGATGACCATATCCCCAATCAATGACACAATCCAAGAAAGGAGCGAGTTCAACACTCGTTTACTAATAAGATAAACACAGTAATAATATCCGTCGTCTATTGTGTTACCTTGTTTATTGATTGATAAATCAAACAACAATTGATTGCGTTAAACTGATAGCGGAACATATTCGAACCTTCCAACACGGCCTCACTTTATTCGGAGAAAGATCGAGTTTTGTTCACCATGCTGGCTCATGGCTTGCTGTCAATTTCAGACCATTAGCTTAAGATTTCTACATAAATCTTCCTCTGTCAACTATGTCAAACAACAATATTTTAAAAAGCGTGCTATTGAAGACCAGAGCTTACAATATTTTTTCATTTCCTAAACAAACAAAAGTAGGCGACTTTTGCACGATTTGAAAATGTTAGTGAATGAAGCGAATTAACGAATTCCAAAGGATATTGTAATATCTTGACCCGTAAGATCAATATAATACAATATCCTTCAGAATTCGCTAATGCGCTATTACAAACTAGACTTTCCGGATTTTTTACGAAGACAAAAAACTAGGAAGCATAACCATACTTAGTACCACTTTTCGACCTTATTGCCGGCAATAAGGTCGAAAAGTGGTCAACCACCAGTGTCTGCGATGGTACATATTAAAAAATTGCAGAAAAAAAATTGTTTCTCCATAAAGCTCAGCAACTAATTCATTGTTCAGTTTACATCGCTAATATCAGCATAGTTAGAGCGATGTGAACAGTAAACTATCCTATCAGGGTGTTTGCTGGTTTGTTCTTCTGTCGCGTAGCAACGGAAAGATGGATCTACGAGATTTTTTGCATAGATATAGTTTATGAGCCGGTTATTGACATAGGATTTACGATTTCTGTGGGATGAGAAGCAAAGGAACCACGGGAGCCGCGGGTAAAAGCTTACATACCTGAGATAGTTGGGATGTATCTTAACCGTCTGCATGCCGATTGCAGCAGTGATGGGTCGTGGCCAGAGGCCTCCGAACCTGCCGCAGACAGTTCTGCAGACGTCGAGGCTGCCAAACACCTGGCCGCTAGAGTTGCTGACGCTGGAATGCTGCGGGTGCGTCGTACGCTCGCAACCCTCGTCGGGCACGCATCTGTACCGCCATGCTGGTCTGCGGAAGGTATTTTTTTAATGTCATTGGCCGGCAAACAAGATGACGGCCCACGCAACTGATGGCAAGTGTCCCATAGACATCTGCAATCCCTAAAGGAAACATCGCAAATGCGTTTAACAATCTTAACAGCTGCTGAATAAAAATGATGTCACTATCACAGTGTTCATTATCCTCAGTCAAATAAATCTGTATTGTAGTCCATTGTAAAAATTATTCGCATCTGAGTAACAAAATTCTTACACTTTCATGTTTACACCAACTTTACGGAACGTTTACCGTTTATAAATCGTCCAACAATTATAAAAGATACACGGTTGAAATTGTATCTTTTTAACCGAAAAGGAGGAGAGGAGATTCTATGTTCGCCTGGTTCATAGGTAATTGTCGTCAATAGTGGACCTTTTTTAAAAAACCTTTTTCATTTAATAGAGGAAGCTTGCGCGGTGGTCCCATATAACTTTTATTAACTTTGCTTGTGTAATTTTTGAGTTAGCTTCAATAATAAGTAATTTGCTCACTTAGATTATGTGAATGATGTTATAATAACTTATTTCCTGTCACTGTTATTTACATAGCAGGTTGTAGTATTCGAATTTGTGTGTGGTACCACAACTAAAAAGTGAACATTAACTTTTAACAAAAAAAAAAGAACGGGCTATCAAGAAAAAAACACTACAAAGTGAAAAATACATAACTTTAATTTCGGAAGTCGGTGGCGGGTTGCAAAAAGATTTTATTTTTCACTTTTTAGCTGTGGTATCTTCCCCACACAAATTCGAATACTACAGCATGTTAAGTAAATAACAGTGAGTGTTTTTTATAAAAGTTTTTATAATTTTTGAACGATTTATTTCGAGTACATAATTAAAACACATGTGAAATTAATAAGCAACATAATTAATTTTGTATTATTCGCAAGAATGAAAAAAAAGTCAGTAAATGTAATTACATTTACCAATCGAAACTTATTTCAAAACTGAAAATACACAAAATGAAACAGTGTTTAATAAAAACACTGGCTTTCTAATTAATTAAGAAGGCCAATTTCCTTATGTAATTTAAAACGTTCAAAATCTAGTCGCAGTCTCGTCTCGGCGAATTTATGTCAAAAGCATGTTAAAATTTAAGGTAAATTAGAGATATTTTTGACAGATTGAGATTGACTAAAATGCAAACGTTCTTAAACATACGGGAATTACCCCTCAGCACGTTTATTATTTAACCACAATAGATATGGGTTTTGTCGACGGAAGAATAGACAAAATTACAGATAAACAATCACAATCTGTCATTTTGTCTATTCTTCCGTCGACAAAACCCGTTTCTATGGATATCATGCTACTCGTGCAGGTGTCAATATAACATTGTAACATTCGAGTACATGCAATAGTTAGGAACTTACTCATATGTATGAGCCAATACTTCTTCCACTGCGCTTTTTGAACACCCCACTAGTTGAGCTGTCGCGATGGCCAGGAAGACCCACGAACACAGGCCCGCCATAGTTGCCTGTCACACAAACAATGAAACAATTACCAAACGAAGGTAACGCTTTCTTTTGTTACCTTTCAAGAAGACAATTCAAGGAAGAATAAACCTGTAGCTATTCATTATTTTCCTAGAATGAAAGTACCACCGCGGATATTCGCGGTGAACCACTTTTCAACCTTATTAATAAGGGTATAAGGCTGAAAACTGGTTCACCGCAAATGCGCTAGGTGACAGATGCGAAAAAAAAAATTGCTGCCAATGTAGCTCGATTTTTTTCTTGATTTGTGTAATTTTTGTGAAGTTAAAGATTGTGCAGACCAGCGCGACACGAACAATACAATTTCTAAGAAAACTTCAGAGTATAACAATAACCGGTGTCGCGTCGCGCGACAAGTCGCGATGGTCTGCACAAGCCTTTATGCGTGTATCCTATCCTATCCTATTATTTATGACTAATATGGTGTAAGTATTTAACTCTGGGTTATTTAGCCAAAAGTGGGTGCACTAAAGGTACACTTCTGCCCAACCTTTCGGGAAACACAGGCGTGATGTTATGATATGAATGACTGTGTTGTTGAGCCTTAAGTATGTCTTAATTATAGAAACAATTAAAAAGTTATTGTGTCTCGCATAGATCTGCGTTCGGCATATGAAACGTCAAAAATATTTAGCCGACATAAAAGTTGTGTTTTATGTAAGCATCTAGGCTATTTGTTGGAATAAAACATACTACGATTTTTCCTGTAGGTAGAGGATAACAGACAAAAATAACAAAACGGATAGCATTAGCAAAGGTTTACTTACTAATTAAATACGAATTATTTTTTATTTTATTTAAAAAAAAAAATTATAAAAAGAACAAAAGAACATGCGTTTTTTTGCGGTAAACATGACGCAAACAATAGCGTTATCATTAAGTGTTTCGTAGTTGGAATGAATTTATCCCAAGAACAAACTTCACATTGTTGAAAAACATGTTATCTCATACGTTCCAACTGAAAATGTAAATGTGTACATTATTGAGAGATTTACCATGTTATTTTAAGAACATAGACTTCTTATAGTAAGTTTTCCTGTAATATCTAAGTATAGAATTTATTTTTTGTATTTTTAATTTTATTTGTTATATGGCACTAGTTTCGGAGATAATTGGGGTAAATTTTTATGTTAAATAACTTTTTTTAATAATAAAAAAAAAAATATTGACCCTCACCCTCGCCCTTTCATTTGATATGTCAGAATAGTAATTTTTATTAAAAATTTTCTTATCTACTTCCCCAAAGTGAACCTCATAATCAAACATTACGTTAGCGTCCGTATTTGGGTCACAGTAATTCATATGTGTACCAAACTCCAACTTAATCGGTCCATTGGATTCAGAGCAAATTGGCAGTGACAGACAGACACACTAGTGATCCTGTAAAGGCTCTGTTTTTCATTCAGACGTGCGGAACCCTAAAAATACCATAATTAAAAATATGAAAACATACGTTTACAATACATTCAAAGGAAAAAAAAACATCGATTTTAGTTCATGTCAGTACTCGGCTAGATGTTATCTTATCTCCATAATTATGACGGAAGTTCGAATCCAACTGTTATTTAGCGTTTCAATATGGCGACTATTCATATGTACAAATGTATATATTGAACTACATCATTCCATTAATATTGACGCGGTCGTCTCATTGTGCATATTAGCGGCACATATCGCGTGCTGGCTAACGGAACACACTCAGACACAACTATGGATTCTGTCGGAACTATATGCCTCAGTGGGGCACTTCCGAACACGCGATCCAATGTTTGTTTGTTCAGTTCAATTACCTTTATTAGTTTGTTGCAAAACATCATTAAAAAAACTACTAGGTACTGTCTTGCAGATAGCATTGGAAATAATGAATAGGTACTTATGCTCTTCTTTTTAGCTCAACGATCACTATAATTGTCTTACCCTTACTCCTCAGTATTTTGGGTCAGTGCAGGATGTAGGTTTTGCCTTCTTCGTATTCACCTCCTGTCTACCTATATTATCTTTCTCACAACCCATCAACATTGTTTATTTGATCTTCACTTACTCTTATTTCACATTAATTCCCAAAATTATCCTAACGACACGGGACTCTTTAGTTCCACATCATATCCGTCCATACCAATACCATCGATTTCCACACAACTTCCCCATTTGGCACAACGATACTGCACGATAATATTTACCATTTCTGACTAAGATGCTGGTAGACAGATTCTTCCAAATATTCATTTATCATCTGCAATGGCCTATTCGCATAAATTATTTTTTACGTACACCACGTGACGTTAAGCCTTCTAACGAGGCCCATTGTGAGTGACCACGTTTCAGTGCCACAGGTCTTCACTGGCAACACGCACTGGTCAAAGACTCTCTTCTTGAGACACTACGGTATATGACGCTTAAAGTCACCCAAAGGGCAATAGAGAGGGCTATGCTTGGAGTTTCCCTACTTGATCGAATCAGAAATGAAGAGATCCGCAACAGAACCAAGGTAACCGACATAGCCCGAAAAATTGCCAAGCTTAAGTGGCTATGGGTAGGGCACATTGCTCGCAGAACAGATGGCCGATGGGGCCGAAAGGTTCTGGAGTGGCGACCGCGTACCGGAGAAGTAGCGTTGGGGCTATGTCCTGTAGTGGACGTCTTTCGGCTGATGAATGATACGCCGCGTATTTTGCTCGTCTTCTTTTCTCATTCGCATCATCAGCCAGCATTTTCGAAACTATGTTGGGGTCGTCTTCCAGTCTAACTGGATACAGCTGAATACCAGTTATATTTACATGGAGCGGCTGCATAACTGACCTACATTGGCTAATATGATCCCCTTAGTAACACTGGTTGTCAGACTTGGGTTTCTTCTGGTTTTGGTTTTCTTTCTTTTGAGTACCTTCTATTACACATGGCTCTACACTTTCTATTACCGCACTATCACCTAGCTAGGCGACCTATTACTCCGCTGGGCTTTCCATAAGCTATATATCTATTTCATTAATGGTCTTCACCTCGTCTTGCTAGTTTGCACGTGTCGTGACATCGTCATACCTATTTGATTCCAAGTATTCTACCTCTACTATCATGAATCTTTACTTCACTTTGGACTGTTCTTAATTACTCTTTACCGTTATTAATTAAGCCATTACTGTTAGGTATACAAATTAAAACAGGTCTAGACTAAGGAATTTCCAAGCAGTTTGTAACTCATACGTATTAATATTTTAAGTAATTTTTTGCGCTGATGTTATAATAGTTTTTTTTTTTGTTCTTTGAAGGTCAAAATAAACTACTCAAACTTCTGTTTGTTACGTTCACTTTAATACTAACTCATGGACATGGAACTGTAACATCACTTAGTTTGCAACGTGTTTTGTAACATCACTTAGTTTGCAACGTGTTTTGTAACATCACTTAGTTTGCAACGTGTTTTCATTGTTTAGAGGCTAGAGCAACTGTAGGCAAATATATAAAATCTGTTAAAGAGGCAACACCTTAAGATCTCAATACCCGTTTTCTCAATGAACGCCTCAATATTATTGCACTGTTGGCTTTAAAACTCTCGAGCGCGTTGTAAGGTATTGGTATTGATATGCCAAAATACAGAAATTTTAAAATAACTTAGATATTTAATTAATTAGGTACCAATAAACTTACGGACAATTTCAAAAACTCTGTGTAATTAATTAAAATTACGTTATTTTTAATCTTAAATATACCGTGCGTGTTAGAGATTTTTAACTCAAACAATTATGAATGACATGCAGGTAACCACATTTATGCTCGGTTCCAAGCAAATAAACGAATCGTTTTGCTCACCAATGGTAGCTTTTCTTGTTGCCAAACTAGGCATATAAATAGATTTGTAAGCTAAGAGGGTCTACTATGTAAAAGTATGAGGTCTTTGCTTCATTATTGATAAAGATACAAGAGTCTTAATTTTAGCCAATAACAGCCCGTAAGTTATAGAAATCGGCCTTTTTCAGCAGACTATTAAATGACTATCTCGTATTTGGATTGGACGACGATCGCTTATATTATGACACGGCTCACGACTTACACGGCCTTCTAGGCACCTTAACATCAAGCAAATACGTAGGTGATTCGTATAGCAGTCCACTGCTGGACATTGCCTCTCTAATCTCACGTTATTTGCACTTATCCTCCGGTCCCTCGTCCAGTTATTGAACGTGTATTGGACGTTAATTTCACTACAACCACGTCAGCGCAACGCAGCATCAGCTCAACACTTACATGCGAGAAAAGCATCTGTTTTAATGGTATTGCTTTAAATGTCCAACTTTTAGGCAATACGGATGTTGACTGGGAAAAAAAAACTATTTAGTCCGTCAGTCAAATAATAAAAAATATATAAGACACGTATTTTTTGCTTTAACATATTAATTAAAAATGGTTTAGATATAACGCAGTTGGGGAGTTGGGGCTCGGTAGCTCACAAGTCAGTATAAAATCTACCGGGGAGTGCCCCGGTAGATTTTATACTGACTTGTGAGCTACCGAGCCCCGAGACTTGTACGACTTGTAAAATATGGCGGGACGTCACTACGTCCCGCCATATTTTAACTCAATGTATTGCCGTATTCTTTTGATTAAGTAAAAAAAGAAGAAATACGTGTCCAATATTTTTTAATGATCTACATGACAGACAAAAAAAATTGTCAACATCCCTATTGATGAATAGCCTCACTTCTTGTCCTGCTCCTTGTGCAATGCAACTATTGGGTTTTGAGAACCAATGAAAGAGACAGTTATAATTTCCACAGAATTATTTACTATCTTTATTTGGCAGGAGAGGTGTGTGTTGTCTCGCTTAGTTCAGACTCCAGACGGAACACTAATGTCTAAACTATATCAAAGTTATGCACAATGTAAATATGTATGAAGTCAAAGTGAAAGTCAAATCATTTATTTCAAATAGGCCCATGCAAGGGACTTTTGAAGTCAAAAATTACAAAAAATATAAATTGATTCTAGTCGCCCCTTCCAAAAGGTAGTTTTCAAATGTAGAAGAATGGGCAAGAAACTCCACCGTTACTCTTTTAAAATGTTTTACAATATTTTGTATATGTAGTACATTACGTTATTATGTATATGTAGTACATTACGTTATTATGTATATGTAGTACATTACGTTATAAAATTATATGTGAAGACGATGCATCTAAAAAAAAATTACAAATTACTATACTACAACAGGTAGAAAGAATTAAAAAAACAGACAACAGATAAACTAATTACTGATGTGATAGATACATGGTTCTCACATATTTACAAACATTGTAAAAGTAAACGATTTTCCTAAAATTTTACAGTTAATAAGTCAGTGTGTGAGGAAGTAATCACAGAATGTAAAATCAATGTCATATAATGTCTTATGAAAGAGAAATACTCTCAAACTACTTAAGTGGGACCGATATATTTTGTTGTATTCCAATTAATTGCGTAACACACTATCTAATCTACTACTAATCACAATCTGAATGATTTTGAAAGATTTTGTTTCATAAGTTCGTAAAAATTTGTCTGGTCAATTATGTAAATAACGTAATGAATGTTGTTGAACTGTCAAAATAAAACCCATTGCTACTACATACTTATAAGTGTGCAATTACCCAGCTGAGAGACCTGCGCCTGTGTCCTGTGCTCTTTACAAAACCTGTCTACCTGTGCGAAGCCACTGCTAACTGGTTGAGTTCTGATCTAAGCTAACTTAATTTATTCCTAGAATCATCGATACGACGAAAAAAATATTTTTTTACCCTCTATACTGCCTGCAAGGTAATAATGGGTTATTTTAATAACCCTAATGGGTTAGTCCTACCAAGTATTGGTTAATGTGTAAAAACAGTTACTTTTTACAACATTTAAGCTGGAGTCTCTGAGTCGAAAATAATGAACATCTGCTAAACAAGCTATATTGATTACTGCGCCAGATCAAATGATGTTTAAGAAACCTGTGATCTCGTAAACATCGTCTGTGTACTAATTATATACATCAGTCGCCATTTACGACTGTTTTAGACAAAAAGTGGTACCTGCACCTTAATAGCGTAACACACGATCAATCGCAATCTATTTCATTTTGACAGCGCCATCTAATTACGTAACATATTTTCGCAAACGATAACGACTAATCTGTTTCATTTTGAAAGTTCAACAACATTCATTGCGTTATTTACGTTGTTGAGCAGATTTTTTTTCAAACTTATGAAGCAGGGATTAGCAATCTGTTTCAAAACGATGATCGTGTATTACGCAATTGGTGTGCTGGACCTACCTACTATGTTTATTCTGTATCTAGGTAGATAGGTAATTAATCTATACTAATATTAAAGCTGAAGAGTTGGCTTTTTTTGTTTGTTTGAACGCGCTATTCTCTGGAATTAGCAATCAGATTTGAGAAGTTCTGATTGCATTTGATACCCTATTCTTGAGGAAGATTATAGGCTATTTAACATAACGCTACGACCCTTAGGACACGAGAAAAAAGCAAACGAAGTTAAAGCGCAGGCGGGCGAGAGATGGAGGCGGAGGTAGTTTTATAAAAATGTGCGGCTGTCATTTTAGTATATTGTGATTACGACATACACGCGAACAAAGTCGCGGGCAGAAGTTAGTATAGAATATAATAGAATACGCTATATTATGTACACCATACGAATTACAAATATGTGTAAAAACAAGGAGTAGGCGTGTCTGTAATAAACCACGTCTAGGAGCGTTGGAGATATGTCTGTGACTCTAGTTGGTTCTTTGACCATTTGCACGAGATCATAATTATAGAGTGAGGAATGTATTTAACTCTTTAGTAACATTATTTTGTGGTTCTAGCATATTAACATTGAAGTACGTTAGGAAAATATTATGTGTTTACAATAAGCAAAATTTTTTATGGATTCAGCCAAAGCATCTATTGCTTTATCTACCGAAATTACAGATTTGGATATGTATGCTTTAAAAAAAAATGGCATCTCGCAGTTGACCTCTGAGGAGGTCGTAGCTGCTTAACCGGACTTTCCTGTGGTTGCCTTAAGTTTCTACACTTAAAGCCTCCAGCCAGGGGGGATATGTATGCAGTACCAACCGCAAATTTATACCTCCAGCCACAACTGTTCCAGCGCCGAGTCCGGGTGGGGGGCACATTGACACGGATATTGACTTGTCACGTAAAAGCCTACTCCTCCGCCCATCCTACTACCCGGGCAGGCTCTGTGTTTCAGGAACTACCCAGGTATAGTGGCAGCAGTCTTTCAACAACTTCCTATAGACTTTTGCTTTTGCATTGGGCTGTAGACTTTGTATTGAAGCTTGTTTCCTGGTCGGTATTAAGCGATCGTACATTAAGTAAACCCAACCTTAGGTTATTTCTTTTACGTTTTTAGCCATAGGGATGATGTCTGGGTAAAAAAAATGAAATTCTAATTAGTCCACCAGTCAGATAATAAACAAATATTAGACACGTATTTTTTACTTTATCATATTAATAAAAAATTACTTAGATAAAACGCATTTTAAGTTGGGGAGTGGGGGTCGCTACGTCAGTAGTATGTATAAAATCTACATACTCGTGACGTCATGGCACATTTTACCTCAATGTATCGCTAGAATCTTAGATTACGTAAATAAATAAAATATATGTGTCTATAATTTTTTATAATCTCAGAGGCGGATTAAAAAATATGTTTAGTCATCATCCCTATCATAAGCAAAATGTGTGCCACAAAACTGACATAAGGTAATTATAATTAAAGCAAGCATACCTATTTATAATATCGAATAAAGGGAATGGATAAAATATGAGTCATTAGTTATTTATTAACTCAGACAAACAGCGTTCAGACTTATTTTTAATTGGTTTATCATCCGGATTTTAGCGCAGAAATATTTTCCCATTCAAATACCAGCAGGATATCTTGTGCTACACTCATAGCCACATATATAGGAGATTTTTCACCAGGTAATCCAATTAATTGTGTAACCGTAAAATAATCTCCATAATGAAAATCTATCTATATAAATAAAAATGAATCCATATTTCCCTTGGTCACGGCATCACGCGTGAACGGCTGGACCAATTTCGCTAATTATTTTTTTGTTGTGTTCGTTACTCTCAGGAGGAGGTTCTTAGGATAGGTAGGTGAAGGTAGGGTAGTTAGGTATATAAATAGGTAGGTAGGTATGTAAGTAGGATAGGTAGGTAGATAGGTAGGTAGGGTACGTAGGTAGGTACGTAGGCAGGTAGGTAGGGTAAGTAGGTAGGGTAGGTAGGTGTAGGTAGGTAGGGTAGGTAGGTAAGGTAGGTATGTAGGTGTAGGTAGGTAGGGTAGGTTGTTAGGGTAGACAGGTAGGTAGGTAGGTAGGATAGGTGCTACCCGTGCGAAGCCGGGACGGGCAGCTAATTCTAAAATAAATGTAACAAAGAATAAACGAATACCTCAGAATATAAGAAATCCCTGCAAAAGAAATTGTGTGATCGCAGAGTGTTTTACTCCAGCTTATCAGCAATAAGGTAATATAACCTGCTGCCTCCAGTCTATACAGTTATTGTTAATTTAATCCTTATCACTTTGATTAAAAATAATCACAATGTACCTTCTTTTTCCATAGAATAGACCCTTTTTAGTGTAAATTTAAAAACCCCAAATTGCTCAAAACTGCAGAAAAAATATCGCCAAGGTTTCTTTCGAGATTTGTTGGATATTGGGTGTATTAAGTTTGGGGAAGATCATGTAGCTGGTCTAAATTTGTTTCCAAGCAATCGTATTATTACTTGGAAACAAATTTAGACCTGCTACATGATCTTCCCCAAAATTAATACTCCCAATATCCAACAAATCTGGAAAGAAACCTTGGCGTAGTCGACGGAGCCCTGCCTAGCGGAGCTTATATTTTGAATGATTAAAAAAAAACACGATGGGAATGGCGGGATCTTTGTTCACTCGCTTCGCTCGCCGCGGTTAATTGGGCCCCGCCATCCCCTTCGAACCTAACCTGTCCGAGTCGGAGTGCCCCAACTCCGGAGCTCGCTTCGCTCGCTCTTGCATCCTAAGTTCTCCCAGTAACAGTAGTAGTAACATTGCCTTTTGTACATATACAAAATGTTCAATATATGACACTAAATCTTTTAACGACGTAAATTTATTCATTGTAGCCACTTTTAATATATGACTAGTAAAACAAATACAAACTGAAAAGAGAAAAACAAGCATGGAACTTTGGTTTTTGTAAGGTATTGTTTTTTGTAACTATTTAAACAAAATTGTAGATCAATATTTACGAGGGGACTCTATCTATATGTATATTACTAGCTGCGCCCCGCAGTTTCACCCGCATAGGTCTCGATCCCGTGGGAATATCGGGATAAAAAGTATCATATGACCTAATCCTAGTCATGGTCTACCCATGTGCCAAATTTCATCCAAATCTGTTCAGCCGTTTGTTTATATCGTTTGCGTGAAGGTGCAACAAACAAACAAACAAACAAACTCACTTTCGCAATTCATAATATTAGTTAGGATTATATTATATTCATGGGCGTACCCGCAGTACGTACTTACAAAATCCGGGGGGGGCAGGGGAGGGTAAGCTGACGCCCCCCTTTTTTTTTCAATGTGGGAAATTATCAAATAATTTCTCCCGCTCTTGGCGGAGTTGGAGGGCGTGTCAGACTCTTACTGACTAAAACCCACCCGTGCTCCTTCAGTTGCCTGTACATTGTCAGATTCCACGGTATCCCTTTCGGACTTTCCCGCGACCCCGGTAGCTGCCCTCCCTGGATTTTGTATAATAAAAGCTATGTTTGAGTCACGTTAAGACTTACTTTACGTAATTATTTTTTAGAAAAAACCGTGGTTATGTAAATTTTGTTAGCAATGCCTTATTCTACGGCTACAATTGAATGGTCATTTTGTACGAGTCAGACGCGTAAGAACATGGCTGAGATCAACAATAGTCAAAGACATGGGCTTTGCTCTGTCAGGGCTTCGCTCTGTCAATCTTAGTCAGTGTTAGGTTGTATCTTGATCAAAATATGATTCCCGATCATACAAACAAACAATGTTGTATTTACAGAATTGTAATCATTAGAATAATACAGCTCTCTAAGTTAGATTTGTTCCATTAAATGACTTTTGTCATGAAATCATGACAATTCAGAACAAAACTAATTTAGAGAGATGTACATAAATGATTCTTAAGATTATAATTCTGTAAATACATATTTGTTATGGTCGCAAATCATATTTTAATCAAGATACAATCTGAAACTGTACTGGAAATTGCAAAAAACTGCGGATCCACCTTAAAGAAATTTCTGACTGCCCCCCTGGGCCACAAGCTGTACGCCCATGATTTTATTATATTATTTAAATTATATTATATTATATATACCTAGTTAGGATTAGGATTTGTTTTACATTCTCATTTGTATGACTATTTTCATTAATTCGCATTTGTGAAAAGTTTTCGCACTCCTGAAACTGAACAATATCAAACTACATCCAGATGTTACTGAGTGGAAGTTATTGACCTTGTTATGTATATCAGATTATAAGTCCATGTACAACCAACTACCCAGTACTTAAAACCGAAACTAATTAGTCATAATAACACATGTTTTTTTTAATAGTTCATGATATTTATGTTTTAAAAATAGTGTGCTAGCCTGGATCCTGTTCCAGATGTTGTATAGCCAATTAAAGGCCTAGTAGATTAGTATTTATCTATACATATTATACTAATTCCTTCTTCACATGTGGCTTCCCTGGTACCTCATTAACGGCATAACTATGTAAATGTCTATTAACTGCTGCCAAATTACGAAAATTATTTTATTTTATCTTTTATTTTTACATACTTCCTTGACAATCTTTTTATTATTTGACATTATATACTACTATATATATACTAACAATATTCTATATTTTTTATTAAATTTGATTTGTTACATCTGTAGTGGCAAATATGTCATTTGGTTTAAATAGGTATTAATTTTGATTTTTTTACTTATCTTTTATATAGATTCCTTTCTTTAAAATTTTGTGAATGTAAGAACGTCTCAAGATCTACAGGCTTAACATACTGTACATCTGTGGACCATTTTATATTTTGCTACGTACCTGGTACTTGTTGATAGGCCTACACTGTCTTCTCTACTTTTTACACTGTAATTTGAAATCATTGTAAAAACCATTTACTTTTAAAAGAGTAACCGTGGAGTTTCTTGTCGGCTCTTCTCCATAGGAAACGACCAATTGGAACCGTGCACCTAGCTTCTGACGTTTCATAAGTGCCCTTGTAGGTTTATGTGAAATAAAATATTTTGAATTGAATTGAATTTAAGTCGCTTTTCGTGTTTGTCTCTATGACCGCGTTATTCTTCTAAACCATGCAACAGATTTTGATGAGATTTTCACCATCGTTTAGAGATTTAATCCGGAAGATTTGTGTGTATAATACATTAATATAAAATTTAGACATAACTAAGAAATCTCGATCAAAAACTGCGCGATGAAAAAACCGTGCGAAGCTAGGTAGGGTTATAAAAGTAATTGGAGCATAAAGAGAAAAAGACGGCAGGCGTGATTGATCATTTAATATCACGGATAAATAAAGAGAAAAAAAGGATGATGCATAAGAAAGAAACAGGCTAATTGAAAAAATAGGAAATTTAGAGCTCCATAAAACTTGTCTACAATTGCCTATTTTACAGTTTTCATTGTGGGCACTGTTTCAAATGCTAGTTATTTTAACTGCATAGACAGGGTGGCAATTTAGTGACCTGCATCCGTCAAGGGGGTGATTCTACCTGTCAAACTAAACAACTTTCGCTATGAAACACATACATGAAAAAGATTCGTAACCAAAAAGTCATACGCGTATCGAAATAGTTGTGTCTACTGTTGTATACGAATTTGATTTGTTTTTTCACGAGTCGGTTAAGAGTTTCATGGTGAAAGTTGTTTAGTATGACGGATAGAATCACCCCCTTGACGGATGCAGGTGTCTAAATCGCCACCCTGTAGTAACCAGTTAAAAAATTCCAGCATTTTGATACAATGGAAATTGCTTCACCGACAACTTATAATAGACAGGTAAGTTGTGTAAATTTAAAAAAAAACAAAAAAAAATGGAAAATTCAAAAGTGCACGACTCTTAATGCTCATTAGATCGTATAAAAAATAAACTATTTTGAATAAAAGAGCCATTTTCAATAAGCTTCCTATGGGCGAAAAGAATCTATAAAAATAAAAAAATACTCAATTAATTGATTTTTTCGCAAGCTACAATGTTTTCAGGTTTCACACGGGATTTTTTTAAAAACTATTTTGATGCTTTTTTCGTTTCTGCTGCATTAAATCAATTTTTGAAAAGTACAGAATTAATTTCCATCAAATTATCGATACAATGGTATATAAATAGGTTCTGTGTACTAGCAGGAGTGTAACGATAAAAACAGTTGCAGAAAGGAGGCAAAACAAATTTTTCGATCGCAAAACACTCTCTAATACTTCGCATTAAGAGTGGTGCAATTGGTTATGTGCTTACCATTAAATACGATTCTTTAACGGCACAATATTGGCTTCTATTCGAAAACAAAGCTACACCACGACTAAAGGCCTACGATGCCTAACGCATCTTTTATTTCAAAACAAAGAGATAAAGTATATTGTAGAGTAAGTAATACATAAGTGGTCGTTATCACCTACAATACTTTACTATTAGGACACCGTGTTAGTCTGTGGCCTCGGATTAGATAAATACTTATCAGATAAACCGTTTTCCTTTCAAAGATTATCTACTTTCTTTTGTTTCCGGCTTTAAAAACTATTTAAAGGAGAGAACGATGTAAAAAAGAAGGAGGTTCTCAAGTAGACGCGTATCTTTGATATTTTTACAATTCCAATTTCGTAAAACTATTTATTATTTAATGCCTAAAATCATGTTAGGTAAGTACGTATACATAAGACTGCGTTTATATTACGTTTAGTTAGTTTTCTTTAGGTTTTTGTATTTATACTACGGACAAAGAGTGCCGCATAAAATTGTTTGTGTATTCTAGTTCAACCTTTCCTGAAAAACGATGTAAATAATCGTGTTGCTGAAAACTTTGAGTTCTTTACTTTATAAAATATTTTACTTAAATAAAACATACATTTATTATTATGTGTGATAATACTGAATAATTCAACCTCTATTGAATAAAACAATTCACTTAATTGGCTTACGTATTATATTCTCGTATTCCTTTTAATTTGCGAAGAAGTGTATTGACCTAATAGGTCAATACACTTCTTCGCAAATTAAATAACTGTGTAGGCGCATAGCTTAGTATAAAATAAATAATGCAAAGTAACTCACTCGTATGGTAATCAAGAGGACGCTCGCTCCGAACGAAAGTTGCAAATTATTTATGGTCAGATATAAATGGTAACCCGGTAACACAAACTTATAGATAAGAACACTTCATAAGTTATTGCACAACACTAACACTAGTAGGTAAATTGACATGTAATTAAAAACATTATTAGATAGTTAATAGCTCTAGATTTTCTCAAAATAGCACCAATTTTTTTTTTTTGTTTTTATTTGCACGACATGGTGTTCATCACAATATTTTAAACGTAACTGAATTTCATTGCAGGCTGTTTACAAGCGCGCGACTTTGTTTTTACTTTTTCGCTATAAACACTCGGCAACCAGAGAGAAGTAAACCGGACCGCCACGTTTTTGTCGTTTTATTTATTGTTTACTTTGTATTTGTTTTGTTTTTGTGCTATATGCACGCAGGACGTGTTCACGGCGCGAAGGTCGCTTGTGCTTTGACTCCGTGCTCGATTACGGCCGGCTATAAGTTATTTTGTTATAGTTTAATTAATGCCGCCGCCGTTCTGGAGCCATTCGCATTTTGATAAACGCGCGCGTGCGGGCGTAAGGCGCGAGCCGCTCTGATTGGCGGACTGGCCTGAGCGGGCAGTACGCGCGCACTGAGCATTTTGGCGGGAGATCCGCTTTCAGCCGACAAAAGGCCGCGTAATGAGATGTAAACTTTACCTTTCTAATGCCTCACCTCTAACTTTATTTCATTCAATTAGAAACAACTGCCTACATTATGTTTTGCTTTTGTGGAGAGATGTGAATCATAGATAGCCTTTATCGACGTATCATTTCTAAGATATGGGTTACTTATACTTAAGAGGTACTTCATATTCTGTAAATAAAGGTATTGTTATTAAATCACTTCGAACAGTTCACATTTAATAATTGTAAGAAAAGTACCTACCTACCTATGTAGATAGTAGGTCTAGGTACGTACCAAACGATTGTATTTTAGTTTTATTGATATAAATTGTATTGTTTTATTGTAGGTTACGGCAGATGTATGAAATGAATGTGTGAAATTAAAATGAAAATATCCGCTGTCAGTGTTACTGAAAAAGTGTCAGTGTGGTGAAGAAAAGAAAGGGAATCTGAAACATAATTTTTATGATAAGAGCGTTTATCCAAAAAGTTGGCAACGTCGCAAATAGATGTAATTTTTTTAATTTTATATTTTTATTAATTTGGCTATATTACTGTATGAAAATAAGAAATGTGGCTAACTAGCGCACTAGAATATGAATAAGGAATTGCAATTATAACATTGAATTTGATGTTGTACCCGTGTTAGGTGTAAAAAAGGCATTTGGAAAGTTTCCAAATATATAACTATTTTTTACATATAATATTAATTATTGCATTTCTTATTTCCATACAGAAATACTGCCAAAATAATAAAAAAACAGCGAAATATTTGACATCTATTTGCGAAGTGGCCCACTTTTACAATAAGCGCTGTTAGTAGTGGGCTAATCTAAGGCAGACATACTAACATATTATTCAAACCTAGCTCAAAGAAACATCCGTCAAATCAAGTGACAATGATCTCAGTTCACGGTACATAAATCGTAATACACTTGACAAATATTTATGAGAGACAAAGCCATTAAAATAATTGATCTTGGAGCAATTAGACGTGGCGGGTAGCTACGTAGAACACGTTGAAGTATGCCGAGTAAATCACTTGACGTGTGTTTACGTGAATTGCAATAGGAATGTTGACTGGGAAAAAAAATCAGATACGGTAATTCGTAGAGCAGTCTACTGCTGGACATTGCCTCTCTAATCGCACGTTATTTGCATTGTTCCTCCGGTTCCTCATCCAGCTATTGAACGTGTATTGGACGTCAATTTCACTACAACCACGTCAGCACAATGCAACATCAGCTCAACACCTACGTGCGATAAAAGCGTCTGTTTTAATGGTATTGCTTCAAATGTCCAACTTTTAGCCAATACGGATGTTGACCGCGAAAAAAGAACAAGGTCCGTCAGTCATATAATAAAAAAATATTAGATACGTATTTTTTGCTTTAATACTTATGACGTGGCGAGCCCCTACTACTATATAATAGTGGGGGCTAGGGACGTCACAAGTCAGTATAATATCTACTGGTTAGGCTTCGTTCACACGGCATTGTCCTGCACGTTTTTTTGCAGTATACGTCTTAACGTATAAATAGTGACCATACAACGTACATAGATCCATTCACACGTCGATTGCACTGCAAAAAAACGTGTACCGCTTATACGTTTAAACGCATACTCAACGGACTTGTCAAGCAAATCGAATAAACTTTGACGTATTCGATTCGCAGTGGCATATGGTATAGCTTTGTCTCTTTCACACGACACGATGTTATACGTTTTTTATCGAATAGCAACCGAAGAAGCGTTTAGTACCTGAGCGTCTTTTGGCGGGGTGGCACGTATTTTATGGTTGGATTTGGTTTGATATTCAAAATGGTTGAGGAATCTTCTATAGATAACGAACTATTCATTTCTTTAGTGGAACAAAATCCCGTTTTATGGGATAAAACTTTGGAACTTTATAAAAATCGCGTCGCAACTCAAGCGGCTTGGAAGGGAATCATGGTAATAATTGATCCTAATTTTGAAACAAAGGAAGAAAAAACAAGACAAGCCATAGGTATGTATCTTTTATTATTAATAATAAAAATTGCGTTACAACATATTTTAACTTACTCTGCTTAGTTCTAAATATATTCGTTTTGCCATGGGACTGATCCTTCGTTTGATAAAAAATAGTGACTAAAAATGGACCTTACGCTGTTTGCTTGTACATTTCTAACTGACGTACTTTGAATATTTTCAAATAATGGAGGATTTGCCACATCTTCAAAATTGTGTCCATCATTTTCACGAACGTAATTGTGTAATACAATGCATGCTTTTATGATTTCTGTCAATAAACTTGGTGAAACATCAATAGCCTTATGTAGAATTCTCCATTTTCCCGCTAAGATACCAAAAGCACACTCCACGTATCTCCTTGCTCTGCTCAGGCGGTAATTAAAGATTTTTTTACGAAAATCTAAATGTGTTCCTCCAAAAGGGCGTAGTAAATTATTATGTAGAGCAAATCCCTCATCACCAATAAATACGTAAGGTGTACTTTCTCCACCTTCTAATAATGGCATTGGTTTGGGTATATTCAGCGAACCATCATTAACTTTTTTCCATAAGACGGAATTTTTCAAAATGGATGAGTCACAATCTTTTCCGTATGATCCTATGTCTACATATATAAATCTGTATTCCGAATCAACCACCGCAAGTAGCACAATTGAAAAATAATCTTTATAATTGAAGTACATGGATCCACTATGAGGAGGCTTTAAGATTTTTATGTGTTTCCCGTCAATTGCACCTAAACAATGAGGGAAATTAGTCTTTCTTTCAAAACCTTCCACTATTTTCATCCATTCACTTTCTGTAGAAGGCGTTTGAAGATATTCTCCCTGAAGGACATGCCACAGAGTCCAGCAAACATCCCAGATGATACCACTTATAGTCGATACTCCAACTTTGTATGAATAGTGTAAATCTTTCATGGAACACCCCGATGCTAAATATCTGAAAAAAGAAATGTATATGTACCGTATTACTTATCATGTTTGTCTTTTACAGCTAAAATGATTATTCAACGGTGGACTCATATAAGAGATAATTATAATCGATCATATAAAAAGATAAAACATCAGAAAAGCTCAGGAAGTGGCGCCAAAACAGCAAAGCCTTATGTATATAGTAAACAGTTATCTTTTCTGCAGAAAGTAATACAACCTAAAGAGACAATAAATAATGTTACTACCGAAAATAACAACACGGAATCCGATAATAACACTGAATCCGAAAACCAGAAAAATTATTCTGAGGGAGGAAAAGAAACATTGGAAACAAACTCTATAGAGACACATGACACAATGGCGGCAAAGAGCCCAATACCTAATCGTGTACCTAAAAGATCTCTAAAGAATACGATTAGTTCTGTAGATGCGAAGATGATGAAATTTATGGATTCTTATTCAAATAAGGAACCTGAAACAATGAATCGGCATCTTTCATTTTTTAATGGGATATTACCATCATTAGATAAGTATGACGATGATGAAGTCCTCGAATTCCAAATGGGGGTGCTACAGTTAATGAAAAAAATTAAAAACAGTCGCCAAATTCGTGAATCGTCGTCTTTCAATCTCTCATCAGTTCACAGAGGATATTTTACACAACAATACCAAAATAGTAACATTACACAAGAAGCTACAAATTCTATCATTACAAACATGACTACAACGACTTCTCAAAGTCCAGCCTCTGTAGAATTAACTACAGCAGCTACTCTCCAAAATCCGTCCTCTGTCGAATCCTGCTATTCTAACTACACGGATATGGATTACAATGGCTTTTAATACGAAACACGAATATACTATAGTAAAATTGGTCAAATTTGAATATTTTTTTAATTATAATAATTAGCATTAATAAAACTTAAATAATCACAACCTGTGTATTTTTATTTGTGTACTCACCTTAAACAGATGGCTAATTTCATTTTAGTACTAATGCATTTCCGCATATTCGTATTTGATTTTGTTAGGCTTGAATTTTCCAGTCGGGTTAATAACTTTTCAAAACTTTCAATAGACATTCGAAAGTAATTAAAAAACATTTTTTCATCGTTTCTAAGATTTTCGAATAATTTTTCAAATGTGATCGTACGCACAGATTCTTGATTAATAGGATGTACCCAAAACCTTCTGTTTTGTCGGCGGCGAGACCGCCTTCGATACCAATATAAAAGTACAACCAAGCGTGGATCCATCAGTGACGTCTACTCACTGTGACAACTGGTTGGAAACTGCGGCTATTCGTTTTTACACGAATGAAAATTTACCATATGAACACCCGGTTGACTATACGTTATAAAAACGATTACAAAAAAAACGTGCAGGACAATGCCGTGTGAACGAAGCCTTAGTGACGTCATGCCACATTTTAACGTATCGCCTACTCAATGTATTGCCGTAATCTTTTGATTACGTAAAATAAGAAAAATACGTGTCCAATATTTTTTTATAATCTACATGGCGGTCAAAAAAAGAGGAGGAGGAGTACGTGGCTAAGTAATAACAGCCGCACGGTTCGATCCATCAGGTTACGCTACACTTGCCGGGGTTGGTCCGTGGATGGGTGACCATCTTTACATACCGAGACTCTTTCGTGCCTCGGAAAGCACGTTCAGCCGTTGGTCCCGGCTTTCTTTCGTGGATCTTTGACAGTCGTTACGGGTCGTCAGACGCCCGAAAATCTGACAACCAGTCTCACCAAGGGGTATCGTATTACCTAGTTACTGGGTTGTGGAGTCAGATAGGCAGTCGCTCCATGTAAAATACTGGTATTCAGCAAAATCTAGTTAGGCTAGGTAGATTGACGACTGACAAAAAAAAAAAATTTAGTCGGCATGCTTATGCCAAACCTTTACCGCGCCCGCTTTGAACTTTCCGGGCTATTAACTAGAAATTGGATCAAACAGGTGTAAGTACCTAAAAGTTCGATCTTATTAATAGGCATACGAATACAGGAATAGCCCTTCTTCCCGTGACGTCACTCGCGATGAGCGCAGTCAAACTTGCTTCAACAGATTACACAAATGGGCCACCGCTATGTCACCCACTCTCCTCCAAAATGGTGTCATAATAGTTTAAAAATATTGTAAGTATTTTAAAATTACAATTCTCCTATTGTTGAACTAGTTTTGAGGAAAATTTGTCTTGTTCTAAATAAATCATGAAAATGTGGGATGATCATCAATTTTGTTAAAAACATTCGGTATTTTGTGATTTGTAGTGTTAAAATAGTAACTAATGAACGCAAGGAATCAGATGTTCATCGCCAGTTCTTACACAACTTCATAATGTTGTAGATTGTTTTCAAATAAATGCACAAATAATGCACCAGAAACGATGTACCTGCCTACGGTAGGTAGGTACCTACATGGGGTACTTACCAATTTTTTATTATATTTCGATATTTCTTTTCCTCACGAAATTTATGTTTAAGAGCGTTTATTCTGAAGGTGGGTAACGTCGCAAATAGATGTCAAATATTTCACTGTTTTGATTAATTTAGCAATACTACTGTGTTGAAATTAAAAATGTGGCTAACTAGTGAACTAGAATATTGATTATGAAATGCAATAATTAATATCGTAACACCGAATGTTTAGTTTTAGATGTAAAAAAACTATTTGGTAACTTTCCAAATGCGTTTTTTACACCTAAAATGGGTACAACATCAAATTCAATGTTATAATTGCAATTCATTATTGATAGTCTTGTTCGCTAGTTAGCCACATTTCTTATTTCTATTCAGTAGGTAATATTGCTGTAAGAATCAAAACAGGTAAATATTTGACAGTTATTTGCGACGTTGCCAACTTTTAGGATAAACCCTTTAATACTTACCAGGAAAAGTTTTTTTGTTGCTTGCCTTTGGTTAGGATTTAAGCCCCAAGTCACAGATTACTGTGCCCAAGTCCCGTTGAACTGCGTCGACTTGATCTGACCCCATTATCTGGTCCCGTTAGCTCGAGCTATGGTGTGGTGCGAAACACCATTGTTCGACACTACACTCGCAATACATACATACAAAAGCAGCGATTTTATCGCCTTTTTAGGGTTCCGTAGTAAACAGGTACCCTTATAGTTTCACCATGTCCGTCTGTCTGTCTGTCTGTCCGCGGCTTAGCTCAGAGACGGTTATTACTAGAAAGCTGTCATTTGGCAAGGGTATACATATTAAATCACGCCGACAAAGCAGTAAAATAAAATCGAGAAAGTGGGGATGTTTTTTTTTTCTCATCTATCCCATGGTGTGGGGTATCGAGTGAGTGTGTGAAAACCATTTTTGGATTCAGGGATCCGTTTGCGAAATATTAAGCTTTTAACTGCAAATTTTTGTTATTCAAGTATCCTCCCCTCCCCCCTCTGCCAGCTAAAAGGTTTTACTTGGATTTGTGAAAAAATTCACAGCAGTAATATATAATTATAACTAAGTTAAAAGGAAAACTTTCACAGCTTAGTAGGCTTAAGTACAGGTTAACGAGTAATAATCGACCAACTGAAATTTGCAGTTTGAAAAACATGATCTCCCATACATTCCATATGGGAGAACATGTTTTTCAACTACAATGTTAAGTTTGTTCTTGGTATAAATTCATCCCAACTACGGAACCCTTGGTGGTCCGATACGCACTTGGCCGGTATTTTTTGTTTGTAGTTACCTATGGTAGTTACCAATTAAAGACTGATAAGGTTTAATTAAAGTCATTAGAAATAATATTTTATTTCAGAGAAATTACCAACACAAAAGAATTCTAATTTAGCTGACGCCCATTATCATTATTATCAGTCGTTTGTGTCCCACTGCGGGGCAAAGGCACCCCTTCCGTTGTTTCACATAACACGTTCAGTGCCGGTACCCCTCCTGGACGGTTCACCTTGTCGCATATGGGATGCTGGGAGCACTCGCGGAGGGCTTATTTTAAATGTAGGATTTTCTTATCGAATACAACATTATAAACCGTGAAAATAAAATCTGATGTATATTTTACTAAAAATTTATAAGGTTGGAAACTATGAATACCCCCATGAAAGCACAATTTTACTTTGTTTTACAGTGTTTTATAACACGATTTTAAACCTCATGCCGCACAAACGTAATGCCGGCTCCCTCTCGGAGGGTTCACGTTCAATATGTGAAGGAGAAGGAGAAGGGAAGGGAGGCCTCCCTACCCTTCTTCCACTTAACACTATCTTCTGTTGTCCGTGGACAATTTTTATGAAAAAGGTGAATTAAACGACGTTTGACGTGCAACATGCACGTCAGACGTCATTTAACTCATCCTTTTTTTATATTAGAGATAGCTACGACTTACCCTAGTAAGTCGTACTTATCTCTAATATTTTTGTGCTGTAAGTCGTAACTTACAGCTTGAACAATTTCAGAAAATCCCAGCACGACAACCATAGAGACGGGTTTTCTACGAGTTTTGTCGATAGAAGACTAGTCAAAATGACAGATTCTTTATGTCATTTTATGATCATATTATTATATTCACCTGCACATATTCTTCCGTTGACAAAACCCATAGAAAACCTGTTTATATTGTGCTGCAAGCTTAGCAAGACCACACTAGAAACGGGTTTTGTCGACGGAAGAATATGTGCAGGTGAGTATAATGTTCCTTGAGGAGGACTCTCAACGGCACATTAGGTGCTGTCAATGTCAAATTGACATTAATCTTCTTCGTAGTGTGTCGATGCAGGTGACTATAATATGTTCCTTCGTATAATGTAATAATATGTAATATCGTTTGAAAAGAAGTTCATATTTTTATTTGGCCCATCGGTCCTCCAGACCGAATTTTGGCCATGGCGATCAATATCAGCGGAGACCAGCCTTCGGCACGGGATATATTATTGTGTGATATATTACAGACACATGTACACTCTCTCTTCCGTCACTCTCATAGTCCGATGGGACAGTAATCCGACACGACCGGAGAGAGATCAGGTGTAGGGCCAACGGCTTACCTAATGTGTATCATACCGCCCACTTCCAAACTCCGGGCTGTAGAAATTCCTATTAACGGAAAAACCCAATAACACTTTTTCCGACCCGGGAATCGAACACTGGACGCGCCTGCGACCACGAGACCATCGAGGCCCAGCAGTACTTAGCAACGCTAACACCATTCGATAACGCAGACAATAAAGATCCTCACGTGTACAGTTGACAGGACATGCGACGCAACATGGAAGGAGGGTCGTGGTCTGCAGGGAGACGCCGCATATACACTGAAGATCGGAACCATTCGAGAAACCCCACCTGTGGAGATTATCTTTGTTTCGGTTAGGTACAGTCAATCACTAATGTGCGGTTGCGGACTAGCGCGACACCGGTAATTGTTCAACAGTGAAGTTTTCTTAAAAATTGTTTTGTTAGAGTCGCGTCGCGCCGGTCTGCATGACGCTTAACACGTTCTTGTTAATAACCGAGAATAATAATCATATCATTATAGAATAGAATAGAATAGAATATTCTTTATTATGTACACCATAAAAAATACAGATATAAATGTAGACATTTTACATAGGGTGACACAATGGGCGGTCTTATCGCTAAAAGCGATCTTTTACAGACAACCTTTGACAACCTTTCATTATAAGTTCTTAGAACTCTGACCTATAGCCGACTTGTAATTTTACATTCATTTATCCTCAAAAAACTTGTTTTGGGTGCAAAACAAGTTCCCTGCCGCCGCGGCCAACTGGCTATGTAACGGTTTGCCATTCTGCAATTTGGTGTAAGATGTAGTGACATAAATTTAAAAGAATGCTTAGACCGTTTTGGTGATGTTGAGAGGTTGAATGATAGAACATCACCAGGGTCGCTAAATGTCCTCTTAGGACATCCCCGCCCGGCGTTCTCACATCCAAAAAACCTTTTCTTAAGAGGGTTTATCCTAAAAGTTGGCAACGTCGCAAATAACTGTCAAATATTTACCTGTTTTGATTCATAAAGCAATATTACTGAATAGAAATAAGAATTGTGGCTAACTAGCGAACTAGAATATTAATAATGAATTGCAATTATAACATTGAATTTGACGTTGTACCCATTTTAGGCATAAAAAACGCATTTGGAAAGTTTCCAAATAGTTTTTTTACATCTAAAACTAAACATTCGGTGTTACGATATTAATTATTGCATTTCTTAATCAATATTCTAGTTCGCTAGTTAGCCACATTTTTTTATTTTTTATATATTTTTTTTTATTTACACAGTATTATTGCTAAATTAATCAAAACAGTGAAATATTTGACATCTATTTGCAACGTTGCCCACCTTCAGAATAAACGCTCTTAATCACCTTACTATAATATCTGCGACTAACAAAAGATATTTACAAGGTAGATGAGAGTGGGGACGCCAGGAGGGGACGCCCTATGAGGTCATATAGTGACCTTATTATTGGTGATGTTCTTCAGAAAGGTCAGGCGCGTAGTGCTCGCAACCGGCGTGCGTGTATCACCAGATTTGTGAACGTACGTGTTTTACGACGCAAAAGGAGTATGTAAGGATCATAGCAGGTGGCGTACTGTAGTTTCTGAAAGAAAGAAAGAAAGAAAAAGTATTTATTGAGACTCGCACAGGAAATCACAAATTAAACTAAAAACACACTAAACATAAATAAAAAAGAAAAACCAATAAAAAAACAAAGTAAAATTAAAAACCCATTCTTTTTTTTTCTTTCTTTCATTTTTATTCCATTGATTTCTGCTTACCTCCCTGGAAAGAAGGTGTGACTTTATGTAGGTATGTATGTGTATACATAATCGATGTTATGTTTATCGGTGAAAAAGCTCCTCTCCTCCAGAAAAACATTTAATATATATAAATTTATGGCACTGAACAGTAGGTGGCGGTAGGGAAGTATATGGATGACAATTCAGTTACAGATGCATGTTACATTACAGGCATATGAGACATAACAGGTACAGAGACATTACAGGTGCATGAGACAATACAGGCGCATGAGACATCAGAGATTAGCAATGTTACAGCGATATCTATATGGTGTATCTGGTATGGTAAATGTCCATAGGCGATGAGCTACCATACATGTAACATCAGGGGGCTTCAAACGGCCGCTTTGGCAGAATCTTAATAAGAAGAATCTCACAAACTGTCACAAACTGACAATTCATATTAATATTAGCGTTCAATTCATATTACGCAATTCATCTTTTTGACAGTTTTCAAGTATCTTATTGAAATAACATTTAAAAAGTAGAAATAAAAATAAAAATCTCATTTGATTAATAAAAACTGTAAAGAAAAATTATCCGGTAAAATTACGGTCTTAATTTTTTTCATGCGCCTATATTTACACCAAGTAATTATGATTCTGATATGAATTGAATTGAATATGGTTCAGCTAATATATGTGACACCGTAGAGGAATTACAGAACATTCAGAAAATGAATTGCTTAATGTGGCCGTTTTAGGCCCCCCTGGTAGACCGTCAAGATGAATTGTTTAGCAGTTAGATAAGATAAGATTTATTTATTTGCATAGAATGTAGGTAACGAATACATTTAGGTGTTACAATATTTTGAGATCCTTATACATTCTGCCTCATGGCATGCAAAATTTTTTATTAGCTTTTAAATGTAAATTAATTATTAACTTATTACAGTTTCTTTATAAAAAGTTATTTACTTATACAATATGTTATTTACTATTTTTATTATTTAATTTATTTAGAGGTACTTATTTGTTTAATATATGTACAATAGTTATTAAAAAGACTTGTCATTTAAGAAATCTGTTATAGAGTAGTAGCATTTTTTTACTAGTAATATTTTCAAGTACTTTTTAAATATTCTTAGGGGTTGCTCTTTAATATTTCTAGGTATATGGTTATAAATTAGAGGAGCCATACACATAACACTTTTCCTCAATAAAGCAGTTTTATATTTACCTAAGCATAACTTGTCTTCGTATTGGGTTCTTAAACTTGTAGTCCTATTTCTAGTATTTTTTAAAGTCGGGAATAAGTGAGTATTTGTTTTAACAAAAATAGCCATTTCTAATATATATAGACATGTAAATGTAAGCAGATTATTTTGTTTAAATACAGGTACACAGCTGTCGGTTACTTTAAGGTCAAAAATACATCTAATACAGCGTTTTTGCGCCTTAAAAATATTTTCTCTTTCACTGCAGTTGCCCCAGAATATTATACCAAACCTCAATACAGAAACAACTAGACTGTGATATGCTATCAAAACTGTCTGTAAATTAACTTTTTTTGATAAACTATATAATGCGTAAGCGGCTGAACTTAATTTTTTGCATACGTCATCTGCTTGAGTTTTCCAAGTCAGTTGGCTATCAATTGATATTCCTAAAAATTTTGTAACATTGGCCTTCTCTATTGTTTGTCCATTATAATTTATATTCATATTTGTGTCTAGTATTCTTTGATAGAAATGCATTACTTTTGTTTTGTCTAAATTTATAATTAAATTATTTTCATCCAGCCAATTCACGAATTTATTAAGCGTACTATTGATATTAGCTTCATAACTATCTTTATCGTTACATTTAATTATTAAAGTGCTGTCATCAGCAAAAAGGACCATTGGGTTTGGTATTTGGCTTGGTAGATCATTTACATACAGTAAAAATAATAAGGGGCCGACAACGCTGCCCTGTGGGACACCAAATTTAATATTTCTGCTGGAAGAAGTGTACTTTTCTTCTTTTTTTGATTTTGCGCAAACTCTAGAAATTTCTGTAAATTGTTTGCGTCCTTTTAGATAAGTTGTAATAAGATTATGCACATTTCCTCGTATACCGTATCTATGAATTTTATTCAAAAGGATGTCATGATTTACGTAATCAAAAGCTTTTGACAGATCCGTGAATAATGCACATATAGGTATTTTTTTATCAATACTTGGCATTATGATATTCAGAAAGTCGAAAATAGCCATATTAATGTTAGTGTTTTTTCTAAAACCTTTCTGCTCGTTACATAGGATATTAAATTTTGTCAAAAAGGCGTAAATTGAATTATAGATTATCTTTTCTATTATTTTGGAAAAAATTGAAATTAACGAAATTGGTCTATAGTTTGTGATTTCATCTCTGGCGTTCTTTTTATATAGAGGCTTTACCTTAACGATTTTAAGTTGTTCTGGAAATTTGCCAGCTGATATGCATGCATTAATTATATGAGCCAAAGGTGCGGCTATATAACTATCGACATATTTAATTGCCTTTGTGGAGACACCATCATAGCCAAAGCTTTTTTTGTCTTTCAAAGATTTAATTATGCGTATGATGTCTTGAGGAATTACTGGAGGTATATAAATAGAGTGTGGATTTTCCTTCACAACATTATTAAACTCACTTTGTGATACTGTAGCAACTTGATCAACGAAAAAATTATTAAAAGATTCTGCTAAGACATAAGGATCAGATAGGACTGTATTATTGTGTTTTATTTGCGAGATAGGTTCACTTATACTTTTATTTTTATTTATTATTTGCCAGACTGTTTTAGGTTTATTTTTAGAATGATTAATTAAGTAATTATTTTGCGATTTTTGAGTTAATTTTATAATTTTCTTAAAAGTACGCGAATAATTATGGTATAATATCTTATTTTCTTTTGATGGTTTTAATCTCTGTTGCCAAAGTAGATGTCGTTGTTTCCGGCTACAAGTACGTATGCCACGTGATATCCAAGTGATCTTTTTTTGAGATTTAGTTGGTCGATGGATGAGATTTCGAAGCTCACGGCAGCATGGAATTCGTAAGTAGGTACCTACTATCATGACAGCATGGAATTAGTATATACTATAAATGGAATTAATATGAACTATCTTAAACTATGTATCATTTTATATTTTCACCCGAGCAGAGCTCGGTCAACTAGGCACTAATTTTCTAAATAATACATCTATGGTTACTTACGTGTGTTTTATCCCTCGTCATCACATGATACCAATACAAACAATTCCCTTTTATCTTCAAGCTCTTTTAGGGGTAAATTAAATTACCTAGCGAAACTCCGCAAACATGAGTAACGCAACAGGGGTATCGATATCTTATCGGTAAAAAATAACGTGGAATTGAATGCCTAATTTAAAAGTTTCCCCTTCTTTCTTCCTCACAACCATTTTTATTATTCGTACGTTTGTGAACTTCGCAGAACTCAATATATGGACCTATTGACCCTCATATCATCGGTACTCATAATGCTCAATCGTCAAACTATGCAGCCGCGGCTTAATATCTCGATTGGTTTGAACTTAGCCAACATTTGCTTAGAGGAACGTCCGGGCGTTAACCTTTATCTGCAAATATACATGTTTGGTGTTTTTCTATGTTAATTAAATGTTTGGTTGAGTCTAAGATTTAGATTGTCTTAATTAACACGTTCAGTGCCGGGAGCCCTACCTCGTGCCCTCCCCGTTCACCTAGTCGCATATGGGGTGCAAGGAGCCCTCGCGGTGGGCTCATTTAAAATGAAGGTTTTTCTTAGCGAATAATACAGCAGCATTATAAAACGTTAAAATAAAACCTGATGTACATAAGATTGATTAGTATATGCGATGGTTTTAAAATGCTTTTTTTTTATGTTCCCGGTTACAAATATTCACAAAAAAATTAAAAGGTTGGAAACTACGTATAGCGATAAGATCCCCTGAAAACACTATTTTACAGTGTATTATAACACGGTTTTAAACCTAATGCCGTTGACCGTCCGCGATGGTTAACTTTCGCGCAAACGTTATGCCGATAACCCTCCCGGAGGGTTCACTTCCAATATGTATGGTGGCATGGCGTATGAGTTCTATGAAAAATGGGTGGAGTCAAAAGTGTCAAATAGTAATTTAGGTAGGTACAAATAAAACTCATTAACTCAGAATTTTCTCTAGCCAGCAATGGAATTTTATATAACTCTAGCTGCACCTCGCGGTTTTCACCTGCAAAGACATACAGGAGCCGTGCATTTTTGTGACACATAAAGTATCCTATGTCACGCGGGAATAGTGTAACATTCCATTAGTCAAATATATTTTGTAATCCGATCAGTGTTTCCAGGGATTACCTTTCACAAACATACAAATACTTGGTACAGTCACAGGTGAATACTGATAACATCCTGTACCTACATACCTGAGTTCGTGCAGCGAGAAGCAGCCAGCGTAAAATCCAAGACCTACTTACAAATTATTTACACTAGAAAAGTGTGTCAGTGACTTTAAATGCATTACTGAACTCGTGGTATCGGCTAATGTGCAACAAAGGAGTTTACATTAAGACATTGAGGCAAATGTGCAACCCAGATCCTGATTGTGCGCATACGCGTACTTACTAGCTACTAAGTACCTAGTGCCAGCGGTTACCAACCGTTCGGATTTGTCCGGAAATGTCCGGTTTTTTGGCCGTCCGTCCGGATTTTGTCCGGCCTTGTTATTTTTCCGGACTTTTAAACTTAGTTATGGGTACTTTTTAAAAAACAAAAACTTTAATAAATACAGAATAAAATAATTGCCGACTTCCAAAAAAAACACCAACTACGAAGTGAAAACTTACTTCAATTTCGGAAGTCTTTAGATTTGAATTTTCGATTTTTGCCAATGACTTCCGAAATTAAAGTAATTTTTCATTTTGTAGTGTATTTTTTTTGGAAGTCGGTTGTTTTTTTTGTAAAGAGTTTTTTATTATTCACTTCTTAGTTGTGGTACTTACCCCACACAAATTTGAATACCACTACCTGCTACTACGAATACTTTTATTATTCGTAAACCTGCTACCTATGGAAAACAATGACACGAAGTTTTGTATTGCAACATCATCCACATAGACTAAGTGAGAAAAATGCTTATTATTGAAGGTAACTCAAAAACTACCCAAGAAAAGTTATATGGACCACCGCGCAAGCTTCCTCTATAGCAGTGGTTCCCCAAGTGTGCGCCGCGGCGCCCTGGTACTTCGTAGAGAGTAAAGAGGGGTGCCAAGAGTGGTAAAGAGTGTCACGGCGCCTCCGGAAACTAAACTCAGGGATTTACTGGTAGAAAATAAATAATTCACTCAAACCCGCTGCTACTTACGCTGAATTATAGGTACAATAAATAAAAACTCAGCTTCATATCGTGGAGCGTGTTTGGTGTGTTTTAATTTTTGTGCCTATCTATCTACCCATCATCAATGTGCGTATCATTGTACCCTATTTCGATAAGCTAGGGTGCCGCGCGCCGCCGAGACAACATACTAAACCTTTAAGTGCGCCACGAACTGAAAAAGTTTGGGAACCCCTGCTCTGTAACAAATGAAAACAGAATTTTCAAAATCAGAAACTGGTTCCAAATCTCGGTCAACAATTAAGGAAAACATCGATTAACGTATAGATTTTTTTTTTACATATAAACGAACATAGATCCTTTTGGAAGTCGAGTACAAAGTAGAATGTCCTGTTTTTTTTTCAAATAAAATAGTAACTCTACCTACACGTTCGTTAAAATAGTGCGGCCATATTAAAATGTCGTTAAATCTGGCGCATGCGTGGCTGTTAACTCATTTAATACATGAACGTGTGCGATGATGATAAGAGCATGCCACTGCAAGATATGCATACAATTTAGAACTAAGTTAGAATGTTAAACTGGTACTAAGCAACCCACTTTTACTTGTGTCTGTCTCTGACCTACTGTAGTCTTTAATTCTACCTAAGTAGTAAAAATTCATTAGCTATATTGGATTGGATTTTTATGATAAAATAAGGGCTCCTGCAGAAAAACGGGACGCGACACCGGTAGAACAATTTCCGTGAAGTTTGCATAGAAATTGTTCCACCAGAGTCGCGTCGCTGTCTGCGGCCTTTGCAGCTTCATGAGGCCTTTAGAACAAATAAATTAAGTACTATCGAGAACCTAATCAACTTTCATTTTTACTTTCTTAAGCACACCACCATCAATAATGTTCTATAAAGATTAGTTTCAATGTATTGTTGATAATGTTGTCTTTAGCACTCCAAAACACACTTCCAATCACAATTCGAACGATTTTGAAGGATATTGCTAATCCGTTGCTTCCAATGTCAGAAAAATTTGTCTACGCAACAACTGCAACATAAATTATATTGTTGAACTGTCAAAATCAAAGCATTGATACTGTTAGTGTGTTACGCAACTACCTACCCCGCAGGTCAATGTTTACTTGTTTGTTGGAGCACTGACATCTTACACTGTCGAATCTCAAAGGGAATATTGGTTGGTAACAAAGTGAAAGTTTTAGTGAAAGTCTAGATGCACGAACGTTCAAACAATCCAATAACGTGTGTTATTCACATCACGAAGCCTCACTGGATTCGTTTAACAGACACTCATTTACATACTGGTTGGTACCTATGTAGGTAGGTGCTGTCGGTACCTATACTTATATTTCTGTTTTTAGGGTTCCGTAGTAGACAAGGAACCCATAAAGTTTCACTATGTCCGTCTGTCTGTCTGTCCGCGGCTTACCTCCGAGACGATTAGTACTAGAAAGCTGTAATTTGGCATGGATATACCATATTAATTACGCCGACAAAGTGGTAAAATAAAAAATATTTTTTTAGGGTACCTCCCATAGACGTAAAGTAGGGATGTTTATTTTTTTTTCTCGTCTGTCCTAAGGTGCCCACACCTTAGGACAGACTGTACCCCAGTACAGTTGGAAAGGTCTTTCAAAAATATGGGTGTGTGAAAATCATTTTTCAATTCAGGAATCCGTTTGCGAAATATTAAGCTTTAAAGTGCCAATTTTTGTTAGAATCATGTGCCCCCCCGCCCCTGCCAGGTAAATGGTTGTACTTGGATTTGTGAAAAAATTCACAGCAGTACCTAGTAATATATAACGAAGTTAAAAGGAAAAAAATGAGAAATGAATGAAATGAGAATCAACTTTTTAAATGTATACATGCATGTTGTTACTCTTTACTTCCTTCACTCGCGATTGATTGGAAGTTAACCGCACTCAATTAACATCAAAGCATTCATTGCACAGTTGCTTCCTCCATGATGTATGGGCTTACGTAAGGGCGCTACTTCCTGGGGGAAATATTCCACGGTAAGTTGCTGACAGCCGAATGACTAATCGTGTCGGTATTGTTCAATTGAAAAGTCCGGAATCGCTGGCGTATCATACGAGTAGTATCATGTTATAGTTACAGTACAGGGGTCTATCCTCATTTGTTCACAAGACAAGCAAGCGAGAGGACGTGTGTGAACCCCGACTGATGTACTGTCGGCGGGAACCCATTTACCTATGCGATAAAGAATAGGTGTTTAGTTTACTTCGTTTTAATTGTTATATTAATATCTTTATTTGCTTGAGCACAGTAGGTACAGTAAGGTCTTAAAAATATGATGGTTCCACATATTTTGCTTACTTCATTCAACATGCATTATAATACTACAATTTATTCATAATTCAGGTAGTTATAAATTTCTAATGTAATCAAGATTAAAAAACCGGCCAAGTGCGTGTCGGACCACGCACAATGAAGGGTTCCGTAGTTGCGATGAATTTATCCCAAGAAGAAACTTAATTATAGGTCGCCCGGAGTCCTGCCAGCAGGACGTTAAGTGCATCCGGAAGGACGCAACTTTTTTCGATCACAGTATTGTAAGATGTACCTACAGCAAAAATTTAAAATTTGCACAAAAATATAGAATATTTAAGTCTCTTCCACATTATACAAGAAACCGTTTCCGAACACAACTGACCTTCCATCAGCAAGCGATGGCGCATGAGGACAGCTAGTTCGCGCTAGCGCGATTTATTTCGACGCCCGGGCAACGAAAACGCATGGAGTTATCAACATTTCGGTATTCCAGCGTATTCAAGTTTTTTTTTCACTTCACTGATTTTTTTTTTTTTTTGTAGGTCTTCACTCGCTCCTTTTTTATAAATTGTTAACTATTTTTAAGAAGGTTTATTCAAAGAGTTGGCAACGCCGCAAATAACTGTCAAATATTGAACTGATTTGTTTAATATAGCAATATTACTGTATGGTTATAAGAAATGTGGCTAATTAGCGAACTAAAATATTAATAATGAATTGCAATTATACCATTGAATTTGATGTTGTACCCGTTTTACGTGTAAAAAAGGCATTTGGAAAGTTTCCTAATACTTTTTTACATCTAAAACGAAATATTCGGTGTGACGATATAATTATTGCATTTAATAATCAATATTCTAGTTCGTTAGTTAGCCACATTTCTTATTTCCATACAGTAATATTGCCAAATTAATCAAAGCACCGAAATATTTGACATCTATTTGCGACGTTGCCCACTTTCATAATAAACGCTCTTGTGCATAATAAAACAAAAGTGACAGATTTATAGTTCCCTAAATAGGTTCTTTCCTATATAATATTAGATAAATGCGCTCGAATAATAATAATTGGTTATTTATTAAGTACGAATACATCCATTAATAATATAATTAATTAATATTATAATAGGAAATATGAAAGTACTTAAACAAAAGAGTTTTATTTTAATACGCACACGCACTGGCCAAATGTTTAAAACTTCTGACCAGCGCAAGTTCAAAATCTAGGTGACTGTACTGCTGGAAGGACCAGACAAACTTCCATACAAACTGCGTATTGTTAGCAGGGCTCACGGAAGTCTTCCGGCAGGACGCAATCCCGTCCTTCCGGAAGAGCTTCCAGCAGGACAAGTCATTGGGCAATCTATCATTAACATTGTAGTTGAAAAAGTTGGTCCCCCATAGCGCGTATATGGGAGAACATGTTTACCCACGCCAAATAACAGCTTTCTAGTACTAAGAGTCTCTGAGCTAAGCCGCGGACAGACAGACAGACATGGCGAAACTATAAGGGTTCCTTGTTGACTACGGAACCCTAAAAATGCTGGTATTAGGTAGAAATGTAGCTTTAGCACATCGCACGAAGGGTAAAAAAGTACCACCCAAAATATATGGAACTGGCCGGTGTGGCGTTACATAAAGTACCTACTCTGTGCTCTACCCACTGCCTAATCCTTCAGGAAAAATACATGCGTGATGATAAATTATTTTCATCGCCATCTCGTGTCAGTATTCTAAAACTAAAACAAAAGTACTCTGAGACTAAAACACATGAACTTGTACAGAACTTACAGTGTTGCTATATACGATATATAAAGACAACATCTCTATCTAAAATGAAGATCATCCAGCCAAACATACTTTTAATTATTAAAGACAAGAACCTTTACAGAAATACATAATTTAAAAATAATGGGCATGATGGCATAATTTTTTTTCATGACGGACGGCATATTTTCTACTTATTAAAATGGCAACATTAGCAACTCGATGTTCACTTCACTCTAACTGTTCAAAGTTGGTCTCGAAATATTCGTGTAGATTTTTACGTTTGTTTTTTTAATTTCTAAGTGAAATTTTAAAATGTATACTGTTTCTAAGGGACCCAGCAAAATTGTAGCCAAAACTCGACGAGGTAGATATTATGTTTTACTTTTGTTTTGAAACTAAGTTCGAACTTGTCAGTGATCATGTGAGATGAAATGAAAATACCTATCATTTCCCTATTTTCAATTACAGGCCTCTCACAAAACTTGGAACGATTGGATAGCCGTAAAGATCACAATAGAAAGTCTTCAGAGTCTGATAATGGAGAAATCATCAAGTAAGTTATCATTATTATGAAAGCATAGGTACATTACATAGAGATCTCATCACTGTTTTTACATAACCTCTTCGGCCAAAGATGTGTACTTGTTATGCAGTTTTAAGAATTCTTGCGTGACAACAATGTGTGGTATGGAAAGGCAAATAAAATAATCAACACAATCCCTCCTACCAGTCTCAATTAATATGATTACTATAACAATCTTATTGGATTATTTGTTTGTTCCTATTTCAGCATGCCCAAGCCTATATTCCATTCCAATGGTAAAAAGACAGTACACCAAAGAATACAGCACCATGTGATCACGCCACAGCATGAGGAAATTATCAGATTTATCAGTGAAAGTAAGTTGTCATGGTTTTATAACTTCATCATAATTTTGTATACAATTAGAAACTTATAAGGCTATTTACTAGGTAATATCATTAAAAAAATGTGTGATTTTAGCTTGGACACAGTCAGCCTATGGAGAGAGTGAGCCCTCAACACCAACAAGTACAAATGGTAAATACTTATTTTATTATGAAGGTAATGCTGGCTGTAACATCTAAACTACTGTTGACTGACTTATTAATATTTATTACTCAACAAACAACCTCTTCAAATCATAACCATTCATCCTGCCTTTTAATGCCAGAAGATTTATCAAAAGAATAATGTACATTCTGTGTTGCCATGGGAAACAAGCCATAATTTGTAAATTTTTAATAACTGGTTTAGTGGCTCTTGTTTCATAATTGGGCCGAAATACCAAAGAATATTTCTCTAAATAAGACTCACTTTATAGCAATACCTTCACATAAATTATGAACTCTTGCAATTAAGATAAACCTTCACTGAGTAGAATATTCGGTCAATTGTCATATACTGCATCAAAATTTAACTGTCCATGTTGACTTATGACGACATACATAAATATGAGTGCATGTTGCTATATGAGTCAATTAAGGTCATTCATAGTGCAAGGCTTTCAGAAGTGCTTTAATGTTCCCTTTAACTACTTCTGCAATTGATACTATTACACATTGAGAAACTAAGATTTTGTAGCATATTTGTGGGATACATGGTATTATTACCAGTACATAGTTTCATTAATTTACTTTTGAGTTACTGTGACACCTTGGTAGAAACAAAATTGTTTCTAACTTAAGCCAGCCATAAAAAAAAAAACGAATTATCAATACATACAAGTAAAAATATAATTAATAATAAGGAAATGTATTTCCAGAATCTGGCAGCTCATCTCCCCCTCTACCGAATCTGTACTACCAGGATGATGCCCCGAGCCCAGTACTGCGTGATTTCAAGCCGTTCGACCTGGAAACATGGTGGGGCAAGAGATTGTACCAAAACATCACCAACTCCCTTTGAGTTAGCAGAGTTTAATAAAAAGATGTGGAAACATAAAAGTTGGCGGTAGCGTAAGTCACAATCATCTGTAGTTTACTAAATTTTTATTTTAACTGTATCTCGACACACCAAATTGCTCTTGACTACTAACAGGAAGCAGATGTTTCGTCCATTAAACTGAATTAGGTACTAGTTTTGAGATGACGAATGAGATGAATCTTTGCCTATCCTGCTACTTCTGGTTCTAACTGATAGCTTTAAACTGAGGTCAATATCAAGATTGTAACACAAATTTTTCAACTGTATACAGTACTCATTCGAAGTAACTTGTATAGATCAGTTGGGAAGAGGGTTATAGCTACCAGTGGTCAGTGCTCTGCGGAGGAATCTCCAAACCTCATGGGCCATGTCCAAAAGTGCTGCTATCTGCATCAAGCCCTTGACCCAGCAACTTGAGAGCCTACTCAAGTGATTGATTGCTGAGGCTCTTGACTAACAGATCATAAGCCGTAAAAACTATCAGCACATACTTAATAATAATTTTGTACATCGATTTTTATGGATGACTTATTTTTAAGAGAATAAAAAAAAGTTAAGTAATCTACAGTTGATTGTGGATCTCAGTAGTTATGTCATATCATAAGTAAATTTTTCCAAAAGCTCAATTTCTTTGCATTGATTCTATGAACCTCTTTAAGATCGTTATTTTGTGTGAATGTTATAGTTTTTTGTTGATGAAAATGATATATTTCGAATTCGGAGCAACTATATACCAAAGAATATCATGTTATTATGTGAACATGATAGGACTTTCTGTAGGAAGTATGACACCATTTTTTGCCAAATCCAAGGAGCCAAATTGTTTTATTGAAGTTTATACAATTACTTTATAGTGAGTAGCATTGTTGTCTTTATGTTATTGAATGTTACCATCACAATTATTTTTGTCCCACGCACAGATCAATACAGACGTTCACTCCGCAAAAATAATCAATCTGCCTAAACTTTTCCCAACTATGTTGGGGTCTCCATACAGTCTAACCGGATGCAGCTGAATACCAGTAGTTTACATGGAGCAACTGCCTATCTGACCTCCACAACCCAGTAACTGGGTAATACAATACTGCTTGGTAAGACTGGTTGTCAGACTTTCGGGCTTCTAAGGACTCGTAACGACTTGTAAAGATCCACGAATGACAGCTGGGACCAACGGCTTTACGTGCTTTCCGAGGCACGGAGGAGTCTTGGTATATACAGGGTTATTGGTAAAACACCAACAACCTCTTAAGGGGTCATTGTACTCATCATTATGAATAACTTTCACTATGGGACCAACGCTGAAATCGCGAAAAAAACATCTGCTGTTCCCTACATTTCGATGAGCTATGCGAACATAAATGTAGGGAACAGCAGATTTTTTATTCGTGATTTCAGGTTTGGTCCCATAGTGAAAGTTGTTCATAATGACGAGTACCAATGACCCCTTAAAAGGTTGTTGGTGTTTTACCAATAACCGTGTATATGTTATATCTTCTGACTACATTACACACACTGAATTGGCCCGACAAGATAAGCCTGCCGCGTTCTTGTAGCTTCATACCTGAAATGCGGAGTGAACCATCTGTGTCATAAGTTATATAAATGTAATATTACTGTTTTGCAGCTACTTTACCTTGTATTTATCTTAAATAATGCCTTTTTGCAATAATTATGTATTGCAACCATACTTTAAAGTGCCTAAATACAGCAATAGTATAAACAGTATTATAAATTGTTATGCAACAGTCGAAATATTGTTAAATTGTAAATATGTAAAGGTCCTCGTATAACTTAATAACCAAATCATGTATTGAGTATTATTGTCATACGTATTCAATGTTTGCGTCAAATGCATATAACCTTCATAAAGCAAGAATTTGGTATTTTAGGGGGTCCATTGGGTTAGTTTTTTGTTTGTATTTGTTTTGTAATTATGTACAGACACAAGTTAATAGCGCATTGCTAAGCACCTTTATACTTTATTTTACTTTTATTTATTTTACTTTTTCTTTGCACTTGCCCTATTTGACCTAACGGCATATTTGTTGTTAGATTTTCGACTGCCAAATCTCTTGTATTATGTTCGGTCATAATGCCAAGTCCAAACACAAATTTTTTCATCACAAAATTTCGTGGACTCACGTTTAAAACATTATGTTAATATTAACTAACCCAAAGTCCCTGTGAACGTATTTTATAAGTACTCGAAATTCTTGTGAAAACTGCTTATTACAAAAAAAAAAAACTGTTATTGTTGTATAATGTTAAATACTTGTTTTCAATGTTTATTTGTGTTATGCAAAGCTTCTCATGCAAGAGGCTGAACAATGTCTTCCAGAACAATTAGGTCTGTAACCTAGTCTGGTCGTAAATAACTTCACAATTAAAAAATATACTGTTACTAGGCTAGGCATTAGGTAACCAATAAGCATATATTCAATTTTTGACAGATACAATAGAAATTCAAGTACCGTGTACAATCAAAAGAATTATTTTTTATTTATCGCTAATACTTCGCTTTATATTTACACATCACACTAATATTTATTAGGCAAAACATTGTAGAAATTAGGTAACTATTATGTATATATTCCATTATTGACAATAGAAATTCAAGTGCCGTGTACAATCAAAGGAATTAATTTTTATTTATCACACATCACACTAATATGTATTAGTCAAAACATTGTAGAAAAGAAAAGACTTTATTCGTTTGCAACAGAATATATATGACCAGGCTAGGTAAGTACTTAACATCAATTTAATCATGTTATTTGTTGTGTACAAATCTTTGGAATATTGGTTATATTTCCTTTGTACATAAGAAAATTTACAAGAATATTTATTTGTCATATACATTCAGTAACAATAATTCATGGTTTATTTGTTTTGTACATTTTAGTGCAGTAATGTTATAGTGTACTACATAGGTAAAAATTTACTTATTACTTCAAAAGTTATTTAAAATGAACTATTTATAATTGGTGTTGTGAAAAGAATAATTATTATAAACAACCGCAATTGCGCAATTAGTATATAAAACGATCTAACGCGTAAAGCCGATGTTAATTTATGCAATTAAGCAATAAATGCACGAATCGTAGTATAATTTTTAACCTTTTAGATGAAATATTTGAGTCGTTGTAGTTGTAACGCAGGAGAATATTTTTAGACTGATTTAGTTATTAAACGTTATGCTTTTTGTTGTAGTTGATTAAACCATCTGATGAATTAATAATTTATTTTATTTATGGCTCGTGCAAACTGGTGTGACTTGTCGCGCGACGCGACACCGGTAATTGTTTTACCGTGAAGTTTTCTTAGATATTGTTTTACTAGAGTCGCGTCGTGCCTGTTTGCGAAAAAAAATAGCTAGCTAAGTTGTTTTCAACTTTTGTAAAAAAAACTTTTTCGCAATAACTATTTTTTTTTTATATGAGGCTTGACGTTACCAAATGTCAGATTTAACAATGTTAATCAAAGAGTACTATTTTATCACTGATGTTAATCTTTGCACTGGTTTCGAGGTATTTTACAGGGTTTTTCTAAAACATTAAGTGAAACATGCAAGGTGTAAAAATTCGCAACGATCTGTTTTCTCCGAGCAACGTAAAATGTTTCACAGTCAACAATTTTGCCGTAAGTTAATGAATCCCATGCATTGCAGTATCCCATTGGTGTGTGATGTTCTAACTGTTTTCAATCAACTCAGGCTTACCCTTTAAATTGTTGGTAATTATAAAACAAAGACACTTGATAAGTTGAATCTTTTTGTTACTAAATAAGTATAAAGATGTAAGCTTGAAACTAAAAAAATCTAAGGATGTGGGTCAATCACGCGTCTAGTAACACTAGTGCGGCGCACGTCTCTGGTGTGACGGCCGGACATTACGATATCGCGGGCTTACGCGATACGCGTGTTTACACGGAGACTGCTGGAAAGCACATTGTGTGTTTATTCGTCGCTCGGCTAGTGCGGTTTATACACATGGTGTGTTTTAGGTATGTATTATTAATTTGTTTTCCTCGGACAAACTAATTTGGATAAAAAGCACACAGAGATCATGTCCTTAATGAACCTTTTGAGCTTCGCCGACTCTTCAAAGCGACACGATCAGGCGCTAGTGTCTGATTAGTCGAGGCTTGATAGAATACCTACTTTGAATCCGGGAGCATGAATCCCCCATTAAAAACGGCTAGTAAATTTGCTAGCAACAGCTACATATGAACACTTAGCTAACTCCATCTTTCGGTTGATTACTATACTTACCTATGGTCCGGCTAGAGTTGATGAACAACGATGAAAGTCCTATGAAGTTCCTATAATCCTCCTACAGCCAAACAGCCACCAAAACAACTTCATCAAGAGTGTTCAAAACGTCCGCAACACGCTCGGTTGTCTGGAGCGAAGTATCAACAAGTCCAACAAGTATGAGCAGAAGCTGTTGCACTGCAAGGGCTCCCACAGACACTCGCATGGCAACGACTGGTGGGACAGTGAACATTCAGAGGAGAAAAGTTTTAAGTGCTCTAATACTACCAGTAAGTTTTAAAGAATATTTTAATTAGGTAATCTGGTAAACCTTGTGATTGTAAACGATCATCGTGATCGTCGCCTACCGACATCTGCATTATCAAAGGCATCGCAATTGCCGGTATCTACGGTCACCCTGAAAGCGTCTTATTTCATAGGGCCATTAATCACGTGATGTTTTTTAGCAATTTTTTAACCCATCCCCTTCCCTTCTGGTGATACATGGTGAGGTTTTAGATTAACCCAAAAATCATGTGTATTTTTTGGTAAGTACAAAGTAAATAAATCGTTGCCTGGCAACGACGAGTCCAGGTCACGCGCCGCGCCGCTTTTCGTTTGAGAAATCGCGCGTTCAACCATAGGTTCAACGAAAAAATAAATACACATGATATCTCACTACACCCCCCTCCCCCCTTGTGATATTTCGTGATTGTTTCCGAACCCCCCTCCCCCATTTCGAGCCTCACATGACGGTAGTGGACGATCCCATAGCAGTATGAACGGTTTTCATTTTTTAATCGTTACCTACTTCTGACGTGCAGACTCTAGATCAGCGTGAGTTGCCATTCTAAATACAAAGTTGTAGGTAATGCCCCGAGTGCCATATTATTTGAAAAAAAGTGCCATATTAGGAAAAAATCTGCACCAGACTAATGTAGAAATAGGCGAGGATGGCGAGAATCCGCTGGATGAGAAAAGCACAGGGCCGGTAGATGCGGCTCTGCGTGGGGAAGACCTTCGTCCAGCAGCAGCTTCGTGATCAGATAGCGATTCCTCGTTTTGATAAACATTCGCATTACTCAATAGATTAAAAATACTACCTAATTTTCGCGTTTTCTTACCAGGCACAAGTAATAGCAAGTCATCAAGGAGTTTAGATGATTTCACTGACACTTGGTCCTCCATGAGCATTGTTTGTCTACAATACCAGTAAGTTGATAATAGGTATCTATCAAAAATAATAATGAGTAAAGTAGGTAAGTGTTTGAAATGAAACATCAAGGGAAAACTTAATATTGCAGATACGAAGAGCTAGCGAAGCGATACAGAGCTCTAGTACAAGCGTATGATGAGCAATGTAACGCAGTGGGCATGCGTGACAAACGCCTGAAGCAATGGCGGGAACGCGTGGAATCGACGCATGCGCACCTCACGCATGCGCATACTGCACTGCTTTCCGTCGGAGAAAAGTATCTAGTGCTCAAAAATAAGAGGAAGGTGCAAGTATGTATTGGATGATAACATAAAAAATAAGTCACCTTTACGATTATAACCTAATCTTTATGAGCATCTAAAAAACGAATCGCTAGATGCTCGTTCAATATACCAAAAATACCCAAGCAACATTGAAATCTTTCCTATTCCCGGTGGCTACTTATTGATAGATATTATTCTGACAGAAAATACAACGATAATTTTGTGAGGCTGAGAAGCAGCAGTTTTTTATCGTCAAAAGTTACAAAAGACAGCCTCTAAAACGTCCACCGTTCACCACTTCCTAGTCTTTAAGATGGGAAGAAGTAGCGTAGCAAACTCCCCAGCGCTATCTTTGTCTGTTTAGTTTTAGGCTAAATAACAACTGAAAAACGTCAAATTCAGAATACTTAGCAAAATTGCCATTTTCACTAAATTAATAACTGAGTGCTGTCAAACTAAAATATGGTTAAGTTAGTACACTCACAAGTAACACTTTAGTCTGTTTTAGAATGGGAAATCGTCGTTTGACAGGAATAAACTAAATTTTGGTGATTTTTTGTCTAGTTTAGAGGTATTTATGACAAGAGAATCGGCACCATTATGCAATAAACGGAGCCACATAAGGTACTAGGGCGTTATTATGACACATTGAGTTTTCGAAAGAGAGTGTCACACAGTAACAGTAAGTAAATGAGTGACAGACACGACGCTTGTGGTAACCAAGTGTACAGATACGCTGTGAATGTGTGCGTGAAGACGAGTAGCGTCAGCACACAACACACGCAACCACACACATTTCCGACTACGCTACACTGTGGATCGAAAAAAGGCTCCCGAAGAAATAGGAGCTTAAATTTTAAAGTGTCGGTTTTTTGCTTAAAACGGCTTTTATAGCCAATATTATGCATAAATATATCATAGGATACAATCAGGTAGGCAAATTGTCAACTTATTATTCTCTTTGCAAAAAAAATGTTTGGTGCTAATGCATAAATATCCGGAACGGAGAGAATAGTCGTTATAACCTTGCAAACGGTGATGTAATTATTTATATACGATTTTTTGACATAAGTACTTCAATAACGAGATTTAGTGGTTTTTTTTTTAAGCCACACCTAATTTGAAAAAATCAAGTATGTCAATTTGCCTACCAGATTGCATCCTATGATATATGTTTGCATAATATTGGCTACTAAAAGCCATTTCAAGCAAAAATCCGACACTTTAAAATTTAAGCTTAAATGTCTTTGAGAGCCTTTTTTCGTTCCACAGTGGGACGCTCTCCAAAGCCGAACTTAAAACTCGAAGTGCTATATTATAGTATTTTTATCTCACGAAGCGACGCGTGCTTTACTTGTGGTTACCAAGTGTACACATACGCTGTAAATGTGTGCGTGAAAACGAGTAGCGTCAGCACGCTACGCACACGCACATTTTCGACTACGCCATTGTCTCGGATGGTACCGAGAGCTCCTGCGCTTACAAAACGTGTTAGTACACTTGGTAACCACAAGTAAAGCGCGCGTCCCTTCGTGAGATAAAAATACTGTAACGCCCAGGTACTTTAGATACTTACCGATACACTTATTAAAATCAGAAGAAATGGTACGAAGACCAGTTAATGGGCATGAGACAGACTCTGCAGGACATGATGGATGTCACAACTCGTGCGCGAATGAAGTTCGACGCGAGGCTCGAGTCGTGCATGGCCAAGGAATGCGACTCTGATGCTGCTCTCCTACTTTATGAAGTAAGTTGTTCCGGTTTCTGCCTTTTGATACGAACACGAAGTAAAAACACAGATGCGAATAAGCCACGACAAAAAGAAAATAAAGTGAGGGAAATTAACTGCCCAACTAGCAAAAAGTGGTTTTTAAACTATCCTAAAACCATCATTTATCGAGGACTATATGAGACTTATATCTGCATATAAGTCTCGAAAAGGGCCCACTTTATAAGTCTACTTTTACTTATAACGTATTTATATTAGACCGCTGAAGTTCCATATACGCCTATATTGCTCCTGTAATTCAGTTACGTCAATGCAATTACTCCTGTAAATCTCAATATAAGTAAGTTATAGTCAAAAATGAGATTAATACGCGCCTAGAAATGCTTCTATAATATATAGTGAACAGTCGAAGTGAGTGTATCGCTTGTTGTGCTCTGTAAAAAAATATTTATTAACATCTTGAACCTATATGAATCAGAATGTATTAATGTCAACCTTAGTAGAAAAACAAAATCTTATTGCTGTCAAATTGTTGGTCTTATAGCTTATTCGTAGGGGAATGTGAATTTTCTGTGAAATCTATCATGGTTTTGATAAAAAAATTAAAGCGCCTTTTGAAATTTGCTTATTTACATTTTAGTATTAATTAATATTAAATAAATATTATGAAGGCAGCTGCCATTTTCTTGGTAAGCATTTCCAAGTATGACATAGTGCTAAAATAAGTCTTTTTAGCATTTCCAAGAGTGACATAGTACCAATATAACTGTATTGGTTCTATATTGGGTTATCTCAAAACCGAAAAAGATTCGCCATTGTTACCGATTAGGGTTCTGCAATGCCCAGATGAAAATCGATTCAAATCAAATCCTACAGTAGAATTTGCAAAACGATATAAAGCGCGTTTTCGCCTTTACGCCTTTACTGGTCGTTACCAAGCAAAAGTGACTTCTTAAGAGGATTGTTTGTGATTTTTTTTTTTTTTTTTTTTTTTTTTATAATCTTGGTGATTTATTATTTTTAAAACGTGGCTATGTAATTCATTTAACACTTACTTTTAAGTTTATGTAAAACCAAACCAGATACATAAATGATTTACAGTAATTTAACTTTAATTTACTTAAATTGATCATAAAATATTAGCTTATATGAGGTTATAAGTAAAAATAACAAGAGTAATTGCTCCTCAGTGTATATCTTCCTGGTACATGCTCCTACAGGAGTATTAAGATTTAAATGGTCCGCAGATGTTATCTTATAGGCGCATATAAGTCTGAGTTACCGGAGTAATTACTCCTGAGTGCAATTACTCTTGTTTCATGCTTTTATAGGAGTCTTGATCCTATATTTGTCAGGAAATATGATCCTATTTACCGATTTAAGTACAAATTATAGGATTAAACGTACTTGAGTAAAAACAGCATGTATTTATGCTGTTAAAAGCGCAGTAGCAACCACCAAAACTATCATCGGAGTTTTATAAGTCCACGTAGCATTATAAAATCGCATTCCAGGATTATTTTGCTTGTTGGGTGTTAAGCAAAAGGACCATCAACTGTCCGTATATTAAAATCACAACGGTCATTCTTTGACAGTCGTAGGCAAATTGACGTAGGGTGTCAATGTGCTTAACAATTCATTTCCCTGGCTGTACATTGACTTGATGTGACTTTCAACAAAAAGCTACTAATATTTTTCTTTGAGAATCTCTCCGTCCTGTACGAATAAATTAATTTGAAGAGTAATGCCCGGACATACTGAGTTAGATATTCAGTTCATTGTCTATAATGTAGACTCCAAACAAAAGGCAATTCCTGTAAATCTTTCTACGGTGCAGCACTTAGCGTAGCACGTAGGGGCGTAGGGGCAACTCGTAGCCGTAGCACGCAGCATGTAGCCGTAGCATGTAGCACTTAGCCGTAGCCCGTAGCACGTAGCGATCCGTATTTCTTACGTTCCTGCACGCCAGGGTTATAAACAAATCATTTCATTCTGTGAATAAGTATCTAAAACTTCAAAGATTCAAGTGACATGTTCATATTATAATTTAAAAAATGCATGATTTTCTTAATATTATAATTTTGATAAAGGTAGCAATTTTATTAGCTTCACTTATTTAATTAAGGTATTGAATAATTTAGCATGCTTGATTAAACGAATTGTTTTAGAAACTACCTCGACGATCATCTGTAATGTAATGTACTACAACTCTTGCAATTCATTTTATATCATTGTGATTGTAAGTCATTGTATTGTATTTTTAATCGTCTTCGAAAAAGGAGGAGGTTCTCAATTCGTCTGAATCTATTATTTTTATGTAGTACATACAAAACATACATACATATATGTTTATATAAAATTCATTAACACGTCTTTCTTCTTTAATTAATTTTATATTTTTTAATTCTTTGGTCTGTTCTGATGAGTGGTTTTTGAATTAGCATCAATAATACGTATTTATACAGGGTTACTGGTAACTCGACGTATTCCTTGCAGGACGTCATAGTAGGGTTAAAATGCAACAAATTAAGCCACCAAATATTCTACCGAAATTTAGTAGTACAAATTACTAAGAAAATATCCTTGTCTTATCAGCTATTTAGAAAGGTAGGATTGTCAATACTTTTGCATGTGGGACAGGGAAGAGAATAGTTTTATGGGGAGCAGGTAAAATTGCGAGACGATCAACCTATTGTGTCGTATTCGTAATATTCGTAGTTTTGACCTGCACTTGAACTCCAAACACTCGGCAAGCTTTGTGATTGGTCACTATTGTTCTTTTGGCATGACAGGGGGTGCGACTTTGCAAAATCTGGTCGTCAGCGTTAGTTAGTCCCAACTCTACGTCGCGCAAGCTCGTGTTTTGTTATCTGGCTATTTCCCTAGGTGTTGCCGCCTATCTTGCTCTTGTGCTGTGCTGTGCCTTCATAAGTGCTGACTATGGCTGCATATTCTAATCCTGAATACGCTGACATAATGTACTGTTACGGACTTTGTAACGGTAACGCAGCTGAGGCGCGGAGAGAATATCAACTTCGCTTTCCCAACCGCCGACTCTCACACGTTAGTGTCTTCGGATCGACTTATCGGCGAATATCTGAAACTGGCAGCGTTCAAAGAACAAGGCAAATTGGCACTGGTCGTGCCCGGAGTTACACAGCTGAGGTCTTATTCTTCAACGTTGTATTGCCAATTTTCCTGCTTCTTTGGACGCTGCCAGTTTCAGATATACGCCGATAAGTCGATCCGAAGACACTAACGTGTGGGAGTCGGCGGTTGGGAAAGCGAAGTTGATATTCTCTCCGCGCCTCAGCAGCGTCACCGAGTGTTTGGAGTTCAAGCGCAGGTCAAAACTACGAATATTACGAATACGACACAATAGGTTGATCGTCTCGCAATTTTACCTGCTCCCCATAAAACTATTCTCTTCCCTGTCATACATGCAAAAGTATTGACAATCGTACCTTTCTTAATAGCTGATAAGACAAGGATATTTTCCTAGTAATTTGTACATCAGGCGTAGTATTCATTTGTTGCACTAGACAACATTTTTTATGAAGTTATAGCAAAAATTACAAAAAAATATATGTTTGGTTAGTGATATTTGCCAACGTTTTAGGCATTTTTGAACTTTTAATTACATATTAACAAAGATCTGCTACCGCATCAACTATGATAATCACTTAAATTTCAGTACAGTCGCGCCGGAAATTATTTTTAAATTGGTTTCAAATGATTTAATCTGGGACTTTTCATAAAAAAACTAAAATTCTAACTAACTCAAAAACTACTGCATTTCGGTAGAACATTTAGTTGCTTAATTTGTTGCATTTTAACCCTACTAAGACCCTGCAAGGAATACGTAACCACCAGTTACCAGTAACCCTGTATAATACCATTGATATGTTAAATAAATACATGGTAAGAATTTGTTTGGTTGATGGGGAACCCAGAACTAAAAACCGGACAAGTGCGATTTGAAATCGCGTGGTACGATAAATATTTTATCTAACATGTTTTTCATCCCAAGCAGCGATAGCTTAGTAGTATGACCGTCGGACTGCCAAGTCATAGGTCTCGAGTTCGAACCCAAGGCACACACCTCTGACTATTCGGGTTCATGTGCGTATTGTATTGGGTCCCCACCTATGAAATTGGCGTTTTTTTCTCACAAATAGAGAACCTCGTCACTTCTATGATTTAAAATATTCATCAATTGCTTGGTATTTATATCGAATAATGACCATCATAGACAACTACCAATAGTTAAAAAACCTTATTACTTATAGTTTTATAAACATAAAAAGTACCTTAAAAATTACTCATCATTTTGTTACCAGAAATGACCACTATTTGTTTTAACTTAGTCAAAACTTATTTTTGTCGCTTAATCTAAGTTGCATATTCGTTAACTTAGTTCTTAAACATTAGTGCCTAAAAGTTTTACAACATTCGTGTTCATGGTAGTTATATAAATTAAGAAAATGTTAGTATGAAAAATGCAACTTCTTTAAAATTTTCCATACAAAACGCTGATTTTATAGGTGGGGACCTATTATAATTATCACTTGCTTCAAAAATGGTGAAAACATCGTGACGAATCCGACATGCCTGAGAGATATTTCTCGACGGCGGCGGCGCGCCGCCCGTCGAGAAATATCCAATAGCCGCGGCGTGTGATTCATGTGAAGCCAAGTCAGAGGCCCTTGGGCGGCTTTAAAACTCTGACACCAGATTAGTCACTAACCACACGAAAAGAAGAAGATCCCAAGATAATTTATCTCAAGAACAAACTTAACATTGTAGTTGAAAAATATGTTCTCCCATACATTCCAACTGCAAATGTAAGTTTGTAGGTAATTATTGCAATATTGAGAGATTTACAATGTTGTTTTAAGACCAGACTTCTTATAGGTTATCCTGTAATCTATACGTACCCAAGTATAGAACTATTCTCTGTTTCTTTTTCAAGAAATTTAGCTCAGTGGTTTCGTCAAAACGGTCAATTTTCATCAAACTAACTCCCATAACCAAAATTCATTTATATCACGTTACACGTCTTGTTTGGGTCACTGGCGCCTGACCAGTTTTCGCAATGTTAAGCAATTTTCGACCTTATTGCCTAAGAACTTTTCGACCTTATTGCTTAGTCAATAATTATTATTATTGCTTGGTCCTTATTGCGTTTTATGCTTTCAGATACGTAAATGCAACCTCATGTTTCTCGAAAACATGCAACTGAAGGCTCTTATTGAAGAATTGATCCCGGGCCAGGTTAAATGGAAACCGTGATCGATTTGATATATTATGCTCTGACTTATAATTACTTATTTAGATAGATATTGATAATTGACAACCACATTGTATTAAATAATAGTTTTATTTGTAACATTTGAACAAAACAAGTAAATAAAATAGTTCAATCGACCTACTGCAAGCGCCATTTTGATTTTATGGTTAAAATTTTAAACTTATCCTTATCACAATTAGTATAGTGAAAATATTAATTGTGATGTTTAGATTTTGTTCATAAATTGTAACAGTTTCGAAGAAAACGCATACAATTACTTTATACCTACTCATAAAAAAATAGTACCTATCAGACATTCATTATACAATGTCGCCCATGGGCATGTCCCCGCCCGTATTTTTCTGAATATTCATGACAAATTATCGAAAATAAACTTAAAAGGGGGGGGGGGGGGTCTATCATTACTTTTTTTTCAATATCCCGCTATGATTTTACGTACTTACACTTGTATTTCTTTTTAAATAAATACAGTTTTTTTTTTAATGTCTTCACCTCCGTTTTTTTTTCATAGTCGCCAAATTTTACTAATGTTAGATAATCTAAATAAATAACTCATAAGCTTTTAAGAAATAATAAACAGAATCCAAATCGAGAATAACATAGATAGACCCTTTTAAAGTTAATTTACAATATTTTTTCATGAATATTCAGATAAATACGGGTGTGCACATGTCCATGGGCGGGAGTTTATAAACTTCCTTAACCTACCTAAATCTTTTAGAAAGATTAAACCCATATTCTGGGCAATTTATTTAAATTCTAAGCTCAGGGAGGGCACTATGTACTGTCGCATTATAATGCTCTATATAACATGCGATAACTGATAAATCTGATAATTAATAGATGCCTGGAAAAATATACTACATACAGTAGGTAAGTAGGTACTTATACAAGGTGGATTTGAGACGAGGCAGTAAGGGGGAAAATAAACAACAAAAGTTCGAGTACGAAATGTATGGGAAGAGTTATTTGCAATTTCTGAATTTTCTCCAATAGTTTTTTGATCCTTATAAAGTAACAGGATCGATTGGCATCAAACAAGTTTTTTATGAAAACTGTCAATTTTCTTGTTGGCAGATTTTTTTTCAAAATCTGTTAATGCATATCAAAATGTCTCAAAAAGTCAACGGTTAATAAGGTACCTGTCCTTACTGCCCCGTTCAAAACTCCACTCGTAATTATAGCGTCTCACAATAATAGTGTAATTCCGAAACGGAATTCCGAAATGTACAGGACGGCCCATTACATTTCTGAATTCCGTTTCGAAATATCGATTCGGCTTATCGAAGGCAGCAAATCCTTCGAAAATCAAGGCACAGGACACGCGTTAGTAGGTACAGTAGTTCCCCGTTCGAAATTTTCTCCGACTCGAAAATCCGAAACGGAATTCCGTCTGTATGTGGTCGGCTTTTGTATGGATTTGCTGCCTTCGAAATTCTAAATCGATATTTCGAAACGGAGTCCTAGCTTGCGACCACTACACCAACGAGGGCTATTAAGAGGTCGACTACACCTAAATGTATACTACTTATTCTAGTTTAAAGCTTTTTAGTCTTTTCCACCACTGGCAATCTGCTGCCGTTTGATGTAGCACAACGCATTGATCCACAGGAAGGCGCCTGAGGCCACGTATGTGACTCTCAGGTGAGAAGGAATAAAGAAGAAATTCACAGTCTGTATCGGGATCCAGAATATTTGATTTGCTATAAACGCCGTTTTATACTTCTGTCGAAGCTCTTCGAAGATGTCTTGTTGCCCTTCCAGGACACTTAAAACTGTAAAATAAAAATTGCTGTTAATATTTTCATTATAGGCGCCGCGTTAAGAACTGAGGCGTCGGGCCATAAATAATTGTTATGTCATTATATTGTTAGTCTGTCTCACTCGCACTTATGGAGACTTAGGCGTCGTCCTAATTGGCTAACGATCGTCCGAGCAATCGATGCGATTTCGTCGCACGGTGAAAATGTTCGTGCGATGGTCCCAGGTGTACTAATAACTGACGTCGTGCGATGTCCCACAGGGATCGGACCTGGGGCCGCATCTGTGGGACATCGGCTACGACTGGGTGCTGCGCGCCGACCTCCCTAGCGGCGTCAGCGTGGTCTGCTACGTTGACGACACGCTGGTCCTGGTGCAGAGGAGGTCGCATGAGGCGGCGGCCGAACTAGCGACACGTTGGGTTTGCGACAATCGTCGATAGGATCCGGCAACTGGGACTCGAGGTGGCCTTGCACAAGTCCGAGGCCATGTGTTTCTATGGTCCTCGGAACGCGCCACTGTCGGGTTCCCAGATAACGGCGGGAGGGGTTCACATCGGTGTCGAGTCGACGATGAAGTACCTGGGACTCGTCCTCGACAGCCGGTGGAACTTCGTGGAGCACTTCCGACGTTTGGCTCCCAAACTGGATTGGGCTGGGGCTGCTTTGAAGCGGCTTCTGCCCAACCTAGGGGGTCCAAACGCCTCCTGCCGGCGGCTTTACGCGGGGGTCGTGAGGTCCATGGCCCTTTACGGGGCACCGGTGTGGGCGCTTTCATTGAGGCCGGAGTGACCGGCCCAGCGGTTGAACGCGTCCCAAAGGACCCCTCTTTGAGGATTGGCCTGAGGCCAATCCGGAGGCCTCACCGGACACGGTTGTTTCGGGAGGTTCCTGTTCCGCATATGGCGGGAAGAAACGCCCGGGTGTCACCACTGTGTGGATCGCCCGGAGGACACGATGGAGGTCTGCCCGGCTTAGGCGGAGCACCGCCGTGACCTCACTGAGGCGATCGGCGGCGGCGATCTCTCGCATCCGGCCCTGGTTCAGGCCATGGTTCGGAGCGAGAGTGCATGGGAGGCCGTCACTTCCTTCTGCGAAGCAGTAATGCTCGCGAAGGAGCAGGCGGAGCGCGCGAGGGAGAGGCAAGATTCGCGCCCTCGCGCCCCTAGTCGCCGCAGGAGACGCCCCGGGCGTCGGGAGCCGCAAGCCGATTTCCGGGCACCGTAGGCGCGGGCTTGCGGACGGTGAGCAATGGGTAGCTCGCCGTCCGATAAGGACCAGGCCTGGGTCGACGGTGCGTTGTGTTCCACGCGCGCCTCAGAGAGATGTCAGCACCAACTGACGTGGTCCGAAAGGGCCAATGCCTGCCGGGGTTGCCAGTTTGTCCGAAAGGGATATCGCGGCTCCGGCACATAGGCAACGGAAGGAACACGGGTGGGTTTTATTCAGTAAAAGTCTGACAGGCCCTCCCGCTCCGCGCAGAGCGGGAGAAATTATTTGATAATTTCCCACCCTAAAAAAAAAAGGTACATGCCGGTTTCCTCACGATATTTTCCTTCACCGTTTTGAGAGCAGTGAAGGAAAACAACGTGAGAAAACCGGCATAATGACCTACTTTCAGAATTATCTCAGCATATTAACTCAGTGCTATGTGCAAATGCTGATTTTGCATGCTGATGATGCTTTAGGTACCTACTTAGGAGTAGTTTCAGCCAAAGGCTGATTTACACTGATTCAGTGTTTGAGTCCAGTGGCACTGTATCGGCCATCGGCCAAAAAGTGGCTGTTCTATTTCAATCAAGCGCTGGATACTGGATTGAAAAGTGTTTAAATTGGTCCAATAGCGATCCAGTGTTACCTACTCCTGCTGGGGTTGCGGGTTTGTCCGAAAGGGATAACGCGGCCCCGGCACACAGGCAACGGAAGGAACACGGGTGGGTTTTAGTCAGTAAAAGTCTGACACACCCTCTCGCTCTGCCCAGAGCGGGAGAAGTCATTTGATGATTTCCCATCCTCAAAAAAAAAAAAAAAAAGTGTTACCTACTGGATTTAAATGCTAGATTGAAATACTATACCCTAATTGCGTAATACTCGATCAATCAGAATCTGATTCGTTTTGAAACAGATTGCTAATCTATTGCTTCATAAGTTCGAAAAAAAATCTGCTCAACAACGTAAATAACGCAATGAATATTGTTGAACTGTCAAAATGAAAGAGATTAATCGTAATGGATTACGAAAATGCGTTGCGTAATTAGATAGCAGGTTCAATGTAAGCCATCCTTATTGTTCTTCAATCTTTTATAATTACTTAACCGACCTATTAATAGCAACTGCAGTTTTTTTTTGTAACTGTAATGTTTCGTTGGCCATTTCAGTCGTCAGGCCCGTAAGCTGACAGTTAGTTGGGATAAGGGATAGTAAGAGAAATGGGTTCATAAAATATAAAAAGAAAGACTTACCAATAAAGAACAACGCCAACAGCGTAGGTGTCATTAGAAACTGGTCACAGGCTACTTTCGTCAGCACCGTTTTCACAGACGTCCCGACGAATTTCTTATCCAGGAATTTGTACCTGTAAAACACATAAATCTTTTGTATACAAAAGGTAGGTAAATTCGATAAGAACATTGCATAAAATACTTAGAGATTCTTGAACTTTTATCTTGCCGACTACATCGTTGGTCTAGCTTCGATATCCGTGGTGACTGTCGCAAAATCAAAATCAATGGAAATCTGCGGGCCTACTCCCTAACTTTGGGCTTGGTATAACCTTTTATAACAAGCTGCCCTCTTCTTTGCTAGATTTGCCTTTTGATGCGTTTAAAACGAAAGTAAAATCCAAGCTTTGTTCAAAGGCATACTATTCTATAAACGACTACTTAAATGACAAGAATAGTTGGTCGCTGTGATTAACTCAAGACAATGTTTATGTTCTTTCTCCAGATTACCTACTGACAAGTTATATGAGTTTATATAATTGTATTTTTTATATTTTTTATTTGACTTTATAAGTCAAGCTATTTTTAATTTTATTTCAATTTATTGTTGACATAATCTACTCATTACAATGTTTTTTCTAATGAGTTGTATTGCAATATGTGGTTAGCTAGTGACCTCGACAATTGATCATATTAGTTATTGTTATTAGTAATTAACTGTTTGTTTTATTTATTTTATCTCGATGGTCCTAGCTTATCATTTATAACTTCCAGTTACAACTATATGTAAGCGGGCACGCCCTTTATGCCTGGAGGCTTTTATTTAGATAAGTTCTGTTTACGTTTAGTTTTTATTTCTGCCTGAGTATAGTTCTCGATGATGTTGTGTGGTATATTGGCGTGTGCTAGCTAACATATGGCTAATAATTTAAATTATGTTTTGTGTTGCGTAATCTAAATTATCTAAATTATTTTAAATACTATTATATAGAATCTTATTTTTTTTGTTCTTCTAACTGAACAGACAGCTGTGCTGCTGGGGAGTTTGTTGCGCCACTTCTTCTTCCCAGCTAATGCACTAGGAAGTGGTGAAGGGTGGGCGTTTTGGGGGACTGTCTTATGTAATTTTGACGTTCGAAAAGTGCTGATTCTCAGCCTAGTTTGAATAAATGACTTTTGAATTTTGAATTTTGAATTTTTAACCAAAATCCGTAGTTTCGGCCGTCGTTACGGGCGTTTCGGTCTGCTTCTCACTTACGGTATGTCTGTAAGTGAGACGGAGAACTAAGCGTCGTCCGAAACTACGGATTTCGCTTAGGGAGTAACACAGGGAGTAGGCCCCCTGGGGTCAGCCCCGCCAAGTCGATCAAATAAGTAAGCAGGCTGTAGTAATTTGTGATAGACTTATAGTTAATATCGCCCTTTTAGGTAAATAGGTACATAATATGGGACTGCTAACAGACGAAATGTGGTTTAATACGCCCCTGCCTCAGACCAAATAAAAAACCAAGACAGAGCGCTGCGAACAATACCTACAGTGAAGCATGCCAAAGCTACACCGCCGCGCTCTGTGGTTATACGCTCACACGCACACATTTAAAACCATTACAATGACACTATAATCAAACTACACCACACAAAGTGCACACCACTGTTGACAGCGCTCTGTATTGATTTTTTATTTGGTCTGAGGTCTGATTTCCCCTGTCTGCCTCTTTGGGAGATAACGAGAGTGATGTGATGGAATGTCACTTACCAATAATATAAAGTAGGAGCGTAAAGGGTGGTGCCTACAACGACAATACGCGCTCCCGCTACGGGTGTGTAGGGTGGCTTATCGGGCTGAAACGAAATAAAACATACATTATAATCAGCCTTTTTTTTTTCCTTTTTTTCTTTTTTGAGGATGGGATATTATCAAATAACTTCTCCCACTCTGGCTGGAGCGGGAGGGCGTGTCAGACTTTTACTGACTAAAACCCACCCGTGTTCCTTCCGTTGCCTGTGTGCCGGGGCCGCGATATCCCTGTCGGACAAACTCGCAACCCTGGCAGGCATTGGCCCTTACGGACCCCGTCAGTTGGTGCTGACATCTCTCAGCCTTAATAATACATTATTAGCCTATAATTTTCCCACAGCTGGGACTGTAAGACGACGTGGCAGGCCCAATGCGATGTCTGGTAACTAATTACGTAACACATTTTCGTAAACGATTCCGACGAATTAGTTTCATTTTGACAGTTCAACAACATTCATTGCGTTATTTACGTTGTTGAGCAGATATTTTTTTCGAACTTATGAAACAATGTTTTAGCAATCTGTTTTAAAACAATTCTGATTCTGATTGATCGTGTATTACGCAATTAGGGTACTGGTAGTAATACTACAAGATTGTCTATCAACAAGCAATCCCTTGCGCTATTACTCTACGAACGGCTAAAAATAGATTTATGCGTCTGTATCTATTTAAAGATACTTATTGAAATTATTGTACTGATAAATATATCATGTCTTCTTCATGTGTAGCACCGATATGTAAACAGTGTGCTATGACGTCATCACGCATAGATAGTGACCGACACATACGCGTACATGCCTCAATGGTAGCGTGGCCGAGCGGTCTAAGGCGCTGGTTTAAGGCACCAGTCTCTTCGGAGGCGTGGGTTCGAATCCCACCGCTGCCAAAATCTTTTTGAACTTTTTGTAATTTACTTTACCGTTTTTAAAATGAGTAGTACGTTTTTATGATGATAACATTGAAATTGTATCGTGTCGACAACTTCAAAAACTTTTTTAAACTTTTTAATCCTCAAACTATGGAGATGTTTTTCATCTATTCTTCCATGTTGCAGTTAATTTAGGGTAGGGTAGTGTAGTGTAACTCTACATAACATAGTCATTAAAATTACGACTGATAACATTTTGATACAGATTTTGACCTATCTTCTATTCTTTATACCTACTTGTAGTTATAACGGAATGAAAGATTTTAATAAGATGGAATAAAAATACACGGGATTATAGCATTACTAGCTGCGCCCCACGGTTTCACCCGCGTATGTCTCGATCCCTTGGGAATATCAGGATAAAAGGTTTCCTATGTCCTTTTCAATGTCATGGTCCAACTATGTGCCAAATTTCAACCAAACACGTACAGCCGTTTTAGCGTATCAAACAAACTCACTTTCGCATTTATAATATTATACAGGGTGGCAGGGACATCGACGCGAAGCCTGTTACCATGGATTCAGTACATGATACTGAACCCAGGGGGGAATTTTTCGGAGGTTATTTAGAAAAAAAAACTGCTTTTCATAGAAAACTGCAATACCTACGCGGTCAAAATGTATGGAACAGCTGTTTTTTTTTAAATAACCGACGAAAAATTCGAACGCAGGATGGTTCAAAATCATGTACTGAATCCATGGTATCAGTTTTCGCGTCGATGCCACCCTGTATAAAAGTTAGGATTTCTGTCTTTAAAAAGCATGTCAAAGAACATTATTTCTTCATTCTCTCAGTTTCTACTTTTTACCTCGATGTATGTACTATTAGCATAGATATTTATGCTGAAAGATAAAATGTTGTTATGACGGTTGTAATAGAGATGGGAAATATGAGCCGTTCTATCCGATCTTTTTTAAGACACAAATATCTATCTATCTGTGACTTCGATGTGTAACATTTGTTGTTGCGAGATGATCTTTTGTTTACCATCAATGCAGAACATAACATGTTGCACAAAACCATGTTGCTCAAACTTTGAAAACAAAAAATGAATACTTGGCATTATGAGATTGGCCGTTATCCCTCACTCACCAAGTACATCTTGTTGAAGGTCTGCTGCGTGAACTCTGCAGCCGTATAAAAGCTGACGTACACCGCCATGTTGGTGACCAAGGGCCGCTTTTTTAGCGACTGCTGGAACATACGTCTCAAGGTGCTCAGCATGTTTACCTCGGAGGTGCCGCGAGGTCTGACCTGGTGGAAATGGAGACACTTGTAGAATATTTGTAGTTTTTTTTACGACGGTGGCCGTACATACTCGTAATTGAAAATAATATTTTATTTGGATAATTCATATAATTTCATCATAATTATTATATTGGGTTCGCACCTGTGAAATTGGCGTTTTTTTCTCACAAATAGAGAACCTCGTCACTTCTATAATTTAAAATATTCATCAATTGCTTGGTATTTATATCAAATACTGACCATCATATACCAATAGTAAAAAAACCTTATTACTTATAGTTTTTTAAACATAAAAAATACTTAAAAAATTACTCCTCATTTTGTTAGCAGAAATTTCCACTATTTGTTTTAACTTAGCCAAAACTTATTTTTGTCGCATAATCTAAGTGGCGTATTACGGTATCTGAGTTTTTAAATATTAGTGCATAAAAGTTTTAAAACATTAGTGTTCATGGTAGTTATATAAATTAAGAAAATGTTAGTATGAAAAATGCAACTTCTTTCTTAAATTCTCCATACAAAACGCTGATTACATAGGTATATATAATATTTTCATTCAAATCAAAATATTTTTATTCCACATACACATACATGGGCACTTAAGAAATGTCAGAAGTTAGGTGCACGGTTCCAATTCTCGTATCGTTTTCTATGGAGAAGAAGTCGATCAATATCTATAGATCTTCGTTGATCCTGGTGGTCTAATCCCTATGCGAAGTCCGTAGTTCCGGCCGAAGTTACGGGCGCTTCGAATTCCGTCTCGTTTACCGACATACCGTAAGTGAGACGGAGAACGAACCGTCCGTAAATTCGACCGAAATTAAGGAATTCGATTACGGCGTAGACCTCCAGATCTGTCAGATACTTCGTAATCTCCATACTCTTCTTTGATACTTTCCTCATATTCAATGTTTTAAGCATATCCAATTTATTATTCTAGTTCTTACAAAGATATAAATCGATGTCCAAGACCTAGACTTCTGCCTACTATCAGCAGCCGAAGCGGTGGCGGGTTACCAAACTATTCTGTCAAACAATTTTATTGAGAGTTTTTATATCGCGCGTTTTACATATTAAACTTAATTTCAAAAAGTCTATCGATCTCACTTTTGGTATAACTTTGTTTTCCTGATTTAGCGTTTAATTCATGTGAAATTTCTACAAATTCAAACATTAACGACTGAACGTAAGTAGGTACCTACCTATACCTAACTATCATCGTTGACCTCTGAATCATTACCATTTCAACCTAACTAATTAGCATAGCGCGTGCATGTGTTAGTGATACTACCTACTCATCGTTACGTAGCTGGCAGCAACGTATAATTCGAATCCAACATTTAACCATTTATCTAATAAATAATTAATTTAATAACAATCAATTTATTTATTTCACCAAAAATAAAACAACGGATTTCTATGTATTAAGATGCTGACATGAGCTAAAGCGCGGTCACTCTCGGACTGGATAGAGAACAGAGAAGCGCGATGACAACACTTGTAGCAATTTATTGCAAAACATGAAGCAAGTATCTATTAACTCAAAAATGAGTAGAGTAATCGAAAATGAAAAACAACCAAGTTCTGCATTCAAATAAGACGTTCTTGTTATTAATTAAATACCAAAGTACGTTAATATTTAATACAGACTAGCTTTACCCGGCCCGACTTCGCACAGGTAGCACTAAACCTTACCTACCCTACTTTTTCAAAACTTGTTTTAGTTACAACCAAGTCCTGAGAAATAAATTCAAGATTACCATTATTTTTCCACTACCACAAATTAATAGATTTGGGAATATTTCATTTTAAGACATACCAGTTTGGTAAATTTGGCTCTTGTCAGCGCCTTGAGTAAGAAATTATTATTAAGTAATGCGGCTATAAACTTATGGATGAACGTACTACTACCTATCCATCCAAATTATCGCTAAGTATCTAAATGTATATATACGTAATTACGTAGAAACATGGCTGAAAATAGCAATGGGACAAAAATCAGTGTCTCTGGTTTATTTGTGTTGTAATAATAGGTATATTAAGTAAACTAAGTACTAAGTAGGCAATTTAGGTTTTCAACCGTAATTGTGTGCAGTTCTTAGCCTGATTTTAATTCATATAACATAAAACTGTTTTTAGATAACAATAACTGTGGCAAACATAAGACGTTCAAGTATTATATCGACGAGATAAGATTTACGCGAACCTTGTTACCAATGTCAATAAAACACAGAATATATAAAAATGTATTCTACAATCTCCTCAAGCATGGATAAACTCGAGACTGATAGATAGATTTAATACTATTCTCTACTCAAATCCAGATGAAATCAAGACTGGCGTGACGAGTGTCTTTCCTTAACATATCGCACAAAAAAGGATATAATATTATGGTTTGTGTTTAGCTAGTGCCCGAATGATGAAGAAAGACAGCTGATGATGCAAGGATCGTACTGGGACCTATAGGTTATATACCTAAGCAGCACTAGTAGGTAAGTAAACTAAGTAAAAATCGAATATGTTTTAATGAAACAACCAGAGTGTCCAATCAATGGCAATCAGCTCTGTGAGTCATTCATATTTTTAAAGGGTTTAATTTTAAATCTCATACAGTAGTGGTCAACTTTTGCATATTATGTTATGCATTCAAATCTTTCAAAGATTATAAATTTGAAAACCCATACCTACACATTTTGCTGCGCTCGTATGAATGTCGAGTTATCGAATGCTGTCAACCGAGAAGAAACATTATTTACGAAGGAAATTAAACTTTGTTGTTATCGATAGCAGTGAAATAATTGCAATTTGGAAGCAATAATATAAATACTCAATCAAAATCGAAATAAAACTTATATAAAATGAACTGCAATAGACCGAGATAGGCTATATGTAATTGGAACAAGGGAGAAATAGGAGATATGTATGAGTAGGTACACACTATTTGTGACGTGTGATGAAGAACAATTTCAAACAGGGACTTCGAACAATATCGGTACCACACAGAACCTTATTAGTATAACAATTATGCTAAGAATGTATAGAGTCAGTCATAATTGTAATTAATACAATATATAACTTGGAATCGATAGAGAATTATCCTCAACAATATGTAAAGCATCATTCATTTACCATGCATACACAAGCAACTCGATTCTCGAATATCCAAGGATTAAGGAAACACTGTCACTTACAATCAACTCCCAGAGGTTATAAAGCTTACAACTATGTCCTTGATGTACCGGTTAACAATATAACACTTATTTTATTCCACTATCAGTAAATCTAAAGTATTCGAATACAGAGACAAACTTTACGTCGTAATATCGTGCGCAGGCGACTTGTATCAGCTGTTATTCAAACCGAACTGTCCCCTACATCGCAGTCAACTGACAATTGACTTCAATGGAATAATTAAATGAGGAGCGTCGTGTTCGTTGAACATTCACTCCTTGTTTATCAATACAAATCTGACCTTACATTGAGTCTACCGTTTGTAACTGGGGTAGCACCAATAGTGTGGATGGTACGTATTGTAGCGTTACCTCATTTTTCATCAAAAATATTCTTTCGCAGTACTAGAGTAGAGGCTCATAAAATTATCCCAAAATGTAGACTGTTGTTTTGCGATCTCAAATTGGACACCCAACGATATATTATGACATATTATTCACTACATGAAACATACACAAATATTTGATTCCGATCATAGCTAGCACATTTCAACAAGTTTTCTTCATCTCACCTCGTGTGAATATTCCTTTGCCGCTGCTCATCCTATACCCACTTATCAATGACACTTTCGTTTGACAGACGTATTTGCGTCCATTCGACGGCAAATAAAGTGTTACCACTAATTATATCGGCGAACTGACAACTTCCGTATCAAAACTTTTCTACGATTACGCAAGAAATTGTACTGCAAACCTGCACTCCGTTTTGAGGCAGTTTGGAGAATGAAGGGAACTCTCAGCAGTCAGCTGTCCAAAGCATTTGCGCGCGCAACAGAATCTGGTTTTCTGCGCAGATAGAGGTACATATATATACCGGATAACGCTGGCGTCACACCGGAAGGTTTTGGCGAACATTTCTATTATCTCGACAGCCGGAATATGAGTAGTTTTTGTAATGTTCAGAGAATTACTTGCCTAGTAGAGGATGAACAGCCAATGAAATGATGGACGGATTGTTTGGATGATGATCTAAGTAGGTAGAAAGGGAAATGAAACGAAATTGTTTATTCTGTAAATAGAATATCGGAATCAGTTTTAACACGTCATATTAAAAATCAGCTAGATGGAGTCGACATTTCCCATCTGACTTCCTGAGAAGAAATGGCGAAACAAACTCAGAGGTCAGTCTCCTTTAAAGTCCAGACATAATCTTGTTCAGGCCATATGAGGACCATGTAGTATCTTAAATGGTCTTTTGAGGAAAGAACCACACAGATTTGAGTGGACCTGTCCAGTCAGTGCAAGCATTTGTCAGTAACAGTGTAGCTCAACTCAGAACTTAAGCGTTGAATAATGTAAATATACTAAAATGACGGCTAACTCATATGTATGGAAGAATAACACAGGCTACGAAAACCTTAAATATAAGGATGACAGTAGGAGGATGAGGATGATTGATGATGTGTAGATGCTTACATAATATGAGAAAGATATTAATCGTAGTTTGACCCTTGACCACACTTACACGGCCAAAAACAAATCCATAGAGTCTAATTTTGGGGCTATTGCGGAAACACGAAAATTCGCCTAAGGCCAGTTAGTGTAGCGTCAGCATTAGTACGGTCCGGGGGTAGGGCTGCAATCTGTAAAATCATTAAACTAGGACAAGAAGTTCGACATGTGATATAGAAATGGTGAGTATGTTTTAAAAGAAATAATGTACGGAGTTTGTCATTTAGCTACAAACAATTTCTAGTATACTCGACATGACTTCTCTGTACTCACAATATGATGTTTATATTACTTATGCTTTCACCAAACCAGCAGGAACAGCTGATATAAACTGATGTAAGTCATTTTTGCTCAAATATTCACACAGCTTTGTTTAAAGAGCTTATTAATGTCTGTTCGGATATTCGCCGCCATAACAACAATGTTAGAACAGCATTGTTGTGTTTTGGCAGTCAGAGGTAAGATATCCAGTTCCTCTTTGGTTGAGGATTCCGGGTGAAGGTCGTTTTCACCTTCGCCCTGGTCATCAGATATCATCAGGCAAGATCAAGGCAAAGAGCTTCCCCGTTGTGGTAAAAAAAAAAGTTGCTTGAATTTCTCTCCGAATATATTGCAAGTGACACTTGTTGATTTTTATGAAGTGTGGTAATCTTAAAAAGGTCATAACTTATACTTTACTAGTAAAACGATCTTTTGATGCTTGAATGACGTTAAAAGGTTCGCTTACTTGGCCGGTTTTTTTCCTTTTGAGGTACGGAACCCTAAAACAAAATGGCGGCGTTAGTATCCGTTTTTAGCCACGCGCCGAAAGATCCTAGTACATGCTATAAAACTACACAGCAACACCGGTATTTAGGAACTAGAGAAAATTACCTTAAAAGCGGTTACAATCTATTGCCGATATGGCATTTTGCGGTCAGGCAAGACACTTAGATGTCTTGTGGTGGTCCTAAAATGGTACCCTGTGGAACGCCTGATTTAAAACTGCAAAAGAAAAACACAGCGCCTCTTATTGCTCTCCATACAATTCAGGGAATTAACAATTTTAGCTGCAAGTTAAAGTATTTGGAATTACGTAACAGAAAATCTGAGTGTAACTAACTAGGAAACGACCTATGAATCCCACATTAAGATCTGTAAGTACTGTAACAGACAAAGGGTGACTAATTCTTAAAAATCTTGTTTCAGACATAAAACCACAAATGAATAACTTACCGAAGCCTATTTTATAAAGGGTAAAAACTATTTTCGTCGTAACTCGTTTTCAGACTACGGGTCGACAAAAGAAATTAAGCCGCATTTTGTGATCGTGTTACATTATTTGATAAAGCACGTCTGAATTACAAAACCAATGCTTATGCTGATAAAAGATAACGCCTCTCAAAGTATAGAGAGAGACGTATTAACGAGTTAATTCCTCTACAAATACCTTTTTGTCTAAATGTAGTCTTTACTGTAGCAGTTTTGTACAAAAGAAGAGAACAAAGGACGGCAAAACATTTTTAGAGATGAAGCAGGAAAATCATTTTGTCACCATATAATTTTTACATTTTGATTTTAGGCATAAGTATCCTTGGGCTCGCCACAATCGTGGCGATAAGTCCCCTCTTTGAGGAGTGACTAGAGAGGCGCCACGGCGTCCTCACCTTCCGCCTGACGCAGGTCCTCACCGGACACGGTTGTTTCGGGAGGTTCCTGTTCCGCATAAGGCGGGAGGAAACGCCCGGGTGTCACCACTGTGTGGATCGCCCGGAGGACACGGTGGTACATACGGTGGAGAGGTCTGCCCGGCTAGGGAATAATGGGATAAGTGATGAAGTGATCAAAATGCGAACGCGAAAATTACGCCGTGATGTTTTATTTAATTTTCAAATCCCCTTTATTTTGTTATTATTATTGGCAACAGTTGGAGAATATTTGTAGAGTACGTCGGAAAAGCGAGCTTCTAATTCGGCTCGTCGCTGAGTTTCATGCTGATAATTGCAAATGTCAAATATATTTTTTTTTAAATTAATTTTGATTACCTTGTCCATATCACAATTAGCATCCTCGCACCGTACCACAGCGTATACTATCCGTTCTTTATTAAACAAAGCAATCAATTCATTTTCAAATTCTAGGCTATATTCTGAATCATCAGTCACAATCACCACTCTTTGCCAGCCCATAGTTTGTATAAACTTTAAAAATCCATACTTGAGCAGTCGCCATGGTACTACATTCATAGAATTTGGAAAAGCAGTCTTTTTTTCCGAAAACATATATGGAGTTTCATAGAATATGGTTGGAACTGAGTACTCGGAGAAAACCTCAAATGGTTTAGGGGCTAACACAGCAAGAAAACGATTATTATATTTATGATCATCTATATAATCATAGCAGTAATATTTTTCTACTACCTGATTTAAGGGCTGTATATTGACTTTTAATACTTCATTGTATGGCACAGTCCCGTCCAAGCAAAGGACTACTGTCGTCGGGTTAAATGTCTCTCTTTCGATAAAGGGATCACAACTTTTTCTGTGTATCCGTATCCAGTCCCAAAAATTGCCTATTTTCATTTTCTGAACCGTAGATATGACCATCGTTTATTTTTAGAATCGAACTGCTAACGAGATTTGCTATTTCGTGACAGTCAAATTCTGGTTCGGTTTTTCCTGTTTTATTGCATACAGCTTTATTTGTATCGCTTATGTCACCAGCGTACCATCGAAGAAGTTCATATCTATGCACCGTAAGGACTATTTCTGCTTGCAGTGCTCGGCCGCCATAGAACCGGGGTGGTAACAGATGTGGTCATCGCGTTCACGGGATTTTGTTTTCAAATTGCTTAGATATGAAATTCTTCGATGGTACACGAAATTCTTCGGTAGTTTACTGTCATAATAATCAGGAACCGCAAGGTGGATAACGTTACTGCAAAATATAAAGGGATTAATGAATGAAAATTATTTGGTATCTATTAAGTTTTCAACGTGAGTTACACACGATATGACTTTAGCTTACTAGCAAGTTTACATGAGCAAGTTGATGGCTACACTGGGTAGGTATGCAAGTAGGTAGATATGTATGTAGGTAGTTAGGTAGGTTGGTTAGGCAGGTAGGTATGTAGGTAGGTAGGTGTAGATAGGTGTAGGTAGGTAGGTAGGTAGGTGTAGATAGGTTTAGGTAGGTAGGTAGGTGTAGATTGGTGTAGGTATGTAGGTAGGTATGTATAGGTAGGTATTTAGGTAGGTAGGTACGTAGGGTAGATAGGTAGGTAACTTAAGAAGGTAGGGTAGTGTAGATGGGTAGATAAGTACTTAGTACGTGCTACCTGTGCGAAGCCGGGGCGGGCAGCTAGTATGTATATATATATCATATTGTCTAGATATATAAATGTTTAAATTGTTAAAAACAAGCAAAAGTGAGACTGCTACGTACGGCGCGCGGCGCGGCTGTTATATTAATATCTATTATACAATAAAGGCTTGTGCAGACCAGCGCGCGACGCGACACGAACAATACAATTTCTAAGAAAACTTCACAGTATAACAATAACCGGTGTCGCGTCGCGCGAAAAGTCGCGCTGGTCTGCACAAGCCTTTAAACCTAAACAAAAAAAATACTTTATCACGAAATTATAACCCCAAAATAATATAAATTATAAACTACTAATATTTCAGACAGAAATTAAGACATAGGTACAATTTTTTTAGTAGTCGTGTTTTAGTTTTTGAAGTTACCTTTTTTGTAGTATTATTTGATGTCTCGGGACCCTGGGGTCCTGGACCTTTGTAGGTGTACTAGGGGCCGCAGCCAACTCGCAGAGGCCCCTTAGATAATTTTAAATGATGAGGAGGCACCAACCGACGGTCATCCTTCTAAGCACTATGCAAACTAAACAAGTAAAATCTTTTCAATGTGTCAGTGAAATCTTTGTAATAGATTATTGAGAAATCCATAAACTGGGCACCCAAAGACAACTCCCAGTTGGTGCAGGACTATTGCAGAACATGGTATTAAAACATACGGGGCTTATGGGTGGTTATAGGTAGTGGATTGAGTTTAGGATTGTTAGGATCGCGTTTGTCCAGTATCTCACTATACTAAATTCTAACTTGCACTAAACTTACTTATTATTGGGTTTCTTGCATCTTATCATTTTGATTAAGGGTTAGTATTACATAAAAACTTACTCAGAATCGTTCGCTTTTTTTAGAGAAATAGTGGAAATCTTATAAAAACTGTCACAAAGTAATCGAAATCTATTGTTTAATATAATAGAGTTCAAAGACGGATCATCAATCAAGAATATTGCAGGATCGGTTGACGAATCATCTGAAATTAATGAAAATATCATTAGTTTACAATATTATGATAATATTTTTGTATTGTTTGAAGAAAAAGTCTCTAATGAACCAATAACGCCCAGACATATCTATACGTAATTTCATTAGACAGCTTCAGTCTTTCCATAAGCGGCCGCATCTGCGTCTAGCGTGACGAAGCTTCGCACAGTGATACGATACGTAACCAACTATTATTGGTTATCGTCGCGATTGTCCAGTAGGCCTAATATGACACACGCGACAATTACTCACTCTCACGTGAGTAATTGTCGTCTATTTCTGTCAATTATCTCGTTTTCTGACAATGCTGTCATACAAAATAGTCGACTCGTTCTGTCAAACTTGATATTTTTCGACAAACTCTAACATAAACCTAAGTTATCTCGATTTTTGACAATTCAACACGAGATAATCCGCGATTTTTCTGTATTTACTCGTCCTCGATTTAGACGACGAGTAGAGTAGACAAAATTATGATACAAAAAAAAACTCCAAAATAACATGGCAGTTTCACAATTGTACTTATTTTAGTCATCATTTTATTTTACAATATATTAATAACGAAAATACTTAGTTTTAAACTACTATTTATATCGGAACGACGTGTTTTATATGGAATTTTTTGCTTTTTGTATGGAACATATGAAAAATTATTGCCTATTACATGTAGAGTTTTAGGGGTTTATGGGTTTTTTAAAAGGGGTCGCAATTTTCATTATTTTTGCGATAGGACACACCATTTTCGAGATAAAAGCAAAAGAAAAAAGACATACAGTACTGTTTTTGGCACAGTCGGCGTCGAAGTGTTGGTGTGAATTTTGGTTCATGACAACTCATTTTAATCCACACCTTTTTAATCACGATTAAAAATAGTCGTAGTAGTTAAAAATAGTATACAATCAAAATTACCATTTTCACAAAATTTATAACTCAGTGCCATATTAGTGCTGTCAAACTAAAATATAGTAAACTTGTGTCACTTAAGTTTAATTCAGAACGGGATAAACAAAATGTTGGTGATTTTTAGTCTAGTTTAGAGGCATTTGTGACAAAAGAATCGGCTCCACCTAAAACAAATTAAAACCAGCCAAGTGCGTGTCGGACCACGCACAATGGAGGGTTCTGTAGTTGAGATGAATTTATCCCAAGAACAAACTTAACATTGCACTTGACGCTAACAAAAATTTGTAGCTTTTAGCTTAATATTTGGCAAACGGATCCCTGAATCCAAAAATGGTTTTCACAAACTCACATATGTTTGAACGACTTTTCCAACGAGATAAATATGAAATAAATCATATTTATGAACGACCTTTCCAACGACATCCCACACCATGAGTTAGATGAGAAACCATCGCCACTTTACGTGTACGAAAGGTATCCTAAAAAAAAATGGTTTTGTTATACCACTTTGTCGGCGTGATTAATATGTACACCAATGCCAAATTACAGCTTTCTAGTACAAAGAGTCTTTCGAGCTAAGCCGCCCACACACAGACGGACATGGAGAAACTATAAGGATTCCTTGTTTACTACGGAATCCTAAAAACGGGAGTGTGGGGTATACCTAATCACAAATGATTTGCACAGTCCGCACTATCTCTCATCCATCTCTTGGAAGGAACTTACATGCTTGTACTCGTAACGTTGTGCCCCTAGCACAGAGTACCTAATTATGTTAGGTTTCATTACATTAACGTGTTGCCATTTGCCATTGAAATTGTAAGTAATTGTAACAGCACTATAATACGAGGTAAAATAAACTAGATATGCAGTATGGTAGGTATTTGCAGGTTTACGTAGTAATAGTTATTATTATTTGGGATTGGCGCCGATTTATGAACAGCCATTGTCAACAACATGAGACATTACAGCATTATATCCGGGATAGTTTATTTATTTATTTATCTATTTAATTATTTATGTACACACAGTAAATTACATATAGAGACGACATAGTTATAGTTTTGAGTACAAAGGCACTGCTTATTTCTTAAGAAATTTCTTCCAGCAGTCCTGCGAAAGGCGAAGTGAAAAAGAAATGTAGACAATAGTGTGTGAGAACAAGAAGAGAAAATATGAATAAGCGAAGTCTTAAAACATATTAAATATACCTACACGTATAAAGCTTAAATATATATATATATATAAATACTCACAGTTGAGAGGAAAGGTAATGCTCTTTTACTCGATATTTGAATACAGAAATAGTTTTTATATCACGAATGCTAGGCGGAAGTGAGTTCCACAGTCTTACAGCATGAACAGAGAAAGAATAACAATAGTAGCTAGTTTTATGAGGATGAGATTTAAGGAGGGATCTAAGGTGTGATTTATATGGTGCGTCGCTAGGGCGGGCGTAAGAAAAACGCCCACGCATGTAGGAAGGATAGGACGGGTTGTGTAAAATGTTGAAGAGGAGACATAAAATCCGGGTGTTCCTGCGAAGGCGGATTGGCAGCCACTTGAGTTCCTTGCGAAGGTGAGAAACATGGTCATACTTTCGAAGACCGAACACAAAGCGAATGCACAAATTTTGCAAGCGCTCAAGCTTGTTTAATAGCTCTTCAGTAGCATCCAGGTAGTTATTCATTTGGGAGGCCTCTGATGCTTACTGTACGTGTAAACGTCTATTGGTAACTCGCCTTGTTTGCACTACATCAATAAAACAAAAACTACAAAGTGAAAAATAACTTTAAAGTCGGTGTCTTTGGTTTTGAATTTTCTTTTTTTGCCACCGACTTCCGAAATTAAAGTTATTTTTCACTTTTTAGTATTTGGAAGTCGGTTGTTTTTATTTTTAGTAAAAAGTTTTTATTTTTCCCTTTTTGGTTGTGGTAGCTACCCCCACACAAATTCGAATACCTGCTATGTAAATAACAGTGACAGGAAGTTATCATCATATCATCCACATATACTAAGTGGGAAAAAGAAAAAAAACTAAAAAAGAAAAAAGAAAAAGAAGAAAAATACGTATTATTGAAGCTTACTCAAAAACTATCCAGGCAAAGTTGATAAAATTTATATGGGACCAACTTGGGAGCATATTATTTCATACAATTAAAGAATTTTCAAAATCGGTTCACAATTGACGGAGAAATCGGCGGACATACATAAAAAAACACATACATACGCGACGAACATAATATAACCACCTCCTTTTTTGGAAGTCGGGTAAAAATAACTTGACTAATCCATTGGAATAGGTAGCATCAGTCTTTTTTTGGGATTCTATACAGAAATGGTGAAAAAGGAACCATTATGGTGATACTTCGTCTGTCGGTCTGTACTATCACAGCTGATTATTTCAGGAACTACTAATCCTATCCAATTGTTGATATTTAGAAATAATGACTGCTCTACTATCTTATACATATAGGAAAATATACGAAAATTATTATAAATATTAAAAAGTTATATCAGTTATACAGGGTGTCAGGGACATTGACGCGAAAACTGATACCATGGATTCAGTATATGATTCTGAACCCCCGTTGAAATATTTCGTCGGTTATTTTATAAAAAATCTGCTGTTCCATACATTTGACCGCGTAGGCCACTTTTCTATGAGAAAGCAGTTTTTTTTTTTAAATAACCGACATAATATTTCAACGGACCCCTCCGTTGAAATATTTCGTCGGTTCAAAATCATGTACTGAATCCTTGGTGTCAGTTTTCGTGTCAATGCCCCTGCCACCCTGTATAATATAGGAAAACATTCGAAAATTATAAATATTAAAAAAAGTTACCTATTTTACATTGATATCCGAGATCCGACATACATAAATGTAGAATACACAGCTTTACACACAAGAAGAATATTACAATCATTTTGTGTCACTTAATGTACATTATATAAAAACAACTCTTTCCTCTGGTAGTCTTCCACTGACTCCACTGTTTGAGGACAAAATTGTGCGCATAATATGTACTTAAAATAACGCATAAAATGTTTTTTTTCCCTCTCATCAATGTGTAGGTACTACGAATAAATGTGCCACGGCAGATTGCTTTGTTTTTACGAATTAAATTTACAGTCAAAAAAACCTTCTTATGTTTTGAAATGGGATTTGAGGGAGAGTGCAAACCTTAACTATGTTGCAGAGTGGTAACAACCACAAGAGCTCATTGGAGAGAAAAAAACTTCAAAATAACTGGCAAAATGTTGCCAGCTGTGTCTGCAATGCTGGCTATGAAATTTCAAGTAATTTAATCCTATAACGAGAAGTACAGGTGTAATGTTAGACTGCACTTGTTTTTCTTCCTTCTTTCTTTCTGTCTCCAGCTTGATCATCACCATCATAATCTTCCTGCCCTGTCCCATGTTTCTTGGGGTCAGCACAGCGCGGCGAATGAGAGCATCAGGTTTTTTGCTTCCATTCTCCCCTGCCAGCCGTCACTCTATCATTCACTCCTTTTTAGGGTTCCGTAGTAAACAAGGAACCCTTATAGTTTCGCCATGCTCGTCTGTCTGTAATTGGCATGTCATGTAATTTGGCATAGTTATACATATTAATCACGCCGACAAAGTGGTAAAATAAAAGGTTTTTTTTTTATCCTACCGACACGTAAAGTGGGGATGTTTTTTTTTCTCGTGTATCCCATGGTATGGGATGTCGTTGGAAAGGTCGTTCAGACATATTGAGGGTGTGTGAAGGTCATTTTTCAATTCAGGGATCCATTTGCGAAATATGTATTAAGCTTTAAAATGCTAATTTTTGTTAGAGTCAAGTGTGTCCCCCCTGCCAGCTAAATGGTTGTACTTGGATTTGTAAAAAAATACACAGCAGTAGTGTATACAATAACGGAATTAAAAGGAAAACTATCACAGCTAAGTAGGCTGTACAGGTTAACGAGTAACAATCGACCAACTAAATTTTGCAGTTTGAAAAACATGATCTCCAATACATTCCGTATGAGAGAAAATGTTTTTCAACTACAATGTTAAGTTTGTTCTTGAGATAAATTCAACCCAACTACGGAACCCCCTGGGCCGGTTTTTCTTTTATATCATCCCCACAATCCAGACATCTTTTTTTGGTCTTCTTCTCGCTCTCCATCCATTAGCATTTCCCTTAGGGCCGGTTTTTCAATCGTCATTCAATTAGGAGCGTTTATACCACAGAGCATGTAACTTGTGTATACAGAAAGTGGACAACGTCGCTTATAGCTGTCAAATATTCCTCTGTTTTGATTTATTTGGCAATATTATTGTATGGAAATATGAAATATGACTATGAATATAACTAGTGAACTAAAATATTGATTATGAAATGCAATAATGAATATCGAAACACCGAGTATTTAGTTTTAGATGAAAAAAGTATTTGGAAACTTTCCAAATGCATTTTTTACACCAACATACGGTGTTATAATTGCAATTTATATTAATATTCTAGTTCACTAGTTAGCCATATTCCTTATTTCCATACAGTAAAATTGCAAAATTAATCAAATCAGGTAAATATTTGACAGTTATTTGCGACGTTGCCAACTTTTTGGATGAACGCTCTTAACTTTTATCCGCTGAATAAGTTTGTCATTTTGACAATCTGTCAAAACGTCGCATTTATTCTTATGGTAAAAGATAACATAGGATAGAAAAATCGGCCCATACTACATACGTTTTATCCCTCCCCATCACATGTCCATACCAAGACAAACGATTCTGTTTAAACTTTCCCCTTTTGTTTTGTCTCCAACTTGATATTTAGGCGAATGGAAATTTTGTTTATTTCTCACTTCTGCAATGTTCTTTTTTGATTAATTTCGTTGAAGGTTCAAAGACAGTTGAATCCTTTCCCTCCATCTGGGACTTGCCGAGCTTGGTCACTGCTGTAGAATGACTTGCGCGAAAAGTAGTCTATAATTACTCTTTCAACTGGCTCAATAGCATCTTGGAAGATGCGGTTGACTGACTACGGCATATGGTGATGAAATATCCTACATTGTTCCCGGGAGTTGAAGGCCGTTGAGGAGGCCGTTGAATTGACCTTGAGAATTGCTCCTTAAAAAGTCTGATTACATAGATAACGATAAATTGCAATGCAACACATCTATTAAAATCATGTTTGTTACCAGTTTTTCCGAACAATTCAACATACAAACATTCTTTTTGACAGCATCCTACGAGTATATCCACACGCCATATTGATATGACATAGGTATTGTTATGTAACATTTATGTATATGTCGCAGTAAGATGGTTATAGCCATGATATAGTTAGTTTCCTAGGGATCTATATACCGTAATAAAGTTATATAAAAGCAGTTCATAACTGACGGAGTGCCCTAATTTTGTTACGGCGACCAATTTCGATGCCGAGCGCTCACCGTCTGCTGCCGTAGTAACGCTCGCTTCGCTCGCTCGGCTCGCGCATAACTGATCACAGTTCTAACCCAACCTAACCTATTTAGTCGGAGTGCCCTAATAGTTTATTACTAGTAGGAGGCCAATTCTCGCGATTTCACTCGTACTTTTTAAATTCGTCATTGCCGCTCGTCTTGCTATGTCGCTTATAAAATGGTGACATTATCCAGATTCTAGTCATTCGTACGAGTACGACTCGAAGGAAAAAAAACGGGCAAGTGCGTGTCGGACCACGCACAATGAAGGGTTCCGTGATTGGGATGAAATTATCTTTTTTTTATGTTTCTATATTTTAGGCACAGTAGTTTCGGAGATAATGGAGGAATGGTAAATTTTCATCAATTTTTTTTTTTAAAGTATATATAAAATAATATTGAGATCCTCACAACAAGCCCTTTCATTTGATCTGTCACACGGTACAGTTTACAAAACTGTTTTTTTCTTCCCATTTGCCCCGAAAAGTGACCCCGTATTCAAATTTCATTTATTTACGTAACACGTCCGTGTTTGCGTCACAATTCATATGAGTACCAAATTTCAATTAAATTGGTCTATTATATTCGAAGCAAATCGGCTATGACATACGGACTGACAGACACATGAGTGATCCCATAATGGTTCCGTTTTTCCTTTTGTTGTGCGGAACCCTAAAAATGTTGTCATTATACGTCGCGTGAAGTGATCCATTCCACAAAATTATGCTACTTTTTAAACGCTACCATAGATGTACTTCATAAAGTGTATTAATTAAAAATGACTGTTAAGCGTATTATAAGGTTTTGAGCAACATTTTATACATATTTCATAAACATTTATGAATAGATACACATTAGTTGTCGTTGTGATCTTGTTCTCATAACTGTAATTATCTATAGTGTTAATTTTTTTTATTCGCTGCTTATACGTATATATTTAGTATGTATGTATTTATGTATCTATTATTTAGGATATGTATTTATCTATGTATCTATTCTAGTATATTGTATACTTATAATTTGCACCAACGATAGCCCCATTTTATGTTCAGGTAAATCACTGTCCATTCTAAGGTTGCCTGGAAGAGATCGCGGAAAGCGATAAGGCCGCCCATTGTATATTTTGTAGTGTTTGATTAGTATTTTTTTGTTATGTATTTTGTGGTGTACAATAAAGTATATATAAATAAATAAAATAAATAGATACCATCATCATTATTGATTTCGGTACTCCATTTTTATTTTATTATTAACATTAAAATAAGTTCTCATACAACGGAATGCATGGCTGAATGCATGCAGTCAAAATTTCTGTTTACTTACATTGATTATCTCTACATAAATTAAGTAATTAAATAAAAACAGGATGACTGCCAATGATATTATAAGTGAAGTGATGACTACCACAATAATATCAAGACTTATCAAGATGGACAAGAAGAAGACGAAGTGTGGCTGTCGTATAAAGTCTCCAACGACGCTGCTGTAGGTACCTACGTGTCCCGGTTATATTACTTTTTATAGGCCCAAAAGATAGTTGGGAAATCCTAGAGAAAACAAATTTGGCGTCGTCACAACACGAATTCAAATTTATTTGTGGTCAAAGTACCGCACAAACATCTTTCGAAATTCATGAAGGGACATGGTCTAGCGATTCCTAAGCTCACGGACAGCACGCGATACAGTCGGTCGATTCTGTAAAAATATTAACGTGAAGCTTAGGTGAAGTGAGCGTGAAGTGAGCTGTCACTGCCACAGAATCGACCGGCAGGATGCTAGGGATTAACACTATTGACAGCTCACTTCACCTAAGTTTCACGGTGATATTTTTACAGAATCGAAAGGCAGGACGCCGACTATTCGTGTAAACTTGTGATAATTATAATGTATTGTTTACGTATAGTATTTTTGTTAGATATATAAGCTTGCACAAAAAAAAAACATAATAAAAACATTAGAGATCTATATTATTTGAAATGTTTTTGAAATTCTGCATCATGTTGGTGGTACAAAATAATAGGTGCGTAGGTATATCATGTAATTCTATTTACAAAATAACCTTTACATAAATACCTTACAGACTCTGTAAATTCAGTATACACCCAAGTATAAACCACAGAAACATATTATTATCACACCACATTATGGAAGTTTAGTTTTGGCCATACTTCTGTGTAACATCTATACATAACCCCAGCCGGCCAAAATTCTGAGCAGCGCGGGAACCTAGAGGATGTCGGATTTAAAATTTATAACCTTTTTCGACTGCATCGTCCTTCCTTCGGCACTAATTAGACCTTAGCTCCTTTTCTCTCGATGTCTGAGGATCCAACCGGGAAATGTACAGGAGCAAGGTGGGGCACTGCGGCTCGAAAATCCTCGCTTCCAGGAGCAGTACCGCATACAGCACCTTTGTTGCGGCTGCGTCACGATCGAACCTTCTTGCCCTCAACCAGAGTAAAACCCTCCTAGTCCACTTGACTGGTTAAGGAGTCGACAATCTTGAAAAATTATTTCAATGTCAAAAAAAAAATCGAGCTCCATTTTATACGTATCTCTTCAACATTTATAAAAAATAATTCATTATTGATTCCGTAACTCAATTTCTATTTCATTACTACCTTCTGCCCGCGACTTTGTCCGTAAAATTGCTTGTGTTAACATAAAATATTATATCTTTTAGCTGTGCCTCCCGTTACTTCGTTGTCGCTTAGCCTTGTTCCTGCCTTTTTCTTTTTCTTGACTCCTAAGGGTCGAAACGTAATATTAATGGTGTTCTTCCTCAAGTATTAGACTATCAAATGCAAAAAGTATTTTCTCAAATCGTCTGATTTGAGAAAATACTTTTTTGTAGTTTCAGAGATTAGCGCGTTCAAACAAAAAAAGAAACAAATTCTTCAGCTTTGAGGCTTTGTTATAGTATAGATAAAGATAAATATTTAAATAAGCTCTCCTTTGTATTTGCTACAACGGAATGCATGGCTGATGCTGATTTGTCAATGTCAACGATTTTTGTCACGTCATAATTAAGTAACCAAACAAAAACAGAATTTTCTATCAATTTTAATTTTTTTATTTTGTTTCCCACCGCACGTTTTCTCCACACATTGACATTGGCAGAATTGTCGACATCGGCACCATTGCCATAAGGAAAAATAGATAGATAAAAACAGAATTTCTGCCAATGATTAACCTGAGTAAACTGATGAATACCGAAACATCAAAGTTTATCAAGATGGGGAAGACGAAACGTGACTGTCGTAAAGACCGGACCGAATCATGGGCTCTCAGAATGCTTTCATAATGGCTGCTGCGTCCTACCGTCCCAACGACGCAGCTGCATCTACGTGTTTCGGCCAAATATTTAAATCGTAGACTATATAGTTACTTTACTCTTTGATCGTAGATGTGCCCTCACCGTACTACGTCGCGCGAAAAAGTGCCCATAGTGAGAAGAGTGACTTCGCACAATAATAATGGCGTTTCCATGACAATCAAGTCAAATGTCTGTGATATTGTGTGTCAGAGGTGTCAAAACGAAACAGAAACGCGACCATCTTTTAACACGGCAAGGCAAATCTACGATTGAAATCTTTGGTTTCGGCCTCATTAATCCACACAGTCTGAAAATATTGTTAATCCTTGCAAAAACAAATTTCCTCCCTGAGGATCTAGCGGTAGGAGTCTCGTCACAACACGAATTTCATTTTTTTTGTGGTGAAAGTCCTGGACACCATCTGTCGAAATTCATGAAGACTTTGGCTTTTAAGCTGGCTACTAAACAGCGCGCCATACATGACGCCGACTAATCGCGTAAACTAGTGATTCTTATAATGTATAAGCATAGTATTTTTGTTGGTTTATATTGAAAAACAATAAACATGTTTGAAATGCTTTTGAAATTCTACATCATATTCTTAGCCCTGTTGTAATACAATAATAATAACTATATAATAATTCGGGTGCTAAAAGACCCTTTACATAAATAAATCACAGACCAATTAGACTTGGGTTTATATCACAAAAACATTATTATTATTATCACACCACACTTGGTTTGGTCATGCTTAACATTTTATTTATTTATTTATATATATATACTTTATTGTACACCAGATTATAATTACATAAAGAAAAAGTAATACACTACAAAATATACAATTGACGGCCTTATCGCTTACTGCGATCTCTTCCAGGCAACATCTACATGCATCTCCCGTCTGGTAAAATTATGGGCTATGGACGACAGCCTTTTGCAGCGCGGGAACCTCGAGGATGAAGGACTTAAAATTTGTAGTACAGCTCGACTTCATCCGCGACAGCTTCAGCAAAGCCCTTGCTGCTGCACTGATTAGACCTTGGCTCCTTCTGTATCAATGTCTGTGGGTACAAATAGGAAATATGTATGAGGATGGTGAGCACTGCAGCTCAAAAATCCTCGCTTGTAGGAGTGATGGTAAGGTGTTTGTTGGGGCTGCCCCGCGATCGCCTTTCCTTGCCGTCAACCAGAGTAAAGCCGTCTTTGTCCATTTTACTGGTTTTAGAAGCCTGCCGCTTCTATATCTGAGATGTGTGTCTTATTAATCGACGCCGCACAAGCAATGGATAGTTGACAACTTTGGCGGAGACGTGCAGTTATCTTCGTGTGTTTTTTCTTGTTGTGGCGATCGCAGCGTTTTCTAAAATGTTTATGAACTCGTGTAACACATTTTGTAATTAATGAATGACACACGAACTGTTTGACGTTGGTCCGACGGTCGACATGACGTCATGAACGTGTAGACTGGTCCCGACCACTCTTTGCATGTCGCATGTAAATTAAGGCATGTCGCGTGCCTTCCTACGAGAAATGCTCGAATCGACATGGCGAGAATAGCTCTACTCGATTTTTACGAGGGAAAAGTACGAGTCGAGCGACAATAACGAATGCGAGATGCGCGAGAATTGCCTTCTAGATCGTGCTCGTATCATAGTTATATTCCTAGTAAGACAGTTATGAACCGCTTTCTTATACATACGTATCATTAATATGCAGGTGAGCTACATGACGGTGAGATGATATACCTTGTGAAACTCTCGTTACGACTACAACACTTGATATACAGGGTCAAATAAAATTAGCCAGCGAAACCCCGCAGACGTGATGGGTATCGAACACATGATCAAACAAAAATAAATTAATGTGTGGAGTTGTTTTCTTGGGGTTTTCTATCACAATTAGTGCAGTTACTTGAACTATCGTATTTTTTTTTTGTTTTTCTTGAGGTACTTCACTGATGCATTGATATCTAAACATGATAAACACAAGAAAACAGATTTTCTCCACTCACACTTCAAGTAACAACAGTAACAACGGTCGTTGACCCCAAAAAAAACTACTTTCTTATTTCTTTTGTTGTGTTTTGATATCGATACGACACACATCACGTGAGGAAATTTCGCTAGCAAATTTTGACCCTGTATTTATTATTGTTCTTCTTTAATTGAAACCTTAACCTTTCCGCCATCTTCAACATCAACACACCGATGCAACCTGTTGCATTGCATTCGGAAATTTCCGCGACTCCACAAGGTTTACGAAATTCTTCAAACTAACCAAGTAATTGACAATTTCGTCTGATCTGAAGCATAAAGTGCAGTGATTAGGAAAAGTTAATGTGCAATGTTTTTGAAACTGTAGAGCCGTAGACGGTAGAGTAGTACCGGCTCGTGGAGTTAAAAATTTGAATCGTAAGGCGTGCGCCGGAGTGGGGGGCGCCGTGGTTGCCCGTGCCAGGTAACAGGAGGTACGGCGGCATAGTGGGCCGATGCGCGAATTGTGTGGACAAAAATATTTATTTTAAACAAATATTACTAGAGTTAGTTTTAAGTATTTTATTGTTTTTTAATGTGTACCTTAACCTGGAGGTCAAACTTTATTTTGTTTCTTTCTTTTATGTACAGTAATTTTTCAAAAAATGTTTTCTCGTATCATACACTCATAAAAAATGGACCATGTGGCATATTTCACGAAATATCATGATTGAGGAATCCTAAATTACATGGTTTAATCAAAATAAATAACCTACTAAAACCTAACGCTGTACCCACTTGTCACATTAACCCATGAGAGATGCAATCAAAATCTAAAATCTCGCGATACAATTTCTATCCGGCTAACGATTGTGCAACCAGAAATCATTGTGAGTGGAAGTAGAAATATTTGAAGAACTTAACATTACCCACATTCAGGTTAAACATTTGTGCTAAGTCACGAAACGAATCATATTAATAATATTTTTAACATTTGTCTTGAAAGTGGAACACCGTGCGTTCTTGAAGCTTAGCGGTCGTCCTCCCTCCCACGGCACTGCTTATCTCTTTCTGGCAACATCTCGCTATCTCTGTCTGGCAGCGTATTCAGTCAGCGCGGAACTCTAGCGTATTTCACAGGTGTGTTGATCGAGTGCGGTATGTTAGACGATCGTAAATAAAACCTTTTATAACAAATAGTGCTGATTTTGTGCGAACATATAAGTGAAAAAAAGCAAGTCACTTAAAATAACTGCAGCCGTGTTTATAATTTAACATTGTATTCTAAAATTTGTGTCCAAGTGGTGCGTTTCGAAACAGTGACAACAAGTTTTTCTTGTGTTGTGAGTTCAGTCCTTGAGTCGGAGGCTTTATCATCGTCTACGCCGCTGGTCCCGCTGTTTACTCCTTTGGCGGGCTATTCGTGGTCAAGGTACGCATTTTAGCCTTTAATAACATAAAAGAATGTTCTGCATCAAAAATAAAAGTCTCTGATTAGTTCCACGTCACTGAACAAGTGTGACTTTTTAGAAACAATTCATTTCAGAAAAATATAACTTTTACAACTATGTACTTTCAAATTACTTTTTCGTCTCTACGTCGCAAATTTATGTGATAGACTGTAGCTTCATATATTTTATGCTTGTTAAGAAAACATCCATAAAATGTGGTGATTTTTAACCTGTTCAATCTGTCAAATACAACAAAAAAACGTTTCACCCACTTGTTAGTTTGGGGTCTGTCATCAGGTGCTCTATTTGTTGAGAGCACTCAAGTGTAATGTGTTAGAATGGGGAACGCTATCTATGTTTACTGTACTACCTGCCCTAACACAATCCCACGCAATCGCACCTCACCTGCCATGTCAACACTGTCACTCATATTGCAATCATAAAAGGTGCTTTCTATGTTATTCATTTTGCTCTAAGTATGTCATTGTCGTGCCATAAATTTTGTGGACCAAACCTTTTCAGTGTTTTTACTTCAATAGGATTTTGGGTGATCCACTGACCACGTTGTAGTTAAAAAAAAACTTATATACCTATTTTTAGTCATCATTGTAAAGTTGTCATCCATTATTATCACAGTTTTTTGTAAAACTGTGGCGTCCATGACCGCTCGACCGGCATTCCGTCAGTGCATCTCTCTGGTCGTGACTCACCTCGATGGCACGTCACCGCGATGTCACTGCCTCCAGGTACCTCGTTAGGCACTAAATGAACCAAGTGTTTTACTGCCTTTGTCAGTTTAGACAAAAAAAAAATAACCTCATGATTCCACTGATTGTGAGATCAGTCCAGAATAAAAAACATTGCTCACGATCTTTGTTGGCAAATTGTTTTATTCATTACAGCTTGATATGAATATAAGCAAGTTTTTAATTTATTAATAATAATTATGTTTACAAGTTTCCGTGTGGTGCCGGACGTAAAGAATATTACCAACCCATTTCTTCCCGTGGGTGTCGTAGAAGGCGACTAAGGGACCCACTAGAGAATGGGCAGCAGCGTTCTCTATGCATTTTAACATCATACTGCGATCGCCAACCCGCCTGCCAAGCGTGGCGATTATGGCAACCTCTACATTTGGGGGAGGCCTGTGTCCAGCAGTGGACGTCTTTCGGCTGAAATGATAATGATGATATTTTCAAGATAGAATAGTTACATAATGCAATACGAACAGCTTCTACAAGTTTATAATACACTAGTTTCCGCCCACGAATCCGTTCGCGTGAAATTATCGCTCGCCCGTGATATTACTTCGTTTTCGTTGAGCGTTCTTTCTGTCTTTTTTCTTTTTCTCGGTTTCCAATAGTCGTCGCGTGATGTTAAATAGCCTATAACCTTCCTCAAGAATTGGGCTATCTATTGCTAAAATAATTTTTCAAATCCGACGAAAAGTTAGACCATTAGATTAGACCATTTAAAAATTCAAACAAACAAACTCTTCAGCTATAATAAATTAAGTACTGATTTATCATTAACGTAATAACTACTACGCATGAAGCAAACAAGAGAAAAATGTTACGAAGTTAAAAGATATGCGAAACATCACGCAAACGACTACTTATCTGATATTACAAATACAACACGTGCAAATCAAACAAATGGACGAAATTGTATAATTGCTAAACGTAAAATGATATCATTTAATTATTTTTATTGTTATAGCAGACACGTTATTCCATTCAGAAATACTATGAATTATTAGACGAGGTCGCCAGCCTTTCATTGAAATTGAAATATTAATAAGTACCAATATATTATTTAACTTTACAGGTGATTTGTATACTCTGACCTTCCACATAACACAAAACTATAAAACCATGGCTGAGCTAGTTAATCTCTTCAAAGCAATCTTAACCCATTTCAGTAATCGTTCAATCGACCAAAACGAACCGGAGTAGATCTTCTATGGCTTTTTGAGAGGCATGAAAAGCGCAAAAAGGTCGATTGAGGTTCAATCAGCATTCGATTCTCGTCGTGGAGAGAGAACGTCATCAGTAGGATTCACAGAAATTTTCTCGACGTAATACGTTCAACTCAGCAATATCTGTTACGCAAGATGCAACAAAACGAAAAATACAATTCCACCTTTATTTTTATACCTGGTTTTTGCTGAAACGTGCACTGAATCTTTTAGAAAGAGCAAATATTTTGCTAGCAAAATCTTTGTTGAATTGAACGTAGTAATAAGCTGTGCAAAGTGGATGCAGATTAAGTAGATACACAATGATGTTCATAAAGCTGTGAAGACTAGAGTATTGTCTTAGATGCCGGAAGTAACGGTGATAATCAATCGTCAGAGGCTTAACTTTACAATACGACATTGTTCTTGAAGCAGACGAGAATTTTGTAGGGGATAACCCACTGCGGAATATAGGAAAAAAAACTATGTAAGCTGGTTAAAAAAATAAAATTATTTAAATACTCGCTGCTGCCCGTGGCTTCGCCCGCGAATTACTCAATTATAATATTAGCTATCTGCCAGTGTAAGTCCCATCAAAATTTATCCTGTCGTTTCGGAGATTAGCCGGACCAGTATATAGTTTCATATGCATTTAGTAAAAAGCTCTTGTTTTGACATTAAAAACAGACAGTTTAATTCTATTTATTTGTATAGCTCTACAAATTCGTGTATGTAGACCGTCCTAGTTTATATACTGATGGTAATCAGATTAGCGGGAATATAGTTTACCGCCCTAAAATAATAAACGAATCATTTGCCAAGAAAAGTACCGCAAAATGCAAATCTAATAACCAATTAATCCTACGTCCAAGTACACCTTTCTTGTGGTAAATTAAACATCTCATTAAATAAACATCGTAGTCGCGATTCTTAATTGTTGAAAAACACGAACACATCTTGGTTTAGAATAGGCGTTTGTTTACAAACTGTGGTTTCAGTTTGTAAACTTTGAACTGGTAGCTGCACACGCATTCCGTGCACTGTGACCAACCACGTGCCTCCAAAACAATAGTAATCACACAATTTGAATACTCGACATTTTTTCCAAGAAATTCATCATTTGTACCAGTGTGAATCATTTGGGTCATATTACGAAATGATTTGGTTCTGATTTTGAATGAATGCGATGATTTAGCAGATAGATGCCCATCCATTCGTATTTAATTAAAGTATTTTTTTATTTCATTACAAAGCATTTTGAAAGTATAAAATACCAATTTTATTATGGCGTTCCGTTAAGTTTAAAGGTAGTTTGTCCAATATATTTTTTTTATATCGAGAATTAGCTCGACTCATTTAGTCAGCCGACTCGCGATCACGTGTAATCTAACCAGAGAGTTCTAGATGTCACATTTTATGGCGCTGCGTTCAGTCATGGTGTCGCCGGGCGCCATCGTGACGAATTAAATCATTCAGCGCCATAGCCCATAACACACCGGTGAAAGTGCGGCCCAGTTAAACACAGAGTTGTACCAGCTACTCTGATAGCCAAGCTTTTACTTACTTTGCTTAATATTTAACCTTAAACTAGTTTCGTTGGGTAACGGACTACGGTCTGGCTGCCAAGATAAGTGTAAATTGACAATTTGTGCAATGGACAAGTGTTGGCTTGCTTAACATCATGTATGTTGGAGCGGAACCTAACATTATTTTACCTGTCTATGGTCTCGGATAGTTATGAAGGAAGGGTGTATCCTAAACGCAAATTTTTGTGCTTTTATTTTGACTGTCAAAGAAATTGATGGTCGATCTATCCGTCAAGCAAACGCATTGATGCAAATGGATTTTGTTCATCGGAATCTTGAGTGTGTGTTTTTACTTTAAGTAGGTGCCAACGCTGCTTGGACACATAATATTACTGCTACCATAATGCTACAGAAATTACGTAAGAGCGTTCATCCAAAAAGTTGGCAACCTCGCAAATAGCTGTCAAATATTTACCTGTTTTGACTTGCAATATTACTGTATGGAAATAAGAAATATGACTAACTAGTGAACTAGAATATTAATAATTAATTGCTATTATAACACTGTATGTTGGTGTAAAAAATGCATTTGGAAAGTTTCCAAATACTTTTTTTCATCTAAAATTAAATATTCGGCGTTACGATATTAATTTATTAGTATTTCATAATCAATATTTTAGTTCACTAGTTAGCCATATTTCATATTTCCATACATAATATTGCCAATCTAATCAAAACAGAGAATTATTTGACAGCTTTAAGCGACGTTGCCTACTTTCTGTATATAAAAATGTCTGTAAAAAATATCAAGTAGGCAGCAACACAAATCTCAATCGCCAGATAAATAGACACAAACATTTACCAAAAATATGGCATCGATACACAAAAAACAACATTCACCCAACATCCATTACTTCACACATACGCAACCATAACATTAAATCACGAATCAATCAATGAACCCACCCGAATCATTTACTGAAATCGATCACCCACAAAATAACTATCTACCCAGACATGGGCCCGCAAAAGGGTCGTCCTAACTCCCAAGTCGTAAATCGCTTTTGTCTTGCCTCACCTATTATTAGCGTTAACGGAATGCCAATGGGGAAAGGTCAGGGAAGGTTACCCTGGCTATTTCCCACGGCGTCTGGCAAAGGAAGCCGCACAAAAACTCTTCACTCCGCAACTCAGGAGTTGGAGGAAGTGTCGCGGAACGGGAATAGGGTGCATTTAATATAAAAAAGGATATGCTTATTTGAAAATGCTGTGCGTTAAAATTGAGTAATTGTATTGTTGTTCTTATCCTGTGTTTATGAATCTTGGACCGTCATAATTCAATCTTACTTTTGTCGTCTTGAAAGATGTGCAGTGTAGTAAGTACGTTATGTAACTACACATAGAAGAAACTGCTAGTTTTCTAGTTTCCAGTAAGGTAAGAATTATTCGTTTGTTTTTCACATGTGTAGGAAAAATTTAAAGTTAGTATATAATTATATGTGTACCTTGCAGTTTATTTGAACAGATAATAGACTCTTACGTATCTACTACAGCATCAGATACCTACTCAATAAATATGAGTGGCAAAGTATGTACTTTAAGAAACGAAGTAAGTTTTAAGATACTTCTGCGGGGATAAAATTGAAATTCAAACAGTCTCATTAGCTACATTTCTCTATTTTGCACTTCTTATTATACATTATTATACACACTTCTTATTTTAATTAACATACACCACCAACGGGTGGTGATTGCAATACTTAATTGATTACACAATCAATCTTTTCTGATCTTCTACTTCTTAATTAATAAGGTTTAAGAAATAATATAATGCCAACTACTGCTAGTTTTAACCAGAAATTGATAATAATTAATTGACTCAATCAAAAATATACATTCCCAATTAGTATTTCGCGGAAATGTCATGCGGCATGAAATTCGATCATTATCGGTAGTAATGTATAGTTTTTCTATGAAAAAGTCACCTGTAATGAAGGGACACCGATTCCAACAACTTAATTAAATAACGAAATAAGTCTTTGACTCATGAGGTTTTATTTAATTTATCAAAGCCATAAAACAAAATTAAAGATAGCCTATAAAAAGTTTCAGCTTATTAGCAGGCAAAGGTTGAAGTTGAATAGTGGTGGCACGGTGGTAACAGCCCCGACCTACTAGTTGTAGGTCCTGGGTTCGGACCCAGGCAGGCGCTTTACTTTGTGTAAATAATTTCATCACCACTGCTCTCAAAACGGTGAAGGAAAACATCGTGAGGAAAGCGGCATGTCCTAGAACCAAATATTCGAAGATATGTGACATCTACCAACCCGCACTGGGCTCGCGTCGTAGATTACAGCCCACTCCCTCTCGAATAGAGGAGGCTTGTTACCCAGCAGTGGGAATATTATAGCCTGATGATGAAAGGTTGAAAAACACTAATGTGTTTTTACATCTTTACTTTCATGCATACGTCAGCAAATTAAAATAGTTTTATCGTTCATTGTCATTATTGTACGGGTCATTATTGTACGGGTCATTATTGCACGGGTCATTACGTCACTGTTAGCAAATAACCATAATTTTGTCAAGAAGAGCTGTTTTACATTTATGTTTATTACGTTTCAACTTTCAAATAATTATTCCGAAAGGAAATTGATTCTAAGTAAACCTACAGCTTTATTAATTACTTAATCTAACATTTCCTGAGAATTAATAGGCTACGGATAGCCTCGTTGGTCTAGTAGTCGCAAGTGAGGTCTTGGGTTCGATTCCCAGGTTGAGCAAAGTGTTATTGGGTTTTTCTATAAGAAACTTCTCGGTAAAAGCCCGGAGTCTGTATTTGTGCCCGGTTGATGGCAAAAGGCTCGCCCCCTATTACATGGGACTTAAACATAACTGGCGAAATATGGTTGTGCTATAGGGACACCTCTGCCTAACCCTTCGAGGAAACAAGGCGTGGTGTTATGTTAATCTACGCCATTTTCCTTTTGCGAACAACATATTTAACTTAGAGAGCAATATTGCAATTGTCATTCCCAAGAGCGCTGAGAAAGATACTAGTTTTTATAAAACACTGAACTTGTACAGCCAGCAATCAGAGAAACAATACTTGTAGAGCCTCGTATAACATTCTTTTATAAATCTACTAAGATTTTTCCATGACCCGCTTTCTCTATTAGATGTGGAGTTGTAGAGCTAGTCTGTCTGTGGTCGCCGAGGAATTTAACTTTTCTGTGCTAAGGAAATAATTCAATACTATTGAAATCAATTCCATGCAATTCAAGATCCGATAAGCGAACAGTTAAAAACAAATCAGCAAAAAAGAAAATTTCTCCATATCACACCGCCGTGTTCTAACCAAAAGCTATACGACACGCGATTACGCGATCTTAGCGCTCTTTTATATGAATCGCGCTGAAGTCGAGCGATCGGTCAAGTCGCGTTTGTACGTCACATTTCATACAAAGTCGATCGCGTGCTCGCGCGACGATTGCTTCAAACTCAAACTCAAAGCATTTATTTCAAATAAACCAATTACAAGCACTTTTGAATGGTCAAGGGGTCGGTCAGTCAGAAAGATGAAGCTAGTTGCCCATTCCAAAGCGTAGTAGGATCCTATGGACAAGAACGGGCAAGAAACTCCACGGACACACTTTTAAATCAAAATATTTTTACAAAATATTGGTTACATCATTCATGTTGAAATTATACATGTGAGAACAATGTGGAAAGACGTACACGTTAAAAGCGTCCGTAATAAAAATATAAAAACAATTCAAAAATTAAAATGACCAGTCCCTACTGACGGCGCCCGTTCACGAGCATGACGCATGGATCAGCACCATTGAGATCAACCATTTTGAAGGCGGCGTGTGGTTAGGACGCGGGGTGAAGCAGACGGACAAGTATGATGGTATCTTTTTCTATGTATTCCTCAATCAATAATAGGCATCATTATATTAATAACAGAACAATCGATCCCGGACATTATGTGCTTTCCAATTAAGCTTTCTCGCAGTCTAGAACAGACATCACAATCGGCACACGAGCAGTAAATACCTGTAAAAGTAGCTCTCTCAGTGTGACTCAGTTCTTATCACCCATTGTGAGCCGTGCGCACACGCATGGCATACGTTTCCAATGATTTACCATGAGATTATGAACGCATTTTATTGCTATCCTGCTTTATCGACAAAGGAAGGAATGAGAAAGAATGTCGGATGCCTTTCGAAGGAATTAAGCGATGTTTAAGTAAGTGGAGGCAAATTGTTTAACTTGACCTAGCTGTGGGATATTTGTATCCCACAAATACCATTGTATTTGTGGGATGTTTGTTGTTAGCTGTCATTTTGTCTTTATTTGGTATTTGTAGTCTTTATTTTTTGTTTGCAATAAAATGTTTAAGTACTTTTGTTCAAAGATGCGGAAAGACTTGATGTCTTGTCAGTGCATTTTCATTTCCGAACTTTTGCATTTGTTCAGTTTGCGACTAGCTTTCCAAAACTATTTGCGTACATATCAGGGAATCACGAAGACTCTCTTTGGTAGACCTGTATATACACTGACGCGCAATATAAAAAAGCCACTTGCAAAGTGCCATAAAATCAAAATATCTCCTAACCCACACAAGTTAGCTACATGAAGTAAACAGTGTGTGAGTGATAGCCTAGTGGTGTGACCGTCGGACTACCAAGTCATAGTTCTCAAGTTCGAACCCAAGTCACGCACCTCTAACTTTTCGGATTCATGTGCGTATTGTATAATTATCACTTGCTCAAAAACGGTGACGGAAAACATCGTGAGGAAACTGGCATGCTTGAGAGATATTTCTCGACGGCATGTGAAGCCATGTCAGAGACCCATGGGCGACTTTAAAACTCTGACACCAGGTTATTCACTAACCACACGAAAAGAAGAAATAAAAAAATCTTGAAAACAGGTTTATAGGTGTTTTTTCATGCGCTATTAAATAGAATTGAATGTTGCTTTTTATTTTAAGAAGCTATCATGCGTGGTTTCGGAAATATTTCATGATAAGTTTGTGGCTTTTTTATACTGCTCGTCAGTCGCCAATCGTTACCCACAGCCAGGTCTACTTCCGACATTAATCAATGACCTCAAAAACCGGTTGCAGTAACTTGTGTCGCCGTTAAAAGTATTATTCAATAAGAAGATCTCCTTGCCACCTTTAATGACAAACATTAACCCAATTTTGAAATGAACATCATTTACGTTATCCATTCTTAACTTTAATACTTTGATAATCACACTAACTCACGAGACGGTAAAGAAAACCATCGTGAGAAAACCTGGACTTACTTAGGGTATATTCTAGGACTCTAGATAATCTGATGATGGTGATAGATGCTCATTATTTTTCTGAATGAAAAGAAGTCAAAGTAGTTGAATTTGACTTCTTTTCATTCGGATTTTTTTTTCATTCATTCATTCATTCATTCATTCATTTGACTTTAATGCTCGTGATATATCTAAATGAAAAGATATAGTTTTGACTTACAGTGGCACAGTTACAGGTCATCATGTACATCCCGATTTTACCTACTTCTAGGCCTCTCTTTGCTTTGCCAGTCTCCACGCTCCTGCGCCACTCTCATCCATCGGAGAAATTGCGTAACACACTTACAATGGCAATGCCTTTCATGTTGACAGTTTATTGTTATATTTACGTAGATGAGCAGACTAATTTTTCAAACATAATCTAGAAACAATGTATTAGCAATTTCTTTGTGTACTTATCACTTGCTTCAAAAACGGTGACGGAAAACATCGTGAGGAAACCATGCCTGACAGATATTTCTCGACGGCTTGTGAAGTCAAGTCAGAGGCCCATGGGCGGCTTTAAAACTCTGACACCAGGTTAGTCACTAACCGCACGAAAAGGAGAAGAGGCAATTCCTTCACAATCTTTCGAATTGAGATTGAAAGTATTTGTTACACAATTAGGGTACAGGTTGGGCCTATAAACAACAGGTCAGTGCAAAAGAATGTGCAATAGGGATGATGACAAAAAAAAAAAAATTGTCCGTCGGGTAGATTATTAAAAAATATTGGACACGCATTTTTTTTCTTTTTTTACGTAATCAAAAGATTACGGCAATACATTGAGTAGGCAATGCGTTAAAATATAGCATGTCGTCACTGGCCGGTAGATTTTATACTGACCAGTGACGTACCGAACCCCCACTCCCCTACTGTAATGTGTTTTATCCAAACCATTTTTTTGTAATATTATAAAGCAAAAAAATACGTGTCTAATATTTTTTTATTACCTGGCTGACGGACTAAATAGTATTTTTTATTACAGTCAACCTCCCTATTTTCGAATTAGACTAATAAAATCTATAACAAAGTAAGACGATACTCAGATGTTCTGGCGGGATATTGGTACATTACTGATATACATTTAGTGGCATCAGGCCTGTGTCGTATTATTCCGTCGCACTAAACCGCCCACTTCCGCTCAATGACAGTTGGGATACAGTTACATCGGTGTGGTAACGTCCATACACCATGGCTTATGGTGGTCACTCGTCACGCGATCCTCGCCTTACGCAATAACTGTGACCAAATGTTTTACACGTATTTGTCTTATTACATAATATTTGCGGAAGATATAAAAGGATTTTCGCTTGAAACTTTTTTCTCGATAAAGAACTGGTTAGTTGGTTTGGTTTCCCTTTCACATGTTGTAAAAATATTTGCGTAAAACTTGTGAATGAGTTGTTAAAGACTAAACAACGCAAGCGCAGTAACGTAACCTTGATTGTAAATTCAACTTTGAATCCATAACCGCTTTAAAATTGTTCGTCAAATTCACAATCGTTTTTCAAAATGTTACATAGCCCGCTACCTACAAGAAATGCTCATGAGAAAGTCCAATTACAATATTTGTAATCACGTTCTGGAAATCGGCTCTAACGATTTCGATGAAAATTGCAATATAGGGGTTTACGGGGGCGAAAAATCGATCTAGCTAGGTCTCATATCTGGGAAAATTCGTTTTCTCTATTTTAACAGCCTCGGGAATGTGATACAACGTTGGTATACCTTGGCGGTACATCTATTTTCACCCGAGCAGAGCTCGTTCGACCAAACCATCAAACTACCATCAAACTATATGAGCAATGTGAGCATGTTGTATATTTTAAAGAGAATAGGTCTTAGTTTATGACTTGTGGTAATATTTCATTACGTCAATTATATTATTGTTATTACTATATTGAAAAAATTGTTTATGACGTGACTGAAACACACCTGAGAAAACACCATTGTTTCGACCATCTACCAGCCGTGACTGTTGATGAGCTGGCGTCGTTACGACTAGTTTCTTCGTCTTCAAGTTAAACTTATTTAAATTTTAATACAAATTTCCGAACCAAGAGTGTCGGTATAACTTATCTCAATTAATTCATTTTCCTCAATCAATTATTATCTCAAGCTGAAACAACTATTGCAGCCTTTAAATCTATTTATATAAGATTCTTATGTGATTGTTTTTTTTTTCAAATTAAACGACTTGAAGGGTTACTCTTCCTTGGTTTAGTAACCCAAAATACTTTATACCCACGTTACAGAGAGCTGTTAATGAGTAAGTTCAAACCCCCATAAATCACCTTTAGTGCCAGACATACTACAGGATGTGGATCACTTGGTTAGGTATTGTGGTTTAAGTTCTAACATCGCGGAAGTCAAATTAAACGATTTTTTTTCTCTTCTGAATAGTTGCGTATTTTGACATGCGCGGTGTTAGAATTTAAAACCGGCCAAGTGCATGTCGGACCAGGCACAATGAAGGGTTCCGTAGTTGGGATGAATTTATACCAAGAACAAACTTAACATTGTAGTTGAAAAACATGTTCTCCCATACGGAATGTATGGGAGATCATGTTTTTCAAACCGCAAATTTAAGTTGGTCTATTATTACTCGTTGACCCGTAGAGCCTACTTAGCTCTGATAGTTTTCCTTTTAATTTCGTTATATATACTACTCCTGGGATTTTTTTCACAAATCCAAGTACAACCATTTAGCTAAAGGGGGGGGGGGGGGGGGACACTTGACTCTAACAAAAAAATTCAGTTAAAAGCTTAATATTTCGCAAACAGATCCCTGAATCCAAAAATAGTTTCGACAAACTCACAATATTTTTGAAAGACCTGTCTATCGATACCACACACTATGGGGTAGATGAGGAAAAAACAACATCCCAACTTTACGTGTCGGGGAGGTACCCTAAAAAAAAAACTTGATTTTATTTTACCACTTTGTCGGCATGATTAATACGTATACATATGCCAAATTACAGCTTACTAGTACTAACCATCTCTGAGCTAAGGCGCGGACAGACAGACGGACAGACAGACAGACAGACCAACAGACAGACAGACAGATAGACAGACGGACATGGCGAAATTATAAGGGTTCCTTGTTTACTACGGAACCCTAAAAACGACGTGGTCGCTTTAGTTCTAACACCGCGGAAATCATATTTGTATCAGTGTTGTACAGAAATGAAACTATTTTCTTTTCTCTCCTGAAAAGTTGCTGTTTTCATATCCTGTTCGAACTTAAGCAACGGAATTTTATGGTACGGAGGTTTTTTTATGAAATAGCAGATATTTCTATCGAAACTTAAAGGACATTAAATTATTGAGAAATTAATAAATAATAATTTAAAATTAATGAGTATTTTCACTTGCTCGCGCGCATGTCAGCGCGGGTATTATTCTGTTTCACAAATATCACTCACAAATATGATATTCATGGCACATCGTGCGATACATTAGTAATGTAATTTGCACAAGACACGTTACATTCGACGCATTGGCACAAATTAGCAGACATTATCATATGACTTGTGCCAAGTGCGCATTATTTCCTGGTCGCTTCTATGTAGACACTATTATGTGACAAGTATGTGCAAAAACATTTTAAAAATAGAATTTTCATAATACATAGCCCTGTAACTGTTTTTATACAGGCTGGATTGCTGTGTGTTTGCCATATTTTTTTCTATATATTTACTTGTTGTCTAGCTAGTGTATAGTCGTTTCAGACTTATTTTGCATGAGAGTGATTTTTATTCTCGTAGCTATTAAGGTTACTTTCAGAGGTAAAATATGTGCTTCAGATTAGAATAAACCTTACCTCAGACGCCATTAAGAAGTAATGTAATCCCTATTTTCCATACATTCATAATCTTACTTAGGTAAGCAGTGCCACTGAAAAAAATATATCTGTTAGAAGTTGTCAACGATTGTTATAAGTCGTTTTACAGTTAAAATATTGTTTGCGATATGTCCAATACTTACCATATTTAGACCGATCATCTGTCAGACTCAATTGGAGAAGAAATCTAGGTTAATATGGTACTTGCAAGCAATGAGCTAGCGAGACCCCATTGAGATGGAGCTCTATTGTGGTCTGCAAACCTTAACGTTATAGCTATTCGAATATTTCAATGAGGCCAAAATACTTTATGAATAACGCAAAAATAATGGTTGGGAAGTACAGTAGGCTGCTCGCCAGTGGTACCAAATCCAGTATAAGGGTCTCGTAATCTATTAAAACTGCATACGACGGTAAGCCACCTCAAACAAATAAATGATAGTTATATGGGAGATTTAAATATAAATAAATAAAAACTCAAAGTTTTACCAGCAACGTGGGGTCGATTAACCCTAAAGTTTGACAGCATTCAAAGGTTTCATTTCCATCGCTTGTCATCGATAAAAAAGCAAAAAAATTGACGACATTTCGACACACTTCTGAGTTCCCTTTCTGTACATTGTCTTTATACTGTTACGTTTCACTGTATATGTTATAAGGGCAATCCTATATTAATAAATAAATGATTACATAAAGCAATTATGAAACCTGAAACTTAATGATTCATGATTTCGAAGTAGACGCCCTTGTTCTGCTTTAACAGAATGAATGATTTTTTAGTAAATGATGCGTGAATAAGTAATACGATATATTGGTACTTAGGCAATAAGAACGTTAATAGCATACATAGACCAACACATAGTTGTACCTTCCTTCTAGAGCTAATGGGGCGCAATGAATCCTTAAACTGTATAGACTTTTTTCAATGGGTCTTGAGTAGACCAAGTAAACTGCCTTCCTTTGACACCTTTGACCTGAGCAATGAAAACAATCTGAAAAACGATAGTCCTATTTACAGGGTATTTTTCCTGCAATACGGTAAACAAACAGTGTCTATGGAAATGTTTCCGCGTCAGTCACATAGCAGAAATTTCTTGATCTTTGTAAGACACATAAGTAATAAATATGATAGAAATACATCAAAATCAGGTTCGTATAACTAAATAAACACAAACATTTTCTCAAAATGAAAAACTCAGAACGTCGTGACTATTTGTTTACCATAGACGAGCAAAAGAAAATCCACTGTAGTGGCATGTATGCGTATGTATGCGAATTATACCTGCTAAGTCTGTCTACAGACAGACTGTCCTAATTCCAGCCGAGCCAGCTAGATCACCTGATCGTTTGTCTTGTGACTGAGAAGCCATAGGATGAAAGTCAGGACGATGAAGGAAGGAGACTCATTATATCAAGTGGATTATTCACTAACAGTGTTACAAATCAGGCTTTACTCATGGAGAAGATTACGTACAAATAATAGGGTGTCAATAAGCCTGACTACCAAATAATCCAATTACCAGTACATTTTTCATGCATATAGTGAAGATGCATGAAAAATTTAGAGCTCATTTCAACCGATTGCTTCACATTGCTGGATAACCGTTTTGTACATATTCCTTCGTAAACACATATAGATAAAATCCAATTACCAATTTTTTTGTCTGATGCGTATCCGGTATGGCTCGCAAATCCTACCATATCTAAGAGCACGTCGTCCTTACCATTACTGTACCACCCGGTCTACTCCTTGATATGAAATGGCATCTGTATCTCCATGCAACATGAGGCTCCAGGGGCTAGTGCAAATCTTGGGGTTCATTCCATTTATCGAGTCTGGTTAAACCACGCTGGGATCGATGCATTTCATTCATTCATTAATGAATACGAGTCAATAAATACTCGAGAATGTACGATAGATCTTTCACCAAGTTACTGCGACTTTCAAATGTTTTGTTTGTTTCAAACGAAGAATAGCCATCAAATACTCATTACTGGTTTGTTGGACGGCTATACGGCTATATGGCTATACCATGATATTTTCTATACATAAACTTTAACGACTTGTGGTGTGATAACTGTAGGAACTCGTGTGATGCGCCGGCGATGTTACTTTAAACACGTATCTATTGAACTGGATAGAAGTACATCGTACAGTGGCTTGTACATACTGTGAGGATATCTTCTTTTCTCAAGCAATACGAGGATAAGTGAGTCAGCAATATGGATGACGGTCCAGGGACCTATTAAATAAAACCAACAGGCGACAATCCGACAATTTTACAAGTTTCGCCCATACCTACATTTACTGATTTATTTAACAGTATTTCTTGAGAAAATGTGTCAATTATATTGTCATATTTTGTCAAATATGTCGCATTATCATTTAAAATATTACGTAGGGCCTAGGCTGGCCCGAACGTACCTATGTAGGTAACTATTAACGAAGAAAAAGGCCCCTCTTTCACAGTCGTAGTCAAAGTTTCCGTAAATGTAGAACCAATCCGCCGAAATTCAAACTACTTACATAACCGTCCCCTTCGAGAATGTATCGTCATATTACTATATAACTGTCATTGGATGAAACGTTTCCGATGACAATGAAGTAGTATTGTAACTAATAGAGACAGACTAGTGTAATACCGTTACTGGCCCAGTTAACATTGGCAAGATACCCAAGTAGTCAATACACTAACACCCTACTATTAGCCCAGAGTATTTACTCTATACTACATAAACACTCCCTAACAGATGAGCTGATGAACGTTGTAACAACACAAATTATGTGCTTATGTAATTTTATGAGTTCTTTGCCCAAAGTAGGGTCATTAATATACTCTATTAATAGTTGAATGATTTCTCAGAAGCCCCGTAACAGTTACTGGAAAATGAATTAGCCTGGTGTCTAATTAACTTAAATTATAGAGCCCTAATCATTGGTTTGGCGTGGGAATTTCACGTTGCGTTCCTTAATCATGAATGGGTTATTATGATTAACGATAGTGCAGCTAAAACGCAACTTCTACTATACTTAAAAGTACAATAGAATCTTCCATAGAGCCAAAAATGTTACCAAGTTCCGTACAATTCTATTTTTATACGAAACAGATAAACTTGTCGTTTTGGTTATCTAGGTACTGTACAAACACTTGTAAAAGACTTATAGAGTTTTGGTGTTTAAATGAAAATTTCTGTTTCCGTATCCACGCTGTGAAATATGAACCTCATAATCATACTTTAACATTATTGTAAACTGTATGTATTGTATGTGTATCACTCTTCATGACTCACACTCGTGTTTCAGACGTAACTACAATGCCAACATTGGCAACTGCACTTATATTCTATCAACATTTATCTTAACCAATCTCCCTATCTTTGTAACAGTAACTTGTACCGAGAACACTGCAAAGATTTAACAACTTTATCTTATCTTGATATCTTTTGCAATATCGGCTTGTTCATTTGAGAAATTCTCAAGGAAACAATACTACTAGTGCTATATACACCTCTGCCCGACTCTTCTGGGAATACAAGCTTGATGTTATGCAGAAAATGTTGACTACAAACTACATTTAGGTAAGCGAAATCTCGCATTACCAACTCCAACCTAACATGATTATAACGTTGCAATACTTAAAATACGCCAAAATGTTATCAGATAATAAATTCCAAAAGAAACTGTTTCATCAGAAGACTTATAGAATCCATGTTAACTCTTCCCAAAACATATGATCATCAAACGCCATCCATCATCAAGCTATGCCGTAGGGGAGCAAAGCAATAACTAAGGATGGTTGGAATCTTCTCCCATAGACACGGTATCTCATAATAGAGCACCCCATTAATCACTTTCGTCTATTTTAGGATAAATTAATTTGACGCACGTGAGGGTAATCGCGGCGAAAGCATTAAATGATGATGGCCATTCATTTATGTTGTGTTAAGTGTCTAATATTGTAATATGTGTGAAATTATGAGGAATTTACACGCAATGTTTTCGTAGCTGAGGTTAGATTTACGAAACAAATAATTAGAAAATACTAATGATGTTCGAATAATTTACAAAATTACATTGGAATATAATTCGTATTTTGTACAAAATAATTGACTTATAAACATAAAATTGTCATTTCATTCAAGATGAACATGAAACGATAGACGAACTCTGTGAAACATGCATAACAGCTAGAATGGGGGTGATTATTGAGATAACGACATATAATGTAGAGAGGACTGGAAGAATATCCATGCTGTGTCGACTCTAAATTAATTGGTTTAAGGGCACTAGGATCACGATGACGAAGAACAGTACACAAAAGAAAAAGATTGTCGACACCTTAAACCTAACTTAAACTACCGCAAAACGCGACTTCGCAGAAGAAGACTCAATTTTCAAATCAAATATCATTAAATAAAGTATCGATAACCTACGTAGGTTCTAAATAAAGGTACAAATATAGAGACACGACGCGGCATATCGATCGAGTCATTGTTTGACGTACAGTTAGTAGTTCCCGCGGCTTTGCTCGCAAATTGTAAATGGGCCGTGTCGTACCGTTGGCAACCTTCATGAACGCGTAAACTTTTTGCCTCATTGTCAATGCTCATTTTAAAACGTATTTTTAGATGGTATGATTATTTTTTTGCGAGACTTAAAACATTGACGAGCAATCCGTCTAGTAAACGTTCCTGAAACAAGTGATTTAGTTTCAGCCATTATGCCTCACAATCACAACTCAAGTCTTATTATTGCAAAATAGGATACTGCTACCCATCTTTAACAAACTGCAAGCTTTGATGTGAATTTGGTGCAAACCGTTAATATTCAGAGATATCAGTGGCTTTAGAGGTTTTTGAATATTTAATACGTCTTTCACATAGGATTTTCTCACCAGGCCAGTGTAAAGATGTTATTGAAAATAAAAATACCTATAAACACCATGACACCATACGATTTTCTAATGTTTAAATAAACAGTTGGATTGATTCGCTAGTGACGTCAATCAGAACTTACATAATTAATATTGCAACTTATGCAAATGGACAAGAGATCTTTGCCAACAAACAGGAAAATACGACCTATTGAAAAAATTGTTTTTAGCTTCGAACTGTGTATTTGGATTAGTCAGCTGTTATGAGTTTGTTGGTCGCTCTAAACACCTTTGGCACACTTCAAGGTGAAACCGAATTATGTATGTTCAACTAAGTACTTAAGTATCTTTCCTCAAAGAAGGAACTTGTTTGGTTACCACAACCAAATTATTTTTCAAAATGCTGTGTTTTTCGATTGTTAGAAAGATAGGTCGTGAAATTATAGTTCCTCATTACCATTATCCGGATAAAAAACTATATTAAAATTATTGACTCAATCTGCCTAACCTTTTCCCAACTATGTTGAAGTCGGCTTCCAGACTAACCGAATGCTGTTGAATACCACTGAATATCAGTGGTATTCAACAGCATTCGGTTAGTCTTCGGATTAGGAATTCGGATAGACTGTGAACAGAAAATGTAAAAGTCCCACAAATGACCCACATCATGTGAACATTTCTGTCCTGTATTAGCGAAAATGCGATCGCCACTCTAGTCTTCCTAGCACACGAATACAGTATGAAACCTCATTCAAGGGTGCAGACAATTACTCACACATAAAGTTAACATTGTAGGCACTGTTAAAATATATAAGATACCAACGTCATACAATGAACTAGGTGAGGAACCTTGATCTTTGCAGTCTTTGCTACGTAGACATGACGTGGTCCAAAAGACGAGACGTGCCAAATCTCCTGCATTCATTGAATATGAAGCAGAACATTTCTAGACACATAAATAATATGGCTTTTATTGAAACTGAAGATAACAAACAAAATAGAAACGACACGATGGAACAACTCTTTTTTTGATACTTATATACCTACTTAAAACTTTTGTTAAATACTTAGAAGGACATGTTTTATTTACATATGCAATGATAGAACAAATTCTGAAGTCAAAGTTAAACGGATAAAATCAGCCAATGTAAATGTTAAGGTTTTTCTTTTTATTTATGTTTTGATGTGACATCCCTTTTTAAGGTCAACAGTTTAAAAGGAATCAGAAGAAAGAGGAAAAGAAAATATATAGAGAACCAGAAAATTAGACAGCTACCAATTGAAAATCGCTAAAGAAATGAATGATATTGAAGAATTTGATCAAACGCAGAAAAGTAATTCTAAAGAAACCAAGTAAGCCACGAACAAATAAACATACGCCATCAGACAGAACAGAACCAACCCAAACACATGTGCTATGCTCATAAACAAATATAATTTCAGATATGAATCACAAATGACCTAGAAACTTGAATAGAAAAGCTTGTAGGTATGCCCTACAAAAGGGCTTCCATAAAGTAACGCTGTTTGTTTCCGTTCGCCCTACAAAACTCACTGACTATGCAATCAATACCAATGGGTCGATGGCCTTACAACCTTATATGGAGCAAAGCTATTACTGATAAATGCTAGAAAATCGCTACCCATAGACTGTTTGGGTAACAAATTGCCATTGCTAACGGATTTTTACATTTAACTTCACCGTTTTTGGTGTGCAGTGTCAATTTGTTTTGTTAAGTTGCTGAAAGTTCTGCTGTTGGCAACGTTTTTCGCTTTTTGCGGGTCCTGTTGCATAATTTCTGTTGAATTTGCGTCAGCTTGTGCATCTGTTCTGCATTAAGTATCTGCAATAACCTGAATAGGAGACATTTCTGATTACCTTTTTAGAACTTCACAGCCAACTCGAACAAAAGATTATATTTATTTATAAAGTCTCTTCGACATATTCTAAAATATTTAGAGGCAATTTGTCAAGTTTTATTAACACCAGCAAACCCGTTACATGGATGGAAACATTTTGTGTTTGTATAAATTAAATATTCAGAAAAAAAACACATGACAAAAACGCGAAATGCGTCATATGAGCAAAAGCATAGCACAATATTTCGGGGAATTACGTTTAACTTTGTTAAACATTTGCTGTTGTATATTACTCACTAGATTAAACTTCTGATAGCTTAGTTATTATGGCTAGTAATACTGAAATAATCGCTTTAAAGCTAGCTTTTTGTTTTTCCACCAAAATTCTAAATTATGGTCGTAAACTTAGATTTTATTTTCTTGAGTCTACAGTAATATTTCTAAATATCTACAACCAGCTTTTATCTCAAGTTCAGAAAACTATAAGAAATCCAAAAATAGTCTCGATTGATCAATGTTAATGACTCAATAGTCATTAAAAGCCAAAGAACTATAAACAGAATTAATGAATGGGTCGGCTATGAATAATAACCTGTTGTATAGCATGATATATGCCACCGAGACTGCTCTAGAATTTTAATTTTGCCTCAGAAAGATCTTTACCAACAGTTGCATTGACCTGCGATTCTTTCGCATAAAACAATCACGTTTCATATTTTTTTTACTATTTGTAATTGTTTACCTGAAACAATTTATGGTCCGGAACACTTGCGCAAGTATATTTTTTATTTCAGCCTTTTCTATCTCCGCTATCTTAATTGCATTGTTCTTTCGTTCGCATACGTATTTCATATTGCATGCTATTTACAACTAAAACAAAATGGTAACGAAATTAGCATTCGCAGCAGAAATACGAGATAGCATGGCAGACTATCGGACGCCGCGGTCCGAAAATAGCGCGCATTAATAGTACACTTTATTTCCCGAGACTATTTCGCATTGAGTGAAATACGAGCGAATGTGTCCAGCTCCTGGAGCGTCGCCAACTGTTTGCCAACGATATAGGCCTCTACTGGAAGATTTATGAAATTGGAAGGTGTTACGTCATGGCGTTTTGTCATTCCTAAATGGCTATCAATGTTATTTTGTACCAGGTTTAGAACGGCTACCTCGTCTTCTAGGTGTATATTAATCATATTTATTATGGGACGGGGAACTATGTTCTGAGCAGTCATTATCGCAGCAAACCGAATCTTCTTCCTTCTCATTTTACTCGCTGCCACTGCCGTCGTTCATTTACTCATGAAACCTATAATTGACACCTTAGTCACACCTAATGATAGGTATATGAACAAATGGAGCCAAAGTAATATGAGCCCATTGGGAAAGGTCAGTACTCACAATCCTCATGCGATGCCCAGATATGAACCAAGCCTACGTAACTACTGCCGCCATTAGCATCTTAGTTACTGATACCTTACTTACAAACCTGTTTACCTCTATTGGAAAACATCCGTTTCTCACAACATTCAACGAACCTTACACTTAGTTTAAGTACTTAAGTAGAAACTATTTATCCCCTCCGTGACTCATACTATGCTAAGAGCTCTCTTTAAAAGCTTATGCCATTTCCCTACCTGCAGTTAACTTTTTACTGCACCATTATTACCATGGGATGTAATTTATGTAATATAAAGTTCCTATTAAACCATGTGGATTAAATAAATCTTGAATCCGAACCCTGTGCAAGTTTATCATTCAATACATCGTCATCATATCCAGCATCTATATCATAAACTACGTCAAAATCAACAGAAATATCCCAACTATAATCCTTCCGTGCCCTTATTGCTTCTTCATCCATTAATTCTTCAAAGTCCTTTTCTTTATTTCTTGTCAAATAAACTTGCATATTACAAGGCAACCCTACGCAAGCCGTATCTCTCATCCATTACATCCACGACCGCATCCAATCTGATCTACGAAGATTTATATATCAATCCTTCCTCGTGCTACATCGATTCGAAATGCGAGTTATACGAAAGTCATGCATCAAGCGAACTCACACACATGTGTGGAGCTCAACACTTTTTAAAGAGCGATTTATCTAAAATCAAAATGGAAGCAGTTTTTATGTTAACTTAAATCAATGATCTGACAAGCGATTAGCTGGATTTTATTGCATGTCTTTTAATTGACCGTCGTCCAATTTAATGTCTTAATCAAGCGAGCAAATTGGAGGAGAAAGGATACAATCGTGCAGTAATAAATACATAGGCGTTTATATACGAATGCCACAGAAACGGTTTGAACTTTTCTGAGAACATGTCGCATGACGCATGATTAAAGCCTGTTAGATTATTTAATTTAAGTAACTACTAGAACAGCTTACAAATGCCACAAGTATTTCATTTCCCACGCACCTTCAAAAGTTACTACTTTTATACCAATAGGTACTTAAAAGATTCACTGTTCTATATTTAAAACAACTTCTGCATGATTAAAATACTCGACAAAAATACACTGTACTCGGAAAAATAAACACTCTATTGACGCAGTTTTATTAACCAATTCTATATTAAGTACAGAACCTTCAAATGATGGTATTTTTGTACTAATACTTTTATGGATTTGTTCTATATTTAGAACATATTCAGAATGATTAAGTTTGTATACCATACTTGACCATACTTATTTGTATATCGGCTTAAAACTATTCATAAAATGATAATGTGAAGCAATTTAACATGTACAGTTTTATAACAAAACTGTACATGTTAAATTGCTTCACATTGCTTGGTTTTCTACTAACCATTTAGTATGATTTTATGATACTGATCTATATATAATCGGATATGACTAATGCAACTGCAATTTGTTTCAGTTGACTTGTGTAGGTCACGAAGCCATCGCCATAATAAATAAAAATAGTTGCAAGCTTGCCAAAGATTTGCAAAAATGTAAACGTATTTTTAAACCAAAAAATATCCTTCACCCCAATCGTAGGAAGCAGACTGTTAACAAAATTGTCAACTGCAAATTGCAGACTGTTTTAAATGACTACTATTTCACTAAAGACATTAAATCTGTAGAAAACTTGACCGCTCGTGGGTATAAAAACTTTACCCACTAAAAAGTGACGTAATCAACTAACGATGCACAAAACGGGAAGCAATGACTTGGACTATCGCCGACGACGACGCCAGCAGAAGCTCGAAACCACAACGCGTGAGAAGAATATATATGTAATATACTTATAAATTTCCCAAACAACCATAAATTCACCCGTGAAGATATGCGCGTCACCGCTTAGTAATACTCTATAAACAACATTTTTACGATGCAAGGACACTATATTCGGAATATTACGTCATTACTCTAACCCAGGACCGTAGTCAGGAATTCATTTCGGGGGCGGGTTAGGGTTGCCTTCTTTTTTTGAAGAAATAAAATGTTACTGATTTCAGAGAGGGTAAATAAAGAGTAGGTACAAATTTGTTTGAACCCAAAACCCCCCCTGCCTACGGCCCTGCTCTAACCTAGGTACGCCTACGATAGTTAAATAACCTTTTCAATAAGTGTCATGACTAATTGACACGTCATGAAGGCATTGAATCCGCTTAAGCCTAATAAGGATTGTATAAGAGTAGGCGCCAAGCATAAATATTCCAAGAACTTGTGCATTACAGACTGAAGTTAACAATAGGCTTTTAACGTATAAACAGAAAGTGAGTAATGACGATAAATAATACAATAGCTTACAAAAAGGTTTCCGCAAATCATAGGTTATCTTGCTGAAAGCTTAGTAAAACACAACAAAGGCTTATGTTCGATGCCGACGCTATAGCAAATCAGACAGCAACGAAAGATGATAATATTTCATTTTTTTTAATCATAATTATTATTGAACACGATATTTAAAACAATCGAACCAAATGTAAACTTAAAATAACACAACTGTTTACTATTGCTTACTGTTACGAATTCAAATTCTAAAGTCATTTATTCAAACTAGACTGAGAATCAGCACCTTTCGATCGTCAAAATTACATAAGAAAGTCCCCCAAAACGCCCACCCTTCACCACTTCCTAGTGCTTTAGTTGGGAAGAAGAAGTGGCGCAACAAACTCCCCAGCAGCACAGCTGTCTGTTCAGTTAGAAAAATAATTATTATACATAATAGTATGCAAAATAATCTACATTACGCAACACAAAACCTAATTTAAATTATTACCCATATGTCAGCTAGCACACGGCATTTTACCAATCAAAAACATCAAGAACTATACTCGGGCAGAAATAAAAAATAAAAAGTAAACGTAAACAGAATCTAAATAAAAGGCATAAAGGGCGTGCCCGCTAACATATTACTATATATAGCTATAACTGGAGTTATAAATCATAAACTAGGACCAGCGAGGTAAAATAAATAAGCAGTTAATTACTAATAACAAAACCATGATCAGCAAGGCGACCAGGCACCACAAGCAGCACCCGTTCACGAGCATAACGCAAAGATCGGCCACTACCCCCCTCGCCATATTTGAGGGAAGCAGGCACCCCGAACCCCGACGCTACCGCAAGCAGTGACATCTGAGGGAGCATGCGAAAATTGTGATATATGTACAAGTAATATGTTTCTTGCTGACCGTATCTTCCCAGGTGCTTATGAGAATATCTGACGAGAACTGTTCAATTCAGAGATTTGTCGGAGGTCTATCAAGCAGTGGCAATAATAACTACGTGTTTAAACGCTTCAATTAATTTATTAAAGCAGTAAATGAAATGAACTCTTGGTGGAACTTGATATGATTATTTTTAATCAAATGACACAATGTCAAGTGTAGCACGTTCTTTCCCTCACTTATATCCACTATCATTGCCGTAAGGTCATCTTGTCTATCACATCCGCTTCATTAAAGTACACCGACATCAATCTATGCATGTCCATAGAACTATATATACAGCACTTGTACATCTACTTGAAATCATGACTGATATCGTATGTGATTTTTTGTGACTATATACTTAGTCTTCTCTTCTTATAAAGGTGTTGATTTCTATCTAAATGGTTTCAGCCTAGGACTAGCTATGAACATAGCATTGTCAGTATTGCATATAAGTTTTTTTCACGTGCAGCTAATGCAAAACGTAATGTTAAATGTCCATCGTTTGCCTAACACCATTAAATTTCCACTCCAGATTGAGTGAGTAAGTTTAGGAGGCTTGAAAATGGATGTGATGCGACTACATAAATAGATAGTACCTACATTATTTTATCTGTGCTTTTACTTATATAAAATAGTGTCTTCTCTATTTTCGAAACTATACGGAACAATTAAGCCACTTAACAGTACGTTTACATAACAGCAGCCGTCGAGGAACTACAAGTGATTACGCTTGTGAATCAGAGCGGTCTTGTGATGGTGGAGTTCCACAGATAGCCTTCGGACCGTGAACAAGTAGCCCACTATGATTTACCTACTGACACTTGCTTAAGAACTGGTAGATTCTGGGGCACAGAGAGATGTGCCACAAGCCCGAATATCAAGCTAAGAAGCGGATATATACGTATATAGTCATGGGCTTTTTTTTGGGTTTGTAGTTATCAAATAACTTCTCCCGCTCTGGGCGGAGCGGGAGGGCGTGTCAGACTCTTACTGACTAAAACCCACCCGTGTTCCTTCAGTTGCCTGTACGTTGCCAGGGGCCACAGTATCCCTTTCGGACTTTCCCGCGACCCCGGCAGGCATCGGTCCTAGCTGACCTTGTCAGTGTTCTGACATCTCTTTGAGGCGCGCGTGGAACACAACGCGCCGTCGAGCGGGTCTGGTCCTTATCGGACGGCGGGGTACCCATTGCTCACCGTCGCTAACCAACGCTCACCATCATACCCATTGCTCACCGTCCATATCACCATCGACAAATGAATAGGAAAGTAACAGAGCTATGTTTAAAACCTGTGGTGTTTTTTCATACGGCTCTTTAGAAGATTACTAATTTATCCGGATGGGTAGGTCAAGCAACGTTTGCCGAGGTCGGTCCGTGGATTAGTGACCATCCATTACATACCGAGACCCCTCTGTGCCTCGAAAAGTACGTTAATCCGTTGACATTAGTAACATCTTTGACAGTCCTTACTATTCAAACGCCGGAAAGTTTAACAGCCAACTTACCAAGAAGCCGTAGCCGACCCCAGCATAATGGAAAAAAACTAGGCAGATAATTGGAAACACAAAAAAGGCATATCCAAGTAAAAACTAAACAGTCACTGTTATGACGACAACGTGACCTTAAGTCTTACCGCCACATATTCGAACCACGCATAGCCGTGTAACCAAAAGTCACCAAAAGAAAGCCCATGTTGATATTGACTTCGGATTACATTACTTTCACAAGAATGCCTTTGTTTACTAACAACGGACCAACAATGGTACTCATTTTCAATAGACCATGACATGAAAACAATTCGAGTGACGTTTAGTTTAAAAACGTAAACTATTGAATCATTGGTTACTATTTTCAACTTGTGGCTGGGTGTTTTGAGGTCTATGCTATGTTCAAGCATACCAGACAGGAATACCACCAGCGGGAACATTGTAGGTTGATTATGAACATCAACAGACAGATGGTTTTTGTTCTGGAATTTGTTTCCATCGATGACTACATAAAAATATCCGGAGCCATTTTGTGAATACGTTAGCCTCTTGGGTTAATAACGGCACTGACTAGACAGCATGCGTCGGACGTATTTAAGTGTCGTCGTCCGAGGAGGCTCTTTTAATGCATCCGGAAATCGCCTTCACTTTCATTAATATCCACTGTTGAACATGAACATTCCTTGAAGACTGCAGCAATGAGTGTCACTCACGGGGTTATTGCCTTCAATTTGCATTAATCACCATTTCTTGTGTAGTTATTAAGCGGACTGCCTCGTTCCTCGTTGGTCTAATGGTGGCAAGTGCTGATCTTGTGGTCCCGGGTTCGATTCCCGGGTCGGGCAAAGTGTTATTGGGTTTTCCATCTAGAATTTCTCAGTAGCAACCTGCACGCGTAGCATGACGCTTTCTATTTCTACGAAGAATAGACATAGCTCTTTCTATACAAACTGACATTTCGTTTCTCCATTTTTGACATCGCACCGTAGAAATCTTTCTACAATCTGTCATTTTGTCTTAAGTTTCTAACAATCTTTGTCTAGGTCCTTCTACATGTAGACTATTTCAGAAGAAAGTTTTCTATGCCAAACTGTCAAAATCACACTGACAACTGACTGTTGTCTAAGGTAGTAAAGACAATTTGATTTTGTAATCGCCATGCTAAAGACAGTAGAAAACTTTCTACTCGACGGCCACAAAGTATATACGGTTATCTACAAAATCATGATTTTACAGAAGAACGTTTTGAATAGAAAATTGTGATAATTAATAGAAGAACAAAGCTATCTTCTATTTTACATCATTTAGTTAATAGGGCATTACCAAGGAAATGGTTAAGGCCAATATTACTGTAATATTTTTTGTTCCAAAACACAGTACTTCGTCGTCTTCGAATAAATGTTGTGTGTGTGTGTTCAAACAGAAAAAAAGTCCTATGACAAAACAATGAATTCTGAGTCGAATTATGTCAGAGTGAATTTCGTAAAAAGTGCAGTTGACTCTTTCTACTTTGCTGCCGTCGTACTGTCTACACGGAACGTCATTTTTGTCTACTCTTCCGTCGATAAAAAGTTGCTCATGCTACGCGTGCTGGAGTGATTTGTGCCCGATTGATAGCAATGGGCTCGCCCCCTATTACATGGGACTTAAACATAACTGGCGAAATGTGGGTGTACCACTATAGGTACACCTCTGCCTAACCCTTCAGGGATAACGGCGTGATGTTATAATATATATGCTATGTTTTTATTAAGCGGAATAGAGGATACTATTACCCATACTGGTAGAATATCAATACGTCATATTTGAAAACCTCCCACGGCCACGAAGAGGACCGGGAACTAGGCACTCGACGGACACTTCAACAGGCTTATTGAGAAACACAAGGGGGATAGATGGCAACGATCAGCTGACTTAGTGCAGGGTTTGAAAGGCATTATGAGTTGCTTGCTTCGATCACCATCGTCGACTCTTGCGGAAGTTGATAAGCAAAGACATAAAAAGTAGGTTCCGTTACAAAGGAAAAAACAGAACGAGAGTTATTGGATAATCATTGATTTTAAATCAACAACAACAAATTATAATTCATCAATTCAACAATCAGTAGGCCTTCGTACCAGCCACGGGTTTCACAACGAATTACGACACACGTACCGAAATGCAATTGATACGAATGACATGGATCGCAATCACAGCGAGACCGACCGGCCTTACGTTACCTGCTAACTACATACTACTTACATTAGTCAAGTATCCCAACAAAGACCAACCACAAAAGAAAGGCATCTTCACGCACGACTTGTATCGATCTCACAACTTCAGATATGATACGTGACTAAAACTGAAACTTATTTGACAGTGAAAACAGAACGTGTCTATCAGACACAAGTACCACAATGCGCCAATTCCAATAGTCTAGCTCTAGTTTATAAACTAGAAAAGTATTTGCTCCCAGACGTTGACGCAATTTCCTCAAGTTAGGTACCTTATTATAAGATTCAATAAAAAATAAGTTGCAGTGACTGGATTCTTGTTATCAATTCAACAGCAAATCTAGGTCATAATCACAAACTTAGCTAGTTGAAGCAACAACAAACCTTTTCAATCGATTCGATTACAAGAGGCAAAACAAGGAATCCACTTAATTGTTTAAACCATTAAGTAAGTGTAAATGATTGTTAATCAGTAACGTTACGGTAAAGTTGTATATAAATACGTTTCCTAATCTTATGGGTAAGGCGAGCCGCGTTCTAATCTTAGAAATAGCATCCAGTAACGCAGACGAAGCAGTTTTGCACTTCTATGACCTTTCGACGGCACGCAAACCTCGCTTGCGACCAATCGGATTTACTATAAAAAGAGATAGAGCTGCTATTGGATATAATAATAGAAACGATCAGAATAAAACTCAAGACCATGTTGATAATATTATCTTTGCTTTTTCTTTCCAGATTCCTCGCACCAGTGAATTTATTTCGAGAGCTGGACTAAATTTCTGGTAAGCACTTACTTTTATGGCAAACGTGTTACTTTGTAATAAAATTAGTCATGAAAAGGCATTCCGGTCACGTCCCAAACATCCGTCCCTGCGGCATCCGCACTTGAACGACACTTTTTGTAGGTAACTGACGACATAAAGCCATATCCTCTCACGTAAGGAAATGCAAAAAAATCCGGAAGTACTTACTGATCTAAAAATAGATGATTTTAATGAGATGAGTATTATACAACGGTCGTTGCTTTTTGCACCGTTTTTTATATTGTTGGTGTGATGAATGTGCAACGCCGAATGCCGGCCATGGTTGCGCAATTTGAGGTCGATGCCTTCACCGCTCCCACTAGCTATCGATCTACTGAAACTGTTTATTCTTTTATTGGTACTGGTTCACTAACTAGGCAGGTATCGTCTGATTAAACACTAGCTGTTTCTTTTTTAATATTCATCGTTTAGAAAGGAGAAACATTGATAGCTACGACTCGTGACGCGTAAACAAGTATAGAATCGTTAGTGTTTTTTATATCGGCTTTCAAAGTGGTATCCCAGATTCTAAACGCCGGTTTTTTCAATTCAGAGTATGAATTAAAATTCTTGCCAGAGGAAGTGGCGTGCCAACTGCCATTGGATCTCAAGGCCAATCGTTATGCAAATGAGTATGATGCATGTTTTCGGTCTATTTGATTTCTATTTCTATTGAATTTCTCAAATGGTGTCTGTCCGCTATTGGTCAAACGCGAAGCGTGTCGATTTAATGTTGCACGACTGAGTTGAGGTGAAATGTAAGAGAAACAATGTTTTTAGTATACTTGTTTGAAATCTGCTGCCACAATACATTTATAGCAACAGCTGAGAGTCGGCACAAATGGAATCTCTTTGTATCTAAACAATCGCTCAATTTCTTCACGACGTTCAATCTCTCTATTGAACAATACGTTTCATTACAACATTAATGAAGTTTTGTTACTCTATATGGTAAAAATTTTGAAACGTGCCGCCTCAATAAGGGGTAGGAGATGGGAGAGGGAAGTTACCCGCCGGAGATACATAGTTTTTTTTTTTTAAACGATTGTATATATATGACATAAATCTCAAAGAAAATGTTGATAAATTAAATGGAGAGGGAAGTGGAAGGCAGGTGATGACGGTGGCTCGTTCGCTCGCTCACTTGAGTCCCCGTCATCCCTTTCGAACCCAATTTGTCCGAGTCGGGGTGCCCCAAGCCAGGAGCTCGCTTCGCTCGCTCTTGCATCCTAACTTCTCACTGCCTTTTTACTGTGTCGAGAGCTGTTGGGACTTAGAGCACCCCAACTCAGACAACTAGGCGTTTGCTAGCTGTGACATTTTGCAAAAACGTTTTATATAAAGTAAAAAGAAAAATATTTGCTTCGCACGTGCGGTCCATAAAGTACAGTTAAGCTAATATTTATGTTCAAACCTAGAAAAATTACTACTTTTTCTTGTTTATAAAAAAAAAAAGAAGTCTTCGACAACAAAAGATTGTTGTGGTTGACCTCCAATTCCTCACATTCTCTCTAGCGAGTCGGCACGTTTCTAAACACAACCCCTCTATTCTTCAGGTGATAAGTTTCATCATTAAAATGAATTCTGTGGAGCTATTAAGAGTTTCATGCAATTTACACTATCATTACTTCAGCATACCTATAATTAGTCGCGCTACAACTCTTGCTTGCTTCTACCGAATTGTGATTATTTCTCCTGTGAATGCTCCGACCACATCTGCGTCTATCGAGACAGAGCAATGCGTGCCGAAGCTTCGTATGTTTAGCTCGCTTAAAAATTATCGCACTAATGTGTCACATTAGCGGCTTCATAATTTTAACGAATTATCGTCCAATAATCCAAGATGGCTCTCCATTATTTCGACTGAGCGTTTACGCAGTCCGAAAACAGTCAAAGTGACCAATGCTAGTCCGACCATGTGTCACGCTTATTATGTACCACCACCCGGGCGATAAGTGCTATGCAGCCCGAACTATCGAGGCGATAACCGATAATGGTTGGTCACATCTGCGTGTATCGTATCACTGTGCGAAGCGTCGTCACGATAGACGCAGATGCGACCCCAGCATTAGAAAAATGTCATAGAAAGATCTAGATACAATAAAACTAAACCAATAAAAATGTCAAATGAGTTATGAAGCTTTAGAGACCTAATCCCAGAAAAGCAATGCTTTAGGCAGTCTTTATCAGTGATTTAAATCTCGCAAGGCAGTACAATCGATTTCATTCCGGCTTCCTTGCATTTCGATGTGCCTGATTCCACTGGTTATACGAGTTAATAAGTTTTCTGTTTAAAGAAATACAGGGCCTTCAGGCAGTTGCATTAATAAAGCAAGTTTTTCCTCCAAAGAAAATCTGTTTCCTTGCCATACCTGTTTCATTGAGCCGTCCGTCCATGCAATGAGGCAACTTACCAGGCTCAATATCTTTGAAGCCGCTCAAAATACATAAGATTCTGTCGTTCCATTTAGTTTACTTACTCAGTCTGTGTCATCCTTTGAATGGACGTAGTCCTTTTCCACGACTTAGAACTACTTCGGTCCACAGCCGATGTGCACCTACCATTGCTTATTTGTTTAGTCCAATTCGTAATAATGCCATCTTCTTTGTGGTCTACGTGAGCGTGACACTATTTGGCCGTTTCAGGGCTCCACATAGTCCTGGCAGGGTTGTGAGTTTGTCCGAAAGGGACATCGCGGCCCCGGCACACAGGCAGCGGAAGGAACACGGGTGGGTTTTAGTCAGTAAAAGTCTGACACGCCCTCCCGCTCCGCCCAGGACGGGAAAAGTTATATGATAATTTTCCAAACTCAAAAAAAAGGGGCTCCACATAGTGGTTTATTTAAATCCACAACTGAACCAGCATCGAATCGTATTTATGGCTACGTTAGTGATTTATATTTAAGTAAAGAGAACTGGTGCGAACAATACATCTGTCCGGTGTCTGAAAATGCAAGTGTCCATTAATGTTTTGCTTGAGTAACATTTTGAGAAAAGCGTCCTTCTTGTCAAATAAGATTAGATCCAGTAATAAAAGTATATAAAATATTATATTCGGTATATTATAGAAGCTAGTGCATGGATCAATCTGCCTAGCCTTTTGGATGCCGGATGCAGCTGATTACCTGTATTTTACATGGAGCGCCTATCTGACCTCCACAACCTCCTCCAGTAACTGGTTAATACGATACCCCTTGGTAAAACTAGTGTCAGACTTTCGGGCTTCTGACGACTCGTAACGACTGTCAAAGATCCACGAATGACAGCCGGGACCAACGGTTTAACCTGCTTTCCGAGGCACGGAAAAGTCTCGGTATGTAAAGATGGTCACCCGTCCACTGACCAACCCCGGCAAGCGTAGTTCAACCTGATGGATCGACCCGTGCGGCTGTTATTACTTAGCCACGATCTCCTCCAGTACTAAAAGTATATAAAACATTATATTCAGTAGGTATACTAAAGAAGCACCGGTACATGAATATGCCAGCTATTAAAGGGTTCCGTGCACGTCGCGTTTCACTACTATTGATGTTTTTCGTAACGATAGGATCTGTTTTCCGCAACTCTCTAGATCTAGATAATAAACTCACATAAAACATTGTAAAAAGGTCACATTTTTGATAGCGGGATTTTTCTTTGTTGAAGTTTAAAACTATAATAAAATGGTCTGAAATAGTGACATGCAGTAAATACGTAGGTGAAATCGCACGTCGATCTCAAACTCAAAGCATTTATTTCAAATAAACCAATTACGGGTACCTACTTTTGAATTATCAAGGGGTCGGTCAGTCAGAAATATGAAGCTAGTTGCCCATTCCAACGCGTAGTAGGTTGCTATGGAGAAGAACGGGCAAGAAACTCCACGGACACTCTTTTAAATCAGAATATTTTTACAAAATATTGGTTACATCATCCATGTTGTAATTATACATGTGAGAACAATGTAAAAAGACGACTGAATGAGAAGAACTCTGCAGTAACACTTATAACGGCTGATAGGTGGGTATTTCAATAATAATGAACGCCTGCAGCATTCATTTGGGTTGCATTTTGAAAAAATGATGCGCAGGCATCGATATAACCACAGGTCGATCGATCACGTAACCACAGGTCACAAAATGATAAAATAAAATGCTGTTAAATAAAAGTAAATTAAAGAAAATTAAACAAATTAAACGCATTTAAAAAATAAGCCTCCGAATTAGGTACACCCAGTTGTCCAAGTCAAATTTATTTTTGAACGTTATCAGAGGATCTGTACTGCCATTTTATCACGAGAGGTGGCGCATCGTCGACATGGCCATTGAAAGCTGTCAATTCCATACATTTTGTAACCTATAATTCAGTAAATTTAAATTTTCTCGTAATATGCTTAAGTTTGCTGTACCAGGATGTACTAACCTACTAACTCCGGTGTTCATTTATTTCCTAAAGATACTACGCTGAAAAAAAGTGGGAAATTAAAAGAGTACAACTAAAAGTAACTTTGAATATTTTGATTGGTAAATTTCGACAATATGGTGGAGTTCTGGTGGAGCTATTAACGTATTGGTAAAGTTCTACAGCAGGAACGTCAAGTGCTTGTCTTTCAGAAGTTTGAGGGCTTTGATTGCCGATATTAAAATTTCGGTCATAGGTAACCTATAAAAATAAAGGATACCATTTATAATTAAAGTAGTGTTCTCTCAATTTTCGTAAATTTTCCTACCATGAGTGAAGTAAGAATTAACACGTTACAATAAAAAAAATATCCAAATCTAGAGCCTAGCACTGATGAAAAATATTTTATTTGATAGAAGTCTACTTCTCAATAAGATCTGATTTCTTTCCAGTAATCCTTGCTTCTCGTTTGTTTAGTTCGTCTTTCAATTCTTTACGCTGCCAGGAACAATACGTGTTAGCAATAACGATGGTGGATCGGTTTCAACACAAAAAATAATGAAAAACACTGATGTAAACAAAGCGAAAATGATTTGACAGCGGCCATCCCGCCGCTGGCGACATCTGCGTTGAGCTTTGAAATGTCGGTAAATGTTCTACTTTTACAATCACTTCGAAACAACCTAAAAGTATCGTTATTGCTGTCGCGAATAATTGACGTTTACTTAAAACAATTTGCAATACCTGTCCTAACAAAGACTGTTTTTGTGTTCCCTATTCGAATATTATCGATAATACCGTTATATTAGCTCTTGTTGCATAATTATCAATGAACTGGTTGAAACTGCGCCAGCGCAGTCGACGGCCGCGGTTGGCCCTCGCCGGTAACGAATCCTAACAAAGTAACTACCCTCTAAAAAAAAAATTAAAAATATATCCAACCTCATTTGTGAGCAGTGCTTAATAGTTTTAATAATTTGAAGTGGTGTGGAATTTTAAATAAAGAATGTGGTAACGTGTGTGGTTACAATAGTAACAAGAGTGCTTATTGTGTGTTCACGTCGCCAGAGAAAGTTTACACGAATGCTTTGGATCTGGAAACTCTCGACGTTCACAACTTAGGATCACGTAACTGACTGTCAAATATTTTAATACATATGTGAATATTGATCTCATAGTTTTAGCACGTGGTGATACTAAATATTCAAAGGAATAAAACTCGAGTATTTAAAGTTTAGTAAAAACATCCATACAATTACATACTTAATTTGCACCCAAAGTTAACAAAACAAAAAAAAAAAAGTCAGTGCTTGTCGAATATTTTTATTTGGGCCTTAAATTAAGGTTAATAGTGTATTTGGAATAACGAAGTATTAACTGAATCCACTCATCCATAAAGTTATCGAAATCGAAGGAAACATCAATTGTTTTTATATGAAATTTAATGAAACAAATCAATACATCGGTTGGTTGGGTAATGTGGCTCGAAGGACGTACACGTTTTGCGTAAATCGGTCGCAAGGAAACGCCAATTTCACTTGCGTGTGTGTGAATTATTAAAAAACAATGTCTTTTTATCGACAAACAAAAGAGTAACAATCACTTTTTACTTTGTAAAACAAAAGAAGTTTACACACTTAATTTAACCATTTCATTGTCTCACTGTTTGTCAAATAAATTGTTCAATTGAAGATTTTATTTTGATTGCTTTCATTTTAATTCATTGTAAATACTATGAAGCTCATGTCCCTTGCATTCATACGATAATGATACATGGTCTGCTCCAAAAGTATCTCATGAAAATGTAAACAACCGGATCAAAAACCTAGGTACCTGTAGATGCCAATTTGTTGTGCCACATACAAATTAAGTACTTTGATTTGATTATTTGAATTCCTACTTAAACCCGAAATTCTAATTGCAAATCACCTTATACAGGTTGAAATTGAAGTTATGGGCACCCTCTTAAGGGGTCACTGTACTCATCATTATGAACAACTTTCACTATGGGACTAAGCCTGAACAAAATATCTGCTGTTCCTTACATTTATGTTTGTATAGCTCCTCAAAATGTATGGAAAAACTATTTCTTTTTTCGCGATTTTATGGTTGGTCCCATAGTGAAAGATGTGTATAATGATGAATACAACGACCCTTTATGAGGATGACCATGAATTCAATTTCACCCAGTAGATATTTTTTGTTTGAGAATCGAGGTAGGTAAATTTTTATAACCTCAATTATCATTGATGATTTATCAATTACAATTTAATAATATTATTCGAACAATAATTGTTGGAAAAAGTGTTGAGATATAAAGTTGAAACCTTCTAAATACAGATGAATGTTTAACTAATTCCCTTTTCTGAGTAATTACTCAGAATTATTCAGAAAAGGGAATTAGTTGCGTAGGAATTTAACCTGAACAGGGTTTGATTACAATTCCATCAGATACTTTCAGATCAGATCAGATTTTGAAATAGACTACAGGTACAGATGTAGAAGATGAAACTAAGATATAACGCAGGAGAGGACATGACTACGATAGATAATATTAGGCTAAAAGAACCAACCAAAGCAGAAGTTTTCTGAGAGTCATCCACAGATCTGTAAGCCCAAACAACATCTAGATATGACAGAATATAAACTAACGTGCAACAGTATTGTGCTGACATTTGCTAAGATTCCTGTTCAGAGAGCGTAAAACCATTCGTACTGGTTCCATGTCCGCGGATTGTCTTAATGTACACATGGTACATACTGACAGATCATCACCTCATGAGATGCGTTTCAATCAAATGCATGTGTAGACTTAATAGTAGGTTTTAGCAAAACATGTGAAGTGCCAGTTACGAACGTGCAAACAGTCAAATACCGAGCTGAGTCTAGCAACAAACGTATTATTAAAACTGTAGAACGATATGAAACGAATATTTAGTTAGAAAACATTGTATTACTTACAAAAATTGTAAGCGTGGTAGTTAAGTTTTTGTTGTCAGTAGACTGCTATTCGCTGATTATTACATATGTCTCGTAATTATAAAACTCAATCCCGGTTTTTGAAAGTCCAATCAATGCAATTATTAGCTAACTGACTGCCAGATTCCAGACAATTGTTTTGATTGGCTGTTGTTTTTTCAGTCAGCCTATCACAGGAGTTAACATAAGTTTGACATTCCGTTAGCTATAAACATGCACATCCGATTTCGAGGGAGAGTGTAACCACATTTATGTAAGCCTCCTTGTGGAACATGTTCTGCTAACGCCAAATAATTAACGTCGGATGGAATTCAATAAAAAGGGATTTCAAATCCCTATTCCACTTTTTCCACCTAGTTAAATATCATCATAATCATCACTGGCAGCTTTGTTCCACCCACTACTGAGTAAGACCTCCTCCCTTTTGGGTCATGCTTGCCTGGTGTGTGCGGGTCTCATCCAGGGCTTCACTGCGATCCTCTGTAGGTCGTCTGGCCCTCACCTGGCTATTGGGTGGGTGGACGTGCTGTACAGAATCGCAACATTATACAAAATGAAAATCCATTTCCACGGTACTAATTTACTAAGCCGCTCCTCTTACCGGTATATCCGATAACACACTCTTATCAGACGCTATGTCAACGCAACGCTCGTTGTTGCAACGAAACATTAACTTTCCAAACGATAACTGAAAATTGCGAAGGAAAATACACGAATGCCATTAAAATCAAACAATAGATTGTGAATATTACCAGAAAGATATTCTTTGAACATGATAATGTAGACCATTCAGCGATTAAAATAAAACTAGCTGTTCTAACTGAACCAATAAATCAAGCATTTTGTTATGTTCACAGTAATTCACAGAGTTAATTTATGATGAGAAAATTTTAGACAGTTGTAGAATGCATTGAACACTTGAGCGATGGAATGATTTGCCAAGCGTAATTAATTCGATGTGAAAAATTGAGACGGGTTTTGAGAAATAGTAGCATAAATGGAAGTATACATATTAGCATATGGGAATACGAATCTAGGCATTGTCGATGACCATATAAGTAAACGTGAACACACTATTAGCACTAGCAAGTACAACAGTTCTCAAATGTGGAATTGACCAATAGGAGCATGAAACGAATGAAAAGTGTAGACTAGCGTGACGTCACATACAAGACTTTCGAAGTGAATTAAGACAGATGTGATGTGATGAGTGGTATCGATGCTGACGTCGATGTCGGAGGTGGTGGTGCTGCTGTGGAGTGACTCGTATGACGTTTTTCGTCTGCTGGAGGCCTGGTGGCAAGGACTGCTGGTCTTAGGGAGACTGGTGCTGTGGTACTGCCGACTGGTGCACCAAGCCGTTTGTGGTGGGCATAAAATAATATAATATATCCCAATATAAAGTGCCTCTAGGAGGCAGCTATAATTCAGTCTGTAAAGAATTTTAAATGGTACTTAGATCTTGCCTTACTTTGGACTAATATTTTACCTATATCCTACTATTTGCCTGTGTGCCGGGGTCGCGATATCCCTTTCGAACATACCCGCAAACATTTATTTTTTTTGAGAATGGGAAATCATCAAATGACTTCTCCCGCTCTGGGCGGAGCGGGAGGGTGTGTCAGACTTTTACTGACTAAAACCCACCCGTGTTCCTTCCGTTGCCCGTGTGCCGGGGCCGCGATAACCCTTTCGGACAAACCCGCAACCCCAGCAGGCGTTTGTCCTTACGGACCCCGCCAGTTGGTGCTGACATCTCTTTAAAGCGCGCGTGGAACACAACGCGCCGTCGACCCGGGCCTGGTCCTTATCGGACGGCGAGTTACCCATTGCTCACAGTCCGCAAGCCCGCGCCTACGGTGGCCGGCAGATCTCCACCGTATGCTCCACCGTGTACTCCGGGCGATCCACACAGTGGTGACACCCGGGCGTTTCCTCTCGCCTTATGCGGCACAGGAACCTCCCGAAACAACCGTGTCCGGTGAGGACCTGCGTCAGGCGGAAGGTGAGGACGCCATGGCGCCTCTCAAGCCACTCCTCAAAGAGGGGACTTATCGCCGCAATTGTGGCGTGCCCAGCGCTGGACAATCGCACTCTTCATGCCGCCATGAGATCCCGCCGGAGCTCTGTCCACTGTGCCGTGATTTCTCGCGGCAGCGGATTTACGTCCCGGTGTTTCGCCTCCTCGCGACACTCCCATATGTGCGCGAGGACTTTTGCCTCCAGATCCCATGGCGGTAAACCCGCAACCCTGCCAGGACTATGTGGAGCCCTGAAAAGGCTACAGAACATAATTTGAACTCAGTTATCTGTTACATAATATCGAAATGACGAGTGAAGATGTCACCAGTTTCTCCGGAATCTTGTCGAATCAGACATCGTAGTGCCAGTTGCAACAAACTGGAACTGCTGGGGAGTTTCTAAGAGTAGAACAATAGTATTCACGTCGCTCCGCCTCTCTCTCTGTGATCTGATCTTGGTCCTTTTATACAACAAATTAACGCTCTCTCTGTGAAATATTAGAGAAACTCTGTTTCATGTATTGACAAATACATGAAAACAGAGTTTCTCTAATATTTCACACCGGACAGCTTCAAGTCGAAAAACATCAAAGATTCAGCGTGTTTTGTCTTTCATCGTTGTAAAAGTAAAAATAATGAAAACTGTAGCAAATGATCAATCAAGAATTTTGCCATTACATTTTTATTACTGAGACTTTCTACGTTATTATATAGTTTTCTCAGGTAATGTGCAGTATCTCTTTCACTCCAATCGAGTACTAATCAACAAGTGTTGATAACAAAGATAACGGCTATCGGACATTTAAATGCTTGGCTACTTTACACCGGAGTGGTACAGTTTTATTTAATTAACAACAATTTGAAAAGTAGTGAGAGTAGTGTTATCTGAGATGGACTTAATTAATATTTACATGGTTAAAACAGGTACCTACCTACATTATTCAGTTGAGTGAAGACATAGAGTTTGTTTTTTAAGCAAACACACCCGCACGCCAAACTCTGAAACTCCATCTAGGCTAGCGTAACCTTGCTGCTTTAGTTATTAGTTCTGAAAGACTTCACCTCGTTCTCAATGGTTTTGTTGCGTGACTACTAGTTCGGGTCAATGGCCGTTTTTCTTAGAACATTATATGCCGTGATAGAGATATATGTCGTGTTTTATCGATCTTTGTACGTGTTCCAGCGCTGAAGGTGCCTGAGGAGGCAATGATGGCGCCGAGCGTGTTCCAAAGGACCAAGTCTCCACGCACCTCACCCGGAAACTTGCCCAGAAAATTACAGGTAAATGTCACTATTATTTACAATATGTGTAACACAATAACATAACCTCAAACTGATGTATGTACGTACTGCAAAGAGTGATGAAAGATGTAGGTAATATTCGACAAGTGTGGTCAACTAGATCTCATGTGAAATTATTATACAAAGATTAAGGAAATACCTTTTTTATACAATAAAATATTTTTTTTCTAAAAGGCGCATAAGACAAAACGTGAACTGAATCACACCTATCTAATAAACCACTAATCACAATTGACTATTCTTTACTTTTTTTTATTACTATTTTTGGTAGTTTCAAAGTAACTACCTTGAATGCTACCGAAAATAGATAAAGTTCAGATATAAATAGATAAGCTTTCTTATACAATTCGGAAGTGGTTGAGTCAGTTGTTTAACATTTTGAAGGTAGGTAACAGGTCAATCATCCACAGTTTTTAAATAATTAATAACCAAATATATAGCAGAGTAGATTTTTTTTTATAAAAAATGTGTCCATCTGGACCTATTCTTCATAATTATGAATACTTTTACAAGGAAAATAGTTTCCTTTATCAACTGAAGAGCTATGAAGACGGGAAAAAACTATAAAGAGACCACTTGTGGCATTCAGTAACGATTCCTTTTACACTAGGTAATTAAAACAGTGACGTCTGCTGTCATTTCTGAAATTCGATTCAGTCTGTATTTGTTGTTTGTACAAATGCGGGTGGCTCCACCATATAAGTGGAATTTTAAATGCAAACTTTCGAGTATCAATTGCTTCGGTTAACGCTAATTTATAAACAAAGGACGGACATGTCATCATGGTTAAAGAAAATATGTTTTCTAAGATATTTGTTTGCCACGATGAGATAACTAGCTATTAATAACTAGCTATTAATAAAAATGTTAGCAATTTGCATAAACGTAACTTGATGTGTGCAGATAGCCATAAACATATTATTGCCACAAAACCATAGGTTACTGCTTGATCGTCGAACAAAACAGTATACTTACTATATATTAAGTTCCTTGCAGTACTGACAATTACTTTAGTAAAAACGTCTGTTTTATATCAAAATATATATATTCTAATATGTATATTCTGTCCGAAATACATAGCTACTTCTTCTTAATTATGTTTTGTTAGCAAAGTGGATTTTAATTGTGAAGATAGAAGCAACTACATTATATTTTTTGCTAGTATACCAGATTTATATTGTCTATAAAGAAATTACCCCTAATACACTCACCTTTAGAGCTTCCCCATACACCTGCTCTCACTACCTTAATGAGACCAAAAATCCTAATTCTACATAATTTTTCCCATGTTTCAGAACGGCACAGCAGCGGCCGTCCAGTCAGTTCCCACCGCCGACTCTAGTCCTGGCAACTCCATATCTGATGCAGAGAACTTCGAGTGCTACGGCGAAGGAGACCACGACGCTCCAGCTAACACGTTAGTTTTTTGTACCCTAATCCAGAAAAGCGAAATATAAAAGGTCGGGATCGCCTTCGACTTATTAAAGAATTTGTGACAGCTCCATGAGAGCGCGTTTAAATCTAAACAAGTATTAAGTACATAGTATTAGGATGGCTATGCAGAAACTAGTCAAATGACGCTATTTTGATTCATAAATTCCTGTCCTACCACTTGGAAAGGATTCTATTGTAATATAGATCCAATTGGGAATCGGAGAAAGAAAGGAAAGTTGTACTAGATAGAAAAGGGAATATTTTCCCTTCGAGTCCTGAGTGTCGTGAAAATGACTTGGGGATTATGTGGTGTGTGTATTGTGGTATATTTTTGTTATTGATACAGTACGACACAACTTAGATGTAGCATCGGCAAAATACGTAAAACCGATGTCTACCCGAACTGAGTGCGCCTTCAAAATCACCAATCTTTATTACTGCTTTAGGTGAAAATGATCTTTACGCAAACGCAATAACTTGTACATTCATTAACCAAAAACATTCGTAAAATTGAAATGAATGAATGCAAATTTTCAAATGTATGCTACGTCTAAGTTGTGTCGTAATTCAAACAAGAGAGAACATATTTTTTTACCTACACCTAAACTAAAAAAAAATGTTTTCGAAATTACCGACTTACCTACATTAAAACACAACGCAGAAACCCTTCAAAAGCAGTACAGTAAAAAGTTACATATTGTGCCTAATTCAAGATTACCAGCAATAATGACTATGTCTAGACGTTTTGACTAAATATATCTATAAATAAATGTTGAATCAGTCTGCATAAGCAGTTACAATATTACATAAACCAAAAACATGAATAATTTAAACTTTTATCTTCATAATTTCAAATTAGGAAGTGGCAGAAAATGCAAATCCTACCTAAAGTAATCTTATCCAAAATATTTCCGTAATCTATTTAATTATTCATCTCTTCTATTACGAGGAGATTGACTGAAACAGAGACGTTCATCATAAATTAGACGAACCACGAACGACGAATTTCAAATACTCAATAAGTTAAAAGTGTTTTATATCTCAGGCTCTTTAATTAAAATTATGTTTAAAAGTCTATATTCTACATATAATGGCATCATCTTCCTGCCCTTGTTCCATATTACTTAGGATGTGCACAATACGTTGTTTCTTCCATTCCCCTATGTCAACCGTCACCCTATCATTCACTCTTTTTTCTTTCAAATCATTCCTCAAACAAATCATCCATCTTTTCTTTAGTCTTCCTTTCCTTTTCCATACATTCAACATTTATAATCATCAATCTTTTAGTCACATGCGTTTCATCTCTCCTCATCACATATATTATGATAGATTCCCGTTCAAGTTTTCTGTAACAGGGGTCACTTCATTTCTTACTCTACGAGTATCTATTCTTGTCACTCGCACATATACATCTCAACATTGTCCTAACCCCCCAACATTCTCATCTCCTTCACAGCCCAGCCAATGTACTTTTAAATATTATATCATCTCCAGACATTCATTCATCTCGACTACAGACATCACTGAATTGGCTGATTTCCAAATATTAATCGATGCGTTGACTGACAAATTCAATAACGATATAATCAAGTATACAAATTCTGCGATTGATGAATATGAAGATTGTATTGCTCTTTCCACTAATATAAACGGCGATGATCGTATATTTCAGTTTACTAAACATTGGTAATTTAATTTGAATAAATCATTTGTGTATTCTCTCATAGATTCTTGCTAGAATCTGAAAGACATGTCTAAATATTAACGTTGATCTAATTAAGAAATATTAACATAAAATATCAAAGACTAACGTTTATAGTCAGCATAAACAAAGATTTGTAATAGACACAGAGTAAAACTTTTATGTAGCAATATAACAGCGGTCAACGGTACCGTAAAAAACTTCCGTAAGTTAATTTGGTATATGTGCAACGTTGGATTACTGTTTATATATGCAATGGTGATGCCAAACGGATTTCTCTATAAATTTTCAACATTGTAAAATAAAGTAGGTCATATACAAGTTTTATGGCCTGTAGGTGCAGCAACACTTGCATAAAATAGTGACATAAAAAACGAGTAATAGTAGAATATAAAACGAATATTGCAAAAGATGTTCTAAAGCGTGGTGTCAAAAAGTTTTAACAATATTAATAAAAATATACCTAGAGGAAATATAATAGCAATAACACACTGGCCAAGGCGTTGAAATTAAACTTGCCTCTTTGTCAACTCTACTCGGGAGTAAAGCTCTCCGAATACCTAGATAGATAGTTTTTGTAAACAACTGAATATTTTTTATTTAGATTTGTCAGGATATCTTGTTTTGGGGGAAGTATTCGTGGCCGTATGATGATGTTCGTGTGTAGAGATCCTGCCGATTTCAGTAACAACAAGAGCGCCTGAAAAAATATATTTTTTATAGACACTTTACGTAGTGACTTCACACAAATTAGTGTAGCAGCTAATATTATGTTAGCTGCTTTTCCTATAGTATTATATCCTACTTCAGCGTGTTAGTGTCATAAACACAATTGCTCAATGGCATCCAACTAAATCATTTGTTATTTCACAGAGTAGAGAATGGCTCCAGAAGTCCTGGCAACCCATTGAACAGACACTCATGGACAAGAACTAGTCTTAGGCGGACACCCCCCAGGTAAGTCGAAAGCACTTTGAGGATATAGGCACTAATACATAGTTTTGGACGTAAGAAAGTAAAATTCGTTTTGCAAGTAAAATTAGTCTTAGAATTGAGTGTTTGGGTAATTTTGCACTCGGCAGTAAAAGCAAGGCTGATTTTGGTTGCATAGAAGCCAATCCTAAAAGTACAATTTCTAACGTGAACCTCAGCCAGGCTATCAAACTATTGCCAGAAGTGACTAATATTCTAACTTTCAAGTGAGTTATGCTGCCTAAAATCTCAATTTTAAAACTAAGAATTATAATATATGTTGGTAAAAGAGTTCATTTTCCTGTGGTTCTAATGTCGCACTTATTGAGTTCACTGCAATACGCTTTTACTTTCAGTTGGTGTTACCTTATTATTTTTTCTTCAGTTTGTGTTCATTTGATTTTATTTTGTTTATTTGTTTTGCTATCTTTTTGTTTGCTTTACCTATATTTGTGTTGTATCTTCCGTAGCCATCAAGAGAATTTGCCACATCGGCGATGGGGCTCCATGAGACAGTAAGCTATCTTTTTAGTTATGTTTTCTTTTTTGTGATATGTAACAAAACACTGCAACAGAAAGTATTGCTATGAAATGGTCCAAATCTCATTCGCTTGGTATTTCCATCCGACCACTGTTAAATGATTTTTTCTCAAGCATGCTTGGAAATTCGAGAATTATTTTGACAACCTTCTTCGAGATTAATCGAAAATGCTGTACTGGACGTATAGAAGCGAGCGTCCGGTCGGCAATTTTTGTATGAAAATCTATATCTGTTGTGTTTCGCGGCCAAATAAATTACTATGAAAACTCATTATCTATCGTGATTATTAAAAATTTAACGAACTTTTTACCACATGGCAACCAAGGAGGTAACTTGGTTGAGGAAACTTCTTTATTTTAAACAGCTTTATTATCGCGGGAAAAAATATAGTTGTTTGTCATTGGTTCTGGAATTTATAATTAACCCGCATAAAGGCTTGTGCAGACCAGCGCGACACGCGAGATATTGGTCTACCCATTGCCAAATTTCATTCAAATCCGTTCAGCCGTTTTAGCGTGAAAGCGTAACAAACAAAAAAACTCACTTTCACATTTATAATATTAGTTAGGATTTACTTAGTTTGAATTTCCGTGCATTATTTGAGAAAAGTACGGTAGCCTTGGCCGCAACCAGGTATTGATGGACTCACGTATGTGTGCCTCGGTTACGCCTCAGCCCACATTTTCTCGATCGTCCATCAATCCGTGTTGCAGGCCGCGACATTATAATGTAATTTTTTTTTGTGATTCATCAATAAAATAGCAATGTGTTGTTACATTCACTTTTTTTATTATTATTTCTTTTCATTCTGGGACAACGCAAAACTGTAAAACAAAAATTTTTCAAGGATTAACGTTAATAAATTAACCTTGTAACGTGTAAAGCATGTAAATTGAACAACCGTGCACATTGTACTACATAAAAATAGTGATCCAACTTCATAGACGAACTATTTTAATTAAGTTAACTTTGAATTATTTGGTACGTAAGGAGGACCAATTTTGCGTTGTCCTCAAACTTGTGAGTTATTATTTGTTTTGTTTTGTGGTTTTCTTTTTGATGTGAGTGTTATTTCATTTTTATGGGGTTATTTATTTAATATTTTTGCTATATGACTGAAATATTTTTAGTTAGCAGTAGTTTATTAATGTATGCATTTAATAGTATATTAAATGCATACATTTTATGTCGCCTTATTTAAGCCACTGTTATAGAATGACTCGAATAGACACGACAAAACAGCCGTCAATCGAAAATCTGCTCCGCAACGTCCTGGAGCCAATACTGAAATACCAGTTTACATCCACCGAAGTGGTTGCCAAATAATTGTCAATCCTATTTCACAATAATAAGGTCCTCTAGTATTTAGATAAGTGTAATACTGTAGTGGCCGTGGTACATACTATTGTCAGCAGCAAACAATGCCGTCCCCACTATTTTCAGATAGTCAATGAGTCACCTCATCACGTCAGATTTAAACGTGAGCAACTACTAAAACAATTAGAGATTATCGACCTACGCTCAAATTCTCAGGATGAGCATGAGAACCGAAGCAATGTTGTACATATTAGTAAACAATAATGATGACCCTGAGAACGTTTATAACGTACTTTATTTATGCAAAATTTACGATCACAGCCAACGTTACAGCATAGACTTACTTAGTTTCAAAATGGGTACAAACAGATGGCTTTTCTTAGATCGAGCATAACTTCACAAATTAAAGTTTACGACTTTCCAAAATATCTAATGTGTTCCAGGAAAATTTTAATGAAGATATCCTTAGTTCGCAAGCAAACGGGACAGAGTACAAAATTTTCTGCTTAACGATGCAAGAGATCTTAGACTTTAAGATTGAAGGTCGTGTAAGGAAATTACTTTAGCGATAAGACAAGCTTGCAAATACTTAGCGGAACTCCCAAAGAAAGTGGTGCGTAACTCAGAAAGACAAGAATGTTATTAGACGGATACTTCAAGCTGTAATCATTAGTAAAGAATTTGTGAAATTCATTGACGATATAGAGAACGGAGCTGCGAAATTAAAATATAAACAACTTGATTATACGTAGAATAGGCCTTAGCGTGACGGCTTCCTCTTAATAGCGTTAAAACTATACCATATAATTTTATACATTAACCGGAAATTGGAAACCATTAATAATTTAACTATCCTTTTTATTAAGTCAGACTCGAAAGTCATCGTTGAGTGTAATGACGAAAAGAACTATGTATTTTATAACTCCACACTCCGCAATAAATATTCGTGCAGTTCGCATTTGTGTAACTGTATTGTTAGTGAATAACTACTAACTAACTACGCATCGTTATCGACAAAGTAATATTATACAAAGTACGAACAACCAAATACGAACCAGTGGTAGTAAAATGCGGAAAACCTCTTACTTTTTACTATATTCGTAAAATAAACGACAAAACTTTCCTACAATGCATTACGTGGACTGGCGTGTATGAACAAAAGAATAGTTTAGATACCTATATAATTTTGATTGTTATGTCTATGTCCGTTCAGAAAAATGGTCTTTGTGTCCGGATTAATTGGAGCTTTATTACCATCAATTTCCCCGTCATTAATGACACAAAGAATAACATCGGATAATTTTCTCACTTCCATTTTAATCAGATTATCATCTTAAATACATACATGGAATTAAAACTACAGTATTCTAGATACAATAAAACCCAGTGACAGATTTGCGTAACTTCCTCACATTTCCTGCAAATTTAACATTTCTAAAGAATAATTTAAATTGTAGCGGTTGCGCCACTGTGCGCTCGGCAATAATTGTGGTTAGAAACCCAATGCTAAATATTTGCAATACTAGGCTTTACAGCTACTGGTCTTTATTGATGCATCTGAATTTGGGTTATTAGCATTTATAAACGCTCATTGACTAACATCCTTAATGAGTATAGGTTTATGTTTATGCAAATGTTTTATGTTAATGATTCTATGGACAAGTTTCATGCACTTCTCTGCCTTGTACTAAGTCGTTAACATATTGATGAGTAAATCGTAACAATTTTACTTAATAATTTGCATTATATTAAGGCCTATTAAAATAGAAAATATGTGTTAATTAGTTAATTACTTTATAACTTATACACATACAACATAATCGTTAAATAATTAGGAAATTTGAAGCACTTTGCTAGTTTGAGAGTCAGACTCGCGGGTTCGGATTCTCACCAAGAAAGTGAACTGTCCCGTTCCGGCTGGCAGCGTTCCGTGGTTGCCCAACGGTGCACGCGCCGCACTGCGTTGCTTTATACTCATAACGCACACATAATCACCCACGAACATCGGTAATTACATTTGTAGTACGATAAGTAAATTAATTTCGATCGAAATGGATTACAAGCTATTCGTTAGATTGGGAAACCTAATAAGTAAGGATGCTTACTTTAAAAAATTCAGGCATATTATCGTATTTCGCTCCAAACAGTACACCGTCTAATCAAGCCTAAGTTTCTGTTGACGAATAATTAACAGGTTCGGCAATCAATTTCAAAACTAGTCCAAAACCAGTTGGTTCACCAATTAAAATGCGAAAATTCCAATTAATCATTTAAATTTCTATTTCAACGAGCTATTAAATTCATTCATCGACTTTCATCATTTGCAGGCAATTAGGCAGTTTATCTTTCAGCAATTTTATAGATTCCAACACCAGCCGTTAGTCTGTTACAGATGGTATTTCCATAACACGATAATGAGAAAAGCAATGTCGGTATGCGTTAATAATATCTACTTTGAGTATAATATCCAGTGTGCGTCTCTCCATCTACAATCTAACTACTTATTACTGTAAAAGTTGGTTTCATAAATGGTATTTACGCAATCACGATACGCTTGCAGAGAGATCCTGATAACTTAGGCATTTGCAATTATCCTGTAAACCTGGTACGGTAATTATATCTATAGCAGAAAAATTATAATAAAATGACAGGTAAAATGATAGCTCGAATGGGTTCAAGAGTCAACATTTATTGCTGGAACAATGCTGAGAAAATAATGATTTACCTACATAATTCAATTCCACTTCCTAGCCTTACTCGCACAGTCACGCATCATACTACTTAAGTTTTTATCTAAATACCTTGAAACCAGACGGTCGTAACGTGGTGCGATTCGTGGGATATAATTCAGAAGAAAATAGCAAAACACAACCAAATAATAAAGACCCCTCGATAGTTTACGGCCCTATTAAAGCATGTGATGAGAAAAGTAATAGTATTAGAATCAAAGTTCGTACTGTAGTGGTCATTCGGAACAAAGCGATGGAAGTCGTCCATGACGCAACGACTGTCATTTGTCAAATACGCAAAGAGAATAGTGAAGGACAGAAGTTTAATTTCACTTAACAATGGGTCGGTTCTATAACCAAAGCCATCAAACTGAACTTAATCTGATATAGAATTGTTAGCGGAATCTGTGCATGAAGCATCTGACGGACCGTTTCTAAATTTAAAAAAATCTCAAGCAGATTAAACTTAGCTAGGACAACTTTATATTTAATAGAGGATGCAATGTATTATGAACTACTGCATTTTCATTGTTTTGCGTAGCATAACAGTTCGTGTCTATGGTTGTGTACACTGTTATTTTACACTGTCGTTCATAAAATTATCTACAGTAATACAACATGCAATATCTTTAATGCACACTTTATTGTTCACTTCTTTATGAAATTCTGCAGATAATACGGTTTTGTTCTTTTATAAACTGGACCTGCGTCCGTTTTTAGCAGGATATGGTTATTCAATAACATTGCAATTTAATTCTTCTTCTCGTGCTTCATTATCTCCTCCATAAACACTCCTGTGTCGTGATTTCCTTTGCCATAATTAATCATAGATGAATTAAGAAGTCGAGCTACTTCAATTTTTACTTTGTGCCTTTTGGTATTGGTTGGTTCTTGAACAGCTATTCCATTTTAAGTTCCCTATTAGGTACAGCTTTTACTATTGCAAACATTCTGAAAATATTATAATTCTGAAATTTTGATTTGCATGAATAATACATTAGTAGAAATGAATGTTTCAACACAAATGTAGAAACGGATGAAGATGCACATGCAAAATTGAATTAGCATACCCTTCAGATCGCGATATTGTTGCGTTTGACTAAGTTATTAGCAGCCATTAGTCCATCCGTCCACCACCGCGAGCTACTTAATAATTTAATAACGGCGAGTGTTTCGCCAGCCATTGTCTGTTCTATTGTGGATAATTCATACCTCGCGGTGTAGTCGCTGACCGGTCCACCGCTGCGTTGTTGATGCGTCAGTACATCGTGGCTGCTCGCACGAATATACCGAACGCGCCGCCTTCGCGCACTCCGCGTGTCATTTCGAATTTCGAACCAATTTTTTATTTTCTTTTTTTCTATTTTTCTATTGTGATGTTTATTTTCTTGTCTGTGAAGTGGTGTCGAATAAAGTGATGTGAATAAAAATCGAGTGTCGTGTTCCATGTGACCGGATCTGCTGTATTTTTTTAATCGTTGCAATTATTTGTTTGTAAAGCTGGAGCGGAACGGTGTTTACATGCATTACAGAAAGCGACCCTACAGGTTAGAATATTTGAATTTGTATCGTTTGCAATTATATTATGTTAAACAGCAAATTATTTGGTGAGGACATCCGTGACTTTAACAAAATGATACCAAGTCTTCAGTTGCAGAATTTATAGACTCTGATTTGAGATATTGGTGCATGAATATTGAAGAACTTTAAATTCATCTTGTTTAATAGGCCGAGAGTGTGCTTAGCCAAAACATTCTTCGATTGACTGCTCAACTAAGGTTAGAGAGTTGACGATACCAAGAGACAGACAGAATTGTTTTGTTTTATATAACAACACTTTTTCTAATGTAACAAAAACCCAATCCGTTATGGCGCGATAATGACGTAATCCGACGTTGACTGTTGCTTTATTGTCGCAGCAGATACAACAGTACAACAGTGTGTACGCATGAGTATTTTATTACTGGCCACAGCATTGTGTTTTTAGCGATGGCACTTACTAATGTATGCCTCTCCTATAAACGCACACATTATAATCAGGCAATGTTTTTATTTATTTATTCTGTGGTATCCTGTCAGCCCATACATGAGGCAAATTATTGGTATCGATCCCTGTAACTCGACGACCGTGTCGTTTTGATGCATGATGATTTTAATCATTTACGGTACACGATTTTATTATTAGAATATAACTTTTTAAATGCTTTTATGTATGCGGTACGCAGATATACTTAGACGTAATCTTTCCATGGCAGTTTTCTATAGAACTTATGAATATATTTTCCTACTTTCCTACCTATACTGTGCGCTTACACTTCGGCTTAACCGGCTAGGATTCTAATATGGAGTGCCAGGAACAAAACGGTTGACACTAATATTTTCAATTGTCACGGAGCCTAATTGTAAACAGTCAATTGGAGAACTCATTGCCACCGGTCGCGGCCGCCGCGGCCGTGTGATTGCAGCAACAATTTACTTTTTTGGCGTTTTCTGTAAAAAACATAACGTGGGTGGTGGACCGGTTTTCAATTGACCGTTCGACGAGGACAGACGAAATTTATAACATCGATATACAACATTTTGCCAACGTTTCGTATATTCTGTTTTAGTTTTGCTTCTATCTTTTATTCATTCAACTCTTTTCTTGTAATCCTAACTAATATTATAAATGCGAAAGTGACTGTTTGTTTGTTACGCGTTCACGCTAAAACGGCTGAACGGATTCGGATGAAAGTTGGCACATGAGTAGACCATGACCTGGACATAGGATACTTTTTATCCCAATATTCCCACAGGATCGAGCCTTATGCGGGTGAAACCGCGAGGCGCAGCTAGTTTATAATAAAAGACTGCATACCGACTTAGTATGTCTCTGACTGTCAGGTAGGTATAAAGAAAATAGACATTTTGAATAATGGGCCTAAAACCTAACGTTTAGGTAAACCTTCGTTTGACCTTAAAAGTTTTACTACCATGAAAGCATAAATTAAAGGTAAAACTTAAACCCAAACAAGAACGTCAAAACACATTGTGCAACAGCTTCTATTTCCCACAAATTATGTATTACGAAATATAAGACAAGTGTTTATGTACCTATTCGTGTAGGTAAGTACCTACGAGTAGGTACGTAACGATTTGTATGAAACCTTCAAAATTGTAACCTCACGCTTCACATTAGTCATGAATGCCATTACAATTTAGACTGAAGCGAAATTCAAGAAACAAAGTTTCAAGGAGAACAACGAAAAATATCCAGGTAGAAACTTTGATTAGATCATTATGGTGCCGAATTTTGAATCCCAATAAGAACCGCTATAACTACCTATGATTCGGGTTTTGGACTGACTTTGGATTCGTCCAAAGTCGTCTCGAGGTCAAAATACAGCCACATTCTTACAAAATGTAATTGCGAGGGAACATAAGCATGCCTACTGTAGCATTAAAGACATATGTATACAGGGTGTCAGGGACATCGACGCGAAAACTGTTACCATGGATTCAGTACATGATTCTGAACCCCCCTGAGTTGACATTTTTCGTCGGTTATAAAAATAATATCTGCTGTTCTATACATTTTGACCGCGTAGGTATTGCACTTGTCTATGAAACAGCAGATTTTTTTAAAATAACTGACGTAAAATTTCAACGGGTTCAGAATCATGTACTGAATCCATGGTATCAGGCGCGACAAGACGGTTCGAAGCGATTCTGGTAGAACAATTTCCATGAAGTTTTCATAGACATTTTTCGACTAAAGTCGCGTCGCGCCTCTATAGGAGCCTTTAGAGAAGCGTTTTCGATTAAGGAAACGGGAATTAATAATACAAACCAAACAACGCACAATGTAGGGTTCCGTATTTGGGATGAATTTATCCCAAAAACACACTTAACATTGCAGTAAAATACATGTTCAGTACTTCGATATACATCACGAACAATTCTCCAATTGCAAATGTAAGTTTTTAATCGCAAAAAAATATTTTTGATAAAACTACAAATTAACGAATTTTGAACTTTTGGCTTTACTTGTGCTGTGAGAAATTGCTTCTTGCCAAATTTCATGAGTCTAGGGTCACCGGTAGTACCCTTATAGATAGGTTTTGATTTATTTGCGAGAATAAAATTACGTCGCAAAAATGGCCGATTTTATTGTATTGCTTTGACTTGGAGGCTTGTTTTTTTAGAGCTCCAAAGGGCCGTAGACAAACGCACTTGATACCTCCACGCGTTCCTGAGAAATAGGCTCTTGCCAGACTCAGAGACAGACAAACGGACAACGTGAGGTACGGAACCCTAAAAATCGCCAAAAATTCCAAATATTTGTATACGATGTAGTCACATCAAGCTTAGTAGGTATAATTAACATTACCTATTATATTACATAATGAAAGATAATTAAAAAGAAACATTAAATTACAGAATAACGCGTGTTCAATTGATTATGTTCAACGGTTATCCAACTTTTAAATTGTATGATTACAATACCTATTCACAGTATTCACAATCCTCAGATTGTACGCTTATTTACTTAATCAGGCGTGATGATTCTATTAATTCGTCATAAACACGCAATATTTTCAACCAATTTTTTTTTTTCAGTGGTAGAAAAAGCTGCCAAAAACGTACAAATTGTTTAGACATTATGATATAACCGATCATCACGAAAGCTTCGCCAATCATATTTATCAAAAGGTTATCAGTACCTAGAAGTTTTTCATACGGGGTCATACAGAAAAAAAAAAAACCTTAAGAGACACTATCATTATTTTAACAACCAGCCAGATGGTAACGTAGTAACTTTCTTCATAGATTTATATCTTTTTGTAAATAAATAACTTACATTCGCATTATTTCTATAAGGCGAAAGCGTCAGGGTAGCCTGCGAAATTCAAATTTTCTTACGTTTTTTGCAATTTGAAGTTCATCAGGTTGTGTGTTAGTCTAAATATGATTCGCGGCCGTATCAAATATTAATGTATTTTTTTTTTCGCGGGCTGCCTTAACACGTCCATATTAGGTACTTCATACAGAGTTATTTCGGCGGCAATTTAAAAAAGGAACTGTAGATACAATATTCTTTTTTACGACCAGCCAGTAACGTAACTTTCTTCGTACTTAGATTCGTTTTCAATTCGATTCGATTTCTTGGACAAAGTTGCAAAACCCACATTATTTCTGTATCAATGTCCAATTGATGATCATTACGTTCACAAGTTGGTAGTCAGCTCGTCACTTTCTTGCACAATTTCACGGCGTACGCGCACCCATGTTCCATTTGTCGCCTGCTGATTTCTCCGACACTCCCCACGGACGTCCTGACCGCTTGCATATGATACACTTGACAAACCATGGTAATCGTGAACTAATGCATATTGCTGTCTTGTGAATTGTGAAGCTTTTACCTTAATGCATGCGTTATAGAAACGTTAGTGGGTAGTGCTTAGATAGGTAGGATACTTAGGTATTACCTATTGTCTGTCAATGGTTCGATGTCCTCATCAACGACATTTAAAAGATCAAGTCAATTTTAGATAGGTGACTTTAGTCAACACATAAAAGTGATAGGTAATTAATGATCACGGATTCGTTTGTTCGTACCTTCTGTAATCGACTTCGAACTGGAATATCGTCAATTCTTAATTATTTTTATATCTCCTGAGTAAATCAACAAACAATTGTCAAATGACGCGTGCCACCCGAAAGTATCATCGTCGTAAGCTTGTAGCAGTTGTAGCAGCCTGCTACGATTCTACAACACGAAGTCCCACTATCCTTAAGAAAGAGTTCAAATTAAAAAGGAAAACTTATGTTATAATAACAAAGATGTTTCCTGATTCCCTGTAATTAATTTCATATCTATACCAGGGTTGCCAACCATAATATATAATATAGTATCCTGCTATATTAGAGGCCTAAATAAAAAAAAAAAAGTAGAAACAAAAAATAATTTGTTGGCGAAACTACTATATTTTTATTTCGATACAAAATGGCGAGATGATCGCAATAGGACCATTATTAATCTCATTAAAGCTGAATTAATGTTATTTTGTAACCTTAATTGAGTGCAAAAACAGTTACGAGAGATTTTTTTTTATATGGGCTCATAAAAACAAAAAACATCGCATAAAAACATGCTTATAAAGAATACAAATATTTTTGACACCTACCAACTATATTTTTTAAATTATTCGCTATCTACGATATTGTTACAGGCAAATGGCTTCAAAAAAAGTATATTTGATATTTTAAAAAAAATGGCAACCCTAATCTATACTAATACTAATAATAAAGGTGAAGAGTTTGTTTTTTGTTTGAACGCGCTAATCTCGGGAACTATCCAATATGGGAATAAAACAATTTTTGCGCGAAGAGAATATTGAACATCACGCTACGAGTCTTAGGAGCCGAGCAAAAAGTCAGAAAGAACGCTAAACGAAAACGAAGTAATAGTGCGGGCGGCGGTGCGATGCGACGGGGTGGGTCGGGCTTCACGCGGGCGAAGTCGCGACCCGAAGCTACTCGTAGTTATGGGGCATGCGCTCAGGTAGCCCGCGAAATTCAAATTTTCTTTAGTTTTTTACATTTTGCAGGTCAGTGTGAGGTTTTATGTTGATTAAAATATGATTCGCGACCGTAACCAATACCTATGGCTTTACATAATTATAATCATTACAATCAGCAATACAACTCCATAAGTAAGCACAATCACCAACTGTCATGATTTCATGAAATAGTCATTCAATGCGGTTATATGAACTTAGAGAGTTGTATTGACCATTTTCATGATTATAATTCTATAAATAAACATTTGACACGGCCGCAAATCATATTTAGATCAACATACAATATGATACTGACCTGGAAATTGCAAAAAACTTAAGAAAATTTGAATTTTGCGGGCTGCCTTGACGCTTTCGCCGTGAGTAAAAAGATTCCAAAAAATAATGAAATTTTTCAAAGACGGCAAAGCAAAGACAAACTTGATCTTGTTTCGAAGACTGCTGGATAATGTATTCTTGCATACTGCATTGATGAATACTTCAATCGCAATATAGAATAATTGCCATAAATTATGGACTAAATCATAACGTTTCAAAACAAGATTGTCCAAAATTGCTTTTGGCTTACATTCTGCACCGCCAATGGATGACCTAAATGATGCAAGCGTTGTGCGTTACAGAAGGTCGATATGCCATTCAAACATTATTATTTTAACTGTTAAAATAAAACTATTAACTCACCGAGTAATTAAATAGCTATTCATAAACGTTATGTGCTAACACCACACGTGTCTCAATTAGTTTTTAGGGGAAACGGAAACGAGTCAGCACTAACCGAAAACGATTCTTTCAATAAAGTTTAACTAAGCAACGTCATATTACCTTGGGAGTTATGTCCATAAAATATAACAAGGAAAATCTTACTGTTGACTGACCTTCCACATATCGGCAGCAAAAATGTTCAAATTAGTTTTGCACTACATAACAATTGTTCAACACCTAAAGCAGTGTTTTTATAAGAACATTATCTTGTATCAAACAATTAGGAACATTAGTCATTCTACATGAACGTAATCTACAAAAAATCTCACAATGGCCGCTCACGTAACGCTGGCACACGTCGTAGTAATCGTAAGAACTAATTGCTTGTCGAGCATTACCCACATTCATTTTAAAGCATTTCCTTCTTTCTACCGCAACTGCAAGAATTCCGGACATGCGTCCAGTCCAGTTAACTACTTGACGTTAACGTATTAGCATCTATCAGCATTTGTCATGAGCTGTCGTGTCACGATATGGGTTATGTTTTCTTTATTTCCCCACAATGCAAATGCACGAGTCTGCACGACTTTCAATCAATCAAGACAGCCTATTTATTACACAAGCGGCTGATTATGGATCTCTCCCAAATTGTTTTTCTCATTAAAAGTACAGTATTCTACTGGTGATAAATGGTACTATATGGCTTAACCTAGGTTACCCTATTGATCCATGATTGTAGGTCATCAGTTCACGTATCGGACAGGCTAAAACGATAAAACCCCCTGACAATGATAAAAACTCTAAAAGGTCGTCTCATGAAGATATTTCATAATGTCGTGTCTGAGTATGTGTGTGAGATGAGCCTTATTTCATAGCAAGCAATCAGTCGCTCCATGTAAAATAGTGGTATTCAGCTGCATCCAGTGATACTGAAAGCCGACCCCAACATAATTATGTGGTTGGATTGGTTGGAATGATGGTAGAAACCAGCAGTATCACTGCACGCGTAGCATGACAACCATAGAAACGGGTTTTCTACGGATTTTGTCGACGGAAGAACAGACAAAATTACAGATTATGATTGGTTATCTGTCATTTTGTCTATTCTTCCATCGACAAACCCCGTTTCTAAATTGGTCATGATGGTGATTTTGTAGATTTTGTATGTGGTGGTGAGCATGACGTCTTTCATTTAGAAGAGGACCATGCCGATGGGTCTTTCCACTTCGGAATTGACTAGCATTTAATTTCTCTTTGGCTGAAAGATAAATTGATAAGCACATCTTTTGAGGAAGCTGCTATATCTTAATAGAATTAAATACCCTGTTAGCACACTTGCAGGAAAAGTGTGTTAAATGTTAAATATACTGAACATGCGTCTAACCAACTTAATTCATAATTAACAAAGTATTCGTTACTGTATTACCATGTAGTTACTTTGCTATGCAACACTCGTGCCGCGATATGTATGGGCCTACATACTTTTACCATGATTAATACTTGCGTAGAACGTGACTTACTTCATATTAAGAACTAGCTCCTGCCAGCGGCTTCGGTCGCGTGATATCTTTATAAATTATACACGATGTTACTCAGTGATAATATAGCATTCTACTGGTGTAAGATTTTTTGAAATCGGTCGAGTAGTTTTTGAGTTTATTCATTACAAACAAAAATACAACCATACAAAAAATCGAATGTTTTCTCTTTATAATATTAGTTTAGACTAGCTGCTGCCCGCGGCTTCGCCCGCCTACCGACCCTAGTTCTTTTTCTACAATAAAAGTCCCGTCAAGATCGGTCCAGCCGTTTCGGAGATTAGCCGGAAAAAATAGAGAGACAAAAAAAATGTGTTTGTTATTATTGTAAGTACCGTATGGACTTTCATATGCATTAAGTAAAAAGCTGTTATTTTGATATTACAAACAGACACTTCAATTTTATTTGTTTGTATGCATAGATTAGTTATACAGGGTGGAACGTTCGGGATACGGACGATTTATTTGGTAAACGGTACACTGAGGGCCAATCACTAACGCGCGCATTAAACGTATATAACGTAAATTCTAGCAAAATTGACACTACCTTACCATCCACCACCTTACCTTACTATCTCGGACACTGGCGCCTGACCACTTTTCGACCTTATAGTCTAAGCAATAAAGGTGAAAAGTGGTCAGGCGCCAGTGTCCGCAATAGTACATAGTTATTAGAATTTATTTACTTCTATGTTATTTAGTGGCGAAATGTGGGTGTAGATACTATAGGTACAGCTCTGCCTGCTGGGAATAAAGGCGCGATGTTATGTTCTTTCTATCGTTGATACTAAATTAAACCAAAATGCTTGTAGTTAGCATTGTTGTATTTTCGATTGAAAAATCGTTCGTATTTTATGGTTAACTTACGATTTAACGTCGCGGGTGGCGTGCTGAGTGTTTAATTTAATCATACATAAGACATCCGTTTGCTGTAAAAGATTTTTAATGGTTACTAATTAATGTTAATTTCGTTAGTAAGTAGGTACTGTAACTATTAAATTGATGGGTGAGGTACCTACTTGAGTTTTTTACCATAAAAATTGTTAATTACCTACTTACGTAATATTTTGATGTAGGTACCTACTGGACATGGATTTTATCTTCTTTACAAAAATGAACTCGTTATAATAATTAATTCTATGTTGTAATACCCATAATTAAGCGCTCAACAACTCCAATTAAAATGGTTTTTTTTACGTTGGCATCCGTTTAATGACTTCACGAGAATATTTTATAATTTTTTTTTACTTCTTTGATACCTTGAAATTTTTTAGTACCGTATTCTATGTGTGTTCACAAAGTTAATGTTATGTTCGTTTGTTTCAGCTCTGGGAAGCGACAACTCGGCTCCAATGTCTTAGCTAGGTATGCCATTATTTTAGTACATATATATATACATAACAATGTTAAATTCGTATAAAGTAATAAAAACAATATGATCTAGAAATGCCACCTAGCGGTCACTCCATGAACAAACCAAATCAAAAGCAGCGCCATCTATTAAACCGCGCTTACATTACGTACATTCTAACAATGGCAACAGTTACAACACGGACGAACATAGATGGCGCTAAAACGTTCTTGTAGATCCCAACAGATATCGCTGTTAGTCTAAACTTAAATTATCCGAACTTCGACTGTTTAATTCAATGAGTAGAATTTCAGTAACGGATGCTTGTCTAATAAAGTAATGCTTTAATGAAGAGTGTCATTGTTTCAGCCAATTATACCGGTCGTCGTCATTTAACTCGTCGGGGTGCGGCTCGGGCGGGGAACCAGCTGACGACATGTACTCCGATGTGTCGTTGGAGGAAGATGTCCAAGGTCTCAACTATAAGGTCAGTGATATTTTCTTTTTATTTTGACCCTTGGTGGGTCTGCTGATCTTATGAATGCATAGAGGTTCATAACAGCTCGGTGCAGTCCATTGCTGAACGTAAAACTGAAGTCAGGCAGGCCTACAACTTTTTGTCAACCGCCAGAGACTCTTAAGAAGCTTATCATCCAGGAGTTGTCATGGCCGAATCTTAAATGATTTGACTTTACTTAATACACTAAAAAAAATCCGCTGTAAATTGATGGCAGTTAACTTTGGTTCACTCTTCATGCATCACAGCAGTCATGAAGAGGAGTATGTTTAGTGGCACAATTCTCGATGTTTGTCGTTCGGACGTACGTGAAATTAGCGACACACAAAAAACAAATCAAATTACTTATGGGAAAAAAATAGAACAGTAGGTAGTCGGAACATTTGGCAGCTCGTGATGATATCATGGATATACAGATAGTTATGTCGTCAAACATTTATATCATAATTATTTATTACATCAATCAATCTGCCTAGCCTTTTCCCAACTATGTTCGGGCGGTTTTCCGTCTAACAAGATGCAGCTGAATACAAGTATTTAACATGGAGCGACTGCCGATCTGACCTCCACAACCCAGTAACTGGGTAATATGATACCCCTTGGTAAGACTGGTTGTCAGACTTTCGGGCTTCTGACGACTCGTGACGATTGTCCAAAGATCCACGAATGCGAGCCGGGACCAACGGCTAACGTGCTTTCTGAAGCACGAAGAGGTCTTGCTATGTATGTAAAGATGCTCACCCATCCACGGACCAACCCCCGACCCGTACAGCTGTTATTAGGAACTTAGCCACGAGCTCGTTTCCGTGTAATAATTATGTATCAAGTACATGATACAAATAAAACACCCAAGGCGTAATTTAATAAAGTCATAAACGAAGGCCAAACCGAGCGGATCGTCATCAACGCATCATTGAATCGTCGTTGTGTTGTTAGTATACAAACCATTAGGCGCGGTCCGAGGGGGGGGGGGGGTCCTGGGGGTCATGACCCCCCCAAAATCATTCAAGCTGTCGACTGCTGTCGCGATTTACGTTTCTTACTAACTTAAAACTGTAGGTACTTGAGCCACAGTGACCGCGATGGGCATTCTAACAAAAAAAATATGAAAAAAAGCCTTTTAAGCAAACTCGGGAATTTGGGTACCACTACACTCGGGTTAGGGCCAGCTTTCAAAACCTAAACTGCTGTAACGAGTTTAAGCTTTTCATCTCGACAAAGTAAGTTGTCTTCCTGTATAATGGTCAAAAGAAAACACAGAACCTATTGAAGGCGCGGTGCTAAAATTTTGAGGCTCGCTTGTCTTGAGCTTTTCTTCATAAGTCGACAAAGCAAGTAATTCTTAGTTCTTTTGGAATGATTAAAAGAAAATCTAACGTACCCGAGTGTGCAAAATTTTTGAGCTCGTTTCGCTCGCTCTTATATTCTACATTTTCATAATTGCTTGGCCTTTGCAAAGACAAAGACAAAGACAAAGACAAAGACATTTATTCGTCGGATATGGTACGTACAAGTTGGTTAGGTATAATATGTTCAAGACACATCCGCCGCTAAAAGCGGCATACGAATATTTACATTTACATGGTCATAAAAACCTAACTTATTACTACATAAACTCTATTAACAATACGAAAAACTAAGACTATAGATATAAAGATACATTTATACTCTATTAAAATAAAACACAACAGCAACAATATTTGTAGGTATTATAAAACTAAATAAATCTATAATTTATTACCCTTATATTCAAAAAATTCTTTCAGTGTATAAAAATTATTTTGGAGAAGCCATGTTTTTAGATTTCTTTTGTAGTAATTAAATGGTAGTTCTCTTATTACTTTTGGAATATGGTTGTAAATTTTTATGGACATAAGGTAGCTGTTTCTGTAGTGCAGAGCGCTGTTACAAAATTGGTTTTTTAGCTTAGTGGGGTCCCTTTTTGTAAATCTATTGTTTTCGGTTACTGTGGAGAAGAAGTGTGAATTTTTCCTAACAAATATGGCTATTTCTAAAATATAAATAGAAACTAGCGTTAAAACCTTCAACTTTTGAAAAATTGGTCTACAACTCTCATATGGAGGCGCCCCAGTTATTGCTCTCAAACATTTTTTTTGAGCTATGAATGCTCTTTGGATATGTGACGAGTTACCCCATAGGAGTACGCCGTACCTCAATACAGACGCTACGTAGCCGTGATAGGCGTTGAGTGCAGCTTCTTCATTCGCTGTTTTACGTAGTTCTCTTAGTGCATATACAAATCTGTTAATTTTTTTACATAGGTTTTCAATATGTATACCCCAATTACAATTTTCATCTAATGTTAGACCTAAAAATTTTATACTATTTTCTTTGTTGATTATTTCGTTATTATGGTTTAAATTAATTTTGGGGGGGTTTTGTTTATAGTTTGCAAATTGAATGTATTTTGTTTTAGATAAATTTACTTTTAAGTTGTTTTCAAATAGCCAATTTATTATATTGTTGATAGTTTGATTTACTTCTTGTTGATGTAATGTTTTATTATTTTCCGGTATTATTACTGACACATCATCTGCAAATAGTACGCATTTATGGCTTGTTATATTTGGTAAGTCATTTATATATAAAAGGAAGAGAAGAGGCCCAAGGATGCTTCCTTGGGGTACTCCAGACCCATTGTGTTTAAATGAGGATTTGTATGCCATCGCAACGAGTTTATCATTCATATGGGATATTTCCACACACTGTTGTCTTTTGCGTAGATAACTTTTTAGCCATTCTAACGCTGGACCCCTGATGCCGTACCGCTCACATTTATCTAGTAGTGTGTAGTGGTTAACGAGATCAAAGGCTTTGCTCATATCTAGAAAGATTACTGAAACAGAGCGTTTTTTGTCTATATTGTCTGTTATGGACCTGACTAGAGAGAATGCTGCCAAAGTTGTTGACTTACCTTTTTGAAACCCATTTTGTTCTTCATTAATAATTTTATGTTTATTTATAAATTGAATTAAACGGCTATGCATTATTTTCTCGTAAATCTTTGAAAATATTGGAATAAGGGTGATAGGTCTATAATTAGTTTTATCTAATGTACTCTTGCTTTTATGAAGGGGCTTAACTATTGAAACTTTTAATTTTTCCGGGAAGATTCCATCAAATAGAGATAAATTGATTGTGTGGCACAGTATTGGTGTTATGATTTCTGCACATAATTTGAGTATGTGCGTAGAGATCTCGTCATACCCTACCGATCTTTTATTATTTAGAGATATTATTATACGAAACACTTCGATATCAGAACATGGGTTCAAAAATATGCTGGAACTGTTTCTGGAGGGTTGAGATGAGCAGCTGGTATTTCTTGCAGGTTGAGGTTTTATATTAGCAGTACCGATGAAAAAATTATTAAAAGAGTTAGCTATTTGACTCGGATCGTTTAAAATACAACCATCGTGATCTATTGCATTTATTTGATTAAATGTTTTATGAGTGTCTGTTCTATTTTTGATGATATCCCATGTAGCTTTGTTTTTATTTTTAGATTTTAGTATGTATTTAAGGTTTGAACATTTTTTTGCGCGGAGCACGCAGGATTTTAGTATTTTATTATATTTTAAATATCTAGACCGTATATCATAGTTTTTATTTTTTAAGTAGCACATTTTTTTAAGCTGTCTTTTACAAGTGCAAGATTTCCTTATACCTTTGGTAATCCATTTGGGTGATGTATTATTAACGTAAATTTTAGTTTTTCTTAAGGGAAAACATAACTTATAAAATAGTGAGAAGTTTTCATGAAATATATTAAAGCTATCGTTTGCATCAGTGTTCTCAAGAACATCAATCCATGACAAATTCCCAATAGCGTCCACAAATTTTTTGACGTTATCGTCTGAGTAATCCCTGTTTACATTATACCAATATTTTAGGGCAGGTTTCCTCTCTTCAACTGGGAATGTTAATGTTTGGCAAGTGTTGTGGTCTGATAGAAAAACTTCGTGAGTGATTCCAGTTGAATTTTCTATGTTACTTATAATCTGGTCTAAGCAAGAAAGCTGACGTGTTGGTTTATTAATATGTAGACTTAAGCCATAATTAGACATAAGATCTTTAAGTTTAGTTGTATCATTGCTTTCTTTTAAGGTATCAATATTTAGGTCTCCTGTAACGATAATGCGCTTTTTTCGTTTAAGCAATTTGTGTAATAGTAGATCAAATTTTTCAAAAAATGGATATGTGTTTGAATTTGGAATTCTATAAATACATATAACAGTACATTTTAAAGAAGGTATCTCTAATCCACAACATTCAAATATTTTTTCAGTACATAAATCCTTAGGTAATTCAATGTTCTTAAAGTCAAACATTTTATTTATTAGAATACATACACCTCCTCGCTTTTCTCTTTTCCTTGAAAACGAGCATGCAAGATTAAAGTTTTTAAAGTTAATATTTAATTCATCGCCTGCTCTTACAAACGTCTCAGAGAAACAAAGAATATCTACGTTAACATGTTTATCTACTAATTCATTTAAACAGAGTTGAACAGAGTCAGTTTTATTGAGTAAGCCAGCGATATTTTGGTGCAAAAGAGTAGCGGTATAAGTATAATCATAGGCATTGTGATCAGTATTTTTATTGGTCACGAAAAAGATTATTATCTATATTAGAATCTGTTTTTTGCTGAGCACAAGTTGAACTTTGTTGAGTGTTTACTGAGAAGTAAAACGGAATAGTGCCCCTTTTTAGAGGCGGATTTGAGACAATTTTAAATAATTTAGGCTTAGGACGATGTTTTAAAGCTAAGTTACCGTAGTCATTTCTGTCTATCAAATGGTTAATTCGGTTGCTAGTGTCGTATAAGAAGGCTGTCTTATATTTTGTTATATTTGATAATGATAGGAAGTTACATTGCTTAAAATTAATACAAATACCTTTTAGTAGATTATTGAGCTTCCATTCATTTAAGTATGGGTTGTATGTTACACTTAAAATTATAATGTTTATAAATTGTAGCTTACTTAGTAACGCAGCCAGCTCCATGGTAACTTTTGTAGGATTTTTATCATTCTGTGCAACACTTAGGATAATATAGTTTTCAGGTGTATCTTCTATAGAGTTATAACAGTTTTTGAGAATATCTGGAGTTTGAGCAGATGGTTTTATTGTAGAAGATATTTTATATCGTTCAAATTTTGTATTCTGTCTTGTACGAACCAGTATGTCTCCTAATCCAGCACACTGTTGACCACCAAATATGTATATCTTCCGGCATTTTTTGAACTCGGAACTATTACCTCCATCTATCGTATTTTTCAGGAACGAATTCGACTGATCGTCGGTCGATCGTTTGCATGCAGCGGCAGCGCCATCTGTTGTCAACTGCTCGCAACTATTACTGACATTGAATCTACTTTTTTTGTGAGTAGTATTTTCTGTGGTAAGCTTACATATGGCGCCATCTATTATCGTGTTGTTTAAAACTGTTGCGTTTGGAATATCGCAAGTATTATGGTTTTCTAATAATTCCTCTGCATCGATGACATTGGTCTTTGTTTTTTTATTACGTTTACGTCTTGGTTCAGGTGTGCTAGTTGAAGAGGAAAAGGTTGTTGTCAAACATGAAATTTTATGCTCCTGCTCGTGAATCTTTTCTTCTAAAGATTTTTTTTCTAATAATAAGTTATCAATTTGTTTATAGGCATTTTCTAATTTTGCCTTTAAATTAAAATTTGATTCTTGAAGTTCTACGGTTTCTTGGCAATTCCATGTAGATAAATCAGGTAGACTTTTATGAAAGTTGTTTGAGTCCGTTGACAAAAACGATAGGTCATCTATTGATGATTTATTAAAATTGCTAGGATTTTTTTTCCGAATAGTAATGTTATCCATTTTAGCAGTATGCAGAAATAAAATAGTAACAAAAAAAAGTATTCTAAAACAAGTTCAAAAAGAATAACACTTCGTAAGATTCGAACGCGCACGTTGCGGCTTTACGATTCAAAGTTTTGTGGGTAGAGCTACGAGAGCTAGACTAAGTCATCTGAAATTACGTACTACATTCTATGAATCGAAAAAGCTGAATTTGAATGAAGTCGTTACAAAAAGCGTCGCTTCGCGCGTTGTTTGAAATTTTTATTTGTTTACAGTTTATTTTTGGATTGATATCACATCTAGTTCACTTCATGGTATAATTATGGACACTAATACCAATGATATACACTATGGATGAACATATTTCGATCCAATGTTTATTTTATTAGTTTTAATTCACTTGGTTTGTTTATATTCGTTGTTTACTTTGGTTATCAATGTTTTGTTGTTTTATAACTATACACGTTCGTATTATTTCTTTCTTATGTTTACACTGAATCACTGCTTCTAGTTTTATACACTTGACGTATTAAATTCACAAAATATCACGAATAACTATTTATTATTCATTTTTAAATACGGAGCCGAACTGTACGTGACGGCAGCGCCACCACATACCTTGCTGCACAAGTCAACGATGTAACTCTTATTTCTGTTCGAAAACAAAATCAAATCCTAAGAAAACAGAACCTATTCAATGCGGGATGATACATTTTTAAGGCTCGCTTCGCACGCTTGTCCTGATTCTTGAGCTTTTCTTCATAAGTGGACAAAACAAGTAATTTTTTGTGCTTTTAGAAGGATCATAAGAAAATTGAACGTATCCGAGAGTGTGCAAAATTTTTGAGCTTACTTCGCTCGCTCTTATAATCTACATTTTCATATTCGCTTGGCCTTTCCTGCATAAGTCGACAATTCAAAATTCAAAATTCAAAAGTCATTTATTCAAACTAGGCTGAGAATCAGCACTTTTCGAACGTCAAAATTACATAAGACAGTCCCCCAAAACGCCCACCCTTCACCACTTCCTAGTGCATTAGCTGGGAAGAAGAAGTGGCGCAACAAACTCCCGAGCAGCACAGCTGTCTGTTCAGTTAGAAGAACAAAAAAATAAGATTCTATATAATAGTATTCAAAATAATTTAGATAATTTAGATTACGCAACACAAAACATAATTTAAATTATTAGCCATATGTTAGCTAGCACACGCCAATATACCACACAACATCATAGAGAACTATACTCAGGCAGAAATAAAAACTAAACGTAAACAGAACTTATCTAAATAAAAGCCTCCAGGCATAAAGGGCGTGCCCGCTTACATATAGTTGTAACTGGAAGTTAAATTCAAAATTCAAATTCAAAATTCAAAAGTCATTTATTCAAACTAGGCTGAGAATCAGCACTTTTCGAACGTCAAAATTACATAAGACAGTCCCCCAAAACGCCCACCCTTCACCACTTCCTAGTGCATTAGCTGGGAAGAAGAAGTGGCGCAACAAACTCCCCAGCAGCACAGCTGTCTGTTCAGTTAGAAGAACAAAAAAATAAGATTCTATATAATAGTATTCAAAATAATTTAGATAATTTAGATTACGCAACACAAAACATAATTTAAATTATTAGCCATATGTTAGCTAGCACACGCCGATATACCACACAACATCATCGAGAACTATACTCAGGCAGAAATAAAAACTAAACGTAAACAGAACTTATCTAAATAAAAGCCTCCAGGCATAAAGGGCGTGCCCGCTTACATATAGTTGTAACTGGAAGTTATAAATGATAAACTAGGACCATCGAGATAAAATAAATAAAACAAACAGTTAATTACTAATAACAATAACTAATATGATCAATTGTCGAGGTCACTAGCTAACCACATATTGCAATACAACTCATTAGAAAAAACATTGTAATGAGTAGATTATGTCAACAATAAATTGAAATAAAATTAAAAATAGCTTGACTTATAAAGTCGAATAAAAAAATAAAAAAAATACAATTATATAAACTCATATAACTTGTCAGTAGGTAATCTGGAGAAAGAACATAAACATTGTCTTGAGTTAATCACAGCGACCAACTATTCTTATCATTTAAGTAGTTGTTTATAGAATAGTATGCCTTTGAACAAAGCTTGGATTTTACTTTCGTTTTAAACGCATCAAAAGGCAAATCTAGCAAAGAAGAGGGTAGCTTGTTATAAAAGGTTATACCAAGCCCAACAAATGAGTTATGAACCTTATGAAGCCGGTGAAAGGGAGCTCGTAGTTTGTCCTTATTTCTAGTGTTAACATTGTGAAAATCACTGTTTTTAGTGTATAAGTGTATATTTTGCCTAATATATAAGATGTTGGCGAAGATGAATTGGGACGCCACCGTGAGGATACCAATATCTTTGAAAAAATCTCTCAGAGAAACTCTGGCACCTAGCTGGTAAATAGCTCTAACAGCTCGTTTTTGAAGGACAAATATATTTTGAATATCAGCAGCTTTGCCCCACAGCAGAAGACCGTAGGACATAACGCTATGAAATTATAAATGATAAACTAGGACCATCGAGATAAAATAAATAAAACAAACAGTTAATTACTAATAACAATAACTAATATGATCAATTGTCGAGGTCACTAGCTAACCACATATTGCAATACAACTCATTAGAAAAAACATTGTAGTGAGTAGATTATGTCAACAATAAATTGAAATAAAATTAAAAATAGCTTGACTTATAAAGTCAAATAAAAAAATAAAAAAATACAATTATATAAACTCATATAACTTGTCAGTAGGTAATCTGGAGAAAGAACATAAACATTGTCTTGAGTTAATCACAGCGACCAACTATTCTTATCATTTAAGTAGTCGTTTATAGAATAGTATGCCTTTGAACAAAGCTTGGATTTTACTTTCGTTTTAAACGCATCAAAAGGCAAATCTAGCAAAGAAGAGGGTAGCTTGTTATAAAAGGTTATACCAAGCCCAACAAATGAGTTATGAACCTTATGAAGCCGGTGAAAGGGAGCTCGTAGTTTGTCCTTATTTCTAGTGTTAACATTGTGAAAATCACTGTTTTTAGTGTATAAGTGTATATTTTGCCTAATATATAAGATGTTGGCGAAGATGAATTGGGACGCCACCGTGAGGATACCAATATCTTTGAAAAAATCTCTCAGAGAAACTCTGGCACCTAGCTGGTAAATAGCTCGAACAGCTCGTTTTTGAAGGACAAATATATTTTGAATATCAGCAGCTTTGCCCCACAGCAGAAGACCGTAGGACATAACGCTATGAAAATAACTAAAATAGACTAACCGAGCTGTATCGACGTCAGTGTATTGTCTTACTTTCCTGACGGCGTAGGCGGCCGAACTGAGCCTTCCCGCTAGGTTCGATATATGTGGGCCCCACTGAAGTTTGGCATCTACTGTTATGCCCAGAAAAACTGCCGAGTTTACAGACTCAAGCACCTCTTTATCTAAGACGATGTTGGGTCCTAGATTTCTAACATTTGGTAGGGCGAACTTTACACATTTCGTTTTCTTGGCATTGAGAACTAGGTTATTTGTCGTAAACCAATCCGTAACCATTGAGAGAGCACTGTTTACATCGTCAAAATCTTGTCTATTCCTGTCTACTTTAAAAATAAGAGAAGTATCATCTGCAAACAGTACAACTTCACAGATACCCTTTAAATAGAATGGTAAGTCATTGATATACACTAAGAACAAGAACGGACCTAGTATTGACCCTTGAGGTACACCTAACTGAACTGGTAGACCGGGAGATTTCACACCATTAACATCTACACATTGGGACCTATTGTGTAAATAAGAATTTATAACGTTGAGAGCTTCGTTTTGAACACCGTAATGACGCAGTTTACGCAAAAGCGTGTCATGGTGCACGCAATCAAAGGCTTTGGAGAGGTCACAGAAAACCCCAATAGCATTTTGCGAGTTCTCCCATGCGTTAAATATGTGTTTCAGCAGAGCAACACCCGCATCTGTAGTCGAACGACCTTTTGTAAAGCCATATTGTTTATTATGAAGGAGGCTATTTAAATTAAAATGTCTAAGTAACTGCTTGAGTATTAACTTTTCAAATAGTTTGCTAAATGCTGGTAAGATAGAAATAGGCCTGAAATTGCCAACGTCGTTTTTATTACCTGATTTAAATAGTGGTATGACTTTACTATTCTTCATGAGGTCAGGAAAAGTGCCTAAATCAACACATTTATTAAAAGTAACAGCTATATAGGGGGCTACGATGTCTATTATATTACTTAAAAGTTTAATGGAGATGCCCCAGTAATCACCAGTGTTTTTAGACTTGAGTGTGTTAAAAACATTAACTACATCACGAGGCGTTACATGTTCGAAGCTAAATAAGGGACTATTTTTAGATACACTACTAAGCAAAAGGTTTTCAGCTTTAGACGGGGATGAATTTAAGGAGCGAGTCGTAGTTACAGGTATGTTGGCAAAAAACTCATTAAACGCCTCGGCTACGTCAGCTGCTTTATTAACTAATTTATTGTCGACCATAATCTCAAGTTGTTTATCTTGTTTAACCGACTTACCCGTTTCATTGTTAATAATTTTCCAAGTGGTTTTTACTTTATTATTGGATTTTTTAATTGTATCGCTTAAAAATTTAGATTTAGCAAAAACACAAACCTTTTTAAATAATTTTGAATAATTTTTTACATGCTCTAGGAAAGGAGTATCAAACCTGATTTTTTTCAAACCATATAACTCGTATAGTCTCGCTCTACTTTTATAAATTCCTGGAGTGGCCCATTGGTTAAAGCCAACGGAGGTGCCATTAATTTGAATAGTTTTGGCCTTGAAAGTAGATTGGTACTCTTTTTGCACAACATCAAAAAAGGCTCCATAGATTTCATTGGGATTCTCGTGTTCTACTATAGATGGCGTAATTCTATGAGCTATATTATTTTTAAACTTATTGCAACGACTAGCTGTATAAGGCCTGCATTCTATTTTATGCGGTTTTTTATGTAATGGCATGGGGAAGCTAGCTAATAAACCACAGTGGTCAGACGTTAAGTCACTTAACACTATTTTATGTTTGGCATCACAATCACTAAATATATTATCTAGACAAGTTGAAGAAGATGCTGTGATCCTGGTAGGTTCAAAAAACAAGTTTATTAAATTATAAGACCTAAACAGATTAAGGAGTCTAATACTTAATGGAGTAACATCTAAAATATTAATATTAAAATCTCCACATAAAATTATACTTTTATTAATTGATTTTAACCTATTGAGTGAATCCTCCATTACCGATTCGAAACTAATAAAATCACCAGAAGGGGGTCGATAAACGCAAATTATAACGTATCGCTCAAGTTCAACACAAGACAACTCAATAGTGCGCTCGATGGAAAGATTAACTAAATCTAAACGTTGTTTACATTTCAACTTGTTTGAAACAAGAACTAAAGATCCACCGCGAATGGCGCTTTTCCTTACAAACGCACTTTGTACAGTAAAATTATCATCATTGGTAAACACTACTTCATGTTCTTTCAACCAGTGTTCAGTCAAACATAACACCTGAACATCATAGTTCTCTATAAATAAACTTAACTCTAGCTCTTTGCCGGACAGACCCTGCATATTTTGATGAACAACATTCAAAATATGCGGCTCACCCGTTGTCGCTCCTAATAGTTTAAACTATAAGGCGTATCAAAAGTAGTGTTAGTACCACTACTAACAGTAATCGGTGGTACACTACAGGTACCTGTGTCACACTGTATATTGTATGCTAAGAGATTAGCAATTTGTCTCCTACAACTAGGTGGCAAATACATTGTATAATATGTCAGTTTATAATCAGTAATTAATTGATTACAATCAAAATATAAAATAGCGTCACTGTGACGACATGTCCTATTATAAATTAACATATTTAAATTATAAATGTGCCTATTTTGCTCATCAGACAAATATTGAGAATAAGGCAAGGCACAGAAAATAAATTTACAACTATTGGTCTCATTAAGATGTAACATCAAATGGACACATTCAATTATGTCCTTTTTTCTAACAGTTAAACTATCCCCATATAATAAAATAACAGTTGAACTGGGGTTTATTTTTGTCAATTTAATACTACTTATTAATTGGCTAATACTGGCACCGGGTAAACAATTATTTATAACATATTATATGTAACTCTTAGTTCTGTTTGAAAATGTAAATCAAATCCTAACCTACCCGAGACGGGGTAGTAAACTCGCTCTTCTCACCCTATATAATCTACTGTCCTAATATTTATTATTTATCGAAAAGCCAAGATGTAGTTTAGTTACTGCGACCCACTTAGAAAAGATCAGAAAGTTAAAAAGTTACTTATTTAAAAAGTATGCATCATTAGATAATCAAAAAGTTTTTAGCGTAACAATTAAATATTTCCCCAATATTCCTCGGCACCCATGGTGACCCCCCCCCAAAATCTTAGGCTGCGACCGCGCCTGCAAACCATTGACCACAAACCTATTGTCCTACCCATGACCTGCACTATGAGTGACCTCCATGCTACCATCAATATAACTGGAACTTTGGACTTCTTGTATTCGTGAAATAATTCTTAAGTATCCTAAACAAGTCTAAATTGGACTAGCACAAACTGTCATCGTTTCTATAAATGCAAATATATGAGTACCTCATGAATATAATAATCCTAACTATATGTATAATAATATTATAAATGCGAAAATGAGTTTGCTTGTTTGTTTGTTTGTTGCGATTTCACGCTGAACAGAATATTATTATAAAACATGAATATTATTTTGTAAGTAGGTAGTTCATGTTTTTTATCCCCCAAGAAAATGCGTTAGAAAATTTTACCAACCAACGGAGATAATTATGAAAATCTACTCAGAGGGTCACTCTGAGCAGATTTTCATAATTTTCTCCGTAACATATTAAGGTGCTGTTATCGTATTTAGTTTACTATAACTCGATGTTTATAACTGTGCACTTGGAGCTGTCAAAATCGTAGTTGGGTTAGTATTGAATTCACCCGCCCGGTTTCCTCCAACTGGTATCGTCCCCACAGTTCTGTCTTATTATTCGTTAATTTGTCATTTTTATTATTTGAACCACATACATTGTAAAAATTTGACGTTAACGCCTGCGCACAGTTATAAAAATCGGGTTATACGATACTGTGTCCAAATAAACGTTATTCTCTCTTTCTAAACAAAGTTCAAACAACCTAATGATTCACGTGAGTCCATTCATGCGGTAGGTACGTTATTACGGAGACAATTTTCTTGGAAAACTGTAGCGTGTAATGGGAAGTTTATCATATATGTATGTCATCGGATATAGTGTCATTGCTTAATGCTTAGTGGATTACATCAACTTCCTTTTTGATTCTTGAAAGGATTCACCGGCTGAAAAGCATTTTTCAGTTTCAAGTTAATATATGATTTATTCTATTGAGAGATTGTCTTCACAAATCAGAGGAATTTTCCAACTTTAAATTATTAAAGTCAAGGGGAAAATCCTTTTGATTTTCTAGCAGAAAACACCATTTTTTATATTCATATTGAGGTATTGAAAAGAAGAAAAAATAGAAAATTATTTGACGCGATATCCTTGCTAGTGGTTTAAAGTCTATGAATTTAATAACCTCTAATACCGGTTTCTCCCTGTGTTTGTATGTACTATATACATACATATTCAATGAAATTATTTCTGTTTCGTAATGTGTTTACTTACCTACTTTGCAGTGTTCTCAAAACTTGGCCAGTTAAATTCTATTTCCATTTACTTACAATACATTGCATAGGCAAGCACCTACCTACATTCAACCATGTTTCAGGAAAATTATGTATTTTGGTAAGTTACCCACTGTTGAGGTTATTACTTGCGTAAATAATGTTACCAGTGAAGCTACGTCAGTATAACCACAATATGGGTAACAGACTAATCGAAGATGATTCACTTAACGCATGTTTTTTCAATTAATTCCTTTTACAATTAAGTGCCAAAGTTGAGAACATTAAAGGTAAGGTATGATACATATAGCAGTTATAAAAATTCATTCACGTGACTCATAACCCTCAATAGGTTATGATGATAATCACATTAACATAAAAAAATAATTAGTAAGGTAAGATGTATAAAAAGTCCTAATTTATAAAAAAGTGCTAAGTTCTACATTTGCACTAAAGTTTGTTTGATCATGATCTATTCTCGATGATAGTCGTGCTGGCATTTAGCCAGTCCCAAAAATAAATTTTGTTCACTTGTAATATTTAGCGCTGAACACTTTCACATCATCCAGTGTTTATATTTTTTATGCGGTAATAGCTACTCGTGTTAATTCCTAAAAATAAAAATCCAAACAAAATTCATAGTGTGAAAGACGATTAGAAAAAAATACTGGAATTTCCTTGTTCGGTTTTTTGAAGCAGTCGGTCGAAAGTAAAATCTTTCAGAACTATCTCTTATAGAAAACTAATTCTCCATCTGTTTTAACAGTAATGGCACTAGTGTTGAGGTGGACACCATGACATACTAAAATGTTCTTCTTTATTTTTAGATTTTTAGGCAACTCTAAAAACATTATTATTTTCTACGTTTAACTTTTGATTATATTACCGTCCGTAATCTCTATTCAATGACCCCATTAATAAGGCATTGTATGTTACCAAAGGAAGGGGTTTAAACAATGCCCGTGCCGCTTCATTTAATAGTCTTACCTAGTGCGACAGTAATGGACGACGGAAACGGTCCCTCAGCTGCGCATACGCTACTTCCGGTCAGATGCGTGCCCAGCCACAGCGATATATGATTAATTTAAAATTAGAATCTTTACGTAAATATTAAACAGATATGAGCTTTTGCAGCTAAACATGGAGCCATCGTTAGTGTAAACAAACTCTAAAAAGGAAATGACGAATGACTAAATTTTCTTCACTGTAACGCTCATCGTTAAGATTATTTATAAGATGTTACAACTCATGCTAGGGTTTCCACAAAGTAAAATTTTCAATACCTTACCTTATAGCATGCCTAATCTCAAACAAAAGATTAAATTATTTGTCACGAAGTTACTTTGCCTAAGGCGTTCTTACAAATTGTTTGCGTTATCTAGTTAACTATGTCTGATATCCATAGCATACCAAACTTGTTGTCACTCATCGATTGGCAACACAAAACCAGTTTAATTTTCTTTAAAGTTAACATGATCGTAATACTTATAATATAATGTAACACTGTAACCGAAATGCTTGTAACTTTCCTGATGTTGATTAATAAAAACTCATATGGACACAAGGGACTTGGAAAAATGGGCCCGAACGACGTAGGCGAATGTACCATTCAACTGCAAGCATCCCTGATTGCCAAGCAATTCTAGACTCAAACCTAACACTAGTAAGATCCTATGCCTATATTGAATAACATGTTCTCTTGCCTTGTCGCGTACTAGACAATACATCTTGGAGAAACTGCGTTCCATTGAATTTTGCATAATATCATCTAGGTACTAGTCTTGTTCTAGCGAGGGGACTATTATCAATTCTGTTTGCGCCTACTTTACTATTTAACTTTGAACGGCCCCGTAGATTGCTACGTGGATACATTTTAGGAAAACATTAAGTTTATTATCAGCACGACTCGATCTAATCGAAACATGGGCAGTCACTGCATCTGCCCATACCCATCTGCCAAATCCAGTTGTATAAGTGAAGGCCAATTAGATAGACTTGTTGATGCTCAAAGCTGTAGTGCAGTGGGTTTGTTATATTTCCATTTGGACCTTTATTTAAGAATTTGTTCGAATAAAGACGTTTCAAATTGCTACAGATTTAAAAATACGTAGATACTCGACCCTTAGCAAATAACACGAAACATTGTAACTTATCTTAGAAAAGATTTGTTTCGGACAAAGTGTTCCGTTAATCTTTTGTTTGTACGCTTGAGAGTGATCGAGTGTGATCCTGATCACGCACGTCAAACTCACGCGCCAGCGTTCATGATAACATACGCTATTTTGGTAAAGGTGAACTACAGATAAATCTGAGCCTATCTGAGCCTTGACTCTTTATATTATGGAAATGTTTTGATGGAAGCTGCTATCTGTTCTCTTCCGCTTGGACTCGTTGCGTCATTAATGCTTTTTTTTAATAACTTTGTTTTCCTCCACATACTGTCTCATCTTCTCCAAATTGATGCCTTTGAAAATAATATTGTCTCAGAAGTCCCTAAAAAGCTCTAAATTCCTCAAAATCTACCAATATCAGTACTAATTAAGCTGTATCTACAAGCGAGAATAAAGCATGATAAACACGCAGTTCATGTGTCAGATCAATCTGAATCAACGAGTTCAGACAATGCACTGTTATGCAACCCGATCTAATCCGTGATCGCTTCCATAAATATCAATTAGGTTTAAGCACGATTATTATATCAACTCAAAGGTTTTTGATGCCTGAATAACAGAATCTTTTCGATCACTATGAATTGCGATTACACAAAGCCTGCTTCGCAAGTACCACAGTTATAGTAACGTTACGTTAGCTAGATGGACTAAATCTGCTTATTATTCGACTATAAACAATAGTTGCGAGTCAGTATTCTCGCGTGCAGTGGGAGGCAACGTGGGTGGTCCAGAACTGTGCCAAGGATATCGGGAACCTAGCGAAATATCTCGCGTGATTATTTATTGTGTTGACATGGGCTCACTATTCGTCTTTTTATATTCCGCGAATATTGTAGGCTTTTTATGTGTTTCGTGTCTAGGTTTTTGATTGTACGCTCGTGTCGTAAGCTCCTAAAGCTCGACTCAAGGATTCATATTATTGATACTAATTCTAAACTGCAAATGCCAATTACAGAAAACCTTGATAAATCTTTGGCTAATTAAGCAAATTCACCTATTAATGAACTGCCAAACTCCAATATTGAAAGTACTGGAACGATGCCTGCAGTGAAATAATTTTGACATCAACACTGAATTTTTATTGTCAGTCGATGCAGTCGTTTCCTACTTATCAAATTGTGGGAATTGGGATGTTATGAAAATCAACTAGACAATTCTGCTAGACAGGAAAAGGAAAAATTATCTACTAAACATATGTCTTCACGTAAAACAATAAAAGTTAATTTCTGCTTCATAAAGAAGTACTCCCATCATGAATTAACGTAGTTCATACCATAATTAGATGATAATCTTAGTTTAGCGTTTAATTGGGATTCTTTAACATGCTATTGCATAAGTGCAACCGAATTCCCAAAGCATGTCGATGTAATCTTGGCAATCTATCAAACTTATCATGAGCATCGGTTACAGAAACAAGAGGTGTATGACAGTAAAACGTCTTATTATCTAACCCTAGCATTACGCCTTACAAAAACATAGTAGTGTGAAACGGAAAGTGGTGCGAATGAACGCGTGTGAAATACAAACATATTGTGTGCAGATGACGAGATTCTTACACATATATCCAGATACATCGTAATTACGTGTAACGTATTGCTACATGACATCGTTTAACCTAATTATTTTCACGACTACTTATCAAAAAAGTTCGTCAAGTATTCGTGCAATTGTTTTCAACGCCAAGTAAAAACATTACGGATTCCGGTTTCCGTTCATTTTCGTGTAACTTCTTTTTTTTATCTGGTGTCCTTCGCTCATTTCCTTCGTTTTCTATCGCTGTTGTATAATTTCAAGATAGAAAACGTCAAAATTGGAGCCATTATGCAGACAAATACTTAACGCACATAAATCCTTCATACGTGAGTATCGAGTTAAGGAGATCCCAATTTAACTTAATTAAAATTTATGTTCTACCTCGAGGAACACCACATTTGAAACACGATACTTAAATATAATCAAAGGTTAGTGATCACTAAATATGCCGCCTTTTGCACAGACACTGTTTTCCAGAAAAGTTTAAAAGATATATTTCTATTGTAGAAATTCGCGGAAAACTAAATAAAACTCAGGACAGGGGGCAACGTCATTCATCTGGGGCACACGTTGAGGAAAGCAATTGATTTAGTTTTTAGGGCGCAAAGATCAGCTTACGGTGTGAACATGTTATATGTGGTACAGTAGAGATCTAGACGACAAGATATCCAGTAACGATCATTATTACCGTCGTAATTATACCGTGAGATGACACTTGTGTAGTGAATCCGGGAACTTGCCGTATTTAGCTATCTACACACGAACCGTGGCAGACAATCGTCTCTCAGTAGCAAAACATTTAGTTCGCGCAGCTTCCACCAAAACAATGTTTGCAGTTTTTGTCCGGAAATTGCAGTGAAGTGCATTTTGAAGGAGATTTTTTGTCTGACATGCACTTGTCGAGTGAGCTCGGTTATTTATCTGCAGTTGTTTTTATGAAGCACTATTACTTAGCTGTAGCGTGTATATAAACTAATATCAATTACGAAATGATTCAAAGTCAATTTAAGCAAGTGAGAAAGACAGAACAAAAATATAAAGCCAAGATACCTATTGCCGAAATCAACGATGAAATATTTCGCAGCAAATTGAAAGAGTGCACCTTCGCTCCTAACCATATAGACGTTGATTGTTAGTAATTTATATCTGTCTATATTGCCACCAATGAAACAATTCGTTTCAAATGTAATTTTCAAGACAGACTTGCTATTTCTCAGGCATTTTATGACCAAACCCCACATTTAGATAGTTGTCATGGTGAGAACGGTCCCGTGTTTGGATGATGTGATTACTTAAAATAGAGTGCCACCAATACAGAGACATTTATTGCCAGTTCCATGAGTATTTTATTGGTAATAGTAATTAAGAAGAATGCTTCCTTGTCATAAATTATTGGAATGGGTCTCATGTTACACGTATTCCATTTTGTCTTAATTTTACCATTGTAAATAATGGTCTTGGTCTTCTACATCTATTAAAATTCAGCATGTATTAAAATTCATGTTTTGTTTAAATACATAAAATTTGCCTTTTCTCTGTTTTCTACAGCAAATTATAATACATTATTGTTATGTCATTGTAGTTCATCAACACGGTCAGTGTCTTTTATTTGTGGTGAAGTTCAACCTTGAACTGGCCCGAGGTCGTCTGCTGTCGACCAAGCGGCACCGACGCACCGAGTGCGGAAACGAAGCAAGAACTCTCTGCCATTATACTGTCATTAGCATCTGCATGTTTATCTTTATTATCAATAGTGTTATGTATAGATAACACATTGTTGGGTTGTGGGTCTTATTATAAGTACTGCTCTATATTATTAGTTCACAAGAGCTTTACTGTGGGTGACACTCTTTTAACAATAGCACGTTTTCTGTAATTGTAACATGAAACTCCGGTAGGTACTTTACTACATCGATCCAAAATCAAATGTTCTAACACATATTCAACAAGACAATTACTATTGTGTTCCAAATATTCGCGTTTACTGGTGTAACAATCTCATTATTATTTCACCACCCTCCGACTTTACCCCTCCGTTCCTTACTAATCTTTTAATAAATGAGTAACGGGGAATTCCGAATGAAACTTAAATTTTGCATGAGAAACAATGATAACCGAACTGACAGGAATATACGATCGTACTGTTATATCTATGTTAAATGAGTACCTATAACGAGAACCGTGTATATAATAAACAATGACACCATTTTTTGTGGAAGAGTATAAATATCCTATGTAAAAAATACTCGTATCATACATTTTTGATTGACACGCTAAAGCTAAAACTGAAAAAACAACGTTTATTTGCCTTTATATTATAAGGTAGAATAAAATACGTACATTTAGATGAGGAATAGCAATTAGGAGATACTAGTAAACCGAATACTAGTCATCAATATACCAATATACCGGTTAGACTGGAAGCCGACCCCAAAATAGTTGAGAAAGGCTAGGCAGATGATGAAATGCAATTATTAAGTTCACTAGTTAACCACATTTCATATTTCCATACAGTAATATTGACAAATTAATCAAAATAGGTAAATTATTTGACAGATTTTTGCGACTTTGCCAACTTTTAGGATAAACGCTCTTTAAAGCATATTGCATATGTAGAGACGTAAAATAAAACCAACGGAAAACTTCAGGGAAACACAAAAGAGAAATTGCTTGATAAAATTGATAATGATAAATTATCAATCTATTCACATGTTAAGTTTCCCATGCACAAATTGCCGCTGTGGGACAAAAACCATAATTAAAACTTGACAAAGATTATTTGCGTGTTCACTGGCTAGACAAATTAAACTGTATCCACAATCAATGTATTTATTGGGACAGTTTTTTTTTTTTTTTAATGTTTCACCCCCCTACTACTAGACCAGACCAGGCCCGACTGCGTATTTCCAATCTATACAAGGCCAGAACGCAGCCATAGGAAACTGCTTGCGTATACATTGTAATGCTATTTTTAAATCTGTGATTACAATGTATACACGAATTTTGCGTACTGGTCGTGTATAGTTTGTAACGTGGACGTGTGCGTCCTGGTTCCAAACTATACTAGGTACATCACTATCGCTTGACATGAGTTTTAAACATAAATAGTAAAAATAAAATGAACTGTAACAGATAACGGAATATGAAATGGGTTAGGTTAGGTTAGAACTGTGTCAACCGCGCGCCAGCCGAGCGAGCGGAGCGAGCTGTGCCGCGGCAGCGGCCGGCGAGCGCTACTTCCAAGTTGCTCGCAGCCAGGCAGGCTATTTAGCGCAAGCTGCATTACGTCGCAAACAAGTTGTATACCATTTCACAATTTGACGCAATATATACACGATTAGTCCGAATACGTACTGACACTTTATATTTTGGAATAAGGTAGTTAATTAGGTTACTACGAAGTATACGTGAGTATTTGCGTACTACTCTTGTATCTTATAGAATCAGGTTCATTTGGAAGACCTTAGTAAAAAAGTGATTTCCAATCTATACGCGATTAGTTTCACACCCTTTTGTATAGAATGGAAAGACGCGGCCCGACTTTGTCCACTTTCTGTTACACAAGATGAAAGATCTTCTTCATCCGTAAAAACAATGAATTTTTTATTATTTTTGACAATGACAAAACCTATGAATCAAGACGATCCGACACATACAACTACTAATGAGGTAGCTTAGCATAAAGACAACATCATTTATAGATTGCACGTTTTTCATAAATAACTCAAATTCAAAGCGCACAGGCACTTTTGAATTGTCAAATTGTCGCGTCAGTTAGTCAGAAAGTTGAAGCTAGTTGCCCATTCCAAAACGTAGATCTTATGGAGAAGAACGGGCAAGAAACTCCAAGGACACTCTTTTAAATATAGAAAATTACAAAATCCTGGGTACATTATTCTTGTTGCTGCTATATGTGAGAACAATGTACAAAAAAAATAATCAAAACAATTCAAAATATAAGATTAAAAATAAGCCATGGCAGATAAGAGATGACCAGTCACAACTGACGGCGCCCGTTCACGAACATGACGCGTGGATCAGCAACATTCAGCTCAACCATTTTGTAGGGAACCGAATGATCCAACACACTCGCCACCATCAGCGAGACATTTAAGTGAGCATGACATACTCTCAGCTACCATGATTTTTCAAGTCAACATACATATTAATAAATTTAAAAAACAAAAAAAATATAAACGGCTCCATGGTGCTCACATTTACAAAATTTTTAAAAATGCTTCTAAATTATACAAAACTAATTTGCAATGTGTTTGAGAGATTAATAGAATTTTACTACCAAAAAGAAAGAAAATCATTATCCATTGGAGTATTCAACAATTAAAACTTGTTTAAATAAAAAATAAACATTAAGTAAGCCCAAGTGGCTGTGGAGCAGGACCAGCATTTTTATCTATGATATAATCATATCTATGATTAACTGAAATAATTTTAATTAGTCTTTCACTTTTACTTTTCTTCAAGGCTGTGGAAACCGAATAACGTGATATATATCATGACTTATCTAGAATGGGAAAAACTCAGTTCATATTTTGCTTAGTTATCAGGAAAACTTTGTTTGCAAAATTGTATATACATTCAATCATAAAGCTTATTGTGTGCGTAAGAAAAAAACCTGTGCTTGATGGAATTCATTGGGTACACTTCTACGTAATTATGACATCAGAGTGCAGACCCACAATTGTCCTACTATTACTTACTATTGTCCTATGTAATAAATCGTATTACTTACATAAGAAATACTAAGTATTGATGTTGCAAATTGCGCAGAAAATCCAACAAATTGAATCATGACTGTCGGTTGTAATAACATCAACAACCATTAGGATATATGTCATCAGTTTATGGGATTATGAATTATTTCTATCAATAAACTTCTAATGATCAATAAACACTTCACACTTTCGCTTTTTCAGTACATTTCAGCATTGCCGCTAGTAATCATTAAGTACCTTTTAGAGAAAGTGACAGATATATCCCTGAGCTATATACGTATGTACAACCCTGCTTTAGAATGATTAACTTTTTATGCGGATTCTATTCATGAATGACGTTCATTCGCTACTATTTGCCACGCTTGTATGAACTGTATTAAAATGTATGAGATTGCATTGTTCCGTCAATTGTTAACTATGTTGAATAAAAGACTTGAATTTTTTATTTTTTTCATTATGAGAATATTTTTAACCCTTTGTTTGGCATTTGAAAGCTTGCAGGCATGCCTAATAGTGCGTGTTGCGTCAAGTTTAATTACTTTTTTAATCTACTTGTTACATCAGCGATACAATAACCGATAAATTAACTGAAATTACGAGACAAACTTGTGTGTATATGATAAAGGGTATGTAGGGCATAAAATTAACTTGGTCGCAATCGTATTATGAGACCAAGAGCCTCGTCGCAACATAAACGTCTCGAAGGCAACAATTTGCTTTGTTCTATTTTCACTACTGCTCAACCAGTTTCGGTCGAATACAATCTAAACGACGAACAGACAACGCACAAGTTAAAACAACAGACAACACGTGTATCCTGTACATCCGATTGAATTGATTCAATGTTCAACATTTTCTTTTACGCATATCTCAGTAGCAACTCATCCAAAGACTAAGAAGTTGATACTTTCATTATAACGGCTCTACATCGAACAAAAAGATTAATCGGACATCTGAATCAAGAAATTCATAAATGGGTATAAATTTCTGCGTAGATTTAATGATTACTTCACAGTTTCTGTTATCCGTTAAATAGAGCCAGCTATCCAATTCAAACTTCCGAGCACGAATTTCACACGGTGTGAACAATAGCTTCAATTTCAATTCTCTATCTATTCTATTAAATAACGCTTTATTTTGTTACTTTTTTTTTAAATAATCTTTGTTACTTTTCTCTAAAAGTAGATCGACATTTTGTAATCTATCTCTACAAACACTATCAGCTTTTTTTCAACTGATGATTTCAGGTCAATCGTTTTCAAACATGAAAAAACAAAATTGAATGTCATGCGTAGGTTTACATTTTTGTGTAAATGTTTTATTTTGATCATCTGCAGCTTTTATATCTTGACCGCTCAAGTAATCAAATAGGCATCAAGTAAAATACAAATGTGCCGCCATTTCTTGATTGCAACTTGCAAGAGCGGTTACATCTATGGAGTCCACTTAATGATTTCACGTTTTTTCTATCATATTGGTTCTCACTTTCAGTTTTAACTTTCTTCAATTTCTGCTTTAGAATTGTCATTGTTGCCAGGTCATTTAATTCTGTTATCATATTTTTACGAAAAATCTCACTATTTGGACTATATTCCTATGTTCATGACTGTTAATTACAATTCTAATTACAATGAGACTTGAAATGACTTGTGAATATTAAAGCAATAAAATAAAGTCTTGAAAGATCGTTGTTTGAATTCAATCGTTCTCCATCTGGCATAGTCGGACGCAATCATGATGCCCCCTCGCCCGTAAAATTACGAGATGCAGCCAGACTGGGGGAGCTTATGAAAGGGGTTATTGCCTCGGAACTATCTATCAGACGGCTGTGCATATGTGCAGGGAGCGAATAAAGTTTATTTGTATGGAGCGGTGGGTCGGCCGGCTGATAATCATGTCGTGTCAATGGGTGGGGCGCACCGGCCGAACGCCGCCGCGCGCCGGTTAGTGCCCAACGCGATACTGTGCCAACACCACGTACTAGCGCGACGTTTTAAAAGTTTCGATTGTTATACTTCGATAACGATAACACACAGATTAACATTCTAAGAGAAATCCAAATATCTTAACCGTGTTTACTCACAATTCGACGTTTCGAAAAGGATGTCAGTGCAACCGTCGAAAATTTTGAATCGACTTCGGCGAAGTCTCCTGTTGCCTGACATTTTGATACTTGTTTACGACAACAATTAAAGGATTTCTGTGTTGACACTGATCAGGGTGATCATCATACGTTGGAATCATAGTGAAGCCACTTATGTGAAAGATGTGACACAGTGTGATTAACTGCCTGTAAGTGGTGTTACGTGAATGTGAAGTTTCATAATTGTATTAGAACAGGAGAGCCGCAAGAACTATCACTAATCTAGTGTGCCATTAGAATTCTAGCTTTATATCGAACGAAATTATTCTAATCTACAAAAGTCAAACTAGAAAGTTACGAAATAGTGTTTAGTTTATGTGTAAGTTAAGTTAGTTCAGTGCAATATTGGAATATATCCAAAGAAAAGAGTACCGGATCTTAAATGTTTAAATCGGGACTGTTCAATCGGTCCAGAGGCACGATGGGTGAACAAGTTGAGGTAGAAGACAGTCTGGAGCTGGAGTATGATATGTGGGACGGTCAGTTCGACTTCGTGGGTCCGCAAGGTCCCCCTCCCGAGGTCAGAGGAAGGATCACCTCTGATGTGAGTCTCACAGAGGATTTGTTTACTGGAGGACCTCTGACCCCTCACCTAGCCAATGGCCAGAATGGTGGGAAGAAGACTGCTGCGCATCAGTGGTGCGATAACTTATCCGATCAAGTGAGCATTACTTAGATCTCTCTTTTGCTACATGTTTAATTACATGACACATCTAGGCTTTTGTGTTTTTAATTGAATTGGTTTGAAGTATTTGTCTCATTGAATTCCATTTATTGGACCATAGTCAATCGTCAATACTAATGACGTCAAGCGTACAGCATCATTTAACACATGTTTTTTCCTGGCAATTGATTCACAAAGGAATTACTCATACCTATTCCAAATGCGTAAACGTCGCGTTATTCCTGAATTTTCCCGTAAAGGGCGGTTTTAAAGAATAAGGCTGTATATAGTTGTTATAAGTAAGCATTTGGGAAACGAAATCACAAATGGAATTCTTGTAAAATTAATTTAAATAATATGCTCAACCCTGATTAGCTAATCCAGTGAAGTTGGCCACGAACCAACTAAACTAAAATGATTAAAAAAATATATAAAATTATTATCCCAATGGAAAACTTCACGTCTTATTAAAATCAAGTAACAAATATTGGCAGAACGACATAATTTTTTCATAGCATTGCATTCAATAGATTTTATTGGCACTCCCAAGCCGGGTGTTACAAAAACTCCGGTATCTTCCGTAGCCGATGGGTCTCTACCATTTGCACTGATCGTTCAATAGAAAACAAAAGTATTTCTTTCTTCAACGTTTGAAGTTTCTCGACCTGCTCGTGCCATCGCGGCCTTTGATTTGTTCACAAGTGTCACGCGATCATTTCTGTCGGAACATTATGTTCATCGACCGAACTCTGTATTACTGCTGGTAGCCTGGTACGTTACGCGACAGTACCTTCGATTGCCCTGCAGAAAAAAACTTTATCGATGATGGCATAGTTAAGATTACTTTAGATTGTAGCTTTATCAATAGCATATCTTTTGAGTGTTGTGATATCTATAAATTGATTCCATAAATTGAAATATTGGAAGTAGTTTTGAATGAAAATGTAGCTACGCAATATATTATAGAATCGTAAAGAATACCTACCTAAGGAAAGAATACCTTGCGGTTTTCTTTCCTTAGGCATTAGCAAATTAACCAAAAACACGGGTAAAATTCAATGTTCCACCATTTAAATCAGATAAAAGGTGTTTACTAACAACATTTACAAAAAAATCTAAGCAAAAGAGAGCTTAGCATGAAGACAATACTGTTACTTATTTAATTTATTCCTCGTAGCAGTTGAGAAAGGCATCCTGGCATGTTACGAAGTCACCATGTTTAGCTACAATTTGCATAATGTGTTCTATTACGTGTAATTACAGAACAATGATGTTACTAAAACAATGCTGTTTTTAATTAAACTGGTTGTTTGGAGCATTTGATATTCCATAATATTTGAATTTCCGTAAAGAAAACAGGTAATGTTGAGGACTTAAAATACATTTGACTAAAACTCATGCAAATCATTCCATATAGTTACAATACTAATGTTGATCCCTTCTAAATTTCGAAAGGGCTTGGACAACTAAGGATCTGGTTGTCTGGCCCTGCCCGGAATTTTTCTACTGGCTAATGAAACACCATTTTTGTTGAAATCTGTGTCACGGACGATGCACGTCCAGAATACATTATGTGCAAATTATAATTAGGTTAGCATTGCGTGCGAATATTTATGTTTACTTCCTTAAACGAATCTTCCTGTACCTCATTTGAAAAGCACGATAGTAGATTCCATGCACTTAACTTGGATATTAATAGAAATGCCAATAGACCGAGAAAATTACGGACCTACAGCAACAAGTAATCATTTGTACGCTCACTAGGCTAAAGCTAAACTCGGCATACATACATAGATTCCGAAAGAATTCTAACAATTTTCGAGCCAAAATATTCTTGACTGAATGGAGACAATCCCACGTGGGTGACATACTCATTTTCTCACCTCATTTCTTTTGACAAATGAGAAAAGGCACATAATTATGTATGGTCTTCTTACGGTGCCTCTCTTTTTACTGAAGGTTGGCCATCAACTTCGAATATTTCTCCTTGTCTTTTGCGAGCTGGAACAGCTCAATCGTACTTCTGACTCCGGTACACTAGTGAATCATGAGTATTCTAATTTCGTAAGGCAAAACATAATTCCTGAAAAAAAAAACTACGTTAACCTGCCATAAACTAGTCACATTCCCTATCGCAACCATTTCATATCGTAAATCTTTAGTTAGAATGCGGTAAATGAGCGGACCAGCTTCAAACAGTTTTAGCAATAACTATTTATCTGCATTGCGTTTAACGATGTTTAACCTAAAATGCTTTAATCATCTTTAATTTGGTATTCGTTTGCATTTATAGTATTTCTGTCATCTAACTTGTTACAGTACTGAGTTTAAATTATGGGTATCATGTTATCAACCATGTAACCATATATGCAGTGGAATATATAAAATTTATATGTTCAAAGACACTATCTGCAGTCTGCTACGCCATTATCAGTTGTTCTTTTTTACCTATGTTTTGAATGTAATCGGTGTTATGTCTATTACAGGAATCTTTACAATGATATTTTCATAAAGTTTTACATTCCAAAACCATTACCGTTGTGACAAAGCTTTTATGCATTTGTCTTAGATTATGATTGTCAGGTTAGAGCTAATTATCAAACAATTAGAACAATCAATGGACTCAACGGTTACAGTTGACCGTTACCGATATCGTGTCATAATATGAGTGCATATCGATTCCCCGGTAACACCGGTATGGTTGGACAATACGTTACCTACCGCACGACCTAATACTTTGTCATTATTTAACTGGGGCGCCGCCCGACGCCACGGACGTTGACCTTTATATCTGCAATAAATTAATTGTACAGCCAATAGTAGTAAACAGAAACATTAGAGCGATAACAGCAAACGATTTGACCGTATCATGTTCCAACAAGTGTTCTAAATGGAGAGTTGTTTTTCCGTCAGCCATTAAAATTCTATAAAAGTCATCTTCAACATTTTCTAGCTCTTACGCATACGCAACAGTTTACCCCATACAATCGGAAGCAATATATCTTCAAGTGTCAATCTTACATGCTTCCTTCATCTAGCGCCTATTACGGAAAGACACATGACATCTGAAACCGTTCATCGGGCGATGGTAATTGAACGAAACCGACCGTCAACTCGCAAATATCCATCCGAGGAGAAGCCGTCGTTGTTACAAACGGTGGAAAGTTGCGAGACAACTCGACAACACACTACAGCCAAGAAAATATGTTCACTCGAGGAAGTCACGAGCACTCACTCCGCCTGCTATTCAACTAAAGTGCCTATTGATTGCACTTAACGATAATAATCATGGTTTAACTAACCAATCTGTTACTTCTCAATAGCTTTTGCGGTATAGGTTTTTGAAACATCGATTTTAATAGAGTCATTCGGAATCATTACCACAATTTTTTCACTAAATGTGTCCAAAAACAAAGTAATTGGACAAGTACGAGTAGGTAATGTATTACGAAATATTTGCTTTAAACTAAAACTTATTTGACTAGACAGTGCAAATGAGCGATGATCTCAGTGCCTCAGTAAACAATTTTTAGATAAAATTTTCATCATGGACATAATTGCTAAGGTTATCGGTAATGACCTCGGATTGTTTATTTTTTCGTTGACTCTTGAATTTATACCCATAGTAACACATCTTATTAACAGGTTGTAATGTAATACTTTGCTGCATTTTGTTAAGTAACATTCGGAACTTAGCTGCAGCTTCTGGTCACCATTAACTTTTGGTTCCGATACTAAATAAATATGTTGATAGACCAGTATGATTAACAATAGACATTATACTTATAACCATTGAAAAGGTGCACTTGCGTCAAGACCTAGATTAAACAGACCAAACTAGTTTCAAACTAGCCTTAGCATAGAAGCACGCAAAACATTAGGAAATCTAAACAAAGTACCTCCAAGTATATCCAACACAATCCCATCTATTTAATGTTATCTGATTATATTTCCATTTTTAAACAGAAGTTTTTGTTAATTGTTAAGTTCATTCACTGTGTTTGAACTCATTCATGATCCACTTATCTTATGAATTCCACTTGAGTGACTTGCTTTTGTATTTTGGGTTGTCATCTTAATGTATTCTGTCCGTTATTACGAGTACAAATTACCCTGTAACTAGGTTTATGAGATCTCTCATTATCGTCATAGTTCCTCTAAAATTCTTTCAGTGCCTATCCAATTTCAGTCTACTAACAGTGTTTGGAGTAGATTGTCTCAAATTGATTAACAAGTTTTTCTCTTTGCCTCCGTATAATGTTCTTATATCTATGGAACTTGAGAAATTATCAAGTTTTCGTTTGCATTCATTGTTAATTTCATGAACCGTTTTCTACCAGTGATGCGTGTCACGAATTAGTTGTGTCTGTTATATTTTTTGTTTGGTTTTAGAGTATCCGTGTTTTAATTACTCCACGACTCACGTTTTGCTCTTTTCTCAAACTCGAAACAAAAATCTAGTATTTTTGTAGATTTCGGCTTTTTTCAAAGCAGATAATAATTATTTGTGTTATGAAAGGTTACGTATACAAACTTATGACTCACAAGAATCACCGAATGATTAGATAATATTCAAGAAACGTGAGTTGATAATAATAAATAGCCGATACTTTCGATTTAAGCCATTTACGAGTACAATAAAGAAAAAAAGTTGTTCTGAACAAATGCACAATAAATTTCTTTCTTACAAATCACAAGACAATTGATCTACGCTAGTCTTAAACTCGGGCATATCAGCGAAGTGAAACCAGTCTGCGCAGGCGCGGTTCAACAAAAGTAAAACTGAGAGTACTGGTACCTTGGCTCCGATCGAAAGTCCGATATATTCCGATGCAACTTTACATTTTAAAGACGATTCATTTCACTTTTCCCATGGGAGCGTAGCTAAATTAGTTATGTCACTGCAAGTTATAAATTAAGTTCGCTATTGTATTTTCTTTCCGAAGTTTTGATACTTTAAGTTTGTTATTGGTAAAGACAAATTAAATTGTAATTACTCAACTGAAACCGGTGTTATACGCAAACCCTTTTTAAAGATTCTAAGCAACATTGTTCCTATGCAATGGTTGGATATTATAAAATTCTACAATTCTAAATCAGTTGGCACTGAGCTCTGGAGCGTAAGGATGCGAATCATCATCTGGCACCACTTACGTACTCTATTATATTTGCAACAATCATGAATCACTACCTTTACGACGTTCCAGATCTACCAGAATATACATAAATAGGTAGATTACTAACGCTACTAGCCACAGACCTTCATAATGCTGTAGTTTGCGCGTTTTCAGTTTCGCAGAAAATTAATACGCCAGTCATTCCTCCATCTTCAAATCTTTATATATTTTCTCACACAATCAACAAAATTAGGAATCCATCCATCACGACGTTTAATTTCTTATACAAAATACATTAAGATCCACAAAAACTACAATTTAACATCGGAACTAAGCTGCTATCATCATAAGATTCCCATGGTATGATGAATTATATCACGCTGTACAGAATTACATCGCACTAATGATATGTTTATATTGTCTCGCTAGATAATTTACTTCACGTGGAAACTTCTCATCTGCTTCTTTTTCATTAAAAATACTTGGCAGACTAACATAGTTTTTAAATTACTTCCAGTCAGTTTTATTGAAATAAGGTTAACAAATTCATCAGCTGTTGATGATCTAGGGATGTTCTCCTAATTTGACTGAGAATCTAAACTATTGGCTCTAGCTCTAGTTAACACTCGTGAATCAATCACAGTAATCTCACCCCACGTTGCGTGATGGTAATTGTCATCCTCATATTTTGTTTCGCTTGCCTCTGCTAGGTAGAAAATAGTTATGGATCAACGTCCTTAAACTTTTCTTTCAACGAACCTTGCACTATCATTTTCTCCTTCTACAATCCGTATAAGTATACCTGTATCTTACCAGTTTCCTTTACTTTCATAATTCTCATAAGTACTCATAACATGTGCTTGCTAATTCCAGAAACCTAATCCATTAAGTAAAAGATCACAACTGCTGCAAGTGTTTCGTTGCAAGACGTTTCCTGTTTCTCCAGTTTTCAGTAAAGGGATATGTTTAGCTGCTAAGCGATTCAATTTACATTTATCTTGTTAAGATTTCGGGATTTTTTTATAAGTTGTTTTTAACTATAACCAAAACAAATATTCTATATTATTATCATTAATATTCTATAATGTTTTTATTTATTTCTATATCAATCGTGATTTCATTCACGTGCATGCAATTCATATCAAGTGGATAGTCAAATTAAAATCAAACAAAGTTAATCTATTGTCGTCACACACGTTACGTAGTTAAATAGATTTGCTACCTCAAACTGCAGTAAAATATCATTCAAGTTTTAGGCACATCGGTCAAAAATATCATTGAATCAACACGCATTAACAGAATGCAAAAAACGAGATAAAATATCTACGGTAATGAATTTGTAATTAATGGAGCGATCACTGCATCATCGTGGACGATATCGAAATTCTTTTTTCATATCATGTACTTACTTATTCCAGTTATTTCGATTATAAGTATATAAATAGCATTCTTTACACCTCAGTCTTGTGAAAGTTAACGGAAAGTAATCTTTGATTGATCATGCCGCGAAGACTATACAAGTATACATACAATAGTTTTTACATTTAAAACTCGATATATATATATCGTTTATCTGACTATATTTTAAATAACCATGAAGCTTTTCGTTGGTAGTACTTAGCTAGATGATATATTATTTCAATAAGGAGTCATAACAAAATCCAAGCTTATAACACCGATACAGATTTAATCTACGTAGGTACTCTAAATCTTATTGTAAATATAATTAATAAATTATGCACCGTCGCAAAGACAGAAATAACAGTAACAGTCATGAAAAAATTCACTGAAAATGATTCACATGGAGTCACACAGCGGGGAACATTATATTAACTCTACAAATAATAAATTCTTGTTCTTCACGGACGCTGTCCATTAAATTGTATCAATGAGTCGCTTTTTAAAAGTCGTGTCTTCATGAGTCACTCAATAAAGAAAAGCTAGCCAGTTCCAGTGTACCCGTGTCCGTTCCCCACACTAACAGAACCGTTTACATTGTACTACGTAAGTTAATTTATCAAACTTTAAGGTCCTGCGTACTGTCGTACTATAACGACATAAATTGTTCGACAACGAGGAAATCCATTTAAAATTCTGCGTAGTTACTCAATTCGAAGAGGAAAACAATATTGTACACTGTATGTAAAATAATTTGGTTCACGAATTTCACAAAGAGAATGTGGTATTAAATACCTCCTTGCTGAATTGATGCCCGGTATAAAATCTTAACTACATACTTAGTTGATGATCGTATATACCTGTAATATCAATTGTTTCAACAGTTTACTATGATTAAAAGCAACTTATTGGTCATGTAACATCTTACGTCAGGCACATCATCGCTCATGCGACTACTTGACACGTTTCAATCAATCTCTTCCTGTCGGACATCTTCCTGCATCTTGCGCGAAATGCTTATTAATTTTATATAATTTCTCATTATAATATACCTATTTCAATTCAGAGTGACAAGAGACGTAGCTTATACTTAATAATTTCGAAGTATAGTCTTTCTTAATACTCATCCTATCTTCTTTTGGACATTTGACTTTCCCAAAGTCTTAACGAGTTTTCTACATAGAAAGCTCTGCTCCAGAATTCATTACGTTTTGTAACTTTTTTCTCTTTGTCTTTACAATTTGTCCTCATACTAATGGGTGATAGTTACACAAGAGACACGTTTTCTCGAAAGTTTACTGTTGAAGAAATTTAATTACAAATCTTGTGCACAGTTTTCATAACGAGTGCCATTCCTGAACCTGTTTGAGATCTATAGGTTAATTACTGATACATTGAACTCGTCCATGCATAAAACACTGCAAGTGGGTAGGAATGTGAATACATACATAGAATCAGAAGTTCCTTCGTGAGTGACTGGGGCTCAGTGGAGCTAAACGAAACGATTACTATTTGTTCTCCTAAATAACGCTTCAATGATCATTCATCTCTGTATTTTTATTTGTTGATTCACCACCAGTCGCAGAAGAACAAAAGAAGACGATTTGTGCGCAGACACTTCTCAAAATATTCTCTAATATATTCGAGATATATTAGAGATTTCGAAGGCGGAATATAAATTCCGCCTTCGAAATATCAAAGTCATTGGCGTACCTAATGCAGCAAAAATAATTACAACAAGACACAAAGGCTTATCTTAAAGATAAGCAAATCCTTAACATACTCAAATGTTATTTGATTTCGTGATTTTCCAAATCAGTTTACCTAATCCTTTCTTTGATTCGATCCGATTTCCCGTTGCCCTGATTTTGTAGCAAAATGAAATCGCTTTTCTGCGTGAATAGCAAAGCATCGTTTAGGGCGAGGTACTTATGCTATAATATGGTTACGAAGAACTCGATGCAGAAATCAATTGACTCGTAATTTTATAATTACAAGCGGCGGCAAGTGATCTTACGAACTATCTTTAATTAGACACAGTTTCAGTCGAATACCTACTCGGAAAATGTCTCAGGGACGATTTGCTTTGACGATGAACACCTAATCGGCATTGACATTACGATTCCTTGAAACTGTTCTGGCTCTTCTCTCTACAGTCTGTAGTCTACTTAATTTATGACCTAGTCTAGCTCCGTGATTGAATCTCTTTGAGCAATTATTTCATAATAGTCTCTTCCTTCGCATCATGAATGCACCGATTCAGCGCTACCCTCTAGGCTTATGCCTTTCCGCACCATGATCTCATGCAGCATTCAGACTACGTGAGGTGTGTACTCATCTATTTGATTGTATTCGTTACTCACCTCAACCTAGACCTACGTAGGATCGTAACGTATTCTAGGCCGTGCATCATAATATTTATAGAAAACAAGCAACTGGTACTAGTTGGCAGCCGGGAGACTAGTAAATCAACAGAGGAGAAGTAACGAAATACAACGATTTGTTTGAACAAAATCAGGAAACGTTTGATCACGACTTTAATGTTAATGAATTTAAGCAAAATACTTAGCAGATGAATATTGATGCATGCATCGTTAATGACTACAAACATGCACATAATTATGTCAATAAAAAGCTAATCGTTACTAAAGACTATATTACAGGGCACGCGAAAGTTTTAATTTTACATGAAACAGCGAGATTAGTGCGTTATTCCAGTTATTTTAAACGCGGTCAACTAATACGCGATTATACCGAACCAAACGAATACGAAAACGAATCGACCAGACCTGCCTTACATAACCATTGTGAACCACAATGAATCTCTGGAGATCCTAATCGATTTGTATTCAATGGTCGCAATTTCAAATACGTCTCTAGCCAGTAATGGTAACATTGGTGAGCACTAGTGCGTGGCATGGTAAACGCTTACTGACATCGTTATCGCTCAATATCGAGCCCATGCGATGTTTATGTTGATACCGATAACCCTATATATTTGTCTAAATCTACAGTAACATTACCTACATTAGAATATCTGATGATGGACGAAATGTAAATAACTCTTAGCTTTCATTGCGTTATCTTATTTACTCAGTAGGTAGTTTATCTACATTTTGGAAAAGGTCATTATCATCAGTTGCAATATAAGGTTGTATGGAATGTGATACGTGATTCCATCTTTTGATTTTATGATTTTCTTCAATGTCCTTAGCATCTCATAAAATTCCCCGGAAAAGTGCTCCAATGAAGATATAATTTTTCGTTACAGACGTTTCTTCATTTCAGGTTCATAAATAGCAATTGGAATCTTGAGCAATAGAGTTTTAGCAATAATCATAAAACAGTCATAAATCTTACACAAGCCACAAATAAAAGTGTTTAGAACTGCGGCCAATGGGGCCGCATTCTTCTATGTGACATCATTGATCAATTTTATGCATTCAATGCTCTTTCAATATAACAATGTCGTTGCTCTTTGGCAGGTGCAGCTACTTCAGCAACAGGTGACGTCACTGGCTGATACTCAGAGCACGGCGGACGAACGCTACGCTAGGGCGAAGGCCGACAACGCGGTCCTGCAAGCAAGGGTACACATGCTCGACGAGCAGATACGAGAGGTCAGTAGAAATACACAAATTCATCAGTGTAGGTAGTATTTGCATGTGTTATTTTGCCTACAACATGAGTTTAGTCAGGATTTGTAAAAATCACACGCATAGTTTGTGAAGCATCAGCACAATCCATACTACCATTTTCTGCTAACTATTTGGTTCTACAAGTTGAGCCATAGTTTTTCGTCTATACAGTCATTCTCAACGATATCGTTGCAGATTCTTACTCTTCTTTCAAAAGCTTATTTGCCCCGGAGACTATCTATTAGTATGGTCTATTTTAGGATAGCCAGACCACTACCAAAAAGTAAAATTTGCACTAAACTGCTGCTCTGAACAAAATGTCATGTCTATGTTTATTCTCCCAATGCTGCAATGGAGCAAACGGATCTCCCAGAATAATCAACTACTAAGTAAAGAAAGTTCTCTATCATTTTAATTGCCCAATTAAACGTCATTATCCGTTTCAATGCCGTTAATTATCTTCTAACCAACGTGATCTATAATAAAAATGTCGATAACGTGCAGATCGAGTGCCGCTGTGAGGAGAGCGTGGCTGAGGAGAAGCGTCGCAGTCGCGAGGCGATATCGCGCGTCGAAAGAGATCGCGACACGCAACTTTCCACGATCACCGACAGGCTTGGCGCCGCGGAAGCTGAGGCGTCGGAACTTAAACAAGAGGTAAGGCACCATGGAAATTTTCATCATGATACGGCTATCCAAATCTTTGAGGGAGTCTCAATTGACACAGGAACGACGAGGCTTTGGTCCTTGTTACTTTCGGAATAATCAACGTTATCAATATGCTACTTACCTATTAGCATGTGAATAGGTTAAACAATGACTACAACACTAGGCTTTATGGTCACATCATAGGAAATGGTTGGTACATACAATACTACTTGACACCGCAACAGAAATTTTTAGGCGCGACAGTATTTCGGTTTCCACATAAAAGAGTTCCTAGAAATTCCTCAATGTTGTTTACAGTGTAACTTGTGAATGGAATGCTTATCAAAGTTATCATTCATATCGACTGCGCACAATAAACCTTTTTCTCATTTTCTATATTTATGATTTATGCAAAGATAAGCCAATCTTTCATATCTACGGCCCATTTATTAATATTGCATCAAGTATATCAAAGGTCAGATTGATAGACTGATAAGGTTTATTCACTTTTTTATTATGTTCCCAACCGTTTATTGCGATTTTTGAATTTTTATGCTTTTTGCGACGTTCAGCCTACCACCAGCCCCCCTCATTGCGTAACATACTTTCAATCTCTATCTTAGAGTTTGATGGAAATTCTTAATTAATTTCTTCATAGATTTGAATAATTCGTCTGCTCAACAACGTCAATAACACAATAAATGGGGCTGAACTGTAAAAATGAAAAGTATTGCGATCGATTTTATGTGTGTTACGTATTTACCCCGCAGCTTTCATCATTGCATTAACTCTTTCATGAGTTTTGTTTTCTTTTATTTGTGTAGCTACTGCTACAGATATAATGTTAAAGCTGAATCTTTTTAACCTAGGTGGGCCGACTCCGTGGCGTAGCAGAAACGCTCAGAGCAAACGCAGAAGCGACAGCGCGGGCGCACCGCGAAGCTCAAGAGCAAGTAGCTGAACTATCCGCTGCTCTAAGCAACGCACGTGAAGCCGAGCGAAGGGAGAGAGATGCAGCTGCCGCGGCCAACGGCCTGCTGGCGACTGCGAGGCAAGAACTGCAGAGACTGAGAGATGTACCGCCCCCGCCGCCTGACCCGCGCCTCGATGAGCTCAGAAAGGAACTCACGCTGCTACGGACGCAGAACAAATGTAAGTACCCCTGTTAGTTGGGCCTCGTACTTAAAAAAAAATTAAGACCTGCCCTCTGTGCATGCATCAACTCAGCCTATCGCAGTCCACTTCTGGAGACCCCCATATTGCGCCACGGTACTCTGTCCTCTATGCATCAAATCTGTCCAATTCTCCAGTCTCAATACTGGAGTTACTGATATCAAGAAGTCTAGCGACGGTTACGTTATGACCTCTTTTAATGATACACTTCAAATGATGGACTGGAATCTGTGAAGCTAAAGTATTTTATACTAGTAACAGGTGTTTCAAACATTCAGACGTATTACGTGGCGCCTTCCATCTGTGAATTAATAAAAGAATAATTACGTCACACAATGCAGTACTAATTAGACTCATCGCTGCACCTGCCAAGAACGCTGAACTCAACTGCATTTGTATTCTGACAATGAATGGGTAGTCACTTGCTGGCAAAGAACTAAATAACATATAATATTTTATGTCCAGGTAAATCACTGTCCATTCTAAGGTTGCCTGGAAGAGATCGCGGAAAGCGATAAGGCCGCCAATTGTATATTTTATGTTTTTTTTGTTATGTATTTGTGGTGTACAATAAATATATATAAAAATAAATAAATAAATATTAATGTGACACTTGGCGATATCTGAAGCAACTTCTGAAACAAACAATAATTAAAACCTGATACATCAATTAGAATATGATTTATTCAATATCATATTTGTTCGAAAGCATCAAGTGCCCGGGTCTTTTCAAATAATGCGACATACTTTTATCAGTTTTAAGTGCCAACAATTGAAACAACGTGCACATACACGTGATCTATGTTATGATAAAAATAACACGCAATTAATAATTAACCTATCTAGCACTTGGCACATTTTTTATGTTAATTTTAATTCACTTTTAATCGGTAGTAATGATTCATATCATCGCATGCAAATGTCCTCTATTGAACAGCACATGTGTCTGTATCTTGGGGGGTACTGCCATAATTAATATTAATTGTTGTCTATCTTGCTCTACGACGGAAAGAAATGAGAACGATTTTTTGTGTCGTGTCGTATATTTTTCGGCCTAGGTATTTTAGGTGGCTTCGCTACAGCAATCCCTGCAATAAACTCTCATCGGCTGTCTTCTTCAGTCCGTTAACCTATCTGGTTCCTATCTCCAGTTTCAGATTCCAAAGAAAACTTTCAGATAGTTAAAAACCAACCCACTACCACTTCAAATTTGACCTTACTGAATCTGCAACCTATGTCAAATGAAAATCTGTTTCTATAATACCATGTTTTCCTTCCAGCTCTATCAGAAGCTCAAGAGGAGTTACAAGCACAGATTCTGACGCGCGGCGTGGAGGAGGGTCGAAGCCTGCTGGACGGAGTCGCCGGCCCCCTGGTCGGAACCAACTCACTCGCACACGAACTGTCGCAGATGAGCGATGATGAGGTAATGCATCAACAAATCATTACAATATCATTCACTACGTGCATTGTCTTGATCATTAAACCTAAAGTAGGGTACTAGGGGCCGTATTATAACGCATCCCAAAGAAAGCTATAAAGACTGATAGCAGCACCGGCCTAAAGAATGATGATGGTTTGCCACTTCAAAATATGGTCCCAAAACAACGAAATTAGCGAAGCTTCAAGGAATTCGCCTGGTCCTTGACCTTGGTGGACCTTGACTGACGACCGACACTAAAAAACGAAGATCAACGAACATGATTTGGCATTGGGCACGTCATGTTCGTTAGCCTTCGTTAGCCCAGCCGGTACCCAGCATTATGTATGCTTAAATTCCACTAATTATAGCGTTACAGTTTTCGATTTCATACGAAATATTCATGGCATGCTGACTGAATGAAATTCTTATAATTCAACAAATAATTCAGTTTAGTCCGCTGATTGGGTTGTTGATCCAACTGTCCTCATTAGTCATTGCGATATGCCTAATCGTTTACATAAATGAGGAAATTCCACATAATATATAATATTATTTATCAACAGACAACTGATTAATCGCGTAATGTAAACCCATAACATTGTGCTTTCGGCTTGAATTATTATATGTTTTAGTTATATCTCTGCCGCATATTACATGAAAGTATTACATTCATATATCCTCATAACATTCACAGTCAACATATTGTCGCGTTGCTTTGCTTTTTATGAAGCCCGAGACTTGACTGACTCGTTTGCAGAACAATTGCCTATATTTGTCATGTATGCATTTTTGCAGCTCGATGATACACAATCTGATCTCAGCATAGAGATGGAAAAGGTACGAAATTTTTACTAACTGTGCATGTCTGTACCTATAGAATACCGCTAACTTGCATGCTTTTTAACAAAATAACTTGGACATACTTTTGGGACGGAATATGTACCTTTTTCATTCTTTATTAATGGATTGCTTGCCCTCATACTATCCAATAATATCACATCAAGCAAGGCGTGAGAATCACACTGTCCTTACACAATGCTTGTGTGTTATTCAAATACCTATACACTCTAGGTGAAGTCCGAATAGCAATAATAATCAAGATTTATTTCTTACAGTTGCAGAAAGCTTTAAAAGAACAACAAGACGTGAATGTTCAACTGAGGAACTACATCGACGGGATCCTCCTGTCCATCGTAGAGAACTATCCTCAGCTACTTGAAGTAAAATACCAGAAAGCGCCGGGCGATAGCAGGTCATAACATATAACTGTAGCAAATCCCCTATCTTTGATTAATTTTCATTTTATATTCTTCGTTATTTTTGAATCGGTTATCAATTTATTTGGACATGTTTTAACAATTAATTTCCATTATTATCAACATATAAAATTATATTATTTTCTTTGATGTAGAATGATATTATTACTGTGATAAGAAAGATAATCAACAAAATTATCATAAGTGGCTTTCCTGTTTGCAAAGCTATAGTCTTCTGTACTTGAAAAATAGATTTATTACTTTTATAAAAAGGAATTCCTTATGTGAAGATGCCTTTGACACCATGGACGAATAGAGGGTGTCGATATTATAGTTATCATAAGATGTGTTGTAAATATTGTGTATAGTAAGATATATTAAGCATTTTTAAAGATTTAGAAAAAATATTGTTCCTTGTTATTATCTCAGACATATGCTTCTGTATGCAGTTGTCAGTTAATAATAAGTAATATATAATTTATTTGGGTTTATACTGTAGATCTGTGCAAAATAGGTGAATGTAATTGAATTATACTTTAAACGACAAGGCCAAGCCGTCCATAAAGATATTATTTGTAACTACTTAAAACAATTTTTGTGAAAGACTGTGCGAATGAAAAACTTGGGTGCGTAGTATATAATTATAATGTTTTTAAGAATAAGAAATGTATGAACTTTGCTATATATTTAAAGCTGCTCTAAAATTACTTTCAATTAACGGAAAATTGTTTGAACGCGAACATAATAAAATACATGTTCTGATTGGAAGTAACTTTGAAGTGGTAATGTATTATAATAATTGGAGCCATTTATACGAAGAGTGTATTCATAATTGTAAATTACTTTTAACTGCATACCCTAGTACCTAAAACAATAATTATGTAGTAAGAAAAGATCATGTACCTATATTTTTACAATGAAATATTTATAGATAAGTTAGCATATAGCTATATAGGCATTTGTGTACATTTTGATAACACTGTTCATAAATCTAACAACAAAAGATGTACTATAACAGTCATCAAAGTAAATTAAACCAATTAATACAGGTTCAGTCTTTTATTTATTTTAACATCACTTACATTTTTAATTTCTACATTCACTCATTTTCATCTTCATCAATATCTTCAACAGCAGCCAAATCGGCCTCTTCTTTTTTAGTTTGATCCAAATTACTTAACACCTTTTGTACATCTAGGCGCAACATCATGAATTTTGGATCCAAATAATCCTAAAATGCAAAAAAACATAATACAAAAAAATATCAATACCTACATAATTCTTGCATAAAACTATTTAAGAAATAATATAATTCAACAGTTTTATTTACCTACGCAATCTTAATCTTCAAATCAAATCTCAAAATAAGGAAATAAAACAAATGGGAACACAAAGTTTAATTAATTCATGCGGAGCCCCACAGGGCAGCATCTTAGGACCCTTTTCGTCCACAATTATTTTTAATTGTCGTGGAACATTTTGTCATGAAAACGTGACCCGCTCCATCATGTCTTAATTCTCAACAGCTCCCACCACCCAAATTTACCGATGCAGTGGGTTAAACTGCCGATAACGACGAAAAATACGATAGGGAATTCTTAAGTAGGTACGTCGGTTTATCATTTTAAAAACTTACTTTAAAAGGTCCCGACTTCACTTGCACAGGCTCAGACGGCAACTGCCTCGGCTGATATGAGTCATCATGGCTTCTCAGGTCTCCTATCCCGGGACAAAGTCGCAAATTCAAGTTCTTCCCAAATAAATGTGCCATTTCATCTTCTATAGCATTCATTGCACTCGTCACATTAGAACTTCTAAAATCTTTAGAGACTGGAACGTTCATGAAAGAATCAGGTAAAATATAATTTGGTTCTAAATACGGTGGCAATTGTGAAGACCTGCATAAGGAACACTGTTGTCGACTCTCAATTTGTTTCCTCTCGTTGTGTAGATGCAGTCTCTCTCTCGACAAAGCTACCTTTTCTCTAGCAACATGTTTTTCTCTAGCGTTTAGCGAAACCACGTGTTCTTGAACTCTCCGGATTCGTTCTTCGTACTTGCGTTGGATAAATTCCGCTTCGGAGTATTTCTTGTCGGCATGCGATTGCTTTTCTATTGCTGTCTTCGCAAGGAGGTCTAAGTCACGACTCCTGAAAATTTGGAATTGAAGATTTATACAAATAAGGAAGGTGCAGACACCTGCCCTTATCTAATTAACTCAGTAGGTACAGTTGATATACATCAATATAATGGATGACATACTTAGCCATAAGTCTTTGTTCCTCCATATGAATCTGTTGTTTCTCCACATTCAATTTAGATCTTTCACCAGACACTTCTTCTAAGTGGGCCTGAAGCTCTGCCTTCATTTTCTAAAACATATTTACGTGTACAACAATTTTCGCTATAGGCTGATCTTCCCAAACGATTAGATAACTCGACAGTTGGCCGATGATAGGAAAACTCTTGGGCATCTCTGTAAGTACTTACTTCTAGTTCCTGTTTCAAATTCTGTACTGTAGACTTCTCTTTACCAAGTGCGGCGCTTTCCTTTACAGCTTTAACCTTTTCTTCGTCTATTTTCGATATTTTTTCTTGAAATTCTTTCTGTATGTCTTCTCTCAGTATCTAAACAATTATTTTATTATTACGTAAATAGGAACAGAAAAACGCATACTGTTTTACACTCATTAGATGCATCGTCTGTAAAAGAGTCATATTACCTTCATTTCTTCGTCCTGCTTCTTGAGTACATTCTTGGCAAATTCAGTCTGCTTACTGAATGTTGCTTTTTCGAACTCGAACTCCATTCTCTTCTGTTTGAGAGAAGCAGACTCTTCGTCGATCATCTGTTCACAAAACCAAACATTGTTACGCTATTTCTATAAGTTGTTCTTATGAATATACATGCAATAAATATTACCGAAGTCATTTGCTTCAGTCTTGCCTCTAGCATTTTGATTGTTTCTCTATTTTCAGCTTTTTCATTGTCCAAATTTTCGCGATCTTTCTTCAACTGTTGTATCATATCTGTAAAGTTAAGTTTGATGCAAAGTATAACTCGGTTGCTCATTTCAATCCTTGCACTCATTTCCAAACCTTTTTGGCGAAGTTTAAGAGTCGTATTACATTTTTTACGTAAATTCTTGACAATTTTACGCAAATTATTTGATTATGAATAACGATAGTGCCATTCTCTTTCTTATAAGTTGGAGCTACCTGTTATTTTAAGACCTCGCACATATTTTATTTGATGTATACTCATGTTTACCAATAAATATATTATATTCTATTCTATTCATTCAGTATTCATATGATAGGATGGCTTACGTAATAACGTACCATTGATCTGCGTTTCCCTGACTTGCACACTGCTATCATTCCTACTTTCAGTGTTTTCCGTCAACGATTGCACCTTCTCCAGAAGTTCTTTACAGTTAACTTTATTTTCCCTAACATCTGTGACCAACTCTTTTAGATCGGACGAGAAGCTAGCTGAATCCTGAATGAGGACCTGCTCTTGGGTAACTGCCTTCCTAAAAAAAAGCGTAATGTTTTTCATTTCATAAACCATTTTTCCCACCGGCCCAAAGGTGTTTTGTTCTGTCCTTGTTACTGTTTATGTTGCGTTTGAGCAAGAGCTCGATAATTTTATTTTCAATCGGTGATAGCTGTCTTAAAAAAAACATGAGGATCTAAAGCACTAACTGTTATTTTTTAAATCAATCACTTACTTGATATTCTCCATGAGCGCCGCATGGTGTTCCTGTAATACCTTAATATTCTCCAAATGCTGCTGTCTTAGCATTTCATTCTCAGTCTTATGCCGATTAGTTAAAGCCGTCAAATTGTCCTCCATCAACTTCTTGTATAGATTGTGATGCTCCTCCAACCAGTGTATCTTCTCTGAGTAAAATTTCACTAGTTTATCACTTTCTTCTTTCATTCTTTCTTCGCCTTGGTTCAAAGAAACTTCTAGGAAAGCTAGTTGTCTCCTGAAAATTCGTAAAGTGTTAGGAAAGTAGAATATTATAATTACCTCATCATTGTCAACCGTCGGTACCCTTTCCGATAAAAGATTATGATTGTTAATTGCATGGCCAAAACGTTCATTACCTACGACTAATTCATTTATTATAATGCAAATTTTTTACCTATAGGATGTTTCCATTAGATCTATTTCCTTGTCATGGTTCTCCTGCAATGACTGCACCAGTTGCAGCAATTGTTTCTTTTCCCGCGTATGCGGTGGGTCTTTGTGATCTCCACCAGTGTCAATTTCTTCAGCATAATTCGGGATATCTTCATTGTCTGTATTTTCTGTACCTAATAGTGCCTGAGGAAAAAAAGCTCATATAAGTTGTCTAGTATAATTTAGCGCCAAAATTAAGAATCAGTAGTTAGTTGGCCTGGCCACGGGGAACAGCTTCGCGAACGGCGGTGCGTCGAGCGGGACGGCATTCGGCAGTCCACGCGGCTCAGTTTGCACGCCACGGGCAGTAGCGTTCGCTGCCGCGACCAGATAGATCGAGAACGAAATGTCTTTACCAAAGTCATCTCGGTATTGCTTGAAGAGTATGTAGTAGTTTTTTGGTTCAAGGACATAAGAAATAGAGAGAAGTAGGTATTATCCAAATATTTTTTTTTCGATTACCTATACCGGAAAGAGTGTCGAAACCTTTGATTATATTCTTATGAATATTCAACCAAAACTGGAGAAAATAGTCAATGCAGATAGGATAGCTGGCCTAGCTAGTATTTCGGAAATAAGAGTTTCAGTATACCTACATTATTTCGCGACAAATACAATTAAGAAACCAAGCTAGTTTTATGTAGTTTGGTTTCTGCACTATTCGCCGCGTCTGTCGCGCACCACCGTGGCATGAGCCGTACTAATACTACTAATTCATACATTTGTTTCTGTTGCCCGCCGCAGCTCCAGACGCTCGTGCAGTTCGCTCGGCAAATTTCGCCAGTCGTCCCGGCATTCAACGCTACGCATAGCATAATTAGTACATTTCTTCACATTTGTTTTAGTTGCTAGACGCTTCGCCGTTCGCACCGCGCGAATAATCCCTGCAACGAATGTCCCTTGGCCAGGCTTGGTAAGAGATGAGACTATACTAACTTGAAAGACAGGAACAGACGCGAGTTTTTATATAAAGATAAACTGACGGTATATAGAGAGAGAGACCCGAGGTGCCCGAGGCCTTCAACTTCGAAACCGATATGGGTAGTTGAGTACACTAGTAAAAATTTGGATGGTTCTCTGGACGTTTCCCCAAATAGTATTTGGGTACCTTTATTCTCTGCGTAATCCTCTCCTGGTGAGCAGCTATGATGGACTGCATCTGCTGCCTATTTTCCGCCTGACGCCGCAACATGGCGTCTAACTGGGTGTATTGCGCCAACGCAGCCTCTCGTTGAACGCGCTGGCTCTCTTTCTGCCGCACTGCATAGATACGTCAAACAAGTTTAACGTATACTTACAATTAAAATGTCCGCAAAATTAAAAGATCTACATTTGCTTTTCCTATGGTTAGTGACTAACTAACCTGGTGTCAGAGTTTTAAAGCTGCCCATAGGCCTCTCTGACTTGGCTTAACATGCCATCGAGAAATATCTCTCAGGCATGTCGGTTTCCTCACGATGTTTTTCTTCACTGTTTTTGAAGCAAGTGATAATTAAAAAAACAATACTCAGAAGGGCTTGGGGGGACCCAATAGAGGAACAGCACAAACAAAAAAAAACTATGACTGACTAGCTATAACCCGCGAATTTTCGCGGATTTATATCTATACTTATATGTGTATAATTTTTTTTTATTAATGTTCTTTATGGCGCCTCTTTAGTTCATGATCATGACCATGAGCTAACCGAATATAAAAAAAAAGCTTAAGAAAGAGCAGATTTTGTAATGCATGAATGTACTGAAAGCTGCGTACGCTGAGGCGCAGGCACGTGGCACGCAGACATATGTATGTGCTGCCCTGCGTCTCTTAGTAGTGCCGGCACAGAATTCTGCGCGACGCGTGCAAAGTCATTGGTTTTTTACCCCACGTCCTTTGCTTATACTACCTAGAACGCGAATGTGTCTAATGTGAATGTGTGTATAGCTGCGTCGCAGCATGCGCCCGAGGCCTATGTCTGCCTCGCCTGCCCTACCCTGCAAAATCTGTACCTACTGTGCTGACCTGCGTCACCTGCGTCTCAGCATACGATGACTCACCCTGCATAGCAGCCAGTTTCTCTTCCTGCGCCTTTAACTGTAACGCCACCATTAGCTGAGACTCTTGTTGCTGCATGTATAAGGCGGCCCCTTCTGCCGCTATATCTTCATTACTTCCGTGCAGCACATTAGAAGGCGGGATCAATCTAGCCATCTGCTCCATAGTTTCCATGTCCCTTTTTACTTCCACACTGGATGCTTCAACTTCAGTTTGTTCTTCTGTTTGAGGAATCGATTTAGATTTTTCTTTTGCAGGTTCTGGTTTACTAACTGCCTTCTTTGCTTCAGCTTTTTTCTTCTTAGCGTCACCCCCAACCAACCATGATGGCATTCCAGCATCATCATCCAAATCATCGTTACCGTCATCTTTATCTTGAAATATACCAAGCCAATCTTCAGTAGACTTAGTTTTCTTTGCTGGAGCCTCTTTTTCTTCTTTAACATTTTCTTTTATATTTTTTTTCTGTGGCTGACTTTTGATAGAAGTGGAAGTTTTAGTTTCACCTTTTCCCAAGATAGCATCAAAATCAAATTCTTGACTTTTTGCAGCAGTGACTGGTCTTGTCGCTTGACTGGAACCACCGACTGATTTCATTGAAGAGCCACCTAAAATGTCATCAAGCAACGACTGTGAACTCTTCCCCTTTTCTATTGGTTTAGATGTCTCTCTTTTTGTTCCACCCAATTCACTAAGTAAGTCGAGTTTGTCTGCACTCGAACTCACTTTAGACTTTGCTGGTGACTTACCAAGATCTAATTTATCAAGTCCTACCTTTACTTTAGGTTCTGATTGAGAAAATTTGATAGACTCTTTTGATACGGCCCTCTTAAAGCTAGGGGATTTCTTTGAATCTATGTCATACAACGACTCTTTTTTATCTAATGTGCTAGCAACAGGTTTTGGCTTATCAGCATCCTTCAAATCAAAAAGTGCATTTTTCTTTTCGAAAGTTGGCGTGCTTTTCTTTTTTGCGGGCTTTTTCTTTCCTAATACATCGTCATCAAAAAAACTATCATCACTACCGTCACTGAGAATTCCAGCTAGAGGATCGTCAATGTTAAAACTCATTTTTTTCACATAACTCCGCAAACTGATAGGATAAATCTCTGTGGGATAAATTTTATTGAGCGTACTTTAATCATTGTTTACAAGCTGGTCGCCATGGAAATGGAAACTTTATTCATAGAGTAACGATTGAATGTGTTTTTATTTTTTTATGATGTTTGTATGAATATAGGGCGTTCAGACACGCACTGGGCCGTTTTTTAGGGTTCCGTAGCCAAATAGCAAAAAACGGAACCCTTATGGATTCGTCATGTCTGTCTGTCTGTCTGTCCGTCCGTATGTCACAACCACTTTTTTCCGAACCTATAAAAACTATACTGTTGAAACTTGGTAAGTAGATGTATTCTGTGAACCGCATTGGATAGGTCTTCAAAAATGATATAGAGGTTTGTAATATTTTTTTTTTTCTAAACTGAATAGTTTGTGCGAGAGCCACTTTCGAAGTGGTAAAATGTGTGTGTCCCCCTGTAACTTCTAAAATAAGAGAATGATAAAACAAAAAAAATATATATGATGTACATTACCATGTAAACTTCTACCGAAAATTGGTTTGAACGAGATGTAGTAAGTAGTTTTTTTTCAATACGTCATCAATCGTAAACCGCAATTTACCTTTCATTCAATCAACTCAAATATAGAAATTAAAAAAAACACACGGAACCCTTCATGGGCGAGTCCGACTCGCACTGGGCCGCTTCTTTAGTTTTAGGAACATAGTTAAACAAGCTCCCAAGGGTGACCATTTACCCATAAACTCATAGTCATCGTGAAATTCTGAAAGCTCTATAGTCATACAAACATCATAGAAAAACATTTACGTTATTCTATGAATAAAGTTTCCGTTTCCATGGCGGCCAGCTTGTAATTAATTTAAAGTGCGCTCAATCAAATTTATTCCACAGAGATTTATCCTATCAGTTTCAAAGAATAGAAAAAAAACATACTTTATGTGTAGGGTATACCGGTATACCTCTAGGGTTGCCACCTCTTGTTAGTCAAAATCTGGGAGAAAAAAAAGCCTATGATTTTCGGCACTGTCAATTATTCCGCTAGTGTGCGTGTATTATAAATTCCGGGATAATTATGTTTATTTTAAATTCCTTCCGGGAGCCGGTAGATTTAAATTTTCATTGCTGAAAATTTTAATTTCTCGGCTCCCGAAAAGGAATGTAGAGGTGGGAACTCTAGATACCTCCCACGCGTAAAGTAACATTTTTTGAATAATAATTTTATTTTATTTATTTATTTTATTATTTATGTACACACAGTAAAATTGATACAGATATGACATAAACATAATTATGAGTACAAAGGTACTGCTTATTTTTTTTACTACTTTGTCGGCTTGCAGCTTTCTAGTACCAACAGTCTCTGAGCTGAGCCGTGGATAGAGGGACAGACAGACAGACGGACATGGCGAAACTACGGAACCCTAAAAAGCACTAAAAATAGATGTATGTCTGACAGATTTTTTCATCGTCACATATATCTTTAGAAGAATCTTTTGACGCGTGGCCAAAATTAATATCTGCTTTTTCAATTCGATTTATGTGAAAATTTCACAAATGTTTAGCAAAGTCCTTGTAGAACTTTAGTTACTTAACTTAAATCTGAGCAAAACTGGCAGACTTTTGATCACACTACAGCTAGATTTATGAAAGAAAAACTGGCAAGAAATACGAATGAAAAGCACAGAGACTAAACTTTGTCTATCTGTAGGAATAGCGTGAATGTCTCCGCACTTGCGATCGATACGTTTCCAAACGTAACAAAACATAAAAACTGTATAGTCTGTGCAAAAAATTTGTTGCTTCACGTCAGCCAGTCGGCTGTATTTTAATTATTTTTTCAAAACAATACGATACAATAGCGTTTTTTGTTATTTTAATTCCTATTACTGACAATTAATTTATAACTATGGAATATATTGGTAAGTATTCATACAGGTTCGTTCAATTTTGGCATAAAAATACAATTTGACAGTCTTTGTGGAGCAACACACCGACACCTTTTGTTCTAGAAATTTTGCTAACTCACGTTTTGATGTTATTTTCTAGCTTCAGAGAAGGGAGATTCAACAGAGAATCGGGATCCAAATTCAATAGCCAACGGCACATCAAAGTCAGCTGCAGAAAACAAGAGTATCTTAGAAAGCGCAGACATAGAAGCTCCCGCTCCCGCGGAGAGTGAGGCGGCGGCATGCACATCAGAGACCACTGAAGACTCAGAACCTGAATTTTGTGAGATTCCGGAACAGATCGAATTTACAGTAGTTTTTAATAAAGCAAAACATGACATAACGTTCGCGTACGATGCAACTGTGTTAGATTTAAAAGCGCACTTGGAGCGAATATGTGGCGTACCGCAATCAGCGCAGAAATTAATAATTAAGGGCATGGCCAAGGACAACATGACGCTGCGACAATCGGGCATTGTGAAGGGAGGCAAGGTGATGCTGGTGGGATCCAAAATGGATGACATCTTAGCTGTGAAGAGTGCCCAAAAGGTGTATGTTAGTATAATAATAGCTTACATTAAGAGCTGCCAAAACATTTTGTTTATAAAAACGAGAATGTTAAGACTTACCCAGTTATTTATATTTAATTTTACAAAAACAACATTACTTGAACACTGTAACATAATCATCATCATAAACGTATCTCATTTTTTTTTTTAGGAATTAGCTGAGGAAAAATCCGGAAGTCAGTCAAGTAAAGAGCCACTATGTGTGCAGAAGATCCACAGGAAAGTTCTGGACAAGGGCATCCCTCCTGATGTGATGCCCGGGATCAAGGGAGTGAAGGTAAACACAGCCAGTTAATTTTTTTTATTTTATTTTTTTATAATATAATCTTGGTGTATTACATAATCCAAAACAAATAGTAGATAACTCTTACGGCTTTAGATTACTATGATTCTTACTTCATTCATAATATTAAAATAAGAATCTGATAAGAAATTTACAGCTTAGTAATAAATCTGTCTAAACACCTAAATCAAAACATGCTAAACTGTCTTAAAAATGAGTAGAATTTACAATTTCAATGTTACCATAATTTAACCAATACAAAATATTATGTTATATTTATAAACAGTTCTTTTCTACAATATTTTTTTAAAATTAATTCATTGTGTTTTGTCGACGGAAGAATAGACAAATGACAAATTGTGATTGTTTATCTGTCATTTTGTCTATTCTTCCATCGACAAAACCCGTTTCTACAGTGGTCATGCAAAGCATGCTGCTGAGTCCAGAAGCATGTAATTTTTGCCAATAGGAAAAACCTTCTGGCACATGGCTTCTTCTACACCAATATTATAATGAGAAAAGATTTGAAGAGATGTTTGTAATGAATAAACTCAAAAACTAAATGGACCAATTTAAAAAATTCTTTCACCGTAGAATGCTATTATCACTGAGTAACATATGCTATAATTTATAAAGATATCATGCGGGTGAAGCTGCTGGCGGAAGTTAGACATCTGTGCTAAAAGAAAATGAAAAAATTGTGTTATCTCTAGGAGCCCTTGCCACCAGTTCCTCTTAGCGGGATGCTCAATAAACACGGAGGCAAAGTGCGGCTCACATTCAAACACGAGCAGGACCAGCTCTGGATCGGCACCAAGGAGCGGACTGAAAAACTTGCCATGGCCTCTATCAAAAGTAAGTGGCTATCATTGAAGATCCTGATTCATTCTGAGATACTTGTACAGTTCGCGTCAAATAACTTTGCCGCTCTGAAGTAGGCTCCACAAATGACTGCGCAGTAGTCAATCTTTCCTATAAACCAGTAGCGTTCATTCCAGTGTCCATGCGCAACCCAACTTCAGAGCGGAAAAGTTATTTGACGCTAACTGTACATGTACCTAACAACCAAAAAATATTGATGTTTTTTTATTTATTTATTTAATACTTCAAGCACACAAATGTACAGAGGCAGACTTAATGCCATAGGCATTTTCTACCAGTCAACCTTTGGGTGATGCAGAAACAAACAGTGGCAGGTGCAATAGCGAGAATTGAGGAATAAATATTTATTTAAATATAAAGATATACATATATCTATCAAAACCTATATACATAATATATACACCTAATTATATATAAATATAAGTACAAATAAATATACTAAAACAACTAAGACAATCAATGAGAAAACATCACCGTTGTGATGATACTGCCAGTTTCTTGCGAATGTGCTCGCGAACTTTAACTTTAAACGATAATCGGTTGGTCGCCATTCTGATTTCCTGGGGGAGCGCATTCCACAGAGAGATAGACTGAATGAAGAATGAAGTCTGTGCGGTGAGTGGGACATTGAAGAAGAAGATTGTGAGATGAACGAAGATTTCTATTGTGGTTGGCGCAAATGTACTGAAAGTGGGGAGCTAGATAACTAGGGGAAGAGGGAGAGTCAAGAAATGAAAACAAGGTGGTCAGCGCCCTTTGCTCTCTGCGCTGGCGTATGGGCAACCACTTTTTTAATGATCTATCTAGATTCTAATCCAGGGGTCTCCAAACTTTGAAGCCTTAGAGCCATAATGATTTTTCAGTATGTTCCAAGGGCCAAAGCAATTTAAATTTTTCTGCCCTTAACTATATTTCTAGCTAGACGACTAGTCTAGCTAGAAATATAGTTAAGGGCAGAAAAATCATAAATAAATAGTTATATCACCGCGTGGAAGGATATACCGGTTATTCTCTCCGTTCCGGAGATATAAGCATTAGCTTTACACATTTTTTTTTGTAAAAAAATATATGTTGCCAATTTGCCTACCTGTCGGTCGATTTTGTAAAAATATTAACGTGAAACTTAGGTGAAGTGAGCGTGAAGTGAGCTGTCACTGCCACAGAATCGACCGGCAGGATGCTAGGGATTAACACTATTGACAGCTCACTTCACCTAAGTTTCACGGAGATATTTTTACAGAATCGAACGGCTGATTGTATCCTATGATATATTTATGCATAATATTGGCTATTAGAAGCCATTTCAAGCAAAAAATCGTCACTGTAAAATTTAAGATCCAATGTCTTCGAGAGCCTTTTTCCGATCCACAGTGTGGCGGGCCGGATTTGGCCCGCGGGCCGTAGTTTGGAGACCCCTGTTCTAATCCATTCCTTGGCAAAATGTTGTACTATTATAACTCAAATATGATTTTCAATAGTCAATACAATAATTCCAGTTAGAGAAACTACTAGGGTTTTAAGTTCTGACTGACATACTGTGTGGTTTTTGGCAATGAGAGATGAGATGTTCAAACTATATATGTATTTCACTCATATTTGTTAATTTATCTTCCAGGCATCACATCTGAACCAATCAAAGAACATGAAGAGTATCATATCATGGTATGTTTGTTTAGCAATATGAAGTTATTATATTATTTTCGATTTGAATGAAAGAATGAAAAAAATCAAGAAACCCGACTGCAACTAAAAAATTCAAAACAAGCTCATTTGTCAAGCACTGATGCAGCTGGTGGCAGTTATTTTAGTTCAATCCGAGATTCGATGCCACAAACTGCATCAGACTGCTTGAAAAGTGATCTTGTTCTGAACCTTTTAGTTCCAGTTGAGTTTTTAATTTGTTTGTATTCAGAATCCCAATTACAAAGATAGGTATACCTAGGTAGGTATCTACGTATACGCGTAAAAAACATAACCCTACCTAGATATACGTGTGAAAACATAACCCTGTTGTTGCTGTCATGCAGTAGGTTAATACAGAACTAATCACAAACTATTTATGTGTTGCACAGGGTCTACAGCTAGGCCCCACAGAAGCATCCCGGTATTGGGTGTACTGGGTGCCGGCACAATACATCGAAGCCATAAAGGATGCAGTGCTCGGCGTCTGGCAGTTATTCTAATCATCTAATATTCGTGAATCTTCTCTGTCCATTGCTGTCTACCTTCCTGTCAGCCGATTGGGTAGTTGCAATATAAAATTTTAATGTAATGTGTCCATTTCAATCGGTACAATGTAATGGTACCATTTTTTTGTGATAAAATACATAATGCCATGTCAATTAAAATTGTCCATTCACACTGGCATCTATCTGGTCAAAAAAATTAGAAATTATTTATTGTTATTGTAAGTTTGCATTTCGTGCATTTGGGTTCAGTGAGCTGTACATACAATACTGCTATTGTAATAGTTATAGAGATATGCGTCCGCGCAGTCGTCGTGAGCTTATTGTCCCTCGAGTTTCAAACCTGATCTCTTTATGTAAACTTTACAATGTAACGTTGAGTGAGAGATTGGACTGAGTCAACAACTGTATTAACAATTTTCCTATCACTTTTAGTGTAATCATGATTGTGTGGTTTTAAATTATGTATTTTATGTCGAAGTTGATACTCAAGCCAATTTTTCACTTAAAACTTTTGATCATAGAATTAGACGAATAAAACGTTTTGAATATTTATTCTGTTGTATGTTTGTTACCTTCGCTTTGCTGATGATATGATCTTATTTGCAACTACTGCCGCCGAATTAAAGATATGCTCCAGAATCTGATCACGAAAGTTTTGAGGTTGGACAAATGATTAATTGGTCAAAGACTTAAGTCATGACGAACGACACAAAAAGTAAGGTCGATGAGTTCATGTGCATCCTGCACATCCTAACCAAGAGTCCTCAAACGTGGTCCCTGACAGAGTGTCAAAACTCAATGTTTGCCGAAGGGCGACGGAGTGTAGCGTCTTGGCTATAAAACGAAACGAATACGTAATACCACGATATGTGGTATGTGGTATATCGCATATGTGGGTGAGTGCCAGAAGACGGGCGTTATCGCCACAGGAGGCTTATGAAACTCCGCGCTGGCGTGATGACTTAAACCACCGACACATTCCTGTGTCGTGACGCGGCATACTCCTATCAAACGAATCTTCAAATCACAACGAGTTATGATTGGCTAACATAACACTGCGTCAGCCGGCGTCACGACATGCGACACAACTCAACACAGTAATATAAATATCCGGCTTTAGATGCGTGTACTGGGAGACTGGCAAAATACAAGGAACAGTGGAAAGTTATGGGGAGACCGTTGCCCAGCAGTGGGACAAAATAGATTGATTTAAAAAAAAAAAATTGTTGCTGTTCCATGCTATCGTCGACACATCTATCTACCTTTTTTTTTCGCTGGAATCGAACCAATGAAGAGCCGTTCATTCGGCAGCCATAACTCTGATCATTAAACCAATGAAGTAGTTTCTACAACTTCTGTAGATACTGTTACGAGCATTATTACTGCTTACAGTTACAGCTTTGAAAAAATGAGGGCGCCACTACCGCACTTAGGTGACTTCGAATGATATTTTTTTTTTTAATAAATGTGCAACTAAAAGGCTGCGTAGGTGACTCAAATCAAAACCTACTAACTAGCACTTGTCGGCAAAGTAGTGCCATCATCATAGGTCTGAATTATGTAAAATATTTAGTTTCAGTTGTTACCACGTCAGACTCTTAAGTCGACCAAATCAAAAGCGATTTACGTGAAATAAAAATTATAACTTTGAGAAAAGACCCAGCTATCTAATTACGCAACACATTTTCGTAAACGATTTCGACTAATCTGTTTCATTTTGATAGTTCAACAACATTCATTGCGTTATTTACGTTGTTGAGCAGATTTTTATTTCGAACATATTTAGCAATTTGTTTCAAAACGATTCAGATTCTGATTGATCGTGTATCACGCAATTAGGGTACAGTGTCATAATAGTATGGTCCTATCAAGACTAGGAGAAAATCTCTTTTGAATTTTGCGTAAATTAGTTTTATGCTCGTGACTGTACCTATTAATTCAAGCTTACGTGGTATACCATAGCCAGACGTGAATCTGCACAATTATTCGAAACGAAATTACGTTAAGGTATAAAAACAACTGCGTAACATTAATTTTTTTATTATAATTTATAAATGTGTAGAAAATAAATAGTCACAAATTATAAAAACAAAATATTGCGAAAACTTAACTCTAGGTATAGTTACACTACACTACTTACAAAATGGCACTCAAATGCATTATATTATATCAAAGTCTATATTAAAATAGCTTGTATAAATAATGAATGTATAATTTGGCATCTCGATATGTTAAAAAAGAACACTTCTTTTATACTATTTCTAGGTTTTGCAGCAATGTTTTATCCATACTCAGATTGTACAGTCAAGGAAAACTGTCCTTTAGGAATACTTGTGGCGTGGTACCAAATGCGAGTGTCCAGCAAAACTGAAACAAAGTAAACGCAATAAGACATAAAAACCGGCCAAGTACGAGTCGGACTCGCACACGAAGGGTTACGTACCGTAATAAGGTCATCACACACTTTGAAGATAATATCTAATCAAATATATAAAATTATCGTGTCACAGTGTTTGTAACAAAACTCCTCCGAAACAGCTTGCCCGATTCTTATGAAATTTTGTGTGTATATTCAGTAGGTCTGAGAATAGGACGCAAACTATTTTTCACACCCCTAAGTGATGAGGGTGGTCCAACCCAAAAAAAATTTTTTTTTTGGCGTTTTGGGATTACAAAATACATACAAGCCTAAATTTTCACCCTACTACCACCAACCCCTATTTTTTAATAGCAATATTAGTACTGTAGGTAGGTAGGTATGTAGATAGGTAGGTAGGTGTAGGTAACTAGGTATGTAGATAGATAGGTAGGTAGGTGTAGGTAACTAGGTATGTAGATAGGTAGCGTAGATAGATTGGTAGGGTAGGTAGGTAGTTTAGATAGGTAGGGTAGGGTAGATAGATAGGTAGGTGCACCATAGGTAAGTACTTAGTGCTACCCATGCAAAGCCGGGGCGGGCAGCTATTAAAATATATATTCTCTTCGATATATCATTCACCGTACAGTAGCCGTAGATATAGCAAATTACCTCTCCTTTCGGCAAATTCAATTTGGCAAACGATGCACCAACACCCTATACATATATTATCTTCAATGTGTGGGATGAGCTTTAAGATCGAGCAAAAAACGTTATAGCGTTATAGAAATACACAATCTGTGTAAATTTCAACTGTCTACCTATTACGGTTCATGGCAGGCAGACGGACAGCGGAGGTTTAGTAATAGGGTTCCGTTTGGCAAACTTCGGGTACGGAACCCTAAAAAGAGGAGTACCTACGTTCACATTATTCGACATTGAGAAAATTGTTATGTGATTTGCTAAATTATACTTCTACACATCGTTACATATCTTCTTAACATAGTATAAAATGAAGCCGCCTCCGCTGTCTGTTCGCTTAGATGTTTTAAACTACTCAACGGATTTTAATGCAGTTTTCAGCAATAGATAGAGTGATTCAAGAGGAAGGTTTATACCTACAGAACGGATTATCAAACGGTTTTCACCAATGGACGGAGTGATTCATGAGATAGGTTTAGGTGTATAATTCATTAAAGGTTTTGTGTTACTTGGCTGAACGATTATTTTTGAAGATTTCGGAAAAAAACATTAAGAAATTATTCTGGAAAATGTATGTATAACATTAGAACAAACATGTATATTATACTTACTAAAGAAATCTCGATATTTTATCAAGTTTTGACATTAAAAAAATGCTGATCTTAACCTGATTTGAATATATAACTTTTGATTTGATTTTGAGTCGTAAAAACCTTGAGTGCGGCTCGCTAGTTTTTCAATAAATAAAATTGATCCGATGTCGATCGAGTTTAATAAATAGTGATTGAACGATGAATTTATTTGATGGCATTAATTAATAAATACTTATAAAATAGAAAAAAGTTCATCAATTGTCGTTTTACGAAGTAAGGCAGAACTTAGCCCTGAATATTGTCACGAACCATTCTAAACGAAAAGTCGGCTACGCCATTTCTGTACTTATATTTACTGGGCGTTCTGAGCCATTGCGCTTTATTTAATTTTTTGTATCCCGTTGGAAACTCTCAAAAGGCGCCCGAGTTTTGGGGATAAGACTGGGGCGTGTGGGATTTTTACCTCACTAAAACACCCCTGCACATTCGAAGGGACACCGTTACTAATCAAATGACCGGTCCGAGGTGACGATAACCGACTTTTAATGATTTTATACTGAAGATCACGTCTAAACGACTTCTGTTAATAATTTGGAAAAAATATATGTTAAATTAGAGCATTTTCTTAATATATAAATATTTTATATTATGTTTATATTACATAGTGACATTATTTTGTAAAGTTATGTCTAACACGGATAAAAAACTGAGAATCATGCATAATCTATCAAGCGTATTTTTCTGAAACCTTCACCATTTTAAAGATAATTTAATTATTGATCTTTTAGTATACGTGTTTTATTAAAATACCTTTTGTTTTGTGTATAATAAATTAATAATGCGTCTAATTTGGGACAGCGCTCCTGGATGGGCGACTGGCTGGACGTGCGACGCGTTGCACGAGCTCAGTACGGACCACGCAAGCTAACCATACAAGGTCATTGGCATATATCTGCCTCTTAAGGCACATCCTTGGGGACACTATGTATAAAGGGATCTCCACACAACGAAGTAAATATTGTGCAATCGCCGCCGCCGCCGTTGGTCAAGGCATCGATGCGACATGGATCGTGTGGGTGCGTCATCCACCACTGAACCAGATTATACACGGACATAATGTAACCAGATTGGACACGCCTGTCATGTCATGCTCAGTGAACTAAATAAATCTAATTGGATATGAATTCAAATACTCATAAATAAATGTAAGTATTATGCTGGTGCTACGCAGTTCTAGAGAAACGAGCGAAATACCAATATTATCTTTCTAAAGTTTAACTGAAGGTTTAGAATATTACAACAAACAAACCATTTGGCTTGTAAATTTCGTATTTTTGTCAATAGTCTTGATATCCGACAACCTGCACTAGGCCCATGTGGTAGACTTAGAAGATGAAAGCTTAAAGACTAACAAAATAAAGCCTATATCTCAGAGAAGATTCATCAAACAATATTTACCATGTTTTTAACAATACTTTTATAATGTTAACTGTCTACCTACCAACATCTCCTGGCTCCACATAATACTGAAGCTTGTGACACACATGATCACACTCAGGTACAGGGGCTAATGACCAGGTCTTGTTGCCTTGCACCTGGCCCTGCCACATCAGTCTTGGAATATAATCCAGCTGAAAAGAAGTTATTTCTTTCAATGTCTGTTTACTGATACAATGAACGATTCGAACTGAATGACAAACATTCAGTTTGAATCAATTAGAATATCAGTAAGAGACAAATTTAAATGAATTATGATATCTAGCTAGATCATCTTTTTTTACTGGGCTAAAAGTTAGTGCAAATTGCTATTCAGAACTATTTAGACTTATAATATAACAATGAAAGTTGATTGGTGAAGTAATTCTTTCATAGAGCAATGCCTTATTTGACGATTCCAACATACATGCATAACAGCTCCAATTTCAAATCCAAAAAATATATTTTCCGTGGCTGGAAACTCAGCATCATCAGGTAAAAATTCTGGAATATTGTAATACTGTCTGACTTTTGCCAATATGTCTGGATGGCAGTTACCCCTGCAAAAATTAGAACAATGTTTTTATGTTTGAAGCTAATTCAATTCAAGAATATTCTGAAAATTCTTGAATTGAATGAAAGCTGGATGATAAAAGAATTATCATTATGAATATCATAGCATCACACCTGAAATTTCTGAAGGGGTGGTGGGTAGTCAGAAGTATAATAGTATACCAACATTTCAGCACTAGACTTATGCTATAAATCCTATGCCCTATTTGGGTTATAGTTTTTTTACACTCACCATCCAACATACCAAGGCTTTTGGCCCTCCTCATTCCTTACTCTAGCTTCAGGCATGCTGAAAACTTCCCTCAGACTAAATAAATCTGTCTTAAAATTGAGGAACTGACAGCCTTCTTCCAGGCTCTCATAGCTGCCTGCAGTTTGTTCATACAGCCTTTTAAACATATTAAAACTAAACTCTTTGGTTGCTCTCCAGTTTTTGATCGCTTTCTTAACTATTATAGGCCTTGGTGTGTAAGCATAATTCTGAAAACGTAAAATGGTTTTACTACTCGCAACTCAGGCTCCCAAGATACAGGCGCTGCCTAGTTTGGGGACCACTGTTTTAATGCTATGTTAAATATTCTAGTTACAGTAAGCATACAATATCATTATTTTTTAAATTTATTTTGTAACAATGGACCAATAAATTACTGAAACCTGTATCAAAAAATTGGCTCTATATTTATAGCGAAACTTCTTACAGCAAATTCCTGTCGTGTGACGTTCCACAATATAATTGGTTTCGTAACATTCTCACAATAGCTACAATCGGCGAGTGGCCGCGTCGCCTCCCACACTAAGTAATTACTAGGTAATAGACATCTTGCGCTTAAAATACTGTTCACAAAGCTAACGCTTAGCACTAATATTATGAAAGCCGATAAAATCCCGGCAATTAGCTTCTTATTGGTCCTCTTAGTTTCGACTTCTTCATTGTAATTACAAATAAAATCGTATTGCTTCAATTGCACCCCATTTAAGCCCCTTTCGATGGCTTGCCTTTGTACAGTTCGTATTCGCTTCTTTATTACTCTGTTTTCAGTGTTAAATTTACGCATTATTTAATACTAAGATTTGATAACATATTCAATTAATTACTTTATGAGAAATTTCAGATGTTTTTGGCTTTCTCTCTTTAGTAATCACAATAATAAATAAATAAACGTCATCATGAAATTAGATTCACCGTCCAGAAATCACAAACAATTACAAATTCTCAATACTCTGGTTTCAAACGAAAGATCATACCGTAGATATTCTCGTAATTATTACTAATCTGTAATGCAAGGCACCATAATCTAAACGATTCGCGGCGTGTAAAACAAAATGCTTTTGTCTATGAGTTAGTGTTAGCATAGTCATAATTTTATTTACCCCGAATTTCTAAATTACAGAGAAAGTAAATCAACAAATCCATTCAGCCGATGGGTTGCATATATATAGTAATTATGTTTACTGCTAGAACCACGGTCATAACCAAATTTTAGAAATAACTAAATGGCAATTCACACACATACACACATACATACACATACACAGGACAGGACATAGTTGGCTTCAAGAACTCAACTACGATGACACTGAAAATTTATTAACAGTCATAACATAAACATCATTATGCAAATATGCTACAATCAAAAACAAAAAGAATTTATTCTCACAGTCACCCCCCACGCGCTCAACACCCTCACACACACATCCCCAACTACACAAACTATAGATACACGCAGTACACACTCAACCTCACTCCCACCCTGATACTAACCATACTAACAAATAAATCGCAACTATAATTAGTAAGCTTTTAAAAAAATGTTAACGTTTCCCTAATTGCATACCATTTGTACAAGTACATAACATAATTTGTTAAACTTAAATGAAGGAGTCCTGGTGACCTGAAATACAGGCCTTGAGCCTAGTTTAGGCACCAGTCTCCCACAATATAATACCCCTATAATATGTTACCGTAGAAATAAGGCTAGCAATTAAGAGTAATATTGTGGAGAAAATAAACTATTTTTTTATTATAAAAAAAATAAAAAATATCTATAAGTACTTATTATAGTCTCATACAGAATTTCCTTATTAAAGTTAAAAAGGAATGGTTTGGAAGTAAATAATTAATAAGATTAAAGAGATTTCAAAATATTAATATCACTATTCAGATATTTTCCTGGGATGGCATTTTTTTTACCGGATTACCTTAGCTTAGAGTAAATTTCTTTGTGGTTGTAACCCTATAACCTGACGCTGTCAAGTCAACGAACCGATGAACTTGGCGGTTTCACATATTAGTTTAGATAAAAACCCTAAAAATGCCTCCCAAGAAGCGAGATAAAGACAATGAAGCTCATAAAAACTCCAAAATTGATCACTTACAAGCCGATCATGAGTTGTTTTTACAAGCATTTGAAAGTAAGTTAGAAATCCGATGCTATGTAAGTAAGCGTTTCCTGTGAATAATTTTGTACTAATTTTTATTCATAAACATTTTCCAGAACCCACTCAAATATACAGATTTCTACGGACTCGTAATATGCTTTCGGTATGTATAACGAATCAAAAATAGTGAACTTGTGTTATAAAATCAAATACTATTGGACCCATTCTCTTTTTTAGCCAATATTTCTGAATAGAACACTGTCGTATATGAAAAGAAGGATGTCGCGAAGTAACAAAAGCCGTATAGGCTTTAAGGTGGACAGTTTACTAGAAAAAGTAACACTGAAGAAGAGTACAGAGCTACAACCAAATAGTTTGGGAGGTTACATGACACTGACCTTTTTGGGTTTCTATGACAAAAGCCTGGATGAACCCAGAGACTACCAGGTCAAAGTTGAAACATTGCTGCTTAAGATATGCCATAAAAAGAGGAAAGAAAGTTCTTCTGCTATGGTAGAAGTTTCTGTGAGTATACATTTGCTGTATATTTACCATGCTGGCCTTTTCTTAGTCAAAATAAAGCCTCGGTGCTGCTGCTGCTGCTTAAGTATTTAATTATGGCAAACTGCAACATGAGTGTGCAAAACATGTAGTTGAGTCTATTTATTTCCTTCCAAAAGTTATCTAGATATAATTAGCTCAATTAATTTACTTGTTGTTTTACCAAATAACAGCAAGAAATTTATGACAAAGATAGTATTATAATTATTATCATCTTTCACTTGAGGCTACTGTCACACTGATAAAATAACATCTCATTAACCTCTGGCACTGGCCTTAATTTAGCTGCATAATATTAATTAGATTGTACTGTTGTCAACATCACAGTAATGTCTTATGTATAAGGAAAACGGTTTATTTATATGCAAGCTAGAGGAACATATAACTGCAAACTTAAACTTTGGGCCTTAGTAATATTGCTGGGGACTTTGGTGTGGTGTTCCACTTTCCAAAAAATGGAGGATCCTACAACCATGTGTACCCTGTAATTATTATAATAATATATGTGGTCCTTGAACTCAGGACTTGATAGTGTCCTACTGTAATCCTTGGAGTTTTCAATATATCTTGCACTAGCTGCATTGGAACTTGTATAGTAATCTATTAATACTTCATATAAATAGAGGTATAATAAAGGATATACATCCATATTCTATGTTATGAGGTTTAGTTTCTGCACTTAATACTTCAGTACGTGTAGCATGATGCTTTCTATTTCTACGAAGAATAGACACGGCTCTTTCTATGCAAAGTGATATTTCATTTCTCCATTTTTGACATCGCACTGTAGAAATCTTTCTGTCATTTTGTCTTTCGTTTTTATTGATCTTTGTCTAGGTCCTTTTATATGTAGATTATTGCAGAAGAAAGTTTGCTATCCTAAACTATCAAAATCACACTGACAACTGATAGTTGTCTAAGGTAGTGAAGACAATTTGATTTTGTAATCGCCATGCTAAAGACAGTAGAAAACTTTCTACTCGACGGCCACAAAGTATAAATGGTTATCTACAAAATCATCAATCAAGTAATAATCAAGTTAATAGGGCATTACCAAGGAAATGGTTAAAGCCAATATTACTGTAATATTTTTTTGTTCCAAAATATGGTACTTCGACACTTTAAGAAAAATTGTTTTAGTTGTATATACGACTTAATATCAGCAAAAATTGACAATCAAACAGAAAAAAAAATCTAAAGAATTTGGAGTCAATTTATGTAAAAGAGTGAATTTCGTAAAAAAGTGCAGTTGAGTCTTTCTACTTTGGTGCCGTCGTACTGTCTATACTGAATATCACTTTGTCTACTCTTCCGTCGACAAAACGGTGCTCATGCTACGCGTGCAGGTGGACCATCGTGCATGAAGGACATACATTTTCTAAAGGCTGCTTAACAAAATATAGTGAAGATCATTGTCAAAAATAAACTCTGCCTAGCCATTAAGCACCTATGCAGCGTTAATTTTTTTTTTTTTCTTTTCTTACAATAAAAATCAGAACTCTTTTTCAATAATAAATTCTGTTTCTCTTTATGCTTTTAGACAATCAATTTAAAATACAAAATATTTTATTTCACTTAAAGTGACATTGGCACTTATGAAATGTCAGAAGCTAGGTGATCAATGATAATGAACAACAATATTATAGCCATGAAACCTGAAAATCTGTTTCACCTTCTCATAACCTATAAAATCTTCAGGTTGGCAGTTGCTCTGTACCACTGAACCCATCAACGTCTGAGCCACCAGCCATGGCCTCCGCAGTCAGCATCTCCAGCGAAACGTTCAGCCCATCGCAGGGCCCCAACGTAAAGTCCTACATGCTCATGTTACGAGTAACGGTCACCAGGGCTTCAGGGTCCAGTACGTCTAATGGTGCGGCTAGTTCTAGTGAAATTACAAATGGTGACTGTGATGGTAATGCTTTATGTGTTTTGTTTTGTTTGTTTTTGTTGTGTTTTATTGGTTTTGGTCCGTAATGTTCCCACCCATTTTTTGTGTAAATTTGGCATAGTTAGCATGTCAATACATTATTTGTTGATTGGTACATAGTCCGCATGTTTATATAATATGAAAAACATGTTCAATTGCAAACCAGCAAACAATCTATATTATATTCTAGAACCAGTGACAAAACGACTGAAATCATCATCGGATCTCAACTCATCTAGTGATGGGAAATGGACTAAGTTCTACGGGAGTGAGCTAATAGTGTATGACAAACATAATCGGTGTCTCCTCACCAATGGGGAGTATGATCTGGTGCTGCACGACGCGACACCTGGCGGCAGGAGCGGTACTATCGCCCGGTCGCCGCACAAGGCACTTATGGCGCAGTGGGAAACTATACCTAATGTAAGTTACAGCATTTTCTCTCGACCAAAGCTAAACTACCAACTGGCTAAACTGAAGCGAATCCCGCCATTTATGAGGGACGAAATTCGCTCGTGCCTATTGTGCAACTAACTTGTATGAAAGTGTTTTAACTGGCGCAAGTAGTCGCTTTAGTTCTTAATCTTTAAACGAACTACAAGCCCAGTCGCATCCGTGTCCCACGCAACATTTGCCTCAGTGTGGCAAAGCGAGCTTAAAGCTAAGTATGCATTAGTTATAAAATATGAAAGACATTGAACAACTTAACCCTTCTTTTTGAAAGCAATAGTCATCCATTCAATAGCCATGTCTCTTAGTAGTGCATACTGCGCTTAGATAAACTGCAAAAACTTGTAATTTACAGGAAAATGATCTCCAAACTGAAGGGAACCCATTTGACATATTCAAAGTGAGGCCCCTCCTCAAACTAAAGCTGAGTTGGAGCCAGGAACCTACCAATGGGCTAGTGGACAGACCGAAGTTGTATCAACAAATGGAGAATGGAAAGAAGGATTCAAGCTCCAGCAAGGACAGACAGAGCACTTCAAAATCTAGTAATAATGATGTTAAAAATGGTATTGTATTGTGACACTTAGTACGTCTTTCATCCTTCACCCTAAAAATATCTTGGGATGACTAACCATAAGTTATGGAAGACCATCATCATTTTCCTGCCCTTATGCCATTTTATTTGTGTCATATCATTTCTTTGGTCTTCCCCTACTCTTATAGCCATCCACATTCATACTCAAAACTTTCCTCACAACATTTTCCTTATTCCTCCGCATCACATGCCCATACCATGACAACCGAGTTCCGCACAACTTTTCGGTCACTGGTGCCACTTTCAGACTTCCTCTTATGTACTCTTTTCTTATTCTATCCATTTGTGTAACACCACACATCCCTCTTAGCATGCTCATCTCAGCTACATGCAATTGCCTTTCATTCATCCCTTTTGTGACCCAACATTCTGATCCATACAAGACAGCAGGTCTAACCATTGTTTTACATATCTTCCCCATAAGTTTAAGGGGAATGCGAGAGTCGCAGATTGCTCCCGTGACCTGCTATTTCATCTATCCTGTGTTAATTATGTGCTTATCGGCCCGATAAACTTCGCTATCGCTTTAGTTAAGAGATGGCGACAACAATTTCTCACATACTAAAGTAAATTATTATATTACAACTATGAAAAAAAAAAATGTAGCTAATAATAATAATGGATCTTGCCCTAAAATCAGTATTGGATTCGTTTATTTAAATCAGTAGTTTAGATACTTGTTTCTTTCTTATTTTCTGTCGATTTTCGTTTCACCCCAATCAAAGCTTCCACATTTTCTACCCGTATTAAGCTTAGCATGTATTTGTCACGCAGTTGACGTAGTTATTTCCATATTATGTTAGTAACAATACTTGTTTGTAATGTGTTAAATCCGCTTCGTTGATTCACTGTTATAACTGACTTATAAATCCACAGTGCTCACATTTCTCTTTTCAGGAGACAAATCAAAATCCGATGGCCACGACGGGGAGTCGAAGCGCCAACAGATAATATACCAGTTCCTGTACAACAACAACTCGCGGCAACAGACGGAGGCCTGCGACGACCTGCACTGTCCATGGTGTTCTCTAGACTGTGGCACCCTGTACTCCTTGCTCAAACACCTCAAGTTGTGCCACTCGCGGTTCAACTTTACGTACTTCGTAAGTTTGTTATCATTACGGCGGCATTATTGACGGCGAGTCTGATTCTTTTACATTCTCCATCCGCCCAAATATTTTACCTCTTCTCCACTAGTTTGACTGGATAATTATCATTCTTTAAAGCTGACCGTTTAAATGATTCTTCGGCCATTCTAATCGAACATGATTATTTGAATGATAATCATTTTGTTTCTCCAACATAAGAAACGGTTAAAACCTAGAAAAACATACTAATATATGCTCTCTAATCTTACCTGTAGCCAAAAATCTAATCCACTTCCCTCTTTCAGCCAATCCCTGGTGGCGCTCGCATCGACGTATCAATAAACGAGCTATACGATGGCTCCTACACGGGGTCCCCGCACGACCTGATCGCGGCGCAGGGCCGGGCCGGCGGGGCCGCGGCCGGGGGCCCGCGCGCGGGGCCCACGCGTCGCACGTCGCTGACGCACGTGCTCGTGTGGCGCGCGCGGCCCCGCCGCCGGCCCACCAGGCATAGTCTCGCCGAGTTCTTGGAACTGGATGATGCTGATATTGTTGATGCTCAAAGACCGTATCTCACTGGACATAACAGGTTGGTGTTGTTTTGAAGTCGATGGCGAGAATTCCTGCCTCTGTACTGTTATTTATTTGTGTAATTTTTTTAAATTAAATAAATTCCTTTTCAATAGCCATCTAGCTAGATAAAGAAACGACTTAAAAATATGTGCAGGCTACTGTTTATAGTCACAAATATATTGATAGCCGTAAAGCCTTCTCTCCCGCACCCATTATCCGACCCATCATATTCAGCTCGTTAACTGCTAAATGATGATTGAGAAACTAAGTAATTTCTTTCTTTCTTCTTGCTTTTTACTTGACAATTTTTCTTCCAGACTGTACCACCACACAATCACCTGCCTCCCCGTATACCCGAACGAGCTAGACATCGACTCAGAGAGCGAGACGGACCCGTTATGGCTGCAACAGAAGACGATGATGATGATAGACGAGTTCACAGACGTAAACGAAGGCGAGAAGGAACTAATGAAAATGTGGAACCTCCACGTAATGAAGTATAACTATGTAGGCGACTGTCAGATACCCATCGCCTGTCAAATGTTCTTGCAAATGCGAGGAAAGGAGTTACTAGAGAAGAATTTGTACAGGAACTTTGTTTTACACATGTGTTCGCTGCACGATTTTGGGCTGTTGAGTCCTGTGGCGTTATATCAGACGGTGCAGATGTTGAACCAAATGTTAGCGGATAGTACTGAAGCCAAAGAGAAGATGCGTGAGTCTCTGAGGGCTGCGCGGGAACATTGGCATGCTGTGGGCAAGTACCAGCAGCCGCCGGAGACCAAGCCGCCGCCCGGCGCCAAGCTCAGCGTGGAGGCCTCGCCCTCCGTCAGGCGCAAGACATCCAACCTCACTAATGCTAACCGCATGGCCAGCAACAACAACTTCAGCAAGGTAAATATCCAGGGTCAGATTCAATTACCTAGCGAAACTCCGCAGCCATGATGGGAATCGATATCTAAACATGATAAAACAAAAAATAAACATAATAATTAGTTTGCTGAGTGCGGCTCTGTACAAATTTTAATGTCGATGAGTGCAAGCGTAGATACGCGCGGGGGTCGGGGTTTCGTTCACTAAGCAAGATATCAATTTTTATTAAAAATTCTAACTATATTTCAAAGATTTATTTCCAAAGTAATTTCACCAAAAATAGGACATAGAAAATTAATCATTTAAAATCTTTCATAGTTTTCCAGAGTTAATTTGTTAATATGTAAGATGCCTTCATCGTATTATTATCAGCCGATATCATAGCATCCTACTTCTTAACAAGTCAATTTTAAGAAGAGTTGTGGAGCGAAAGAGGATGGGAGGTTTAAGGATTAAGAAAAGTTTATTGAGACTGTTTGGACACACAGAAAGGATTGGCTCTTATGAGAAATCTTAGTGATTTTAGTATTGACATTTGGCTCTATTGACTAATGAGTTTGCTGACCACTGGTATAATCACTTGAAATATCAATTTAATTTTTTTATATAGCTTTTTTTTTGTGTAAATTTCACAGACGTGATGGGTTTCGATTTCTAACACGATAAAACAAAAGAAAACAGATTTTCTCAACTCAAACTCCAAGTAAGAAAACTCCAAAAAAACAAAAGAAAAAAAAAGTACTCGCTCGTAGTGTTGAGACTCGCACACAGGAAATCACACATTAAACTAAAAACACACTAAACATAAATAAAAACAAAGTAACATTAAAATTTTAAGAAGGAAGTCCTGTACGAGGCCAAAAGGCTCCTATCTCAGCATGATGCTGCAACATATAAAAAAAAAATGTCGCAGCGCTGGTATTCTGGTGGTATTCAGGGCCCGCAGGACGACGACATGGCGCGGAATATACACATGAGGCGAGGCCACGGTGCGGAGCGGGCGTTTTGTATATGTCCCGAATTACGAATGGCTATGGCATTATATCCGCCTCTGTACATTTGTGTGCTTAAATATTAAATAAATAAATAAAAATTACCAAAAAAAATACAAGGCCAACTTAAAGTTACTTCACAGATGTCTGTCGATATATTAAAAACACGATAAAATAAAAATGAAATGATTTCTTAAACTTAGAGTGTCACTCTTACCACAAAAAATAAATTAAACGACGTTTAAACACGTGTTTAGTTAAACAATGTCTAAAGGATAAACACTGCTTAAATAAGTGTTTAAAATTCGTTACCACAAATACATGTTTAACGTCTATTTAGCAAAACACTGTTTAAAATGGCATATCCTTGTTTTATCTTGGCAACCCTTTTTTTTTTTTTTTGATGATGGGAAATCATCAAATGACTTCTCCCGCTCTGGGCAGAGCGAGAGGGTGTGTCAGACTTTTACTGACTAAAACCCACCCGTGTTCCTTCCGTTGCCTGCGTGCCGGGGCCGCGATATCCCTTTCGGACAAACCCGCAACCCCAGCAGGCATTGGTCTTTCGACCCCGTCGGTTGGTGCTGACATCTCTTAGAGGCGCGCGTGGAACACAACGCGCCGTCGACACGGGCCTGGTCCTTATCGGACGGCGAGCTGCCCATTGCTCACCGTCCGCAAGCCCGCGCCTACGGTGGCCGGAAGTCGGCTCTGGACTCCCGACGCCCGGGGCGTCTCCTGCGGCGACTAGGGCCGCGAGGGCGTGCAGCTTGCATCTCCCTCGCGCGCTCCGCCTCCTCCTTCGCGAACATAACTGCTTCGCAGAAGGAGGTGACGGTCTCCCATGCACTCTCGCTCCGAACCATGGCCTGAACCAGGGCCGGACGCGAGAGATCGCCGCCGCCGATCGCCTCCGTGAGGACACGGCGGTGCTCCGCCCAAGCCGGGCAGACCTCCAATCTTAGCAACCCTAATAAACATTTCGTTTGAAGCAGATTACATTTGTTGAGCCTTTCTCTTTCCTATTGTAATTGATTTGTTTCAGTTGTTTTTACGGAATAACTAAATTGGAAAATTGAAAATAAGTACTATTTAATTAAATAAGTCCGCCATTGGTTACCATACGGCTGGTGTAGACATAAATGTTAAAAGTGTTTTGTACATTAACAACGGAACGGAACGAAACCGAAAATGCAAAAAGGCACACAGCTGTACAATGACAACCGGTAATGACGACAAAAACTAAAGACAATAACAAAAGGGCGCTTACCTGATGGCGGGCCCAGTTTCGTAAGGCACAGGCAACTTGAATTTGAGGATATAAGCATCTACCGCGAGAATAATGTGGAATATCATTTTTTATTAGGTCAACAATTTTTTTTCCAAAAGTTTTGTGAACCAATACAGTTTTCTAAAGTTATATTAATTGTAATGTTCGAAATGATTCACTCGCACTCGGTACATTTGATCACGACAGTTATCCATAAATTCTATGTCGTTCAAATCATTAAAATCAGCATAGTCGAAGATATCAATTGCAATTTATGTACTGAGAGAAAGCAATATGGCGACTGGCGAGGGTTAAACACGTGTTAAACAGCGGTTCGTTTTTGTTTAAATTTAAACAACATCTAAAGCATGTCTAACCCTAAACAACGGCTAAACATGGTTTTGTGGTATCACTTTTGCTAAAGAACTGCTAAACACGCGTCTAAGCCGCGTCTATGTTTTTTGTGGTAAGACCGATGATGTTAAGTAACAACAACTGATTACGGTATCAATGTTATATGTATTTTTATTCTTTTATTGCCTTTTAATACCGATAGCCACCATGTCTGTGGACTTTCGCCAGTTAATTAAAATTTTCCCGTGTATTTATTCAATTTTGAATAATCATAGTGTTGCCATGTCTGAGTTAAACATAATTTCTTTCTTTCAAGGCGGGAAGTCCCGGGCCCTCCCACGGCCACTCAGACACCAAGCGCAAGATGTCCTCGGGCAGCATCCAGAGCCGCAAGCGATCCTCCATATCCGAGAGAAAAAGCTCCGTATAGCGAACATTCAGTCCTTAGTTATGGACTGCTTTCTACGCTCGAGGCTCGCCACAAGTACAACCACCGTTATTTATCAACATGTGGGAATCCGGCGCGGCTGTCGCAGTAGATACGAATTGGTAGAACAATTTCTTTGGTCTTTCACGTTTTATGTACAGTCAGGGTAATTAATTGTTAAGCAAATTGACACCCTACGTTAATTTGCCGTGTTATAGGGTAAATAGAGACTGACTTACTATCAGCGTACACCTTAGGTAGTCTTTGACAGTCACTTGTAAACTGGTACTATCTAATGTAGTCGGGTAATAGTTTCTAAAGAAATCGTACCGTGACAGCCGTGTTGTTGGGCGCCAGTTAGGTAATAACTGGGGTCAAATAAAAAGTTTGCATACGCGAAGGAGATAAAGAAAAAATATACTTCCGTCTCGTTTACTCTTAATACTGGATCTAATAAGTGTGTCATTGTTATTAATATTTAGTGACTTGTCTATTGCTAACCTATGTCTACATTGTACGGACAATTTGAGTTGGTAGGTAGTCAATTTTCTTAACAATTAATTTTCCTGATTAAAAAATTTTGACTTTGACGTTGACGCCATATCAAGTGAATACCGCCATTTTAATAAAAAAAAAAATCTCTTGTGATTAGGTGATTAGGATTTCGTTACTGCCCAGTTATGGTGTTTTAGTTGATAAGTTGACGTCCATGAAATGGATGACAATAGTTAAGTTACTAAATTATAACGTATGATACTTTTCTTGTTGTTCTGATGTTTGATCTCACGAGGTCATGCCGCGCACTGATTGCACGTCGCATTCTCTCAGTGACGTATCACTGCACACTCGCACTACGACAGTTATGTTAGAAACTTTTTCTTAGACTGAAAGCACGCTATGAGAACCTTGCCACAGTATTTTAGTTCTTATAACATTATCTAGATAAATATTATAGTCAATCGCATTTTGACTTAGAATAATATGTACCTAATGCTAGTAATTCGTAATTCGAGAAAACGTTAAAAGCTTCAGTTCATCCCATTCCTAAAAAAAGCAATCCACTAATTCTAGACCAAAAAATCATTTACAAGCTGTTTCTAATTTGAAGAAGTGCCTTCGTCTTCAAAATAGGCTTTAGATCTAATTTACAAACTTACAAAACAATTCTACGTAAGCCTAACTGGATAATCACTGACTGATCAATCAATACAAAATCACAATAATTTTTTTGAAAGTGACTAGCTTAATTATTTAATTAGGATAAAATTAAAATTGAGTGTTCAAATAATGAAATTAGTAATGAATGAATATTGTGTAAAGTGTTTGTTTTGACATGAATTTCTACAAAAGACTGCAGGGTTGCACTGCCTTACTCTCGTCTCAATCGACTTCTGACGTGGTTCTCACACAAACGATCTTAGGTATATATATCATCAAAGTGTTCACAAGTATCATTAAGTGAAATCAATTTAATATGTCCGTGTTTTATGAACTCATAATATTAATCATATTTCTGTACTAGGCTGTTACAACTATAGTAATAATTATATACAATAGACACTCAATATTTTTACATTTAGTTATGTTATCATAATTCCGATTCGCAATGCTGATTCTAATGACACTATTTTGTTATTTTTATATTGTTCCATTTTGAGTATATGTTCAGTAAAATGTACTTATTATGAAATGAAATATAACAATTATTTTCAAATACTTCTGTTTTATTGCCTCCTCTATGCTGCTATATGAGGAAAAACATGACTTTCCTATCGATAATTCAACCTCTATTCAAAAGAAAGTTTTAAAAAGTACACACAAAAGAGGTTATATCCACACATCTAACACATAGCTGAAAAAAATATTAAAATTAGAACTGTCAAGGGTAACCAAATAAAGAGAAAATGGAAAGCCATTTGACAAAGTTCACAAACTGAAATTTGTTGTTAAATATGTCACATTCGAGGAATGCACACAAATTATCATCTGATAAAAGTAGAACAGACATTCAGACAACCGACGGACATGAGGAGGAAGGTAAGCATCGTGGGGACGAGTTCCCGAGTCTTGTACGTGTTCATATATATGTCAGGATATTGACCGTAATGTTTATTTTGTAGGACATGTTATAAGTGTTAACCCCACCGATAGCTGCACGTACGCTGGTATGTATGTCTTCAACGTTATTTACGCAGAACAAGCTTTGGACGGAAACGTGACAGATGCGATGCTAATACGAGAGAAGCAAAGGTGTACAACCGGCTCGCCCCATTAGGCCTCGGCATTGATTTAGATACTAGTATATCACAAAGGCCTCGCATCTCATCACCCGTAACACGGATATTTTATGCCTTTTCGGGAACCAGTCTCTCACAAATGTTAACCCAATTTTTTAGATTAAACTCTTCCTGTCCAAATCAACATTTGTGATGAGAAATAAAATCTGGCCTACGTCTTCGCTCGATAACTTCCGTTTAAAATTCTTCCAACTATTAAATATTTCTGAACCCCTGAACATCCAATTTTCATTGCAGTGACTGTTTCAAAGAAACCATCCGCCTCGAGCGAGGACGGTGCCTCGTGCACTGGACAAAAGTCGTTCATAAGTATACACTCAACTGACCAGCTGTGTCAAGTGGCCGACGTCAACAACCCCTCGAGCCTCGAGGAGTGCAACTTGGAAGTTCTGAGCCTCAACGAAGTGTTCCCTTCGACGTCAGAAGAAAGCCTGTCGAACGAAGATGATACGCCTATTCAGAGGAATAAAAAAAACAAGAATAAAGCAGCCATACAAAAGTGTCAATCAGAAAGCGCGGAGAAGTCTGCTTACATGCCGACGAACAGCAAGTCCTCGACAGGCTCACGACAGAAGGAACCCGTTGACGGTCAACCTTCAGTGTATTCTGACTTTGATATTCCAAAAAATACATTGCACGTCGTCGGCAGCAACCCAGGGGAACCGAAAATGTCTTATCCCGACCCGCCGAAGAAAATATCAAAGACGGTACCTGCCTAAGTCATATCAATTTATTTTAGCTGTGAGTGTTCTTCAGTGAGCAAAAGTAGGTAGTGATAACATTTATAAGAAGACGCCTTGCCCTGTACTGCAGGAATGAGTTGCAAATAGCTAGTCACGTAGTAGCAACCAACATCCGGTACCTACCTACTTCACCAGAACTAACTTTCGGGCACCCAATAAAATTACTAGCCGTCATAGATCAGACTGTAGTTGGTTCCTAGTAGTCGCGAAAGCCTTACCGCAACGCTCGCAAGTAAAGCTTTGTTCTTCCTACTTTCCTGTAACACTTAACACCTTTCTAGATGAAGAAGTTCCTCCGCAACATAGACAAGCACAAGAACGAACAGAACAACAAGAGCAGTGAGAAGGCCATCAGTAAGCTGACCACCATGCGCGGCATCCTCAAAGACGGGCGCTGCGGGCCCGAGTGCACCGGGGACTCCTCCGTGCAGGGCGCCGAGGAATACAATGGTAAGGTACAGATACTCATCGAAATTCAGAAAGATACCATCAGACAGGCATGAGTGACAGGGATAACGCTCTAAGAAGTCAAACTTTCTGAAACTAACGTGCCAATCGTGCCATATTTTAGCTGGGTAGTATTGATTGAGGTAACCGTGTTTATTTCATTTAAATGTTTATCAGACGTAGCTCCTAAGGCTTAGGAGCTACGTCTGAAAAACATTCAAAGGACAAAAGGACCTAAGCCTTCACAAGTAACAGGTATGGTTGTCCACAGAAAATGTGGCAGTACCCTTCCCAATGGACTTTGTTCCTCAAACAAACTACAGTAAGCAGAGCCCGGACAAAAACGTGACTTTTAACACCCAAGTGGTGATCATCCACTTCACGGGCGACCTGTGCGTGGGTCAGAGCGTGGAGACCCTTAGCAAGGAAAAGGACCAACAAGCCAGAAACTCCGAACTTAGGAAAACTTTCCTCACGAAATACAACGAATTTTGGCCCACACAGAAATAATTTTAAGTTTAGATTTAATTTCAGAATTGCGTTTTTAGTGAGATTATTATCATTAGGACAGTTCGAACAAAAATAAGTTATTGCAACCATTTTATATTTATACACAATATTTGTACGATGTTGAAATTTATGACAGCGTCTTGTCCGATGTTTATTTATACAAAAATCTAATCGATTCATTTGCTACCTTTGTAGCTCTGAATGGTGTGATATTCGGGAAACCAAATTGAAATAAAGGTTATAATAATTTCAAGGGTGTTTTAATAAAATACTGTATTCCATCAAAAATAAGATTTCATTTTGCTAGATTGTCTTTTAATTTAATTTGGCGTAGAAGAGATTTTCCATATAACTAGATCTTTGACGCGATCGTAAGTGAAATACTTTGGAAAGTCTAGAGGTAGTTGTTCTATGTTCCAGGTGGAATGTGCGTTTTCTGTCTTGACTTTGTCTAGCAGAGTGAGGAATGTCTCGTAGCAGGGCGCGACCGAGTCGAGGTGCTCTATCGTGAACACGTAGCGCTTTTCTAACACCATGTATAAAGTTTTTGGTGGCTGTGTGTTTAGTATCTTCTGTATAGTTGAAACAAAAGCTGCTGTGAGGTCATCGTCGTAAATTACTGGAACAATTTAAAAACTGCATTGCAATAAATGTGGTTTTTGTTTTAGGGTCTGTGAAAGGTTATTGATGTTATATGGATCCATTGAGATGTGGGCGAGGGTGCTTCATTGATGATTGGTCTTTACAAATAGACGGTGAGCAAAAGGATACCGTGGCCCCTGGCAACGTACAGGCAACACTGAAGGAACACGGGTGGGTTTTAGTCAGTAAGAGTCGGACACGCCCTCCCGCTCCGCCCAAAGCGGGAGAAGTTATTTTTAATAATTTCCCACCAAAAAAAAAAATTAAAAGGTCTTTACAAATAAGGTAATTTTTCGACTTGACTGGACCTGACCTATGAATCAACCTGGGTTGAGAAAAATGATAAAAGTGAAAAAGAAGAGTCTGTGGTAAATATTGTGACGAATTAGTGCTTTCTTTTCGTTCATCACAGATCACCTAACTGGTTAAGGTCACGGTTCAATAGTTAAATAATTAATACGTACCATCAGCAGCTATGATAATGCTGGCTTGCTTTATTTCGGTCAACAATGGTGGACTCCAAGCAGTGTCGGTAAAATCTAGCGGCATCACTTTGAACTGAGATTTAACTAATTTCTTATTGTATTTGGTGTTTAACTTAATTAGTTCTAAGATACCGCCGATATCGATGTCTGAAAGAAAGAAAGTCTATTAGATAATAGGTAATCATGGAGACTGCCGACAGAAATGAAAACTTAAAACTGATATTAGCGCCATCTATATTCTAAAGTCTAGCATTACGGCGCGCGGTGACGCGAATCTATAAGTTATTACCCCCTAACAACGCGCATAACGAGGTTTTCACTTCAAAAATAAATATTTTACCTGTGCACACAACCTTCTTAGCATATAGAGCAGCCACAAAGCTGGTGAGTCCAGTGCCAGCGCCGAGCTCTAGCACGCTCGTATTGGTCAGCTCTCCCTTCACACCGAGGTGTATCAGCCAATCGCCGAGGAGGAACGCGCCCCGCCATACTTGAAGTCCGACGAGTGCGATTTTGGTTTTAGAACTGTGCTCTGAAAATATAAAATGGGATTTAGGTCAAAGTCAAATCATTTATTTCAAATAGGGCCTTATAAGGGCACTTTTGAACGATAAAATATACAAAGAAGTAGGATTCTAGTGGCCCTTCCAAAAGGTAGTTTTCGTATGGAGAAGAATGGGCAAGAAACCGTTACTCGATCTTTCAAAATATTTTGTAATGATATAGCTATCCAATGATACCGACGTGTGTAAGCAAAAATTCGTAAAATATTGTCTAAAACCTCAAATTCAAGAGGCCTTTATGTATGAATACCATAAGAAAATATGAAATTGCTGTATTTCGTAAAAAAAAAAAAAACCCACCAAAGTGCGTGTCGGACCACGGACAATGAAGGGTTCTGTGGTCGGGATGAATTTATCCCAAGAACAACTTTGTAATTGAAAAAATGTTCTCCCATACATCGATATACATCACGGTCAATTCTCAAATTGCAAATGTAAGTTTGTAATCGCAAAAACCCTCCCTGAACATTATAGGCTGATTATATATAATCGCAAAAAAAAGGGGGTTACAACCACAATTTAACGACTTTCAAACGTTTTCCTTGTGCTGTGAGACCTTGCCGAATTTCATGATTCTAGGTCGACTGGAATACCCATGGGAATAAGGACCTAGGTTTTGATTTATTTGCGAGTATCAAAATATGTCGTATGTACTGGAGTCGAAAGTTAGAGTAGCCATACAACACCTGAAAAACGGCAAAGCTACAGGCAGAGATGCAATCTCCATTGAGACTATAACAGCCTTAGGAGAGCAGGGAGTTGATATCTTCTTCGAAATCTGTAACAAGGTATCGAGAACTGGAATCTCGCCTACTGATGACTGACTACCATACAGTTTTTACTCCGTTGCATAAAAAGGGCTCCACTAAGATATGTAGCAATTACCGCCTTATTGCACTCATCTCACACGCCAGCAAAATACTGCTTTATATTCTTAACGAACGTCTAAAGATCCAAAGAGATTGCACCGGAGCAAGCTGGATTTGTGAAAGGGAAAGGCACCCGGGAACAAATATTAATTGTTCGTCAGGTTATTGAGAAAGCCCAAGAATTTTACAAACCGACCTATATCTGCTTCGTCGACTACTCCAAAGCATTCGACTCAGTGAAATAGCCAATATTGTGGAGTACTAGCACTAGGAATGGGCACGCCGAAACACCTAGTGCATCTATTGAGAAAGCTATACGAAACAGGCATAGCTTCAGTTCGAACCGGTGAAATCTTGTCGAACACTTTCCATCCTATTGCAGGTGTTCGTCAAGGTTGCATAATATCACCGCTTCATTTCAATTTTTACACCGACCGAACTCATCATGCGCATAACTCTGGACAGACGGTGTTTCAATCGGTGGCTACAAAATAGCAAATCTGCGATACGCTGATGACACCACGCTATATGCTACTAGTGCAAATCATCTAGAGGAATTACTTCGTAAGATGGAAAGATAGAGCCTCGAATTCGGATTAAAGATTAACCGCAAAAAAACTAAGGTGATGATCGTGGACCGCGTTAACAAAAACTCGCCCAAAGTATCTAAAATTGCTCAACGCGACGTGGTCCAGCCGTAAAGAAAGAACCTCAAACGGGAGTGGATGCATAGATGAAAATTAAGAAGCGTATGACGATAACGAAATCATCATTGGACAAACTGAAAAAAGTGTGGAGGAACAGAGATATTACAAAATCCGGCTTGTTCAGACACTGGTTTTTCCTATGTTCCTATACGCTGCTCAGACGTGGACGCTGCGTGACATCGAGAAGAAGAAGATATACGTTCTGGAAATGTGGTGCTGGAGAAGAATGCTTGGGGTATCGTTGATGGAGTTTCGCACCAACACCTCTATGTCGCGCAGGGTAAAGTGGAGGGCGCTAGACAACGCGGACGCTCACCTATAAGAAGGACTGACCAAATTAAATCCGCATTGGGCGAACCCGTGTATTAGTACACTAAAAACACCAAAAATCGGAGTAGATAGCGAGAAATCGTGAGGCCAATCACATCAGCCCATGGACAAGAAACTCCATGAAGACCACGACCGCTCTGACTAGAGAGCTACGAAGAAGCAGAAGATCTAAATATGTCGCATATATGGCCGTATTATTTTATTGCGTTGACTTAGTTACGAGGCTTGATATTTTTTAGAGCTCCAAGGGACTGTAGACCTATGTATTTAATATTAATTTGAACTTGGTACCTCGACGTGTTCCTGAGAAAAAGGGTCTTGACAGATGGACAACGAAGTAATCCTATATGAGTTTTTTCCTTTTGAGGACGGAACCCTAAAAATAATACCCCTCTTTAGAGCTTCGCCGTAATCGGATACAAAGGGCCTCTAACATATTTTGACACAAAAAAAGGGGAAAGGGGCCCTCCCTTTAAGATAATCTACGCCACTGGTTTGAACACAGCCAGGCGCGCCCGCCCATTAGGCAATTTGTGAGATGTTTTTTCATCACTACTGCTCTTGTGAAGAAAAAAGTTTTGGAGGAAATCGGCATATGAAAAAACCAAAATTCGGAAGTCCATCAACCCGCACTGAGCCCGCGGCGGGCGTGTTGGATTACGGCCCACTCCCTCTCACAGAGTGGAGGCAGCTATGTCTTGGTAGTGAGGATATTAAAGGCTGTGTTCAACAGTGGACTGCAGTAAGTTCATATCTTACCAATTTTAATAACTTCTTTCTGTGGTCTCTCTATGTCTAGGTCATTGTCCTCATCAAAAGCGGCACTACCTCCATTTTTGGGCAATAGAAATGGGAATTCTGATATGACATCTGTAAGTAAAAAGAGTATGTAAATACATACGTCTATGGTAAATACTGAGAAATAAGCATTTATATAATACTGTAATACATCTTTAGGAAATCCCAAAACCATGAAAAATATTACATTTCAGTTTAAATCATAAAGCTAATAAAATGCTAAGTTTAATACTTACTTCCTTCAGTGGTTGGTGATATTTTAGTTTTATAATCATATTCCTCATATATTTCAGATGTCACAGTCAGTTCTGGCATCTGTAATCATAACAGGATTCAGTTTAGTAAAACACTTCATAAATTCTGAATAAAATTTATGTTTGTTTCATATAAATGTGGCACTTTGCTCAATGTTAATAACATTTTTATTACTCACACATAAAGTATGAGGTGAAATATGAATGGAAGTGTAAATATTTTTGAAATAATTTGTAATGCAAGTTGCACTGTGATGAATGCTTGGATTTAGATAAGCTTTTAAAACTGTGTTTAGATTTTCCAGTAGGGTTGCTCAAGTTTTATTTTAAAATATTTAGTTTTATTCTCACATGTTAGTTTTACACACAGAATTAAGCAAAACAATAAAGGTGTAAGTGTTATTCTTTCTGAATATATAATATAAATATTAAAGTGTTGTTAAAACATGAGCTAAAAGATGTCACATGGTTAAATATTCACAGTACATTTCTTGGTTTAGCACAATATTCTGTACTAGAATAATGGTAAATATGAATAATTACAATAAATACAGGCTTCTTGTTCAACCACGCACATAATTTGGTAAAAAAAACACATTCTCACTTTCCCTCGTAGTAATCTCAAGTGTCTAACCATATATTTTATAGAAATATGAATACTTATTACATAATATTTATCACTGTTCAATGAAATCTGCTAATTTTACATTAAATTATATTTAAATATATATTTTTTACTACTTTAAACATACCTTATTGTCTCAATCACCCTATCAATTACCAAAGACAATAAGAATACTTTTTGCCACTGTTAATGAGGAAGGACACTATAGTACAAAAATTGGAAACAGTCCAATATTAAAACTTCTAAAATAAATCTGTAATAGTGTGGTATGCGTGCCAGCTTTTGTAATTTACTATGCTTTTGGCGTGTTTGTTATTTATCGTCTATACCGGTCACGTGGGCGTCTCAATAATATTATAGTAAAATATTTAAGTTATTCCTGAATGGAATTTGTATGTGGTTATGTGTTGAAGTTAGTTTGTGTTGGTATGACTATGTGGGACCAATACACACTATGGCACCATACAGTGTGTTAATGAGATACCATGATGACTATTTAAGTGTATGTCATTGTAATAGTTCCCATTTATATGAATTGTTATGGAAAATTAAGATATGAAGGTTTCAAGGTTATTATGACCAACTGGAAACCACATCTTAATCATAGCATGTAGAAGGTCTTAAATTTTCAGCAATTACCAGGTACCGGTAATCTCTTTTTATTAAAATATTAAACAAAATAAATAAAACAAGCTTCATGTTTCGGTAGCGAAGTTAATAAAAATATACAAATTACCTGAGCTACGATAGTATTAACTATTCCTTAAACATCACCCGCCTATGGTCTACGTTTTAGCTTTACAATAATTTGTATTTCCGGCTACTTTTTTAACGTTATTCATTATATTTCAATGAAGGCTGTTTTCATTTCACTTATTACTACGCCGTGTTTTGCCGTCACAACAAATGACAAATTATAGCACTTGACAGGTGACAAATTTCATAATCAGCTGTTTTAGGAAGGAATCTTCAATGGGAACCAGTGATGGAAATGATCAAGGCATTTTGTTAGGCTATGCTATAATGATAAATGCGTAGCCCACGAAATGCGAAATACCTTATTTATGTTAATTCAAAAATTATTCACAGTTAAACCAAACTTTATTTATTCCGGAACGAATGCTGAAAAATCTGCAAGTTTTCAAGAAAATTAAAATGATATCTTTTTGTTGTCTTGTAAACTATCTTTTTATGTCTTCAAATGATTCTTCTCCATTTACCGTTGTTTTTTTTTTTTGCAATAATTAAGTTGTTTTGTTTACTCAAGAGGATGCGTATAAACATTATCCTTTGCCAGTGTCGCTTTAAAAATATCATCTCGATCCAACCAATCACAGCTCTACACACGATCGACGCTGCCACGTCAAGTGAGACGGGAGTGAATGAAGTGGCACTATTTCGGCATTTTGTAGAGTTTCGTCTTCGGAGAAGGCTTGTGAAGTGCCGTATTTTTCAACATGAGAGTAATCCTATTTACGGCGATAGCCCTTTTGGGCGCCGCTTTGGCTGATGAAGTACCCACGGAAGAAAACGTTCTCGTACTGAGCAAATCCAACTTTGACGGTGTTGTTTCGTCAAACAACTTCGTATTAGTGGAATTCTGTAAGTTTTTATTGTTAACTAATATTTTTTTGCCTTTTCTTCACTGTGGATTTCAATATTTTACCCTTTGTTATTCATTATTGCATTGAAATGTGAATGACACGTCAGTCGGCATGGTTGTGCGCGTGCCGGCACGTACCGTATTGCATGCCTTTGTGAATCATACCTACTATTTGCAGATGCGCCATGGTGCGGTCACTGCAAGTCCCTCGCTCCGGAGTACGCCAAGGCCGCCACCAAGCTGGCCGAGGAAGAGTCTCCCATCAAGTTAGCCAAGGTTGATGCCACGCAAGAACAAGAGCTGGCCGAAAGCTACGGCGTCAGGGGATACCCAACGCTCAAATTCTTCAAGAACGGCAGCCCTATTGATTACTCCGGTATGTTTATTTAACGATTACAAGAAGTTGCTCTTTTATAACTAATATTTTCTAAACTTTTCATGGTTCATTCATAAAAGTTAAATATTTTTCGATTAGAATTTGCAATACCTCATTTAGTTCCGATTAGTGTAATTTCAATGTACTTACATAATTTTTATTACATTAATAAAAGTATAATTGAGTGCTATATTAAATTCCATTAGTTGAATATCAATAAACTTATCACAAATGTCTTAACTTTCTCTCAGGTGGTCGTCAAGCTGATGACATCATCAACTGGCTGAAGAAGAAGACTGGTCCCCCAGCTCTTGAGATCTCCTCTGCTGAGCAAGCCAAGGAACTAATTGCCGCCAACAATGTCATTACCTTGGGTTTCTTCCCCGACCAGAGCTCTACTAAGGCTAAGGCATTCCTTGGAGTTGCCAGCAGTGTTGACGACCAGGTCTTCGCTGTTGTCTCCGACGAGAAAGTCATTGCTGAGCTGGATGCTGAAGATGAGGATGTTGTTCTCTTTAAGAACGTAAGTACGACATCACTTACTATCATTTACTTATTTGTTTGCCTTTTGTAATAAAGTAGGAATTAAGTCTATAAATTACAGATAAAAAAAGCAGTTGTTTTTATAAAACTAGTTGCCTACGTTTTTTTTTTGGTTGTTACACAGTGTAAGATTATTAAATAGGTACAAAATATGTAGAGAACCACACCTATTTAATTATCTTATCACATTTTTGGTGCATATCATTAACATATTTAAATAAGAAATAGAACATCTTTTGTTTTATGTTAAGAATGCATATTATTAAATCCTATTCTACGTTTAAGCCACATAATATCTGATGTAATATGTAGCTGATAAAAGTATGTACACATTTGTATTATACATCATTGATATTGTCCTCCATTTGGGTTAGCAGATAATAAGTTTGTTGGCCTCAAAGGAGACAGATAAATAAAATGAAGCTGCATCCAATTGTCCACTTGTATTGTAATACAACTGTGACACTGACACACTTATCTCAATTATCAAAGCATTTATCTTCTTACTTTGATTTTAATAGCCACTTTTAAATGATTAAAATCTGTATTTTTGGAGATAAGACAGTTTAAGAACATGTTCTAGATAAGGCTATAAAAGTTTATAAACTATAATAATAAGTATAATTTATTTTTGTTATCTCTATCTTTATATTAACTTGGCGTTTTTTTTTAGTTTCCCTATCCCTAATCAATACAATTGGCTTATTTTTTTAGTTAGTTGATTAGAATAATTACATGGTACTAATAACAACATTCTTTGAAACTGATATTATGCAAAAAACTTGTTTTTTTACCTCTGCTTAGTAAAATATAAAATATTTTTCCTTATTTATTGTAATGCCAGTTTCCCCACAAAGTCCAAGGATCGGCTCTCAAAATAACAAGCAAAACACCAAACACAAAGATCATTGTTTTGAGAGCCGTTTATTGGGAAAATTGTAAATTGTGGTACACAGTACACTCCAACTGCTTTGAATAATAATATAATTGATAATTAGCTTCTGTTGGGGACTTCATCTTGTTTAGCATAAACGAAAAAATAAGACTCCCAGAGATTATCTTTAACAAACACTTAAACTAACAATTTTACTTTGTTGTTTAGATAAAAAAAATATCTGAAACTTCTATCACTTGTCTTGTAGATGAAAAATTACTATATATTTTTTCCTTTTAAGTTATTCTCTAATTTTGCCATCAGTTCGAGGAGCCCCGCGTCAAGTTCGAAGGCGAGAAATTCGACGAGGACATTTTCAAGACCTGGGTATTCGTCCAGAGCATGCCCACTATCGTTGAGTTCTCCCACGAGACTGCCTCCAAGATCTTCGGCGGACAGATCAAATACCACCTTCTCTTGTTCCTATCCAAGGTAAGAAAGAAACTGGAACATAAATTTTTCTTATAATGGTTATTGGCTTTTTGATTTCTTTTTTTTTAAAGCAAAAAGTATCAATGAATTTAATTTTGAATAATCCTTATCAATTCTAAGCAGGATGTAAATGCAGATGCAGATAAATGTAAATTCTAATTTAATTGTTAATTTTCTGTGCACAAACTGTTATAGGGTCAATACACATTTGTTAAGCTTTAGATATCTATAGTCTCTTAATTTAACGCGGTAAATAAGCAATGAATAAACCAACGAATAGAATCATGTGAATCTCCTGACATTAAAATTCGTAGGAAAACGAGATATCGTAGACGGCTATTATTACTCAGCAAAACCTGTTTTTTAAACGAGTTACTGAAGTAGACCTCCACACGTAAGATGCAAACATTGTTGGTTCGTATGTAGTAGCATATTGTTTCAAGAATTTTATTAATGGTGTCATTTTTTGCGATGCAACTGTATGCCTTGATCTCGAAAGTGGATAGACGAGAAATTGGCGAGATGTACTTTCACGAACGAGAATGTACCTAAGTATAGTGAAGAGATTTGAGCCGGTGACCCGCCGCCGACGCCGGCATGAACTTTCACCGTTCATTACTAGACAATCGGTCATGCGCATCGGTTAATGAACCTTTTTACACATTTACCACTAAATATCTGCATACCGAGTAAAGAAAAGTCATTTATAACAGATCAATTTTACTATTTAATAGAATGCATTCGAGTTATTAATAAAATAATGTCTCTTTGACGTATACTGTTAACGGAAGCTCCTTATATTAATGCTAAAATCATCGAGTAAAACGAGACGGTAGTTAAACGCATGCTAATAGCTAAATACATACGACGACACATCGACAAATACCATAAAGCGCAACGACCTCGTGGTCAATGACCTTTGCTTGTGATTGAGTGGACTTGTTATACAGATTCTGATGAGTATTTTGTTTGTAGAAAAATGGCGACTTCGACAAGTACACTGAGGAACTCAAGCCCGTTGCTAAGAACTACCGCGACCGTGTCATGTCCGTTGCCATCGACGCCGATGAGGATGAACACCAGAGGTACAGTATCTGTGATTGCAGTATTTTTTTTTTTTGTAAATGTAATCTTTAGGATACGGTTTGTTCATGACTGCTCGTGATTCTAAGTGCCCAAGTCTATCAGTAAGCAGCGGATGTCTTTTGGTTCGATATGGTTGTTTTTTTTAGCAGTGCATAGTATGTCCAAGTTGTGCATCTTGCAATAAATATCATGAAGTACCTAGCTACTTAAGATTTACTTCACGTTATCGCGCCCACGTGCAGCGAATGAAGTTGCGGGTAAAGTCTTAGAAATGTAAATATTTTATTAGACTTAATAGAAAGTTGCAAAATTAATATGAATCATATCCAAAGTAGTTCGAAGGGCAGGGGCCTACCACCGCCTCTAAAGCAGTATTATTTTAATCTTACTTCAGTGGGGGAAAGAGATGGAGCTGTACGTCCTGTAGAGCTTCATCTCTTTCCCACAGTAAAATAATACTGCTTTAGAGGTATTTCAGAGCAGTATGTAAAAGAAACTAAAGTCAAATTTCATGGATCGCCACTCCGGCTGACCTATAGCTTTTAAATTCATCTTCTTCGTAATTAACAATCCATATTACATACATATATAAATTCACGCCTTTTTACCATAGGGGTCGGCAAAAACTACAGAAAGCCACCTGTACCATAGTATCATTACAAACCAGTGTTATTTGTCGTTATATACATATTAATAGGGATGTTGACAAAAAATGTTTCTTTGCCCGTCAGGTTTATTATTCAAAAAAATTGGACACTTATTTTTTATTTTTTTACGTAATCAAAAGATTTTTTTTTCTTTATTTTAAGGGCTTTATCGCTGAGCGATAACGTCACCCTGTAACATCATCAAAATAACTAAACCTAAAAACACTTTTTAATTCTAAAGTTACATAAAGTACAATTTACAAATTTACTTTAAAACAAAAAATGCCAATTTGTACATTATCCTAGCTTGTTCCGATAAAGAAGGAACATTGAGTAGGCAATACGTTAAAATGTGGCATGACGTCATTCCCTGGTAGATTTTATACTGACTTGTGACGTAGCGAGCCCGCACTCCCCAACCCCGTTCCCCCGTTCCGTTTCGTAACTCTCCTCGTTTTATCTAAACCAATCTGCCTAGCCATTTCCCAACTATGTTGGGGTCGGCTTCCAGTCTATCCGGATGCAGCTGAATACCAGTATTTTACATGGAGCGACTGCCTATCTGACCTCCACAACCCAGTAACAGGGTAATACGATACCCCTTGGTAAGACTGGTGTCAGACTTTCGGGCTTCTGACGACTCGTAACGACTGTCAAAGATCCACGAATGACAGCCGGGACCAACGGCTTAACGTGCTTTCCGACGCACGGAGGATTCTCGGTATGTAAAGATGGTCACCCATCCACTGACCAACCCCGGCAAGCGTAGCTTAACCTGATGGATCGACCAGTGCGGCTGTTGTTACTTAGCCACGAGCTCCTCGTTTTATCTAAACCATTTTTTATTAATATGATAAACCAAAAATACGTGTCTAATATTTTTTTACTATCTGAGTGACAGACTAAGTAGTTTTTTTTTTAGTCAACGTCCCTATTACTTGTATTTTTCTATTTTAAACAAACTTACACACAATGCAACTAATTCAAATACGCAATGTAAAGAGAATTTACGCATTTGCAAATTCTCTTTACACATATTTTCATTATCTTAAACAACAGTTTATCGTCTTTGGCTAACTAAAGATTGAGCGGTCAAACATCTAAACTGTAAAGATTAATAGGTTAACGACATTATACCGCTTAATAATGAAATAAAAAAACCGTTAAGTACTTGTTCAATCCTCAAGGTGAATGTTATCAAAGCGAGCACGACTTGTAGGTTTCAATTTTAAAAACACCGCTACGCTTTTTTGTAGCACGGTATTGCTAAATTGTGTTATCATCTATAACGTACGAGTATAAATAGTTTATTGCTATAGTGACAGCGACGGATGAGTCCAATAGCCTCGCACCCTGTTACATGGGGCTTAAACATAACTGGGGAAATGCAGGTGTACTGTAGGTACACCCTGTACTGTTTAACCCTTACGAGAATCAGGCGTGATGTTATGTAGTTTTGTTTATTAAAATGTGATATACAGACCAATAGAAAACTGTCTACTAAGGTATTCTATCCGACCGACTTTTCAATAATATTTTTTATAAAACCAAGACGTGACGTGTCGTGATGGCCCAGTGGTTAAGGCCTCGCCTCTCATGCCCAAGGTTGTGGGTTCAAATCCGGGCATGTACCATCGAAGAATTTCATATCTAAGCAATTTGAAAACAAAATCCCGTGAACGCGATGACCACATCTGTTACCGCCCCGGTTCTATGGCGGCCGAGCATTGCAAGCAGAAATAGTCCTTACGGTGCATAGATATGAACTTTTTCGATGGTACCAACGTGACTTTTTCAATTCATATGTACTTTCTGAGTTTGTCTTGGACATTACTGACATCGGTGAAGGAAAACATCGTGAGGAAACCTGTACTTATAGTTAATATAAGTCTGAAATCGCCAACTCGTCTTGAGCAAGCGTGGTGATCAATGCTCGTGCCTTCTCTGTATGAGAAGAGGCCTTTGCCCTACAGTGGGACAGTAACAGGCTGGTATTATTATTATTATAAAACCAAGACCCATATTTTAGTTAAGTACCAGAATTGCGTCATCCACGGGAAAATTAATTGTAACTTTGATTTGATTTAAATTAAAATACCTACTTCAAAAGAAGCCAACCCCACGCGCCACCCACCGTTAAACGTGTTTCTTTCAGTGGTTTTAAATGTCACGGACGGCCAAGGACATTTCTTTCTACTTTGTAAAGTTGTTGGGAAAATGTAATTACGACCCAACATCGGCTACAGATAGATGCTTGTGTTAATTGGGTATCTCTCACTTATTAAAATGCCTTAGAAAAGGTGACAACAATTAATTTAAGCGTCTATAAATAGTAGATATTCCTCGAAGTGTAGATGCAGATAGAATACTTACCCCTCTTTTCTCATTCCCGGATTATCTATGTTCTATGTTATGGGGTTTGGTTTCCGCACTTAGTCCTTCAGGTAGACCATTGACCGTTGGTGGTTATTCTCCCGCACGATCTTTATGGGATTCTCATGGCGTGAGAACAATATTAGACAGTCAGCAATATTTATTTATTGTTCCAAAAACTGTGACAATTTTTTTTCCACCAGTTATGGATAAGAAAAACTGTGTAATACAATACAGTACTTAACTTTAGTAGAAAAGGTCACCTGTATCCTGTACTAGTTGAAAAACTGTATCACAGGAGACAGGGGGTCAGATTGCTAGCGAAGCTGACAGTTCAGGGTGCACCGCTCGTCTATTTAAATATATTACCACTCGCGAAGTCTATTTTCATGCACCCCAAGAAATAGATACCAAGCCGTTAATACCGTAATTAATTCAATGTGTTTTTTTTATTTCTCTAGAATCCTGGAGTTCTTCGGCATGAAGAAGGAAGAGATCCCCTCTGCCCGTTTGATCGCTCTGGAACAGGACATGGCCAAATACAAGCCCGCCACCGACGAACTTTCCGCTAACGCCATTGAAGTAAGTCGTTATAGCATTTTACCAACTTTTAATACAATAATTTTCTTGTTATATTTAAATAATTGCGTGTCAATTATTAAGTTATTCGTAATGAATGGTGTTTCGGATTCTAATGCTTTTACAAAGATTTGATTAATACTCTTATCTAATCCTGTAACCATCTTATTCATCCATCCAGCTATCTCAATAAATGACAAATGATTAGTAATGGTAATTTCATACATCTTTATTATCGGTACATTTCACGGAAGTTTATCATACTGCCGTAATACTCACTATTATGGCCGACATGTAGTTTTCAAATCATTGTTATGTAATTATGTAATCAACCTTATCGATACTTACGTACTAGTTACAAAATGGCTATAAACCACCGTTGATTTGTCGGCCTGTGTGTTAACGATCCGGTAATTAATTTCTGTCATTAATTGTGGTATGGAAACGATATGACATGAATCCTAGCACTCAATGAGCCATAACGTATACCACCCTTTCATGATAATCCGTATTGGAAGAATCATGTTCAAAAGTGAAAATATAACCCTTTCATGATAATCCGTATTGGAAGAATCATGTTCAAAAGTGAAAATATAACATTCGGGGTGACTCGTTCTAAATTGCGTATCACGTGTGTCACATATCATACGAGTACATACATACATACTTATGAAACTGCCATGTGATCCCAAATTATACAGTAAAATATCTGACTGATCAACGTAGTGTAAACCCCGGTAACAGGATTTGAAAGCATTCCCATTTTCATAAACTTATTTGATACATATTTGCAATTTGTGCTACTCTAAAGTTTGTTTTCTCTATCTTGCACATCTGCCAATGATAATACGACATGGCAGTTTATTGTCATATCATGGCATACACCATGAATTTCAGAACTTTAACATAATTAATACCCCAGTCACGAAAGCCATGTCCGGGACCACGCTATTTACAGAATGCCATTTATGTCTTTGAAAATTGTACACAATCATACAAATACATAGCGCATAGTACAGACGTGACAAGTCAATAATAGGCGTAATAATTAATATGCAATTATATTACAACACAATATGCATTTCTTTTGACTTGTTATATGCGTTAATACTTAAGAAATCAATATTCAATTATGCCATTAAGCATCTGTGAATTAATTTCAAAGTAATCAGATTTTTTTTTTTGTTACATACTAATCAATGCATAAAAAGCGATGCTATTAATCATAAAACTTGTTTCACAACATACATAAAAGAGTCCATAACATCAATTATGACAGTTTCGATATTATTAGAACAAAGAAAGCGTTATTTATACCGTTAACCAATACTTACAGTTTGAGCGAGAACATACACGTATCTAAATCGTTACAAAAGGCTTGTCGTCTTCAAGAGACATATTTCACGTAGAAGACCTTTCTTATTCTACCTCAGCCCTCATATCTGAAGCAAAGATATTAGTCTAGCTTAGATAACACTACAGCCTAATTTAGTCTAAAGTAGATTCATGTTCAAATTCTCTAACTCTTAAGAGAGTAAGACATTTACAAAGTATACAGGGTGTCAGGGACATCGACGCGAAGCCGGTTACCATGGATTCAGTACATGATTCTGAACCCGCCTGCGTTGAAATTTTTCGTCGGTTATTTAAAAAAAATGTGTAAATGTGTCTGTATATGCCCTATTCAGTATCCACTATTCAGTCAAAGTTATCATGTATTTCTTTCCCTACAATGCCTACAAAACTCACCCTTATGTTGACTTCACTAAATACATGATATTAACCTTCTTCCCGTTCTTCCCAGGAATTCGTGCAGTCATTCTTCGCCGGCACTTTGAAACAGCACCTGTTGAGCGAAGACCTGCCTTCCGACTGGGCCGCCAAGCCCGTCAAGACTCTGGTCGCCACCAACTTCGACGAGGTCGTGTTCGACACCACCAAGAACGTGCTCGTCGAGTTCTATGCGCCATGGTAAGTGACCAGACCATTAAAGTTATTAACCAATCAGGTTGGGTTGAATGAATCACCATGACAACATAGAAAACCACAATCTGTGAATCGTTGTCTGTACCTGGTCGGAAATTGACGTGTAAATACTCGTCAGGTACTTGCAATAACTTTTTAATCTTATTACGAAAGTGTTTCTTTTTTCGCATGTCGATGCAGATAAGATTTGCACGTAGATAGATATCAAGACGATCTTGACAATCGCGATTGATTATGATTTGACTGTACCTTTTTCTAATGAATGTGACCTATTTGTTAGCCTATTTACTTGATATAACTTGATCAGGTTACCTACAAATTCATATGCCACATCAGTTTAACTATAAAGCATCTGTGCAAATATTTTAGAGTAAATAAAACACAAAGATTCTGTGTTCAAGTGTCCACAATTAAAAGGATATTTAAAAGAAACAATAAAATTAATACAACGCATCTTCTTGGAGACTTATGTAAAAAAATATAATATTGCCGCAAATATGTATATGTACATACATATATCCTTCCAGTAAAGATACTCCTTTGTTTTATCAAGTGTTACCCGCTGTGCAATACAAATATAACATCTTTACTAACATCATAACACCATTAGGTTGCTTGTTCGGCCTGTTTCTAGGTCGAGTTCAAGTCCAGACACTGTATTATTTGTGGCGCCGACATTGCCTCATTTTTATCGTAGTATCGTATAATTTGCGCAAGTGTTGCGACTCGTTAGTTCGCATTCAGTGGTTCGTAATTAATTCGCTTGTGTCAAACGTCATTGTTTGCTGTTCAACAACTTGGAAATTGATCATTTGCTCCATTATGTAAATTTTCTCAGAGGTAACTTGTTGTTTTTTGTGTTTATCAAGATTAAGAAAATTGATAAACCACAGACATTAATGCATAAACCTATCCTAGGTTGAATGCTTTTATATCAAAATGAATTATAAAGATTTTCGGCTTGAGGTAATAGATGACGCAGGTGTTATAGAGAACAATATCCTCAAAAACATTTAAGCTTATTATTTTCTCAGTAGCAGCCCGGAGTTTGGATTTGTGCCCGGTTGATGGCAATAGGCTCGCCCGCTATTACATGTGTACTTTAGGTACAATACGACACAACTTAGATGTAGCATCGGCAAAACTCGTAATACCGATCACCATCTGAACTTAGAGCGCCTTCAAAATCACTAATATTTATTACTACTTTAGGTGAAAATGATCTTTACGCAAACGCAATAACTTGTGAAGTCATATAACCAAATACATTAGTAAAATTTAAATTAATGCATGCAAATTTTCAAATTGATACTACATCTAAATTGTGTCGTACTGTACACCTCACCCTTTGGGGATTACAAGCGCTATTTATGTTATGTTAAGCTTACAATTTCAAATGTGTTTTACCAGTCTAAATTTCACAAGTTTATTTGGTTTCAAAAAGTAATTCACTAAGTAACTGCCATACTATCAGTACTTTATCCTACAACTCTATCCATTACAAAGTGTTAGGCATCACATAGAAATCTCAAAATAATTTTCCACCAACAGGTGCGGTCACTGCAAGCAGCTGGTCCCTATCTACGACAAGCTGGGAGAGCACTTTGAGAAGGACGATGATGTCGTCATCGCCAAGATGGACGCCACCGCCAACGAGCTCGAACACACCAAGATTACCTCCTTCCCCACTATCAAACTGTACACTAAGGATAACCAGGTCAGTGCACGATATAGTTATAGGTCTGTAAGATTAATAGTCCCTCTCCTTTATTACATGGGACTTGATGTAGTAAAACGTAATAGGGATGATGACTAAAATTTATTTTATAGTCCGTCATGGAGATTATTAAAAAATATTGGACACGTATTTTTTCTTTTTCTACGAAATCTAAAGATTACGGCGATACATTGAGTTAAAATGTGCCATAACGTCACGAGTATGTAGATTTTATACTTACTTGTGACGTAGCGATCGTCACTCCCCGACTTAAAATGCGTTTTATCTAAGTATTTTTTTATTAATACGATAAAGCAAAAAATATGTGTCTAGTATTTTTTTATTATCTGACTGACGGACTAATTAGAATTTCTTGTTTTTTACCCAGGCAAAATCCCTATTGTACCTAGTTTTCTATGCATGTATATTGCTGTGTACTTTTTCTACTACTCCGGATAAAGGTGTTATATTATGTTACGATATGTTTGTAATAAGTGTCGAGCTATAGAGAAGTAATCCCGGCAGTCAGACTTATATATACCTACTAAGTATGGAAAGCCAACGAATCAAAACGTTGGCGAATAGTATAACTTACACGAACGTTTAACTTTACACGGTTGGCGCAGTGGCTGAGCGATCGACTGCTGCGCAACGTGTCGCGGGTTCGATCCCCGCACGGAACAAATATTTGTATGATCTGCAAGTAGTTGTTCCGGGTCTGGGTGTTAGTGTATGTGAGTTTCTATGTTTGTTTGCACCCACGATACAAGAAGAAATTCTTATTGTGGGGCAACGTTTTAAAAAAAACAACAAAAATAACGAAACAAAACAAACTCGGTGTAGCAACATATTGGTGCTTTATGCGATATTAATAGTCTTAGTGAATTCAATCGTGGTTAATACGCATTTAACGGCCCAGTTTTATTGCAATGTGTTCACGCCTCTCGATTTAACTAAGTCATGTTGATAATACATAATTTGGTTTCTTTAATGTGTTGCTAGCGTGACTAGGTCATTAATACGCTACAGTTACTTATTCTTTATTAGACCATTGTTGCTGGGTCCATTATTCTTATGAAAAGGTGTGTTTTTTGTTGCCAACAATAGAATAAAATTATCTGTCACATCTCATTTGTGTATTAAAAGGACTAAAGAGTACATGACTGTCGAGAATATCGTTGCCCGAAATCAAACAAACAAAGCAGATCACACTAGAGTGTAGATATTATTATTGCCAAGAAACCTCGGATAGACTAACTAATAGCGAAGCTAACTTTGCCTTTCTTTAAATTATCTTATACATGAAGTAATTGAATTGCCAGTTGAATGCAATAAATAGAAGGACTTGATAAATTACCTTGTAATATTATTATTAGTTTTTCAGCAATAAAATTTGTAGTGTTTAAATGATGCTTATATAGTTATGTAGATGGAAAGACGTAGCTAAAATCATACTAATGTGAGACTGACCAGTTAGTTTAAAGTATCTTTGTGACCACTTTTGAAAACTTTTGTGTCTACCACTATAATTTCTAACGATTATTTTCTATCGTGCAGGTGAAAGACTACAACGGCGAAAGGACGCTGGCAGCCATGACCAAGTTCGTAGAGAGCGACGGTGAAGGTGCTGAACCCACACCAAGCGTGGTAAGTTATCAATACTTCTTGAATTTATATCATCAACCTGCGTATCTTTGAGCAATCAGGCTGCATGGGGTTTATCTTACCATGCCCACAGATCAGTATAGATAATTCACTCTGCAAAACCATTTAAATAAAAAGCGACTCTTGCTACGACATAATAAAGTGCAAGTCAGGTCTTACAGCACTAATTACCTACACTTACCGACAAGACGAGCCCGCTTACTTGTAGCTTCATACGTAAAATGCCTAGTGCGCCTTCTACACTATTATGTGCCATGACTCCGTCCGAGTATTATAAAGATGAAAAAGATGGCCTTATTTTCAAAGACTCAAGCGATATCTTTTCCCACAAGTGGAGTAGTGTAGGCTGTGTAAAATTATGTAAGGATGCCACCAATGAGACTAATATTTATTTTCGTTTGACTAGTAAATTACACACTTGATAACTGTAAACGATACTATGGACTGCGTGAGAGCTCTAGTTTCCTTCAGGAATTATAGTAATTAGATAAGTCAACCTAGTACAAGCTTCTGAAGACCGTTAGCAACATTAAGCAACGTTTTATTTTTCGAAGAAATCTTAATCAATTTTTCGATTATGTGCTTAGCAGTCGTCCTTGAACCATTTTAATGTACTAAGACTAAAAAACATTTTAATGAAGTTTCGTTGTTTCTGCTTCGATACAGTTTGTAATTAACTTATTTCATTAGTTTCATAAGAATAATATTAATTGTGTGACGTGTTTTTTCCACGTGGTTTTGAGCCACGTCGATATAACTTAAAGATTACGTGTAGGTATATGATAACCTGTCGCTTATCTCTTGAAGTCATCTCAAATAACAGCTATCACTAAAACATTGCTTTTATTATAAGAAATTAAAGTGTTACATATTGGGCAAATGATTGTTACCTTTTACAGTTCATATTATGTAACTTGTGTCCCCAAATTAAGTTAGGGCTTTTTAACAGACTTTAAAAAGGTTATTTATTCTTTAACCTAAGGAAGATAGGTTCGAAAGTATTACTGCACGCGTAGCATGACATCCGTAGAAATGGGTTTTGTCGACGGAAGAATAGACAAAATGACAGATAAACAATCACAATCTGTCATTTTGTCTATTATTCTAAGCGGTTTCCTTATCTGAAAACATTCGTTAGGATATGATTTAGGTCTTGTAGAATAAGCTGTTGCTATTTGTATATTAATTATATTATTTTCTATCTTTGCAGAGCGATGACGACGAGGAAGACGAGCTGCCATCCAGGGACGAGTTATAAGCGCTCGCGGCCAGTACACTCTCATGAGACTTCCATAGTATAGTACTGTATAGATTATAATTATTTACTTTTATACTTAAACTAACACGTTTGCATTTCTCTTGCTAGACTGTTGACTTGTTCTCTAAATTATGTTAAGGGTTGTACTTGAACGAATTAATTTAGTAGTACGCATTGTTTGATATTTTATAATGTAATACTCTGTTTGTTCGTCACGTAGCATCAGAGCGACTGGATCTCTCGTGCAAATGCCCAGTAAAATTTAATTTATTTTCTAAACGCATAATTTATTTTGCATAAACAGCAGCATAACTTAGTTTATGTATAATAACTAATGTATTTATAATTTCTGTATCATAATGATATAATATTTTCACATTCCTTAGTACAAGTTTTAGTTACGAACAAGTGTGATGTTAAACATTGGCGATATTTTTATATTTTACTAGTACATTGATTCATCACAAGAAAATAGAATTACTTTAACCGGGCTTTAACCGTTATGTTGTATTTTTGTAGTGTTTATTTAATTAAAATTGTGACGTTGAATAGTTCAATCATATTACTTGCATTCTGAAATGTATTTAGTGCTATTTTCATAATTATAATAAAGTAAAGATCTTGAAAATGTAATTTTCTACGGATATTGGTAATTCTGTCTATACATGTAAATATTCTGTAATTGTATTTGCCAAATCTGCAATTGTGTATCTATTGTGGATACAGAAATTGATAAATAAACAAAATAAAAACTTATTCTTGATTTTCATTTAATCCGTGGTCTGGATGATTAACAAACATCCAAACATACAGCCTTTCACATTTTTAATATTAGTAGTATATTACTGCTTAACTAAATTCTCATCAAGCGCCGCTCCGACACACGCGACCTGCGGTGGCGCAAACCATCGCCACAGAACCATTAGGCTGTCTTTGTGTGAGGGTGCTTGGCGGTGAAGCGTATTTCCTTTTTAGGGTTCCGTAGTCAACAAGGAACTCTTATAGTTTTGGCATGTCTGTCTGTCCACGGCTTAGCTCAGAGACGGTTATTACTAGAAAGCTGTAATTTGGCATGGGTAGGCATATTAATCACGCCTACAAAGTGTTAAAATAAAACCGTCGTGTTAAATGAAAAAAAAACATCCCCACTTTATGTGTAGGGTACCTAACCTCTACACGTAGTGGGGGTGTTTTTGTTTTTTCTTGTCTATCCTATGGTGTTGGGTGTCCTTGGAAAGTTCGTAAAATCATCAAATGACTTCTCCCGCTCTGGGCAGAGCGAGAGGGTGTGTCAGACTTTTACTGACTAAAACCCACCCGTGTTCCTTCCGTTGCCTGTGTGCCGGGGCCGCGATATCCCTTTCGGACAAACCCGCAACCCCAGCAGGCATTGGTCTTTCGACCCCGTCGGTTGGTGCTGACATCTCTTTGAGGCGCGCGTGGAACACAACGCGCCGTCGCGTCGACACGGGCCTGGTCCTTATCGGACGGCGAGCTGCCCATTGCTCACCGTCCGCAAAGTGTTCCCCCTGCCAGCTAAATGGTTGGTTTTGGATATATGAACAAATTCACAGCAGCAGTTTACAATGTCGCCCATGGGCATGTGACCGCCCGTATTTTTCAGAATATTCATGAAAAATTATCGAAAATTTACTTTAAAAGGGGGTCTATCTTTAATATTTTTCATGTTATTCAATTCTTTATGTTTTTAGTAGCGTTTGCCATATTGTCTATGTTATTGGCTCGATTTGGATTATGTTTATTATTTCTAATAGCTTATGAGTTAGATTATCGGATTAACTAAATTTTGTAGTAAAATTTGTCGACTATGAAAAAAAAAACGGAGGTAAAGATTTTTTTTTTCGAGAATTTGTCATGAATATTCAGAAAAATACGGGCGGTCACATGCCCATGGGCGACATTGTATATAACGAAATTAAAAGGAAAACTGTCAGCTAAGTAGGCTCTTCAAGTTAACGACCAAATTACATTTGCAGGTGAAAAAACATGTTCTCCCATACATTCCGTAGGGAGGACATGTTTTTGAACTACAATGTTAATTTTGTTCTTGGGATAAATTCAACCCATCTACCACAGAGTACTTTTTCTCTACGTAACCCTTCATTGTGCGTGGTCCGACACGCACTTGGCCGGTTTTTTCAGTAGTCAATCTGAAACCAGGTAAAAAACTTAAATTCATTTATTCACTGACAGACAACGCACACCCTAAATATCTGGGTTTAAAAACACGAAAATTTGCATAAGAGTTCCTTATATAACTTAACACATTCAATGCCGGGAGCCCTCCTGCCCGAGCCGGGTTCACCCTAGTCGCATATGGGATGCCGGAAGCCCTCGCAGAGGGCTCATTTTAAATGATGGTTTTTCTTAACGAATATAGCATTATAAACCGTTTAAATAGAATCTGATTTATATTTTAACAAGATAGTAGTATATGCGTTGCTTTTAAAATGCAAGCATAATTATAATTTTTTAAATTTTTGGTCACGGTTTAACCATTGATGTAAATCGATGGGTTTAACCAACGCGAAGTTAACCATCGCGGACGGTCAACGGCATTAGGATTAAAACCGTGTTATAAAACACTGTAAAGCGAAGTAAAATCGTGTTTTCAGGCGGTCTTGTCGCTATACGTAGTTTCCAACCTTTGAAACTTTTTGTTTTTTTTTTCCATAAAAAATTTAAAAGGTTAGAAACTACAAATCCTATTCATAGCCTTTTCCCAACTATTTTGGGGTCGGCTTCCAGTCCGACCGGATGCAACTGAATACCGTATTTTACATGGAACGACTGCATGTCTGACCTCCACAAGCCAGTAACCGGGTAATACGATACCCCTTGGTAAGACTGGTTGTCAGACTTTCGGGCTTCTGACGACCCGTAACGACTGTAAGAGATCCACGAATGACAGCCGGGACCAACGGCTTAACGTGCTTTCCGAGGTACGGAGGAGTCTCGGTATGTTAAGATTGTTCCCCATCCACAGACCAACCCCGGCAAGCGTAGCTTAACCTGATGGATCGAACCGTGCGACTGTTATTACTTAGCCACGAGTTCCTCTAACGAGCTAACTTAAGTGAGCACTAAGGAAGGATTTTTTAATATCATCCCCTGAAAGAGGTAATTAATAGGGGGTGGAAGTTAGTAATTTTTGCCGATGGGAAATTCCATTGAGCACATGGCTCGTATCTTAAATAAACCAGCAGCGCCCCATGCCCTGTGCATTAGAATACAGTCATCGACCTGCATAACCCGATCCCTACTCCCCTCTTCTTCTATGTAAGTGGGGTCAGGTAATCTATAAATTATGTTGCACCTGCCATGTGTTGTCTGTGCATCACCCTAATGGCTGCAACATACTATGCCGGCGGTCTGGCCGCGGCACTGCCGTCGGGCAAGCCGCCTCGCGCCCGGCCCTGTCGCACAAAGGATCGCAAAGGAAATGGAGGTGCAAAAGCCGGGGGCACATGCCGCTCGGCAAAAGCCGGGGGCACATGCCGCTCGGCAAAAGCCGGCGGCCATGGCGCTGGTATGGTGTGTAGGAGCCATTAGGTTGACTGGTAGGAAATGCCTCAGGCATAATGCTCGTTTTCACGGACAACTAAATGACACTTAAATGTATCCCTAAACAAAAGTGCACTGTTGGATTTTCAACTCTCTGAACTGATCCTAGTGTTGAAAATCCAACAGTGCACCTTTATTTAGGGATTCATTTTAGTGTCACTTAGTGAAGCTGAAAAGTCCGCCTTTGTACAGTATTTTTTTACTAGTGTATAAAGTTTTAATAAATAGATGATGCAGAGTACTGAGCGTAATTAACAAGAAAAAATCCTTTCAACGTTAAAAAAAAGTAATAAAAACTAGGCTTATAGTTTTGAGATATATGCGAAAAAAATCGTAACTTGCAATTCCTTTTTTGTTTTAAAAAAGGAATTCCAAGTAATCCATTTTAGGATAGGCAACTTACCGATTACGCTTGGCTGAAGACGATACAATTCAGCCATGTGGAATAAAATAGCGCTTTAGAGATTCGCATATTTTGTAAAATTCAGTTGCCGATTATAAATCCAAAAATAATTAGAGAAAGCTCACGGCGAAGGTTAATTAAAGACCATACACGAATCTCTAGACAAACATCTCAGGGGGAGATGATACATTATTTTTGACGCAGGACAAAACAAGGTTAGCCGATTACTAAACAGTTTAATTGACCGTTGACGCAAACTGAACACGTTTTTAGTAAACATGTACCGCAACCGGTGTCTCAAATTGGACATGGGAAGGGCTGTGCAGCGGAGAAGCCCGTGAAGCTGTGTTTATTGCCGCCAATGCGCCAATAAAGATACGCTTTGCACGTATGTAAAAAAACGGAACAATTTTCCACCAGAGATAATCGCGCTATCTACGCTATAAATATCGAACGATCCTATTGGTGGATATCATACATACATTGCTACGCAGCTTAGCACATCTCTGGTGTAAAGGGCAACCTTTACCTGGTGCGATTTAGTTTGTCTGCCACATCAGGCTGATTTCAGTAAGGGCTCCCGCACACGGGCCACCGGCCACAACCACAAAACGCCGCCACTGGCATATTTCCTGTAATTTGCGCGGCCACACGCTTCAAATCGTCGCAGCTTGCATCTTGTGGCTCGCACCGGCCACTAAACGCCGACACAAAAAGCCGCCACACGCCACTCGCGCGATTCCGCGCCCCTCTCTCCCTTGCCTCAGTTAACCTGTGTAAGTCGACGGTAACGCACGCATGTAGTCTGTAGTTCATATAGGTAGATAAATATGGATATAGAATTATTTATATCAGAGATACAATCCCGTCCTGCGATTTGGGATTCAAAAAGTGATAGTTATAGTAATAGAGGAGAAAAAGTGAAGGCCTGGGAAGAAATCTGCGAATTGTTTGTGGGAGATTTTTCGAATAAAACTGCCAAAGAAAAGAACATTGAAGGTAAGTTTAATAAAATAATATAAAACCATATATTTATATTCTATTTTCTTGCCACGGTATTGCTCCTTCATTCATAAAATAATCTTTTAACGTATCTCTTGCCGTAGACGCTCGTGTTACTGGCCAGCCTGTATTTTGTATATTTTCGAGTCCCACTATTTTCAAAGTATGCCGAAAATTGAAGCCATCCCTTTTGCGAATAAAGTTGTGCAAAATGCAACAAGCTTTCACAATGTCTTCTGAGAAATGAACAGAAGTGTTTAATGGGCGATGTAATATTCTCCATTTGTTTGCTAGTACGCCGAAGGTACACTCAATGCAACGTCTGGCACGGCTTAACCTATAATTGAAAACTTTTTTGTCTAAGTCCAAATATTTTCCAGCATATGGCCTCATCATATTTTCACTGAGGCCAAATGCTTCATCACCAACAAATGTGTAGTTCAATGGTTGTCGATTACCGACCTGTCGTGGTGAGGGGATATTTAATGTCTTTCTATGTATTTTATTACACAGTTCACTTTCTCTAAATATTGTAGAATCGGATGCTTTACCGTATGCCCCAACATCCACGAACGTAAAAAGTAAATTCGAGTCGCAACTTGCTAGAAGTACTATTGAAAAAAAATTTTTATAGTTAAAGTACAAGGAGCCGGTATCGAATGGATGAATAATTCTTATATGTTTCCCATCTATGGCGCCTAAACAATTAGGAAAATTAGTATTTTGAAGAAATCCGCTGGCAATTTCTTTCCACATGTCTTGGGTCGGTTCTGGAATACAAACGGCTTTTAAATAGTTCCAAATTAGTTGACATGTTTCTTGTACTATTTTCCTTGCTGTAGAGGCCCCACGGTGGCAAGAGAGTTCAAAATCCTCAAACGAGCATCCAGTTCCTAGATACCTGAAACAAATTATATTTCTTAAAAAATAAATTAAATAAATTAAAATTATATTTTTTGTTGTTACAGTAACTAAATTACAGAGGAAGTGGAAGAGTCTTCGTGACAGTTTTAATAGAGAAAATGCAAAAAACAAGAACGTTGCGAGTGGTTCGGCAGCAACAAGCAGTAAACAGTACATTTATTTCAATCATCTATCGTTCTTGAATTCCTTAAAAGAAGTGAGACCGCCTACCGATGTTACTAATGCAACTGATGATGCGGAAACATCTCGCCCGAAAATAAACAGAAACATTAATATAAAAAGGGCCGAAAAATCAGAAAATGAAATTCTCAGAACACTTTCGGAAAATTTAAAACGTAAACATGATCAAACAGGCGACCAAAATGACCCCGATAAGCAATTTCTGATGTCGCTGCTTCCACATGTAAAAAAAATTGACGAAAATTGTAAACTTGATTTTCAATCAGAAATATTACAGTTAATTAGAAAGTACACGCATAATCAAAATTATGAAACCTATTCGGCACAATATTATGGTTATTCTTCAGGAAATGCCAACATACACTCGACACAAAAAGCTTCTACATCTGTTCAGCCTTCTCCACTTCATTCACATTATTCCGACAAGTCTATGCTTGACATGTCATACTCTACACAAAACGCTTCTACATCTATCCCGTCTTCACCTATAATTCAGCCTTCTCCAACTCATTCATATTATTCTGACCAGTCTATGGACAACAGTTCTGTTATCGAAAACATGTTCCGTGATGATGACGAGTGATACCAAATTATAATAAAGACATAATAACTAAATACAAATACCTACGTGTTTTATTTGTTAACTAGCTATTCTCTAGTAGAAAAAACAATGCACATTGATTATTATAATCAATGTGCATTGTTTTTTCTATTATAAATAAAGTATAGATTATTTTATCATAGTGTTCTGTGGAGTTTTATGCTAGTGATTATTTCCACTTACCTTAATGTGATAGCTAGTCTTTCCGCAGGTGCGATGCTTTTCCGCATGTTGGTATCGTGGTGCTTTAATCCAGCATATAATAGAGCATGTAGTTCCCAAAACGTACCTATGCTTAAACGAAAATGTTTGAAAAACTTTTTAGGATGGTTTAGAAGATTATCGAAATGTTCGTTGCATTTGTTTACATTCGTTAAAATTGGATGTATCCAATAACTACGGTTTCGTCTTCTACGACGACGTCTTTTTATCAAAAGTAGCGCAATTAAACCTTTTCGTCAGAGTCCATTATGAAACTGCACGCAAGGGTTAAAAAAAAGTAGCAGCCACCGACCGCAAGTGTCGACCACCGGCCACAAGAGGCTGTCGCGCGCTTCAGCTACCTTTGTAGCCGCTTCTAGCTTCTAGTGGCGGCGTTTGTGGCTGTGGCAAGTGGCTCGTGTGCGGCGACACTAACTAGATACTAATGCTATCGACTTAGGGCTGATTTTTCCAACGCTAAATATGTCTCCCGAAGAACAATTTTGAATTTTCGACAGATTTTTCATAAAAAAACTGCCATATATCTGATACTTCTTTTTATACTCCGTGATCTGAAGTGGACAAGCATTATTTACTCTAAGGACTGATTTCTCTAATCAGTCCTTAGAGTAAATAATGCTTGTCCACTTATTTAAAAAGCAGACGGCCACATCGAGTTCGGACCTATATTAAATTAAACACCATCTGTATGGTAATTATTTTATTATCTTAAATACAACGATTACAACATAAAATAACTCTTTTAAATAATTAACATTAAGCTTGTTCTTTTAAATTATCACATTAACACCAAAAGAACATTTAATTGAGACAAATGTGGAATGGCATAGTGTTTTAAACATTAGAGAATGGGTAGCACTTTGGTACAACAAGGGTTAAATATAGGGGGTAACTTTTGATCATAATTACGATGAAATATTCTAGGCTTTATACAAATCCATTACGAAATAAAAATAACTAACAATGGGGATAAAACAAACTGAGCTTGAAACTACAGCTTTAGTACAGTGCTTTTAAATTGCATATATATTTCATCAAACTGCGGCTATAGTTATTTATATCATATGTGTCTTCGCAAATTGCATGATTAATGATTATAAACATACATAAAACTTATAACACGTCACCTTTTTTTATCCGTGCGGAATCCATTTTCGTCAATCTCAATTGATAGAACAATATAATAAAATAAAATACTCGATTTCGTTAAATCCATTTTTATCTTCTACTCCTTATAATTTCAATACACAACAAAAACAAATCAAAATGCAGTACGACAGGTACTAAATTAATATACAAATACATGCACTTGATTTACTCTCAGTAATCACTAAACCTAGTAAATAAAAAGTACCACGATATACTATAGAAAACAATATTATATATCACAATCTCGACCCTTCGACGAGGACTCTTCAAAACTTCAATACTATAAAATCGTAATACATAATTACAAGCACGTAATTAATAATTTCGAACGCCAGTGGTCTTGTATTAAATGCTCCCGTGGTCTAGTGAAGTCTACAAAGTTATATATTAAAGAAATCTACCTAATGTAACCTTAGTCTACAGTAATACATAGTCAATGACGCGCCGTAGTTATGTACTTATCATTGTATATACCACGCTGTTACAAAATCATTACATATTGAAGTATTTTAAGTTGAAGAAAACGGATATTTCTACGATCCCCTAGGAGTTAGTAATCTTGCCTGAACAATAACGAATATATTAAGATTTTTCTTACACTTAGAATTAGTAAGAAGAGGAAATCAATTAGTCAGCTTAAAATATTTCAATTACAACTATATAAGCCAGGCACCATAAGGCATATCGAATACATGTGAATTATTAGCGATATTACGAAATTATCGCGGTGTATAAATACGATTCGATGCAAGAACAACAACACTGACTGATGATCTAATGGCTACGTACAGTGGAAGTTTGGCGCGCGCAAACACTTAGCGATTTATCGTCCCCCGTCATACAAAATCGTGTGAAAAATTAGCGATGTGTGGGGAAATTCGGTTTTTAAATATATAGGTTTCGGTTTTTTAATTAAATAGGGTAAAACACTATGTAGTATATTAATTTAGAATATTGATTTCTCTGGTTACACAGGATGCGGACTTTCATAAGGCTTGTGCAAATGGTATGATTCAAACCCAGTATCATAATGTATGTTGTAGGTATTTTTACAAGTAAATTAATTACCTGAATGCTTCAATTAATACAAAGGGTGGACGCTACTGAAGGTGCCAAGCTCGTAGCCAAGTTCTAGGCTGATTCTATATAGATTGCCATCGACACGCTAGGAAGAAGAATACAAAGGGTTTTTTAATTGCAACATTCAGGTTTTACCTACATGTTACAAAATACTTGATGCCTATTCTTGGATATAAGCTACGACCGCGACAGACTGAGGGCCAATTTCACCAAACTTGGTTAGTTATTAAATGCTATGTATTTTGGCGACTGTTTTGAATCTAGTACGTATAGTTTTCTCAAGAAAAGTATGCGCTTTAGGAATCATCGTCTATTTTTGGGACTACGACCGTGCGATTATGAGATTTAGTTACAACTAAGGATGTACAAGATTTGCCTATTTAATATTATTTTGTTTACAAAATTATGGATGAACAACTCTATGCAATTACAAAAACTTTTCAATACTTTTGAGTGATAAAAATGACGATCTGCTGTGACTAGGGTACCTCAACAGGGAGAACACTTCATAAAAACGCGCTATAATAGTTGCTTTAAGTGCGGTAGTTGAACACTTAGAACCATTTCCTTGTGGTTACTCTGTGGCACGACGTTCGTGCTTATTCAGAAACACGAAGATTACCGAAGGGCGAAGCGCATACCTTTCTTGTAAATTTTATAACTAACAATGATGAACTGTCCCTAAGTGATTTAGCTGAATCGGTCAGCAACAGAGTTACTGTAATGGCTATTGTTCTAGAAATCTAGAGCGGCGATAAACCAGGCGAGTCTGTACTGTGCGTGAGTGAATCAGAGCGCAAACATGGAGTCGTGGTCGTTGTCTTTGTTGATCTGGCGGTGGCGCGGCGTCAGCGCGGCGGGCAGCGGGGGCGCCGGCGTGCCCGCCGAGCTGGGCCCCAGGGGCCCGGGCGCGGGGCCCGGCGCGGGGCCCGGCGCTGGCGGCAGAGTGTCGGCGGCGGCGGCGCGCTCGGCCAGGAACTTGTCGAAGTCGCTGCTGGTGACGCTCTCCTGAGCGCCGTTCGCGTCGGATGCCGCCTGCGGATCACCAAGCTTATTATGAAAAAGTTGTCTTTTATAAATACACGGTGGAAGGAACATCGTACCGAAAACTTTTACCATGGATTCAGTACAATGATGGTAGAACTCCCAGCGTTGAAATTTTTTGTCAATTTATAGAACAGCAGCCCTAATTTCAACCCTTAGTGGTTCCACGGTAAGTTTTCGACGCTCGGTGGTCTGGTAATCCAGGGTAACATTTTTCGTTATGATGTCATTTTCACCGTACATAAAAAGTTCGTGCTGCAATTTGAACATTTAAGCTAGTGTTAACATTTTCACTATACCCCATTTTGCAGTGCATAGCATTTTGTATAACTATTTCCCCCAATAAAATAAAAAGTATATCTTGTATTAGGCGTGAGTGCACAGTTGTAGCTGCGAATGAAAGAATTATATAAAAATCCCATTAACATAATAATGGGTCATATTTACACCATACTTACGTAAAATTAAAAAAAAGAAAATGATAAATAAACATAAAACACACCTTCTCCTGAGCTAACCAAGCGGCTATTTCATCGATCTCCCTCTGATCCATGCCCGATGGCTGTCGAATATTCCAGAAACGTTAACATAAAATAATTGTTATATACAAAAGACAAAACAAACGATAAAATTATATGAAAAATAAAATTAGTAGAGAGAAAATAGTTTTGAGTAAGTAATCGGTATATTCAACTTGGAACTACTGTAAAGTATATTAATTTTATTTAAATCAAAACTAAAAACTGTTATGGCTGGGTATTACTGTATCGTATTGTGTCGAGGTGATACTATTTTAGTGTCATTACTTAATAAGTCTCGTTCACAAGAAGATTTTAGTAATTCTTTATACTATGAATCCTATTTGAATGTGTCTGGATAAAAAATATACCTACTATCAAAAGGCCGATTGTAATGAAGCTTGAAAATAAAGTCGTTTTTCAGAACTATTCTGACAAGGATATTTGGCAGGTTTACCTTCTGCTCCAAACGCTTACTTCAGCCACATATGTTTATTAAAAAGTAAGGTAAAAACGCAAATAAATCGTTTATTTTGGATCAAACATTTGAATAACACCCTCATCGTTTGTTATAATAAGTAAATGCGTAATTAGACGCGGATATATGCCAGTGACTTGAGTGGTTAGCTTACGTGTTCTGTACTGAGCTCACGCAACGCATCGTACGTCCAGCCAGTAATAGGACTCGCCCATCAAGGAGCGCTGTCCCAAATTTGACGCATTATTAATTTATTATACATACAACAAAATGTATTTTAATAAAACACGTATTCTAAAATATCAATAATTACATTATCTTTAAAATGGTGAAGGTTTTAGAAAAATACGCTTGGTGGATTTTGCGTGATTCTCGGTTTTTTATCCGCGTTAGACATAATTTTACAAATTAATTTCACTATAAACATAATCTAAAATATTCGTATATTAAGTTATTAAGGAAATGCTCTAATTTAACATATATTTTTTCCAAATTATTAACACTACTTGTGTATACGTTATCTTCAGTATAAAATCATTACAAGTCGGCTATCATTGCCTTAAGCGCAAGCACGAGTGAGGGAGCTGAAGTATTTAAATAGCCTCTCTCACTTTAACACACACCAAAACAGTAAAAAGAAAACAATGTAATTAGTTAGTATACAAAAAATGAATTCAATCACACTAAACATCACATCGACATAACACGACACGGTATAAAAACTCAAAGCTAACAGTAAATATGGCACAACGAGTTATAGCAACAGTCGGATTATACAGGGTCAGATTAAGTTAGCTAGCAAAACTCTGCAGACGTGATCGGTATCGACAACAAAACACGATACAGTAAAAAAAAAAAAAAAAAAATTGAGGTCGACAACCGCTATTTGTTACTTGAAGTATGATATTGAGAAAGTCCGTTTTTTTTGTTTTATCGTGTTTAGGTATCGATTATCTATACTTATGTATCTCGTCTGTGAAATTTAAACAAAAAAAAATAACAGATTTCAACTGATATTTCAAATGACTACACTAACAGCGGTGGATGACCCCATAAAAAATATCATCAAATTAATTCCTTTTTTGTTTTATCACGTTTAGATATCGATACCCATTACGCGTGCGGAGTTTTGCTAGCTTATTTAATTTTACCCTGTATTGAACCTGTGTAATAGTATTTCTATAGTGTCACATTAACGGTCGGGTACTGTACGGTACAGTTCCATCAAGTTTTAGAAAAAAAACGGATTTGTAGTGTTTTCTCTGTCACTCTAAGGCCGTGTCACATTAAAAAACGATCGTCGCGATCATTATGTCACTTTTTGTTCAGAAAACTGGAAAGCGCCCTCTGTCGGCGTGACCACGCGTTCAGGTTCACCGAACAAAAAGTTACATATAAACGCGACGGTCTCTTTTAAATATGAGGCGGGAACAGGGCCAGTTCTTGAACGAGAATTATCGTTATTTGTTTTCGTTCGTAAAACTGACTCATAGCTATGGTTCTCTTTCTAAAACTGGATGTGTCATATTACCGGCTTGGTATATCGAATGGTGTACATACCAGAGGTTGTCCTTGTGTGGCTCGCTGGCTTGCAGCTGAAGCAAGTCCGGTCGATGACTGTTCCTCCAAGTTGTCTGCGTAACTGCTACCGCTGTTATTGAAGATGGAGACTTCCATTAAACCATTTTTTAGGAGTTGGAAGTTCATTAAAATTGTGTAGTTTTATTGTCTTGCAACTATAAACGATTTCAGTTCAGTAGGAAAATTTATAGAAAATTAAAAGCGATCGTCGTCGATCGTTCGAACTTTTTGTTCGGTGAACCTGAACGCGTGGTCGCGCCGACAGAGGGCGCTTTTCGGTTTTCTAAACAAAAAGTGACGAATGCCCGCGACCGATCGCGTATTCGCGCGACGTTTTCTTTTAAATATGACGCGGCCTAAGGCAGCCTCAACACTATGGCAAATTCATAGAAAAGCCAATAATACATCACATCAATGGAGCTGAGTTTTTGAAGACTTCCATCACTGATGGACGGAGTCTGATAGAAATGATCTGTTTGGGGTCTTGAGGTTGAACCAATTTGATTTAGGCATTTTCCGTTAAATTCTGTCTCAACCAAATGGGATGATATGAAGTGTCTGTTCAGGTTTTAGAGTATGATGGCTGAATGCCATACTCATTGCGATTATGAAAGTCCCAAATTAAATAAAGAAAACAAAATTGTAATGCATCCGTATCGAAGTTTTTTCCTACGTTAAGTGTTAAAGAAGACTGATAAACAAGATATTGATCAGTTAGCCACTCACCCAGTTTTGGAGTTTTCATAGGTAAGGTTGCGCGACTGCGCGAACATGTCGAACTCGTCCTTAGAGCTGCCCGGGGACTTGTCCGGCTGGGCGTCCTTCACGGCTGAAATGATTAGTTCATGATGACATTATTATGACTAACTAATGTTACATATGAAAGCGGTATTGCTCGTGTAGCTCTAGTATATTCGATAATATTTTTTTAAAGACCGGTTATGGCTCATAGGCCTGTGCTCGACCTGCGCTGTTTTGTGCGGCATACTAATATCACCTCATCAAATATTTTGAGGTTACAATTACGTTGTGGGTAAGTATTTTTTGTCTCCTTTATGTAAGGGTTTTAAATTCTAAGTGAATTCTATAATTACAGCAGCAGAATTATTGATGTTTACTTACTTAATTTAGCTATATCAGGTACATCATCGCTGAGATCAATCAAGGCATCGTCTTCAGGCTTCTTTGCTGAAATAAAATAAACAGAAAATGATTATAGACATTTTACTATACAGAATCAAGACTAACACTTGATATCTGAACAATCAAACAACACAACAATTTGCTATAAAAGCAAAATAATAAGTTTAAGTAAATATTAATATACTAACGTGAGGGAGGAGCATTAGTTCCAGGTATTCCCATGGCAGCGCCCAGAATGGCTGATGGAGTGGCGACGCCAGTTGCGGCATTCCTGAAAAAACAAAAAAATGTTGCCACAAGGATAATGACAAAAAAAATTTTTTGTCCGTCATGTATATTATGAAAAAATTACGTAAGTAAACGTATTTTTTATTTTTTTACGTTATCAAAAGATTACGGCGACACATTGAGCTAAAATGTGCTATGACGTCACTTGTATGTGGATTTTATACTTACTTGGGACGTAGCGACCCCCACTCTCCAACTTTAATGTGTTTTATCTAAGTCGTTTTTTATTGATATGATAACGCATAAAATACGAGTCTACTATTTTTTTATTATCTGACTGACGGACTAAATAGAATTTCTTTTTTTAACCTAGTCACCATTCCTATTCAAACAAGTTGTGAAAAATGGTATGCATTATCAGCTTAAGACAAGTTTTAGAATGGTGCGAGATTTGGCGACATAGAATAGGTTTTTTTTACTGCATTTTGGGCCCCTTTGTGCTGGCTTCAGGCTCAAAATGGCCGCTTCTGTTGCCAAACGACAAGGCATGCCACGCGAGTATGGTTGGAACTCACAATCTCTCGCTCATCAGCCAAAACCTTAGCCCTTAGCCCGCAGGTTATCATACTTATTTAGCCTATACTTGACTTTGAATTTTGGTGATCGTGAGTTCATCACACGCTTCTTATTACCCGACTACGGCCAAGTCCAAAAAGAGTTATGATTTTAACAGGCTATGTATGTTCACTTTCATAACTCTTAAACTGCTCATATCGTCTGTCATATTTTGACAAACGAAGTATCGTTCGAAGCGTCATTCCGCGGGTTTTATCTACGGAAATCTGTATGGTTTATGATTTAATTACATGACATATTTAGAAATGACGTGTGACTCCGGTTATGCGAAAACCGATTTTACTTTTTTTTTATTTGATAAGAGCCTGTACACAAGCCAGATTATTACACTATCTCCTACCTATTGTTAACGAAGCGGCCATGTCTCAGCAGCAAGTTGTTGAGCCGGTCGTTGGCGTGCAGCAGTTCGGCGGTGAGGGGCGACTCGCCGGCCAGTCGCCCTATCAGCTCGGCCACGCGGGTCTGCATGGCGCGGAGTGTGTCTGCGAGCTCCTGTAAGTACGGAAATTAAGGATGAAAAACATGCAGCGACGGATCCAGTATTGTCGTTTGGGAGGGGCTTGACCCCGCTGAGGGTAGGTTTTAGCTAAGTGAACACCAAAAAAAGCACAAAAAAACCTGCCAAGTACGTGTCGCGCACAATGAAGGGTTCCGTAGTTGGGATGAATTTATCCCAAGAACAAACTTAACATTGTAGTTGAAATACATGTTCTCCCATACGGAATGTATGGAAGATCATGTTTTTGAAATTGCAAATTTAAGTTGGTTGATTATTACTCGTTAACCTGTAGAGCCTACTTAGCTCTCATAGTTTTCCTTTTAATTTCGTTATATGTATATACTACTGCTGTGAATTTTTTCACAAATCCAAGTACAACCATTTAGCTGGCAGGGGAACACTTGACTCTAACAAAAAATTTCATTTAAAAGCTTAATATTTCGCAAACAGATCCCTGAATCCAAAAATGGTTTTCACAAACTCACTCATTTTTGAACGACCTGTCTAACGATACCCCACAACATGGGGTAGACGAGAGAAAAAAACATTCCCACTTTACGTGTAGGGGAGGTACCATAAAAAAAAAAATTTTTCGTGATTTTATTTGACCACTTTGTCGGCATGATTAATATGTATACATATGCCAAACTACAGCTTTCTAGTACTAACCGTCTATGAGCTAAGCCGGCCAGACAGACGGACAGACAGACAGACAGACGGACATGGCGAAACTATAAGGGTTCCCTGTTAACTACGGAACCTTAAAAACGACACTTGTAATGAGCATCACGCAGGCGCGACCGCGGAGACGGTGACTCCGACGCGCGGGCGGTAGGCTGGTGGTGGAGGCAGCGTGTGTGGCAGAATGAGTGGCGCGCGGATTGAAAATTCGTCACGTAAACAAAACATCTTAAATAAATTTAAATCTTGAAAACATAATACTTATTGATGTCAATTTGTCCCTTAGGTAGTGTAATGCTAAAAGGTTTAATTAGAATAATATCAAGTTGACTTTAAGATTTGTCACAGAAGAACTCAGATGCTTGTTTTTGAGGGCGGGCCGGCTTGAGCCCCTAAGCCCCTGGATCCGCCACTGAAACCTTGTTTACAGATATTGACACCTTAACAATTCAAAAGTGCCGTGTTGGAAAGGCAGAGGCGTACACGAACATTTCACCAGTTATTTTAAGTCCGATGTTATGAAGGGCGAGTCGAACAGGGCACAAATTCTGACTCCGGACAGCTACTGAAGAAAACTCTCATATCACAGCACAACCCAAGGATCAAACCCCAGGACGCCACGCTTAGGCAGTCTATATTCACTTACAATGTTGTATTTTCGTTGGTCTGATAATAAGAAATCAATCAAATTCAATTACTTAAAAAGTGCAGTCTTTAAACTCAATACTGTACTGTTACAAACTCTTTTTTTAAACCTTGACACCAATAAACGGATGATAACTTTTATCTGTCATTGGCATGTTATTTACATAAACACAGACAACAAAAGGTTTCCTTGTACGGCATTTTAATTGTAAAACATGAATGATAAGGTTTTAAATATACATAGAATTCCCGAATTTACCTTCACAAGACATTTTCGTGTTAAAATGTTCTGGTAACCAGTACCTATAAGGATTACTGATGCGAAAGTTCTGGTAATATGATATTCCACCACCATATCTCGCTTGATAAAGAAACTGTTACTGCTTATGACTTACCACTCAGATAGTAAAATAAAAATTGTCTTTGAAGCGCTATGAGAGATCGGATTTTCGGATGCATATTTACCTAAAGTAAATTTATGGCTCAGTAATTATGGAAGTGGCTTCTTCATAATTAAAAAAAACCCGGAATTACATAATATCCGGGAATGCACAACTAATCGGATACATGGATATCGAAACGAAGTATCATCCCTCATAAGCCCTAACATAAAAAAATATACCTACTGTAAACATCTTTTTACGAAACTCAAGGCACCAAGTTGTTTGTCGCTATGTGCTATGCCAATTTGGCAACCTACTTTACAACATTAGCTAGAATTTCTATAGTCAAAAAGTATAAAATTTATTAATTCTGTAATCGATACAATTTTGTCAAACAACAACAAAAATGCGTTCCATATTAGCCAACACCTGAACGTAAGTAAAAAAAAATTGTCGATGCCGGAATCCGGATTTATTGAGACCTCTTGCATAAAGCTACGTGACTAGCTAGATAGTTGTCTGATTTCTCAAAATCTTACTTAAAATATACTGGTGTCACTGCCTTGCTGTATTTGTGACAAACGAATTATAACTTACATTGAGCAGTTCAATGTCGCTGTCGTGGTGTGCAGTATGGGGCTGGGTAGTGAGCTCGTTGAGCATGTCATTCATCACGTTCATGTTGCCATCTACCACCGCCAGGTCTGCACGTAACTTGTTGGTCTGACTTTCTGACAACGTCACCTGTAAAGAATAAGACTTTTATGGATCAGATGAACTCTTATAATTGTTGCTTAATGAACAAAAGTCTCTTAAAGACTGCCAAAAAAGTGGTAAGCAAATGGATTAACCACATAAGTATGTACCATCAAAAAAGTTAATATCTAACCAGTTTGAAAACAAAATCCCGTGAACGCGATGACCACATCTGTTACCGGCCCGGTTCTATAGCGACCGAGCGCTGCAAGTAAGAATAGTCCTTACAGTGGTTAGTTATGAACTTCTTTGATGGTACGTTATTGTCAGTGTAAAAGGTGACGTAATAGACTAATCTTTCCTGTAATTAATTGGTCGCCTTGATGTGTTTTCTTTTTAGTTGCATTCTTGGATGATGGATTAGAGATTGCAGTAAGATTTCATAAAAAGTAAACAGGCCTGTGACGGAATCCTATTCATAAGAAACCAAATACTGTGCAAATATTATAAAAGTTATCAGCTTAAAAACATCCACGACAAAAGGGAATAGCCGTAATAAATTGTTCCGAAGTCATGACCACGATATCAGGCTAACATTGAAGACAAAAGACTTGACTGATTATAACAAAGTACGGTGTCAATAGTCGACACTTATATTTATATTAATGCAGTCCGTAATCAACACTTGTATACTTTCAAAGATTTAATTAATACTAATGATAATTTTATACAAAGATAGAGGCGACCAGAAAAAATTACTATCGATAGCACTAATTGCGCTTAGCATAATCAACCTATAATATTCCCACTGTTGGGACACAGGCCTCCTCTCTTCGAGATGGAGTGGGCTATAATCTACCACGCAGGCCCAGTGTGGGTGGGTAGATGTCACATTTCTTTGAAGTTTTGGGTCTAGGACATGCCGGTTTCCTCAGGATGTTTTCCTTCACCGTTTTGAGACCAGTGGTGATGAAATTATTTACACAAAGTAAAGCGCCTGTCTGGGTTCGAACCTTCAACTTGTAAGTTGGGGCCGTTACCACTATGCCACCACTGCTTCATAATTGCGCTTATAATTAATTAATTATGCATTAAAGAGTTTCTACGTGAGATGATATTATGTACCTACATCCAGCGCATTTTAGCAGCCAGCCTTGCTACACATCAGTCATTTTAGCAGCCAGCCTTGCTACACATCAGTCATTTTAGCAGCCAGCCTTGCTACACATCAGTCATTTTAGCAGTCAGCCTTGCTACACATCAGGCATTTTAGCAGTCAGCCTTGCTACACATCAGTCATTTTAGCAGTCAGCTTTGCTACACATCAGGCATTTTAGTAGTCAGCCTTGCTACACATCAGTCATTTTAGCAGCCAGCCTTGCTACACATCACTCATTTTAGCAGTCAGCCTTGCTACACATCAGGCATTTTAGCAGTCAGCCTTGCTACACATCAGGCATTTTAGCAGTCAGCCTTGCTACACATCAGTCATTTTAGCAGTCAGCCTTGCTACACATCAGGCATTTTAGCAGTCAGCCTTGCTACACATCAGGCATTTTAGCAGTCAGCCTTGCTACACATCAGTCATTTTAGCAGTCAGCTTTGCTACACATCAGTCATTTTAGCAGCCAGCCTTGCTACACATCAGTCATTTTAGCAGCCAGCCTTGCTACACATCAGTCATTTTAGCAGTCAGCCTTGCTACACATCAGGCATTTTAGCAGTCAGCCTTGCTACACATCAGTCATTTTAGCAGTCAGCTTTGCTACACATCAGGCATTTTAGTAGTCAGCCTTGCTACGCATCAGTCATTTTAACAGTCAGCCTTGCTACGCATCAGTCATTTTAGCAGTCAGCTTTGCTACACATCAGGCATTTTAGTAGTCAGCCTTGCTACGCATCAGTCATTTTAGCAGTCAGCCTTGCTACACATCAGTCATTTTAGCAGTCAGCCTTGCTACACATCAGTCATTTTAGCAGTCAGCTTTGCTACACATCAGGCATTTTAGTAGTCAGCCTTGCTACACATCAGTCATTTTAGCAGTCAGCTTTGCTACACATCAGGCATTTTAGTAGTCAGCCTTGCTACGCATCAGTCATTTTAGCAGTCAGCCTTGCTACACATCAGTCATTTTAGCAGTCAGCTTTGCTACACATCAGGCATTTTAGTAGTCAGCCTTGCTACACATCAGTCATTTTAGTAGTCAGCCTTGCTACACATCAGTCATTTTCAATATCACCCAACAGCACCCTAATTGCGTAGCACACTTTCAATCACGATTTTGAAGGATATTTCTAATCCATTGCTTCATATGTTCGAAAAATTTGTCTGGTCAACAACGTAAATAACGCAATGAAGGTTGTTGAACTGTCAAAATTAAAGCCATTGCTACTGTTAGTGTGTTACGTAATTACCCCGCAAAATAGATTTCAGAAAAAAAAAAATTGAATTACTGTGAATTCCAAGTCTTGACATGAACCCTACCTTTTTTTTTTTTTTTTTGAATATGGGAAATCATTAAATGACTTCTCCCGCTCTGGGCGGAGCGAGAGGGCGTGTCAGACTTTTACTGACTTAAACCCACCCGTGTTCCTTCCGTTGCCCGTGTGCCGGGGCCGCGATATCCCTTTCGGACAAACCCGCAACCCCAGCAGGCATTGGTCCTTACGGACCCTGTCAGTGGGTGCTGACATCTATTTGAGGCGCACGTGAAACACAACGCGCCGTCGACCCGGGCCTGGTCCTTATCGGACATCGGACGGCGAGCTACCCATTGCTCACCGTCCGCAAGCCCGCACCTACACGGTGGCCGGAAGTCAGCTCGTGACTCCCGACGCCCGGGGCGTCTCCTGCGGCGACTAGGGGCGCGAAGGCGTACAGCTTGCATCTCCCTCGCGCGCTCCGCCTCCTCCTTCGCGAGCATAACTGCTTCGCAGAAGGAGGTGACGGCCTCCCATGCACTCTAGCTCCGAACCATGGCCTGAAACAGGGCCGGACGCGAGAGATCGTCGCCGCCAATCGCCTCCGTGAGGACACGGCGGTGCTCCACCCAAGCCGGGCAGATCTCCACCGTGTCCTCCGGGCGACCCACACAGTGGTGACACCCGGGCGTTTCCTCCCGCCTTATGCGGCATAGGAACCTTCCGAAACAACCGTGTCCGGTGAGCACCTGCGTCAGGCGGAAGGTGAGGACGCCATGGCTACTTATCGCCGCAATTTTGGCGTGCCCAGTGAACCCTGGCCTGGAGTTGTATTAGGGAGTCACTCCGGTATCACCGGATGCCGACCTCTGTCGAGTGGTCGAGGCCTATTTGACGGACAGGGCCGTCACCTACCCCTGTTACCACGGAGAGGGGAACCGGCGAGAGATGTCGTGCGCTGTCCCACAGGGATCGGCCCTGAGACCGCATCTGTGGGACATCGGCTACGACTGGGTGCTGCGCGCCGACCTCCCTAGCGACGTCAGCGCCACTCCTCAAAGAGGGGACTCTTTGAGGAGTGGCTAGAGGAAACGCCCGGGTGTCACCACTATGTGGATTTCCCGGAGAACACGGTGGAGAATACGGTGGAGGTTTGCCCGGCTTGGGCTGAGCACCGCCGTGTCCTCACGGAGACGATCGGCGGCGGCGATCTCTCGCGTCCGGCCCTGGTTCAGGCCAAGGGTGGGGGGAGAGAGTGCATGGGAGGCCGTCACTTCTTTCTGCGAAGCAGTAATGCTCGCGAAGGAGGCGGCAGAACGCGTGTGGGAGAGGCAACATTCGCGCCCTCGCGCCCCTCTTGCCGCTTCTTGCCGGCCAACGTAAGCGCGGGCTTGCGGACGCGCGGACGGTGACCTATAGGTAGCTCGCCGTCCGACAAGGACCAGGCCCGGGTCGACGGCGCGTTGTGTTCCACGCGCGCCTCAAAGAGATGTCAGTCAGCACCAACTGACGGGGTCAGTTAGGGCCAATGCCTGCCAGGGTTGCGAGTTTGTCCGAAAGGGATATCGTGGCCCCGGCACACAGGCAACGGAAGGAACACGGGTGGGTTTTAGTCGGCAAAAGTCTGACACGCCCTCCCGCTCCGCGCAGAGCGGGAGAAGTTATTTGATAATTTCCCACACAAAAAAAAAAAGTCTTGACATGAACGTTGTAATACTATTATCACATACTTATTTCTATTTCTAGCAGCATTGCTGTGATCCGGTCCTAGAGATATGAGAGTCGTAAAATATAGGCCAATTACTTTCCTACTTTGTTTGAGTGATGGCCGCAATGCACTGATGCGGTTGCAGATGTTAAATGGCGGCACTGATGGCTTGTGACATTTGAACGTTTTTTGAATTCCCATTAATATTGACTGCTAAATGCAAGGAAACACATGCCATACTACATTATAGTACGGGCCGCAATTATAAATTACCGCTGGAACGGTATTTATTGAATCGATAAGCTATATTTTTATAATTTGTCATAGGCGCCATCATAAAGTGCCGCTGGTTTAGTAATTAGCGCGGTTGGTAGTGGGCACGGCTACCCAGTGAGTGCCGTGCAAATGGTTATGTATTATTATCACTCGTGGATGTTCTTTTAGGGCACACCAATCCCTCTTTACAAGATCACCAAATAAATACGTAGTAGTTAGTGTGAGTCTATGTGAGCCCCAAACTGGACAGTTTGGGGTTCACACAGACTCACACTATGTACTAATGACATCTCAATTTGTTTAACCTGTGTACCTGCTTGTGTATGAATGTACATGTTGATGGATGGATAGGGAGAGGGAGGCAAAAGAAAAGATGGATGGACTGTGTGAGGAACAGTAGCGAATCCAGGGCCAAATCTTAAGCTGGGAACAAATTATCGGACGCGTCCGTAAGCTGCGGCTGGCAGTAGCGACCATCAGACGTCCGAACGCTCAAGGGCACGTCCGCGACTTAAGACCGATAGTTAGCACAGTGAAGTGCTAAATGTACTATCCAGATAAAAATAAGCCGCGTCTCTCAGCCGCGGCTTACGGACGCGTCCGATAATTTGTTCCCAGCTTTAAAGTGAACTGATATTATTCTAATTAAACTTTTTAGCAAGTATTACACTACCTAGTAATCATTTCATCGAGTAAGTATTATGTTTTAAAGTTTTTTTCTCTAAGATGTTTTGTTTACGTGACGAATTTTGAATTCGCGCGTCACTCATTCTGTCACTCACGCTGCCCAGTTTGGCCGCCATGTATATTCACCGAGACATCTCTGGTAGTCTACAACCTAACGAAGTCATTGAGGAATTTGCGAAAACTGATCCGAGGAGGTTTGTAAAATGTTGTGTGCTCTTTTAGTGTTTACTTCGCTAAAACCTACCCTCAGTGGGGTCAAGCGCCTCCCAAACGACAATTCTGCATCCGCCACTGGTGAGGAATGTTATGAAAGAGAAGGGAGTGAATGATATCGTGACGGTTGACAGGGGACAGTGGAGAGAGAAAACGTGTTGCAACGACCACAAGTAACATAGAACAAAGCCTGGAAGAGGATGATGACCTGCTTGTGTATAACTTGAATAATTATAAATAAACTTACGGTGCCAAGGATTTGTTCCTGGGTAGGACGGCTGGGCGAAGTTTGCGGCATAGCTGATCGTTGAGGCGAGCCAATCATCGGATCACCACCGTCTGGCACACTCTGCACAATATAACTCAGTGTTATCTCTCTGATCTATGCTTTTAACCTGAACGAAACTCTAAAACCGAACTGGTTTGAACACTCCTAGTTTAGCTAGACTATTATCACTTTTTCCAGATCCTTATCAATAATATACCTAATAGATAATGTGGCACTAATGCAGGTCACACACGTTCGATATACTTGCGCAAAATTGGACTTATTAATTATTCTATATTATTCAAAGTATAAGTTAACATGTGTAGGATGAATATTAGGAAAACTCCGAGCCATTCGGTGTCACGCAGACTTGTGCAAGTCCAAACTTGCGCAAGTATATCGTATAATGTTTGGTAACAATATAAAGGATGTTGACTTACCCACTTTACCTACTTTAATAAAACGTAATATGAAATTTAAAAATCGATTATTGCATGGGAAAACAAAAGCATTCTGCAGCTGATTGGAAAAACTATGGAGATTCGAAACTCTTTTAACGTATTACCGGATTTGGACCCAATAGGATTTTTTCTAAATTAGATTAGAGTTATTGCGATATGAGACAGTAGCCGACCACTTTTATCATGAAAATCATTCCGATGTCTATCAGGTACTTCTAAAGACAACATTATCTTTAATTTCTATTTCAGTAGTTGGTAAACAAATGCAGTGAGCGATAAGCTTTATACATGTATACATACATACCTACTATATAGGTAATACAGTACTAAGCTCATGCGGCAAACGGTTTGATGATTATAATTTTATATCCCCACATATGTAACATAGTAGGATAAAAAGTCAGCTAGTATTTCATTTCATTTTGTTTTACCTTTATGAATAGGTCGACAAATATTTATTATCACAAAATTCCTATAGATTACCTTTGCACTTAAAATCACTAACTACTGATAATATTTGGAAATAATTCTCAGACCAACGATTAAAGTTTATACACGACTTATGTTTTCATTGTTTCCGACTGAGTTATTTCAGTTTCGTTATCGGTCGGATCATGAATTTAGCGAGTGACGATGAGTATAAAGCCCGATAAGCAATAGATATAAGATAATATTCCGGTTTTTATCATCCTCGAACAATACATACCCTCTGCGGTGTGAATATGGGCGCCATTGCATCTAAATCCGTCATGGGGAACTCCACACCTTTTGTCCTCAACTCAGTGTAGATTTGCACAACACCCTGAAACAATAGTATTACCTGTAACTTACGCATGGCTTATTTATTTAGCATATTAATTATTAGTCTAATCCTCTCGACTCCTTTAGTTTGTAGGTCGATGAAAATTTGTTTGTTATTTTCAATGGCTATTTCTTAAGGGTTTATCCCATAGAAATATAAATAACAGGAGAAGTGGCATGGGGGAGTGTCTGTGTCCGCGCGTCTTGATCACAATGCTCATGCCTCAGGCAAATGGCCGTCTCCGCTAACTAGTGCGCTTTCGAACGCGTTCGTGATAACATTTAAGAATACCGTGTTGTTCAGTGGTTTCTTGTAAAAATAGAAGCTAAACTAGAAACTTTATAAATCATAGAACCACTTTTCATAAATCAGCACAGGTATTTTACTATATTTGTGTCGAAAATCATGAAAAACAACAAATCGTAAAATATTTCTTGCCGTTACTACGTTATTTTTGTTTTCATATATCACAGCGACTGTAAAGAAGCAATGTATTTACTACAATAATATTGTAGTAAATACATTGCTTCTTTACCACTACCAAAGTATGTCGCTAAGTAACTGGACAAGCAATGTAAAAATCACAAAACGATACGTTCTTTATACGGTTGCATCGTGTGGTACGTCCGGTGTGTCTTGCGACAAGTTAGTGATGTGGTTGTGCAGATCCACTAACGTAGGCTATCGACAACAATGTCGATTGTCGTATGAATTTATATTACTATTAAAGTTTATTCTTCAATTTGTCAACAGTTATAGCCTGGTTAGAAGACCGATGTGAAATCTTGTTTTATACTCATTTAAATTTTCTCATAATGTTGTTTTTTTTTTAATTTGCTTAATATATATAGTTTTTTAGCTACTTATTGTGTATTTATATCATCTTATTATAAGTATATCGTTTTTTATTTATATTTTTTTCAGGAACTTCCAAAATTTTATAAATGGGAGAATCGATAACTTCCGATTTAGTCAATCACTAGCGTATAGGTATGTAAAATAAATGGCTTTTGCACAGCACAACGATAGCGATCGATGTTTTCGTGTGAGTGAGTTGTACGGTGCATGGTAAATGCACGCTGTGTTTGATGGGATAAGGTTTATAATTGATTGTGTAGTACGTTTTGATTTGTAAATAGCAAGTGTGAGCGGGACCTCGTGTTTATTGGGTTTACTGATCGCATGTGTAGTTGTAGGCTCGGTCGGCTCGGTAGTAGGGATAAATTGGAGACATTGGGTTTCGATACATTTTAAACTACCGGCCATATCTCCTTTCTTATAACTAGGGTTTATCCACTAAAGAGAATTTCACACAATTTGTAGTCATTGACAAACTAGGTCTTTGTCAAGGTCTTATCTATGCAATCATCAATAATGCCTTACCTAGGGAACAATGCAGCTGAATATTTATGCATTTTACATAGAGCAACTGTCCTCAATAACCTAATCATAAAATGCACAATATATGAGACAACTAGCTAATACAAATAATGCAATGTTTCATGACAGTTATTATTAAAATTACCTATTGTATCGTATCCAGTAATCGGATTAATTCACGCGATGTCATAAAATATCAAATTGAATTAAAATTTCGACGTTACGCCATAAATATTACTATTAGGTAAATCGCTTTTCAAATGATCGAAGTACCTACTCGTATACTGTCTTTAAAGACATGAGTTGGGTCAGAACCGTTAATTGGATTATGGCTTAATCTGTTTCACTTAGATAGTGTAATAAGATCGGTTGTTTGGGGCATTGAACTGAGGAAACGTTTAAAGGAGCGTTTAAGTTTTGTATTCACTAATAGACAGTTCCGTAACAGACGCTAAACGGAAATCAGAAAGGTCAATTGACATCGTCAAACCTTCGACTGGCCTCGCAACTAGAAAGTATGGTGACACCGGACACGTGTCGAGGGCCTTGCACTATGTTGCAGCGACGGCATGGTAACATTTTGTCGCCTAGCCTAGTAAACATCGCAGGCGCAGCTTTTAACTTCTACTTCTTACACAATTATCATTCGTAAAGAAATAGGAAAAAGTTTCGTGAAGTAATAGGTCAATGAGTAACATACATTAGAACAGCACTATCATAAAGATAAGGAATCTTTTTTGGTGTTTTCCTTTCAATTTCAATACATCAAATGGACGGGAGTTTCCCGATAGGAATCGGGCTTGCTTCGTGCATTGACCGCTCCCCGATTCCTATTCGATAAAAGACGGAAAGGAAACATTTTATTAAAACAGTAGGCTGTGCTGTGATTGTATATTTGTATGAGGGACTATTTAATTAGCTGAAATGCTATTTCTGATAAGACAATATAAATTGGGGCCTACATACAAGTTGTCAATAATAAATTGATCGAAATACGTGTAAACAATTTGTTTACAGAATAAGTATCTTCCATCACAATAACTGAGATTGAAATGAGTTTGTTTAAAAACGGCGACATGAAAAACAGTTTAAATAGACATGTACAGTCACCGGCATTAATTAGTTACCCCTCACGTATTAAAATACCTAGACAGCACAAATGCACAGACTTCCGGAACAGCTTTCGAAGAAAAAGAGGCATGACAATCTCCCCAGCAACATGATTTTGCTATTCAATTGTTATGTTCATACACAACTGATGAACTATACAATTGAAGCTGAATTGGCGAAGCAATTGAAAGTTATGACCTTCTCAATATACTGAACTAGGAATGTATGTATGTGTTTGACGTCAAGACGCGTCTAATAGAAAAAGATTTTAATCTGCAGCAATTGAAATTTTATTCTTACCATAGGATATCTACTTAATGTCGCGAACGTCCTTAGTTTACTTAGCATTAAATATATTTTTATTATTTTACCTGTAAATCAGGCTGATTCTGGAAAGCATCAGCCCAACACTGGATGAGGCTGAGAACTTTCTCTTGCACCACTGTTGGAGGATCATTCTTGGGACCAATAAGTTTTACCTGAATAAAAAAAATACGCATGTAAAAAAAAATCTGTTGATGCTTCTTCATTGTTTGTTTAATGATGCAGGAAAATACATTTTGCTTATCACACCCTGATTTACTTATTTCCAAAAAAAAAAATTGACAAACGAAAATAATTTGCCTTTGCAACTGTATTTTTCGTTGTTATTTGTCAACTCTCCTACTTATGTAGAATACTCACATAGACTTGTTGATTAAACTAGTTTTGATAATGTATGCACATTCATAATGTCACACATTCGGCTCTGAGGCAAAAAAACAAGTTTATTTGTATATGAAACTATCCCAGTTGTGGTCACAAAATTCCAAGACACATTATTCTACTCAAACATTGTATAACTTCTGTTTTCCTCGAAGGGAGAAGCAGAGGTGTAAGTTAACCCACATTGCCCCAGTTATGTTGTTAGACCCATGTAATAGGCGGCAAACCTTTGCAATTACAGGTCCATTTATCACATTACTGACCACTAAACCAATGCTTCGTTTTAAATTCTTGCAAAATTAATTCAATAAATATATTATTGTGCAATAAGTATATCTTTTTTTCAATAAAATCTTACATAATCCTAACTAATATTATAAATGCGAATGTGAGTTTGTTTGTTACGCTATCACGCTAAAACAGCACAATGGATTTGGATGAAAGTTGGCATATGGGTAGCCCATGATTTGGAGAAGGACATAGAACACCTTTCATCCTGATATTCCTACGGGATCGAGACTTATGCAGGTGAAACCACGGGGCGCAGCTAGTTCATTAAAAAATCATTAAGAATAACAAGTCTCTTAAATAAACATTAACAAGATCGAAAGATTAGAAATTAATGATCACCATACAGGTTTTAGAATCTATATTAAATTAAACAAGAACATTATTAAATGCTCTAGCAGCTAGAATAAAAAATAGTTTATAAAAAATAATAGAAATCATTAACACTAACTGTATTGGCTTCATTATTTTTGCTCTGCCAAATATGACAGTAAGCTAAAACATTTATAACAATACTTAGACCATGATAAGTACTAATGAATGCAGTCTCATATTGCATAACACTACAACCATAACACATGCATACTAGGTATGTTGGAGCCTATGAATCATAATAAGCAAATAACTAAGGAAAAGGAAACAGAGGAGAATATAATATGCATACTAACTATAATCTGTTTATTTATGTATTTAAATGGTACCATCAACTAGTTCATATCTAGCCAGTTTCAAAACAAAATCCCGTGAACACGATGACCACATCTGTTACTGGCCCTGTGCTATCAACCGTCGCTGAGCGCTGCAAGCAAGAATAGTCTTTACGGTGATTAGATATGAACTCCTTCGATGGTACATAACTTTGATTTTTCATATACAAATATCTGTAAACATTTACATTTAATCAGGAAACATCAATTTTGTTTTATACAAGATCTAATTTATTGTCAGACAGACAGGATATTTAGAACAGGAAAAGTGGCAGACATGCATACAACTAAGTTATCCTCTGTTGGTATATATTTTTTGTTATTTTATAGCTTTTTTTTAATCACGTTTTCTACAAGATTGACTTCTACTTCTTGCGTATGAAAGTTGCTGGCCAGAATCTACTATTAATAGATGCCGAAATGTATTGTCTAGTTTTTTAACTATTATTTTCTATTAAGTCTTGGATCAAAAGTACATGAAAACAAGGTAACACTGCTGATTTACCTTCAAGAGATAAAACTTATTATCAGTTTAACTATAAAACTGAGATGTCAAATGAACAAGTGACTCATATGAAGAGACACATTCATTATATCATTGCAACAGTTATCAATGTTTACCTGCTAAGCTAAGTTGCTATTAATCTGTTTTTAAGATGAAATACGTCAATAAAATTGTATAAATTGACAGTTTCACAATATTGTGCTAGCTATTTAGCATATGGATGAAAGATAAAGATGTGAGATATATTCAGAACTTTCAATCTTATTACTTAATATTTTTTTATTTTTTTCTGGTGAAGTGTGGGTGTACCATTCCCCCTACCTATCAAGTTATAGGCATGGGGCATGGTACACCTCAGGGGTATAACCCCTGGGAACACAGGAATATTGTTTGTTTCATAGTTACAGCTGCCAAGATAGTTTCTCCCTGTCACCTTGTAATAAAGTGACTGGCCTTTAAGAGTAGTTTGTAACACTTATCAGATGCATACATAGGCACTAACAGATATTATGATAAGGTATTATATTTTGTATTTATCTTGTTTTTATGTGGCTACTACTGATTATAATAAAACATTGATGCTACCTTTATTGTGGTTAATTAGGCAAAGACATAATCAAAATGCTTACCAATTCAGATATGAATTCCTTGTTGCAGGCCAGAATATGAAAAGACTTTCCACAGTTTTTCACACAGGTTTCAAGAACAGTAAGAGAATACATGACAACTGTGTAATTCTTTCCAGCACTCTGTGTCAATCTCTTTCTAATAGCCTTTATGGCATCTTTGGGCCCGTCTGTGCTGCTGTTCACAATATCACATATTTCCATATTAAGAGCCCAGTTTTCCGACGGTAAGGACCCATCTGTAGCTTGTTCTGGAATAAAATTTCAGTACTTACACAAATCACATATTAAAAGGGTCATAGTAATTAACACCTACTCTAAAATATACAGCGCACAAAAATAATATGACCAAGGCAATACACACAAGGTACTATCAATAAAATTGCCTAACATTTAGTTACCGTGACACCACAACAAAGAGAAATTGAGATCTCATAGTGCGCAACAAAAAGAAATGGAACATAGGGTACGGTATCTAGTTATTTTGGAGAGTGTTGATTCACAAGAAACATTCATGGCATTCTCACCTATTTTTTGACCCACCGGCGTAGAAAAAGGATTTCCTACACCAAAGAAAGACATCTTTGGAAATTTATCAAGTATTTATCAAAATGATTTCACCGATTTCACTTGTCACCAAAAACGCAATTCACAGATAAAAAATACGCGCAGCTGTCAAGTCGAGACTCAAGTTTAACAAAAATTCGTTCAGAAATAAAGAAAATATGTCTCTCTAAACTACTTTTTATTTCAGAATTTTCTTGTTTGTTGAATATTAAACTTTAAAAAACCATAATATTATTTAAATTGTTTTTGTTTTATGTTCTCTCATCACATCGGAGCAGAAAAATAATTATTCTTTTAACTCAAAGCAAATTGACGATGGTTTCTAAGCTGGCCATTTTGAATAATGGCGGATTGGCGGCAAAGGTTAACATTTTTAAATTCCTAACTTTTGCTTGCTTAGCAATTTATATGATATTCATATCAATTCAAATTCCAGATACCAATGAATACATAACAGCACTCTAAATAGGGTGCAGATGTATGAACGTAAACGAAGCAAAAGGAGTATGTATTTAAGTAAGTATCGTAGCAGGTGGCGTTCTATAAGTAGTTTCTGTTTATCCTCATGGGAAGAAGACGTGACTTTATGTATTTAATATGTACAAAAATACAAAATTAAATAAAAAATATCGTGTAACAATGCTCTCAATCAGTTGAGTCATCAAGAAAATTAAAAAAAAATAAAAAATTGGACACATACCTAGGTAACCAGTAAAAATGTAATCTACATTGTATCTAGCCTGTATTATCACATTTATCACACCCACTATTGAGCAAAGAATTCCCTCTCCCTGTATATATATGTATATGTCGCAGTAACATATAGTGGTTATAGCCGTGTTATAGTTATATCCCTAGGGATATACCCATACCGTAATATAGTTATATGAAAGCGGTTCATAACCAACGTACGTACGTACGTTGTACGTTGGGTACGTCGTTGGTACGTAATTTCAACGCAGCGCTCGCCGGCCGCTGTCGCGGCACCGTTCGCTCGTCTCGCGCGTAGTTGGTCACAGTTCTAACCTTACCTATTTGGTCGGAGAACCCTAATATTAATATTACTAGATCGTGCTGGTATCATAGTTATATTCCTAGTAAGACAGTTATGATAAGATGACCTCCTTACCTAACTGACATAGGATAATAATTAAATTATTTTTTAAATGTAATCTATTAACATGCCACCATAATTGTAATTGCTTTTTTATGTTAATTTTGTACGCCTATATTGGGAAAACATAGTGCACGTATTTTTGACAATATACATCTGTAACCAAAATACATGTGTATAAATATGTTTAACAAAATAAAATATTGATTGATTGAGAATCGCTTTCATATAACTATATTACGGTGTATAGCTATATCCCTAGGGATATAACTACGAGGGGTGTTCAATAAATAGTGAGAATGCGATACATTCTCCTTGGAAAGAAAAAAAAAAATACTGGCAGGGATAGCCCAGACATTAGTTAAGATGATAATAAAAAAAGCAATTAATTCTCTTTTGTTTTTTAAAAGTAGAAGTCTATTGTTTACGTCGTTTCGGAACGTGTTCTTAAAAATTGATAAAATTGAAGTTCGCGCGGTAATAAAATATCTCTGCTTGAAAATTTTTACTACGGAGCAGGTAAATCAAGACTTGAGAGCAACATTAGGGGTTCATGCTGCTCCATATTCCACGGTTGCGCGTTGGTGTGCTGAGTTCAAGCGATGAAGAACTTCCACTAACGACGACCCACGAACGGGACGCCCCATATCGGCAGTGACTGAACAAATGATTAAAAAAGTTGAAAATATTGTCTTGGTGGATCGTCGTGTTACTGTTCGTTTTATAGCTGAAGAAGTAAAGATTTCGATAGAAAGTGTCCATAATATTATAAACGACCATTTGGGTATGAAAAAAGTGTCAGCGCGCTGGGTGCCCAGAATGCTTTCTGACGCGCAGAAACAAACTCGACTGAGAATTTCACAAAGCTGTTTGGATTTGTTACAACAAGATCCTGACCGATTTTTGGCTCGATTCATAACTATGGACGAAACATGGCTTCACCGTTATGACCCGGAAACGAAACAACAGTCCATGACTTGGAAGCGACCGTCATCTCCAACTCCAAAGAAATTTAAGGCGATTCCATCCGCCGGAAAGATCATGGGCTCTCTTTTCTGGGACAGCCAAGGGGTGGTAATGATCGAATATCTTAATCATGGATCCACTATTACGGAGACTATGTACGCAGGACAAGTAACAAAGTTGCGTGAGAAAATACGCAAGAAACGGCGTGGCAAACTCGCTAAAGTTGTTTTGTTTCACCAAGATAACGCCCCTGCGCACAAGTCCAGAGTTGCGATGGCTGCCATTCAAGAAGCTGGCTTCGAATTGATGGAACATTCTCCATATTAACCGGACCTTGCTCCTAGTGATTTCTACCTATTTCCGCGCTTAAAGAAACATCTCAGGGGCCAGAAATTCGAAGATGATGACGGAGTAGTCGCCGCCGTAAATGATTTTTTAAGGGATCAAGAAGAAGATTTTTTTAGAAAGGGAATTTTAGGATTAGAGAAAAGATATACAAAGTGTATAAACCTGAAAGGTGACTACGTCGAAAAATAAAATAACATATAATAAAAGATAATTGCGTCTTACTCATTCTCACTATTTATTGAACACCCCTCGTATATCACGGCTATCTATAACAATCTGACTGTGACATATACACATATTACTCAACACATACAGGTTGGCAGGGACATTGACACGAAAACTGATATCATGGATTCAGTAGGTAGGTAAGTACATGATTTTGAACCCTCCTGCGTTGAAATTTTTCTTCGGTTATTTAAACGCAGGAGGGTTCAGAATCATGTACTTACTGAATCCATGGTATCAGTTTTTATGTCGATGTCATGCCACCCTGTATACCCATCATACCCTATTCATACCTACTGTGTGCAACCATGTGCAACCATACCAAATCTCGCAAAAATACCCAAGTCAACACAATTTGTTATTTTTTATTATAGACTTATGTAATGAATCGCACGCTGTAATAATTTTTCTGTAGTTAGTACAAATCCACTAAATAGACCATAGACCTGAAATGAACATTAAAATTGAGAATATGTTTGGCTATGAGGCTATGACAGAATAGTGGAATTTTGTTGTAACCAATAGCAACGTCATAAACAAAAATAATTGTTTATAGTGTTTTACTACAGTTTTACTATAAAGTAATATATTTTAATAATTTAGAATGTCACAAACACAGGTCACACAGAAGCGAAATCTAAATAGCCTCATCATTCACCCCGGTATAGAACCGGGTGTAATAGATAATGCTATGCTCATACGATGTATTTTGGAATGCGGTAAGTTAGGACTTTTAGTGCCTTCCTAATTTTACCTATTGTTTCCTTGATTCGATACCTACATTAGAAGTTTGCTGCTGACGCTCTTGTATTTAATTAAAACAAGTTTTCACTCTTGAGCTCAGGTCCAGTTGAAGAGGCTGGAAGACTTTTCGCCGAAGAAGGTGTACATCTAGACGAAGCGGTAGAAGTTAGACTTGAGTTCCAAAATATTCTGCGTATAGACCACCTTTGGATGCTAACATCTTTAACTAAACTAACTTTAGCGCACAATTTAATCGAGAAAATTGAAAACTTGGAACTGTTGACAGGGCTCAATGAACTAGACTTGTCGTTTAATAAAATCGAGAGAATAGAAAATTTGGAAGCGTTAGTTAATGTAGAGATTTTGACGTTATTTCATAATAAAATACGGAAATTGGAAAACCTTGAAACGTTGGAAAAACTACTTGTATTCAGCATTGGAGATAATATGATAGAAGATTACAAAGAGGTTGGTAACTAAAATTCAACTATTATCACAGTACCATACGAGCGTTTATTCTGAAAGTATTCAGCGAAATATTTGACAGCTGTTAATTTAGTGAATTTAGCATTATTACTGTATGGGAATAAGAAATTTGGCTAACTAACGAACTAGAGTATTGATTATAAAATGTAATAATTAATATCGTAACACCGAATACTAAGTTTTATATAGATGTAAAAAAAGTATTTGGAATCTTTCCAAATGCCTTTTTTCCACCTAAAACGGGTAAACATCAAATTCAATGTTATAATTTGCAATTCTTTTTATTTCTATAAAGTACCTAATATTGCCAAATTAATCAAAACAGATAAATTTTTGATAGCTATTTGCGTCGTTTGCAACTTTTAGGATAAACACTCATACTAAAGAGCAAAGCGCAATCCAAAGTACCTACTATTGCACCATTTTTTTTTTAAGGTAGGTAGACTTGTAATGCTTTTGTTTTTTTTTTTATTTGCTTATGTTTTTTTCATTTAAATTATAAACAATCTTGACATAGAAATTCACTTTAAAGAAGTAATGGAGTCTATCACCAGTACACCTCTCCCTAGATGGCGTACCTCCGTAGATTTCGAATGCTGCGCGCCGTAAGCTTCAAAGGCAACCCATGCTGCGACGATTCCATGTCCTACCAATTCCTCTGGGCAACTCTTTCCAGGGTCACCTACCTCGACTATAAGATTATAACTGAAGATGAGAGAGACAAGGGGCTAATTATGTTCAGGTGGGTAGCCTTTGGAGGATTATTTGGAGGTCATTTATAAGATTGTGACTTATAGAACTGGTAATTTATGTCCATAGGGAGCATAGCCGCAATGGGCTAGCCTTAATACATACTAACTAATTCCAGAGGTCAAATACGAGTAATGGATGAAGCGGACGAAAAAAAGGAACGCGAACGACTAGCCAAAGAGGATTATGAAGCGAAGGTGACGTTCTACGCGATGTCGTTTGTGGAATATCTTAGCGGACCAGAACTTTTGGACAGCATGTTTGAGAAGGATCCTGATGGTTTGCTCCTGCTCAGTTTTGGAGGAGAACTTAATGGGTTTTTCGAGCAGTAAGTGTAGTTTATTAATGCTATCCACATTCCTCATCTTTCCTAACAGTTGTTCTGTTATGGTAAATGCAGAAAATCAACTCTAGAATCCAAAACGCAGGCACAGCGCCAGCCCTAGGGTAGACCGAGTGGGGCGGTCGCTCTAGGCGTCAGATAACAACGGGCGCCGAAAAACCAAATGCAAAAACAATTTTCAGCTCAAAATAAAATGTTAATAGCGCCTTTTGAGAGGCGTTGGAACATTTTTTTACCGACTTCAAAAAGGAGGAGGTTCTCCGTAACTGAAGTCGGTTGTTATATTTTATTATTTATTGACTGGTTGAAATACTAATTTAATTATATAACAGTAACAGCTTTCTTAACCTTCAAGAAACAGCAGTATAGGTACTAAATAGAGCTACTTAATTTAATTTCAATTCCTTAAGTGTTGATATTTGCAGCAAAAGTTGTTTTTGATGTGTAACATCTTTCCTCTAGCTTTCCTGCAATCTGAGGGAGTGATTTCCTGAATAGGGACGGAAGTGTGTAACAGGAAGCCGGGGAAGCGCGCGCTATTTGTTTGACCAATGAGCGCGCGCGGTGCTAGAGTTGGCCGTCAAATGGAACCAATCCCATTTTCCGAGAGGTTGGTACTGTCAGCCAAGGTGTCAGATGTTACAATATGTAACATCATGTTCGTCATCTTATGCGAAAACTTCAAAGCTCGCTCGTTTTCGTAAATTTGGTTATTATTATTTATTTAACATGAAACCGAAGTAGAATTTACGTGATATAAAAGGGCGCCGAAAGACAATCTCGCTCTACCCTGATCAAGTGCTAGGACCGGCGCTGCGCAAGCAGTTGGCCCTTGCGGTCGATCTTTGGTTCCCGGGAAGTTTTGTTGCCATTTAATTGCAAAAGAATTAATTGATTCATAGGTACAAAGAAAACTACGTAGAAACGATGGCTCATCTAGTCGAGTTCGCCCAAGAAGCGTATAACGACAGACAGCATGAAATTAAACTGTTCAAAGATCTTGTGGACAACGCTTTGGAGGATAGTGTCATTAAAAGCAAAAAGTATGTATAAAAGTACCTCGCTTATAGGATTTACACACGATATTAGACCATCCGCATCCTACAGAAGCCAAGCACACACAATCGCTGACCCTGAACATAAAATGGCGGGTGTACCTAAAATATTTTTTTATTTAAGTATGGTATTTTTTTTCGATATAGGTAATTTAACGAGTAATGTATAAATATTATTGTTATATAAAGCCCCGCCATCCTGATGTCAATATGGCGGTGAACCTAAATTTTGATACAATTTCGTTCTGAACATAACAAATAGTACATTTTAGGTACGTACTTACTTTTTTTTTTATAAATGGCGTGATACCATTAGTTAGGTACAGCCGCTATTTTGACTCTCACCGTCGGGCACTGCAAGGTAGGAAGGGGGCCTAAGTTCTAATTTGTTTTTTCTATAAATAACTCCTATGCCATACCCAGCTATCCCATTAAATAAATTACTTTGTCAAAGACTTCTCAGTGCCGTCTGCAATGAAAAGTTAGAGAGAGAGAAGACAATTTTCAGGGATTTTTTGTTTTCCCTTCGATCCTAGTTCTGCAAAACAAATAATAGGTAAATGTAGGCAAAGCGATTTTTGCAATCGAAATAATTAAGTCTTTCTTATCTCGCAAAATGTTAAAAATAGAGTGCTAGATGAATTCGAAGCCAAGAAGAAGCCGGTAATGGACCATGTGAACGAAATAAGCAACCAGTTCACGGCGAAGCAGTTATCCCTCGAGGATATGGAGCAGATGTTGGTGGACGTGGGCGAAACGTTTCATGAGATGTTGTACGAACTGTGGAAGAGTCTCATGACTCTGGAGATGCATCTGTTTGAACAATGCGAGGTATGTAGATCTATCCGTCCTTGTATACACGTGATTCTTTTCGTAAAATGAAGATACGAGCATCGTTACATGACGTTGGTTATTTGAGATAGAAAATGTTGTACATAAGGGTTTCTTTCACCGAGCCAGTTGTATCCAAGATAACCTTGTGTCAGAGTTTTTATGCCACCCATGGCCTCTGACTTGGCTACACCCGCCCAAGTCAGGAAATATCTCTCACGATGTTTTCCTTCACCGTTTTTGAAGAAAGTGATAATTAAGTATACAATACGCACATGAATCCGAAAAGTCAGATATGCGTGCCTTGGGTTCGAACTCGTGACCTATGACTTGGCAGTCCGACTGTCACACCTTTAAAATATATAGTATATATGTTTAAATGTTGTACTATATAAATTATAGTAAATATAATAAAATAATAGGTACAGACGAAATCGTAGTTGCTATACCACTTTTGTCCAAACTATCGTTTAAACTAAAAAAAAAACAGATTTCCTTAATAAAAATATAGCGAAAATATAATAAAATTTGTTCTATCGTATTTTGAACGCAGGACTCTCGCGTCCAATTCTCAGTGAACATGACGGAGAAGGTAACACAATTGCTGGAAGTGTCCCGTAACGCATTCGGTGCGTGGCGTGAGTTCGAAGGTGTTTGGTCGATGCGACAGTTCGAGGTACTGTCCAAGCACCTCGGCAACAAGCTTATGCTGGGGGACGCCTTACCCGAACTCTACAACGTGAGTAAAACTTTTTTTTTATCACTTCTGTTCAAAAACAGCTAGTTTATTCCTATTTTCAAATTTTTCTTCATGGGTGTCCTTTTCATAGTTTTCGAGGGTGCTAAAATAGATAGTGGTCAAAATATAAATCCAAGATGGCGGCTGCGAAAATTTTGTTTTTGTTTTAAATCATACGTGAGAAGGAACTTTGTTCCTGACAGGGGTCGGACCGCACACGTTTTTTTTTCTCATAGATACTGCTATAAGTCGAGTGTTCACCTCGGGAGTAACATTATTTTAATTAGGCCGGGGAAATTAGGTTTGAACCCTGCAGTAAATCCAGCACAACAGCGATGTTTTTCTTGAATCGTGTTTTTGAACTTAGCTTTTCAATAATATTAAAAAAAAAAATATTTTCCAGGACCGCATCAAGTTAAAAAAAAATAGAAACGTATTTTTGTGAATAAAAATTGAGGCGAAATAGTTAACAGGAAAATTTTGGTTATAATATGTACAAAATTGGTTAAACTAATATATATATTCTTGCAGAATTAAACATTACCTCCACTACCTTATAAAAATAAAATTACGATTTTTTTAAATAGTACTTCTAGCAAAAATGTTAACAACGTTTTTTTTTGCATTAAAGTACCTAGTTAAATATTTGGATATGCTATTCAACAAAATTAAACATATTTTACTAGTGCAAGATATGATTAAAAGTTTTTTTGCAAATGCTATTGCAAAAAAACTTTTTTTACTTAGCAGTTTAAGTTATATGTAAATTACTTATTAGCTAATAGGCTAGATTGTAACGTGAATAAAGTATCACCAATTGTGTAACTGTATAAGAAAAAAAAAAAAGAAAAAAAAACTTATTTACTTACATGAAAATTAAACACATCTTGCGTGACAATATTTTTAATTTTGTTGAATACCGTATTAAAATATTTAATTACATTATTTAATGCAAAAAAACTGCTGTTAAGATTTTTACTTGAAGTACAATTTAAAAGAAATGGGACTTTTGGCGTAATAAAGTCTTTGGCGCCTATCTGCGGACTATAAAAATCTGAAGAAAAACCGAGGGAATATTAATAAAATGGGATTCCCCTACTTTTTCGCTCAGTCTTCATCTCCTAATAATATCCATATTCTTTCAATGATCGCAGGTAATGATGGACCGTGACATGTTAATGAACCTGGTGGCCGCATCATCAGACAACCACATGAGGTTCATTGACGGGCGCGAAGACCAGCTTACGACGCGCACTAACGACTGGCGCGATGATCTGGTGCAGGGAACCAATGAGTAAGTCCTTTAACACTTTCGACTCCACCCACTTTTCATAGAACTCATACGCCATGCCGCCATAGATATTGGAAGTGAACCCCCCGGGAGGGTTGATGGCATTACGTTTGCGCTAAAGTTAACCATCGCGGACGCTCAACGGCATTGGCTTTAAAACTGTGTTATAAAACACTGTAAAACGAAGTAAAATAGTGTTTTCAGGGGGAGTTGTCAATATACGTAGTTTCCAACCTTTTACGTTTTTTGAGAATATTTGTAACCGGGAACGAAAAATTAAAAAATTAAATGCTTGGATTTGAAAACCAACGCGTATACGGATACTAACTAATAAATCTTGTTAAAATATACATCAAATTTTATTTTCACGGTTTATAATGCTGAATTCGCTAAGAAAAACCTACATTTCAAACCAGCCCTCTGCGAGGGCTCCCGGCACCCCATATGCGACTAGGTGAACCCCTCAGGAGGACTCCCGGCACTGAACATATTAACTTCACCCTTCTATTTTTAAGGCGCAATTCCACTAGACAAAACTCGGAGAGACACTAGCTGGTGCCATCTCCTAGCCAGTGGCGTAGTTAGGCCCAGCTGTATCAAAATATGTAGATGGTCCTTCTATTTATCCGACTGCAGCAAAGCTCAAAGGGAATTGTTACCACAAGTAAAGCGCGCGTCGCTTCGTGATATAAAAATACTGTACCTACGCCTGTACAAGAAAAGAAAGGAAAATTGTCAAGTATTCAACTTACACATTTTTTATTTATTTACACATCTGAAACAAACAAAAATAGGTTAAACAACCGCATGGGACGATCGATCAGGCCAAGCTACGGTTGCCACAGTTGGTCCGTGGATGGGTAACCATCTTTACATACCAAGATCACGATAACTGACAAATGCGTGCACTGACTGGACAGACTCACTCAAATCTGTATGGTTCTTTCCTCAAAAGACCATTTCAGGCACCAAACATGGTCTTCACACAATCTGACGAAGATTATGTCTGAACTTTAAAAGAGACTGTGACCTCTGACTTTTTTCGGCCTTTCTTCTCAGAGTAGTCAGATAGGAAACGTCGACCTCATCTAGTTTTTACCCGACTACGGCGAAGCAAAAAGGAGGGTTATGATTTTGACCGGTATGTATATCATCATCTGTTCCCTCATAACTTCTAAACTCCTCATCATAATTTGACAATATTGAAAATAATTGAAATAATTATAAATATAAATAATTGAAAAAATAGTTAGAAAAAGTAAAACCCAACTACGACATAAAAGTCAACTAAAAAGGTATAATCAAGACGTCACAGACAGACAAATTCAAAATCCGGAGTCACACGTGTTAGGGGCATAAATCGAGCAGATTACGTGTGACACCGGATTTTAAATTTGCTATAAAATTTGATTGACGTGTAAAAGTGTTGGTATAACCTTTGATTATATAAATGTCTAGATAGATTCGAGTGTTACGCTGCAAAATAACTAAAACAAACAGCTAGTATACTACTAGGTGTTACGTTCGCGCCATAGCATTGTGCATTTAGCGGTTAACAGTTGAGCGCATTTTTTATCAGCTTAGTTCACAGCTTTGACTGTCTATCTTAGACATATTTATACCTTTGGTACAAACCTACTTACAGAAATATAATCATTTATCATTTTATAAGACCCCTCCATCCGTGCCTCGGAAAGCACGTTAATCCGTCGATCCCGGCCATAGAAATTCTTTCTCATATCTATGGACCCGGCTGTCATTCGTAGATTTTCGACAGTCGTTACGAGTAGAAAGTCTGACTACCAGTTACCAAGGGGTGTCGTATTACGTTACCCAGTTACTGGGTTGTGGAGGTCAGACAGGCAGGCAGTAACTTCATGTACTCGTAAAATACTGGTATTCAGCACCATCCGATTAGACTAGAGAAGCTGACCCCAACATTGTTGGAAAAATGCTAAGCATATGATGAGGTATTTAAAAATAAAACAAAGTCCCCCACCGCGTCTGTCTGTCTGAACGCGATAAACTCAAAAACCGAACGGAACGGATTTGCAAACGATTTTCACCATTGGTTTTGTGTAAATTGGCTGAAATTTGACGATTACTGTTAAAGATGGCGGAAGAATCATGCCGACTGGGAACTATACTGGCGTGCGCCGCGTAAACCGTCAAAGATACATAAAAAATATGTTCTACAGAATGGTTCATCTTAAAAATACCAACAAAAAAAATTCACGATGGCATGTATCTATCTTCTAAGGATGACCCACAGTAAAAATTAAAACCTTTCAGAATCTAATAAATAAATGAATGTTATTTCCGAAGCTATTTTGACCGATATTATATTAATCCTTATCCAATAAAATAAGTTATTTAAATTGGGCATTTAATTTAGATTAAAATATGCCGAGACATCATATCATGTAAATGAACAGTTTAAAAGATATCACAGATTCGAAATTACGCGTAATGTCTAATATGGTTGACGGCTACGCGGGCGCAGCGGTAGGAGCCAATGACATTTTCCTCGGCTATTAGTAATCTCGGTAGTACGTTCTTGAGGGATATTTTGCGACATCCACGCGGGCGAAGCCGCGAGTAAAACCTAGTAAGTAGACGATAAAGACGATATAACACGTAACTGACCGTTACAATAAAGTCAATAGATCGTGTACTTCCGTTGCTGACCGTACTAAAACCAAATTTTCTTCCGCAGTAATGAAGTGAAACGCAACAGGGACAGAATCCTGGAGATCAACTACTATATAGACAACCAGCGGGAAGAATGGGCAGACATGCACATGGAACTCACTGATACCGTTGACCCTGATGCCGTGGCTTTGTTGGGAGATGATTTTCAATGTTAACAGTATTATTATAATTAGCTATTTGAACATTAGGTTTTATTCTTTTTGTGTTTCTTACAAAACTGTAATCCCTTAATACCCATTCACACTTAGTAAGCCAGAGTATACAGACCGAATTTAAATTTGTGACCAAACCATCTACACGAATATTATAAAGAAAAAAGATTTGTATGTTTGTTTGTAATGAATTAACTCAAAAATACAGGACCGATTAAAAAAAAAGTTTCACCAGTAGAATGCTATAATATTATCTCCAAGCTATAATTTATAAAGATATCACGCGGGCGGGGCGTAGTCGTGTCGTAAGCTAGTTTGATAAAAAAAAGCCGGCCAAGAGCGTGTCGAACAGCGCACAATGAAAGGTTACGTAGTTGGGATGAATTTATACCAAGAACAAACTTAACAATGTAGTTGAAAAAACAGGTTCTTTCATACATTCCAACTGCCAATATAAGTCGACTATTACCCGTTAACTTGTAAAGCCTACTTAGCTGTGATATTTTTCCTTGCCTGCCGTGATTTTTTTTAGATATCCATAAACAACCATTTAACTGGCAGGAAGGGGGGACACTTGACTTTAATAGCACTTTAAAGTTAAAGCATAATATTTCGCAAATAGAACCCTGAATTGAAAAATGGTATTCACACACCCGTATTTTTTTGAACTTCGACCTTTTCAACGACACTCCACACCATAGGATAGAGCAGGAAAAAAAATGTAGTCATCAGTCCGTAAAAGGCGAAGATTTGATTCGAAGAAGCCGAAAATCAAGAAAAGTTGTTAGGATGCCGAGGTTTCTATCTGCATTAAATAATAGAGTGAGTGAAAGAGTTCCTAACTCTTTTTATTACTTGTCGTACCTACCCCTTCTGGGCTGATTTGAAATCAATTTTCCTAAAGTTAAAAATCATTTTTTTTACGTTTTTCATACTCGTATTCACATGTTCACAACACAATACACGCCTTTGTTCTTTCATCTATGGTTCATTTCACCTCGAAGCCCTATTTTTTTAGAACGAAGTCAAAAGTCCTGGCAATGACTATTTGAAGAATATTGATATTTTAGTATCTACAAAAAAAAAATATTCATAACATCTATACACATAATAAAATCATAGCGAAGTCAAAACTGTACTTTGTATATTTAAAAAAAAAAAGTAATTGCTACGAGGTTGGGATCGATTCTAATGCCGAAAATATAGTTTTTAGAATTTTTGTCTATATGTACGTATGTACGTTCCAGCATCACGCATATTCTACTGGACAAATTTTGTTAAAATTTTGCATAGATATTCCTTATAAGTCTGGTCAAATTATAGGGTATAAACTATCACGCTATTAGCTATGGGGGTGAGTAATATTAGATTATGTTCGTATTCTTCTCCGCAAATTGTAAAAATACGCGCCAAAATGTTAGGATATTGCAGATAGTTACCGATTTAACATCTTAAATGATTATCATCACGCTATACCTTTATGGAGATAAGCAGTCAATCATGAAATATGAGAACGTCTATTTCAGCTAACTTTCGACAACAGCAAATAACTAAGCGATTGCAACTTCTTTCCAAGGCAGTGGTTGTAAGATTTATTCCCAACTATTGGTAATTCTTGTGATTCTTTTTTTTACATCGAGTATTGGTATTTTTTTTACATTTTGTAATACTAATATGTATATGTCGCCGCGAAGGCATCAACCTGTAAAGATTATAACATAATCCTGTGCGTAGCCTTTTTTTTTTTTTTTGAGGATGGGATATCATCAAATGACTTCTCCCGCTCTGGGCGGAGCGAGAGGGCGACTCAGACTTTTACTGACTAAAACCCACCCGTGTTCCTTCCGTTGCCTGTGTGCCGGGGCCGCGATATCCCTTTCGGACAAACCCGCAGCCCCAGCAGGCATTGGTCTTTCGTCCCCGTCAGTTGGTGCTGACATCTCTACGAGGCGCGCGTGGAACACAACACGCCGTCGACACGGGCCTGGTCCTTATCGGACGGCGAGCTGCCCGTTGCTCACCGTCCGCAAGCCCGCGCCTACGGTGGCCGGATGTCGGGTCTCGACTCTCGACGCCCGGGGCGTCTCCTGCGGCGACTAGGGCCGCGAGGGCGGGCAGCTTGCATCTCCCTCCCGCGCTCCGCCTCCTCCTTCGCGAACATAACTGCTTCGTAGCATCCTATGCGTAGCATCCTATGCGTAGCCTTACAGTGCTATGCTGTCACAAGCATTAATCAAGGTATCAGTTCCTTTGAGATCAGACGCCATCTATTGCGAAACTTGTGAACTCAGTCCTGTGGTACCTAGTCGATATCACTGATAGTGAAATTATTTAACTAATTTCGATGTTAGAGCCAAAACTATAGTTGGAATTAAAAGGGAACATTTAATTAATGATTTTTGGGTTTTTAGTCATATTGACTAGTGGTCATTTGATAGTAAATTTGTTTATGGCAAAGCGCTACCTAATGTCACGAAGTAGGCGCGATTTGCGAATATTATGATCAATAATTGAATATAATAATTTAATACGAGAACTAAATAAGTTTCAATAATAGAAAACCAACTTTAAAGTAATAAGATTATTTTACACTGCAATTTACTAATGAATACCTGTTGTTTGATTAAATTCCTTGAATCACAGGAAGTGTTGTCAAAAGTAGTAAGAATGAAGGTTCTAATTTAACTTTAATTCTGAATGACCTTTGTATTTGTGAATATTAGCATTGTTTAATTATAAAGTAATTAACTGATAAGCATTTTAGCATTATTTATAAGTTTTATTGAACTAACTAAGTAATAAGATTTTGTATTGGAATACGCGATATATCCGCTGACGGAAAAAAAGGACACAGACTCTGTAACATAATGATTGGACTTTAAAAGAGTGGCTAAGGAGTTTCTTGCCCGTTCTTCTCCTTCAGTACCTACTTCGTCTTGGAATGGGCGACTAGCTTCACCAACTAACTTAAACTCAACGACTCAACTAACTTAAATTAAGTGACAAAGTGATGACTCAAAACTGTAAACGTTTTATCTGGAATAAATGCTTTGAGTTTGAGTTAAGAATTGTGTGTGATTGAAGACCAACTACCTATATCTACCATCAACGAAGAAATACACCGGAGACTAATCAGACACGGCACAGAGTAGATACCCCGTCGTGTCATATATAATAGTTTGTAATTAATAAATACTTAATTCACTAAAAAAGGTAAACTTGGTAAGCAATAGGAAATTGCTACAGATTTGTCATAGCGATTTTAAAATCTGTGTGTGGACGTGAAATTTTGAAGTCACTACGAGTGTAGTACCTAGCATTATTTACCAGATTTTACGCTCTGTAAAAATTTACTACTCGTAAAAGAAATAAACGATCACTATTTTTAATATTATTTGCGGTTCACACAGTTCAGGGCCCATTGTCGTTTGCGTTCCTGAGGACAGTTGATCATGCAGAGTATCCCAAATTCCGCGCAGCCTGCGTAGCATGTCACCTTTTGACGGTGACCAACACCGAGAGAAGGCCGGCGTCAGCGACAATCTCAGTAGTCTGCGGCATTTGTATGCCATCATTTTAGTATTTTGTGGAATCGAAAACCCAGTTCTGTTATGGGAGAAATATCAGCACCATCTATCCGAAGACTTTTTACGAACTTTGCGGCGTACTACTGAAGGTGACATTGAACAAAATGATGAACGCGTTCTAAACAGCTGCATTAATTCATATAACAAGACGTGGTAATTTCCGAGTATGGGTTACCGGCTCCGCAATCATGGGCACATCAAGACCGCGGATATTGGGAATACGCCGCCGAAAGTAAATGATCCAGGCGCAATGAGTGCCATCTTCTACGATAACCACTTATCTATGTTCACCTCAGAGTAAAGGGACCTTTTTAACACCGTTCTCCAAAGCGTTGGGCTCAGTCAGGGTAAAATGTTTATCTTGGATGCTCCTGGTGGAACAGGAAAAATATTTAATACCACTGGCATCCTTGTAGAGGACTTGTCGTGTCTTTGCAATAAAACGTCATCGAGGCGAAAATTCTAACAGGTTGTAGCGTTGGCGAGACAGTATTTATACCGCGTATACCACTAATTCCCCACGCTTACCCCTTCCAGTTCGTGCAGTTCCTTGTCAGTATTGCTTTGCGATGATCATCAACAAGCCACAGGGCCAGACACTGAAGGCTGCGGGTGTCGACCTCAGGACAAGCTGCTTCTACCACGGACAACTGTACCTCGCTTGCTCCCGCGTCACCAGTCCTGACTCTGTATATTTTGGCTGTTACAAAACTACAAACGTACGTAGTATACAGGGAAGTTTTATAAAAATGTGGCTGTTATTTTAGTATATTGTGGTGTGTTACGACTTCCACGTGAACGAAGTCGCGGGCAGAAGCTAGTATCATAATATAATATTACCACCCTGTAAAATAATATTGTAAATCCACAGAAATTAAAAACTTCAACTAAATTTTGGCGGCTAGAATTCAATTAGGTAAGTATTTGGTATCTAGAATCCGGTTATCAAACAATAACAAAATAATCAGGTAATCCCATAACATAGGTAGTTAGTTATACATATTATAAAACAAAGTCGCTTTTCGCGTTTGTCTGTATATCCACGTTGTTCTTTTGGCTTTTGATGGGGTTTTCAACATAATTTAGAGAATATATTCCGGAAGGTTTATGTGTACAATACATTAATATTAAACTTATAGATAATTAAAAAATCTTAATGTTTTGCCACGTCGTAAAAACCTTGCGAAGCAGGGGTCGCTAGTTAGTCAATAAAAACCGGCCAAGTGCGTGTCGGACCACGCACAATGAAGCGTTCCGTAGTTGGAATGAATTTATCCCAAGAACAAACTTAACATTGTAGTTGAAAAACATGTTCTATCTCATACGGAATGTTCATGTTTTTAGGGTTCCGTAGTAAACAAGGAACCCTTATAGTTTCGCCATGTCTGTCTGTCCGTCTGTCTGTCCGCGGCTTAGGTCAGGGACGGTTAGTACTAGAAAGCTGCAATTTGGCATATGTATACATATTAATCATGCCGATAAAGTGGTAAAATAAAACCAAGAAAATATTTTTTTTTAGGGTACCTCCCTTACACGTAAACTGGGGATGTGATTTTTTTCCTCATCTGCCCCATGTTGTGGGGTATCGTTAGAAAGGTCTTTCAAAAATATTGTGAGTTTGTGGAATCCATTTTTGGATTCAGGGATCCGTTTGCGAAATATTAAGCTGTAATTTTTTGTTAGAGTCAAGTTTCCCCCCCTCCCCTTTTAGCTAAATGGTTGTACTTGGACTTGTGCAAAAATTCACAGCAGTAGTATATATAACGAAATTAAAAGGAAAACTAATAAGAACTCAGTAGGCTCTACAGGTTAACGAGAAAAATCAACCAACTTAAATTTGCGGTTTGAAAAACATGATCTCCCATTCATTTCGTATGGGAGAATATGTTTTTCAACTACAATGTTAAGATTGTTCTTGAGATAAATTCATTCCAACTACGGAACCCTTCATTGTGGGTGGTCCGACACTCACTTGGCTGGTTTTTTTAAACAGGTAAATTGTGTAAACTTGCATGTTTCGTGTTTTGTATTTTATTGGTAGGTACGTAATTACTTCTACCACGTAATATGTGCTTCTACTATGCGTCTGTGATAAGAATATAAAGTTCAATGACCTCCATTTGTCAACTGTTATTTGAAAATTACGTATAGCAAAAATATTTAACAACTTAGTCGTCTGATAAATAACACCTTTAAATATGTTCAATGATGTACTTATATTTTCTTTCTTTTTTCTTTTCAGTCGCAAAACTTGAATAGAATTAATTGAAAAACCGGACTTAGACAATACCAGAAACGAAAAGAAGATCGCATTTTGTGTGTTCACTACATTTCGACCCATCTCAATTACACTATCAATTAAAAATGCTAAAACATTAAAAAGCATTTTATTTTATTTCATAAAGTGTACTATAAAAACCTACTGACGTCTTTATCGAACGAGGCAGTCCCTGGCAATTCACAATAACCACGCGGCGGCGCGGCGCGGCGCACAGCCACGCGCAGCTACAAAGCAAAACTCACTTTACGCTTGTAAGGTTAGGTACATTTTCGTTTGCAGCGTCTAACGACTCGAAGGAATAGGCTATTATAGCAGTACGTATCGACAATTTTGTATGGAGTGCATCATCTGGTAATCTGTGCTGTATAGCTTCATCTCTTTCCTACACTAAAGTAATATTATAATAATACTGCTTTAGAGGTGGTGGTAGGCCCCCAAGTCAAAAGTGCCCTTTACTAATGTGGATTAAAAATAAAACAGTCTCAATAACTAAGTACTTTAGTAGCATTACCTATTTATTTAAAGCTTTGGCGGCTTTTCTTTGTTTGAATGTATCGATCAATCGTCTCTTGGAATTCGGGACTATTGACCAGATTCAAGTAATCTGTTAAATATCTTGGTCGGTCCTTTTCCAATTTTGTGAGGTATTCTTGTCTTATTGCTCGTTTGGTGGTTGCTCGGATGGCCGGAGATATGTGGTCGTACGTTCTTATGAATGCCTTGCATTTTTCTATTGCATCCGTTTTATCAGCCGCTACGCCATCAATGAGACCCACCTGAAAGGTTGAAAAACAACATAGGTAAGTAAGTATTAAGGCAAGACTTAGTAAGCAAGTAGGTAGTGCGTATGAGAAACAAACATCTCGTTGTGAATTGCTGACTCTACTTGCTTATCACGTTAATCACCGGACAGGTGCCAAAAAAGAGCAATGGGCTGAGAAAACAACCTTGAGGCACCCCACCAGCTACTACTACTAGTACTATAAACGCTAAATACTTGTACGGTGGTGCGGAACCCTTCGTGTGCGAGTCCGACTTGTACTTGGCCGGTTTTTTAGTTTAGTTAAATGAAAATACTAAACGAAGTACACTAACATCTCAAATTTAAAAATCGCATAGATTAAGTTGCATTTTATAATGATAGGTACTGTGAATTACAAAGTTTTTTTTTGCAGTTGCAGAATATCGCCCATAATTAAATAAAATAACTTATTAATCGGCGTTTTTAATATCTGTTGATTATATACAGTATATTATGGTACATGATATACAAAAGTTTCAAATTCCTTACTTTAGTTGTTGCGATAAAGCTGAAAATTTCAACTGTCTACTCAATGTAAGCCATCGAGCTCATGAAGTCAAGCCTGTATTTTTGGTAGGAGAAGTATATTACTAATTTATATTACACTACTAAAAAGAAAAAACAAGTTGGGAAAGAAGAAATATTAAAAAAAAAAAATAACTACGGGAAGAACTTACGATATCTTAAAAGTGTTCGATTTCCTCAATTATGTATGAAATAATATATGTGACGAAAAATCTTTTTTTAATGATTTTATTTCAATTATTAAACTATATAATAATTAAAACTCATTCGAAAGAGCAGTCCATCGATTAATAAATATTCGATGAATCGTTTGGCGATAAAAGGTTTTTTCGCAATAATTTCCATTCGAACAATCGTTCAGTCGACTTTCCATTAATCGAACATTTATGACTCTCGAAGTTAAGTTACGGACCCCAAAATATTATAATTTATCAGATTTATGTCAGATTTCATCAAACACACAGACAAACAGAATTAATTTTAATATTACCTAGGTTAATAAATAATAAATTTTACTGTGCGTCATAATAAATACCATTATAATTGTTCATCCAAAATATCCTCAGATTATAAAGGTAGTAAGGTATTTAATTTTATTGTTTCAAAATGCGACTGATACAATTTATGATGATGAATTTTTTGATGAATTAATCATGCTGACGCCATGCTGACGTATCCGATAGGTATTAAAAAGTTGAAGGTTGTCTAAAATAGATATTACTGTGCGTCATAAAACCATTGTAATTATTCATCCAAAATATATTAGATGATGAATTTATTAATGCCATACTGTTGGATAAACTGACCTACTCGTAGGTAGACCTATTTATTATCGCTGACCATACATACCTCGACATCGGCTGGACAACAAGCATAATAACATTTACACACACAAACCTGCAAAGCTCGTTCTGCTGAGTACATGACGGAACTTGTGAGGGCGTATTCTGTATGCTTGGGGCCCATGACTCGGGACATGAGGTCAAATATCCACATCGCTGGCGGGATACCGACGGCTGTGTCGTTCACCCCGATGGTCGCCGGACCAGTAGTCATCGAGCGATAGTCGAACGCGAGGGCAAAAATACAGCCCCCGGCTCCAGTGTAACCCTGAAACAAGAAAGTTATTTGTTTTTAGGAGGGAATAAGAGGATATGTTTTCACTTGTTTAAATTTAAGAGAACTTCGTTTGAAAATTCATTTCTGGAACAGTTAAGGTACCATTCCGTACCCGACCGCAGGCGACGTGTCGCCGCGACAGGACTGGTTTCTATGAATTTCTATGAAATACCTTCCATAGCTCACACACGTCGTTTGCAGCTACCACATATAAAAGTTATTTATATTTCTATGGCAGCTTCAGACGAGCGACAGACGGAAATGTACCTTTATCTGTATTTTGGGTCCGACCTCTGACGTCTATTATTATCACGTGTCATATAATATTATTATGATGTTATGATATTCATGTTTCGAGTTCTTCGCTAAAGTACTTAATGATGATTTGTAACACTTACATTGATAGCTACTGTGGTGATTATATCTGTTCCATATATTTTTGCCACAACATCAAACATACTCTTCTTCAATAGCGTTAACCTTTTCTGATCTGGTTTGTGAAACTCATTTAGATCCAAACCTGCTGAGAAAATTTTAGGAAGGTCCTGAAATTTTTCAAATCATTAAGTAAGTGGTAAGGAGATACACAGTACTTATAGTTTAATATTAAGTACTGTATTATGAGGTATATATTAGTATCACACAAAATAGACTTACCGAAGTCAGAACTATGCCTTTGCATTTGTTTTTCTCTACTTCACAAATCGACTCATGTAAGGTCTGCAATAATTCGAGGCTGAAGCTGTTAACTGGCGCCCTCTGCAGCTGCAGTGTCGCTATCCCTTCAGTGTCCACTGATACACCTACTAGAGGCTTCGCTTGTGAAGAAGCCACTAGCCTACAACCCACTGCAAAACATTTTGGTATTTTTCTCACGTGAAACATTATTAAAATACTTTCGGGTTTCGGTACTCTGTTTCTCCTTCAATTCTGATAGGTACTGTTTAAAAATAAACAGATATGATGGCAAATATTATGATATCAGATAATATTTTATAGTCGACAAAACATAAGATATCAAGTATTGCGGTTTTTGCTAGATTACATGACTTGCGTTCCGAGTCTGTGTTAAAAATGCCTTAAATAGAGGTGAGACGGTGCTATTATAGCATATAGCATCGTATTATCCTTATATACACTTTTGATCCGTTCGCACATTTCCTTAATTAGTTGACTGTGGAAAAAACGTTTAGAGTATTATTTATCTTAATGTTCAGTGGGAAACACTACTATTGTGTTATTGCAAGTCGGTGCAAGAAAAATAAGGAAGGATCACTAACCTACCCACACTTAGGGCCGGCGCCCATCTGGTGAAGCACAGTGCAGCGCAGTTTTTTCAAAGAAATATCAACATTTCATTTCTCAAAACAAAGTCGAAAATAAATAACTTGAGAAGCACACTTGCCCGCTTTGCAAGGGCGGATCCAGCCTTCGAGTCAGGGTGGTCATATAGTCGAGGTCCAGTCAGGACAGGCTGGAATCAGTTGGCGTACTAAGCCTGTCGGGGGCACGAGGCGGCAAAACAAAATGAGGCTCACCCGGTGACCTCCTATATGGAATAATGACAAGAAACTAAACGAGCAAGCCTTACAGTACTCGCATATGATGTGTAACATCTGACGGCCAAATCCCCCCCGGTCCTGTTACACACTTCCGTCCCTTTTGAACTGACTGAAATGAAATTAAACGAAATTATATTAAACCCACACTATGCAGCCAAGCTTATTATAAGTAAATCAATTTATGTGAAAATTTAATTTAATTTAATTTTTTTCGAAAGCGTTTTTTTTTTGCATGTATGGACGCTATGCTATTGCGGGTTAACGGTAACGCTCTCTGTTTGTTAACATACTGTATATTTAAATTAGCAGACGTGTGTGCAGTTTTCTACCGACTGTACTTTGACTGACGAATTGAATAAAACTGACGAATCGACGAAAACTGGCAAACAGTGGAAACTGTCGAGTTAACGAAACTGTCTAATCGATAAAACTGACGAATCAGTGAAACTGACTAATCAACGAAACTGGCGAATTAAAGAAACTGACCAGTGATACGCGGACGTCTTGAATGTCTTTAAAAATATTGTGCCATTTTTGGTGGCGCCTGAAAATAGTGATGTGATACGTAATTTATTTATTTTTGCTAATATTAATGGTTTTAAATAAATTTATTGATCAGGTGCAAATCGGGACGCGACCCCAGACCCCTGAGAATCGGGACGTCCCGCGCAAATCGGGACACCTGGCAACGCTAGTTCAGAATCACGTACTAAATCCATGGTAACAGGCTTCGCGACGATGTCCCTGACACCCTGTATAGATAGAAAATAATAGAAATACACAGTCAGTGAAAATTCCAACCGTCTATCTATTACGCATATATATTCTTGCAAATAAATATATTCATTCATTCATTCATTCATACGGTTCATGAGATACAGCCAGCTGACGGACGGACGGACGGACAGCGGAAGTTTAGTAATAGGGTTCTGTTTGGCACCTTTTGGGTACAAAACCCTAAAAATATCTCATTTGTTCAATCTGCTTTTGGTAATGACAACACAAGTTGTGAAGGCCTACGTAGGTCAACAGAAAAGTAAAAAAAAAAAATGAATTAAAAATAAAACATATGTATCGAAGGTCTCGTCTACACATTGTGTTAAATTTAAATAATAAATGATTTTCAGAGATGTTCTGGCAAAAGACCAAAAAGATTTTCGGATTTTTCGACCGCCTCCCATTTTTTTTAAATGTTATGAAATTTTCCCAGTCGTAACTATCAATAATAAATAAAAAATACGTTTCTTCTCTCCACCACATAATGAACACTCAGTACAGTACATAAATTTGTATACAAAAATACATTGATGTTGTGGGAATAGGAATACCTGTGTTACAGGTCTCCAGGATGCCTACCACGAGCTCTTAGCGCGATCCATTTTAGGACCTAAACTGAACTGTTCTTCTAATTCGTACCATGACGTTAGTTTAACGATTCAATTTAGGCCATGCCATGTGACAGCGATTGTCCCAAACTGAGTCGCAAGTTTTGGTTTCATTCATTCTTGTTTGGTACCATGACGTCCTTACAGCAGCTCAGCTGAAATGCTCAACTGTCAAAATAAGCGATTCAATAAAAGTTACTATTTCTCTAACATAAACTGAAACGTTTGGTGAATTATTGACGAAAATAAAGTTTTTTAGTGCTATTTTAGTGGAATTGTACAAAAACCAATCTAAGTGAGCTTTAATCTTTCTTTTAAACGTCTAAAACACCTATTTTATATGCCTTTTTTAACCGCATTCGTTTTTGTCTATCAGATTTCTGATGAACTACTTTTATTTGAGTTTTTTGAGGAAGATTCTGCCTCGCACTATGCCCACTATGCCCCAACTCAACTCGCACAACTTTGTTTACTCTGGTACGTTCGAAACAGAAACACAATTTGTTTTATTACGTCGAAATAAAAATATTTTTTTCGTATACTTAATAAATAGCAAAAGGTAAATAATTATCTACTTTGACTAAGAATTATTTTAACAATAGTTACCGTCTTAATGTGGAATCTTAAAAAAAACTGTTGATTGTCTGTTTTACTTTGAAGTAATGATACTGAGTTAAGAACAAATAAAATGTTACTTGCTTCTGAACGTGTCTGACACTAAATAACGTGCGCGAAACAAACTTATTTGACAATAATAGCGTTGTCTCGTTTTCACCAAAAACGTTCCAAACGCGGCCGCGCGGTTCAGCCACAGATTGCGATCTTTCATTCACTTTTACGATCCAAATGCCGCTGAGCTTATTGGACGTCATGGTACGACTTTGAAGCGATGCAGTTTAAGAACCTAAACTGAAATGCCTTGCTTTTGAATCGTTTTTAATTAGATCATGGTAGGCATCCAGGCCTCCAAACTACCCGGACATGTCACAGTGTACAAACATAATAACAGACGTTAGTCTTGGGAAGAAAGATAAAAATAAATATAAGACTAAAAAAACAAATAATTAATTAGATTAGACAGCAAAGTAGGGTGTGTGGGTGTGGGTGTGTAGTGAGTGTGAAACTCCAAACTGGTCTTCTAATGTCGTGTAGGAAGGACATGTCGAGCTGCTTTTTATGAAATGACTTGTAAGTCTCTCGGTGGCTTCATATTCGTGACATTGAAGCCAATTTTTTACTTTATTTTTGCAGTTAATTTGGATAGGGACTAAATAGAAATTTCTTTAAGTATTAACTTTGTTGTAAAGGTAGTCTCCTAGGAAGCAAAAGAATCTACGGCTAAAGCTGGTTTTGAAGGACCTTGATTTACAGACTGTGTGTTTGCGTCTCTTGTTAAGGATTTCGAAAGGATTGTATGGAAGTTGAGTATGCCTTTGCATGATAGTACTTAGTATAAATAATTGGCGAACTGTTAGTACTTTGCACTGCTGGTAAAATTCTTTCGTTGGGAAAAGAAAGGGAAGCTTACGACTAACTTTAAGGACAGCTCTCTGAGCCCTCTCCAACTTAAGCAAAGATGTCTTTGGGGCTCCGCCCCATGCTGTTTTGCAATATGATAGGATTGACTGAACTAGTGCGTGATATTTATTTATTTATTTATTTATTAACTATGGATGACTTACAGCCACTGCGCCAACCGTGTCGTCCGAGATTGATGACGAAAGATGTGCATTTTGTTAATGTTCCATTGTATGTGTATAATTTTAGACTAGAATATGGATTTTTTTTTGGTTTCGGATTGATTTCAGTTTTTTTGTTTGATAAAATAAAATATGTTTAAATAAAAAATGCATTTATTAAAATGTACCTAACCTAACCAAATCATAATTTGCAGTAAACCTGCGAAAAAAAAAGAAATGTGTGCTGCGGTTCGTTTTTCCACTTGTCCGTTGAAGTTTCACTTCTACTACGAGTATGTGTCCCAGCCCACAATTCATTTTTTTTTTTACTACTGGCAATTCTCACACATTCATTTGCTCGCAGAACTTAACTGATTATTTTATAAATTAATTCAAATACTTACTTAATAAAAAAATAATTTACTTAGTTTTATTTTTAAGATTTAATTACAATAATAAATTAATTTACAATAATACTAGAGTCACTGTACAACTCAAGTTCAATAACTTGTTTAACAATAACCGAATTCTCAAATTTTTGGGAGCAATTCAAAACATCGTCGATCGGCGCATTATATGAATGTTGTCCTTTGAACATTTCATAATGATTTATTCCCACGTCGCCTTCCAAATGACACTCGAAGGTGATTTCTATTTTGGCAATCTTCTTGTTAGCCATCAACTTAACGGTCGCGGATTGACCAGGGTTCAACGTCATCTGGCTCGAGCATTCCGATGTGAAAGTTACCGATTTCGATTTTGACTCAGTACTGCCCCAGCCCCGCGAATAACTCAGAGAAGTTTCTCCCCTGAGCGCCTTAATATCGTAACCGATCGACTGATTGACCGATAAGTTGTTCTCATTTGTCCATGAAGATGTCGCTGAGTTGGAAACCGTTTCACTAATGGAGGTGCTGAATGTCGACGATACTGAGGGGTTATTATTTTCAAAAGTTTGTCTCTTGATAATAACCGGGCGGCTTGACACGTCTACCACTTTCGTCTCTTTTACTTCTATTATCTTCTTAGTCTGATCCAGGTTGTAGGTGGAGTTTGTAAAACCTGACAGAAGCAACCCGAATTGTACGTCTGGTGGCCTATATGCTGTGTGAAATATAGCTGCTTCTTTCAAATCGTTGTGGCTTAATCCAAATTTGTTTAGATCTGTGTCTGTTATTATGTTCGAAATTCTTCCAGATGTTGTTATTCTGAAGTTCAGCTCTCCAATTTCTTCTATTTTTATCGATATACCCATTTTTATGATTTATTCCCAAAATCTATAAAAAATATATACTTAGTTTAGTATTAAATTAAATATTTTCATATTTAACTTTCGGATTAAAAGTGCGTGTCGGACCACGCACAAGTGTCACACACCGGCTTCTGTAGTTGGGATGAAATTTATCCCAAGAACAAACTTAACATTGTAGTTGAAAAACATGTCCTCCGATACATTCTAACTGAAAATGTAAGTTTGTACGCACAATATTGAGAGATTTAACATGTTATTTTAAGACCATGTTATGTTATTTATGAGTAGAGAACCATTCTCTGTACTTTTTTCAAAAAAATTCGCAAACAAACAAATTATCAAAATTCTGTTCTATAAAAAAATAAATTACGCGTATTCGTTCGAATTTCGAAGTTTAAGCTTTTTTGTTAATTTTCAGCCTGTCTTCATTGTAGTGGCCAATCTATCCATCATAAAACAGTAAGTTGGGGCTTTATTTCCAACGAAATGTATGGGAAAAGTTTTGCGATTTCTGACTTTTCTAGAACTCAAACCTGAGATAAGAAACAGGATTGAATGGCATCAAAAAAGTTTTGCGAAAATTGTCAATTTTCTTGCTGACTGTACATTTTTCTCAAAATCTGTTGATGCAGATTATAATTTCTTAAAAAGTTAAGGACACTCTCCTTAGACCGTTTTCCTGTAGCTATAACGGTTATGGTACCTACCCTTACCGCCCCGTCTCAAAAATCATATAGCCTAAGATCCGAACTAGAGATGACCTTCACACATCTGTTTAAGGCGAAAGCGACAGGGTAGCCCGCGAAATTCAAATTTTCTTACGTTTTTTGCAATTTGCAGGTCAGTATCAGGTTGTATCTCCTTCTGCGAAGCAGTTATGTTCGCGAAGGAGGAGGCGGAGCGCACGAGGGAGATGCAAGCTGCACGCCCTCGCGGCCCTAGTCGCCGCAGGAGACGCCCCGGGCGTCGGGAGTCGAGAGCCGACTTCCGGCCACCGTAGGCGCGGGCTTGCGGACGGTGAGCAATGGGCAGCTCGCCGTCCGATAAGGACCAGGCCCGTGTCGACGGCGCGTTGTGTTCCACGCGCGCCTCAAAGAGATGTCAGCACCAACCGACGGGGTCGAAAGACCAATGCCTGCTGGGGTTGCGGGTTTGTCCGAAAGGGATAACGCGGCCCCGGCACACAGGCAACGGAAGGAACACGGGTGGGTTTTAGTCAGTAAAAGTCCGACACACCCTCTCGCTCTGCCCAGAGCGGGAGAAGTCATTTGATGATTTCCAATCCTGAAAAAAAAAAAAAAAAAAAAAAACAAGTATCAGGTTGTATGTTGATCTTAATATGATTCGCTGCTGTATGAAATGTTTATTTATAGAATTATAATCATAAAAGTCATCAATACAACTCTCTAAGTACATATTACTTCATTGAATGACTATTTCATGAAACCATGACATTTGGGGACAATTCTAACATAAGGAGTTCTATTGCTGATTCTAATTATGTAAAGCCATGTTTGTTACGGTCGCGAATCATATTTTAATTAACATACAACCTGACACTGACCTGCAAATTGCAAAAAACTTAAGAAAATTTGAATTTCGCGGGCTACCTTAGCGCATCCCGCTTAATGGATGAAACTACGAATAATAAAAATCTGTAAAGTATTTTATATCAATTTTTTTTGTATGCAATACAAAAAACATCGCGAGTGGGTTGGCAAAAAAATTCTGGCCAGACTGATTATTATAAAAATATAAAAATTACTTTTTTTATTTTTTATTGCACTCATTCGTTTTACGATTAATTCGTTTAAAATAAATATTCGTTTATTTCAGTTCCTTGACCCATATTAAGTACAAACAACAATACACACATAGTTACTTACATAAAATTACAAATCAAGCACCAGTAATATGCCTGCTACAACAATGCCCAACGTCAGAGGGCCATCCATCCAGTCGCTGAGCAATCATCACATATCCATCCAGTCGCTGAGCAATCATCGCCAGGACAGTGTTGGAGGTAGCCTGCACCCTGCGCGCCAAGGACGCACACCGCTTGCATGCGCAAGCGGTGGCGTGGAAACACTCAGTGCGCGCTTCCGCAAACATGCCCGAGGCGCTGCAGAAGCGGAGCAGCCCCAACACTGCCCTGTACGCGTGGTTACTTCCTGTGGGTATTTGGCGCCTTCCTGAAATACCATGCATTGGCTTTTCGCGAAATTATACATAAGGCCATGGCTGCCCGCGTACTCCTCACAGATTCTCAATAGCTTGCGTAATCCACAAACCGACGCGCTCAGCAACACCATGTGATCTGCATAGCTCAGATTGTTTACACATATATCATCAATATGGCAACCAACATGCCGACTACTGAGCGCGACGATGAGTGCATTCATATAGAGATTGAAAAGTGTGGGTGAAGTTAACCCACCTTGTCTCACCCCACATTCAAGCTTGTAAGGCTCCGATAATGTACCCGCACATCTGCCATTGTTAACCTGGTGTTCGTACCAATACTTGAAGATATTAATAAGTTCGTGCGGCATGTTTATGCCCTCGTGGTTGCGGGTTTGTCTGAAAGGGATATCGCGGCCCCGGCACACAGGCAACGGAAGGAACACGGGTGGGTTTTAGTCAGTAAAAGTCTGACACACCCTCTCGCTCTGCCCAGAGCGGGAGAAGTCATTTGATGATTTCCCATCCAAAAAAAAAAAAAAAAAAAAAAAAAAAAAAAAAAAAAAAAAGTTTACGCAACAACACATCATACGATACCAGGTCAGGGGTTGCGGGTTTGTCTGAAAGGGATATCGCGGCCCCGGCACACAGGCAACGGAAGGAACACGGGTGGGTTTTAGTCAGTAAAAGTCTGACACACCCTCTCGCTCTGCCCAGAGCGGGAGAAGTCATTTCATGATTTCCCATCCAAAAAAAAAAAAAAAAAAAAAAGCCTTGGACAGGTCGAGGAAACACGCGTCCAGTGGTGTTTTACGATCCGTGTAGTATCTGACGGTATGCTTGAGACACAGTATTGCACTATCTGTAGATAATTTGGGTCTAAACCAAACTGCTTGTCATGCAGTGACACGTGTTTATTCAACCGTGTATCAAGCAAACCGTCAAACACCTTCGCTAAAACGGTAGCAAGAGAGATAGGCCTGTAGTTCGTTGTATCGGCTACGATACAACGAACTACAGGCCTATCTCTCTTTCTGTACTTTTAGTATGCACTCTCCATAAAAAGCGATCAAAACACAAAAATGGCTGCCATTCAGGGGGGGATGGGTTCCGACCCTACATGTAGAATAATTTTATTGATAGAATAGAGCAAACCACCCCTTTAAGTTTGTACAGTCCGAAACCGGACATATTGTATATGTATATTATATACATATAACTTATGGCTATTGGGCGCCAAGAACATTCCTAAACTTAGGTGGCCAAGTCAAGTATGTAGTCACCTATTGACTAACAATCGGCAAAAGTCGAGTTAGTAGCAAAGGTACTCCTTGAAAAGATGTTTCCATTGGTGTTTATCTTGCAACGTTGAATAAAAATTCATTTTTGTTTTTTTTTAATAATCACAGTCTGGCCAGTTATCTAATTGCGTACCTAACTCATTTTCGTAAATGATTAAAACTAGTCTGTTTCAATTTGACAGTTTGCGTCATTATGTTGTTGAGCCAAAAATTTTTAGTCATCATCCCTATTAGGGTGCTGGAATATTTTGGCCAACCCACTCGCGATATATTTTCTAACATACTAAATTTGATTTAAAATACTTTTCATACATTAAACAGATGGGTGAAGGTCGTTCCTAGGTCGGATCCTCTACTATAAGAATAGGTAGCTAGATAATTTCTGAAATAAATTGTTTTTTTTAAACCGCCTGAGCGCCTGATCCAGGAAGAATTTTGTGAATTGAACATTGTTGTTTATATCTTAATTAGCAGTTTGCTATGGAATTTGCTATAACACAAGGGTATTTCTTTTTACATTTACGTTTATTTACAAAACAAAATATTCTTAGAACTAGTAGTAATCAGTAGTTATAACTACTTGATGGCAGTAATCAAATCAACGGTTCGTTTAGGTAGCCAACCTGATTATTGTAGTTAGGTTTCTTGTAATCATAACTACTTGTAGGATACGCGTAACTGCAGCTTCCTCATGGGTCATAGAATAGAATAAATTCTACCTATACTTTTTGGCCTCGCACAGGTCTTTATTATTCTGTTACTTTTTAAATGCTCTTGTTTAGGGTTCCGTAGTAAACAAGGAACCCTTATAGTTTCGCCATGTCCGTCTGTCTGTCTGTCTGTCCGTCTGTCTGTCCGCAGCTTAGCTCAGAGACGGTTAGTACTAGAAAGCTGTAATTTGGCATATGTATACATATTAATCATGCCGACAAAGTGGTAAAATAAAATCAAAAAAAAAAATTTTTTTTAGGGTACCTCCCTGACACGTAAAGTGGGGATATTTTTTTTTTCCTCATCTACCCCATGTTGTGGGGTATCGTTAGAAAGGTCTTTCAAAAATATTGTGAGTTTGTCCGAACTATTTTTGGATTCAGGGATCCGTTTGCGAAATATTAAGCTTTTGTTAGAGTCAAGTGTCCCCCCTGCTAGCTAAATGGTTGTACTTGGACTTGTGACAAAGAATTCACAGCAGTAGTATATATAACGAAATTAAAAGGAAAACTATCAGAGCTAAGTAGGCTCTACAGGTTAATTAACGAGTAATTATCGACCAACTTAAATTTGCGGTTTGAAAAACATGATCTCCCTAAATTCCGTATGGGAGAACATGTTTTTCAACTACAATGTTAAGTTTGTTCTTGGGATAAATTCATCCCAACTACGAAACCCTTCATTGTGCGTGGTCCGACACGCACTTGGCCGGTTTTTGTTTTTTATTTTTATAGTTTTTTATTATTGCCTACTTACTGTTTGTATTTCATGTGCGTGTCCCAAATAAAATATTTTTCCTTCTTTCTTTTATACCAATATTTAAGGCATAATTGCGGCAATCAAAGTTCGAAATCTTAATTTAGCAGCTACAAAAACTTCAGCAATGGATTAGCAATCTGTTTCAAAACGATTCAGATTCTGATTGATCGTGTATTTACGTCATTAGGGTACTGCTCAGTGTTTCCTTTTAACTTCAGAGTACTAATTAGTTCAGTAGTGTTAGTAATTGACTCTGTAACAATAAACTGTGTAGTAGTTAAAGGAGCAATTCTCTCGTTTACCCGTATTCGAATTCTGCCCACGACTGTAAATGTGACACTATGTATGTCACTAAGAGTATATCTTATCACGATCCTATGTATCCGTACCCATTAATAAACAAAACTTCTGGCCAGGGTAACGTTACCGCAACCAGAACTGTTTTTGTTAAATAACTAAAAACATTACCCTTCTTCTGGGGCAGTCGAGTAAAAACTATTAGCACAACAAATTAAAAAAGTTACGCAACAATTACAGAAGCTGATGTCCTAATTATTCTATAAGAAACAGGATAGATTGGCATCAAAAAAAGTTTTTGTGAGAACTGCATATTTTCTGGTGGACTGTATTTTTTTTTCAAAATGAGTGAGTGAATACTGATCTAAATTTCTCAAAAACTTAAGGAGAGTCTCCTTAGACCGTTTTTCTGTAGCTACAACGCATGAGTTAACTGCCCTTACTGCCCCATCTCAAAAATCCACACTGTATTTTATATTGTACTTTTTACCATTAGAATTTGTTCCATCATCTTCACAAATCCAATGAGCGCAATACTACAGAGCTATCTTGTAAGGTCGAGGAGTTCCTGTGGCCACCTTCTGCCTCAATAATCAGACTACATCTTTGGCAAAAAAAAATGTCAAGACACAACAACGAACCCAAACACAAAGAGGCATCTGTTTTCGTTGATAAAATCCTACAGCGACCATCATCTGATGCTGGAATACACTTTGGGATGACGTATCTACTTGTGAAAATCCAAATGGCCGAAACAAAACAGCTATCTTGTTTCGTTGAGGAGTGCCCGTGACCACCTTGCGGCTGCATCATCAGGCCCTGGACACTACCTATTGTAATAGCGTGTCAATACATATCCAATGAATCCAACCACGATGGGGCTATCTTGTTTAATTGAGGAGTTCCTATGGCCAACTTCTGGCTCCATCACCAGACCCTGGACTGACTTAATGTAATAGTACTTTTCAATACATAACCAATGAATCCAAACACGATGTTGCTATCTTGTTTGATAGAGAAGTTCCTATGGACGACTTTGTGCTCCATCACCAGACCCTGGACACCATCATCTGCCTAGCCTTTACCCAACTATGTCGAGGTCAGCTTTCAGTCTAACCGCATGCAGCTGAATACCAGTATTTTATATGCAGCGACTGCCTATCAGACCTCCACAACCCAGTTTCTGGGTAACACGATACCCCCTGGTAAGACTGGTTGTCAGACTTTCGGGCTTCTGACTACCTGTAACGACTGTCAAAGATCCACGAATGACAGCCGGGACCAACGGCTTAACGCGAGGCACGATGCAACCGAGGCACGGAGAAGGGGTCTCGGTATGTAATGGATGGTCACCCATCCACGGACCGACCTCGGCAAGCGTTGCTTAAACTTGAAGATTGACCCGTGCGACTGTTATTATTTAGCCATGAAACCCTCTAACCAGCTCGTGTAATAGTACTTGTCATTGATACATAACCAGTGAGTTCAAACACGATGTTGCTATCTTGTTTGATTGAGGAGCTCGTCTTACTATGGACAACTTCCGGCTCCACCATCAAGTCCTGGACACCACCTAGTGTAATAGCACTTGGCAATACATAACCGATGAGTCTGTGGCGGTATCGACATCGCCTGCGAACTACGCATCAAAGACCTGACGTCACACAAATCCTGCATCGCGCAATCAGAGTTTACCGCGCGGACAGCATATACTCGTAATATAACTTCCCCGACATCAATCGTTGGGTAGTTGTCCGCCAGACACGACACCCGTCTGTGGTCGTAGGATCCTCCCTTCTCAATAGAGGATAATTGAACTTTAAACCCTGTTCCTCATCCCTCTAAAAGTCCAAACACGATTGTGCTATCTTGTTTGATTGAGGAGTTCCGAATCCGATGGCCACTTTCCTGCTTCATCTTTCCCTGTCAAAAAAAAAACCAACGAGTTCTTAAAGTCAACGACGCTATCGTATTTAGTTGAGGAGTTCTTATTGCCATCTTCGGGCTCCATCATCAGACCAGCTTCATGATAAGATTTTTTTCAATGTCGCTATAGTTATAAAAGTCGGTTTGCCAAGTTTCAGCTCCATCGGATGCAAGGAAGGCTTGAAAAATGGATGACAATTGGGAGTAAACTGGAAACATGCGAACAAAGCAAGCTATTTATAGCTTGATACAAGACTTACGTATGGTCTATTCAAATCTTTGTTTTCAATTGATGCTATTTCCACTTAAACAAACATCAACTTTATACATGTGTAAATAAAGTTGATTTTAGACTGAGTAGTAATGTTGAAAATGTAATTTAAAAAAAAGTTGTAGCGCAAACTAAACCTTATATGTAAGCTTTACAGTTATTTTTCCCAAAACTCATGTTTGTTTACATGTTTGGCAAATAAATTGTATTAGTTGGGTTAAAGTAGTTCCACGTAGTCGGCTCACATTCTATAATCTAGTTGAAACTACGTCAAACTGATAAAGTAGCGCACAGAATGGCAATGGGCGGCGCTCGTTAAGTCCTCTGACGCAATAATTTGGATTTTGGCGCAGAAATTGTTTTTTGTTTATTGCGTGGAAACTACTAAGACTTAAAGATTTGAAAATTTTGCTGCCTTTGGCTGCTATTATGCCTTATTTTTGAGCTATACATAATCATATCTTTTCTCGTTCGGGTGACGTCACCCCGGGTTAGTTTTTTGATCGTAGTTTCAACACTTTAAGTATTATCTTTCAGTTTCTTCCTGCCTTGTGCTGCTATTATGCCTTAATTTTCTGGATAACGTCCAAAACCTGGCTCATATTAACAAGTTTTTGTGGCTAAATTAAGACTGGGAACTTTGATTGTTGCAAATAAGCCTTAAATATTGGCACAGGTATAATTATTCTATCACCTTAAAAAATTATAACCATATTCCAAAAGTAATAAGGGAACGATAAAAGAAATCTAAAAATATGGCTTCTCCAAAATATTTTTTATAGGTACCTACACTAAAAGATTTTTCTGATTATAAGGGTAATACATTACTTATAGATTTATTTAGTTTTATAATACCTACAAATATTGTTGTTGTTGTGTTTTATTTTATATTTTAATAGAGTCTAAATGTATCTTTATGTCTATAGTCAAGTTTTTTTGTATTGTTATTAGAGTTTATGTAGTAAATAAGTTAGGTTTTATGACCATATGTAAATGTTAATATTCGTATGCCGCTTTTAGCGGCGGATGTGTCCTGAACATAATAAATTATACCTAACAAAATAATACATACCTTACCGTGTTTGAAAATGCACTGTGATTCACTCACGACTGACGACTTCACGTTTTGACCGGTCACTCCTTGTCCATAACAGTGTTGCCAACTCTAAATAATGGATTACGGTGTTCCCAGTTTATAAATACGGTAGATTTTAAAAAGGGGAGTAACTTAGATTTTTGTTTGAAAAAAAAAAACGCATATGAAAACGCAGTCTGAATTTGACAAAATAACTGTGTGATCAATGTGATCATGATCATTTTTATACATTTCGGTATTTTGTCTCCTAAGCATATCTTCTGATGCCAGAAACGCGATATAATTTATTCGGCTTCTTTTAATTGCCTGTTGTGCCAATTACATTACCTGATTAAAGAAAGTTGGTAATAAAAAAGGGTTAAGAAGTCTGTCAATTGAGTCTATTAGTTACAAAAACCGCAATGTCCATAAAAAAGTAAAAATGAATTAGCTATTGTACAAAAATCCATAGACAAAATAAATCATTTTTATATTAGTCGTATGAACCTAAACCCACTTAGTCCAATAGAAAACGGCTGTGAAACTTTTTAGTTTGCTACAAAAACAGCATTGTCCATTCCTGTTTGTATCAAATTACGCATAGTCCCTATCCACCAATCACGTCACGCTTTTCAATATGGCGGTTTATTGTGTGCAGTCGTGAGTTTGCGCTCGGTTTATTTTAGTTTTCTCGTGCTAAAAGTTATTAATTCGGAATAAGTTTATTAAAATATGAGACATGGAGTGTTACCCTGAAGTTGTTGACAATAAACAGGCGCGAAAACGACGAGTAAATGCTGCAAATTGGACAAAGAATCGTGCTAAAGAACAACGGTGAGTATACTATGATGATTATGTCTTGATACTTTTTACCTGTTCACTTTTTTAGGAAGAATGTAAGCCTTTGGGGCCACCTCATATTATTATATTTTTGGATTTTTGGAACATTATAGTAATCTTATTTGTATATTTATTTCGGAAACGGTTCTAACGATTGTGATGAAATTTTGTATATAATATGTCGCCCGGATACTACAAGTACCTATAGGGTAAAGTCTTACAAACATAAATATTGTATCCTTAATGCCCAAAAAAGTTATGTATGTACGAGATGATGATTGAAATCTTTTTATTCAACTTTTTATTAAAAATTAAACAAATTCATAAAAGCCTTTTATGAATTTGTTTAATTTTTAATAAAAAGTTAAGTTAAGGAATATTATGATTTAAGTGAGATTGAGTAATCTCAATCTCACTTAAATCATAATATTCCTTAACATATCACTTTATTTCTGTTTTCATCCTACATAGCAGTTATATTAGTATAGTGGAAGCAACATTTGTTTTATTGGGCTATTTTGCAAGCTCCGCAACTTTATGAATGATTACACCGGAATGTTCGACCACTGTTAATAACTAAAAACCCAAATGACAAGGAATTTTTTTTTCAGGTATGCAGCTAAACATTTGCCTGTTAAGCCGACTTGTGAACATAAATGTAAAAAGTTACAATGCTCTAAAATTCCACTGCAAGATGTACGCAAACTCCATGAGTCTTTTTACCGATTGAAAGACAAATTAAAACAAGACTCATTTATATTGAAACATGTGAAAGGTATAAAAACAAAACGTTGTCGTCCAAGATCTGAATCTCGAAATTACAAACCTAGAGGCTTGCAGCTGAAATATATGATATATTGTAGATCACAGCTTAAAATGATGCAAGTTTGCCAAAAAGCATTCCTTCAGGTGTTGCAAATTAAAAGATACCGCGTAGAAAATGTTATAAAGAATTATCACCTACATGGCAATTTTCCTATTGAAAAACGCGGAGGTGACCGTATATCCCACAAATTCAAGGACAAAAAAGAAAATGTGATTAAATTCATAAAGACATTTAAGTGTTCAGAAGCTCATTACTGTCGTGGCAATTCGAGACGTATGTACTTGCCTTCAGAGCTAAGTATTAATAAAATGGCCAAAATGTATAACGATCAAGCACAAGAAAACCTCAAAGTGAAAAAGTTGTATTTTAGAGCCATTTTCAATACTAGTTTTAATTTGGGCTTTGGGAGTCCTCGGGTTGATGTGTGCTCAACTTGTCTTCAGCTTAATGAAAAACTAAAAATTGTTCAAAATGATAGTGACAAAGCTACGCTGATGGCTGAGAAAACAGTACACAAACGTCGAGCTAATGAATTTTTCAAAATGTTAAAAGAAGACAACCGTAAAATAAAGATTATTAGTTTTGACTGCCAGAAAAACATGCCGCTGCCCAAAATACCAGACCAGAGTACCTACTATTCTCGTCAACTGTACTTTTACAATTTTACTATTGTGGAAGGTAACTCCAAATCAGCATTAACAAAAGAAAATGTGTTCAGTTATTGCTGGACAGAGGATGAATTTGCAAAAGATGCAAATCTCATAGTGTCTTCAGTTTACCATCGGCTTTGCAATACAGATTTTCCACCAGAATGTAATCAAGTTCGACTTATGGCCGACGGGTGCACTGGTCAAAACAAAAATTCTATGCTTATAGCAATGCTCTCACGTTGGCTAACAAAAGATGCACCAGCCCAAATACATCTGGTAGAAGTAGTCTTCCCAGTTGTGGGACACTCATTTCTTCCGCCGGACAGAGTATTTGCTCGTATTGAAAAGGAGTTACGGAAACTTGAAAATATAATCAAACCGAAAGAATACTTTGATGTAGTGGAAAAACATTCTACCGCCATAAACGTTGCTACTACGGTTCAAGTATGCAACTGGAAAACCGTCGTTAAAGATATATTTTTGATAACTACAAAATGGCATGTACCTTTTTCTAAATGCAAAAGGTTTTATTTGAAACGAGCCAGTAAAAGCAATGACATGGTTGGAGTTAGAGGAGAACTCCACTACAGATTTGAATCAGGTCAATATAAAAGCGTGTGCAAAAAAGGTAAAAACACGGCTATGATTTCTCCAACCGCTATTCCACAGGGCGCACAAGTAAAACCGTTAAAATTTAGGGACGTTAATAAATTGTTATCTACTCATTTCGGGGATAAATGGCGTGATTTAGAGATTTTGGAGTACTATAACAGAGTAGTACCATCAACACAGGAAATACCGGACGAAAATATGGTTGACGATATCGATTTCCTTGAAGAGTCGGTATGTGAAGAACAAGAAGAGTCACCATTACTTATAATTTAACATCGGTTTTGTCTAACTAATAAACTTCTCATAAAACAATCATAGTTTTATTTCAAGTACGAAGTATCAATATGGTTCAATCATTCTAGGCCACGATAGGTATGTTTCAAAGCCAACAAAGTCCATGTTGTTTTTGCAACAAAAACCGCAAAGTCCATCCGAGTGTTACAAAGTCAGCAAAGTCCATAATGTTTTTCTGGTTATTGTTCTAGTTCATAAAGATTTTACATGATTAAGTTTAGTATTTGATTAACTATATTATTTTAAATCAAACTACTATAGTTGCACTAAAGCCCACAGGGCCAATAATGCGAAATACGAAAATCATAAATTACGCGCGATGTCATACAACGGACATTGCGGTTTTTGTAACTAAGAGACTCAATTAGGCAATTCTTTAACTTGAACGTATTAAATTGCTTCAAACTATTATTTATCGTTGGGGAATTTCCCCTAGTCTTAGAGTACACTGGAGAAGCCATATGCACAATATTCCGAACAAAAAAGTCTGTCACTTTTAGCGGGGGACGCGGTAGCGGAAAGAGAAGTCCGTACCATTAATTTTTATTTTATAGATATCGATATTCATTCAGAATTTTGCTTGAATCCATGAAATAAAACAGCTGTTGCATAAAATAGTTACATTTTAATAAGAAGATAAAAATACTACAATTAAATAAAATTAACTAAATTTGTAATAAGTAAGTAATCTCAATAATAAATTAGGTCAAGTTCAAAAAAAAATTGTCTATAAATAACCACTTCAATGGACATAAAAAATGATAAAATATTGAACAATCAAAAATAATAAACAAAAATAATTACTAAGTAATTTTTTACTAAAAAATTATCGACATGTCAATTTTGGTTTCAAACATGACTCAACCCTACGATAGTCTCGTAAACATTTTTACTAGAGGACATAATCGCATGTCAAGTGCGTGTAAGTTTTGCTGATTTGACGTATATTTTCGTAATGCAAAAGAAAAGGATTAGACGAGATGTAGCACAAATAGGCATTTTCGCGGAGCTCCGTGCGCCTTTAAAACGATTTACGACGTGCGTTAGAACCGATTTGAAAGTAGTTTTTATGAACGTACTAGAACATTTGTTCTTGTACTTTTACAGAGGGGAAGTTTTCGTAAGGCTTCTCTAGTGTTATCTAGTCCACTATTATTTAGAATGCTGCCATGTTATGGCCAAAAAATACGCTCAATATTCCATCTATCCATCATCATCTTATTACGGTGTTTTTTGATACCGTAATTAAATTATTACGGTAGACGGTGAATCAATGCTGGATACGGTGTTTTTACCGTAATTACGGTGTAGTTGGCAACACTGGTCCATAACAACATGTAATCGTAAACTGACACTTAAGCCAAATCGCCAGTGCAGCCAGATCAAAATACCTATTCCGCGCTAACAGCAGCGATTCAAAAAGCGCTAGATTGTATGAAATCAGCGTATCCAAAAAGCGCTAGATTTATCGCTAAATATAAACTTAAATTGTAAAATGTATTAACTAATACATTTGTTAATATACACCTGTGATTTAATTATAAACATAAAAAAAATTATAACCGGCCAAGTGCGTGTCGGACCACGCACAATGAAGGGTTCCGTAGTTGGGATGAATTTATCTCAAGAACAAACTTAACATTGTAGTTGAAAAACATGTTCTCCCATACGGAATGTATGGGAGATCATGTTTTTCAAACCGCAGATTTAAGTTGGTTGATTATTACTCGGTAACCTGTACAGCCTACTTAGCTCTCATAGTTTTCCTTTTAATTTCGTTATATATACTACTGCTGTGAATTTTTTCACAAGTCCAAGTTCAAGATCCCTGAATCCAAAAATGGTTTTGACAAACTCACGATATTTTTGAAAGACCTTTCTAACGATACCCCACAACATGGGGTGGATGAGGAAAAAAAAAACATCCCCACGTGTAGGGGAGGTACCCAAAAAAAAAATATTTTTCTTGATTTTATTTTACCAATTTGTCGGCATGATTAATATGTATACATATGCCAAATTACAGCTTTCTAGTACTAACCGTCTCTGAGCTAAACCGCGGACAGATAGACGGACCGACAGACAGATGGACAGACAGACAGACGGACATGGCGAAACTATAAGGGTTCCTTGTTTTCTACGGAACCCTAAAAAAGCAAAGAAAATGGTATTCAGTTAAACTTTAATAAATGTCAATTTGGGGTACCTATCTGAAATTACTTATCTGGGTCACATAATGAGTCAGGAAGGAATAAAACCTGACCCAAAGAAAATAGAAAGCATATTACATTTAGAAAAACCTAAAAATGTTAAAGAACTTCATAGAATATTAGGAATGATAACTAGTTCTGCCAACTTTTTTTTGAAGAAAAAAAGGTATTTTTCACAAAAGCTTGCAAAAAAATAGTACTTACTTAGGTAAAATTTTGGAAATAAAAATAGTAACTACACATTGATTTTTAATCATTATTTATTTTTCCATTTGTATATACACGGTTAATTTTAGTTCGTTCTGGAACGAAAAGCCATAAACTCGATCATCGAACTCAAAACGATTGGGACTATTATTTTCAATAAATTACAATTTTAAAAAAACACGAAAAATCTAATTTATTGTTTTTTTGTGAAATAATGAGAACTCGAAGTAACTGCGACCAATGCATATGTGTGTAAAACGTATCGACGAACGGCAACACTTGCGAACGGTGCCCATTGAAAAATCCATTCATCGATCAGACAGCATAAAAACACATACGCAATAGATAAATAGGTACACAAATAAAAATACGAAAAGCGAATTCAGACTTTATTTCTAAACCGTAAACGGTAACAAATAGAAATTTCACCAAACTAGGTACAAGGTAAGTAGGTACGCAGTTTAATAAAATTATTCTGAGAAGTGTCGGACCGGACTTCAAAAGGATGCACAACCGAATTCCGCGGTTAAGTGTATAAAAATAAGGTCTTAATTCGCTCCAATATTTTCATAGAAAAGGGCACCACCACCTTATAATGAACTCTATTCGACAGGTAAAACGATTCATTTTTCTGTTTACATTGCCTGCCTTTGTAGAAGCCGCCGCGCCGCGGCCGCAAGCAAGCATTGTCGCATAAAAATTGGTTTAGGCAGTATTCTTTTTATTTATCATAAATATGGTAGGCAGGTATGCTTATTAAGTACCTATTAGCTCGATTGGTCGACACTCGATTCAAGGCCTTAAATACAACTCCCAAGCGTACTCGTCGTGTCTAGTTGAAAAGGTACGAGTACTAGGGATTTCGTGATGCGAGAGTGGTGAATGAAATTTCAATTAGTTTCTCTCGTTTACGAGGAGATGTGATAGTGGTAAACACCGTGCCGTGCTTTCGATACAAACGAGAGATAACGGAGTTGAATGAACTTACACCAACCTATCGTACCAGAAATGAAATACCTACTTGCAGGTAAGTACTTACTTGCAGCCGGTTATTCGTCCAACGTCCGTTGACCCACCGCGAGCTCGCTGTCAACTGATTCGCACACGCACAGCTGTGCCGCGCTACGTCATCACCGAGCGGATCGCGTACGATCTTGCGTTTATGAATGAAATAGTGGAAGCGCTACTAAGATTTAACTCGAATGACAGAATAAAAGTGATAAATTTCTAACTTCTATATTAGATGTCTTAAAAAAACAATAACAATGCTGATAGTACCTATTAATCGTCTGGAGTTACTGTGTTTCGGCTCCAGAACGATTTAAAATTAATCGTGTATTATTACCATAGAAATATAAATAACAGTAGAAGTGGCATGGGGGCGTGTCTGTATCCACGCGTCCTGATCACAATGCTCATGCCTCAGGCAAATGGCCGTCTCCGCTAACTAGTGCGCTTTCGAACGCGACCTTGATAACATTTAAGAATACCGTGTTGTTCAGTGGTTTCTTGTAAAAATCGAAGCCAAACTAGAAACTTTATAAATCATAGAACCACTTTTCATAAATCAGCACAAGTATTTTACTATATTTGTGTTGAAAATCATGAAAAACAACAAATCGTAAAATATTTCTTGCCTTTACTACGATATTTTTGTTTTCATATATCACAGCGACTGTACTGTTATTGTAGTTAATACACTGCTTCTTTACCACTAACAAAGTATGTCGCTAAGTAACTGGACAAGCAATGTAAAAATCACAAAACGATACGTTCTTTAAGCGGTTGCATTGCGGAGTACGGCCGCTTTGACTTGCGACGAGTTATGTGGTTGTGCAGCTCCACCAGCGTAGGCTATCGACAATAATGTCGATTGTCGTGTGAATTTATATTACTATTAAAGTTTATTCTTCAATTTGTCAACAGTTATAGCCTGGTCAGAAGACCGATGTGAAATCTTGTTTTATACTCATTTGAATTTTCTCTTACTGTTGTATTTTTTTGATGTGCTTAATACATATTTTTTTTTTATATTTATTTTTCATATCGTTTTTTATTTATAATTTTTTCAGGAACTTCCAAAAATTTTAATACAATAATAAATGGGAGAATCGATAACTTTCCGATTTAGTCAATCACTAGCGTATATGTAAAATAAACGATAGCGGTCGATGTTTTCGTGTGAGTGAGTTGTACGGTGCATGGTAAATGCACGCTGTGTTTGATGGGATAAGGTTTATAATTGATTGTGTAGTACGTTCTGATTTATAAATTGCACGTGTGAGCGGAACCTTGTATTTTTTGGGTTTACTGGATGCCTACCATGATCTAATTAAAAACGATTCAAAAGCAAGGCATTTCAGTTTAGGTTCTTAAACTGCATCGCTTCAAAGCCGTACCATGACGTCCAATAAGCTCAGCGGCATTTGGATCGTTAAAAGTGAATGAAAGATTGCAATCTGTGGCTGAACCGCGCGGCCGAGTTTGGAACGTTTTTGGTGAAAACGAGACAACGCTATTATTGTCAAATAAGTTTGTTTCGCGCACATTATTTAGTGTCAGACACGTTCAGAAGCAAGTAACATTTTATTTGTTCTTAACTCAGTATCATTACTTTAAAGTAAAACAGACACTCAACAGTTTTTTTTTAAGATTGCATGTTAATACGGTAACTATTATTAAAATAATTCTTAGTCAAAGTAGATATTTATTTACTTTTTGCTATTTATTAAGTATACGAAAAAAATATTTTTATTTCGACGTAATTAAACAAATTATGTTTTTGTTTCGAACGTACCAGAGTAAACAAAGTTGTGTGAGTTGAGTTGGGGCATAGTGGGCATAGTGTGAGGCAGAATCTTCCTCAAAAAACTCAAATAAAAGTAGTTCATCAGAAATCTGTTAGAGAAAAACTAATGCGGTTAAAAAAGGCATATAAAATAGGTATTTTAGACTTTAAAAGAAAGATTAAAGCTCACTTACATTGGTTTTGGTAAAATTCCACTAAAACAGCACTAAAAAACTTTATTTTCGTCAATAATTCACCAAACGTTTCAGTTTATGTTAGAGAAATAGTAACTTTTATTGAACCGCTTATTTTGACAGTTGAGCGTTTCAGTTGAGCTGCTCTATGGACGTCATGGTACCAAACAAGAATGAATGAAACCAAAACTTGCGACTCAGTTTGGGACAATCGCTGTCATATGGCATGGCCTAAATTGAATCGTTAAACTAACGTCATGGTACGAATTAGAAGAACAGTTCAGTTTAGGTCCTAAAATGGATCGCGCTAAGAGCTCGTGGTAGGCATCCTGATCGCATGTGTAGTTGTGGCTAGGAAGGAGGGATAAATCCAAGACATTGGGTTTTGATACATTTTCAACTACCGGGCATATCTCCTTCTTTCTTTTAACTATGATTATTACTCTGCGGTTTTGCCATCATGATTTTATTATTTTTTAAATAATTACTTATAGGAATCTAAGCAATTTAGATCCTTAGTAAAAACAAATTAACAATTCATTTTTAATTAGATTACTAGATGCTCTGATTCCGTTCTGATTTCTTTCTTCTTTCCATTTTATAGCGGGAGTTGCAGGAATGGAAAGATGGGCGGCGTTTATCGATAAACTGACAATGACAGCCAGAAAGTTATCGTATATTAATGAATAAACTCAAAACCTTCGGGACTGATTAAAAATAAGTCTTTCATCAGTAGAATGCTATAATATTGTCACTGAGTAATATAAGCTATAATTTATAAAGATATCACGCGGGCGAAGCCGATGTCGGAATCTAGAAAAAAAAGCCGGCCAAGAGCGTGTCGAACAGCGCACAATGAAAGGTTACGTAGTTGGGATGAATTTATACCAAGAACAAACTTAACAATGTAGTTGAAAAACAGGTTCTTCCATACATTCCAACTGCCAATATAAGTTGGTCGGACTCGTTAACTTGTAAAGCCTACTTACCTGTGATATTTTTCCTTGCTTGCCGTGATTTTTAGGGTTCCGTAGCCAAATGGCAAAAAACGGAACCCTTATAGATTCGTCATTCAACAGACATGACGAATCTATAAAGATTCGTCATGTCTGTTTGTCTGTCCGTCCGTATGTCACAGCCACTTTTTTCCGAAACTATAAGAACTATACTGTTGAAACTTGGTAAGTAGATGTATTCTGTGAACCGCATTAAGATTTTCAAACAAAAATAGAAAAAAAACAATAAATTTTGGGGGTTCCCCATACTTAGAACTGAAACAATTTTTTTTTTTTTCATCAAACCCATACGTGTGGGGTATCTATGGATAGGTCTTCAAAAATGATATTGAGGTTTCTAATATCATTTTTTTTAAACATAGCATAACAAGAATAGTTTGCGCGAGAGACACTTCCAAAGTGGTAAAATGCCCCCCCCCCCCCCCCCTGTAACTTCTAAAATAAGAGAATGATAAAACTAAAAAAAAAAATATGATGTACATTACCATGTAAACTTCCACCGAAATTTGTTTTGAACGAGATCTAGTAAGTAGTTTTTTTTAATACGTCATATTTGCTAAATATTGTACGGTGGTACGGAACCCTTCGTGTGCCAGTCCAACTCGCACTTGGCCGGTTTTTTTTAAATATCAGGGAGGGGGACACTTGACTCTAATAGCACTTTAAAGCATAATATTTCGCAAAGAGAGCATAGAGCCCTGAATTGAAAACTGGCTTTCACACACCCGTATTTTTTTTTAACCTCGGCCTTTTCAACGGCACTCCACACCATAGGATAGAGTAGGGCAAAAAACATTTGTAGTCATATCCGTAAGAGGCGAAGATTTGATTCGAAGAATCTAAAATTAAGAAAAGAAAATTCTATCTGCGTAAAATAATAAAAGAGTGAGTGAAAGAGTTCCAAACACTTTTTTTATTATTTGTCGTACCTACCCCTAGGCTGATTTGAATCAAAAAGTTATAAAACATTTTTTTTACGTTTTTCATGTTCACATATAACCATTGTTCTTTCTTCTTTGGTTCATTTTCACCTCAAAGCCATATTTTTTTAGAACAAAGTCAAAAGTCCTGGCAATGACTATTTGAAGAATACTGATATTTTAGTATCTACAATAAAAAAATCATTTCATATCATCTAATACCAGCCTGTAAATATTATTAATCCACAGAAATTATAAACTTCAACTAACTTTTGGCGGCTGGAATTCAAGTAGGTCCCCACCTATGAAATCAGCGTTTTGTATGGAGAATTTAAAGAAGTTGCATTTTTCATACTAACATTTTCTTAATTTATTATCAGGCATGAACATTAATGTTTTAAAACTTGTATGCACTATTGTTTAAAAACAAGTTAACGTAATATGCCACTTAGATTAAGTGACAAAAATAAGTTTTGGCTAAGTTAAAACAAATAGTGGTCATTTCTGGTAACAAAATGAGGAGTCATTTTTAAGGTATTTTTTATGTTTATAAAACTATAAGTAATAAGGTGTTTTAAATATTGGTAGTTGTCTATGATGGTCAGTTGTCTATGATGGTCAGTTGTCTATGATGGTCAGTTGTCTATGATGGTTATTATTCGATATAATGCCAAGCAATTGATGAATACTTATTTTAAATCATAGAAGTGACGAGGTTCTCTATTTGCGAGACAAAAACGCCAATTTCATAGGTATTTCACCCAATATTTGATAACTAGAATCCGGTTATTAAACAATAAAAAAATAATCCGGTAGTCCCATAACATAGGTAGTTAGTTACACATATTATAAAAAAAGTCGTTTTTCGCGTTTGTCTGTATATCCACGTTGTTCTTTTGGCTTTTGATGGGGTTTTCAACATAATTTAGAGAATATATTCCGGAAGGTTTATGTGTATAATACATTGATATTAAACTTATAGATAATTAAAAAATCTTAATGTTTTGCCAACTCGTAAAAACCTTGCGAAGCAGGAGTCGCTAGTTAGTCAATAAAAACGTTACCTATAGTGTACAGCATCCCAATTGCGTAACGCACAGAAAGTGCGTACAATCCGAAGGTTTTTGGAGGAAAATGTACGTTTGAAAAATTCAAAAACTCACTTTTGGAGGGGACTGTAGGTTTACCTACACATGCTAAATTACAGCTTTCTAGATCTTATAAGAGTCTCTGAGCAAAGTCATTCAGACAGACAGACGGACGGACGGACATGGCGAAACTATAAGGGTTCCTTATTGACTCAGGAACCCTAAAAAGAGTGAATATAATAATGAGCAAATTAACTAATTAGATCTAGTTTCCACTTGGTTCTTAAGTTCCCACGACAACGCGATCTGACGCGCACCTTTGACCTGCTCTTTACTAATGTGGATTAAAAATAAAACAGTTTCAATAACTAAGTCCTTTAGTAGCATTACCTATTTATTTAAAGCTATTAACTTTACCACAAGATTTTTTTTCTTAAGTAACAAATCGTAACTTAGAGATGTATCGATGATTCCAATGATTATAATTCTATAAATACGTATCTGATATAATCGCAAACCATATTTTGATCAAGATACAACTTGACACTGACTTGCAAATTGCAAAAAACGTAACAAAATTTGAATTTCGCGGGCTTACTGCGGAGCTATTCTGCAAAATAAAACTCTAAAAATGAAAATAGTAGATTACACAACAAGTGAAAAAAAAAGGGAATTTAATTCGAGGGATACAAGGACCGAGTTTATTTTCTTTTTCACGAGTTGTGTACCTACTCTACTTTTTACCACTGACTGCGAGAAAATAAATTGTATTAGTATTTATATTTAACTGTCGTAGTTGTAGTATTTATATGACTGCCTCGTTAGTCTAGTGGTCGCAAGCGCTACTGCTGAGCATGAGGTCCTGGGGTCGATTCCCGGGTCGGGCAAAGTATTATTGGGTTTTTCCAACAGGAATTTCTCAGTAGCAGCCCGGAGTCTGGAACTGTGCCCGGTTGATGGCCTATATGGGACTTCACACCCCCTATTACATGGGACTTAAAAACATAACTGGCGAAATGTGGGTGTACTACAGTACAGGTACATATCTGCCCAACCCTTTGGGGAAACAAGGCGTGATGTTATAGTATTTATATGAATCACATTTTTGGCGGCAACAAATTATCTACTTCAATTGCTGCTTTAGAACGAAATGATTCCGGAGTCGTGGTGGACAGTGACTCATTTTCGTCACTGGAAGAACTCATTTTATTATAATTATGTTACTAGATTTTCCAATGACATTAAAACAACCACTATAACAGATTGAAAAGAGCCTAACTGAAGTTGGCGTTATTTTTTATTTAATTGTTTAGCTTTAAAGTACCTACTGGCCGGCCAGATGGACCTATTCCATAATAGGTCCATCTGGCCGGCCAGTAGGTACTTTCAGTAGGTTTCATTTATTTTTTGTACATAATTCGTATAGTTCGTGCTTGTTCCAAATTCAAAATGTTTTTATTCACTCAGTGAGTAAAAGAGAGTTTCATTCACTGTTATCTATGAATAAAATTCCGTTTTTCGAGTGGCAATGATAAAAATAATTTTGGCACAACTAAAAACGAATTTGATAATCACGACTCCCCGTAGTACTTGTTTGCCCTTCCACGTGATTTTTTTTGAGCTGGTGGCGCCCCGGGAGCCCCAGCCTCGCATGTTTATATGGAATTTTTCACTTTTTGTATGGAGAATATGAAAATTATTACCTATATGTTGAGTTTTAAGGGTTTATGGGTCTTTTAGGGGAGTCGAAATTTTCATAATTTTTGCGATAGGACACCATTTTCGAGATATAAGCAAAAAAAAAAAGATAAGTACAGTACTGTTTTTGCTCCTGAACTCGAGGTGTGCAGCTGCCCCCCAGTGTCATTCAGTGTTTTATCTCCCATACACGATTACCTATTCACAACAATGTGTAGGTATTGCTCGTCGATGAGGAGTACCATGGGGTAAGTAGGTACTTGCCTAGTTGTAGTAGTTGATAAAATAATAAAAATCATTACTACATTTAATTATAAAAATACAATGTTAATACAATTTTCTTTAACTATGGTACTTATTATTATTTTTTTTGACATTTTTAAATGACTGAATAAATTGTTACTAAAATTGTTACTAACTTTTTAAATAATATCAATGTCTGGATCAGTATATAATTTAACTCTGATAGTTTCATATGAATACGAAGTATCTCCATCATAATCACACCTATATTTTATTCTCACAGATATAGTTGTTTTAATAGCTTTCAGTTCAACATTAATAGATTTACGAGGTTTAACAAACACGATTGGATAAGCCGCAGAGGGAGATTTCAGTACCCTTGACTCTTGACGTTCAGTACTTTCGCCCCACCGTTGAGAATAATAAAACGATGAACTGTCAAGTGTTTCTAACTCGTAATCAATAATCTCTCCGTTAAAAAAAGGTTGTACGTTCGACCAAGAAGATTCCACGGAGTTATAAACCTTTTTTTCCAGATCAACATTGCAAGACTCTTCTTTGTAATAGTCCAGGTTCTCAAAAACGCGGGATTTTATCGTTACGTGGCTCCTTTGAACTGGATGTATCTTTATATCCGCTATTGACAGACGTTTATGAACATACGTCGGCCGATTCATCCACATTGACATCGCTGTTGACAAACCTCCGCACAAATCGTTGTATTGTTTCTGAGCTCCAAAGTCGTAATCGCATGGATGACCTCCTCGGAAATCTTCATACTGATGAATTTTTGTCTCTGTTTTCTCTATTATCCCCGAAAATGAATCAGTAAAACCATCAGTTCGTTCTTCTATTCTCACAATTATTGCCATTTTATCTGAAAATAATTTATATTTCATTTATTTTAATAATTACCAGCTGCCCGATCCCGCTTCGCACGGGTAGCCGTGCCGTAGCCGGATCCATTAAATACTTATCTACGGCGCACCTTCCTACTTACCCTGCCTACCTATCTACCTACCTACCTACCTACCGACCTACATACATACATACCTATTAGTCCTATAACCCACATACTTACACTACCTACATTCCTACCTACCTACTTACATGCCTACCTGCCTACCTACCTTCCTATTATAGCTACCTACCTTCGTACCCTACCTACATAAGTACATACTTACATACCTACCTATCTACCTACTTACGTACCTACCTACCCTAACTACACCTACCTATTCTAAGAGCGTTGTCCTGAAAATAACGAACACAACAAAAAAAAGAATTATCCCATTTGGTCCAGACGTTCTCAAGTTATGGCGTGACCAGAAATTGAGTTTCATTTTTATACATAAATCCTGTATCCTGTCTCAAACGTAGTGGGCCAAAGGCAAATAGTGTAAAGCGGAAGTGGTGGGATATTCTTAACAGTTCAGAAAACGCTAATTTTAATATTTTCAAGTAATTTTACACACAAACTTGGATTCTTCGACCTTTTTTCACAACTCCAAGTACAACCGTTTAGGTAGCGGGGGGGGGGGGACACTTAACTCTAACAAAAAAAAATCTGTTAAAAGCGTAATATTTCGCAAACAGATCCCTGAATCCAAAAATGGCTTTGACAATCTCGCAATATTTTTGAAAGACCTTTCTAACGATACCCCACAACATGGGGGAGATGAGGAAAAAAAAACATCCCCACTTTACGTGTAGGGGAGGTACCGAAAAAAAAAATTTTTTTTTTGGTTTTTGTTTACCACTTTGTCGGCATGATTAATATGTATGCATATGGCAAATTACAGCTTTCTAGTACTAACCGTCTCTGAGCTAAGCCGCGGACAGACAGACGGACATGGCGAAACTATAAGGGTTCCTTGTTTATTACGGAACCTAAAAAATGGGTTTCATAACAAAGTCGAAAAATCCGAAAAACTTTTAGCTCTAATTTTACCAAAAAATCGCTGAAAAGAAGAAATTTTCACTCACCGTGTAGTTCTCTTACATTTGTTAACACTAGAAATATCTCATTTGTTCAATCAGTACCCTAATTGCGTAATACACGATCAATCAGAATCGTAATCGAAACAGATTGCTAATCTACTGCCTCATAAGTTTGAAAAAAAATATACTCAACAACATAAATAACGCAATGAATGTTGTTGAACTGTCAAAATGAAACAGATTAGTCGTAATCGTTTACGAAAATGTGATGAGAGTCAAAATGGCGGGTGTACCATAGCGAATTAAATTATACCAATTACCAAACAAATGTACCTAAAATGTACTATTTAGTACCTAGCTCTAAAAAATTTGTACCTCCTTCAGAACGAAATTATTTCGAAATTAAGGTACACCCGCCATATTGACATCAAGATGGCGGGTGTACTAAAATATTTTATTATTTAACCATTACTCATAAAATGTATTTACACTAAAAAATTGTACCTAAAATGTACCTCAAGTAAATAGAAACACACACTTGATTAGTGGGATAGTTCCTGAGAAATAAAACAACCGTGTCTCGGTTTACTTATGTTTATTATTATTATTATGTATTATTGATCTAGGTACATATTTATATATATTTTTGGGATAAATCTTGAATGGGGGGTGAAAAATCACGTTTTGCGGTATGACTCAATGTAACGCACTCAAAACATCGTGCTGATGGATAGATTGAATAGTATAGAGGTCATGGAAGTGTTTACAGTAAAAATCTTACGTTAATAAAAACGTGTATTAAAAAAAAAAAAAACATGTGAAAAGTTTCAACTTTGACTCTTAATATCTCCGTAACTAGAAGGTTCCTAGGTATGGTCTAGTCTAGAACAACAAAATAATCGCAATGACGGGGAGAACAAGTACCTTTTGGCATCGTTAAAGGTCTTGTTACACCCTTTATACAGGGTGTCAGGGACATCGACGCGAAGCTCGTTACCATGGATTCAGTACATGATTCTGAACCCCCCTGCGTTGAATGAAATGCTGTTTCATACATTTTGACCGCGTAGGTAAAATAACTGACCCAAAATTTCAACGCAGGGGGTTCAGAATCATGTACTGAATCCATGGTAACAGGCTTGCGAGAGGGCATGGCAGGCTGTCACCTCCTTCTGCGAAGCAGTAATGCTCGTGAAGGAGGAGGCGGGGCGCGTAAGGCAGAGACAAAGGTCGCTCCCTCGAGCCCCTAGCCGCCGCCGTAGTGGACGCCCCGGGCGTCGGGAATCGATCGCCGATTTCCGGCCACCGTAGGCGCGGGCTTGCGGACGGAGACTGATGGGTAGGTCGCTGTCCGATCAGGACTAAGCCCGGGTCGACGGCGCGTCGTGTTCCACGCGCGCCTCAAAGAGTTGTCAACGAAGCTGAAGGGGTCTGTCAGGGCCGATGCCTACCACCGGGGTTGCGGATAGTCCTAAGGGGAAACCGTGGCCCCCGTCTAGGCAAGGGAAGGAACACGGGTGGGTTTTAGTCAGTAAGAGTCTGACACGCCCTTCCGCTCCGCCCAGAGCGGGAGAAGTCATTTGATGATTTCCCAAACAAAAAAAAAAAAAAATGGTAACAGGCTTCGCGTCGATGGCCCTGATACCCTGTCTGTATACATTTATATTATACGGATTTTTTTAAATAATGAATTATATGCACACGAATAATTATTATATTAATAAGTTACTAGCAACTGTCCGGAACTAGCTTCGTAAATGCACATTCATGATAAAGTATGTTGCGGGTAGTTGATACACAATTAGCAATTTGTACTCTATTTCCTGATTAATCATACGAGCTTCATAGTTTACAATACGCAGATAACTTTATTATCATTAATATAATTTTAATTGCGATCATATAGAATTAATCACTATGAAACGCGGAAAAAAAAATGTTGTTGATTTAAACGAACAGAAAAAAGTGTTTTGTAAATACAAACAACATTTCCCATCGATTAATGATTTACCTTCACCGTGTAGTGAAATATTTTCAAAAATGTCTAGTGAACTTGAACAACAAATATCGCCTAAAGCACTTTATATATCGATTAAAAGAAATTCTGAATACTTTTTTCCCGTAGGGGATGAAAACAGTGAAGATAAAAATTGTTTGGGTTTGGAGATTAAAACGCAAGACGAAGATATATTAATTATGAAGAATGTTGATACAGAAAAAGAGATTGAAGAAGACAATAACGAAGAAAATTCTTACGTCGTGGATAAAACTACATGTAGTGAAGAAGGTAAATCTTTTAATTTTTCACTTGATTTATATCAATGGAGAAAAATTCGGCCAATCTCAAAATGCTCTGTTCGAATGAGAAGCAATAATCCAGTTAAACAAAAAAAGTATATATTACCTAAATACGAGTGGGCAGGCTTGTTAAGGGAAAAAAATTGGGATAAAACGAAATCTCCTTGCAGTTGGACCTTTAAAACCTATTATGTTAAATGCAATGAAAGAGTGACTCTTCTCGGTGCATGTAAAGAATGCAATGCTAAAATAAAAATTGTGATTACATATCCTACAGAAAATATTGCTTCTTGCACCAGTTTAATTACAGATTTTGATAAATATGGTAAACATAATTTAAGAAAGAAAATCAAATTGTCACCCATAAAGCGCAAAGAATTAATGGAAGAAATGAAAAAAGAGGCTCCGATAACAGTTCATAAACAATTAATTAGTTACGCCATGGAAGTTGGGGATCCTCAGCCACCCCATCTACCTTCACATGGAACTTTACGACAGATAAAACATGAAAGTAATCTTAGTGAGTATTACCATAAAGATCCAATTTTGGCTTTATTGTACATGGCTCAAAACGTAAAACCCTATAACGATTATATTAAACACATAACAATTCATCCACATTTTTATATATACTATTGGTCTACGTCACAAGAAATATACTACAATCAATATCATAAAAACCACAGAGTTATACTGAGCATCGACGCAACTGGTAGCATTTTTAAGGAAACTGATTTATTTGTGAAAAATTACTCTTTGCTGTACGTTGCTGTGATGTACAGCGAAGAAAATAAAAGAAGTGTTCCGGTTGCTCAAATGATTTCTAGTTCTCAGACGATGGATACTATATCAAACTGGTTAAAATCTTGGAAAGGTCAGAAATCAATTCCTAACGAAGTGATTTTGGACCAATCTTCAGCGCTAATAGGAGCCACGATCAAAGCTTTTACTGAACATAAGTGTACTAATGATTATCTTGTAGAATCGTTCAGGAAACTTGACGCTGATGAGATATCACCCGACGCCTTATATGTTCGCATCGACACAAGCCACTATTTAAAAACGATATACAACCTTAACTGTTTTCGGAATGTGGACCAAAGAACTAAAGCGTTTTATTGTAAGTGTATTTTGTATCTTAAAAATCTAGATGCCTACGGAACTGCAAAACAAACAATTTTAGATATAATAACTGTAGCTCTCAATAAATACGATAGTATTGGATCTCCATGCGATGAAGCTAAAACAAGGTTAAAAAAAATCGGTAAAACCATGAATCTTCCAGATTATAAAGACTTGGAACATTATAGTTTGCCAGAACAACTTATATTGAAAGAAGAAGTTAAAGAGGAACTTACATTTCCCAAATGGTATCAGGACAAATTAGATCGCGAAAATCTGTTAGTTACATTAACAGATGATGACAGTGACTCCTTATCACACGAAAACTTATTTTACATGCCTACTTTTATACCAACATTAACCCGGCTAGTACAGCAACTACCATTGTGGTCAAATGTGATGATTCCTATATATCATTCAGAAAACCAAACTGCGTCTTCATCTAACGTGGAAAGTTACTTTAAAACGCTCAAGAGATACTTATGTCATATTGACGTGAAATCCAATAGATTGAGATTGGACCAATTTATAGTCAAACATGCAGATTTTATAGATGGGGAATTAAAATAAGCTATAGGTAAAGTAGAAACTACAGAAAAGGGTGACTTAAAAAAAAGAAAAAATACGAAAGCAAAGGTAAATAAAACAGAAGATGATTTTCCAACAGACTCAATTTTGTCTAAAACTCCCTCGTTTTCTGAAAATTGGAAGGGCAAAGGTGACGCTCGAAAGACCACGAAGAAAAAAAGAGTGAAAATGCATAAACCTGTGCCACTATTGTTAAATGGAACAAGACTACGAACTTTCACGAAGGATTTACACGTATCAAATACTTGCGCATTCGACTCGGTTGCACAAGTAATTCCAGTAGGGTGTGTTGAGGGGTTTTATTTAAATACTCATATAATCAATCATCAAAATGAATTCTGTCAGTTCATAAAAAAAATGATTGATGCCAAAACTATTAGAACAGATTTATACAAATACCGCGCACACCTTCTTCAGCCATATTTTAAAAAAACTGATATTAATCATAAAGTTTTCATCTCTTGCGAATGCAATATAGCTTATATTTTTGACAATATTTTGATCGATGCAATTTACAGTGCCTCTGTACAAGAATCATGTACGAATACTGAATGTGGCATTAACAAAGTTCAAAGAAAAATTTCTTTTTTGCCACTTAATTTTAACATACCAAATATATCAATGCTCAATCAATCGGCAGAGTCTATCTTATGTGAAGAAAATAATATTGTACAATGTAGACGTAATGACTGCATACGAACATTAAAATATGAACTAAGTAATACAATAGCTTTTGAACTGAATCAAACAGATGTAATTTGTCTTAAAGACATACCTCTGGAAATAACATTAAATAACACAAAATACGAAATTCTTGGATTAATTGAGTTTTTACCGTCCGGCGGCGTTATTACAGACATCCAAATATTGGTCACTATCGGGCTCATTGTCGTCGTAATACTGAATGGAAATGTTTTGATGATCTTAATAATTTTATTACCAAAACTCCGAATTCACTTATCGCTAATTGCATTATGTATGGACGAAAATAAAGAGATACCTAATAACTGACGAGTTATCATTCATGATTTATCCCAAAAATATATATAAATATGTACCTAGATCAATAATTAATAATAATAATAATAAACATAAGTAAACCGAGACACGGTTGTTTTATTTCTCAGGAACTATCCCACTGATCATGTGTGTGTTTCTATTTACTTGAGGTACATTTTAGGTACAATTTTTTAGTGTAAATACATTTTATGAGTAATGGTTAAATAATAAAATATTTTAGTACACCCGCCATCTTGATGTCAATATGGCGGGTGTACCTTAATTTCGAAATAATTTCGTTCTGAAGGAGGTACAAATTTTTTAGAGCTAGGTACTAAATAGTACATTTTAGGTACATTTGTTTGGTAATTGGTATAATTTAATTCGCTATGGTACACCCACCATTTTGACTCTCATGAAAATGTGTTGTGTTATTAGATAGTTGTATGTACTTTTTAAGGCTATGTGTAAGTACTCATTAGTATTTTTTTTTTTTGTTTTGCTTTAGAAAGTTCCGCTAAAGTTTAATAAAAAAGTTAGAAAAGACAAATAAAAATTAAATCTGAAGCATTGCAGGGCCACACTGAACGGAAATAGGAACATAATCTTGTACCTACACTATCATTATCAAGGCATCTTTCAGCCAGATTTGAAGTCGCTACCTCGTAAATTTCGTTCACAGGGTCGGAAAATCGTGTCCGTCTGGATTGAGGAGCCATGTCTCATATTTGAACGAGACTACCAATATTTAGTAGTAAATTAGCCGATTTTGTAGGCCGGATCCTGGAATTTGCAGTAAAACCCTTAAAAAGTTATACGACATTAAAGGTGGCTCCTCAATTCAGATGTCTGGATTGAGGAGCTACCTTAGAAATCGAAAACTAGCCAACGGATATTTTTGAAAATTTTGTAGGATTTAGTAGTACTTATGCGTAGCCTGTACAAAAAAAAATGGGTTCTGTAGGGCTGAATTTGAGATAGCTACAATGCTTTGATTTTTCATAAAAATCCATAAATGTCACCGCGCTGTTTCTCGGAAAGTATTCAACCAATTACAACAAATTTTTTGTATAATTTAGTAGCAAATGTGATTTAATTTGTACTGTAAAAATTAAATGGAAAAACTATATAATTTCGCTGATACAACACATTTTATGTGGCTCCTCGTATATGTACGTAGCTACTAAACTATTTGATCAAATCGGATAACAATAGCACCAATATTTAGTAGAAATTTCTACTAAATATTGGCATAATCCAACATCCTACACATTCAGTATTTCCAAAGAAATTTATAAAATAAACATTCCTTAACAATTTAGTGTGGTACGAGAGCCCACGACCAAAACCATATCACATCGTTTTACGGCCAAAACCGTATAAAATCGTTAGTTTAGATTATTCTCAACCTGACTCGGCAGTACCGGTCAGAAACGTACCAGTTTTACGGGAGCCCATATCTGCTGCCATTTCTGAATATTCATGACAAATTATCGAAAATTAACTTTAAAAGGAGGGTCTTTGGGGTATATATTTTTTTTTCTATATTTTTCTTTTTGTTTTCGTGTTTTTTAAATAAATACTGTTTTTTTTTTAAATGTCTTCACCTCCGTTTTTTTTTCATAGTCGACAAATTTTATCAAAAAATGTTAGTTAATCCGATAAAATGACTCATAAGCTTTTGGAAATAATAAACAGAATCCAAATCGAGACAAAAACATAGGAGATATGGCAAACGCTACTAATAAAATAAAAAATTGAATAACATGAAAAATATTAAAGATAGAACCCCTTGTATAGTTAATTTTCAATAATTTTTCATGAATATTCAGAAAAATACAGGTGGGCACATGCCCATGATTGACATTGTATGAAAATGCGCTCAGGTCAAACGTGAAGCGAAAAATGTATGACTTGACAAGACATAAAGATTTCTGAAGTATTCAATAAAAAAAAATATACGTATATAAAAATAAAAATAAATTGCAAGATCAACCTAATGTAGTACTTACTAATTAAATAGCAATAATTAAGAATTGATTAAAAAATTGCTTAAAATAAGTTTTTATTTTGTTTAAATGCTAATTAATAATTTCCTAGAGTTACCTACCTACTATCGAACGCAATGAAAGTAAGTAATTAAAGCATTTAAGCAAATAAAATAATTATAATTCTAAACGATTGCTATTTTAAGTTAGTATGTACTAAATTAGGTTGATCTTGCAATTTTTTTTTATATTTTTTTTTTTTTCATGGGTTGGTTTATCGATACTGAACCTACCCCTAAGCTATGGCAAGCAATTTCTTTAACACCCTGTATAGTGCTAATTATTTTAGTGCTGATTGATGAATAATTATTAATGTGTAAATAAAACTCTGTTTATGATCATAGTTTGAATTATTTATGGTCACCGTATACACTATACTGTTATACGCTCAGTCCACACGTGACACGCAAAATGTCTGAAAACAAACTTTTTCGAACCTAACAAAAATTACGAAACCTATATGTACATTTTTAATATTCAGATATATTGTGATGAAACCGTCTACCCATTCTTTTGACTTAGTAGAAATGGGCTCCGGTAAAACTGGTACGTTTCTGACCGGAACTGCCCACCGAGTCAGGTTGAGAATAATCTAAACTAAAGATTTTATACGGTTTTGGCCGTAAAACGATGTGATATGGTTTTGGTCGTGGGCTCTCGTACCACACTAAATTGTTAAGGAATGTTTATTTTATAAATTTCTTTGGAAATACTGAATGTGTAGGATGTTGGACTATGCCAATATTTAGTAGAAATTTCTACTAAATATTGGTGCTATTGTTATCCGATTTGATCAAATAGTTTAGTAGCTACGTACATATACGAGGAGCCACATAAAATGTGTTGTATCAGCGAAATTATATAGTTTTTCCATTTAATTTTTACAGTACAAATTAAATCACATTTGCTACTAAATTATACAAAAAATCTGTTGTAATTGGTTGAATACTTTCCGAGAAACAGCGCGGTGACATTTATGGATTTTTATGAAAAATCAAGCATTGTAGCTATCTCAAATTCAGCCCTGCAAAACCCATTTTTTTTTGTACAGGCTACGCATAAGTACTACTAAATCCTACAAAATTTTCAAAAATATCCGTTGGCTAGTTTTCGGTTTCTAAGGTGGCTCCTCAATTCAGAAGTCTGGATTGAGGAGCCACCTTTAATGTCGTATAACTTTTTAAGGGTTTTACTGCAAATTCCAGGACCCGGCCTACAAAATCGGCTAATTTACTACTAAATATTAGTAGTACCCTCGTTCAAATATGAGACATGGCTCCTCAATCCAGATGGACACGGAAAATCCTAGTGGAAGTGTAAAATTTCTTGAAAATGATCAAATTAGCAAAATTTTCTGAACTGTTGAGAATATACTTTCAAATTTTTTAATGATAGTTTGCTACCTCCCCTTTATCCCATTTGCATTTGGACCACTATGTTTGAGACACCCTGTATATAGATTAATTAAATACAAACTACTTACCAAATGATGCAAGATTTCTTCAAGTGCACGGCGATATGTAATGACTCAGTATCACTGCGAGTTTAAAATTGGGTTATTCCACTAATCCCAATTGACAATCCCCTTCAATGGGAATTTGTGAACTTTCTTGTCCACAAATCCCCATGGATTTATAAATAAAATACAGACAACATATTATATAAGATTCAAGAAGTCTTTATTTCTTACGGAGGTCAGGGGGGTTAAAACGGCCGCTTTGGCACAAGCAGGTATGTTTGTGTTATTTATCTCACTGAGATAAATAACACAAACAAACCTACGACAAATATTCCTATCCTATTTTTTTATACAGTCACATAGCTTTACATTATTATTAAAACATCGGTTAAAAATTAATATCTCGTGAAAGTTTAAAAAGATATCTTCCACTTCTTGAGACATCCAGATACACATATTTGAAGACATTCATTATAGCTTTTTGCTGTATTTGTTTGCTTCACTATGTATTTTTCATCATTACAGAAAACTATTCTGTCATAAAGCTTATATGAGCGCCTTCAAACTTACGTATTTAGTTGTCTCTCTGAGTGAATGTAATAGATTTTGATTCACGTCATCTTTACTCACGTGATTTTTTTTTTTATAAAAGGGTCCACCACTAGACTTAGGAAAAGACTCAGCTTAACAAAAGGTCAAGAAAAGTTCTAAAATAATCAACCACAAAGTTACCATAAAGTAATTTAACAGTTGATGTCAAAAGATTATATGTTGTAGTAAAGTTTAGACTGTACGAGGGCGACACTGAAAGTTTTTAGAACTGGCCACTTGTAAACGATATGATAAGAAAATAAGTTAAAATTTTGAAAAGGAACTCTTTGCCAATATTATTGTGTATGTATATACTTATATATTTTATTCATTTGTCATTTGTTTACGATTTGGCGGAAAATTGAAAAATATCTGTGACACGTCAGCATAAAATTAACGCGAGAAAATTTTCGTACAATGATTTTTTATGACTTTCGATATCATTTAAGTCAACAAGAAAGTTATAATAGACTTCGATTGGCCTTTCACGATGAAGCCCCATCTCGTGCCACTGTTTACAACTGGTTTAACGAGTTTAAACGTGGTCGCACTAATCTCACCGATGATCTGCGTGAGGGACGGCCTTCTACGGCGACGACTGAAGATAAAATCAGTGTTGTACTGCGTATGATAGAGACTGAAAAAAGAGAGACTTATCAGCAGATTCGGACAAGCTTAGGCATCGGTATGAGTCAAGTGCACAAAATCCTCCATGAACATTTAGCGGTCAGGAAGCTTTGTGCCCGGTGGATACCTCATAATTTGACAGAGGCTCCGTCGTGTTGATTGGTGTCGTGAAATGGTTCAAAGATTTAACGGAGGTGACTCAAATGCTGTGTTCGACATACTTACGGGTGACGAAAGCTGGATTTATTGTTATGATCCTGAAACTAAGAGACAGTCTGCTGTCTGGGTGTTTCCTTCCGAGGAGTTGCCAACTAAAGTTCAGAGACGTCGAAGCGTGGGAAAAATGATGGCGGCTTCGTTCTTCGGAAGCACAGGTCATTACGCAACAATTGTTTTAGAGAATCGAAAAACAGTTACTGCAGAGTGGTACACTTTGTTTGCCACTTGTCTTGAAAAAAGTTCGGGAGAAACGACCACGCAGTAGGATCCTCCTTCACCACGACAACGCCTCGTTGCACACCGCCAAGCAAACAATCGACAACTTGGCGACGTCAGACATGGAATTACTGGGTCACCCGCCCCATAGCCCAGACCTCGCACCTTGCAATTTTTAATTATTTCTGAAATTAAAAGAAAAACTTCGAGGAAAACGTTTTATGGACGCCGAGGAAGCAGTGGCTGCGTTTCAAAATACCGTCGAAGAGACCCCTAAGGACGAGTGGGCAAAGTGCTTGTCTCAGTGGTTCCATCGGATGCAGCGATGTATTAATGTAAATGGACTCTATTTTGAAAAGATATAATAAAACTAATAACTTACCAGTTTGTTCAGTTTTTGGTGTTCTAAGAACTTTCAGTGTCACCCTCGTAATATGACATGACATAAATATTTTACACATTTAGCCAGTACTTTAATTTGTTTGATTATAAAAATAATCAATGCGTCCTTACCTCCGAAAGAAATAATTGACTTCGTGATTCTTATATAATAATACTAGCGACGCGCCTCGGCTTCGCACGGGTATGTGTTATACATATAAACCTCCCTCTTGAATCACTCTATCTATTTTAAAAAACCGCATCAAAATCCATTGCGTAGTTTTAAAGATCTAAGCATACATAGGTACAGACAGCGGGAAGCGACTTTATTTTATACTATGTATAGATTATGTTGTTTGTATTTTATTTTTAAAGCGGATTTGTGAACTTTTTGTCCCTCAATTCCCATGAATGGGGATTTGTGAACCAAAAGTTCAAAAATCCCCATTGACGGGGATTGTCAATGGGGATTAGTGGAATAACCCTTAAAATTACGTCGTGCGTTTTATGATCTATCATTGGTTATGATTGGTTTAACCGACAGAGTCCCGCAAAAAATATGTCGTTTAGCGCGTACGCGTTCTGGCATATTTTTTTTTTGCTACTCGTAATTCGCGCACACTCATTTGTGGCTAGTTCAATGACAAAAAAATATATTTACAGACAATACAATCATTTATTTATTTTTAAAGATTTAATTACAACAATAAATTAATTTACAATAATACGAGAGTCACTGTACAACTCAAGTTCAATAAATTCTTTAACAATAACCGAATTCTCAATCCCGCCGGCATTCAAAATATCCTCGATCGGCACGAAATGAAAATGATATCCTTTGTACCTTTCATGATAATTTATTCCCACGTCGCCTTCCAAATGACCCTCGTAGGTGATTTCTATTTTGGCAATCTTCCTGTTAGCCGTCAACATAACGGTCGCAGATTGACCAGGGTTCAACGTCATCTGGCTCGAGCATTCCGATGTGAAAGTTACCGATTTCGATTTTGACTCAGTACTGCCCCAGCCCCGCGAATAACTCAGAGAAGTTTCTCCTCTGAGCGCCTTGATATCGTAACCGATCGACTGACTGACCGATAAGTTGTTCTCATTTGTCCATGAAGATGACACTGAGTTGGAAACCGTTTCACTAATGGAGGTGCTGAATGTCGACGATACTGAGGGGTTATTATTTTCAAAAGTTTGTCTCTTGATAATAACCGGGCGGCTTGACACGTCTACCACTTTCGTCTTTTTTACTTCTATTATCTTCTCAGTCTGATCCAGGTTGTAGGTGGAGTACATGTCACCCCAGGGGGTTGGGCTGCAGAGGTAAACATCTGTTGGCCTCTGTCCTTTGTGACTTCTAACTGCTTCTTTTAAATTGTTGTCGCTTAATCCAAATTTGTTTCTATCTGTGTTTGTTATTATATTCGAAATTCTTCCAGATGTTTTTATTTTGAAGTTCAGCTCTCCAATATCTTCTATTTTTATCGATATACCCATTTTTAAATGATTTTTTCCCAAAAATCTATAAAAAATATTTACTTAGTTTAGTAATAAATTAAATATTTTCATAATGCACTTTCGGATTAATTAACAAATTACCAAATTTATTTTTTATATAAAAGCCGGCCAAGTGCGTGTCGGACCACGCACAATAAAGGCTTCCTTCCGTAGTTGGGATGAATTTATCCCAAGAACAAACTTAAAATTGTAGTTAAAAAACATGTTCTCCGATACATTCCAACTGAAAATGTAAGTTTGTACGCACAATATTGAGAGCTTTACCATGTTATTTTAAGACCATAGACTTTTTATAGGTTTTCCTGTAATTTATGAGAAGAGAACCATTCTCTGTATTTTTTTCGACATTTTTGGCAAACACAAACAAACTATCAACATTCTGTTCTCATAGCAAATAAAATTATAACCCGTATTTGTACGATATTCGAAGTTTAAACTTTTTGTTAATTTTCAGCCTGTCTGCATTGTAGCGGCCAGTCTTCATAAAACAGTAAGACGGGGCTTTATTTCCTACGAAAAGTATGGGAAAGGTTTTGCGATTTCTGACTTTTCTAGTACTCAAACCTGAGATAAGAAACAGGATCGATGGGCATCAAAAAAGTTTTTGCGAAAATTGCCAATTTTCTTGCTAACTGTACATTTTTCTCAAAATCTGTTGATGCAGATTATAATTTCTTAAGAAGTTAAGGACAGTCTCCTAAGACCGTTTTCCTGTAGCTACAACGGTTATGGTACCTACCCTTACCGCCCCGTCTCAAAAATCCACCTGTATTACAGCCTAAGATCCGACCTAGAGACGACCTTCACACATCTGTTTAATCAATCAATCAATCAACTTTATTTTCTCACCACAATATACATAAATCATTTTACATTAGTCAGATTCGACAATGATACACAATTCAGGTAAGTATATATTGTGGGAGACTGGTGCCTAAGCTAGCTAATGGATGAAACTACGAATAATAAAAGTCTGAAAAGTATTTTATACCGAACCGTATGCAAAAAAAATCTGGCCAGACTGATTAATAAAAAATAAATAAAAAATTGCACTCATTCGTTTAACGATGAATTCGTTTTAGTAACAAATGTTTCTCTTAACAAGTTCGTTGCCTGGAGCCCTCCTAGAGGGTTCACCTAGTCGCATATGGGATGCCACGACCCCTCGCGGAAGGATCATTTTAAATGTAGGTTTTTCGATTCGTTTAGGTAGCTAACCTGATTATTGTAGTTAGGTTTCATGTTATCATAACTACTTGTAGTTAACTATTTGTAGATGCGCGTAACTCCAGCTTCCTCATGGGTGATAGATTAATTCTACCTATACCAATATTTAAGGCATAATTGCAGCAATCAAAGTTCTCAGTCTTAATTTAGAAGCCACAGTTTACTGTGTGTTAGCTAGAGTGGCATCACCTCAGCTTCTACATTCAGTGCAGGCAAACCAGTGAGGTTAGGGTTTTGGAGTATAGTCAGAACATTAAAGCATAATAGCAGCACCAGGCAGGAAAAAACTGAACGAGAATACTTAAGAAAGTGTTGAAACTACGATAAAAAACCGGCCAAGTGCGTGTCGAACCACGCACAATGAAGGGTTCCGTAGTTGGGAGGAATTTATCCCAAGAACAAACTTAACATTGTAATTGAAAAACATGTTCTCCCATACGGAATGTATGGGAGATCATGTTTTTCAAACCGCAAATTTAAGTTGGTCGATCATTACTCGTTAACCTGTAGGACACCTGACTCTAACAAAAAATTTCAGTTAAAAGCTTAATATTTCGCAAACGGATCCCTGAATCTAAAAATGGTTTCGATAGACTCACAATATTTTTGAATGACCTTTCTAACGATACCCCACAACATGGGGTAGACGAGAAAAAAAAAACATCCCCACTTTACGTGTAGGGGAGGTACCCTAAAAAAAACATTTTACTTGATTTTATTTTACCACTTTGTCGGCATGATTAATATGTATACATATGCCAAATTACAGCTTTCTAGTACTTACCGTCTCTGAGCTAACCCGCGGACAGACAGACAGACGGACATGGTGAAACTATAAGGGTTCCTTGTTTACTACGGATTCACGGAACCCTAAAAACTGTGTTAAAGCCGGGGCTCAAGAAGTAACGCATAATTGCAACTTTTTCAAATCTCTAGGCCTTGTAGTTTCCACGCAATAAACAAAAACCAGTTTCCGCGCCAAAAAATTCAAATTAAGAGGGCGCATAAAGCCAGCAAAATATAAAATTTCACTCGCGCAACCCCTCTCATCAAACACGACGAAATCAAAACACAATCCATTCCCGCCGGCAGAAACTTTTCGCCCGGCGTTTATCTAGCTATACGTATATAGGTATAAAATTCGAATTTGAATTTTCTGTAGTAAGTATACGCAAATTAATCAGATGAAACGGCTCTATTCAATTTACCTAAGTTTGATCGCTATAGACAAGTAGGTATATGTATTATTCCATATATTACATTATTGTGTGTCCGTGAATCTGTAACCGATGCTGGTGGGCTACTATTTTAAACGTTTTTATTTACCTCTGAACATAATTGTTATCTTATAATTATATACCTATCCGATGTTTATTAGTCAGTTATAGGCAATGATTAGAAAACCGCGCAAATGCGAGCGGATCATCATCAAAGTATTATACTACGTACTACTTTATCAGTCATGATGAAAATAAACTCAATAAACTTGCTTTTTTGACGATATGGAAGCAAATACTATCTAACTAATCGTATCACTTACCTTCCCTTTTTTACTTTGAGGAAAACCAGCCTTTTTAGAATGATAACATCATAAGGGTCATAATAATTATTAAGGACGAACATGATTGAACAAAAATATCAATAAACTTAGAATATTTGTTGGACCGCAGTGATCAGCAACCCTGTTCGTCGAAATGGTTTTTCAATTACAATATTTAAACGAAATATCGCTGCCCTAGTTCAATAGTAAGACATCTTAAAAAACGTCGAAATTGAGATAAGTTTTGTTTCATGTAACAAATTTGCTCTACTTTCTGATTCAAAAATCGGATATAGGGAAAATGTAACCTAAGTGCCTTAATTTAAATGTCTCTCTGAGACATTTTGCATATTTTTACCGAAAACTAGTTCAAGATTCTGACATCTTATGCTATCTAGAGAGTCAGGAAGATTTTTACTTTTCTTTTATTTCTACATAGAGACTTCTTTAAATGTCATAATATGGAAATAATAAAAACATTTCTATGTTGAAGACATCTTAAATTGACCCAGTGTTTCACTGAAATATCGTTAAATTCTAAGTCTTTTAAGGACATTTAAAATTTTTGTGACATCATCTGGACGTGAAAAGAGCCAAGAAGATAGGAAAAAAACTTTTTTGCAAAAAAAAAAACAACCGACTTCCAAAAAAACGCTACATAGTGAAAAATAACTTAAATTTCGGAAGTCGATGTCTTTGGTTTTGTATTTTCGTTACTTGCCAACGACTTCCGAAATTTAAGTTATTTTTCACTATGTAGTGTTTTTTTGGAAGACGGTTGTTTTTTTTGTAATAAAATTTTTATTTTTCGCGTTTAGTGGGTCAGTTTGTAATTTATCTAAGTTACAATAGCCTAATGTTGACTACTCATCACCTTTTACAAAATATTGCTTTTCCCGAAGCAGGGACGTTAATCGTTGAGGAGTTCTCCTGGTACTTCACCATCAGCTCCACTTATCCATATACATTGTGACGAGCATAAATTGCTCGGTGTTATAATGTAATCGAATCGCAACCCGTGAAATACTTATTATTGAGTAGTTCCGGTGGCCATCTGTGGTCTTTATCATCAGTTCCACTTCACCAAATGGTGCTTTCCAAGAGCAACTGCACGTGTTATTATAAAAAATACCCAAATCGCTATAGGTGTGTCTATAATATTTGAAGAGTTCCCTCGATTTATCCAGGATCTCATCATCAGATCCTGACCTAATGACAATGGGACCATCTCGGAAGTATACCGTTTCAAACAAAAAAAGAATTTTGCAAATCCGCCTATAAGTGACGGAGTTATGTCCGAACAAACTTTAAAAAAAAGACAAACTATATTTGATAATTGTTATACTCGGTTAGGTAGGTAATCGTTGTCGTCAGCGTGATTTTATAAGCAAATTTATGCAAATAACAACACCGCGAAAATACAGGCGCGAAGAGGCTACTAGAAAATTAAATTACGCGTACTTTTTGTATCTCGATAATGCTAAAAAGCGTGATAGCAAACTTTAAAAAAAAAACTCTTGACATCACTAACAACGCAAACTACTGTTCAAAATATAACAAATACTGAAGGGTTCACTGATAAAGAGCGCAGAGGTACGCATTCTCAACATCATTCTCTTCCCGATACTGTCAAACAATCTGTCCGAGATCATATAAATAGTTTCCCTCGAATTGAGTCCCATTATTGCAGCACGCTTAGCAGGAGCACGATAGAAACGGGTTTTGTCGACGGAAGAGTGGACAAAATGACAGATAAACAATCATAATCTGTCATTTTGTCTATTCTTCCGTCGACAAAACCCGTAGAAAACTTGTTTCTATGATTGTCATGCTACGCGTGCAGAGCCAACACTAAACGAGATTATTTGGAAGGAGATCTAACAATTTCAGCAATGTACAGACTGTATGTGCAGTATTGTGAAGAAAATGGTTTACAAGCAGTGAAAGATTCTATGTATGCACACATTTTTAATACCGAATATCACATAGCTTTTTTCAAACCTAAAAAAGATCAGTGTTCTAAATGTGAAGCGTACAAGAATGCTTCACCCGAGACTAAACTTGATCTTCAAGATGCATATAACTGAGAAAAAACTATCCAGAGATATGAAAAAAAAAAGATGTGTGTCACACAAAATCACAGTTTCTACGATTCTTTCTAGAATTAATTAAAATAATTAATTCATTATTGTTAATAATTAAAATATTTAAATTTGATTAAAAAAGTACACTATCGCTGCTTTAAGAGACTGATTTTGTGCCATTATGATACATACTTAAATAACATTGCAGTACTTAATTTTAAATGATAAATTGTAATAATGAGACTGATTTGAGTAATAATAATGATTGTAGAACTTAATTTTAACTAATATACGAAGCCGATTGGTGTAATATTATGATACAAGCTAATATATAATACATTATAACAATCAATTTTTTCAGTATTAAATTAATTTTCCTATCCCTTTACCAAACTTTTCCGCGGATTTAGTAGGACAACTTACATTCTCCAATATCGATGTGTTGTAATACTAAAATATCTTAAAATTGTGTCGATGTCTGTTTATTTTCCATTTTGGAAGCTTGGTTGGTTAGATCTTTAGTATTTCTTTAATAAAACAAAAATTGATAACTCTAAGAGTTACAATAAAGCGATAATTTTTAATAAACCATTTTAGAGACAACATTCAAATCATATTTTTTAATTTTTTTCATCTGAGATCAATAAGAGGTTATCTTACTATTAAAAACCTTAAAACTATTATATAACATATTTTATTCATATTGAAATATAAATGACTCCCAAACGCATTATACTAAGCTATAATTTTAATAAATCAACCACATTTCAAATAACAAGTGAATTAGTGACAGTAAAATCATAAAAGTGCGATTATCTCAAAACATACTTTTTCAAGATAACATACTATTGAACTAGGGCAGCGATATGATCGTTGCCCATTCTCTTTATTTTTTTAAATGCAATTCTTCAATAGGTAAAACTAAAAACAACTGTTTATTTTGCATATACTATACGCTAAGCTTGAATTCAGAATCTTAGATCAAATGCAAGTTTTGGAACTAGAAACTCTATAATTACGTGACAAGGTTCAAATTAAAATGTAACCAAATTTTATTTAGGACCTTGTACAATTTGTACCTCACGACGTCTTCGTGGAAAACTGTGATACCCAAGTAAAAAAATATAATGCTATATCGTGGATTTTGCACTTAGCAACAGTGTTACCCAAGTAAAAAATAATATTGGTATAGTGGATTTTGCACTGTATTGTGCAAAGACACATAGCATGTGTCATGAAAACCTTTCCTGCGCGAAGTGCGAGTAGAAACAATCCCCACCGAAAACCTTTGTAAACAAAAAAAGTAAATAAAAAACCGCCCAAGTGCGTGTCGGACCACGCACAATGATGCGTTCCGTAGTTGGGATGAATTTATCCCAATAACAAACTTAACATTGTAGTTGAAAAACGTGTTCTCCCATACGGAATGTATGGGAGATCATGTTTTTCAAACCGCAAATTTAAGTTGGTTGATTATTTCTCGTGAACCTGTATAGCCTACTTAGCTCTCATAGTTTTCCTTTTAATTTCGTTATATATACTACTGCTGTGAATTTTTTCACAAGTCCAAGTACAACCATTTAGCTAGAAGAGGGGGGGGGGGGGGGGACACTTGACTCTAACAAAAAATTTTAGTTAAAAACTTAATATTTCGCAAACGGATCCCTGAATCCAAACATGGTTTCGACAAACTCACAATATTTTTGAAAGAACTTTCTAACGATACCCCACAACATGGGTTAGATGAGGAAAAAAAAAACATCCCCACTTTACGTGCATGGGAGGGACCCTAAAAAAAAAAAAAAATCTTCATTTTATTTTACCATTTTGTCGGCATGATTAATATGTATACATAAGCCAAATTACAGCTTTCTAGTACTAACCGTCTCTGAGCTAAGCCGCGGACAGACAGACGGACGGACAGACAGACAGACAGACAGACAGACGTACATGGCGAAACTGTAAGGGTTCCTTGTTTACTACGGAACCCTAAAAAGAACAAAAACCCGACTACGTACAAAGTGAACTTTAAAATAGATGGAATTAAGATGACCTATTTCTGTCTTAAAAAAAAGAACTTTTTATTTTACGCTTTTTAGTTATCGATTCTTTTTAACCATTTCTCATTCCAAATTACATTTTAACAAATAATTTGTTTATATTTTTGTAATCACCTTTTAAAACCACTCGATAGGTTTGGGAGATTTTTTCGCCAAATTTCCAGTGAAAGTGTGTATCTGCGTGTGTATATTATGATAGAAGTACTCGTAATAAAACTACGTCAATGAAATGGGTACAAAATACGAAGAATTAAATGACTAACGTGACGATTCTAAATGAAAATGTGGGCCGAGGCGATACCGAGGCACATATACGTGAGTCCATCAGTGTAGTAGGTACCTACTTTTCTCAAACAATGCGCGGAAATTAAAACTAAGTGAATTAATTATAAATTCCAGAATCAATGACGATTTATTTCTTCTTTACTTTATAAACCTCTATTTGCAAGCCAAATCGAAATTTAAATAAAATCTTTGATAAGTTGCCTCCTTGGTTGCCATGGAGCAACCAACCAACAAAGTTCGTTCCATTTTTATATGACACGACAGATTCGACACCAGCAATTTACACTTACTACGCTAATTTAAATTTTGGACAATTTCCGTTTTGAATGCAAAATTATTTATGGTATGGTGGTATAAGACCTTGGAGTCTACGACGAAAGGAGAAGATAGTTTTGATTTTATTAATGATTTTATTGAAAAAAATGGCATAGATTGGACAAAGTGCGTTGGTAGATATCTATTATATAGAATCTCTTTTTATTTGTTCTTCTAACTGAACAGACAGCTATGCTGCTGGGTAGTTTGTTGCGCCACTTCTTCTTCCCAGCTATTGCACTAGGAAGTGGTGAAGGGTGGGCGTTTTGGGGGACTGTCTTATGTAATTGACCTTCGAAAATTGCTGATTCTCAGCCTAGTTTGAATAAATGACTTTTGAATTTTGGATTTTGTATAACCAATGACCGTTGCAAATACAATGACAGGAAGGTTGCTGGACTAATATCCAGGACTAAAAATCTCGCTCCTGAGGTGAAAAGTATGCATTGCGCATTGCACAGAGAAGCATTGGCGAGTAAGAAAATACATGTACCTAATGATTTAAAAGCAGCACCTTCAGAGGTCGTAAAAATAATAAATTACAAAAAAACGCATCCGCTAAATTCAAGACTTTTCGCATTAATATGCCGAGACATGCCCTAGTGAACATGTTTCATTACTGCTACACTGTGAAGTACGGTGGTTGTCAAAAGGATACTAGCTCGCTTTGTTGAAATTATTCGTCACGTAATCTATATATTTTTGAATGACAGTGACTTCAACCTTAAATTCCGATTTGAAGATGACATTTTTTCTTGTCTCAATGAAACGAATACTTCGATGCAAGGTTCCACGTGCAGTGCACTGTGCAGGACAAAATAAACGCACATCTAAAAAAAATAGAACTTTGGAAAACTTGCTTGAGATCAAATATCTTTGAATGTTTTCTTGTATGAATTTATCACGACGAACGCCTTATCTGTGGATTCCGAAATAAAGGCTCAAATAAAATTGTTCTTCATCTTTCTCAGATCTCAGACAGCTGAAAAGGAATTTTCCGTAAACAAACATCAACTTTATGCTAGTGTAAATAAAGTTGATTTTAGACTGACTAGTAATTTTGAAAAAGTAATTTAAAAAAAAGTTGTAGCGCAAACTGAACCTTATGTGTAGGCATAACAGTTGTTTTTCCCAAAACTCGAGTTTGTTTACATGTTTGGCAAATAAATTGTATTAGTTGGGTTAAAGTAGTTCCACGTAGTCGGCTCACATTCTATAATCTAGTTGAAACTACGTCAAACTGATAAAGTAGCGCACAGAATGGCAATGGGCGGCGCTCGTTAACACCTCTGACGCAATAATTTGGATTTTGGCGCAGAAACTGTTTTTTGTTTATTGCGTGGAAACTACCGATGCTATTTTGCCTTATTTTCGAGCTATTATAATAAATAATCATGTCTTCTCTCGTTCGGAAGTTACGACATGAGCAGGTGGGGTGACATCACCCCATTACACAGTTTTTTGAACGTAGTTTCAACACTTTTTAAGTATTATCGTTCAGTTTTTTCCTGCCCTGTGCTGCTATTATGCCTTCATTTTCTGATTATAATCCAAAGCCCTCACTGGTTTGCCTGCACTGCATGAGGAAGCTAGGATGACGTCACTCCAGCTAACATACTAAACGACTCATATTAACGAAGTTTTTGTTCGTTGGGAACTTTGATTGCTGCAATATTGGCATAGGTATACCTGTGGCGATGAAGTATCCCGCATACCCATGTGTAAGCTGGAGATACGCACATTATTTGTAGTCGTAATTAGAACACAGATTCCCAAATAGTAGTTGGTTACGTACGCCCTACACTGGCTAGGTCTATGAAAACATTTAAGAATAATACGCACCTCACCGTGTTTGAAATGCACTGTGATTCACGTTTTGACCGGTCGATCCTTGTCCTTATCAACATGTAAACTGACTAACCAACGTTGCCAACTCCAAATAATGGATTACGGTATTCCCAGTTTATAAATACGGCAGATTTCAAAAAAATACAGTAGATTAAAAAAAGAGGTGTAAATTACATTGAACTTTGAAAAAAACAACGCTTTTCCATACATTTCAATTAGACTGAATTTGACAAAATAACTGTGATCAATGATCATGATATTTTTTTAAAATATTTAATCTCATAAGCATCAACTCAACTGCGAGAGACACGAACGAACAGTATTTCAACGCAGATTTATTACAATGTAATTACGCAAAGTACTTACATTACCTGAATAAAGAAAATTGGTAATAAAAAAGGGAAGTCTGTCAATCAGTTAGGCAACTCTTTAATTTGTACGTATTAGATTGGTTCAAAAATGGTTATACAATTATCTATGGTTGGGAAATTCCCCCTAGTCTACTGCTGTTTAAAATGTTGCCATATTATGCTCATTATTCCATCTGCCCTATTCGGGTGTTTACATTATTATGGTAATCTGCGTGCGCAATTTATTTGCCAAACGTAAACAAACACGAGGTTCCCACTCAGACAAACATCAAATTTATGCAAGTTAGCAATAAAGATCGACTAGTATTGTTGAAAAAGTCATAAAAATATGAAGTTGTAGCGCAAACTGAATACCTTATACGTAGGCATTACAGTTGATTTTTCAAAAAAATGTGTTTCTTTACATGTTTTTTTTTTTTTTTTTGAGTGTTGGAAATCATCAAATGACTTCTCCCGCTCTGGGCAGAGCGAGAGGGTGTGTCAGACTTTTACTGATTAAAACCCACCCATGTTCCTTCCGTTGCCTGTGTGCCGGGGCCGCGATATCCCTTTCGAACAACTCCGCAACCCCAGCAGGTTGTTTACATGTTTGGCAAATGAATTGTGAACGCAGATTAGACGGTGAATCAATGTTGGATACGGTGTTTTAACCGTAATTACGGTGTATTTAGCAACCCTGCTTTAGCCGAATCGCCAGTGCTGCCAGATTAAAATAACTATTCCGCGCTAACAGCGATTCAAAAACGCAAATTCTTTAAAATCAGCGTAGCCAAAAAGCGCTAGATTTCGCGCTCAATATAAACGTAAATTATAAAACAAAAATGAGTTAATGAAATAATAAGTATCGTACACATTGGTTTATTTATATCACATAAATCCTATCATAAGAAATCGACAAAAAATTATTATCTTCTACAGAATTCGAAGGGCGCTAGTGATCAAATGGGCGTAAACGAAAATCCGTGAAATAAAGGGAAATTCCCCGTGAATGAATAAAATGTCAGAAAATAAAGACTCATATATTTTTTTAAATTTACAACATGTCGGTAAAGTTTTCTCTATCGGGTGGCAGGGAAATCGACGCGAAAACCGTTACCATTGATTCAGTACATGATTCTGAACCGCCCTGGGTTGAAATTTTTTGTCGGTTATTTGAAAAAATATCTGCTGTTAAATAGAAAAGTGCAATACCTACGCGGTCAAAATGTATGGAACAGCAGATTAAAAAAAAAATAACCGACGAAAAATTTCAGAATCATGTATTGAATCCATGGTAACAGTTTTCGCGTCGATTTCCCTGCCACCAAGTATATGTGTTCCCATCTTACAAATAAAAAAAACGCTAAATTATCCGCTAGACGCTAAAAGGTGAAGTCACGCGCGAAGTTCTCCAAAAAAGCGCTTGATGTAGCGCCGAAAGCGCTAAACTGGCAGCACTGCAAATAAGGGATTTTTGGTAGGAATCGTATGGCGCGCAGTGTTGCCAGTAAGGAAAAATGAGCCTAAAGTGGTAGGATTGCTACAAAAATCTATGACATCTTCTGTGACATCCCCCGAGTGACTCACATGTTTAAAGACTGTGCGTGGAGTTTCTTGTCCGTTTTTCGCTATACGTATAGATACCTCCTAAGCTTTGGAATGGGCGACTAGTTTCATCTTTCTGACTGACCGATCCCTTGACAGTTCAAAGTGCCCGTAATTGCTTTATTTTAAATAAATGCTTAGAGTTTGGTACCGGGAATGCTTCAAGGGTCCTTCTTATGGCCATCCAACAAAACAATAATTGAGATTGAACTTGCCACCCGTAAAATATTTAATTTAAATTATTAGTTAGACAATAATTATTATTAAAATGTTCCTATTTTTCCTAAAAGAGACCATTTTTTTTTGTGTAAAATGAAATCACAGCTTAGAATAGATTTAGAGAATTTTGGAGTAAAATCGCGAAAAATATTATTAAAATTCCCTAAATGTCATAATTTTAGGGTATGAGGGACAGGGTGTGAAGTTCACTCATCCCCCATAGAAAAGGGAGGATTCTCCGACCAGACGGGTGTGATGTCTGGCAACTGCCCAGAGGTTGAAGTCGGGAAGCTTGTATATATGCTTATCGCGCGGTAAACTCTAATTACGCGATGCAGGATTTGTGTGACGTCAGGATGTTCTGTGACGTCAGGTCTTTGATGCGTACTTCGCATGTAGAGATGTAGATGCCGCTACAAATAAAATAGTAGTAGTACTACTATTTTATTTTAACAGGGATTTAGGGAATTTTGGGGTAAAACCGCACGATGTGTGTATGCTACGTCCAGCGGCGCGGCCTTGGCGGGAAGTACAGCAAGATGGATGGTAGAGATGGGATTTAACAGGATAATTCTGTTAACAGGTTACTTGTTCCTAGGCTCTGAAATTACCTGTTAGTTTTAACAGGGAAATTTCCTTCTTAAGGGCGGCCAACCCGCCATACTTTTCATACAAACGCTCGTACGTGATTATGGCGTTGTAACACATCTTTCTTTCAATTTTTTAAACTAATATGTATCTTGTGCACTATATCTAGGTTTCTATGAAAGCAAAAAATAAAAAAATTGAAAAACAAATTCAGTTTATAGCTCCAAAAATCTGTTTTTTTGCACGAATTTTACCCGAACTTTGGCCGGTCATAATATACTCATAATTGGTAAAAGTAAAGAAAACATCTGCATAGAAACCTCGCACATGTAATGGAAATTCTAAATATCAAACCTTTTTTTCACAAACTTATAAGGTTTACTCAAAAACACGTATTTCCTGATACAACTTTTTACACACTATTTTTCGTACAATGTTATCGTGTTCTCGCTTGTTTGTTAGCAGTTCTCACTTGCGCTCGATGAAACAACAAGCTTTTCGACCATGCTCGCGTTGGCGATAGACGGATCGGGAAGGGCCCTCTTAAGGTAACTGATTAGATAGAATAATTCATACATACTTGTAATATTTTAGACAGATAAGTAATTAGTTAACTAACTTTTAATGCAGTAGGAAAATAATTACTAATTCTTTGTCGCTTAAATTAATTTAGCGTTGCTACTGAGCAGTGAGCGACGTTCCCAAGTAAATCCCGAGGAATCGCCTTCGAACATATTGTCATTATTAATATTATCGAAAACAATACACACACGCGTGCCATCTGAATAAAGTTCGTATGTCAAACAGGCTTAAATTGCAAATTCTTTGTCGCGAACTTACATTCATTTAACGTCACTATCACTACTGAGCGACCTTCCCAAGTAAATACCGAGGAATTCCCAGTCATCGACAAAATAACTGATAAATGAACGAACAAACGTCAGGGCATGGTAAACGGTGAAATGGTAACAGAGAACTGTGAATTCAGTTCCTAGGTTATCTGTTAAGCTGCAGTTACTAGGTATTTGTTAACAGATAATTAATTCCTAGCATATCTCTAATGGATGGTGAATATACCGCATTACGGATGCCAAACATGGGCCTTGCACAAAGCCCAATAGACTAAACTTCAAACGTGTCAGCGTAGCATGGAAAGGAGTATGATGGGGAAAAAGAAATATAGAAGTGTGTTATCAGGGAGGCAACAAAAACTCAAGATTAGTGATGGGTAACTCATCATTTTTATATGAGGTTGAGGGAGTACCTCATTTTACCTCGCGAGGTCCTCAAGAGGTACCCCTCATTTGAGGCGAGGCACTCTGGGACCAACCGGTATTTTCCATCTCAAAAATCGATAACTCTGTTGTTTTGTGATTTATCTCCTTGATTTTTTTTTCACGTATTTGTGAATATCTAGGCAATAAAAGAAATCAAACATCATCATTATAAAAAAAATATTTTTTCCGAAAAAAAATGACAAAGATAAAGTTATACGAAATTTCATACAAAAAATCATACAGTTATATTAAAATAGCAATAAAAGTTACACTTATGCTTAAAATAAGTTTAAAACTAAATTATTATTATTAAACAAACAGTTACATGACAAAAAAAAAATATTACTTAAACTTATCCTACTCATCACTTTCTATTTCCAACAATTCTTTAGCTTCGTCAAATAATTCTTTGGATATTAGAAAACTTGGTTTATTTAAGCTAGATATATAAGGATCAGATGTATATAACAAAATATGCAGAACGTCTTCGTTTGTTGCTGATCTGGAACACTTCCTAGCGTGATGTAACCTATATTTCTTATAATCTTTATTTCGAGCTTCCTGGGCATCTTCGGATAATTGTCCTATAGGCAAAACTGCATAATGCTCTATTATTTTAGCACCATGTATAAGTACTTTATGGACCGAAGATGGCATGTAGTACCAGTTATATTTGCTTACATATAATTGCGCGGTTACCAATGTATACTGACCAAATTTTTCTGCGTTTATAGGAAATCCCGATGACATAGTTTGAAGAATTACATATAGTCTCTTGATTAATTTTAAGAATAAGAATAAGAATAATTTATTGGTCCATTGTTACAAAATAAATTTAAAAAATAATGATATTGTATGCTTACTGTAACTAGAATATTTAACATAGTATTAAAACAGTGGTCCCCAAACTAGGCAGCGCCTGTATCTTGGGAGCCTGAGTTGCGTGATCTTAATTTTAATTCGAAACATTTTTGCGTTAGCTTAAATTTTATTTCAGGATGTTTGAAAATGGACAGAATAGTTAATTAAATAAGCGTAGCGAATTACCAAATAAAATAAATTGAACAAAATAAAATAATTCTAAATAATATTATAGTGAGTGTGTGAGAGTGTGTGTTAGCGTGTGTGTTAGTGTGTGAGTGAGTGTGAGTGTGGTGGTGAGTTGCTGGTGTGAGTTTTGTGTGAATGTCTTGCTTGTGTATTTTAGTGTTAACTCACTATATCCTCCGTGTCGTTGTATGTCAGGGAGAGAAGCCAACTTTTTATCATTCTTTTATACGAGTGGGTGTTAAGACCTTTAGTATTATAGCGCTTGCTTATTTTATTGTAGATATAAGTGTGTGAGTAAGAGGGGCACCGTCGGGCCAGAAGACTGTTTGAATTAGGAAGAGGGACGTGTAAGATACGTTTTGAAAGCAGGCTTTGGTAGTCAGGTCTGTTTTTAGTAGATTTGTGTGCATGCAGTGCGGCACTGAGTATGTATAGTTGACGTACTCGAAGAACCGGAAATTGGTTGTATAGCAGATCTGTCGGGAACCTAAAAGGCTTTCTAAGCATCACTTTAATTACGGCTCTTTGAGCTCTTTCTATTTCAATAAATATGCTTTTCCCGGCTCCGCCCCAGACGGAGATTCCATACTGGAGTATTGACTGACAAAGACCTAGGTATATTGCTCGGAGAATTTTAATAGGTGTGCAGTCTCGTAGTTTTTTCATGACGTAGATTAGTTTTCTGACGCGGCCCGCTAGCAAGTGTATGTGAGGTTGAAATGATAAATTTTCGTCTATTGTAATACCTAGATATCTAAGGGAGGAAATACGGTCTATAGGAGTACAGATACAGTTTGTGAGTGGTGAATTGTGATCGTTGCGGCATGTGTGAAATTTGAGTGTCAATTGGCGAGGAGGACTGGAAGCTATGGTTTTGAAGAAAGTGATCAGCTTAGTTTTTTTTACGTTTAGTGTAAGTAAATTTCTACTCAGAGTCTCGGAGATTATAAGCAGACCATTTTCGGCAAGTCGATACACCTGTTCCCAAGTTTTGGCATGGAATATGATTACCGTGTCGTCTGCATAAGAAATTATTTCAGCGTTTTGAAGCGGTGCATTAAGGATGTCATTCATATAGAAAGCAAAAAGAGTCGGACCGAGAGTACTACCTTGAGGAATTCCAAAGTTGATTGGTAGTAATCCACTAGAGTAGTCACCTACTTTTACTAGTTGCCGGCGATTTGTTAGATAGCTTCGAAACCAATCTAGCGCGTTTCCTCGTATTCCAATACCTTCTAGTTTTGACAAGAGTAGATCTACCGATATTGTGTCAAACGCCTTGGCTAGGTCAAGGAAAACTGCCAAGACGTGTTCGCCCTTTTCAATACAAGAAGCTATGGAGTTGGTCAATAATATACCAGCGTCCTCGGTCGACTTACCTTTTCTAAAGCCAAACTGTCTTTCAGATATTAGATTGTAATGTTCTAAAAAATTGACTAGTCGCTTATTTACAACTTTTTCAAGAAGTTTTGATAGAATGCACAGGAGTGCGATAGGACGGTAATTTTCCGGTAGTTCTTTAAGACCGCTTTTATGAATGGGTCGGACACAGGCAACTTTCCAGCAGTCTGGGAAGATGCCGTTTTCCAAACTTAAGTTAAAAATGTGAGTGAGTGGTTTTAACAGTGTTTTTTTAAGAGGTAAAATTTGTCTGACACTAATTTCATCCAGTCCGCCTGCGCTGTCAATTTTAAGTTGATCTATAAGTTTTTCTATTTCGTCCTCATTCGTTGGGTGGAAGAAAAAAGAGTGTGGTGGAGTTTCACGTGGTTTATATTTGCCCGCAAGGGATGCTTGTGTCTCGGACAGTCGCGTAAGTATGAGATCAGAAAGATTGTTGCCTAGGGAAGTGAAATAAGCATTACAACTATTTAAAGAATCGACAGGGTCCTGAGAGTTAGATAATAACTGGGAAGAATCACTTTTTTCGGTATTTGGGTTGTAAATAGATTTGATGGTGTTCCAGAGCTTTTTTGAGTTATCTTGGTTTTTGATTATGAGTTGACTGTTATAATCAGTTTTAAGTTTATGTAGCAAGTTGTTACAAAATTTTTTGTACCTAGTGTACACTAGGCGTCGCATTTCGTCATTTGGATAGGATCTTAAAGCTAGATGAAGATTATCACGATGCCTCATGCATCGCATGAGGCCTGGCGTTATCCAGGGTTTTATATTGTATTGACTTCGAGTGATAGTGATTCTACGTGAATTTTTAGCGATTGAGTTGGAAATAGTTTCAATTAAGGAGTTAACGGATGAGTTTGTGCAATTGGTAGTTAATACGTTAGACCAATCTGTGTTTTTCATTTCTGCGGCGACTGCCTCTTCGTCAATTTTAATTTTATACCGGGGTCTAGCTTTGGTGGGAGTGTGCTTTTGGGCTATGGCAGCCATGGTTATATCATGATCTGTAATAGATGATTTTCCTATGATCCCTACAGATGTGAAGTTCGACTTGACAAAAATGTGGTCAAGACAGTTGCGCCCCCTGGTAGGCTCGGTTATCGCAGGCAAAAATCCGTGCGTTGCCATCAGACTTAGATATTCAGTGTGCTTGTTGTTGTTTAAATTATAAATATCAATGTTAAGGTCCCCGGTTACTATAATAGTTGGGTACTTTTTCAATTGCGTAAGGACCGTGTCTAAGGAAATCATAAAATTATCAATGTTCGGAAAAGAGGGAGAGCGGTAAATTCCCAGGACAGCCACCTTATCGTCTAGTATAGTAAGTAGACTGTCCGCTTCTGCGACTTCTGTATCCAGTACATAAGTGTTCCAAGAGGTTTTGGTGTAGATGACTACACCTCCGTTTTTATTTTGTTGAGTATAACTCCGGGATGCTGAATACCCTGGTAGTGGGTCAAGTACTGTCATGTCACTTAACCAACACTCAGTTAAAACTATAGCATCGAATTCTGTGTCAAGGCGCTGGAAGGCTGTGTAGAAGTTATCAAAATTATGTTGATAACTTCTAATGTTAAGCGAAAGGATTTTAAAATTGTTAAAGTTTGGTAGCAGTTTCCTACATTCTTCTAATTTATCACATGTGTGACAATTTATAGTAACATTTTCGTCAATGTCGTGGATGATGTCAAGTAAAGCCATTGATGTAGTTGATGAAAATGTTATTTGTAGTCACTATGTGTGTTGTAATTGTTACTATAGAAGTTTCGTGAACATAAAGATGTAGGAAAGCAGTAATGTGAAGATGTATGTGTAGGTGTGTTTTGGTTGTGTTCGTGACGTGGGTAGGAGTTCGTGTGTTTGTTACAGTGAGAGTACCGTAAACTACGGAGAAGTTTGTGTAGGTGTGATTATGTTGCAATAATATTATTAAGGTACACAGTGTGTTTATAAATTGCAGAGAAAAGGCATCAGAATAAAACTTGAACATAAAATAAAATTTAAAAGGAATATAAAGGTAAAAAATATTGTGCGATCTTAAAGTTAAATGAGATCTTATAATAAGAGATCTAAGAATAATAAAATGTGTGTACGTTACGTCACTCTGGGGTCCCAGAACCCAAGTGGCGGTCCAGGTCTTCAAAGTTCCGTATGTGGATGGAAGGGTTGCCTTCTTGCTTCCGAACGAGAACGTTACCATATTTAATCCAGCAGAACTTGTAACTATGTTCCTTCGCAGCAATTTTGGTTGCACGAAATAACTGCCTGTTTCCTTGGGTGAGGCGCTCATTTATGTAGATATTTCTCTTTACACCAGCTATTTCGATATCAGTCGAAGTGAGAGTCCTTCTAGTTCTAGCGGCCTTCAAGAATTCGTCACGCTTGTAGCGCCTAACAAAACGGACAGCAAGTGTGCGTGGAGTTTCAGCTGAATCTTTGGTTTGTTGTCGGCGTGGACCCGCTCTGTTCACGTAGTCTAAATCTTGTTCCTCTAAGGAAACTCCTATTTTGTGAGCCAAGACACGCACGATATGAAGCGGGTTTTCGTTTTTGAACTCGTTGATACCAGATATCTCTAGTTCATTCTTTAGTGACGATTGCGCTTGAGTGTTCAGCTGTTCGCGTAAATTAGCTATGGTATTGTTGAGGGAGATTATTTCTTCTTCGCGTTTCTCTAGTAATTTTATCCTTGAGTCGTAGTCGTCGAGACGCGTGTAGCATTGCGTTAGGTGTTCGGTCAGGGATGTAATATGAGACTTTATATCTACCACATCTCCTCGAAGTAATTTTATTTCGGTGCTAAGAGTGCGTAAAATTTCCGAGTCTGTAAGTGCAGTGGTGGATGAGTCATGCGACGGAGCAGAGTGGTAACAATCAGTTGAGTTAGACGTCGGTGTAGTGAAGTCAGTCGGCATCAGCATATCGGGAGCTGCGTTGCGCAAGGGGGTAGTGACTTTCTTTGTAGTCTTGCTTTGACAGGAAGGGCAAATCCAGCTCGACTTCGAATCTCCTGTTAACTTGGACTGATTCCCAGCATTTGCACACACGACGTGGAACAGTAGATCGCATTTTGAGCATTTTATATTCGATGATCTCAGCGCTTTGTGACATGATGCACAGTTGTTAACCATTATTATTGTTTCTTAATTACGTATTAAAAATCGGTGACACAAAATTCCAGGAATCTGAGCTAGGCACACCTGCATGTGCACCTGCGACGGCCGCGGCGAGTAGTAAGTACCTATCTCCCACTAGTGCGAGGGAGATGAATTATTATTTTTTCGGCGCAGTCTGTCTCGTTTACTCGAGGTGAGGTGGGGCCTACCTCAGCACACTGTTATACCGGGTACGAACTTTCTTATTGGAATATTCACTTAACTTTGACACTAGTTCTTTTTTCGGTAAGGGTCAATATTATGTAAACTAATTTTTATTATTTATTTTCTATTTGAGGAATAAACAAACTTTTTTCGAAACACGTCCACACACAACAGGGCTTACGACGCAACTCTTCAATTCTTCATCAATTCCGGTTATCTCTGCAGAACATTGGTAATTTTGGAAAAATCTCCTTGCCGTATTACCGTCATTGCTATTACCGGAACCTTGACGTGGTTTATCAATATGCAAGCCAAGCACTTCTCGGAAACGTTTTTGGACAAATTTTTTCTTGTCTTCTTTAAGTTGCTTGTTTTCTGGAGTTGTTGCAGACCACTTCTCAAAACCTAAATTGTAAGAAATATGGAGGATCATTTCCATAAATCTTATCCATGCGTGTAGCGTCGACAATCCGTATTTAAACGCATTTTCATTTTCAACTCTCGTTGTAACTTTTAAAAGATCATTCATTTGTCTGGGAGTTGCTCCACAAACAGTGCAGGTAGCACTGGATGATGTGTTTGTCAACACTTCAGCAACTTTCCCATCAATCATTGTCATAAACAGTTGATGTTTAACTTCGATGACTTTGTCTTCTATTGACACAAGAGTTGGAATCAATTGATTAATTTTGGCTTCAATTTCACTGACAACCGCTGTAGTTTTTTCGGGAGTTTCTTTTGCAAATTCTAATGAAATTGGTCTGCAATATCTAACAGATGAGCAAGTAGGGTTTTTCCATATGACCGTAGAAGTTTCTTCGTCTACTAGTCGCAGTGGTACAAGGGACACTATAAACAAATTAGCGTCCGATATTTGTTCGTTTTCTTCCGGTAGAGTTTGTTTATACTCACTTTGCCCGGAGGATCCATCACATCCCCATTTAGTGAAAAGCTTGAGACGATTGTAAGTCGATCCTGACTTTATCCTTATAATACGGCAGACTGTATGGTCTAAGAGATCTTGCAGGTTGATTTTTGCGCTTATATTTGTCACCGTAATGCTGGATGCAGGCGGATAGCAAGCCTTTTTTGCTTCACTTAGTGTTTGATACGAAGGCAATACAGAACTTAAATTCTTATCAACGAGCCTTTTTCTTAGGTACGCATATTGTGCTTTGGTTAAATCAGTTTCAATGCATATACTCAATGCTTCCTCTTTTGTAAAGGAAAGTGCGTTATCTGGATTGAGTATGTTTTGTAGAATAACTTTTTTCTCTTCTTTTTCCTTATTTCTGATAATAGTCACAATCGACGCTTCGTCATTTTCCCCCATGGATCTTAAACCTTGCACATAAGCGTTACGGACATGTCCCATTCCATACTCCTGGACCAGCTCCATATTTTTTCGTTTCTTTGTGTTTTCCGAGCACTCGTCATATTGTTTTGTTGGTCTTCCACGTTCACCAGAAGTATTCAAACCAGAATTTACAGTGGTTGAGGTACTGCAAGAATTCAATGATACTTTAAACTCACCATTTAACCAATTTGAGTATAGGCTCTCGAACCGGTCCGGCTTTCTTTGAGCTTTGGTCCATTTCTGGTTGCAACTCGATGTTAGATTTTTTTGAATACTCTCTATTACAGTATTAACGTCAGTTTCTGATAGTTGAAAATTTTCCAACAAATATTTTTTGAGGTCTGAAGTACTTTTCCCTTTTATTATTTGATCACAAAGATCGCGTCGAACACAAACGAATTCACTCATTGTTAGATAATAATGTTTTTTATGCGTTAATTGTTATTGAAAAGAAGTATCTGAACACTTTGATGAATCGTATGCTGAACATACACGGGTATTTAAAGGACTAATATTTTAGTGCCTTGTGCAAAAACCATGGGACAATTGATTATAACAGTTCTCATCGAAATAGTGTAATCAGTACTGATTGTAATTATTTACCACAACAGATAAATAGAACTTCCGCAGCAATATAGTTTATCATACTTGTGGTTAAGGTGACCACCCCAAACAAAATTGCCATGGGAAGATTCTTTCAAATATAATAGCAGTTTTTTAATTTGCAAATGTATGTTTTTATCATAGAAATAGAAAAAAACAATATAGACATCAAAGGATAATAACTAAATATAATATTTCATAATAAAAAAGAAGAACCGTAATTTTCGAGGATTTTTCCCTGATTGACATTATTGCTTCAAAATCACCTCTGGCGCAAAAAACGCGCAAGTTTTTTTTAAATCCTCATATTACTGAGTAGATAAGGTCTCTAATAGAGTAATTAACTTGACACCGGCTGCTTTCGGCAACAACGAAAACTCCAAATGAAATTAACAAAAACTAAATTTTCTTTACTTCACTAAAAAAATATTAAAAAATTAAATAAAAATATTTTTTTTTACAAAAACTGAACGTGGTTGCAAAGTGTATATTCTAAGCTATCTAATGATGTATAACACTAATATGTTTCCTTGGAAAACTTCCGAATAATTATGTGTTGAACTCCCTTAACGGTAATTTAATTGGCATGAAAATATTTATGCCCAATGTTTGAGGTTCATTTTATAAACGTAAAACTTTATATTTTTTTATATTTTGTAATTTATTCGTAAGTTCCATCTTTTGAGAGTATAAAACCATAAAACAATCTATGGATTTACGACTTTCGACAAAACCATTTTTGAGATGGAAAATACTGTTTGGTCCCATAGTGCGAGGAGTCGTACGTCGATGTATTCACCTCACGAGCCGAACTCATTCTATAAATTCTGTACAATTATGAAAGTCGGTTCATTCACTCACTAAGCTCACTCGCGAGTACTCGCGTCAATAATGTCAATGTCAATTTTTAAGTGAGGACGCGTGAACGAGTGAGTTGGTTCAATGTTGAAATTCGAGTAACTCTTTCAATTTGCGATCACGAGTACCTCAAACGAGGCACCTCATGAGTGAGGGACACATCTCTACTCAAGATGTAGTTCTAAAACTGAGAGGATTATAAATGGAGATGGACCGGCTACACTGTCAGGGGAGAAGAGAAATGGAACGAAAAGGTTACCCTATGGTACCCTAGGGAGGGGAAGAGAATGAAAGGGAAACCCTTGAAAAGATGGCAAGATGACTTGGTGAGGACAGCAGGACAGACATGGACTAGACAGGCCAGGAACAGGGAGAATTGGAACCGATTGGAGGAGGCCTTTGCCAAAGGGCAGAGACTCAGAACTGAGATTAAACATTTTGTAATACAGCTGTAACTCTGAAAAAAGGTTATAAATAAAATAAATAATTTGTATAAACATATAATATACACTTTACACAGGTAAACACATTACACAGGTATAATATGACATAATTTCATCATGATCATAGTAAAATTTCTAGCCTACTTGCATAGTGGCAAATTAACATGCTCAGCTACTACATATTTACAAGAAAATATAATACAAAATAGAACACAATAATTCATCATAATAATATAATAAATCTTACAATTAGATTCACTTGGCAGCCTTCTGTTTTAAAGCTTGAATGTACATTTCTAATGACTTCTGTACTTTAGGATTGCCCACAAACATTAGGAACTCCTGTGTGTCCTGCTTACGGTGGTCTGACATCCATGTCAAGGGTCCTTCCCTTACCTTCTGTTTGGTCATAGAACGCGCTAGCGCTGGGATTCTGTCAAACTTCTTTATGAACTGCTTGCATTTGGCAACGGCGTCCGCTTTGTCTGATGCAGTTTCGTCAATGAGACCAACCTATAATTTAAGGAAATTATTGTAAGTAACTGTCTGTGTTGTATAACAGGCGAAATGTGGATGTACTATTAGGTACACCCTCTGCCTAACCCTTAAGGGAATACAGGAGTGATGTTATGTTACTGTCACTAATAATTTTATTTAAATTGTTTGAATTCCATCAATGACACAATGTTTTTCATATTTCACAGCAAGAATAAACCCTACCTTCAAAGCTTCATCAACAGAGAACATCCTAGCAGTGGTTAGGGCAAATTCAGCCTGCCTCTGTGGTATGGTGTTGGTCATAGTCTGCATGAACCAGTTGGGGGCTACGATGCCCAAAGCTGTCTCATTCAGTCCGATGGAGTACTTGCCGCCCATCATCACGCGGTATTCGCATGACATGGCAAGGAGACATCCACCAGCTGGGGCGTGACCCTGTGAAGAATGAAGAAGAATAGGTTAGCCTTTTAAGGAATCATCATGGTTAAAATATTTTTTAATGAATGAAAAGGAACCAAAACAAATTTGAATAATTTATCATCTAAGTACTTACGAGTACTATTCCTAATCCTTTATCAGCATGTAAACATTAAAGTAACATGTTTATATCAGGGATTAAGGAGTAATCAATAAAATGAATACTGAATGAGTCAATTATTAATAAAATGCACCTTGAATTTAATTAATGTATGCATTACTTAAAAACTTGTTATCAGTTGTTAAAATTAGGTGAAGGCATTGGCTAGGGTTATACAGATTTTTTTTAAATTATAGAATGCTTTGTATCGGTTTGGGTAAGTACATACACAAAACTTGAATTTAGTTGTTGTGAGTTTAAGCATATCAGCAGTAGACTTATCAAAAGCTAAGTTTCTAATGTAATAAACTATTGACAAGTATATGAGTTGTCTTATTAACATGATGCAAGCTATTATAGACAATGTATTGTATTTTTTTTATTCATTATTAAGTGCCAGATTACAAAAAAAGCTACAAAAAGTAATATAATGAAAAACATTCAAAATATTGTGTCCTATCCCTAAAACTATAATTTTAACCAATCTTGCATTCAAAATCTTGTATGTGTATTTATTGGTATCCGAGTGAGTACCTTTAATTTGAATCATTGCAGATCATTCATGATAGATGGTTATTAGAATGAAAGGTTTAGGGTGCCATTTCGCAATTTAGAAAATAATATTTTGCTGCTTATTGTTAGAATTAAGAATATGTTATTAAATAAATCATGTTAAACATACATTGATGGCTGCAGCGGTGATGAAATTAGATCCAAAGAGTTTGATCCACACTTCTTGCAGGGTCGTCCAGAATGTTTCCACTCTCTTCATATCAGGCTTATACATCTCCATGATGTCTAAACCAGCAGAGAAAACTGTTGGTGATGCCTAAAATGAAAGAATATGTTTAAGAACTTATCATGAAAATTGGTCCTTAGATACAGATTTACTATTTTTTATTTAAATATAATTGCTTCAGTATTTTGAATCAAACATTTGTTTTTATCATAGAAAGTAGGTAATTTATGCAACTTACAGATGTCAAGATCATTCCCTTGCATTTCTTTGCGACTACTTCATCCAGTGCTGTGTCCATTGCTTGAAGGAGTTCCAAGTTGAGGCTGTTCACTGGTAGCCTTTGCATGGTTACAGTCGCGATTCCTTCATTGTCTACTGCTGTGTCTACCAGAGGACCTTTGCTTGACATGGCCCTGATGCTGGGCACAACTCTTCTTGTGACATTGCCTACTAATTGCCTGAGAGGAAACATTCTGGAAACACAATATATTATACGGTAGCTACTAACTGGACTTCTAACTCAAAATATTGAACTTTTAGACTTCTTATATCCACGTAAGCAAAGTTCATAAAACTCTTCAAAATATTCAGACGCATAAAAAGATTAAAATCGATCAAAGAATATTTTAACTCTTAATTTATTTATGTAAGAAACTAAAACTCAATTAAAATAGAAATAACCTACGTTTTATACAAAATATACGTAAAATATTATGATCACTGTTGTTTGGCGGTGCGGACCTTGTACCCGGCAATCTATGTTTAGTTCCAAAGTACAATTTGAATTAGATAATCTAAACAACTGACAATTTATTAAAATCCTTTTTTTTGTGTTTGAACTTTGTACCCTGCCCCTCTGAGTTCAGTCTTCAGTACCCCCCCCTCCTGTAAGTCTCAGTTTAGTAAGATATCTTGTCAGTGTGGTCAGATTTAAATTGAACACTATGCCAGCTACTCGCCTAAATTCTGCTAGTCCGCAATTTTTTTTTTGTAATAAATGCCAAAAGTCTGCTAATGAATGAAGTCATAATTTGTACGACGCGTCGTACGAATATATATAAAAAATTAAAAAAAACCAATGACTGTCCAGAATATCCAATGATACTTTATTTGTGTTTCACTGAGTTTATTATGATCTTTTTAGAACAGAAAATCGTGAAGCTAATTTCATATTACATGAGTTTATCGTAGTAGTAGCAAAAAAGTACACTTTTGTTTTACATTACCTATATTTTTATAATTAATTAAGACCAATCTAAGGCGGGCCGTCGGACAGCGGAGGCTTAGTAACAGATTCCCCTTTGGATACGGAACCCTCTCTACTCTATATACACTTTCATATTATCTTCCAGATTCTATATTAAAAATTATCAATAGCAAATATCACCTCTAACCGATCGCCGTGAAGCAGAACCACAGTGACAGAACATATAAATACTTTACGAGAACAGAACCGAAACCAAAGTATCTACATCAACCGTAAACTCACGTAGTGAGAGTACTCGTTGTACGATTATCAACTTAACTAATTTTATTAATGTTCTTATTCTTAGTTGAATGAGATACAACCCTAGCACGAGAAGTACAGGGGAATCCCCTACGATCTGTTTGTAGGGTTGTGATTTTCGACATTTGTTTTTTTTGACGTGACAACGTCTTATAAATTGGTTTGCCGGGTGACACTTCAAGAAACTGCGTTACGCTCCGCTCACGTTATGCGCTCACAATGAGAGCGAATGAGAGGCACGCGTCCCTTCCACTCGGGCATGGTTAGCCCGCCTAAGAGCGAGAGAGACAGACATAAAAAGTGAAAGGCACGCGTCCCTTCCACTCGAGCACAGTTAGCCCGCCTAAGAGCGAGAGAGACAGAATTATTTCATCCTTCTTCCTACTATACGAATGAATATTCACATTAAAATTATTTTACCACTCAAAGTCGTTGTCACGTAAAACTTTCGCCCGTATACCGACTTTACAGGCAACCAATTTTTTTTTTACTTTGTAATTCTGCCAAAAACTGCCAATTTTCCAAAACATCCGGATCTGGTTGACACCAGATCCGGATGTAGAATTATTTCGAGGCGGGGCAAAAACTGCCCTGTGCCGCCCCTCGCCAACATTTTAATTTTTATGTTTATTTATGAAGCCTTATTTTTTTTCATGAAATTAAAGACATTTATTTTATTAGGCTAGAACAGGATAGGGTTTGCAATAAGTCGCGACATTAGAATTCTCTCTCTTTGCCCCATAATTAATATGATGTGCTTTTATGTTAAAAACACCAATTGTTAAAACACCAATAAAAATATAGAATGCAATAGCGAGCGGAGCGAGCTCGAAAATTTTAGCAGTCTGCCCGAGATAAGCTAGATTTGGTTCTGCGATTTAAGAATTAGAAAAAAATAAGAGTTAGGTAGTAACTCAAATCAAAGTGATTCTTATTTTTTGTCTAATTCTTCAATCGCAGAGCTGTAAAAGCCAGCGATGTGAGCTCGAAATTTTTTCATATCAAATTTTATTGTTTGAAAATGTGTCTCTCTAACAGGGGCGCCCAAACTATGGTGAAATAAAAGGAAATCGTGTCACCTTTGTACATATAGGTTTCAGAAACGGCGGAACGCCCGGCACCCTCGCTATACGAAGTAAAACTTCAAAAATAAAGGATGTTTTTCCTTATACTTTTTTACCACAGAGGCGCTCATCGAGTTCCTGGTATTCACCTACGATCGCTCGCAACCCACTCAACCGTTTGACGACCTAGACCTACGCTAATCAGTGATTTCTTCAGTGCGCCACCCGCAAAGAATGATTATAACTACCTATGTGCTGCGCAACTCATTTATTGCAAAGTTGCGGTGCGCTGGGTGGTGCACTTATTTGTCTTCCACGCTTGAATTGATCGCTCCCTTGAAGCCCGGGGCCCGGGACCCACCCCCTAGATCCCAGGCTGCCGGCAGGCTTAGTCCGTCACTGATTGGAGCCTGTCCTGACTGGACCCCAACTATGTGACCCCCCTCCCTGACTCAAATGCATCCGACCTTGCATGGACAAAGGTCATGTTAATGCCCATGTAACACACACTCTTATGAAAATCGGAGACGCTACACTCGAGGTTGTGGACAAGTATGTTTACCTAGGAAAAACAGTCTAGTTAGGTAGGCCCAACTTCGAGAAAGAGGTCAATCATCGAATCCGATTTGGTTGGACAGCGTTCACAAAGCTACGCAATATCTTTTCGTCCCACATACCGCAGTGTCTCAAGACGATTTTTTTTGACCTATTGTACTGAAAAGTCACCCAAAGGGCAATGGAGAGGGCTATGCTTGGAGTTTCCCTACGTGATCGAAAGAAGAATGAACAGAAAGGAAGAGCTCCGCAGGAAAACCAAGGTAACCGAAATATTATAGCCCAAACAATTGCCAATGGGCAGGGCACATTGCTCGCAGAACAGATGGCAGATGGGGCCGAAAGGTTCTGGCGTGGCAGCCAGAACTACGTGTCGTAATACCCTGCCACTCTACGCTCCTCGCGCTGCTCCTCGTGTCGCGAGGTTGCACTCTCTGCCCACACACTGCTCTACCCGCGCAATTAATCCCGATGCTTCGCACTAAAAGTCCTATGACTCGCGCCCAAAAACCGATACAACAACGCAGTGGGCATGACGAGGAGCATGACATGTGGCATGATGAGTAATATTGCTACACTACGTCTCTTCCTCCTTACCCCGCTACCTTCCATGCCATTCGACGAGAGTATGGCAGGCCTATATGACGTAGTGTTGGAAGGCCGGGGTCAAGGTGGACTATGATCTTTAGAAGGCCGCAGGAATGCGCTGGATGCGGAAAGCACAGAACCCGTCGAAATGGCTGTGCTTGTGGGAGGCCTATGTCCAGCAGTGGACGTGTTTGGGCTGAAATCATGATGACAGATTTAGCAGGTTATATGTGTGGCTCGATCAATTAGAATAAAAAGACTGCTGTTTATTCTGATACAACTGTTAACTTTTTTAAGCTAGTTGTCAATGTCAGTCATCAATCTCACTCACTCTTATCGTTTTTCTGCCAGTGTCACTCACTTGTCACTGTCAGTTCCTCCGTCAACAACAGTATTTTACTGATTTCTAGATTTATAAAATTATTAAAATAATCGATCATCGATGAACAAAAGCTGGGCTCAATATGTAGAAAGAAATTAATAAGATTCTTGTTCATTGTTTTTACGAGTGAAAACAAGATGTCGTTGGAACAAACGGCTTGCGATGGTTAGTAATTGCTGTTGCAATCTTGATCTGTTTTTTCGGCGCCTTTCTTGGTATTTGGATGCATAATAGAATAGACTATTTATCGAATTCCTCGACAATTGCTCCAAGCTTAGTATGTATGAGCAAAGTAGTTATAACCAAACAGTAATAACAAGAGAAGTTGCAGTCGCCTCGCCGGCCGATGCAAGAACAGAGTGCCCTGCTCTGCACGATGTATTTTATCTTTACCTAGATAAAGATTTGTTAAAAAATGAACACAACATGTAACAGTAAGTAAAATCTTTATTCTCTACTATAAATACGGTTTCATGTTGATTTCAGACTTGAAGGCGTTTGAGCGACGCCTCACGGAAGTCATAGGATGTCTGCAGCCAGCTACTATGAGATGGAGAAGTATGTATCTACTTTAGACTACATAAAAATAATTATAAACTAGAATGCAAGCAAGTTCAGCCAAACTCATTTGGAATGTCCTGACAATTTAAATATTTTAAAAGATAAGGTTTTTATAATCACTTTCTTAGTTTGACAAGAAATCAATGGCAAAGTTATACTGTAAACTGTAGTAGTTTATACTCTATTAGTACTTATATTTAAAACCGTACTAGCTATGTTGGAACCCATTCCAACAAGATGCTGGTATTTATGTTATTCTGGTGGATTATTTCATTGAGAGAGAATAGACAGGCTATTTTTTACACACTCACATCATAGTGATAATCTTTTAGCTTTATCATGGTCATTATAATATTGTTTGTCAGAGCAGTGTCAGCCTCACTTACATCAACATATAGCTTGTTAGTCCCAGTAGAAGGCTGCTCCAATGGACAGAAGTATCATGAATACCATCTACTTAAACTAGGTACTAACCATGTATATGTATGTAGACACAACCTAATATCCATAGAGGCCAAGGGTGGCCAACCGGTTGGTCGTGATCAACTGATTGATTGCTGCTATTAGTCCAGATTGTAGCTAAGCAAAAAAAAAACTAATATACCTAATAATATTTTTTAAGTAAAAAAATGGTAGAACAGACCACGCAACGTAATCACCAACTACTGCATGCATCATCTTGTATCATTTGCAATCGCCGTTCCATCACATTATTTATCCTGCACGCAGTAGCTCAAAGGCAATGCCTTCATTTAAAATTTCAAGAAGTATGTAGTTGGTAGATTGCATAGGGTTTGGTTAGTAAACAATAGATCTTGGGTCTAATCAAGTTTGACACCCCTGATATAAGCAAATAGCTGCATCTTTCTGATTGACTGACTCCTTTACAGTTCAAAAATATCTGTAAATGGTATAACTGAAATAAATGGTTTGAATTAGGATATTATTATGTGCAACTATTGATCAAGTTTTCTTTCTGTTTCAGTTCTGCTGACAGTGGTGTCAGTTTGCACAGCAATAGCTGCATATCATTGGTTGATGGACCCACTCACACCGGTCGTCTCCCTAACACAGTCTCTCTGGAATCATCCCTTTTTTGCCTTTACCTCAACTTTTTTAGGTAAGCTAATTTTCATGGCTGAAGTTCCTGAATTTATTGAGTACTAAGTGCAAATTTCACCAATGAAATTGAACGTGTGTAGCACATCTAAACGCGTTCAAGAGCTGTCAGTGTACAATATTCCATAACAATTTTGACACTGACAGCTTGAACGTTTTAGAAATGCTGATCGCGTTCAGTTTCACTGGGGAAATCTGCACTTAATGATAATCTGAAGTAGAAGCTAGATAATATGGTTGATAAACAACAGTTTTTTTATATTAAAAAAAAATTTTGGCTGTGAATTAGCACTATTTGAACTTAATCAGTTACAAAACACAAGCACCCAAAACCACTTCGAATGTTTTAATTAATATGTTTTGATCAAGTTGCACGACAAACTCCCTAGCAACACATCACCATCTAGTAATAACTAGGAGTAGTAAAAACTTTGATTCTTCTGTGGAAGACAGTAATGTATTTCTTTCTCTTCAGTGTTGCTGTTCATGATGGGAGTGCACAGAAAGGTGGTGGCGCCAAGCATCATCACAGCTCGCACGCGCTCCGTGCTCAACGACTTCAACATGTCCTGCGATGATACAGGCAAGCTCATCCTCAAGCCTCGCCCCGCCAACACCTAACACATCATTGTACATATTTTTTAAGTTAAGAATAAATTGTTTCTTTGTTCATATGACTTTTACTTCATAATAAAACAACAGTCTACAAGAATCTATCCAAGTTTATTTATTACTTATAACTTTGGTGTGTTTATTATATACAATAAATAAATGATAACTAAGAAAAATAGGTCTATCATACAAAACCACCTTAAACAATAACAAAATGTTGCAGTTCAAATAATACATACAACAAGTTTCATAACTAGTACATTACATATTATGTATTGCATTTTATTAACTTTTTCTAGAAGAATTTACTAAAGATTTGGCTAAAGTATTAACAAATGCCTGTGCTATAATAAATTCTGAGTAAATAATGCAAGTAAATAATTGTTTCAACATAAATAGTACTATTACAGCTTCTTTGTTCTACTCACAAACATCCATAGTGACCCAGAGAGGCCCTTTCTATAATTTAATCTTCTACAATCATAAGCATTCAATACTTTTAGTTTTGCCCAACTAGACACTACTAACTTTGCTCAAAGTATGCTTAGACTCAACATGGAGTGATTGGAATTATTATATCTTGGAATAATTTTAGAAAACTTATCAATTATTAAAAAAATATTGTATAAAATTTACTTCTTTGGGCAGTGTTAATTTAGGGAACGATATTATTTATTCAATCCTTCAATTCCTCACAGTAAATGCAATTCGGAGTGCACACCTGAGTCGATCCTATTCCTTGCAAGCAACAGTCGCAATTACAAGATAATATTCAACAAGGATACTATATTAAATATATAATAACTATCTTATAGTATTGTGCTGACTGTGCATGTAATGTAACCATCCTAAGATAATATTTTTATTTTATTCTAAGATACTATACACATAAGACAAGTGTTTGTGCTTAGTGATATACAGACAGCTATGTTACCAATACATATTAATAGTGAAAGGGTTAACAAAATTATTATCATTTGCAAACTTAACACTAAGGCCTGCCATACACCAGCAATCTACCGTCAGATTCGTTTGTCAGTTTAGTGAACTTCATTTTTTTCATCGTGCTTATTTCTAACATAATCAAATAGTTCGGTCCGATCATTGCAGTGTTTACTGTTATATCTGACGAAAATTTTTAAGGTGTATGGCCCACTTAAGACCAGAAAACACGTAAGGTAAATCAAACTACTTATAATCATCGTCAAGCTGTTCGTACCAAAAGTAAATTTTATTATTTAATTTCTGCGCTATGATATCCCAGTCAATTGAAACTCGAATTTCACTCTGATCGATCAAGTCGAGATCCTATTTACGAATTAGAATTAAATCAACATGCAAATTGATATTGAGCGTAATCAGCGGCTTTAAATATAATTAAAAAATATAGAATAATATCTCATTCAAGTGCTCTGTCTAGTCACAGTTACACGAAACTGGGAGAATGATGTAAATACTTATAAACTTGTATTACTTGTAAATAAACCGTACATGCTTAATCATTATACTTATATTTGAGTTTATACATCAATAGTGAAACACATTACATTATAACTATAAATTCAATTTAAAATTATTATGTTAGTTAACATCAAGGCAGTGGTACATGCATAAATTCAACATTGTTAACACGACATACTTAACATTTTATAATAATTTTAGAAAAGGCATTGAAATTACTCATATTCGCTATAGGTACGCCTTTTTCTTTAATTCAATAAGGCATAGTTTCGTGACTTATACATTTCTGGTTTCTTAATTAAAAGAAATGGAACTGGATTAACGAGAAATGCAATAAAATATTCGCGAGTGTCTATCTCAGTCTTTAAAAAAAATAACATACGACGCACGAATCATGTAGTGAGCGAAATTAATAGTAATTAACGTTTTGAATAAATCTTTGGAACCGAATACCTACGCATATTGACCGCCCAGGGGGACGTGCGTAACAATAAAATTTGTGCTAAGTATATAAAAATTTACAATATCTATATAATACCATCCAACACTGGGACCAAACGATTGTTGAGTAAATGTAATTAGCAATCATATCCTTTTCACCTAAGTATCAATTAAAATAATTATGTTACTATTTACCTTATATTTTTATACAACTTCAAAATATAATCATTTAAACATGAATTTAAATTAAGAAATAATTCAGCGTACTGAGATACTTAGGTGCAGTATTGCAAAGGATACTACGCTCATCTAAACAATAACAATTCATACTCTTGAATAAATTGCACAATAAACTGTGTGGTAACCAATCAATATGATCCAAGGCAGTTTTATATCGTAGAATAAATGTAAATAATACTTCTTTTTCAATTATGTTACACATTAGAGGTGTGTCTAAGCCTTCCTATGATAGTTTATAAAAGCTAACTTATGATTTGCGACTGACAGCTATACAGCCATACTTGTATTGAGACGAAGAGGGTTCAATGAAACCTTGCACGAATGTGGGAGTGTAGGGAATCCTTCTCTATATTAATTTCTTCTAAAAATTCTGCTTTTAAAGCATGCTAACTATGAAAAGTAAGAATAATATAATTTATAGTAGAATAAATTCCTTTCTTCATACATTATACACATTTTCCCGAAATTCTCTCGTGAAATTAGTAAAAGTGGTAATTAATTGAGTAACAATAAATACAGGTATTTTTTTTTATAAATTTCGTTCACCCGTAGGAATTAAAAGTCAATAAATATATTTTAGACGACACGTAATATTCTCTCATCCCAATGACGCAGGGTACAACCATATCTTATTGTGATATGATATTAATTTTTTTAGGACTTATTAAGCGACTGCCTCGTCAGATTTATTGTTTATGTACCTAATAGTCATAGTTACCCTTATTTATTTAATGGAAACCTTATTTAACACTATTATAGCTTCGTTAATGGTCCATGGTCATTCAACTTTCGAATAATGTAGCGATGAGAGATAGGTGTTAGTATACTACAATGTATAGGTATCGCTAAGGAGCAAATTATAGGCGTGCCAACGAGGTATCCCCACAGGTAATTATTGTCGCATCATTCCCCACAGCAACATGCAAGGCTCGAGTGCTGTCCTCACGCGGCCAGCAGTGTTCTGATATTCTTCGGCGTCGTTTGATGGTTTAAATGCTTCGTCGTATACCTAAGAGCGTTGAGGAGTGGTTCAGCCTTCGTCGGTGGCTGTTGTTGGAGGAACTTGACGCAGCCCTTCACGTCGACGGACGAGGAGCGGCAGAAGGCACCGGACGGGTGGACCCAGTCGTAGAGGATGATCAGGCCAACCATGACGCGTAGGACCAGCAGCGACGTCTCCTCGCGACTGAACTGGGCGACGAGTTTTCTGGAAAATTAACGAGATTTATGTTAGATCAATCTATTAATAAAACTTCAGAGAATTTGGTGTAATTAATACAGTGACCTCGTCTCACGCGACTTCAAACTAGAAACCCAGATTCATGTTAGAATATTCTAACGTATCCATTTACGACTTTTTTTAATGTGCGTTTTGATATGGTTACAAGTAAATAAATAAGCTCTTTCTGTACATGTTTGTTTTGGGTCGCGTGTGTTGTGTTTACAGTGAAGAAACTGAATTTACGACACGATAAAGCTACTTCGCCGACTGCGGGGCTTGGGGCTCGGATTTGGGTCGCCGCCCACGGAACAACGGATCCCGTATGCACCGCGCAGACAGGTATGTCCACTAAACTGTATAAATGTCACTTCTACCTTTATTTTTCGACGACGGAAGTGCTACGTCTGCCAATATTTGAATAAAAGCTATTCATGACAGACGTTTTGCTAACGAGCAATTTAATGCTCTGCAATTTGCGATGTAATAACCGAAATAATATCTACAATATTCAACTTTGTATCTAGTTCTCGTCCTGGAATTTAATACGGGCGTGAGTCAGGCAGTTCTAAATATTAACTAACACATAAATCAACTGAATTTATCTTGTTGAATATTTTGTTGTTGGGAGAAATGTATTAACGGTTATTTAAAGTTTTGACGAACAGATGTGGTTTTATCGCAGCCCTTTCTAAATCTAGGCACTAGCGCTATCGAGCAACGTTGCGATATCGCCGTCATGCAAACTGAATGTCTTACAGCAGTAATCAAATATGTACATACATTATCATTCAAATATCTAGCTATGAAAAATGTCTCAGAGAAATAGTTTTTTTCTTGATAACAAAATATTATGACGTAAAATTCCTCGACGACAGTTGTATCAAATGACATGTATTTAATCGAACCTCAAATAAATCAGATTTTGCTTATTAGCTAAAAATATTATTGACCACTCTATAGAATGATTGCGCCCAAATAATTCCTAGTTCGGAGTCCTAAAAATACGAAATAGCAAGTACAATACGTATGCGCGCCACGAAAAATGAGACTAGACAGCGCTCTTTCCGCCGCCCCACAGTATGAAAAAAGCGGCCAAGTGCGAGTCGGACTCGCCCATGAAGGGTTCCGTGTTTTTTATATATTTTTGTATTAGAGTTGATTGAATGAAAGGTAAATTGCGGTTTACGATTTATGACGTCTTAAAAAAAAACGACTTACTAGATCTCGTTCAAACCAATTTTCGGCGGAAGTTTACATGGTAATGTACATAATATTTTTTTTTTAGTTTTGTCATTCTCTTATTTTAGAAGTTACAGGGGACGACGACACACATTTTACCACTTTGGAAGTGTCTCCCGTACAAACTATTCAGTTTAGAACAAAATTATATTAGAAACCTCAATATCATTTTTGAAGACTTATCCATAGATAACACGTAGGAGTTCGATGAAAACAAAATTGAGTTTTTGTTCTAAGTATAGGTCCCCAAAATGTATTGTTTTTTTTTCTATTTTTGTGTGAAAATCTTAATGCGGTTCACAGAATACATTTACTTACCAAGTTTCAACAGTATGGTTCTTATAGTTTCGGAAAAAAGTGGCTGTGACATACGGACGGACAGACAGACAAACATGACGAATCCACAAGGGTTCCGTTTTTTGCCATTTGGCTACGGAACCCTTAAATGACCTTAAAAGCGGTCATCCTCTTTTTATTTGTTTAATGGACACTACAAACTATTTCAATTGTAAGAGTAGAACTCACGAAGTCTAGATGTTTTTGGAACCAGAATTACGGCCATTTACATTATTTTCTATGGAAACAAAAAAAAAAACTATAGAAACGCCAGTGATGTAAAAGTACTAGGTAAATACAATTGTTTTATATGTAATATTATGAAAAGATTAATTATCTACATTATCCACCAATCACTATAATTTCATCCCAAATAATAACAAAACTATGCCGTTTTTAGTGTTATTTCTTTAATAATTTTTTTTTCTTAATTCTTTACGAATGTGAATTTTATTATTTAACCAGAGGTTGCTTAGAATCTTTTCAATAAACCATAAAAATATCTAATCTTACTCATGCAAGATTTCAGAGATATTTAAGTTTTTTTAAACTGTCAGGACTGTCACCAAATTGTATTTTTTTTTTCTGTTTACTTTTTGTGAAAAAGTATGAGTTTACATAAAATTTATGATAACATACATGCTAATACAGCGGTCTAATGTGACGATAAAAATTTTCAAGCTTTCGGATTTTTTTAAAATTAATGTGTTTTAGATTATTGAACTATCATATGATAGGTATGTAATATGCACAACGATATCTCTATCGCATACAAAAATAATAGTAAAAATATTTGGTATTGAGCAGTTGAGCACCCTAAAACCATAGAAATAAATATGAAACTTTAGAAGCATTTTACTGCAAAATCTTGTAAGATAAAGATTCGAGATTTATTTTAATAATACATATAGTTCTGTAGAATATGTCGTATTAATATAAAATCCATATTCGCTAAGATTAAGTAAATAAAAAAAAATAAGATATTAAAAGCATTTTTTATATTTTTATGTCTAATATATGCCAAAAAATCATTGCTATGTGGCTATAGTAGTGGAAAAATAAAAATATGTTTTTTAAATACATAATTTTGGAATTGTTCGAAATTCTATGGAAAACTAAAAATCGCCGTAACTTCGTTTCTAAGTACATCTGCATTTCTGGAGTTCTATTCTGACAATTGAAATAGTTGTAGTATCCATTAAACAAATAAAAAGAAGATGACCGCTTTTAAGGTAATTTTTATAATATCGCCGGGGCGTCATCGGCGATGACGCCCCGGCGGCGCAGACTCGCAAGTCAAACCACGTGGTGTCTCAAGTCTCATCTTTAGTGGCACGCACTGTTGCTGCGACTAACTTGAATTAGCGTTCGACGAAGTTGGTCTCAGTTCTAAACTTCTAACCTAACTTATTTGGTTGGGGTACCCCCTAGCATAGTTACTGCGACCAACTGTGAGAAAAGGCCAGAAAGTTAAAAAGAGTATCATTTATTAAAAAGTGTGCATCATTAGAAGAACAAAAACATTTTACGAGGTTCATTAATTTATAAAAGCGTACGTTTTTAGAGGATCAGTTAATATTTCCTGTATCAAATGGTTAGCTGGAATGGATCTGAATTGCAGCAGTTAGTGCATAAATATGTAAAATTTAAGTAGTGCTATCGATGCACCTAAAGAAAGTATCTGCCTCCCCAAGAAGTTTAGGAACATGTATAACTAATGTGTTAATTAATGTTATTGGTTTTAAACCGTTTTAATTAACTATGAATAAATATATAACAACAAAAAAAAAATTAGAGACTCAAAATGATTTTATAACGCATCAGCGCATTCAGAGACGACGAGGACAATATTATAAAAATAAGGAAAGGCAGCTCCTTCGAATGTTTAGAATACATTCAAGAAGTACCCACGTAATGACCTCGAATCAGTCAAGTTTTAATTATAAGTTTAAAATTTTAACACCAATCAATTTCAAGTCATGCAGCATTTGAAGCATTGGTGACAAATCGGTCACCGTAAAAAGTGTTGACGATGATTAATTTTAATTCTCATCACGTTTGTATTGTCACTAACAATGAACGAACTGCAAATTCTGGCCATAAGGACCAGATATAGGCCAATCGTTCCTGTGAGTATTTTTAAACAACCAATTATTATTAACATCAAGCAAGGATGTACTTTTAATTGTTACTACGACAGTCTTGTTTAAATGCGTCATTAATATTTGGATATATTTTTAAGTTTCCTCTCTGATGATGCAATGGTGTTGTCATTATGTCCGTAATGTTTGGCAGTAGATATACAATCATGTCTTTTAGGTATCATAGGTACTGCATTTTATCGTTCGATGATTTCAACTACCGTACCTATCTAAGGTTTAGTACGTCCTTAGTCTGAAAAACATCCGCATTCTTTCTCTTCTTAGATAAGTAATGTAATGACGCTTGAGAAACAAAATACTTATTACTAAACGGCCAATGAAAGGTGCTAAATGAAGTATACCCCAGTAAGTAATAGAGTTGTCAATTATGTTGGTAATATCGAAGCTACATCACAGCTACATAGAGCACGGAAACGGTCACTTGGGGCCAATAGATGCGAGGTAGTGGACGAAATTACGCGGACCGGAGCGAACGCAGTATGGTATTGATAAGGAAGTGCGAGAGAGGAAACCGTTATCTATGTTTTAATTAAACTTGTGCTTTTCCCGTCGAAATGTGTTAAAAGTTAAAAGAAACAATTTATAACAAAACCGTACGTAAAAATACCTGAAATGCTACAACATACGGAATAACCTCTACGAATGTTTAGTCTGAAGTGTTAGAACTATGTAAACAAGTCACTCCGTAACCTAAACAAAATAAAAAAATATGTGGAGGAAATAGTAACAAAGGAGAATAAAAAGCGTAGGAGGTCGTTATGGACAAACCGCACTCACAGCGACAGAGGCCTCGAGAAAGTAATTGGGAAATAAAACATGACATTCAATGGCGCCTCGTTTTATAATGATGAAACAACATTATTATGGCTACAACCTACAACGGCATGTGCAATTAATCCAGTGATACGGTATGATAAACAAGACACATGTTTTAGTTATCAAGTAACATGTGGTATGGATATGATTGCAGCGGCCCGTAATATACTTATTGTCTCACTAATTTGGGAGCACTTCGCTTATAGCTTGCAAGAAAATCTTCGGAAGTGGAAAGCAATCTAGGGAATTGGTTTTACGTGGAACTTGCAAGCGCATTTCCGATTTCCACCCTAAATAGACGAGGGGAAGGAAACTAAATTAGTTCCTCGGTAATATCTGTCCAATCAGTAGCTCTCGGGGGAGATAAGATATTTGTAGTTTGTATAAACAATTCAGCCATTTATCAAACTCGAGACTATCCTGATATCTCAATTTATAACGATGAAGCTAATTTCGGTGAAAGCAAAACAAAAGCTTTGAAACTGTAGACTTTTAACGTAATTATGAAACTTTTCAGCTGAATTTAGACGCTCGCAAACTCACAAATTGGTCAAGGTGCGGACGGTAGTTTGCGCTAATAAGTACCGTGATCAGTTCTGAATCGAAGGCTGGAAATAATAATGAGAATGGCGCTTAAAGTGTTATAGATAGTATAAAGTGTGCGCCGAGGCGATGGTACAAACACACTCGAAGGCACGTGTTGGTACAAGTGACAGCTGATTTATCTTTATTTATATGTTCCTCCGTTCTTATGTTCTGACGGTGGCTCGAGCGTATCGATGTCGTGGCTCGACACACGATCCCGCCTTGTAATGAATACGCTCCTATTGTTGCAAGGATAACTCGGACAGGACCGACTGCGGTGACTTTATTTGCTCCTACTGTTTATATTATCCACCTGTCAACGGCTACTGTTCATTCCAAAGGATGATCTATTTTTTGTACTTTACTTTAAATGTATGTTTCTCTATTAAGAGTTTTGTGTGTAAGTACATTAATATAAAAAAATATAAAAAATGGAAAAGTGTTGAATGAGGCTTTTAGATAAATAGGCCGACGTGACGGAACAGTCCAAAAAATAGGCACAATAAATCTCGTTGTTTGAAATAGCTATCGAGAAGATGTTAGAAGTTTTTGAAATCCATTAATCTTACGACACAGCTGTTGCCCCAGCAGAAGAAACTCGGACAGATGTCAGAAAATAAGTTAACACTTCTTTGTTCAACTTTGATCTAGTGAACTAACTTCGATAAAGTCTGAACCTATCGCAGATACACAGCGGCTGACATAAATAGATTTTCGAAGTTAAAAGCGGTTTTACAGGTGCACCGTATTCCGTAGGAACAAGGGTCTTGTTTGTAAATCAGGTTCGCATGTGTAACCTGAGATTCGCTCTGGCTAGGTAGGTTTACAACGGTCTAGTTTGGAAACGCCTGGAACGAGTGCAGTATTACGGACTTTTTGATCATCACAGCGCAAATGTATTGTGCTGGATACAGGTTCAGTGTAAACATGCTGTAGTCTGTACATACATCTTGTTGACACCATTCCGTTCCTCTACTTTGATGGTTTCGGAAGGCATCAATATTTATGACCGATTTTACTGAGCCGTTATGTAGGAATTGTCGCGAAAGCTTACTTTAAAAAAAAAGTGCTATCGAAGCGAAAATTATCGTTTATGAAAACAGCCGTTCGCGATTGAAACGTTTTCACGAGTTATTCGACCGCGTGGTTCCCAGCGAGATTTAGGTCACGTTCAGTTTGAGTGGATAACGAAAAAGATAACTGAGGTCTAATGTCTGGGCAGTAACATGCATGCAGCATGCTAAGTAATATGTGTGATATTGATAGATAACATAATGACATCACTTTTACACATATGATTTGAGTTTTCTTTAGTAGTTTAGTTTTTGGGACGTTTTGAAAGAACAGAAAAATACTCACGGATTCTCCAACATCCTGAGACAAACTTTAGCCATAGTGCTGAGCGTTTCCGTCGTATTCTCCAAGTCTTGTTGGTTATCATTGACGAACTGGCTCGTGGCTTCTGACAGGACCTTTAGCATTGGCGTGGCTTGTGCATAAAAGAGGGACATTCTGTTGGCGACTTCTGCCGTTATGTGGGGCTCCTCTCCCGGCGGAAGTTCTGCGTTTATCAGCCCCCCTCTCGACACGCTTCGTCTGTAGTAACTAAAGTCGTTTTGTATCGCTGGCGTCTTCATCTGCAGGAAGAAAAGGGAATGGTATTATTATTCATCAGGGTGTATCTTTGAGATAGGTCCAGTTGGTAGCTAATTGCACAGATTAAGGTAATAGACTCATTCGAAAACATATCTGTATTTAAAGTTGCCATGTCGGGTCAATTTTGGAAGGTTTATTCCTTGGGATGATTATTAGTATTTTCCATAATGCATAAGTCCTTCAGGCCGTATTTTGGCCACGGCGGCCAATCTCAACGGAGACTAGCCTTTGACGCGGGAGATATTATAGTGCACAAGTGCGTGCTCAGATAGTTGTCTGTATCTTCCCTCACTCTCATAGTCCGATGAGACGGCCCGTAATTAGAATCCGACACGACTGGAGAAAAATCTGGCGCAGGACCAACGGCTTAACGTGCTTTCCGAGCCACGGCGGTATCACACCGACAACTTCCTAAAAACAACCTAATAAAACTTTGCCCGATCTGGGAATCGAACACAGGACCCCACGAGACCAACGAGGCAGTTTCAGTTCCATAACGCATAATTTAGTCATGAAACTGTGCATGCTAGCTAGGACCTTCCAATTAATAAATTAACGTGGCATCCCAGAGCTTTGCAACTGGACCCCAAATATTATATAAGCTTTATAGGAGTGTATGGGGACACCCATATTTAACAATAAAAGCGTCTACCTGCTGATATAATGATGATTAAACTCAGCATGTGCCTGATAAAAGTACTTTTTGCACACAATGGGCACGCGAAATAATACTTTCTGGACATGAAGGGCGGAGATGAATTAGGATTGCCGCCCATTCAACATCGGGGCACTCAATCAGCTTCGCTACAACTCGAACCTAGTAATTTTACGCGTCCATATTGTGGATTATTTATAGTAGACCACACGCAAAGAAGATGCGTGCGCTTGCGATTTATTCGTCGTAAGATTATCTTTTAACGATACATTGTTCGTCAGTACTTGCATTGAAAGTTTTTATAAGTTTAACATATACTTATTAGAAATGATTGCTTGCGGTAAGGCTATACTAATAAAGTATATGCTCGGATGGATGCTTGCTAGAAAATATACCTATAGAGACCGGATTTAATTGAAATAGATTATACTTATCCATATTTTAGTCACATTATCCGGAAAATAATTTATGCGAAGAGCGTCAATTAATTAATAAGTTTTAATTGAACCTGTTTGCTTAAAAGGAGTTCATTATTTTGAAGAAAAAAAAAACTTGATCTATCCATTATATTCTCTATGAAGTTTTGCCAACTAATAAAAAATGCACTGAATAATATTTTTTAAAGAGATCATTATGATAACCTATCTACTGGTTCGCTAATCTTCACTTTCTAGGCCATGATTGATCAAACTATGCAAAGCAGTTTTCTAAGTATTTCAACTCGCTACGGTCGATATGCTCAGTAAACAATGAAGTCGATTAAAATTAAGCATAGCCTAATCAATGCTTCTATTTCCGTTAATACAAGACTGCCTCGTAATCCAATTAGCTTTAGCAACTGGCAGTATTACGCCTACCAGCTTAACCGCTCTTTATTAATTTTTGCACAGTAGGTATTATGTTAAAATAAGGCGTTGGATACCAACACAAAATTAAAATGTATGGAATTGCTTTTTATACAAGGCTTGTTGGTTGGGATAAAATAACCTAAAATTAAAATGGTCCTTTGGACCTTCTGATTCCAATTAAATATTACGACTTTGCCGAGATCACAGATTAATAAAATTTTGTTTAGGCTGCGACGGGCCTACCACCTATATCATACAATGGTGAAAATTAAATAATAGTTCAAGAAACGATGTCAAAGTATTTAATAACATTTTCTGATATTTACGCAAGTCTATCCATTGAAACCCTGTTTGACATTTCCCATCCATTGGTCATCTTTGTGATATTTATCGATTTGCTATTACATACTAAAACATTCCAAGAAGATCGTTACTGGGTACCAATCGATCAGTGTTCCAAAGGCGATCGCTTTACCTAAGAACGTTAATTATGCACAGGACTTACGAAGGGCGATGGCCTGAGAAAGGGTTAAAGTGTTTGAAAAGTACTAACACGGCGCACGAGTAGTAATTTTGACTTGAGAATACAAAAAAAATCTGGCCCATATAATTTGTATGGGGAAAATATTCATTTAGAATGTAGCTCAAAGAAGAATACATTGTTTCGTGATTTTCTTAGTCAAATTTCGATTACCTACTATAGAAGGCATCAAGAAGCTGAATACAAATACACTTTTAATTGTATTTTGTTTCTTAGAAATACAGGACCAATTTTCTGAAGTAATTAATGGTTGAAATACTTGTAATTCTAAAAGGGCAAAAGCGTAATCTTTTTTTGTTACTAGAGACAAGGCCGTTTCAGTCTCTTGGAAAGATAATCGATGATAGGCATAGAATATCATTAGCGTATAAAACCAAAGAATAATAACATTGTTATTCTTGTATATTTTACAGAGCAGAGGGTGTAGCCGAAAATGGTCCCAGTGTTTGAAAATGTTGATAAAGGACCGCATCTCAAAAACTGAATAATAAAAATAATAAAAATTGCTAGCTAGAGCTATTTAGGCACTCTCTTATTTGTTAATGCCCAAGCCGTGGATTTACCGTAAACAGGCCTCAAAAATATAAAGATGAAGCAAAGAACTCGGACAGATTACATCAACCCCATAACAAAATACAATTCGGAAGTATCATTACATTTTCACGAAGCAAAAATAATCTTTCGGAGTCCTCGTTTCAAATAAACGGATTAGCAATCGTAACACGAGAAGACCAACAAGCTTAAACCAATCTAAATAAACGATTTGATTTAATAGTTACTTGGAACGTTTTTACCAAATCCTCATCTGTTTCGAATGACAAATAAATAAACGTAAATAAATCGGATGCAAGCCCGTGAGTCACCGACGAGGTCGCGACTCGAGCCAAGCCTCACCTTACTTTCTACACAATGCCTCGCAAATTGTTACCTTTTCGACTCGATGACTAACATTTAGATAGCTTCGCTTTAGATTAATTATGGCGATAGTTAAACAACCAATACTAGTTATTATACGAGTAAACTACTTGTAGATAAGGTTATTGGCACTTGGTAGGCTAACGTGCACTGAAATATTTGTTGGAATGGGCACAATTTTCAAGCTAAGAAGTGTCTTAAGAGAATGTGACTCTTTTTCTAGGGGTGGTGTAAAAGATAAGGGTATTATGTCAGAAGGACGGGCACTTGCTTCCACTTTTGCGCAAGAATCAACATGAAGACCGGAATCATTAATGAGTTTGCTAAACACATAATTCCCTCTTAATTGTTAGTCGCCATAGTGAAGGCTTATTTAGCATCATTCTGATGATGGTAGTTTATTTGACATTAATAATGTTTTCGTAAATTTTTAAACTTCAGTAATCCCTTTTGCACTAAGTCTCCGCAGTAAATAAATCTAATATTGCAGGCACACAATGTTTTGGTGAAAAGCTAAAAATGAAGCTACAGGAAAGTTGGTCCTTTCACAATGAGGACATCTATGGCTTTCGCAGTCCTTTGTTTCGGGCTTTTCAATTATTGCAAATCTACATAAAAGCATTCAACCAAATCTGAAACACGTTGATGTATCTATAACTAATAAATACGTTTCAATTATTAAGAGAGCTATAAATTGTAACTTTCACACAAATGCTTCGGCAATTATTTTCGCATTAAATTAAATTACAGTACATAACAAAATAGCTAATATGAACTCTGATTCTAGTCAAGTAGATACAGAACAATTGTTTCGCGAGCAGATAGCAGTAAGTGAACTAGGAGCAACGACACTGCAAGGTTGGGGTCAAAGGGGCTCCAGCAATTGAATTACTTATGCTGCATCAGATACGCTGGGAACGATTGGTCGCTTTGTTTATATCATTGTGACTTATTGTTTATTATTGGCTGGTTACAATGCTGTGAGCAAACATTAGATCACTTTTGATTGTTCACATTGTGCTGCAACTTCGTCTAAACCATGTAACGTCATTTATGTATCAAGTGACTGTTCTAAATTAACATATGGTTCCGCATGTGTAAGACGGCTCCCAGAAAAGTAAAACTAAGTTTTGGAACACAACAAAACAATGTAGTCAGTAGGGAATCTGAAATTGGATTACTGTGTGCACATGTAGTGCAAGCTTTTTTTTTTCCAGTTAGCCATGATGACTTTTCCTGCTCGACTGACCACTAGGCAACAAAACAAACCAAATATTGTTGACTGCATTAATTTGTTTCATATTCATCAATTATTAATTATTAGTATTACTTGTTAAAATGTTAGGAATATCGTATAATTTTACAATGTTTGTAAATATGTGAGCACCATGTATCTGTCACATATTTAATTTATCTGTAATTGCTTTATTTTTCATTCTTTTTTACCTATCGCGGTATAGTAATCTTATTCTAGATGCATCGTCTTCACATATAATTATATAATTAATGTATGCAAAATATTGTAAAAACATTTTAAAATAGTAACGGTGGAGTGTCTTGCCCATTCTTCTCCATACGAAAACTACCTTTTGGAAGGGGCGACTAGAATCAATTCTATTTTTTGTAAACTTGACGTTCATAAGTGCATTTTATGTGCCTAATTGAAATAAATTGTTTGACTTTGACTTTGACTTTCAATTACTCAATAATGTCCTACCTACATCACAGCTTAGCTTATTGAATGCGACAACAAAAGCAGAAACAATGGTTCTTAATCATCTGCATAATAAAAGGAATCAGTATTTATTGTTATTAACTTCCTGTTTTGAAACATAATACAGTGTAACAATTAAGACTCTGTGGCTAAATTGAGTTCTCTAATACAGATTTGATCTAAAATATGTAGTTCTGAAAGTAAGGAGATTAATTGCACTTGTCAATGTTCTAGACTTGTAAAACCAAAATTCTATTTGCGCTTTAATCGAAACTTTTTAATCAGCATGATTTAGCCAAAACAAAGCATTGCGCGAGTCTAAAGAGCCGATCTGCCAGTCAAAACTTAAACATTCTGAAGAAATACTTGAAAAAGTTTCAAACGATCAAAAGCTTTGCCTTTAGATACGTACTACTTTAATCCGACACAGAAAGAATTGAGTTTACAGAAGCAAAACATGGATTCCACTGAAGCTGTATTTAACAAACTTGAACAAAGTTTGTAAATCCAAAGCTGGGTTCTATCCCATTGAAGCGTCTCGACATTCGAGATTACCGACCTATTTTGCAGTTCTGCATAACATTAGGAGCCTAACCAATCATGCATACGCTATTTGGTATTTCGTATTAGATACGAGCTACAATGCATTAACACCCTAACGGACATAAGACGGATTGCGTTACCTAATATCTAAAACAAAGCAACTGCAAACCAAATTACGTAGTGTACATGTAACGGATTAGAATACAAAATTATGACTTAACCCAGAAACTAGGGTTTATCATATAATAGTAATAGCAGCGGGCGAAGCGTGGGTTACAGCTAACATGCATAATTGATGCGACATACTAAAGGCTGGTGTGAATATTAGCTGGGTGTTTCGAAACAAAGAATAGGCAACCCATCTTCTTGTGGGTGTTGTAAATAGCAATAAAGGGAGTACCTATGAAATTATGATAGTCAGGAACTTGGTCCTATGCGCCGAGATGACGCATAATAATATACTGAGATCATCACCAGCGGGGGAATTGCGTAAAACAATAACAGTAGCAATGGGTTTCAATTTGACAGTTCAACAACATTCATTGCGTTAGTTACGTTGTTGAATTTTTCGATCATAATAACCAACGGATTAGCAGTATCCTTCAAAATCATTCAGATTGTGATTGCAAGTGTGTTACGCAAGTAGAGTACAGGTTTCACAAACGTAATTGTTGAAAAAATATTCCTCGATCTTTCCTATAAGATCGTTCGTTGTCCACCACAAAATGAGGGGTTGGAATACCTAATTTCGCCAGTCGACAATTTTAGGTTACTTACTTTGTATTCATCGAATTTGAGAACGAATTCTAATATTTCTGCGAACTGCTTGACGAGGGCTTGTTGTTGTTCAAGATGTTGCGTGGGACTCATCGCACCCCCGACTAGTGAACCCAGTAACCGTGGGACTACCTGTCAACAAAATAAAATTCGTTAATTCTATAGAAATACACATTTTTTTATAAAGACAAGCAAAAGATAATGTACATTAGGAACTATAGACCAAATAACTACACTTAACACAAATGGAATAGCAAGAAAATCAATTAAACAATTCTTACTTAGAATTCTACGCTGCACTAAGGTGTTGACATTTAATACAAAAGAAAAAAAAACTAATTTTTCACAACCGCAGAAAAGCAAAGTTGAACGGCGCGCTGTTTTCACTTCGAAATAAGCATGCCATAAAAGTGAAAAACGTACAAAGACTGCTTTTATTGACTGGGACCATTGTTGTGATAGCTACTAGCTAGAAAATAAGCACAATGATGAAAACATCCGTGCTTTACTTCGTAGAGTAAACCCGAATGGCAAGAAGTCTATGTTATATTCAGCTACTACACGATGCTCTTGCCAAGTAAGATCCCTTGGGAGCCCAACTACGTACTGTTTCTTTATTCTTGCGAAGAACTAAAGATCCCCTTGTAACTTCTTAAGATTAATGTAATATTCAGAGCAATCTTAAGATTAACTTGCGCAGATGGTTCCATTCGATTTCGGGAATGATAGCAGATAGGTACCAGAAATCCGTATCGAGATATTGCTGTTGTGTTATACACCCAAATTACTACTGTTTCCGGAGGCAAGCCCACTGAATCGATTTCTCAGGTCACGTTATGATATCATTCGGTTAGATTACCGGCGGCCAATAAAAGTAGGTATCTAAGTCCTATCAAAATATTTGTGTTAAATTGCAGAGCTAGGCGTTTTAGCCTCGTGTGACATGGTTAGCGAAACCGGAGCCTTTGTGAACTGTTTTGAAACGATGTGAGGAAGCGATCGTAATTCAGTCAATTAGTCTGCATCAGTCGCTTATTGGTACGGGAACCAATGTAAACGATTATTTTATCGTTTGCCCTCTGTTCCTGCTTCCTAAGCGACCTACTCTAGTAGCTTATCTGCATTTCACACGTTACATGTTTCAACTTCGGTTCATGTACTAGTTTACGACTATGAATAATGCTTTCTTTAGAAGTCAGGTTTTTAATTTTTCTCTCAACATCTTATTGTTCTTATAATCAAGAATAATTAAAATAATTTACAGCCGCGAAGTGATGTATTGTTTCCCGACTGTTCTTAACACTTCATAGTGCGTTCATTAAGTTCAATATGCTGCATAATGTGTCGGGAATAATCAACTCGCCGACCGATACTTTGATGTGTAATTATTGTAATTAAACTTTATTCTGGTACATCACGCTATGAATGACAAGTGGACATTTGATTAATTAAAAGGCTGGTGTCCTGCCCTGTGATATTACCTACGTCTAAAACATATAAATCACAATCACTGTTGTTAATAAAGCAGGGAAAACGTGTATTATGAAAATGAGAGTAAAGGTAGGACCGCGGACTTTACTTTCAACCTTCGGTCACGCGAATAAAGCATAACTTGAGGATTTATTTCAGAGATAAAGTCATATGTTTTTAGATTAACACTGGAAAATAGACTGACCTCAACCTATTTATAGTGCCTACATTGTTATGCTTTTCATAATTTCCACATTAAATCTTACTGAAACTTTTACGGCATTGTGCTGCAAAAGTGTGATGAATATTTAAGCGCCCACTTCGATGATAATGGCAAAGAGATGTGATTATGTGTACCAGCTATCTAATTAAGTAACATATTTTCGTAAACGATTACGACTAATTTGTTTCATTTTGACAGATCAACAACATTCATTGCATTATTTACGTTGTTGAGCAGAATATTTCATCGAACTAATGACGCAATGGATTGATCGTGTATTACGCAATTAAGGTACAGGGGTATCGGCCAACGATACCACTAAACTGATATTCAACAAAGATGAGATTTGTCATTTGTTTACAAAGCTTCAAGATACGGAAGCATAACATGACGTATCCATAATTGCTAACTCAAAACCTACATAGCATTTCATTCAGTTAAAAACATGTTTATCGCTAAAGGGCGTGTGTCTCCACAGAAATAACTTGGTAAATAAAATGACTTCCCGAACGAACTTCACAAGTAGGTGCGCAAACGCATATATTAATTGGTGATTCATACAAATTAAAACGTGGTGAATCACGTGTGGAGAGGATGGCAAGTTTTTTTTATGATCCCACCAGACGGGATAATTCTGGGATTCGTTGAAGATGATGTAATACTGTAAATGGATATTTTAAAGTAGCGCACGCGTCCCAAGGAGATCGACACGGTCGCGGGAAGTATATTAAATGATCCTTTATATCCGCCAAGGTTAGACCCACTGCAAAATTATTGTAACTGACAAGTAAATTGGTCATTGGCATAGATACGGTGGCATATAATAAAGATAAGATTACTTTACCGTTGTATGCATTTAGGGCATACGAATGTCATCTACATATACCATCTATATAAGGAAAGTAACTGTAGACTTATTAATTCGTATTGAATGATTTTGAAATGTTGTTTAGATGAATATCGAGCCACAATTTAGCGCATAACTTGTCAAAGTACTAGCATATTATTAGTTCATGTTTACGATAGAGATTTGAGAAAAACCGCGGGGTGTACCACGTTTCAATCTAGAAAATACTCCAAATAAAATGTTAATCACATTTGAGAAATGTGAAGAAAATGGAATGATCATTCAGTGTTCCACAGAGTAATGGCAGCTGGCAACCGAAATTGATTCGACATCTTCATTGCCAACATTATAATGTTGGCAATCAATTAATTAAGAGACCTGAGAAGTGGTTTTTGTATAAAGAAATATCGCACAGAAAAACATCATACTTAAGTTATGCTGAGAATAAATCAAGATAAGTAGTAAGTAAGTAAGTAAGAAGTAAGTATTCTACCCGTTTCACCTTAATTGCACTTGTTTAACTGTAAACAAGGTGTTTCTAAAGTGATTAATGAGTTTTTCTTGATCTTTGTTTTCTTACTTAAAATTTCATGATCCTTGAAGTGCTTGGTCTAAGGGACACATTCTATTTATAGAATAAAGACGTCGATGTAACAGCTTTGTGCTTTCAAGGGTTACCAAGCAAGAGCCTACTTAGGCATAGAATAACAAACGACCCGCTCGCAGCTAATGTAGTGTTTAAGATGCAACGCCTACAAAACTCTACAGTAATAGTGTTAAGTAAGATGGTTTACTGTTTATATTAACTGTTCACAACGCGGTACAAACGCACGATGTACAATTAAGTGCTCACACGAGATCAGGGGCAGTAATTAAATTAACACCATTTACCGACCAATTGCGAGATTTGAGCAATAAATTCAGCCAGATGGTCAGAAATTAAAGCGAGAGCGAGTGTCATTTCCCCTATTTATGGAATACAACTGTTGCCTTATTGTTTACTACGTATTCGAACTTTTCACCTACTAACATTTAAACCACAGAGTTCATGTTTGAAAAGCTTTGAAATTTAAGTGCTTGTTTGCATTAGGATTACTTTTTATGAGCGCATCCAATTTCATTGTTATTGTTTTGATTCTTTGTACAAACTCACCGATAGCACTAACATTCCGCTATTTCATGCTTTCTGCATATCAATGTAATTTTCTCAGCTTTTTATGTGTTTATTAAAAGAAAAATCTTAGTTAAATTACACACTGTAAACAGAAAGTATGCATTCTTTATATGCGAGTGCAACGTACTCCATGCACCATTAACTTTGGTTCCACATCACGATCATCTGTCTCGTGGTCGTAGACAGCTCCTGCTAGACCTGACGAATGTATGCCTAGTGCGTCATGCTAATGTCCAATTAGCATTTATAACGTTTATTAGGACACTTTGGTATTCATAAACCACACAACAAGTTTTTCCTCCGATAGAATTAATAATGTAACACGCTACTTCAACCGTTGACTAAGTAACGTAGCCATTTCCTTTTTACAACTTTTTAATTGAGTTGTGTATGCGTAACTATAATTACTCAATCCTTATTAAGTATTATCGAAATGGCTATTACGGTGGGCACCGACCTACACAACATCGAATACATAACATAATAAAGTTTATGGAATGCCATTCTGTAATACCCACAATGTACCGATAAATAAAAGCATTGCACCCACAGTCAGCATTATACTCAAACAATACGACATTAAGGACATGGTTGCACTTTACGTGCCAATACTTGCACCAAACTTTGTTCAGTGCGGTGCTTTGCGTGCAAAACACTAGTTGTGTGCAAGTTGGACGTGCTTTCAGGGTGCTGCATAAATTATGGTTGAAACCGAGACTTTGAAGTTGTTTTCATAACACGACGCTGAAATGTGAGCAATTTTTATACGGAACTAGCTGACCCGACAGACGTTGTCATGTCCAATTTTCAATAATTCATACAAAAATCCCATTGAAAAAAGGATGTTCAGTGTTTCCCGAATTTTTAATTTAAACTTTCGGACTATACGAATATTTTAAAACAAATAATTGCCAAATCGGTCCAGCCGTTCTCAAGTAATGAGGATACCAACGAACATCATTAAATTTTTAGGGTTCTGTAGTCAAAAAGGAACCCTTATAGATTCGCCAAGTCCGTCTGTCTGTCCAGGGCTTAGCTCAGAGACTCATAGTACTAGAAAGCTGTAATTTGGCAAGGGTATTTTTTTAGGGTATCTCCCCTACACGTAAAGTGGGGATGATTTTTTTTTCTCGTCCGTGTCATGGTGTGAGGTGTCGTTGGAAAGGTCGTTCAATAATATTGTGAGTGTGAAAACCATTTTTGGATTCAGGGGGGTAGCAAAATATTAAGCTTTAAAGTGCAAATTTTTGTTAGATTCAAGTGTGGTGCCACCTAAATGGTTGGTTATGGATATATGAAAAAATTCGTGGTCCGACACGCACTTGGCCGGTTTATTTATTTATATAGATAAAGTTCACGAGTTGGTTCGTCGTCTCCAAAATTTCACGTATTGTAATTTATGCGCTATCATGACTACCGTTTGTTCCTCCACCACTGCTTTTGAAATGGGTCGCTTACTAACTTCCAGAATAATTTAAATAAAAACCGGCCAAGTGCGTGTCGGACCACGCACAATGAAGGGTTCCGTAGTTGGGATGAATTTATCCCAAGAACAAACTTAACATTGTAGTTGAAAAACATGTTCTCCCATACGGAATGTATGGGAGATCATATTTTTCAAACCGCAAATTTAAGTTGGTCGATTATTACTCGTTAACCTGTAGAGCTTACTTAGCTCTGATAGTTTTCCTTTTAATTTCGTTATATATACTACTGCTGTGATTTTTTTCACGAGTCCAAGTACAACCATTTAGCTAGAAGGGGGGGGACACTTTACTCTAACAAAAAACTTCAGTTAAAAGCTTAATATTTCGCAAACGGATCCTTGAATCCAAAAATGGTTTCGACAAACTCACAATATTTTTGAAAGACCTTTCTAACGATACCCCACAACATGGGGTAGATGAGGAAAAGAAAAAACATCCCCACTTTACTTGTAGCGGAGGTACCCTAAAATAAAAAAACTTGATTTTATTTTACCACTTTGTCAGCATGATTAATATGTATACATATGCCAAATTACAGCTTTCTAGTACTAACCATCTCTGAGCTAAGCCGCGCACAGACAGATGGACGGACAGACAGACAGACAGACGGACATGGCGAAACTATAAGGGTTCCTTGTTTAATACGGTACCCTAAAAACGGTATCAGTACAAAATCTTGTTGGTATTCTTTTGTGATAGTATAAGATCAAAACAAGGCAAGCTCAAAAGAATATGAAGAATGGCTCTCCAAAATTTTTGAAGTTGGAAAATGTTATCTATTTGCAGCTTTCCCGAGCAGACATTTCGGGAAACGATTTGTATGAAATGTCTGGTAAATGGTCGATATATTTTTGCTACAAAACATAATAGTAAAGAGCGCAGGTGCAACCTGTAACAGGTATTATAGATTTATATGGAATACCGCCCGTTCTATTCACTTATAAATGACTAAGGATAATTGAAGCGCTTGCATAAATGTCAGTGCACACAGGAACTTTTTATATATGCCTTCATAAAGGTTGGTAGCTGCTGAACGTACAATTAAATGCGCCTTACTATTTGTAGACGTGTTGCACCTGCGGTCACCTGCCCATTTCGATGAAGTTTGTAAGTCAGTAAACATATATGTGATGTAAAGGCAACTTGAGAGCAGCTGGCAACCGACGAAACAGAAATATGTATTTAAAAAAGGAAACGCACCGGTCATTTATTTACAAAAAATGCTCATATATGTATAAACAACCAGTAAAACGTGTATAATGATCGTTCTGTGGTTCCTATTAAATGAATTTCTTCGGGGAAACAGCAAATTGACATTGTTACCGTAAATTCTTGCTAAAGCTCGTCAAAATTTCTTTCTTAACCAAGTTAAACGTATGCTATAACAAAAGTCTTTTAGTAGAACCTATAACTTTGCATACTTGAGATCCTTTTAAAAGTAAAGGACTTATCTATCTGAAGCTAACTAGTACATCAGAGTAGTATTCTGTAGAAAGAACAGAAGATAAGAGATGTGTGGAAAAATAAGACACGCTTCACCAATTTCAAATATACAATTAGGTTAAGGGCAGTAAGAAGATGATTTAAAAGACCAGAAAGTGAATTCTGTTGAACTTTGAATCAAGTGTCTTTTTTTACTTTCCTATTACGTATTGAAAGTAAATGATGCAAAACTGAATCGAGGCCATCAAAAGTTAAAAACACCTTAGGATTAGAAATTCTCAGAGATAGATAATAATATAGGGTCGGAAACAATCTCAAAAACGATTAACTAGAAACGTGTATTAAAAAGCCATCGTGAGAGATAATCAATTCGCATCGGTCCTTTCGGCTTATGGCGTTGCCTTGGCTATAAATAGTCCAACACCATGGCCTCGGAAAGAAAGGTTTTTTAAAGGAAGGTTGTAAGCAGAGTCCTTGGATGTACTAATAATATTTTGTGATCCCGAATCAACTCAACGTAATTATGGCAGTATCCCGCCAGATGGTTCGCTGTTGCAGAAACTGAGCTACAACGTCTAGCGTCGTGGCAATCCTAATTCTAAATGCATTTAAAACTGTTAATTGTACCATACTTAATAAAAAAAGTCTGTCCAAGTATTTGAACAGTACGTATATATCAAAAAGAGGCTTGGTCCCACAACATTTACGTTCCGTACGAGATATCACGTTGCGAAATGCCGCAGCGCGCTCGTTGCCGCACCGAACCTAATAAGGATCCCTATTCAACAATATACCACGTCATGCAAGCTACAAAATGTTGTTTTGTCTCCTTCCAACTGTACAACAAACGGGGAGAAGGAATATGGCTATGCATCCAAAACTTAATACTACCTCTGTTATTAGTATTACTCACGTATCCTTGACGTTTGTTGTCATTGTTCTGACAAAAATGGACCGCGCATTGCGGTTTGAAATGGCAATCTGGGAGAATTACATTTTGCAAGAACTATTACTGTTCGAGTGTTAGTGTAGAATAAGCGTGTGTTAGAATAAGCTTTGTATGGACAACGGGTGGAAGGATAACGCTGCTTTGTCCGAGTTTGACGTTGAACGAAGCAATCTCGTATTATCTGCTTTTATATGCAGCGCTAGATAGAATTGTGGTAGACGTGGTAGCCTTTCCGAGAATAAAAGTTGTATAAACTTTGCATTCAAACGATAATAATTATGAATTGAATTATAACCTTATCAATCTCTTAAAGAGGCTAGGTTATCATCAGTTGACTCCAGTTAATTAATTACACACTTAAGTAGTCGATTGATTCAATCCAGTATGTGTAACAATACGTAAATATGAAGCTTTTGCCATGAGGAAGGAAAACTATTATTTACAAATGTATTTGCTTCATATAAATAAACTATACGGTATCAATCATGTTGTTAACTAGGGTTATTATAGAGGTGTGAGTAATTTACATATAATTCAAATTAATTGTAGGCATACCAACCAGTTTTTTGTCAATGCTTACTTCGAATCGCTTCTTTTATAATTACCAACACAGCCCAGCTCAGCCCAAATGTATAATTTCGTTTGTTCCCAGCAAATATGTAGTCCTTTTTCAGTGGGCGTACAAGGGTATGACGTGATTTCAGGAACATGGACAACGAAAATTCAGAGATTATGCAACCATAGAGAACATCAGGGAACAAAAAAAAACCACTGCAAAGTAAAAAATAACTTTAATTTCGGAAGTCGGTGTCTTTGATTTTGCATTTTCGTTATTTGTCACCGACTTCCGGATTTTATGCTATTTTTCACTTTGTTGTTTTTTTGGAAGACGGATGCTTTTTTGGAAAATAGATTTTATTTCTCGCTTTTCAGTGGCTCGAATTTATCCAAGTTATTATTAATAATTAGCCCAATGTCAACTGCTCATCACCTTTTTTTACAAAATATTGCTTTTTCCGATGCAGGGGTGGTAATTGTTGAGGAGTTCTTCTGGTACTTCATATGCATTATGACGAGCATAAATTGCTTTTTTTTTTTTAAACGTTGCCCCACACTAAGAATTTATTCTTGTATCGTGGGTGCGTTTACAAACATAGAAACTCGCATACACTAACACCCAGACCCGGAACAACTACTTGCAGATCATACAAATATTTCGCGACACGTTGCGTTGGCGCGCTTGGCAACAATGCGAACCATAATAAAGTAATCGAATCCCAACCCGTGAAATACTTATTATTGAGTAGTTGGCCATCTGTGGTCTTCATCATCATTTCCTCTTCACCAAATTTTTATGGTGCTTTCCGAGAGCTCGAATCGCTAATAGGTGTGCCTATAATAATAATTGAAGAGTTCCGTCGATTTCTCTAGGATCCCATCATCAGATCTTGATCTGATGACAATGTGAGCAGCTGGGAAGTATACCCATTCAAACAAAATAATTTTTTAAATCGGTCCAGCCGTCTTCGAGTAATAGGGGAATACACATTTAAAAAAATATAAAAGGATTCCGACGAACTGAGAACCTCCTCGTTTTTTTGAAGTCGGTTAATAAAGGCGAAACCCCGTCAGAAAGTAGTTAGGGAGACCGATAACCAACACTGAACTAACAACATATTGTAAATGCTAATTACACGACCGATTGTTTTATTCGGGTACCATTAGGTACTTACATACATATTCACTGTTAGTGTGATATTTTCATAATACTAAAACATGGTTTACACAACGTAGAGAACCAATTTATACAGTAACATAAATTGGAATCAGTTGCTCCAAAGTTCGAGGCACAACAATATTCTATTAATTTATGTATTATAAATCAGGAGATCTAATAAGGCAAATAAATTGATGGTTCCATTGCCCTCAGAGGATGCAGCATGCGTTATCGTGAGCTGCGCATTCTCACTTCTCACGCGACTCGTGCGAGTTGTGACCGTTCTGATTGGATGATTGACACGTAATGGACGTGTGGGGTGGTTGAGGTATGCTGCATTCTATTTTTAGTTTTTACTTTTTTTTTTAATCTTGGAAGTGACGGTAGTCGTGTATTAATGTTGTCTGGTTTTGTCGATCTACCCACATTACGGGCTCACAGATATTCTAATACAATTAAGTGCTGTAAAAGAAATATTATTTGCAAAACCATGGGTAAATGATGGTCTCTATGTTATTAATATGGTATCTGCCACCATTAGCCAGCAATTTTTTTATCAAATACCTATTGTACCTACAGGTTGTAGCATCAAAGACATGCCTCAATTCAGTTCATCTGTACCTAAACAAAGACTTCACTAGAAAGTGGAGTGAAGAGGTCATTATCATTACGTAAATTGGATAATGAACAGCGAGCACTTGCTCCAATTAATATTCTACGGGAAGCTATTGTTATCTCTGATTATGTGTACTTGCAAAAATATCGTTTATTTTAATTTTGACCTAGATTTTAGAAGCAGATTTCATAATGATAATTAGGTTCCAAAAATAAGCAGACCGTGTAATTAATTTGAAAAGGAGGTTATTTCGCAATTTTCCTTCAAAGTTTCAGCTGGTTTACGTAACATTTTAAGAGGAAATGCATCAATAAAATCCATATCCTTGAATGTCCTGATGCTGATTACCTATCTTTTAAGCGTAATAGTTCTGGCGATTATTAGAACTGGAGTCTATTAAAACATGCCTTATTCAGAATCAATGAACTTGCAAAGATAATATTCTAAGATTAAGAATTAAAGATAGTGTCACACCGCATTCATTACCTTGCAATGTTTGCTTTGTTTAAATATATAGTACATAGTTGGTGTTTTTTTACAAAAACCGTCATGTCTATCAAGACTTTATCTTGGCATTAGCTAATTTAGCCCAGATAGGCTTTGCCTTTTTTGAACGCGGTATATTGTGTAACGTAATTATTTGAAGTTAAGCACTTCAATGTCAAATTAAAATAATTAATTGTAACGTGAATTGATGTAACATAATGCTGCATGAGACAAAATAAAAACTTGATTGTCCATTATATTATTATTGGCAGTCATTATTACTATAGTATTTTAGGGCTGGCTCGAAGTTCAGGAAAAGGATGCAAGAAGAATGGATGGAAGGATTTGGGGGAACCTTTTATCCAAAAGTGGGAAAATTTTGGCTTACAAGTTGTTGCTTTGGTTTAGGTAAAATTTATTTTGCTCTGCAATGGCACAGCTACAATCCGATATTTTAACTATTTTTTTTTGTCATATCAGCTTGCCTGTTTTACGTCTCAAAGGACCAAATAAAATATGCAGAGCAGAATACCCACCTTCTAAATTGGCCGATCTCAATGAGATTTGTTCTATCGCCCCTTACTTCAAGTCTAATTCAGAAGTTTAATACTGGATTGTAGAATTTAATACATACAGTGTAGGAGGTATTAGGTGCTGTTTTGTACCAGACTCAAGACCCGTTGATATGTTTATTACGGAGCTGTTATTTATCTCATTCTCTGGCTTCTCTGGGTAGCTTCATGTTTAAACATAGAACACAGTAACATTTAGTATTTATATTGCTTGTTTAAGCAACAGTGCGAAAGTATTTCCTGCAATGAGACCAATAGGGACGATGACAACATTTTTTTTAGTCCGTTTTTGAGATTATAAAAAAATATTTGACACGTATTTTTTCTTTTCTTACGTAATCTAAAGATTACGGTGATACATTGGGGTAAAATGTGCCATGACGTCACGAGTATGTAGATTTTATACGTATTACTGACGTAGCGACCCCCACTCCCCAACATAAAATGTGTTTTATCTATGTAATTTTTTATTAATATGATAAAGCAAAAAATACGTGTCTAATATTTTTTTATTATCTGACTGACGGACTAATTACAATTTTTTTTTTTACCCAGGCATCATCCCTATTGCGTAGACTCCGCAAGTTTGATATGCATTGGAAACCTCCGGTATTTATTTTTTTCAATTTTCCCTGCTTGAAAGATCTAAAAGCATCGTATTTTTTCGTCGGTGATTCAATATGAGTGTGCGCATTCAGGCTTGCTGTTAAGTATTATTATTTTCAGCACAGGCTCTGTAACATATTTGTGTCAACTCAATGATCGATTGGGAAACTTTCCCATAACATTCTGTTTTGAAATATCTTTCACATTTTCTCGTGTGAACGCGAAACAATTTCGGTCGCAAATTATAATAGTATAGTATGAAATAGTAGACCTCGAAAATGTCTCATTATTGATCAGTTAGGTACTTACAAGATATCTATTCCTGCACATACCGTGTCAAATAGTATGAGTAACATACCTAATAAGGAGCTAATGTTATTGTACGTTTAGCTACGTACCGGAAACACGTACAATCGGAGCCGAAAAGATACTAGCCGACCGGTTAGGCTTGTTGGGAGCCGTTTGCTACCGATTGTGTAGACTTCCCAACAGTCCCAACTAAACGGACGTGTATGTCCGGCCGGTAATAAAACTATTTGAATATTTCCTCGCCATTTATTTATTGATTTTCAAGGATAAATGTTCCTTAGAGTAAGCCACATACGCATGGCCGTATTTTTATCGCGGCGATTTTTCTCCGTGTATTGGATTTTCGACGCTCTGCTTAGCGCCGAGAGTTGAATATCCAACAGTGTATTTTCTTGACGCGCTGGATGCGCTCTGTTGGATTCTCAATGCTCGGCTCAATACCGAGAGTTGAAAATCCAGTGCACAAAAAAAAATCGCCGCGATTTTATTACGTCTGTGCGTACGTAGGCTAAGGACATGCAGGTACTGTAAACTCATTTATTGAATATTTCTTAGATAAATCGCAAGCAATTCGTTATATAGGGCTTCCCCTATTATGTGAATCGATCGATTGGATCTGTACTTGCGGCACATACCTTTAAACCTACCCAGTATGACTAATGAATGTCCGGTTGTAAGATTTCCAGCACGTCAGCGTGTTGTACAAGTTACAATAAATTACTGCTAGTTACGTCGGTTTTATTGACGATAAGGATATTATTTATTGACGATAAGGATATTATTTTTAGCTACTAAGTAATGAGTTAAATAATAAATTCTTATTACATAGGTACTGAGTTTCATGATCATGACGCATTAAAAGAAAATCTACATTCTTTGTGAAGAAGAAGAAGGCAAGAGGCTCTCTTAGTAACTCCTAGGGTTGGTCGATGTGAAACACAATAATGCTTTTATAAGTCACAACGTGGAAATGCTTTTCGTATGCCAAAACGTGGAGGTTTTCGTACCCGACCCAGTTGTCCTGCACTGTCGTTTGTACTGTCCATCTCCAGCGTGGGTTTTAGCTGGCAAGGTAAGTGATAATCGAACCATTGTACTTTCGGGCAGAATGTCCTCAGTCTATGAATGGCAGTGCGAAGCGAGGAGGTAGAATCGTCGTTTGAGGAAGTAAAAAACAATTGGAATGATTATCTCGCGCGATCGCAGGATTTTGGCGTTTCATTCTGCTATCAGGTGTGCCGTGTGCCGACTGATAATTTCAAGGGGTTTTAATTTAAAGGCCCTTCGTACACAAGCCCGATTTTGGTCTCTAAGCAATATAAATTCATGTGTCAGTCGGTGACGCGAGTCAGTATACGATCCTCTATGAATTTGTATAGCGGTGACTACCGCTATACAAATTCAAAGAGGATCCCGCTTCGATACCAAAATCGTCGGGTATCGAAGATTTTCGTAGCCTTGTGTACGAAGGGCCCTTTTAGCGCAAAAAGTTAGATCGTCAGCTGATCCTGCTGAGCCGATCTAACTTTTTTATGAGTAATGTGCCAAATGCCGAATTTTACTTCCACAGTACCTATTTCCTCGATTTTTATCAATTGACAAAAATCGCGCAACTTAGGTAGACCTCGAGTTTATCATGTGTTCTCTGTCTATTCAATGTAACTAATGCACAATGCATGCAAATGTGGCGGTGGGTGGTAACCTTTCAGCACGCGTGTTCAGCGTGAAATGTTTACGGGGGAATGGACACCCTAGTCTTATTATTTATAGCTATTTAAACTTTCATAAATATCATGTGTGACCACATGAAACTCATTAGGGAGACATTTTAATTCATTAACATCATAAGGGTAGCCTTTTTATTTTTTACTAACTAAGGGTCGGATTTCAGATAATCACCTGTGGCTGAAATGTCGTACTAATTACATCAGTTCTATCGCTTATGGAACGACGGAGGGTTATTTCGTAGGTTTCGAAGTAAAGCACGGCCATCCATCTGTGTGCTTCTCGGCAACCGCTGCATAACTTCGAGCCATTTTTAATTAATTAATATTAGGTGCTAAACTAATAATCTTTGTACAGTCACGAGCACCAATATGTATCCACTAAGCAAAATTCAAAAGCGATTTTCTCTTGGAATCGACTGCAACTTTGAGATAAGACCTATTTCATACTAGTGGGGGTTCCAAAATACTATGTTCGTAACAACATAAAATTACATTCACCACAGTAGGAGAAAATCACTTTTTAAAGTTGCTAAGTGTATACATATTGGTGCTCGTGACTCGTGGCCGTCGTGTACATATAGGGTGGCGATTTAGTCACCTGCATCCGTGACGGGGGTGATTCTACCTGTCATACTAAACAACTTTTGCTATGAAACTCATACGCATTCGATGCGTAAAAAAAAACTATACATGCATCGAAATAGTCTTTCTACTGTTGTAAAGCAATTCATTTTGTTTTTATTATTTCACGAATTGGATATGAATTCCATAGCGAAAGTTGTTTAGTATGATAGGTAGAATCATCCCCTTGGCAGATGCAGATGACGAAATCGCCACCCTGTATAGTCGTCTAACAAGCACCACATTGAGCCAAAACCATTGTTTATTTATAATTATTATTATTAATAATTATTTTATTCTTTTAAATTAAATGAATATTGTGAATATTTCCATAAACACTTGACAACATTTCATTGTATTTGCTGACAGTGTTATCAGTGTGAGAACTTATCAATATGACATCATGTAATCTTATCAAACTTATCAGGGTACTATACAGGATGTTAAATGACAATATACCTACCATTCTCTTGGTAAAATATTTAATGTTTACTTTATAAAGATAGTGGGGAGTACTGCTGGGTTGCTATAATAGTAGTCAGAAAGAATTCCAAGTTTTTGTGTATGAAGCTTTCAGATTGATTACCAGATCAGGGCATGCTTTGCAACAGAGTTTTTTTGCCCTGAGTAAAAAACTAAAAGATGGCATTATTAAGTCCTATGGCAACTTCTTGATTTCTTTGAAAACAAGGCTAATCTACCTAGCCTTTTGCCAACTATGTTGGTGTCGGCTTCCAGTCGAACCGGATGCAGCTGAATACCGTATTTGTTTCTTCGAAAACAAGCCTAAACAGGAATAAATGTAAGAAAATGCCACATTCTTAAAAAAACAGTGTCTGCTTGAAATATAGGATTTATTATCAATTTATTATCTTAGAACACTTGTACACAGATACAGTGGAATTAAATGTCTCATATTATAATAGATACTTTTATACACTCTTTCAGTTTTTGAAACAAAAAGAACAGGATAGCTGGTTAGCAATTTCAGCCAAGGAATAGCAAAAATGCATATTTCATTAAATATACAATAATTTGTTAATTCATAACTTTAATATTGCATAGTAAACACACACCACAAAGTAAATAAATAACTCTTTAATATGATTTATATTTATAAATCACTAAAAATAACTATGAATAACTTTATAAGGTACTAATTTATTGAACTTTGATACACAACAGTGTATAGTGTGTGGTTGACTGTACATGTAGGTAACTGCTATAACTTTAAGTACTGTATTGTCCACAGCCTGGCTCGGCTTTTAGATTATTTATTTATCTGATTAATACACTAAAGAGAGGTCATTAAGGAAGAAACCCTGAATACTCTATGTACTACACTATAGTATAAGGAAAATAAATGTGACTGCTGCAGTTAAAGATCACTATTTATTGATAAGTTTGAATTAGTTTAATACTGATAATTTTAAATACTCACCTATCCAAATATTTGAAAAAAAAATAGCAGTTACCAGTTGCATTTATCACATAATTTTAGTGATACCCCCAAAAGTTTGAAATAAAAGCCTTTTGACAGTTCTGATAGGACAAATATCTCATAAAATCAGATAAAGACAAAAAATCATAGTGAGTTGGTCTTAGTTGACCAAATGTAGTGATTCATGGACTCACTCGCTGCAGCTGGAGGGAGTGGTTGTAGCAGCGCAGGAGTTTGTCGACGAGCGGGCGCACGGCGCGCCACGCTCTCTCTTGCGATATCCTCGACGGGTCCGCTATAGCCTCTCGTATCTCCTTCCCCGCACCCTTATAACACTGTATCTCTTCAAGTATCTTCTCCGAATCTAACAACACCCTCTGAACCTCCTCGTAAACGTCGCGCTCCATATCCGTGGGCGCGGCGTTCTCGAAATCCAAAAAGATATCGTAACGCGGAGATGAACAACAATTAGAATCGTCCCGAGACAAAAGACTCAACAATTTCCCCATCGTAAAATAAATAAATCACAATTTATTACAAAATTCTACTCGATAGCGAACACTGCATTGCCTTTTTCATTAACAGTTTCAAAAATGTCACTTAAATCACTGACTTTGTAGTTATAAATAGGATTTTTCGGAAATATTAAAGCGTTTTTCTCACTTTTATTGATAAAATACGCCCAAATTGTTATAAATAATAGTAAAATTAACCAACAGAGCTACACGCAAGACCGACGACCGCGGCGGAACAACTGTCATTAAAATAAGTGTTGCCATTAGTTGCCATGAAATAGGCCTGATGCCACACTACTTAGAGCTTGACAGCGATAGACATGCTTGTTTTAGTCGATTATTGGGTCGATGGAATATTGTTACTGCCCAAAGTGATTTATTGTTTGACATTTCTTTTATTTTAACGTCTGACCCTCAGAGTAATAACTAAAGCACTGACCTCGTCTGACATATCCGACAGGGACTTTTACGCAGTGTTTTTGGCATAGATAATGCACTTAGTTTTTGGCCCGCTACTGTATCATCTCTAGACTGGTGTAATGTGAGTGTGAGTTTTTGAGCCAGGCTCGGGCAGGCTCGTAGCTTGTCAGCGTTGTTTGAAATATTGCTTGTTTATCAGATATAAATATGAAGGAGCCGTGAGCCTAAACCACGGCGGTTATCTTTACCACAGTCTTGGCTCGCTGGTGGATATCAGCAGCATAATCATTCAGTCTTATTGTCTCGTGATTTAAAACAGCAATAAAACTACTTAAATTGGGACGTTACCATAAAAAAAAAAATACTAGTTACATATGAAGCAATTTCAAAATCTCACGTCCACACATAGAATAGTGAAATTGCTAGCTAGCGACAAATCTGCTGTCAAAATATCTATGTGGACGTGACATTTTGAAATTGCCAGCGAGTCGCTGCGTGTGTACATAGCTAGCATTATAGCAATAATCGATTTCTACATTGATTATGATTAAAAATCTTGGTTCAAGGCTCCAAAAATCAATGAAACTAAATATGGTACATTTTGTTTTCAATGCTGGTGAAAGAAACAAACGTATTTGAATATATTTGTACCTTTTGTTGCGAGGTAGGTAGCCCGCCAAATTCAAAGCGTGACCACTCAAATGCCGTATTCGCTAAGGCAGTTTATTTATTACTCCATAATAGAGCTATTTGATGGATGTGTAAATAAAAAAAGCAGGAATGTTATATACTTTATGAATTATTTATTCTGTATAGAATCACTTTATAATTAGACAAAATCAATCTATGAACTATTTCAGTCTCCAGACTATAGCTAAAGAATACTGTTTTAATTAATAAAGGAGGCAAAGTGCTTATGGTAGGTAACTACAAACTACTCCTAAACTAGAAACTAGGTACAATAGTTTTAATCAAATTGTACACTCAGTTATTCACATACCTTGTATGTCATGTTTTATAATAGTATTTCAATGTATACTTTGAGTAATTTGAAACATATCTTAAATGCTAATTAAAGAATATACATAACACAGACAGTCTTAGTTATAATAAAAATGATTATGGAATGTTCAGGTAGCAAGATATTCTTTACACCAACTTGAAAACTACATATCTACTAAAAATAATTATTGTGGCAGCACTTGTGCAGCGGTCAACCGCAACATATTACGGCCAGCAACAAGTCCAAATATAGTGTTGCTTGATGTATCAAAATTAATGACACACTGGTTTTCATGGAATAGTTAGGAGCTTGCATTAATATTATGATATTTTTTAATATTGTATTCAATAATTTATGAAATAAAAATCTTGAGTGTATAAAGACTTTAGTTGCTGACTGTACCTACAATCAATGTGAGAAGAAAATTTGCACAAGCATGTAACACATAAAACAGTCACTTTTTTATACAGTCTTGTATATTTGAGAATCATACTTTATAATGCTAATATCAAAATTGGCAGCTTCCTCTTATATAATCATAAAGTAGGTGATCCGAGTTAACTGACACCAAATCTAATAGAGTAATATCACAAAAATCACATTCCATTATAACCAAGTTATAACTAAGACTAAGTTTAATAAAGATTAATAATAATTGTCAATGCTTGGCACACATGGCACATGAGTAATAGCTGAATCACCACACTAAAAACTAAGTACTTATGAATAAGAAACAGAAAATTATGTCAAGAAACAAACGATTTTCTGTTTATTAAAGAGGTTTTATAATCACTAATATGGACCATTTAGACGGGACCAATCCTTTTGGATTGTCATGGACACTAAATAAATATTTCCTCAAGCCATTGTGTATTGGCTTTGTGGATTGTCTCGGACATTTCCCCCTTTAAATAGTCCATTAATTATAAAAAAGGTGCTTGTCAGTTTGAGTGAAAACAAAACAAACAATAAAAATAAATTACAAAACCATAACGGGCACTTCAGAGAAGGGACAGTGCCGTTGTTCAACCCACTTAGTAAAGGCTTTGGCTTGTGCCTTCGCTATTTTCATAATCATGAAACAATTATACTCAGCCCCCTCAATTATTATATTTTTATCATAGTCTGGGGCTACCCCAACTCCCCGGTAATCATCCATCAATTTGTCTGATTCGAATGGATATGACATATGAAATTGTTCCCGCCATAATTCACTAAACATTTTTGGTTTGTGATTATTTTTACCATATTTTAATAAAGGGTCATTACTACTTGTGTTTTCCAGTATATCATAAAAAGCATAGGCGCTATCTGTACACATAATATCATCTGATAATGTAACCTGCATTTTATAGAAATGATATTTAAGTAATTGGAAGTGAAATTTAAAAGCATTTTGGCCAACCAAACACACAGGCTTCTCTAGACATCTGATGAAAGAATTGATAGCATTATAAACGTCGATATTGAAGTTAGCTTCATTTTTCAAGAGAGTCAAGTATAATCCAGTCTTTGCAGCACTTGTTTGGTTCACTTTCTTCTGAGGGTTGAAGCACATCCGGAGTTTGTATTGCACTCGGGGCGCTGTTATATCCGAGTAGAGAAGGTGCACTCGTTTTACTGCTAACATACACAGTTCGGTAATCTGTACGTCGCCCTGGTGATTCTCTGGAAAACCGCTTGACTGTAGATCTAAGAACACGTACGTTGCTATCGGCATGGTATTGAGAGGTTTTAAACTGACTATTGCAATTTAAAGGTTTTCAGCTCTTGTGTGTTCTTGGTTTCTTGTAGTGGCTCCTGACACTTTGCCATTTGCCGCCAAATCACAACCGCAGTCAAGCTCAAGGTCAGTAAATCGCGGCAACAAAAGTTTGAATTAAATTATTCACAAATCTTTAAAATGTAATTATTAATAATATTACTGATTGCACCCGGATTGCTGGAAGGCGGTAAAAATTTATGGTGTGACGTGACATCTACAAACAATGAAAAATTGAAAATGAAACAGTACGTTATTATCAGTGTTGCCAAACCAATAAAAAACAAATCAGTAGACATTTTGCTTACTGGGCGGGTACTTTCAATAACGACGAATAACTTAATCATTGCAATTTTACTCATATCTAGGTAAGGTATAAACACAGAACATATATACTCAAAGAGGGTATAAATGACTTCCTAATGGTTTTACATCATTAAAATGAACTAAACAAATATTATCGGTTACAAAATAGTTACGTAATATTACTAATATTTTTCTATATAAATGAGGTGTTATCTTAAACATACACAAAAAAGTAGAATTAGGATACTTGTTATGTAAATCGTAATTCCTATGTTATGCATTGTAAAAGAAAGTAACAACACACATACCGTCAGCTGTTTCCCGAAGGGTTAGGCAGAGGTGTACCTTGTGTACATACCCACATTTCGTCAGTTTCAAGAAAAACATTTTTGGATTACGTATATTTTTAGTAGACCTTACAAAAAGGCGGTCGACCGTCGAACTGGCAATACTGTAATCCGGCGCTAGCGGGAAGTTTGACGGAGAGTAGCAGCATCAGCATGTTTTGTATTTTTTTTCTGTAGCCCTGGGTGTTTTATGATAAAGTTAACCCATTTTATGGTTGCGCTTGATAACACTCTTTTAAATAATATACGCCGTATAATAATAAGAAATTAGATTCAAACAGTGGTTGCCTACACTATCATATGTTAAATAACAAAATGTTGAGAATTTAGTAACAAGTTAAGACTTTTTTACTAACATAAATGCTAGTAAAATATATTCTTGAGCGTACTGTCTCACTGAGATGCATTTTAAAAGATCAGTATTTTAGATAAGTACCAGATATAAAATGAATTTTTGACTATGTACCTTGCATTACCCACACTTTAAAATGTCACATTGGGTTTTAGGGTGTGAGACAGTGTTCTACTAAATGTATTTGAACACAATAAGGGACAGTGGGGGATAAGCCATTTTAATCGCCAGGTACACAGTTACACATCAAGCTATACATTTCCAGTTTATGCTGATCTCGCATTATATAAGATTTTCGTACAATACGAGGTCAGCATATACTGGAAATGTATAGCCTGATCTGTAGCCGTATGTACTGTGTTTGTATTTCAATTACAAGTACTTCTGTTACTGCCCAACTCGTACTTGGCAAACATGGCAACAATGGTGGAATGACCACATTAAAAACCAAGTATCTTATATGAGACAAAAAGATAATAATATCAAGAATTACATTTTCTTCTGTCTATAGAATGGATTTCAATAATACTTTTTTCTGTTTATATTATTGACTCAAGCAAGTACCATCACTTGAGTAAATAAAATAAACAGAAAAAAGTACATAGCTGTATTTTTGTTGATTAAAAATAACTAGTAATGAATATTTAAACAAAAAGCATTCATTGTTGCATGACCATAATGGGCACCTCAGAAAAGCGGCAGTGATATTGTTCAACCCAATCAACAAACTTTTGAGCTCTTGTTAAAGCTATTTGCATAATCATGATACATTGATTCTCTGCCCTGTTACAAATCAGAATGGAGTGTGTTACTCTCCAGTAAATATCCATTAATTTGTATGATTGATATGATTGGATTTTCAAATAAAATTTATTCCACAACAATAGATGATACTTTTTACCTACTTCTTTTTTCTGCTTCTCAAAGATGATATCTCCCCTGTTTACTGTGTTTTCTGCTTCCAGTATATCAAAAAACGCATAGGCACTATCTGTACACAAGACATCATCTGATAATTTTACATCTATTTTATCAAAATGATATTTAAGTAACTGGAAGTGAAATTCAAAAGCATTTTGGCCAATCAAACACACAGGCTTCTCCAGACAGCTGATGAAACAGTCGATGGCATCAAATACATCCTGATTGAATTCAGTTTCATGTTTCAAAAGAGTTTTGGATAGTCCAGTCATCGAACCACTTTTTTGGTTCAATTTCTTGTCAGGCTGGAAGCACATCCGTAGCTTGTACTGCACTCGGGGCTGCTGACCTGGTTCGGTGGTCAGTAGGTGCAATCGTTTCACTGCTAACATACACATTTCGGTGATTTGTACTTCACCATGGGCTCTGCCTGGTAGACCGCTTGACTGTAGATCTAGGAACACGTACGTTGCTATCGGCATTATTGAGAGTTTGAGAGGTAGTATACTAATATAACCACTGAAGGCAGTTTTGGACCGCTTGTGACGCAAGTGGGTAGCCGAATGCAGAAAGCTTCAATGAGTCTCGTAACTATCGTAAGTAAAACTTTTACAGCACTTAGTCGTAACTGTACTTCTTAAAACGTACCTCAGAAATACGCGGCAACAAAACTTTACGGTTACAAGGTGAAAAATTAATGATCAATTTTAAAAACATTAGCAACCTCCATCCCATAGATTCCAGAGGCATAGACCCAAAGAGTAAAGTAACTATACAGAGACATAGACCATCGACCAGTATCTCTAAGTAGTCTGTGGCCACAGACTACTAAGAGATACTACGTAGACCTACACCTGTTATCAAAGGGGTGATAGACGAGCGAGCAAGTACGCGTACTTGCAGCTGGACCGGGAGCTCCTCCTGAAGCCTCGATCGCGCAGGCCTTTTTTTTGTGGGTGGGAAATTATCAAATAACTTCTTCTGCTCTGGGCGGAGACTCTTACTGACTAAAACCCACCTGTTTTCCTTCAGTTGCCTGTACGTTGCCAGGGGCCACGGTATCCCTTTTGGACTTTCCCGCTCCGCTTGGATCTCTCGCTTCCGGCCCTGATCTAGGCTATGGTACGGAGCGAGAGGGAGTGGGAAGCCGTCACCTCCGTCTGCGAAGCAGTAATGCTCGCGAAGAAGTAGGCGAAACGCGTGAGGGAAAGGTAAATTTCGTGCCCTCTTGCCCCTAACCGCCGCAGGAGACGCCCTGGGCATCGGGAATCACAGACCGATCCCTGGCCACCGCAGGCGCGGGCTTGCGGACGGTGAGCAATCGGCAGCTCGCCGTCCGATAAGGACTAGGCCCGGGTCGACGGCATTCTGTTCCACGCGCGCTTCAAAGAGATGTCAGCACAACTGAAGGGGTCTGCTAAGACCGATGCCTGCTGAGACCGATGCCTGCCGGGGTCGCGAGAAAGTCCGAAAGGGATACCGTGGCCCCTGGCAACGTTCAGGCAACACTGAAGGAACACGGGTGGGTTTTAATCAGTAAGAGTCTGTCACGCCCTCCCGCTCCACCCAGAGCGATTTGATAACATCCCAACAAAAAAAAAAGTATGCGTACTTATGGCTCGGCGAATTTACTCGCCCGTGTGTAATAACGTCGCGTGTGTGTGTACGCGCACTTTAAAACCGCTGAATAAGTTCGTCGGCGATTCAACAGGTTTAAAATTTTGCTTGCCTTGGTTCGTAGTTTCGTACGTCTGTCATCGCTGCGAGTCGCGAGCCGCCATTTTGTTTCGACGTTTGTTTAGTTTGCTCCAGAAAATTCGATAACATCGCGATACAGTGTGAGCAAGCTTAACGTGTGTCACCGACGCGCGTCGGTCGACGGCGTAAGTCCAGCTCGCGAACTTAGAAACCGCGTACTTTAAGTTCGCACGTCTATCACCCACTTAATACAGTACTCTTTGGGCATAGACGTGGCTATTCAATCAACCACAGAGTACTTTGGGATCAACCGAGGGTTCAGAAGGTTGCCAGTTGAGCAAACTTTTGTTATGTACTTTGGTGTGCGGAGGTGCGCGCGCTCAGAGTTACTTTGAGGGCGCGGGCAAAGTTACATGCTTTGTGGCGCGGGCGACAGTACCGGATTAAGGTAGGTGTGGGTTGTTACGTGATTTTCGCGAAACGTAACGTAACTAGTTACTTCGAAGGCTTCACCGGTTTTGAAAACAGGTGATTTTAGTAATTAGTTATTTTTCAAATTCTATTCGGTGATTCAGTATTACAGTTATTTGCGAACCGAAAATATAAATGGTTACTTATGTAATACGTTACATATTTATAGCTTTAAGTTTTTGAACGAATAAGTTTTTGTAGCTACATAACGTCGTTGATACTGCAATACCGCGTAACTAACAGTGGATAATACCGCGGAAGTACAAAAGTATCAAATTTTAGATTTGGCGGCAATGAACCATCGATACCGATTGGCTACGCACCACATTCACAGTTCGGCTTTTCGCTCATTCAATACGCCACCAATCACAACTAGTTAAAACCGCGTGAGCAAACCTGTCAAAATAATTTGACCAATACCGCGCATTCTCGCGATCATAACAAGGAGACGTGTCGTTTTAGTGTGGTGCTCCGGAAAATAAAAGTATTTTCACAGTAATACGAAGCTGATCGGTAAGTTTTTAATATTGTTTTAATGCTTGTTTGTTAATCAATATAAGAATCTATAAATTCACTTATTTTACAAGTAAAATTTGCACTAATTGTTGTGCTGGTAGTTCCGCGGTTTTGATTTTTTATGTTTTAGTTTACATGTTAGCTAGTTACGCGTATTTGTTGATTGTGTTTTGAAAATTTTATCGTATCAATGTATTTAGAAAAATAATACTTTAACTCCAAGTATTTTTAAATTTAGAGCAGACCAGTAGCGACTGGTATTTAAATATAATTACAATTTGTGGGTAGCTTTCTAGTGTTTCTCAATATCTATTACTTTTGTTTTAGACGATCATGGAAGAAGAGTCAGGTGTTGACGAGGCTATAGTATGGAGAAATGCCGACGTCAGTAGTAATGTTGTCACATTACAAGAGCTTCAAAACCGACGCCAGACCCTTCTACATAAAAGGAAGCAAATTTTGGATCAAAAGCGGGCTGGTAATCCACTTATATTTCCAAAACCTGTCGAACAAATTCCATGTACATCTACGAATATCGAAAACTCTATTGCTGACTGTGATACTTTGACCACAGTTTTAGAAGCTGTTCCTAGCTCATCAGGTCTTCCGGAAGTTGTTACTGAGTCACTGTTGGATTTTTCGTCAGATGACTCTGTTGTTGACCCTGATTATGTTCCACTATCTCAAATTACAAATGTACAACCGATCGAGTCAGATCATATTGAATGGTTTCCTGAGAGAGATACTGAGGCAGAGGTTGGCAGACGATCAAGATCGAGAAAAAGAAAAGCTGACAGGTTAACATGGAAAAGAGAAAATAGTAGGAAAAATAGAATGCTAGGGAAGGAATATCTTGGATACAAAAAGATAGGTAATAAATACCGTCAAACAGAATCTAAACCTGAGAGAACCATGGGTCCTCTCTGCAATTCACAGTTTTGTGCTCGTAGCAAAGTATTGTTTTGCTCACATCTAACGCAAGAGATGAGAGTATCTATTTTTAATAAATTTTGGAGCATGTCATGGCCGCAAAAAAAAGTTTTTGTGTCTTCTATGGTGGACAAAACTGAGACTCGGAGGAAAACCAAAGGTCCAGACTCCAGACGTTCAAGTTCCAAAGCGTATTATTTTCAAATAGAAGGCAAAAAAGAAAGAGTATGCTTGATAACATTTATAAATACACTTGGTATAAAGGAATGGACGGTTCGCTATTGGCTTGGTGATGGAGGTAATAAAGAAAATCATACAAATATGAGTACGTCTTCATTAGTAAGTACTGAGAGTAAGCGAGATTCTATTAAAAGCTATCTATCAATCTTGCCTAAATTACCATCGCATTATTGTCGCAAATCGAGTACAAAGCAATATTTGGAACCTCTTATTCAGTCCAAATCACAGCTTTACAATTTATACGTGGAATTTTCATCATCATCATCCAAACCTGTTGCTTCAAGGAAGCTTTTTTGTGACGTTTTGGCAGAAGAAAATATAGGTTTGTTCCAACCTAAAAAAGACGCATGTGACCTTTGCTGTGCTTATAAAGTGGGCAACGTATTAGAAGAAGATTATCAGCGTCATATTGAACTCAAGAACATGGCTCGAGAGGAAAAGAACATGGATAAACAAGCTGCAAAAAATGGAATCATTCACACTGTGACTGCTGATTTACAAGCTGTAAAACTATGTCCTTATTTGACGGCTAGTGCTCTTTATTTCAAAACGAAGTTAGCAGTTCATAATTTCACTGTCTACAATCTTGGAACAGACGATGTCACATGCTATTGGTTCGATGAAACCACTTGTGACTTAAAAGCTACCACCTACGCTACTTTTTTTGTGGATTACGTAACAAATCTGTTACATGAAGACGCAAAAGATGTAGTAATATGGACAGATGGTTGCACATCGCAAAATCGAAACAGTACTGTTTCTAATGCGCTACTTAGACTAGCCATGGATAAAAATATTACAATAACACAAAAATACCTCGAAAGGGGACACACACAGATGGAGGTGGACTCTGTCCATTCTGTCGTTGAGAGAAAGTTAAAAAACGTAGAAATATTTTTGCCATCGCAGTACGCAACATTAACTAAACAAGCAAGAAAGAAACCCTCTCCATACAGAGTCATTCAACCGGATCATACTTTTTTCAAGGACTACGGGATTAAAGAATATCAAGTATATGACTCCATACGACCTGGCCGTACTGCTGGCGATGATTGCGTGGTGGACCTGCGAGTACTAAAATATAATCCTGATGGCACTATTCAGTATAAAAAACATTTCAAAGATGAGTTAACCTCATTGCCACGAAGACCACGAAATATCTTAACACTTACAAATAGTGTTCCATTGCTGTTTTCATCTAGAGTCCCAATATTAGAAAGTAAATATTTGCACTTGCAGCAACTAAAAAACGTCATTCCTAGTGATTGTCATCAGTTTTATGATAACTTACCCTATAAGAAAAAATAAGTATTTTTTTTAAATCGTATAATTCATTAAGACTGTAGTACCTGTCGTGGAAGAACCACTTTTTGAGTTTCCTGTTATTTCATTATTTTGTTTTGATACACAAATATTTCATATATTTTGTGACTTAATATTTCCTTTAATTATTTAATTTGTAAGCTCTTTGTTTTGTTATGTTTGTATTAAGATAATAATTATGCTAATAAGTAACTAAGTACCAAGTTTTAATGACAAGACTGTTTAAGCTAGTTACTACCAAAGTTAAAATGATGAGACTGTGATTACTTGAGTAAATATAACCTCTATAAACTAAAATAATTCTGTTTTATTCTCCCTCCAATTCCGCGTAAATGCCAAAAAAGCTCAAATAACAAATGGCATATAACATGAAACACAGCGTAAGTGTATTTTCTAGCTGAATATTGATTGGATTGAATTAAATAATAAGATATAAGTTAAATAATACACATTTCTAAATAGCTTTAAGTTCAGACAAGTATTTGATAAGTACAGCAGAAGTTATTTAATTTTTTCGTTCTCCTGTAAAATTTGCCACATCTAAGTTACGCGGTATTGTCTGTTGTTAGTTACGCGGTATTGCAGTATCAGCGACGATAAGTAGTTACATTAATGAACTGCATCGAATAATGTATTATAATAATGGAAGTTATGCATAGTATGTATGTAGTGTGTATGTAGTTATGTTAGTTATGTATTTAGAAGTTCATTTGATTGTTTGTGTATATACAATGATTTGAAATATTTACAATTCGATGTTTTTTTTGCACGTTTTAGTTTTTTCTCTATTTACACTTTTTCAATAGTCTAGTTGGCGTGCGTGTGCATGTTCGGATTTAATCGTGTCACCACTTGGGACTTCGGGAACTCTCGGCTCGCTTTGCCGGTCGGTCAGTACCAGTAGGCTAGTAACCTGTCACTTATTACGCGGGAAAGAAACAACATGAGCTCGCAACGTATTTTTGTTTCGTTTCTCTCTTTTCATTCGATCACTGCATTGCTATGAAACTAGTTACAAAAATCACGTGTTTCTGTGTAACTCGAAACTAGTTATTCGGTTACATGCCCCGTCGCCAGTTACTGTAACGAGTGACGTGAAATAACGCCCATACCTAGGATTAAGTCTACTTGATGCCCTAAGCCCTAAGCAATCCACGCCTGTGGGCCCCCTTATCCACTAGTAAACTAACAAAGGTAAAAAAAAAAAAATACATGCTACATACAACATACAACTATCGGGCAGTTCAATATTTTAAGCATAACTGCATCATGTCGTGGCCAGCTATCTAATTACGCAACAAATTTTCGTAAACGATTACGACTAATCTGTTTCATTTTGATAGTTCAACAACATTTATTGCGTTACCTATTTACGTTTTATATCAGATTTTTTTTTTAAGTTATGCCGAAATGGATTAGCAATCTGTTTCAAACAAAACAATTCAGACTCTGGTGTATTACACAATTAGGGTACAGATCTTAAAATGGTAATAAAATGGTTGTATTTCCTGAAACAGAACATCGACAGCTCATGTGGTCTGGTCAGATCATTGAATACTCAAGGTTTGACGATATGAACAGTTATACGCGTGACTACTTTATGAAGTGGCCAAAATTTCGTATCATATCGTAATATAGATAAATTATCCGCGGGTAAGGCGTTGATTTCGCTTCGTTTTGGTAGTGCATAGCGGCCATATGTCATAGCAAAAAAACTCTCTCTCTCTTGAGAGAGAGTGTCGTTACTAAATCTGCGGACGAAGTGGCGGGCTGAAGCTAGTCATCATCATCATCATTTCAGCCACAAGATGTCCACTGCTGAACATAGGCCTCCCCCAAGCGCCGTCACTTCGAGCGATTCTGTTCTTCCCGCATCCCGCGGATTCCTGAAGCTACTAAATTATTATAATGCAAAAAAAAAAGCTGTCATAGCAGACAGACCACAGCCTAAGCAACATAGCGGTTCTTTTGATTTTAACGCAGAGCTCATAATTAATGAAAACTAAAACCCGAGACCTAAACATTCCACGAACCACAGACGTAAAATTTAAAAGTCATGTTAAAAGTACACTCTGTAAACAAGCATATTACAAATTAGAGGATTATATCCAAGATAAGAATGCTTGGAAACATGTTGGTCCTACTCCATAGGACAATTAGAGTCTAGACAAAATCAAACTGGTTGCTAATTTAATTATATAATTTGTTTTTTTTTATAACACTGATTTTACATTCTGTGATTTCTTGAACTCATACACTGACTTATTAGTGTTACTTGTTAAAATGTTAGGAATATCGTATAATTTTACAATGTTTGTTAATATGTGAGCACCAATGTATCTATCACATAATTAATTTATCTGTCATTGCTTTATTTTTCATTCTTTTTTACCTATCGTGGTATAGCTTATTCTAGATGCGTCGTCTTCACATAATATTTATATAATGAATGTATACAAAATATTGTAAAAACATTATAAAAGAGTAACTGTGGAGTGTCTTGCCCATTCTTCTCCATCCGAAAACTACCTTTTGCAAGGGGCGACTAGAATCAATTATTTTTTGTAAAATTGACGTTCATAAGTGCCTTTTATGTGCTTAATTGAAATAGTTTGACTTTGACCACCGCGCCACCACCGAGTAGCCACGGCGCAGTCACCGCGTTGCCGTCGCGCCGCGCGCCACCCCGTTGCCGCCGCGCCGTCACTGCGCCGCCACCGCGTAGCCACCGCGCCACCACCGCGAACCCACCGCGTAGCCGCCGCATCGACACCGCGTAGCCACCGCGTAACCGCCGCGGACCCACCGCGGACTGATGGACAAAGTTAAGTTAATAAACTTGGCACAACCGGGCTCTTGAATCGCGCTCTCGAACCGGGATCTCAAACCAGGCTCCGCTCTCACTTACAGACATACCGTAAGTGAGAAGCAGAGCGAAGCGCCCGTAACGACTCAGGAAACGGACTCACGTAAGGTTATATACTCGCACACAATGTGTTTGTGTGTTTCCTCTATAGATCAGGCCATCGACCTCAGTTAGGGTTGTGGGCATGCCCACCGTGCCCACAATGGTGGATCCGCGCTTGCTGCCGAGCCTGGATATAGGACCTTAAAGTTTTCACACTGACGAAGTTTCGGGCAGAAAAGAAATAAAAAATAGAATATAAATCGCAGATTTTTCATTGTTTTAGAAGAAAACCTGCCAAGAAAGGGAAATACTCGTATATTTAAAAAAATCAGATAAGATTTCAGGCATTATTTATTTATTATCATAAGTGTATAACATCGACACGTTGCCATTAAACATACGATTTACAAATAAAATTCTTTTCTATAATATTTACAAAATTCCTCCCATCTTTTGATACACACCTATGTAGATAAGATTTAATGAAGGGCTTTTAACAAAGACGACAGTTTCAATGGAACATAAATATACGTAGGTGGATGATAAATATAAACAAATACATTTATAAAGTACCTAATTAAAGTAAAACTCGTAATTGCTTTGCACCCTAAGACCGTTTGTCCACTGCCACGTCAATGGGACGTCAACGAGAATGAGATGACGGCGTCGAACTGAAGTTTAAATTTACTGGGAATTGTTGCCGAAATTGGTAAAGTAATAACGAGATTGACTATACCTAGGTTCTAGGACGAGCAGCAAGTTGTCGACGACTACAAAGGCCTCTGGCCGATGCCGTTGACGCGTGCCGCTCGTGTTTAGGAGCACATAGCTGTGTCAGTCTGGGGCCAGTATAACATTGGTCGAAATTCGTTCACCTTGTTTCAACGAATAAAGACTCTAAACTAGGTACCTAGCTCATGTCTGAGTCTACAGTCCGCGCCACCACTGAAGTCCGGCGGAAAATTGTGGAACTACATTTTTTTAAATGCAATTTGATGCAATGACATAGACACTAGCGCCGTATCTATCGGACTTGAGCTGTGGCGCGGACTATACTTCAAGATACCGGCCTGAGGCAAACTTCAAGGGAAACAGGTAGGAGAGGAAGGTTTACTCCATTAGAAATAAGAGTAGACATTTAACTAAACCTTTTTTACAGTCCGTTCACCCGATTTTGACTTCTATTGCGTTGGTGGCATGATAAAAGGCAGCTGCAGTAAACAGTTGGTATCGTAACCACCTTTTTTGCTATCCTTATGCCTAGTATAGAAGTCAGAATCGATTGAACGAACTGTACAAAAAGGTTTGTTTAAACGTCTAATCTTATTTCAAATGGAGTGTTAGTAAAAATCAGGGATCTCTTACAAGGGGGATCTAATAATAAGTGCTTATTTGAACGATTTCATTCTAAGTATCAATGTGTTAGGTACTTAAAGTAAATTAACTTCGCGACCACGACCTAACAGATTGTTTTGCTAGACGAAAGTAATTTGAATCCCTACCTAGAATCGTCAGTTCCATAGAAACTGATACTTTATCCTGATCTCCAAGCATGCCCGTGAGCAATGAGGTATTACTATTACTATACTTCAGTAGTGTACACAATATATCGAATAATTTTAATAAATCAATTAATCCAAGCCCTGTATAAAACATTACCTACCGATTAATTCAGAGAAGTGGACAGAGCGAGATTAAATTACTGTTTTTTTTATCAAATAATGTTCGCTACCAATAAGAAAAGATAATCTATGAAACTTATTAAATATAATTATGCATGAGTCCGTATATTTTTAAAGATCAGTCTAACATTCGTTAAAAATTTACAACTTTCATCTAACGTTTAGTTTATATCTTTTTTTTTAGGTTTATGTTAAGGCTACGGGCTGGCTGATTCGTCCTGCACCACAAACATAAACACGACAATGATGACCGATATAACTCTGTAATTATCTTACTTATAATTAATCCTTATATCCCTTTGTGCAGCAATAATTGATGTCATTTATGTATGTAATTAAGGTAAATAAAGTATTTTGTAACATACACACGATCAGAGCCATATTTACAATACCAGACAGATATTAAAAGTGCTTCAGTTTGTTACAACGGGTCTTCAAGAAATGGAGGAAAAACAAGGATTTTGTTTACTTAACAGTTGTGGACCATGTAGGTATGACCTACGGTCACGTTTTCATATTCCATTACGCTCAGATGTCATAGAACATTAAGGCAATTGATATGCCAAGCCAATTCGTCACAAATGCAATGAAATATAAAAGGTCCCATTAGTAGGTACTTACACAGCAAACAATCTGGTGTTCGAGAATGATACCGTTCATAGACAACAATAATACAAATAACATCTAAGTACCTATATTATCTACAGTCGCTAAAATTATACTCTTAATTAATTGGTGTAAAGATCCGTCTTAAAACCTACTTAAGTAATTAAAATTGTTGATTGCAGTTACCCTCAACATAGTTCGTAAATCACTCTACAATTAGGATCTAGTTGAATTATCACGCTGTCACCAAGTCTATTTATAATTTCGATAATCCTGTAGTGCCTACTGGAGACGAGACTAGGAAAATACACAATAATTGAGTAGCAGAATGATAGCAGAGTGGCTTCAAAACATTTTGGCTTCGCTAGCATCGGATTTAGACGTTATTTTTCATTAATATTTCAGTAACGTCCCCGCCACCTCAAAATTGCTTGAAGCAACTCTGTGGAGGAAAATGCAAAGAACGGGCGAAATGCATAGAGCTGCAGTATAATTCAGATCCATTGGAATAAAAATCAATGGTAGATACGTTGTCAATTTATCATTTAGGTACGTAGCAGCTAGATGGATTTAAATGCCAACCAAATGCGATATAATAGAAAATGCAATGACAAAGAATTTAACAGGACAAAAAATCATAGAAGGCCCTAGGGCAGACAATTAAATACCTTCGTTTCGTTGGTTACGGTTAAACTTGCAATCAAATGAAGACCAAGGAAGGTGCATTAAAATATATTGTAGGTCTGTATCTCATGCATCACAATTTTCATTCTTCACCGGCTTTTACGCTCATCCAGACAATATAGTTATTAAAACGATGAAAGTGCCTCAATTTATACAAAGATACGTCTTAACCTTAGGATCTTGGGTCAATAAATTTCTTTTCCAGACATTTTGATAATTCTTGGAAAGATTTCCAAGGGTGCTGATAAGAAGTGGTACCTAATAGTAACCACCGACATCAATGAACTGTCTTCAGGAAAATTCGGTGTTCAAGTAGAATAGTTTCTTTAACTCATTGACTTTTAGAGTCTCTAAGTACTTGTGTATGTCCATGATGAATACACGCGAATACGCAGGGTAGCAGCGACATCGATGCGATAAATTTTTATTTCTTATTTTTATCGTCGAATAATTTCAACGCAGGGGATTCAGAATCATGTACTGAATCCATGGTAACAGTTTTCGCGTCGATGTCCCTGACACCCTGTATAGCTTTAGCAGCCGATTTACTACCGAATAGGGTGACGGTATTGGAAATGGACATAGACAAGCGACAGTAACTGTCGTTTGTCCATGTCCATTTTCGTGGGATGCCGTGGTTACGTGAAGTACCTATTTGAGTTGTAATAGATAGGGCTGTTAAAAGTATCAGGAAGAACGATTAGGTTGGAAGTCATAACTGAACATGGCGAGGCGACTGTTGATAGCGCCAGTGTAAACCCTTTTCCGTCGTCACTGTCGCTAGTAACAGGCGCCAGATACAGTCGCCGTTCGCCTTTAGGATTGTAAGTTTTATCGGAAATATTTGAGCGCGGAGACGAGCAGGAACTTCTCGATGAAGAGGTCGGAGTCGAGCGCCGCGATGTGCGCCGCGCGCCCCACCAGCGCGCTGGCGGTGTGCGGCAGCGCGTGCTGCACGTCGTAGCGCACCACCGACACGCTGGACGCGCGCGCCGCCAGCGGGGACACCATGTTGTGCACCTGCGGTTGCAAACCGCATGTTATACTGTTGTTCTTCGTGTCGGATGGTACGATGAATTTGAAACTTTATGGGCCAACACATATTGTTACCTACTTCTACGGCGTTGTCACACAGGGGTCGCTTAGATTGCAGGATTTTGGGCACAAAAGACAAGATTGGAAGTGTTTGTTGTGACTTCAATCTGCCTCAAAACGTTAAAATGTAAGAAAAAAACACGTGTCTCACTCTTGCTCATAAATGAAAAATAAAGTTTTTTTTTGTAAGATCCTGTGTGGTCCTCGACAAGAAGTTATTGGTCTTTGACCTAATTCTCAGTCATTACGTACTATAGTCTGAAACTTAGGTCATCTCCTTTAACCTCGACGATATTTATGACACCTATGATAAGGAATCAGGCCAGGCCACCGGGAACTAGATGGTGCCTTTTAATAACATTGCTATAGAAGTACAAAATACCAACCATTTCTCTGTAAGCCTGTCCCAAGAGCGACGTATCTTTAGCAGCAGCTTTGCACAGCTCCAGCCTAGCAGAATGCAGTGGGACATAGCGGTCCTGTCCCGAGCCACAGAGCAGGATATGTTTGAACTGGTGCAGCTGACTCCGTTCACTCAGGCGGTAGAGGAAGGAGCGCCGAGGGTCGGAAGCGTCGCGGAGAGAGAGCTGCAGCAAAGAACCTGACTTCTTCCATTTCTGCATGAACCACATGCCTGGAAATGAGATGAGATTCTTGTCAGTGGCTGAAACGTGGCTTGATATTTTTGATAAAAGTTTTTGCAGTCGTAGTTAAGAAATTCCAAAGGTTTTTTTTTTTGCTTCATAATTTAAGAACACCCATTAGCATCGAAATGGTAATAATACGTATAATAGGTTGTACATAGAACGCGGTTTGTTTCTCGTTTATAGACGTATGGGCAAATGGGTTATCCAAATACTTTCATTAAACCGCGGCAGTTCTTACATATTAAATTTTTGTAGGTAATACAAAGTATGTACAAAATATGACAGACAGCTTACCAGCATTAACTAATCCACTAGAGTTATACAGAGTCCCAAGATGAGGTCCACTTAGCGAGAGGAACGTGTGGAGTTTCGCCAGGTATGGCTTCATCTGAGGCCTCGCTAACGCCGAGCGGATGATGATCGTGCCCAGGGAATGGCCCACGAAACTGATCCGAGCTGGGTCACTCGAGCTCTGAATGTGGGTCACGATCTCTTGCACAAGTCTGGAAATATTTTAACACAGGATTACATTATGTGATGACTGAAGATGCAAAAAAGGTTTTTTTTGGCAGAATTTTAAACTTTAGTTTTGCATAATAATATGCTCGATATAGAGGCGGGCAGTTTGGCAACATAAAAAACAAACATAATAAAAATTGATTTACGAATATTAAGTAACTAATTAACCGGTAATAAGTTAAGTCGTAAAGCGGCGTAACCTCTAACTAACCGTGTAATTTAATTTAGGTTACAAACTGGTTAGCAGATTGAGAAAAAAATCCATAACATGTTACTGATGAGGATGTTGTAACAAATCATATTTTTGGAGCTATAATTACCGCTCACCTATCTGTCATCGTGTCAAAGTCAGAGAAAGTGTCGCCTTGGTTTCTCTCAGACATGAGGAAGTCTAGCCTGGCCCCAGGTAGACCTAGTTCCAGGTATGTCTTGACGAGGCGGAGGTCAGCTGCGTTGCCGTCCAAGCCGTGTACGCAGATTATGAGGTGGAGCCCTGGAACATTAAGACAACTCTGGTAAAAAATTGCTGGAAGTGGTTTTAGAAGGCTATTAAAGGTATGCAAAGTGTATTAAAACTTGTGTAACCCTTAAGCTAGCGCAGTGGTCGGCTCATTAATCAATAGAGCCAAATATCAATACTATAACGACTAAGATTTCTTATGAGAGCCAATCCTTTTTGTGTGTCCAAACTGTCTCAATACACTTTTCTTAATCCTTAAAACTCCCATCCTCTTTCACTCCACAACGCTTCCTAAAATTAGCCTGCTAAGAATGCCTTCATAATCATCATCATATCGGCTGATAATAGGTAATAAAATATGATGAAGGCACCTTACTTAATAGCAAGTTAACCTTGGAAAACTTTGAAAGGTACAGTAAATAATTAGTTTCCGATGTCCTGTTAATTTTTGGTGAAAATACTTCGGAAATAGATCGTTTAAATATAATTTTTAATATACTCGTAGTTTGAATTTTGAATAAAACTTGATACAATGACCAAAACTCCGACCTCCGCGCGTTTCTACGCTCACTCTCATAGACATTTTGTATAGAGTCGCACTCTATGATCCAAAAAGCCGCGGTTTGCCGACCACTGAGCTAGCGTAACAGGTATTTGGTCAGTCATTAGTCATTACTCACACGATACATCAAATCTGCAAGACACGTGTTCATGTTAGTTTGAACGAATTTTTGAGATGAAGAAAACAACATTACAAGAATTACCAGATAACAGAGTTGAAAATCGAATCTCAAGAATCATTATATAGGGTGGTCAAAATAGTGACGTCATAAAAAAAATATTGATTCCACATGTCAAGGGATATCCGAAAATACCCCATGTATGTTCCGCGATTCTTGATAGTTTTCGAGATATAATGATTCTTTTAAACTTGAATATTGTACGCTTTAAAAAGTTCTATCTTTATTTTTAAACGGCTTTTTCACTTTCTTTTTTTGCAGTTTTCACTGTTAAAGAATATTCTTTCAGAGATAAAAATAATAGTAATCGTCTACCTCTTCCAATTCAAGATTAAAAAAAAATCGAAGTGGAAGAATTTACGTTCGAGTTATACAGAGTCGAAATTTCTACTTCACGATTTTCATGAATCTGGTGAAATGTCAGAAAAACAGAGTGTGCGTGAAAGTTTGATATGTCGGCACATAGCTATCGGGGATTTTTTTTTTGACCAACTTGCACATTGTACTTTTCCAAGTTAGCGTTAAAGTTTCAGCCAGTTTCTCACCTTCTGGATTAAACATTCTATACTCATCGCTGATATGGAAGTAGGGTAGTGAGTTCTCAACGGGCGGGAAGTCAGAGTAGATAGCACCCGGGTATTTCACACTTTGTCTGAACTCTTCTCTGCATTTCACGAATAACCTCTCAGACTCGGCCAGGCCGAATATGCTGATGAAATTGCTTTCGCGTTGTTCTGAAAATATAGATAGTTGCATAAGGAATTATTGGAACAGTACTTACACAGGGCTTTACAGGCTTGATTGCTCTAAAGCTTTGTCTACCAATTGTAAAGAAAAATACAGTGGTTTTATAAGTAGTAAAAATGGTAATATTCAGGGTGGCAGGGACATCGATGCGAAAAAATATTAAAAAATTTACCATAAATTCAGTACATCATTCCGAACGTACCGTTGAAATTTTTCGTCGGTTATAAAAAAAATACCTGTTGTTTCATAGAAAAGTGCAATACCTACGCGGTCAAAATGTATGGAACAGCAGATTAAAAAACACATAACCGACGAAAAATGTCAACTCAGCGGAGGTTCAGAATCATGTACTGCATTTATGGTAAAAGTTTTCGCGTCGATGTCCCTGCCAACCTGTATAATATGTAGGTAAAGAATATGAGACATGGAACATAATATTGATTTTTGCTGAGTATATGTATAAGCAAGACAGGTTGTAGTAAAAAGTAAAACTTCATTACCAGTATCATTTCTGCTGGCCAGCTCCCCGGTGCTCTGACTCTTATTAAGAGTACCACTAGGGGGCGCACTGCTAGAATTTACTGACTGATGTGGCCTCAGCTTTCGCCTCTCCATTATACCTGTTGTAAGCCAAGCGATGGTGTTAGTAGCAGAAGCATTATTGAAATACACAGAGGCTTATAGTGTTACCCACCTTCACACACATGATACAAGGGGTTGTCTAACTGAAGTGAGGAAGGCTGTGGTGGCTGTTTTCTCGGCGTTTTCGACGGAGTAGACGATTTGCTGCTCTGTCTACTCAACTTTGGAGATTTAGTTGGAGGATCCTATAACATACAAGTCCATTAATATGATATTTTACCAACCAATTGAAATTTCTTTTCATCGATGGATGTTACGTGTTTACCTTAAATTCATCTGGTGGAGGTGGAGCGTCTCTAAACTGCTGCGGCGGAGGTAAATGCTCATAGTCATTGTCACCCATAAAGTGCGCTAAATCAATTTCAGATTTAGCTTTATTCGAGTATTTTTGCGCAGCGCTGGATGAACGATCTTTCTTGTGGCTGCTTGGTTTTACGCAGGAGCGATCCACCGTCAAACTTCTTATCTCAGCCGCGATTAACTTTTCCGTATATTGTATTCTATCCTTCAATTTCGTTTTGTCTAGCGATTGAGATGTGGCGGGTGCCGGCTGCGCCTTCTGTGGAATTTCTTTCCTTATGTAAGGATGCAGATTGTCACTAATTGTTTGTGATTTTTTCACCGTACCCTCATTCAGGCTTTTAGAAGAAGAGCTATAAGTCTTCCCTTGCCCAGCACTAAATGAGTTATGTCTTAGATTTCCTTTCACTGCATTAGCTTCTGCGATTTGTTGAAAACAACTTGCTGTACAAGTATCAGAATTGCATTCTGCGTCTATACCATTACTGTGCACCAGTTTATTATATTCGCACTGGCTATCGGTGCATATAGAGTCGCTACATATAGTGCATTCCTCGCACACTTCCTTATCACAGCATTCTATTTTCTCGTTTGAAGTATTTTGAGCTACTTTTACGGCTAATTTTAAGAGCCGCTCTCGTAACTGATCCCCGTTGAGGACTGTTCTTTTAAAGTCACTAATAGTTTCACCTTCAGTTTTTCGAGGATCAGTTGTATCTTCGTAGTTTTTACTAGTTGGTTTAGATATGGCCGATTTTCCAGCAACGAAATTCTGGTTTAATTGACAACTTGCATTATCTGGAGAGGACGGGCCTGAACTACGTCCGCTAGACACCCATCCACTTTGTTCACTTAGACTAGACGTAGAAGTGCTTCTACGACGTTTCTCTTCCTTGTTAGAAAAGTTTTTAGGAGGCAAAATTTTGAAATCTTTATCTGCTATATCAAGAGGTGGCGATTCAAATGCAGGTGGTGGAGCTAGATTAGGAAGAGATTCTGAGCCAAAAGTATTATTTAAGTTAGGTTCATCTAAAACTGACGCAGCACTTCTACAATGTCGTAACAACTCTGGCCCGTGGTCGAGACTGTAAGGAACACTCGTAGAAGACTCTAATCTTCTCAGTTCAAAAGGTATACTTTCGTTGCTGGATGACGATGCGGCTTCTGACATTAACTGAGTCATCTTTTCAGATGGTTTATGTTTCGAACGCTTTTCTGGTTTTCCACTCGACCTGCCGCTTTTCGGTGTAGTAGCACCTGATTTCGGTGTAGCTCTGCCAGATTTAGGTGTCGCTAGACCTGATTTTGGAGTAAACCCACCGGACTTGGGCGTAGATTTACCAGATCGAGGTGTTCCGCGGTCAGATTTTGGAGTACTGCGTTCAGATTTTGAAGTATGGCGATCTGACTTACTATCGCGGGATTTAATAGAATGATGACTGCTTAATGAATCCCTACTCGAATTCATTTTAGTATTTTCCTTTCCTCCATGATTTAGTTTCGACTCTTTAGATCGGCTTTTCTTATGCCTTACAGATGGCATCGTCGAATGTGGAGTAGATGGTGGTGTTTTTGAATAGGTTGATTTGGATGTTCCATCACTGCTTCTGTCTAAAGTCATCACAAACCCGCTGTCATCACTACTCTTACTAGATTTCTTTTGATAGTTTTGTATTAAACTTCCTGTATTGAAATCGTAACTCCAATCACCTTTCTGCAGGTAGTAATTGAGTTCATGTCTGAGTTGATTTCGAGCAGCTTCAATGTCAATTTGTTGATTTTCCACTTTTTGGTGAAACACATGCGTCGAATTAGATCTATGTACGTGTTTATTAGAAACTAAGTTATTTTGATCAGTCACTTGAGTTTTACCACTAACCGGTGGGTAAGAATTACGTGGAGGCAACATAGGACGGGGTAAATTTACACTGTAGCCTCTTTGAAACTCTAATGGATTACGAATAACATTGTTTACTTGCAGATTACCCTGATTACCGAAAGTATAGCCGTACACTTGGTTAGGATTAGGTTGCATCACTCCGTCGTACTTATACCCTACACTATGGAACACTTCATTGTTCACTCCGTGTCCAACTTTCTTAATACAAGGATTTTTGTATTTTTCTCTAAACTCACTTATATTTCTCCTGTAGTCGTCAGACCCTTTGGAACTGCATCGAGTCGTTGTATTCGTTGGATAAGCAGTAGTTGTAACGCTTCTAGGCAATGTTGTAGGCTTAATTTGTTGCGGCAGTAGATATGGTTTTGGATAGTTAACAGAAGAATTGGAACCATTTCTCACATTCTTTGTTAATGTTTGCGCAGTATTCAACGGTGTTAACTGAGACATTCTTAACTGATCCAGAGACTTGCTGTGCCTAGCCGGTAGGGTGCTCACACCACTCGTGATTTCATGTTTTTGTCTAAAAACTTCAAGTCCTGGTTCTGTTTTCTCCTTGCCTAGACGTGAAATGTTCGAAGCACTTTTTGCTGTACTGATATCAAGTAAAGTGGATGCGGAGTATCGAGACATTGGTTGTCCTTGTTGTATCGAGCAAGAAGCGAATGCGTTGTTTGGTGGTAGTTGAATCTCGCTAATTAGATTGTTTTGTACGATGTATCTATTTCTTCCCGTAAGCTCGAGTTGTTTGTTGTGTGCCTTGGGTAGTTCTACTACATTTTGTTTCACTAAAGCTCGTTTGGGGGATCCGCGGGCAGATTTTTGGGGAGCTAAAGTTAGAGTTGCTTGAACGACACTGGAGCTGGATTTAGGTGCATTCAATTGTGGTTCAAGAACATCCATGATTGTTCTGGGCAGTGTGAGGGTAACTCTGGAGGCTTCGGATGACGGTCTTCTGGAGTCCATGAGTGAACTAATACTACAAGCACAGTCATCTCCAAGGGGCTCCGAACATAGGAAGGGATCTGCATCAAGACACACATAGATTAGTACAAAGATTTTTGTACACGCAATGATAGTATTTGTAATAACCGAACTTACCGCTTCCTGATTTGCTTGCACTGGAATTCAGAAATGAACGGCGTCGAGCAAACTCTGCTGTGTCTTGATACCTGAAAGAATTAATAACATTATTGTGGTGGCTTGGTTTAGTTATTACATGTCAGATGTACTGTCATAAAGGTATTGAAGGCTGGTATTATACTAATTAAGTTATGTAAATATATCAACATTTATCATTCATTGTTGATAAGCAGTTTGGCAGACACATTTTGAATATAAATAAACACTGTGTACGAAATGTTTACGATGAATTCGGTGTACCTGTCTTCGAATATGATAGGCATGATATGCGGGTCTCCATCCAGGGCGATGCAGTGCACCGGCAGCGGCGGCAGCAGCGCGAGGTAGCGCGAGCGCCGCGCCACCTCGCCCACGCTCTGGTACGACTGGTAGTTGCTGTCGTAGCAACCCGCCAGCGAGTGCCGCGGGTTGTCCAGCACGAAGAAGCATTCGGCGAAGCGCTTTATGCTGGAAAGGGAATTGATTCATAAAGTAAGTCAAATGGGTAGCTGGTGCTGAATTGAAATGTGCTTAAACAAAAATGAATCTTAGATGCCAATATCCATGATTACCATGTCCAACATATTGGCTAGACCGTGGGTATTGTAGGCGTAGTAGCACAGATTACTAATCATTAGTAATCTGTGGTAGTAGTTTTTGCTTTTGGCGAAGCAATGGTTAGTAATTTTATTGTTTGATAGAAGACTGTTATGCATCGCGTATTCACGTTATGCTCATAGAAATGGGACAGATCATTTGTTATGTTTTCTTTATTTATAATAAGTTTACAAAAGTAATATAAAATCTACTTAAACGAAGTATGCCCTTCAAAACCGTTTAACATTGGTTATAAATTGTCAAGTGAAGCAGAAAGGCCCACCGTCCCCAAAACAGAGATGCGGTAAGTGGTGCTATTTATTATTGTAGATAAGTTTCTCCTTACCGCAGCGCGTGATGCCTGGCCGCAAGCGCGTGATGCACGTGAGGTCGATCTGATGTATGATGAAGAAACGCTCGCCAGCGCAGCGTCACTTCGGCACACAGTCGCGCGATGTCGTGCGCTGCACTCATCGCCCATTCCTCCTCTTCGCCGCATTCGGACTTCTGGAAGTTCTGAGAAAATACTTGATTTAAGTAAAAAATGGCTAACACAGCCAAAAAGAAAAGAATTTGGGGACCAGGTACTGTTCATTGCGGACCCAGAAGTCGATTGGAAGTAGACTAAGCAGAAACCAGTGAATAAAATATGGAATGAGGACGAGAACTTAAGAAATGAAAGAATAAGGCTAAGTTTAAACTATTCAATTTTAATCATTGATTAGATTCTGATTCTTGTGAGATTGTCTTCCGTGCCAAACAAAATTGTTGTTGCTTACAAGGTTAATAACGGTAGCGTCAATTTCTAAAAAACTTTAGTAATCTTGACTCACCTTGCCGAAGTCGCTAAGATCCTTTATTCTTTGCGCGACTTCTCCGACTACAGAATTCGACGAGGACTCCTCAGGAGTAAGCAGCACACCGGGGGAGCCACACATTGCCAGCGCACTCTGTAGCCCCTCCAGTGACCCTAGCAGGATTCCGCACACTTCAGCGTGGACTTGCCTAGAAAACATTGTAGTCATTTGTTTTTTCTTAAACTAAAATTTAAGCTTGTAAGTAACAAGCTTAAATTTTAGTTTCAGTGAGCGGTACAAAATTTTACAAATACATGGGCCAGTTTTAAAAAAAGGAGTCAATTTCAAGGTATTAAGACCTGTTTTTGTGTGGTCTGCACTATCTACCAAGTTAACTAAAAACGGAACAGAATTGGAATGAAAATAACTGCCAGATTTGTTCGCAATATAGGCAAAACAGGGATTCGTCGATTGGAGACAAAAAATCGTTATGTTTAATTCCATATCATAGGTTCATATTGTTATGTTACTTGCCTAGCATGCGCAATCTTGCTAGAGTTTCCACCAGAGCATTTGCCGGTGGATCCGAAGAGTACATTCTCGAAGCTTCCCGAAGTATTGAAGGATCCAGCACTCTTCATCAATTTGCCCCATTGTTTACTTGAGCGTGGAGTACTGAAATACATAACAAAAAAATCTGTAAATCTGCTTCGATATATAAGTTTACAACCGACTTGCTCGTTTGTGAAATATGTGGCTTAGAAATAATTCGCTTCTATAAAAGTATACAAGTTTATTGTATATGTAAATGGTACACTACATACTATCTATTGTCTTGTATATGTGTCGCAGTAAGATGGTTGAAATCGTGATATAGTTGTTTCTCTCGGAATATAGCTATATACCGTAATATAGTTATATGAAAGCAAATATTGTTACTGCGACTAATTTCGAAGTAGTTAGACACAGTTCTAATCTAACCTAACCTATTTGGTCGGAGTGCTGTTATAGTTATATTACTAGATCGTCCTTTAATGATATAACTATATCACGGCCTCAATAATCGTAATGCGACATTTTTGTATTGTATTGTCTCTCCTTCTCCCTTTAATCCATCCAATGGCTGTCTTTGAAATATCGTTTTTAGCGATAAGATCGCCCAACTGTGTCACCCTGCGTAAAATGTCTACATTTATATCTGTTATTTATATGGTGTTCATATTATAGAGCACTCTATTCTATTCTATACCATCTGTACCCTAGCTTTTTTGACACCAAAACGTACCAAAGTATCTACCAAGTGTGATGGAGGCCCTTATTAATAAGGAACAATTCAAGGAAGTTACTCACCAGCTTTGCACATAATGCATGATACTTTTCCTTGAGTGACGGACAGACATGTAAGAATTCAATCGTGTTAGTATCTATAGCAAATGAGTTTACAAATGCTTTAAATATTGTAAGTTTTGTAAAAGAATAATTATTAAGCAAGTAAGTTCTACTCTTCGAGTAAATGTTTAAAGACTAAAGAAATGTGGACAAAACGACCATATCAGTGAAATAATTTTATATTCTCATAAGAGCTTCCATTCACAGAGTTGGCAATGTTGCAAATAGCTGTCAAATATTTACCTGTTTTGAGTAATTTGACAATATTACTATAAGGAAATAAGAAATATGGCTAACTAGTGAACTAAAATATTGATTATGAAATGCAATATTATCATAACACAGAATATTTAGTTATAAATGTAAAAAAAATATTTGGAAACTTTCCAAATGCCTTTTTTACACCTAAAACGGTTACAACATAAAAATCTGTGTTATAATTCCAATGCATTATTGATATTCTAGTTCACTAGTTTCAACTTTTTGGATGAGCGCTCTTAATTACAAATATTTCATGTTACTAGGGCTAGAAAGGAGTGGATACCGATATGACGACTAATAGAGAAAGAAGTATGGAGGAAAGGGACATGTTGTGGTGACCACTAATAAATTGACATTAGAGAATGATGATGATTATGACTCGTAAAGTTCAGCTTCATCAGCTTGATAAATGATCCCTACCTAAGTTACGGGAAAGATATTACGGTGGTTTAAAAAAAATAAAGTCAATAAAGTAAAAACTTACAAATATTTTACTGTTGAAGGAGTTCAATGTTGTTCACACTGATGTTATCAAGACAATGACAATTTATAGCCCTTGGTTAAGTTTCAATAAAACACCAGTAATTGATGATTTAAGATGTAATTCGTGACATTAATTAATATAAGATAATGATCGGAAACACGAGAATCCAGATTCACGACACGCGTGGCTTTATTAATTTCTGGCTTTTACACGAAATATCCTAAATACCTAAATTTTCAATGATTACATTACGAAATACGTGTAAAATACACTCATAGAGCGGTTGATATAGAATTATAGATTTGTAAAATTTTGCTAAAACGCCAATGGAACAGTTTTAGAAATAAAAATTGAATGATGTCATGCAAGCTAAACACGGAACGATTAAAACCGTATATGCATAACGAACAACAAAGAGACGTAAAAACATCTTGCTGGTATTACCCGAAGAGGTAAGAGGTGTGTCTGCGTAGAACTTTCAAAAACGCCTCATACTTACTTGATGTAGGGCTGATGTAAAGCAACTAGGCTTGCATGTATGGTGATGGAGACTGATGACAGGTGGAAGTAGTCGAATAGAACCGGCAGGTGGTAGTGGAGGCCTTGGGAGGGCTGGAAGTGCAGCTTGAGGACCCGACAGGACATCGGGGCGAGGGTACTAGACTGTGCACCCTCGCTGCACCACAGCTCCACGCCGAGGCTCCACTCTGCTCGTTCCAGGGACTCCTTGAGATTCCGGCTGTCCACTAAACAAATAGGAACAGTTTAGGCCGGTAGTCCACTATGTTTGTGCGTCAACTCTGCTCTGCGCATTTGCTGTGATAAATGAACACGCTTCTGAAGATGGCGACATTGCCGCATGAGGCCGTGTTCATGGAGATAGAAACCAGTCGTGTCGCTGCGGTTTGTCGTTGCGATTGTGCGACGTTGTCGCTTTTGCGGTCACCTTCGAAAGAGCACCTTAAGAAGAATGCGTGAAGCACATTTTCTGCGCGAACATAATGGATACCCCAGCTTTACAAACAGTCTTGGCAAACAATCAGTTCAGAGTTTCAGAGCGAACTTCTATTAAAAGAAAGTAACGAGTTCCAAATGCTTGTCATTGTGAAATGTGGAACAATTCAATTACCTCTCCCAAAACTAATGTGTTTTTAATGAGGTATACTTTCGAATCTTAATAAGATTATTGTAGCGTAATTTTGACACTGTGTCTGCTTGGTGACATAGGTATCCTCTTCCTCAATATAATCCATTGATGCGGAAGAGAAAGGATTCCCAAAGTCGTTGGGAGCTTATGATCTTTGCTATGTATTGAGACCTAGGAGGGTTCTTGTCCCTTGACCTTTAGGGAGTTGACGAGGCAAAACCATTAATGATGCTAGAAATTGGCCACCAAACAAATTTGAAAATCTCATAGGCCTCAGAGATGAGTCCTGAAATACACAATCTAGTATAAAATACGCTCCGAAGGATTTGAAAGACCGGGGATAATAATAATAATAATAAAAACGTTTATTCTCTCCACCACATAATGAACACTCAGTACGGTACATAAATGTGTATACAAAAATACATTGATGTAGCGGAGACTGGAGCCTGTACTAGGAATACCTGTGTTACAGGTCTCCAGAGGGGATGTATTAACCATACCGTCGGTGAAGCAAGACATAAAAACAAACTTGGCGTCTTTAAAAAACTTTCTTACCTAAGAGATGAGCTCTAAAATGCACGATATCTCGTAACGTGACCTCCTCGTTACGATACATGATCTGGAAGGCCCGGGACGCGGCCAGGCCTCCGATGAGCGACGCGTTGGCGGCCGGTCGGCCTGTACGCGCGGCCCCGTTGCCGCTCGACACGGAGGCCTCGATGTGCACCGGAACCTTCGGCGACACACGGAGGCCCACGCGCACTTGGTAAAGTCTGTAGAAAAATGAAAGAAAAACTGGTAAGTAATAAGGTGATGATTACATCGGCAGTTGCAGGCGAGTTCTTTCATATTGAGACTTTAACCCCCCGTAAAATATCCACAGGGGTTAAGTTCGATAAGTCCTTCTTACGTGCAAGTGTCCTAAGTACCTAAATACTTCAAAGTTTGGTTTTTTGATATTGTAGAATTCTACACCCTCCAATGAATATCAATATATGTGGCAGGGACATCGACGCGAAAACTGTTACCATGGATTCATAACATGTGTCTGCTGTTTCATAGAACAGTGCAATACCTACGCGGTCAAAATGGATGAAACCATAGATATTTTTTTTAAATAACCGACGAAAAATGTCAACGCAGGGGGGTTTAGATTCATCTACTAAATCAATGGTTTTCGTGTCGATGTCACTGCCACCCTGTGTACATATGTGTATATTCATTATTAGTAGAGCAAGTAATAAAAATTCTCGTCTCGTATCCTCGTATGCAGTACCATCATCTAAGTAGATATTCGTATTTAATAACTGTTGTGTTCCAGTTTAGAGGACATAAAAGAATACCAGACTGTAATGATCCCTTTGCAGGGCAAAGACCCCTGATCACACAGAGGAAAAGCTCGCATTCCTCTAAATTTGCTCACTGCGTCAAAAATTACAAGCATAAGTGTCTGTGGCTCATTCAACGATTTGGAACTCTTGGCTCCTGCATTACAGCCAGATACCACTTGGAAGGCTGTCTCAGTATTACATAAAACATTATACCGTCCATATTTTTTCCAGAAGTTTTCCTCCTCGGGCCTCCAAAGGTAGCCAAGCTTATTATGTTAAGTTCAGTGGGGTCATCTCGCTTCATTACGGTAATTTCACAGAAAGGTAGCAGTTAGCTTTACGGCGGTTTTTAGTAGCTTGACTTATGGCTTGACCTTTAATATGCATGAGTTTAACCTCGTTCTGAAGTGGTTTTTTTTGCCTGAGAATTTGTATTAAGTATTCAGCTATTAATTGGATTTTTGAAGTTTTCATTAGTAAAATGAGTAATTAAGAGGATTAGGTGTGCTACCTCTGTCTAGCTCTCTGAGGATAACAGGCGTGATGTGTATTTTAGGTATGCCAGATTTGGGCCGGTTTGACTCTATCAATCTGCCTAGCGTTTTCCCAACTATGTTGGGGTCGGCTTCCAGTCTAACCGGATGCAGCTGAATAACAGTATTTTACATGGAGCGACTGCCTATCTGACCTTCACAACCCAGTTACTGGGTAACACAATACCCCTGACTGTAAGACTGATTGTCAGAATTTCGGGCTTCTGACGACCCGTAACAACTGTCAAAGATCAACGAATAACAGCCGGGACCAACGGCTTAACGTGCTTTCCGAGGCACGGAGGAGTCTCAATATGTAAAGATGATTCACGGATCAACCCCGGGAAGCGTAGCTTAACCTGATGGATCGAGACGTGCGGCTGTTAATACTTAGCCACAAGGGCCGGTTCGACTTTACCAAATAACATAAAAATATGAAGGAATTTGTATAAATGGATCTGCCAGAATAGTTACCCGATAGCTGTCAGTAGAAGAGGAATAGAAAGCCATCTAGAGGCTTGAGAGGTTGCTAATGAGCTTATTTCTCACCCCAATACTTAGCTAAACTTTACAGCTCTGCATTCAGCTTTAATAAAGATTGTTTATATACACTCGCTACTAACTACAGTTGCACCGAAGTATTCTCCTCATGCACAATACGCGTATCATGTCAGAAAATGTAAATAGGAAAACAAAGAGAAGAGTGGTTACTAGCTCTACGAGGCTGCAATCTGCCTAAGTAGTTCTGACTACACAGTAAACTTCACCGTATGTTGTACCGACCGCTATACGTACTGAAAATATAAACTGTAGTTGGTGGTGTAGCGTAGTTATCTCTTTTATCTATTTCACACACATAACCTAACGCTTGTTATTCCCGAAGGCTTAGGCAAAGGTGTCTTTTAACTATTACTAACTGCGCCCCGCGGTTTCCCCCGCATAAGTCTCGATGCCGTGGGAATATCGGGATAAAAAGTATTCTATGTCCTAACCCAGGTCATGGTCTACCCATTTGCCAAATTTCATTCTAATCCGTTTAGCCGTTTTAGCGTGAAAGCGTAACAAACAAACTCACTTTCGATTATTGCATTAGTTGGCTTTTTTAAAGGAGCAGTTTGGTGTTACTTTTTATCACTATCAATGAAAGAAAGAACTGGAACTTCCTTTAGTAAGAGTATCGACTCGTTAAATAATGTAGGAACTGAGCGTAAGTTAACTTTTTACCTAAGGTTACTTCCATGACTTTGTTGCCAAATTGATGATTTCTTTTTTGCACACGACCAACACAATTCGTCTAGTCGCCTCTAACTTTTTTCTACACATACTGTTCCACAAAGTCGGGTACTTTTTACAACCCAATTCATTTACACCTGTCGCGTTGGTCTCGACCCGAATCAATTTACGCCACAGTGTGGTAGCTATGTCGTCACTTCCCCTCCCCCTACGACAGTTAAAAGGGGGAATAAATTGTTGTATGTATTTGCGAACTTTTAACATACCTAAATAAAATGGCTCGTATGACTAATGAAACACCAATTATTTAGAGCTTTGCAAATAAATACAACGAAAAAGCTCAAGATCAAGATAGCAGAAATTAACATGACGATAATATGAAAACTGGTAGAAAAGGGAAGGGAATGAAAACGTTAAAATAATACAAACAAACAATAACTTTGCTATACCAGCCTGAAATTATTATAGTCCCAATGGAAGGCAAAGGTCCAAAGGCGAAGACTCCATTGATGTGCAAAGATATTAATCACCACTCTTTAGACCAGTATAAGTTTAGGTTACCTCACGATGCCAATACGAAGGTAAACAAGTAAGTAATACAAAGAAAACGAATGAAATATTCATCGATAATATCAATACTTAATGCAGTTGACCAACTTCTGAACAGTTGATTGATGCCTAACTACTTAACTAAGTAGTTACGTAGAATGATGTTTTCTGAAACTCGACGCTTGCTTATAATCAGAAAAACTATTGCGAAGAGGCAAATAATATGTAAGGATAAGGTTTGACTAGTTTTATTATGGTTTGTTTTTTGTATCTATTCGTGTAGTTAGTTATTGTATTTCGTACCTAGTGTTAATAGTTTGTAAATAATTTTCAATTTTATTTTAATTATTGTTTTGTTTAAAAGTTCTTTCTTGTATAATTCTATCTTTTACAATTAAATATTCTTTCTTGAATTAGCATAAATAATTTGGAATTGTGATAAGGATAAGTAACTTTTGATTTTTATTTTAACATAACAATTCTCTAAATTGTCTCAAAAATGTTGTGAAACTACTAATAAAACCGGCTAAGTGCGTGTCGGATCACGCACAATGAAGGGTTCCGTAGTTGGGATGAATTTATCCCAAGAACAAACTTACCGCAAATTAAGTTGGTTGATTATTATTTGGTAACCTGTACAGCCTACTTAGCTTTCATAGTTTTCCTTTTAATTTCGTTATATTTACTACTGCTGTGAATTTTTTCACAAGTCCAAGTACAACTAATTAGCTAGAAGGGGGGGACGGGGACACTTGACTCTAACAAAAAAAATCAGTTAAAAGCTTAATATTTCGCAAACGGATCCCTGAATCCAAAAATGGTTTAAACGATATCCCACAACATGGGGTAGATGAGGAAAAAAAAACATCCCCACTTTACGTGTAGGGGAGGTAACCTAAAAAAAAAAATTTTCTTCATTTTATTTTACCAATTTGTCGGCATGATTAATATGTATACATATGCCAAATTACAGCTTTCTAGTACTAACCGTCTCTGAGCTAAGCCGCGGACAGACAGACGGACAGACAGACAGACGGACATGGCGAAACTATAAGGGTTCCTTGTTTACTACGAAACCCTAAAAATGATTAGTCGGGTGTTAAAGATTTTCCGTCATTTAAAAAAAGAAAGTAAATACGTTTATTTGTGGTAACAAGTATTTGTCTTACCGCTTGCATATTGATAGTTCCCTGAACTGGCGTACTCAAGGCGCTAGAGTAAGCCAGAAGGTTACTGGAACGTTGCGGGCGCTGCCTGTACCGATTGAAAATTTTATTACCATCGAGTACGAAGACAATGCTTGTGCAGTCCTTAATTTTCCCTATCATTAATCATGGTGATGTATGCTACTATAACCTGAATGTAGATCTAACAATCCAAAAGATGCAAATCCTCGACAAACTTGACCGTCTTCTCAATAATTGCATTCGATTCGTTTTCAATCTGCGTAAATATGATCATGTGTCTGCGCATCGGTTGCTTCTAAAGTGGTTGCCCATACGCCAGCGCAGAGAGCAAAGGGCGCTGACCACCTTGTTTTCATTTCTTGACGCTCTCTCTTCCCCTAGTTATCTAGCCCCCCACTTTTTGTACATTTGCGCCAACCACAATAGAAATCTACGTCCATCTGACAATCGTCTTCTCCAATGTCCCACTCACCACACAGACTTCATTCACTCTTCCTTCTTCATTCAGTCTATCTCTCTGTGGAATATTCTCCCCCAGGAAATCAGGATGGTAACCAACCGATTATCTTTTAAAGTTAAAGTTAGTAAGAAGCTGGCAGTATCATCACAACGGTAATGTTTTCCCATAGTTTGTCTTATTTGTTTTAGTATATTTATGTGTATATATTTGTGCTTATATTTATATATAATTAGGTGTATATATGATATTTATAGTTATATATTTAAATAAATATTTATTCCTCAATTCTCGCTATTGCACCTACCACTGTTTATCTCTGCATCACCCAAAGGTTGACTGGTAGAAAGAGTAGCGTCTCTGTACATTTGTGTGCTTGAAGTAGGTATTAAATAAATAAAACATGACGTAAAGAAAAAACACAAACACATAAAAGAATACAACTAAACGATTCATTTGAAAGTTAACAAAAAGCGACGCAAAAGTTTTGAAAAGCATTTGATATCTTTCGTTAATAACCATCAAAATGTCATACGTTTGTTGAAATTGTGGTGATGTTAATACAACTTTCAAATACGTTGCACAGTAATTAGGTGTTGAAGAGAAAATTGAGTTAGTACGGTTATGCACTTTGTAGCATAATACATGACTTTAAGCGCGCTTCAGCCAGCCGATTCTGACATTTATTACATAGTGTAGACACGTTCAGTTTCCAGTAGTTTCCTAATTGTTTAGGCGTTAATGGAAGCATTTAAATACCAATTTTGCAATTCAAAAGTTTCCCTGTTAGTTTGGTAGACTCGTTTTGTTCGTTGTTAGTCCTGAAAGGTAAAGTGAAAATGAATCAACTAAAATTTGATTAATGCAAGTTGTAGAGTTTGGAGGAAAATGGCTATTGGTTCTCTATCACCGGTAGCTGGGAGCTATGAAATTGTAGGAGCAAAAAACTGTAATTCGGTAACTTTAGGAAGTCGGGATAATCTACCCTGACATGAAGAGATTATTTAAAGGAAAACTGAGAAAAGTAAATAACGAAACTGATGAGCAGAAACAGGAAAGGAGAAATACACATGACATATCATATACATTTTTAAAGAAAAGTTATAAATCATTACTTCTGTTACATAACTTCTAAACAGCTACATGGAGTGGAAGATGACATAAAAGATTCAGACGACAGGAACGTTATGAATACTAAAATTCAAATTAGAGTTAAGGCGCGCGCTTTTGGTAAGTCCGGAGTAACTACAATCATATGAAAGAGATACTGCATCTTTGAAGTCATGTAAAATGTGTAAACTTGCTAATAGTCGTAACATTATTTATTCTGTGGCAGACATACTTGAAGACACGCGCCACAAATATAGAACTGGGTCACAAACCGTCCGCGATGCGTAGGAGTCTTGTCATTTGCAATTTAAAAGATAAAATAGTGTTGTTTTATGTGCTTGTCGTAAAGTGTTTTGCATGTTATTAAATACATATTTCATTGTTTTCTTTTATATCGTTATTGTCGTCCTTAATTTGTTTAAGTGTTGTTTTTCATTGATGAAATAACATTTTGATGTCTCCTGTAGGTACTTTACCAAATGTTTAGCATACCGTGCTTCCTTCGCATCAAAGACCTTTTGTCAATTCATTTAGTTATTCATCAATGCAAAGTACGAGTAATTTGAGTCTAGAGTTGATTTGTTGACGTTGGTTATTAAGCCGCTTGTTAAGCACATTTGAAGTTCGGTGTGGTGAACTATTGAACATAGTTTAGAGTTCTTTGGCACCTTGCATTTGCACTTCTGTCAATTTCTTTACATCTTTAGATCTCACATGGCACGCCAGTTTTTTTGACACAGCATCGGAGCATCTCGGCACATTGGCAAGAATGATTGACTGCCCAAAACAACGAAAAGTTGCTGATTCATCAAGTAGGTACCCTTTTTAGAATGAAAAAACGGAACGCTTAAAGGATCACTCGTGTGTCTGTCTGTCCGTCTGTCACAGCCAATTTGGTTCGAATCTAATAAACCGATTATGTGGAAATTTGGTATACGGGTACATATGAATTTAACGTAAATAAATGAATTTTGAATATGGAGTCACTTTGGGGCGCAAACTAGAAAAAAATATGCTAACTGTACCATGTGACTTACCAATTGAAAGGGGTTACAATGGGGGCCTCGAATATTAAAAAAAAATATATATTGTTTATAAATTATTTAAAAAATTTGATGACAATTGACCAAAAGTTTTAAAATAAAATACTGAAAATTTTTCTATACTTATAAATTACAGGAAAACCTATAAGAACTCTACATTATTAAAATAACATTGTAAATCTGTCAATATTGTGCGTACAAACTTACATTTGCAGTCGGAATATATGGGAGAACATGTTTTTCAACTACAATGTTAAGTTTGTTCTTGGGAAAAAATCATCCTAACTACGGACCCCTTCATTGCGCGTGGTCCGACACGCACTTGGCGGGTTTTTTTTACAATCGAAGTAGGTACATTGTTTATTATTTTACCGATTCACTATACAATAGAAAGTTTATTAGACTACGTGTTTTACAACTGTTTATATACTGTGTGTGCAACGTGTTTTGTAGTAAAACATCGGTCTACGGGAGTAAACATTGTTGTTTAAAGCTGGTTAAAAACATTTAATTTTAGACAACGACCTTGCGGCTGCCGTGACGTGTGAGTTGGAATATCTTGTAAGAAGCACGATTGTTTTCTTTTCGAATTATTGTAATGGCTTCTTATTATTTTTAACACCACACTACACTAAAGATAAAAAAGTTTTATTCGCAGAAACTATTCAATTAATAAATTCTTAAGTTTAGGTCTTCTACTAGTTCCTGTTATAAGTTAGAGTTTTTTCTACACTTTTCACAATATGTCTCAGTTTTGGTTGCAAATAAAAGAAAAGAAAGAAAGAAGGAAAAATAAGTTTATATGTCACAGAAACACTGTGATCAGAAGGCTTCCACTCATTATGATGCTGTGCTGTGGAGACCCACAGCACAGCGCTGATTTTCAGTGTCAAATCTTAGCATCCTTTCTGCTATGTATGAAAAGATCAGCCATCTTACAATACGAATTGAGCATTCTTTCGTTTTAGCTTGAGATTGATCCTGCGCCCATTGGCGGCACGGCATTGGCAGCCATCCTTTGCCATCACAACATGCAAACGCATTCTAAAGTTTTAACGGCAACAATGCCGCGGTATCCTTAGACATGCCGCGACGTCTTTTTTGCAATTTTATTTTCATACTACCTATCCGTTGCATAAAAATACCTTGCCATCCCATTCCGCCAGTGGGCGTAGGACCTTACTCGTATGCAGAAGATCCAATACACTGTAGTTGCTAAATTGTTTAAATACTTGTAATAAAACGCATACCAATATCCAGAAATAAAATGTACATGGGCGGTTTAAATTCATTATATGTACTTAGTTTTTATAGTCGTAGGCGTTAATCTTTCAGTTACATGCTCGAGTTTGTTTGGGTTTACGAATACAGAGTTTCTTTCGGATCGTTAATAACATTTTCATACCACACTCGTTGTCAAATGCGTTCTCACAGGGTTTAACAAACTCTACTTTTTGCCTGTATTAAAATTGTTTTGATTATTGGCAAAGATGAACGCATGTCTGTCTAGGAACTGCTAGCTGCTATTATAATTCAAATCCAGCCAAACTCAGATCGATAGTATAAAACTTTTGGCTTTCAGTCTGAATTGCACACATTTCTACAGTATGAATTAAAATATTTAATGCTCAAGACTTATAAAAATATTTTGAGCTTCGCAACTCAAACACGCAATGATACAATTCAGAAATCGCTGCTGTTAACACGCGAACAAGCTTTCATGAAGCTATCGTATTTAAAAAGTCTTCAGAATAGAATAGAAGAATGGAAGAATTGATTGCTTAGACAGGGTGAAAAGGGATTCAGCTATTGCATAAAAAAATACTTGAATACTGGAATGATGATGATGATGAACAAAATCATCTATATGATAAAGGAGAATTTCAGAAGCATTTGGTTTTACTCGAGGTTGATTTAAACATAGTTGGGAAAGATACTATAAAAGAAAACGAATTATTAACGACTGTTTTAAATATGCGAGTACTACTCAAAATCAATAGTAAGTGACAAACGGTAAAAGCTAGGAGCGAGAAAAATATTTTAATCTGTTTGAATAATATCAAAGCAAGGCAGGCAGCAATCAATCAGAAATTCTGTTCAAATGCAATAATTAAGGAAAGCACACTAAAAGCAGTGATTACCAATTAAAAGGCATGAGTCAGTTCTCCCCTTCAGTCTGGCGAAATTAATTGAAGGGTTTTCAACGATCCCGTGAAGTTAGCATTCGTCAATCATAATAATTGCGCGCGACAGCCCAGAGGCATGTCTGCGAATACATTTAAAAAAAATCCTTTCCTATTTCGTACTGAAATTGATGTCGACCGTCACTGACCATTAATAAAAAGTAAAATTGATTTTATGCTTGGACGATGGTAAATACGTTATCATTTTAATTTAATGGCTTAATATATCAACTTCATTTTCCAGTATTTGGTCAATGAGAGTTTACATGCTGTTTATATATTTCATTTACGACTGCTACATATCATCCTTTTTGTCGTAACTTATGCGGAATCTGTATCTCCATTAATCAATAGCTTTGAACTATTCTAATTTTACTTTTGTGTTCAATTTTAATTCAGTGGGTTTGTCTGAAGTTACTGTCAATACATTATTAACCTTGTATTCAACATTGACGTTGGTGCGTTTTCGAGCAATGTCAACATAAATCGATGACACTGCTAGCACGATATCAATATTCATATTCTATTCTGGTTTTATGTTTTAGCCCTCTATATTCTACAATTTTAATGCATTCAGAAAAAAGGACGTCAGAGATATCGACCCTAGAATAGACCGGCTATATACTCGACATATATATTCCCATATGGTCTATAGGTTCTGTTGAGAGAGTAACGTGACAGTTTGATGTTATAGTAACGTAACATGTCGGAACGTAACGAGATCTGACACCAGAGAGCTCTTCTATTGTTACCAGTTAATAGAATTCCTCGTTAAGCCAGAAAATTGGGTTAACATACATGTAGCTATATAGGTATTTGCGCATAGTTCCTTGCTCCTTTTGATTAGTTTCGAGGGAAAGATTAGGCTACCGAACTACAAACCGTTTCCGATATGGTCGGTACGAGTATATTGCAAAGCGGTCGGTACTTCAGTAGCCTGTAATAGTGTTTTTATAGTTAGGATAATGTATGGTAATTTAAAAGCTCTCTTCACTAATCCCGCAACAAGCAACGAATTTCTTGTCGAAGCTACGTCGACCGTCTTCATAATTCTGAGTTTCGTCGATATATCTTTATAGCACTATCCCGCTCTAAAGTTGGGGTAATGCGGTGAAAGGAAATGTACCAATAATCTCTGTCTGCGTACGTCTCAATCAGAGGGCATCTCTCTCGCGAATGTCAAGGAGACCCTGATCGCTATGAGACTGATGGTGTGGGGAGATAGGATCTGAAGACGATGATTGATGATAAGTATGAATTAGAGATCATGAAATTCACGAACGATATTATGAATTCAGTCTTTTCGCATCAAATTCCTGAGTCTATCCAGGTCGTTTCGATGTTATCTATTACTATGAGCTTATTCCGTTTTAATTTGACGTGCACTTCACATCTTATCAGTTGTCATCGGCGTTATCACGAAGGTACATGTACCGCTACGTAATTAATATCGAGTGTGCTCACCCTCTCTGAAAGAGGTCGACATTGTAGAACTTGTAGAGTTCCACGGAGAACTCGAAGGTGGCCTGCAGGTCGCTCATGGTTTGTGTGAGGAGCAGGCGCGGGCGCGGGCGGCGCGGCGCGCCATGCCGCGGCCGCTACCAGCCCGCACGGCGCATGGCCGGCCTCACCGCATGGGACCGCTGCACGCACTGCACTGCACTCGCGACCACACCCGCACACCACGCGCGGCGCTGCGCGATGCGGGCTCGGCGACCGTCGGGCGGGTCCGTCTGGCGCGCGCCGACCTAACGCAGCCGCTGACACCGACGTACGGCTCACAGTGCGGGAACCAGGAATTCATTTTTTAACAGCGGCCAGCGCGCATGCGCCGCCGCCGTCCCGAACGTAACCACTAGGGCAGGGACGATGGCACCGCGGCGGATAACGGGGTACGTGTGGAGTGGATATCTACATTTCTATCAAATTATTTTCAGAACGTAGTATTCAAGTTAAAACAAAGCGTTTGAATATTCACATCTACGTAGATATGTCCAAATGCGTCAGTGTCTACCCTATTCTCAGTGGTATTTTAGTATTTCTCCGAATTCATCGGGTTAAATATTTTTAGATATGCTTTCACTTTTCAGTCTCGCCTACTAAGTTAGCGGTATTCCAGTACATATATTAGACATTACACTTAGATACCTACATATTCACGATAATACAACGTTATCAATAATGTCTTATCTTCGACCTGGTAGCCACTACTGCCTGCTAGGTACTGCTGATCATGGCACTGGAAAGTATGTCTGGAAATAGTTATAACAGTAATAGTTCGATTCAAATTCATCGTTTGGGATATTTTCGGATATCGACGCAGCACGTGCCTAGAGGTGCGTGTCTGCCATGTTGAGCGCGAGACGCGCCGTCGCGCCGCGTCGCCGGCTCCCGGCCTGCAGTGGCCGGAGCCCACCTACACAGGTGCGCCCGGCGCGGCCCGGCTCACAGCCGGCGGCCGGCTGACACCCGGCATACACCCGGCTCGCCCGCACTGGCCCGTCCATGTTATGAGCCGTTTCAGATATGTCGCCGCGTGGTCCGTGGTAATGCGGCGCGATCACTCTCCCGCGGGACTGGGCGACTCTGTAAAGGTCAGGGGGAGGCGACTGCCGACCCCCGCGCCGTCGCCGACCTAACCTTTCTCGTACCTGCCGATCACAAGACTATATAATACTATACCGATAACGCCATTTTATAATACCTGCAGGGGTGCGATTTGGGGCGACCTTTATTTGAGTGAGATTCGGTATTTTACGATGCCGGCTAAGCCGATGCTATAGACAGTTGTGATAGCGGGTATCGCTCGCTATGACGTCGACGTCGGGTCACAATTATTTTAAGCTTAGCTCCACATGTCGTAGTATTTTTGTCGAACATTGGACAAGTTTATTATAAGCCCGACACATATTTAGAAAATGTTAGCTAACAATTTAACAAAATAAAGGCTATTGAAAGAAATGTGTTTTATTTAACACTCTTAGACTATCGATCTTGATGTGGCTCACTCATTTAGTTAACATTCATTGCGTGCTGTATAAATTACACATCCAGCATAATAATTAGCGTTCCTGAATAGAAGTCTAAAAATAATTCGCCTACACATCAATGTATGCCAACATGAGTTTCTGAATATTTCGAAATAGCAGCAAATTTCATTCGGAGAACGAATGGTAATTTAATTGGAGGATTGTTGCAAAAGGTCACAGTTCAAGATTGGGGAGGTCGATAATGATTGGTTGGTGGGTTCGCGAAAGGATTGCAGAATAGTGCCGCCTACAACGGATCAGGCAGCCGAGGGTCCTTTCAATATCATTGATTGCGCGTCTTTATTCGGGAAATCGGGACCTTTTTCAGGATCCCCGTGAAGTGATATTGAATTGACGAATTCCTTACTTTATTATTGCGTGTAGGTACCTATGTGCCTCTATGTATAATGTTAACCTTTACAGTTATGTATCAGTTGATATCTGAAACGTAGGCCAGGTGTCCAGTGAAGTATTAAATGTCAATGAGATTACGAGGCTCGCCATGCTTGAATGTCAATAAGATTACCTACAGGAATCCTTATATCATACAGATTTCTGTTGTTAACTAAATGATAATAACTAAGTACGTATTATTGTGTTGTGGGATTTCGACCTACCTACTCGATAAACGATTCGCAATTCATGTTTACTTTTCCGGAAATCTGGGACTGAAAAGAAAACCTAAAAATGTTTAAATTCGATACCTCAAAAGGAGAAAACCGAACTGTTATAGGATCACTCGTGTGTCTGTCTGTCTGTCCGTCTGTCACAGCCAATTTGCTCCGAATCTAATGGACCGGTTAAGTAGAAATTTCGTACACATATGAATTTCAATGCCCCAAACAGGGACGTGAAACGAAAATAAATGAATTTTGGAAATGGGGGGGAAATGTAAAAAAACAAAGTTTTAAACTGTAGGTATCGTGAGACTTATCAAATGAAAGGGCTTATTGCATTGGAACTCAAATATATTATTTTTATTATTCTGATATAAATACTTTTAAAGATATTTATGATAATAGCTGTGAGTATTTATATACATATAATATGTATGTTTATTTATTTAAGCTTTATGTATTTATTTAAGTATATGTTAATTTATTACGTGTAGGTATATTTATTATTTTTTAGTGTAAGACTTCGCAAATTCATATTTTTCTCTTTTAGACACGATTGTCTACATTTCTTTCTCATTTCGCAGGTCTGCTGGAAGAAATTTCTTAAGAAATAAGCAGTACCTTTGTACTCAAATTATAATTATGTCGTATCTCTATGTATTTTACTGTGTGTACATAAATAATAAAATAAAATAAATAAATAAAATTGACCATTTCCCTTCTTATCTCTGAAAGGAATGAGCAAATTTTTTTGAAAAATACGTATACATACAATATTTCTATACTTATAGATTACAGGAAAACATATAACAAGTCTATAATCTTATTTACATGGTAAATCTCCCAATACTGTGCGTACAAACTTACACTTGGAATGTATGGGAGCACATTATTTTAACTAGAATGTTATGTTTTTCCTTGGGATTTATTTACCCCAACAACCCTTCATTGTGCGTGTTGTGCGCTCTGGGCAGATTTTTGTTAAATTTGATCTTCGGCATAGTAGGTACCTAACCTACCTAATCAAAAATAAAATCTTTATTTCAGACCTGGATCCATATAATCTTAGGCATATTACCTAACGATAACCCTTGAGATGGTGGTCTGAAGTTGCCAATTATTATCTACCTATACTTTTAATATTTACGTCGATCACAGCGCGAGGATATCCCAAGGGTAATAATGTCCGTGCATCGCTTCCTTGCTGCACTGCAGTAGTTTATTACCACGGGACTAATTTGATAGCGAACAGAATGAACAGGATGATGTTGTTAGGATATTTCAATCTGTGTTAATAACAAAGGCAGAAGTTGTAGAAATTACAATTTTGATTTTACAATGGGAAACTTTAGACTTACATTATGAAGATAAAAATACTGGTATTCAGCTGCACCCGGGTAGACTGAAAGCCGTCCCCAACATAGTTGGGAAAAGGCTAGGCTGATTTATTTTTATGAAGATGCGGGTGTCAAAAAATAAGATATTTACCAAAATCGAAACCACCATCGAACCACAAAGTACTTTCACATTGTGACCTAATAACGTTCCGCACATTGAACAAAAAGCAAGAAAGCTCGTCGGTGATAGATAATACACGAAGCGTCTGCCTCACAAACTCACAATAGGGATGTCGACGGGAAAAAAAAAAAATTTAGTCCGTCAGTTACAGAATAAAAAAATATTAGACACATATTTTTTGTTTTATCATACTCGTATTAATACAAAATTGTTTAGATAAAACGCATTAAAGTTGGGGAGTGGGGGCTCGCTGCGTCACAAGTCAGTATAAAATCTACCGGCGAGTGACGTCATGCCACATTTTAACTCAAGTAATCTTTTGATTAGGTAAAAAAGAGAAGATAGGGCTCCAATATTTTTTGATAACCTTGACGGGCAAAAAATTTTTTTGTCCACATCCCTATACACGACGTCACTCAGCATATTGCAAGTCGCGCCGCAACGTCGCAAAAGAACAAACTACAGATTTACACCGCAACGCCCTTTACTCTTTTTGGGTATGAATGAATATTTATGTCTGTATCAAGGCTGGTTTGTGGATCAATAGGCTTAGCCATTTAGCCAGGGCTAGTGGCTAAATGGCTTGGTTGTCGGTCGATTGCCGCAGACTGAAGTGTAGACTAGAATGGATGACTGCAGTTTGTTAATCGAGAATACTATAGAATAGAATAGAATAGAATATTCTTTATTATGTACACCATAAAAAATACAGATATAAATGTAGACATTTTACATAGGGTGACACAATAGGCGGTCTTATCGCTAAAAGCGATCTTTTACAGACAACCATACGACATACTATGATCTATATGAAGAGATAAAAATGGATCTATCCGATAAACTGGTATCAAAATCCAGGCAGACATCATAGGTAGTGCCTAGTATACTAATACTAGGCACTACCTATGATGTCAGCCTTTTTTTTTTTTCAGGATGGGAAATCATCAAATTACTTCTCCCGCTCTGGGCAGAGCGAGAGGGTGTGTCAGACTTTTACTGACTAAAACCCACCCGTGTTCCTTCCGTTGCCTGTGTGCCGGGGCCGCGTTATCCCTTTCGGACAAACCCGCAACCCCAGCAGGCATTGGTCTTTCGACCCCGTCGGTTGGTGCTGACATCTCTTTGAGGCGCCCGTGGAACACAACGCGCCGTCGACACGGGCCTGGTCCTTATCGGACGGCGAGCTATGATGTCAGCCTGGATTTTGAACTTTTGGATTGAAAGTCAATGGAAACATTTTTGGAAAGAGCTATGCTAATGATAGCGGACCACAGGACGCTATTCTACGAGTATTATTTCATTCAAATTAAATAAGTTTGTCTGTTTACATATTCATCGTCTAAATATTGTTGGTAGGTATACCTGCAGTACTTATGAAATTACACCATAACTCAATTTCTATACGATTCAGAACTTCGAATTTAGCCTTCCTTCACAATTTACTACTGCATACGGCATCACACAGTATTTCCAAAACGTGCAATCTAAATGCAAATCACGTGCTCCATATAGCTATCAGCGAACTTAACGTAACATTTTACTGGTTTTACGAGTTTTCCCACTATTTCCGTATTTCACTTGCAACCGACGGAAAAGGATGCTCTAATTTCGGGCCCTTAGTTATTTATTTATGTTGGATACGGAATGGTCCGTACACCTACACCTTCCTAACTATATTAATTTTATTAGCTGCTGCCAGCGGCTTGGTGCACACTAATTATTTTTCTAAAATAAAAGTAAAAAGTTATTTTACTCTTTATAACATCAGTGTGTCAGTGAAAATCCCGTCAAAATCAGTTCAGCCATTTCGGAAATAAGCCGCAACAAAAAGAGTCTTTTTTTCGTTATTTACATTTAGTAGAAAAGCGTTTAAGCTGAAGAGTCCGGTCCAGGAGTCCAGTTCAGTCCGGTTCAAGAGCACGGTTCAGGAGCCCGGTTCAGGAGCCCGATTCAGGAGCCTGGTTCAAGAGCCAGGTTCAAGAGCGCGGTTCAAGAGCCCGGTTCAGGAGGCCGGTTCAGAACTCCAGTTCAGGAGTCCGGTACAAGAGCCCGGTTCAAGAGCCCGGTTCAAGAGCAAAACGAAACTGAAAGTTAAGCTAAATTTAATCGTGACAGCGGTCGTCAGTCTACATAGGCTTAGCGTGAAATATATTCACCTACCAAGATTACTGCTCAGAAATTGTGCACAATGTCTAATTATTGAAATAATATCTTGAATTCATGCAAGCCTTGTACTTTTTGTGCCAAGTTTCAAGTTTATTAAACCCAAGGAATAAGATTTTTCATACAAACGAAATCCCTCCCTTTTCGTCCCCTTAAAGGTGGAATCTCCCACAAGATGGACCGATGACCTTGTGAAGGCCGCAGGAATCCGCTGGATGCGGGAAGAACAGAATCGCTTGAAGTGGCGGTGCTTAGGGGAGGCCTATGTTCAGCAGTGGACGTCTTTTGGATGAAATGATGATGATAATGATAAATGGATATGGTTCGTTACTACGAAAGAGGTAGTTGCTACAATTTTTTTTTTGATACACAATGATGCGTAAATTGATCGAATACCAAATGCAATTGAAGCGATTGAGAATATCACTACAGTTGATTGCAATTGATCGTTATAGAAGGGGACTTTTAATGGCATCCGGGGAGTGACTGCCTCGCTACGAGTCTTTCAGTAAAATCACAAAAACCGGCCAAGTGCAAGTCAGACCACGCACAGTGAAGGGTTTCGTAGTTGTGACGAATTTATCCCAAGAGTAAACTTAACATTGTAGTTGAAAAACATGTTACTATATATCCCGTATGGGAGAACATGTTTTTGCAACTGAAAATGTAAGTTGGTCGATTATTACTCGTTAACTTGTAAGGCCTACTTAGCTGTGATAGTTTTCCATTTAATTTCGTTATATGTACTATTGCTGTGAATTTTTCACATATCCAACCAACCATTTAGCTGGCAGGGGGGAGACACTTGGCTCTTAAAAATTAGCACTTTAAAGCTTTAATATTTCACAAACGGATCCCTGAATCCAAAAATGGTTTTCAAAAACTCTTTTGAACGACCTTTCTAACGACACTCCACACCATGCGATAGATGAGGAAAATAAAACATCCTCACTTTACGCGTAGAGGAGGTACCCAATTTTTTTTTTTTTCATGTTTTTTTTGTCGGCGTGATTAATATGTACACCCATGCCAAATTACAGCTTTCTAGGACTAAGAGTCTCTGAGCTAAGTCGCGGACAGACAGACAGATTGACCTGGCGAAATTATAAGGGTTCCTTGTTGACGACGGAACCCTAAAAACGATTGATACTTACTAAGTAAATTACACCAGAGACGTCAAAACAGTTACCAAAAGTGGAAGATAATATTTAAGACGTTCCAAGCAACAGTTTCTAAAGGCGGAAAGTGTAGGCTCCTTATATCTATAGGCTGCTTTAACCCTTGGACTTCCCACGGAGGATATCTTGACGAAATTAAGAAAGTAATCTGTTGTCTCTGGTTTTGAAAGCGTTGCGTGAGGTACTCGAGTATCTGGGACACGGATTTACCTGGGTCTTATTGTAACACGATATCTGTTGATGAAATCCTTTGTAATTGTATTTTGCTAATCTGGAGGATCTGGTTGTAAATGTTGTGATTTTGAGTTATAATGTCAAAAAATGGGCAAAAAAAAAAAAAATGATAATTTTTCAGTAAAATAATATTACAAATGCGAAAGTGAGTTTGGTGTTTAAGCGTGCAGGTCATGGTCTCCACGTGTGCTAAATTTCATCCAAATCCGTTCAGCTGTTTAAGCGTGAAAGCTTCTATTGTGGTTATGCTACGAGTGCTGGAATAGGACATAGGATATATACGAGTGCTTTTTATCCCGGTAGGACGTTTCCGTGGGATAATTTCCCACATCCACGCGGGCGCAGCCGCTGGCAATAGCTAATGATGAACTAATTTATTCACCAGTTATCCGTATCAGTAAGTACCAACGCGTCCATTGCATGCATCTCCAGCTTTTTCAGGGTGAAAAAATCTAATCGATCTGCTCTCACCATCTCTCGCGGCCTGATGAATTTCGAAGATACATCAAAAAATTTAATATCCAATCAGTGCCACAATTATAAAACCTAAATAAGTAAGTTGTATTCTTATTATTATAATAAATACAGGGTGGCATACATCGACGCAAAAAGTGACACCATGGATTGAATACATGATTCTGACCCCGCATGCGTTGAAATTTTTCGTCGGTTATTAAAAAAAAAATCTGCGTGTTTCATAGAAAAGTGCAATACCTACGCGGTCAAAATGTATGGAACAGCAGATTTTTTCTTTAATAACCGACAATTATTTTTACGTATGGGTGTTCAGAATCATGTACTGAATCCATGATAACAGTTTTCGCGTCGATGTCCCTGCCACCCTGTATACGTACAATTAATAAAATTGTAAGATCAGTTTCACTAAGGCCATGCACACACGTTCTCGATGCGCCACAAGCCATGACAGCCCGCTTCCCAGACCTTCACGACATGCTCTAATACCCGTCAGAATTCACCGCTTGAACACGGCCAATCTTAAGGAGTACTATTTAGGAAAGTACCAGTACCATGCAGCCAGTCAGATACATTATAGTCGAGGGTAGAGATGGTACTACACATGAAATATAAACCCACACGCGGGAATACTTAAATATTTGAGAAGATACTTGTGTTTGCGAAAAAACAACATTTATACCGAAACCTCTGGGGCCCAATGGAGCCCGAGGAATGGGCGTGACGAGTTTCCCTACCACTCCGTCGTTCATAAATCAAAAATGTGTGAAGGAAAGAAATGAATCGCAAGATAAATGTTGTAATCGGAGATTTTTTTGTTTCGTTTTCCTGTATTTAAAAATGCATTAGGAAAGTTGTTTTGTTTTATGGGAATTGGGAACAAACTTTTGGTAAAAAGTAGATGAGTAATTTTAGCAATAACATGATTGGAAAACCGGTTCCCTATCTTACTTTTCAGAAACAAAGGACATCTATGGCTAGGCGTTACGCCACATGTAACATTTTCGCCTCTTCCATATTCTTCGAGTCTCTTCGAGTCTCTTCATATAAGGTAGTTAAAAGTACTTTAAATACATGACATATTTACTTAAAATTCCTATCTACAGGGTGGTGATTTAGTGATCTGCATTCGTCAAGGGGGTGATTCTACCTGTTATACTAAACAACTTCCACTATGAAACACATATTTGTATAAGATTCGTAAAAAAAAACCTCTAATCGAAATAATCTGTCTACTGTTGTTCGGGGATTTGTTATTTTGTCACAAATCGTTTATGAGTACCAGTACCAGTATGGTGTTAGTTGTTTAGTATGACGGGTAGAATCACCCCCATTACGGACGAAGATGACTAAATCGCCATCCTGTATAGTACAAGTATCACGCGTCTTGATTGTGAGTATTCACTACGCACCCTTTTTTTTTTTTTTTTTTTGAGGGAGGGAAATCATGATTTCTTCCGCTCTGGGCGGAGCGAGAGGGCGTGTCAGACTTTTACTGACTAAAACCCACCCGTGTTCCTTCCGTTGCCCGTGTGCCGGGGCCGCGATATCCCTTTCGGACAAACTCGCAACCCCAGCAGGCATTGGTCCTTACGGACCCCGTCAGTGGGTGCTGACATCTCTTTGAGGCGCGCGTGGAACACAAGGCGCCGTCGACCCGGGCGTGGTCTTTATCGGACGGAGAGCTACCCATTGCTCACCGTCCGCAAGCCCGCGCCTACCGGAAGTCAGCTCGTGACTCCCGACGCCCGGCGCGTCTCCTGCGGCGACTAGGGGCGCGAGGGCGTGCAGCTTGCATCTCCCTCGCGCGCTCCGCCTCCTCCTTCGCGAGCATAACTGCTTCGCAGAATGAGGTGACGGCCTCCCATGCACTCTCGCTCCGAACCATGGCCTGAACCAGGGCCGGACGCGACAGATCGCCGCCGCCAATCGCCTCCGTGAGGACACGGCGGTTCTTCGCCCAAGCCGGGCAGACCTCCACCGTATGCTCCACCGTGTCCTTCGGGCGATTCACACAGTGGTGACACCGAGGCGTTTCCTCCCGCCTTATACGGAACAGGAACCTCCCGAAACAGCCGTGACCGGTGAGGACCCGCGTCAGGCGGAAGGTGAGGACGCCGTGGCGCCTCTCTAGCCACTCCTTAAAGAGGGGACTTATCGCCACAATTGTGGCGTGCCCAGTTCATTACGCACCCTGACTTATTTAGTTGAACTACAAAAAGTACAAATATCAGATAATTTTATAGCTTACTTAAGTACTGCATTACTTCGCAACTGGTACTTATGGTACTCATCCAAAGCTTTGAAAAAATACCTACATAACTATTACTACTAGCAGTGGCTGGAACACGTTTTTCCGACATGATTTACTATAGGTCACTACTTACCCCTTAAATAACGTCACAAAATATATTGACACAGAAAATACAAAAATAAACATAATTTAAGTTCTTTTCAAAGTTTAAGCGTATTAACAGACACACAGAAAGATCTTGCATATGTTAATTTTCAAAGACCAACAGCAGAATAACCCCGATAATGCCTTCACCAAGCAAGTAGTTCTTTACTACTGCACTTTACGCCGAGCTTTACAGCTGTACGTTTCACATCACTCATTACATCGGCTCTCGGCACTCGTCCATCGGCAGTCGGCCTCGACTTTCGGCTTTCGGCTTTCAGCTTCGACCGCTGAGGGGCACAAAACGTGCGAGTGCTAAATGTAACACACGCCGAACAAATGGAACGGGAGCAATTGCTGCCGTATTCCTTTACTACTTAGTACCTACCTACAGAAAAAGTAGACTGAAAAAGAGTTGTAGTACTTCTTAAAAGTGTGTTGTCAAAGTCTCTATTCCTTGGTTAAATTCTGCACTCTTCGAATTCAAGCCGGACCTGGATTGCTAAACCATTGCTTCATAAGTGCGAAAAAAATCTACTCAACAACGTAAAAAACGCAATGAATGTTGTTGAACTGTCAAAATGAAACAAATTAGTCGTAATCGTTTACGAAAATGTGTTACGTAATTAGGGTACTGGTAATATAACCAGAGAGGTAATTGTTCGAACTGAATAAACGGAAAAGTCAACTATGGCGTAAATATAACGTTAATGAGAAATTGGTAGAATAACTTCGAGGACAACCGTCTATGAATAGGTCCATTGCAACTGTCTACTAATTTAAAAATAGAATAAAAATGTTTATTTATCAATCCACAAAGAAATGTTGCAAGAGCAAAGCCCTACAAAGGGAATGAATATTACTTAAAGAAACGTCTTCCAGCAGAGCTGCAAAGGAAATTTAATGTAACAATAAAATCATTTGAAACATACCAGAATATAGCCGCAGGTATCGTTCTGTGTTGCGCTAACGACACCTAGCAGCCACTCCCTTTAGCCCACTGTGGCAAAGGCAACAGAAAGGATTGTGAATTTACCTTACAGCCATGATATTTTCCTTTTAAAGCTTTCCTAGAAAAGTAGGCCAACACTGTTTTTTTTTTTCATGATATCGTGGTATGGTAATCACTCTAGAGATGTGATTTTATTTACTTTTATGCATAGTAATATCATAATTATTAAATTATGCTTTGATTTTTCTTTGGTTTGCGGGTTACACATACCTACAATGAAATAATGCACTTGATTCTGACAGTTACAAATTTGTATCCCTACCATAGACAGAGAATTAGGCTACGGTTTCCTAGAAATGCGGTGACCGCTCATGTAGCGTCCGCAATTTACAGCGAATGACGTTGATTATGAAAGTAAGTTAGTGTGGTTTCCTAGAGAGCGTTGTTGACACCGTAATGCAAACCCCGCCCCACATAGATTTAAAATGCTAGATTTGCTCTCATCGAACTCAGTCACAAGAAAAAGTGTGTCCAGATTGAGAAGAGTGAGCTCACACATGATTAAATAGCGTTTCCATGACAAACAAGTATAGGCACTGCGTCATTGTATATCAGGCGTGTCAGAACGAAACAGAAACGCAACTATCTTTTGACGCAGTAGGGAGAATCTAACGATTTAAATCTTTGCTGCTGTCATCATTTTCATGACAGCCATCATTGCGGCTGTCAAGTGCGGTGACCGCTTTTTTAGGAAACCGTAGCTTAAAGTGACCACTCAAAGAGAAAAAGCGACTGTGCGGCCAATAGTTAGGCTCAATAAACGTTGGCCGAGCGCGCTCCTCTGGGCCTTTTGAATTCACTTGAATCTCTCGTACTTTACGTCTGTATTCATTGCACAACTGAATATGGAACGCTCAGTACATTCTCTATGTCTATTGTACCTACATACTAACTTCATGGTGTCCTCAAAATACCTACGATATTTTTTAAAGGATTTTTTTTATTTAAAGTTACAACGCTTTTATAAGTATTTTGACATATTGATTTTAATACTGGTAGGTAGTTTCTTATTAAGGTGTTGGTATTTCCCCGTACATTATTTTAAAGTTACATTTGTCAACATAAATCGCAGTCAGTCTTCACAAGGAAGGCGTTACTTCCTCTCTGAAGTTGGTTATATCTGATTGGAATTTATTTTGCCTTGTATTGTTTTATTCAGTTTTATTTATGTGTATCCTGCGGCGATGCTGAATGTTGTTTCTTTAACTTTATCATGGGTCGATTAATCAAAATAAATTAAGATTGCCACTTTTCGTCAAACAAAAATTCTGCAAGAATTAAATAGACTTATTTCAAAGAAGAGGAGAATGCCAAAAAATTTAGGTATGGACAAAATACCCAGATTCGATTTAAAAAAACATATGTGGGATAAAAGGGTATTTATTGTAGATAATAAATATGAAATTTATTTCTTTAAAAATTATCCTCACGATTGGATATGACATTTAAAAAAAAAAAAAGAAAGATCATCTTGTTCTTTCATGTAGGTACATACAGTTTCTTAGCAGTATATATGTAGTATACAGAAAAACCCACATGTAAAAAAGCGTAGTTAAATATTTATTATTATTTTGTGGATAACGGTGCTGGTTGCGTTATTACCTAAATGTTTTATAATATGTGTAGTATTAAGCATTATTACGCAATTGTTTGTTGTCCAAAAGAAAAAAAAAAAAAAAAAAAATTATAAAAAAATATATCGCTGTTACTTATTATCAGTCACTTTCGGAAAGTTTCTGAGATCAGGGTGATTAGCCGCTAACCATAAATCTTTTACCGGTTCTATTATGTTCATCTACATAGACTGCTAGCAGGTTAGGCCTTTTTTTGAATCCATTTCCCAACGTCTTGATATGCATTAATGAGGGCTGCTGCAATTCTAAATTCACTCATTGCTTTCGTTGCTGTTTTGTTCGGTCCATTGTCAGTGCTTAACTGATTTTTCTTAAGTTTATATGTACTACTACCTAAATCTTTTTTTGAACTCGTTATTCGACGTTTGGAATGTTGCCGCTCAATGCACGCTGGGACGCTTATGGTGATTAATTAATTAAATACTATAATATATGTTTGTTTTTTTATGAAGGTTTGTATGTAGGGGTAATCTCTGGATCTACCAGTCGGATTTGAAAAAATATTTTTGCATTCGATAGCCCAATTATTGAGGAAGGTTATAGGCTCGCGGACGAAGTCGCAGACAAAAGCTAGTGGTGATTATTTTGTGAGAAATTTGAAACCTATTCAAATGTGACTAGTTTCAATGAAATTACCCTACCATATGCTATCCTAGAATCGATGATGGTTTTTTTGGGCGTTCTCCTTTGGATGCCTTTGCTCAAAGTAGATTGCATAAGATCTATTCAAATCCTTGTTTCCAATTGATGACTAATTCCACTTAAACAAACATCAACTTTACGGAAGTGTAAGTAAAGTTGATTAATGTTGACTAGTACTGTTGAAAAAGTCATAAAAAATATGAAGTTGTAGCGCATACTGAAACTTATGTGTAGGCATTGCAGTGGTTTTTCCTAAAACTCGTGTTTGTTAACATGTTTGACAAATAAATTGCGAACGCAGATTAGGCATAAATTACGAAAAAGTTGAAAATCTCTAGTCAAAGTAACAGCGTTTCTTCATTCCTAGGTCGGTTGTCAGTCGAGGAGATTTATTAAATCCTTGCTGAAGCGCAGCCACGATTTTATAATAGACTGTAAAATGTCAAAGTTGCACTGTTCCTTTTGAAGTTGGCAGCTCTAGCAAATTGCACCTACCAGACATTGTTCAGATCCAGATATAAATGAAGGAAAACTAAAAAAAGTCGGTAAATGCGGGGCTCCTAATTATAGCCTTTCATAGAGCAGGCTCATTTCTCTGTCGTTAGCCACTTTTGTACTTGACAGTGGCTCTTTTGTGAATGCATAGATTATAAATAATTTCATACGTGGAACGCGCGGGTTTATAATTCACGAGCTCTGAAGACTGGGACCGGTGAATGGAGAACTTAATTATTCCATTCATTCTAACCGCTAACGAAGAATATTATTTAAATAGAACGTTTACCACAAATATTTCTTTGAAAAATATTTTTTTTCTTACGAGCTTGCTTTGGAGGATTTCTAAGCTAATTTAAATGTTCATAAATGAACTCATACTCATTTTCGCCAAAAATTACAGAAAAGTCAGGTTTGATTTCCCAAATATGACATTTACGTTAAAAACAAATAGTGTTTATGGTTCGAATGTAGGGGCCGAACCATCGGTGTGAGAGTGAAATGACTCGTCCCGCGGCTGATGAGATTTTTAACGAGCGCCGAACGTCCACGCTGGCGGAAAACGTCCAATTAATTTGTAACATCTATTTATATTGCCAATTTTATTTTCTGTTTCCTCTTGCCGTAATTGTGTTTGGATGTTTGATTTATGTGCCTACTTTAGATAAAATGTTTTTCCTTAGCAGCATAAAAAAACACCTCGAGTTTCTGCTTTGGACAGTCAAGTGGTCTAAAAAGCTTGTCAGATTTGGCGTAAGACATTATAGGAGACTCCTACATTATGGATGCTGCTCAGATGAAGTTCCGTAAAAAAAACCAATGGACATTTAGCCACATCCGGTTAGATCAGAACCCAATCACAGTCAAGAGGAAAGTGCACTTAGTTCCTTGCATCACAAATCATTTAATAGATAAATGTATATTTTTTCTTTATTCGAGTATCCAAGACTCAACAACAAGATTGTTAGTAAAACTTACGATTATGTTAGTAAGCACAGACACTAAACAAAAACAAGGAAAACTATACAATAAATAACAAGAAATAACGGTTGGTCACCGCTGCAACATCCCATGAGATACAGCTCAACAGTAACAACGATGTTTTAAGATGTACCTATTTAGTGATTTCTGGTGGAATACACATCTATAATAATATTATTAAATAGGTATTTGTTTGTAAGTTTATATTTAGGGGGTAATCTCTGGAACTACCAGTCGGATTTGAATAATTCTTTTTGCATTGGATAGCCCAATTTTCAAGGAAGCGCTATCTATCATCACGCTACGATCCTTTGGAACCGAGCAAAAATAAATAAAGTCAGAAAGAACGCTAGGCGAATGGAGTGCGATCATGCAACGCGGTGGGTCGGGAGCCGTAGCTAGTACATAATAATTGCAGTCAAACGAACATAAAACTAAAAGAAAATCAACCAACCTTCACTACACATAATCTGCCACACGCTGCAATGGCTTCACCACACAAAGGCGAATTTTATCCACATTTTGCATCCATTGATGGATTAATGTGGCCGGACTGAATAGCCGGGTCATTCCTGTCAACATGCCGCAGAGGTGGATGGTAAACGGATTACGATAGTCGCTGTATGAGCGATCGATCCGTCTGCACTCTGCAGGTTTTGATTTGAATTTTGTGCCGTGACTCGTGATGTTTCGGTGCGATGCATGTGATTGGAGTTATTTGGTTTGGTGGGTATTTTCAAGAGAAGTTTTTCTGGGAATTACTAATTATGAAGGGAAAACATTTACAGAAATCCTTCTTTTCACAGATATTTGTATAAAATGATTTCATCAGATTCAGATATGGATTTGTTTAACTAATTAGGTTTTTACTTACTTTCCTCATATTCGAAATGAAAAGCAGAGTTTTTACTTCAGGTGTAAGACCTATTTAGGCACTCGAACTATTGAAAAAACCATCTCGTGCCTAAATAGGTCCCTTTCATCCCTTGTATAACAATCTACTATTACGAAGAGGTAATTTCTGGATGTACGTACTGATCCGATTTCGAAAATTTTTTCACTGTCAAAAGCTACACAATTCCCGAGTACCGTAGATATGTTTTATGGTATAGTTGACGACCACGTGGGCGAAGTCGCGGGCAGAACCTAATAAGAAATAGTTTTACCACTTCGAGTTTATCACAACATTATCCGCAACGCATTGACCTGCAATGATACACAATTCGAAATCACTGTCCTCAATTATGTAGGATTGATGACAGATTGATTACATGTCCCTGTCAATCCAGCGAGTGACCTATGATTACAATATGTAGTTAATAACATACTGTTATTATTACCATAAGTAGTTAATAATCTAATTTCTTAACGATTCTATCGCGTGTTTCTTTAAACATAACTATTTATATTGATTATCATGCTTGCAAAGGTATTAGTTGACTATGGTAATCTAAAGATGAACTCATCTGTACTTACATAAAGGAAGAAATATTAAAAATAATAATTATGTATTGCAAGAAATTGCTCTTTTCAGATAGATTGGAAAAGGTCAAGACTCTAGTTACTTATTTCTTCTTATTTTGCTTCGGCACGAATTATTTGTGAATATAAAGTAGTAAAGAGAAAATTTTGGTCAGTGGGTCGTCTTAGGGGCGGATTCCTCGACAAAATTCGTTTCATAATTTCAGTAACTCGAAAAAAAAGGTGGCAATGAACCCAAAATAGTAGTAATTTTAAACTTTCCCTAGCTCCAGCTGCTAAACTAAAATAATCGCTGAACATAGAACACAGAGACAGGACAAAAAAAAGACCTAATTTCATGGGCCGCCCAGTAATTACTCGTGTATGCTATTGAAACGCACTGAAACAATCGTAATTCACGGCAACACAGTTGTAACTAACAAATGATGAGACAGGGAATATCCTAACTGTACCATTTACCGCCAATAAAAAACATTTTTGCAAGGCGGTGTTCAGACGTCTTCATTATTGGGGTACTCTTTCCGCATACAAATACCTTAGCAAAGGCAAGGGGTGACCAATTAACTCTGGCGTCCGTGACTCTTGGCAAGGATTACATAAAAGAAATAGGAGCTGAGGTACAGCTACGTGAACTAAGTTCCTTATACGTCCCATGTGTTATGAGGTCAAAAGGCGCATGTTATATTTATTAGGGTAACGTAAACATGCCAATCACGCCATGGTTTTTCCGATTTCCCTCGTGAACGTTAAAGTATTTTGGGTGGTGTGGACTTGAGTTTACCTGTCCTTCTAAGTTATGTGTCAGAAAAAGACGGAGGTGAAGCAACTTATAGAAAATACACGTATAAAGCGGTCGGAATCGGGGAAGGAAAAACGCCGCGAGGAAACCTGAACTTCAAATAGTTAATATAAGTTTGAAATCACCTACTTATTATTCGGGTTGAGATGACTCGGGCCGAGCTGTCACTGACCCAACCCGTCTTGAGCAAGCGTGGTCATCAATGCTCGTCCCTTCTCTATGTGAGAAGTCAATAATAGGCAGTTCTGGTGACTAGTGATTATATTATTACATATAAGTGATATAATATATAAAATGGTATAGGAGAGTTTATATATTATATAGTTTTTATAGGCAGGATTTCCAAATGCACAAAAACCGAGATCTGGCTGATTTTTATTTATTCAGAGGGGAATTCTACCCTGCAGCAAATATATGAGAAAGCCAAGTGTCCTCATAAAAATTGCCTTCAGACATATTTATGAGCCGTTGTGATGTCGAAGACCTCCCTAAAAGTTAAACCATCAAAAAACAAACAAACAGACATTCAAGAAGGATAACAAACGGCTAAACACACAAATATCCACACTAATATCTTCAATCTAACTATATGACCCCGAGAAATCCAGCCTTACGCTGCAATAAACTTCCCTTTACACACCTCAAAAACACAACCTTATTACAATGGAGCAAGGTTTTCATTCGTGTGCTTGTAGAAACAGCCACTTCAGGGCCTGCAGATACGAGGAAAAAGTTACTTTATGGCATGGTGTTGAGGTTTAAATTGGCGTGGCGATAAAGACATCATGTGCTGACAGCAACAGCAACTCCAGGGGCCTCAAAACACAACAAAAAAGCTACCCTTTGCAAAGGTGTTACGGTTTAAATTAGGGTGGTGCGGAGTCAGGGGCTTATGGGGCCGATTGCCGCCGGCAGCGGAAATGAGTAGGAACCGCGATGGGCTGCAATGATAGTCCAGGGAAGGTACCACCGTGAATTTACAGGATTAGATGCTCTGTGGATGCTGGGCTTGTCGTAAAGTGTAAATGTCTTTATTTTATAGAGATATACAGTACGAAGAAATAAGTGTGTTGTGTTGTTGAAATAACGTGCATATAAAACAGTTCGCTTTTTCGCTGAATTAGGCCTTAATAACTGAACATGAAAGTGTGTAGAGAAGCTCTAATACCAGTCGAGGGCTGCTGTGGCGGATTTCCAAAAATAAAGCGGTCAAAATTGCAGGTTAATGTTAATAAAGCATAGCCAATAAATTTTACAAAAATTTATGTCATACTCAATCTTTTCAGTTTTATGTTATTTGCGGCTAAAAATAATTTCAAATATTTAGTTACTGACGCAGGGATTTTGTTACCTACCCTTAAGAATATCAATTTGGATTTAGTTACTATTACACCTGTAATCCTAGAACTTCCTTAACACGTTCAGTGCCGGGAGCACTCCTGGAGGGTTCACTCAAGTCGTATATAGGATGCCAGGAGTCCTCGCGGAGAGCTAATTTTAAATGTAGGTTTTCTTAGCGGTTTTCGGCATTATACTGTATATAACTGAAAATAAAATAAGTTGTATATTTTAACAAGATTTCAAACCTAATGCCGGTGACACTCTTAGAGTCAACTTGCAATATGTATGGCGGCATGGCGTGTGAGCTCTATGAAAAATGGGTGGAGTCTAAAGAGTTAAAAGATATGTAATTTTCAGTTCTACATACAAATTCTTTTCTAATAAAATGCAAGGAATTTTAACCTTTAAATTATCCTCCAAATGAACTGAACTTCTATAAATAAATAAAGCGTCATAACTATATAACAAGGTGGGTTGCATAACCGCGTGTTATTTACTTGAAACTGCAAGTGTAGGGCGGGGGCGGGCGGATGCGGCTAGGCGGGCGGCTTCCGCTCAGACTATATTATAAACACCTATGTGCATAGGTGGGTATAATAGTTATAATATTGATAGAGGGCTTTGACCTATATGTACTGTAGTACATATAGGTCAAAGCCCTCTATCAATATCACGGGCGAATCCGCGGGTAACCTGTAGGTTACCCGCGGATTCGCCCGCGTGGAGGTCGAGAATAGGGATGTTGATTTAAAAAAAAAAAAAAAAAACTATAAATAAGTGTTTTGTCCGTCAGGTAGATTATTAAAAATATTGGACACGTATTTTTTATTTTGTTACGTAATCAAAAGATTATACATTGAGTAGGCAATACGTTAAAATGTGGCATGACGTCACTGGCCGGTGGATTTTATACCGACTTGTGACGTAGCGAGCCGAGTCTCCAACTTTCATGCGTTTTATCTATACCATTTTTTAGGGTTCCGTAGTAAACAAGGAACCCTTATAGTTTCGCCATGTCCATCTGTCTGTCTGTCTGTCCAGGGCTTAGCTCAGAGACGGTGAGTACTAGAAAGCTGTAATTTGGCATATGTATACATATTAACCATGCCGACAAAGTGGTAAAAAAAAAAAAAAAAAAAAAAAAAATTAGGGTACCTCCCCTACACGTAAAGTGAGGATGATTTTTTTTTCTCATCTACCTCATGTTGTAGGGTGTCGTTAGAAAGGTCGTTCAAAAATATTGCGAGTTTGGCCAACCATTTTTGGATTCAGGGACCCGTTTGCAAAATATTAAGATATTAACTGATTTTTTTTGTTAGTATTTAGTGTGTCCCCCCCCTGCCAGCTAAATGGTTGTACTTGGATTTGTGAAAAATCCACAGCAGTAGTATATATAACGAAATTAAAAGGAAAACTGTCCGAGCTAAGTAGGCTGTACAGTTGAAAACATGATCTCCCATACATTCCGTATGGGAGAACATGTTTTTCAACTACAACGTTAAGTTTGTTCTTGGGACAAATTCAACCCAACTACGGAACCCTTCATTGTGCGTGGTCCGCCACGCACTTGGCCGGTTTTTATTAATATGATAAAGCAAACAATACATGTCTAATATTTTTTTTATTATCTGACTGACGGACTAAATAGTTTTGTTTTTCTCAGTCAACATCCCTGTTATCCTACAGGAACGAACTACCGAAATAAAAGTAATCTATGTTCTAATCCAAGTCATGATGGTCTACCTGTGTACTAAATCATCGAAATCCGTTAAAAGTGCGTATAGGTTTATCTTAAATAAAAACATTTCCAATCTATATATCCGCGGAAAAAATATATGTAAATGTTGACCATATTTGTCAGAACTTGGTTGTTACCACTCACCAAAAGACGTTTTGAAGAAAAATCCTGATACAATTAACCTTTGGTTGCTAACTTTTTACCTTGAGTTCCAATCCAAAATTTCTGTATTAAATATATTTCAATGTCCTATAAGCTAAATCCACAGAGCGTATAAATACAAATATTACAACAAAAATTAACTAAACTCGTTGGACGACGAAATCAAGTTTATAGGCTTACTTTCATCAATGAAGGAAAAATGTTGTGTAGGTTGTTGATATTTACATAAAAATTAGTAACTGCAGTTACTGTCTGTGAGTTGGGACAATTTCTAAAAGTTTTTTTGCAATAGCGATTCAGGCAAAAAAATATCTTGTTATTAAGTGAGATATAGCCTATAAATAAAAGTTAAACAAAATTTAACTCTGTTACATTTTTGCCTGAACCGTTATTGCAAAAAAACTTTTATTAATATCTTGCACTAGTACAATATGTTTAATTTTATTGAATAGTGCATTTAAATATTTAATTAAGTAATTTAATGCAAAAAAACTGCTGTTAATATTTTTGCTTGAAGTACAATTTAAAAACAAACGTAATTTTATTTTTATGGAAATTTCCGTGGACGAAAGTGTTTCATTTTTTGACCTACTTGTGATACCTAATCTCTTCAACAAACACTCCATACAAACATATCTGTTAATATTTTTTTCTACCACGTAAAAATTGAAATTAGATGTTTTCTTAAAAAAAAACGTACACGCGGGGGTGAACTTTTCGCGGTATACAGTTTAATATACTCCCTTGACCATACCCTACACGTCAAATGAAAAAAATCGCTGTTTTAAATTAATGCAACTTCCCCGGGCTAGTAGATCATATTCGCGAAAACATTATTCGTTAGTATGAAACTGACGGGTGTTAAAAACGCATTCTCATTATTCGCATTCTCTCGACGACCAGACTGTACTTATTAGGTACTGGCATAGCCACAGAACAGAAAAAAACAGGGCTTAGCGGACTTATGTCTGCAACGTTTGAGCGTATTTAAGTTGCTACATTTCCATGAATTTATGTTTCGAAGCCTTATTTATCATCACTAACAGACACAACATTCTAATTTAAAACGATATCACAGACTCAATACATACCCTTGTTTTAACAAATAATAATATCAGTGATTTCTGAAGCGCCGCCATGAACTGAAGGCGCGAAGGCTTCGCAAGACACGTGACTTGGTTATTAACAAGTTCGGGAGCACGTGCTTCACTCACCCCCAGCACTCCCTGGCACCTCCAACACCCCCAGCTTCGGCCTTTCATTTGCATACGCCATCCACCCGCAAGGCGGCGGGCGCATGAAATTTTCAGGAAATAACTGGTAGGTAGCGAATGTAAGTTTGTCGTTGTTTTCAGTCGAATGGAAAATTTTCACACGAAGGATTCCGTACCACCGTAGAATATTTAACACTAAATTTGTTTTTAAAATACTTTAGTAAAACAAAATACGTATGATCTCTTTAATTTTTAACTTATTTCATTCTTATTTTTTGGTGTAGCGGCCATAGTAACGCTCTGTGAAAATTTCAAGTGTACCTATTACGGTTCAAAAGATACAGCCCTGTGACAGACAGGCGGACGAACAGCGGAGCCTTAGTAATGGGGCCCCGTTGGCACCCTGTGGGTACAGAACCCTAAAAAGGTTGTAGATACCTAACAGTGTTACTGTTTTGTGTTGATTGTATGGGGATTGTTGTTTAGGGTACTGTTTTGAAGTAACAATATTCATTAATGTGTTAGACCAAAATATAGCGTTTTTAAACTCGTATGTCTTTTGTTACTCCGTTGTCATGTACAGTGGATGAAATAGTTTCCTATTTAAAAAAATAGCTCATTGGGCATGAGTAATCTGAGAGTAAATTAAGAGACTTATTGTAAGGAATTTACATATTAAATGGACTTGAAAACAATTATAAAAGACCGAATGAGATAAAGTTAAAAATATGAGGTCAAAAGATGTTCTTACCAACTTTACTTTGTTAATTTGTTTCAGTTATTTCACTTCATTTTGTTTGTGATGGTATCTTTAGCCATTTGTTGTTTTATTGTTGTATCAAAAAATAGTATTTGTTTGATCTGAATAAAAGCTGAACCCAAAGATTTAGATCGTTATCGCGTCAAATGTTGGTTACGTTTCTATTTGCCACACAATGGGTCAAGTGTCTTCACTTGACTTGACTGTCATGGAAACGCAAGTTTTATTTGAAATAGGAATATAAATGGCGTATAAAAAAGTCATAATAATTTAGAACAGTAATAAAAAAAACTCTAATGAAAAGTCACACGTTTAAGTTTGTTAGAATTTCATGAGTTGTTATATATAGCTTTCCTGGAGGCACAAGCTGTAGGTATATGAGCGAATTTACCCAGAAACAATGAAGTTTCTCTGGCGTGTGTTAAGTTACCATTCTGTACCCGACCGCAGGCGCCAACTGCTGGCGAAGTGTCGCGGCGTCATGTCGCTGCAGTCATGATTCCGAACCCGACCGCAGGCGACAGCAGCCGGTATTCCAGTCGGTAGACAGAAGATAGAAAAACGTGTTATCGCTCGAGTGTTGGCGGCACTACTGGTCTGCGGTCGGGCTACACGTGTCGCCTGTCACTCACCCGTAGCTGCCAACGACGTGTCCTGTAGCTACGGAAGGTATTTCATAGAAACTAGTTGTGTCATGGCGACACGTCGCTTGCAGTTGCCTCCTGCGTTCGAGTACGGAATGGTACCTTTAAGCTGGGGATACACATGCCCGTAGCTTGCACACTAGCATACCAGCTCCTTGCACGTGCCAGCTACTGTCATGTGTATACGCTAACTGGCATGCCTGTAACTGATATACAAGTAGCTAGCACAATATTTGATTTACTTGCATGATCGTTGAGGGAGGGGACGCGAGGGATTGTCTGTCACTGACACATGTGAACTTTGTTGGCGTGCTAGGGCACAACTTGCATGCCAGTATTACTTGTAAATGTATCCGCAGTGTGCCAGTTAGTCGTACATGCCAGTAACTTTCATGCCAGTTACTTTCCCGATTTACTGGCACGTGTATCCCCGCCTATAGAATGAGCGAATGATTCAGGATGTGTTAGCTCACTCAACCAGGTAGGTATTGGTACGGTGAGGGCATATCTATGATGTAAATCTTAGCAGAAGTCAATATATTTTTAGAAAGGCCTAACCTGTTCGCACTTTGGCAAGTCGTAACCATGGGCGGGTCGCTAGTCTTGGAATAAGGTAGGTAATAAAAAAACTTGAGATTTACTTAAAGAGTTTTATTGTCTGTACTTATGACTATTTTATACATTTATACCTACGGTAACTATAGTTTATTTACCCACTATGTTTGACTATGGACACGACGTGTCCCTTTGAGCGGCTGCTCGGAGGTTCATCATAAGATCATTAAGCCGTGTAGGCATGAACGAACAAGGACATGGTGACCACGAACATGGAACACTTATGTTCGCATTTGCGCTAGACTAACGAACAATGTTTGTGGCGATCCAATTTCGTTGTTCTGTGTGGATCGGTGTTCGGAGAAATTTGATGCGACCACTACCAACGGCGAATACATGGCTACTAAAGAGAGCGAGGCGGTCAAGCGTGAACACAAGTCGAACTGAGTACGTATAGTGTTCGTGTTCACTTTGCTAATTTACGTCCACTCGTACGATCCAAATGTTCCGTGTTCGATGTTCGTGTTCACCATGTTTTGCTCGTTTGTGTGTACACGGCTTTAGGCAGTGATCGTTTCATTTAAAACAAAAGAAGTAAAAGTATCCAGATCTATTGCAATTCCTTTAGTTTTAACCCTTACCGAATACGACCCAATTGAAGTCGTAAATAAAACAATAAATAATCAAATATTAACTTATCGTTACCTATCTATACTGACCGAACGTTTTTCTTGATATTTCAAAAGAATTTTGATCGCTAAGTTACCAATCGTCTTGATTTTAAATAAGAATTTAAAAAAAATTACAAACAGAAAGTGGTTTCAACATACGAACATACTCATACATAGCTACTGTATTTGGTTTGTTCATTACAACATGAATTAAGTTTTCTTATTTATTCTTCAGTACCATAAAAGAGGTAAGTTAGAAATTATAGAGATCAGAGATCCTCAGTTAGTAGGAAAAATAAAATTCCCCGGTTAAAACAGTTGGTCAGGGTCCAGTTTTCAAGAAACTATCACAATAGTTTCGCAAAGAATCAGCGCAGACGCAGCTGCGGGCAGTAATGTAACAAATGGCGACATCTAGCACACTACTTTACAATCACACAACAACTAACGACATCTAGCGGCGGAGGTCATCAATCGGACCTGACTTCACAGATGAAGAAGGTTTCGAAGGAGCAAGGAGAGTCGTTCCACTTTAGACCTTTGTCGTCTCTGTTCCAGAGTTCCAAGCAGTTCTCCTCTTCTCCATTCTCATAGCGGAAGTTGTTGGGTTCTCCTGCATTCCAGTTCACGAAGGTAAGTGGTCTGCCGTTGGCCATCCAGAAGAAGCTGCCCTCTTCAGCCAAGTCCGTGCCTGATGTCCAGAAGTGTTCACGGCCGTAACCTGGAAATGAAATAAGAGAAATGTTAGTTGGGATTTTTTTTTACCTTGTTCGTAATAAACGGAAATAACTGTAGAGCCTGCGTGGTGGTATGTAGTTTAATTAAAAACTGGTATTTCCTCTATGCAATACATTGACTGGAAATAATTAGATGTAAAATCCATCTATCATCAGAGGTTATTGCTACATCCACATCCACTTCGCAAACAATGTCAAAGTTACTGCACTCGTTAGAAACTGGGAAGGCTTGAATGGATAACTTCATGTAAAACTCAAAAAATTCTTGGATGAAAAGAAAAGTATCTGCATATGACGTCCCGGTGACGGTGCTGGTGGACTGTCTTTGGACAAGTGGATATAGATGGTGAGAAAATTACTCTGTGGACGCCCTTCACTAGTGTGTCCACCATACTCTTTATATGCTGGTGGAGACCGCGATGGTCCATGTGATGGTTTCATAGTATTTACCTGAGTCCTTAACGTATTGCTCCAGTTTGTCGTTCTCTTGTTGCGATGAGATGGAAGCCAGGTGCATGCCGTGGAACCTGCAGTACTGCTGCGCTTTGAACCAGTTCGCCTGAAACAACAGATGAAATCTCGTTAGAAACGTCTTAGGACGTTTTTATTCCTGTTTGGAGAGATAATCTAGAAGTTTATTATGTTAATTATCCCTCATAATCAGTGCGCGTTGAAAAACCACTGTAAAACTTGATAAGAGCTTCCTCTGAGGGTTTCAGTTTGTAGATTGGGAATCTTATACTTAATTTGGTGTTTGTTAAGAGGGTTTATCCTAAAAGTTGGCAAAGTTGCAAATAGCTGTCAAATATTTACCTGCTTTGATTAATTTGGCAATTTTATTGTATAGAAATATGAAATGTGGCTAACTAGTGAATTAAAATAATGATTATGAAATGCAATAATTAATATCGTAACACCGAGTTTTAGATGTAAAAAAAAGTATTTGGAAAATTTTCAAATGCCTTTTTTGCACCTAAAACGGTTACAACGATAAATTCAATTTTATAGTTCGCTAGTTAGCCGCATTTCTTATTTCCATACTACTTATTGCAAAATTAATCAAAACTGCGAAATATTTGACATCTATTTACGACGTTGCCCACATTCAGAATAAACGCTCATAATATTTGGAAAGTTTTGAGGAATGTATCATGCAGTTACCAAAATTATGTTCATATTTCCATAAGTATATGAAAAATATTTTCTTTGAACTGCGCTTGCTTGTGTCATTATAAAACTTTAGTTTTTATTAGTCTACTTAAAATACTCGTGACTTTGAGACTTTATTGCTGCATACTTTCAGAAACCTAAGTTGCGTTCTTAATCAAGTTAACCTATTAAAGAATGTATGCAAGAATTTTAATGGAAGCGTTGAACTTGTAAATTTCGAGGCAATGTTACACCGAAATCATTTAAAATAATCGCATGCGCAGTACGGAAGCCGCATACTAACTAGGTTAGCGGCACAAAAGGTAAAACCGCGGTTAACCGACCGGCGTCACGCAGATTTGTGCGGTTTCGGACAACACGTCATGTCTGAACATAAATCAATTAGATTGAGACGAGACAAAACGACATAAAGTCCAGGAGTACTTGGGAAGTTTAGTGTGTTCTCAACTTTATGACTGTTTTAATGAGAATGAGATGTTCGGTGTATCTGGACATCGTTAGGGATCGTATTTAACGATCGTTTTATTTAATGGTGTGAGCAGGCCTTCTGGTGCTTCTTACGTTAATAGGGTGGAAAGGTAAATTGATATTCATTAAAAAGATGATGATACTAACTATATTGGAGGTGTGGATGGGCCACAGGCACAGTCAGGTACAGTCTGCTGCAGAGAAATCTCACCCCCTAGCAATGTATAATTTATACATTGCTAGGGGGTGAGATTTCTCTGCAACTGACTGTACCATTCGGGGCCGTTACCAAATTGCTGCCTTGCAATTTTTTTTACTACATTATTAGGTATTCTCGTATAGTTCGTATCGTAACGAGAGAAGACGGGTTAAGTTTAAAATGCGGCAAAATTATGAAGAAAACCAAAACAGCTTTTTCGAAAAAAACCGCTTGTTATCTAAAAACGTTCGCAAACCTTTTTGCTTTTTGTCACATGACGGCTTTCAACCTGCTTTATATCGGCGCTATAAATTGTCTATTCTCGAAGTCACGTATAGAAATAGGAACCACGTTTAAGACTGGACAGCTGCCATTTACCTGCAGTGCCGATTCTTCGGCAACGCTTATTTTGTATTCAAAATGTAGCCTAGATCTTCATTCGTTTATTTGCCTTCACAGCAGGAGTAAAATAATAGGCGATATATTTTAATGATCACAGTCAATATTTATTTAAAAAAAAGATTGATTGACGCCTCAGGCGACGGCTTTTAATAGCTAATTACCATGGTGTTATGTCGTGAGAAGTTATAACATATAACTCAAATGTTTGGACCGTCTCGATAAATTATGTTCAGAAAAAATGTGATTGGCGAAAGTTGTACAGTTGAAAGCAAAAGTATCTTATAGTTACTTTGTAATACATACATAATTTTAAAGTATAATTATTTTGTAGTTATATATAGGATTCCAATTAGTTTACAATTTACAAGTGGATGAGGTGTTAACTATTTTCAATATGGTTGTGTTTCTTGAGAACATTTTTGATTTTATTACCGGTAATTATAGTTAAGTTTTACTGGTAAAATTTATGAATGAACCTTATAAAATTTTCTTTCGAATTAAGATGCGATGATGTTATACAATATGTAAATAAACCATGTCCGATCCAAAAGGGGCACATAGGTACTGCTATAACATAACCAAAAAGTTATAAAAAATCTTATTATTATTGAAAATAAAAAAGTTATTGCTATTTAAAAATCACATTTTTTTTACCAAAATTACCCCAAAATCCATGAAAATTTGCAAATTTTTAACAGGGAATTATGACTTGTAGACTGCTCAACGACGGCCGCCCACGCCCCATGTAATAACCCGGGAAAAATTACCATTGAAAAAAAAATATGACTCACTTTTTTTTTTTCTTTTTTCCTATAAATTACCACATAAATCGACTATCATTACGATACCCAACAACACCCTCACGGATCGGACGGGGTTATTTTTCACATGTTGTATTACGGCTAAGATGACTGAAATGTGGATTGCGCAACACGGATTTTCTGTTCTAGTTATCCATAAATATCTTCAAAAATCTTGATTACACATCATATAGGTAACTGTTTTCGTTACCAGAAATAAATTATAAATTATATTAAATTATTAGGTAGGTACCCTACTCTTCCAAGTCATTATAAAAGCCGGTTCAAAATTCACAATACATATTAATTAATTATTAAGATTAGTTTCTCTGATTCATAGCTATCCACAGACATGCCAACGAAATGCATCAGTAAGATTAATTAATACGAGAGCTTAAACAATGAACACAGGTGCGTATGTACAAATGTATTATGACATGTACAGTCAAACAAAGAAATAACTATACAGGCAGCTAACTTGCAACTACTTCTTAAAAATGTTGTGAGTGTAGGTGCCTACTGAGCTGCAACGGCTCTTTCCTCAAAAGCGCCTTCTAGACATGGCCCTGCATTGTTAGACTCACATAAAATCTTAATTATTATTTATTTGTCAGATAACATGATCTATTATGGTTAGTAACTTTAAGAGCTTATAAACTATGTTATTAGGTAAATAATTTAAATATAAATAACAATTAAAACATTTTATTTTAACAATCAAAACATTTTATTTATTTTTAATAATATAATGTTTGTACTTTAAAATAAAAGACACCATACTTCTGAGTTTGTTTCGGCATTTCTTCTCAGGAATCAGTCAGCTAAGAAATGCCGGCACTATCTATAGTTTTAAAATATTTACCAAAAAAATTACGTGTAAAAGCGTCTTGAAAGATCTACCTATACCTAAATAAATATCATTTCATTTAATTTCATTCCGAGTCATCAATTCTTGAGCAGTGGTGGGCTAGTGGTAACGGCCGCGACTTACGAGTAGGTCGTAGGTTCGAACCCAGACAGGCGCTTTACTTTGTGTAAATTATTTCATCACCACTGTTCTCAAAACGTTGACGGAAAACATCGTGAGGAAATCGTCATGTCCTAGAACCAAAAGTTCGAAGAAATGTGACACCTAACAACACGCACTGGGCCCGCGTGGTGGATTACAGCCCACTCCCTCTCACCGAGAGGAGGCCTATGTCGCAGCAGTGGGAACATTAAAGGCTGTTTGAGTCAATTCCTTCACATCACTCTATTATGTATGCCATACGATAAAAAGTTATTAGTGGTATATAATATAACTCATACAATGAAACGCATATTGGCAGTTATACCAAACACTTTGTTCGACTGTACATTATGTATTTGTATACACATACAGTCATTGAAGTCTTATGAAATAAGACCCACTTTCTCTGGCAATGGGGATTAGTAGGTACTTTAGTAGTTGTTGAATGATGCAGCCCATCTGTTGGCAGGGAGATGATGCAGCACTTAACATCATGTACCTACGTCTTGTGAAGCAATGTTTGTCTGTAGGCAGCAGCAAGTATTTTATTAATAAAAGTTTATATACAGCGTGTTCCGTTTAATGTCCCATAACTCTAAGGTTATACTTATGCTATAAATAAAATTCATAGAACAAGTGTTACGAAAATACATAGTTTAGCAGATAACGTAAAACTAGACTTTCGCTGTGTGTATCTAAGTTTCATTGCTATGTTCGAGTACGAGTAAATTTTTTTTTTTTTTTTCCAAGTGTTCATGTTTTTTATTTTTATAATATTTAACATAACACTTTCGACTCCACCCATTTTTAATAGAGCTCCATACGCCATGCCCCGCCATACATGACTCCAAGAGAGCCACCGGCATTAGGTTAGAAATCTTGTTAAAATATACAACTTATTTTATTTTCACAATTTATAATGCCGAATTCGCTGAGAAAAACCTACATTTAAAACGAGCCCTCCGCGAGGGCTCCCGAAACTGTTTACATAAATAATCGTGACTTTGTCGAATAAACGAAAAAAAAAAATTAAGAGTAATTCAAACCAGTTGATTTTTTGACACGGTCTTAATAATACCCTAGGATTATGGAATATCAAAAGGAACACGTTGTGTATAATGTTCTAGTTCGCTAATTGATTGATTCAACATTCAAAAGTCATTTATTCAAACTAGGCTGAGAATCAGCACTTTTCGAACGTAAAAATTACATAAGACCAGTCCCCCAAAACGCCCACTCTTCACTACTTCCTAGTGCGTTAGCTGGTAAGAAGAAGTGGCGCAACAAACTTCCCAGGAGTTTTACTTTTTTCAAAATTCAAAAGTAATTTATCATCAAGTCATAAGAGCTCAATATTATGACAAAGACTTTATGTTAATGCTGTGTATGTGTTTAGTTGGTAAGCCTTTATGTAAATAAATAAATAGTTGTAAATAGAATATTTTTGTAGCATTAGCACTGATATTTTGAAATAATTGTCTTATTGGAATTTTGGATGATTGTAATATGTATGATTTTGTAAAATAGCAATAAAATATTTATTTATGCTATAAGTGCGGACGGTAGGTGATGGTGGTGATGCGAAGTCGAATTCGAAGTCGCAGTTGAAGTCGAAGTCGAAGTCGAAGTGGAAGTGGAAGTCGAAGTGGAAGTGGAAGTCGAAGTCGAAGTAGAAGTAGAAGTAGAAGTCGAAGGCGAAGGCGAAGTCGAAGTCGAAGTCAAAGTAACAATCAAAGCCGAAAGTCAAAGTCATGAATTTTGTTTTTATCATTTATATACGTCGTCGTATGTTAGATGTTACACATCTAACATACTGACTGCCGTAAGGCTCGCTCGTTTTTTTTTTTTTCCTCGCACAATGCATAGTAAAACGTTGTATGATACACGTGCGTAGGATGATTTTCGACTCGTGTCGACTTCGTGTCGAAAAATGCCACTCGTTGGAAATCACCTACCTTCCGCACTTATAGCATAAATAACTATTGTGAAACCTTGTTAATTTACTTCGGAAATATTCATCGAGGCGGATGGTTATATTTTCTGTAGTAAAGATATTATAAAGTTTCATGTTGTATGCTTTCTATAGTAAAGATATTCCAATATTTTATGAACTGATAAATTACAGAAGATTTCCTTGTGTGAAAAGTGTGATCATAAACTACTAATTAAGAACCGATAGAAATATCTGAGCACAAATTTAAGGCTCTCGCAGACAGGTGCGACGCGAATCCGGTGGAACAATTTCTATGAAAACTCCACGGAAATTGTTCTACTCCGGCCCCGGTGCGGTGTCACGTCGCGTCTGTCTGCGGGAGGTTTTAAACATTGCCTGATATCGTGCAATAAGATATAATTTAATGACATAACATTATGTAGGTATCTGTATTTATTGCCGTAACATTCCTTGATTTTATCACAATTGCCAGAATCATTATTAATTTAGTTCCCAGGTCTAATCTTACAAAATTATACTTAATAATCGCGGAAGATAATGTTAACAACCAATTGTTAGGTTAGCCAAACCGGAACTAGCCTACATAATCTAGGCGTTTGACTAAATGTGAGAATTCCAAATGTTCCGTAACACGCATAAGCACAATACGATAAGTTTTAGATAATATTCGTGAGATTAAACAGATATTTGTTCACTAATTGAGCGTTTGATACGATAAAGTATTTACCGAAGAACACCGAAGAATTGCCAAACTTAAGTGGCAATGGGCAGCGCACATTGCTCGCAGAACTGATGGCCGATGGGGCCGAAAGGTCCTGGAGTCGCGACCGCGTACCGGAAGACGTAGGGTTGGAAGACCTCAAGGTGGACCGATGACCTTGTGAACGCCGCAGGAATCCGCTGGATGCGGGAAGCACAGAACCGCTCGAAGTGGGGTTGCTTGGGGGAGCCCTATGTCCAGCAGTGGACGGCTTTTGGCTGAATGAATTAAGTCTTACACAGATGCTTTTGCGGAAACTATCGTTTAATAATTTTCCCTCTAAATATCATCATCATTCTTTTACCCTAATCTCAACTGATAAGTGGTCGGCGTAACATGTCCCTTTCTTCCATAATTCTCTATTAGTTATCATCTCGGTATATCTTCCTTTTCTAGCTATGTCATCTTCCAAGCCGGATTTACATTACTGTGTCGTGACGCCTCCTGACGCAGTGCAGTCAGCCAATCAAGACTCGTTGTGATTTGACGTAGTCCTGAACAGATTCGTTTGATTGGTTCTCCCACGTCACGACGCAGTAATGTGCCAGTTGCTTCACACAGTTCATGCATCGTTTCTTTGGTATTTCCCTATTCTTAAAGCTAGCCATTTTATTTATTAAATTTTACACACAAGTAAAAAACATTTACGTACAAAGGCGGACTTAATGCCTGAGGCATTTTCTACCAGTCAAACTCAGGGTGATGCGGAGATAAAACATGGCAGGTGCAACATAAGGGATTGATAACACGAAAATAACTATAAAATACAAGAATAAATATGTACATACAAACATATTATAAAGAAAATAAAGTTTGTCATTATAAATAACGATCGGTAGACGAGAAAACGAATCCAGCAAATCACCGCTGGGATGTTTCAGCCAACTTCTTGCATTTTCCCTCTAAATTGTTAATATAAATTATATTTGGGTGAAACAAGATAGAACAACATGCTATTGAAGCTCTATTGATCAAAATTAAGCTCTTTAATTAACCGCCTTCGAGGTTCTATGTTCATCTGTATGTTCATTAAATTAATTCATCGATATTTTCGTCAACTGTGGTCCAATTTTTAATATTGTTTTTTCATTTGATAGAGGAAGCTTGCGCGGTGGTGCCATATAAATTTTATTAACTTTGCTTGGGTAGTTTATGAGTTAGCTTCAATAATACGTATTTCTCGCACTTATTCTATACGTATATGGATGATGTTATAAGTTCCTGTCACTGCTACATAGCAGGTAGTGGTTTTCAAATTTGTGTGGGGGTTCCACAACAAAGAAGTGAAAAATTCATATGTTTAGTGAAACATTGTTTTTTTATTTTTTTTTGTTTATTGGTTGAACACGAGGCTTTTGGCTACTTTTGTATGTGTGTATTTTATGTGTTTTTGTCTTTACCTATATCTGCGTTTTGTTTGTGCAGAATAAACAATTTTTCTTTCTTTCTTTTTCATATTTTCGCCTGTAATGTACTATATCCATGTGAAAATATCTCAAAGGCAAAATGTACCTACGAAAAACTATTCCGTGAAGTTATTTGCTGCTACACATCAGTCAGTCATTAAGTTAATCAGCAGCGAGTCCAGCATAAGAGTATCAGCTATCGGTATATCCCTCAGTAATGTTTTGTGGACGCCGGATACCTATCTACAGTATCTATTAGCGGAAAATGTTCAGCTGCATCAGTATTACGAAAATTTGGGTGTATCTCGTAAAGTTAATTTTGCGTGGTTTTCGGCAGTCAGCCTTTGGGAGATTCGTTAGTGTATGGGTTATGCAGATTACGAGGACAGTATACAATGCCACCCATGGGCATGTGACCACCCGTATTGTTCTGAATATTCATGAAAAATTATCGAAAATTAACTTTAAAAGAAAAAAAAAAAAAAAATGGATTACAAAAAATATTTAAACATAGACTGGAGAGGTCTATGTTTTATATTTTTTGTAATCCAATTTTTTTTTTTATCATGGTTGGTTTTTTGGACATTCACTAGTGTTTTTTAAAAATTACTGACTTTTTTAGTAAAAAATTTCTTCCGTTTTTTTTAATAGCCGACAAGTTTTAATAAAACATGTTAGTTAATCAGATAAAATAACTCATAAGCTTTTAGAAATAATAAACAGAATCCAAACCGAGCCAATAACATCGGAGTTATCACAAACGCTACACAACAAATAAAAAATTGAATACTTAACATGAAATTTTTTAAAGATAGACCCCTCTTTTAAAGTTAATTTTTCATGAATATTCAGGAAAATACGGGCGGTTACATGCCCATGGGCGGCATTGTATAAGTTAACTGCCTCGTAGTAGGTCTAGTGGCCGCTAGCGCTACTCTTGAGCATGAGGTCCAGGGTTCCCAGGCCGGACAATGTGATTGGATATTTTCATCTGGAATTTCTCAGTAGAAGACATCGGTGACCAGACACACTGTATTTTTTTATTTTTTTTTGTCACTACTGGTATGCCACTACGGGGATGTTGTTGGCTTGCATCTCAACTGATTGTAGTTGATCAGCAGGCCGAAGGTGGAAGCGAGCTTCATCCGGAATCCTCAACCACAGAGGAACTGGCTATCTTACCTCTAACAATGCTGTTAACATTGTTATGGTGACAGACTTAGATAAGATGGTGGTAGCTAGCCAGGCGGACTTAGAACCACCAACCAAACCGAGCAGAAAAGTTTGCTCCACTAGGAATCGAACCCGGGGCCTCTGGGTCTGAGAAAGGTGGTCTAACCACTAGATCACAAAAGCGTCGTAAGCAATGTTACTATCAATAATTGCCTATTAGCCCTAGGACCAATTTTTAGCCCCGGCGATTTTTTTTCGTCTTTCACTGGATTTTCGACGCTCTGCTTAGCGCCAAGAGTTGAAAATCCAACAGTGTTTTTATTTCAACGCGCTAGGACGAGAGTGCATCCCAGTGCGTTGGATTCTCAAAGCTCGGCTCAACATCGAGAGTTGAAAATCCAGTACGCGATATATTTACGTCAGTGCGAAAGTGGGCTTAGTGTACCCATAAATGACTGTCTGGAGTCGTATGTACGATAACTAAACGCCCCTAAACTATGAATTAAATTTTTTGTAGGAACCACCAAAAAAGTTCATATCGAACCAGTTTCAAAACAAAATCCCGTGAACACGATGACCACACCTGATACCGACCCGGTACTATTGCCGCCGAGCGCTGCAAGCGAGAATAGTCCTTACGGTGGTTAGCTATGAACTGCTTCAATGGTACCTACCTAATTATAGTGTCACATTAGAATCAATTATCTTAAGTACCTACAATTTAGATTTCACAAGTCATAACATCAATTGCATACATTGCAACGCTTTTACTATTTTGTAATGAAGAACTTAATATTAATTAAGTACAGATCATTACCATAACATATCTTTACTCCTTTACAGCCTCATTCGTACATACCTGCATATTTATTTTATTATCACTAAGTAGTTTCTGAGCGGCAAAGGAAAGTCAACGATCGACCTACTTGCGGAAATTTAAAAGCTCTGGGTAAAACTGCAGCGTTAAGGCGACGATAACCGACTTTTAATGATTTTACACTGAAAATCACGTCTAAACGAGTAGTGGTAATGATTTGGAAAAAAAATATGTTAAATTAGAGCATTTTTTTAATAACTCAATCTGTGAATATTTTAGATTATGTTTATATTACATAGTGTATTTAATTTGTAAAGTTATGTCTAATGCGGATAAAAAACTGAAAATCACGCAAAAACTATCAAGCGTATTATTCTGACACTTTCACCATTTTAAAGAAAATTTAATTATTTATCTTTTACTATACGTGTTTTATTAAAATATGTTTTGATTTATGTATAATACATTAATAATGCGTCTAATTCGGGACAGCGCTCCTTTTTGGGCGAGTCCTATTACCGGCTGGACGTACGACGGGTTGCGTGAGTTCAGTACAGAACACGCTAACTAACTACTCAAGGCCATTGTCATACGAGTACATCAGCGTTTTAACATTATTTAAAACAGCGACAATTTTCTCGCCATGTTGTGTGGGCAAGTTTACATGTTTGGGAGACATTTACACGACTTTGAGTTCCGATATAATTGTAAAAAGTTATTTAAAATCCGTGGAAAACAATAATTCTAGATTTGTGGGACATTGAAGAAGAAAATTGTGAGTAAGGTCCAGTATTGTAAAGCTGATTTTAAAATATTTTTCCGGTAATGTATACAAAGTTATATAGCAAATTGATCGACGAATCACAAGACATCTATTCATTTGTAAATCCCTTCTTAATAAAAGTAGTATTTTGGAACTTTTAGGAATTTTTCTAATGATAAACTAGGTTATGTTTACGTTGTTTGGAAGTTCTATTGAGCTCTGCTTTAGTCACTACATTGCTTAATCTTTTCTTTCCGATTATTATTCTGTCTGTTAATTCAAAAGAGAGTCAAGGCAAAATAATTAATTTAATACTGTCTCTTATTTAGTAATTTTATTCCGTAATGTTTACGAAATTATGAGTTGTAAATGTTTAATTGTGCGATTGTCGTTCGCCGGTCGTTCGGGAGAAAGTCGGAATACACCGGTCCGGTAAAGCTTGCCGAGTGGAGATTAGGGGTGGCAAACTAATGGCAAAACATTTTTTTTTTTTAATTATTAAATTTTTAGGATATGCTTTAATTCCATCAGCTTTGGAATTTAAACATTCAATAAACTGAACTCACTCACTCAGACTGAGGTTCGCTGACATGGGTATATGTTATAATTCCTACTGCTACTGCAATAATGCAGGTTCTCAACAAGTCAACACAATATTTTATTGAAACGCCTCGTGTTGATGATTGGCGGATGTGTGCCAACCCTGTAGCCAGGTACAAATTACACCGTAATGGGCGTCGGCGACGTCTGCCACCGGCTAATAAGAAATATGGTGTGACGTAGTCATCTCGTCGGATTCTTTAGTCTTCTCACTGTGCCGCTTATGCAATCACGTTTCATTTACAATTTAGATGTTCTACACCGGTTTTACGTTTTCGATCTCTGATTTTTTGCACTGACGTATATTAACACTTTCGACTCCACCCATTTTTCATAGAACTCATACGCCATGCCGCCATACATATTGGAAGTAAACCCTCCGGGATGGTTACCGGCATTACGCTTGCGCTAAAGTTACCCATCGCGGACGGTCAACGGCATTAGGTTTAAAACCGTGCTATAAAACACTGTAAAATAGTGTTTTCAGTGGGTCTTGTCGCTATAGGTACGTAGTTTCCAACCTTTTTAATATTTTGTGAATATTTGTGATCGAGTACAAAAAATTAAAAAGAAATGAAAATGATGGATTTCAAAGGCAACGCGTACACTAATAAATCTTGTTAAAATATACATCATATTTTATTTTCACGGTTTATAATGCTGTATTCGCTAAGAAAACCCTACATTGAAAATGAGCCCTCCGCGAGGGCTCCCGGCATCCCATATGCGACTGGGGTCACCTGGTCCAGGAGGGCTCCCGGCAATGAACGTGTTAACGTAATGATGTCGCTCAAGTCTTTATTGTTATCAAGTTCGGTTTTTTTCGATACCGTAATCTGACAATAATTTTTTAATTCGCCAATAATTGTTATTGCATAAAGTTAATGTACGGTTTATTCACATCATAAAGAATTTCGTAGTGACTAAATTAAAATCTTGCAATTGTATGCGTAATTTTTCGGTTTACCAAATTAAACCGTGGTTGAGGAAAACAGAGAGAGTCAGGTTTACCAAATTGATTCCAATTTACTTTGTGGTTGTGCTGATGCAACCAAACATAATAGAGTTGTTTCATAATAGAAGAATGTTCACATTTGTTGTATTTCTCGTAATGCTGGCAATTTCCGTTTGTAGAAATTCTCACCTGTGCCATACGTCATTCCATAAATGTTTTGAGTGAATACTAAGCTAAATTCCATATGTACGGTAAGAATTGAAGTAGATATTATAACAGCATTAAACTATCAATGGCCATAATAAATTAGCTTTAATAGTGATTGAAAATCCACGTTTTAGTATCTGCACGCATCGCCCACGAGAAAAGCCATTTCCCAAACCGCTTCTAGCTTTCGCAAACCTCTTACACCCAGATATACTTCCATGGTATTTATTTGTGCATCTATATGATTATTAATACAAAGGTACCTACACACTTCGCGTAGGGCAATCCTATTTTTAATTGTGATAAAGGACAGGGTGTCAGGGACATCGACGCGAAAACTGTTACCATGGATCCAGTACATGAATCTAAACCCCCGAGCGTTGAAATTATTCGTCAGTTATTTTTTAAAAAAGTCTGCTGTTTCATACATTTTAAACGCGTAGGTATTGCACTTTTCTATAAAACAGCTGTTTTTTTTTAAATAACCGACGAAATATGATCAAGGCACTAATTCAGAATCATATAACATATTATTATCCTAACTTATATTATAAATACGAAAGTGAGTTTGTTTGTTTGTTACGCTTTCACGTTAAAACGGCTGAACGTATTTGGATGAAATTTGGCACATGGGTAGACCATGACCTGGATTAGGACATACTTTCATCCCGATTTTCCCTTGGGATCGAAACTTATGTGAGTGAAACCGCGGGGGGCAGCTAGTCCTACTATCCTACTAATAATTATAAATGTGAACGTTTGTGTTTGGATGTTTGTCACTCAATCACGCAAAAACGGCTGAACAGATTTGGATTAAATTTGGCACACAGATAGATTATAACCTGAATCAACATATAGGATACTTTACCGCGTGCGAAAGCTAGTTTATAATAACTTTAAAAGATACTATTGCCAGTTCAGAAAATATTATACCTTAATTATTAACCATCATCCAATGGTACCTAGCATGGTACCTAATGGTGCAAGCTAGCAAAGACAACATTTCACTAAGCCTGCGAAAGCTAGGCAAAGGTAGCATGCTAATTCAGCGTAGTATAACATCACTAAATCTTTTATATTCTGTGGTTCGGCGTGCAATGTAGACTAGACGCTGTGATCAGTCAGCGTTTCCACTACATTTTGAAGTGGCCTACGTTACGTGCGCTCCATTGTCCCATTACCCTGGAAACCGACAAGTTTCCTGAACATTTAAAATCCGAACTCGATTTTTGGTTTACCCTAATCTTTTAGGGATATCCTCGAAGTAATTTGATGCTTCAGGCATCGTCATTTAAAAAATTATTATCGAAAGTAACTGTTACATGTTCGCAATGTTTTAATAAGAGCTCTTTAATTAATTAGTAACTACTCAACTAATGAGTCCGTATGTAACGAGGTACGATAAATAAAAATACATTACGTTAATTAAATTAATTGATACTCAGTCAAAGTTATTAGATCACCTACTTGCTAATTAGTAATTGGTTATATTTTTAACGATACGAAATAAAGATAAAATGTTAACTTAATTAGTTATATTGTTATCTAATAAAAATGTATAACCGTAAAACAATAACAGCTGCAAGCTACGCTTGCCGGGGTTGGTCCGTGGATGGGTGACCATCTTTACTAACCGAGATTCCTCCGTGCCTCGGAAAGCACGTTAAGCCGTTGGTCCCGGCTGCCATTCGTGGATCTTTGACAGTCGTTATGAGTCGTCAGAAGCCCGAAAGTCTGACACCAGTATTACCCAGTTATTGGGTTGTGAAGGTCAGATAGGCAGTCGCTCCATGTAAAATACTGGTATTCAGCTGCATCCAGTTAGACTGGAAGCCGACCCTAACATAGTTAGGAAAAGGTTGTAAGTTTTAATACAATATCAATCTGCCTAAGATTGATATTGTATTAAAACTTACAAGTTTCCAAAGTAAAATGTAACTAATAGCTTGTTTCAAATAGCTGCATTTATAATTACGAAGTAAAAGTCTAACACTAGGCTATTTATAGGACAACAGAACATGAATGTACTATTGTTGGTCTGCCAGCCAGTTTACGACTCGGCCAAAGTTAATGGTGCTTGAACCGGTTTACGTTACGAATATTTACTTACCTTTGCATGTATTGTAGGTAAATTCTCAGTCATATTTAGTACTTTCATTCAGAATTTTCTAAAAGCCCTAGAGCCTGTTTCACTACCTTTTTTTTTTTTTTTTGAGGGTGGGAAATCATCATATGACTTCTCCCGCTCAGGGCAGAGCGAGAGGGTGTGTCAGACTTTTACTGACTAAAACCCACCCGTGTTCCTTCTGTTGCCTGTGTGCCGGGGCCGCGTTATCCCTTTCGGACAAACCCGCAACCCCAGCAGGCATTGGTCTTTCGACCCCGTCGGTTGGTGCTGACATCTCTTTGAGGCGCGCGTGGAACACAACGCGCCGTCGACACGGGCCTGGTCCTTATCGGACGGCGAGCTGCCCATTGCTCACCGTCCGCAAGCCCGCGCCTACGGTGGCCGGAAGTCGGCTCTCGACTCCCGACGCCCGGGGCGTCTCCTGCGGCGACTAGGGCCGCGAGGGCGTGCAGCTTGCATCTCCCTCGCGCGCTCCGCCTCCTCCTTCGCGAACATAACTGCTTCGCAGAAGGAGGTGACGGCCTCCCATGCACTCTCGCTCCGAACCATGGCCTGAACCAGGGCCGGACGCGAGAGATCGCCGCCGCCGATCGCCTCCGTGAGGACACGGCGGTGCCCCGCCCAAACCGGGCAGACCTCCACCGTATGCTCCACCGTGTCCTCCGGGCGATCCACACAGTGGTGACACCCGGGCGTTTCCTCCCGCCTTACGCGGAACAGGAACCTCCCGAAACAACCGAGTCCGGTGAGGACCTGCGTCAGGCGGAAGGTGAGGACGCCATGGCGCCTCTGAAGCCACTCCTCAAAGAGGGGACTTATCGCCGCAATTGTGGTGTGCCCCTGTTTCACTACCTATGATTAAGTTCTCGTTAACTTACTTGGCAGATAATATTATAATTATATTGTATTAATACGTGAAACAAAAACTTTGTACCCCTTTTTACGAAAATTACGTGGACGCAGGAGTATGAAATTTGGCACAGTTAAAGTTTATTTGGAGGAGTGCAGAAAGCTAATATTCTTATATAATGTACATTGGAAATAAATTAAATTAATTTAAAAAAAAAAACATTGCACATACTACCATGCGTTTGACACAAGATGGCTATCTTAGAATCATGACATTTAAATGAATTATGTCGAATTTCGACCTGGGCGACCACTAGTGCTACAAATTCTGTTCCATTTTTGAATTTATTCGGTAAGTAGTGGCTATTCGGACATCGTGAAATAGTCCCCTAGGGTATTATTTTTGCCGCGGAAACGCAGTTTACGCACTAGGAATCATTCATTTATTCCGAAATAAGCAATGTACAATAATATTAATGGCACTTATGACACACACATAATACAGCATCACACTTGTCTTCCACGAAGTGTTAGGCAGAGGTGTACCTATAGTACACCCACATTTCGCCAGTTATGTTTAAGTCTCATGTAATAGGGGGCGAGCCCATTGCCATCAACCGGGCACAAATCCAAACTTCAGGCTGGTACTGACAAATTTCAGATGGAAAAACGCAATAACACTGCCCGATCAGGGAAAAAAAACACTAGGGCAGTATATTTCGTTGCCGAGGAAATGCAGTTGACGTACATTACACTCATCCAATGAGTTAGTCTGAAACTAGTGTACCTACAATAACAATAAAGGCACTTAGACACAGTATAAATAAGTAACAGTATTATATCTCAGCAGTGACTTTGAAATAAATATCTACGGCCGGTCGGTAGATAACTTCCGCGTCTATGCGTAACTGCCGCGCACTCGATACTGTTGCGTACTCATATACACTGAGATTTCGAAGCTCATCGTTTCGGCCGTTTTCTATTAAGTCATAATACTGTTACTTATTTATACTGTATCGAAGACGTCAATAACAACACAACATAATAATAGCACACCTGTTTTCAACGACACTGCAAAAAGTCTCATAACATCCATCACTATACAATAAAATGTTCGTCTTTGCAGTAATAATCCCACTTTTATGAGTATTGCGCCGCCTGATATTTATTTTCCCCCTTTTTTAAAGAACCTGAGTATCTCGGAATGAGATATAGCCCGATATAGCCCGATAGTCTGTGGGGACCCTATTTTTATTCCCATTTCTGTATTGATCGGGGGAAGTAGAAAAAAGCGTGTCAGGTTTTTCCTATTATGTGCAAGTTGGAAAAGGAAAACAGAGTCATTGAGGCGACATTTTTTTTTTATAGCCTGTGGTTTTGTTTGGCTTCTGATTGCAACATTTTGTTCGCGGATTTTGAAGGAACATTGTGCACGATCTGAAATATTTATTGACATACTATCTAGCGGAAGAAAATATGCACTATTTATAATTTAAGTTTTTGGTCGACCTAGGTCTGCTCGATTGAAAATAGAAATTTCTAATTTAATAGTAGGTATAGGATAGTTCATACTAATTCCATGTATAGTATATACTAATTCCATGCTGCGATGTCATTATTCTAAGGTAGCCATCTTGTTCTAAACTTTGAGCGACCGAGGTTTGCTCGGGTGAAAATACGGAGAAAACAATTTGTCCAAATATGAGACCTAGCTCTATATTGCAACTTTCATCGAAATCGTTAGAGCCGTTTTCGAGAACGTGATTACAAATATATATATAAAATATTGCTCGTTTAACAGTATAGGATTTATTTAAGTATGTTTGTAAATGGTGGCCTATGCTTTTTTAATACACGTCAATCAATAATATTCCTCAATTCATCGTTTGACGTGTCCTAAAAAGCACAAATAAACTTTTTAATGGCCGAGTCTAAGTTAAACATCAATTACCTACTACAAGGAAAACTAACTTAAAGCACCTAAGTCATGTTTCCTACGGTGTAAACAAAGTTTATGTCACATTCAAGTAAGTGTTACATGTTAAATGTGCTAAGTTGTGACAAGATTACGTAACTTTCCCCTTGTGGACTGCAGTAGTGAGTACCGCCGGGAAATTAGCAACTGTTAAATTGTATTTCTACGACTGTTATAGACTAGCGGTTTACTATTGCGAGACAATAACATAAATACACACATGCCATCTGCCTAGCCTTTTCTCTACTATATGTTGGGGTATTTTACATGGAGCGACTGCCTATCTGACATCCACAACCCAGTTACTGGGTAACACAATACCCATGTATGAAGGCCCACATTAAACAGTTCGATTCAAACTTAATGGCGGCTCTGAAGTGCGCTGCTCGCTGCGCAGTACTCCACCCCGCACCCCCGCTGACCCATGAATTCGTTACTGCGCAGCGACTCGCCTCATTTTCCGAGCTGCCATTAGTTTGAATTGGGGTGTACCTACCTAATAAAGAAAACCACGTGGAAATGTTCGTTACAAATCTTCAACATCGTATGTGCAAAAACTACAAACTTTCCGGAATAGTTTTTCTTAGCTTAGGTTCATTAGTGCCTTTTTAGGGTGTAAATGGAGTTACAAGCATTTCTCGTAATTTATCGCCATAACATACTGATTTTCGAACTTAATTTAGAAGGATTTGAGGTTATTTAACTCTCATACTAAACTTTAGATTTACAAATCCATAAACATTGGATTGCTACATAGATCCATAAATCGCAGCTCGACAACTTTTTCTCCTTTCCTACAAAAAAAACTAAGATATTGGCACAGTGAGTCTGTAGACTGGCGTGTTAGTTAACTAGTTGTTGAGATAAAACTGGTCAGTTATATCATAGTGACGCGAGTGACCCACTGGAATCTGCGGTTATGTATAAATGTGTTTTCTAGTAACACACAAAACTAGAAATTTTCATGTTGGCCGTCTGTGTTTGTATTCATTGGCCCAGTTTTCACTTAAGAGGTCGTTTAAACAACAATATTGTTACTGAATGTTAGAGATAATACAACAATATTGTTATTGTTAGATTACACATACTAATGAATAAGCTTCTAAACGCAAATTAATCATTTTTCACGTAAAGTTTTCAAATCTACTTTTAATTAAGACCGTATCTAATCAAAATGAAATCAACTCTTTGACTATTTCAATTAAATACTAAGTTATAATAGCCATACCAAATACTTGTGTATCACCTGGCGAAAGAGAAAGTTGGGCGATCTATCAACGCGGCACGCGGTGTTGCGTCATCATCATCATCGCAAACCTGCGTACGCGCAGGCTTCGAGTATCCGCATCAAATGACAAATCAATTCCGTTAATTTGCTTGTGAATGTGATCGTAATTATCTTTAGGAGATCCTACTATAAATGTATGGTAATAAGGCTAAAGATTAAGCGTGAATTAGGTTAATATACATTCTATGTACCTTTTATATTCGAATTATACAACATTAACCTACTATTCCATGTCCATCTTTCCATTTATGAATCCATTCATCAAAGAAACAGAACACATCAATATTCAACATTGATACATTATGTAGGCCATTGAATAAGGGACATTAGTGGTATAATACAAGCCAAATTATACAGTATACCACTGTCTAGATCTGTTTATAATGTCCAGTTTCCTTTTTCTCTAAACAAAATTAGTGGCATAATAGTAAACAGTAGTGGTAAACAATGTACTTCCGTGCCTTATGAAATGTCTGCTGAGATTTACGAGTTGATGGATCAGTCACTGATTGTGAAATTAAAAAGTTGGGTAATTTCTGGAAAGATGATTCATTTTTGAGGTTCTGGGTATCGTCTTTTATGGAAACGATTGGCCTCATTTTTATTGAATGACCTAACGGAAAATCCTGTAATAGGGATGTTGACAAAAAAAAAATTGTCCTTCAGATAGATTATACAAATATTGGACACGTATTTTTTTTTTACGTAATCAGTGATTTCGGCAATACATTGGATTAAAATGTAGCATGACGTCACTCTCCGGTAGATTTTATACTGAATTGTGACGTAGCGATGCGTTGTATCTAAACCATTTTTTATTAACACGATAAAGCAAAAAATACGTGTCGAAATTTTTTTTTATCATCCGAATGACGGAAAATAAATAGTAATTTTTTTTCCCTGTCCTTATTATTCTCACTGAAAAAAAAAGTTTTTCATAATAAAACGTATGAAAAAGTTTTTTTTTCAAAGAAAAGATTTTTTTGTACGTGTATTACAAACATATTAAAATACACGTGCACGTAAACTATACATGTGGTCATATTTAAGGGTGTTATTATTACAGTACACAGCATCAAACTGAACAACGTTCTCCATGGGGCCATCATCGTAATCGCGAAAAAATAACAAGCCGTCCCTAAAAAAAGTTCGAGTAGGTATTGAAGTTTTGTATGGAACAGTTGATAATTTTTTTACGACGTTTGTCCCATAGAGATAGTTGTTCAGTTTGATGATCTGTACCAGACCCTTAAATTTTACAACATTTTTCTGATACTTCTGTATAGTCTCATCCGATACTTACTGTTTTATCTTTTACACATTTTATATTTTAACTATTTGTCATAGGTAAACTCTTAACTCTGTATAACTAATCCAAACGATACAATAGTTTTCGATATGATAAAAATCGTACGTGCCTGTCAAACAATCGGGGGGTTTTACACGAAGGTTTGAAGTTGGTTACACACAACCCTTTATTCTCATATTTAGAAACTACCATAAGAACGAACATAAAAAGATGACGATGATCAGTGGAGGTGGTGAAAGACCGAATGTTACAGGGAGTCCTACACACACTGCTATGTATAACAAGGATCATTTGGCGTTTCAAAGACGTTAACAAGGTGGCGCTGTTGTAAACAGTTGTGCAAATGTTTAGTGAAATGTATTGAAAAAACAAGATGGCGGAGTTAGTTCCAATTTTAAAGAGAACCTAGTTAGCGCTATACGTCTAGTTTGGGATTTTGATAGCCTTATTTGATTGACTAACTAAACGATACCGCTCATTGTAGAGTTCTGAAAGTTTCAAATCATAAACGTTTAAGGGTGTTTACGTATTTTCGTGTATAAAACAAGACCATTGTAGTTTCGCCGAACAATCAAACAGATTATTACTGATTTAAAACGTTTAATTAAATCAAATGATATCTAAACAATGCGGTTATGTTAGTTAGCCTGCGCGAATGTACTGATAATGCGTACTTGATACCAAGCATGAAGGCTTTGTGCTAAGGTCGTAGACTCGTAGCTCAGAACCTAGTGGCATAGTTCCTCAAATTATACGTACTAGGAGCTTAGATAATGTTGTATTATTAGTAGTTAAGAATTATTTATTGTTTATATTGACATAATAATGGTTCGGAAGGTGTGTTAAGAGCGCTTATCCTAAAAGTTGGCAACGTCGCAAATAGCTGTCAAATATTTACCTGTTTTGATTAATTTAGCAATATATGGAAATATGAAATGTGCATTTCATAATCAATATTTTTTAATTCACTAGTTAACATTTCATATTTCCATACAGTAATATTGCCAAATTAATGAAAACAGCGAAATATTTGACATATATTTGCGACGTTGCCCACTTTCAGAATAAACGCTCTAAGTCTAGACGGTGACAACTATTTGTTATATCGATGTAAGGTATTATGTATTGGGTAACTTTTGGTATTTAACGATTAAGTACTCATGGAAATAAGGTGTGGTTCGTTAAACATTATTGTAAAACCCTCGCATCCTACGGTGAAACGTAAGGGAAGCTTGTCTTACCTTAAAGAAAATTCCAAGATAGTATTTCTTCTCTCCAGATTTGAGTAGAGGCATCGTCCACCGCGTTACTCCTAGCTCATCATCGTTACAGCTCGAACATTCTGTTAACAAGAAGAAAAAATTGTTAAATCATTACTCACAAGGAAAGACAAATGTCAGGCAATCTTTATCAAAATTGACATCCAAAAATTAAAAGGGGAAACTCAATTAAAATTTAATGGATAATTTAATTAATTCATAATTAATTAAGTTTTGGATGCAAATCACATATTTCAATTTAAAAAAAGAATGTGTTCATCAAAGTAGACATACGTTTTTTTTTTACGGATAATTTATAAAAAAATAAAAAATACGGATAACTTAATTAATTAAGGTATCTGTTCAATTTTTTATACCTATTTGCAACTTTAATGAACACAATCTTTTTTCAAATTAAAAATGCGATTCGCATCCTCGCCTGCCGAAATGAGCCAACTTAATCAAATGGATTAAAAAATTAATTTAGAATCTAATCATCTAATCTGTTTCGCGACAGATGTTATCAACATGGGTAATTATGCCAAATCATATTGGGTCACCATAATTTTAACGTTTTCAGAAATTAATAGCTAAGTTTAAGATGTCAGCCATAAAAATTGGATTTTTGATTAAAATAAATGACCAATTTTAAATTGTGTCCACATTTTTTATAATAGATGATAATGTTCCCTAATCCGGAACACATTTTGGCATTTTGATTGATTGACTAAGTTTGAAAGTATCAAAAATCAAAAAGGTCAAGTTTGTAAATATTTTCTGGTGACCGTTTCCTGACGCGTCCCTAATAACCGTGATGTAACAGATTGGCAATTAACATTAATGAGTTTTATTCGACTACTTATTCAATATCAAAGGAATCAATTTCGCAAAGTGATGCGTTTTTCGATTTCACAATCCGACCTTCTCGAATATGCGGTGTGTAATAAAATAATGCGTTTAGTTCGTCCGAAATTGCGCGAGTCCCGATGTAATGGAACGTTAATGGGGGACGTTTATGGAAACTTGTTGTAGTAATAAAGTGACGGCAAGTGGGATTCGGCGAGAGTGTTACATGATGATACAAACATAAGACTAATAAGGTAGAAAGCCGGTTCGCAAGAGAATTATTTGTATTATTATTCTGTTACGATTTTGTTTGTTGAAGGCGGATCTTTCGTGTGTTGTGTAACGTAATGATTGAGTTTCCATGGAAGTATGGTTACGATAAGTGTAATCACATGGCTCGGTGATGTGTAACACGCAAACTACGTGCATGGACTTGTCGGAATTGCCTCGAAAGGCACGATAGTGCTCGTTTTGATAGCCCCAAATAAGATACTTATTGTTTATAACTTGCAATAAATTGCTTCGCTCACCGGTGTTCGGGAGCTTTTTTGCTCTAGTTTTTTCGACTGCTCTGTTAGTGATACTGCGCTCGTTTTATTTTCACACAAAAGAGTCGTCGATTTAGAGAAACTCGAGCAAAAACTATTTTCGAACTGAGTCAGTGTAAAGGCTGCCCGAGAATGGCGCGTGGAACAATTTCTATGAAAATTGTTCTACCGCCGCGGTGCGGTGTCGCTTCGCAACATTACGTCGCGGCTGTCTGCGAGAGGCGTAACGCTTTCAGGACCTAGTCATTGTATGAAGGTAATGCCAATGTAGGTATTGCCAAAAATATTTTGTCCATTATATTATGTCACCAGTAGATAGGGACAAGTGAGGGAGGAAAGGGAGGTTTTTCCCCAACAGTGGGACACAAACGGCTGATGATGATGATATTATTTCAAAATCATGAGATCGAAGGTCTTCCTTGCGCCTATTTATTCGTTAACTAGCTTCTGGCCGCGACTTCGTTCGCGTGGAAGTCGATAAAATACAGCCCATGTTACTCGCTGATAATGTAGCTCTCTATGAGTGAAATATTTTTTTAAATCGTTTAAGTACTTTATCAGTTTATCCATTACAAACACACATACAGAAAAACAAATCTTTTCTCTTTATAATATTAATTTAGATTAGCTAATTAAGGCTACTAAGGGCTGATTTCACTAAGTTAACATAACTAAGTTTATTAATTAATAAATAAATATTTATTTATTTATTATTTTTACAGAACACCAAATCTTTTCTCTTTATAATATTAGTTTAGATTAACTATTAAGTTATCATAACTAAGTTCAAAAATAAATAAATAATTATTTATTTTTCTTTTTAAGATTTGTTAAGATTTTTTTTCTGTATAAATAATTATTTATTTATTTATTATTTATACGGAAAAACAAATCTTTTCTCTTTATAATATTAGTTAAGATTAGCTATTTGATGCTACTAAGTTATCATAACTAAGTTTATTGTAAAGATGCAAAACATATTTTCTTTTGCGTAACCAATGAATAAACTTGTATTCAAACTTGGATGCTAGGTTGACAAAGCTAACAAGTTGCTAATTTAAACATTAAATGATATTTAAATAGAATTGTGAAACGTTTATTGTCAAAATTTGCTCTTGATAAAATGTTATTGCATACATACTATCACTTAACTGTTCTGTAATTAAAGATGGCCGATACGTGCTTAACACGTTCAGTGCCGGGAACTCTCCTGAAGGGTTCACCTAGTCGCATATTTGCTGCCGGGATTGCTCATTTTAAATGTAGGTTTTTTTTTGCGAATACAGCATTATAAATCGTGAAATTAAAATCTGATGTATATTTTAACAAGATTTAGTAGTACTTATATGCGTTGGTTTTAAAATTCAAAATTTTTACTTTTTTGGTACAAATATTCACAAAAAATCTAAAATAGCTACAAGACCCCTTGAAAACACTATTTTACGTCGTTTTACAGTGTTTTATAACACGGTTTTAAACCTAATGTCATCGGCATTAGGTTTAAAACCGTCCGCGATGGTTAACTTTAGCGCAAACGTAATGCCGGCAACCCTACCGGAGGGTTCACTTCCAATATGTATGGCGGCATGGCGAATGAGTTCTAGGAAAATGGGTGGAGTCGAAAGTGTTAAATTATTTATCGAATTATAAGTTAAATCATTCATATAAACCATAGAGTTAAAATATGTGGGAATGCAGTAGCATCTTGCGTTACTCTGTTAAATACAAAATACCACTAACCTTTTCGTGAAGTTGTGAACCTTGTGTAAATAATCTTAGCAGTTAGCAGTACATTACTTTTAGGGTCATAAAAGATGGGCACTCTAATGCTGAGTACAGATTGGTGAAAAGTAACAGAAAATGAAAAACACATTAAAAAATCATCTAGATGTTGTGTTACATTCCATGATACATTGCATAGGATTCGACGGCTTTGTGTTATTACATTTCAAGTTACGGTTCACCTATCTGTACCCAGCCTAAGCCCAGCCCAGCACGGGCGTATTTTTATCGCAGCGATTTTTTTTTCTCGTATTGGATTTTCGACGCTCTGCTTAGCGCCGAGAGTTGAACATCCAACAGTGTGTTTTCTTGACGCGCTGGGATAAGCGCTGGATGCGCTCTGTTGGATTCTCAATGCTCGGCTCAATACCAACAGTTGAAAATCCAGTGTACGAAAAAAATCGCCGCGATTTTATTACATCCGTGCGAACGTAGGCTAAGGCGCAACTTTTACTCACATGTGCGTAGGTACACTCAACAAAAGAGTGTTGTATGCACGTAAGAAAGAAACATTTTTGCTCTACGTAGGCGGCATTCATTATTTTTGCGTGCGTCATAACATTTAAAACAAAAGACACTGCAAAGACAAGACTTTTCTTTTTAGCACACACACAACATGGGATTAAAAGCTACGTACCTACATAATTATGTTATAAAGACTTCGTAACTGCTTTATCACCTTTATCAGATTGAAGGCACTTGCAAGTCATAAAGCGTCTAGAATTATTTCTCTAAGTGCGGATTTCACCAATGAAATTGAACGCATTCAGTACATCTAAACGCGTTCAAGAGCTGTCAGTGTACAATATTCCATAACAATTTTGACACTGACAGCTCTTGAACGCGTTTTAAAAATGCTGATCGCGTTCAGTTTCATTGGTGAAATCAGCCCTAAGTGACAGTTAGATAGTTTCAACTTTAGTGGTGTTTAAATTTACTGGGAATTGTCGTCAAAAGTGGTAAAGCAATTACGAGGTTGACTATACGTCTGTCTTGACCTCTCATCTCTTTTTGTTGGACATACACAGCCTTGCATGGTAATCATTATACCTGCTGTGTTCCTGGTTGACATTTAATAGATCCATCATGCTTGTATGAAGAAACTGCGTGTGCGCACCACAAAGGTCAACGATGTAACCAATTCTAGTTACAAAATATTTAAGACTAGCATACCGCTTCGCACGGTTTTTAGCGCTTGATAAAACATCGTGCATAAAACATTTAATTAATTATACACTTAAACCTTCGTCATGAATCACTTCGTCCATTGGTGCAAACCGTATGAAAATACGTTCGGTAGTTTTTGAGTTTGTCGCGTTCAGACAGACACGCGGCTGGAGTATTTTTTTTATATGTAATTAGTGATTAAACATTAGGATAGCTAATTTGGCACTTGCTAAACGTTCATGAAGTCAGTTTCTGGCACTTCAGGATTTGTCTCTTTTTAAATTTAAGGAATGTGTTAAATTGTGCATAGCCGATGTCATGTGATGCAAGCCTGTCAGTCAATATTTGTGCTCAAACTTGTACGTTTATTTCGATTTTAATTGACGTGGTATTCAATTAACGCTTCATTTACACGATGTAAGTTACTTGCCTGTGGCATACAATAGAATTCAAGCAACAAATGACTTACATCTTCTAAATACTGTTTATAGAGAGTGCTATCCACGTAGACGCGGCCCACTCATCCTAAAAGCTATTACTGTACTCGTGCTGTAAGTGATGTGGAAGAAGAGTCGGGCGATGTTGACACGATGCAATTTTTATTGTTGCTTTCAATTTACGGTATGCCACAGGCATTTAAATCGCAATTCAGGCTTTTTTAAATCATTTTTTATTAGGGACGATGGTATGAAGGTACTGTCATAAGCGTTGCGGTTATAAAAACCGCAACGCTTATGACAGTCCCACCATACCGTTAATAAATAATAATAATATACACGCTGCTATGGATTACATTTCGGCCATGGACCTGAACAGACTCTTCGCATCATCACCATGAGGCTGAGGTTGAGGCAGAATTCTATGAAATGTGCTCCATCAATAAGTGTTCTAAGTCTTCCACAACTCCATACAATTAAGGTATACCTCTCAGAGCACTGATTTCAACAGCACTTGTCAGAACCGCACCTGATAACTTCTACTAACCGCACACTAAACAAAATGTTGATAAGTGCGGTTCGGTGGAACAGTGAGTTAGTTTAAAAAAACAGGCTTTACACAAGTTGAGATGCAAGACAACAAAGTAGCTAAGTATATTTTGTCAATGTCAAAATTGGTGCGCGGTTTCATAAGATTTCTGTACCTAATGAAGTCTTCAGTCTTCACAGTCAGTATGTGGTTTGAGAATTTGAGATAGAAGCAAACAATATACCTAATAGTTATTATTTTGTCAATGTTTTAATCGGTGCGCAGTTTCATAACAGTTCTTATGAATTATAAGTAAGTAGTCTTCACTGCGGTTAGACTTTCATTTTGAAGTCAATAGTCTTCAAAAAAGTTAACCACAATATTGCATCACACTTAAATTTTAAACTTACGTTTGTTTTTATAAGAATGCAGCTTAAAATTCTTTTTCGACTCTTGATTTATGACTTGTGTGAAGGAGCCACACCTCAAATTCTTTATTGATTCATAAAAACAACGCTGCAATGTCCCCAGTCATAAATATCTTACATTGTTCTCACACGCACGTGTTGGTATTTCGATAAATGCCAAAACCGAATTTAAAGACTTAACGGACGACAAAATAATCGAATATTACGACAACATAACATTTTATGTTCATTCTTCACTTGTATCAGTTAGGTATACTCATAATTAATATTTGCTGGTTTAAAATAAGGTCATGATCAACGAATGAACGAATATTTAGTTTTTGCAAAAACATAAATGATAGGTGGGATAAGTTCGAACGCGAAAACTTCATCAATGAATTTGCTACGCGCACTTAAAGTGGTCATCTACGACAATCTAAGTGTACTTTGATGACGTTATCAATACGTAGTGAGTGCACTATAATTATAACAACAAAAACAGAATTCTTTCAAATGATTCTTTATGTTTTAAGGCTTGTGCAGACCAGCGCGACTTGTCGCGTGACGCGACACGAACAATACAATTTCTTAAAAACTTCACAGTATAACAATAACCGGTGTCGCGTCGCGCGACAAGTCACGCTAGTCTGCACAAGCCTTTACACAAAATACTCATTTTTTTTCTAGAAACGAAAAACAACTAGTTATAGCAGTTTTCTTAAACTCAATGTTACCTGGTTTATTCACGCCGTTCCCGAGCTGGTTGAGCTGATTATTGTAGCTGACGGTCGCCGTGTTTCCGACCCAGGTCATCACCAGGACCAGGCCGCACAAAACTTTCCTTTGCCACATCTTTGTTGATCACTTTAGTCTTACACTTCGTCGGTACCGTAACGTTTGCACACTATTGCGTGGCTTTGGTGACTACTTGATATACTAGCTCTGTCCGTCAGACTTGCTTGCCTTAATGAGGTGACGTAGATCTTTAATTAATGAGTGCTTAAAGATTTAAAACTATTACCTATTAAAAGTTTTAAACCCGGAATGCCCAACTCGGTTAATCTGCTTTCGCAATTCATTTTCCAAACATGTAAACAAACACGAGTTTTAAGACAAACAAATGTAATGCCTACACATAAGTTTCTGCGCTACTACTTCATATTTTTTATGACTTTTTCACCAGTACAAGTCGATCTAAAATTAAGTTTATTTACACTTGCATAAAGTTGATGTTTGTCTAAGGGGAAAATTCGAGTTTGTTTACATGTTTGGCAAATGAATTGCGAACGCACATAAAAAAATCTACTACGGCATATAAGTTGCTATAAAAATATGGTCTTGGAATTCTTGTCGGTAATTCTGATATCTAATTAATGATCAAGTATTAATTTAATATGGATTTATGAAACAGTTTCCGGTAGGCCGTGGAGTTATTTGGGTCTTCCTTCATTTATGGATGTATTATTTTATACAGTTTGAAGGATACAAACATGATGCTGCATTAGATTAGATCATTTCCTATGCGGAAGCTGATTTCCATATTCGTATCTTTTCCATTGCAAGATAATCCATATTAATGGCATGGAGTGTATTTTTATTAGGATGGCACCTTGTTTATCTATGAGGAGTATAATTTGAAATGTATAGTTTGTATTTCCTGCAAGGTGTTTGTGAAAATGTGTTTTGACAAGCCATGCGCCCGATTTCCCATTGGCAAAAATAACGATATTCTAAACAAAGTATCATCCCCTATGTAACCCGTTTTAAGGATGAATTTTAAAACATTCTTGCTATTTCATGCTTCTAGAACGATTTAGGCTTTTGCGTTGTCTGCCAGTGAATTTATAATTTTTATTTAGGAGCCTTTAACAAATCCCAGCTTATTTCACATCCTATAAATGCTTTTCTTATCTTTTGTTGCATATGAATAAATATCTGATCCAAAATTGCTTCATTAGCTTTACCGAAAAGACTAACTTATAATTATGAATGTTATCAGCATCTGACAAACTTTGTACACTTAATTCTTGCGTAGGTAACATTTCACAATTCAGTACCGATAATTTCATTTATTTACTGACATCGTGCAAATTAATTTCAGGGCCTGATTTATTTGGGATTGCGTACTATATTCCGTTGCCTCAGATTGCCAGCTAAGATGATAAATGACTCAAATCCGTTGGATGCAACATTAAATCAGGGTAATCTAACACATTCTCGCGTGTGCCACTTCACGATATTTTCATAGCATTGTGCAAGTCGAAAACATTGCAAGTTATTTTTGTAATAACACAATTATACGTATTATGTATTTAAAATAAAATTTGTGAAGTTATTTCGTGTAATACAAGGTTTTAAGTGTAATCATCTCAAGGTATTGTAGACCCAGTTACTTAATATACTGTTAAGTTGCTGATTTGTTAACTTAATCCTAACCAAGTTTGGTACTTTTCTTGAATCTTATATCGTTTTATGCACCTATGTAGGTATGTTTGTATGCATTTTATACATATGTATTTGTAAGTAGGTACTTAAGCTGTTTAGCATAGTAATGATTATTTTCTTTGTTATAGCCATTAACACATGCAGTTAAAATAAATCAACTTTTATTATGATTCTTCATCAATTCATCATCTATAAATAAACTGATCTTTTGAAGACGCAAACGATATGTATAATTATAATACCAGTAATATTAGTTTTATTTCTTATTCGGTGTTTGTTTAAATGTCACGCAACATCTAGTGTGGACGAGCTGTATATTATTTAATTTGGTTTCCTCAAGTTTTACATAACTTATGTTGCTACATAAGCATCTTTTCGTCTGGCTGTGTGCATACTTATAATAAGCCTTGTAATGATGAAAGTTCCTACAACATGTAATATTCGTAAGCGTTGGCTGGTCACAGTAAACACGTGGTACAGACGTACAGTCAAGAATGTAAAAGGTATGACCTTAGCAAGTCAAAAGTGCACGCGAATATCACTTGCACAAGATACAAGAGCTTGCAAAAAAAAAACAATGGGAACGCGGATGTAGAAATGTCACATTTTCAAAGGTTGATTGAGCTATAAAAGCTCACCTTCTTTTTTTTTTTGACGTTCGAGACTTCGAATTCCTACAAGGATTACGAAGCGCCTACATAATTTCAAATAGGTATCTAGATATCAAAATATAAAGTAAAAACTAGTCGCCCATATACAGTGTCCCACCTTGTATATTATGCTCTTCGATCTTGTTAGAATTAAATTAGCCTTGTAAGTATTTAAAGTTGAGAATAAATAGTTTTTTTTTATCTTTTGGGTATTCTGGTTAATAACCGGTTAATACTTATATATGCCACTGAAATCAAAAGTGATATTAGGAGAATACGTGTCTTTAATTAAATCAACTTTTACAGACCACGATGCGTTTCATGTTAATGGATATTCGCGTAAATGTCAAATGGTAGGTAGGTAAATGGAAGTTGGTAGGTATAGCATGGATTACTAAACAGTTGTAGTACGTGGAAATACATCTCTTGGGTTAAAATACCTTGCTGACGTCCATTCAGTTTACTGGTAAAGTAATTAATTATCTACTTTCGCCATAATCTTCGTCTGAAACACAACAGTTAACAACTCACAAAAACAAAAGAAATGTATCTATGTATCCGTTTACTGACATTGAAATGATCTTCCATTCAACACTTAACATTGAGAATATTACGATCAAGATTGTAAAAATAATTCTGGGACCTCCAAACGGAACGAAAGTTTCGAGGTACGGGTATTCACGACAGAGTCACTTTTCATTAATATTTTCGCTTAATTAAATGGACCTGTCCATCGATACCGGTGCAATATTGATTAAATTTCCGTTCCATGTTTGGAATGAAATTGCGAAATGCACGTGGTAATTTATCACGCGGAGCAGGCGCCGGTGTCCGGATAGATTTCATAGGATATCAGAATTTCCCCCAGCTCGTCCGCAACCGAAGAGAAACTATGCAGACTCTGATTTATTACACCATACTTATAGCGAAGTAAAACATTTTTATTAAAAACTACGCCTCTCTAAATTGGCGTTTCAATTTTAATTCCGCCAATTAAGATTATTCAATAATAAAATGGCTAAATTAATAAGAACCATAATTATGTGTCACTGTTTAATGTCAAGGTCAAACTTAAAATAATTAACGTTAAATACCCGCTTAACAACTTTTAGCGTATGCAATAAATATTTTAAGAGAAAATATAGATAAAAAATATGCTAACGAGACGTAATTCCCATTAAATTTTAACTAATGCTTACACGGAGAAAATAATCACGTTTTTGCACACACTGACACCTCATTGGCAAGCGGAGACTGAAAGTTACGAACGTAGTGGGAAAATGCGCGGGCGCTTCGACGCATGCGCTCTGCGCGATCGTGCCGGTTCTACTAAAGCAGCCAACAATGATAAACGTAAAGCCTTTATGCAACCTTCGGTTTGAAAGCCGCATTTTTGTGGTCAAGCGCGATCTAACGAAGATGGCGCAAACGACCCACCGATCCACCCGAGAGCCGTGAAGCTACATACCAAATGACCTTTCGAAGGTTTGTGTTTTTGAATGCTTATGTAAGCATGTAACCCTCTCTGAAGTGGCGGTCGGCTAAGGTCATTTTATTTGGAAATATGTGTGACCTGTTGGAGCAATGTTTTTGTAGAGATGCTAAATAGTTATAGGGTCGCACCTGTCAAATTTATTAAATTATAATTTCCTTAAGCCGTGGACACATACAAATAAGTTTTTCAAAGCCCTTTTGTAGTGTCGAAAAAGCTTTCCATTTTGCTTTATTTATCGATGTAATTTGAGTAGCTTTTTGAGGTTTATTTTCAAATACATACAGATAAATGACTCCTGAAACGGATATAGGTAGCTAGATTGTATTGTAATTGAGCCTTTTATTGTCAGAGATATTATTTTCAGTATTTGCAACTGAAGTGGAGGTTTATTTTTAGAAGTGTGACTCTACTTCCTCGCTTCATTGGTGACAGAATGCCTCTCTTATATACCTACAAAAAAAAGTGAAAATTACAAATTCAACAGACCATGACACAGGATCCAAAACGAGCACAACTTCCTTTCCCTTCCTTCGACAGTTGTTCAAACAAAAAACGATAATAAGAACTTTGGTCGCCATAAAAAATCCGTCCGAAGAAACCTGGAATTTGGTGTCGTTAACCGACAAAGGGCAAGGTCTAGACTGAAGAAGTAAGAACCTAGACTCAGTGCGTCTACCTGAGAACTGTTAGGCCCATCGTCCACAACGCTACTCATGAAAGTAACGTGTTACAAACTTAAATCACCAATCTTCTTCTTTTCGTGGTGATTGACTACTAGTCAAACGTTTTCGGACCCACGTACGCACGGACGTAAAATATCGCGGCGAGATTTTATCGCGCACTGGATTTTCAACAGAAAGTCGTTGTAGAAATACGAAATGTTTTGAAAGACACTTGCCGCTTGTCTAGGCCCTGTGGACAGTTTTGTTATTCGCCTCGTTCAAATCCTGGAATGTGCAGGTGGTCGTTCATGATGGGCAGGAAAAATGGACAGAAAAACATCACCAATGAGTAGTCAGAAAGTCACAGCACTAGTATTTCAATGGTGGTCCGTACACACGGCTACACATCAAGCTATATATTTTCAGTATAAGCTGACCTCGCATTGTACGGAAATCCTATACAATGCGAGATCAGCATAAACTGGAAATGTATAGCTTGATGTGTAGCCGTGTGTACAAGACGCAACTTAGGGCTTGGCTTCAGTATTATCTGAAGTTTATTTCATTTAATCACCTTAAATATGATATACATCTAACGATAAAATATATGAATTAAGTACAAGAACACAAAGGAAAAAAATAAATAAAGGAAAAGCTTAGCATCAAAAAAATATTATCTAAAGTAATAAAGGTTCAAGATTGCCTGGAAGAGATCGCAGTAAGCGATAAGGCCGCCAATTGTATATTTTGTAGTGTATTACTTTTTCTTTATGTAATTATAATCTGGTGTACAATAAAGTATATATAAATAAATAAATAAATAAATAAATAAAGAGCAAAGATTTGTAAGTATTTTTGTTTGTAATGAATAGACTCAATAACTACTGGACCGATTTAAAAAATTCTTTCACCAGTAGAATGCTATATTATCACTGAGTAACATCGTGTATAATTCATAAAGATATCACGCGTGTGGCGGCCGCTGGCGGTAGCTATTCGTGTATAATTTTTGTAATGTGTCCTCAGACCAAACAAAAACCAAGACAGAGCGCTGTCAACAGTGAAGTGAAGCCGGTTTCGTAAACATGTATGCACTTTGTGTGGTGTAGTTTGATTGTAGTGAGTTGTAAATGTGTGCGTGTGATTTTTGAATTGAATTTATTTGGTCTGAGTGTGTACCTATTTATTTGTCTTTTATTTTCTAATTTTTTTCTCTCTTCTTTTACTAACACGTTGTGATTCGTAACGTTCGTCGTGTACGGACCGCCATTGAAATGCTAGTGCTGTGACATTCTGGCTACTCATTAGTGATTTGAATACCGGTTAGTTGTGGTTCATTTTGAATAGCGTCGTGGACGACAGGCCTTATTCTACGGGTTTTTGTTACTTATTGTATGTATTGAGCCAATTATTCATTGTTCGGATAGCGAACACGGAGCCTTTTACAGATGGTTGAATAAACTACATTATGTTCGAGCTGGTAAGGGGCATTTAATGTTGTATCCGTCTTTTTTGAAGGTACGGAGGTACGAGGCCTGGATGTGAAATTTATCGTCGGCTTTATTTTAAATACCTTGTAATTTAAAAGCTGTTAACATGGCGATGGCAAGCCACAGGATATGGAATAAGGAACAGGCGAAAACCTACGTAAAATATGGAATGATTAAACACATTAAACAATGAGTCTATTTGGAGAAGAGTTGTATATAAAAAACGTTGTGAGATTCGGTCTTTGCCAAGAGTCACACTGAACTGAGAGACATTCTGAAACTAACTAGACGACGTATATTTAGTAACCTAATCCGCTTAACTATTCTTAAAGAGTCATAAACAACCCTGTAAGAAATCGGCACTGCATTCGGCGCTTGACGTGGCAGCACGTCGTGTTCGGGTTCGCAACAAGTCAATCGTCAAGCCTCGTTGATAGGTGAAACACGTGTCGATTTCTTACACGGTTCTTTATGACTCTTTAAGAACAGTTAAACGGATTAGGTTACTAACTATACGTCGTCTATTGTATTTTATAATGGATTTCCACAATGTCACGTCTTAGTCAATTAACTGTTCTGAAACTACTAAAAGATACCATACAATGTTTAGAATAAATGAACATGTTATTTTGTCAATGACTTGTGCACTTTTCGAGTTGGCTCCTGTTAGCTACTTGTCTAGGTTTTCATTGAGCTACATTCAAGATTTAGAGAACACTGTTTATGTTTAAATGTTGTAAGAGTCTGAATTCTTTGAATACTTATACAGTTTTGAAATGTGCACGAAGGTGACGTTTTAAACCAGTAAAAAAAAAAACAAAATGTTCTTCTAGAAATGGTGTCAACCTCGATGTAATAAAAGAGAGCAAAAAAATATCAAAATGAAAACGAAAACAGCCCTTTTAAACTACATTCATAAACGTAGTGTTTTCGTGAAAAATCACGATTGACAACATGTGGAGACGTCACGGAGACGCGGTGTCACGGAAAGTGGCACGACACCGTGTTGTGTCACGCTATGCGTTAGATATTCTAATCATACTCTGAACGACACTTCCGCGTGACGCGGGGCGAGTCAAAAGTGTTCAATCATCATTCATTCATTCATGTTCATCTACCGGTCGTGAGCATCGTCACTACTAAAGAAAGTTGATCTCATTTCGTCATCTTTATTATCATAAAAGTTCGAATTATAGGATAAGATAAAAAAAGCAATATAAAAAAGCCATTTGCAAAGTGCCAGAAAAATTTAAATATCTCCTAAACCACACAAATTAACTAAATGAACTAAAAAAAAAAAAAAAACTGGTATGTAGGTGTTTTTTATGCACTATTAAATACTCTTGAAAGAAGCTATCTTGGTGGTTTCGGAAATATTTCATGATAAGATAATGGCTTTTTCATATTGCTCGTCAGTGTAGAATTTAAAATGGTCTTCTCAGCAACCGGATTAGTGATCGCAATAAGTTATGGTTGTAAAGAGGATCCTCTTGGAACCATCTTAGTCGTGCTTTACGACGTGCGCAGGAATGGGGAGAGGGTGACTAATTCCATGCCAGATAGTGGCTATTTATCCTGGATTCGCATGTCTACGGCTACTTTTACTGCTGATTCCGGTCCTAATGGAAGATTATCTACAGTTCAGGGCCTATGAGAGCACTAATCTATCTTTTACTAACTTTTTATGAGCAATAGAACACTGGCTATAGAGAAAACACATATAAAGATAGAATACTATAAACGTGGAAAAGACAACATTTATGAAAACAATAACGCTTTAAAAACCGATTGCGAATGATAATCTAAAAATGAAAACAGCTGGTAACCATAGAGAGCAAATATGTCGAATGAGGGCGTTACTATGGTTTCATGGGGTGCACGACAGCTGGCGTTTCGCACACATTCAAATACCTACAATGTACGAAACTTTAGGAACCTGTATGTAAATGGAAAATAAAAGGTAAAAAGCCAAACGAGTCGCATAGTGAGCGGTGGATTCTCAGGTATGTGGATTTCAATCGAATAGCAACGTTTGGAGTGCCCGGTGATCTTCGCGCCCTTGACTTTTCAAGCAACCACATATAATTACCACGCGAACTGCGTTGTTGTGTAAGATTTGTATGATTTCGGACTTGCGTGGAATCTTTTATTGTTATTTGATAGGCTGTTTTACTGTTGAGTAAATTCAGCACATAGAGTTTTGTTTGCACATCAATAATTTTTGCTTTTTAATCGCAAGATAAGAATTAACGAGATCCTAACATGTACATGATACAACATAACATGGTACCTACTTTAAGAAACCATCCTACCAGTGATTTGCTAAAAGGCAAACACATTTTAATAAATCCGCACCCCACTCTAAGGATAATTCGCGAGCATTTGGAAACGTGCCAGAAAATTTCGTTCATTATTCATAATTTTTCAAAAGAGCCTGTGTCGGTTCGCAAAGCTCTTTAATTTTGTATGCGTCAGTCGTAGCACAAAAAGTATTTGGTCCCGGGTGGTTGAATAGGCCACCTGATATTGTGTGCAGAATGCATGAAGCTGGGCTCGGCCTTCGCAGGATACCGGCTAGTTCAAATGTCAAGCAGACTGGCTTGTCCGGATAGAGCATTGGTAAATGTAAGATATAACATAAAATGATGTATATTTAGCACATTGAATTTGAATATTCAGTGTTGATGTCATTTTAACAAAAAGATTCAAGCCAAGTATTCTGCTGAATATTCAAATTCGATTTGGATTAGTCATTCTTGTGAATGGCGGTTTAAAATTATGGAAGGTACGGCCTGGTCAGCCGAATGACCTACGAGAACACTGTTACCTCTGATATCATCATCATTGCTCATCAGAAATACCTATTAGTAAAAATATGAAATTGGTTTAATTAAAAACGTAATCAAAACTTCTTTTATGTAAGACTATAGAAAACTAAAAGCTAGCTTTCAAACTCCAAAACCTACAACAATTTTACGTCAAACTGCCTTAGAATACTTGACATTTGACAATTGACAATAATTGACAGACATGGCAGCATGGAATTAGTAAGTACCTACTATCATGGCAGCATGGAATTAGTAAGTACCTACTATCACGGCAGCATGGAATTAGTATGTAGGTACTATACATCGAATTAATCTTATACTATTTTATGAGCTTCTTCTATTTTCACCAGAGCAAAGGTCGGTCGCCCAGGTACTATGTATAAAACTTGCATTACCTTAGATTGTTGTTGTATGCTACATGAATATTTTATAATCCGAGCCTGTATCGGAAGCAAATGCATAGGAATAGTTGGATTTGGAAATACGTCTCATTACTAGAGCGTTATTGGTGAAGATGTTCTTGTACATAAACGATTTAATATTGTATTTCAATAATATTCTTGAGGAAAACATAGCATTGTTGATGAAAATTTTCGTGTATTAATATTGCAATACCGAATTATTTAATCATATTCATTTTAAAAAAAATACAGCCTTACAAGTTGAGCGGAAACAGGGCGGGTACATGTATCCATACATAACAACATTGACAGTACAATGAAAGATTCAGAGCAACCGCGTCATTGTTGCTACGAGCACAATCGTATAAATAGTCAATTTCAATAAGCCAAGAGGAAATGCAGATGTTTTAATATGCGAAAGTGGCATTGTTCGGCGAAAGGCTCAATGCAGAGAATGTTGCTACGTTACTAAGGCCGAGATCTATAAATGTTACTTAGTACGTACTTTGGCTAAGCGTTAATGCTGTCACTGCCAAACTACAAGTGCATGATAGAAATGGGAACATGTCTAAGCTAAGTTAAGTAACGTTTAAAGAGCTCGAGCTAAGTAACGTTTAAAGATTTCGGCCTCAGAGATGCAAGGATTGTCGTATCGTGTAACTTAACTTAATAACTTATTTATTTATTTATATTCATAATAAAAATATTAAAAAAACACTACAAAATATACAATGGGCGAAATTTGCAATAAGATTAAAAAGTTGTGGTAAAATATTACTCGTAATCAATGATGTATAAAACTATAGATACGTTGTCCGCACTCTAAAATGGCAACATGAAATGAAGCCAATTGGCCACATTGCGCTCAGTCACGCACCAACCTGTCGCGCGACGCTACGTTTGTTTTTAATTTATATCGTGTGTGAAAACCTGTGCAAAATATAAAGAAAACATGCCGTCGTGTGTTTTCAGAGGATGTACAAATTATACCCCAAAAGTTAAAGACAAAAATGTGTCATTTCACGCGTAAGTTTGCAAAACTACATTATTTTATTTTATTTTGTACGACGCTGCGTCTAATGGCGGCCGGCGCATGAAGTTAGTAGTCACGTGACGTTAGGGGAGGTTGAGACACTAATACACAAGTTTTTTTTTGTTGTTAGAATTTATAATATTGTTTGAATATAATATGCATTTGTTATGTTATGAATATACATTATTGTTTTCCGTTTCATTTTAGATTGCCTACAGATGGGCTGATAAAAGAAAAGTGGCTTAAAATGATAAGGGTTCAAAGACGTGAAAACGATTGGCTACCAACTCCCTATACTAAAGTTTGCTCAAAGCATTTCTCAGCTGACGATATTTATGTGACGAAAAAAAATTATCAAATTATAAGAGGCAAAAAAGAAATAAATTAAGTTTGTTTGAAGGAATTTAAAAATATGTATCTACAACATAAGTCGATAATATATGACTTCGATTACCATAGTGTTTGATTGTCTATCAATATGTTAATATTTTTTACATTATTAAATAAAGGCTTTTTTATGTTTATAAAGATATTTTGTTTTATTTTTAAATTTAATATGTAACAATAATTACTGTTGCGGAATACACCATTAACATTTAAAAGATATAATATTGGTATTACTTTATTCGTAAAGTAGGTAACACGGTACAATTATAAATTATTTTATTAACTCTAGAAAATCGAGTGTCCTTTTTTCCCCATATGCCTCTGATAGCTACGTCACTCATGCGCTCGACCAATGAGCATGTAATTTTACTATTACTTATCCTGTGACGTAACTGAAGATGTTTATTTATCTCCCTCTAGCAACAGGCATTCCGCCGTACGGTGTCATATTTTCTTTCCCTTTCTTTACGCGTATAAGTAGTTATCTAGTATTTTCGCCGTTTTTAAGCGGCGAGATGTTTGTTGATAACGTGTCTATATATAATACGTCATTACTCGTAATAATATTTTGGATACTGTCAATCAAGAATTTGAAAGGCGTTGTTTTTTTTCATTGACAGTACCTGTTAAATAGTCAATGCAAATGTATATTCTAATGATAAGGTTAAGAAGGCTGAAAATGCAATATTAATGGCTGTAAGATAAATATTGATAAAGATAAGTGTTAAAATCGAGTGGAACAAAAAAGCCATACAAGCACAACAATCATTGAAATATCAGCCAATAGGAAATGTAATGAAAGTGAAAACTAAATTGTATAGCTTACGATTGTAACCACTCGGTTCCACGTCCACCTCAAAGGGTGGGGTCGCGTACTTTTTGCTCCTACCTGAAACAAATTAAAGTAGAAATTAACAAAAAGGAAATTAAAGTACATTAATTATGCTCAACCTTAACTCATAATAAAATTGGGGTATAAAATATTTCTAATTCAAAAGCCAAGTAAACTGTATCCACTAAAATGAAATATTTTGAATTAGAAATTGAAATCCATTTGAATTAGAAATATTTGAAAATTCATATTTTTTACAATGTTGCTATGAAAATTGAAAATACCGTACCTACTAAAACATTATTTACAGTTTTATGCAATAGATTCTAGAATGATACAGCAAAATATTGTGCTGGTTCCAAGAATAAATTGTATGATAATCACTCTCATTCGTTAATTTATAAATTAGGTAAAATAAACTTTAAAAGCTAGGTCTATCTCGTTTTTGTTTTTTTTATTATTTTTTTTCAAAATCCTCTGTGTTTTTATGGATTTACATTTGTGTTTTTATAAATAAATACTTTTTTTTTTACCTCCGTTTTTTTTTCATAGTCGATAAATTAGAACAAAAAATGTTAGATAATCCGATAAAATAACTCATAACCTTTTAGAAATAATTAACAGAATCCAAATCGAGCCGATAACATCGGTGATATGGCAAACGCTACTAAACAATAAAAAAATTAATAACATGAAAAATATTAAAGATTTCCCTTTTCAAGTAAATTTTCGAAAAAAATTGATGAATATTCGGAAAAATACAGGCGACATTGTTTATATCTACCATGACTTTGATGCTCTAATGCTAAATTCGTATTTATTGAGTTTGAATTTTGGAAATAGGAACTATGAATTGGTTCATTTCGATAATAAAATGAAACGTGACCTTTTTAGGGTTCCGTAGTAAACAAGGAACCCTTATAGTTTCGCCATGTCCGTCTGTCCGCGGCTTAGCTCAGAGACGGTTAGTTCTAGAAAGCTGTAATTTAGCATATGTATACATATTAATCATGCCGACAAAGTGGTAAATGAAAACCAAGAAAAACAAATTTTTAGGGTACCTCCCCTACACGTAAAGTGGGGATGTTTTTTTTTCCTCCTCTACCCCATGTTGTGGTGTATCGTTAGAAAGGTTCAAAAATATTGTGAGTTTGTCTAAACCATTTTTGGATTCAGGGATCCGTTTGCGAAATATTTAACTGAAATTTTTTGTTGGGTTAGAGTCAAGTGTCCCCCCCCCCTTCTAGCTAAATGGTTGTACTTGAACTTGTGAAAAAATTCACAGCAGTAGTATATATAACGAAATTAAAAGGAAAACTATGAGAACTAAGTAGGCTGTACAGGTTAACGAGAAATAATCAACCAACTTAAATTTGCAGTTTGAAAAACATGATCTCCGATACATTCCGTATGGGAGAACACGTTTTTCAACTACAATGTTAAGTTTGTTCTTGGGATAAATTCATCCCAACTACGCAACCCTTCATTGTGCGTGGTCCAACACGCACTTGGCCGGTTTTTTATAAATTATTTAGTGTATTCGACAGTTTGATATTATTTTAATTAAAGTTAAAAGCAAGGTATTTAGCCATTATTTTCATGTTTGTTCCCACATAATACGATTAATTAAAAACTAATTTCATGATTTTTTTGCGTGTGCCAAATGATTTCCAGCACGTAATTTTGAATTAGTAATGCAATTATGAATCATTTAAAAAATAGTGTCAAGATTATAGCATCATGTGAGTATCGTTCAAGGTTCTACGTTATGAGGTCAGGCAGAAACCGCAGGATTTACAAAAGGTTGCAATAAAGAGTTGTTAAGATACAAGGGTGCTAAAGTAACATCATTAGTTACCTATTACTAATCTACGGAGGGAGTAGCGTCCTTCAGTATGGTAATCACAATTTTCTATAATCACCAGACGTGGTGATTATGTCTCTAAAGTAAAGCTGTGGGTAGTTGGTTAACACGATTAGTGCCGGGAGCCCATTTTAAATGTAGGTTTTTCTTAGCGAATACACCATTATAAACCGTGAAAATGAAATGTAACGTATATTTTAACAAGATTTATTAGTATGAGTTGGTTTTAAAATACTAGCAATATTTCTTTTTTTTTCACAGTTACAAATATTTACAAAAAAAAATTAAAGGTTGGAAACTACGTATAGCGTTAAGACCGACTGAAAATATTTATTTACGTCTTTTTACAGTGTTTTATAACACGGTTTTAAACCTAATGCCGTTGACCGTCCGCGATGGTTAGCTTTATCGCAAACGTAATGCCGGTAACCCTCCCTCCCGGAGGGTTCAGTTCCAATATGTATGGTGGCATGGCGTATGAGTTCTATGGAAAGTGGGTGGAGTTGAAAGTGTTAATATACCGGTCGATTAGAAGCAGTGTTCATGAGCTGACAACGGATAGCATGTGTAGGGCGCCATAACCACCACACTAAGGGCGAATTTCATCAATGATACTGAACGCGATCAGCATTCATAAAACGCGTTCAAGAGCTGTCAGTGTCAAAATTGTTATGGAATATTGTACACTGACAGCTCTTGAAAGCATTTAGATGTGCTGAACGTGTTCAATTTCATTGGTGAAATCCGCACTTAGTAAGGGAATTGGTAATCGCAGCTTACCATAAGCAGACAGGAAGGCACCACTGCTGAGCCTTTATCGATAGATCTGTTTTATTCCAATATCTTACTTATCTTTTTATGTGCACGTGTTTCTGTGGCAAATACATTTTTCTTGCTTTCTTTCTTTTTCTTTCTATCGATAGGAAATACAAGAAATAGCTATGTGGTACTCGTTGAACACGTCACTACAAATACTACGGCAGTAAATGCCCGCGCCCGCGACTTGTCCTGTGAGATTCTCACGGACGTATTTTTATCGCAGCGATTTTTTTTCGCACTCTGGATTTTCCTCGGTATTGAGAATCCAACAGCGCGCATCCAGCGCGTCAAGAAAACACTCGTTGTTTGTTGGATATTTAACACTCGCCGCAAAAAAAATCGCCGCGATAAAAATTCGCCCGGGTGAACTTGGGCTTAGGGTTTAGCTATAATAATCGCCCTTATTACCCGGCTCCAAGATAGCAAATACCAGGATATGTTCTTGTGCAAAAATTGCTATAGTGCACTTTTCCCTCCACTTAGCTGGAACTTTGACTTTCATAGTTTCATGTGTCGGATCTGATTGTTCGTCCACATAATGGGAGTTTACGTTCGGTGGTAACCTTCGTAGTTCGTGCTCCAATTTAAAGTGTATAAAAGGTTCTCAAGGATACTCGATAACGTAATTATTATGATCTTGAAGATATGAAATATATAGGAACTGTTCCTAGTAAAAAATGGGGAAAATTCCATACCTCAATTACCGGTTTTCTAAAGAGTCCAGAGAAGGACTTTTAGTGAAGAACCGCTAACAGTGGAATTTAATATGGGACGTTTTAAGTAACTGGCTGCGCCCCGCGGTTTTACCCGCATAAGTCTCAATCCCGTGGGAATATCGGGATAAAAATTACCCTTTGTCCTAACCCAGGTCATGGTCTACACATGTGTCAAATTCCTTCCAAATCCGTTCAGCCGTTTGAGCGTGAAAGCGTAACAAACAAAAATCCTCACTTTCGCACTTATAATAATAAATAGTTAAGATGGGGGACGGCCCACGCGGCATTCAGAATCCATATCAACATTACTGTAACCGTATTTTTTTTATTAAATATAAAAAATTTAATGAAATTATAGTCTGGTATTTATTTCTACCTTTGTGTCCGAAATATAGGCCTTACAAGCTAAACATTTTAGCAAGGCCTAGTTTGAGAAAGTGAACATAGGACGAATGTCCCTTTTATATAACAATAGTTCCTAGTGTACCTACGCGGCAGTTATCGGCTTTCTAAGTGCTAACTAAGTTTGTAAGTGTAACAAGGTAGATAATGTTGCAACGTTATTTCTGCTCCATTTCGTTCCGGTATTGTATCTATGCATCTTTGTCCGTCGACGTGGCCATCGGCTATTGGCCTAAGTGTATATGGGGTGGATTTTTGAAATGGGCTTTTTGAACTTTCAGGCTACAAAAGTCAGAAATTAAAAAACTTTGTATGGAAATAGTTTTTTCAAGAGCAACGGACTATCTTTTTGTTCTCAAATCAAATCAAATTATAACGCGTATTTTTGAAATTTGAAATTCCAATTTTTTATTTATTTTCGGCCAATCTATCCACCGTAAAAAATTGGTTGGAGTCGGTTCCTACGAAATGTAAGGGAAAAGTTTTTTGCGATGTCTGACTTTTCTAGTACTGAAACCTCAGTAGGTCTAATAGAGTTTGTTGATCCTCATAAGAAACAGGATCGATTGGCACCAAAAAAAGTTTTTCTCGCGGACTGTTCATTTGTTTCAGATTCTGTGAACGCATATAAAAATGTCTCAAAAAGTTAAGGATAGTCTCCTAAGACCGTTTTCTTGTAGCTAAAACGGTTAAGGTAGCCGCCCTTACTGCCCCATCTCAAAAATCCACCCTGTATACTGATTAAAGTTTGACAGTCTGCCTCCTTGAACGGTATTGGAGAGTTTTGCCATCAAGCCCATAAGTGGTAATAACAACTTATAACTTTGATACTTGTCATGATTTCGGTCCCCATTTATAAGAACCACAGCAAAACTTCTTAAGTTATTGCAACATTCCTCAAAACAAACCGGAAAGGTGTAAAAACCTTAATAAAAAGAGTTTGAAAACTAACCGTCTTCATTTCTTTGAGACCGCAAAAGTCACAACCTTTGCCATTTCCTTTAAAAAAAAGACGAACGATTCTTGACTGAAGAATACAATGCCTATTAAACGGCGAGTGATAATTTCGTCAGCTGAGCTAGTAATGAGCGCTCATTTCTCGCTCCGCTCAGTAAACAGGGCACTACGAACTACGGGACACTACAGAAATGGGTCAGTGAGTTCTAACGATGCCCCTTTTTGCACTTTTTCGCTACCGTCTTCTTTCAATGTTGTTGAGTGAAGAAAACTTGGCACGTTGATACGGTATCTTTAGGAAATGTAGAATGCGAGAATTGCTAGGTAATCACAAAGTTTAAAATGTATACTGTACTGAGTTTTAAATTGTCGATAGTTTCGTTGCGTGACTAGATTTCTCTATGAAATTAAGTCGGTGCTCCAGAAGAGTAGTCGATTATTTTTAGAGGAACGAAGAGTTTTAACTCAAGTTGTATGCAGCATTGCAGCGGCCTAGTTGCGTTTTATAATCACAATCTCCGGGTTTTGAAGGATATTGGATATCCAATGATTCAGTTTTGAAAAATTCGTGTGCTCCCACAACGTAAATAACGCAATGAACGTGGCTAAAATGGCAAAAATTTTATGTGTATTACGCAATATGGATATAGACTAAATTTTTATTGTCCGTCACAGGTTATTAAAAAATATTGGACACGTATGTTTTCTTTTTTTACCTAATCAAAAGATTACTCGAGTTAAAATGTGGCATGACGTCACTCGCCGGTAGATTTTATACCGACTTGTGACGCAGCGAGTCCCCAACTTTAATGCTTTTTATCTAAATCAATTTTTTATTATTATGATAAAGGCTTGTGCAGAACAGTGCGACGCGAAAGACGCGACGCGACACGACACGAACAATACAATTTCTAAGAAAACTTCACAGTATAATAACAATAACCGGTGTCGCGTCGCGCGACAAATCGCGCTGGTCTGCACAAGCCTTAAAGCAAAAAATACGCGTCTAATATTTTTTTATTATCTGACTGACGGACTAAACCAATATTTTTTTCCCCGTCAATATCTCTATTACCCCGCTGGTGTCTCAACTGATCTATTCATTGAAAGCATCTTTTATTCGTCTTTATAATCATAGGAACAGGTGTTAATTGCTATATTTATTTCAATGATTAAATTAATGTGTGCTGTGACCTAGACCGCTACTCATCAGTTTTTATAGCTCTAAAAACGTGACTGAAAAAATGCATTCATTTAGAATGGCTTATGGAAATAAAATGCTAATGCGTGCGTCTATATGTAGTATTTAATGTATAAGCACTAAGTATGTATGCTATTCTCAGAAAGTCATTAAGTACTACTGTTGAGGGGAAATTAAATTATAGAGCTTCAATTTTTTGTGCGTTTCCAACTATACCTAACCTGAATTTTGTCTACGACAAAGCAACAACGTGCTACAGAAACGATCATAGGTAAAAGAAGGTTTTACAAATCACACTGTCAACGGAATTACGGAATTATTTAAGTTCGGAATATTGCAAAAATTCAATCACTGATTCTACTTAATTATGTAGCGGCATCTACAGGGCCACGCGCGAACTACGCATCAAAGACCTGACGTCACACAAATCCTGCATCGCGCAATTAGAGTTTACCGCGTGAACAGCATATAACATAACTTCCCCGACATCAATAGTTGATCAGTTGCCGGCCAGATACGACACCCGTCTGGTCGGAGGATCCTCCCTTTTCTATAGAGGATGAGTGAACTTTACACCCTGTTCCTCATACCTCTAAAATATAACTTATACAGGAATTCACACAACATAACATCACACCTGTATTCTTCAAAGGGCTAGGCAGAGGGGTACCTATAGTACACCCACATGTTAAGCCCCAGTTAAGTAAAACAGCAACTAAGCTTATCATAAACCTTACTTTAACCTAGCACCTGCCAGGGTTGCGAGTTTGTCCGAAAGGGATATCGTGGCCCCGGCACACAGGCAACGGAAGGAACACGGGTGGGTTTTAGTCAGTAAAAGTCTGACACACCCTCCCGCTCCGCCCAGAGCTCCCAGAAGTGATTTGATAATTTCCCACCCACAAAAAAAAAAAAACTACCAACTCGAATTCAAATAGGTAGATAAGTATGCATGCAATTGTTTTCGGAAGCTATTAATTAACAGTGATTGTTATTTTTCGGACTAACACGTGAAGGTAAAGCCAGTAATTAATAACAAGCGTGGCAAGGGCACTGAAAGTCAGTGCCGATGCCGAGAGTTCAAGTTTATTTGTGGTTACAGGCCATTTGAGTTAACTGTTACATGTAGAAGATCATAACAATTAGTGATGCTGCGTAATTTTTATATGAAAGGACTGAGAAGTGGCTTCTTGTATATGACACCGGAGCCGCACTGGCGCGGCGCCGGAACGCAAGATTAAAAAATGTCAGAATACCTCAGAATGAGTATAAAATCTACGCAGCAACGGTGCGACAGCGGCGCGGTGCGGTGTGCGCGTATACAGCTGCAGCAGCGTTTCGTAGCAGTGATTGCCTAGTGGTGTGACCGTCGGACTGTCAAGACATAGGTCTCGAGTTTGAACCCAAGTCACGCACCTCTGACTTTTCGGATTCATGTGCGTATTGTATAATTATCACTTACTACAAAAACGGTGAAAAAAAACATCGTGAGGAAACCGGCATGCCTGCGAGATATTTCTCGACGGCATGTGAAGCCAAGTCAAAGGCCCATGGGCGGCTTTAAAACTCTGATACCAGGTTAGTCACTAACCACACGAAAATAAATAGTAGATTCGTATCACAAACATGCGGTTCGGCGCCGGTGCGGCTCCGGCGTCATACACAGAAGCCTTAAAGGTGAATGGGCACTTTCTATAAATCAAAAGCACGGCTGCAATCAAAACCGGTTGTAATACATAATTTAAAAAATCTTGAGGACCACAGACAAAAACAGATGCTCAAATTTAAAAGTTTTTAAGAGAAACGGAGAAACTTTTTATACCTAAAACAGGAGTCTGATAAAGGAATTTGACCCTAAATGCACATAAACGTATATCTACACTAATATTATACTTAAAGAGAAAAAATATGTATTTCTGTTTGTAATGAATAAACTCAAACACGATTGGACTGATTAAAAAAAAAAAAACACCATAGGTTGCTATATTTTCACTGAGTAACATCGGCTATAATTTATAAAGATATTACGCGGGCGAAGCCGCTAGTACAACATAATATCGCGCTATTTATTCCCACGTTACCTACATGGTTATTTTTTCAAACAAACTTTTCCTAAAAATGTTTACCTTCCTAGATCAAACCATTTTGTGAGTAAAATTGAAGCAGAAAAATCCGTCAACGGCCATTTACGTCAGACAAAATGTGATTGATGCGCGTTCACGATTCCAAATAAAAAACTTGGTATGGTATGCTATATATGGCAAGTGATGGTCAACTCGTGACCATTACCGGATGATACGTCATATTGCTCCCAATCCCACGGAATCATTACCAAAAATTGCCTCGCTTGGAGACTGACTGTTTAAAAAATGTATAGGCACAATAAGAAAATTCGGAAGTGTTTTTATTGGTAACTTTCGAGTAAAAGTACCTAAGAGATATACCTAGAAGTAGATACTTTTTTTAAGGTCGTTTATATTTTAGAAATTATTAACATGCTGCAACAATAACTGCTATCAAATTACGCAACACATTTTCGTAAACGATTGCGACTAATCTGTTTCATTTTGACAGTTCAACAACATTCATTGCGTTATTTACGTTGTTGAGCAGGATTTCATCCTTTCTGACATGAAACAGCGTTATAATGTTCTGCAAAAAAAAGCAATTGTAAAGTCAACAAACTGTTTTCGGGTATAGTGTCTTTGTGAGTAAGTAACACTTTTGTTAATGTTATTATGAAGCCATTATACCTCATAACTGCCGTTCGATTCTGTAAAAATATCACCGTGAAACTTAGGTGAAGTGAGCGTGAAGTGAGCTGTCAATAGTGTTAATCCCTAGCATCCTGCCGGTCGATTCTGTGGCAGTGACAGCTCACTTCACGCTCACTTCACCTAAGCTTCACGTTAATATTTTTACAGAATCGACCGACAGTACCGTAACTTGTTACTGTCATCAGTTACAGAATGTCATTCCCCTGTAAATAATTAACTGAAATCTAGTAAAAGAACACATATTTCATCGCTACCTATTCTTAGATAAGTCTACGGTTATCAGAACTACCTTTTAGATATAATAAACATTTGGTGTGAAAAAACATTAGTTTCAAGAGTTTATTTAGGTCATAAAATTAATAAAAAACATTCTCAACTTCACATAAAAATAGTTTACGGGAAGGTTAAGTATGTATTTCTCAAAATATAAATGAATGGAGATGCTATTAATGGGTGTAATCGGTCATCAACACGCAGTAACGATAAATTGATTTTTCGCATAATTTGATTTTAAAACTTTTCAATTACAAATCTAATGCCCATACAAGGACAAATAAATACATCACTAAATGAAATACAGGATATAATTAAGTTGTGCGCCCCGCGGTTTCACACACATATGTCTCTATACCGTGGGAATATCGGGATAAAAGCTAGACTCGGAAGCCATAACCACGTAAGTCAAATATTTGACTTAAGTGCTTGTGGCTTCCGAGTCTAGAAAGGTCCTATGTCCTTTTCCAGGTCATAGTCTACCCATGTGCCAAATTTCATCCAAATTCGTTTAGCCGTTTTAGCGTTAAAGCATAACAAACAACTATCTGTCTGAGACTTTATAAATTGTTAGTTTTAGTTTTTATAACTTTTTTTTTTTACTAAAACCTTGTTTCATACATCCGCAACCGCATCCCTGTCAGTAATAGCAAGATTGGCGCGGTCTCGCAGATTATGACAAGATCACAAGACTCGTGTTCGTCTGCTGGAATCCTATCCGTGACGCCTTCCACCACAGTGCACCCACATCACAAAGACTTGTATATCAAGCTTACTATTTTAAAATACTAAAACCTTGTTTCATACATCCGCAACCGCATCCCTGTCAGTAATAGCAAGATTGGCGCGGTCTCGCAGATTATGACAAGATCACAAGACTCGTGTTCGTCTGCTGGAATCCTATCCGTGACGCCTTCCACCACAGTGCACCCACATCCCAAAGGCTTGTATATCAAGCTTACTATTTTAATGCCACCTGGATTTATAGAGGCGAAATTTGTTACCGATTTAACACTTATGGTACTTGGTTATGGTTTTTAATGAGTTTGCAATTTCGTCAACTACACGTAAACCTACCTCGATTTTTTTTGTCAGAAATCTGCGATGGCACCATAATAATTTTTACTTTTTAAAGTGTAGAAGTTGGACGGCCTTCGTCCATTATCACGTGATGTTTTTTAGCAACTTTTTAACCCCCATCCCCCCTGGTGATACGTGGTGAGGTTTTGGACTACCCCCCCCCCTGCCTAAAATCACGTGTAATTTTTTGGCAAAAAGCAATTAGTGTTTTAAAATAAAATAGTTTTTAAATACATACTTATTTAAAAAATATTTTATTTATTTATATATACTTTATTGTACACCAGAAAATACATAATAAATCATAAATTTAACACTACAAAACATAGAATGGGCGGCCTTATCGCTTTCTGCGATCTCTTCCAGGCAACCTTGGAATGGACAGTGATTGCGTGGACATAAAAATGGGGTAGACATTGGTGCAAAATAATAATGATATAGATACAATATACGTATATTATAATAGATACATAGATAGATATATATATATAAGCTATATAATAGATACATAGTAAATATATAAGAATATTTATATAAGCAACGAAAATAAATGATGACTACAGATTATTACAGCTACAAGAACACGATTTAATTTCTGTTTTTTTTATTTTTTTATCTTTAAACACTTACTAATTGTTGTCTGGCAACGTCAAGCCAAGTTCACGTGCCGCTTTTCGGTTGAGAAATCACAAGTTCAACAAAAAATAAATACACGTGATATCTCACTACACCCCCCCTCCCCTCTTGACTTGACTTGGTAGGCCTAGGTCAAGCAAAAAATCAATAAAACAAAACCACAAAATGACCTTAGCTGAAATACAGCTAATGTAAACAAAACATCAGGTCAACACTATTGAAATATGTCAAACCGTGCTCATGAAAGCGTTGGATTTCAAAATAGGTTTAAATTTGTTTACATCTCGATATATTTTATCAAGTGTTCTGTCATATAACAGCATAAAGTGTGAGCTGCTGTAAATCGAGTTGAGATCATCACATGATTGCGTTATGCACGGACGCTATGCCCAGCCAACATGAAAATAAAGTTTCAGATAACCAGAGATGGGAATTAACATTTTCTGCAATTTATTATTTACTGATGCAAACGAATTTAATGTTTAATTTTTGTTTTGTGTACGGTGAATGCTAGGTTATATATTTATAATAGCGGCTTCGCCCGCGAGATAACTTTTTATACTATAGCCTACTAGCTGCGCCCGGTTTGACCCGCATAAGACTCGATACCGTTAAAATATCGGGAAACTAAGTATCCTATGTCCTAACCCAGGTCCTGCCGTTCGATTCTGTAAAAATATCACCGTGAAACTTAGGTGAAGTGAGCGTGAAGTGAGCTGTCAATAGTGTTAATCCCTAGCATCCTGCCGGTCGATTCTGTGGCAGTGACAGCTCACTTCACGCTCACTTCACCTAAGCTTCACGTTAATATTTTTACAGAATCGACCGACTGGTCTACTCATGTGCCAAATTTCATCCGAATCCGTTCTGCCGTTTCAGCGTGAAAGAAACAAAGAAATAAACAAACCCACTTTCACATTTATAAAATTTGCGAAGACGAAGATCGTGGTGAGGGTGTTACTCAGTGATAATATACCATACTACTGGTGAAAGAATTTTTAAAATTGGTCGAGTATTTTTTGAGTATAGGTATCCATTACAAACAGAAATACAAATCTTTTCTCTTTATAATATTAGATTCAAATTCAAATTCAAAATATTTTATATCACATAATCCTACAAGGGCACTTATGAAACGTCAGAAGCTAGGTGTACCGTTCCAATTGGTCGTTTCCTATGGAGAAGAGCCGACAAGAAACTCCACGGTTACTCTTTTAAAAGTAAATGGTTTTTACAATGTTTTCAAATTACTGTGTTAAAAGGTATGAGAGGACAGAGTAGGCCTATCAACAAGTACCAGGTACTTAGCAAAATATAAAATGGTCCACAGATCTACAGTCTTATAAGCCTATAAACGTTCTCACATTCACAAAATTTCAAAGAAAGCAATCTTTAAACAAGATAAATAAAATAATAAAAATAAAGACCTATTTAAACAATGTATAATAATTACTAATGATTTTTAATAATTAGTGTATATGTAACTGGACTCTTGAAGTTGAAGGGTTTAATTTTAAACATTGCTAACTCTTTCGACTCCACCCACTTTTCATAGAGCTCATACGCCATGCTGCCATACATATAAGAAGTGGACCCTCCGGGAGGGTCACCTGCATTTCGTTTGCGATAAAGTTAACCATCGCGGACGGTCAACTGCATTAGGTTTGAAACCGTACTATAAAACACTGTAAAACGAAGTAAAATAGTGTTTTCACGGGGTCTTGTCGCTATACGTAGTTTCCAACTTTTAATTTTTTTGTGAATATCAGTAACCGCGAAAAAAAATATTAAAATGCTTGGATTTCAAAACGAACGCATATACTAATAAATCTAGTTAAAATATAAATTAGATTTTATTTTCACGGTTTATATTCGCTAAGGAAAACCTACATTGGATTAGCAAGGTTAAAACATCAAAAAAGTTACCTATGGTTAAGCAGTCCTTTATAACAACTTAAATTTAAGCAACGTTTATAATGAATAAAACCCTGTGCTAAGGGTCCTTTTTTTCGTGGACAGTTAGAAAACATCCCATGAAGTATTTATTTATTTAAGTATAGGTACTCCAACGACTTATTCATTAATAACATATTACATGAAATAACTTTTATATTTATTATTAAGGTGAATTTGTCACTTAAAGAAGTGCACAGCTTAGACATAGATAAAAAATACATACGATTATGAGGATTAATTTAAAGTGTTTAAAATAAACTAACTTATTTTTTGTTATTATGAAAGAAAAATAAGAGCTACTCTACCATAGGAAGACAATATAAAAGAAATTTACATAATCATACATCAACTACTCAATTAATTAATTAATATATTAAAAATGATTATTATACGTAAGACGACTGCAATAAACGGAATCAAATCTTATGAACCTAAAGTATTATGAAGCTACATATTCATGTATGTAGCTGACTAGTATACATTTGAAATGGTTGTCGCGTCATTCAGTACGTGTCCTATTAAAATTTCAATGCCTACGGGCTTCAAGATAGATGTCATGTGTTCTAAGCACACGGAGGTACAGAAGGGGAGTGTTAGTATCAGAATATAAATTACTGTATGTCATACATTTTTAACTTAAATCTTAAACTTAACTGACTGTGCAGTTTGGCCTACTGTATGATACAGCTTGCCAATATAACTCTCTTAATCTACAGCGCGGGATTCATCGTTGACTCTTAACTAAGGCCCATATTACAGTACCTCACTCAAAACTCAAACATTACTTAAAACTCGTTTTTTCTCCTTTTGATTGGTTGAAACTAGTTTTAAGTAATACTTGAGTCTTGAGTGAGGTTCTGTAATACGGGCCTTAGTATAAATAAATAGATCATAAAACGTTCTTAATGAATGTAAGTTTGTCCAACGGCCTCATGATGCAAGAAGCTGAAAATATCGAAAGTACCTACAAGATATGTGAAAAATAAAAGTTAAGATGAAGCTTTTTATTTGAATATCCAGAGAAAAGAAAGCTTCCATTTTCACGAATTGTCCAATCATAAATCGCAGATACAAATGTAGTTACACCTACATAAAAATATGTGTTATTATAGTTTTATCTTTAATCGTATGGCGGGAAAACTCATAAAATAAACCCTTCCTTTGTGTCGCATATAAACTGACAAATCAAATTATTCTTATACTTTTGTTATGCCAAACTGATAAAAACTTTAATGACTGCCATAAAGTTTTATTAATAATCGAATTAAGTTAATAATAAGTGGAATCATACAATAAAACTAACACTTTTATGATTCATATTACTTGCAATATGTTTTGAATAGCTCTGTGCGGTTTCGCCCGCATAAGTCTCGATCCCGTGGGAATATCGGGTAATGTGTGTGCCAAATTACCCTGTGTCCTTCTCCAAGGCAAGGTGCCCATGTGCCAAATTTCATCCAAATCCGTTCAGCCGTTTTAGCGTGAAAGCGTAACAAACAAACTAACTCACTTTCACATTTATAATATTAGTTAGGATTTCTTTATTAAAAGTTTTTTAAGAAAGAAATCGAACTGTTGTAATGTCTAGTTTATTGCTTCTAATAGGAAAAAATCTAGCTTATCTAAAATATGTATAGTAACAAAGAAATGGGTAACTTTTGATATTGATTTTGGAAAAAACTTAATACATAAATAATCTGAATATTAATTTTCCAATTTATACAACACTTTACATATAAATCATAAATACAATACAGGGTGGCAGGGACATCGACGCGAAGCCGGCTACCATGGATTCAGTACATGATATTGAACCCCACTGCGTTGAAATTTTTCGTCGGTTATTAAAAAAAAAATCTACTGTTTCATAGAAAAGTGCAATACCTACGCGGTCAAAATGTATGTAGCAGCTGTTTATTTTTTTTAATAACCGACGAAAAATGTCGACGTAGGGGGGTTCAGAATCATGTACCTACTGAATCCATGGTAACCGGCTTCGCGTCGATGTCCCTGACACCCCGTATACAATCTAACAATAAATGAGTGGTATTTAACTTTTTTTCGCCTAAGTGTCCTTTTGTTTTTTGTATCTATTCGTGTAGTTAGTTATTGTATTTCGTACCTAGTGTTAATAGTTTGTAAATAATTTATTTTATTTTACTAAATGTAATAACAATAAATTAAATAATAAATACTGATATATACAATGATCAAAGTATTTAGTGTTACCATGTAGGTATCATCTTCAGTTTTTTTTTGTTTTGCATTTTAATAAATGCCAAATTACCATTATGTGGTATCAATGACCCACCAAGGTTACTGGTCAAATATCGAATGTATATCCACTCTCATTTTCATACTAATGCCTTATTACAAATGTATCATATTTTCTTTTAACGGCTCGACGTTATAAACCAAGATTCTTGATTAAAGTGATACTATTTTTTATGGCTTTTACGCGTCGTTAATTTGCGTTTTTTATTTTGAGATCGGAGATGTTTGGCCAGGCTGGACCGGTCATGTTGCCGCAACACTGAACTCTTCAAGGAGAACTTGTGGGGTGAAATACCAGCATGGTTATGATCGGACTGTTGGCAGGGAAATTTTATTATAAGCTACATAATTAGGATTATTTTTAACTACATAATTGATGAACAGCTCTTTGTTATCGCAGAAATATTTCCAGCAAGCTACAGTGACTCGCTGATCTATCGCTGGTCCTCATTCATGATACCGAAGGCTACGGCTGCTTGTATACGTCCGTTTTTTTTGGACCGTTTTTTTCGCTGGATTCGCGGTGGTGTATGGTTGTGTGTAATGTGATGTACATGCACCGGACGCCGGACCGATATACAACTCATATAAATATCAAAAACACGGTCCACTATTTAAATAAGAAGTTTTCTAAAACAAACATTAAATTCGAAAAATAGTAGTTGCTAGACAAACGCAATTTTAACGAATAAGAAGTTTGATGTGTGCAGCAATGACTATAGGTAGGTATAGTTACGTACTTAAACATCGATGCCAAATACGGACATTGTACGAAAGTATACTTTAAAAAAATCTTTCAGGTTTATCGTATGAATATGAAACTTAAGACTTTTGACTCCACCCACTTTTCACAGAACTCATAAGCCATGCATTGGAAGTGAACCCTCCGGGAGGGTTGCTGGCATTGCTGGGGTTGCGGGTTTGTCCGAAAGGGATATCGCGGCCCCGGCACACGGGCAACGGAAAGAACACGGGTGCGTTTTAGTCAGTAAAAGTCTGACGAGCCCTCTCGCTCCACCCAGAGCGGAAGAAGTCATTTGATGATTTCCCATCCTCAAAAAAAAAAAGGTAGCTGGCATTACGTTAGCGCTAAAGTTAACCATCGCGGACGGTCAACGGCATTAGGTTTAAAACCGTGATATAAAATACTGTAAAACGAAGTAAAATAATGTTTTCAGGGGGTCTTGTCGCATATGTAGTTTCCAACCTTTTAAATTTTTAAGTGAATAGTGAACAAAAAATTTATAAAAACTTCTAAACTTGGATTTTAAAACTAACGTATCTATATCCTAATAAATCGTGTTAAAACATACATCAGATTTTGTTTTCACGGTTTATAATGTTGTATTCGCTAAGAAAAACATACATTTAAAGTGAGCCCTACGCGAGGGCTCCCGGCATCCCATATGCGATGAGTTGAACCCTCCAGGAGGTTTCTCCAGCAAGCATTCTAATTTTGTAGATTACTGCGTCAATATGAAACACATTTTCAAGACTGTAAACTGGTTTGACTAAGTAAAATTAACAGGTAGGTGCGTGTACATGTTGTTTTATTTAACATCAAATTTATTGCAAATGTCAGATCGCGACCTTATAACCATGAATTCTTATTTTCTGATAATGCGTGTGGAAAAAGAAATATAATAGATTAGGCATATCAATTGATTTTGTACGTTTTTTGTTGTTAAAGTTTTAGAGTTAATCAATTTTAAAATGTCAAACTTGAGGTAATTTTTTTAAAGATTCACTTCTTCCTTTATAGCTTTAAAAAAATAAGACGTTTTTTTTTGTTAATATCTAGTCTAGATTAATCCATAAAACGAACATAAATTCGGTATTTTTATCTACCACTAGCTTTTGCCAGCGGTTGCGCGTGCGCGTGCATGTCGGAAATTATCCCACGGGTACGTACTACCGGGATAAAAATGTATGTAATGTATCCTATGTCTTGTTCCAGGTCACGGTCTAACCGTGTGCCATATTTCATTCAAATCCGTTCAGCTGTTTTAGCGTGAAAGCGTAGCAACCAAACAAACAAACTCACATTCGCATTTATAATATTTTATAGTTAGGAATATGATGTTTAGTGCTATAAATTAAAAAAAAAACCATTACGTACTTATACTTTTATAGTTCATTTTTTAATAAGAACTCTTTCCCGAAAGACATTGGGAATAATCTATCGGCAAAAGTCGGAAGATTTTTCAGCAGGTTCGTCTTCATATAATTAAACAGTACTACACTAAACTCAACTTCGTGAGCTCCGAAGGAATGATACGAAATCGATTCGCGCTGTTTCAGAGCATCGTGGTTAAAAGGCCAGGTGTCTGGCTCACGATCCGCCCCCGCTTATTAACTGATTACGCCTTGAACTACAGAATTAACTGACAATAAATATGGTAATTTGTGCACTATAATCATTTAATTATCTACGAGTATTAGACTGTACATTTGTAAAATGTTTTAGAATCACGGCTTATAAAACAACGTGTAACGGACATGTGGAGCGTTCATGTTGGAAAATGCATTTCAAGTTTTTGAATTGAATCTATACAGTATAATATAATATACAGGGTGGCAGGGACATCGACGCGAAAATTGACACCATGAACTCAGTACATGATTCTGAACACCCCTCCGTTGAAATTTTTCATCGACTCAACTCAACTACGCGGTCAAAATGTATAGAACAGCAGATTTTTTTTTAAATAACCGACGAATATTTTCAACGCAGGGGGCTTCAGAATCATGTACTAAATTCATGGTATCAGTTTTCGCGTCGATGTCCCTGACACTCTGTAGAATATTATAAAGAGGTTAAATTTGTTTGTTTGGTTGTTTGTTTGTAAGTTTGTATGTAGGGGCTAATCTCCGGAACTGCCAGTCGGATAAGAAAAAGTATTTTTGCATTGGATAGCCCAATTCTTGAGGAAAGTTATAGGCTCGCGGATGAATGCGCGGACAGAAGCTAGTGTAGTAATAAGTAGAGATGTTATCAGTGACGGGACAAACTCGAGATTTTAATCATTTCAACACACATTTATCCTTCAATGAGTGAATGTCATGAAAGGAAAAATAATTGGCTACTATAAAAATCAACACGAACTAGCGAAAATTAGAGGTTGATTCATAGTTTTCTCTTAGGTAACTAGTTTCACTATGTTGACTTTACACAATTAATCAGCTTATGCGTACGTTTGCAATAGTCTCACGATCGCATCGCAAATATTTGATCAAACTTTGACATAATGTTTGTCCTAGCGTGGTGTATGATTTGGGTCGCGGCGTCTTTGACATATTTGTGCACGCGTTGCGTATTGTTTGCTGTATTGACAAATGTTTGACCAATCTAACTAAAGTAAGTAGTACGTTTGTTGGTTCAGAGTTTAGGCTAGTGGGGATATTCGCTTGTTGTTTGGGTAGCATTGAAAGTTTCGTGATGACACTTGTACTGTGTAAATCCTCAGGTCATAGAAATATGATCTCGATTGGTTTTCTAGGAATCGACAAAAACGCGGTCTCTTGAAATCTTAACTACCTACTGAATTCAGAGTCTGCATCTTGAAGACAATCATGTCTATTTTCTGAAGATCTAATAAAAAATAAATAGAAATTGGTCGTGAATCTGTGAACTATGTAACATGTGCACTAAACTTAAACACGAATCAAATAATCAATATTGACATGAAGTGAACGCAGAAATAACAACTTACGTCAATTTGTTAATAAAACTACTATCAATAGTAACGAGTTGGTGCTAAAAACTATACACAGCTTAAGCAAAATGTGCAACTTGCATACTGCAATTCATTCAGAAGCTGTGAATCGTCGGTTACAAGAAGAAATGGCTGAATTCAATCGTGAATCGTGATACCTGCCTTGTGTATTGTAAATGGAGTCGATCTGCTCGCTCTCCACGCTTTGTAGGCTGTCGTCCTCCCTCAACTCAAGGTCCTCTGTTAATTCCTGGTCGTCCATGTTATCCTGGTCGTCTTGTTCCATTTCTTCCTCTTCCATATCTTCCACTATCTCTGGCTCCCTCGTCGTCTGGGGCGTTGGCATCTTCTTCGGCAGGATATCCAGGATCGAAGGCGCCCTGGGCATACTACTACTCAACCCCAACTTCTTCTGGATATACGCCTCCAGGATCTGCTGGGTGATCTTGTTCTGTCTGTCCAGTTCGTGTTGCGTTTCTGCGGAGAAACGAGAATGCAGATAAAAATGACTGTTTTCTGCGCGAATGTTCATTGTTCTTTAGCCAATTTTTGCCTGACAACAGAATTGGTTGGGGATCAGGATTTTAGATATAGACGTCATTTTTATCTGGTTCTCCCTTCTCGGGGACCGAAAAATGGGATAGCAATACATAAACTTAGTACTTATAAATAAGAAATAGGCTGGAAGAGATATACAGGTGGATAACATATTCAGCGGAACTACCAGTCGGATTTGAAAAAATATTTTTGCATTGGGTAGATCAATTCTTGAGGAAAGTTATAGGCTCGCGGACGAAGTCGCGGGCAGAAGCTAGTATTTTATACGCAAAAATAATGTCATTTGATAGTATCATTTGAAGTATCTAATATCGAAAACTTCTGCAGAACAAATTTTAAGGGTACCGTACAAAAATAAAAAAACAACCGACTTCCGAAAAAAACACTACAAAGTGAAAATAACTTTAATTTCGGAAGTCGGTTGTTTTTTTTTTTTTTTGTAAAAAGTTTTTGTTTTACACTTTTTAGTTGTGGTACCTACCCAACACAAATTCGAATACCACTACCTACTATGTAAATAAACGTCACAGGAAGTTATCATCATACGAGTATCATCCATAGTGGGAAAAATACGTATTATTGAAGCTTACTCAAAAACTATCCAAACCAAAGTTAATAAAATTTATATGGAACCAATTCCATACCATGCATACTCTTTTATACAAAAAAGAATTTTCAAAATCGGTCCACAATTGACGGAGAAATCGGCGGACATACATAAAAAACATACATACGCGACGAACATAAAACCTCCTCCTTTTTGGAAGTCGGTTAAAAACGGAACCCTTATGATCACTTCGTTCTCCGTCTGTCTGTCAGTCTGTCAAGACCCTTTTTTATCTATCCACAAAATAATTATTGTACAAAATGTCTAGTTTTTGTAAAAATACCCAATCGTTTTAACTTATGTTTTAGTTAATAATATTCTCATGTAAGTGAATTATTGTATTCTTAAGATACTAAATTTATGTCAAACCTTAATCAACTTAAAAGTCTTTCAATAGCTGGGTGTTGACAAGGTAACAAATATTTTTAAGTAAAGCTCCTTTCACCTTTTCATTACGTATTAATTAAATAAATAATTGATAGGAATGACCAGTGAACACAGATACTATATCAAAGTTTATAAAAAATGTATTGTTCTCCCGATACCAATCTTTGTTACCATTAATAGTAATTTCTTTTTGCTTTCTCTCAACATTTCAATACTCTCCGATAGCATCGGACAACAATGCAAGATCAGAAAAGAAGTGCCTACTAGGTACCATAGTTAAGCTGATATCAGACGCTTCACTCGAGTGAATGTTCATTTTTGTTTCAATTCACGTTCACACTACGCGGACAAAATTAAATACAAATGAAAAACGTTCATATTCTGTTAATTTCATGTCATTTTTCGGTTCGGAACGCGCGTAAAATACACCGAATGTCAAAATCCAACTGACTTTTACTTTACTTTACACGCCGAATCAAATCTGCCTAGCCTTTTCCCAGCTATGTTGCGATCGGGTAGGCTTTCAGTCTAATTGCATGCAGCTGAATACCAGTATTTTACATGAAACCACTACTATGACCTCCACAACCCAGTTACTGGGTAACACGATACCTTGGTAAGACTGGTTGTCGGTTTTTTTTTGCTTTGACTACCTCTAAAGGTGACTGTCAATGATGTGTCTTATGAATGACAGCCGGGACCAACGGCTTAACGTGCTTTCTGAGGCACAGAGGGGTCTCGAAAGGATGGTCAACCATCCACGAACCGACCCGAGCGGCTGATGATTGACGTGTAAAAGTATTTGTACAAACCTACTTACAGAAATAAAATCATTTATCATTAAAAAGGAAAAGCGTCTGTTACCAGCTTAACAGCAAATCGTACTTCTTACTACAGTTTCATTGTTAGAGTATCCATTCGTAGCACAATGGGTACATCAGCCTGCCAATTGTTTTGCCAATTGTACTTCAATGTACGGAAGCTGTCTTAGCACATTTGATTATAGGGCGCGGAAGTACTAAGGACATCGCTAATTGGAGATGTAATTAAAAATGGTGCACTGGTTCAATTGTTTTTTTTAATGGGTCAAGGTACAAAGGGTTATTAATGGTCTATTGTTTTGAATATGATCTACATATATAAAGGTCGGGCTATGATGGTTTCTTAATGTGTTTTTTAAAAGAAATATAGCGGAAAATCTGATTAGAATCTTATAACCTTGTCTTTAAATTGGTATGAAATATAGAAAATATTTCTGGACTACCTGTTTTTTGGAAACAAATACCTAAAAGTATGCAAATGTAGATTCTATGCAGGTACATAGGTTGGTTCCTGTGTTTTAGTAAACGGATACAAGAACGTTTGAGGTGACAAAGGTGACGTAATAATAAAACTTTTATAAGTAATAATTAACTTATAAATGATTTTCCTTTAACATCTTTTTACTTTTATCTGGTGTTTTTTACGCATTTCTGGAACATTTATAATAATGACCTAAGGAAGGTTAAAACGATTCTATGATACCTATTGGTTTTACCTTTTAACCAATAACTGTGGTATTTTTAGCGTCTGCTAATAAAAATTTACAAATAATAAAAAACGTACTTGCTGATAGAATACGACAGTAGTCTGCTTGTTACTTTCATTTTTGGTTGGAGATTTACAATAAAAACTGAAGTAGTATGTAGGTATACTTACCTATCAATTACTTACACAAGGTGTTTTACAGTCATCTAAATATACATATACATCTGGGTTCATGTACATACATATACAATAAATTATATTAATGTATGCAATGATATATTATTATATTGTTTATAATTTTATAGTCATTTTCGATGAAAAACTAATTATCATGATTTATTTTTGAATATTCATCTATTAACGGCCAAGCAATTTAACTGGCCAAGCAAGTTGCAGCAAATTAATTTAAAACTCTTATGTACTAACATAAGAGTTGGTATAACTCGATTTTTATAACTGTGCGTTTGGAGCTGTCAAAATCGTAGGTTGCTAGTATTGAATTCACCCGCCCTCAGTTACCAGTTACCTCCTCAGAGCTCCGATGCCTCTTAATAATTATGGTCTATACAACTCGTGGCGTCTCCACAGTTTTGTCTTTTATCATTTAAACCACATAATATATAATAATAATAATACCAGCCTGTTACTGTCCCACTGCAGGGCAAAGGCCTCTTCTCATACAGAGAAGGCACGAGCATTGATCACCACGCTTGCTCAAGACGTGTTGGTGATTTCAGACACAAACCACATATACTTTAATATTTTGAGGTTCACAGGCGCATAGTTATAAAAATCTGGTTTAAAATTTCACTTTATCCCTATAAAGTGCCGCTATTATTTAATTTGTATGTAAATCAGCTGATTGAGCGGCTCAGTAGCACTCATGACGGCTGTTTCATTGATGACAAATGTTTTAACAATATTAGCTATGCAGACGACATGATGCTCCTGAGCCCCTCAATCAGTGGATTACGGAATCTTGTGTGTCAATGTGAGGCATTTGTGATGTCGCACGGGCTGAAATACAACTCCAAAAAGAGGCATAATAGTGGCAGTACGTCGGGCCAGCTAAAGTACCGTAAACATTGCATTGTCATTGTCACTGTCACTTGCTATTTTGTTTGATTGTTGAGGTTAGTTCGCCGCCCTTTGTATTGATTGATCATATTTGTTTTAGATAATTATATCAAAAGTCACTACAATGACTGAATTTACGAAAAAGGACGTAGCAAATGAAAATGGCTGAAAGGTAGGTTAGGTTAGAACTGTGACGACACAACGCATGAGACGAGTGAGCGAACTAACCTCAAAAATCAAACAAAATAACAAGTCACAATGACTCAGTGACAGTGACAATGACAATGCAATGCTTAAGGTACTTTAGCCGGGCCGAGGCAGCGCCACTATTATGCCGTTAGCGGCACTCTATACACTGCCATTAAAATTTAAAAATTTGCTCAGGAAAAATATTATTAATAAGTAAATTATAACAAAGAATTCCTGATTAAGTAGGTACTATTCCTCATCAGATACGCATTGATTATGATAGAGGTTATAATGATGAGTCTCGATTACTAGGCACTTTCACCATTTTGTTCATTTAAAACTTCCTTGAACCAACATTTATAGCTTTTGACTTCTGACATATACCTACTTAGGTACATATTGTTTTCGTTAGCCATTATTAAACATGCCTGCCTTAAAACGCCAGTAAATATTAGTTAGTAGCTGTGGCCCGCAACTTCATCTGCGTGTATTTTGTATTTCATATTTTTTAATACAAATCTTCTTCTTCTTCAATCAGTACCTCATTACTTTGGATCGTGGTCACTGGAACCCTTTAACATGTTCAGTGCCGGGAAACCTCCTGGAGGGTTCACTCAAGTCGCATATGGGATGCCGGGAGCCCTCGCGGAGGGCTCATTTGGCGTTATTGACTGTGCAACTAAAATTAGTTGTATATTTTAACAAGATTTCAATCCTAATGCCGCTGACTCTCCTCGAGGGCGATTAGCGAAAACGTAATGCCGGTGCCCCTCCTGGAGTCAACTTGCAATATATATGGCGGCATGGCATATGAGCTCTATGAAAATGGGTGGAGTTGAAAGTGTTAAGCGGACGATCTGACTCCATCTACTCCGGTCCAAAGTTGCCATCACCACATGCTGAAATTTGCTTGATGACGTAGCTCTTTTACTTGGTCGGGCTATCGTGTTGGCGACCGGCCTCGTGCTCTCTTTCCTTCGGTATTGCCAAAAAGACCAGGTTGTCAAGGCTGCTATCTCCCATTCGCATTATGTGGCCGAAAATACGCTGTAGGCAAACTGTAGACAATCGAGTCTTGAGCCTTGTCTTGATAGTTTTACTACAAATATCCAGGATGGAAGTAGCCTATGTCCTTCTCCATGTCCCAAGCTACCTATCGATCAAATTTCATAACAATCGGTTCTGTGGTTTAGGCGGTGGGAACAGAAAAACAGACAGAGTTACTTTCGCATTAATAATATTAATATTATAATTAATAATATTAATAGGATATTGATTCCTGTCAAACTTAATTAAGTTTTGGTTATTAAACACACCTACCTACATTTTTTTTTTACTATAAAACTTGGTATTGATGAAACTAAATCTATCGCAGTCCACTGCTGGGTAAAGGCCTCTCCCAGGCTGCGCCACATTACCTTTTTAAGGTGTTGGTCCATCTAGCTGGGGGACGTCCCACACTACGCTTGCGTTTACACGTTCTCCAGGACTCTTCTGGTCACGCTTAGACAATTATAAGTTTAGTTAAATCTCAAGGTAGCCGTTAAGATCAATTACTAATAAAAAAATGTCGTTGCTTAAGTTCAACCATGTCATCGATTTTAAGTATTAAATAAAAATTAACGAGTAATTATTAAATTGTTATCATGACGGCTTTTTACACTTTTGACTCCACCCACTTTTCATAGAATTCATATGCCATGCCGCCATACACATTGGAAGTGAACCCTCCGGGAGGATTACCGGGATTACGTTTGCACTAAAATTAACCATCGCGGACCGTCAACGGCATTAGGTTTAAAACCGTGTTATAATACACTGTAAAACGAAGTAAAATTGTGTTTTCAGGGGGTCATGTCGCTTTACGTAATTTCCAACCCTTTAAATTTTTTGTGAATATTTGTGATTTTAGTTAGACATCAGATTTTATTTTCATGGTTTAGAATGCTGTATTCGCTAAGAAAAACTTACATTCATCCATTCTCCATATCCATCATTACAGGCATCCCAAATGCGACTAGGTGAACCCTCCTGGAGGGCTCCAGGCACTGAACGTGTTATTAAATTACAAAAGACCGTGATGGCAAAAATTAAGTGACATTTCTAAATTGTGATTTAAAAAGAAACCAGTTAAATAATAATTTATTAATTTAAGTGACATTACCTAAAAAACGTATTTTTTTTAAGACTTCTACAACGTAACATTTATTTTTAACAATTGTTTTTCCACATTTTATAAAACTTAAAACATATTTTTTTTATATTTCTTAAGAAATCTAGTTTATTTGGCATTATGTGAATGTATTATTTAATGGATAGTTTAACATATTGAATTTAGGAAAGGCCTGAAATATATTAATTAAAAATATAATATACCTTTAATACACACACATTGTCCCATGTAATAGGGGCGAGCCTATTTCCCATCAACCGAGCACAAATCCAGATTCCCGGCAGTTACTGAGAAACTCCAGGTACAAAACCAAAAAAAAATAGAAATATATTAAGCTACTTTTTCGTGAAGCAGTTTTCGTATCTTAAGACGCAGATATATGCCAGTGACCTTGAGTGGTTAGCTTGCGTGTTCTGCCAGTAATAGGACTCGCCCATCCAGGAACACTTTCCCAAATTAGACGCATTATTAATTTATTATACATAAAAACAAAAGGTATTAGGTACGCATACTAAAAGATCAATAATTAAATTCAGAAAAATATGTAATAACATAATCTAAAATAATTATATATTGAGTTATAAAAAAATGCTTTAATTTAACATATATTTTTTCCAAATCATTAACACGTTTATACGTGAACTTCAGTATAAAATCATTAAAAGTCGGCTGTCGTCGCTTTAAGTTAAGGCCCAGGTATCGAGCTCCTGCAAGGTGGCTAATCAAGGTAGATCGTGATTCATCATCCTCCACACTATCTCAAGGGATACCTACTCGATCCGAGTGTTATCTAGCTTGCTTATAACTACATTCACGGTTAGTCCCCTGTGAGGTGAACAGAGTTGCTTCAATGTCAATTATTGCAATAATCCTTGACATTCATTGGTGATGGAATGTCTATAGATACGTAGTTGTATAGGTAGGTACTTCATAACACTGTTAAAAACAATCTTTTTGGCCATTTGGAAAATAGCAGCTTTGCATTGATGGAAGTATTTCGAAATCGAAAAGTCGGTATTTAACCCGTACAATATTTATGCCTTTCTAATAGACGAATTTTACTGGAAAATTATATAAAACATCGAATTTGTCATATGTTATGTAACTATTTATAGGTAGGTACTAATATGTGATTCTTATCCAGATCGTAAAGTGAGCATTAAATATTAATTCTTATTTATTAACATATTTAACAAGTAGGCACTACAACATTTTAAATTACTTACTATGCCGTGGTACCTGATTAAAATTATACTTATCTCAGGAATATCCAACACGATTTTCGGTTTAAAGACATTTATTTCTCAAAAAAAAAAGAACATTACAGTTCACTTAACATATTGAGAAAAGTAAGATAAAAAAAAATAAAAGTAAGTGCGATTCTCTGTGTTCACACTATGAGAATTAAGAGATAAAGGTGACAATCGGTATTGTTAGGGTTGTTTTCTAACGTGTTCTTCTAGGGTTTTTTTAAATGTATACATGGTGTCACTATTGGTTACATCATCAGGTAGTTGATTATACAGTTTTGCTCCCCCGTACAGTATGTTTTTTCTTCCATAGTTAGTCCTGGGTGGCCTTAATTCTAGTTTGTCTCGTCGTCTAGCGTTGTATGTGTAAGTTTTCTTTTTAAAGTTTAATTGTGAATGCGTACCTTGTGTTATGATTTTATGTATTAGAGTGCATGTTTTAAGTATGTATAATTGGCTGATTTTAAGTATTTTTGTATCATTGTAAATTTTGGTGGTTGGTGTTAAGTAGTCATAGTTAAAAAGTGTTTTTTTTGCTTTATTTTGCAGAACTTGTATTTCTTGGACGTTTGATTTTGCTGCAGTTCCCCATATCTCAATGAGATATTCAATATGGGGTTTAACAAGAGAGTTGTAGATCATTGCGCGAACTTTTTTAGGAATGCAAATAGATATTCGGCGTATCGCTCCTATCAAAGGAGATATTTTACACTTAATATGATCAATATGGGGTCTCCAAGTTAACTTTGTATCTAAAATGAGGCCTAAGTATCTTTCACTGTTTGATTTTGTAATTTTTTCGTTGTTTATTGTTAATTGGATTTGATTGAGAATTTCTTTGTTTTTTGCAGCAAAGACCATGTATGCGGTTTTCTTTGTATTGATAGTTAATAAATTTGACAGGAACCATTTATTTAAAATATTTAAATCATTTTGAGCTTCTTTCACAATATCAGTTAAGTTGTCACCAAAGTAAAATAGACAAGTATCATCTGCATAAAGTGTGATACTGCCCGATGTTTTAACACTGTTTATGTTGTTAATATAAATCAAAAATAACAACGGTCCTAGAATAGATCCCTGTGGAATTCCGTATGTTAATTTGGCAGGTAAACTTTGGTAACTTTCAATTTTTACTATTTGTTTCCGATTTTCTAGGTACGAATTAAGAATTTTATGAGCGGGCCCTGATATCCCTACGTTATTTTACATTTCATATTAATCTTCTGACATCGGCATCATAAATAAAACCACTACAAAGTCATGTAACGCTGAATATTTTTGTAGATGACATATTTGGCATAATGTTGCTATACGATAAATTCAAAAATATGACGCGCGATATTCTTACAAATATATGCTGTGGACATAAAAAATTGCGTAAAAGGGATACATGATAATTTTATTCATGAGGTGACGATGGAGTATCGAGACTTTAATGAAAATACACGGACAAAATATTGTATTGCCAGCAAAAAGGAAATTGCATTTTCATCGCAAAAAGCATGTTAATAACGATACCGAATTGAGACGTTATTCGATTATTGAATCAAATAAAATATCTTATCGATATTTTTATTCCGACATAAGACGACCTTATTTTAAATGCGGAACATCAGAAGATCAATGCTTGTAAGTAATATAATTTTCTGAATGTCAATGAAAATGATTTAGGAATCGATTTGGTAATGATAAATGTGAACATTGTAATATTTTTTATTGAGTAATTTAAAGTTTGTACATCTTCAATAATTAATAAGCATAAAATGAGTACTTTTATGTTGTAATAATTTATTATTGGTTGAAAAACATTGGCTTAGTAAATGTGTGTCCACACCACATCGCATGCATTTGCGCATGCAATGCTGGATTTTGGCAGGAGAATATGATACCTACATTTGAGTACGTACCTATCTATCACCTAACTAAGATAGATAGATAGATAGAATATTCTTTATTATCTACACCATAAAAAAAGAAACGATGAAGCAAGAACGACTAAGAAGGAACGTTGAAGGCAATTTCACAAAGCTCGACGTGTTCTTTTAAATCTACCCTTTCAATTACCTATGAATAGTTCACAAAAGAAGTATAACAGCCTGTCTATTCTTTAAAAATCTCACCGTGACAATTTAGGTGAAGTGAACTGTCATTCCACAGCCGACCTATTCTGTACCTAAAAATGACATCAGAAAGCTTACCTGAACTGAGCGTGTAACTCAAACTCAAAACATTTATTTCAAATAAACCAATTACAGGTACTTTTGAATTGTCAAGGGGTCGGTCAGTCAGAAATATGAAGCTAGTTGCCCATTCCAACGCGTAGTAGGTTCCTATGGAGAAGAACGGGCAAGAAACTCCACGGACACTCTTTTAAATCAGAATATTTTTACAAAATATTGGTTACATCATCCATGTTGTAATGATACATTTTTTTTTTTTTTTTTTTTTTTTTTTTGAGGGTGGGAAATCATCAAATGACTTCTCCCGCTCTGGGCAGAGCGAGAGGGTGTGTCAGACTTTTACTGACTAAAACCCACCCGTGTTCCTTCCGTTGCCATGCGTTGCCCGTGTTCCGTTACATGTGAGAACAATGTAAAAAGACGTGCACGTTAAAAGCGCCAGTAATAAAAATAAAATCAAAAACAATTCAAAAATTAAAATAAATTAAAATAAGCCGTGGCAGCTTAGAGATGACCAGTCCCCACTGACGGCGCTCGTTCACGAACATGACGCATGGATCAGCACCATTTAGCTCAACCATTTTGAAGGGAACTTAATGATCCAACACACACGCCACCACCAGCGAGACATTTGAGTGAGCATGACATACTCTCAACCGCCAGGGCACACTCAAGTCAATGAAAGACGTACCCAGTAAATGGTAACTGTAAAGTAGGGACATAGTGCTCACACATGTGCTATGCAATGATATAATACCAAGAGATTGAATTTATACAATCTAAAGATAGTTTTACAATTTTCAGCAGCTGCAACAATATTTTGAATGCTAATCAATTAGTTTATGCGCCCTTGTGGAGCTGGACCAGCGTTGAGCCAAGCATTTTTTCGTCGATGTAATCCCCCAACTTATAATATGCTTGGCAGCATAGTGTGCGTTTTATACAAGATTTAAATTTCGTTTCATTCAATTAGAGTATGTGGGGAGGTATTTTATTGTAACATTTCAAACAGTACCCCATGAAGGATGAGTCTACTTTAGCCAGTCTGAAACCCGGTTGAATCAATTGGTCCCTATTTCTAGTCCTATAATTAGAGTGAAGTAAACTGTCAATAGTGGTAATCCCTAGCATCATGTGGAATGACAGCTCACTTCACCTAAATTTTCACGGTGATATTTTTACAGAATTGGTAGGCCTGTCGCGATGGAACTCTCAAAACCACTTCATCGTCATTCTCGTGCCCTTATCCGCATTAATTTTTGGTCTTATGGCATGGTAGCTTTGTCTGTATTCTGTTGTCTGAATTCTTAATAACACATAAAAACATCACACCTGTATTCCCCGAAGGGTTGGGCAGAGGTGTACATGTATTACACCCACATTTCGCCACTTATGTTTTAAAACCAATGTAGTAGGGGCGAACCTATTGCCATCAACCGGGCACAGATCCAGACTCCGGGCTGCTACTGAGAAATTCTAGATAGAAAAACCCAATAACACTTTTCCCGACCCGGGAATCGAACTCAGAACCTCATGGTCAGCAGTAGCGCTTGCGACCATTAGAGCAACGAGGCAATTCATTCTTAATAGGTACCACATAACGCCTAATTTCGGATAAGGAAAGGTCCATAACTGAAATAGGCACCTTTTTAAATGACGGATACAACTACTTCTGTACGACCCCTTATCTGTGGGATAGAAGCATAAAAGTCCAGCTGTCAGTCTGTTCGTGCCAACTGATCGTAAATGGTCGCAGTCGCACCCATTTCGTTACCTTAATACTCTTCGACACTCTCACGCAGTAATTAAGATTGTTTTTCAGTTGACCACCATTTATACCACCATAAACCAGGTCCTACGTAACCCAGAAAAACTTCATGGGATAACACACCTAATTATTCTCACACACCTATTTATTAACCTAAGGGTGATTATCACGTGAATTGAAGCAGGAAGAGGGACCCATAGTAGAGGTGTTACGTAGACTTGATGTCACTTTTATGACGAATGTTGTTATTATCGAAGGTCAATGCTCTAGAAATAGATACTAATTATTATTTTTGTCATAAAACGGGTAATTAAACTCAACAAGTATATATGCTGGTTCTGTCAATAAGAAATACAGTTATTTATATTTATACTCAATAAATATGCAAATGTTTCTATAGTCAACAAACTATTGCTACATTTGAAAGGCATAGAACCATTAATCTGTTTTTTGACTCAACTTTTTTCAGGTTATCAACCTTATTTGTTTTGCTTACAAGTTTTTTTTAATAAATCGAGCAATGACATTAACAAATTTGAGCTTTAGTTTTTTTAGTCCCATATTAGACCAAATGTTTTATTAGTCCCGGATTTGACAACTTGTTTGGGAATACCGTTTGGTGATAGGTGGGTCATTGGCTTAACAAAGTTAGGTCAACGATCCGTACAATGACACTATGATAGGTAATTTATGCCAAAAGAAATGGCAAATTTATTACAACCCATGTCAAAAACAAGAAAAAATTCATAAAAATTTATTGATGCCTATTTATCTGATTCTAGATATTTTAACATTTTTAGAATCATGAATTACTAATTCAAAAGGATTAACAACCCCGAGGTCAACTATCTCCAAGTCAAAAAACCTTTAATTAATTTCTCATAACAGTTTAGTTTTTTTTAGAACCCAATGTCAGGCGACCCTGACTTACAGCCTAATGAAAAAAAAAAGCAATTTAAAAGCTTACGCCTTTTAAAGTTCATCGCCTGATCTAATCATCGACGAACATTTGAAATTCGAGTAAGCTTTTGTCCCGTGCTTTTATTTTTTTTATCTGTGCTACTGAGTTACGGCCAGTGTTGCCATTGCTATTAAACCTTTGTATCAATTGCAACCGGATGTAGGTCAAGTGCATTCAGCCTAGCTAATCGGCCTATTGTCTCGGAACTGAATGTCTTATCGGGCCCAATTGCCGGAACTTATCGACAAACGTGATTTGCACGGACAAGCACGTAATCAATCAATTATTACGTAAGTTTGGCACGCTTCACGGGAAATATGGATTGTGGTTGCTGGTTGCTTTTACTAAGTGAAATAAAAAGATCAAGTGTCAAAGAGGTGTTAATCATTTTTGCAGTTGATGTTCCTATAAATTTAACTACAGACAAATACCTGAGGGTTTCTGCCTAGATGTACCTTAAAATAAAACGTTAATAATATACTAATCATGGACCGAATTCAAATAGCAAAACAATGGACAACAAAATACAAAAATTAATAAATCATATTTAAATATTTGTAGAATACCATTATTTTAGGTATATAGTATATACTTAGTATACCTTCCTTAATAAACAAATATATGTATATTTTAAATTATAACTGGATGGTACTTTAATAGCGGACATCTCAATGGGTTACGCAAAATACCGTACTTCACCGGTCATCGTAACTGTCGAACTTGAACTGTATCAGTCGTGTCGTTAGTATTGGATGACCGCATCCGTCTCGATTCACGCCACAGCTTTGCAATAACCTCGTCGAATTTAATGTACAGAAGAAAAAAAAAAAAAAATTAGGGTTACCAGTGCAAAATATTTTTAGGTTGATTAATTTGTTTCCGGTGAAACCTGAAGATTTTTCATTTTATTTGTGATGTCTTTAATAACGTAGTACCTATTTGTATTTATAACTAGCTGCTGCCCGCGGTTTCGCTCGCGTCGACCCTAATTCTTTTTCTAAAATAAAAATATCTTAAGCTACTCCTTATAACATCATCTATCTGCCAGTGAAAGTCCCGTCAAAATCGGTCCCGCCATTTCGGAGATTAGTCGGAACAGACAGATAAAAAAAAATGTTACTAGTACCGTTAAAATTTTCATAATATCCTTTCCAATGACAACCGCCGTACTACGGCAGGTGACAAGTCATAGTCTACTGACACTTGTATTTTGACATTACAAACAACTATTTCAATTTTATATATTTGTATAGATGTACAGATGGTATGTTCTTAGGCACCGTTTGCACCGCAAATTACGTCGTCCTGTCTCGTGTCTTATTCAAACGATTGTCAGAAGCGGATCCATGCTTTAAATACGTGTTGCACTAAACGCATTTAGTGATTTTTGGAGCAAGCGGGCCTTAGCGTCGGTAAATACGTAAAGAAGTAAGAGGTAACTATTTAATTATTTCTTTCAGCGTCGCTAAAGGTTCTTTAGAAAACCAGTGTCAGACAGCATCTGTCTGGCATTAAGAGTGTTTATCCCAAAAGTTGGTAACGTCGCAAATAGCTGACAAATATTTATCTGTTTTGATTAATTTGGCAATATTACTCTATGCTAATATGAAAGGTGGCTAACTAGTGAACTAAAATATTGAATAAGAAATGCAATAGATAATATCGTAACATCGAATATTTAGTTTTAGATGTAAAAAACCGTGCCTTTTTTACACCTCAAACAGTTACAACATCAAATCCAGTGTTATAATTACAATTCATTATTAATATTCTAGTTCGCTAGTAAACCACATTTCATATTTCCATACAGTAATATTGCCAAATTAATCGACAGCGAAATATTTGACAGCTATTTGCGACGTTGCCCAGTTTCAGAATAAACGCTCTTAAAATGCTGAAATAAACCTTTTTGGCGCAGCCTTGCGCGCAGACACTATTGTTGTTAAACATTATTTTCACTTTTTTATTTTGTTATTTGTGTTTTGTGTTTCACGAACTGTGTTGAAATAAACGTTATTATTTCTTTCTTTCCAAATATAAAAATATATTTTCCTAAAATCATTCTAAACTGACAAGTTCGTGGAGTTTTTTATTGAGTTCATGTACAACGGCGAATATTTTGCCACCATGTTTCCCAAATTAATAGCTCTATAAGGTCACTGACACGATTACACGCTACAGGGCGCGTCAAACTAACGTGACCTATCATTTTATTTTTACTGCTTTTACATTGAAACTCTATATTAGTTAGTATCCACGATTTATTTCTATTATAAACTGTCTGGGAAATGGGCTATGTTGGGCTATTTTGGGCTATTTTGGGCTATTTTCATTGTAGGATCGCTTTTAGACCAAACATTTCTAGGAACTGTTCTAAATGCACAAATAGATTTTTGGTGAAATGTTAAATGTAATCCGTATTCACGTTTCATGTAAATTGCGTTCACTTGTTCATAACATACTCGTACGTATACGTATATTAGCTACTAGCCGCGCCCCGGTTTCACCCGCATAAGTCTCGATCCCGTGGAAATATCGGGATAAGAAGAAAATTTTATCCAATTCGGTTCAGCCGTTTTAGCGTGAAAGCGTAACAAACAAACTTACTTTCGCATTTATAAAGTTATTTATGATTTCTGTAATTAGTAAAGTAGGTACTTATAGGTAAGTACTCAACGACTAATAAATGCAAGACTCAAACCTTACTTAGTCTCACCGACACTTAAAACTTTCAAAGGTGGTAAATAGCGTTGGTGTTAAGTGTCATGAAAGATAAATGATGATTAGCAAAATTCAGCACAATGCAACACTTATGGCCATGGAAGACATCTTCATTGTTGTCGAAGTTTATCAACACTTAAATGTGCGTGCTCACAGCATCTCAGAGAACGTAAAGCCGCGTCGCCATTGTCACTAAATTGACATCAATTTCATTACACCTTGGCCCACATTAGCGGAGGTGTAAACCCATCTTAATTTGAGTCACCTTGTCGATACCTTTGATGTTTGGTTTGTTAAAAGGATTCGTTTGACATTCTTTTGTGGTTTAATAGTTTTGATTCTATCGGGCTCTAGAGCTTGTTGTCCAATGTTGATAAGGATATTAGAGATTGTCAATGTTGATTCATGTTCTTATTTCTTACCAACTGTTATCTGTAACTTACACAATAAGTTGTGTAACTTACAGATAACAGTTGGTAGGTATAGATACCTCTGCAATAGACAGCGTAAGATGGTATTAACACTAGCCAAGGTCAACCAAATGTAATAGCATCATTCTACAATAGGAGTATTGTATAAAAATAAAAATTGTCCGTCAGTCAGATATAAAAAAAATATTAGACACATATTTTTTTGCATTATCATATTAATATTTTTTTTTTTAGATAAAACGCATTAAAGTTGGGGAATGGGGGCTCGCTACGTCACAAGTCGGTATAAAATCTAACGGAGAGTAACGTCATGCTAGATCTGAACTCAATGTATTGCCGTAATCTTTTAATTACGAAAAAAAATTAAAAAAATGCATGTCCAATATATTTTATTAATTTCAATGAAAGACAAAAATATTTTTTTGTGATTTCCTCTATTCAAGTTTATGAAAAAGGAACTTATGACCAGAAATGATTTTGGCGAATGTTTTTAAATAAGAAGTATGAGATAGAGATGATTAAGCTTATTCGGCCATACTTATCCGATAGATCTTCTACATTAAAATAATTGATTATGACTTATTTTAGCAAATAAGTCATTAAAAATACAAGGACTGTTTATTGGCTATTAATCAAAATCGACCTAGAGATCTGCCATCAAGACTATGTTCAAAGATTTCACAACTACCTACATAATTCAACAAATATAAACAAAATCCATATATTTCTACTCGATAAACTTTACTCTTATTTTTTCTACATTAACTGTTATTGATCTCCATGTTGAATAATTGCAATTTTATTAATAGATATTGATACTTAATTAAATTGATTTATTATTTTCAAATAAACATGTATACTTTATCCTCAGTTGAGCTTTAAGCTTGTCACGCTGTTTCGAAGACGTTACGATTTATTATTTACTAGCTTTCGCCCGCGTGCATGTCGGATATTATCCCACGGGAACGTACTACCGGGATCAAAAGTATTCTATATGTTAATCCAGGCTATAAACTATCTGTGTGTCAAATTTCATCCAAATCCGTTCAGCCGTTTTTGCGTGATTGAGTAACAAACATCCAAACATACAAACTTTCACATATACAGTGTGGCAGGGACATCGACACGAAAACTGTTACCATGGATTCAGTACATGAATCTGACGCCCCTGCGTTGAAATTTCTCATCGGTTATTTAAAAAAAAAATCAGCTGTTCCATACATTTTGACCGCGTAGGTATTGCACTTTTCTATGAAACAGCAGATTTTTTTTTAAATCATTTTTAGACAAAAAGTAGCCAAATCGGTTTAGCCATTATCACGTTATGCGCTTACCAACGAAGAACATTTCATTTTTATTTTATAGAAGATTTCATTGATTTAATTTACTGAATGCTTGATTGAAAAGGATAAAATCAACAGAAAATGGACAATGATTCACTCATAAACACCGATGAATCAGTTTAGTATTTTAAAATTTTTTGGAAAAAGTAAAAACGATTCACGTTCCACCAATTAATATCTATGTTCATCTATCAGACAAATGTCAAGGTCTTCGATTTATAGAACATCAGCTAATATGTAGTTTTATTGGAATTTTAGGCATCGTACGCGAAACTCAATTGCCGAAAATTCTTGAAGGCAAACTTCTCTATTAATAAATTCTATAATCAATTTAAAGTACCTAAGTGAATTAATTTGATGGCAAAGAAAAGATAAGTGTTCTTCTATATCTTGCCGAAAATATACATTTTATCTAATACCATACTAAACTGAACTTGAACTTAAACATAATTGGCGAAATTGCTAACTATAGCTACACCTCCGCCGAACCCTTCGGGGAATCGAGGCGTGATGTTATGTTCTGTTAAGTTATCTAATGTAACCATCAGCTGCCAAGCCTTTTCCTAGCTATCTTGGGGTCACCACATGTCGGATGTCCACTACCCAGTCACTGGGTAACACGATACCCCTAGGTAAGACTGGTTGTCAGACTGTCGAGCTTCTGATGACCCGAAAAGACTGGCGAACATCCACAAGTGACAGCCGGGATCAACGTTTTTAATGTGTAACATCTTTCCTCTCGCTTTCCTCCAATCTGTGGGAGTGATTTCGTGAAAAGAGACGGAAATGTGTAACAGGAAGCCGGGGAAGCGCGCGCTATTTGATTTGACAAATGAGCGCGCGCTGTGCTGGAGTTGGCCGGCAGATGGTAGCAACCCATTTTCCGAGAGGTTGGTAACTACTGTCACCCAAGATGTCAGATGTTACACATCATATGCGATAAGGCTCGCTCGTTTTTTTTAACGTGTTTCCGAGGCACGGAGGAGTCTCGGTATATGAAGATGCATGGTCACCCATCCACGAACTAACCTCGGCCAGAGCAGCTTAACCTGATCGATTGACCTGTGGGGCTGTTATTACTTAGCCACGAACACCTCAATGTTAATACAATGCCTTTAATGTATTGAAGATTTAAAATCGTCATAGAAGAAAACATTAAAATATTTTTTTTTTTTTTTTATTTAAAAATGTCATCCTTGTTTTTTATAAAAAAAAAAAAAAACTAATAAATTGTCCTTGGAAGTTCCTTTTATGGAGGAATATACAAACTTGTAACTCGTTAACCTTTAGAATTACGCCATACTTCGGTCCTCAGTGCTCAGATTATCTTTCCGGTTCCAATTCTAAATGCCATCGATGCTATCATGGTGTCATAGCTGTCACTACTTTATTGCCGAAGGCGAAATTTCTATGGACCTTAATACAAATAAATAAAGTTCAATATGCCTCATTACTTGTATCTTTGAAACATATTATGCATGTCTAAGACACGGCAATGATATGCTACCGATGACCTTAACACCTAAGCAGTTAAACTCACGAAGTTGTTAACATTGCTGTAACTAATATCAAACAGTAGATAATAAATGTATCTCATTTATTACCAATTTAAATGACAATACAGCTCTCTGTGTGTGGTCTACATCGAGTTCAAATTATGTTAGGAATCGAAATTCATTAGAATGCAATTCGCTCATGATAACATTACTAACTTGGGCTGCACTGTAATTATGCCATAAGAGTTCTAATCAAAAATTGATTTTACAGTTCGTTGATTAGTTGATGATACTGTTTGAGTTGGTCGAAATTGAGTTTTCAAAGAAGCATTAGATAACTAATAAGACCTAAATCAAAAGAAAGAAAACCACACAACAAACAACGAAGGCAACAAAATGTGAGTAGGATTGAAACGAGAGATTAGTGCATTGCTGACGTCACTAAAATCCATGGTATTTGCAACACTGATGCTGTTGGAAAAAGTAAGCCCGTTTGGTGAGATACCCTAGCTTAGTTACTGCGACCAACGGTGAGAAAAGGCGAGAAAGTTCAATTGAGGCTCAATTATTTAAAGAAGTGCGCATCATTAGAAGCTCAATTAGTTTTTAGAGGATCAGTTCCCAGCTTGATAGCCTCAGATCAAAATATGTCTGTACTCTGTAGCCTCTTTAACAGTAACCGGGTGAGAGTAGGAAGTATATTATTGAACTATAGAGATACGGTTTACGTACATCAACAGCTTCAATATTATATTATGAGATTGAAGTAATTGTGGAATGTCATGAGAAAGCTCTTGTCATGTTAGTCATGATCTAGTCTGTGCTGCCAGTCAAGCTAATAACAAACTATATATCAATACAATATTGATACACACAAGGCTATGGTATTAGTGATTTTCTAAACGATTTTACGCAAAATGAACATTCTACAGGGTGTTAGGCAGACGGTTGAACATACGAAAATGGTGGGGCCGTCTGCGACGTGTTTAGGCCCAATAACAAGAACCAGGTCCCACGGACTTTTTTAAATGTTTTTTTTTCGTAATTTGTCGTTGCTCAAACTTCCACCGTCAATAAATTACATTTAAAAATAACAAAACTGGCAACGTTGCCAGTGAGACGGCCCCACGGATCCGTCATTTTCGTATGTTCAATGTTCAACCGTCTGCCTAACACCCAGTAAATATAATTATGTAAATAACTACCCCATAGACGATTTAGTAGCACTTTACAACCAAAATGCAACTGTAAAAGGACCTAAATGCATAAAATAGGTATTATGTGGGTAATAAGAGAGGAAATCCGGCCGGGTCGCGGGTAGCTTGCCCCCAATCCGTTATCTCAGTCGGCCATTGGCACGGAGCCAACCAGGAATCTGCTGCCATTGTGTACACTGTAATTATTATACGTTGTAGTTCCTTCTACACCATGTAGGAGTTAGAACAATAGCAATGGAAAGAATAACGACCTCACACTCGAAGCATCTACTTCTAATAAACCATAGACGCCTCGCTTTTGAATTGTCAAGGACGGGGCTAGCCAGAAAATTTAAGATACTTGCCTATATTTTAACAGTAGCGAAAGAATCTAAGGATTACAATCTGAATACGCAATTATACTTTTAATCAACTTAATGTTGAATGGCTCCAGTCTTAAAAATATGTCAACAAGACACAAATGAATAAAACACTGTAATAGCAAGACGTAAAATCCTGTCTGAATGTCTGGAATCTTTGGCAGAATTTCAAAAGGAGGATTTTAAGTAATATCAGATATTGCGAGTGGAGATACCTATTCCTTTTTACTAGAAATTTCTAATCCTTTAAAAGTCTGCCAAAGCATTTCGGTTTACTACATACCATTTTCAAGATTAGATTTGTGTGTGGAGTGACAATTCTCCCTTTATTTTGCTCATAAAGATGTATTCAAAGGGGATTTCGACACAGGTTGAAACTAAAGTGGAACTACAACGGCTAAATCTAGTAGAAATAGTGTTGACAGGTGGAGCAATGCGGTGCACAAGCGGCAGTGGACGCGTAGACGTGCACGCCATGCCACGCCGCCCCCCGACTTGCCGACGAGGGCGTGAAGCAATTTGCGCATTATTCCAATCTGGCCCGCTGCCAACCCTACTACGTGTCCCAACTTTTGACTATCCTACTATTTATTGCTTACGTTCCGTTTCGCGGATAACGTAAATGCAAGTTGTCTAACACTATAAGGATCTCTTGGTCTGAAATAAAAATTTGAATTTGTCTTTTGAATTTAAATACACTGTGATTCTGTCCTCTGTCTTCTTAATTTCACAAATTCTATCTTTTTACATTCGAACATAGAATACTGCCAGGCTCTTTCACAAATAAAACAAACTGTTTTATTTAGTAGTGATCCTGGCAGTATTTTATAAAAATAAGATAAAACTAGCGTCACTCTGACATTATGGACAAGTCATCGTACCTATTTATGAATAAAAGAAAAAGGCTAAAATTTTCATTCCGAGCAATGGATAAATACTCTACCACCGACAGCAACATATCACTAGATAGCTTGGAATCAAATATTCAACGGAAATCAACTTTAAAAGGTAATCCGGATGAAAATGTTGATACAATACTTGTGCCTTTCTATGAAAAAGACGTACTCATAAAGGTGCCAAAAGACAAAACACGAAAGCAAAATAATTCAGGTAACAAATATCAAGTAAATGAAAAACTGAAGAAAGAACTGTTTCAATCTACCGGGTATGGGTATTTGGTCAATAAAGACAGAGAGCGCAAGCCAAAACAGACCTCATACCTGGAGATGTTCCGGAAGCAGTTCTCGCCCAATCATGTAGATCAAAAGAAGGATAGGTATGAAATACGGTCAATATCACCAGAGTTTGGTGATACTGAAAGAGAAAGCATTGGTGAAGACGCTAACAATCCTATGCCAGATTTTTACAATACCGAGCCTTACAACGAAATGTATTATGAAAAAATTATATGTCGTGATTTACAGCGCTATCTCGATAACTCATATGAAGAAGACCGCGAAGAGGAATTGCATTTGGAATTTACGGAACGTTTGACTACTAAACCAGTGGAAATACGTGATCCAAGTCCTGAAAATCTTAGAAGTGTTTCAGAGGTAACAAATTCCCGACGCCATACTAGACGAGCAACCGTAGAACCTATACAAACTGTCAGACTAGGTGGTTTGGGACCAGACGTAGAGCAGATCAAACCAAGACTCGAAAGAGCTAGGAGTTTACAAAGGTACTCGGAAAAAGTAAGGATGGAAAACCGTCTAAAGATTTATAAAAAAACATTTCAAAAGAAAATCGACAAAAATGTTGAACGAGAGCCATCAGGCACGCGAAGTAGAGAACCTGTGAATGAACCGTCCAATAAAGAACGCCAAGAAGAAGAACGTCCATCTTATTTGGTCAATAAATCTACTAAAGAAAAGATCTCCAAAGCTAACAACCCATATTTGAAATCAAAATCTGCTGATGTGCAGAGAACTAGAGAAAGAAACGCAGAGAAGGAAAAGCGACAGAAGCAGTTAGCCTCAAAGAAGAAGGATAATGTAAATCTGAAGACAGAACCTAAACAAAATGTCGAAATTAAAACTGATGTTAAGTTGCAGAGTAAGAAATCTAAGGAGAGGACAAAATCTAGTTCTAAAAACAAGGGCATCAATACAGAATCGGAGACTGAGGTACCTCCAGTACAAATAAGTTTCATGGTGAACGTAGGAGGGGTACGACAGACCAGCGCTTTAAAAACATTGGAGGAGAAACATAAAATGTATCAAGAGCAAGTAAAAGCCTTCATGGAAAATAATAATAGCATGTAATTTGTGAACAATGACCAAGAACAGTTATTGTATTAGTATCGTTTGGTGACGTGATAGTTACTTGTATATTTTTTTTCAAATATTTTAATGGAGCTATGTCAACTTTTAATAAACGTTAACATTTGTTACTTTGTCTTTATATGCTCATCTTTCATTAGCTACCATTCATTTGACAAACTGCTTATTTATTTTCTCCTACTGGGGACTTGCAATTGTCAGGTAAGTTCTTACTTGTGAAAATGGATCTCTCACTCTACATAAATGAAGGATGAGGATGAATATATCTATATTTTATATTTTTATTCTAACACACACAAAACATCACGCTTGAAATCCCCAAAGGGTTAGGCTGAGGTGTACCTACAGATATATCAATTAATTTCTACTCTTTCGCATATCAAACTGCTGCTATATCTTGAAGCAACGCGGCAACGTGATCTCATGTAATTATTTGACTTGTGGAAAAGTTTTGTTCACACATTTCGGAGCTGAGATTAGATCTTGTCGGTCAGATTGACGAGTTGCATGACGTGTGTGAGACAAGTGAAAGCATGTGCAGACGCCGCTGAGACGGGCGTTGGGCTATTTCACCAAATAATAAATTAATGTGAGTAACCCACTCGACTTTTTGTTTTTGTTTTGATAGCATGTTGGTGCTTAACACGTTCAGTGCCGGGAGCACTCCTGGAGGGTTTACTCCAGTCACATAAAATGAGCCATCGCAGAAGGCTCATTTTAAATGTAGGTTTTTCTTAGCGAATTCGGGATTATAAACAGTGAAAATAAAATGTTATCGTAATATTTGTAAAAATTCAAACGTAATGCCGGTGACCCTCTTGGAGTCAACTTGCAATATGTATGGCGGCATGGCATATGAGCTCTATGAAAATGGGTGGAGTTGAAAGTGTTAATTGCTGTACAAATTACAGCTAGGAATTTGATCCTACACAAGTTTTTCGAAATGTTGTGTGCCAAAACCAAACCAAGCATTATAAATGTTTGCAAGCTAGGCATCCATTCTTGAAATGGAAGAAGACATTGAATTGACAGACCGTTATGAAAATAAAGAAAAAAACTAAAACGACTACTTAGTTTTTTCTGGAATCTCTAAAAGATCTTCCAGTAACTTTGTTTCAAGCTGAAGAACTAACAAACGCTCAACTTTATCCACTAGTTGGAAGTCCCATTTTTATACAACTATAAATTAAATAATATACTAAGAGCAAAACTAAATTTTTTTTTTTTTCTGGAATCTCTAAAAAGAACTAACAGTCGCAAAACTTTATCCACTAGTCTGAAACCATTAGTCACGCACGAAGAATTTCTCATCCCATCCCATCTCTTTATTGCCAAACAAGTCATAATTGAGATACCGGACGTAATACCAAGTATAAATATTAGCCATCACCTCCAAATAATGCGTGAATGAATTCCGGTTTGGCAGAGAAAGTCGCCTGCGCACTTGAACGTCTCAAAACGACCGTGTCGACTTCATAAAGTGTATTAAACTTACATTATGTTACCTCACATATGCTATAGTATTACAAATATTACAATAAATATATAGTTTGTTTTTTGTGCGTTTAAGGTAAACTCAAGATGTAAGCGCCTACTCAGTTCTGCAGTGCGAAGTATAACTATATGTTATTGATATTCACTTAATGCAGGCTTAGCACTTACGGCGCTTACTAAGATTACTTCGGCTTTAAATAAAATAAAAGCTAATTTTAAATCATTATCATCATTCTTTCATCATTACCAACCTTATTTCACCTACTGTTAAATAAAGGCCTGCTCTTTTTTGTCTTAGTTCAATATAAATTTAAGTTCCGTAGTAAGAGAGATATTTCCCAATTGCATATACAGTAAATAAATAACCTATCTATCTATCTATTTAGCCTGCTGCTGTAGGAGATAACCTACAGTTGGGCAAGGGCCGCCCTCTACCTTTTCCACATACGTCAGTCTTCTGGTATTGCGGACCAGTGCTTTCGGTAGGTGATAATAACCACATACTTTTATTTATATAAGCTGAAGTAATCCAGAATCAATATCTCATTCAGTCTCTAGTTCTCTACCACAAAATATAGACTTCGATTCCGAATGAATGTAGCTTTAAATAAAAGAAATCCCATTAACAGTAGAGCTTACACCTCGTCGTCGGACACAATCGCGGGTATTACTTAAACCGATTGGTTCTGCAATCCTTTTACTACCCTCAGAATAAAAATCTAGGTCAAAAGACACAACTTTTACTGTCCTTGGTGTCTTTGATACATTTCAGATTGTTTAATTTTAACCCAAAAATGCCCCACATATGCACGCAAGTTTACAAACCCGTTGTGGGTCATTATCATTGCATTAAATGCATTCAATGTTGATGTTAAACATTTTCGATTATTTCGTATGCAATTAATAGTGAGCGCATAAATCACTGGCTATAGCTTAGTGAGTCACTATTACAGGTTCTAAATCAGGTACCTAGTGCCTGCCTGGTAACGGACCGGGCAGTTACAAGCTTGTCTCGACGAAATATGCATTACCGGCTTAGGCTGTCCGCATAATATGGAACGTTACGAAATATCAGATAAACAGACTATAAACCAGAGAAACAATGAACATGAATTTCGTATCAGATGACAGAGCCTTAGCGGGCTTCCACCACGGTCGTTGTTGAAACATACGAATACGTAAATGTGTAACATCCCTTATGCAACGCGGGGCTCTGTCGATACGGTTTTTGAGTTCTCCATTGTACGGGGAAAGTAGAGCATGTAGATAATAGGAAATTATGCTAATGTTTTATATTTTAATGCTTTAATATAAAATGGCCGACACCGCGTTATGCAAACGTAATGCTTAGCTTAATTATCCACACATGGTTCGTTGACAATGCTAATTTAATTTATTTGGAGTGTTACAGTCTTTTTATATTACAACAAACGAGGGATGAGACAATGACGTCAAATTATACTTTTACATACGCAAAATTATAATAAAAGCTTGTCAGAAAAATCTCTAATGCCTAAGCTGTGAGTAAAAAAATAAAAATGAGACAAAGGACTATCTACCTATCAGAGATTATCTTCCTAGTGTCATCGGGCTGCCATGAAATGTGATACAGTTGAGAAACATCTTCTAATATTCAATACTTGGACAAATTTATCATACATAATGTAGTAACGTATATTTCTATTCGTGGTATTGTCAATTTGTCGCCTCCCTTGGCACTCGATAACGTTAGACCATGCACTGCTAATATCTAACACAATATGAAGTTGACTTTATGCTCTGAAACATGGATTTCCCCGCAGTTTACCTATAATCAAGATGCGGGCGGTAATAGGTAATCATCATATTAATTTCATCATTTTGCACTTAATATCAACATTATCATTTAATATCAATGGGCCAAACGCACGACCCAATGGTGCGTTCACATGGCAGGCGACATAACGACAGGCCCAAGCGGAGATGGCGGCATGAGCTGCAGTAGCGGATCCAGGGGAGGCTAAGGGGCTCAAGCCCTCCCAAAAGCGTATAAGTTCTTCCATGACAAATCTTACAAGTCAACTTGATATTATTCTAACTAAACTTTTTAGCAAGTATTACACTACCTAATGTACTCGTATGTTTTTAAGTTTTTTTCTTTATATAAGATTTTCTGTTTACGTGACGAACTTTGAATCCGCGCGCCACTCATTCTGCCACTCACGCTGCCCGGTTTGGCTGCCATTTTTATTCACCGAGATATTTTATGTCTGGGAGTCCATAACCTAACGAAGTCATTGAGGAATTTGTGAAAAGTAATCCGAGCCTCCACATTACTTTTCGCAAGTTCTTGAATGGTTTGTAAAATGTTGTGTGGTTTTTAGGGCTCCGTAGTAAACAAGGAACCCTTATAGTTTCGCCATGGCTGTCTGTCTGTCCGTCTGTCTGTCTGTCCGTCTATCTGTCTGCGGCTTAGCTCAGAGACGGTTAGTACTAGAAAGCTGTAATTTGGCATATGTATACATATTAATCATGCCGACAAAGTGGTAAAATAAAATCTAGAAAAATATTTTTTTTAGAGTACCTCCCCTACGCGTAAAGTGGGGATGTTTTTTTTTCCTGATCTACCCCATATTATGGAGTATCGTTAGAAAGTTCTTTCAAAATTATTGTGAGTTTGTCAAAACCATTTTTGGATTCAGGGATCCGTTTCCGAAATATTAAGCTTTTAACTGATTTTTTTTGTTAGAGTCAAGTGTCCCCCTCGTCTTCTAGCTAAATGTTTGTACTTGGACTTGTGAAAAAATTCACAGCAGTAGTATATATAACGAAATTAAAAGGAAAACTATGAGAGCTAAGTAGGCTCTACAGGTTAACGAGAAATAATCAACCAACTTAAATTTGCGGTTTGAAAAACATGATCTCCCATACGAAATGTGAAACATGTTTTTCAACTACTATGTTAAGTTTGTTCTTGAGATAAATTCATTCCAACTACGGAACCCTTCATTATGCGTCACGCACTTGGCCGGTTTTTTTGTGTTTACTTTGCTAAAACCTACCCTCAGCGGGCTAAAGCCCCTCCCAAAAAAAAAACCTGGATCCGCCACTGTTGAACTGGACTCCTTCCATAAAGACTGGACCCAAATAGCAATAGTTATAGAGATGTTGAAGGATTAGGGAAGCCTTTGCCCTGCAGAGGGAAAATAGTAAACATACTTTTCTGAACTTCATGTTACGGTAGCAAAATTTTATCTCACCGTGGATTTCGGTGACATTCTTTTCCCAAACCCGTAATCCGATTGATTATGTTAAAGAAGTGTTGAAGTTCTACAGCAAATTAACACGAACGCGCCAAGAATAAACATAATAAATATATTCGTACGAAAATAGGTATAACTATCCTTTAGCAATTTGGTTTATATTAATTTGGCAAGCACAATTATATATGGAAATGAATAAAGTCTTATTGGTCTTCAACAGGAAATCGTGTTAGGGATTTTGGAGCTATTTACAAAGAAAAATGAAAGTACAGTACTCATGAAAAAAAAACCTTGTATAAGATTGTTAAAAAAAAATTGAACATCACTTTTTGAACTCATTTAAGATCGTTTATTCTGAAGGTGGGCAACGTCGCAAATAGATATCAAATATTTCACAGTTTTGATTAATTTGGCAATGTAATTGCAGAACTAGAAAATCTTAAAATACATAGCTGTTTATCACTATTGGTTATATCCCGCGGAAATTGTGCGGTGCATAGTAACTAGAACTCAGTGCAATGCGGGAAATAGATCGTTATGGTGTGTGCAAACGTGCTGTGATTGGTTAACGTTAACCCGTTCCTAATTATGTAGTTACTACTGAACACTTCTATGTTTTATGACGTGTAAGGATGAAATAAAGGGAAATATTGAACTGATCCTGGGCGGAGACTTTTTTAAATTATTGAACCTCTAAAAACTTTTTGCGCTTATCATGATGACACTTGTTTTATTAACTGATTCTCTTTTTAACATTCTAGTCTTTTCTCACAGTTGGTCACAGTAACTAACTAAACTAGGGTAGCCCGAGCAAATGGGTTAGGTTCGTATTGTGACCAACCACGCGCGAGCCGAGCGCTACATACATGTTGGTCGCATTTACTTGGCTATTTAGTATTTGGAGGGCCCCAAAATAGGAATTATATGAGATTCACCAAAAGAGGCGCAATCATTATATTAGAGGTTCAATAATATTTTTAGGAGCGGAAAATGGGAATTATTAGAGGTTTGCATAATTACATGCCTTAAATAACTTCTAAATTATGTATGCAGGTCCCTATGAAATCCTGTCTGCTATGTTCTGACCAATTAATTAAAAACTTTCAAGTTAACATACATCACGCTTGTATTCGTCGAAGAGTTAAATAGAGTTGTACCTATAGTACTAGTGTAGTAGTACCTACTCGTACTATCAAGTTGCCTCGTAAAATAACATCCAATAGTTTTTCTTTAGATCTTAAAACTTAGGTAGGTATCTAATCCAATAAACTGACGAGCAATATAAAAATCCACTTGCAAAGTGCCAAAAAAATCGAACCACACAATATAGATAAATAAAAAAAAAAACTTGAAAACTGTTTTTTATGCGCTGTGTTCCTTTTTAAATCAAGAAGCTATCTTGCGTGGTTTCGGAAATTTTTCATGATAAGTTAGTGGCTTTTTTATATTGCTCGTTAGTGTAGAAATAAAATTAAGTTTAGGTAGGCATACAAATAATAGTTATTTCATTAAAAAGTCAATGTTAAAGTCCTTGATTAGATAATATGTGCGACCTGACATTTGGACAAAGTAGGTATCCGAAGATGCCATTGAACTCAAACCAATTAATTTCAAAATATTGAAATTAAATTAAGAGTTTTAAAGTCGTTTAGATTACTTACTTTTACCTATTTTTAGTTTTTATTATTGCCTACTATCATGAAATTATTCGTAGTAAAAAATAATTTGATAGTTCAAAAGTAACAATTTAATGTAAAGTAGTACTTCTTACAAATAAGAAGTCGGCTAGAGTATGCGTCTCAGATGTGGAATCCACGATATCATAAATACATTGATCGCATGGAAAACATCCAAAGACGGTTCATAAAACATCTTTGCTTTCATCAAAAGATTCCACATCAGTCAACCGATTATCTTGGACTCTGTAAGAAATATCATCTGCTGCCACTGGTACAGATCGACGTAAAATTGCAGATTGTTCGTTCTTGATAAAAATCCTCAATAACAATATTGATAACCTTGAGTTATTGTCAAAATTTTATTTTAATGTACCAAGTAAGGCACTTCGTTTTAATCCACCCATACGTGTACCTCATACATCTTCGAATTATAGGCAGAACAGTTATATTATGCGCGCAAGCAGAGATTTCAATGATATATGCAAGGAATATGATTTTGATCCATTCGCAATTAGTGTGAGTTCGGCCAAAAGGTGCTTAAGCCTCAAATTTTTCAAGTAGCGGTAGGTTATATTTTTTGTTCTTGTTTATTATTTTCCCTATTAGTTCAGTCATAAATTGCAAACCAAGTTTTTATATTGCTTCTTACTCTTATAATTAAGGTGATGTGTTTTTTGTTTTCGATTTTGTGCTCGCACCATAAACTATTATTATATGTCTATACGTGAGGATTTGTAATTGGCTTTCTGGTGACTATGGTCTCCTCTTTTTTTGTCTGTTTTTATTAGCTGTAAGTTCTCCATGTACTAAATAAATAAATAAATAATAATATTATTTTTACTAACAACCGATCTGTTATTATATTTTTTGTTTTAATTTTTTTTTTGTTTATATGGACTTTTACCTAATTTTAATTTTGAATATTACCTATTATCATGAAATTATTAGTAATAAAAAACCATTTTATAGTTCAAAGGTATTATAGTTACTAAAAACCGAGCTGATATTCAATTTTTGTTTTAATTGATATTTATTTCAAATAACACACAAATTAACGCCGAGAGAAAAAAATCTTTTCCATTATCACTGTTTATTAAAACAGCGATTAACCAAAACGTCAACCAAAATAACCAAATCCGGCTCATATTCATTACCATAAAAAAACTACATTAAGAAAAACATAGTTAAAAATATCAACTTCACGGAAACGCCATCGTTAGCTTCACTATTATGAATCTCCGAGATTCGGTATCGGTATCGGTACCGGTACCGAACACGCAAAGCGCACAATGCCGGGTAATCCATTCTCGTTTAAATGCAGTCCAATTTGATTCAACCGACTTCAGACGTTTCGATTTGCTGGAAAGTCATTACGTTAGTGCCTCGAGGTGGATCGATATCTGGTCGTAACTAGACCAAACGATCAAATGTTAGACGAACTAAACTTAGAGATATGCTTGTGTGTCTGTGACTTATTCTAGATATGGTAAATGAAAATACCTTCCTACTTATCATGTTTTTTTTTTATTCTGCTCCTTTTTTTTCTTTGTGATTTTTTTTTGTCACCTTTGTAGGTACTGGATACATTTCCATTTTCACATTCACGGGGTTTATGATCATAACATATAATTAAACTAGCTTTTGCCTGCGGTTTCACCCGCATGGAGATGAAAATTGACATGCACTAGTGTGCGACTTTGTTAACACAATTAACACATTTGTTCTAATAGCTTTGTTAACAACAGGATCTGTCCTATTGCAAATCATGCATTGGTTTCTGGTACCATGTACCCGACAACTATGTGCCAATTCCACCATTAATGACACAAAAAACAGACAAGAGCTGTCAGTGTCAATATTCCACAGCAATGATGACATTGACAGCTCTTGAACGCAGTTTAGATGTACTGGTCGCGTTCAGTTTCATTGGTTAAATCCGTCCAATCGGGAAATACAAGAAATTTTAACGAATGTCTCATATCAATAAAACTATCACCCGCTCTTGTACGTTTTCTGTCGACATCTTAACAGTATCATGCGTATATACCTGGACTTGACCGTATTATAAACTTCACGCTATGTAATATCACGTTATGCTGCAAGCATTACCACAGATAACTGAAGTTAGTTAGTATTACGTGATTTCACTCCTCGCTAGGAAATAGAAAATGAATACTGGTTTTCAAATCAGACGTTTTAGAAAAGTTATTAGTTTGGCAGATGTTTTCTTAGCAGGCGTCTTATTTTTATCTAGATTTATTATGAAAATAATAGGAAGGTCCTCTTCTTTTAAAATATACGTACCATCCTTTAGATCCAAGACAAACTTATTTACTAACTACAGTTCTGCCGTCGAGAGAATGCGTTACTGACACCTGTCAGTTGGACAATTCTGGATCAAATTCGCAAAACACATATTCGTGAAACTGACAGGTGTCAAGAATGCATTTTCTAGACGACCAGAATGTATTACGAAACAATATTTCCGGATTAGAAGTCGTAAAAGCTACAATTATTTTCTTAGTCTTTATTAAAATCCGTTGTTACTTAGCAATCCATTTAGTTAAATGACTATTTTGTTATTATTGTAATCGCTATAATAGACCGTCAGCACGGTTTTTCCAACACATAGGTGATAAAAATATCTGAATGCAAAAACTTCAGTGTGTTTCCTCAATTCTGTACCAAAGTGAATTACGTCATTGAATAAGACATGAGCCAGTAAGGTTCGTGAGAAAATACCGAATTTGAGAATAGATAATATCCTATAGAATTTGAGAATGCCTCGGATTTATGTTCCGAAGATTGTGAACTGCAAAATGTTTGCTCTAGTTACAGCCTTGCACAACTGTGCGTCTGAACTTCTTCCTACTGCAGTAAATTGGTTCGGTTTACTTTAGAACCATGTACGATATTTTATAGATTTCATTAGTTATTCGTAATAGTTTGCACGATCTGTCAGATTATTACTGATAATAATTATTCTGAGCGTCCTGTGTAGCTATTAGCAGACTACTTAGGTACTTAATATTATTTATTCAGTGCTATTAGTACGTATTTAATAAGATTTCGTGGTCGTAATTAAATGTAGTTTATTTTACATTTGTGATGAGTAGATCTGTTTACTGTGGGATTGGAGGATGCCCTTTTAATTCTGATTGGTTTATTAGAATAGAAGGTGGGAATGACTTTTGAATTATGTCGGGTGTCACCTTGTTACAGAAGTAATGGATCTATGGACGATTTCTATAATTTACCAAAACGTTTGACATCGAATTATTAATAATATTACACATCGTATTAAGAGCGGTTCGTTTATTTAAGCGAAAGTGGCTTCGTTATGAATGCCGTCATATTTAATTCAAAGTCCATCATCTTCCTATAACATATTATTTTCAAATCAATTGTTGTGCAAATCGTAATGGTGTGTGGAAATTAACAAATCAATCCTCGAAACATGATGGATTACTTAAGATGATCTGACATAATTGCAAATAAGTAATAACCAAGATAACTTAGGCAATACCTACATGACTATTATATTAGACTTGGAAATAATTTGAGAAACAAGTTCCTGAATCACCAGCATGTACATTTTGTGTCACAATTACGGAACGACTAACCAACTAGCTCCTACCTAAATAAATACTAGGTTTTAGAGTCTGCTGCAATACTAATACACATATTCATTGCAGCCTTGTAGAATGGACATCCAACGGTCATTTCATTACAGTCCGGCCGATGAGAGAATGCGTTCTTGACACCTGTCAGTTTCATACTAACGAATATATGTGTTTTGTGAATTTGATCCGTATTACAACTAGAAATTGTCCAACTGACAGGTGTCAGGAACGTATTTTCTCGACGGCCGGACTGTAGATTCCTTTCAACTCAAACACGAGAGAGTACCCAAAGATAAAAAAGGTAACGTTTCCTTAAACTCACCTTCACTACAGCCAAAAAGAAAAGCACCCAGCTACGTAACTAAAAAATTCACGCCTGTTTAGAGCTACACGTCTAGACCGCATAATAACCGTAATAAAACCGCACGACAAAGGTTGCACATACAAATAAAACCGGAATCGATATCAAATTGAAAATTGATGCACGAAATTGTAACGTAAACGTTTAGCCGTAGTTTCCATGCAACTGAATAATAATTTTACCGATCATTTTAGCCAAAAAGCTATATTGAAGCTTGTGGCTTAGATATTAGGGGTTGAATTTGCTTGTGTAGTGGTAGATAGTTGGTGGAGCCATTTTCGCCGGTCCACGTCACCGTCCAGTCATGAGGAACAGGTAACCAACACTGTTATCTTCGGAGGTATCACACATAGGTCCGTACTTGTGTACTAGGAAACAGTAAATTGTATGCATTAAGTAGTCTAAATAACAACTGTTAGCGAATGCTTTAATGAAACTAGACTGAAATAAGCTTACGAGTTTAATCATAAATAAATAAAAATATTTTATTATCAGGCCCATAGGGTGTTAGTATTACATCTTACTTAAAAACTATATTAGTAACATGCAGGAACACAAAAAAAAAAACACAATCTCAGGAAGGTATAACAAGCTTTGTTGCCAACATGTGGCTTGGTAAACCTTGTAATAAACCATTGTAGGCCCATCCAGCCTTTCTGCAAACACCTTTAGAATGCTGTTGCTGCTTCCCCTCACTCGGTTTAAGGTGGATCTGCAGCAGTAGCCCGCGAAATTCAAATTTTCTTACGTTTTTTGCAATTTGCAGGTAATTGTCAGGTTGTATCTTGATAAAAATGTGATTCGCGACCATAACAAATATGTATCTATAGAATATGTATATATAGTCATTAGAATAATGAATAAATCTTTCTTACTTAGAATTGGTGTATTAAATGACTTCTTCATGAAATCATGGCATTTGAGACCAAGAATTTCGCGAGCTACCCTTGCGCATCCACCTTTAGGGCCTGTTTCACAAACTCTGGATAGGTACAGGCACTAACAAAAATGGGACAGATTATATAACATTATGCCTGGGATTCCCTAAGGGTTGCCCAGACGAGTACCTATACGGCGTACACCCTCATTTCGCCTGTTATGTTTAAGTCCCATGTATGAGGGGGTGAGCCAGAGGGGGGGAACAGAGAAATTTATGAAATTAGGTACCTTTATGCCAAATACATTGGTAAATTAATCGCAACTTATCCGAAAGTGATGAAACAAGCCTTAGGTACTTTAACTGTATTAACTATTGAGAAATATGTATGTAATAAATGTTATGGCCGTCTTCCGTTTAGGTTTAAAGTACTTATTAAGGAAAATATGGATTTCCAGTTTGAAAGGAAATCAGAAAAGATTAAGGTCTGTTTCAGTATTGCGTAAATTGGCATAAATACTTTTATCTATTACGGAAGCAGAGGTGTGCAACATAAGCCATATTTTGGTGCAAATTTAAATAAAATTACTAATTATTATTTTTATAATGAGAGTGGGTTTAATTTATGCCACATTCGAATAGAATTGTAAGGTATGTTTTGTAATACCATTTTTTGAACGTCTTATTTCGTATTTCGGTAGGTACTTACTTACGCCCATTGTCACTAGGCGACACTTAATAATGCCTAAATAAAAGCGCGCTGTTTGATTTGCAACTTTTGGCTGTGTGTTTGTGAAAACGGGAATTTTTATTGTAGACTAGCTAATGCGTTACCATGCACTTTTCAATTTTTTTTTGTTAAGACTCTCCTGCGGTGCTCATACAACAACTTAACAAAGTTTTATCACAATCGGTCGACCCATTTTCGAATTTTTGAAGGACTAAAGGCAAAGTCAAAGTGGAATAGGGATGACGACAAAAAATTTTTTTAGACCGTCTTTGAGATTATAAAAAAATATTGGACCCGTATTTTTTCTTTTTTTACGTAATCTAAAGATTACGATGATACATTCAGGTAAAATGTGCCATGACGTCACGAGTATGTAGATTTTATACGTACTAGTGATGTAGCGACCCCCACTCCCCAACTTAAAATGCGTTTTATCTAAGTAATTTGTTATTAATATGATAAAGCAAAAAATACGTGTCTAATATTTTTTTATTATCTGACTGGCGGACTAATTAGAATTTCATTTTTTTTACCCAGGCTTCATCCCTATTCTTTATGGCACTTTTGAACGTCAAAAATTTACAAGAAAATAGTATGCTTCTAGTCGCCCCTTCCAAAAGGTAGTATCGTATGGAGAAGAATGGGCAAGAAACTCCACCGTTACTCTTCTAAAAATGGTTTAATTTCTTTTGTATATATTAATTATATAATTATATGTGAAGCCGATTCACCTATGTAGAATAAAATTACTGTAGGTAAATAGAATTAAAAGTGAAGCATGGTCACGTATAAAAAACATTGTAAAAGTAGACGATTTTCCAAAAAAATATAATAATGAATAAGCCGGTGTGTGAGGTAAAGTGAACTCACGCACGGCAATTTATTTTTTTATTATATAATAATAATTTTTATATATATTCAGATTCAGATTCATTTATTTGCAAAAATATGTGTAGATAATAAACATGGTATGATGCTTATTATAGGTGTTACAGTTTTGTTTGTATCAACATGTTTGACCATGGCTGGTGTACAAAATATGTCGAAAGACAATAAGTATTAAAAATAATATTAACAAATCAACGAATAATAATATAAACAAATCAACAATTAACATTATGTACTATTAAATTAAAAAACTTGGTCAAAAGTCATGCGATTCAAAATAAATAGAACAGATTCAGTCAGTATCTTCAGAGCGATTTATCATTTAAAAATTCATTAATATTATAATAGGCTTTTTCTGTCAGTATTTTTTAAATGTTTTCTTAAACTGGTCTGTATTTAATTTCTTAACACAGTTAGGAATATTATTATAAATTATTGGCGCTCTGCATACAAAGCTTTTATACAGTAGCGCTGTCTTATCTGGCTGAACACGAATTTTACTATTATCCCGGCGATTACGTATTATAATGTCCGATATTCGAGGAAACAAATGGGGATTATTTCTGACATATAGGGCTATTTCCAAAATATAAAGTGACGGAAGGGTGAGTAATTTATGCTTTGTAAAAAGTAGCTTACAGCTCTCCGTACTTCGGATACCGAACATGGCACGTAGGCATCGCGTTTGCATTATAAATGCCATATCTTTGTTTGATGAGTTGCCCCAAAAGATAATGCCTGAATCTGAGGACAGATTCAACAAGTCCATAATAAGCCGAGAGTAACACATCAGTGTTGATCGATGGAGCAAGTTGGTACAAGGCATATGATTGACTACTGATTCTGTTATATAGTTTGTCAATGTGTTCTTTCCAATTTAGTTTATTGTCTATAATTAAACCGAGAAAACGGGCATTAGTTGCTTCATTTATTGTGTTATTATTATGAATCAAATTTATATTTAATGGATTATGCAATCTTTGTCCAAAGTGCATTATATTTGTTTTTGATAAATTTATTTTTAAATTATTATTATCAAGTCAAGAAATTATAGATGTCAGTGAATACTTAGATTGCATTTATACATTATTACATTAATTACTAAGTCCTTTAGGTACTTAACTTTATATGCATGCCCTATATTTCAATACATTTAATTCATGGAAACTCGCAAGGAGATCGGATCTCAACAGTCTGCTTGTTACCTAAAGATTAATTAGAGCTGCTCGTGCTGGTACTGGTAGACTCGATGTGAAAGTGGTCTAAGTCTAAACTGAGATATGCTTAGACTACTGTTGATAGTTTATTAATTAATTGTATATATGAATGTTTATAAACATTGTTTATAAATTATCTTACGCAAATATTCATATTTATATATATACAGTATAAAAACTAACAGAGGGCGTTCCCGTTAACCCGAATTAGTCTTTGTCTTGTGTGTATTTTCACGTTAAAAGACAAGTGGTATCAATTTAATATTTTTGTGAATATTTTATTTAAAAAAAATCTTTGATGTATCGCTGTTAATAAAAACAATTGCATGTATGCTATTGCGGATTAACGAGAACGCCCTCTGTTTGTTAACATACCTTATATATTAATATTTGTGTAAGATTGTACTAGTCTAGTTTATTTTTACAAAAGTGCACTTTAGTAAATTGTTACTATTAAAACATCCATGAAGGACGAATGGATGACGCCTGTAACATAGGTTTTTCCTAGCATGGGGGACTTTCATTATTTATTTTGTGCCAGGCTATTTGCATGCTTAAAGATTAAGTGTCACCTTGTATATGTGTACTCTTTATGACGAATAAATAATTCTAATTCTAACTGGTTTTGTTAGGAATGTAATTAGCATTTCATGATGTATCCAATTGCATCTACTTATTGCTCCAGTGGAATTGTTTACAGCGTCCATTTCATGAGTTATTAACTCTTTATCGTTTCCAGTATCGGCAATAATTAGATAGTTAAGTCCCAGCATAAATAAGTAACAGTATTATATCTTCATAGAAAACGGCCAAAACGACGCGCTTCGAAATCTCATTGTATATCAGTACACAACAGTATCGAATGCGCGGCAATTGCGCACAGACGCGGATAGTTTATCATCTGAGCGGCCTTAGGTAATTACTTCAAGGTCACTGCTGAGATATAATACTGTTACTTCATTATACTGTGGTTAAGTATTTGCTCTGCTAATTGGCAGGTGCAATTGGGTAATAAAAATGAGACTTATGACATTTGACAGTCCGGTTTATATTTTAATCTACATCTTATAATAGCAGAATGTCGATTCCCGTAATTAGAAATGATCAAAATCCATTCTTTATCTCATCTTGGCGACAATCAATGTCAAAAATGTAGGAAGGATAATTAGAGGTGTTTTTGACAGATTCGGCCTTTTTTTTGTGGATGGGAAATCATCAAATGACTTTTCCCGCTCTGGGCAGAGCGAGAGGGTGTGTCAGACTTTTACTGACTAAAACCCACCCGTGTTCCTTCCGTTGCCTGTGTGCCGGGGCCGCGATATCCCTTTCGGACAAACCCGCAACCCCAGCAGGCATTGGTCTTTCGACCTCGTCGGTTGGTGCTGACATCTCTTTGAGGCGCGCGCGGAACAGTCGTCGACACGGGCCTGGTCCTTATCGGATGGCGAGCTGCCCATTGCTCACCGTCCGCAAGCCCGCCCCTACGGTGGCCGGAAGTCGGCGACTAGGGGCGCGAGGGCGCGCATCTTGCATCTCCCCCGCGCGCTTCGCCTCCTCCTTCGCGAGCATAACTGCTTCGCAGAAGGAGGTGACGGCCTCCCATGCACTCTCGCTCCGAACCATGGCCTGAACCAGGGCCGGACGCGTGAGATCGTCGCTGCCGATCACCTGCGTGAGGACACGGCGGTGCTCCGCCCAAGCCGGGCAGATCTCCACCGTATGCTCCACCATGTCCTCCGGGCGAGCCACACAGTGGTGACACCCGGGCGTTTCCTCCCGCCTTATGCGGCACAGGAAACTCCCGAAACAACCGTGTCCGGTGAGGACCTGCGTCAGGCGGAAGGTGAGGACGCCATAGCGCCTCTGTAGCCACTCCTCAAAGAGGGGACTTATCGCCGCAATTGTGGCGTGCCCAAAACCGACATGCCTGAGAGATATTTCTCGACGGCATGTGAAGCCAAGTCAGGGGGCGGCTTTAAAACTCTGACACCAGGGGGCCTCCTTCCTAAGCGAAATCCGGGCGCTTTTTTCTCTTTCCCACTTTCGGTGTGTCCGTAAGTGAGACGGAGAACAAAGCACCCGTAACGACGGCCGAAACTACGTATTTCGCTTAGGGAGTAGGCCCCAGGTTAGTCACTAACCACACGAAAAGAACAAGAAGAACGCCCTCGCCATTGGACTATTGCCGCCTTTCCATTGAAGTTGAATGCTATTTGTGACTCACGAAGCACTTTAGTTGAATTCATTACTGTAAGAAGGGTTCATGGCTCACCTTTAACTCTTTGTATTTAATACTCCTGGTTTTTATAAATCTGGAACTTACCTGAAACAAAGAAGGTACAACAAATGGTTAATTTCATAAAATTCATCGTTACGATATCCGCCTGCAATCATTATGTAATTTTCCCCATTGATTCAAGTAAATTATTTAGGTGCCAAAAAAAATTACGAATATCCATACAATCATCTCCAATTTAACGTCTTTAAGAGATGAATTTTAATTTACTAATTAAATAATTTAAAAAAATGCTTTCTTTGTTATAAAAGGAACCCTCTAAGGACTAGTGCATGCTGCTATACAGGGTGGCAGGGCCATCGACGCGAAAACTTTTACCATGGATTCAGTACATGATTCTGAAGCCCCCGGCGCGGCGCGGCGTTGAAATATTTCGTCAGTATTTTTTTTTAAGTGATTTTTCATAGAAACGTGCAATACCTACGCGGTCAAAATGTATGGAACAGCAGATTTTTTTTTTAATAACCGGCTAAAAAGTTCAACGCAGGGGGGTTCAGAATCATGAACTGAATCCATGGTAACAGTTTTCGCGTCGATGACCCTGCCACCCAGTATAGACACAGCTGTTTAGGTAGTGGTGTTGTCGAACTAAATGAATGAATTTAGGATTTTTTACTGTTTTGCATATTGAGTGTGCGAAAATATGACCTCAAACATTGACAACATTGTAGAGCATATATTCAATGAACAAGGACCTGCAAAAATCTCAATCATCTGACTTTGAAATATGAATATTCATGAACTTCATTATTGAGAAATAAAAGTCGCACGCGCATCTTCAATAATAGGTACTTAGATAAAGATGTTCATCTGTTTTAACGACCCAATAAAATTTTACAATACTATTGAACTTTAAAATAATGGTCTTAAGATTCGATTGATCTAAATCTACTAATCAAACTGAATTTACAACAGATTTTAATATTTTTGAAATCACTGGGAATCACATTATTCCGTAACATTGATTGCACTATTACGAAATTCAATTTAAAGTAATTAATTAATAACATTTGTACTATAATTGATTTTAACTAAAATTAAAGATTTCAAAATCCAAAAAATCTAATTTACTTACCTACTTAAATATTATAATTAATTGGCAAAGTTGTTGTGTAACCTTTAAATAATTGTGCTCATCCAAAAACCGATTATAGATCATTACCGTACCTAAAACTTGTTTCATGACGATTTAAAATCGATATTTTTGCTGCGACTGCGGCGGCATGTAAAAAACCTAATTGGCACGAAGTAGGACTATATGGTTTGATTTTTCATATAAACATTTAAAGCAGTGGATTGCCCAAACCTGATGATATCAGCTATACTTGATTAAATGGATATCAATATGTAGAAATGTGGACACACCTTTTTAAGTTTGACCCGTTACAGAGGCAAGTAGGTGAGTAATTGGTACCTGTATCTACTTAATGTATTTTTACCATTTGACTAAAATACCTTGGAAAATTAAATATGGCATCAGACTTCAATAACTTGGAATATTACAAATAATGTAGGTAAGCGAAGCAAAAGGAGGATATTTATGGATCCTAGCAGATGGCGTTCTGTAGTTTCTGACTACACCCAAGGGAAAAAAGCGTAAGATTATGCATTAAAAACGTGCATTCTGAAAGTTGGCAACGTCACAAATAGCTGTCAAATATTTACCTTTTTTGCTTAATTTGGCAATATTACTGTATGGAAATATTAATTAACGCTAACTAGTGAACTAAAATATTAATATTAAAATGCATTATCTAATATCGTAACTCCGAATATTTAGTTTTAGATGTAAAAAAACAATTTGGAAACTTGACAAAAATATCCTTGTTAGGGTTCCGTAGTAAACAAGGAACCCTTACAGTTTCGCCATGTCCGTCTGTCTGTCTGTCCGTCTGTCTGTCCGCGGCTTAGCTCAGACACGGTTAGTACTAGAAAGCTGTAATTTGGCATATGTATACATATTAATCATGCCGACAAAGTGGTAAAATAAAATCAAGAAAAAAATAATTTTTAGGGTACCTCCCCTACACGTAAAGTAGGGATGTTATTTTTTCCTCATCTACCCCATGTTGTGGGGTATCGTTAGAAAGGTCTTTCAAAAATATTGTGAGTTTGTCAACGCCATTTATGGATTCAGGGATCTGTTTGCGAAATATTAAGCTTTTAACTGATTTTTATTGTTAGAGTCAAGTGTCCTTCTACCTAAATGGTTGTACTTGGACTTGTGAAAAAATTCACAGAAGTAGTATATATAACGAAATTAAAAGGAAAACTATGAGAGCTAAGGAGGCTGTACAGGTTAACGAGAAATAATCAACCAACTTAAATTCGCAGTTTGAAAAACATGATCTCCCATACATTCCGTATGGGAGAACACGTTTTTCAACTACAATGCTAAATTTGTTCTTGGGATAATTTCATCCCAACTACGGAACCCTTCATTGTGCGTGGTCCGACATGCACTTGGCCGGTTTATATTACGACTAAAGGCTTGTGCAGACCAGCGCGACTTGTCGCGCGACGCGACACGAACAATAGAATTTCTAAGAAAACTTCACAGTATAACAATGACCGGTATCGCGTCGCGCGACAAGTCGCGCTGGTCTGCACAAGCCTTAAAACGGTTACAACATCACATTCAGTGTTATAATTGCAATTCATTATTAAAATTTTAGGTCACTAGTTAGCTATTTTTCATATTACCATACAGTAATATTGCCAAATTAATCAAAACAGGTAAATATTTGACAGCTATTAACGACGTTACCAACTTTTAGAATGCACGCCATATTATGAATACCCACCTAGTGCGTCTTCATAATTCTTTAATAATATATTTGATAAAAAGTCCAATGAGCTTGTTTTAAGGATATCTCTATAATAAATGTAATAATCTATTTATCGTCATATAAGAGTAGATACTGCAGGTCAGATTAACAAGAAAATAAATAAAACGACGTCGATGGTACTTCATTATCACAAGGCATAAACACGTAGTTTTTTATCTTATGTTATAATCCTACTCTGCTACTTCACCTGCATGACCGCGCCAGAATTTTAATTAATACATAATTCTATATATCCAGCCAACTCGGTATTCTTGCCTTATTAGATCATTAACTAAAATATATTAACAAACACTTTGCAGTGTAACTTACTTTTTTTTAAAGCGCGCATGCCATAAGCGTTGTGTCGCAAGTGCAAATCCAAGCATCTAGTTCATAGCCTGCAGTTTAAAAAGTAAAACATTTTACGTAATCTTTAAATTGTAACGCACTGTTTCCGAGATTTTTAAATAATACCTACCTATTACTTAATTTATTATTCGTTGTATAAGATTTATTGTTGCTCATAATTACAGTGTAATAATTAAGTGTTTTGAGTAGTTACGTTTTTGTTTGTTAATCTTCGTCTTTTACTGATGCCACTTAGAACAACGCGTGCGCAACTGACTTACTAAAATTGCAACTACACACGGTGATTCCCCGCTGTACTTATGTATAGTATTGCTTTTTCTATAATTTAAAACGATTTTTTATTTATTTACATCTTTTACTTTCAATTGCAAATTAATGGATAATGCTAAGTGGAGGAGCGGAGTCTCCTAACACAAGCGATTTCTCCAATTCATGTATGTAAATGCACTTTGTTTGTTATTGAATTTAACATTTTATTTTTATTTATTTTTTAAATCGTGCTTGACACGTAATAATAAAATCCATCTAGGTATACGAGTAGTACCAAAGTAGCTACGGTCTCCGTAATTCTTGAAGAATGCATTAAAATATCATATTGTAGAAATTATTACATATAGACAAGAGCGCGTGTATTCCAAAATGGTACTAAACTGTTTAATGCATGTTTAATGCAACTTATTTCAAGTGAATATTTTCATATGTCTAACAATATGAAAAAGTCTTAAGAGTGTTTATCCTGAAAGTGGGCAACGTCGCAAATAGATGTCATATATTTTGCTGTTTTGATTAATTTGGCAATATTACTGTATGGAAATATGAAATGTGGCTAGTTAACTAGAATATTAATAATTAATTGCAATTATAACACTGAATTTGATGTTGTAACCGTTTTAGGTGTAAAAAAAGTCATTTGGAAAGTTTCCAAATACTTTTTTTACATCTAAAACTAAATATTCGGTGTTAAGATATTAATTATTATTCATTTTTGCTTTTCATAATCGATATTTTAGTTCACTAGTTAGCCACATTCCATATTTCGATACAGTAATATTGCCAAATTAATCAAAACAGGTAAATATTTGACAGCTATTTGTGACGTTGCTAACTTTTAGTATAGGTAAATATACTTAATCCGTTGTAACAAGCTGAAAATAAAGAGATTAATATTGAGTAATAAATTACCACATCTATTATGACGGTAAATTCGCAAGCGTAAAAGTACAAAAGCAATAAATCTCAATAATTACCGCCCTTTCGTTCATTAGCAAATAGTTTTAACTTTTAATTGCTGCATAAAAACATTCGGTGTGTGAACACAGTGCGGTTTCAAATCGACAAAAAGTATTAAGAAAGACTATTTATCTTTGAAATATATGTCAAGACTAATTGTTTAACACCAATTTTGAATAAACTTTGAGCGGACGGTACATATTGATTTAAATTATGATGGACCAATAATAAGTTTGGATAGGATAATTACGATATAGCTTAATTGAAAATTGAGTGCCATTTTTATGCAGTAGATACGACACAAAAATCCAGAATAGGAACAACATCAACTGCTGAGAGAGCTGCAGCAAAGTGAAGCGCTGTGTGATTAGTTTATAGTTACAATGCAGTCGAACAGACTGCACCCCAGTTGCTAAATGCATCCCCATAAACCGGTTTTATCTTTTATCTAATACTTCAGAAATATTCATGATAATAATTACGTACAGAATCCGCTAGGGTGAAGACTTGGAGACGTTTTAGAGGTATGAGGAACAGGGTGTAAAGTTATCTCATCCTCTATAGAAAAAGGAGGATCCTCTGACCAGACGGGTGTCGTGTCTGGCGGGCAAGTGCCCAACGATTGATTTCGGAGAGTCACTTATATGTCGTTTGTGCGGAAAATTCTTATTGCGAGATGCAGGATTTGTGTGACGTCGGGATTTTGTGTGACGTCAGGTCTTTGATGCGTAGTTCGTATGTGGCGATGTAGATGCCGCCACGCATTCATGAGAGATTGGGCACAGGAGAAGAACGCACAGGGGAAGAGTGGAAGGAAATTGAGGAAACATTTTCCAAGCAGCGGGAGAATATAGGTGGAAAAAAATGGGGTAGGATAGAGAGTTTTATCTAAAGGTTAGCAAACAGTTACCATAGAGCGCAGCCTTTTTTTATGCACTACACGTAACCCGTCACTGTAACCCAGTTATTCGTAACCCAGCATTTATTATTTACGCGTATCAGAGGACCTCGGCTGTACCTACTCCATATTTCTTTTCATTCGCAGAACGCCATTGAAGAGAACAATTGGAAACATTGTTTGAATTTTATTTTCCCGTCGATTTAAAACGATTACAATGGTCGTAATTCACGGATCGTGACGTATTTTTCTCTTTTTACATTGCTGAATACAGAATTTATTATTGTCCAGTAAATTTTACTCACAACATTTACTGATCAAATATTACATGAACTTTGCAAAGAGTTCGAAAGAAATTTTGGAAAAGCTAACAAAAAAATACGTTTTATGTTTCTGTTATGTGTAGTTGTCGTTGTAGTTGTGCAAGTTTGGAACTGTTTATTATGAGTATGAAGTGTCTTATCGAGCGATGCTATACATATATGTAACCTACCCACTATGTACCAAATAATCTTGTAAGACGAAGGAAAGTCTCCACGACACAGGGAATCCTAGTGTGGAGGCTAGTGCTATTTGAATTCTGTAATGCTCTCTTGAACAATAAAGTTTTTATTATTTTACTAAGAAGATGGGCAGATAAATGTACAATCAATGCATCTTTAAGATAATTTCATCACAAAAATTCACTTTCAAATTACTGTGCGTTTGCACTGGCGAAACGTTCACAACAAAACATTTTGAAATCTCTATTTTCTGTTAATGTTCCACAGGAACTAGTTATGTCAACATGTTTTGTTGTGATTTTTCGCCAGTGTAAATGCACAGTACCTTTATATAATTTAAAATGGAGGTACTCAAAACACCACAGCAAAAGACGTTCTTCGATATGATCAGCTGATTAACCTACATTGTTTGCGTGAAAAGTCAAATTAAATTGATTAATACGTGTCCTTAGCATTCTAGATATAATCTAGATACAGATGTTACAAATATAATAATATATAATGTTACTGCAGTATCGTATGATTGACGACTGTTATTACGATTGTAGCTGTTTCTTAATGTATGGAAGGTCAGTGGGTGAAGGTCGATGGTGTAGGACGGTGGTTAAGTTAACCATTGGTGAAGTGTTTTGAACAATAGGTTAGGATGCGTTGTGGTTATTGTAGTAATAATTAGACCGTTAGAAAGGTAAATGGGGTTTTGCACTGCCTATTGCTGTTTTTTATTGACAGGAAAATAAGAAAGACTAAAGGAGCAGCGTGACATTTAAACACGACTAGATTACCCGGTGAACTTCGTACCGCGTGGGCAATTCCCATATTTTTTTTCGATTTTTCGGCTGGTCCTTTGGGTTATTCCTAATTTTCTTTTTTCCTATACCACCCTAGTATTGAGGAGAACAAAATAAAAAAATCAGTTGATTTTTATATTTATATTGATATATGTAAGGGACATCGACGTGCAAACTGTAGCCATGAATTCAGTACATGATTCTAGACTCCAGAAATCTAGAAGCTTGGGAAATCATGATTGCACCTCAAACCAAATAAAAAACCAAGACATAGCGCTGTCAACAGTGACGTGAGGCTGGTTTCGTAAACATGTGTGCATTTAGTGAGGTGAATTTTGTTTGCAGTTTGATTGTAGTTTGATTGTAGTATGGTTGTAGTTTGATTGTAGTTTGATTGTAGTTTGATTGTAGTTTGATTGTAGTTTGATTGTAGTTTGATTGTAGTTTGATTGTAGTTTGATTGTAGTTTGATTGTAGTTTGATTGTAGTTTGATTGTAGTTTGATTGTAGTTTGATTGTAGTTTGATTGTAGTTTGATTGTAGTTTGATTGTAGTTTGATTGTAGTTTGATTGTAGTATGATTGTAGTTTGATTGTAGTTTGATTGAATTTTGATTGTAAATGGTTGTAAATGTGTGCGTGTGAGCGTATATGCACACAGCGGAGGTGTAGTTTTAGCATGCTTCGCTGTATTGTCCGCTGCGCTATGTCTTGGATTTTTATTTGGTCTGAGGAGTGCACCTACTGAATTCATAGTAACATCTTCGCGTCGATGTCCTTTACAGCCTGTATAGAGTTTATATGCGTTGAAATATTTTCCTAGCCTTTTCCCAACTATGTTGCGGTCGGCTTCCAGTCTAACCGGATGCAGCTGAATACCAGTACTTCACATGAAGCGCACTGCCTATCTGACCTCCACAACCCAGTAACTGAGTAATACTCGTACGATACCCTTTGGTAAAACTGGTTGTCAGACTTTCGGGCTTCTTACAGCTTAAAAAAAAAAATACGTGTCCAATATTTTTTTTATAATCTCGAAGACGGGATGAAATTTTTTTTTTTGTCATCATCCCTATTAAACACAAAGATGTAATGCATATCTATTCTAGTGAAAGCGTAGAATACGACTCATAAAATAGACAATTAACGACAAAATGTCGACAAGTACATCATTAATCTACCTAATCAACACGTGTAAAGACAGAAGCAGCAGTAATGATAGTTGTAACAACTACCCTCGTTCTCGTGAACACAGCTATTACAAAAACCGTTGGTTGCAATTTGCAATGGGCCGGAGTGCGGACGTTGCGAAATTGTATCACTGCACGCAAAACAATTTACTTGTGGTTTCTTATTATATTGAGAATTAAATTAAGTGACCAATATTTGTATATATGCGGGCGTCCTGTTGGGGTCGCGGGAAAGTCCGAAAGGGATACGGTGGCCCCTGGCAATGTACAGGTAACTGAAGGAACACGGGTGGGTTTCAGTCAGCAAGAGTCTGACACGCCCTCCCGCTCCGTCCAGAGCGGGAGAAGTTATTTGATAATTTCCCAACCTCAAAAAAAAAAAAAGGCTTACGGGCGCGAAAAATCGATCTAGCTAGGTCTCATATCTGGGAAAATTCGTTTTCTCCGTATTTTCGTCCGAGGAGAGCTCGGTCGCCCAAAGTTTAGAACAAGATGGCTACCTTAGAATAATGACATGGCAGCATGGAATTAGTATGTATGGAATTGGTATGAACTATCCTATTAAATGAGCATTCTCTATTTTCACCAGAACAGAGCTCGGTCACACAGGCACTTAAGAATTAAATTAGAACGTTACTTAGTTGAATAATAATCGAAAATATTTGCAAAGTATCAAATCCAAATCCGTAGAAGCGTTCATGACAGGTTGGCCAGAAATGACCCACTGCTGCAGGAGACCTACAATGGTATGCCCAACAATGGATCAGTACAGATTGAAAGAAGAGGTGGTCTGCTTTCATATTAGGGAAGAATTTATTAGGACGCCTTATTGTCAAGTGCAAGACACATACGGGCAAAGCGCTGGAAAGAGCAAGCACCAATAACATATCGGAGTCATTTTATTTTGTTTTGTTTTCCAATATTATGCACAATCATTTTATTTTTTATTTGACACAAATTTATTTTATTTAGGTATGCATACACACGTTACATTATAAAACTGCATTACATTATAATTCGCCACATCACACTCTCAGGTCCAGTTGTCCAAAACCAGCGTCAGGCACTTATAGCTGTCTGGCATTTTCGCTGAACTGGGTCTTTTCGGCCCCCTGCATATTTCTTACATCGCATTTTACACTTTTTATTTGATTTTAATTTTTAATATTTATATATTAGTATTATAGTTTAGTATATTTATATTACTAAAGTCAAAAACTATTACTAGTGACTATAAGGGACTCACTAGAGAATGGGCAGCAGCGTTCTCTATGCATTTTATCACCATAAAGCGATCGCCAACCCGCCTGCCAAGCGTAGCGATTATGCAAACCCCCCCATTTGGAGGAGGCTTATTTCCAGCAGTGGACGTTTTTCGGTTGGAATTATGATATTTATTTTGTGTGCTTTTTAGTCTGTGCTTAATAAATGTATTTTCTTTCTTTTCTTTTATAGAACTTCGCCCGCCATGGAGCACATCAACCCAGTCCCATCAATTAACTCCATTACAAAAACGTACTAGTAACACGCGAACCCACGCTTAGATGACGATACGAATTACGATTATAAGTGTTAGTGTCGACACAAGTGTCGTAATTTGCTTGGCATTGCTCAGACTGCCTAATTTAAAGAAACATCATGCCTGTTTTCCCCGACGGGTTAGGCAGAGTAGACCTTAGTACACCCACATTTCGCCAGTTATGTTAAAGTCCCTTGTAATAGGGGCGAGCCTATTATTGCCATCAATCGTGCACAATTCCAGACTCCGAGCTGCTACTGATAATTGCCAGATGGAAAAACCCAATAACACTTTGCCCGAACTGAGAATCGAACCCAGGACCTCATGAGCCAGAGTCAGACCAACTTGAAGAATTGAAGTTACAACTGTAAATAAAAAGTGCCATCTGTCGAACGACTTGTAGGTACGTACGTACTCGAGTAGACGTGAAGAACTTGGCTGTACTCCAGTACCCTCAGAAGTTGGTTTGTCTATGTCTTGCTAAATATCAACTGACAAGAAGAAAAGACGGAAGGTAGGTACGCATCCAAACCTACTTATCACGATTACTCCAGATTGATTTAAATATCTAAGCATGTCTTCTATATCTGTTCTATATCTAGTGTAAGCATTAAATTAGTCATCACACATGACATAGGATAATTAAAAATCCAAAACGAAATTACAATACCATACACATCGGAAACGAAATTACATTACCATACACATCTCTAACGAAAACATTAAAATATTCATCATGAAATACAACATAGGAACTAGGTATAACACGCTTGCCATGTTAATATACAAAATAAACCTGAAACTACCCTTTATTCGACGCCGGAAAATGGCGGACCTACAGCGAATTTGCTTTTATGAAATGTCAAAATAAATATTAATAACTAGCCAACAACGGCGCCGCTACCAGTTGTTCTAATTTCCCATGGGCACTTTAGTTTTTCATGTACTCGTATATCTCTTAAGTCTAGCGGGAAACTAGAAAAATGTGGTTATTTACTTTTAAATTTAACTAAGTTATTTATGATTATGTTGTAAAAAAGGCTCGGAATATGGCTTTACACACATTAAATGACAATTGATCGCAATGGGTTTCATTTCGACAGTTCATCCACGTTCATTGAGTTATTGACGTTGTTGAGCAGACGAATTTTTCAAACGTATGAAGCAATGGATTAGCAATATCCTTCAAAAGTCTCGGATTGTGATTGAAAGTGTGTTACGCAATCAGTGTGCTGTTCTGAGAAGGCGACGATACAAATTAATTTTATGAAAAGTGTTTAGGAATTCTAGAAACAACGGTATGGAGTATGGTAACAAAATTATTAATTAAAAACACGTATACATCTTTGGCTAACTTGTTATAATAAACTTATTAGCGTAGAAATTAGTATGGAAGTAATGTGAATATTTAATGCACTAAACCAGATTTTGTAAATCTCGTTTTGTATAGGTATAAAATATACTAGAATCCGCTTATCACACATGGCACTAATGAGATGACAAGGGCACAAATTATTATACATAAATCTCACATATTCGCAAAATCCGTAACATTTTGGCCTGAATTTTCAAGAGACTCGAAATTTACACATTCTGCAGTGAGTTGGCAAATCCACGGCAACGTCAACGACCAACGTTTAGAACAGCCAGTAGAATTATTGTCTCGCTGATACTGGCGATCATCAAACTAAAGTCGGTGCCAAAAAACGATAAAAATACAAAACCTAAGACATCGACTTCCGAAATTAAAGTTATTTTTCACTTTTGTTTTTTTGGAAGTCGCTTGTTTTTATTTTTAAGTTTTAATTTTTTCACTTTTTAATTTTGATACCTACCCTACACAAATTCGTATACCACTACGTGCTATTTAAATAACAGTAACAGGAAGTTATTTTATCATGTCATGGTCCACATAAAATACATTTAAGTGGAAAAAATACGTATTATTGAAGCTAACTCAAAAACTATCCAAGCAAAGGTAATAAAATATAAATAAGATTACCGCGCAAGTTTTTTGTACCAAATAAAATAATAGTTTTCAAAATCAGTCCACAATTGACGAAAATATCGAAGAAAAAACAAAAAATAAAAACGTTATTTTTTTAAGCCGGTTAAAAATAAAACTAGACACTCTCAACTTAGTCTTTTTTGGCCCACTCTCTCTACTATCCGCCTAAAGCCTGCAAATTATCTATGATATTAGCTTAATACCAAATAAGAGTCTTGAGCCGATTAAAATAATGTAGGCAACTTTCACAAGCGTAAAAAACCTAATGTAATCAACACCTTACATTTATATGCTCTGAATACATCATGTACGAATAATTTAATTATTTGTATGCAATATCATTATGCAGTTAAGAGATCGGAATCTTTAAACAGAAATAATTATACGTTTAAAGAGTGTAAAAAGATAAAAGTATTTTTTTATTGCAGCTTATTTTATTTACTTATCTTTTTCATCCTCTTGTAACAATTTTTTATTTTTAGTTCAGGATATTTCAATTCAATTGGGACTTATTTCGAGTCTTTCGAGATAACATATGTTCATCAGGCTATGAGTTTTACTTAGATACTCCTATTAAGTTCTCGAGCGAATACGAGAGAATTATGTTTACTTAAGTAAATAAATACGTTATGCCTATAGAACATACATAGAACTCTATTAAAACAACGCAGAACCTCTAAAATTTCAGCCTGCTATGGTTATGTATGAATATGTAAGTCTTCTAAACCGCTCTGCACATTTTTGTTATTCGCGAAATTTTTATTTCTCCATTATCCTTTGTCCACACAGCTTCGCTTGTAGGAGCACCGAAAAAGGGTTAAAAGACAGGAACAAATTTATTGCGGAAGCCAAGTTAACCCCGCGGCTATGTGAGATAACACAATAGTTCTTTTCTCGTAGATAATTCGGCGAACACGGTTTGTTAAACTAAAGTTTTACTCAGGTAGATCTGTTCGGTAGGTTTTACATAAACTTTTATTTTTATTTGACAGACGATTAAAGTGAAACGTTAATTGGTTTTTACATTGCTACTGCTAAATTTAAAAGCCGGTGCGCATGTGGCTCTGTTTCGCACATGAGTATGAAGAATGATGCCGCAGATGTGACGCATATTTTCCTTTTTTTATATTTTAATAATTTTTTCTAATATTATGCGTCGTTATGCGCAAATAAACTTATTCACTTTCTCTTTAAAAATATAGGTAGTGTTCTGAACTCTGTAGTTTAAAGATATCGCTGTCATCTCAAGACTCAAACCTAAATCAGTGTACAATAATTCAGTATAACGTTCCGGTTTCGTGGGATGCATCAGGCTAGCCTCCACGAGTGGCCATACTTAAATGTACGACCGGCGTTATTACAGCTAATATTTTGCCAAAGTATGACCTATGTTCATGAGAGAGAGAAGCATAGCATTATGAAATAAAAGCTGCGTAAAATCAGTTGTAGGTATTGTCTTTTATTTAGTCGCTATATTCGCTGAAGCTCGTAATGTTTCACCAAGAATACGCAGGGCATAAACATTACTCTTACCGATTTATAACAACATAATCTTTGATTTGTGCTCGCCTCGCGTATTTTACGAAATATTGAACGTTGTATATTGTAGCCACTCGGTAGAATGAAAGGACGTCTTAATAAGTCCTATACAGGGTGGCAGGGATATCGACGCAAAAACTGTTACCATGTATTCAGTACATGATTCTGAACACCTAGTGTCTTTTTTTAGATGTAATTTAAAAAAAATCAGCTGTTGACCGCGTAGGTATTTCACTCTTCTATGAAACAGCTGATTAAAAAACAATAACCGACGAAAAATTCCAACGTAGGGCGATTCAGAATCCATGTACTGAATCCATGGTAACAGTTTTCGCGTCGATGTCCCTACCAGCCTGTATATGTATGTAGGTATAATTACTCAAGCTTACACTATCAAAAAAGGATCATAAATATTGCTCTTAATTTCGTCCATAACGCAGGCTTTATATTTCATGAATCTGGTAATGTTGACTACTATAACTCGATAAAAACGGGGTCCTGGGTAGGATTCAGACAGTCTAAGTGTTATTTCAAGACCTTCCTACCTCAGAAACCTTTCTTTATTTAAAATTGTGCATCTTATAAACCAGTGCCTGTAACTGATTTATGATTATGAATATTATTTAAATAGCAGCCCGTAGTCTGGATTTGTATCAGTCTATGGTAATAGGCTCGCCGTCTATTGAATAGGACCTAGACTTAACTGGCAAAATGCCCATCAGGAAATACAGGCGTATGTTTTGGCAATATTTTACCCACACTGTCAAAAAGCGTCATCCTTGCATAATCTATGTTTACTTTAGAACTTTTTCGTCGTGACCCGGTGGATACCCCCGCCTTCGAAAGTGTCACTTTACGGATGTTTGTACATGATCGGTCACGGACTCATCGCGGGCTGAGACCGGAGTCCGTGACACCGACCGTCAACACACCACACATTGTATTCGATGTTATTCAATGATTACGTCTGACGTCACTAATGTAACAGTGCATGGGAACTATGAGGCATTATGGAGTAGTACCTACGTGAAAATGGTTGAGTTGACGTGACGAATCAATCTTATTTAATGGAGACAAGAAGAAAGAAACTCCATGGGCAGCCTTTTAATATTATTGGGTTATTTAAATCAATTTTATCACATAACTATGCGCTCTAAGTATGTATAAGTCGTAGAAAGATGTTAAAGCCGTGATATAGTTATATCCCTAGGGATATAGCTATATGCCGTAATACAGTTATATGAAAGCGGTTCATAATTATTGTCGGAGTACCCTAATTTTGCTACTGCGACCATTTTCGACGTAGCGCTCGCTCGGCTCGCGCGTATTTGTTCACAGTTTTAACCTAACCTTATCTATTTGGTCGGAGTGCTCTAATACTTATATTACTAGATCGTACTCGTATCATAGTTATATTCCTAGTACGACAGTTATGAATCGCTTTCATATAACTATATCACAGTATATAGATATATCCCTAGGGATATAACTATATCACTGCTTTAACCATCTTACTGTGACATATATATCTATCAACTATACCTACGATATTGGCTCTTGTGATACAGGAACTCCTAGAACATGAGCCAGGGCTACACTGATATTTGTGTCTTGAAGTGAAAATAAATAAATTATTCAAATTCAAACTCAAAGCATTTATTTCAATTAAATCATTCACAGGCACTATTGAATTGTCAAGGAGTCGGTCAATCAGAAATATGAAGCTTATTGCCCATTCCAAAGCGTAGATACCTATGGAGAAGAACGGACGAAATCTACGGACATTCTTTTAAATAAAAAAATAAATATTAAATATTAAATTATTCTTAAACATATTTTACGGCATAAAGTTGAGATCACACGTCCCCATCCCATCGCTCCCAGTCCATCCATCCCAGTGCTTACCCAAAACATTCGTTCCACCTGCTGAAGATCTCCCACCTGGACATGAGTTGCCTTAGGTAGCCTGGAAGTCTCTAAACAGACTCCGGACAGAGGTTGACCGAAGCAAGGAAAATCTGTTCAGGTGGAGATTCATATACGACTCCGGCTTTGAGTGTAAATGTGGTGCTGTTCCACAAACGATGAGACACTTAATGTCATGTCCTGCGTGTCCTGTCAGCTGCACGTTACAGGAACTGATGGACGCTAGTGATGGCGCCAAACACGTAGCCGAATTTTGGGCCGAGTCTATTTAGATTACCATCGACACGCTAAGAAGATAACATCCCATCCCTGTTCATTCACTTTAAAATATATGCAGTATGAAACTGCCATGTGATGCCAAATTTTTGCTGTAAAATATATTGATCATCGCCGTGTGATCGTGGCTAGAGAATAATGCCGCCCTAGGTTAGTACAAGAGTTAAACCTAAACTAATAATGTTTTTTTGTTAAGTTTTTTTTTTGTATATTTGTTTGTTTTTTTTTACGCTAAAACGGCTCATCGGATTTGGATGAAATGTGGTAGATGGGTAGACCTGTAGACCTGTGACCGGTAGACCTGGGTTAGGACATAGGATATTTTTATCCCGATATTCCCACGGGATCGAGACTTATGCGGGTGAAACCGTGGGGCGCAGCTAGTGTTTGATGTTGAAGGTGCAGTGTTGTTGACTTTTGTATAAACTGGACAAGCAAAAGTTTGGGTTTCATGTGACCATAGCGTCTGTAGTCCCCATTCTGCAGTTACTGATTTCAGGACAGATGAAATCAAACCAATTTAAAATTAACTGCCAAAAATTAAAAGCTACACCACGTCACTAATGACTTTCATTTAAATACTCGTACAAGGCCGTCTTTTATTTTGGAGGTCAAGAAATCAATATAGCTCCACTTTAATGTAGTCGCGAAAATGTGACTTAAAACTGCTTAAAACAAGTTATTGTTGACCATTTTGAATCTTAATGACATTACTAAAAAAATTGTTTGAATACCTACTTATTTGTATAATTATATCTTTTTATAATAGAAAATAGAATCTGGTGCCATAATTTTTTTATCACTTACAGACTTAATTTAAGAATATATAATACCTGATATAAAAAATATAAAAGATATAAAAAGGCAACTATAGTAGATATTTTTTTAATCACACATACTTAAATTCTCGCCTTCTCATCTATGCCTACTTAATATTTTTATCACCACCATTTATTAGGATTCTATGGTTATGGCATTTCAGGTCGACATAAAAGAGTCTGACGTGGTGACATTTGGAACTAAATATTTTACATAAGTAATGCAGACCTATGATGATGGCACTATTTTGCGGACAAGTGCTAGTAGGTTTTGAGTCACCCACAAGCAGTGTTTTTAACAATTTGTTTAAATTATTTTACTCATTTCCCATTCGAAGTGGCCTAAGTGCGATAGTGACGCCCTCATTTTCATTTTACTCTTTTTTGCCAAGCTGTAAAATATCGTTAAACAAAGAAAGCCAAAACTGCTTATGCATGCGTCAAACTGCATGTCAACATCAATCATCAAATTCACAACTTTTCTCACAAAAACTTGAAAACCCAAATTATAGTAATAATAGGTAATAAATAATGCATCTGATAATGAATGTGGTAGGTCAGTTGTACCTGCATCGAAGGACGACGGGTCATCTCATCGGAACAAACTGGACAGCCCAGTTTACTGCAACTAGTTTATATCTTCAAAGGTAATTTATTCGTTGCAATTACGTACCTATTTTAGACGTACTTAAATGTGACACTGATATCCTAAATGGATTGCTGCTATTTTAGTTTTAGCAGTCCCAATAAAATTAACAAATTGTTGTACATCCCCATGCGATGCGCATGCGTATAAAATGTACAACAACAGTAATCGACAGTACTAAAGAATCCCAACCTACCCTATGTCATCAACAATTCGAATACTAAGCTACGAACATTCCGCTGAGGATTCTACGCTACGCAAAATACGCCAAGACATTACGCTACACGACGACATTACGTTATAAACACTCGGTTACGGAGTCTGTGCTACGGCGACTACGCCATAGACATTATGCTACAAAAATTAAGCTACGAACTGTCCGCTACGGCCACAAAGCCGCAGGTACTCGTATTATGCTACGAACTCTCGGCTACGAAGTCAGCGCTACGGAGACTACGCCAAAGACATTACGCTACGAAATATACGCTTACACTTGTGCTCGTCTTTTGGCAAATAATGCTCGGGCCCTTAGAAACAGTAAGGATTAAATTAATCGTGTATGCCTACTGTATTTTACGCGTAATATCAGGTACCGTGATCAAAGGTTAAACAGGGTGTTCCATGAGAAATTACCACCATTTGTACCGTTAATTATTTAGTATAGTTATACTGAGATGGAGACAAAATACTGCAGCAAGCAATACGTACAGTAGGATGCATGTCGGTGGTAACACTTTGACCTTAAGAGTTTGCGTCGCCGATAGGCGACGCTCGGGGCTCGAGCGGAAGCTGGCCTAGCGAAGTACGAAGTTTCAATACAATAAGAGGTCCGCTTATACTGGCTTTGTTATCACTGACGTGCAGCCTACTATCCTAGATTTATTTTTATTTGATTTGTGGGTGCAATTGCAGAATAAAAGAACGGTATTTTTTCGAACTTCGAACTTTCGGACGTTGTAAACTACCTACCTACATAAGTTCCAGTTTAATCACAATATGCAGACTTTCTCTTATTCATTGGATATTATGTCTATCACTAGCAAACTGTGGGACTAGGCATCAGGTTAGGTTACCACTTTTGGGTGTAAAAGGTGTGACTTTTTTATTTTATGAAACTTTTTCTTGTAACACATACGTGGAACATACTATTAGGTACATACCAAAGATATAAATGTCGCATGGAATACAGTGTTGCCGACTGAAGTACTCTATACAGTCAGTGCGATATGACGGAGTCTAAGGACCTGAGGGCGAGGGTGCCAGAAACAACAGGAGCGCCAGTCACCCTTCAGCCCTAAGAACTGTCACACGTTCATGAGACGCGTGCGCATATAGATTGTTTCCAAGTTTTATTACTTTATTTTTATAATTATTATTAATGTACAAGATTAATTAGCACAAGAGTTGTTAATAGTGATTTGTGTAACTGTATAGACTAAGTGTAGGTACATAAACTAAATGTAAGTAGCTGTTATCATCTTTTAATTGCCCGAGATCCAAAAACAGCCCACAATAATGTCAGAGGATGGAAGCACGACCCCTCCCCTATGTCCTGTGGCGACATAAATATATCTAGATAGATAGTCAAAGCTGTGAACTCGTCGTTCAACTGCTACTCGCAAAATGCACGCAAACAAGAAAAGCACAATGACAGCACAATGGCGTGGCGCGAGTGTAATGGCGAAAATACACATGCCTGTAAAATGGAGCAGTAGCTTGCATGCCAGTTACACTGTGCAAGGAAATGTCACACTGTGTACATTTAATGTATCCACAGTGTGACGGTTACTTTGCACAGTGTAACTAGCATGCAGGCTACTGCTCCATTTTACAGGCATGTGTATTTTCGCCACACATGCAATACTTTGTTATACTGGTGTGCGTGACAGCTACACACCAGCATAACAAAGTTGGCCTTTTTGGGTTAGTTCTTTCGCAGCGCGACACTATATCTAGACATATAAATAATCAAAGGTATCATACATATAGGTATATAATTTTATCAACAAAGCAGTGTCCGCATGTCCTGCCTTTTGTGCTGTGGATTTATGACAGAGTAATAAGGTTACTAATACTCATTATCCGAGAATAGTGATAATGATAGCAATTTTGCGGCGCCTGCGCAGCCGTGAGACCGCCGTGATTGATGTTGAGCATCCCCATTACAAATTATATTTAAACTATATTAATAGACGTCTATGATTGATTGTTTTTTGTTAAGGACGTAGATAACGGATTAGCCAATTTTTTTTATTTTGTGTCCTTGACTTGCTGACATTATTTATTGCTTAGCAGAAAGAAAGGAGCAAATAATTCTGATTGCTATTGCTATATACTAGCATTGTAGCAGATTAAATGAATGAAAAATTGTTTCAAATAAGTCTTGTAGTTTGGGGGATTTATTTAGAGACGTCACTTCAAGTTAAGAGACGGTTAAAACGTCAAACATGTGTGGTTAAACAGTCGCTTAATTTAACTTTAAGCAACGTTTATAATTAATGGGGTAAGTTTATAACGATATATAAAGATACAGGTGCTGCCTAGTTTGGGGACCACTGTTTTAATTACTAAGTTAAATGTTCTAGTTACAATAAGCATACAATATGACTATTTTTGAAATTTATTTTATAACAATGGACCAATAAATTATTCTTATTCTTATATAACATAAAACTCACCAAAGTTAACTTTCAGATTCAAGGAATATTTATTTTTGTTTTTACTGAATACATAGCTGCGCCTGCGGTTTCACCCGCATAAGTCTCGATCCCATGCGAATATCGAGATAAAAAATATCCTATGTCTTAATTTCTGTAATGGTCTGATGGTAATGATACCGCACTGCCAAATTTCATCCAAATCTGTTCTGCCGTTTTAGCGTGAAAGCGTAACAAACAAACAACTAAACAGGCAAACTCACTTTTGCATTTATAAAATATTGATAAACTCCTCTTTTCATGTCTACAACAAAAAAACACCACGTATTTATAGTTCACTTATTTAATGGAGGTTTTAAATATTTAAGGCCTATAATGAACACACCTTGTGTGCTGAGAATAAACTTCACACGTCCAATTTGATTTCAATTTAGAATACAAAATAATACGATAAGGTATGTGATTGACAATGTCGTGACTTGTTTATTAATTATTCAGTCGATATGGTCGTTTAAATTATATTTTGTGTAAAACGACGAAATATGAATTGATTTTTGTCAAAAAGTTTAGGTATAAAACAATATATACAATATTTTTAGATGGAACTTTAAAATTTGACTCCTAAAATTATTTTAGTTGTCATATTTTGAAGCTTGCGATTCTTTTTCCTTAGTTTGGGTTTTATTTATAACAATGTTTTAGGTACCTAGTGCCGTAGAAGATGTCGATGCTATAGTTTTTTGCTAATTATTCTGACGTCATTATTTCTAAATACTCGTAAGATGTACTTATTGTAGATTTGATTCATCGGACGGGTTTTTCACACACTTATTAGATATAAAGATGGGTCAAACTACAAACATGACTTTGTAACCAAAGCTCTTATATTAACCACATCCGTGACAAAACCGGTAAGTCCCGGTGATGTGGGTTATTTTTTTTTTTACAGCTTATAGGGTCGCAGTTTTTATATAAAGAAGTGGTAACATAAATTACTTTGTTCGTCGCTAAACTTTTACTAAGGTTTTGTTATAAATGTATTTGTAGGGACTTAAGTTAAGGCTATTTTCTAAATCAAAATATTGCATGACATATAGATTAGGTTATCAAAAGGAGACTGTTCAAATTTATATGGGAAGTGGTCTATGAACCGATAGCAATACGGTTTTGATATTTGTGTATGGAAACTTTATCTATCTCTTTGTGCAAAGGGGCATTAAAATCTGACCCGGCAATTTCGAGACTTTTAGAATTTACACGATTTTCAAGGGCAGGAACCTTAACCGTTGTAGCTACCGGAAAACTTTCTTATGAGACCGCCCTTAACTATTTGAGTAATTGCTAACTGCATTCACAGATTTTGTAAAAATCATACGGTCAGTTTTTTTTTTGAAATTTTATGTAATCGTTTTGGTACTCATTTAAAGCCCATACTATAAATAATTTGGCATTAAAAATGGAAACTGCCCAAAATTCAAGTTAGCGTAATGTAAATTGCTGGTATCGACATTGTAAAACTGTATTTTTCTCAAAATGGCCGGGTCAGATTTCGACGCCCTTTTGCAAAAGGGTTAAGATCCCTACATAAATATCAAAACCATATCGCTATTGGTCCATAGACCATTTTTGCTCAGTCTCCTTTGAAATAAGTGGGCAGTCGAAGGATGTTATAAATTCCTTCCAAGCTCATAAAATTGAACAAAAGCCGCAGTGGATGACTCAAGCACTTGCTTACGTATACGCATACGTATTAACATAAAATTAGTGCGTAATAATTAACAGACTCGATATTAGGCAAGTGTCAAACTAGTTTGCATGTCGCTATCAAGTAGGAACCGCAATCGGCCCACACATACCTATGCAGATTAAAATGATTGCGATAGCACGGTTTCAATTGAAATGTAAATATAACTTTAAAGTCTACAAGGAGCAATGTTTTCATAGCAAGCATTAAAAAAATTATGTCTTTCTAAATAAATAGTAATGTGGTCCGCGGTTACAAAATGTCACAACACAAGACATTCAAGTAGGGATAGGTAACCTACATAGGTATTGAGAAAAAATAAAACTTTAATGAAATTGCACGCACTGGATTTACGATAAACATATAAATTATATTTTGATGACACCAAAATCCCCACGCAAACTTATTTTATTTGCAGTTTTAACATCGCTTCACAAAAATGTTGAAGCTTGAGGCAACTCCATTTATAGCGAAGACGCACATTTTATATCTTTATAAAATGTGCTTGTTTTGTATCTATTTTACTTCCAAAGACCAAAAATACAAACTGAATAATAATGACAATAATATTTTGCGACTTCTGACTCTCGAGATAATTAAGTACTTATGAGAGTTTTAGAGCAAAAATATAGATTTCAATTAATAATATAATATCTATATATGTACATAAGCGGATGAATTTTATTTATTCGACGCTATATATTAGTTTGTGAATAGTTGTAGTTAAGTTAGGATATAATTTTGTTTTATTTAATAAATAATTAGGTATAAGTTGTTATTTACGTAATATTATTTTAATTCCTCGTATTATATTAATACATATATTACATATTATTACTGGAGAGCAGAAGTCAACGTCAAATCATTTGTTTCAATTAGGCACATGCACAGGCTTTTGAACGTCAGAATTGACAAAAAATAGAATTGATTCTAGTCGCCCCTTCCAAAGGTTAGTTTTCGTATGAAGAAGAATGGGCAAGAAACTCCACATTAGATGCAGAAACATACTGTCGGTTCTTAACTAAACATTCGACGCTTTAATTTATCAGTATTTCTATTATTTTATTACTAGTCTAGCGATAGCGTGATTGAGAGCACTGTAGGCTGTAACTGTTACAAAAACTAATAAATTACGATATTCACGCGATTCTGTTGACATCAATAAAATATTTTTTACATAATATATTATGTTTTTTTTTTTTTAAACGTAAGCACTTTGGTTCGGGCTTCGGCTTCAAAATTACGATCAAACATTCATCAAAAGATGGTTTGCTTGTATTTTGAAAATTCTCTTCCAAAAGACACAAACGCGCTCTCTCTTTTGATTACGCGTCGTTAGGTTTTTTGTGGAATTTGCACATCGCGTTGAATTTTTTTATTACTTTAGGTATGTAGCTAAGTACCTATGTTTATATCTTTATTGCTTCTTTCATATGCTTAATAGAAACCTACAACATAACCTGTTTTAGTCTAGAATATCCATCTTCGCCGCCTCGCCAGGACTTTAGCCTTTGATATTAGTCAAATTTAAAATGCAAATATCGGAACTGCGACGTAATCATATTATAGCTTCGTATCAGGTGGTCAAACAGTCAATAGCTTGCTTCCGAAAGAGAAATCACACCCACAGTTGTGTCATGAAAAGTAAAAGTGGTGCCGCCATGCCGATTCCGAGCACTGTCAATCCGAAATGCTTTATTTATACATTCTTATGTTTAATCATGGTTCTTACCTTACGTAACAAGTACTGATAACTTGTTCCAATAACTTAACTAGTAGTAATCAAGAAACTGCTTAATTATTTATTTTATTTTATTAAGAGCGTTTTGTTTGTGCTAAGTGGGACGTTATGTTTCTTAATTTTTGGTTTGAGCTAAGTAAACAATTGAAGGACTTTTTGGTCTTTAAATTTATATTCACAACCGTTCAGTGTTATGCTTATTAATTAAATTGTCTCTCTTATCAGTATTAATTAATATTGATTGGCTGTACGAATGAAATTATATTGATTAGGTAGTACCTGCTATAGCCTGGATGTTCACGTTATAATTTAAGAGAAACTACGAGTGATAATGATGTAAGTTGGATTAACAGTAAAGAAAAACATATTCTAAATTAATTAATTAATAATAAAAATATATTAATAATATAAATATTTTTTTAATATATTGGCTTTAGTGTCAAAGTAACCTAAAATGAATGTTTTAATGTAATGTAAATCTAAACAGATACTCGGCGTTGATAATCTACACATAAATTGTATTCGTTTATCTCTATCACTTAATATCAAAAATCTTAAAACACTTAATCGTTTAAAATAGATATCTATCTATCGTTTAATAGTAATGTGTTTGCCTAGGGAGCAAACAACTATTTTAAAGGCGATAGTGGTTCTTTGAATCCTGAGCGCAGCTAAGGATTCAAAGTACGTCACTCGAGCTTATTATCACCCTCTATGAGAAAATAAGTAAGTAAGTAGTGCAAGTTATGAATAATAAGTTTATTTATTTCATTCTCACTATTTGAGAAAGACACATTTTTTTTTATAAAACTAAGTAAAATCCGTACTTAAGTAAACAATTACGAACGAAGGCGGAATACATTTCGCGCGTTTTTTATTTTTCAAAAACCTTTTTTTTTTTTTTGGGTCACTCAGTCTTCTTTATCATACAGCCTGTTCATACAATGTTCGTGATTGATCTCTTTTGTGGTGGGAACTTTACTAACAATATCCACATTCCAAAAACCACTTTTAGTCCCTTGGGATTATAGAGCTATTTTAGTCCCTGTTAGCGAAGAATAAACTAGCTCTTTTTAAATAGATGTGATAAAAAATAAATGAGGGTCTTTACTGACTCCATTTTTTTTTTTTGATGTTACCAATTAGGTAGGTACCTATTTGTGTTTCATTCTTATGTTACTCCCCGGGGTCTCACATGCAGATATCTACCGTCAGGTAATTTTTTCAATCATGGCAAATAAACAGGGTTGGCTAAGGCACCTACAATGTGCTATCAAAGTTGAGTAATTTATTCACAATAAAATAAATTCAAATAGCGAGAACATCACGATACTTAGGCGCACCAAAATTGGCATAACAAGGTTGTGCCACAATTTAAATACACCAGTGGCATCTCCATTACCATGAAGTTGCACTCAAATATGGATTGTTAGCTCTTAATAAAAACTTTTGTAGGTATAAAATGATTAATTCTATGAATTTTATTAAGTTGATGCTGTTTTATCTGAAATATTTAACATTTGACAAAACGATCAGTTGCTGGGTCATCGTCCGTTCTTGAGTTCCAGCGAATTATTAGCGAACATGTTTCCTGTTTTGATCAACTTTTGTAAGGAAATTATGATTCTCTGACATTTTTTTATTAAATAATGCTAAAACATACAACAATATATCAGAATTATGTATGAAACTTATGATATACTACCTAGGTACTTACATTTACAGAAATAATAAGCAATTTCTCCGCGTCTTTTTATTACGTACCGACCTTTAGTTCTAATTACTAAGTAATATTATAGTAAAGAGCACGCAGCTTTTTTTTTATTAATTTGTAAGTGAAAGATTATACTCACCAACATCTCTTCTTTGTGCATTCGCCAGAAACACCAAGGACAACAATAGCACGATGGGCACGTTATTACCAAAAAAGTAATTCATTTTTTTAATTTTATTGTTCAAAAACAAATTATACAACAAACTTTAATTTGATGAATAAAATGAACAGAAAACACTGGAATATATTTGAATTTAAACAAGTTATTTTGGTATTTCCTTATAAAATTGAAAATTTACGAACTCGATATGTTTTTCGCGCGGATTTCGTGTTTCGTCGGGCGCGGAGTGGGAGTGCGTGCGGCTCAGCCTTTGGAAACTAAACTGAGTGGAGGCTGCGCCGGCGCAGGTGTATAGGGAAAGAAGAACGCATGTCCATCGTAGAGCGACGGACCGGTCGATGGCACGAGACCGCCCGCTGTCTGCCATCATTCGATAAACAAGTGATTACAAACGTTCAGGTATTTGCGGTATGTAGACGCGCTTTAGATCGAGCTTGTAGAAATTGGAGCGCGCGCGCAGAAAGCTTTTGCGTTAATCATTTTTTCACACATGTTTGATGCGAGTAAGAAATGTACTCGTATATTAAGTATTCTGATTCAATTTTTTATTTTTATTACCCAGTATTAAGTTAATACGTAGGTATGCCTATAATAAGTGCCAATGCAATAGGTAGCAGGACTTTCTGTACTTATTTGGCATTATGAATATACAGAATTATTTAAATTGTTGTCGTGTTAAAACAATAATGATTGAATCGATGCTCATCTCTGTTACGTTTATCTGCATAAAGACCTGCTAATTTAACATCCTTGACTACAAATGCACACGCATATGGATGGATGGCCTGATGAATGTAATTTAAATAAGTAGGTAAATGGACATAGGTTTCTGAAGGGGCAAGGAGAGGTGAAATTGTTCCTACCTACCTACTAGGTAGTTCCAACACCAACATTTTGCCAGTTTTGTTTAAGGAGGATCCTCAAGGCAGCCCGCGAAATTCTCTTTGGTTTTTTGCAATTTGTAGCTCAGTGTCAGGTTGTATTTTGATCAAAATAATGAAAGATTCGCAACCATAATAAATATGTATTTACAGAATTATAATGACTAAAATCATTAGTACATCTCTCTAAATTAGATTTGTTCTCAAATGAAAAAAAAAGTTCCTAATTCAATGAAACCATTCAAACTTAGAGAGATGTATTATTGACTCCGGCCGGCTACTGAGAACTACCATAAGGCTAAACGCTATGCTCGACTTGGGGATCATACCCTGGACCCTATGGTCAGCAATTGCACTCACGATTTACGTAAGTAAGATAAAAAGGTAGGCCAACGACGAGTTAGGAAGCAGAAACAAGTGGGAGAGAAATTTTATATTTATGTTTATATTTTTCTGAACACAATAAACATTTATTGTGTTCAGAAAATTATTTTATTTATACGATATCTTAATAAAGGAGATTAGACTAATCTGACATGACGTCCAATAGCGTTAAGATAGATCTCTTCAAAGATAATATCTCTTATTATGACGACTTCTCTCGATTGTTAGTCAGTGAGGAGATACAGAGCTTTAGTGTGAGTAATTAAGTATTATATCAATTCTGGAATTTCGTCAATTAATTACCTAACTTACATAAATTCTGTGCCCTGCAAAAATATCCTTTAAGCCTTTAGACGTCCATTTTAAAACATTGTGATCCTAGATCTATTATGTAATTTCTTTCAGTAACAATTTTTTTAAGAGTCGGTCGTCCGGAGAGATCGTTGAACCTGCCGCACCTCCCAATACCGTTAAGATACCTATATTTCATTTAAAAGATCTCATGTAGAAGAACATTTTGTTACCGCACTACGACTTGTCTGAATGATTAGTCTGTTCGGAATTAAATCTTCATAAATGTGACTTTAAAACAGCGAAACGTTAAGGCTTGTACAGACCAGCGCGAGTGGTCGCGCGACGCGACACCGGTTATTGTTATACTGTGAAGTTTTCTTAGAAATTGTATTGATCGTGTCGCGTCGCGCGACAAGTCGCGCTGGTCTGCACAAGCCTTTAATTCTCGTAGTTAAATAATTAATAAATTAACTTGTAGACATCATCATTATTATATACCTAACATAACAAAATATCACGCCTGAATTCCCTAAGAGGTTAAGCAGGCATGTTTTGTGCAACTGCATTTCGGATACAGAGGCACCTGTATGTTTTTCTTCTATCTGCAAGTATAAAATCAGTCGGTTTTCGAGTCTGTTTGTCTGTATGTGTATTCGCTTAGTTCTTCTAATCTACTCTTTGTTTCTAATTCCTCACCATAATTTACATAATTAATTTCGAAAGGTTTATGTATATAATACATTATTAACATTTAACTTAGGAATTTTGGGTACCAAAAATGTGAATTTTAAATAGCAATACCTAACTGTTTTATTTTCAATAATAGTAAAATATAAAAATAAGCTTTTTGTAATGTTATTGCAGTACCTACCTATGTTCCCTTTAGGGTCAGGGTTTTTCATAACGTATTGTATAACTTAAGGATTTAGGTCAGATAAAAAAAGGAGAATGAGATAAAAGAAAGAAGGAGAATGGATATCGACGATTTTCGTACATTGGTACAAATATCGTCAAATGTATAATTTCTGTATTTGAGGTGCATTTATAAAAAAAGTCCGATTTTAATAATTAGGCTGTAATTAGAGTAAGTATAAACGCAAGGGGCTATTATTTACAAGGCTCTTTTTCTGTTAAATAACTTCAAGAAAACATAATTTTGCCCATTGATTTTGTGTATAATTTTTTTTACTGACTTCAAAAAAGGAGGCGGGTCTAAATATGCTTTTTTTTAATGTATGTTTGGGCTTAAAGCCTCGTGCAAACTAGCGAGACGCGACTCGAACAATACAATTTCTAAGAAAACTTAACGGTGTAACAATAACCTGTGTCGCGTCGCGCAGTGGCATCGCGCTAGTCTGCACGAAGCCTAATTCCGTCATAGACGGTTTTGCAAAATTATTTTTTGTTTGAAAGGGTTGCTTTCAAGGAGGTCCCATATACATTTTATTAACTTTGCTTGGGTACTTTTTGAGTTAGCTTCATTATTACGTATTTTTTCACTTTAAGGGATAATAACTTCCTGTCATTCTTATTTACAAATCAGGTACTTAGTGGTATTCGAATTTGTGTGGGGTAGGTACCACAACAGCAAAAAAGTGAAAAATAAAGGCAAAAAAAACAACAGACTTCCAAAAAAAACACTACAAGGTGAAAAATAACTTTATTTCGGAAGTCGGTGGCAAAAAACGAAAATTCAGAACCAAAGACACCGACCTCCAAAATAAAGTTAGGTATTTTTCACATTGTAGTGTTTTTTTTTGGAAGCAGGTTGTTTTTTTTTAAATTATCATACGGCACATTTTAACAATGTTGTGGAACGGACTTTGCTTCTCCGATAATTAAAGCAGGCGTTCGGCGGATGATAATTATGATAACATGATATGGTTGTCAACAATAATCATCGAAACAATTATATACAATTAAGAATAAACAAAGAACCAATAAACATTCACTATATTGTGTAGTAATGGAATCAATCGTTTATTCATTCGAAAACAGGACGTGAAATGGAATGCATTCAAAGACAAGCGGCTATTTTTCTCAAATCAATATGGCGTTAGTAAACGTCAAATGAAGTGTGGTGTTGTGGTCCGTGGCGTTTATTTAGTATTCTCCTAAACCATGGCTGGTTTCACGGAAAACGCGTTAGTTCGTAAACTCCAAGAATTGAATTCGAGTCAACAAAGCATTCAAACACTTTCCTTGTGGCTGATCCATCACAGAAAACACCATGCCGTAGTTGTAAAAACCTGGTTCAAAGAAATACTAAAAGGTAACCTACAATATTATTTTCTTACTTTTTTACGTGCAATTTAATGTATAAATCAACGGTTCATCATTTACCGAACGTAAAATTCATGAAAATGAAAAATGCAGCTAATGGTTTCTGCGGACATTATATTTTGATCGACAAATTGTCTCACTTTTGTTTGTTTTGCAACCATAGAATAATCTAGTCGTTTGAATGCTGTTTGGGATGCTAAACACTATGCATTTCGTTTTTAAATGACGTTTAATCAATATACGTTGACCGCACAACAAGAAACAAAAAACCCTCACCTATCACATGGCAGTGCACTGATAACAAAATGTACATTTCGCATTGGAGTTTCTAGTATTAAAGAGTTACTTTGATGTTACGGTGGTTTTATTTCATCATTGGGATCAACCAAATGATGAAATAAAATCATAAGTTCTGGATTTAATGCAATGGTACACACACACAAACATTTATTTGTAGTTGTAAATTCTTGGCAAGTCACTAAATTGATCTTCATCCCCATATGTTGATCTGTGAAGAAATGCTGCTGAATAATGCTACTTATTCTATTCTATTGGTATTTTTACTGCTAATATTAAGACAGCTACTAGTGGTATTCTACAACTGTGGATTCTAGCGCTGCAAATGATTTGAACACATTTTACAGGAACTAGATTAAAATAATCATTATAATCATTACTGACACAGGTGTATTAAAACTGGCTCATTTTATATATTTTTCCATGTTATTCAGTCTTAGTTCCCAATAAGATAATGGTGAAGCTGGATAACATAAGACTAGCCACTGTTAACATTGGTGACATCTTTCTTAAAATATTTAAAAAGGGTTTTTGGGATTTGGTCAACTATATAAAAATACAATTCATCTTAAGATTCTGTATTTATTTTATTTTATTTAATATGGGAAACATAACATAACAAATAAAAATATACCGAAATTGTGGCCTGCCGGGAGTAAGTCCAAACTCGTTGTCTATTCTATATGGAGTTTTTCTTTACAGCCAAAGACAGCAAGCAGCTAACATTCATGTACCTTGCTAATGACGTAATACAGAACAGTAAAAAGAAAGGCCCAGAGTACGGAAAGGAATTTGGAGAAGTGCTGAAGGAATCCTTCAAGCACATGGCCAAGACTGGAATAAACACTAAGACTAAACACTCGCTGCACAGAATACTCACTATCTGGGGGGAGAGGGGGGTGTATGACTCGCAGAAGATACAGGATTTCAAGGAAGCTGGTGAGTTTATTTCAAAATCTTGTACAGTTGCAATAAAAATGCTATCTAAGTCAAATTATTATCACGGAAAATTGGTGGGGTAGACCAGACTGCAATAAAACAAAATTAAGTAATGGCATGACTTGCAGGCAGGTGTGGGTTATATTCATCTTGTCATAATGCAAACAATAAAAATAAGCTTGTAAAAAGGTACTGTACAATTTAATTTGTTAAAAAGACATACGTTTTATTAGCTGTTTGGTAAGATTTTATTATACCTGTTTCTGTGTTATCTTTTACCCTAGGCTCATAATGGGGGAAAAAGAGGGTCTTTAGATCTCGATTATGTTGATTTGCAATTCAGAACCTATGTGACCATAGACCTGAGACACAGCACTCCAGTATGACACAACTTAGATGTAGCATCGACAAAATTCGTAAAACTTATCAACATCTGAACTGAGTACACCTTCAAAATCACCAATATTTATTACTGCTTTAGGTGAAAATGATCTTTATGCAAACGCAATAACTTGTGAAGTCATATAACCAAATACATTCATAAAATTGAAATGAATGAATGCATTTTTTTTAAATTAATCTACATCTAAGTGGTGTCATACTGTACCTGACTTTACCTTACCTCAAAACTTGTCTTGAAATCATTTTTATTTTTCAGCTATATTTAATGTCTTTACAATAACCATTATGTTACATAACACTTATCATTTCTAGCAGATTATTAAACATTATGGTGCTAAACTACCAATATTTTATCAGCATGGCAAATTGTATTTCACTGAATAAGTGGAAGAGCTATAATTGAAAATATTTTGTATACTAGTTTTTCTTTTTATATTTTGGGAATAGATTTATTTATACCCTTTTTTCAGGGTTATTGTTGTATATTAAATAAAAAAAGGTTTAATCTCTGTTCTGAGTCTCTGTGTGACCTTTGGCAAAGGACTCCGCCAACCCTTTCCAATTCTCCCTGTTCCTTGCCTGTCTACCCAGCAAACATTTTTGTCGTATAATCAAACATTTATTTGACCTTGAGTCTTATTAAAGTTATTTTACAGTAATTTTTTTAACTCTTCGTCATGTACTGGTGGATTATGTTTCCGAATAGTCACATACATTTTTTGTCGTATAATAATGTCATATAGACGTTATTTCGACTTTTTTTTACAATCTTTATATAATAGCGTCTACGACGACATCTACAAAACTTACTTATACAACTTTTCGTCGTGTAAACGTTTTCGTAGTATAAACGTCATAATACTGTCAATTTTGTCATATAATTACCTTTTAAACATCTGCTAAATGGATAATAATTGTTAACACGTTGTATTTGTAACCATTATATATAAGTCGAATAAGTATTACGAGTGCAATCTGTATACATCCTAAAGTATAACAAACATGCTAATACGACCGCTATTTAATTGATACTCATATTTAAAGGTTTACAATAATAGCTGAAGCTGAGAGTGAGGAAAATGAGAAGGGTTCCGTATCACATTTAAATGAAAATTGAACCAATCAATTTAACCAAATGCTACGAGTATACCCTGCAATTCATTTTCCGAAGTTGAAGACAGTTATTCATGGCTGGAAAATGAAGACATGTTGATAAAGAAGACACTTCAAGCAAAAATTATTACAAATATGACTTCAGAGACCATTATAAAAAATGGGCTATTGATTTTAATATTCCACAAATTGCATTAAAGCAATTAAATGTAATTCTGAACAAAATAATGCCCTGCATAGTCCATTTAGACCCAAGGGCGCTTTTAAAAAGTAAAAAAGATATACAATAAAATCTAAAATAATACATCTATAATATCAATAAATCTATGATGGTCGCGTATATGGATGGTCACGATAGATAAAGCACCCTCTCATTATTTCGAATATGTAAATGCCACAGTAACTATTTGATTATTTGGGATTATTTGATTATTACGTAATGATTTGCGTTCGGTTGTTCGATAATTTAAAGTTGTTTCCTGTTTTCCTGTAATTTCTTATGTTAATTTTGTAATCTTTTCACTTGCGCAATAATAAGATAATAACTTTTAGTTAAAAGAAACCTTCCACTTCTTAATTATATAATTCTTTAGCAAGTAAAAAGATTATGTATTTAAATCAAATAAAAATAAAAAGATATAAAAGATATTATTCTTACAATTTATTTAATGATTCAAATTTAGATGGGTAGGTATGATTAACTGACTAATTACAATATTCACATTCGTCTTCTGGAAAATAATTATCGATAACAAAATATTTGCAATGGGGGCACCAAAATAAACCGTAACGTAATAAATTATATACATTGTTGTCTGTTAAAACAAAATGTAACTGTCTATTTCCACGGACTATCTGGAAACCACATCCATAAAACGAGAACAAAAGATAAAATGAGTTAATGACCACGGCCATTTCAAATGGCAAAAAAATGTGTGTTTTCAAATGTGCGCGTATCATTTCGATGAAATCCATCTTTGATAAAAACTTATCAACATCCGCATAATTGTAGATCATTGTGGGGTTTACCTAAAACAAAAGTATTATATATATAAAATATAAACTTTGAACTAAGTTAGCTAGGCGTTTATTATTTTATTATTGATCCCTAAATCAACTGTCATGGCGTACACATTTACAATGAACACGCAGTTTATAGGTCGGGAAGTTATATAGTTGTCATATGACGCAGTCACTTAATAAATTATTAATAAAAATATGTAAAAACATTAAAATTTTAAAAGCGCATAAAAAAATTGTTACGTACTTAATTCACATTAATCAGTAAACTTGATTGCACAATGATTTACAACTGATGAAATGGTTTTATCACGTCAAATAACAAAGAAAAAAATGCAACATTAACTCAGCTGTCAACAACACTGTCAAATTAAATTAACGTGATAATCTGATAGAATTATAATTCGTTCATCAACAAACAAGCAAGCAACAAGCAAGCAGCATCAAGCATCATCTTTAAATGACACAACGATTACATTATATAAAATTCATATTGTGTGGCATTACTCGACACGACGCACAGACTGGTATTTGGTCCTAAAATTTGGCCAAAAATATTTTGTTCAATGGCTACGTAACAATGTTTTATTTCAGTTTTAATTTGGAAAAGGTTAAAAAAAGGCATACGTAATATATACAAGCATTTATTCGTCATTTTCGTCGTCATCTTCAAAACTTAAAAAAAATCACTTCTAGTAATATTTTTTTTACATCAGCCGAAAGTGAGAGATTTTTTTTATTCTTCCTCTTCCTCATGCCCGTCAGGACAGCGTCAGAGGTTAAGAGGAACCTGATAAAAACATCTGCGTTGCAGGCTACCCGGGAAAATTTTCGGGCGTAGTTGAGTCGGAACGTTCTTATATGTTTGTTGCGAGCTTCTGCCGCTTCTTCGGACAGTTGTCCAATGGGAAGAATTACTTCCCTTATCACTTCAACCCTATGACGCAATACATTATGTAATGTCGGAGACATTGGGTAAAAGTTGTACAAGGAAACGTATAACTTTGCCGTTTCTTGGCAATATGTTTCAAACACCTCCACGTTTATTTTTAAACCACAACACAATGTGTCCAAAATCACTTTCATTGTATAGATTAAATTTACGTCTATCCCCGTAATTTCCGCCGATATTTCAAAGTTCTCAAAAAAGCGTCTAATGGTGTTTCCATCATTGGTATTGCCAAAGTTGGATTTTGGTATCCAGACCGAGTTTCTCCCGGAACTTATCTTGGATTTCTTTTTTTTTATTTTCCACTGCTTGCTTTTCCTCGGCAGCAAGGCGAACGTTCCATTTTTTTACAGACGAATCTATAAGCCACATGTAAAATGCTCTCACACTTTTTTTTTTAAATTGGTGTTTGATTATCGACAGTTTTTGCTTTACATCAGCAATATTTTGGTCATTTTCTGTATATTGATTAAGCAGTTCCCGCCCCATAAATTGCAACTTTTCATTAAAAGTTGAGGTATTTATCTGATTTGTTGAGCGTTCCATTATATTAAACAAATCATTTCGAGGCATAATTCTCATTCCAGAAGAGCCTATAACAAAAATACACAAAATATAAGTAAAGCTTCATTCACTGGGTATTGAATGTGCCTACGGAAAAAAATCACCAAAAATAGAGGGGTACTTTGGGGTGGCTGTTTTGAGCTTAATTATATCCTCAAAGGTCTACTCATATAACTAACCATTACAATTTTGGCTTAGAAATGATGAGAAATATATTAAAACTCCATTTGATCTTCCAAAGTGTGTTTTTTTTTAAGCAGTTTCTTGGTCTTTACTTCTGAAGGATATAAATGAAGAAAGGCTTTAGAGTAGTTGTTAAAAGTAATTGCCAAATAAAATACATACCTGGTTGTGCACAATCCATAGTGAAAACCAACACAAAATCATTCAGTCACAAGATGGCAAATATTTTAAAACAGCGAAATCTGAGCGCATCGAACAATCACACGAACACTTTTGGCGAACGGTAACTTTCGACTGAGCCCACTGCGTGCTGGAAGGGGCTGGCGCTTTGTGTTTTTTGCTGTTGTTTGGAGCGGTTATCCTAGTTTTTGAAAACAATGGCTTAGAGGGAGTAGAACTAATATACCAACTTAATGGCCAACTTTTAGGGCCAAATACCAGTCTGTGCGACAGCTATCATTACATGAGATGTAGTCAAATCGTCGACGTGTAAATGACTACTATGCGACTAAGTAGGTATTTATATGACTGTTATAGGAAACTCTTAGCGCTTTTAGTTGAATAAAATGGGCCCTAATGCCATTGAGTAAACGTCCTTATGGCATTTATACGATTATACTAAATAACATTAAGTTGCCAGCAAAACGTCTACTCAACGACTTAAATGTTTGCTGGGTAGTCCATGTCTTTCCCTCCATCTTCACCAAGTCATCCTGCCATCTTTTCAAGAGTTTCCCTTTCATTCTCTTCCCCTCCCTAGGGTACCATAGGGTTACCTTTTCGTCCATTTCTCTTCTCCCCTGACAGTGTGGCCGGTCCATCTACATTTTAATCTTGTCAGTTTTAGTACTACTTCTTCTGTTTATGTTGCCTTCCTGATTACACAGTCATTGGTTCTTTCTATCTTTATTTTCCGCATCATTGGGAATAAATAACTAGAGGAAATTTCAATTTTGTCTGTAAATCCCATGTTTCGGCTGTGTAACTGGCAAAGCTTACACTAATGACTAAACAAATACCAATGCTCGGAGGTTCTTATTCACAATTTGCTTCACATTCCAGTGGATCCTAACGACGCTATTCCTCCAAAGAAAGGGAGCAAGAAACGCAAGTCAGCTGACGTGGAGGTGGTGAGCAAAGAGCCAGAGAAGAAGGCGAAGATCGAGGCTCGCGCGAAACAGGAGCGCCGCCGCAGCGAGACCAAAGAGGTCGACGGACATTTGGAGACGCACACCACGCTCAGTCCCAAGACGCCGCCCGGTGACCCGCCTGAGCCTGAGGAACTCATCAAGGTAATATAAAACAGCAACAAAAAACCTCGCAACTTGTGTAAGGATCGTAGAAGAATCGGAATTCGGGAAGGTGTGAGTTTATGTATGTAGGTAAAAAAAAAACAACCTAAGAAAAATATCTGTGTTCCAGGTTTTTGTCCTGTGGAGAAACTTTGTAGCATCTTTTATGGTACCTAAATAGATAGAATACTCTTGCTGTACACGATTCAATTACGAATAAGAAGAGTTACATAGGGTGTTACAATGGGCGATCTCATCGCCAAAAGCGATCTGTTACAGACAAACTTTCGATGAATTTCATGGTGGCACTTTACATCGCTAATCGGTACACTATACAATGTCGCCCATGGGCATGTGACCGCCCATATTTTTCTGAATATTCATGAAAAATTATCGAAAATTAACTTTAAAAGGGGGGGTCATGTTATTAAATTTTTCATGTTTTTAGTATGCCATATCTTCTATGTTATTAACTCGATTTGGATTCTGTTTATTATTTCTAATAGCTTATGAGTTATTTTATCGGATTAACGAAATGTTTTTATAAAAATTTATTGACTATGAAAAGAAAACGGAGGCAAAGATTTTTTTTTTCCAAAAAACACAGTATTTATTTAAAAAAACAAGTATAAATTCATAAAATCATAGCGGGATACTGAACAAAAATAAAAAGAATAAATAATTAAAGATAGACCCCCCCTTTTTAAGTTTATTTTCGATAATTTGTCATGAATATTCAGAAAAATACGGGCGGTCACATGCCCATGGGCGACATTGTATAGCCGAATAAAACAGAGTAAAAAACGCGAATATCGAAAAGTGATGTGAAATGCCACCATCATCACATCGTGTCACCATGAAGTGCCACCTTCATAGAGAAGGCAAGATAGTCCATGGCAGTGAGGCGCAGAGCAGTGGTAGCGCAGTGGTATCGGCCCCGACTTACGATTTGTAGATCGTGAGTTCAAACCCAGACAGGCACTTTACTTGTCTTTTATAACATGACCACTGCTCTCAAAACGGTGAAGGAAAACATCATGAGAAAACCGGCATGTCCTAGAACCAAAAATTCGAAGACGTGACAGCTACCAACCCGCACTGTAATTAGCGACGATTTTTTACCGCGCCCTGGATTTTCTACTCGCGGTGTCCAGCTGACCGTTGAGAATCCACCGGAGCGCATTAAAAAAGCGCTCTGTTGTATTTTCAACTCTCGACGCTAAGCCGAGCTTTGAAAACCAGTGCGCGGTAAAAAATTACGTCTCGTTAAAGAAGCGAACGAGGGCTTGGTCAATATATCTAAATGGTGTCTAATGTATACTTACTTAGCCTACCAATTCTAAAAGTATTGAATTACTTAGCTTAAATAGCCACAGAAGCGCTGGTTGACCTAATAGGCCATTTAACATGATTAAAAATTCATAAACTTAATAGGGAAATAATTTTATGGCATTAATAGCCAATTCAAAATAATTTATTTGTTAATCGAATAATTTTAATGACAGATTCGAGTGCTTTTAATTTATGGTTATCAGGAAACGAAGTATTAACAAGGTCGTTTTTGTTTGCAGTCACTGCTAGAATTAGAAGCCAGTGCGTCGAGCGACGAGGCAGTTCGGGAGAGGATCGCGTCGCTCCCTCCGGAAGTGTCCGAAGTGCAATTATTGTCTAAGTTAGAAGGTAAAACGACACCCTATCACTGCATCAACTTTGTAATTAATCTTGTATCAAGGCTGAGCCTCTTTTCATACGCTTTAACTGCCGGGTAGCCGGCGCCGTGCTGGTGTCGTGCCGGAGTCGTGCCGGCGTGACAGTGTATAGAAAAATATGCAAACTTGGATTAGCAATATATTCACTACTGGGTATCCGGCGTCAGCTAGCCGACAGTATAACGTGTGAAAAGGGGTGACGTGCTCGTCCACATTCTCGAAATATTTCACTGAAGTAAAACTGTGAAAAACGAAAATAAATGGTAGTATTTTGTACTTTTGTTTTATTTCTCTTATTAACATAATACATAATAGTCAACATTCTGTTTATTTACTAAATTTTTCGTTTTTCATAGTTTTATATTATTGGAATTATGTTGCGCGATTATTTTAGTTTCTGGAGTGTGTCATCGAAAGATTTTTTTTTTTGTCTGATTAATTGTAAGCATTGACTGTGTTATAAATGAAACTATTGACAGAAAAATAAGTTAATTATTGATTGTGTTCCTTCAAATATTTCCTAAACATTGTTTTTATGTAACTCTAGTAGATAAAAATGATTGTAAAACTATTTATGACTATATTAATAAAGAATATTGATGATATGCCCTGTGTATTTCACTTATTCACTGATATGCCCAAATTGGTTAATAACTTACAAATTAACTGATCTTTCTATCAAATTAAGGTTGTGAAAAGATTTGTCATTGTTTAACTTTTTTTGAATTTTCTTTAAGTACATGTTCCATACTCTGCTTCAAGAAAATCTTGTTTTATGAAAGTGAATGTTGTGATCTGAGTAGACTCACCACTGTGTCACACATACAGACAGCTTGTATGAAAACACAGTCAATGCAGAAAACTAACTAAGTAATTGGTTCATAATTATAAAAGTTTTATTAGAAAAAAATAATTTCACATATTAAATGTAACCATAATACCTTGGTAAAATTGTAATTAATAATTGCCCTGCGTTCACAATTTAGTTTCCAATTTATGTTTTCACTACAAAACTTTTTACTCCATTTGAAATAAGATAAGACCTATATAACTAAACCTTTTTTACAATCTGTCCAACCGATTTTGACTTCTATTGCGTTGGTGGCATGACAAATGCAGCTGCAGTAAACAGTTGGTATTGTAACCACTTTTTTGCTTTTAATGTCATCCTTATGCTTACGGTATAGAAGTCAAGAGTGAATGGACTGTATAAAAGGTTTGTTTAAATGCCTAATCTTATTTCAAATGAAGTATAGTCATTCTGAAGTAATAATCAGAATGTCAACTATGAGTACTAGTCATTCAGAAAATCAACGTCGATTGGAAACAAGGATTTGAATAGACTACACCTTTATGTAGCTTTAAAAAATCTAGCACTCTTTTCAAGTAGGTAATGGAACCTTCTTCTTCTAGATAAAGGGTCGGCGCTAAGTCTGAGTGCGGTGGTGAACTCTGCCGTGGACCTGCTGGCGGAGTACAACCTGAGGCTGAGTGAGGAGTTGGAGAAGAGGCGCAAGGTAGCCGCCATGCTGCGGGACTTTGCTCAGGCGCAGCGAGACCTCGCTAAACAGGCGGAGACTAGACTAGAGGTAAGCACGTATGAAAAATTCTCAAAACTTCTTTGTAGCCCACTTCTGAAAATGTATTATTTTGGCGTCGTCCATTAATCGCAGACGTTTTTTACTTTTACCAATTTTCTAATCCCCCCTCGCCCCTGGTGATACGTGACGAGGTATTAAAGTAATCGAGGGGGGTGAGGGGTTAGTCTACCTACCCAAAATCACGAGTATTTTTGGTACAATGTATCTTTAAAAAAATCGGAACATTTTATCTTTAAATACAGGTATAATCGTTGTCTGGCACCGGCTAATCAAGGTCACGTGCCGGTTTTTGGTTAAGAAATCGCGCGTTCAACGAAAAAATGTATACACGTGTTATCTCACTTCACGCCCCTCCCCCTTGTGACATTTCGTGATTAATGGACGATCCCTTTGAAGAAAGATTACAATAAGTATTTAAAAAAAATATTGATAATCCAATTAGTGGCTATTTTTTTTCGTGCAGGCATATTTTCTGTTCGTCCTCTTGACTTAATACAAGATTACATTTAGCTTGCGAAACTCCACATACGTGACAGGTGTTGATATTTGACAAAACCTTTTTTTTTTCAGGCACCACTGCAAATGTCTTGGCAATGTTTTCATGGACTTACTAAAAGACCAACTAACAAACCCCTTTTCCCATTCCAGGAATACAACATAAAACTGCAAAAGATTTACGCGGTGAAAGCGGAAGTGAAGTCACACATAGAGAACTTACCGGACGTGTCCCGTTTACCGGATGTAACGGGCGGGCTCGCGCCGTTGCCGTCTGCCGGCGACTTGTTCAGCATCTAAGGATGTGGAGAGACGACTCACGACCAAGAAAATGCACTTACACTGTCACGTATTTAATTTTAATAACCTACAGCACAAGTAGCATGACAACCAAAGGTATTAACTACGGCTTTTGTCGTCGGAAGAATAGACAAAATGACAGATTGTGATTGTTTATCTGTAATTTTGTCTATTCTTCCGTCGACAAAACCCGTTTCTATTGTGGTCATGCTAAGCGTGCTGAGGTAAACTTTTTCCTTGGCTGTCTGGGGCCGGGATCAAATTAAAATAGGTAGAGAAACTCCGTAATGAGTATCGATATGTAAACACGATAAAACAAAAAAGATTTAATGTTTTTTAGGCGTCAACTACCGCTGGTAGTGAAGTTATTTGATACCCACCACATCTGCGGAGTTTCGCTCACTAATTTAATTTGACCTTGTATAAACGGTACTTAGCACGCACTTTGGCTAAGCGTTATTCCTGTCACTGTCGCACAACTGTCAAACTACAAGTGCAAGGTGAGACGGGAACATGTCTAAGTCAAAGGGCCTTATCACACTGGTGATTTGCGAGCGAGTTATCAGCGAGGCGATTGTTCAATGCGCTCGCTGCGCGTGCGCAACGTGTTCGCTGGGTTTGCATAACGTGAGTGTGCAAGAGAGAGTGAGACAAGGGAGTGTACAATATTGTGGAATCGGAGAACACGTCGCGTAGTTGCGGTTAGCTCGCTTCGCACCCGCGAAGAGCACGTTCACAGATCGCTTCGCTAGAAACACGGTGGCGAATCGTCAGTGTGATAACGCTCAAAGCACGTGCTAAGTAACGCTTATAAATCTCCTACTACTACGCCTTATCTATGACTGACTAATTAATTTCACGTCGTCACTAATTACTCTGACGTAGATGAGAATTTATGTAAACGATTGGTTCTTGCCTTGTCATGCAATGATTTATAATTGGAAGTGCAATTCTTGTACCTTTCTGAAAATGTTGACACTACTTCTGTGCAATCTATGTCAGCTAATAAAAACAAACCTGTGCTAGCTTCATGTTTAATCTCTGTTTTGTATGAGGCAGTAAATAGCATGGAAGTCTAAAGTATTAATTAGGCCATAATATTGAATTGCTCAATGTTTCAATGTTGATATGTATGGTAGAAACAGGTGTTGGGTCTTGGATGAATTGTTGTTTTTGTCATCCGCGTAAATCTTATTCACGATTGTTTAGTCAATTATGTATAAAGACTACAACATTCTTGTTTACTACTTCATGCTCGATGGTGTGTCCAAAACTTAATAGAAGTTGAAGTAAAATTTTCGTCCAGTTTTTATTATATTGCGCGAATCTGCCATAATTTATTCTTCGATTACTTGTATTCCGTGAAGTTTGACACACCCAAAAAAAGGTTGAACATGGAGGTAGCTTTAAAATAATAGTATAAAGGTGTGTTTAAACATAAAGCGGCAATCGTGCGCGGCTGCCGCGCTTTGATTGGACGACTGCCGCGCTTTGATTGGACGACTGCCGCGCTTTGATTGGACGACTGCCGCGCTTTGATTGGACGACTGCCGCGCAAACAATCGTCGGTTTAGTCGTAACTAGAGCGGCAGAAATGTGTCCTGCGAACGACGCGTGTTGCTGCCGTGTCTTGCCGCTCAATGTTTGAACACACTTTTACCGGTTCCTCAGTAGTAGTTAACGAGATCTTTTAGGGGAGAATATTCTTGTTGTAAAAAGTATTTTGTTTTTGTGTAATCTGTAGCAGCTGATTGGAAATTTACTTAGATATGTAGAAAATAAATTAAATATGGACCAAAGACCTGAAAAAGGTGACGGGGCAAAAGTGGGTGTTGTGATGTAGCTTAGGCGAGACGAGGTCTATCTTTTGCAGTGGACTGCAATAGGCTCATTTGATTGATTGGAAAGTTGTAGCACAAAAATATGTTATTATAACGATTGTATTCTCCCTTAAAAACAGCCCCAGATATTAAAAAGACACAGTGTAACATTCAACACATTTTTACGGTAACGTCTAAGTGCATTTCAAATGAAAAACAACTTTTACGTTCAGTTCTGATTCCGAGTAATAGCTGACAAATCTCTCGTGTTATTTTGCAACATTAGCAAATCTCAATTAGAATCATAGTGAGATATAGTCGTTGCAAATCATGAACGCGCATAAGGTGACTTTAGACATTGACATAAGCTTCAAATTGCAGTGGTTGACGCGTGTTCATGAAATACACCCAGTATAGTGAAGTGTATGGTCATGTATTTTCACGGGAATGACCGGACAATATAGATACAGCCCTTTCAGTTACTTACCTCTGTGAGCAGCAACCCAATAGGAACCTTATTGTAACGTAAATAAAGATCACTGTTATTTTGACAGACTTGTCAGTGGCAGCATCCCAATTGCATCTTTATGGGAACGAGAATAAAGCTCACTGTTATTTTGAAAGTTATGCAAAAACAGTGGTAAAATGTGAAAGGACTGTTCCTATATTTGTTGATGATTGACAATATGATTGACGCAATATCCCTTGAGGTACGTATTTTATAAAAAAAAAGACTAAAATCGTGAATGTACTGATTTTGAATAGGTAAAATACCAGAAATATATTTTTTCTCTAGCGTAAAATACCGAATTGAACGGTACCGGATTCATTATATGTTGTCGTGATGGCCCAGTGCTTAAGGCCTCGCCTCTCATGCACGAGCTTGTTCAAGTCCGGGCAAGTACCAATGTGACTTTTTCAATTCATATGTACTTTCTGAGTTTCTCTTAGACATTACTGACATCGGTGAATGGAAACATCGTGAGGAAACCTGGACTTATAGTTAATATAAGTCTGAAATCACCAACCCGTCTTGAGCAAGCTCGTGCCTTCTCTGTATGAGAAGAAGCCTTTGCCCTGCAGTGGGACAGTAACAGGCTGGTATTATTATTACCGGGAAATTCAGTTTGATTACACACTATTGTATTGAATAGATAATAACATAAATAATACTTAATGCATTATCATACACTTCTTATAATTTAATTATAATCGAAGTTTGCCTTATTTTAGCGAATAATCGCCTTATCATTCGCATATAACATAATGGTATGTCGAATAAATCGATTATAGGCATCTCGTGCGTATGAAAAGTGGGTAGTTTATTTATGTTACTCTAATAATGATTTGAATTGTCTAACTTAGGATCTGTTTTCCAGTCCAGTATTTACCCTGCTCATTTTGTGATGATTTGTATGACACATTTTTACTTTCATTTATCTTAACTAACTTCGTAAAATTGATATCGATAATAATTCGGTCTTAAAAGATTCGATACGTCATGCATGTAATGGCACAGCTCTATAGAATATGTCATGCATAATCATAAAAATAACATACAATTTTAGTAGTTACTAAAACTTTGTGATTCGAAATATGTGGACTCGCAATATTTTAGTAACACCAAGCCATAAATTGAGCCGTTTAGTGTATCCCTGCTTTTTTTATTCGATTGTTATGTTTGAAGTCGTAAGATTTAGCCTAAGTTCACATTTCCATACTTTATCCCATAATCTAGCTAATAGGGATAATGCCTGGGTAAAAAAAATGATATTCTATTTAGTCCGTCAGTCAGATAATAAAAAAAATATTAGACACGTATTTTTTGCTTTATCATATGAATAAAAAATTACCTAAATAAAACGCATTTTAGGTTCGGGAGTGGGTCTCGCTACGTCCCTAGTACGTATAAAATCTACATACTCGTGACGTCATGGCACATTTTACCTCAATGTATCGCCGTAATCTTTAGATTACGTAAAAAAAGAAAAAATACGTGTCCAATATTTTTTTATAATCTCAAAGACGGACTAAAAAAATTATTTTTAGTCATGTTCCCTATTGGCATGCAGTGCAACAATATGTGTTTATTATACAGGTGGTAATTTGAGATGCTAGCATCTGCCCTTAATTACCACCCTGTATAATTATCTATAGAATACTTTATACATGATTGTGTATATTTTACATTCATCTTTGATGGATAAATCTTATTCTGCACATTTTACTCTTTTTGAATCCTATCCGCGCTGGTTTCGCTGTCTTCCGCAAATATTATTTAAAGAGTTCACTAGGTAGTAATCAATATTAAATGTATTATTTTGGTATACAAGTACATATGTATTAATGAATTGATTAAATTACTAGCACTAATATAAGTTGCTCAGAAAAATGTTTATTTAGTAGGTACTTGTAGATTGAAATCCAGAGTACACAATGTACTTTTTCAATCACTAGCCAAAAGATTATGTATGTAAATGTTTGCATACACGACAAATCTACTTTTGATTACATTTGGTTCCAGAAAAGAAAACTTTTGTCTGGTCACTGAAAAAGAACCCTGTCTCACACACGTGTATAAAACGATGTTTATTTTAATTATTGAGTGCTTTTTGTTGTTAAATTTCACGTAAAAATGTGATTATTTCGTCAAGTTCGGCTATGTATTCAAGGTTTGGTCACTTTTTAAACCAAATAATAGCGTAATTTGGTGCGATTAGTTAATTTATTTAGCTACCACGAATCCACTATGTATAGCTAGATATTATAGACTTAAATAAATGAATAGAATTTGTTATATTAACAATTTTGATCTTTTATTGGTTCAACCCCCTCGTACTATTAAACTATTTAGAATGAAAACCAATTCTGACGGACGTACTGACCGTTCACTATAACTTGTCTATTGCAGTCATGTTGGCACCATTCTTTGTTAAGCTTAGTCTTAATACTAATAGAGTTCAAAATGGCTTGACAAGCAATGGTGCCAACATAACGGCAAGGGACGAGTAGTGAACGGGCTCTTAGTTTATAGTTTTCGAGAACTGCATTAAGCAGATACTTTTTTGTAAACCTCCTCGGATTTCTTCTTATGAGTTCTTGACGACGAAAAAGTCACTGTCAATGACTATGTATATTTTGACACATGTTTATATCCATGATGTCATAAATATTTTCGAAAAAAATATTAATTATTTAGATATAATTTCCTTTTGAAAATGAGTGAAAGCGTGGTCAGTATATTTTTTTTACTAAATACTTCTTTGTTAATCAGAAATGATTGATAAACAATAATGTTATTCCTGTTTATTTCAGAGTACTCGCACTAAACGGAGCGAGTCTGTCGACACTGAATCTACTGAAAGTCCACTGGTAATGTATGATTTTCCTACTTTGCTGTTACTGATTGGTCGTACAAATATCCGCGATGAGAGAAGGAACCATGGACAACATCCGTTGATGAGTCGAAGTATTGGCGCAAAACAGAGGGACTTGGCATACAAGCAGGGTTTGTGTTACTAAGAGTAGGTCATACGGGTCGAGCGTTCACCACCGAGGCTTTCTACCAACAAAATTGAAATGAGGCATTGGCAGTAATGTCTTGTGGCATTCATGGGAAAAAAAAGTTGCAGCCACATGTAGGTAATATTTGAATGAAAAACATTTTACTATCAACACAACAATGTTTTTTTCCCTTGATTTTGGGGTTTAATGTAGATGTCGTAGGATTATCAGATAATTTGAATTTTCACGAAAACCCTAGCAACTTGGTTGAAATAGGTTAGGATAGAACTGTGACCAACCGCGCGCGAGCCGAGCTACCGAAGCGAGCGGTGCCGCGGCAGCGGCCGGCGAGCGCTACTTCCAAGTTGCTCGCAGAAATGTTTTCACCTTTTTGTAATTATCCGTGTTTTCGCAATATCCTTGGGGTTTTTGCGAAAATGCGAATGATCAAATCATCCTACGACATGGACACCATATTCCATATGACTAACAACTGGCCATACTATACTACACATTAATCTTCCCCAGGTACACGACCGATGGACGAACAACATAAGTTACCGTCAGCTAGTGTTATCCTCCTGCATCGGTATATTCCAAGTATGGTGGCACCCCTACCTCTACGACTTCCGGAAGCTACTGCCCTTCCTGTTCCTGTACAATATGTTCAGCATAGTGATTGGATATCCGATGTTTTATCTGGAGCTCGCTTTAGGAGTGGTCACTAAGAAGAGTGTGGTTAAATGCTGGGATTTGTCGCCTATGGCGAGAGGTAGATAGAAAGAACAAGTTAGTTTGTATAAGTTATTCTGAGATTGATTAGAATACTGCTTGATTTTTGCAAGTTCTTTGAAGTAAGTAATCAGACTATAGAGATTTATAAAAATAAAAGTTATAAAACTAAAACCCAACTACGAGATAAAAGTCATCTCTAAAGGTATAAACAGGACATCACAGAGTCTGTCATGTCTTGTTTCTACCTTTTTAGATGACTTTTTTTTCGTAGTTAGGTTTTAGTTTTATTTATTTTGGAAATATATATATATTTTTCCGTTAATGTGCTAATAAAATTAAGCCCTTTCATTTGATATCCAACGGCATAACTAAACAATTTTTTTTTAATTCATCGCTTATGTCCTCTAGAGGGCGCCATATTCAATTTAATGTGACCAGCCATTATTCATATTTCAGCCGTTTTCATATAGCCAGCAGACGATCAAGACGCTTCCAACGATACATCATTTGTCAAATTATGATAAGTTGTTTAGAAGTTATGAGGGAACAGATGAACATAATAAAAAAGAGGGTTATGATTTTGACCGGTATTTATGTATGTACAAAAATACCGGTCAAAATCATAACCCTCTTTTTTATTCGCCGTAGTCGGGTAAAAATTGATGACATGAACAATTTGCCCTGCAAAAGTAATTTTCCCCACTTTGCCAACGTTAGAGCGTGTTTAGATCTTAAACTTTGTCCTTTCATTATTAATTATTTTGCGCGCATTTCACTAACCTATCTTCGCGGCAGTCCAGGTACTTGTTGCATCTTACTGAATCTAATACACGTATGTGTGAAATTTCAGCATCCTCTATAATACCTCTCATTCAGTGGCGGCGCTAGGCGTCGGCGACCGCCAACGGCCTCGCGCTTGAGGGGGCCTCCCAGAAAAGTTTTAAAAGTTACCCTCTGGCCCCCGTCCTGGGGTCCCCCAAATCTAGAGAAGTTCTTTTTAATCGAATCCCAAACAAAGCAAAGTTGGAAAATATGTTCAGCAACAAAGAGGCAGTTTGTATTTTTTTTCCAATTCAATTTTATTTAAAGTTAACAATTTTTTTCAAAATTTTCGCGCTCGCTACGCTCGCTCTTCCGTCGTTCATTTTCAAACTTATCAGCAAAGATCGACAAAATAACCCATTTCTGTATAAATGTTGAAATTTACCTATCTAAGACTAGGTGCTAAAATATTCGAGCTCGCTTCGCACGCTCTAGCATCCTGTATTCTTCTCATACTCAAACCTTTCTGCATAAGTGAACAACGACAAACTATCTCACTAATTATTTCTTCTATTTTAATTTGTGTTTGATTATGCATAATCATTTGATTAGCAATCAAACTCATAAGTTTATTGATACATTTGTGTATAATTCAGCACATTCGATTTAACTTTTTTCTTACGACTGGGAAAAGAAAGGGGCTTTGCAAAGCTGATGTCGCTGACGTCTAAGTTTGGTCTAGCGCCGCCACTGCTCACATTGTCATTGTACCTTAAATCTTCTCAGGCATAGGTTTCGCGATGCTATCAACATGCGTGTTCAGTGCACTAGCGGCTGGCGCGGTTGGCGCGTGGTGCCTGGCGATGACGGTGCACTCCATGCACACGTTTCTGCCATGGCTGCACTGTGCGGCGGCTGCAAGCCCCCCTTGTGCAGCCAGACATCGACCCCTGCCTTTCGGGAGTGAGACACCGGTGCAATCGTTCTTTTTGTTAGTAACAATAATAAAGCAGTAACTTTTACCTCTTTTTGTACTACACGTAACACGTTCCTGCCGTAGCTGCACTGTGCGGTGGCTGCAGCCTCCCAGCCAGACATCGACCACCGCCTTCAACATTCTTTTTAGGGTTCCGTACCACAAAAAGAAAAACCGGAACTCTTATAGGATCGTTGTCCATCCGTCATTCTTTCAAGACCCTCTTTCTTAGGAACGCGTGGCGGTATAAAGTTGAAATAAATATCGAATACGTCGGTCTTACTTAGAAGCCTAATTTTTTTAGAGCTCTAAGGGTTCACTATTTTGTTATTTTCTTAGAGCTCTAAAAAAATTGGCTTCTAAGTCAAAGTATATTTAGTTTTTTATTCTTGTAAGTATTATAAATGTAATTATTTTCGAGCTATCTATCTTTTATGTAGCACCTGCCATGTTTTGTCTGTGCATGACCCTAAGGTTGACTGGTAGGTGCCTTAGGCGTTAAGACCGGTGGATCGCCCGGAGGACACGGTGGAGGTCTGCCCGGCTTGGGCGGAACACCGCCGTGTCCTCGTGGAGGCGATCGGCGGTGGTGACCTCTCGCGTCCGGCTCTGGTCCAGGCTACGGTACGGAGCGAGAGGGCATGGGAGGCTGTCACCTCCTTCTGAGAAGGAGGAGGCGGAACGCGTGGTCGACGGCGCGTTGTGTTCCAGGCGCGCCTCAAAGAGATGCCAGCACAACTGACGGGGTCCGTTAGGACCGGTGCCTTGCGGGAAAGTCCGAAAGGGATACCGTGGCCCCTGGCAACGTACAGGCAACTGAAGGAACACGGGTGGGTTTTAGTCAGTAAGAATCTGACACGCCCTCCCGCTCTAGCCAGAGCGGGAAAAGTTATTTGATAATTTCCCACCCAAAAAAAAGTCCGCCTAGGTACAGTTTTTTTTTACTTGCCCTAAAGTTCAAATACATCATCGTTGTTCCAGTCACTTCGTGTTGGATCTAAAACGCGAGGGTCTAGAGGGTGGCCTGGGCAACATCGTGTGGGAGCTGACGACCTACTACGCTATATGCTGGATACTCATCTACTTCATCGTCATCAAACGGATATACAGCTACTCGAAAGTAAGCCGTACAGTTGTACTTGATTGTTGTTATAATTGGCAGCTGATGGCTAATTCTAGAAGGACAAGTCGTGTCCCCGATGGGATTTCCAACCGGCAAAAATTACGAGCTTCCATACAAACTTGTATCCCCTATCTATCCCGTTTAGGGGATGAATTTTCAAATACCTACCTAAGTGCTCACCTTCGTTAGATATATTTAGGTATAAGACTAAACGCCTGTTGTCTGGATCTCTCCAGAGCTTTCGATCTGGTTAATTATGATGTACTCTGGAGAGAGCTTGAGGATAGGTGTGTACCGACAGGAATCCTCAGGATCCTACAGTATATGTATGGCAACCAGGAAAATGTTGTAAAGTGGTCCAATGCACTCTCTGAGACATATAGGTTAGAATGCGGTGTGAGACAGGGTGGTCTGACATCTCCTAGGCTATTTAGCACATATATTGATGGCCTAATCGTGGACCTCAGCAATATGCGGGTCGGATGTAGCATTCATGGCGTAAAAATAAATAGTATCAGCTACGCTGATGACATGGCGTTGCTGGCGCCGACGGCAAGTGCCGTGAATGAAATGCTGAGGGTCTGTCAGGCGTATGCTGCCCCGCACAGACTGGTTTATAATGTCAAAAAGTGCGAATACATTGTCTTTGGGGCCTGCGGTGAATGCCCAGATACTATACCTGACATTACCCTAAATGGTTTGAACGTCAAAAGAGTGACAAAATTCAAATATCTAGGGCATTTTCTCACTGACGACCTTAGGGACAATGTTGATATTGAAAGGGAGCGTAGGGCATTGGCGGTCCGAGGTAACATGTTGGCCCGAAGATTCGCTCGGTATAGCAATCTAGTGAAGATAACACTCTTTAAGGCATATTGTCAGTGCTTTTCTTTTACACGGGGAATCTTTAGGTCAACTATATCAAAAGAACGCTGGATGACCTACGCGTACAATTTAATAATATTTTTAGGATGCTGTTGGGACTGCCGCGATGGTGCAGCGCGTCTAATATGTTTGCGCAATACCGAACTGACGGCTTCCACGCCGTCATTCGCAAGAAAACCGCGTCGCTGTTGTCAAGGTTGCGGGCGAGTGGCAACAGCATTCTAAAGACAATAGCGGAGAGTATCGACTCTCCGATTATTAAAAGTTTTGTGAGAAGGACAATCACTAAACATTAGTTTGGGGATGTCCTTGTCACAATAATATTTATTGTCTTCTTCTCTATTGTATTGTAACGACTAACACTAGTAATAAGTTATATTATTGTTTACTAACACATCATTCATAGTTGTCTGAAATAAAGAATATTATTATTATTATTATAAACGACCCCAATATAATTGGGAAAAGGCTAGGCAGATGGATTGATTGAAGGAACTCTTGTGCAAAATTTGATGCTTCTAGACCCAGCGCCAAATAGAACGCGTACTTAGCGCGCGTTAGTCATTTTCACGTTTTCTGTTATTGAGTGAATAAATTTAAGATTTTTATGTAGTAGATCTTTATCGAAGCAAATTTTGGCAGAAGATTTATGGCATAGGTTTATTTTTGTGAGGTAAAATGTATAGAGGGCTAATATACGGGCTGGTATCCGCAACTCCTCGTCACAGCGCGTATTTTGCGTACGGGTGGGAAAATCGGTTATTCGATCCACCCCGTCCAGAGGGGGCTAAAAATTACGAAATTATTTTCAATTTAGTGAATACCTATTTGTCTTTTATTTATTTACGGTTTTATGATATCTACGGTATAAGTTAGGACTATAACTTAAGAGTTCGGGGCCATATTATGAAGTATTAATGCTATCATTTTTCCAGTGTCAGAGAGAGACTGAGCTATACATAACCACCATCTCTTTTTCGCAACGGAATCATGTTGGCATTAAAACTTCATGGACCCTGGCCAGTCTTGGCATTTGAGATTTGCCAAACAATCAATACTCAATTAATTCTCTTCCATTTTAGATATTTTATTTTTGTTCCTCGTCATGCATTTTTTTGCCTGCTGTTTGCCCTGTACGTAAAATTTGTTGATTTTGGAACCTATCAGTCTATGTACCTATTCATTATGTTCTATTTATTAAATGATTCTCAAATTCTTTCAGTTTTTAGTGTACAATTTGTATTGAAATAAATTAAATTGGTACATCAGCTAAAGTTATTGTGTTCTTGTTTAGCTGGTGATGTTCAAAGACGTGTTGGCGTATTTCGTGTTGGTGTGCGTGGCGGTCGGCGCGCTACGGCTGAACGGCGCGGGACGTATGTTCAACGACTGTGATTGGACCGTGCTGTTTGAGAGTTTACAGGTAAAATACTGAAAGAAAAAGAAAAAAACCTAGACAAATCCAATAAATGTGAATACAGTGTAAGCAAAACTTATGAATCAATTCAAGTTAGGTATTTATTCAATTTGATGAGTTGTATTGCAATATGTGTTTAGCTAGCGACCAAATTTTTTTTATGTTACCTACACGTAAAGTGGGGATGTTTTTTTTTTCTCGTCTACCCCATGTTGTGGGGTATCGTTAGAAAGGTCGTTCAAAAATATGAGTTTGTGAATACCATTTTTGGATTCAGGGATCCGTTTGCGAAATATTAACCATTTAACTGAATTTTTTTGTTAGAGTCAAGTGTCCCCCCACCTGCCAGCTGAATGGTTGTACTTGGATTTGTGAAAAAAATCACAGCAGTAGTATATATTATAACGAAATTAAAAGGAAAACTATCAGAGCTAAGTAGGCTGTACAGGTTAACGAGTAATAATCACCAACTTAAATTTGCGGTTTGAAAAACATGATCGCATACATTCCGTATGGGAGAACATGTTTTTCAACTACAATGTTAAGTTTGTTCTTGGAATAAATTCATCCCAACTACGGAACCCTTCATAGTGCGTGGTCCGACATTGCATCCGGCACTTGACCAGTTTTTTTTTTCTAACTGAACAGACAGCAGTGCTGCTGGGGAGCTTTTTGCATTACCTTTTCTTCCAGCTAAAGCACTAGGAAGGGCTGAAGGGCGGGCATTTTGGGGGAATGGTAATTTTGACGTTCGAAAGGTGCTGATTCTCAGCCTAGTTTGGATAAATGAATTTTGAATAAAAAATCACATATTGATCTCAACCAGGAGTTCTTCTCACTTCTATCTTTCTTCTCTTTCTCTGTCTCTTGGTTTAACCCCATTTGTAAAACACGTACATGTCAAGATGGCGTGTGAGCTAACAAAAGCCAGTAGTAAAAATCTGTGAGCGCGGGAATTACATCAATTTCTTATTTTTCGACATTAAAGACAAATGTTTTGGATGTTTAAAAAACAAGTAAAATTTATAGAATAGGTACGGAAAAAGCAGGTAGGTAATAAGCTAAGATGAGAATTTCTATCTAAAATAAACAGCTGTTAAACTTCAAAAATAAAATCAGTTAACTTTTTTAATTTTTTAGATGTGGCGTGAGGCCATGGAATACTCGTTGATCGAGATGACAGTGTGCCAAGGTTCCCTAGTTATGCTTGGCTCCTACTGTCCGAAGTCACAACACAAACTGGGTACCACTGCGATGCTTGCCTTCGCTGTCTCTAAGAGTAGTTGCATGACTACCGCGTTAGTTCTAGGAGCCACACACGGAGCGCTTTATAAGGACTATGAGAATACTACTAATATTTGGTCAGGTTAGTGAGGTTTTAGTTTTTTTTAAGATAGGTACTAAGTATACTATACGAGTGATGCAAAGTATAGTCCATCACGTTAATTGCTTTGAAAACAATTACCAGAATAACTTCATCATGAATGTTTTGTAACCATATCTTGATTTAAAAGAGTGTCCGTGGAGTTTCTTGCTTGTTATTCTCCATAGGTACCTACTACGCTTTGGAATGGACATCTAGCTTCATCTCTCTGACTGACCGACCTCTTGACAAATCAAAAATGCCTGTAATTGGTTTATTTGAAATAAATGCTTTGAATTTGACTCGATTTTTAAAACTGTGCACTTGGAGGTGTCAAATTCGTAGGTTGTTAGTATTGAATTTCACTACCCGGCTACCTCCTCAGTGCTAGACTCAGTGAGTCTACACAACTCGTGTCCTCTGCACAGTTCTGCCATATTATTCGTTAAATTGTTATGGTATTTTAATTTAAACATAGACAACTAGACCTTCTTGTTTTATGATGTGCTAGTGGCATTCAACCTTAAAAGTGTGCATTTTCAAAGTGGGCAACATCGTAAATAGCTGTCAAATATTTCTCTGTTTTGATTAATTTGGCATTATTTACTGTATAGAAATATGAAATAACGCTAATTAATTAACTAAAATATTGATATCGATTAGCATGAAAGGTCTCAAAAGCACTTACGAAGTTGACTATACTGCACTCTGAATGGCTTTTTTATGGCATAATTATGGTTTTCTCGTATAACTCCTGCTGAGTGTGCCGATATGATCGATCTAAGAATAGTTCAGTTTTGCGATGTGCCTGATTCTATCCTTGTTTGTGTAAGAAAGTCGGTATATCTTCTGGTTATAATTTGATGAAACGCCTTTGGTTAGAATTAGATGATTGATTTGAATAAAATTATTGTAAATGTTAAAATAATTATCTGACTTTTACGCCCAAAGCCAAACGTCTACAGATATTTTCAATCAACACAATCAATGTTGTTGACAAAAATTATTTATAAAAAAAAAACTATTTTTAAATAGCCGCTTTCTTACTGCGTCCTATAAAAGGTTCATATTGTTAACAGACTTCTCACCATTTAATTGCAGGAGCTTCATCGTCAATAATTCTATGGTCTGACTACGTGGCTCGGATACCCGGCAGTCAGTTCTGGTCTGCTCTTATATTCTTCACACTGTTCGTTTTATCACTAACTACAGCGGTAAGTTTGCACTGTGTGGGGGAGGGATGTTATACAATGTTCGGGTCGGTACGACTCGGCACACCTGGGCGCACGTATAAGTTGGAGAAAATGTGGACATTGTGCCGATCCGACCCGAACATGAATGATTAAGCGAGGGTAGATTCCGGCCGAAGTTCGCAGATCGGCACTCCGGGTCGGCTTTCGTGGTCAATAAACAAGTACTGCCGAATCGAATGTGCCGACCCGTATGTGTACGATCCCTAATTTTCACATCGCTATTCAGTTTTCGCGTGTTTTATTCGGTTATATAGTGTAGAAGTCCGAATAACTCAAACACATCGTCATGAACAGCGAATATGCTATTATTTCCTCTGTGCTAATTACCAATACATGTTAGGCGTATTTGTACATAAAACACCGCACTGTACTGAGCAAGCCATGTGTGCACGATAAACGAACTTATTCGGTATATTCGCAATACTATGATATGTGACCAAAAACCGACAGCCCCGGATCACGTGCCCCGGGCGCCAACTTCAGGGGGCGAAATTCAAGCGTGGCAGACAAGTGCACCAGCACCCAGCGCAACTTTGCAATAAATGAGACGCACAGCACTTAGTTATAATCTTTCTCTGCGGTAGCGCATTGAGGAAATCACTGAATAGCGTAGGCATAGGTCGTCAAACGGTGGAGTTGAATTCTACCAGGAACCCGATGAGAGCCTCTGTGGTAAAAAATTAAGGGAACAGTTTATTTTTTTACTTAATTTTATTTCGCGTAGCGGGGGCGTCGCGTCGGGCCTCTCGCGCTTTCCGAAGCCTGTATGTGCAAAGGCGACACAATTTCCTTTAATTTTTACCATAGTTTTGGGGCTCCTATTGGATTGGCGCGTTATCCATCTATAAAATTCGATTAATATAAGAAAATTTTCGAGCTCGCTTCGTTTGCTCCTGCAGCTTGGTAACTCCTTATCCTTATTTTTTTTCTAATTCTGAAATCGCACAAGAAAATTTTACTTATCTCAGGCAGGCTGCAAAATTTATCGAGCTCGCTTCGCTCGCCCTTGAATTCTAGATTGTTTTGATTGGTGTTAAGGCTTTTTGGAATTGAAAATCAAACCGCACATTAAATAAATTATGACTCGAAGAGTAAAATTCTAATTCTAATATGCTATAATCTCACGACTTATTTCATACCCTGTCCTGTCCTATCCTAATTAAGATAAATGTGCGATATATCCGATTGGATTGGCGAGGGGCAGCAGACGGCAGTTGTTGCCCTGCCTCGAAAAAAATCTAGATCCGGGGCTAGCCGATACGAGTGTTCGTGTATTTGCGTATTCGTCTTATTCGTAAAAAATAGGCAAATATAGGCGAATAGAGTAGCTTCACATCGTCGTATTTGACATGTCAAATACACGAACACGAATAGCGATGTGAACTGCCACCATAACAAGCCTTTTCAATGATATGCGAAGTAGACTTACAATAATATAGACCATCACCACGTATGAGAAAGGACATGCATCCTTGGCGCAGTGGTTGAGCGATTAGCTACTGAGCTGCATAGCGTGCAGAAAGCTGTTCCGGGACTGGCAGTTTGTGTATGTGAGATTTGTGTTTAGAAACAATCTAGGATATTAGGTCAGATAGGTGCAGCAAATATTCCTAAGTTCTTTTCAAATTCTTGTTTCCAATTGATGTTGGACACTTATTGCCAAAAAATTACTTCCACTTTTAGTTTGTTTTTTTTATTTTGTGTTTCACGAACTGTGTCCAAATAAACGTTTTCTTTCTTTCTTCTTTATGTTATTTCCACTTACACAAATATCAACTTTATGATAGCGTAAATTAAGTTGGTTTTTAGAATGACTAGTAGGTACCTATTATTAAAAATAATCATGATGTTGGAAGTTGCAGTGCAGACTGAACTTAAGTGTAGGTTTAAAAGTATTTTTTTGCTAAAAACTCATATGTTTAGCATGTTTGCAAACTAAACTACGAACGCAGATAAAGATTTATAAATTTTCGTCGGAATTTATTATACTTTTCTGTTCTTTTTAGGCGCTATTAGTTCAAACAGTAATGTCGTCATTCACCGGGCGATCGATCAGAAAAATCAGTTGGGCGTTCCTCATAGTAATATGTTTACTCTTCTGTCTGATCGGAGTTCTCACTCTCTGCACACAGGTATGCCACTCATACGCTTCATACCATGTAGTCCCGTTTCCCGCTATAGGTAGGTACTGCATCGGACGAATAATTGAAATAAATTGATGAGACTGCCTATCGTGCTTTTATTACATTATGCCATACCAATTTCAGCTGTATGTCAAAGTTACAAAACAATAATTTCAACCGTTAAACAACGCTGACAATATAATGAGATACATAGTACCTAAAGGCGACTGCAGTCCGTCCTGCTACGACTTACATAAATATGTATGAATGGAGAGGAGCTACGCATGTTCAAGTCGACATGATAGGTACAGCATATGCAGCCGGGTGGCACAATCGAATAAAAATGTACCTAGATATATGTTCGGGAAAAAGCCTCTCGGCTTAGCTTGAATTGTGTCGAGCCGACACTGCACCATAATTGCGTAATACACGATCAATCACAATCTGAATCATTTTGAAAGAGATTGATAATTAATTGGTTCATAAGTTCGAAAACAAAATCTAAATAACGCAATTAATGTTGTTGAACTGTCAAAATTAGACGGATGAATTTTAATAATTATTTACAAAAATGTGTTACGCAATTAGATAGCCGAACATGATTAAGAGAGGGGTATATGCCGAACGAAGTTTGCCGATCGGCACAAGACGAATATATTTATGTAGTAATAACTTCGGGTCGCCTACAGAATCGAATATGTGTGTAGCACAACTAAAGCAACCTTTTCATCATTGCAGGGTGGTTTATACATACTAAACTTTCTAATGAACTGGCCGGTATCGAAGCCCCGCGTGTTGATAGCAGCGCTGTCCGCTACCATCATCACCTACGTGTATGGACAGACCACGTTCTGTGAAGACGTGTTCTTCGCGGTTGGAGAGTACCCCAGCGTCTTCATGAGGATCTGTTGGGCGCTTTCGCCGGCTATCATGATGGTAAGCAACAGGGCGTAGCTACCGCCGTATTAATGATACGCCCCCACATGTGTAAGCAAAATATTCGTAAAATATTATCCAAAACCTCAAATTCTTATTGATAAAAAGCCCGTAATGAATGAATACCTACGTAATTTATGGCTTACAAAGGTTTCAAGTCCCTTCAAGCTACAGTCGCGGTCACACAGAAAATCTAACCTATACGAGTCAAGATACTCTTTTTCGAGCTCGCTACGCTCACTCTTGCTTTCTCTTAGTAAAATTACTATGACAGATTAACCTATAAGAGTCAGGATAGTCTAATTATCGACCTCTTGCATTGTCTTAGTAAAATTACAATGCAGAATGCTCCAAGTTTCGAGCTCACTCTTCAATGAAAACTTAACGTAACCATGTCAGGATGCTTCAAGTTTCTAGGTAAGGTTTCTCTAAGTAAGGTCAAAATGACAGCTTAACATTCCCGCTTAGGGCCTGCACCCACTGGCGACACGGCACGGCAAGGGATTTTTATGCGACGAAGACGAGGAATATTACTTAATACTACGAATTACTTTTATTATTCGTAGACTTAATAGTATGATAATCAAATTGAAATTTCAATGATAATCATCAATTTGCGGTATAGTTAGGGATACCGTAACAGCGTTCAGAATGCCTTGACATTCCTCGGGATGCCGAGGCAGCCTTCGACATGAAGGGTTACGAGTGTTTTGTAAAGAACACGCGAGCGCGATGTCGCGTCAATACGATTCAGCGTGCCTAATGACGCCGCGGCATGGCTAAGGATACCGCGGCATCATTGCTGTCAGTATGCGCTTGCATGTAGTGATGCCAAAGGACTTCCGCCGTGCCGTGCCGTCAGTGGGCGCAGTCTCTTAGTCTTGAGCTTCGCTGCAGTCGCATCAAAATGGCCCCCTAACATATTTTGACACTGGGACCTCTTTAGGACTAGCTACGCCACCGGTAGGCACATTGGAACGAATAACCTATAAATTTTCAAGTAACGAGTGTATAGACTGTATGATTTAAAAAAAAAGCATGCATTGGAGCGCTTATCTAAGGCGTTAGACGCTTCTTCGCCAAAGTTAACTTGACAAAGCGTGGTCTAAGCTCTGAACTGAGCTCATAACCCCGATCTGAGCTCATAACATTGATCTGAGCTCATAACCCTAATCTGAGCTCATAACCCTGGTCTGAGCTCATAACCCTGATCTGTAAGGTGTAGGCCGCTTGTAATCCAAAAATCGTCGCTTAAAAAACACTAGGTGTTGAGGCAATGGTCGTCCTTAGTAGAAAGGGGAAATGGGTAACCTTAACCCAGTCCAGTTCATAGTCAGTATCAGGATATGGAACTGGACTGGAGTGAACCAAATAGTCATTCTTTATTTTGTATCTAGACTATATTCGCGGGGGGTGCGGCCAACACGTGGCTGCTGAACGAGGCACTAGCGGGCTGGCTGTTTGTGGGGACGGCAGTGCTGCCTATAGCCGTCGTCATGGTCGTGTACGGGATCTTCAAGTGCAGAGTCAGAGTAAGTCGTGTGGTACGCGCTAATCTTCAGCCCAAAATGACACAATGCACTAGCGGGTGGCATACATCTAGGGACCAAAAAATTTGGCGCAATAAGTACGAGCGCGCACTACTACTGCGACAAAATTATCGCGCGATAAAAAGTCGTAGTGCGCGTTCGCCCTAAAGTATGCAATGTTGTAGTCCAAGATCCCAGAGCGATCAGACATAACTTATTTTCTCATAGATGAAACCTTAGGTTCGCAGTTCCCACTTCGTTGGAAGACGGGGAAACTGGTCCTCATCAAGAAGCCGGGGCGCCCGGCGGACTCTCCGTCCGCTTACCGGCCCATCGTGCTGCTCGATGAGGTGGGCAAGCTCTTTGAAAGAGTAATTGCAGACCGCTTTGTCGGGCAGCTGGTGCGAGTGGGGCCGGATTTGACGGAGAGCCCCTTGCGGAAACCAAACTGGTTTCCGCAAGGGGCGCTCTACGGTGGATGCCATCATGCGCGTTCGAGCCCTCACGACGGGGGATGCTGTTGCCCGGGGTGGGGTAGTCTTGGCGGTGTCTCTTGACATCGCCAATGCCTTCTGTTCGTGGCAAGAACATAAATAAAATTATACTGTGTCGTTTTAAACAATCACTTTAATATGGTCTTATTTATTACAGTACACATTTTATAGATCGTCGCCATTCGACCATCTTTTTGATAGACATCTAGGAAAACGGAAAAAGCTTCCTATAATGTTACCAATAAAAAAACCTTAAAATGTAGCCAGCATAATGAACCAAAATAAACTTAAAATCTTTGTTTGGATACGAACACCTTCAATACCCTGCCCTGGAGTTGCATTAGGGAGGCACTCCGGTATCACCGGATGCCGACCTACCTCTGTCGAGTGGTCGAGGCCTATTTGACGGACAGGGCCGTCATCTACCCCGGTCACCACGGAGAGTGGAACCGGCGAGAGATGTCGTGCGGTGTCCCACAGGGATCGGTCCTGGGGCCGCATCTGTGGGACATCGGCTACGACTGGGTGCTGCGCGCCGACCTCCCTAGCGGCGTCAGCGTGGTTTGCTACACTGACGACACGCTGGTCCTGGTGCAGGGGAGGTCGCATGAGGCGGCGGCCGAACTAGCGACACGTTGGGTTGCGACAATCGTCGAAAGGATCCGGCAACTGGGACTCGAGGTGGCCTTGCACAAGTCCGAGGCCATGTGTTACTATGGTCCTCGCAACGCACCACTGTCGGGTTCCCAGATAACGGCGGGAGGGGTTCACACCGGTGTCGAGTCGACGATGAAGTACCTGGGACTCGTCCTCGACAGCCGGTGGAACTTCGTGGAGCACTTCCGACGTTTGGGTCCCAAACTGGATAGGGCTGGGGCTGCTTTGAAGCGGCTTCTGCCCAATCTGGGGGGTCCAAACGCCTCCTGCCGGAGGCTTTACGCGGGGGTTGTGCGGTCCATGGCCCATTACGGGGCACCGGTGTGGGCGCGTTCATTGAGGCTGCGAACGGCCCGGCGGTTGAACGCGTCCCAAAGGGTCATGGCCATCAGGCTGGTCCGGGGATACCGCACGGTCTCCCGTGAGGCGGCGGGCCTCCTTGCCGGACTACCACCATGGGATCTGGAGGCGAAAGACCTCGCGCACATGTGGGAGTTGCGCGAGGAGGCGAAACGCCGGGGTGTAACTCCGCTGCCGCGAGAAATCACGGCACAGTGGACAGAGCTCCGGCGGGATCTCATGGCGGCATGGAGTGTGCGATTGTCGCAACCCAGCGCTGGGCACGCCACAATTGCGGCGATAAGTCCCCTCTTTGAGGAGTGGCTTGAGAGGCGCCATGGCGTCCTCACCTTCCACCTGACGCAGGTCCTCACCGGACACGGTTGTTTCGGGAGGTTCCTGTTCCGCGTAAGGCAGGAGGAAACGCCCGGGTGTCACCACTGTGTGGATCGCCCGGAGGATACGGTGGAGCATACGGTGGAGGTCTGCCCGGCTTGGGCGGAGCACCGCCGTGTCCTCACGGAGGCGATCGGCGGCGGCGATCTCTCGCGTCCGGCGAAGAAGGAGGCGGAGCGCGCGAGGGAGATGCAAGCTGCACGCCCTCGCGGCCCTAGTCGCCGCAGGAGACGCCCCGGGCGTCGGGAGTCAAGAGCCGACTTCCGGCCACCGTAGGCGCGGGCTTGCGGACGGTGAGCAATGGGCAGCTCGCCGTGTTCCACGCGCGCCTCAAAGAGATGTCAGCACCAACCGACGGGGTCGAAAGACCAATGCCTGCTGGGGTTGCGGGTTTGTCCGAAAGGGATATCGCGGCCCCGGCACACAGGCAACGGAAGGAACACGGGTGAGTTTTAGTCAGTAAAAGATGAATTCCCATCCTGAAAAAAAAACAAAAAAAAAAAAAAAAATGTTCGCAGTAGCGTCTTATGTTCTTTGAATACCTGCGTGCTTGTGGAGCTCGCCTTGTGACACCTGGGCAGGTACCAGGTAAGAAAGGTAACTAAAAATAAGAGTTATTAACTTAAATTTATATGACTGATTTTTATATGTTTTGTAGTTTCATAAGTGTCAGACACTTTCCATGGACCAAAACTTTTGTCAGACGCTTTAAAGCTCCACTAAAAATAAATGAACTTTACTTATTTTTACATGTCTGATTTTTTAATATGTTAGGTTAGTAAGGTAATTATTACAAAGTTATATTTCATAAGCAGACAAATTATAGTGACCAAACATCCCCAAATTGTAGTTACTAAACACAAAAATTATTCAGCCGAGAGAATGAGCGCGAGAACACTATGCGTATCAGAGTAAAATATTTAAATATTTTTAAAGTACTTACTGCTTTCGACTCAATATTTTTGCATCTCTATAAAAATAAGCCGAACTTCAACATTAAAGTAATCATTAATTAATATTTAAGTACATTAATTTATTGCATATATTCGGGAAAATAAATTTATTCGGCGCAATTTTATTTTATGAAGAATTATTTTAATTTTTTTATAAAAAGGTACCAGTTGGAACAATTAATTAAAACAAAAATCATTTTATAAAAAAAATATTTTACTATGATTAACTAAAGAATGTAAGTATTTGTTTATCTTTTAATCATCGGAATCGTCGTCATAATCATTAGAATTTTCATCATTAGCCCAATCATGATATTGTCCAATCGAGTCATCATCCTTATCATCATCAGCTATGTTGTCGTTGCTGGCAGCTTCTACTTTAAAAAATAAATTAAAAAATTAGAAAACATAAAACTGCAAATATATATTTTTTTAAACTTGAAGTCAAAGTACAGTAGGTACCTGATTCTTGAAGGGATTCACTAACGTCTCCTGGTAATTGGTCACCATAAAACCAATGAAAACGATAAGTAGGTACTGGTTTTCTTCTAAAGTCCACCCATTGTTTTCAGGAGTTAAAATGGTAGGTTGCTTTTGATTTTCATTGTTCCACTAGCAATGTAAAAATAGCTCGGAAGAATTGTTGAAATACTTAACTCAGATTTGCATGGTGGTAAACTGCTAGCATTATTTTTTTTTATTGAATTCTTCGTTAATATTAGATACGCTGTAATTATTTAAAAACAGCTGAAGCCGGGCGGCATCAACGTCGAGTATGCCAGGAACAATATAAATTTCGCAGATAAATTTTTGTATTTTATTGAAAATATCTTCTTGTATATGCTCATCGGTAAACGACTCTGGATCTCCAAATTGCATAAAAGCTTGCTGATATTCATGTTTCTTCATTAATATATTAAATGGTATTTGTTCACCTTTCTTAAAAAAGGCGGGATTAAAGTCAGATCCAGTCAATACATGAAATCCTGGCAAACTTCTACACAAAGATGGTCCCAAGTGCTCGTAAACTTTTGTCAAATTAATATATCTTTGGTTATTTCCGGTGCCTGCGTATAACCATACATTCGAATCATCATTTTTCAAATTATGCATATGTTTTAACATAATTATCGCAATAACAGTATCAGAAAATCTTATAACAAAATTAGCTCGAGCGTCTTTACAAACATGAAAAACAATTTTAGTGTCAGTCAGCTTCTTCATACTTACCTACTTGATAAAATATTGACATCATCAACGATGTAAGAATGACATTGCCGAAAATTGATAAATATCTGTTTATTCTCAATAAATGGTACCATTTCATCAGATGCCCAGATTCAACACTGGATTGAATAAAGAAATCAACGAGGGTCTGTTTAAAATGGATATTTTTAAGTTCTTTAAAAAAAAATCTGACGGTCTAACTTGATCGGTGGCAGCAATGTTGAAATCCGAGTAGATTCTTGTCGAAGAGATGGACGTGAGACGTCCATCTTTTAGCCTATAATATTTTACTCTGAGACGCATGCGTATAGTGCCCTCGCGCTCATTCTATCGGCTGAATAATTTTTGTTTTTAGATGGTTCCTAGGGGATGTTAGGTCACTACAATTTGTCTGACTAATGAAATATAACTTTGCAATAGTTATTAATAATATATTTAAAAATCAGACATGTAAAGTTCATTTATGTTTTATGGAGCTTTAAAGTGTCTGACAAAAGTTTTGGTCCATGGAAAGTATCTGACACTTATGATGCTATTTTAAAATACAAGTATAAATCAGCCATATAAATTTAAGTTAAGTAACTCTTATTTTTAGTTACCTTGTACCTGCCCAGGTGTCACAAGGCGAGCTCCACAAGCACGCAGGTATTCATTAAAGCGCTTATTAGCAAGTCACCAGATTCTCAACTCACCAGATTCGCAACTCACCAGATTCGCAACTCACCAAATGTACAATGAAACACAAAATCACATAAAATAACAGAATAGTACTTTATTGACCAAAAAAAAAAAAACTAAAGTAAACCGAAACAAAACCGAAATAATACGGAATTCTTGATATATGTAGTTCACTTAATTCACCTAGGTGCATTAATAATACTTTTCTTAAATATTATTCACCTGGGTGCATTAAGTATACTAAAAGTAAACCTGGATTAATGCACTAAGTTATTTTTAACCCAGGTGAATTAAGTTGACTACACTGAATTCTTCTGCCACAAAATGCCAGAAGGAGAGCTGCCAGAAATAAATAATACTTAATTTACAAAAAAAAAAAAAACGAAACAAAACCAAAATAATATGGACATTCTAATATATTCGCGACGTCAATTGGATACCTTTAGTTCGACCACCAAAATGAAGGGTCTAGGATTTTATAACTATAATAATAATGATTCAGAAGGAATGGTAGCTCAAATTAGCTAGATGCGTCATACAATTACTTACACTAATTTTACTATTTAAGCAATCCGAAATAATGTTCTTAATTCTTTCATCTTTTTGTAAAAATTGGCAATATTTTTTATTTCATAATGGAAATAAAAAATGTTGCTAACTAGCGAACTAAAATATTGATTATGAAATGCAATAATTAATATCGTAACACCGAATATTTCGTTTTAGATGTAAAAAAAACTGTTTGGAAACTTTCCAAATGCGTTTTTTACACCTAACATGGGTACAACATCAAATTCAATGTCATAATTGCAATTCATTATTAATATTCTAGTTCGCTAGTTAGTCACATTTCTTATTTATATTCAGTATTGCTGCTATTGCTATACGAATCAAAACAGGTAAATATTTGACAGTTATTTGCGACGTTGCCAACTTTTAGGATCAACATCAGGTCGGGTAATCTTCAAGTAAAATATCCTAACCTTATGTCTATGGTATCGTCTATGGTTCACATATCTCATTTGACAGTTCCCTCCCCTCCCGCCTTCCGTACTTCTGCCTGAATGACGCTATGTTTGTTGATCTGTCACAAACTTTTGAATTTGAAGTTTGTTTTTCAAAGTTGATCCTTGATCGTGTGAAATTCTACGTTGATTTATTTCCGTAACTTATCCTCTCGATTTCTGCAGCTGTAATATTATCGTGCAACATGCAAACATGCAAGTGCTGTGTTATGATTTGTGCTAGTAGACGAAAGGACGACAGTTTTCATTATGTTTCCTAAAAGTGAGATAGGACTCAAAAAATGGTTACACTGTGAAAGACTGCGAAGCTTGAGCTTCCAAAAACTTCGCAAACAGTTTGTATGTCGAAATCATTTCGAAAAGAAGTTTCTTTCAACAACGCGCGATATAATTCGTCTTTGCCCCGACGCCTATCCAACGTTGTGTACTGCTCGCGAGATATCCAGTGGTCTCCCTCAAACTGATGCATTAATAACCAACAACTCTGGTACGTACCTATTTGAATATTATGACTTAGTCAATTTATATTTCATTTATGATCTGTACATGTTTTACTACTGCACTACATGCTAACTTGTACAGTTGATTAGTGTAGACACTTTGTTCTCAACAAGAAGCATGCCCTCAGTTTAAGCAGTTATATTTAATGATTTTAAGTATTTAAAACATTCAGAGACAGTGGACGAGACAAAATTTATGTTTGATTGTTATTACATCTATAGGTGTTCACACTCATTTGTCTGTCATATCGATGAGCCTTATATTAAGGAAATAGGTCACGTAATCATGTTGTCAGTATCTTGGTGGCAGCACTAATTGTGCAGGGTGCAACGGACTGTAATTTAAATATTATTGTTCTTGCAAGCTCCTTCAATGTTTAGTTTTTAATAATGATAATTAATATGAGTATAAATTTACATTTCAGAAATGGAAGCAGATGTAATTTCTTCATTACAGACTTTGCCGGCTACATCTGGATGTGGACATAAAGTCATTAAGGGACCATACCAATAGTAGGTAAGAAATACAAATTGTTTAAATATTAGTTGTGGGAAGTAAGTACCCATTCATAACTATTTTTGCTACAACTGAAAATCATTTATATTCTGTCAGCTAAGATTAGCAACCTAACATAAATGAACATTTAGTGAATTTTAAGTTATATTTATATTCATTTGTAAGATTGTAGAGTATACTAGAGTGTAGTATACTAAATTACCTAAATGGTCAGAGTATATAGGGGAAACCATTTGATATGGTAATCAATTAAATTATTTATTTTTCAGAAGTTGTTCATTGTACTCCATCTACAAAGAGAAGACGGCGTATCATACATACGAAAAATAAGCTGTCGCCGCATTGTTCTAGGCTTTACAAGGAATACACTAAGTCAAGAAGGCAGCTAATATCAATTTACGAGCAAAAAAGGCATTAAAATTTTTAACAGAAAAGACTTTTGTAAAGCTCACTGAAAAATTAAATCCAATGGCAAAAGCTTTTTTGAGGATGCAAATTAAACAGTTTTCTAAAAAGCCAGGGGTCGGCGATTCTCGGATGACGAAAAATTGATAGCAATGGCAATAATGAAAACTATTTATTTAAAAATATTTATTTTGCCATCCAAATTCACACTTAACAAAATTATTTCTGAATTAAATATAGAATCAGGTATCAATCCTCAAATATTTGAAGCTGTGAAAAAATAGGTAAGATTTTTTACATTAAAACAACTTTCTCTTGCGGATTCTGAGTTACTTTGTTCCCCTGAGTCCTTTGAGCTATCGAACTGTGTCGAAGCGAAAGCATTCAAAGCTCAGCAAGGCATGGAAGACGAAATGTCCATTCACGTGCAAGAAGAAGCAAACAAATACTTAGAAAATCATTCTGAACAGAGTCCTATTATAAAAAGTATTAAAAATCATATCAAATCTAAGTGTTTGACTTCATAAATTGTGAATTGCATAAGGATGCTGTTTCTGAATGCTTTCTCGCATTGAATTTAAGATTAGCAGTATTTAATTGGTGTAATGTTAAACAGAAAAATGTGAATGTAATGTAATGTTAAAATATTAAAAGGCACAGATGTCTTCCGACTGAAAAGTAAACCTTTGTTGCCTCATGTATAATTAAAACCATTGAATAAATATAAAACAAAATTAAAAAATAAAAAAATGAAAGTAAGTAATAAGAAAAGTTTTATTTTACCCACCATTCCCTTTCTAACTTAATCGTAGAACATATTGCAATAATTGCAAAAACATTGCAATTATTGCAATATGTTAAAAGTGAAATTAAAATTACCAATTCGTAGCAAGAAAAACCGTTTAGGATGACACCTTACCACGCCTTTGCCTACAATTCCGCGCCGGAAGCAACACTACATTAAAAAAAAAAAAGCTGTCATCCATGATATGTGAACCTTAGCCGAGTCGATTTTTACTCTATGAGAGTGCCCTGTCTGAAGCTAACTAGTCTGTGATCAACATGGATCAACCCTCTTGCAAAGATCGCAAACTAAACTTTTAGAAAATATAATACGTCAGTTTCATAATACTTCATAATAAATCTACAGGAAGAAAATAAACATGTTTATGAAATGAAGTTGTCTATCAGCAATTTAATCCGACCTCTTATGCATTTGAATGGATTTTACTTTATGTAATGAGGTTGTCTATCAGTAAAATAGTCTTATAGGCCGGGGAAATTAGGTTTGAACCCTGCACTAAATCCTAACAGCGATTTTTTTCCTGAATCGTGTTTTTGAACTTAGCTCTTCACATAATATAAAAAAAAATAAACATTTTCCAGGACCGCATCAAGGTAAAAAAACAAAAACGCATTTTTGTGAATGAAAATTGAGGCAAAATAGTTAACAGGAAAATTTTGGTTATATTATGTAAACAATTCGTAAAATTAATATATTATTTCAGAATTAAACATTTACTTCCACGGAAATTAAAAAAAAAAAATTACGATTTTTTTTATTGTACTTCAATCAAAAATATTAACAGCAGATAGAGCCTATAAATAAAATTTAGACTAAAAACTCTGTTACATTTTTGCCTGAACCGTTATTGCAAAAAAGCTTTTATTAATATCTTGCGCTAGTACAATATGATTATTTTTTGTTAAATAGCGTATTAAAATATTTAATTAAGTAATTTAATGCAAAAAAACTGCTGTTAATATTTTTGCTTGAAGTACAATTTAAAAAAAATCGTAATTTTATTTTTATGGAAATTTCCGTGGACGAAAATGTTTAATTCTGAAATTCTTTTTACCTACTTGTGATACCTAATATCTGTAACAAACACTGCATACAAACATATCTCTAATTTTTTTTTCTACTACGTAAAATTGAAGTAAGATGTTTAAAAAAAAAAAACGTACACGCGGGTGTGAACTTTTCGCGGTATACAGTTTAACATACCCTACACGTTAAATGAAAAAAATCGGTTTTAAATTAATGCAAAGTTAGCCTAAAATTCGGCGTAACTTTCCGGGGTATTATATTAATTTGAAAGTTATATAATTTCTTTGTTTGATAGTACATTATCCGGTACTTGCCCGTGGTGCCCCAGTCTAGTTCCCCTTGGGGTATCACGAGCAAATATTTTTGCCCGTGGAACCCCCTGAATAACAATCTTCTTATGAAATATATTTTTCGTACCACTTGCTCAAAAAAGTGACATTCTATGCCACAAAAAGCGAACATAACAATAGTCATTTTTAACCTGTTAAAAACAGGGAAAGAAAATTGTACTGAATTTCATTCATCCTCTAGGGGGAGAATGTGATTTAAATTTGGAATACTTACCGAAATTTATACTGAACTACATCTGTGTTTACACCATTGAGTTTGTATATATAGCATTATACATCTTTTTGAAAAAGGAATACGCATTTATTATGCAGTTATGATTATTAAATAAAATTACGCAAACCGACGAGGCCGTATGAGCTTGATGCCTTTGCTTTTCCGACAAAAAAATATTAGTCTAGGAATTTGCCGCGTTTTTGTTTTCTTCAAATACATAAACGTTAAGTTTATTTTCATTTATTTTTATAAATAAGTTAATGTTCTAAAAATACGTTACGATGTTAAATCAAAGCGACAGTGACAGTGAATTGTCGGATTCCATCAGTGCAAATGCTGCCGCAATTATAAATAATTTGCTTCCAACAAAATCCAAGGAAAATTATTTAAAAACTTGTGAAGAATTTTCAACGTGGAGAAGTGCGAATGGCCTATCAATTTCAGAATCAGTACTTCTTGTCTATTTTGATTATTTATCCAAGACAAAGAATCCGAATACACTTTGGTGCATATACTCAAAACTGAAAGCTACAATAAGCATCAAACACAGCATTGAAATAAATAGATTCACGAAATAACTGGCTTTTTTAAAAAGAAAACCAGAAGGGAATTGCGCAAAGAAGTCTAAAATTTTTACGACTCAAAATGTGGAAAAATTTCTTAATGAAGCTCCTGACGAAATTTTTCTGGCCACAAAAGTAAGTATACATGATTTAACTATGAATATTTCGTATGTTAGTAATGGTAATTATTCTATATATTTACCTGTTTTTTATCTTTGTTATAGGTGGCCTTAATTTTTGGAATCAATGGTGCTTGCCGCGGTTGTGAACTTGTAAACTTAAAGGTGGAGGACGTTGAAAATCATTCTAATGAGTTGCTGCTGATTAATGTAAAGGAAACTAAGACAAAGAAAAATCGGTCATTCATTGTACAAGGACAATATACTAAAATCATTCATAAATACCAAGCATTACGTCCCACCAACATGGAAAACAATCGATTTTTTATAAACTATCGGAATGGGAAATGTACTCGACAAGCCATCGGCAAAAATAAAATTAGCAATATGCCGAAGGAAATTGCTAAATATTTAAAACTTAAAGATGTTGAACTCTACGCCGGTCACTGCTTTAGAAGAACTTCGGCGACTTTCTTGGCGGATTCAGGGGCGGAAATTACGTCAATAAAAAGACACGGTGGTTGGAGCTCTGATGGAGTAGCTGAGGGTTATATCGAAAGCTCAATGGCGAATAAAACCATATTAAGCAGTCAAATTAACAAAAATATAAAACTTAATCCATCAGAGCCACAACCATCAACTTCGGCATCTTATCTTCGTCCGTAACTCACGATGCACCACCACCACTATCTCCGACGTATACTATCTACAATGAAACGCAAGTTCCTCAGACGCAAGAACAGAGAAATACTCAAATCAACTCATCAACAATAAATGTACCAAACAAAAATGTAACTCTCTCTATCAATAATTGGACCAATGTTTCGAATGTTAACTTTTACTTTTAATTGTCATTATTTTTAATAAATGCTTATCTTATATTATTATTGTGTTAATTTTTTCGCAAATGGTACGAAAAGTAGAGTATTTTCCTCGGTGATAAAGCTGTCTTAGTCTTGGGTTAACTTAAATCCCTCGCTACACTCAGGACTCGTCTTAAATCCCTCGCTTCGCTCGTGATTTAAGTTTTTAACACCCTCGCTACGCTCGGGAGTAAACCTCGAGTCCTTCGTTACGCTCGCGATTTAAATCGTCACCCGCGACAGAAGACACTGCTTTATCCCCTTGGTTAATAATCTACTATTTATTGCCCGTGTTACCCCATCTCAAACATTGCAATATGCCATAAAAATATTTTTTCTTTTTGAATGAGAAATAAATTGTTTTCCCACTTCTTATGAGATTTTTCAATAAAAAACGTAATGTTGTTGACATTATGTTTTTTCTAGAAGAATTTACAAAAAGTTACGAGTCTGATATTAATTTATTGTATTAATTCCGAGAATGCAATATAGAATGCATGAATAAAAAAATGATTTTGAGTACACGGTTTTATTACTCTTATAAGTTGCCTTTATTTATAGTTCGAAATTATAGTCGAGTATCTTATGTCTTAAAAACAACAAAATTAGTACATGGCGAATTGTTATATTAATAATAATTAGATAAAATATTGGCAAATTTCTCCAAAGCATGTTCAACAATAACTTCCTTGTTTACTCCTTTGCTGCTGAACTCTTTCCTATTCATATTTTGTTTTCATCCATGTTGAATTGAAATTCAAAATAAACATATATTAAGGGGCAAGGACTGGATCCAATCACCATTTCTTATCAGGAAACATCTCTCGTTGTGACAAATTTATTTTTCATTAACATACTCGTACGTCTTCCGACACTTAATGCATTAAGCAAAGAGATTGTATTTGCATTTTATTTAACGGTTAGCGGGGGGTACTACGGGCCAAGTAATTTGCCCATGGTACCTCTTCGTCCCCCTTGGGGGTTCCACGGGCAATAATATTTGCTCGTGGTACCCCAAGGGGAACTAGATTGGGGGACCACGGGCAAGTACTGACATTATCTGATGAGTTGCGAATCTGGCGACTTGCTACTAAGCGATTCAAAGACCATGAGACGCTACTGAGAACCTAAGGTTTTGTCTATGTGAAAATAAGTTTGTCTGATCGCTCTGGGATCTTACTCTATTGTTTTTATTAGATTTATGCTTCAAATATTATCATGTTTGTTTTTCTTTCAGAATATTGTTCGAGACGAAAAATAATTCTTTTAAAATAAAAATCATCGTCTATATTTTTTGTTGTTACTTGAATGATAAAATGAAACATTGAAATCAGAATGACATCTTATTTTATTCACAAAATTTTTCATAACACCAATTTGTTACCAAAATAAAGGATTATTTTATAATTAGTCATACACACATATCCACATAACAACTTAGAAAGCTGATCATAATAAATAATGCACGATGTTTAAATATTGGCATTTTTTTTTGTCTTTTTTAAAGTGAACATTATCTATTATGACCAACAGGAGTATTTTTTACACAATATTTAATTCAGTTGTTTGTTAAATAAAAACGTTAAATCAGCTTCGCTTGATTGGGGAAAAAACACTCCTTCTATTAATACAGCCTTGGATCTTATTACTAAAATTAACCGTAACTTAAATAATGAACTTCTCATATAAAAATAATAATGATAAGCATTACTACATACATCTTTTAAAAAGTTTACAATCTAAGTAGATAGACCGCCAAAGTGTTCATTGTAAAGTACTGTTTTTATCATATTCGATTTTTATAGACTATTGTGTGTGTTCAACATATGAATTTACAGCAGTAAGTAATTTATAGCAATGGTAACGATATTATATTCCTCGATTAATATAATATGACTTGATAAAATCTGATGGGGGACTAGATGAGTAGTTTGAAAACAAAATTACACTTGTTTACAATATATACGAGCACGTATTATCATAAGAAAAAATATTTGGTATAATAAAATTTAGAATCACCATTTGGACATCAAAATTCCTCGAATTTACTCATCACTTGAAATTACAAACTCTGGGGCAGGCTGATTTGGCCTGGATCAAACACGTCAAACACATGTGACTAAATAAAATATTAACACAAAAAGAAAAACAACTGGTTTGTGATATAATATACATGCAAGGATCAGACTCACTTATCATAAATTGTAATGACCTCGGCCTGCCGTAGTGGACTTGTTTCATCAATCTATTATTTTAAAATAACTATTCTATTTTTACAAATAATTTGATTCGTAGACTATTTTTGACGGTATACAAGTGACACTTGGTATAACCTTAGAAAATCTAGGCCTTCTTATTGGTTACTATGGAAGTCAAAGTATTCGCATTCTCAATGTAACAAACACGTTGGATCCATTTTATGGTTATAACATTTTATCGTTAAAAATCAAAAAGATACATCATAATATTTACAAATCATTTTATGATAAAATTGAATATAAGCTTCAGTATGTTAAAATTTTCGTTTGTTGCGTACGAACGTGATAAACAACATGTATTATTAGATCTTTGACACAGATGAATATAGATGGGACACTCCACAGTTTAGGTATGAAGCTACAAGTACGCGGCGGGTCCGTCTTGCTGGGCCAATTAAGTGCTGGGCCACCTGAATATTGCACTTTGTGTCTTAGCAAGAGTTGCTTTTTATTTAAGTGATATTGCAGTGTCCTATCTGTATTAATCTGTCTTTGAAATAATAGGCCAATTATTAGAACGGAGTTTACATGGCGGCTATAAAAGTATTCTTCGATTGTAGACTTTCAGTTGGCCTAAAACAAGTATACTATTTCAGATTTGTTGATAATTGTTTGGACAGTCACTTAATAATAATAATCTTTTTGTATTCGATGTCATTGAAAACGCGGAACACTCGGCTGCCTACCATACATTATGTGGCGGCTAAAATGCACAGGCGCACTGCAGTACTAGCCGTTTCGGCCTTAAGGGCAAAACGGTCCTGTATGGTAAGACTGTTAGCCCTCTTTTGACACATTCAGGCCACCGGATAGCAGATACCGGGTCGGTCGGGTAGTATGAGAGTGAAAGCTTTCACATTTCTCCAGTTTCCCAATGTACATTGGGAACCCAGCGCCTGCCATCCGGCAACATAAAAGTGTGAGTAGAATGTCAAGGTGACCAACAGGCTATTCCAAAACATCAATTGTGCTACATATTCAGAGAGCAGATGTTCATACATAACATTTATACTTTAATATTAAATGTTGAATTAGACACTAATATGCAGCGTTTTATGACTGAGGAAACTGTACAGTGTCTTAGACCTTACGAGAAAAGATTTATTATTACTGCCAAACATGATTAAAGTATACTAGCATCGCTGTGTCGTACTCAATGAGCTCAGTTTACTCCATGTTAGCCTTTGGAAGTGTTTCATGTTACCATACTACTATTTAAATGATTCTTGGCGTTTTGGCTTGTTGCATTTCGAGAACAAAGAAAAACATAAAATGAGCTGCTCTCTGCTGTAAATAAAACTAGTTAAAAAGTAGTTCGATTTCACTCAACTATTTTGATCTGATATTAAATTACAAACTATCATCAGGAACGTTCACTAATTGAAACTAATATACATAATTCAACAATTTTACATTCTATAAATTTTACATCTATACTGATATTAGTATACCATAGTAATGATGTATTTAGTTTGCGATGTGTGATTGATGTCAAGATTTACATAAACAAAATGAACATGTGGCTACTGGCGTTTGGCACACTAACCGACAACTATGTCACAGCCAACAACTACTTCGTGTTCTGTAACTAGAGAACCGCTACCTACGGTACATGCGCTACGTACGTCAGGATCGTGCATCAATATCGATAGTTTGCGTCAGACATGTTTCTATTGTTTATGCAATAAACCTGAATCCATTATGTGCTCAACTGAGATGCGACATTACACGAGGTTTTACTCCAATTAGATTAAGTTAGTTATAATTCAATAAATACGCAACACAGACACTTAACTAAAAGGCAGCGTTTGTTACCATAAAATCTTACTAGCTATGTGTGCTCGTGTTCACATCCTAATAAAAACATAAATAACAGACATTCGGGGACCCTGCGCTCAGTCTTACGCAAAAAAGATTCCACCACGTTCACTGGAGGACATTGCTAGTACATACCATATTATGTTAAGGCTTATATGTATGTATATATGTAATACATCAAAGTCTAATTACAAGCCTTTTAGTATATTACAGGTATCACTAGCTAATGGCTAAATTAATATAATCTAACAAAAACTCTACAATGATGCCTCCAATGTAAACTTTCAAAGTGTCAATGTACTGTTGTAACATTATTTCTATTTTGCACCTAACTGAACAAAAACTAAACTGAAGCATACAAACACAGTAACAAACAGTAACTTCAGCAATAGTTCACACTCGATAAATAAATATCGCTAAAACGAGAGGAACAGATTTTTTAAAACTAATAGAAAATAATATTAACTTGTGCAAGTAAAAATGCTGTGGGTTTGTACACCAACGGAGTCTCCGCTGGGTTCTTAAAGATGGGCTACTGATTATTCTATTAGAAATAGATGAATAAATTCGTGTTATTCTTATTGAACATTTAATGTAATCGTTATGTACAATTGCAAGCAGCTGCATCAATATCATTTTATAATTCGTGCCGTGTGCTAATACGCGATTAATTACAGAAGGACAGTCGTGCGAATGGATTCGAGGGTTGCGCATCGTTATCAAGATAATACGTGGCCTAACTGTGCCATTTGACAACATGAACTAAGTCGCGTGACTGACGTATATTTATTCTATCGCAAAGAACATTTTGAATATCTCTTTTAAGCGATTAATTGATATTTTTGCAAAATATCGAAGTTGTTTTTGAAGACGTACTACCTATCATAAAAGCGAAAGGATATTTTGACTAATTCAAAAACAAATAATTGAATAAATTACCAATATCTGCTAAAAGAGATTATTCAGAAACAGTTATGTCAATGAAGCATTGCTCCTAATAATGTTTAGTAGTTATAGGAACTAATGCGCTTAAAATATAGGAACATTTGATGCAGACGAATCTCTAAGCGTTCACTGTTATAGTTGTTGTGTTACGGCTGCTGCTAGTCAGCGTGACTGACCTGCATCGAGAACATTCTCACGACCGTCCCGCACATAGCTTACCGCTCGACGTAACTCTGTCGGCTGCAGTATTCGCGTCAACTAACTACCTTCAGTAACCGCTAACTACACTAATACCTACCCACAATCCAAAATAAAGGAGTTAACAACAACCAAGTTATACATATAAAAAGCTTAGCAAGTTAGTATATAACTCTGTTTTAGAAACTATCATACAAAACTAAACCTATTTCGTTTTCATTATAGTAATATTTAAATTGACTAATTATAAGATTAAATACTCCTTCATTATAATTTGGACACAACTGAAGTGCATTTAAAGATATCATTTTAACGCCTAAATAGTGTTGGCTTCCTTATTATGATTTTCATAACTCTAAGTAGAAAAGCTAGAATAGCAGCAATTTCAAATAATATCCATACTTTTTGGTCAATTTCGTAATATTAGCATTCAAATACCTAATAAGGCATGATGTATTGCCTTCATCATTTCAAGGAAATTTACATCCGAACTCGTAATAATTCCCAAACAACAACAATATGAGTGAGATCAAAATGGTTCATTATCAATTTACATTAATAAATGGATAGCATAGCTATTAATAAAATTGTAATATCAAACTAGCTAATCAACTCTAAAGCAATTCACTTTATTAACATACAAAAATCAATTCAGATATTAAATACTAGTGGACACTAACATAATCATAGCACTTGTGCTATCTCACACACTTCGAGTCAATTGAGTTACATTTTGAATGTTAATTTATTGATAAAACAAGTAATACGTAAATTTTAACATTTCTAAGTCAGCTAGTTTGATTGTCAAATTAGGCTGGCACTCTGACAACACGCCAGGGATACCAGAGTTAAACCATTATACGGGTTATCAAGAATGCCATCCTTATTCTCAAAAATTTCAAATAGAAAAAAAAATAGACCTCAATGAATTTGAATAATAATAAAAACAGACATTCCCCACAACATACCAACGGCGAGATAATAATATAATCTATTTATATTTAACACTTATGTTGTTATAACAATATCTATACAATAGTGTGTACAAGTAAACAATCTGCTGTAATCGTCCTCAAGCACTCCGTTATCACAAGAATCATAGGGCACATATCACTCACTGCCGTAGTCACTCTGTCTAAGCACCGATACCATTAACATTGCCAGCGTTAATACTCCACGACCCCTTAATTTATCACATAACACTAAACTAACTTTAATCATTCAAGTTACATATTTTTCCTTCGTGTACACTTTCGCCAGTCGCAAAATACCAGCATCTACACTTATAAATACTTATGTATTTTTGCAATAGGCATACTGGTATACTTGGGACTAATATCACATCTTTTAACGGTTTTGTACTATCTAACAGCTGATTACATCAATTTAGCGTCCGATATTCTCGAACTGAACAGAAATAATATGTATCATGAATAGTATTAGATATCCTACAATGTTTTTTTTACATTTTTTATAATTTATAAACACCACAATTCCATATTGTCGAGGAGAAAAATTACAAATAGACACTATGAAAAGAGGAGGCACATCTTATACCGCGAAAGTAGCGTCAAGTCCGATCGAACGCAAGCATGCTGACACCTCTGCGCTCGACTGCCGGCCTCCTCCCTCCGGACGTACTAAATATACTATTTACATTGACCATGCTCGTAAACTATTTAAATTAATCTTACAATCGTTCAATCGCGGGTTGTAAGTCTCGACTATATTAAAGCGCCACCACCGGACCGGGTCCGTTGAACGGAACCTCAATTTTGTACTTTTAAACGACAAAAATAAGTCACACTCAGATCTAGTCGGGGCCCGTGAGCGTCGATAATATCCACCGGGAGCAGTGCACGGGGCACAGGTACACGCGCACTAGGGGCGCGCGTCGGCCCGGCACGAGCCGCGCGCGCCAGCTCGGCACAAGCCGCGCATGTCGGCCCGGCACGAGCCGCGAACGTCGGCCCGGCACGAGCCGCGCACGTCGGCCCGGCACGAGCCGCGCACGTGGGCCCGCGCACGCGCGCGCGCCTCACTCGGGCTTGCCGGGCGCGCGGTGTGGCGGCAGCGTGTCGTGGCGCCGGTACATGAGCAGGTAAGGCATGCGCGGCGGCTTGGGCTTCAGCACGGCCGCGTCGCTCACCTGCGTCACCGTGGAGTCGTCGTACCTGCACAGAGAATGACGCGCGTCAGCGAACTTGCCGTGTGCATCCGCTCACATCGATGTCCACAGTTTTCTCAGTAAAGTTTGTCCACACTTGCCGTGATTTTGATCACGATTGGAGACGAAAAATAATGACATCATAGTGGGATTGAAACTAAATACAATCTCAATTTCCTCTGCAAGTATCTCACCTTATCCAGCCTACTTGTCCGTGGAACGTGTCGGTGAGGTAGTGTCCCTTCACCGCCTCCACGCCCTCGTGGTACACCACAGCGAACAGTTTGTACACGCGTTGCTTCGACGTGTACTTTAGCTTAGAAGACATTATTTCTGAAATAAGAAACGCAATGACGTTATTAGTGCTTTTACATAATACATATATTTGTAAACATAAATATTTTGAGTTTACTCAGTTAATGTTTACCACAAGTATTAGACATAATAATGTCGTTCAGAGACGAAAAATAAGTACATCATTGTAAATGTTAAACCACCCTGAAGGCTCCACAACCTAATTCATCAAAAATAACAACAATGAAAGACTACATACTTGGATCAATTTTCAAGTCAATCGGGAAGTCAATATTCTTGACTATCTTGGCGGTGTGTCCGTCGGCGTCGAGTTGGAAGCACTTCAGGTGCAACAGTAACACGACCGGTAACTGTTCCAGCGACAGTTGCTGCCACGCGTCGCTGACGCCTTCGAGAGTATCCTTACCAGCCAACAGCTCTAACGCATCTTTCACACTGTTCGCACGCTGAAATTATAGGTTTAAAAAGGTTAAGTGATGTATTGTGGCGATGTTGAATAGTTGAATTTGTTATGTAATTTACTCAGCCAATGCTGTCAACACTGAAGTGATTTTTATCACTCTCGGAGACGAAAAATAAGGTACCATCATTGTAAAAATAACAAATTAATATTGTTATTATCTTTGCTTTTTTGGCGCAAACGTGAGACACACATTGTTTTAAATATAATATAAATTAAATTACATTATAGTGTATGTTTATTGTAAGTTATTGAACAAAAATAAAATCAAACAATCAATCAAATTATTGTTTTTTTATGATTATTAATTTTGTGTTATTGTTGTTTCTGCCTATCTCTATGAGACGAAGGCACGTATGTACTGTAAATTATTGTGCACTCAAAAAACATTATTTTTCAATTCTATCTTAATTATATTTTTTAACAACTATGTATGCATGTCAAGGTAGACGTAGACTACATTATGAGCGAAGGTGAGGACCGACCTCAATATCGAGCTGCAGCGTGAAGAAGGGCTGCACGGCGTCGGTGACGTCATGGTGCGCGGCGCGGTGCAGGCGCAGGCGCGTGCGGCCGCGGAAGATGTCGGCCACGGGCGTGCGGCGCGCGGCCCAGCGCCGCTCCACGGCCCCGCGGTTGCGGGGGCCCATGACCTTCCACTCGTCGTCCTCGGCCGCCGCCAGCGCCAGCTCGGCCGCGGTGGGCGCGGCGGCCGCGCGGGCCTCTTCGGGTTCCACTAATTTTATCAGCTGGAAATAACACACATAACATTATGCCTGTATTCTTCGAAGGGTTATTTCACTGGTTGCCAGCTGGAAATTTACACACACATATCGGTTATGCTATGTGAACTTGTTGGCAAGCTTTTTGGTTACTGCAACCTTATTCACCTGAAACATTTTTTGTGAAAATCTTAACATGTTGCGGGACAGTACTGAGTTTTTCAAATTATGCGATATTAGTAAAATTGCCCATAAAAGTTACGACCACTGCTATATCCGTACTGCCCTAGAGCAATACTATCTATACTTATGAAAGATTGATGTGATACAACAGTAAAAACGGCTTTCCTTGTGCCTCTATGGGTCATTTTCACAAAAAGTGTATATTCGTGTTTCGGGTGTGTCCCACAAATTTTGTAATTTTTTTAAAGAATAACATCTACGTTTAAGAAAAACAACACAAATAGTTGGATCTGTGGTTAGTTTTTAATAATATTGTATACTGGTTCTGCTTATAAACAGTCATATTACCTTAATTTTCAAAAATAGAAGGTAGCTGTATCTATTTTAGCGCTGTCCCACTACCATTTTCAACTAGCTTCAGCCACTAGTTGTCTGGCATTTATGCTGACCTGGGCCTATTTGGCGCAGCCGTGAGGCACACAATATTATTTTAAGTTATCTTTATTTTTTCTGCTTTTTTGGTTTTTGTGTGAATATTGTGTGCCTTAACCTGAGTCAAATTAATTACTTTTCTTTCTTTTTTCTTTCTATTTTCAGTCAAATAACGTAACCATACTGTATTTTGTTGATTTATATATAATAATGTGTTTGATATTTTGGAAAGTATAGTTATGCACGATTTGTTATACAATTGCAGCAATAATTTACTGTAACACAAAATATTTAAATAATGTAATCTTTGTGAGGACATAAAACTAGTTAAAATGAAAAATTCCCTTCCGAAACCGCAATTTTTGCGAGATGATGCAATTAAAACTACCATCTATGCGTATTTCTTTTTGATCGGCAACATTTTTAATGCTTTCAACAACGGGTTCCAACAAGTATTTTGGCTATTTTGACGGCGGCAAGCGAACGAACAGTTACGCCTCAGGTTTGGTCCGGTTTGAATTTTCCAGAGCCGCGACCAATTTCAAAGAAAGTTTACAAGTTTATATCTTGCAAATAATTTTTATACCTTTATTAACTTTCAGTGAAATTAAATTGATACCAAGCTTGTTGATTTGATGTGTTAGTTTAAAATAATTAAAACAAAAGTGTTTGAAGTCAGACTTCAGATACTTCCGTTCCGTAACCAAAACGCAGGTAACATAGAAATGGAATTGAAAAGTTTCGGAATGGATTTAGATTATACATTAATTTGTAGTATTGTACTATTTATTATCAAAATAAAAAAAGTGACGACTTCCAAATCTAATTCGTAACGTTCATGAGTTACTTTGTAAAAAAAACAATCAAACACTTATTTTATTGTCACATAACTATTCTGTCTTTTTGCTAAATAGTTTGTGTGACAATAAGTGTTTTTTTTTTAATGATAATTACTAACGTAACTTGCCTAAGAATACTTGGACAGTCAAGACGTATTAACGATGTCTTAATTATATAAATCTGTCTAGCGGTTTGAAAGTTATGAGGTAAGAATATTACAATACAAGATACGCGCGAAAAACATAACCCTTTCCTTGCAGTCGGGTAAAAAAAACCCAAAAATAATAATAAAAAATATCGCAACACAATTTTATTCTTCACCAAAATATTCTCATTTTTCATTCAATTGAAATGATTTAATTGTTTTGTCAATGTGCCTATTCCTATTCCAAAAATAGGAAATAATAATATCATTTTATATTTTTATCCCCAACGGTAAAAGGGGGTGTATCATAATGTTGAACAAGGTGTAAAATTTGAATTGTGTTCAATATTTTACATTAGAATATTTATAATAATTTGATCTCATTTTCTTGTGATGTGTGTCTTAAGAATTCTATTCCGTTATAGGCATAGTCTATTCCGTGACTGCCCTATTTTATATTTTATTTTAAATATTATTTTTAGAGTGAAAGGCTATTTTATTGTTATTCAATTTTTATAATTTTGAGCGTAATCATTTGATCAATGTAATTAAAAAAAGCTTTCTTAAATTGTACCCTAATTGAGAAACATACCAAAAAGTATTGAACTAATTTGGTCCAAAGAGTAACGTAATGGAAATTAAAATGATGATTATGCATGTTTTCATTGTTGATTTTAATTTTCTATATTTTGAATTGAAGTACAAAACGTCGCTAACCAATTATACTATTTGATTAAATCCAAACGAATTTTATTTTATTTCTATAACCCGAAAGCCATTAGTTTCGGAATGGAATACATTTTGTTTCCCAGGGGTAATAAATTAGTTATATTTCAGTAAATAATACTGAATAAGAGGTTTTATTATAATTTTCATATAGTGGAAAGAACATTAATTGTAAATTTAATTTTAAAAAACGAAAAACAATTAAAAATGTAATATCGGCATTGTTTTAATCGTGTACACTTTTTCTGAAAATGATCCCTATACGAAGTTCTGCTGTAATGCCCGTACCCCACTTAAGAAGAGTTTAAAATTTGTACGGCGGTGCCCGTAATGTCATTTTTCAACTTCAAAAAATCTACTGCTAATGCAGTGCGCCCCGCAACGTGTTAAGATTGTTTGTTTTTTTTTTGCATACAGTAATCATCTAGAAAGACGTCACTATCGGGTCCTGCGACTCACCTCGAGCATCTCATCGTTGAGCGAGTTGAGCAGACAGCCGAGGAACTCCTCGGCGTCCTCCTGGCGGCCCTCCTGCGAGCCGGGGAAGGGCCGCAGCGCGCGCAGCACGCGCTGGCCCGCGCCGCCCTCCAGCGGCGGGCCGGCCGGCACGCTGGGCGCGCCGCCGCCCGCCCCGCCGCGCGCCGGCCGCGCCGCCGGCGCCAGCGGACTGAACTCGTAGCACAGCTCCACCCTGCGTGTACCACACGTTTATTAAAAATCGGTCTCTATACTTGCTCGTCCACGGAGCCTCCCTAGGAAACTGCGCATTGTAACGGGCGACTAGATTAAACGTTTATTTATTTAAATGGCAGATCAACAACATAAACACGAAAATGTAGCAATTGTAGGACTAGGACTTATATTTACGTCAATAACAGACGTTCACAACATCTGCATATTACATCACAAATTCTAATAAAAATTTGGATATTTTTTTATAAAAATGAAAATAATTATTCCAACTAATATTATAAATGCGAAGGTGAGTTTCGAATTTGGATGAAATTTGGAACATAAGTAGTCCATGACGTTGGTTATAACATAGGATACTTTTTATCTCGATATTCCCACGGAATCGAGACTTACGCGGGTGAAACCGCAGGGCGCAACTTTAAAACTAGGACTAAAACTGTAGACAAATATTAAATTATAACTGTAAATGTAAAATCATAACGAAAATCAAATAAGTCTAAAGTATATTTTTTTGTGTTTGTAATTGGGAAGTACAATTTAAAAAAAAACTTGATAATGATCAGACAAGACAAGAAACTAAATTATTTACAATACTTACAAGGAATCAATAACAGGCGTGCTAGACTTGCCGCGACGAGTCTGATACGGCAGTGCCTTCAGCATGTTGTAGAATGGCGGGCAAGCGATAAGCGCCTGTAGGATCGCGTTCACGTAGCAGTAGTTAGAACGGTTGGTGAGCCCGCGCGGCAGCAGTGACACTGGACGGTTGTCCAGCTGGTACTTTGACAGGAATTCTAGATAAAAATTTCACGAAATTAATTATTTAGTCACCACTTTCGTCATAATACGCCTCTTGCAAAATGGTTCCTTTTTTGGCTGGAATTGAAATTTGTCCCAGTTTGCATTTTTAGCAAAAAACGGTAAACATTTATTTTTTTGTGGTTTGGCTATAGGTTCTTCTTTGGTAAAAGTAAAAGAAATGCCGTGTTAATCTCTTAATTATTATATTTAACGGTTAGAACAACAGAATAGTACAGAAGATTCACTTCAGGAAGTCAAAAGCGACTCTTGCTGCGACACTATAAAGTGCAATGCAGATCGCACAATCGACATGTCGCCCCTCGCCCGCGGAGGCCATACCGTGACCCATTAATATGGACCCCTCATTCTGCATTTTCATTGCCTAAACGGCACAGCGACCTGTGCCGTTAAGGTGTAAATAAAAAGCGACTCTTGCTATGACACAAAGTGCAATTCAGGTTGCACAGCACTAATTATCTAGTTATATTCACCTAGAACTTGTCTTTCTTTCTATCGCGTAACTCTTATCTTCTGACTACGTTACACTCACTGAATTTGCCCAGCAAGACGGACCCGCCGCGTACTTGTAGCTTCATACCTAAACTGTGAAGTGTCCCATCTATATTCATCTGTGTCAAAGATCTAATAATACATGTTGTTTATCACGTTCGTACGCAACAAACGAAAATTTTAACATACTGAAGCTTATATTAAATTGTATCATAAAATGGTTTGTAAATATTATGATGTATCTTTTTGATTTTTAGATAAAAAAATAAAAAATTGTACGATTAAATTTTATAACCATAAAATGGATCCAACGTGTTTGCTACATTGAGAACGCGAATACTTTGACTTCCATAATAACCAATTAGAAGGCCTAGAATTTCAAGGTTATATCAAGTGTCACTTGTATACCGTCAAAAATAGTCTGCGAAAAAAATTATTTGTAAAAATAGAATAGTTATTTTAAAATAATAGAGTGATGAAAAAAGTCCACTACGGCAGACCGAGGTCATTACAATTTATGATTAGTGATTCTCATTCTTGCATGTATATTATAATATTACATACCAGTTTTTTTTCTTTTTATGTTAATATTTTATTTAGTCACATGTGTTTGACGTGTTTGATCCAGGCCGGAACAATCTGTCCCAGAGTTTGTAATTTCAAGTGAGTAAATTCGAGGAATTTTGATGTCCAAATCGTAATTCTAAATTTTACTATCCAAATATTTTTGTTATGATAATACGTGCTCGTATATATTGTAAACAAGCGTAATTTTGTTTTTAAATTACTCATCTAGTCCCCCATAAGATTTTATTAAGTCATATTATATTATTTCAAACTCAAACTGAAACTCAAAGCATTTATTTCAAATAAACTATTTACAGGCACTTTTGAATTGTCAAATAGTCGCGTCAGTTAGAAAGTTGAAGCTAGTTGCATTTATCACCTAGATAACGCAAGTATCATGATCTGTATGAAAACCTTGCGTGCCATTTTTTGACTACCTACTATGACGTCAGAAGCACTATTTAGTGATGGGAAAACCAAATCGATCCCAAGACACCGCCGCGTGTTGCACCCGTCTCGCCCCACCCCCAGACCCAGATCTATATTCTGTAATACAAGTACAAGTAAAATTCAACATTTTATAAAAAACTCGAAAAGTTACAGAAACTTATCAATTAAGTCACTGCATTAGTTGTGATCTTCTGTACATCAATAGTCAGACATGCTGCTTTTTCAATGTTCGACGCTTTTTCCCCTTCTACAAAGGTTTCTTCCTTAAAATGTATCGAACAAATAGTGCTATACTTTCTTGGGAACCAATCTTTATTTCCCGTCGCTTCAATCCATTGTTCTTTTTAAATTGGGATAATGTGGAAAACTAAAAAAATCACGAAACATTAAGATTATTTATCAAAATTGTCTATATAATAAATATAAAATACAAAATCATTCCTCTGCTTCCGACATCGATGCTCGAGAATCGATTTGTGTTGCGAAGGATGAACAACACTAATCGCTAAAATTTACAGAAAAAACCGGCCAAGTGCGAGTTGGACTCGCACACGAAGGGTTCCGTACCACTGTACAATATTTAGCAAATATGACGTATTAAAAACCTACTTACTAGATCTCGTTCAAACCAATTATCGGTGGAAGTTTACATGGTTATGTACATCATATCTTATTTTTAGTTTTATCATTTTCTTATTTTAGAAGTTACAGGGGGGGACACATTTTACCACTTTAAAAGTGTCTCTCGCGCAAACTATTCAATTTGAAAAAAAAATGATATTAGAAACCTCAATATCATTTTTGAAGACCTATCCATAGATACACCACACGTATGCGGGTTTGATGAAAAAAAAATTGTTCTAAGTATGGGGAACCCCCAAAATTTATTGTTTTTTTTTCTATTTTTGTGTGAAAATCTTAATGCGGTTCACAGAATACATCTACTTACCGAGTTTCAACAGTATAGTTCTTATAGTTTCGGAAAAAAGTGGCTGTGACATACGGACGGACAGACAGACATGACGAATCTATAAGGATTCCGTTTTTTGCCATTTGGCTACGGAACCCTAAAAATGATAAAAGCGCCTGTACTCCGAAACCGCAGCGATATACGATAGTATATCGCTGCGTTGTTTTGATATTCATCATTTGTTAACATAGAACGTCACATAAACCGCTCCGAGTAAAAGCTGCAATGTATTACGAACATGCAGCATGCTTTCGATGACCTATGTTGTTCTCAAATTTGTTGTATTAGAGTAAAAATAATTGATTTTAAAATGAATTACGCATAATATTAATCATAAAATCACTTACCGATGGAAGAAAACGTTTTTTTTCTGCTCACCTTTGAGCAGTTTTTACAATTTGTCACAGCGCAACTAGGCATTTTTGATTTTTTTACTGACGTCCAACTAGCGCGGCGCATCGATGCATACTCAGCGACAGTGGCCACGTTATGCATTTTATGCTTATGCCCGGCACGCGAAGTGGGTGCTCTTGCGTTATCTAGGTCTATCTATATCTGTGATATTTATCGAGGAATATAATATCGTTACTGTTGCTATAAATTACTTACTGCTGTAAATTCTATGTTGAACACAACACAATAGTTTATAAAAATCGAATATGATAAAAACAGTACTTCACAATGATCACTGACTACATTACGCTCACTGAATAGGCCCGACAAAACGAGCCCGCCGAGTATTTGTAGGTTCATACCTAAAATGCGGAGTGCGCCATCTGTACTATTCTGTGTCTAGACTTAACCGGTAAAGGACCGCCGCGCCGACTAAAGTTTATAAATGTACTTTTCGTTAGGACATAATTATTAATAATCAAAATCTGATGAAGAGAGAAAAAGTATTTTGTTCTACATTTTCAGTTGTCGTAACTATTTCTTTTCTTTGAATAAATGAATAGAAAATATTTATTTGAATCTTTTTCGGCTAATGCCGAAAATTTATAATTCGACGGAACATTTCCGAAACCGAATTTCGGTCGTAATTATTAAGACATAACCGAGATGTGATTTAGAACTTTTCTTATATCTGGGTAACCAAATCCACACACGGAACTCACCTCCCATCCTGTATGAGTTGGGGTCATCGCTGAAGGGCGAGGGCTGCACGGGCGCGGCGGGGCTGGGCTCCTTGCCGGCCGCGTCGCGGGCCTCGGGCGCCGCGGTGCGGGCCCCGCCCGCCGTCGCGTTCACCGACGTCTTCTCAGAATATGACACGCCGGTGGATGCAGCGGTGCGCGGCGTCGGGGAACTCTTGTCGACAGTCGTCGCCTGCAGCGGCGACGCGTCGAAGGGCGGCACTTTGGCGACCGGCTTTTGTACATTGGGGGTTACAGGAGGCGCCGCCATCGTGGGACTGGGCGGCTCCTCGGGAACCGGGGCCGCGGCGGCGGGGGCGGGCGCGGGCGCGGGAGCGGGTGCCGCCGCGCCGCTCGTCTTGTTGGAGAACAGGCTGGCCCACGACTTGCCGGGCGCGGGCTGCGGCTGCGGCTGCACGGGCGGCGGCGCGGGCTCGCCGCGGTTGCGCGGCGTGGGCGGCGGCGGGAAGTCCGACGCGGTGGGTGCGGGCGGCGGGGGCTGCGGGGCTGGGGGGGGCTCGGGCGCGGCGGCTCCTTTCCGCGAGTGGCCGAACGGCGCCTTGTTCGTCACGATGAGCGGCGGGCCGGCCGCGTGCAATGTGATAGAGATCGGCATCGGTGCCTTGCTGGGCGGCAGCGGAGGTTCGCGTTTAACGTGCTCGACTGCGGGTGCGCTCCTATCTGAATTCTCATTGTTTTCGTTGGATGGGGAACGGTTAGTAGTTCCGTCACGCTTTTGTCTACTGCCGAAAGGCGCCTTGGGTGTGGACGCGGCTTGCTGCACGGGGACTACGGTCTGGGGGACCACAGACTTGGCTGGCTGTTTACCGCCTGAGAATGGCGCCGCGGGACCCTTAGTCGGTTTTGTTACCGCGGGCTGAATCTTATTTGTTGGAATCTGATTGGTAGGGGGTGCGGACAACGTAGGGAACTTATTTGCTGGAGATTGCGCAGCAATTGGCGCTTCGGGTTTTGAGTCTGTAGCGTTCCACGACGTCTTTGTGACCTCAGTCTTCGGCGTAGTCGCAACTTTTTCGACTGGAGAAAGCTTCGCTTGGGCTATTGTATCGGGTATTCGGTCTGGCTGTTTTGGACTGCTAGGACCCTTTCCGATTTTTAGGTCCTTCATAGGCAGCGACTCCACGGATCCCGCCGACGCTGATGCAGTCGGCGGCGGGGGCATGGGTTTTTGTTCCTGACTCTTGTCTTGTGGCATATAGGTTTTGTTCTGACTCTGTCCTTGCACGAAGTTTTTGGCGTGCACGTTGAACTGGTGCGGCGTGGTCTGCGGCGGTGGCTGCGGCTGCATGGGCACGGGTGGTGGGTGAGGCGGGGGCGGCAGGTACATGGGCGGCATGTACTCCACGCCGCCCTCCACGGCCGGCCCGTAGGGCGGCGCGGCGTAGTGCGCCGCGCTGGCGTAGTACGCGTCCACGGCCTCCTGCTCCATGACGACCTCCTGCGGGTAGTCATCGGGACCCTTGTCGGGCTCGCCCTCCACGGGCATGGGGTAGTCGGGGTAGTAGGGCGGGTAGGCGTAGGGCCCGTACACGAGCGGCTGGTACACGGGCAGGTGGTAGAGCGGCGCGCCCTGGGCCTGCGCGGCGGGGTAGTACTGCGGGTACTGCAGGTAGTAGGGCGGCGGCTGCGGCGGGCTGGCGGGCCGCTTGCCGCGCCGGTCGCGCCGCTGCGTGCGCGCCGCGCGCTCGGCCGGCGCGGGCGGGTACTGCGGCTGCGGCTGGTAGTACTGCCCCATGTAGCCGTGCACGTTGACGTTGGCCGTGACCTGGCTCACGTACACGTTGGGCGGCGCCACGGGCCACTGGTGGTGGTGCGGCGGCGGGTAGGCGGGCGGCGGCTGCGCGTAGGGCGGCGGCGGCGCGTGCGGGGCGGCGCGCGCCGGCGAGTGGGGCGCCATCTCGCACTCGCCGCCCGACAGGCTGTCCACACTGCTCGACACGGTCCCGGCGCCCGCCGTGCTCGATGAACACGATGACGGATCTAAGGCCGCCACAGTACACATTATTAAGGCCACGTTGTTCTACTTTCATGAAATAATCAGTCTTTCAATATAACTACATTATAAAATTAATATTTAGAGTGCAGTCTTTACCTATAATAGGTTCGTTCCAGCCACCGGCGAGTGCGTTCGCCGAGATGTCAGGTATCCGCTCGTACAGGGCGCACTGAAGTCTGTTCAATTCCGCTTCCTTCACATCAGATAAGTCTAGGAACTCATAGTCCTGAAACACGCCATAGATATTAATACAGAACTTGAACCATTCCAGTGACATCTCATCCAATTCCACGGTTATGTAACATTTCTTACATACAATAAATACAAGACTAACAACTACAAATTAAAAAGTAAAGGTAGGTCACTTTCCATACTAAGTAGGCCGTGCTGAAGTACTTCTATTCCATCTCCATGTCACCATTTTATTCTATATAGAAAAACTCAGTTTACACATTTCTTTGTGGACCAAACCATGCCAGATCCCGGAGATCTGAAATTACTTTACAATTCATTAGCATTCAGCAAACTAACGACAATTAAGAATTTGATTGTGCTTTTTCATGTTAATTTATTTTGAAGAGTTGTTTTACATTAATATTATAAAACATCATGTTTTACGATATGTGCATATTGATTATTTAATGGTAATTATACAACTTAACTTGCAGGAACCCACCATCATACCTTTTACAGAAAGAGGCGTAGAGTGATGTGATAAACCAAGAATTTGTTGTCAGTTTTTAATATTCAATTAATTCTAGTTTAAAAAAGGGCACTTGTAGTAAAGTAGTGAGTGGTAGTGCAACACCAAAAATAAAACTTAAATTCAGAATCTTTGGACACAACTCAATATAATATACATGACATTCATATTGCATTGTAATATTTTTTTATGCATCTTTTTATTACAAATTGTCACTCATAAATGAATTTAAACTACACAGTTGAGTTAAGTGGCAATGAATGTTAAATTATCTAACATTCTGAATTCAAGTATAGTATGGATAGAGACCCCCTTTCGAGTTAGTGTTTACAGAAGGAAACCATGTATAACAGAAAGGTTATGTATGTTCCGAAATAAAGATCTGAGAATCATGATCATTGGACATAGACAGCGCTGTCGTCAATTAAGCGTGAGCGAAGGTAAACGCTAGCGCGAATGTTAAACTCTGTTGTATGTGTAATATAATATTACAATTTGTGTTTAGGAAAAGTGGCAATCCATGGAAAATTTCCTTCAGTCAGCCTAAAAATGTTAACATGGATTACCACTTTGAATCAATCAATGGATATTTCTACATATTGCATCAGTCAGTTGGATACAAATCTACTAGGGTATGATTTTATTCTCAATATATTTTAAGTGCCAACAGAACTAATTTATATGAAGAATTGTTGTTGCTTGATCACTTCAACACAAATGGTTCCAATTTCCAACATTTGAGTTCTCACATCCATTATTCAATTATCAACAATGGCGACACGACGGAAGGCAACTACCAGGTCAAGATCTTTATTTACAAGAAGATAAGACCATTGTGAAATAAAATCCCACAAATTTATCATCTTATGCAGTCAACCCATAATGTGTTTAGATTAGATGTCTTTATTTGTGGATGGAAGCCTTGAATTTAATTATATTTGTATTCCTGGCATTTTGTTCATTTAAGCCATGTCTGCACTACAACTAACAAACTCCTATTCAAATGTCCAGCTTTGCTATTGGTTTTGTATTCCTGTGCCCAGTGCTGGGGTTAAAGCTACATATGCACTGTGATTGATTAAGTCAGTGCGAAGTGCGAAAGTACATCAAGTGGATCAGTGCATAGCCATTAGGTACCTATAGACTCTTCCATGGACAAGGCAGTGTCAAAGTACTCACTTGCAAGTTAATTCATTGGTAAACTTGCATAGTAACTGCTTTTTGTCAGTGTCACCAAAATGAATAGTTGGCAATGTGGGTATTACAGCTTAATTATGGTTATAAATTAATAATAGTCAGAACATACAGTATTTATAAAATCATTATAATGAAATATCACCTTTTGTTTTTTAATGCAGTTTTTAATGGACTAAGTCACCATGAAAAGTATTGAATAAGTCGTTGGACGCAATTGCATAATATTTTGATAAATCAAAGTAACAAAAAGAAAATACATGAACATGATGAAGCTATGATTGAATAAGTAGACTACAAAAGTAATTATTATGCATGCTTAGCTACTAAATTAGTTCATAAATCATGATTACATTAAACTCACTAATAACCATACTACAGTAGCATACATTCTGCAAATGAGTTGGTCTCATTACAGACAATAGAACATGCATAAAAAATATTATTTCTTTCAGTGAGCATAACATTTGAGTGTTGTTACTTTCTAAGATTCTTTTTTGCTGTTTCTGTCTCTTCATCAATATCAGTTTCACCTGCATGTAAACTGTGGGTGCATAACTTCTGGAAGCACCACATTGTGTAGTTTTCAATGTAAAAGTATTTCAAGTTGTACTTAGATTTTGTTTTTTCAGGGATCAATGTGATGTAGGAAAGTGCTGTATTATAAACAGGAATAAATATACATATAAGAATATAAAATGTATTGCTTAGGACATGCATGTTTAAAATACAAACCTCTACTCTACGTTACAAATGCAAAGTATCATAAAACCAAAGAGATGATTTTCTTCTCTTGATGAACTTCTCTATAGTTATCATAGTATTTTATCATAGCCGATTGTTACAAAAAAGTAAATAGTGACAATAGTTAATTACAGTACCAAACCGGTTGTGTCAGAATTGCGTGCTGTCCCATTGGACTATGAGGGTGAGTGCATCTGTACCACACTTGTGCACTATAATATCTCCCGCACCAAAGGCTATTGTCTGCTAGGATTGGCCACCATGCCCAAATACAGTCTGGAGCACTATTATTTTTCTAACAATACCAAAACTATTTATTGTAATTATCTGTGTAAATAGTGGTCCTTAGAATTTTGTTATTTTAAAATATATATCAACCATAATACACAATCACTACTAATGATTATATACCTACAATTTGATTTTGAATTGTTTGAAATATAAATATTTTGACAGGTTGGAACTTCATGAATAAAAAAGAACAGTAGTCATAATGCATAATTCATAGGTTATTTAACTATTGCTAATTAAAATATCTTAAAATTTAATATTAAACATTAGATTTATTGACCACACAGACAAATAAAAGTTTCTGCCTCTAATTGGTTTTACTAGACTAATTAATACAAGTAGTTCTAAACTGTCAGTGGTAATTCACAACAAGTAAATCATTGGACAAGAAAGTTTACCAGAAAGTACAATATGAAGTCAAGCTACATTCTGAAGAAACTCATTGCATCAACTTGACAGGCTTACCAGACATTTTTTTAAAGAAAAGGTAACCTTGAGTTTTGCTACGGAATGTACATAAATGACAACCCGTTTGAACGTTGGACTTCACTACGGCTTGTCAAATTTATAGGTTATATGATTCGGGACTTTACAGTAGTTAAATGTACAGAAGCTCATCTTATCAAACACTACGTTCATCTAATACTACAAAATTATCTACCATGCAAAGATTATAATATGCAATAGCTTCCGTACCGACTAAACAACAACAAATCCATAGCACATGTGGTTTTCAAGTCATGAGATGAAATGCAAAAGTGAAAATGACATACCGATTACTGAACCAATATTTGTCGAATTGACTTCCATTGGAATTCCTTTCGACTAAAGCATGATTTTCAGCGTTTAATTTTCTCTTGTACTAACGCAAAGCTGCAAAATATGCGGAACATTTGGAGGACTATAAGATGGCGTAACAACGCTCAGTTGCCGGGTGCCATCAGAGTATTGACAAATCAACATATTGGTGATTCTTATTGCGTAAACCCGAAACTGGACACTATCTATTTATCAAAAACTATTGGCACTTACCTCCCACGTGCATACAATTTCTGGAAAGAGATATTTTTTCTAATGTAATGGCCAGTTTCAATATCACCAAAACAAGAAACAAAAGCCAAACAAATGTTTATGTAAATGTACTGCAAATATGATATCCTTACCGTTTTCATCAAATCCATGGCCTTTTAAAGAACACCATCACGAAATTTAACACCGTCAATATTTTATATACAGCAGCGGCGTAGCAGAAAAATATCTTAGAACGGGATCAACGTCGAGGCCATGCACTCTCCCAACACATAACAGGATGTGACAAAACGCGCGCCATATTTAACTAGCCATTTGGTAACCAATAGGCTTTCAGTATCTCAACCATAAACTATTTACCAGAGACAAAAACTGATTTGTCCGTAGTGTTGTCGCACTTGTTCGGATGTGCGCCATTGTAAATCATAGACAATTTTGCTTTTTATGTCCATAACTCCATAGTAATATTCATAGAGCCAATACGTAAATCGTAGGAAGTATCGGTACATCAGTGGGGGAACTCAATATTATTCATTAGGGTCAATACACACTTCCCCTCACCCGCAAAAACCGGTAGCAGCAAATTTGCGCCCCTGTCACATTTCTACACAGAAAGCACCACATTAATCGCGTTTTAACGTGTCGTTGAATAAACGCAAACAAACGCACTGCTTACAACGACGGCGGCGAATAAAAAAGTCCCTGATTCGTTATCGCCTCTTTCTTAAGAGTATATAACACTGGAGAAGCCTTACGAACACTTAACCTCTGTAAAAGTACAAGAACAAATGTTCTAGTACGCACGGCTACACATCAAGCTATACATTTCCAGTATAAGCTGAACTCACATTGTACGGAAATCCTATACAATGCGAGATCAGCATAAACTGGAAATGTATAGCTTGATGTGTAGCCGTGTGTACGTTCATAAAAACTACTTTCAAATCGATTCTAACGCACTTCGTAAATCGTTTCTCTTTTCATTCGATTCAACCATGATTGAATATAAAACGTAGCATGGATCGAGTGTTTTCCTCACGTTGCTTTTGTGACGTCACCGAGTCTCGCTACATCTCGTTTTTATGTTCCTAAAGGTCAAAATGCTTTTCTTTTGCATTACGAAAATATACGTCAAATCAGCAAAACTTACACGCACTCTTGACATGCGATTATGTCCTCTAGTAAAAATGTTAACGAGACTACCGTAGGGTTGAGGTCATGTTTGAAAACAAAATTGAAATGTCGATAATTTCTTAGTAAACATTACTTAGTAATTATTTTTGTTTACTTTTTTTTGATTGATCAATGTTTTATAATTTGTTTATATCCATTGAAGGGATTTTATATAAATATATATATTTTTTGAACTTGACCTAATTTTTTATTGAGATTACTTATTACAAATTTAGTTACTTTTATTTAAGTGAAGTTATTTTCTCTTCTGTTTTATTTCATGGATTCAAGCAAAATTCCGAATGAATATCGATATCGATAAAATAAAAATTAATGGTACGGACTTCTCTTTCCGCTACCGCGTCCTCCGCTAAAAGTGACAGACTGTTTTGTTCGGAATATTGTGCGTATGGCTTCTCCAGTGTTATATACTCTGAGAAAAAATCAAATGTAATGATTGCATCAAAAGTCTACTTGGATTGTGCAACGACAAAAGTCTAGCTTATCTAAAAACGAAGGGTTATTTAATCTTTGCTTCTGAAAGTGTAATTTCTGTATGTCAGCAATGTGAGAAGTTATTAAGGCTTGGATTGAATGACTGCAAAAAAATTAAGTATTAAATATATCACCACCTATGTCGTAACAAGGGCTCTGCGGAATCTTGTTGGAAAAACATTGTTCTCACAAGATCATGATAACGCTGTCTTGAATAGTCATGAAGTAGAACTAGCTAAAGCCGTAATTACCAAATATACAGATACAAGAATTGCGTACATTACAAAAAAAAGGGACCTTCAAAAGTATATTGCCATATTTATTCCAAATTGGTCCATTTAAAAAATCAGTAGGTGTTATGTACCTACTGATTTTTTAGTACTATAACATATATTTTTTAAACTTTTATAGTTGTTATTATTACAATTTAACTTTTCTGTACATCAGCTGTTTTATTTCTGGGTTCAAGCAAAATTCCGAATGAATATCGATATCGATAAAAAAAAAAATATGGTACGGATTTCTCTATCCGGGCGAGCAGCTATTGTTGTTTTTGACAGTAGCTACCCCGTCCCCCGCAAAAAGTGACAGACTTTTTTGTTCGGAATATTGCGCTTATGGCTTCTCCAGTGTTATATACTCTTGAGCCTCTTTCATATCCTACTAAACTAGGCTAAAAGGGATGTATTTATTAGCACTTGATGAAAACAGCTATAAAATTGTATATCAGCACTTTAAAATAATAATACATGTGTAATTTAATATTATCACTAAACATGAACAAAATAGAGAAACTTGGAAGTAGCGCTCGTCGGCCAAGGCCGTGGCACTGCTCGCTGCGTTCGCTCGGCTCGCGCGCGGATGTTCGCAATTCTAACCTAACCTATATCACCCAGTTCAAAATAACGAATCATACAATCTGCCTGCGACTAGATAATTAGACAATCCTACGAAAAAGTAAGCTTAGCATATTTAAAGTGGAAATAATTATTTTTATAGTTCATTCAATTTTTTAAGTGTGAAACATTATTTTTAAATTGCGTTTATACACGATTAATTTTAAATCGTTCTGGAGCCGAAACACAGTGACTCCAGACGATTAATAGGTACTATCAGCATTGTTATTGTTTTTTTAAGACATCTAATATAGAAGTTAGAAATTTATCACTTTTATTCTGTCATTCGAGTTAAATCTTAGTAGCGCTTTCACTATTTCATTCATAAACGCAAGATCGTACGCGATCCGCTCGGTGATGACGTAGCGCGGCACAGCTGTGCGTGTGCGAATCAGTTGACAGCGAGCTCGCGGTGGGTCAACGGACGTTGGACGAATAACCGGCTGCAAGTAAGTACTTACCTGTTTTCTTCGTGGGTAGTGGTGAAGGATACAAGTGCTTTTGTTTGTGTTACGAATTTTCTCGATTTTTGGTAATTTTACAAGTGTGAACTTCAATCGAGACTATTCTTTGTGTTTGTAGTTTAGCCTAAGGTTTGTTTTAACTATATTTTTTTTTTTTTTTTAAAGATTTTATCCAATATCCATAATGGATAACAAAAAACCCCCTGATCCTCCTGATCCCTTTGAATACACTCCGGTGTTAACGGTTTCTCTCCCCAATGACAATGTGCTAGAAAATGCAATGGACTCCGAACCGACAAGTAGAAAAAGATTAGCTACTTCTCCCCCGACTACTATAATAAACCCTCCTAAGTTAATCAAAAAAGAATTTGGAAGGCAATCTTACACGTTAAGGGATAACCCACCCTATATTGTTCACGTTTCTTTGAAGGATGGCCAAACCCCAGGTACTGTACTGCACCCGGTTAAATTTGGAATGTTTTTAACTAAAAATAACTACAGCAACATTCTCCTAGGTAGTGTAAAACGCCTTGGAAGGAACCGGGTGTCAGTCGAGTTCAAGTCACACCAGGATGCAAATAGCTTCTTGTTAAGTAAAACATTAGTACAAAATAATTTTGTGGCTTCGATTCCTCAGTTTAATATAACTCGTTTGGGTCTAGTTAGAGACGTACCAAATGAATGGACAGAAGATGAGGTCATTGAGAATATCAAGGTTCCTGTTGGATGCGGCCCCGTTATAAAGGCAAGGAGAATGAACCGAAAGGTGACCTCTCTGGGTGTTACTGAGTGGAAACCCACTCAAACTGTAGTTCTCACTTTCGATGGGCAAATCTTGCCTAAGCGGGTTTATTGTTTTTATTCTGCTCTTTCGGTTGAGACATATATGTACCCGACTATTCAATGTTTTAACTGTTGTCGTTTCGGTCACACACGTACAGTATGTCGCTCGCAACCCCGCTGTTTCAAATGTGGTCAAGACCACCCAGGTGATGGATGCCAAGTTCCTACTGACTGTGCCATTTGCGTATCCTGTTCTGGCAATCATTACGCTAATGATAAGGTTTGTCCAGAATTGGGTCGGCAGAAGGGCATAAAAGCTCTCATGGCCGAGAAATCTGTCTCATATGCGGAAGCAAGTCAAATTTTTCCTCCAGTCTCACGATCATATGCCGAAGTGTCAAGAGTTTCACCTAAATTCAAACCAACAACCACTTCGCCTCAATCCAGTCCAGCTCCCCAAACACCAAAATCATACCGTAAAACGGTCTTTCTCAAACCTAAATCCCATGCCCCTCTTTCACCTAGCTATGATAGGCAGGCTCATCAAGCCCTTACTCAGGATTACTCCTTCTCTCCTTCCCAAAACGGTTGTGCCTTCCCTAGAGAAGGTGCAAGTACTCCTGATAAGCCCGAACACATACTAAATATTATAGCCAATATGCTGATAACGGTATTAGCCAACCCTGCACAATCTTTACCTGACCACGTTGCCAATAAACTGTCTTCAATAGTCCAATACATAAATAATGTTCCATCCCCTGACATTCCTGCAATGGAACGTGAGGAGTATTTCTCCCAGGAAACCTGACCTACTCTTTTTAATTAATAAATTTAAACCATCAGTCTGCGGCATCGCTGAGACATGGCTTCGTTCTGAAAGCAATTTCAGGATCCCGTGTTTCAGTGGTGTTCGCCATGATAGATCAGATGGATATGGAGGATGTGCTTTGTTCATCAATAACAAAGTTTCATTCTCCCAGATCCCTCTACCCTCCGTTGGCGACAACATAAATGTTGTTGCCGTTAAGGTTGAGGGTATAAATCTTTTTTCTTTTTATATTGCACACCCACATTTTGAAGATCTTGTTTTAATTAAAAATTTACTAAGTAATGTAAACGGCCCATTACTTGTTATGGGAGATTTTAATTGTCATCACTACCGGTGGGGATCGGATTCTTGCGATAGTGTTGGTGTAGGTTTAGTGGATATGTTGGATGATCTTGACCTGTGTATTATTAATAATGGCAGTGCTACACGTAGGTCCGGACTAGGGCAATGTAATAGTTGTGTCGATCTGACATTTTGCTCATCCAGCATGGCTAGCCTTTTTATTTGGAATCGTTTGAATATGAAAGAAAAGAAAGAAAGAAAGAAAAATAATTTTATTCGTCACAGAAACACGTGCATAAAAAAATAATAAAAACTCGAGTAGGTAACAAAACAATAACAATACGTATACAATAACGAGTACAAAACAGAAATAGTAGGCAGCTGCTGGCACGTCATGACTGCGACAAGAGGGCTTCCACTCAGCATGATGCTGTGCTATGCTAGACCCACAGCACAGCGCTGATTTTCAGTGGTCACCCGAAAAAAACGTACGGAAACCAAGTCAGGTTTAAAATTCAGAATTATACATAAATATAAAATAAAACAAATAGTACATAGAATATTATGCAACAACCAACAGTATGAATAAAATTACTAAATAACATATATCAATTATCCGCAGGCATCACCACTGTACCCACGTAAAACACCACTATCAATACAGTGTTTCGTCTCGCTCCCACCATCACCTTCGCGCTCACAGTAATAAAGTACAGTTTGCAACACAGAGTACATTATATATTGGTTTGCAATTTGCATTTCCCGATCGCGTCTATGAGCGCGATGACGTACTGTGAGTCATAGCTGGGTGCGCGGCTAGGCTCATGCGCCGTCGCGGCGCGGCGGTGGCGGAGCGCGGCCAGACAGTGGCGGCGCACGAGTCCGTTAAGATACTTGGCGCGTCATGCGTGACTATGTACCCACAATGTGTTACTACCGCCAAACGACATACAAACAGTAGGTAACTGGCTTGCGCTTGCGTCTTAGTCGACGCTTGATCAAACGTGACGTGTTTAGTGTATACTACTACCTAATACCTACGTATAAGTTCATATACATCGTTATCGGCATGAGGGAGGATGACGAGACGCATCCGACGCGATACGACTAAGACCACTACCGACCGAGACGACTCGATATCGCCGCCTCGAGCCGCTGACCTATATATATAATATGACCTATGGGAGTGATCACTATCCCATCACAGTCGAAATTCCCTCTAAATCTCTCCCTGATAAAACTTCCCCTCCCTTACTAAAGTACCAACTTAACTCTGTGGATTGGGATCTTTATTCGAAAATTTTAGACCTACGTATCTCCTCCCTCCCATCCATCAATGCTGAGAATGCTCAAGAATGTTTTACGTGTTTTTCCAACACCATATCTGCAACAGCTGATGATTGCTTCCCTCCTAAAAAATCACCAACAGGAAAAATCCCTTCCCCGCCTTGGTGGGATAGGGAATGCAGTACCATGATCAGGGCCAGGAATGAGGCGGAAGAGACTTTTAACCTTGAAATGAACCTGGATAACCTTCTCGCCTTCAATAAAATATTGGCTAAGTCCAGGAAACTAAATAGAAAAAAGAAGAGAGCAGGCTGGGTATCGTTTTGTAGTTCCCTAAGTCCATCCACCCCAGCGTCGGTGGTGTGGCAGAGAGTGAAAAGTTTTAGAAACAGTTTAAAACCGTCTCCCACGAACATCTTATCTGAAGATTTGGGGTACCAGTTTTTCACTAAAGTCGCCCCAGTCTATGTTCCCGGTGTAGACGAAATAAACTTTGCAGGCTCTGTAACTTCAAATGATCCTCTTGATAAACCATTTTTCCTTGACGAACTTAAAACGGTTCTTAATTATGTTAAGGATTCTGCACCTGGCGTGGATGGATTCCCTTACTCTTTCATTGCAAAAGCAGGTGTAAAATGCCACCAATATTACCTGGACTTGGTCAATTTTTGTTTCATCTCTGGGTATATTCCTCCAGCCTGGAAGGTTCAAGTGGTTATTCCTCTATTAAAACCCGGCAAGGATCCTAGTGATCATTGTTCTTATCGACCAATTGCTTTATCGTCTATTCTTATTAAACTTCTTGAACATCTAATTAAAAACCGTCTAGAATGGTTAGTTGAACATAGAAAACTGCTCCCAACGACTCAATTCGGCTTTAGGAAAAGTCTGGGTACAACTGATAGTGTGGGTATCCTCACGTCAGAGATCCGACTGGCCCTTAGTAGGGATGAGTCTGTGGTAGCCGTTTTTCTAGATATATCAGCTGCTTATGATTCTGTCCTCCTCCCCGTTCTCAGGCAAAAGCTGCATGAGCTGAGAATACCGGCTAGGATTATTCAGATCATCTGCTCCATTCTTTCAAGCCGCACTCTTCAGCTGAGGATTCCAGGGGAAAACTCTGAACAGAGGGTGACCTGGCGAGGCTTACCTCAGGGATCCGTAATTAGTCCCATACTATATAATATCTACACTTCAGATCTCCCTTCATGCTTAAATTATAATTGTAAAATCCTTCAATATGCTGACGATATTGCATTATTGGTCTCTGGCAGTTCCATAGAGGATGCCGCTCTATCTTTGAATGTCTCTTTATCTTCATTAAACCAATGGCTACTCCATCACGGGTTGTCTTTGAGTGCTCCTAAGAGTACAGCAGTTATTTTTACTCGCAGACGTCTTATCCCCCTGGTACATATTAACATAGATGGTCAAACTATTCCGATCAAGGAAAAGGCCAGGTTTCTGGGAGTTACCCTGGATTCCAAAATGTCGGGTGTCGATCACATCAATAATGTTATTAAAAAGTGTGAACGCTCGGTCTCAGTCCTAAAGGCTTTATCTGGAGTCTGGTGGGGAGCCCACCCATACACTCTAAAATTAGTGTACAATGCTCTGGTCAGAAGTGTGATGGACTATTGTTGCTTCTTACTTGAGCCCTGTAATAAAGAGGCGCTTCGTAAACTAGACGCCATTCAAGCCAAATGCCTTAGGATTGTTGTAGGAGCAATGAAATCGTCACCTATTAATGCCCTCCAGGTAGAATGTGCAGAACCTCCCCTTAACCTTCGAAGACAATACTTAGCAGATCGCTTCCTATCAAAAGTTTTCGCCCTTTCTTCCCATCCCTTACTTCCCATTTTAGAAAAAATCCACCTATCTTTAGAAGTATCACCTTATTGGAAACATAAGTCGTTTCCCCCGCTGATGAATAGGTACAGGGAACTTAAAAGCCTCTCTTCACCTGTTTGTCAGTATCCCACTCTACCAGTATTTTCTTCCGCATACGAGGTGGTCCACTTTAGGCCGAAAGTCGTTTTGGAACTTGGTATTTCAAAGAGCTCCGAGGACGTAAAGGGTGACTTTGATCGAGTCATTGAGAAGTACTGGAGGGGTTGGAATTTATTCTTCACAGATGCGTCTAAATTAACCCCAACAGGATGCACAGGAATTGCAACATACTTCCAGAATTCCAGAATTGCCCTTCTCTTTCAGTGCCCTCCAGAAGTTTCGGTTTTTACAGGGGAATGTATTGGAATTTTAGAAGCAATTAATTACATTAAAACCCATAACATTAAAAATTCGGTCATTCTTTCAGATTCTCGCAGTAGCATTCAGGCATTAAGTCAAAATCAATTAAAATCAAAAATTCATAGTAAAATAATTATAGACATAAAAAATTTGCTCTTCACTTGCTCTAACAACGGTTTGAACATTGAAATAGCTTGGGTTCCCAGTCACTCGGGAATAGGTGGCAACGAGTGCGCCGACTCGCTGGCAAAATTTGCAACATCCAACCCTGTTGACCAAAAACATTATGTCGTTCATAGTTACGACTTACGGACTGACACCAAACTTAAAATGCATAACTCGTGGTCAGCAGGGTGGCAGATAAGTTCAAAGATGAAGGGGGCGTACTACGCCAGTATCCAACCCGACATCCAACGGAAACCTTGGTTTTTTAAATGCACAAAATTATCTAAAAAAACTGTTTCATCCTTGTGTAGGCTGAGACTCGGTCACTGCTGCAGTCCAGTATTTCTTCATAAGATTCGTGTTCGTGACAGTTCCTTGTGCGAATGCGGACTTGATGAGGGTACTCTGGACCATATCTTTTTTTCATGTCCTTCAAATTCTCAATCTTTTGATTTGTACCATAAGCTTCCCAGAATTAAAATCACCCTTCCTACTAACTTCCATTCCCTCTTGACTAACTTTTCCCCTAAACTGATCCAAGTCCTAGCAAAATTTTTAAATGAAAATGATATAAACATGTAGTCTGGTGTGTAATTTAAAATAATTATAACTTTGTAAATGTCTGTGTCGTTTTGTAGTAGAGTAATGATTAACAAAAAAATAAAAAATAAACTATTTAATAACAACTAACAAAACTTGTCTCGTCCTTTCAGCTAATAACACTAACTACTAACAACTACCTCGAAGTCACGAAGTGCAAAGTTCGACGGCTAATCTTGCTGTGTTGCCGTCTCTACATGACACTGGCAGAATAGTCGACATCGGCTCAGTTGCCAAAAGGAAAAAAAAAAAAAAAAAAAAGTACTTACCTGCAAGTAGGTATTTCATTTCTGGTACGATAGGTTGGTGTAAGTTCATTCACCTCCGTTATCTCTCGTTTGTATCGAAAGCACGGCACGGTGTTTACAACTATCACATCTCCTCGTAAACGAGAGAAACTAATTGAAATTTCATTCACCACTCTCGCATCACGAAATCACTAGTACTCGTACCTTTTCAACTAGACACGACGAGTACGCTTGGGAGTTGTATTTTAGGCCTTGAATCGAGTGTCGACCAATCGAGCTAATAGGTACTTAATAAGCATACCTGCCTACCAAATTTATGATAAATAAAAAGAATACTGCCTAAACCAATTTTTATGCGACAATGCTTGCTTGCGGCCGCGGCGCGGCGGCTTCTACAAAGGCAGGCAATGTAAACAGAAAAATGAATCGTTTTACCTGTCGAATAGAGTTCATTATAAGATGGTGGTGCCCTTTTCTATGAAAATATTGGACTGAATTAAGACCTTATTTTTATACACGTAACCGCGGAATTCGGTTGTGCATTCTTTTAAAGTCCGGTCGGACACTTCTCAGAATAATTTTAATAAACTGCGTACCTACTTACCTTGTACCTAGTTTGGTGAAATTTCTATTTGTTACCGTATACGGTTTAGAAATAAAGTCTGAATTCGCTTTTCGTATTTTTATTTGTGTACCTATTTATCTATTGCGTATGTGTTTTTATGCTGTCTGATCGATGAATGGATTTTTCAATGGGCACCGTTCGCAAGTGTTGCCGTTCGTCGATACGTTTTACACACATATGCATTGATTGCAGTTACTTCGAGTTCTCATTATTTCACAAAAAAACAATAAATTAGATTTTTCGTGTTTTTTTTTAAATTGTAATTTATTGAAAATAATAGTCCCAATCGTTTCGAGTTCGATGATCGAGTTTATGGCTTTTCGTTCCAGAACGAGTTAAAATTAACCGTGTATATTCTCCATTAATAATTTATCCAATATACATACCTAACTGTGCGTTTGCACTGGCGAAACATCACAACACAACATGTTGAAATCTCTAGTTCCTGTCAAAAATTCTATGGAACATTGACAGCTACAGTCCTACCAACTTATCTGTGAACTGAAAGAGGACGGCACCGTCGATTCAGTGTTGCTAATTAAAATAAGGTGCCCAAAATTGAGTAAGTTTTCAAGAAGGAAGTTTCACATTAGACATAATCGTTTAAGAATTACAGTTTTTACAAATTAAAAACAATGATACCTATATAAAAATAATAAAATAAATAAAAAGAATTTGATAATGTACAGTTACGTAGGTACGCTAACAGTTTAGTCTCTCAGCAATAAACAATGGCTTTATCTAAAAAGTAATCCAATGAAGTGGAATTAAGCAGATAAAATGTTCCACGGGGGGATACAACTTTCATTTAATGCGAAGTTTAAGTAGGTACCTACCCTGCAAGAGGTACCTGGATGTCTAGCATTTAGTTATGACCGTACCTAAACCTAACACCAGATTTGACTAATCATACTTAGCAGTGGTACCTAGTGGTAGAATAGTGTAATAAAAAAAAACCAAATTGCTTTACAACAATTTATTGAAAACCAGGTTTACAGTAATTGTGATCTTTAGATGAACCTGCATACACACCTTCATCCTGGTTGTGAGGTTATACTCCGCTTATTTCCGTACCACTAACACTATCGCTTTCGGTTTCAGTGTCACTTACCACTTCTATAATAAAAGGTTTATCTAAATACAAATCATGTTCCTTCTAACCTGCGAACGTGTTTACAATGCTGTGCCCACTCATGAACCAGGCGCGGTCGCAGCCTTAGATTGGGGGGGGGGGGGGGGGGTCACCATGGGTGCCGCGGAATATTAGGGAAATATTTAATTATAATAATATTTAAAAAGTTTTTGACCTTTCTAATGATGTTCACTTTTTAAATATCTGAACCTCTTTTTAACTTTCTGGTCTTTTCTCACAGTTGGTCGCAATAACTAAGCTAGGGTACCCCGACCAAACGGTCGGGTTAAAACAGTGACAAACCACGCGCGAGCCGAGCGTGCGAAACGAGCAATACCGCAGCAGTTGCCGGCGAGCGCTATAGCTTGTCTACTCGGAAATGATGCGCCCCACTACTGTCTATTTAGTATTTTAAGGACCCCACAATATGGATTATTTGGGGTTCGATTAAATTATGAGATGCTGCCAAATTGGTCGCTAGCTTTTTGATAAATAATAAGTATTCGGACAGAAGATTATGTAGGGTGAGAAGAGCGAGCGAACCGGACTCGATAATTTTAATACCTCGTCTCGGATAGGTTAGGATTTGATTTACATTTTCAAACAGAAATAAGAGTAACATTGTCGACTTATGCAGGAAAGGCGGAAAGGCCAAGCAACTATGACAATGCAGAATACAAGAGCGAGCGGAGCGAGCTCAAAAATTTTGTACTCTCAGATACGTTAGATTTTCTTTAAATCATTCCAAAAGAACTAAGACGTAATCTGTGACTAAGAATTACATGCTTTTGCGACTTATGAAGAAAAACTTATGAGTAGACAAACGAGCGAAGCGAGCCTCAAAATTTTAGCCTTAAATAGGTTCTGTTTTCTTAGAATTTGATTTACATTTTCAAACAGAAATAGGAGTTACCCTGTCGATTTATGCAGGAAAGGCCAAGCAACTATGAAAATATAGAATATAAGAGCGAGCGAAACGAGCTCAAAAATTTTGCACACTCTTGTATACGTTCGATTTTCTTTTGATCATTCCAAAAGAACTAAGAATTACTTGCTTTGTCGACTTATGAAGAAAAGCTCAAGAAACACGACAAGCGAGCCTCAAAATTTTAGCACCCCGCTTTGAATAGGTTCAAACTCAAACTCAAAGCATTTTTTTCAAATAAACCAATTACAGGCACTTTTGAATTGTCAAGGGGTTGGTCAGTCAGAAAGATGAAGCTAGTTGCCCATTCCAAAGCGTAGTAGGTACCTATGGAGAAGCGTTCTTATGTGTCCGCCTAGTTTCTTGCCCGTTGGCATGAAACTCCACGGACACTCTTTTAAATCATGATAAGGTTACAAAATATTGGCTATATCATTCATGTTGAAGTTATACATGTGAGAACGATGCAAAACGTTAAAAGCGTCCGTAACAAAAAGAAAAAAGAAAATAAAAAAGAAAATAAAATTAAAATAAGCCGTGGCAGCCAAGAGACGACCACTCCCCTCTGACGGCGCCCGTTCACGAACATGACGCATGGATTAGCACCATTCAGCTCAACCATTTTGAAGGGAGCTAAATGATCCAACACACGCGCCACCGTCAGCGAGACATTAGAGTGAGCATGACATACTCTAAGTACATTCAAGTCAATGAAAGACATACCCAGTACCTAAATGGTAGCTTTATAGTCGGTACATAGTACTCACACATGTGCTATGCAATTATACAGTGTTATGAGATTAAATTTATACAATGCAAAGATAGTTTTTAAAATCTTCAGCAGCTCCAACAGTATTTTCAAATGCTAATCAGTTAGTTTATGCGCCCTTGTGGAGCAAGACCAGCGTTGAGCCAGGCATTTTTATCAGCGATATAATTTCCCAACTTATAATATGCCTGGCTGCATAGTGTGCGTTTAATATAAGATTTAAATTTCGTTTCATTCAGTTGAAGTATGTTGGGAGGTATTTTATTGTAACATTTTAAACAGTACCCCATGAAAGACGAGTCCACTTTAGCCAGCCTAAAACCCGGTTGAACTAACTGGTCACTATTACTAGTGATGTAATTGTGTCTTGCACCTCTTTTGCTAAAAAGATGTAGATTTTTCCTTACGTACATAACGTTTTCATAGATATATTGACAAGGTACCGTGATGATGTTAATATCTTTAAACAGTTCCCTTACAGAGTCGCGCCTGCGGAGCCATATATGGCTCTTATGGCTCTTTTCTGTAGAATAAAAATAGACTCGATGTCTGCAGCCCGTCCCCATAGTAGAATACCATACGACATAATACTATGAAAGTAACTAAAATAGACTAACCTCGCGGTACCCTACGTCAGTAAATTGATGGATTTTTCTCACAGCATATGCTGCGAACTTAACCATCCTGAAAGGGATGTTAAATGAGGACCCCATTGAAGCCTTGAGTCGACCGTGATCCCTAGGAAAACTGTTTTATCGACGAATCCTAGTTTCTCTTGATTCAATACTATCTCACAACTACTACTTTTTACATTTGGTAAAGAAAATCTTATGCACTTCGTTTTTTCTCCATTTAATACTAAATTATTAGCAGTGAACCAATTTTGGACCTGCTGTAGGGCGTTATTTACGTCGTCAAGATTTGATGCACGTCTATAAATTTAAAAAAATAAGGAAGTATCTATATAAGTGTCAGCAAATAACACCATTTGTGGTTGAGTTTTTAACAAATGGGGTAGATCGTTAATATAAACTAAAAAGAGGAAAGGACCCAATATTTATCCTTGTGGTACACCGACTTTTACTTTTAAACCGATTGAATTGACACAATTTATTTGAACTTGCTGTTGTCTATCATTTAAATAACATTTTACTAAACTGAGCGCAAGTTTTCCAAGCCCGTAATGCTCAAGTTTCAAGATTAAGGTTTCGTGGTCGACGCAGTCAAATGCCTTCGAGAGGTCACAAAAAAATTCTATGGCATCTTGGGCCTCTTCCCACGCCGTAAATATGTGCTTTAATAAGGTGACACCGGCGTCGGTCGTACAACGTCCCTTGGTGAAACCATACTGTTGATTGTGTAAGATTTTATTGGTGTTAAAATGATTGAGCATTTGATTAAGCATTACTTTTTCAAACACCTTGCTTAAAACTGGCAACACAGATACGGGTCTATAATGGGGATCCACGCGCAAAGCTCAATGCAGATGTCGCCATCGGCGGGATGGCCGCTGTCAAATCATTTTCGTTTTGTTTACATCAATGATTTTTGTTATTTTTTGTGTTGAAACCGATCCAGCATCGTTATTGCTAACATGTATTGTTCCTGGAAGCGTAAAGAATTGAAAGACGAACTAAAAAAACGAGAAGCAATGATTACTGGAAAGAAATCAGATCTTATTGAGAAGTAAACTTTTATCTAATAAAATATTTTCCATCAGTGCTAGGCTTTAGATTTGGATATTTTTTTTGTTTTAACGTGTTAATTCTTACTTGGCTCATAGTAGGAAAATTTACAAAAATTGAGACAACATTACTTTCATTATAAATGGTATCCTTTATTTTTTTAGGTTACCTATGACTGAAATTTTAATTTCGGCAATCAAAGCCCTCAAGCTTCTGAAAAACAAGCACTTGAGCACTTTCTCCATAAGAAACTTCCGATTGGATTGAGATTTTTTTAAACTAAATCCCACCTTGTGAAGCAGCTTTCGCAGACTCTCGCTGTCCTGTGTAATTTATATCTGTCTTTAAGACCTCTAGAAGCTTTTTAACAGTAGGGACCTCTTTTTTAGCAGAATACAATTCATGTACTTTCCTCCGTATCACTTCCATGTCAAAATCATCAACATGCACAAATCCACTTTTACGTTTTCTCTCCTTGCCTGGTGTCCGAATTTTTGTACCAGTTTCTTCTGCTGCGTGCCCTTCCTTAACTATTTTTGAAATTAGTCCTTAACTTACACCTGAAATATAAGATAATAAAATAAATGTTAGTAGAAATTTTAAATCTGGCAGGTTAGTTGGCTCACTCACTTAGCAGGTTACCTAATAGATGTACGTTACCGTTACGCTAACCTGCAGCATGAATAGAAACGAATATTTCGTGGACTTAAATAATTAGTTAAATATCGGGTAATTTATAAAGAAAGTTGACAACACTAACCTGTCGCTGCCGAAATTCGTTTGTATATTTGATTAAATGGAATAATCGGAGACCCCGCCCGAGCTTCTTCTTCAAAAAAGGTTTTAACCTTTAGAATAATGTTTCAAGCATCACTTTTAATAGATTTCGGTATATGTAACTTTATAAATTCAGCAATATCACGACAAAACAACCAGAGACCCGAATGTAGTAGACACTGAAAATCGAATGACATTTCAACATGGCGGCCGTAATTCCAATTTTTGCCATTACACAAATAAGTTGGTAGGAGTGTAATAGAGATTTCAACATGTTTTGTTGTGAATGTTTCGCCAGTGCAAACGTAAGTCAACATTGGTTGAATAGACTGTAAAAAAGGTTTAGTTAAATGTTTAATCTTATTTCAAATGGACTTAGACTAAAGTGGGTGATAGACGTACGAAACTACGATCCAAGGCAGGCTACGAGCAAAATTTCACCAGTTGGATCGCCAACGAACTTACTCAGCGGTTTTAAAGTAGGCGTACTTAGTATAACACACGGGCGAGTAAGGTCGTCGAGCCATAAGTACGCGTACTTGCTCGTGTGTCTATCACCCCTTTAACGCCTCCCTCTATGGGAGACGCCCACCTACGACCTACGGTACGGTAGATATACACCTATTCCTATATTCATGAAAGTGGCAAGTGCGTACGTACCTACTTAGGTACCTATCAACTACTGAGCACGCTCTAACCACCTTCACGCGTAGCGTGACAACCATAGAAACGGGTTTTGTCGACGGATGAATAGACAAAATGACAGATTTTGATTGTTTATCTGTCATTTGACATTTTGTCTATTCTTCCGTCGACAAAACCCGTTTCTATTGTGGTCATGCTAAGCGTGCTGGGAGCCATATTTTTGACATGGTAAAAGAGGCAACGCTTGGCAAAAAGAGTTTGAGAAAAATTGAGGCGCCCCTATCGCATTTAGGTCACTTCAAATGGGAAATTAATGTTAAAATAAATGTGTAACAAAAAACGCTGCTTGCGGTTGACTCAAATCAAATCCTACTAGCACTTGTCGGCAAAGTAGTGCCATCATCTTATGTTTGCATTATGTAAAATATTTAGTTTCATTTGTCACCACGTCAGACGTATGTGTCGACTTGTAAATGCTACTTCAGAGTGTGCAAACTTTAAGTAACTCCTCCTAAAGAAATCTTCCAAATAAATAAAGTACAATCACATGTACCCAACCTAAAAGGGCGGTAACTTGAAAACTTAACAAAGTAGTTGAAGTCCAGCTAGGGCGTATCTACGACCGCAAGACCCGGCCTAGCGTACCTAGTAGGTACGGAGTTTCAATAGACTGTGGGGCCAGCTTATTACTAGTTTAATTACCACTGACGTGGGGCCTACTGTGCTCCCTAGAGTAAATTATGTTCCTTGCTACTGTGCCTAACACGTATTTTTAGGAACTACGAGTATATTTTCGTTTTTATACCGTGACTAAAACTATTTTTATAAAATTATTTATTTTAATTAATTTAAATATGTATATTGCAAGTCACGAGTGGTCACGTCACGACTATAGATGCAAACGGATATTGAACGTTTTAAGTCATTTGGTTTTGAAACCATAATTTTTGTTTTAAAAGATTTTAAACACTTAGTGGTTTAATAATGTTTTTTTTTATCTCCTACAAAAAGAAGCTCATACCAACCGGCCCCGGCCAAAACAATGTGAATACTGATAGATAAACATTATCAACAACAATGCAAGCGCAGTCACCCCTACCTATCCCCTCTCTCCTCTTTAGCGAATATTGCGATTTAGGTAGAAAAGTGCAAAATAAATTATTAATTTCTTCAGCTACTTGTTCGTTATATTTACTCCGATATTTTTTAGAAATAGCTAATCTTGATTTGTTAAGGCTCGTGCGGACCAGCGCGACGCGATGGCGTGCTGCGACTAGAACAATACAATTTCTAAGAAAACTTCACGGTTTAACAATAACCGGTGTCGCGTCGCGCTAGTCTGCACGAATCTTTACAGGGTGGCAGGGACATCGACGCGAAAACTGTTACTATGGATTCAGTACACGATTTTGAACCACTCTGCGTTGAAATTTTTCGTCGGTTAATAAAAAAAAATTGCTGTTCCATACATTTTGACCGCGTGGGTATTTCACTTTTCTCTGAAACTGCAGATCTTTTTTTTTTAATAACCGACGAAAAAAATTCAACGCAGAGTGGTTCAGAATCAGGTACTTACTGAATCCATGGTAACAGTTTTCGCGTCTATGTCCCTGCCACCCGTTTATACACATTCACAAGAAAATACATTCTAAAAATATGCAGTGACTGAGTAAAAACCTAATCACACTATTTTGTTATTGATACTTTGCTACAACATAATTTTAAAATGTATATTTTAACAAATACGCATAACCAGATTGTTCTTAGTCTGTCTAATCGTAAATAAAAAAAACGGCCATGTGCGTGTCGGATCACGCACAATGAAATGATGAATGTCCGCCTCTGTACATTTGTGTGCTTAAAGTGTTAAATAAATAATAAATGAAGGATTCCGTAGTTGTGATGAATTTATCCCAAGAATAAACTTAATATTGTAGTTGAAAAACATGTTCTCCCGTATGGAATGTATGGGAGATCATGTTTTTCAAACTGCAAATTTAAGTTGGTCGATTATTACTTGTTATCCTGTAAAGCCTACTTAGCTGTGATATTTTTCCTTTTAACTTCGTTAATACTACAGCTGTGTGTCACAAATCCAAGTACAACGATTTAGCTGCCAGGACACTAGACTGTAACAAAAATTTGCACTTTAAAGCTTAATATTTCGCAATATTTTTGAACGACCTTTTCAACGATACCCCACACTATGGGAAAGACGAGAAAAAAAATCATCCCCACTTTACATGTAGGGGACGTATCCTAAAAAAAAAAAACTTGATTTTATTTTACCACTTTGTCGGCGTGATTAATATGTATACTCATGCCAAATTACAGTTTTCTAGTACTAACCGTCTCTGAGCTAAGCCGCGGACAGACAGACAGACAAACAAACAGACAGATGGACATGGCAAAACTATAAGGGTTCCTTGTTTACTACGGAACCCTAAAAAGTAGTAGGTATAACATAAACCTAAGTATGACATAAACCTTTTTAACTTAATTTTTAAAGTGACGACAGACACGACAATAATTTTACTGGTAGGGTTTTAACTTAAAATATCGTATTTTCCTCTCGTTCGCCATTTTATATCGCGCCAAAGCCGTTGCGCTATCATTTTAGTATAAGGCTAGCAGCCATTTGTTGAATATGCACGTAATTTCAAATCTAGCATACAAAATAACGTCAGAAGAAAACTACACATTTTTTGTCGTAGATCGTGACGTCATCGTAAATAAAGATAATGGGGGCTGCTCCAGGTTTATATTACTTCTATCGACAGGTAGGTAGTAGGTACTCATATGGGCGTACCCAGTTTGTCCATTATTCACGTTTTGTTATGTTTTTTTGCAATTTTTTAACACCCCCCCTCTCCCCCCTTGTGAGGTTTTAGATTTAGACTAAACTCCCTACCCAAAGTCACGTGTATTTTTTGGTGCAAAGTATCTTAAAAATCTTTAAATAGAAAGAAAGAAAGAAAAATCTTTTATTTGGGGGGCCTATTATCGACTTCGAAGTGTGCGTTAAACGAAAAAAATAAATACACGTGATATCTTACTACCCTTGTGATATTTCGTGATTTTTTTCCGAACCCTCTCCCCTTTCTTTCCTTTCTTTTTTTACCCTTTCGAGCCTCACGTGATTTATGGAAGACCCCCAAAGTCTAGGGAATAAGAGTATTAATAGTAATTATTTTATATATTATATTAACACTTTAACCGACTTCCAAAAAGGAGGGGGTTATAAAAAAGATTAAAAGAATTTAAGAAGTATGGAGGTTACATTATAATTTTAAAATATTTAAAAAGCCGGATTTTTTTTTTTTTTTTTTTTTGGATTAACTTTTCTTTGCAACTATGTTTTCGAATACAAAATTATAGGTACATAAACAATTTAATAAAACGTTAAATTTGAAATTATAAAGTTATGGCAACAATATCAACCCCCACATGGTAGCATTCACTCAAACATGTTTTCAATAAATTAGCCCGAGTTTCAGCTGATAGTCCGTTACCTAAAAATATGCCATTGGGATTTTCTAGCTTTCGTTCATGCATACTAATATTAATAGATACGCCTGAGTCGCTATATCGCACGATTTTGCCGAGCCAGCACCGAAATCTACGACGCCTGCAGTCTTCTTTCCAGTCCACGTAGGTTGGTGGCGAAGAGCCATCTCGTCAGCAATTAACGTGCAGAATATTCGCTGATCACAATTTTTTTTTTTTTTGTGAAACATCTAGCGCTTGCTTATTAAAGCCAAGATCACCCAAACTGTTATCGTACCATTTTCATATGTCGCGAGGGTGTGGCAAAGATCCATTAAATATTTTTCTTCATTTTTTTTATCAGCTTGTTAATAAACTCTACCGCTTCTGCTTTCAAATTCAATTCAATTATAATATCATTGATAAAGACTATAAAACAAACATTTTATTATTTCAAAACAACCTCGTTTTAAAATTAAGTACCCTTTTTAAAACGAGTATGCTGACGGTACAGCGACAATTCTCTACGTCATTGTGTGACAGATGACAACTTAAGCACAAATGCGGTCATCTTTTGATGCAGTAAGGCGTATGCTTCGATATAAATCGATGATTTTTCCCACTGTCGATGATATGATGACAACTTCCTGTCACTTTTATTTACATAGTAGTTTTCCAATTTTTGTGGGGTAGGCACCACAACTAAAATGTGAAAAAAAAAACAAGCGTAATTTAACACATATTTTAATTGTTTGATTACATATGAAAAATTAAAATGAATTATGAAAACTTAAAATGGTAACGATTTTTTTATATTTTTTATATAATACAACCAATAACATTAAATAAAATAAAACATTCTTAGCAACTTTTTAGTTAATAATCTGTTGGACATCCCAAGCTATTGGTGACGGCTCTACATCGGCGTGGCATGCTGATGTATCGGGTTATCCATTGTCACCTGTGGAATATCGCTCCATACTCTGGGAATGACGTGCAAAAAAATCCTCTTTGGTGTTAAATTTTGGGGAAGGTCACTGAATGCTCTTCTCCCGAGAAAATCCCACACATACTCTATGGGATTGACGTCAGCGAACTGAGCAGACCATTTTAATAGCGTGATATTGTTCTCGCAGAGCATTCGTCACCAGCCTGGTTGTGGGTGCACGCGCATTATCTTCCTTGAACATGAAATCTTGGACATATTGCTGTCGATGAGGGTAGGATAGGGTGCACGATCTCGTTACAGTATTGTTCCGCATATAAATTGCTTCGTATCAACCCGAGGTCCGTTCTTCCACCCAGATGAAATCTAGCCCACACCATAATCATACCTCCCTGGTACGGATGAACTTCCTGGGGATTCCGAAGTCGACTCTGGTGACTAGGAACTCGCCATACGCGCACTCTTATTGAATCGGGATGACATCGAAAGCGCGAATTATCAGAAAAGAAAACTAGCCCACTGACTGTCAGTTCAGTGAAAATGTATGTTAGCGGAAATAATCGATACTCTTGATTTCCCAGTCGAGGAGCTGGAACTCAAAGTGATCTGCGAGCGTGAAGATTAACTTCATAGAATCTGCTTCTGGCGGTTTGGTCACTTGATGACCACTTGGTGCTGAGACTGGAGTCTTCCTACCAGTTGGTATTTTGCAGAAAGCGGTTTTGTCTCTGAGTAGTGACCCTGTATGTTCCTCGATGACGTTCAGTCTTTGTGAAGTGCGGGAAGAGACAGACATCTCTAAAGTTATTAGGTTTCAAAACGCCGTACGCTGAGACCAAGTGAAGTTTTCCCTCCTTATTCTAAAATGCTTTTGTATTTACGATTTTTTGAGGCCAGTACCTACTTTTTGTAAAGAGTTTTCTAAGATAAGTTGATATAGTTGGCTTGTTCCCTAGACTTTGTTGAGTAAGCTCGTTTACTATAAACAAAAACGAATCGTATTGCTTACTAATGGTAGCATTTTTTATTACCAATCTGGGCATTTAAATAGATTCGTAAGCTAATTTGACCTGTGATAGCTATTTCCGGCTGGATATTCTCACCCTGGCTGGTCTTCAGCACCCTAATTTCGTAATACACGATCAATCACAATCTGAAATATTTTGAAAGAGATTGCTAATCCATTACATCGTAAGTACGAAAAAAAAATCTGCTCAACAACGTAAATAACTCAATGAATGTTGTTGAACTGTCAAAATGAAACAGATTAGTCTTAGTCATTTACGAAAATGTCTTGCGTAATTAGATAGCAGTTCTCTGCTTCATTATTGGCAAAGATACAAGTCTTAATTTTCAATTAATAACGGTCCATAATTTATAGGAATCGGCCATTAGCTGTTTTCATTCCCTTCATTCATTCGTGATGAAATGATATCCAGAATGGATAGTAAAGTTCAGTAAGTATCATCATCTTCGTGTCTAGTGGATCGCAAAACTCAGCACATCGTTAAAACAAGAAACTTTGTTCATGGATCCTATAGGTAAACCAGACAAGTTATAAACGCAGTAACGGACAGACAGTCGGAAAAAAAGGGTAAGAGAGAGGCCTTATTATCAAATAAGGCCTGTCTCTTATCCTTTTTTTCCTCTCTCTTACCCTTGTCTAAGCTGAACTAAAAATGTTTTAAATAATTTCCGTATCTTAGTAGGTAGGAAATTAAACAAAAAAAGAAAATACATTTATTTAACGCGGACTAAAAATAAAACCTAACTTGACTTTAACTAAATATCTATAGCGGAGACTTATCGAAAACCGATATCAATAAAATTATTTAACAAAATCCCCCATCACTAGACAAGACGCGACTGACCAACGTGGGTCATCGTATACGTGACTCGGCCAAACCCACCTGACTGCGACGAAATAAACTGTTTCTATTAGCGGCACTCTAATCTCCACAAATATTGGACTGTTGGCTTTGCCCTAATTCAAATGTTACGTGACACATTAGGCTTATTATTTTCACATAATAATTTTGTGGAATAATCTCCGGTGTCTCATGGTGTTATATTATTTATGGCTAGCTGAATAGGTACACCATGGCTACACTTAAGTGTTGTACACAAATATCCAAACCGTATCGCTATTGGTTCATAGACCACTATCGAACCTCCTTTGTGAGTCTCCTTTGACGTTTTGTCAAGTTGTTGGTTTTATGTCGTTTCGATACGAAGGGGTAAAAAAAACCTTTTTTAAAGCGCATAGCTGGCGTGCGCTGACAGAACCATAAGAGATACATAAAATTAATGTTCAACACGATTGTACGTCTTATAAAGGTCAACAGAAAAATCCGTTATAGCATAATATGTCTATCTTCTGAGGATGATATATTATGAACCATATTTAACTTTCAGAATTTCATTAAAACAATAATAATATTTCCGAAGCGATTTTGACCGGTATATTATTAATATGCTATATTATATGTTTACATATAACCCATAGGAACTATTTTTAATTTAATTTTACTGGGGTAAATTAAATTAACATGGAGAAACTTTACAGAGTTACTACATTACCTACTAGTTACCTACTTGAAATTATAGTTCATCTTGTATACTAGTTCACTAGTTACTACCCGCGATTTTGTCCGCGTGAAATTTCTTGTTCCCTCAACCCACCCCTCAGTATCGCATTGCTTGCACGCGCTGTTATCTACTTTGTTTTCGCTTTCTTTCAGACTTTTTTTTGCTCGACTTCTAAGCGTCCTAATGTGATATAAATAAATCTAGCCTTCCTCAAGAATTGGACTATCAAATGCAAAATTATTTTTTCTAATCCGATTTTCCGTTCTTCAGATTAGCGCGTTTAAACACACAAACTGGAAACCATTTTTTTCAAACTTCAGCTTTATTATTAGTATAGATTACTAGATTAATTAGTTTGACTGACTGACTTCTTGACAATTCAATAGTGCTTGTAATGGTTAATTGAAATAAATGCTTTGAGTTTGAGTCGGTGCTGTGTGGACCAAGCTTAGCGCATTGTGAGCGCGAAGGTGAGGGTGGGAGCGAGACAAAACACTGGATATTCTCGTGTAGTAATAAATGTATTAGAGTTGGGTACATTATTTATGCACGCAGGGTGATGCCTGTGGATAAATTTTTATATTATTTAATAATATTTATTTATATAATTCGTTGTATGGTTGTATTGTATTCTAAGTACTGTTTATTTTATTTTATTTCGTTACCTATTTATTATTTACAAATCACTGAACCTCACTTGATTTCCGTACGTCTTTTTCGGGTGACGCGGGCGAGATCAACTGGGCACAAATCCACACTTCAGGCTGCAACTGAGAAATTCCAGATGGAAAATCCTAATAACACTTTGCACGACCCGGGAATCGAACCCAGGACCTCATGGTCAGCAGTAGTGCTTGCGACTACTTGACCAACGATCCCTTTTACCACCCGGTTATTACATGGGGCGCGTGCGGCGGTCGTTTAGCGGGTGTCTACAGGTCATTATAACCCCTATTGAAAATGTTCTAATTTTCAATGGATTTGGAGTAATATTGGTACTATTTCTGTTTTGTACTCGTTATTGTATTGTTATTGTTTTGTTATCTACTTGAGTTCTATATTATTTTTTTATGCACGTGTTTCTGTGACGAATAAACATATATTTTTTTCTTTTCTTTCTTTCTTTCTTACAAAAAATGTGAATTTTAAATCGCAATAACTTATAATTTTGAAGAATAATTAAAAAATAAAAAAGTTTTCGGTAATGTTATTGGAGTACCTACTTATGTGCCTTTTTTGGATCGGATAGTTTTTTTAACATATTGTATATGTACTTCTACAGGTATTAATTAGTATAAGTTTAGTCATAAAACAAACACGTCAAACTATGGCTTCTTATTAGCATAGGTACAGACAAGTTAATATACCTAGTTCATTTCCCTACCCCTTATTTACACTTAACATTCTTGACTTTTTACCCGACTGCCCTAGAAGGAGGGTACTGTTTTTCGAGTGTATGTATGAATGTCTATGTCTTTGGATACAGCCATCAGCACGTCGTTCCGTAATCAGCGCCCGACCCAGAAGGCAAGGCCGTTGTTGGGCCATTTTGACATATCAAATCTTTCGGTGCTTTGGGAAATTATCAAATAACTTCTCCCGCTCTGGGCGGAGCGGGAAGGCGTGTCAGACTCTTACTGACTAAAACCCACCCGTGTTCCTTCAGTTGCCTGTACGTTGCCAGGGGCCACGGTATCCCTTTCGGACTTTCCCGCGACCCCGGCACGAATCTTTCCGTGCTGCCAGTACAATAAATTGAAACCTAACTATAACAATATATTAAAGCTAGTAATGATTCAATTCTCAACAAATATAGATGATTAAAAATAAAAAGCTTGAAATAAAGCAAATTTCTTATTTAAAAAACAAAAAACCCAACGGTATTTTTTGCAAACCTTTTAATTCTGGACAAGACACCTTCTTCGGTAAGTAGCCTGAAGCTAATTCTTAATCTCTTTGATTCAGTATGCAAGTATTTGACTGACAGGATGAACCTGACTGACTAGTTATTTTAATTACAGAGAGTAACGGACTCATTTTCTTAGAATCAAACTGTTTGGTTCACCTAAGTTAATAAAGTCTTAAACTCCACTCAGTCAAATATTTAGATATGTTAAGGTTTTAAAGATGGTAAATGCGTATTTTATACACCGTGACCTTTGAGTCGTCTTACAAAAGCAGTCCACTTCATGTATCCAATGACTAGTAAACATTCATAAAAAAAATAAAAAGAAAAAAAAGAAAAAAAGAAAAATAAAGAAAGAAAGAAAGAATAAAATGTTTAGTAGTTTACATTGGATACATGAAGTGGGCTGCTTTTGTAAGACGTCTAAAATGTCAAGGTGTATAAGTACTACTACTAAGTATTTATAAATTTATATTTGGTCAGTCTAAACTAACAACTGAAAACTAACACAACACCTAATTGTGTGTTGTTTTGTGAACTAAAATAAAAATAACACCTAATTATGTTACTGTTACTGTGACACTGTTACTGTTATTGCGTGTACAAGAGTACCTAAGTACCTACCTACAATAGTACCAGTAGGTACTTACTATTGTAGGTACCTGTACACACAAGTATTAACACGATAATTCATTTTAGTCTAGACTAATTACACAATGAGTAGGTACCTACCTAATAATTCACAAATTATTGACGTAGGTAGGTAAGTTCAATACAATACAATTATATAGGTATGTAGCGCTTGAAGACCGCTAGCTTTTAGAGCAATATGTGTGGGGCCGTAAACTAATAGATGATCGATTTATATTATATTTATATTTGTCATCTTATCGCTGAGAAACGTACACTCTTCTACGCGTCTATTTTAACGCTCGGTTTTTCGAAACAAAAAAACTGATAATTAACACGACATAAGGTCGTCTTTTTTATCTTTTTGATGGTGATTTTGACATTATAGTTATGATTTTGACATTATTATTGATGATAATTTTGACATTATTATTAATGGTGATTTTGACGTTATGGTTGTGATTTTGACATTATTGTTAATGGTTTTGACATTGCTAGTATTTATATTGTGACCTAAATTTGCCAAATATTATTATGTACTAACACTAGTGTTTAAGATGTAACTAACAAATTGGATTGTATGATCTGTAAATAAAATAATTTGATTGATTGATTGATTGATTTGCTAGTAACCTTTGCAGTAAGTACCTACTTTATTTATACGGACAACAAAAACAGTACCTCCTTATTTTTTGTCTGTTTGCAGAACCGATTTTGATGTTTGATACACATAAACACCGTGACGTTTTAGTCGTCTTGCAAAAGCAGCCCACTGCATCTACCTGTCCAATGACTACTAAAAATTCATAAAAAAAAAAAAAAAAAATTTTACTTTCTTCTAGAAGGTATTTTATGTCGTATACAGTGGCCCTTTTAAAGATGACTAAAATGTAATAATATTTTTTAAATGAATGTTTAGTAGTCATTGGATACATGAAATGGGCTGCTTTTGTAAGACTTCTTAAATGTCACGGTGTATATCACACATCGTTGTCTAGATCTCTTTAACAACTTTCTTATCGCAAGTATGGTCGAAGAGATTTCTTTAGTTTTTCTGTTTTTCTGTTCCTTCTTCTTGTTTGTTCTGTTCATATTATGTATGTACATAAACTGTTAAATAAATAAGTAGAAAAGGCTGAAACCTTAAGGACGGACATAGGAAAAACTTAATAAAGAACCCCTGGATTGAAACGGGCTGTAGCTGTTAAAGTTTGTATGTGAAATTTTGTAATCCACGCGGACAAACTCGCGTGAAAAGTCATTTAATAAAATGTAAATCTAAGCATTTGTATTCTACCATTTGATGTTATTTGATTGAATAATAAACGCCTCTAGAATTTTAAAGGATCGGTCAGTGCCTCAGTGGACATAGACAATTCCCTATTCGATAATAATCGATGTGAATTGTGTGTTCGTGAACAAATATTGAGGAAAGCGGTCGTGTTGATAAATAATGAGAAATTCGGACAGGACCACAGGACACCTATATTATTTGCTTGTCGTTCCTTTTTTTTCCTTTTTAGGCAATAATCAATCTACCTAAATAAGTATTCATTCACATTTCAATAAATTATTCTTAATACATTTTGCCCTATAGTCTCAGCGTGGGTTCTAGGGTCCTAGGAAACCTTAAGCTTGAATAATTTGAAGTGTTAAAAGCGTTCTTCCAAATGGTTGGCAATGTCGCAAATAGCTGTTCTGTATAAACGCTTTTAATGTCAGACACATGTTGTCTGATGCTGGTTTTCTATTGAAGTAGGTACCTATTGTTATTTAGTAGGTATAAGGAAATATTATCATCTTTGCCTGTTAAGTTAAATGACTTTAGCTGAAGAGCGTTTATAAAGAAAGTGGGCAACGTCGCAAATAGCTGTCAAATCTTTCACTGTTTTGATTAATTTGTCTATAATTACTGTATGGAAATAAAAATATGGCTAACTAGTGAACTAAAATATTGATTATGAAATGCAATAATTAATATCGCAACACCGAATATTTAGTTTTAGATGTAAAAAAAGTATTTGGAAATTTTCCAAATTATTATTTTTTCACTTAATACGGTAACAATATCAAATTCAGTGTTATAATTGCAATTCATTATTAATATTCTAGTTCACTAGTAAGCCATATTTCTTATTTCCATATAGTAATATTGCCAAATTTATCAAAACATATAAACAGCAATTTGACAGCATTTTGCGACGTTGCCAACTTTTTGGATGAACGTTCTTAATGATGAAATGAGCTTTTTGGCGCAGCCGTGAGGCACACACTATTGTTGTTAAAACATTATTTTATTTTGTTTACTTGTATTTTGTGTTTCACATACTATGTCCCAATAAACGTTATGCTTTCTTACATTTTAGCACCTAACTAACAGAGTAACTACCAACATATGTAGGTTGGTACCAGGGGCGTAGCTACCGCCGTATCTGCATCTGCCGTAGCAATTATACCGGGCCCCCGGGCCACTGGGGCCCCCGACGTGCGTAAGCAAAAATTAATAAAAACATATATAGAGGCAGAAACTTTAGAAAAACTAAAGTCATCATCAGCTATAAATGATTTAATAAATCAGGTTGCCGAAAAAAAAGCAAGGAGAGTGTATACCTATTTAATTTGAATAATTTGTAAATTTTTTGGAAAAAGTGACAGATAGATAATTATGATGAATAAATATTTCTTTTAATTTTATGCAAACATTTTTTTTTCTTTTGTGAGAAAACTTTACCCTTCCTTCATAAGGGCCCCCAAACAAATTTGTATACGGGGCCAAGGCACGCTTCGCCACTGGTTGGTACACTTTACATATACCTAAAAAGCCATGAAATATGAAGCGGAAAGAGCACTAACAATACATACGTTATGAATCACAATACTACGGGAACGTAGACGGCAGCTTTTAGCATCCAGCTTGTTTTACATTACAGCTTTTTATTTTCCCATATTGAAGAGTGACTGCGAGTTTGCATTTTTACTGTGAAAACTCGCGTTCGCGATATATTCCATAACAAACTTTCAATGGAAAGTGCATGTAATCTAGTTTTAATGACTTGAAACAAACAATATTGCATCTTTTAACGTTTTCATACGATTTGGTTTCCAATGCAACCGTTGGTTGAGTTGTTCTCTTTGGTAATTCATTGTATCGATAGTTAGTGATGTGAAAAATGTGAATTTTTCAATTTGAATGGACCAGTGCTCGCATTTATGCTTAACGTAGACATAAATCGCATGAGTTATCATTCTGTAGTACTCATAAATAACAACAATTTAAATATTTATATTTTAATTTTGATATTTGCCCGGAATTTATTCATTATTTTTATTTAATCATTTATGTACACACATAAACAGACAAGAAGAAAGGAACAGAAAAATACGTACAAAGGTTATGCTTATTTCTAAATAAATCTCTTCCAGCATACCTGCGATAGGAACGGATAAAAAGAGATGTAGACACCGTGTGTAAGAGAAGAAGAGAAAATAAAATACATAAAAAATACAATCATGTACTTATTAAATAAAATAATTTATTACAACCATTTTTGCATCCAGGCATCCGTGAAACTTTTTAATAGGAAGGTAGATACTGTTTATAGACACTACTGTAAGTGTTACGGCCTACAGTTCTAGGAATTTGGGTTTTAGGAAGATTTATGACCGCAAATAAATGCTGCTATTAAACTACTGTGTAATTTTGAGTTAAATGCCATTATTACTATAATTTTACGTACCGTGCGTGCTTTTTATATTTCTTGTTAATTGAATGTATATTGATATTGTCAACCAATGTGAAGCGACGAAATTTTAACTGATTTTCAAAAGGATGGTTCTTAATTCGGCTGATTTTTAATCGTGGGGGTATCTCTGAATTTCGTTGATTTTTTAAAATCATCTTGCTCACTTGTCTCTTTCACATCACTACATCACTATTGTAATGTATGTCACGGTTGGCTTTCCGATGCTCATAATACTCGATTATTGTTTGTTCACAAATATTTCCTAGTAGAACTACGTATATTCTTGAAAGAATTTCATAGCTTTTTATTACTTAGGTACGTATTAGGTAGGTATTGGTAGTTAAGCCAAGAGTACAATTGAAAAATATTCTTTTTAACATAACAATTCATAGTTATTTATTTATTTTATTTATTTATCTTTAATTCAGACACATAGTCCATAAAAAAACCGTTAGTAGTAAAAATTACTTACACAGAAAAAAAAATGGTGTTTGTAATAGTAGGACGGAAAACTGGAACGAAAACATAAAAAATGTTTTTTTTTCAAGCCTTGTTTTTTTTTTAAAGAAAGTCGAAGACATTGAAACTTTGAAAGTTTGTTTGAATTTAAAATCTTTAGAAGCTTACTAGATAATAAGATAAATATAAATATAAATATAATAATAAATATTCTTATTTAAGTATTATAAGTATCGACTCACCGAGTCATTATGTTACCCTATAGCTGCATTATTTATTTGTATATCTCATATGTTAAGTGAAATTTTTGTGTTCTTTCTAAGAATATTTTTTTTTAATCCGAAACGAAATTGGATACCTAATAAAAACTTATAAAATGATCAGTAGGACTACAGCGTCTGCGAGCATAAACCACATTAGTTACAGTGCCATAAATTGTGGTATCGTATTAGAATAGTGACATCACTATTTTTTATAACAACCACCCATTTAAAAAAATAGGAAAATTTCATGACGAAGAGATTTTCATGAAATAATGCATTCTAAAGGTGGGCATCGTTGCAAATAGCTTTCAAATATTTCACTATGTTGATTAATTTGTCTATATTACTGTATGGAAATAAGAAATATGGCTAACTATTGAACTAAAACATTGATTAAGAAATGCAACAATTAAGTATTTAGTTTTATATGTAAAAAAAACTATTTGGAAACTTTCCAAATGCCTTTTTAGGGTTCCGTAGTAAACAAGGAACCCTTATAGTTTCGCCATGTCCGTGTGTCTGTCTGTCCGCGGCTTAGCTCAGAGATGGTTAGTACTAGAAAGCTGTAATTTGCATATGTATACATATTAATCATGCCGACAAAGTGGTAAAATAAAATCAAGAAAGGATTTTGGATTCAGGGATCCGTTTGCGAAATATTAAGCTTTTAACTGAATTTTTTTATTAGAGTCAAGTGTCCCCCCCTCCCCTCTAGCTAAATGGCTGTACTTGGACTTGTGAAAAAATTCACAGCAGTAGTATATATAACGAAATTAAAAGGAAAACTATGAGAGCTAAGTAGGCTGTACAGGTTACCGAGTAATAATCAACCAACTTAAATTTGCGGTTTGAAAAACATGTTCTCCCATATATTCCGTATGGGAGAACATGTTTTTCAACTAAAATGTTAAGTTTGTCCTTGGGATAAAGTCATTCCGACAATGGAACCCTTCATCGTGCTTGGTTCGACACGCACTTGGCCGGTTTTTTACACTTAAAATGGTTACAACATCAAATTCAGTGTTATAATTGCAATTCATTATTAATATTCTAGTTCACTAGTTAATGATATTTCATATTTCCATAAAGTCAAAATAGGTAAATATTTGACAGCTATTTGCGACGTTGCCAAATTTTAGAATGAACACTTAAGGCGAGAATAAACGACTATTAATGATTATATACTGAAGATCACAACTAAACGAGAAAAAATTAAATTATAGCATTTTCTTAATAACTTAAAAATATGTGAATATTTTAAATTATGTTTATATTACATAGTGTAATTAATTTGTAAAGTTACGTCTAACGCGGATAAAAAACTGATATCACGCAAAAACTATCAAGCGTATTTTTCTGAACCCTTCACCGTTGGTACTCAGAAAGGTCAACATGTGGGATGTGGGGCTCACACAGAATGTAGGTACATTGAAACAATAGCTATACACAGGTAAAGATCAAAGGCTCTGCGATCCCCATAAGTTTCAGTAGAAGATTAGTCCGGAGTTTAAAACTGACATTGACCTTGAGTTTGTGGTTTGACAGATTCGATGTCTAAAGTACTACACACTGGTTCGGGTCAGCATGATTCGGCACAGTTGGGCGGTAAAATCGAATATTTATTTCGCCGAATCATGCCGCCCCGAACAAGACCTTTATTCTCGTCTTCACTCGTGGTTAAATAATAACAGCCGCACGGGTCAAACCATCAGATTAAGCTATGCTTTCTGGGGTTAGCCCGTGGATGGGCCTTTACATACCCAGAGTTCTCCGTGCCTAGGAAAGCACGCTAAGTCGCTGGGTTTGGCTGTTATTCGTGGATCTTTGACCGTGTTTGACAGAAGCCCGAAAGTCTGACAACCAGTCTTACTAGGGGGTACTTATCGTGTTAACCAGTTACTGTTTTGTGAGGGTCAGATATGCAGTCGCTCCAAGTAAAATACTGGTATTCAGCTGCATCCGGTTAGATTGGAAGCCGACTCCAACATAGTTGGGAAAGGCAGATAATTTTTTTATCGCTTTTATAAATAAACATCAAATACGGCACTGGCATTAGATAAAGGTTGGTATGGGTACTTCCTCTTTTCCAAAGAGCTCTATCCATAAATTATGGGTAGGATGCGATAATTGGATTGAATTATGGGCCATAATACCCCACGTGGCTGTAAGTTATTAGCTCCTCAAATTAATATCACGCATTCACAATTAATGAGTAAATGTCGGAAACAGACAAACAATTATAATTGATACATTTCATACGAAAATGTTCCCTACTCATTTATTATTCGTAGTCTACTCACCTAATTAGCAAATGTATATAGCAGGGGTTCCCAAACTTTTTCAGTTCGCGGCTCACTTATAAGTTAAGAATTTTGTCTCGGCGCCCTACCTAATCGAAATAGGGTACAATGGATAGGCAGATTGATGAGGGGTAGATAGACACAAAAATTCAAACATCCACAATATGAAGCTGAGTTTTTATTGATTGTATAATTTATCGTGAGTACATATCGGCGACTCTGAGTGAATTGTTTATTTCCTGCCCGCCCGTTCCTCCCTGAGTTAAGTTCCGGAGGCGCCGTGACACGCTTCTCTTTACCATTCTCGGCAACCTCTTTACTCTCTACGGCGCATCAGGGCGCCGCGGCGCACATTTTGGGAATCCCTGGTATATGGGTTGGTTGGTGACCAATCTGTCATGGCGTGACGAACATGTTATCCATCAATGGGGACAAGGGGACAATTAAATGTCAGGATGCGAGCAGTAATCAATTATCCGACGTATACTAACCATTCGGTGGAAGATTCTGGGGATAAGCGATCTATGTCTAGAAATTGCGAAGTGACGACATGACTGAATTCTTAGGACTGGATCATACTGTGATAGAATTGCATACATACAACATAAACATAAACTTAAATAATTAATAAGTACCTGATCGACCGAGCTCTTGTCGTGTGAAAATAGAGAATGCTCACTTAATAATATAGGATAGTTCATACTAATAACATGCTGCCATGTCATTATTCTAAGGTCTTGTTCATCTTGTTCTAAAGTATGGGCGACCGCGCTCTGCTCGGGTGAAAATACGGAGAAAACGAATTTTCCCAGATATGAGAAAGCTAGATCGATTTTTCACCCCCGTAAATCTTATATTGCAACTTTCATCGAAATCGTTAGAGCCGTTTTCGAGAACATGATTACGAATATAAATATATATATTTTATATATACAAATATTGCTCGTTTGGTAGTATACGATATTGGAATCCGTTGGATGCGAGAAGCACAGATCCGGTCGAAGTGGCGGTGCTTGGGGAGGCCTATGTCCAGCAGTAGACGTCTTTCGGCTGAAGTGATGATGATACACTAACTTCCACCTTTTTCCCAAACTTCATTACACTCAATTTGTTTCGTTTACGTTTATACATCTGCAGGGTAATTGTTTAACACACATAAAATTGCAATTGATCGCAATACCTGTCATTTTGACAGTTTACCCACGTTTATTGCCTTATTTATGTTGTTGAACAGACGAATGTTTCAAATCTATGAAGCAATGAATTAGGAATTTCTTCAAAACCCTCGGATTGTGGTTGAAACTGTGTTACGCAATTGGGGTGATGGTCATACACGCACAGCGGTTGCGATTACCACGCATCTGAAATTTCTAAAGAACTAATTGAACCGTCTGTTTTGTAGTTTTTTTTTTTAAATCACTAGGTGTGTTTTTAAGTCACGAGTATAATAATAATAAATAATACTAGCCTATTATTGTCGCACTGCCGGACAAAGGCCTCTTCTCATACAGAGAAGGCACGAGCATTGATCACCACGCTTGCTCAAGACGGGTTGGCGATTTTAGACTTATATTAACTATAATTTCAGGTTTCCTCACGATGTTTTCCTTCACCGACGTCAGTAATGTCATGACATGACAAAAAAAAACACATATGAATTGAAAAAGTCACATTGGTACTTGCCGGATTTGAACCCACAACCTCGTACGTGAGAGGCGAGGCCTTAACCACTGGGCCATCATGACGAGTGAATAAGCTAATATTATAGATAAAGTGAGTAAGTAAAGGAGACTTATTTAACCGAATACTTATCTACCGAACAAAATTATATGCAGGAAATCAATAGAATAGAATATTCTTTATTATGTACACCATAAAAAATACAGATATAAATGTAGACATTTCAGCATTCAATCAGCAGTCTCGAGTCTCGAAAGGTCTACATAACAAAACTTCTTTCGCCTTCACTTTTCCAGCATGGCGATTACAACTTGCTATAATTTTTCCACACATTTTAAACTTAATCCGGCTTCTGTTATGTAAAGTTCACCCTTCGCAAACTGGTAATTATGACTCAATCGCTGCCTAAAAACGTGCGGCGATGTTGCAGCCCTAATTTTCTTCAAAAGTTTTCCTTGTAACAACTAAATGAAACACGGGATTGGCCACGTGTTGGGCAGCATGGAAACATTATCACAAGGTAAATAAATATTAGTGGTCATTTCGGCTGCGTAAGTGTTCTGACAGTTGAGGTTTGAAGCAACAGAAAGAATTCGAGGACCTATGAAAAGTAAAATGGGGTGTTGAAGGTAAAATTTTTTTTTGCTTGTTGTGCGATGTTTTTTCTAACATTCTTTAAAATACTTTAATCCTACTTTCGTGGCTAAAATTACCAGACGCGCGGGTCGATCTGCCAGGTTAAGCAACGCTTGCCGTGGATCGTGTAATGGATGGGTGACCATTCATTACATATCGAGACCCCTCCGTGAAGCACGTTAAGCCATTGGTCCCGGCTGTCATTCGTAGACCTTTGACAGCCGTTACGGGTAGTCAGAAGCTCGAAAGTCTGACAATCTCGACAAATCTGGGTTGTGGAGGTCATATAGGCAGTCGCTTTATGTAAAATACTGGAATTTAGCTGCATCCAGTTAGACTGGAAGCCGACCCAAACAGTTGGGGAAAGGCTAGGTAGATGATGAAACTTTAAATCCTTGTAAACTGCATTCAAACCTCGTAATGTTTTCCACATGACCACAATGAAGTGTCGTCGTTGCGAGAAATCGCTCTCACATTATCTTATGAAGTAATCCTATACTATTAAACGAGCAATATTTGTATAATAATATATATTTGTAATCCCGTTCTCGAAAAAAAAAAAAAAAAAAAAAAGACATCAGCTCTAACGATTTCGATGAAAGTTGCAATATAGGGGTTTACGGGGCGAAAAATCTATCTAGCTAGGTCTCGTATCTGGGAAAATTCGTTTTCTCCCTATTTTCACCCGAGCAGAGCTCGGTGGCACAAAGTTTAGAACAAGAATAATGACAGATGACACCTTAGAATAATAAAATGGGAGCATGGAATTAGTAAGTACTATCATGGCAGCATGCAATTAGTATGAGCTTTACTACAGTATTAAATGAGCATTTTCTATTTTCACCAGAGCAGAGCTCGGTCGCCCAGGTACTAAGTACTTAAGAAAATCAAGCAAGAAAATTCGATTATTGGCAAAAACACCTTAAGAATTAAATAAGAAAAAATAGTCTTCAACTACAATAATGCAAGCACGATTTAACAAAATGGATTATCGATCTATCCATCTCATCCAATAAAAGTGACGTACTCCTGAAGTTCTGACCCGACCATGTCCCACTCGCTAGAGTATCCCCAATCTCCGTACATTTGCAGGTTGTACTTTGATTGATCTAACGAACTTCAGCAAAGTGGCAATTACCATAGCCACCGTCAGTGGTAACACTTTGAGCTTGAGCTGCTTTCTAATTGCGTAACATATTTTCAAATGATTAAGACTAATCTGACTTACAAAAAAAAAAACACTACAAAGTGAAAAATAACTTAAATTTCGGAAGATGGTGTCTTTGGTTTTGATTTTCGTTTTTCGCCACCGACTTCCGAAATTGAAATTATTTTTCTCTTTGTAGTGTTTTTTTTGGAAGTCAGTTGTTTTTTTTTTTGTAAAAGTTTTTATTTTTCATTTTTAATTGTGGTCCCTACCCCACACAAATTCGAATTCCACTACCTGCTATGTAAATAACAATGACAGGAAGTTATCATCATATCATCCACATATTCTAAGTGGGAAAAATACATACGAAGCTTACTCAAAAACTATCCAAGCAAAATTAATAAAATTTATATGGGACCAACCTGGAAGCATACCATTTCAAACAAAAAAAATATTTTCAAAATCGGTCCACAATTGACGGAGAAATCGGCGGACATACATAAAAAACCCTTGACGTGCGGCTTACCGTGCCTAATACAATAGAAGACGACAATAATGATGTAGATTATAATTTAATAAATAAACTGGTACATTGTGGATGATTTGGAGTTAAATTCCATGCAATACTAATGTCCATTATAAAAAGGATGTTTCCAACTGAAGTGATTAATGGCAATACTTAAGTTAAACTTTTGGTGGGTGTCTTATTATTTATTCAAAGCACACTATAAAATGTTACCAACTGACATTTTAATTAGGTAGATTAAGGTATTTCAGTTATCAAGAAAAGTATTTTTAGGACTACCTAAAGAAGATACAAGAATAAATCTATAAAAAGGGAAAATGACAAAATTCCAGCGCAATCTTATTTCAATACTAAGAATTTATACTAAGCAACTGAACAAATATTTGCATTAATGTGGAATATTGGTTGCAATATTGCAGAAATAATATGAAACTAAATAAAAGCACAGTTATTCATTTCCTATTACAGACGTAACTATTAATAACGGCATGCGGCAATACCATAGGTAATGACTAATGAATACAACAAGTGCATCTTTTTAGGGTTCCGTACCCGAAGGGTGCCAAACGGAATCCTACTACTAAGGCGCCATCTCCACCGGCGAGAAAATCGCTGCGATAGTCTCGCCGTGCCATCAAATTCAATAGGAACCCTATGAATCAATCTCCACACGGTGAATTCATCGCGGCGATAATTTGAAGGCACAGCATGATTATCGACATGATTCTCTCGTCCGTGGAGATGGCGCCTAACCCTCCGCTGTCCGACTGTCCGTACGTCTGTCTGTCTGTCAGCGAGCTGTATCTCATGAACCGTAATAGTTGAAATTTTGACAGATTGTGTCTGTTGCCGCTATAAAAACAAATAATAATATAAAGTAAAAAAAATAAAGGGGGTCGATACAAGAAACGTGTTTTTTTCGGCATATTTTGCTAAATATTAGGTACGAGTTCGACTCGCACTTGGCCAGTTTTTTTTTCTTTCATAAAAATAACAGCAACACGTTTAACTGACAGTATTATTTCCTGAAAACAAATTAAATATTAACCTCGAAGAACGCAAGCAAAGTGAGAATTCCCATAATGGGAATACGCGCACGGTGCAAGTGGTGGGAAAGGATATGGTACAGGTATTCCCAGGCCGCCCGAGAGAAATCAAAGATAAATCTACCTACATCGGGACATGGGACGGAATATGTTAGGCCGTCTGGTAATTGACGACTTGTGTTACGAATTTGGAGCGAGTATTTCGTATTTTGGTAACATAGGGTGTCAGAGACATCGACGTGCAACCTGTTACCATGGATTCAGTACATGATTCTGAATCCCCCACCACGTTGAAATTTTTCGTAAATTATTTTTAAAGAAAACCTGTTCCATACATTTGGCCGTGTTTTTTTTTTTGATAACCCTCGAAAAAATTCTTCTGTCAGGAATTCTGTGCTGAATTCATGGTTACAGTTTTTGCGGCGATGTCCCGGCCACCCTGTATACATATGTCTTGTTTGACTGACAATCCAAGGAAGGTGGATACTTACTTAATGTGGGTCTAGTTGGAATTCTGTATGAAGCTTCAGTATTTGATTTTGATTCGATCATTTGAAGTTCCAGTGATGATTTGAACAGGCATGAAGCAAATGATTTAAATGAAGCGTCTGTCCGCAAATTGTGCTCCCGAATATAACGATAGTCTTATATCGGCCCAAAGGGAACATAAAAACGTCATTCCAGATTTTTTCATATATTATACTCAGGGGAAGTAAAAAGATAATTAGCTAAATGAAAATTACGAATCATATAAGTCTTACAAGTGGACTCAAACAGATTCAAGTGCATTAAAAATATACCTACGTATGTAAATTTTATCTATTAGATCACTTATTGCGGACGGTGATTAGATCATTTTATTAACTAAACCTATGTAATACGAGCAGGAGGGACATTTCTATTGTGATTAAGAGAACCTCTTCATCCGGTATATGGGTTTAATCACGAAGTATTAAGTAAATGGAGTTCTCAGGCGAGCATTTCTTCAATGGATTCCGATGATTGAATTTGTAAGTCGAATGAAAGAAATATGACTAGACGTACACAGCGTAAAAGCCACAGACGTAAAAGCAGGCAGGCTGGCATACTGTTTGTGTTTTGAACAAAAAATACCTAAGTTTTTTACAGGCTGACCCTTAGGTACAATAATAATCAAGAAAACTTCGTTTTTTTTTAGAATTAAAATCGGTGAATATGGGCATATATTTCCTTATTTCATTTACTTAGTTGCAAGTTCAAAATACACTTTAAATTTTAATTTTATCTTACACTAGAGCTACCTTTTTTTTCTATAGCAGGTTCTTATTCTATTAGTTTACTACTCTGTGTTTATTAATAGTGAATAGTTACTATGCGTCACTGATCACTTACTCGCACTTATGTAATGAGCTCTCTTCGCTCTCCGAGATTCCAACCATTATTGTGAAATCGAAGGAAGGTTATGGGTTTTTAAGGAAAATGTTTGAAAGGCTGTCTGCTTGATTGCGTAAAATATATTTTGAACTTTAGAACAAATCTACTCGTAATAAGGTGACCTATCACAGTAAATCTGAGCCCTTGAAAATCGCTATGTGTAGAACCGTAGCTACAATGAAATCTAAAAATAAGTCCAGCACCTGATTAGGCATTAGTCGCAGGCTTGCAAACAGCCTAAAGCTAAAACTGACAGTTCCCAATAAGGCGGTTACCTGGCTGTCGAACGAGCGACACCTGCTCCCTGCAATGTTGACCTTACCATCGTTACCGCAGACTTACGTGTTCCAACAGCAACTAGTTTTTTAGTTTCTAGTTTTCATTGATGACCCAATTATTTCTTTTTTTCGTCTTTTGTTATCATTTAAGTATGTATAGCGGACCACACTATCACACTACCAGTAATAATGACATTAATATAACTGTCATTCTTTCCTATAAAGTCGTACAAATATTAAAATACTAGCTTTACCCGCCCCGACTTCACACGGGTAGCACTAAACTCTACCTACCCTACCTACCCTACCTACCCTACCTACCCTACCTACCCTACCTACCCTACCTACCCTACCTACCCTACCTACCCTACCTACCCTACCTACCCTACCTACCCTACCTACCCTACCTACCCTACCTACCCTACCTACCCTACCTACCCTACCTACCCTACCTACCCTACCTACCCTACCTACCCTACCTACCCTACCTACCCTACCTACCCTACCTACCCTACCTACCCTACCTACCCTACCTACCCTACCTACCCTACCTACCCTACCTACCCTACCTACCCTACCTACCCTACCTACCCTACCTACCCTACCTACCCTACCTACCCTACCTACCCTACCTACCCTACCTACCCTACCTACCCTACCTACCCTACCTACCCTACCTACCCTACCTACCCTACCTACCCTACCTACCCTACCTACCCTACCTACCCTACCTACCCTACCTACCCTACCTACCCTACCTACCCTACCTACCCTACCTACCCTACCTACCCTACCTACCCTACCTACCCTACCTACCCTACCTACCCTACCTACCCTACCTACCCTACCTACCCTACCTACCCTACCTACCCTACCTACCCTACCTACCCTACCTACCCTACCTACCCTACCTACCCTACCTACCCTACCTACCCTACCTACCCTACCTACCCTACCTACCCTACCTACCCTACCTACCCTACCTACCCTACCTACCCTACCTACCCTACCTACCCTACCTACCCTACCTACCCTACCTACCCTACCTACCCTACCTACCCTACCTACCCTACCTACCCTACCTACCCTACCTACCCTACCTACCCTACCTACCCTACCTACCCTACCTACCCTACCTACCCTACCTACCCTACCTACCCTACCTACCCTACCTACCCTACCTACCCTACCTACCCTACCTACCCTACCTACCCTACCTACCCTACCTACCCTACCTTCCCTACCTACCCTACCTACCCTACCTACCCTACCTACCCTACCTACCCTACCTACCCTACCTTTAACCTTCCCTGGACTATGACAAACATTTCAAAACCAAAATCAGCTAAATCGGCTCAGCCGTTCTCGAGTTTTAGCGAGACAAACGAACAGCAATTAATTTTTATAAATATAGATTTATTTAGATTACATCATCATTCCCGACTACACTGTCAGTAGTAATGACATTACTTGAATCTAATGTCATTATTAATGATAGTGTCTTGTTACGTTATGTTATCTGTTACTCAGTAATAATATACGAGTAGTATTCTACTGGTGAAATAATGTTTAAAATCGTTCCAGCAGTTTTTGAGTTTATTCATTAAAAACAAAAATCCAAAGATTGAAATCTTTTATTGGTATAATACGAGTACTACTTTATACTATATTATAATATAATTATAATAAAGAGAAAGTATAGTGTAGGTTCCCAATTCGTCACTGTTCCGATTAGTCATAAAGAAGTGGACTAAAAAAAAAGTGGTTTTGCTTAGTTTAGTACCACTTTCGTTGTAGCTAATTTGCACACCAGATTCTAAGGAACTCTTAATTTTCCTTCATCGTCATTGTCCAGTCACCGTCCAGAAATTACAGCCCTGCCAAAAAAATAGTCACAGTTCATTACTAATGGTAAACGGATTAGTTATCGTAGTACGTAGTTGTTGTCGTTCCTTTTACATGACACTTAAACATAACTAGCGAAATTTGACCGTACTATTGGTACACCTGCCTAACCCTTCGGTGAACACAGCCGTCATAGACGCAAAAACTCAAACTCAAAGCATTTATTTCAATTAAAACATTTACAGGCACTTTTGAATTGTCAAGGAATCGGTCAGTCAGAATTATGAGGCTTTCGTTATCCATTCCAAAGCGTTGTAGGTACCTATATCGAGAAGAGCGGGCAAGAAACTCAACAGACAATCTTTTAAATAAAAATATTGGTTACATCATTCATGTTGAAATCATACATGTGAGAACAATATAGACAGACGTCCACGTTAGAAGCGTCCGTAGCAGCAAGAAGGCCATAGCAGCTAAGACTAGACCATGGCAGCTAAGAGTTGACCAGTCCCAACTGACGGCATCATTCAGCTCAACCGTTTTGAAGGGAACTTAATGATTCAACATACATGCCACCACCAGCGAGACATTTGAGTGAGCATGTCATACTCTCAGCCGCCAGGGCTCATTCAAGTCAATGAAAGACGTATTATCTGGTAAATGGTGTAGCTCTTTAGTACGTAGTACTCACATCTCTGCTATGGCTGTTACCCTTCTAACAAGCATACCCATCCTTATGCAGAAGCCTTTACCTGTAAGCTGACAAATAAGAGGCCAGTAAGGTACTGACATGCGTTTGTTAGCAGGCAGGTTTGAATAATTCGTCACCCTTTGCGACACCCACTGGGTTCAAAGGCTTTCTTTTCCGGGAACAAAGGTACACAGTAGGTGTTGACAATACTACCAAAGCCGCTTATAATATGAAAAAGGTAACCGTTTTAAGTTATGGGACCTTTTCTACCACGACGACGTGCAAATGACTTTCGACATTATATTCATTGGAATAGGCACTACATCTCTTTCTTTCATATTGGCCAACTATAATTTGAGAATGGCATCATCATTTGCCTAGCCTTTTCCCAACAATGTTGGGGTCAGCTTCCAGTCTAACCGGATGCAGCTGAATACTAGTATTTTACATGGAACCACTGCCTATCTGACCTCCACAACCTACTTACTAGGTAACACCACAGTTAATATAATAATACAAATACGTATGTATAACACGATATCCCTTGGTAAGACTGGTTGTCAGACTTTTGGGCTTCTATCTACCCGTAACGACTGATAAAGATCTACAAATGACAGCCATGACCAACGGCTTAACGTGCTTTCCGAGGCACGGAGGGGTCTTGGTATGTAAAGATGGTCCCATCCACGGACCAACCGCGGCAAGCGTAGCTTAACCTGATCGATCGACCCGTGCGGCTGTTATTACTTAGTCACAAGTCCCTCTCAATTTGAGAATGGCATACCGTTGGAAAAATATTAGCTAGCGCGGCAGACTGTCCAGGTTACGGACAAACGTTGAAGTATCGTCACTTATGGAGGCTATTTCACTACTTCAAAGTTTGGAATAGTCCCTCAGGACCTTGATGGATGTCCACAGATAAAAGTTTGTAGTTTCTCTTTATCTGTGACGTTTCCGAATGTAAGAAACATACAGGGCATTACTCCGTTGTTATTGTGTGCCAGTTGGGATAGATAACCAAGAGGTCTTCGTTAAAACATAAGTCCATGGTTCTTACAGCGCTGTAAAACTCATACAATATATTGCCGTTTTACAAAGATAAATATCAAACTTTTTTTTTTTGAAAGTTATTTATATTTAATCGAGGTATTGGCCATTACTGTCGATGCACTTTTCCCATTTTAATGGAAGTCCTTTGATGAATTTGCTATAGAAATCCCGGGGAAGGAAATCGATGAACGATGACGATGATGATAGAGGCGTTTTTCACCGCCTCATTACATATAAAAAAATTCCCGTGTAAAAAGTTATCAAAAGTCCGAAAGACGGACGTTTTCGATTGTCATACATGATCCACTTTTCATCATAGGTGACAATACGATTCCGAATCCTCTCACTTATGTGCCTTCCAACAAGTAAAGACAAGCTTCGATGCGATTTTGTTGGTTTTGTTCAGTGAGTTCATACAGTACCCACTTTCCGAGCTTTCTAATTTGACGTAAATTAATCAGCATCGATTTAACACTTAGGTACGTTAAGGTTGCAGCAAGTTCCGACTTGGTTTGAGATGAATCTGCTTCCAGTGTGGCTTTCAATTCGTCGTTATCGAGTTTCGTCTCCGGTCGGCCACGAGGCTCATTGTTGAGATCAAAATTTCCAGAACAGAAGCGATCATATAATACAAAAAACGCACCGTGGGTTGTCTTGCGGTACCTTGTCCAGGGACGTCGTTATTTTTGCGTGCTATCTGTGCTGCGTTGGTACCACGACGGAACGCGAATTCTAAAATAGCGCGCTATTAAAAATTTTATATGGTTACAGAAACAGCGATATCAAAGAAAAATCTAACGGCAGGAAAACAAATTACCAACAGATTTTGAAAAGATAGATCTTCACACTAGCTAGTATCAAAAATCAGCAATTTCATAGGTAAGGACCTAATAATATTTCTCAAAGGAGGACCGGACAAAATGGTCCCCACGACCAATAACAACCACACATATTTCATTAGATAGGCATTTTAATATCAAATTTAAACCGCTGTGTGAGAAAAGTTGTGGCGATGTTTCGTAGGACTGACCTGTACGGTAGTTAACGGAACACTTGAATATTAATCACTTCTAGTGGTCTAGTTTGAATATTTTCAAATATATGAATTGCGATGATAATACAATAATGTGCTATCATCGAGCTGATCTGATGATAGCATGAACCTGGACGCTAGATAATGGAACTCTTGAACAGCTACCAGTAAACCCATCGAGTGTGGGCAATGAAAAGGACTCGTTATCACACATCTAATTAGCCCACACTCGATCTGTTTACTGGAGACTATTCAAGAGTCCCGTTATCTTTCGTTCAGACCAGTCATCAGGTCTTCGTCATCTGGTAAAATGGACAGAACTCGTTGAGACACATCTAATAAGCCCACACTCGATGGGTTTACTAGTGGCTATTCAAGAGTTCCGTTATCTAGCGTCCATAATCAGACCAGCTCAGTGGTACCATATTACTGTATTATCATCGGAATGCATACATTTGCAAATATGCAAACTAAGATCACCAGAAGTGATTAACTATTCAAAGGTCCCGTTAACTACCGTCCAGGTCAGTCCTGCGAAACATCGCCACAACTTTTTTCACACAGCGATTTGAAATGAGCCGCCATATTGGGTATTGTATTGTATTAAAATACCTATGTAATGACATATTTGTGGTTGTTATTGGTGCTTGGACCAACTTCCATACATTTTTGCTGATTCTCCAAATACGAGAATTGTTTCTTTCATATTTTGCATTAATAAAGGTTTAAGTAATACACCTAATATTAAGTATAAATGAAAATAAAAGAGACGCCACATACTCTGTTTCAAATTAATTAATTAAATTCGTTGTTCTGTTAACAGTCATTTTTATGCAGCTAGAGTTGTTACCCAGTTAACTGCGACGCTCTGTAAGCCCGGAATGGCGGACTGTCCTACAGTAATAAAAAAGAACTTTGACATGCTTCTGGCATTGGCATTATAATAAAAGATAACGCTGGGTCTCTAAAGCTACGGTTTCCTAGAAGAGCGGTGGCCCTCATAATTTAAAGGCCGTCATGATAATGTCATTTTCACCCATTTTTGACATTAAGGTCTCAAAAAACGCTCTGTATTTTGACAGCTATTGTCTTCTTTTCGTGTGGTTAGCGGGTGTCCGAGTTTTAAAGCCGGCCGTCGAGAAATATCTCTTGGGCATACAGGTTTCTTCACAATGTTTTCCTTGACAGTTTTTGAAGCAATTGATAATTATACAATACACACATGAATCCAAAAAGTCAGAGGTTTAAAGTTAGAGGGAGCCTTGAGTTGGAACTCGAGAGACCTATGACTTGGCAGTCTGACGGTCACACCACTAGGCTTTCACTGCTCGCCATGGGATCTGGAGGCGAAAGTCCTCGCGCACATGTGGGAGTTGCGCGAGGGGGCGAAGCGCCGGGGTGTAGCTCCGCTGCCGCGAGAAATCACGGCACAGCGGACGGAGCTCCGGCGGGATCTCATGGCGGCATGGAGTGTGCGATTGTCGCAACCCAGCGCTGGGCACGCCACAATTGCGGCGATAAGTCCCCTCTTTGAGGGGTGGCTTGAGAGGCGCGATGGCGTCCTCACCTTCCGCCTGACGCAGGTCCTCACCGGACACGGTTGTTTCGGGAGGTTCCTGTTCCGCGTAAGGCGGGAGGAAACGCCCGGGTGTCACCACTGTGTGGATCGCCCGGAGGACACGGTGGAGCATACGGTGGAGGTCTGCCCGGCTTGGGCGGAGCACCACCGTGTCCTCACGGAGGCGATCGGCGGCGGCGATCTCTCGCGTCCGGCCCTGGTTCAGGCCATGGTTCGGAGCGAGAGTGCATGGGAGACCGTCACCTCCTTCTGCGAAGCAGTTATGCTCGCGAAGAAGGAGGCGGAGCGCGCGAGGGAGATGCAAGCTGCACGCCCTCATGGCCCTAGTCGCCACAGGAGACGCCCCGGGCGTCGGGAGTCGAGAGCCGACTTCCGGCCACCGTAGGCGCGGGCTTGCGGACCGTGAGCAATGGGCAGCTCGTCGTCCGATAAGGACCAGGCCCGTGTCGACGGCGCGTTGTGTTCCACGCGCGCCTCAAAGAGATGTCAGCACCTACCGACGGGGTCGAAAGACCAATGCCTGCTGGGGTTGCGGGTTTGTCCGAAAGGGATATCGCGGCCCCGGCACACAGGCAACGGAAGGAACACGGGTGGGGTTTAGTCAGTAAAAGTCTGACACACCCTCTCGCTCTGCCCAGAGCCTATTTCCAATCCTGAAAAAATAAATAAAAAAAAAGGCTTTCACTGCTATTGTTGTGTGACAGTTCACCGCTTTCGTGTAAAACCAAAGCTTTAGGCTCTATCAGGCATAAAATATGTTTCTCAAATAAGTGACGAATTTAAAAGGTGTATTTATTAACAAATGCTTCACAGTTGGATAAAGCTGTTTCTTTTTAAATTGACAACCAGATAAATCTGAAAAAAAGTTATAATTTTTTGAAAAGTCCAAAACCTTTATAAATACCGTCACGTCACTTTGATAAAAGACATACTATCTTCTCCTGGGGACTCATTCCTAAGATAAAATGAATAGCTAAAATTTTTGATAAGAGTTTTATTTCCTTACAAAATACTAATCATATTACAATAATTTTGAAATCTGTTTATAGATTAGGTATTTTAATTCGCTCCTTATTTTACAGACAAGTAGGCATCGCCTAGCATAGTAATAATTTGTCATCTTTAAATATAATTAACAAAGCAGTATTCGAGTGTGTTATCTTAAGAAAAACAATTAAAAAGCAAGAAATGTAATAACACGCATCCACCTTTCATCTTTTACTCTAAGCGATTCTCAGAAACTGATCTTTAAATAAACTTTTACTTGACTCCATTTAATTTTATTGTCTGCGACGAATTTAACGCCGTAAGTTACATGATAAACAATACTCTCGAATCCAATTTTATCGCTAATCAAATGAAAACGAAAGTTTCTTACAAACTTTTAATCTTGACAATAAGCGGATTTATTTTCGTGCCAAAACTTCTTCAAAAGATCCCTTTCAAAAAGTTTAACAAAGCATCGACGGCGAATTTTGCGACGGAAAGTGAAAAAAAAAATACAATTTAAATTTCTATCTATTGAGTTTAGCTTAGCTCTTAGCTACCTGTTGACATTAAATGTAGTTTTAAAATATAGCTAACTTAGTCCAACAATGCATTTAATTACGATAAAATTCTTATAGTTTGCGGTAAATTATCATGGTATAGCATGCCGTAGGCCGGGGCCTACGCACGCCTACGCTGGGCGCGGCGTAGCAGCGTAGCACCAACCGTTACGCTTTTTGCCTTACCCCTAGTTGCTCAGGGGTATATAACCGGGAGGTGCGAGGTTCCGTGGCCATTTGTGTACAACCTTCCCATCGCGCAACACGTGCCCTACTCCTCCACCAGTGTTACAGTGCACTACTCGTACAGTTTCGGACTACAAAAACTTGCAGGTAAGTTTTTCAGTGACTCTTAAAAGTTTCATACGGCTGATCTAGGCTCGGAATTAGTGCTGATTTTGTTAAAGTTTATATTTTGAAAGGTTTTCGAAGTAATTTTTACTAAACAGTGTCGTATTCTTCGGTAAAATGTAAGGAAAATGCGTATTTTATTTATTTATGACAAAGAAATCCCAGTACTGTTTATATTTCAAAAGTATAAGGAATCAAGCTATTGTAATATCAGAATAAAAAAGATAACTAATTAGTAAAATTCTGGGTTTTTAGATCCAAATAAAATAAAATATTTTTTTAACCAAAACCCGATTAAATGTGCTTAGAAATAATATAACGATCAAGTGACAAGTTATTTATAAGTAATTGTCTGTGGTTAATGCGGTGCAGGGATGCTTACTGACCTATGTGACGCGATCTACATAGCTCGATACCTCAGAGCATAAAATGAAATTAAAACTACTCAGTAAAATCCACAATGACTGAGCTATTATTGTAAAAAAAAAAAGATAAGTTATATTCGTACAATTTTTTTTTTAACATAAAATTGTAGTCAGTGATTATACTACTGTTCAGTTTTAATTTATAAAATACCATCACGATATAGCCTTATAAAGTATCTGTAAAACAATAACTAAACGTAAACCGGACTAGAATATTATTTCATTAAAATCCCAAAAGACAGCTAAATTTTACGAACGAATTAATCTATTTATCATCGTGACCTAGGGTCGGCCTTAGCCCTACCTAAGTGTACTAAAGTAAATTAAAAACGGTAAACAATTATTACGCAAATCTAAATGGTTCTAGTATAAATAAGCCCGGATATTAGAAAAGCTTATTTTTCTTTAATAAAGAAATAACGTTTACTTAGACTATTACCAACACATTTAATATCCATCATAAATTAAAAAGACGATCGGAAATATTAATAAATCCTTATTGTGTGTCCGAGCAAATTAATAATCTTTAAGTTATAATAATAGCGATCTACCTTCTATTTGAAGTCAAACATTACAATACATTTAAGCAACCACTAATTGCAATATTCCTTACATCGAATATCTACGCTTTTGCAAGACCCGGGAATCAAACGAAAGCCCTCACGCTCGCCTTTAGCGCTTCCAAATTATCCCTATATACATAGCTAAATCCGACAACACTGAGAATCAAACTTAATACGTCACGTTCAGCAACTGAGCTTGCAACTTTTAAGTTGCACACATGAGCTAGTTAGAGCACTAGTTACTTACTTTGAATTCATTGCCAAGCCTGCAAGGGTCGGAAGTACTCATGAATATAAACCACTTTTACTGTAGAAACAACTTTGAGATGTCGATAAAATGGCGTGCAATTTCATACTTAAATGCAGTCATCTTCTGCCTAGATTTTTCCCAAATATGGTGAGATTGGCTTCCAGTCTAACTGGATGCAGCTGAATACTAGTATTTACATAGATACTAAAATCCAATACCCAATGAAAATATCGGTATATGAAGCAGATTCTTCAACAGCAAAAAATATTTTAAGATTTACTCAGTCCTATTAGTTGAAGTTTTTGTGTGGATCTTCATACATCTAAAACTTTTTCGTACTTTAGTTGAATTATCACATAATTACGCATGGCCAATTAACGTTAAAAAGGGTTAGGCAGCAGCCATTTGTGAAAAAGAGAGATAAATCAATAATGTTTTTTTTAGCTAAAGGCCTTGGTTATTTTTTTACAATGATGTGGCGAGGGATAACTATAAATATGGATATGAAAGAGGACGTAAAAAAACTCTTAATAGTTATTACTTCATATTATTATTTTTTAAACGAATAAGCAACTTTTAGTGTAGAACTAACTCTAATACAAAAAAAATGGTACGATGTTTCATACTAAAATACAAGTATCATCTGCCTAGCCTTTCTCCAACTATGTTGGGGTTGGCTTCCAGTCTAACCGCATGCAGTTGAGTACCAGTATAATATACTAAAGTGTAATACTTAATTATAATACCGGTATATTACGAAACAGATGCTTCCGCAGCAAAAAGAAACCGTATAACGTTTTGTCATTGTCAGTCCTTTTAGTCGAAATGATTGTGATACAATAAGTCCCTAATTATATTCCGAGACTAACAGGACTATAGCCCTATGGTGGATTTATAAATACCACATAAAAAGGCAGATCAAAAACTTACAGCATTCAGTTTATAATCACGAATTGTCACAAACATTTGCAAGATGAACTTCCTCTTAATCAGGACTATGAATGAAGTAAAACACGTACAAATGGCTCAAAGGCTTCCGCTGCTAGATTAATAACAGTAGAATTCGGATCAGATCAAAGGATTACTCATCACTGGTTGTCTGTTTTACTACCAGTCGGTGAACTGATAAAAGAGTGTATTCTTTTAATTGAGTTGGTAATTAACTGGCACTTAATTAAAATTCGACGACGAAATTGGCTATCATCCGTTGATTGTATATTTAAATTCTAGGAAGTGCTCATCTCTTTTTTTCGTTAAGACAGATATTCATATAAACAGTAGGTATCTAAATACATAATATATAAGATACAAGTATAGTTTGTTCGTTTTAGAATTGTTTAATTAGTAAACACCTGATGAATATTTAGGTCTGAACCAAATAACCGCGAATTTAAAACAAACAAGAGGAAAATAATACTAAAGTTTTATGACCATGGTTTGTAGTAATAACACACGTTAAAATACCATTACAATAAAAAGAGAAAACAATAAAATTCCACTGAGCAAGGCATTAAAGTTTTAAAAAATAAATGGCTACCAATGAAAACGGTATTATAAGTGACAGAAATCCCGACCGTGGCTCGGTCGTCGTTGTCATGAAGAATTCACGAGAAAAAAACACGGGGACAACTGTACCTTACCATAATAGAATAAGCCTGAATCAAGGTAAACATTTTAAAATAATCCGAAGATTTCGCTTTGGATTTAGTTGTAGCATGATCTTCTAGCGAAGTATTCATATTTTAGAGCTGTTTGAGTTATTTTCGATATTTTCAATTCAGCTTAGAAAAAATATCAGTAATTTTTTTATGTTCAAATGAAGCTAAATCGGTGGCTAGGCTTTAAGTTGAGCCGATGTGGTTATATAAAGCAATAAAATGTGTAAGACTATTAACATATTCTGGAAATTGTATAAATATACAATAAAAAACAAACTTTCTCAATACGCGTAGCTTGAGGAGACTTCCAAAACAATATAAAAAGAGACGATTTAAATATTCTTATGGGGACGGATCTTCTTACATGTAAAACTTTTTCGTACTTTAGTTGAATAATCACACATGTATGGCCACTTAACGCCAAAAAAGTTAAACGGCACCCATTTGTGAAAAAAAGGAATAAATCTTTTTTTTTTTGTAGCTAAAGGTTTCTGTAATTTTTTACACTGATGTGGCCAGGGTAACAATATTGATAAGAAGGAGGTTTTACAAAAACTTTAAGTAGTATAGGTACGTACTTAGAAGGTAAATAAAAAAAAAGCAGTTTAGACCGAGTAAAATAATAAACTGAGAAATTATTAGATACCTAAGGGATTAAGTTTGCGAACTGAACGAGAACTGCATACGAAGAAAGAAGAAAGTTTAAAAGACAAGTAAATTAGGAACTTAACGGGAATTCAGACTTGTTTTGACCAAACTACGACATATCTCGTAGGTTTAAGGGGAATTAAACATTTGAAAGTGGGGTAACTAAGTCAAATAAACCTACTTTTATTTATATTTATGCTACATAGTTTTAGACTTGTGATAATATTCCGCCATTTTGCGAAAAATCCGAAATCAATCTCCTTGATGGAGGTTTATTTAAATATTACATGAAAAATAAAACGATGTCTCTAACCAGCGTAGTTACCGATAAATGTATTTTTTTCATCCTGGCAAATAGGACACAATTGAATAAAAAACATTGTCGAGAACAGTAATGAACTACAATGTTTGTAGAATTATTTGGACATTGCTAACAGGTTTGTTTTTATTGTTAGTCTTTATTCAATTTCATCTCTAGAAAATAAAAGGATTTTTATTGATTTTCCGAGTAATCTAACCAATACGTAATAAATTATTTCGTCGAAATAGGGAACATAAAATATTTGGACGGATATGAAATTATGTTAATGTTCTACATTTTTAATATTACATTTCCCACCACTGTTTCATAGTATAGTTTTTAGCGCTCATTTTACAAAAATCCGCCATATTGTTTTCTAAATGTCACGGAACATCAAAGAGTAAAAAATCGAGAGGCACTTTTATTCTCGCATCCGCACTAGAGTGGGTACTCAAACCTTACGCATTCAAGAACGATATTATTATGACATGTGGTCCTTTTTTATAAAAAAAATAAATGAATATGGAACGTTTAGTTTATGCACACATTCTTAATTCTTCTATTTATTTTATTATAAAATGGCGAGCAAAGCCGATGTCAAGTATTCTGCTAAAGTCTAAAGTGCATTGGACAAACAAGTGTGCAAGAATAAAAATAAAAAAACTTATCTCATTACTGTACACAAAACATTTTATCAGTCCTTGTACAATCAAGCATATTAATTGTTAAGCAAATTGATGCCCTACGTCAATTTGACTTTGAATGTATTCTTTGACAGTTGTATGAAATAGCTTTATAATTCATACAATTGTCAAAGAATACAATTGTGATTTGATTCACAGTTAATTTCCCTAATCTTATAAATCCAAACTTAATTCAAAGTTGACTTTTCACCCAGCAAACCTTTGAGTAATGGATAGAGTTCACAATACAGGGTAGGGCCCAGTGAACAATTTTATATACGTAATCATAGCAGAATCAGTCTATTATGTTCCCACTGCTGGGACACAGGCCTCCTCTCGGTGAGAAGGAGTGGGCCGAAATCCACCATGCCGGCCCTGTGCGGGTTGATAGACGTCACATGTCTTCGATGTTTTTTTTCTTCGATCTTACGGTTTGCTCACGAAGTTTTCGTTAACCTTTTTGAAAGCAGTGGTCATGAAATAATTTACACAAAGTAAAGTGGCTGTCTAGGTTCTAAGCTACGACCTACAATTCATAAGTCGCGGCTGTTTCCACAGAGCCACCACTGCTCTCAAGGCAAGCTTAATTCAAACTTGAGATTTCGCCCAGCAAACCTTTGAGTAATGGATAGAGTTCACAATATACGGTAGAACCCAGTGTACAATTTTACATGAATCTACATAAATACGTCTTAAATATATGAATAAATATTTTATTTTATTTTGGTATCTACATGTTTTCAATGATAGAACTACGAGTTAGAAAGACTATGCACGCAAATAGGGTTTCTTTCATAGGGAAGTATGTATGTGCCTGTATTATTGTTTGCCCCTGACTGCGTAATCTAATTTCATCGGCCCATATCTCGATTTAAGAGCTTGGTAGCTTTCCATTTTCCAGGAAATCATTGTTTGTTTTCTATTGGTTGCATAAGAATATCCAAAAAATTACCTTGGTATTAGACTAAGAAGAGTCATTTTGTATGGTACTTTCCTCAAACATGACCCACCTTCTATTATACTCTTTGGTAAATATTTTCTAATACTTCCCTAAAAAATACTGGCCGCTTATTAGAAAAAACAATTGCGATTGCTATTACATGCCAAAAAAACGAAATAATTCTTTATTTTTGAAGGCATAGTTAAAGGCATTCTTTTTTTTTCGTGGTTTACGGCCAGTGACTAGATAACAACTATTAATTATTTGAAATACAAACTTTTTTTAAACATGTAAATCACCTATAGCCGTGTACTTTTAATACATTCAGTCAGATCAGATCAATATATAGGCAAAACGAAAATACCAACACAAAAAAAATGTAGTACAAAATGGCGGATCGGAAACAAACATTATTCTATTTGCATCGTAAACTAATCGCCTCACCGCGTGTATCAAAGCTTCCATGTACCTCTACACTTATTACCTCCACCGAATGACTGCATAAACTCGTGTACGCGCTCCCAAGCCTTTAATGGCGTACTGTATTGCTCAAATAACTGTATTAATCTCGTTTCAAATGAAAATGGTGACATGTCTTTATAATAGTCACGTACCTTAGTTGTCATTCGCAATAAAAACGTTATAAAAAGGTTTCTGAAATTCGCTGGGACTGCCATTAAGTGCCTCGTCCCTTCTTCATCGATGCCTATACACAATAATATATGGTGGTTTCCTTATATATGGCCATATAAAGATGGTAACTGAAATTATAATATGAAGGCGTTTTCATCCAGTGAATATATTTTTGTAAGTACCTACCGGTTGAACTTCTTGAACTGTTGGAGTACTTACCTATTTAAAACTTTCACCTCTGACGGTAGATAACGTTTTCAGATAAGTATAGAAGATATGTACGTAGTTATAGTATAAGGACGCGAATTTTCCCTTGTAAAGTAGGTATACCAAGTTCTGGTTAGTTATTTCTTGTTCGTTTTTATAGAAAAGTTCATTCCATTTCCTTCATTATCATCATAAACATAATATTCCCACTGCTGGGACACAGGCCTCCTCCCGGTGAGAGGGAGTGGGCCGTAATCCACCACGCGTGCCAGTGCGGGATGGTGGATGTCACATATCTTCGAAATTTCGAATTTTCTTGCTTCTTCACGATGATATCCTTCACCGTTTTGAGAGCAGTGGTGATGAAATTATTTACACAAAGTAAATAAAGCGCCTGTCAGGGTTCGACCATAACTTAGGTAATTTATTCCGGAAGGTTTATGTATCAAAGCCAAAGTCAAATATTTTATTTCATTTAGGCACATAAAAGGCACTTTCGAATGTAAAAATATACAAAATAATCAAATTGATTCTTGTCGCCCCTTCCAAAAGGTAGTTTTCGTATGGAGAAGAATGGGCAAGAAAATCCACCTTTACTCTTTTAATATGTTTTATATTATTTTGTATACATTAATTATATAATTACGTATATGTGAAGACAATGCACCTAGCATAAAATTATTATACCACAATGGGTAAAAATAATTAAAAATTAAGCAATGACAGATAAACTAAACATACACGGTGCTCATTTACAAACATTGTAAAAGTAGACGACATTTCTAAAATTTTACAATTAATAAGTCAGTGTGTGAGGAAGTGATCACAGAAAGTAAAATGAATATAAATTATACAATTAAGTTAGCAACCAGTTTGATTTTGTCTAGTGTGTTGATTGCGTCAAGTGTCTGGTTAATGCGTTAATATTGAACATACATTTATTTATTAAAGAAATCTAGATGTTTCGTCTAGTCGAAAAAGTCGTGTGAAGTTTGGTTGCTAGTACTTATTTAGATTACTTACCGGTTTGTAGTCTAACAGATTTACCCAGAATCTATTAGATATGTATGAAGTAAAAAACAAAAGTACTAAGTTTGTACTGTCCCCGGCTAACCGTGAGGTCTATGAATATTAGATAACAACGCAAAAAAATAACATTCTTTTTTGTATCTTACGCTGAGGAATTATATTTTCCGGTAAGTAATTATTACGCTTTCAGAACGAATCTAAGTAACTAGGTATTTTCTAGAGATACTAGAAATTGTCATGAACACCACCAGTTTCCGATAATCTGAGTGCCAATTCCCCAATTTAAGAACAGACAGGTTGAGGATGGGCTGGGATAGAATGCGGACGGCATTCTAATCCAGCCCATCCTCAACCTGTCATAAATACCTCCAATGTTCCTACGTTTTTGACAAGTTTTGACATTGCTTGTCACCAAGATGAGATAGTGACTAAATTTTGAACATTATATTACGGGAATTGGCCTGCTGGTGTTTAACCTACTATTAAGTATCGGTTCTGCTAAGCAAAGAATAATTATTGTTAGAAAAATGGATTTGTGGGAAAACTCTTCTAATTTCATGAATACTAATAAGAGCGTGTATTCTGAAAGCCGCAAATAGATGTCAATATTTGGATGTTTTGATTAAATTTGGCAATATTACTGTATGGAAATATGAAATATGGCTAACTAGTGAACTATAATATTGATTATGAAATGCAATAATCAACAAAATATTGTAATATCGAATATAGCTTCAGATGTAAAAAAATAAAAAATTTTGGAAACTTTCCAAATGCCTTTTTTACACCTAAAACGGTTACAACATCAAATTCAGTGTGATAATTGCATTCATTATTAATATTTTCGTTCACTAGTTAGCGATATTTCTTATTTTCATACAGTAATATTGCCAAATTAATTAACACAGGTAAATATTTGACAGCTATTTTCGACGTTGCCAACTTTTAGAACAAATCCTCTTAAATTATTCATGAAATCATGTCTTTGATAATATCATGTGATATTAAATTTAATATGTGGAAACTTGTGTGGGATGTTGGTTTATAAAAAAAGTCAGTCGAGATCAATTATGTCGAGTCATTACTGGTGGTATAATAACTGGTGCTTTACATAATAATTTTTCCTTGTAATATCATAACATTATCTACGTTTATGTTTATATTAGGTTTTTCAGGAACTCTGATATTTATGTTAGGAATACCTAGTGCCTAAACATAGGTTTACTTTCTATTATTTTCATACCTAAGCTAGATAGGTAGTTCGGTACTTGTTTTTATACCCACGCAAGATGTAGGTAGTAAATATTTTATCTTTGTTTTATGCTATTAACATACGTTTGTTTAAAAACAAAAGTAAAAAAAATAAAATCGAAAGGTGTATTAGGCAGGCAGATTGGATTTATGTAGGTAGGTAACCTACATAAATCCAATCTGCCTAGCCTTTTCCCAATTATATTGGGGTCGGCTTCCAGTCTAACCGGATGCAGCTGAATACCAGTTTGTTTTTTTTTTAATGGAGCAACTGCGTTTCTGACCTCAACATCCTAGTGACTGGGTAACACGATATCCCTTTGTTAAGACTGGTTGTCAGACATTCAGGATTCTGACTACCTGCGTAACAACTATCAAAGATCTATGAATGACAGCCTGTCTGACCTCCACAAACCAGAAACTGGGTAATAAGATACCCCTTTGTTAAGACTGGTCGTCAGAATTTCGGGCTTCTGACGAGCCGTAACGAATGTCAAAGATCCACGAATGACAGCCGGGACCAACGACTTAACGTGTTTTCCGAGGCACGGCAGAGTCTCGGTATGTAATGATGGTCATTCATCTACAGACTAAGCCCGGCAACGACCCTTGCGGCTGTTATTACTTAGCCACGAGCTCCTCCTTAGCCGCCGCAGGTAGGTCGGTACCTACCTACATAGTTTATTGTAAATATTACCTGAATCGTAACGTGACATCTACATACAGACATAAATTCACGTCTTTTCTGCATTGGAATAGACAGAAACTACAGAACGCTACAGTATGACACAACTTAGATGTAGCATTGAAAATTTGTATACATTAATTTCAATTTTACGAATGTATTTGGTTATATGACTTAACAAGCTATTGCGTTTGCATAAAGATCATTTTCACCTCAAGCAGTAATAAATATTGGTAATTTTGAAGGCGCTCTCAGTTGAGATGGTGATCGGTTTAACGTTTTTTACCGATGCTAGATCTAAGTTGTGTCGTGCTGTACCTGCTACGATCCTTATATACTTCTTTTGGTTCGTTTATGTTCATACTCCTTTCTGGTCGTAGATGTACACTGGTTACGAGTAGGTACTACGCACCAGACCTTTCTGAAGAACATCACCAACTAGATCAGTCCTAGGGCGTCCCTTCCCGGCGTAACCACAAACGAACGATGACTCCGACAAAGATTATATTATTAGACGAAATAACTTAAATTGTCAAAGGTTTTACAATTGTTTGTCATAAGAACTAAGTTGTGTCAATGAAATACACAGTTTACAACATAGACGTCAATCAATCTGCCTAGCCTTTTCCCAACCATGTTGGGGTCGACTTCCAGTATAACTGAATGCAGCTGAATACCAGTATTTTACAAGGAGTAACTGCCTATCTGATCTCCACATCCTAGTTACGGGGTCACGATATCCCTTGGTAAGACTGATTGTCAGACTTTCGTGATTCTGACTACCCGCGCAATGACTGTCAAATATCTACGAATGACCCAGCTTAACGTGCTTTCGAGTCACGGAGGGGTCTCTATATGTAATGGATTAATGGATGGTCACCCATCCGCGAACCAACTGCGGCTGCTATTATTTAGCCACGAGCCCCTCTCAGCCCCTTAGACGTATTATAGGCTATATTGTTTATCTATAAAACACAGTATGTTAACACAGATTCGAGTGAGTAGGTAGACTATCCCCTCGTTATACAACCGACACATATTTGGGTACAAAACAAGCTATTTTCACAATTTCCGAGCACAAATGTCATTTGCATCCTGATGTCACATTGCGTTGCGGTGCATATCATAACACTGACTGAATTACTGGCTGAAAAATAAAGCTGTTTATTCTTAAACAGATTTCATGTGGTCATAATCTTAATCATTATTGCTGCATGGTTAACAATATGTAAGAAAAACCCCTGTCCGATCCGAAAGACGCAGATAGGTACTGCAATAACATTACCAGAAAGTAATAATGATTGGAAATAAAAAACTAATTGAGTTATTCTATTAAAAAAAAATAACAGGGGTTATAAGCTATGACTGGAAGCCGACCCCAACATAGTTGGGAAAAGGCTAGGCAGATTGATTGATAAGCTATGACTAGTAGACACCCGTTAAACGGTAGCCGCCCACACCTCATGTAATAAATCCAGCAAAATTCCCCATTGAAAAAAAAAAATCGCGGTGTTTCGTTTCTTTTTTCCCTGAAAATTACCGTAAATATAGACTCTCACCTAACAATAGCCTCACGGATCAGCCAGGGTTTTTTTACATTTTGTATTTGTCAACAAAAAAGCTCACGCTTAAAGCTTTTTAAAAATGCGTGTCTACGTTTTATATTAAATTCCTTAAGATACTGCTCTTGAAGATGCTGGCGAAAGATGTTTTTCTTTGAAATAAGTTTTTGTTTTTCTTTATCGACTGGTAGAAAAAAATCAGCCAGGATAAAGCGTCAAGTCTGTGATGGCCACCATTCAACAGTAAGTTTCTAAGGGTTGTATGAAAAAGTTCCGTACTTAAAAGAGTAGGGACCCATGGCGTAGACGAACTCTCTAGACTCGGTGTGGATGGTCTATCGCCTATCAACCGGGCAAAATTCTAGATTCCTGGCTGCTACTCAGAAATTCCAGATGGAAAAATTCAATAGCACTTTGCCCGACTTGGCAATCGCACCCAAGATCTCAGTAGCAGCGTTTGCAACCACTAGAACAGTAAGGTATCAAATAATACAGCTTTTAACGATATTTTCATGCCTTGCAAGTTATCGTGAAGTGATTGTAATTAAAGATATACTGAAGGAAACATGTTAAGTTAATTTTCCTTGCTGCAACGAATTTTTTTTTCCGAAGAAGCAAATTATGTTTCGTTTAAATAGTTTTCACGGATGAATCTTTCTATTAACAAATTTTTTGGTTAAGATTATTGCTGGAACATCAAATAGAAAATTAGGTACTTAAGTACTCAATTAATTGTGAAATAACCCAAGTTACCATACAATTATCCTTTGAATTATTTCAAACGTGTAGGTTAATACTACATTGAACAAGTAAGTCCCAGACTAAGATAAAATAATAAAATCAAATATTCATATATACGTGCTTAGTTTATTCGTAATACTCTCTATTTCATTTAATAAAATAGTAAGTAAGGAGTAATAAAAATAGGTGGGTAGCGAAACAGTACGATTAGGTACGTACCGTAGAAATAAGAAGTATTTACGTAGGTACAAAAACTCCCAGATTGTTTGTGGTTCATTTAATTAAAAAATCAAGCTATAACAGCTTATTTTTTCCCGCTTTCGGTTCTACAGAAGTTGTGGTCGGAAACAAAATTAAAAACATGAAAAAAAGGGATTGTTTCGCTTCAATGAAGGTTCGCATTACATTAATAAAGTTTTGACTGTACCATTCGGCTGTGGCGTTGTACCATTCGGTTGATGCTTTTCCGGAGCTCTTCAATTTCCTTGTAGTTGCGGTCCTTCCAAGTTTATGTATTGCTATGAATAATTTAGATTACCGTTTAAAAGGCAACACGTGTAGTCGACATAATAGAGACCCCTGGGCTTGGAAAGTTATTGTATAACTTTCAACTTTGGTACTAGACCGTGACGGTGAAATATGACACAATAGCCACTACGTATCGACGGGTCAGACCTCGTATTTCATACAATATGTCTTTTAAAGGTGTAATTTTGGGACCCTGTTAGTCTTTTCTTCTGATATTGTTGAGGTATTTTATTTGTCCATGCATAGTCCTGAAACATTTTTCCACGAAGGGCAGGACAAAAAAATACAGGATACATAAAATAATACTAAATTACAATGACAGCTCCCCCTCCCCCTGTTCCACGATTCTTCAAAATCCTTCTTAAAAAAAAAAAAATTGTCGGTACCAAAATGCCAAATAATCAATTTGAATTTCGAACACGAAACAAAATAATTGAAGCTCCATCAAAAATTGCAGGCTCAGCTCATTCAACAGAACATATTGTTTGGAGGCGAGAGATTTCAATTAACCGGGGAATGACACGGCGTTTGCGCACAAGTAATGAATAGCAAGCTTCGGCGTTCATTATCACTTAATGAACAGACTGTTGAACATTCGACACCTTAAAGGTTGAGCTCGTTGAGCTGCGGCTCTATCGAAGATCATTAAAGCTCTGTGGTCGAGGCTCGAGATCAATCATGAAATAATCATGCATTGAGTAACAGTGTTTAATGTCCTTAGTTTCCCGATAGTGCGGGGTAAGCGGTTTATCTGACCATCTCTTAGTTTAATCCTAAAATGTTACGTAAATACGTGTGTCTTCATTAAGTAGGTATGCACCTAGAATATGGCGTAAATTGATATACTTATTTGTATTCCTGAACTTTTGTATGCATGCTCGAAACATGCTGTATTACAAAAATCTACTACTATACTCAGAATCTAAATCTGTTTTCTAACTTTCACATTGATGAAGAAACTTCACTTCCTTTTATCTTTTTCAACAACTGTAACTAACTTGGACCAAGCAAAATTTACGTAATGCCTCTGTGTTCAAGTTCAAACCATGAATAACGATCTCGGATATCCAAAATATCATGGGTAATCCTTTTAAATACGGCCTGAAGTCTCATTGGCACCACCGAGGACCCTAATCTCAGAGCTCAAATGTAAATAAGTACATGAGAGATAAGGCTTTTTGCGGATTACATCCTCTGGTCATTTGAGGCAACACATTATGGGGTGTAATCTATTCACTTGTTTAGGACGGGAGGAGAAATAAGTTTAGTATCCCTAAACAGATTAAGTATTTCGAACATAATTTATTAGTTACCCTTGTCACTTACTTTAAAACTAGCCTCAGCAGCAAATAGTAGGTACTATCGCGGATAAGCATATACGAATACTGTTAAGACTATTCCTGCTTGTAGCGCGGTAAACAGAGCGGCAATTCCCGTAACTTTTAAGAACGATTCGAATCTCATTCTCAATCTGTCAAAAATACAATAAATTTTCCAACATTTTTGACAAGATTGACAGATTACGACTTGAATGTGAACGTTTTTTAAGTACGAGAATTATAATATAATAATAATAATATGTTTATTTCAATAAATGTTTACATTAATACACATATGTTTGAAGGCTATATTTTCTAGTTGTAAATTAATTAGATATCTGTAGCCGAACTAGGTGAAAGCCTGTATTTCGGCTATCAGCGCCAAAAACCCCTTGAATAATAGACACTTAAAAATAGCCATCAAGTAGAGATGTTAATTAACATTTTGAAAACAAAAAAAATAAAAAAATGTGATTATAAATAACCTAAAAGTTCGATACAGTAATAAAACTAAAAATAAACCAATAATTAGATGATTAAGAAAAAAAAGTAAAAATTCAGAAATTTACCGAAACAGAAAATTTAACTAAAAAATGGAAATAAAAAATAAAAAACTTAAATTAACATAAAGACTGTTTGAATGGATAGTGTGTGTGAGTCCTCTCTTTGTGTGATACGATATGTGTGTGCGTGAATGTGAGAGGGTGTGTGTTTATACGTAATCAATCACTGTGGTATATGTAGTATCAATTCAGTCTCTTCGTAAGTTAGTTTTTGTAAGTAACCTTTTTCTTACATTGTGTATTTGTTAAGGGGTATATGCTTATTGCTCTGTTTATCTTATTAGAGATGTAAGGTCCAATGAAGTTGGTAAAACTTGAGCTGAATTTAGTTGCGCTTATTTGGTTTCTTACGCATATCTTATCTTTTCTTCGTTTTAGTAGGATTAGCGGACTATATGTTAGTTTGCTGTATTGTAGCAGAGTAACATACAACAGATATAGTTGTCTTACAGTTAGAACCTCACAGTTCTTGTACAGTTGCGCGGTGGGGAAAAAAATACGTTTAAAAGTACTAACTTTGAGTACTGCACGTTGAGCGATCTCAAGACTCTTTAAAGTCGTTTTTGAGGTGAGGAATGAGGAAATACAGTAAGATAAAAGCGACTGACAGAGAGCATAATAAATCTGTTTTAGCAGTTGTGGATCAGCGACAAGCCGTTTTTTTTTTTTAAATACATTTTAATTTGCGGATTCTTCCACATAGGGGTTATATGTGTTCCTTAAAGTTAAGACTGCTGTCAATCGTTACACCTAGATATTTAATCGTTTGCACACGTTCCAGTGAAGGGCATGAGCATAAAGATCTCGATGGACACTCGTGTGAGACGAAAAAAATCAAATTGGTTAGACATACGTGACCGCGATGGTACATAAAACTGTTCAAATTCTTGTTCGGTCTCCATAATATAATTTCCAAGCATATTTGGCTTAATATTTATGTCATGGGAAGGGTCATTCAACCCGCAGGCTACGCAAGGGTAAAATCATTTTCATTTTTCTCGTATTTACACATGAATTTACATGACAATGGTTACCAAAATATCTTCGGTCAACTTGATGAATTTGATGGTAACGTAATATTGGTGTAAGAAAGTGTTTGCTCAAACAGTTTATGATTGAATTAGCTGAAGATTCAGACCCGCAAAGGTTTAATTGAATGCCTTAATTAGTCAAAGGAAAACCGTAGATTGGAGCAAGTTTGTACAAAGGAATTTGGTACTTATTATATTCCGTTTATTTGTGTAGCCGCCCAGTGATCGGGTGCATGCTTATTCGCTTTTATCTTGTAAACAAACTCACTTCAAGTTCCGTGAGCAACTTAATCGCTGTCGAGTTAGATGTCGCCGCGTTTAAATCGAAAAGTAAACTTTGTGTTGGTTAGTTTTCTTACACTGAGATAGCGACTCGGCGGCTATAAAAGTTGAGAGTTGAGAAAATGTTATTAAAGGAATATTTATCTTTACGGACGCACGGGTTTTTTTTTTTCAAGGAATTCAGCTAACTATGTAATTACGGAATAAACTTATTTTTTATTTTATATCTCGTTGTACCTAATATGTTAAATACTTAATTAAGTATTCTATTAAAAAAGCAAGAAATTCCTATAGATATTTCTACGTTTTACGGCCGAATTTATAAGCTTGTTCTGATATTGTTCCTAGAATCATGTTACTGGTATTTCGTTATGAAAATTCCTAGTAGGTTTTGTCGCATCAATCTATTCGCAGAATTGATATAAAGAGGCTAAGCGGTCTAATTTCTATTAGAGCAGATTTCCTAGCTAATCGATTCGGACACAAAGCTGGCTTATTGACTAGAATGTAATATGAGATTATAGGCAATAGGTACCTACTCAGGGGAGTGAGCTAGAAATAACTACTTACGCAGAATAATATTCAAACCGAAAATATGCTTTCAAGTATGTTTTATAAACTCAAAGCATTTATTTCAATTAAAGCATTTACAGGCACTTTTGGATTGTCAAGGAGTCGGTCAGTCAGAAATATGAAGCTAGTTGCCCATTCCAAAGCGTAGTACCTATGGAGAAGAATGGGCAAGAAATTCCACGGACACTCTTTTAAATAGAAAAATTACATAATTCCATATACATATATAACAATTTTTCTATTTAAAAGAGTGTCCGTGGAATTTTTGGAATTCAAAATTAATTATTAAAATAACAGGAATAAACATAATTACATTAATATCTTTAGATATACATAGTGAAGCTGTAGATACATAATGTACAGTCAGGAAAATAACTGTTTATAAAATCAACACACTACATCAATTTGACGTGGTAAAACTATTTCATACAACTGTCAATGAATGACAGATATGATTTGAATATAAGTACAGACAATTAAAGTTTTCATTTCTCTTACTTTACATTCATTTTATATCCTCAAGAAGCAAGTTTTGTGACGACCCTTGCTCACTGCGAGACTTATGCGGGTGAAACCGCGGGGCGCAATTAGTCAACAATAAAGTTCAGTCTACTTAAGTATTTAGCTCGATAAAAAGGAAACCTGAGATGTGGAACGAGACAACGAAAGTTACTACAAGTCCCAGCTTTCCATATATTATTAAATTACCAATAAATTTGGCAAATAAATAGGTAACCGACAGCAATTATTAAGTACACTCAAATTAATAGATTAGGCACATGAGTTGGGAAGGCTGTCACGATTGTAGTATCTAAGACATATGCATTATTTTGCCCAAGTTCATTACTCCTCTCTGACACGACTGACACGATAGTCAGTCAATGATGACACTGCTAAAGTTAGTGACATAATGTACAAATGAATATACTGAAAATATTGTTAGTAATATAAAATCCTAACTAATATTATAAATGCGAAAGTGAGTTTGTTTGTTTGTTACGCTTTCACGCAAAGACAGCTGAACGGATTTGGATGAAATTTGGCACGTCGGTAGACTATGATCTGGACGACATAGGATAACTTTTATCCCGATATTCTCACGGGATTGAGACTAATGCAGGTGAAACTGCAGGTCACAGCTAGTATTTACATAATTGCAGTAAGGTTCGACATTTTTAGGATTTTTTATAATTTAAATAATCATAACACTCGCTTTGTTTCCCCGATGGATTGGGCAGAGGTGTACTTGTAGCAAGTACACTCACATTTCGCCAGTTATGTTCAAGTCCCACGTAATAGGGGGCGAGCCTATTGCCATCAACCGGGCACAAATCTAGACCTCGCGCTGCCACTGAGAAATTCCAGATAGAAAAACTCAATAACAAATATTACACACAAACATAACACATTAAAATACTCAGTTTTTGTAAAATAGAATGCCGACTATCTAGAAGTTCTCATTTGTGTCCCAAGTCGTAAGTAGGTCCATAAAGTTTTGCAAACACATCGTCGTATCAACGAAAATGACTTCAAATGTGTGAGTTTACTTAGACAAAGTCGAGATTGAGCCAGTATCAGTGCCAAGGGAGTCGTTTAGCGGGCGGATATAGGCGGATGTAAGAGGATCATGACTTAGGACGCATTTGAGGAAGACAATATAGTCTAAATGATAGGTAAGATAAATTATCATCATACCTAATAGTATTTTTAGGACTTTTGTTCAAAAGAGCAAAGACTTCATAAAACTGATATTCACAGATTTGCCTGCCTTTTACCTATTCCTATTTTCCACCTTTTTTATTACTTACAAGACTTACGTTTTTTAGTTTGATACTTTAACTTTGGTCTTTGCCAGTGGTATGATGCAGGCTAACAGTAACTTTGAACTTTTTTGTTGGGCATTTTTGGAAGATCACAATAAGAAACGAACTTCATACAAGTTTATTTTGTGATAATTTTGAAGTACCAAAATATATACATAATCAACCTATACTGTTCCCACTGCTGGGACTCAGGCCTCCTCTCTTTGATAGGGAGTGGGCCACGCGGGCCCAGTGCGGGTTGGTAGCTGTCACATGTCTTCGAATTTTTGGTTCTAGGACATGCCGGTTTCCTCACGATGTTTTCCTTCACCGTTTTGAGAACATAATAGTTGTGATGAAATAATTAAAGTCAAGTGCCTGTCTGGGTTCGAACCTATACGACCTAAAACTCGTAAGTCGCGGCCGTTACCCCTGGACCATCACTGACCTGCCGTAAAACCTGTAATATTATTACCCTCCCACATTCATAATTAAAAAAGTGATCCCAAGTCAAAAACTATCAGCGTTAATTATGTATGAAAAGAGTTTATGTAGCTTATGTTTTTTCTACGAGAATAATATAAAGAGAATAATATTAGTTTTTTTTGTTTGTAATGAATAAACTCAAAAACTACTGGACCGATTTAAAAAAATTCTTTCACCTATAGATTGCTATATTATCACTTAGTAACATAGGCTATAATTTATAAAGTTATCACGCGAGCGAAGCCACTGGCAGAAGCTACCATATACATTGGTATCCGTTTTACACCCAGTTGCTTCAACAAAATGATTAAAATTTCCATAAATATTAAACTAACTTTAAACTAAATTAGATATATTTATTCAGAATCAATTCCTCGGGGCAATATAAGTCGCACCCTGTTTTTTTGTGGGCGTAACCATTAATTTACGGTTCCCTCTAATTATAATAATCAATTATACTTTGTTGATATTTCCGCCGGGAATACAGTGTGGGATAATGGTGCGAAAATATCACTAACCACTTCATATGATTAGAATTTTCTCCGATAAATTAAGTTTACTGAAGAAGAGGGATTACTTTGACCTCTCATCTTGGTAGTCTGTAAATGTCCACTAGGTACTAAATCCGAGCAAATTAAATGACCATGCTATTGTTTAAATATCGGTCATAAAGTAAAGCAATAATCATCAAACCTCGCAAAACGATTTATGATTGCAATAGTATGTAGGTACCTAGGTAATATTAGGGAAATTACTTAATTGTTTACCAAATTGACTACCTACCGACTTATATGTGACAGTTATATGACATTTCATACAACTGTCAAATAATGACAGTTGTGATTAGTGTTGTGTGTGTGGGTGACGTGCGGAAAATTGACGTGGTGGTTCAATTTGGTAAACAATTAATGTCTCACAGTATCCGTTGCAGAGAGAAGGAAATTGATAACCATCTTCCTTACGTAAAAACCGCAACGTCTCTCAATCCGTTTTTGCCCTTACAATTGAATAATCACTCTCCGATTTTGTTTTTTTATTAAATCGGTTCTGATCCAGACGACATTTTTCTAAACATGTATTAGCCGCGGGCACAATTTTATATAGGTAATATAATCTCTTTGACACCCACACGTGACTAGAACATAGCGGGTAGTTTTTTGTAGAAATTCAGTCGGGACTGTGGCGGCATCTACATTGGCATATACGAACTACGCATCAAAGAATTGACGTCACACAAAATCCTGACGTCACGCAAGAGTAGAGTTCCGCGCTATGGACATATTTAAAACTTTCCGACATCAATCGTTGGGCAATTGCCCGCCAGACAAGACACCCGTTTGGTCGAAGGATCCTCCCTTTTCTATAGAGGATGAGTGAAGTTTACACCCTGTTCGTCATACCTCTAAAGGACCAATGTCTAGTTCGCATAACATAATTTCAAACCTAGGATTTACGTCCAAATTAGAATGTAGGTATGTCAGGATACCTAAGTTATTTTATTTCTCTTTCAAAACATAAAATATTTAGGATTCCAAACACGATTATAATATTTCTAAAGTTCTCTGTATTTTTTTCATGTTAAATGAAATCGTAAACGACATTAGTAAATGTTCATGTTCATGAAATATTTCAGGGATACATGAAATACTTGAGTCGTCTCATTTTATAAATGTTCGTATTGAAAGCTGTCATTGAGATGTCATTTAGTTGAGTGTTTCTTTTAATTCATGAGATATTTGGTTTGAGTCTTATATTCTTACCCCGATTTGATGGAATACGTGCTCTGTTTATTGTATTATTTATGTCTGAAATCTTTTTTTACGTTAAATTGAGTTCAATTTAATATTTACTTTACAAGTCTAGATTTTAATTTACTGCGAATTGCATTTTATGATATGCGAGGCATCTAATCATTGTTTACATTATACAAACAAAAAGTTAGTATATTCATTATGGTAATTTCTAACATCAAAACATGTAACATAATGGCAACACTATCACAAGGATTGATAGCATTCAAGGCAAAGCTCAATGCCGCCGCTACTGCCATGCCGCGGTGCGCCCGGCTTGCCGCACAAAGGAGCCGCCAAACAAAGGATTGCCGCTCGGCAAAAGCCGGTGGTCCCTGCCGCCGGCACTGTGTGTCACAATCACTGAGAGATATTCTATGACGTGATAATGCACAATATAAATCTTAAGATAATTTCGGTTAAAAAAGTCCTTTGTATTGTCAGATATGAATGATGAAAACATCACTTCCTTTTTCATCTCACAATTGTTTCATTTTTACCAGCTTTTCAGTCAAACAGCAATATCAGAAGCAATAACCCAGGGACCTTATTATTCAGTTATCCCCTCCAGATAATCAGGGGTGATCTTGAAATATCCCATCCCTTCACTGATTGAATTCTATACGATCGTAAATCGTTTAAATTTTGCACACTCGACGGAGCGTTGATATTCAATAAGATTTGAATGTAATATTTGACCCTTGGACTTTTATTTCTCTCCTGACCGTTTTATTTAAGCCGATAGATGTGGTTTAAGGCACATGTGGGCGTATTTGAATTACATAATATCATTTGACAAATAGTTTGAGAATTAACTTTGTTTTATTCAGTTTTTGGGATGAGGTGTTCAAATGTGAAACTATGCTTTGAGAAAATGAGTAACGCTACATAAGTTATAGGTATGTAGAAATTAAATGTTTCTGATTCTAATTGTGTTTTCAATAATATTTAAAGATAGAAAAACAGAACCGTAAAATATGACAACAACATTATTATAAAGAGATTATAAATATTATTTTATTATAATTCATAAAGATATCACGCTGGCAAAGCCGCTGGCGGAAGCTAGTTTTCTATAACTTATTATAGCCATACGATTGCTAGAGATCTCTGCGCGATTAATACTAAAATGAATTATGTAACATTCGTTCGCAATAATAACAAAAAGGTTCATGATATCGAATGAACGTACTTGTGTGATAGAACTCCATTTTATGGTATCGCAAAACCTCAATATTTCATTGAGGAGGGGACTTATTTTTACGGCATCTTTAAAAGGGATCGTGTAGAGTAGGACAAATGCTTGTTGTAACATTACATCACGCTTTGTACCCCGGAGGGTTCGGCAGAGACACCTATAGTACACTCACATTTCGCCAGTTATGTTTAAGTCCCATGTAATAGGGGGCGAGCCTTTTGCCATCATCCGGGCACAAATCCAGACTCCGGGCTGCTACTGAGAAATTCCAGATGGAAAAACCCAATAACGCTTTGCTTGTAATCTCTGCTTAAAATAAAAATGTACGCAAGTAATATGGAGTTTAACGTATTCCTGTAACGTCATATAAAGTTCAAGTAAACAAGGATATCGTGTGGGAATAAATGAAAGAACACCTTTCACTTATTCCCACACGATATCCTTGTTTGTTTTTTTTTTTTTTGGTAGTAATTTGTTTATTAATTTCTCGATATTTACATTAACTAGAAACAATTTAAAAACTAACAGACATAAAAGAATAATAATAATATGTACAAGTATATAAGAAAGGGGTGGGGGGGAACAATCTTAGGGCATCAAAAAATTCGTCCGCATCTCTGACGTTTTTTGAATATTTTATTACAATACTAATAAAAAAAAATAACAGTGGCTTGATGTTCCCTTTTGAAATGTGTCACTTTCTTGCTGATAATTCGAATTAATTACTTAGAATTTAAATTTTATTAATGAAAGAGAAATAAATTGAGTAAATGTCAAGTTAATTATGTTAGCTTAAAAATCTGTTAAATGTTGAAATAAGTGGCATGAACTAAAATTCGAATTAAATTAATTTAAGATCACTTGGTGCCTGAAGCTTGTGATGGGTACTGAAATATTTAACGTTATACAACACGTCATCAACTCATCACCATTTACCATTTACTGAATTTCTTACTCAAGATTCTTTTTGTTTTATAAAGCAAAACTTTTGATTTTTAGGGTTTGTCTGTTTTATGCCTACTTTTTGACAAGGCCGTGGTAACGTCGCCGTGGGAGACTGTTAGTTGCAAATTCCGTTTGTTGAAGATTTGCTTTGTTTTTTTAAATATCGATGTAATAATCCATAATTATAAAATAAAATAAAACATTATTTCACGCCGATTTTCCCGAAGGCATAGGCAGATATGTAGGTAAAGGCAGGTAGCTGATCCACCCATCCCCACATTATGTAATTATTAATGCCCTAACCGTAAAATCCTTTTAACCGAAGCTGTATAAGATTAATGGTTATATTCTGAATATAGAACCTGTTTTATTCAAAATGAGACAAATGTCCAAAGTTTCAACAGGATTTTCAACGAATTCGTCGCTTTTAGCGCTTTATAAAGCGGTGTGACCTATTGAGACAATACCGTCCTAAGCGAACAATAACGTTGCTTAAAGCTGATAAATCCACAAAAAATTAAAACGTTACTTTTATTAAACTGTTAGTAACTTATAGAAGTTAAAGTTATTATTGAAATAACTTTACTTTTGTATTTTTTTTCAATTAGATTTTTTCAATACGCGTTTTAGCATGAAACATTTTTCGTTTCAATATATGTAGGAGGTATCACATTACATTTATCTGATACCTAGTATGTAGATATTTAATTAAATAATATGTATATTTGTCTTATTGTGTAGGACGCAAACGATATAGGGAGCACCTACGTCCTAAACCGATTTTGAACACTCATTGCTAGAAAATTAGACGTTCACATACGTTTAATTTTAGATAAACGTTGCCTACACTATAATTTCTCTTTTATAATCACAAAATTGTGTTGCGAGTGGGAATCGAACCCACCAGTTGCTGCAAGAGGAGCATAGCTCCAAGCATTTCGCCTCTACGGGAACCGTGTAATCCAAATTTAAATATATTATATAATTATTTAGTTTTTTATCCGACTTTATACAATCTCTTAAAACATAATAATTAACACTATGTTCATCAACTTTTCTAATTAGTAAGTGTCGCACATGTTTCAAACAGGGAGTTGTCTGTTGGTTGTCAATTTTAGGGACAGGGTAGCATGCCCATACTTGTCAAAAACACTACGGAATGTCCCATGTGGCCCAGTTAGGGTAATTATAAGTATATTTACGTAATCAATTTTCGTTTGGTGGCAATATATTTAGGCTAGGTTTTAGAGTAATTGGTAATGTTTCATAGGGTAGTTGTTATTTAATTAAAGGTTTAGTTTCATCAATAATATGGGGTGGGGTACAAGGGTGATTTAAATGATTAAGTAGTTTTTACAGCCCTATTTGCGTAATACTTTATTATTTTTATTTTTTTGGGTGGGAAGTATCAAATAACTACTCCCGCTCTGGGCGAAGTGGGAGGGCGTGTCAGATTTTTACTGACTAAAACCCACCCGTGTTCCTTCCGTTGCCTGTGTGCCGGGGCCACGATATCCCTTTCGGACAAACTCGCAACCCTGGCAGGCATTGGCCCTAACGGACCCCGTCAGTTGGTGCTGACATCTCTTTGAGGCGCGCGTGAAACACAACACGCCGTCGACCCGGGTCTGGTCCTTATCGGACGGCAAGCTACTCATCGCTCACCATCCGCAAACCCGCGCCTTCAATGGCCGGAAATCGGCTTGCGACTCCTCCTGCAATGTGGGTTGCTATGTCTGAAAAAACACACACACAACGTACCTAGTTGAGAATTTTCCGATTGATTTTGTACATGTTTCAACACAGTTGAATAAATTATCTTCTTTCTTTTTTCAATTTTTTTTTCATAATAGTTCGAAAAGAAACGGGTTTTGTCGTCGGAAGATAGACAAAACGACAGATTCACAATCACAATTTGCCATTTTGTTTATTCTTCCGTAGACAAAACCTGTTTCTATGGTGTTATGCTACGCGTGCTGGAACTCGTTGAACTTTGTTATGTAGGCGCTTTTCTGATGGTCACCACTGTATATTCTGACTTACAGGATTTGCAGTGGAAGAGAATATAGTGGCGGGTTTGTCCAAAACAAAACAGAAGAAAGAATAAATAATTTTAGATTCATGTTTAATTTTACTCTGTGTTATATGACCGACGTAGGCCATAGTGTAGATGTACGTAGATATAGTATCTTAGACGTAAGCCATCGTGTACATTTCACATAATAAGGAAGACAGTGAGCTAGTCTAGCGATGTCATAACAATCTATTGTCATACAGAACCTACGTCATTGTCTGTAATATGGCTTCCTCTTCAGTTGTGAATGCACAACATAAGCAATAGAGAATAGTGAAATAAACACGGAACTATTCATTGATATCTTGCAGTTTTCGCCGACAGCAAATGGTAATCACATTTTAATTTTACTTACAATAATAAATACGATCATTAATATGGTATATTGATTTTCAGAAAAAATCTTGGGTTTGTAGATCATCAGCTTTGTAACTCTGTCGGTCTGTCTCGCAGTCTTTTTTCGAAAAAGAACATGTGCACTATATATTATGAATGCCCGAGTACCCGACCTACCTACGTATTCAGAACTGACAAGCATCCACTGAAACTCATGAATCTATTTAAAAAAAAAAACAAACATTTCAGGGACTTCTTAAGATTTCCACTTTATTGATTTCACATTCGCTCTTAAAATACTGAAATCTGTAAAGAGTATTTTTTATTTATTTTTAATAAAAGTTCACTATTTTGGGCCTGCAGAAAATTATCCCAAAAATAAATAAGAGACGGTTTAAACAAGATCCTTATTTAGCTATTAAATATAGATATTCTTGCCTGAAAGACCTACCTATTACATAAAACAATAGTAGTCTTTATGTACCTATTATTTCATTTAAAAAAAAATGTCCTGACAACGTTCATACCAAATAGCATTCCAACTAACTTTTAAAGACCAAAGAGTACAATATAAAAACTTCAACAGCACAAAAACAGAGATTTTACCACAACACGATATGGTAATTTCCCCTGTTGACCTAAAATTTGTAACGTTTACAGATTCCTCGTAATTTGGCGGGAAGATAAATAAAATTGTGCTGTCTATTCCCAATAGGACTGCGGGAAACAATTTGTTACCGGAAATTCTGTTTATTTGTTTTAAAAACCTCTTGGGGTGTTCATTGACCAAATAATTGAGGTTATATGATGTGGTTTTAATAGTCCACACCACACCCACATTTATTAAAGTAAAACTGTTTTTACATGTCTAATACAAATTAAGTATCTTCGTGTTTAAAACACACGTTTTAAATAAACAGAATAGTAAAAAACAAAAAAGTTTTAAAATCTACTTATGGTTCGTTTTCAATATCGCTGGAGATTAAAATAAAGTGCATGCAATTGCATGCTGATCGGACACCTCTTGTACACCGTGTAAGGATGCCACGTTGTTCTTAATTAACGAAAATCATTACCTACCTCTGGTGTTGTAACAATACGTAGGTACAAATAGTGCCATCCATGAAGACGCGCCCACTCTTCTTCCTAAACGCTTACAGTACAAGTGTGCAACATACCGCTAGTTTTGTACTATTGTCAATATACACTAATAACCTATGAGTGGGTGATGAATCACGACAAAACTAAGACATTAGCGGTATGTTGCACACTTGTGGTGTAAGCGATTAGGAAGAACATTGGGGTGTGTCTTCGTGGATGGCTCTATATCTATAACAATTATATCAAAACATTAAGGATAGTTGATTGGAAATATAATAGGAATCTACATACATACCTACAATACAATACTCTCTATTCTAAATAACTAGTCTGTTAATGTCATGGTTACTCCTACTAGTGAACATGTGTGAGGTATGCAATATCAAGAAAGTTAAGCCACAAATACGCATGTATGTCGAATATTACTAATTTGTCGTTGGAATTTGACATCTGACGTAAATCCTCAAACTATTTGTGTGGATGCTGCTCGATTTACAGATAGTATTTAGGTACGAGTAGGTATTGTATATGAGAATGAGAGATTAAGGGATTTGGAAATTAGAGCTATTTACTACCAACCATAAAGTAATAAAGTCCAGAATCATAATTAAACTCAGCTCTTAAAGTATCTTGAGATACTTAAATTATTTTATAGGTAATTCCTTCATAAAATATTCCTACCCAGTACAAACTAAACCAAAGACAAATCATATTTAACAAAGACGTAACATTCAAAGAAATGGTGGGAAATAATGTTAAATGTCAAAAAGTTCGCGCCATTAGTATTGAAGGCGTGATCCTGATTGTTCCGAGTAGTTAGAACATCATCTATATTCATGTGGCGTTTTAACAGGACTTCATCCAACACTAATAAGTAGTCGTGGATTTGTTACAAACTGAATACAAGAAGGTCCACTTCATACAGTGTGAGGCATACGCATGAAATAACCCGGTCATGTTATACATGGGTCTTGAAAACACAGCTACAGTGAAAGATCATGAGAAATAGCTGCCTTTACTTTATTCTTGCATAACATTATTTGATCGCCGAATACGACCTACCGTTCATTGTTTTCATTTGTTAGCGTCGCAACACACTACAACATAACTTGCAGATTAGCAAACTGGCGTTGTGAATTGTCTTTGGTCTCTGCTGACATTAAGCAATAGACAAAATTTGTCACACCTTTATTCGTTTTAAATATTGAATACGTGGCTTTTGGCGAATTTGTAAATGTGTATTATATGTATTTTTTTTTGTAATGTGCGTTTAGTTTGTGCGGAATAAACAATTTTTCTTTTTTCTTTCTCTTTCATTCTTTTAGCAAAATGAGTAATGATAGTAGTAGTACTGTAATCAGCACTGAGCTTTTAGTTATAGCCATGGATATAATGAATCCATACATTTTCTGAGGAATTAAAGATTCAACACAAGCTTAAAAAGTTAGTGAATTATTTAGAACAAAATTAGAAAGAGCGCAATTTTTTTCATATTGATGTTATTCGCTTATGTCAAACCCGTTTGTTTATAAATTAAACCCTCTGAATAACCATTTTTTTCTGTGACACAACTTTCTTCTCTCCATTTACAATATCTTAACTTGTCGCTCCGCAACTAGAGTAATGGTAGAGCCCAGAGGGTTTTAGAGCAAGCATATGCAGGGTGAAAATTTGATAGCTGAGTAGGTGCGGCATGATGAGAGAACACCGAAAATATATTTTAAAAGTTTCAGATAGGAGTCCACTTTCAGATTTCGAAATCGGGCCAGAAATAAAGTGATCTTCAAAGCCTTTGATTTTGGTATGACCGTGTGCGGCACCTATAATGACTTAAATAGGCAAATTTGATGAAATTGTGGGCTTGCCCTAAATCTGACGAGTTTGAAAACATTTGGGCAATTTTTAAAAGGATATTCAAGGCGAATAAAAGTTATTGCGTGACATAGTGTAGCATCTTAATAGTGAATATATAAATATCTGACGGATTGATGAAGCCTTTTGGCAAATGTAACGAAATTTCATTGATTTAGGAAAGTACCCAAAAGTGGACATTATTTTGCATATATGTTATATTGTATTCGATCAACGAATCGCATAGTATTGATTCCTATTTGAATTTAAAGCCGACTCTTTTGTGAAGATTTGCCGGTATTCAGAAATTCTTTACTAAATAATATGAACCTATTGCTGAGTAGAAATGCAGCAAATGAAAAATTGCATTAAAATTTAAAATGCTCTTTGGCTGGGTTTTCAATTTAGATGTTATGTAATTATGCATTCATTCAGTTGTATGTAGAGATATTCTCATTCATTCAGTTGTATATAGAGATATTCTCGTCCCGACTATATCTTATTTTCTTTTGACTTAAAAAGAGAAAATGTTTAATTTTAACTTACTTCAGCACACTGTATTTCTCGTTCATATCTTAATTAAAAGTTTGTGAAAATTTTCATAAGTAATTTTTTCGAAAAAACGAATATTATTTCTTGTCGTGTGTGGTAATAATGTAAGATCAGCAAGATTTCGTGTCGCACAAAGCTGAACGTTTCTTATTGACTGCACTCAGTATCTCCCTTGGGAGTTAGTCCAGTTTCAGTTCTAGGATTAACCCGGGTAGTGCGAAATACATTATATATTAGCTGCACTGTAATCCACCACTGTCACTCCTTTTTCCTCGTACGATCTTTCTAGTACAATTCCCAGAAAGATAAACAACTTTTTTTTTTCTTGTTCAATTTCTTTTCAACTTTGAAATTGGGGTAAAGAAACCTTTATCCCTGGAACCGTTTTAATTTCTCTTTTTAGTTGTTGTTTTTTAACATTGGACGCTTTCCTTCTTGTGATATCGTGCGCCTAATCGTTTGCGGTTTTGAAATAGTCTTTCATGGCTTTTGGTACAGTTGGAAGTTAATCTATAAGATGTCGTAAACACCAGTGAGACGTCAAAGTGTGGGTAAACCCTTTAAATACTTGTACCTTTCGCTGGTTCCTTTATCTGAAAAGTTACTTTACCCCGTCTCAAATTAAAATTGCTTCTTATTTATACAAGGACCTCTTTGTCTTCGACAGTACTCGTACATCGGCAATACTTGGCATTGCAAGTGAACTTGAATGGTTAACAATCTATTTTCTTCCTTATCCCACCTTACCCTAAAGGAAAGGTATTTTTTACCAGAATGCGAAGGAGTTCATTAGAGTGTAATTTGCGGCGGCACAGAGCGTAATATAATCCGAGTCATTGATCAATTAGTGTCGTACCTACTATGTATCGATGTTATTACAATGAATGGGTGAATAATGAACTGTTTTTACTGTCTGTGACCTGGGATTTTATTTTAAACTCCTCGTTATTATCTTGCCTCAACTGACGAAAAATTTATAGGTACCTACACCCTTGCTTTTGGGGATTACAGTAGTCAGTTGTGTCATTTCGTATTTAACTCTTTATAAAAATACGTCATTATTATTTTGAACATATATAATATGACGTATTTTGAATGAGGTTCAGCATATTTTTACTGAATAATTTTTGGAAAACGCGAGTCTGATTGAGTTGGAGTTGGAGAGAACGAATGCACGTTCTGCATTGGTGCCTACTGTTAATTAAGGCAGGAATTGAGCTTGCATTTTTATTTTTGACCCCTTTAAAGAAGATTGGTTACTGACTTTTTTGACATTTATAGCATCACTAGCTTTCGCCCGCGGCTTCGGCCGCGTGGTGGTCGATAATTATCCCACTGGAACGTACTACCGGGATAAAAAGTATCCTATATGTTAATCCAGGTTATAAACTATCTGTGTGCCAAATTTTATGCAAATCCGTTCCGACTTTTTTGCGTGATCGAGTAACAAACATCCAAACATACAAACTTTTACATTTATGATATTAGTAGGATATTTCTGAGTTTATCTTGGACATTGACATCTGTGAAGGAAAAAAATCGTGAGGAAACCTGGATTTATAGTTAATTTAAGTCTGAAATCGCCAACCCGTCTTGAGCAAGCGTGGTGATTAACGTGACTGATCACGGTCACCGATTGGTGACTTGACGTTGACGTGACTAACGTGTGTGTGCATGAAATTTGACGTTCGAAAAGTGCTGGTTCTCAGCCTATTTAGAATAAATGACTTTTGAATTTGAATTTAATTTGACCCTGTAACCTGTCACCTGTCACCTGTGCCATCAAACTATATCGATTTCCTCTTTCACATTAACCAGACAATGCCCCTGTCCTTGCTCAGGGTGAAGTATAAATATAAAACAACAGGTTAAACGGTCCGGTGCATATAATGCGATTTACTGCCGGATATACCGTTAGATTAGCTCCGGATTAGGGCTTCTGGCCGACTCCATGCCGGTGACACGGCGAAGTCCGGGGCGAACGGTGCATTGTTTCGCAAAATTACGTGCATGTAGTTCATATACAGATGTTGCAAGCTGATTGGATTGTAGTGTGAGATTGGGCACGTAATTAGAGAGCAATCTGTACGTTTTTTGGTACTGATTTTCTCATAATCTGACCGGTTTGGAATTTAGGAGCGTAAGTAGTAACTTGTGTGGGAAGGGCATATCCATGACATTTACCTTAACGCTTTAAACGTTCACATTCTGAAAGTGGTAAATAAAATTGCATCATTTTATTATTTTGAGATATTGAGCTGGATGAAAAGAACCTGGATGAAAATCTGAATGAAAAAGAATTCAATTCTCTTCTTAATTATTTTGGAAAATATTTCTATTACTATTTTCAAATGGAAATAGTGTTTAGGAAACACTATTTCTACTATTTTTAAACAAAACATACCAATAATAATCTAAAATTCTATTTTTATATTGAGAACAATAGACTATGCAGGTACCTCATTAGTGATAACGTTTCGTCTGTTGCTCCTGAATACTCAAATTAGCATTTTGCAGCATTCATGCTATTGTCTGGCTCAACCGCTTTTGGAATTTCGGCTATTTGGCTAATTGATGTTTAATGTTGTTTTAGTTTTGCTTGATTTTGTACCTGGGTTGTAACTATCAGGTATATTAGAAAACTTGGTTGGGAAAAACCTTATTAAAAATATTGGTAAGTTTTTCGTCAACTTCAACTTGTTTTAAAATATCTTTAGACAATGAAACGAAATATTCATAAAATACATTGTTTAACTCTTAATTGAAAAGCCGCCATTTTTGTTTACCCAAGCCTGTCTGCCGAGCAAAGTCCAGCTACTCTGCCTGAATATCGTAATTAAGTACCAAGACACACAATTAAGTAGGAAAGAAGATATTACGTAATAACTAACAGAAGTGTCATAAAGAGCTAATTTTACAGTTTGGCCATAAAATTTTATCACGTATTAAGTACTTTGTCATTGGTACTATATAATAGTGGCCCAGTTGGACCCAGTTTGGTCCAGATTCGTTCGTCGATGATCGCCTAGTGAGTCCAGTGGAGGAGTTAGGAAACTAGAGAGCCTTAGAACGCAACTACGAGTATTCCATTATACTGCACTTTGAAAACGACTGAAGTTTCGCACCTCTAAGTAACAGTTAATACTTATTGAAGTTCCGAGCATTTTACGCTCGGAATTAGTTGAAAACACGGATGGAAAATATTTCAAAACAGAAGTTATCCATACCAATGAGGTCTACAGTTGTTATTTTAGATAGCCTTAGAGTTTATTTTAAGTTTGGAACCGACAAAATATTTGTAGAAGTGGTCGCTATTCTATTACCTATTAATTAAGGGGTGCCCGGAAGCCTTCAGTAATAAATAATCTATTTAAGACCTTATAGGGACAATAAACAAGTTGATTTGTTCGCTAGCAGTTGAGAAATATACCTTAACTCAATTTGTTATTTTTTCTTAAAGCTATTAGGAGCTTTTGCTAGCTCCTAATAGCTTTAAGAAAAAATAACAAATTGAGTTTTCCTTTTATTTAGAGGGATGGCACACTGGGATGCCATGGCGACGTCACCAGGTCGCGCTACCACCTAAATGTATACAGTTATATAGTGGATGCCTCACCTGGCGTCCGCTTGGTAACGCAACCAACCATACATTTTGTTGGCGACGCTACCTGGCTGCACCGCCACGGCGTCCTAGTGTTATAGCGCTCTTAAAGTTGCTCTTCTCAAGATTCTCCCTCTCAGTGAGAGGAGGCCTGTGTCCCAGCAGTGGGAATATATATATTATATTATGTAATTTAATCATTTGATATGAAACATTTGCAGTGCCCTTGCAGGGTCTTAATACTGTGACATGAAATTTTAATGCATGCCTACTAATGTTTTACATGTTAGTAAATAAATAAATAAATATTATATGCTGATTATGCTTTTATATTCATATGTAGCCTTTTTTCTTCTTCCGAGTGGAGCTCGTGGTTATATAATAACACCCTCACGGGTCGATCCATCAGGTTAAGCTACGCTTGCCGGGGTTGGTTCGTGAATGGGTGACCATCTTTACATACCGAGACTTCTCCGTGCCTAAGAAAGCACGTTAAGCGGTTGGTCCCAGCTGTCATTCGTGGATCTTTGACAGTTGTTACGGGGACACAGAAGTCCGAATGTCTGACAACCACTCTTACCAATGGGTATCGTGGTAACCAGTAACTGGGTTGTGGAGGTCAGATAGGCAGTCGCTCTATGTAAAATACTGGTATTTAGCTGCATCTGGTTAGACTGGAACCCGACTCCAACATACTTGGGAAAAGGCTAGGCAGATTGATGTAGCCTTCTTTCAAAGAAATCAAATCATTAGGCCAACTGAACTTATCTCTCGCGTCCGGCCCTGGTTCAGGCCATGGTTCGGAGCGAGAGTGCATGGGAGGCCGTCACCTCCTTCTGCGAAGCAGTTATGCTCGCGAAGGAGGAGGCGGAGCGCGCGAGGGAGATGCAAGCTGCACGCCCTCGCGGCCCTAGTCGCCGCAGGAAACGCCCCGGGCGTCGGGAGTCCAGAGCCGACTTCCGGCCACCGTAGGCGCGGGCTTGCGGACGGTGAGCAATGGGCAGCTCGCCGTCCGATAAGGACCAGGCCCGTGTCGACGGCGCGTTGTGTTCCACGCGCGCCTCAAAGAGATGTCAGCACCAACCGACGGGGTCGAAAGACCAATGCCTGCTGAGGTTGCGGGTTTGTCCGAAAGGGATAACGCGGCCCCGGCACACAGGCAACAGAAGGAACACGGGTGGGTTTTAGTCAGTAAAAGTCTGACACACCCTCTCGCTCTGCCCAGAGCGGGAGAAGTCATTTGATGATTTCCCATCCAAAAAAAAAAAAAAAAAGGCCAACTGAACTTGTTGCCGCTTAAACATCGTTTGCAATTCATTCAATCATTGTCATTACATATTGTCAAATAACTTGTGAAACCATTTATTTCACATGCTCTTGGAAAAAGTTTTAGATCGTAATTGTTTTTAGAAAAAGGAGATTTTCACGAACAAACTCGATGTTCTTAGGGTGCCAAAAGGAACCCTATTACTAAGCCTCCGCTGTCCATGCGTTCGTCCGTCTGTTCGTGAGCGTGTCTCATGAACCGTAATAGGTAGACAGTTGAAATTTTCACAGATTGTGTATTACTATTGCCGCTATAACAAAGAATAAAACATAAATAAAGTAAACATTTTTAGATTTTTTACTAAATGTTGTACGGAGGTACGAAACCCATCGTGTGCGAGTTCAACTCGCACTTGGCCGGTTTTCTGTAACTTTTTTAGGACAACACCACATACCTCTTTGTTTTTTGCATCCATCTATCATTCTTGAATGTACCAAGATAGTGGAATGCTAACTCCTAGTGGGTTGTTACATCCTAGTAGGTACTAGAGGAATCCATTACCATCTGTCATGTTTTACGGCTTTTGAGTGAGTCGTGAAGCCTTTCATGGTCGGATGACACGTTACTTCTCCAGTAGGTGAAGTATCTATATGAGATGACAACAATAACGCGGTATTTAAATTTTTTTAACTTCGGGAATGAAAAATGTGCTACGGCAGTTTAAAGAACTATTATCTAATTCACATTTCAAAATTTTATAGGAAGCTGAATGATTTTTTTTTGTCAAAATGTTATGTGGTCTAACTTAATAGGTATTTAGATGTGTCCTTTAACGTCGTCTTCTCTACGGTTCCCGTATTGTTTTTTCATGTATGAAACGTTTTAATAGATACCATCACGCCTTAATTCCCCGAGAGGTTAGGCAGAGATGTACCCTTAGTACACCCACGTTTCGCGAGTTATGTTTAAGTCCCATGTAATTGGGGGTGAGCCGATTGCCACCATCGGGCACAAATTCCGGACTCCGGGCTGCTACTGAGAAAATCTAGATAGAAAAGCCCAATATCACTTTGTCTGACCTGGGAAGCAGAACCCAGGACCTCATGCTCAGCAGTAGTGCTATCGACCATTAGATATACGAGGCAGTAAAACGTGTTAATTTCGAAGGATTTTTGTTCAGATCAATGTATATTTTGATACACGGTAGGATATCATTGTTTTCTCAAGTCAAACTTCTCAATTATCAACACAATTTTTGATTGGATACATTAGCAACAAAAATATATATTAAATGGAGTAGATTAACAGCCACACTACCAGGTCCATTCATCTTAACTTCACCAGAACACATCTTCTAAAACTAACCACCTGTTCTCTTTGTCCCCAGCAATGAATTTCTCAATGCAGTTGGCAGTAGCAGTGGCGGCGGCAGCATGTCTCTGCGTGGTAGCCGCGGCACCCGAGGGAAGGCTCACTCGTACCAAACAACAGCGTCCGACCCGCGGGTTTAAGAACGTCGAGATGATGACTGCTAGGGGATTCGGCAAGCGCGACAGGCCACACACTAGGGCCGAGCGTGAGTTTCACTTTAAATTCACACAGCCTTTCATCAGGGTCTTTTGACATCCGAGAAGTCCGGGCTCAGTGTTCCCAAAGCTTCACATGCGCGGAATATCTACAAAGATGTTTTGCACATGTATTTGACCAAGTGGATATTGAACGTTACAGTTTTGCTGTTGTGTTCAAAATGCTGTGAAAAACAGAGTACAAACAAATTCATACAAAATGAATACAAGCAATCTTTTCATCGTCACTGACGTGGCACTGACCCTGGACGGCCCGGAGCCCTGAACTGTGTGGTTTGGATTCGGACTTGTTTTATTTTATTATCTTCTGTTACAAGAATGAAGCCTGGTATCCACGACATCTAATTAAAACTTGTTAGTAACCATGTCAATCGTTGAAATACAGAATGATGTTTTAAATTACGTCTTATAAGATGTCGTGAAAGCCTAAGGCCAGTTTTCTATTAATCTAAATTCACTTTTGCACTTTTTATTGTTCACACAGTTTTGTCTTTTAATTTTTTTTCTGATTCATTGTCACGCTCCACGCTCACTAATTGAGTAGGTTTTTTTAAATCCCATAACAATCTGGATGTTGTTACAAATAGGTATTGTAACGTGTTTGTAATGCACTTTCATTTCAGGTTTCTGTAAATAGGTTTTTAGTACGGACAATTTGTAGAAAAGAGATGATGCCCAGTTGCTGTACCTAGGCATCTCCTAATTTGAGCCTCAAATGTTTAGCGGTTAAGAGTTTCTTAACATAGTCCGTGTAAAAAGAATCAAGTTTAATAAAAACAGCACATTTCCGTGAAAATTAAGTTTAGGGTTATATCTGTCCCAAAATAAAGCATTGCTTTTAAACACCATTGTCTAGTTAAAGTTCATGCAAACAGGCATACTGTGGCACTAAATACCACATGTTATATTTAGTGCCACATTTAATGTTTCAAAAAAGTCAAATCTTATGCATCTTTTCCTGTCTCTTTATCAAGTTATTAGCTAATGGATTCTGTATTTTTTTTTTTGTCGAGTAAAACGTAATACCAGTCGAATTATTAGAGATTAACGAAGTTTCCAACGTTACCCGCTGTGTCATTTGATTAAGTAATGGAAAAATAGTGAATGTGCACAATTTTCATCAATAAGTAGTGGTGGTAAGGTAGTGTGTAGATTTATAATTATGAAAGTATATATTTACAAATTTTCCTAACTTATGACTATTTGTGTTACCTACTGTTTCGTTTTGTGAGTGGAAAATGTAACTTATAGCTATGTATTTAGTGTTTGAAAAAAAAAATACTTGTTATTCTATTTTTCCTTCCCAACTTTTACCGGAATAACATATCCATCAGAAAGTGTTGTATACTAATAAGATTATGATGCATTTTATGAAGTAATTACGAACATTTGGACTCGAGTGATGTATGTGAGTTAGAACACAATGGTGGGCATCAATCTTCCTAGCCTGCCAACTTATAAGTTGCGCTCGTTCATCGCTAATGGAGCGCATACTTCGTACAGAATAATATTTAAGAACAATCGTTCTACCTGAACATTATCCTTTATTGACATTCAAATAACTCCACAATAGTATGATAAGTTTCCGCAACTTTTCAATTCTCATTGTTCAATATGTAAAGTTCCTCTGTCAGTATTCTATCGAAATATTTGCGATTACCATAGTCTTTTGACGATGAAATTGTGCCATTCAAACGTACAATTCATATTGTTATTATTTGTTATCGAAGGGTAAATAAGTTCTCTTTGAGGGTAGATTGCGGGCGCCCAGGTGCGCCGGCGGTAGACCTTTTCGGGATGTAACAGTTTCAGTAACGAAGCTAAGAATGTCACATTATTCCTGAAGGGGACGTAGAGCATCAAACGCCGACCGCCCGCTCGCACCGCGGCACACCCACCTTTAAGAGTCCCACAGTTGGAATCGCAAGAGATTTCGGTAAAAGAGCTCCCGAATTGGACGGTGAAGGTACCACAATGAACCTGATTGAGTTTCCGGCCTCGCGTCACTCTGAATGGCAAAAATTACGCCGATGCCGAAAGAATGCTTGACCGTGTAACAGACTTAACCACAGTCCGCACGTGTGTAACGAAATAAAAGATGAAATCCATTTGGGAATGGTCCGCGAAACCTTTGGACAGTCCCTTTTTGAAGTGACGCTTTGCAGGTGTTTGTGAGAGGATAGAAACCTTGTTACTGCTCGATATTATGTACTCGTAGGTTCACTACGAAGAACCCACGCCATAACTCCTTTATTCCGAGAGAAGTCACGAATAGTATTTCATATGGGAGCGCCTTTAAACAAAGTGCATTTTCAATCAAAACAAAGCGAAATTTGCATAATAACAACACATTTCTGGAATGTTTCGTTTCTCTCTGAATAAAAGGTACAAGTTTTCAACTTTAGATGAATATTCTAACTAAAAGAATTTGAAACGTACTTAACATCAAAGTTAAAAACTTTCAATGGTTCTATACCTAGAGAATGTTGTCTGTCGAGCTTGTTCCGTCGAAACAAAAGGAATTCTGAACCACGTCGACTGGTGTTAGCCTTATGTTTTTTATTTGCTTTTTAATGATTATTATACACATACACATATTAACATTTTGACATTGTCTTACTCCCAATCATACATTAGCAGACCAGGACAGCTACGAACCTCACGGTCGCAGGAAGTATAACCCCAAGAGCAACCTCTTGATCGCCCACGACTTTGGCAAAAGGACTGGTAATGACGATGTTAACGATGAAGGTAAAATATGATGAAACTCTCAATACAACGCTAAAAGAGCTTTCAAAGCTTTCAATAAAAGAAAACAATAATATTGTGGATATCGAAAATGAAAGGATTTTGTTCAAAAATAGACGCTTGCAGTAAATAAAAAAGATAACGCTTTATCGCTTTCCATCGGTGATCTAAAATAATTCACCACCGTGACTTGGCATTTTAACAGAGGAAGAAATTAGAGTGACCAGGGGAACTTTTAGGCCCAACTCCAACGTACTTATCGCGAGGGGTTACGGAAAAAGGGCTCCTTTGCCAAAGGACGATCGAGGTATAAGTCGAGATAATCTCTGATCCAATATTAAAGAAATCACACACTATCAGTGACTTTTGGGTGTCGTCTGTTGGAAACCGGCTCAAAGCCGCAAAAATGTTATTTATACGACAAATATTCGCATCGACCGAATTAAAGCCTCCGGGGACGGGCTAGGCGGCGTACTGGGCCAACATAAACATGCCATACTCGCTTATTAAAACATGCAAACTTCGACACAAGTGAAAACATTGAAATAAACAACGCACACTGGAGCTTCTGTTCGCTTTACTTGGATGATCTAGGGATGTATCATGTGAATTTGTGAGCGCAAAAATACGGCATTGTTACGGATAATAAGTGCGACTAGTTTTTTGCGATTTTCTATTTTAGGCCTCCTAGTATTCGTGGGGTCAAAACGAGTCGGACAGAAATGTGTTCCTTTTATTCATGAGGTCCGTCAATGCTGTATTTATGTGCGTGTGTAGCGGTGATAGGGACACGAATGCTTTGTCTCCTGTCTTATTTCTGGATAGAAAACTGGGAGGTCTCATTTAATGAGATTGACTTCGGCGCTTATGTGAGCTTTTATTGTGACTGACCTGAGGGTGTTTACGTTGCTTATTATGTCATGTGAATGTATATTGTGCGGCTAATAGAGAGCAACAGGTATTTGCTCTCTCCTTATTTTATGAGTTAATTAGTGGAAATCATATACAGGATATGTAATTACGACTACTGAAACTTCATGTAGGAGTATGAGCTGAGATATTGTCAGCAATCGAATGAAATATTTACTAATTTCGATTGTTCTTGCTTGTAAAAGTATTGGTGTTATAGATATTTCTTTCGGAATATTAATATTGATGTTGTTTTCAGCAGTGTACGGTTTGGACAACTTCTGGGAGATGCTGGAGGCTGCCCCTGAGAGGGAAGGACAGGAAGCTAACGATGAGAAGACTTTGGAAAGGTAACAGTCATTTATACACTGAACTTTTATAGTTAGCAGTTTTTCGTAGTAAACGAAAAACTCTACGTCATCATTTGAAAATTACTAATAAATGTTCTATTTACAAATGTGTGAACTATGTATTTTATGGTTTTAACGATAAATCGTTTATTCGTCCTATTTTGTCGGTAAACACGAATATAGTTTATAAATTATATTAAATAAGTCTAATTGTATTCGCTACCTAGTTTCATAGAAATATACAAAATCTTCATACGTTAATAAATAGCGTAACTTATGTCATCCTGACTCTATTATCCAAATATTTACCGTGTAGAAGGAAATAATTCGTAGGACTAACAAGATCTCATTACCAGGACCGACCAAAAATGAACGAAATAAATACAAATAATGATAACAGGGGACGCTATGTTTTGTCGTGGAATGTGATAAAAGAATACTTATGTCACATGATTGTAATGAAATATTCCATTTAAGATACCTTTCGCTAGTAACCAGTATTTATTGATTTTACTTTAACAGTAAACGGCCAAATATGTAAGTAACACGGGGACTAGTCTATTGCGTTTACCGGAATTCAACATAACTGGCGAAATGTGGGTGGAGGTAAACCTCTGGTTAACCTAATTATTTAGTTTTTATCATGGTCTGGCAGCTTGAGTAATTTATGCGGCCTAAATGTCCTTTCTTTATTGTCTCCTTAAATTCTAAGTTGAGCTGCACGGTCACTGATAAATGCGTGCATTGACTGGACAGGTCCACTCAATCTGTGTGGTTCTTTCCTCAAAAGACCATTTCAGACACCAATCTACATGATCTTCACATGATCTGAACAAGAGCATGTCTGGTCTTTAAAAGAGACTGTGACCTCTGAGTTTGTTTCGGCCTTTTTTCTCGGAGTAGTCAGATAGGAGACCTCATCTGGTTTATAAAAATATGACTTACGTGTAAAAGTGTTTTGTACAAACCTTCATAAAGAAATAAAATCATTTATTTATTTTTCAAAACCCTTAAGGGAAAACAGTCTCAAGTTGTAATATGTTATATGTATCTAAATTAACATTTTGACATATATCTTGAGCTACTAATGTCTATGATAAAACTTTAAAAAAATAGCACCATACTGGAATATAAACCCATTTTAAAGTTATTCCATAGCTTACGCACCTCTAAAAATATGTCCACATTAAAAAGTTTTCATTCAATTTCAAATAAAGAACAAATTAAAACTGAAAGCGTTAAAATAGAAATGGAACCATATTGAGTTCTATTTATATTAAACGAAAGAGGTTTTTGTATTAACACCGTGCCGTGTAGACAGAAAATATGTGGGCAATATAAGAGAAGGTATTGAAATTGGAAGCTAGGTTCAAGTTGCTATTAACATTTCGCTATCTACTCCGGTGGTATGCTAGAAGTTTCTATGTGTACCAGAGAAATTATCAGTGTCGTCTTTACCCGGGTCTTAGGGGGCGCAAGCCGATCGCCTTATACCTACCTACACATGCCATGCGTAATCACGATAAAAAAAATAACTTAACAAATATTTATTTTATTATATGTAGAGTCAGTATTAATTAGATAAAAAAATGGAACACAAAAATTAGGTTATTTTTTTAATTTGCAAAAAAAAACAAATTTTTAGGGGCGCGCTGATATTCGCGCCCCGGCGCCGAATATGATTAAAACAGCCCTGGAAATTTTCATAGCTTTAACTTCTGTTAGCTTTTCGATAGAAGAGTCTAAATTCAAGTGTAAGTGTAAGTGTAAGTGTAAGTGTCCTAAATATTTTTTACATAAGTTTTTGCATCCCGCGTTAAGCACGTGCTAGATATGAAACTCCACTCACAAGAAAACGAATTTCATTAAAACAATAGGTAGGTTACAATACAATAGCTAAGTACGACAAAATACTTTAACATAAGTCAAATTAAATTTTGATTTCGTATGGCAACATTTACCGCTGTACACGCAATTTACTATGAAACCTTACCAATCCGAAATTTATTGCCGATTGCAACACCGATTAATTGTCACGTAAACCAATTACTAAACTACGAAATTAGCATTAGTGAATGGAAATTAATTTCTAGCAGTACAATTTGTTATTCCTGGTAACTAGTTATTAGGAATTGGTACGTTGAATTTTAAGCCCGTATTCTGGAACGTCACTCGGGCGAGCATCTCGATTTGAAAAGAGATTATTATGAAACCTGTCAGATTTTAATCAAGATTCGAGCTTGTCCTCGTCTAGTTTACCTGCGGACTTTACATGAAAGTGAGACATTTATAGTATTAATGTTTTTAATGCTACATCATATTTTATTTATATGTCAACTCAAGGGGTTATTTTAGTTTTGTAAACAATAACGTGTTTACCTTTATTTAGAGCCACCTTACCTTTGTTTATCTTTTTGTGGGTCACGGTTTTTGTACGCTAATGCCACTTCATGTTGTCTTTAAGATTTAAAAATATTTTCATTGATAAAACAAAAGGAGACAAAAGATTTTGAAAAATAAAAAAATCTTAGAGAATGACAGCGTCTTAGCTCATATACTTTTTAACAACCGGCAGTGGCTACTGAGATGGTGACTAATAGAGAACTATGGAAGGAAAAGACAATCATATTGGGCTGACCACAAACAAAAGAGGGTTTTCTGAAATGACGTTTACTAGGTGGCAGCACTGAGACGTCAGGTTCGGGCTCCTGTCAAAAGTGTCAAAGCGCCTATATTTTCTTCATTCATGACTGAATGATGAACGAATGATGAACGTCCTCATATATTTTAATTCATTGTCGAAATGGAAGGCTTGTTGTCAAACGGAAGACCTCTTGTCAGAGTGGCGCCAACTGGTGGCATGAATTTTCATGGAAACCCTCGGATAAGGGCAGGATAATTATAACGAAATTAGTGAGAAAGTTCATAAAACCTAAGTTTATAACCTGGATTAACACATAGGATACTTTTATCCCGGTAGTAAGTTCCCGTGGGATAATTTCCGACCTCTACGCGGGCGAAGCCGCGGGCGAAGACGCGGGCGAAAGCTAGTATAATATTATAAATGCGAAAGTGAGTTTGTTTATTTGCTTGTTACGCTTTCACGCTAAATCGGCTGCATTTGGATGAAATTTGGCACATGGGTAGACTATGACCTGGATTAGGACATAGGATACTTTTTATCCCGATATTCCAACGGGATCGACACTTATGCGGGTGAAACCGTGAGGCGCAGCTAGTATACCTACGTAATCTGGAATTCAATTGAATCTGAACTAAACGCTCAGAGTTTTAGTAATTTGGAGAATCCAATAAAATCAGTAGAGCGTAGGTTTACAGAAATAGGAACCAACACACGAAGAGGCCAGTATAATCTTTTTCTTACTCTCGAATCAGTACTGATATCGGTTATTCGAGAGTTTCTTATAAATTCGGTGGTTATTTGAGAAAATAGTCGATGTAATACCAAGTTGTGTCTTACCAAGGGGCATGGTATTAGCCAGTAAATGGCTTGTGGAGGTCAGATGGGCAGTCACTCAATGTTAAATACTGGTATTCAGCTGCATCTGGTTAGACTGAAAGCCGACCCCAACAGATTCGGGAAAAGGCTACGTAGAAGAATTCAATGTAATATGTACTGTAGGTATATAGAGAGGTGTTGATTGATAAACCGACTCGAAGTTTGTGAATTGATGTGAACCCACTGTCATCAAAATTATTAAAGGTATAAGAAATGCAGGAGTTTATAGAAAAACAATAGTAATTTGTAACATAATGTCAGTTTATATCGCGGAACACGTAGGTATAATACTAGCAATAGTGATAGCCGTAAGCTAATAAAACCGCAGACAACCTTATAAATAAATAATAGGAATTATAATCCCGTTCAATCGGTCGTGGGCCCAAGAATTTATTTAACTTGACAATATTTGCAAAGCGAAATGTGTTGAAACAAGTTATTTACATTGAGATCTCTTGGCAAACAATTGGTATAATTGGTAAAATTACTGAATTCTGTACAATTTTTTTTAACCCGACTTTAATATAGGGTAAGCTGCCCTCTTAGATTTTTATTTTTGAATTAAGAACTTTACTTTAATTGTTTGTCAGAGTTCGGAGAATCTGTAAAGGAATGTGGAGGGCGCGAATTTTTTTTACAACAAAAAAAACTTCAAAGTGTTAGTTAGGGTACTGTGTGGGTTCAGATGGTTTTAGTATGAGCTTATTTTCTTTCAGATAAGGATGTATTGTTTTTCGAAGTTTTCAGAATAAGGCCCAGGTATAATAAAGGGACTGCCAAACTACAGCCAGTTTGGCAGCTTTTATAAAGAAAATGTATCTTGTAGGTAAAAATGAATGCATTTCTGTTTAACTGCCCCAACAATGAGTCATTACCATCCAGGTAATCAATAGTAGTACAATTATTCGTAAGCATATATGTTTAATAATAATAATAATAATAATAATAATTTATTTGCATCAAGTTTAACATTTTACATTAAATACATGTTAATACATACAATTTAAGAAAATTAAACAATAGTGTGGCGACACCAACACCCTTGCTAAGTTGTCAAGACAACTTGTGTTAAAGATGCTGGGCCCGACCCTTTAGTGGATGTTTCTTAAATGTAATTAGTTACATACATGCCATTTTACAAAATATATGACTAGTCCATTATGCAGCAAAAGTAAACGGGCAAATAAACTATTTAAAAGAAATAAAATTAAAACAAAAGTAATATATGGTATGAGTTGAGTAGTGTAGTGTGTGAGTGTGTACGTGTGTGTGTGTGTGTGTGTGTGTGTGTGTGTGTGCGTGTGTGTGTGTCTGTTTGTGTTTGTATGTGAGTGTGCATGTGTATGAGCGTAGGATAGTTTAACAGGAACTATATTGAGTCAACAATAAATTTTCTGTATTATTGTAGTTTAGTGTTAGTAGCCAATCACTTAGTTTCTTTTTGAGTGACATTTTAGGTAGTGAGTAGAAGTCTAGTACTTTGTTAAGGCTATTATAGAGATGAGGACCTTGGAAACAAGGAAATCTTCTTGTAAAAGAGAATTTACAGGGGAAGGGTTGACATACTTTGTCTTTGCGTCTTGTGGTGATTACTTCATAGGAGGTTCTTTGGTGCTGATATAGTACTGTGTGTAAGACAAATAATTGCCTCACTGTAAGGACTTTACAGTTCCTATATAGTTCCTCAGTTGGAAAAAGGATGGACCTAAAGGTGCTAGTTTTTAGCACGGCTCTCTGAGCTCGTTCTAGTTTCAAAAGAATAGTTTTTGGTCCACCACCCCAAGCGCTTATACAGTACGTTAAGAGGCACTGACAAAGAGCAAAATATGTACACCTAATAATTTGGGGTCCTGCGATGTGGCGAAGAGTACTAAAGACAAAGATTAGCTTTCTAATTCTTTTCGTCAGTAACTCTATATGTGGTGCAAAACTCAGGCAAGCGTCGAGATTAACACCGAGATATTTAATGGTTCTACAGCGTTCCAGTTCGGGACATGTACATGTCGCAGTGCCAGGCAGTACACAAGAGTGCGCTACCAAAGCGTACGAATTTGGTGGTTGACTCGAATTTCTTAAACTGTATGTAAGAATTTTAGTTTTGTCGGTGTTGATTGTGAGAATGTGTCTTTTGAGCCATTGTAAAACACTATTTAGTCCTTTTTGTGCGGCATCGAAGGTGTCAACCCAAGTATCACCAGAGAAGGTAAGGACAGTGTCATCAGCGAATGCCACGATTTTTCCACTTCCCAAACTCAGATTACATAGTTGGTTAACGTATATTAGAAATAAGGTTGGACCAATCACACTGCCTTGGGGAACGCCGAATGTCACTGGTAGCTCTCCACTGAGGTAATTTTGTATTTTTACACATTGTGTTCGATTTTGAAGGTAGTCGTTGAAGATGTTAAGTGATTGGTCACGTATCCCCAGTTCCTCAAGCTTTATTATTAAATCAGAAATCGAAACCGTATCGAATGCCTTTTTTAGGTCCAAAAAAATTGACAATACCTTCTTTTTCTTGTCAATATTTTTGGTAACATAGTCAATTAAGTCAATTACAGCGCTACTAGTAGATTTATTGCGTCTAAAGCCGAATTGGTTGGGAGAAAAAAGCTTTTTATCTTCCATGTAAGTCACGAGTCTTTTATTAATTAGGCGTTCCAGAATTTTGGAAATGGAAGGTAACACTGCAATAGGACGATAATTATTTACCAATTTTTTGCTTCCAGTTTTATGAATAGGGTGTATGATGGCCTTCTTGAAGTACAAGGGGAAAGTGCCAGTATGGAAACAGAGATTAAAAATAAATGTGAGTATGGGGACTAGTATCAATGAATAGCGTTTTAAAAACTTTGTAGGAATATTGTCCCAGCCTACAGCAGAATCTGTTTTAAGTGACATTAGAAATTCTCCGACCTCCGCTTCATCGGTGTCTAACATGACGAATGATTGTAAAGGTGGAGATGTAGGGGTAGTGTCTGGTGGGACTTTGTGACTACCAAATGGACGTGAAAAGTTATCAGCAAGTTCCTTGCCGATATTGGCAAAAAACTCGTTTACTTTGTCCACCGAGAGCTGAGGTGACGTAGAAGAAGCCAATAATTCGGTGTTGGGTATGTTAGGCTTGACTGTGTTAGTCACTCTTTTTATCACCTTCCAAATCTTTTTATTGTCCTTTGAAGCCTCAGTCAATTCTCTCCTGTCAAAGTCTCTTTTTAATTTTTTCAAAATTTTTGTGCAGTAGTTCCTATACCTTTTATATGTAGTACTTAATATAATATTGTTTGGAGAAAGCTTGAGTTTTTTGTGCATTGCATCTTTATTACGCATACAGCGGAGCATACCAACGGTCATCCACGGTTTGAGTAAACGTTTATTATTTGGAACCTTGATTATAGAAGTGTGGGTATTTATGAGTCTAGCGAGAATGGTGATTAAACAATTTGTCGCTTCATTAGCATCGGTGTATTCATAAATTGCTTGGAAACTTGTAGTCTTCATCTCACTATCAAGGGTTTCGTAATTAGTCTTCAAAAATGTGTGTGACTGTGGATTGACATCTCGTTTAAGATTAAGGCACAGCATTACAGGGTTATGGTCGGTAACAGAGGCGTGTAAAACTATGGTGAGTGCAGTCAAGTGAGTTTTGAGCATGACGTGATCAAGACAGGCATTTTCTCGAGTGGGAAGTGAGTGAGCTGGTAGCAAGCCATGGGAAGCTATGAGATCGAGATAGTCCGAGGTTTGGTTTGAAGATAAAGTACATGCGATGTCAAGGTTAATGTCACCAACTATTGCTATGTTTTTATATGTAGTCAAGTTTGCCAAAAGAGAGTTCAGAGACTGTAGGAAGTTACTTAAGTCTCCAAAAGACGGAGATCTATAAATGCATATTATTGCCTTATCGGTGCCGATTTTTAGCACTAGACAACTGGCATCCGAAAAGTTAGGTTCTTCGACTGTGTAGTTTTCTATATTTTTAACATAAAGAACCACACCATCGTTCTGATTGAGGTGTTTTTTTGTTTGGTAATAAGAGTAGTTATCGATAGTTGGGATTGAATCATCATACCGTTTCAGCCAGCACTCAGTCATTACTAATATATCGCAGTCAAGGTTAATTCTGTTAAGGAGTGTTAAGAAGGAGTCGAGGTTTGCATGAATAGAGCGAATGTTCTGGGTAATTATTTTTAATTTCTTGGAAGGGTTAGTGATATATTTAGTGCATTCTTCGGGGTCACAATTAAGTGCGGTAGAGACTGAGAGCTGATCTATATTGTTTATAATTTCTTTAACGCTGCCCTCTGTTAAATTGTTTTTTTGTGTGTGAACCAAAATGGGGCGTCATTGGGTAATGTTAAAGTTAATGTACGTGTCATAGGATAATTTCCTGTTTAATCAGCCCTATATTGTAATTGAATGTCAACATAATTAAACAGTGTAGGTAGAAGTAACCTTACCACGAACACAATTAAAACTGGATCGGGTCTTTCTCGTTGGTTATTTTAGGGATCTGTACCTGAAGGGTGCAAAACGGAAGCCTATTACTAATCCTCCGCTGTCCGTCTGTCTATAAGCGGACTTCTCATGAACCGTAATAGGTAGACAGTTGAAATTTCAAATCTTTCAGTGATTGTGTGTTTCTATTCCATACCACAAATAATAAAAATCAAATAAAGTAAAAAAATTAAGGGGGTCATAAAATATTTTTATTTTTTGCTAAATATTATAAGTTGGTACGGAAGCCTTCGTGTGTCCGACTGAACGGCCTACTAGACGTCAGCAAAAGTTGTAGCGCTATTAACTGATGATGACTCATGAAGGCTGACGAAAGGCAGAAAAAGGAATTCTGATGATGATCATGATGACTCATGGAACCTATTTAAATGTACTGTTAGATATAGCTGTTTCCATAGTTCATCTACACTAATATTATAAAGAGAACAGTTTTGTATTTTTGTTTGTAATGAATAGACTCAAAAAGTACTGGACCGATTTAAAAAAAAACCCGTAAAACCCGGGCCAGTGGTTAAGAGACACGACCGAGGACGCTTTCCCGATTTCCTTGAGTTCGATTAGTGGTAATTGTGTGGGTTTGGAGCACCTTTTAGCTTGAAGAAGCGTTTATCGTATTTCTATCAATTGTACTGCAGTATTGAATTTGTATCTTTTATATTGCCGTTTAGATGAATTAAGATGAAGTAAGATTGGGAATAGGGATGATACCTGGGTCAAAAAAAGGAATTTTATTTAGTCCGTCAGTCAGATAATAAAAAATATATTAAAAACGTATTTTTTGCTATATCATATTAATAAAAAAAAATACTTAGATAAAACCCATTAAAGTTGAAGAGTGGGGGTCGCTACGTCATAAGTAAGTATAAAATCTACATACTCGTGACGTCATAGCACATTTTAACTCAACGTATTGCTGTAATCTGTTGATATCGTAAAAAAAGAAAAAATACGTGTCCAATATTTTTTTATAATCATCCTGACGAAAAAATTATTTTTTTTGTCTTCATCCCTATTATGGGTACCTAAAATATTAAATTATAACTTTAAATATTAATTTCGAACTTTGAAGCTATTACGGTTTGATCTTTAGGATATTTTATGACGGAATCCGGTTCCAAAAATTGAAAGGTAAACTGTCTTGAGAGTCACATTAAAAATGTACCAACTACCTCCGAAACTGCAATAAAAATTAAGTACTGGTCAGAGACACAAAACTTTTTCTTTTAACCTCAAAAGGTGAGGTTTGTTTAAGTTCGGGGAGGTATGGTGGGAGGGGAGAGAGGGACAAACAAATCGCCCCCGCTCTGAGGCCGATATTCCGTTTAGATAAGGCTTGGCATTTAGCAGATCCGATTTGCAATCCGAGCCACCTTTCTGTTATTCCGATAAGCCAACATCCTATTTGCTTTCATAAGTACAACTCTTTACATAAATAAAGAAACGAAAGTATTATGAATAGTGACGATATATGTATATTGATTGAAAAGTCATTAATAATAAATGAAAGCACTTGGACAAATTATTGTTATTTTTTCCTGTTCCAATGGCGTTTATTACATTTCGTCTAGTAGACAAAAAATAATACAGTAATAGTACATTAAAACGTAAATGTCAAAATTAATGATAGGTATTTCAATGACAAACCAATAATGAATGTTAATACTTACAAATTAATTCCATTAATATGTTATTAAAAAAAAAAAATTGAATGTTCTAAATCTTCTTTTCGTGTGGTTAGTGACTAACCTGGTGTCAGAGTTTTAAACCCGCCCATGGGCCTCTGACTTGGCTTCACATGCCGTCGAGAAATATCGCTCAGGCTCAGGCTCACGATGATTTCCTTCGCCGTTTTATAAGCAAGTGATAATTTTACAATACGCACATGAATCCGAAAAGTCAGAGGTACGAACCTTGGGTTCGACCTCAAGACCTATGAATTGGCAGTCTGACGGTCACACAACTAGGCTATCACTGCTGCAATAAAACGGGTCGAAAGATTTATATTATTTAGCTATCACTGCAATATCTGTATAATAATAAACTTTTAATGTAAATATTATCTATTAATATAATTTATTTAACTAAAGTAAATCCGCTGTGCTACGAGCGTAGCAGCTACGCGCTACGAATCGTAGGTCGTGGTCTACAATCCGTAGCTATCCAACCGCTACGAGAATCAAAGTCAAAATTATCAACATGATTGTAATTGAAGGGATTATTTAATATAAATATTAAATAGTTACCTTTATTTTGATTTGAGTAAAATACATAGTTACTTAGGATAGTCAAAAAGGTCAAAAATATACCCTCTGTAATTTATAAATGAAAATAAAGCATCAAAAATGTCAAGTTTACATACTTTTCCACTTTGTTCTTATTTCCTGTATTACAAAATATGTACGAGATCCTCATATGAGGGAACATGAAACTTAACATACGGCTCAATGATAATAAATCGTCTTTGAACATTATTTAGGGTTACGATCAAAAAAGTTATCTATGTAAGGCAGCTGTGTCATTTTCCGCTCCTGTTTTTTAAAAGAAATGGGACTGTGTTCTTATTTGTTAATGCGAAATTCTTTTTATGAATGCCTAATGGTCTAGTGGTAGCAAGCGCTACTGTTGAGCATAAGGTCCTGGTTTCGAATCTCAGGTCGGGCAAAGTGTTATTGGGTTTTTTAATCTGGAATTTCTCAGTAGCAGCGCGGGGTCTGGATTTGTGCCCGGTTGATGGCCTTAGGCTCGCTCCTTATTACAAGGGAGTTAAACACAACTGGCGAAATGTGAGTGTACTATAGGTACCTCTGCCGGGCCCTTCTGGTAATTACACAGGCATGTAACATCATGCCTGTTCTGTTCTATTAACTGTCTTATATATTATATTGGTCGCAAGTGTAGCTTTCGACCTATAATTAGGATAAAAGGTTTCATAGTCAGGAAACACAGGGATGGGTTTTTCATTTAGGCGGAAAATTGGAAGCTGTTTGATTTTCCTCCGCTAAATAGTATTATATTGTCCCTTAGTTCTTTGAACTGTAAACAATAATTGCAATGAAATCGTTGAATACCAGTTTATGGAAGATGAATTGTTATGTAAATGGATAACATACGACAGTTTTCCGCATTATAGCCCTTTCATACAACTGTCAAAGAATTGCAGTTTAGATTTGAGTATACGGCCAATTTAACTTGGTAGTCAATTTGATTAACAATAAATTTCCCTGATCTTACAAACATAGTATCGACATTTATATTTTTTTTAAATAAGTATTTTTTTTTTGTTCAACAGCATTCCCCTGGATTGGTTTGTTAACGAGATGCTGAATAACCCTGACTTCGCGCGATCTGTGGTTCGCAAGTTCATCGACCTCAATCAGGTAACCAGTCACCATCATCACATTCTAGGTCTTCATCAGCCATAACACATATTCAGCCTATATTGTTCCCATTACTGGGACACAGGCCTCCTCTCGGTGAGAGGCAGTGGGCCGTAATCCACCACACTGGCCCAGTTCGGGTTGGTATGACATGCCGGTTTCCTCACAATGTTTTCCTTCACTGTTTCGAGAGCAGTGGTGATGAAATAATTTACACAAAGTAAAGCACCTATCAGGGTTCGAACCTACGATCTACAACAACTCGTAAGTCGCAGCTATTACCTCTGGGTGACCAGTTCGCCACACGCTCTTCATCACCTTCCTTAATAATGTCAGTGTCGTTATGTCCCATCACTAAGTTATTTTTAGGAACAAGTTATATCTTACCAGTATTCGAAATTGTGTTGGATCTTAATCTTAAGATTTAAGTGCAGTCGGTACAAAAGATTTTTACTGCCATGACACATTTCCCCGTAAATTGGCATGCAAATATTAAAATAACAAAACAAATCTGTAAAAAAATGAGCACAATTGTACATAATAGGTTATTGCACAAATAACCTTCAGATACAAGTAAGCAAAATCCATTTGCATGTACAGCTTCTATTCTGGCCAGTCAACAATATCTAAAGCACGTTTCCAAATCCACACAATGGAAATAATGTAGTACTGTTGACATGATACAACTAGTTTAGATTATAAATGTGTTTGATTAGACAGCTTATAATAAACCCAGTTAAAAACATTATCTTTATTACACAGAACAAACATTAGGGCAACCGTAATTAGGGCATTAGGGTACCGAGCCATTTATATCGTCTTACAACGACGATTCGATAATTTTATATTCAATGCCTACGTTCATTTCTAACAATATCTAAAGCACGTTTCCAAATCCACACAATGGAAATAATGTAGTACTGTTGACATGATACAACTAGTTTAGATTATGAATGTGTTTGATTAGACAGCTTATAATAAACCCAGTTAAAAACATTATCTTTATTACACAGAACAAACATTAGGGCAACCGTAATTAGGGCATTAGGGTACCGAGCCATTTATATCGTCTTACAACGACGATTCGATAATTTTATATTCAATGCCTACGTTCATTTCTAAAAATATACTACTAACTAAAATAATATGAAAGAAAGGAATAATTAATTTAGATTTATTTAAGTTGGGATAGTATATTTATATTTTATTTATTAATTCGGTATAAGTAGGTAGTTATTTATGTACAGTTTATTTTAATTCTGAATAAAGAACTTTTAGTATTATTTCGGGTGTTGAAATCGTAATAATAAGTAATACCTTTCACTTTTGCGCTAAGCAAACAAATGAGATAGGTATCATTGCTCATAATATTGTAATAACAATGTAGGTTGTATTGTTTTAGGATGTGTATTGTTGTGATAACAAAGTGCTGATTTTAAATTATCTAAAGTTCTGATATACATATTGAAGAGGCCGATATAAATTGCACCACGTACACTATATATACCTTTTAACCGCTGCCTTCACTTGTTAATAAAACACTCATTTTTCCCAGAATTTCGTGAGCTTTTGTAAGGAATATATTATGAATATATTTGAGGATGTTATGAAATGTAATGAAGAATGCTTCGTGAAAATGCTGATGTTATAAAGTACAACAGAGATATGAATTAGGTTAATATTTCAATGAACTTGTCTTATAATATTCTGGACCTGGGCCTGAATTAAAAGTACGACAACAATATATTTTTTTCAAGACTAAAAGTTTTCAAGATATATTTAAAAACGTGTAAATTTGGACTGTATAATATTATAATATAATTATTTTGAATTTATGAGGACAGTTCCCTTAAGATTTTAAGAAATGCAGCTGCGAACATCTTTGGGCCAAGTACTACGTCACATGGCCAAGTTAACACTTAGCTCGACTTAGTTCCCAAAACTTAAGTCATCAAACTTATTAAACACACCTAACTTCGTAAGGTGAAATTATTATGCAGAGCAAGGTTTCCTAAGTAAATAATTCTGTGTGAAGCGGCTTACTAGCGTCTAATACCACGTAAAGTGCAGTTGGTGTATCTAGGTATTTAGTACTCGTGTATCCGCCTAAATTCAGAGCAGGCAGGGTTCTATGTAAATGTAGGGAATGGAGTTAGTGCGTGGTTTCGGGCACTATGTTCCATCGTGAGGATGTCGACTGTTGGTGACTTCGGAATCGAATTGGGAGAGTAGGACGGTGACATTTTATGGTGTACCTGCACTGTCGTGTTACCTAAATGAAGCTATCTACTTCGTAACCGATTGTTTTTAAGAACTACCTGATTCTCGTAATAATATTAAAACTTTTTATCTAAACTTATTATAAATTAAAGTAACGTTTCGTATTGTCTGTGTGATCCGGTTATTCTTCTATTTCTTCAAAACTGCGGAACGAATTTTGATGCGGTTTTCGCCGCCATTTAGAAAATTTATTCCGGAAAGTTTATCATATAACTTTCATATTATACCTTATAAAGAAAGCTCAACATTTTGTCAAGTCGTAAATACCATGCAAAGTAGGCGCGGGTCGCTAGTTCGGGATATAATAATATTACTAGGTACCTACACCAAACCTTACCTGAAAGTTACTGGGAACGTTTGCAAGTAACAAACGAATACTAACTTAAAAGTTTCCTTGTCGTCATATTGAATTTTATGTAATTTCCCAAATGATTTTAATTAGCGATGTAATTGAAAACTTGGCCGGTTTTGACATTGCTTGATTTCGACATACAAAAACTTGTAGGTACCTACTTAAAGTTACTTAATTATGCTTGCTTTTAACCTTTTGACAGCGGTTATTATCGAATTTGTGTGAAAATTGTTTCTAAGCAAAAATTGTGTAGGTACTTACATAACTTGTCTTGAACTTTACTTCCTGTTGGTCCCATAAATAGGGTTATAGATATGTACAATTTTAACACGTTTTAATTGTCATCTTTGTTCACAGGACGGCATGCTATCATCGGAGGAACTACTAAGGAACGTCGTTTAAACAAGCATTTAGTTAACTTTAACTGGAGAGCCCTATTATTTATGATCTGTTAATGCATGCAAGATATTTATATATTATAATATATTATATTATTACTTAAACTTGTATAGTCTATTTATTATCGTTCAGTTACAGAACTTGTAACGTTACTGTGATATCAAATTATTACCTTGGCAATTCAAAAATTGAAAAAAAAAACTGTTCCTGTTCTTTTAAAGATAATTATAAGAACTGTATTGTTGTTCGGATTTTACGATTGTTGTAAATAATTTAAATTATAATGTCGATGGCATAAGAATTGTCTGTCCATAGAGATACTCTTTAAATCTAAAAATGTAGATTAATATTCGTTATTGTAACTGAAAATTTCCTTTCTTTTGAGTGCCGCGTTCAGAAATGATACATACATGGATTGGCATAGTTATTTACTTCCTGATAATGTCTTGGTTTGCACGTTGCTTGTGACGATATGTCAGATGTTTTGATATATAGTTTGACTTCTACGAAGACATATTTGGAAGTGATAATTACCTGAAACCATATTAACAGTACCCAATCACGGTGTTGTAAGATCAGAGTAATTTAAGAGGTACAAGACTAAAATGTATTTTAATGTTAGACATTATTTAAACTCTCCGAATGCATGTTTCAATATCGTCTCGTTTTAATGTGATTTTCAATTTATATAAGGGGAAAGGCAAATCTAACGATCTATTAATGTATGTTCTACGATTACTTAGGCTGGGTCACACTGTATCCTATTCATGTCAATTTCATAGATGAAATTATAGGAAGAATTAGTGAAGTCTGTTCTTTACTAGTCACTCTACATACATACATGTAATTTATATTGTAATGAATATAATAAAAATATTTTTAGGCGGTAAAATATTCGAAAACTGAATGTTTGGATACCCATTATTCGATTAGTTCGTTGTTAATTACCACTGTCGACGTTATGGATGAAATAAAATAAATATATCGGGTATCGAAAATTTAGTTTTTTTTATCCCAAATATCCTCACAAAACACTCATTTCAAAAAGTTTTCCTAAGTACTTCAGGTAAAATTAAATCTAATCAAAAACAAAATGCAAGTCTCGCAAAGCAGTTCTTCTACCGCAAAAAGATGTCAGATCTAATGTAAAACCAAGTCTGTTAATTTATTCAGTACCTATCTATGTGTCATCTTTATTTCTTAAATAATTAGAATGCCTTCCTTGGCCATCGCCCGGCAACATAATCACATAAGAATAATCTACTTTTTCAAATAGTCCTAATTAAATAAAGCACAGCGCTAATATTAGGTAGATTTTGTTGTATGTAGAATGTAGATTCTATTGCCCTGTGCGATTGCCAAGTCATTCTACGAGTATTTATTAAACAAATAATCATGACAAATAGATAGGTACTAAATAAATTAACAGACTTAGTTTTACATTAGATCTCACATCTTTTTGCGCTAGAACAGCGGTTCTCCAACTTTTTTGGCGATGGAACCCTTTTGGAAAACGAAATATTTGACGGAGCCCTAAAATAATCAAAAACTATGTTTTATGGATTAGTGCACTTTGCCTCACCAATCTGTCCCACCGGTGGTGGGACAAACTGGATTTTCACAGGTTTGTCGTCCACTGTGTCCCATTTATTTTGGTGGGGCAATCACCTAACACTCGCATACAATCTGAGTTCTTTTTTTTTCCACTAGAGTTGGCAATGGTGGAGTTAATAAAATATTATGGCGAAAATTAAACAGTTAGAATAATAAAAAATATAAACTATTCGTACGAGATTACAATGATTCTGAAGCAGCTAAAATACCACAAAGCAATGACGTCCAGTGCTGGACATAAGCCATGGGCTTATATTTTCGCGGAGCCCCGACAGAGGCCTTGCGGAACCCTCGTGCTCCGCGGAGCACACTTTGAGTATGGCTGCGCTAGAAGAACTGCGTTGCGAGACTTTTATTTTTTTTGCATTTTTTTACATGTTATGTTTTTGATGGGATCTCATTGCTTTTTGTAGGTTATATACTGATACATCCAGATACTGATACTAAACCTATATTAGATTAATAAAACATGTGGATTTGTGGGTCTATCTTCGCCATCAAAGGTAGATCCCAAAGGTTATACCTAATTATTATTGCTTCTTCATTCAATGTAAATGCAGATTAATTACAACTGGTTTCATTTGTTGACCATTTTGCAAGTAACTTTCGAAGAGACTGATTGAGCCTACCTTTATATTCCATTAGATAGGTACACTAGGCTCAAATTAAAATATACCGCAATTGCAGTCCAATTTTCTAGATATACGAATTGCATAAGGAACTTTGTAATCCTATATAAATAATATGCGATTACAAAGTTCCTTATGCAGTTCATATATCTACTAGAAAACGGGACTGAAATTGCAGTATATTTTAATGTGTCCTTATTTTATAGGCGAAACACTAATTGTGTTCAAAATATGAAACTTGTGTGTCTGCTAGAAGTACCTTAGACTTTTGATAAGTGAGTGAGTATATCAGAGGTAAAATTGTGGAACTTTGACCTGCAATAGTTCTTAAACTACAGGTTCAAATGTAATGTTATTTGAGAATATACCTAGTTATACTACTCTTCTCTTGGTCACTGAAAATTCAGGCTTCTAGCTTTATGCACAACGAAGTTATAAGGGGTTGAAAATCTCCTGAATGGCTTCGAGGAAAGATGGTACGGCTGTGCCTTTGTGTTTGTTTTGCTCGACTTGGCAATTGCTGGACAGTGCCCCCGGGTTATTCAATATCACAAGTGCATTCAACTGTTTACGCAGTTTTAACACTTTGTTTCTTCAATATTGAACCTTACCTTACAAAGTTGCAACATAATAAACATTATAACCATACACGTTACACAATGAACAACAAAACTGATTCCTGCGCCCTACTATTAAAACATGCAAATTTTATAACTTTTGCGTGGGTGAAGCCGGAGGCAAATATTCATAACTAGCATTTTTTCCGCGACTGCGTTTGTGAAATCTACGATTTAAATTAGGTTATTTTTTTAAATAAAAAGTTCGTATATATGCCAATTCGGGAAATATTCTACCTCCGTTAACGTTTTCATTCATTGTAACCCTGGAACACTTTCATTAACAAGTAGCAGAATATATTTACTACGTTCATCATCTGCAAGAGCATTTATTCTGAAAGTGGGCAACGTCGCAAATAGATGTCAAATGTTTCGCTGTTTTGATTAATTTGGCAATATTACTGTATGGAAATAAGAAATGTGGCTAACTAGCGAACTAGAATGTTCATAATGAATTGCAATTATAACACTGAATTTGAAGTTGTAACAGTTTAAGGTGTAAAAAAGGTATTGGAAAGTTTCCAAATACTTTTTTTACATCTAAATCTAAATATTCGGTGTTCTAGTTAGCCATATTTCTTAATTCCATACAGTAATATTGCCAAACTCATAGAAACAGGTAAATATTTGGTAGCCATTTGCGACGTTGCAAATTTTTATGATAAGCCCTCTTAATAACGAGTAGCAGAAATAGCAGATTTTTTTGTAAATCTGTAAATAAAAAAAAATATATTCAGTTCATTAAGATTATAAGAAAACATCACGCGTGTATTTCCTGGAGGGACAGGCAGATTTGTACATTCATATAGTATTTGTACAACAGAAAGTAAAAGTGAGGTTATCACACATTCAAACAATTATTGTATCATAAATTTTAACCACACCTCAGTTTTCATGAGTTCACGTTCAATACCACCGAAAGTGTGAAGTTAATTAATATTATAAATTATTGTATGTCCCTTGCACCATAGCCTTGGCTATATCCCCTAAACAATAATTAAATAAACACCATTTTAAAGTCATTATGAAATTAATGGCCAAAACACTTTTTGATGTGTCTAATTTGTGATAATTAAAGTAAGTACTCGTATTATTGAATTTAGTATTGGACTTGGAGGTTCATGGTAAATAGGTGTAACTACAATGTGTTGCAGGCGTAGATACTGTTAGGCTTCAGGTACATGACGCCGGAGACGACGACCGCAAGATGAAAAAAATATCTCTATCTTTCTTTCTTTATGTTCTGATATAAATAAAGAAAGAATAAAGTTTATTTGGACACAGTTCGTGAAACACAAAATAAAATGTGAAAAAATGTTAATACAACAATAGTGTGTGCTTCACATATGTCTGACAAGTGACGGGAAGTACAAACAGTTTCAACATACCTAATACATGTTTTAGAATGAAAATGTATAATCTACGCGGCGCCTGGTGTGGCGCATGGGTGATATTCAGTCGTATACACCAAGATGAGGTTGCGCATCAGTGCAGCTCCAGCGTCATGTAGAGGAAGCCTTATTAGCATCCCGAAACAATATCTCACAGTCATGTGTAACAATATCTACGTAATGACAACATATGACACATAGTATTATGGACCATTTACCATGTCCACTAAGCCAATCGAATAATAGCCTCGTGTAAATAGAGACAGTCCATGGATTGTCCTCAAACCATTTTGCCTTTTCATTTTACTGGCATAATGGATTGGCTTAGCGGATTGTCTCAGGTATTAGCCCAGTCTAAATGGTCCATTATGACATATGAACATATCAACATTTTGGCTTTGATTGATACCATAGGATATATGAACTTGATAAATGTTCACTTATTTTTATTAAACGACTGTAACTTTCGGTCAGTTAACACTTTCGACTCCACCCACTTTTCATTAAACTCATACGCCATGCCGCCATATATACATATTGGAAGTGAACCCTCCGGGAGGGTTGCCGGCATTACGTTTACACTAAAGTTGACCATCGCGGACGGTCAATGGCTTTAGGTTTAAAACACTGTACAACGAAGTAAAATTGTGTTTTCAGGGGGTCTTGTCGCTACACGTAGTTTCCAACCTTGTTATTTTTTTGTGAATATTTGTAACAGTGAACCAAAAAATTAAAAAAAAGCTTGGATTTTAACAACGCATGATAATAAACCTTGTTAAAATATACATCCAATTTTTTTTCACGGTTAATAATACTGTATTCGCTAAAAAAAAAAAGCCCTCCGCGAGGGCTCCCGGCACACCATGTGCGACTGAGTGAACCCTCCAGGAGGGCTCCCGGCACTGAACGTGTTAACAAGGTGTGTTGTTTCTATACACCGGGTGCAAGTCAAACCGGATTAAAGTTATAACAAACATTTGGTACCCACTCTAAGAAAATGTCCCAAAAAGGCTTGAGTAGGTATTATTAAATAAAGAAGCGAGTAAATCTTGCGTAGGAGCAACATAATGAAAAATAATGTTTTTTCTCGAGTCCTCCTACTAGGTTTCTGCGAGATATCTAATATCGAAATCACGTGTAATCCTTACAAAATTTTCGGTAAAATTCTTAATAATGCACTCGTATGTATTCTACGTTTTACTAATAAATTATTTACCACGGATTTTAAATAAATGTATATTTTTTGCAAAGGAGAATATTTGGCGCTTCATACCAAATTAAAAGTCAGACCTAGCCGAAAAGTGTATTTGGAGGATAATTCTATACTTGTGAACTATTTTTTACATAGAGCAACGTAATTAGTATTTTTTGTCATTTACCTACTAACTAGCCCCACGCCCCAGCGCCAGCAGGGCCCAAAAATAGAGTCCTTTTCGTAGTATTCTGTTACCTAATTCTTAGTTGTTGTTAGTTCTCTATGCAAAATATAAAAATCCACTGCTTTGTAACTAACCAATCATCAAGAAAAGAAGAGAAAAAAATCCTGACTGCAAAGGGTTACTTCTTTTTTTTAAATAAGAGAAAACGCGTTTCTTACATATTATAAGAAAATGAAAAGTGAATAAAAGAGGAAAAGTCAACACTGCGTCAACGTCGTTCGTGAAAGTCAAGTGGGAGAAGGTTAAGATGATACTTGTAGTAAATATGCTACGTGTAAATGAAAGTGTTCCAGGGTTATTATCGGAATAAATATATATTTGTTAGTGTAGAAAGCTATGGCCATTTTTTTAAGCGACTACAAAATATGGAGCGTTTTCTCAATTGGCCGGAATCTTTTTTAGATTCAATAGATACGTATTTATTTTATATGCATATGGAATGCTAAAATGCTTTATTTAAGTCCTGCTAGTAGCTACTCGCAAAGGCTATTTTTATGCACGAGGCGAAACAACAAAGGGGTTGTAAATTAACTTAATAAAAGCTTTTACGAAATCAAGTCAACAAAAGTACATCCTGCCCACTCAGATCAAATAAAAAACCTATTTGTTCTGATTCTGCCCACATCATAGACACAGACATGCCGATGTTATTTGTGTAACATTTACAAAATGCGAGACGTATCGACCTTTTAATAGTGATGATTTAATGTATTATTATAAGAATAGTTACAGTACAACTATTTTCTTAATGTCCCTCGGCAAACTTCGTGTTTCGTCAGTCATCGGATTTCTATCAGTTTCCCTTTGCACTTGGTAATTATGGTTGATGAGTTGACGGTAGGAGTCGATACGTTGAAGCACCAAGTGCAAAGGGCAACTGATAGAAATCCGACGACTGACGAAACAAGTTTGCCGAGGCACATTAAGAATATAGTCTTACTGTACATAATTTTACCATAATATTATGTCTAATGTACTCCACTATGATTGGTCTTTCCTATTAAAAGCGACATTGAGATTGACATTTAATGTTGTGTGTACAAATATTATTTAAAGGAATAGAAAAGCGAAAGGGAGGCCTTTGCTCTGAAGTGGGACCACAGAGCACGAAGGGGCCCCAGCGGCCGCTGCTAGAGGAGGCTTTTTCAACACAAGACATATAATACTTTTTATCCCGATATTCCCACAGGATCAAGACTTATGTATGCGGATGAAACCACAGGCCGTAGCTAGTTTACGATCTATGAATATTCCATACGTTTGCAACACAAATAGGAACTATCGGAACATTAGTAAACAAATCACGTCATCTATCGAAATTAATTTCCTTGCAGTGCCCACAATACAAACAGTAATGAAGGGTTGTCTAACTTGTGGAGTTTCCGGCTTCTCTGCAAGTTGCCCAAGCTTGCCCAAGTAACTAAATTAGGTGTATGTCTATCAGGTACGCCCGGCATAACTTTAACTGAATCTTGGCACACTAACTATAGGAAATAATATGATTGGCCGTTGTGACTTTCATATTTAGAATACATAACCAGTTTGACAGTTCCTTAGACTCCTTCGCAGTTGATGTGATGTGGTCGCGAAAGGGTAAGCTCACTTTTCGCGACCACATCACATCAACTGCGAAGGAGCTTAAGGAACTGTCAACGCCAAGGCGCCTAAAGGACTCCTTCGCAGTTGATGTGATGTGGTCGCGAAAAGTGAGCTTACCCTTTCGCGGCCACATCACATCAACAGGATTATGGAACTGTCGTGACTTCCGCAGCCCTCACGTTATCAAGCTTATTTTTGGGGCATTGGTCCGTAGCAAACTTGAGTCTAGTGCGTGCGTATGGAACCCTTTTGAGAAGCAGCATGCGTTAGCTTTGGAAAAAGTTCAAAAGGCATTCATTAGATACCTTTACAAGCACTTGTACGGGTTTTATCCTCTCTTGTATCCCACTAAATTGCTGTTGGGTTGCTTAAGTTTCAATTCTCTAGAAGTAAGACGGTCGCGCGATCAGATGACTGTATTATTTAAAATTCTTAGGGGGATTATTGATGTTCCTGATCTGCATAACGAAATCTGCAATCTATTTGTCCCAGACAATTACTGTCGTGGCAGGAAGCACCGCTTACTGGCTGTTCCAACTTGCCGTACTGTTGCACACCCCAAGTCATCTATTCCTCGGACATTAGCCGCTATTAACGCTCTCCTGAACTCAGACACAGATATTGATATGTTTGCGAATGAATGGAAGGTGATGCTGTCAGAATGTTTGAATTTTTGTGAGAAGATTTCATGACTGTGTTAAATAAATTATATGTTTAGTAAGTAAGTAAGTAAGTAAGTAAGTAAGTATATTTATTTGTTTAAACATGGTATACATACATTGCATGCAAGATATTACAGTAGAAAAGAAAGTTCAAACATGTTCAGCCGCGTGACGTGGCGCACAAATTGTTGAGTGGCGTACAGTTGCTGGGTTTTAAACCGGGACTACACTTATTAAATTCAAAATGATAAAATTACTATAACAATCGTACTACATTATCAATACAATTCAATTATCAATTCTATTCAATGTCAGTTCAATTATCAATTCAATTCAATGTCAAGTTAATTATTAATTCAATTATGTCAAGTTAATTATTAATTCAATTCAATGTCAATTCAATTTAATTATCAATACATTATACAATAAAATAAATTAAAATACATAATCATCAAGAAAAATTATCCTCTTTCATAAATTCCGAAATACTATAATAAGATCTCTCTATTAATAATTTTCTCAATTTCAATTTAAGGCCAGATACATCCAATAATCTCCATGACTTGGGCAATTTATTAAATATGGTCGGAGCCATGTAATAAATGCTCTTATGCAAAAGAGCAGTTTTACCGCCGCGAACACAGAGTAGAGTATTGTCACGTCTATTCCTTGGCACAGCATCAGACAAACGTTGGAATAAGTTAGGATGACTTACAGTGAACATTACCGTTTCCAAAATGTATAATGAGGGTAATGTCAATATTCTATGCTCTTTAAAATAGGGTTTGCAGCTGTCTGTTGTTTGAAGTCGAAACATCGATCTGATGCATCTTTTCTGGGCCCGAAACGCTACTTCATTGTCCGTACTATTTCCCCAGAAAATAACCCCGTATCTAAGAATGGATTCAGCCAATCCATAGTACGCAGTAATTAATGCATCTTTATTGAGAACCGCTGCTAGTTGTTTCAAAGCGTAGGCTGCACTACTTATTTTCTTACTCAGAGCTTCTATTTGGGGCTTCCAACACAACTTATCATCAATTATAAGTCCCAGAAATTTTGTTGTGTCAGTTGCATTTATATTAATATTATTATACTGGACATTATTATTGTTAGCTGTATTATTGTGTGCTTTAAATAGTGTAATTGGTTTCGGTCATTCTATCTAAATAAATAACCTATTATTTAATTTGTCCAGTTTATGGCAATAGCACCGCCCCCTATTACATGGGACTTAAACATAACTGGTGAATTGTGGGTGTACTATAGGTACAGCTCTGCCTGACCCTTCGAGGAAACAAGGCGTGATGTTATTATTTAATTTAAATCACCAGTGTATTGGTCTGAGTTGATTTTATTATTATTTATTGGGAGCCTGTATTGCCCCACTGCAGGGCAAAGGCCTGTGCCCTGATTTTATTTTAAAATCTGCTTTTAAATTCGATTAGTGAGATAGTAGATGGTCAAGCCCAAGCCAATAGAAAATGTTAAAATGTTGTAACAAAACAAAATAGCTAATAGCTATTTATTTCTTAAATTTAGCAACTTAGAACAACTCCACAAACCTACCTACGAAACCTCCTACATGAAAGAGTCCTTGAGTTTCTCTTTCTCACAAGCCACCGTCTGCGGGAAACAGCACATAGGTACATTGTAGGGGTTGCATTAGTAGCGTGTCCTCATAGTCTCGTAAATCATTAAAAGTGAGGTGGGTAGACTGCATATAAACACAAGGGTTAGGGTACAATTCCGTTGCCGACCGCAGGCGGCATCTGTAGGCGACGTGTCGTCACGACTGGTTCCTATGTATGAAGGCGACCGTGTAGCTAGCTACGGAAGGTATTTCATAGATACCAGTCGTGTCGCCTGCAGTTGCCGCCTGCGGTCGGGTACGGAATTGTACCTTTAAAATAAAACCACTGCACAGGTAAATGACAGTAATAAAGCTTTTTAACTTCTAAAACTTTTATGTTGCTCTTACGAGGGCAGTGTGTTATGCGGAAATAATGGTTATTTTTTTTTTTTTTTTTTTTTTTTTTTTGTACACTAAAAAAATGCAATGGCATCATATTTAATATTTATGGAACAAAAAATAGATGTCAATAGGAAATTAAAATACGATATTAGTTTTAAAAGTATAATTTTATAAAAAATTACAGTTACACTGTTAATATCAGTAATATTAATATGACACCTTATCCTACACTATTTAATGAGTAATATTTGTATATATGTATATTTCTAATCAGGTTCTCTAAAACGGCTCGAACAATATCGTCATATTCATATATATATTATATTTATATTCATCGATATTATTAGAAATAGAATAGAAAGAAAAAAACAAAAAAGACCATAGGTGCCCGTGCCGCCTCAGTCGTATTTACTATTTATACGACTGAGGTGGCACGGGCACGAAAACATTTGTCGTATTAATCCGACTGGGGCGGTCAATAGATTATAAGAAAGAAAAATTAAGAAAGTCAAAGTCAAATCATTTATTTACTATTTATACGACTGAGGTGGCACGGGCACGAAAACATTTGTCGTATTAATCCTACTGGGGCGGTCAATAGATTATAAGAAAGAAAAATTAACAAAGTCAAAGTCAAATCATTTATTTACTATTTATACGACTGAGTTGGCACGGGCACGAAAACATTTGTCGTATTAATCCGACTGGGGCGGTCAATAGATTATAAGAAAGAAAAATTAACAAAGTCAAAGTCAAATCATTTATTTAAAATAACCTTTTAACTTTTGAACGTCAAAGTTTTGCAAAAAATTTACTTGATTCCAGTCGCCCCTTCCAACAGGTAGTTTTCGTATGGAGAAGAATGGGTTCTTTTAAAATGTTTTGTATAAGTACCATCGAAGAATTTCATATCTAAGCAATTTGAAAACAAAATCCCGTGAACGCGATGACCACATCTGTTACCACCCCGGTTCTATGGCGGCCGAGCACTACAAGCAGAAATAGTCCTTACGGTGCATAGATATGAACTTCTTCGATGGTACATTAGTTATATAATTATATGTGAAGACAATACACCTAGAATAAAATTACTATACCACAATAGGCAAAAATAATTTAAAATGAAGCAACGACGGAACGTAAAAAGTGCAAGATTTTCTAAATAATTTTTTGTTAATCCATTTACAATAGCCCAAATACTAAACGAACCTTCTCTCTTTTTAGCTCTAACATAATATTTAAACATACGGACAGTGTACATTGGGTAAAGAGATACCATGTGAGATGAGATTGTACTCAATAAACGAACTCTTTAACAACTAGCTAAAATCAAATAATTAATAAAAATATTAATATGACACCTTTTCCTACACTATTTAATGAGCAATATTTGTATATATGTATATTTCTAATCAGGTTCTCGAAAACAGCTCTAACGATTTCGATGAAAGTTGCAATATAGGGGTTTACGGGGGCGAAAAATCGATCTAGGTCTCATATCTGGGAATCATAGTATCACTATGATTCTGCCAAAGCGGCCGTTTAATTGAATTGAATATGATTCAGCTAAAATATGTGTCACCATAGAGGAATTCCTGGGAATTCAGAAAATTAATTGCTTTTAGAGGAATTGCTAATGTGGCCGTTTTAGGCCCCCAGAGCTCGGTCTCCCAGGTACTAATATTCTATTCTATTTAATGTTGACCGTTATTTACATTCATTTGAATATGTTAACTATATAAGTTAGTGGGTCACAATAGTGCACCAAACCCGTGTGTCGATTTCGGTTTTCGTCCCAGGGTCGTTCTAGAAAGTCATCTCTCTCATATGAATCTGATATGGCGGGATTGGTTTTTATCCTAATTTAGATAATGAAAAATAAGTGTGACAAGAGATTTGCCTATTTTTTGCAAAAAATAACGAAATTGGCTGCGGATCTGAATGCCTAGTGTGATAATGTACCTATAATAACTTTTGTGGTGGAAGTAAGCATTGGGTTAATGTCGCATTCATTGTTTTAAACATTTTTGACCTTTGACAATGTAGGCGAGTGATTAACAGCTAAGCTCTCTGTCCAAAAGGTCATGGTACGATATGGGAAAAGCTTTTTCATTGCCTGCATATAATACGATTTTATATTTCAAATCTTCAGATAAATCCATATGGGGTGATTGAGCAAGTTATTCCGAACTCCGATTCAATGAAGTAATGAAAAAAAAACCTATTTTTTAAGCAATATGCGTTAAGAGGGTTTGTCCTAAAAGTTGGCAACGTCGCAAATAACTGTCAAATATTTACTTGTTTTGATTCATATAGCAATATTACTGAATAGAAATAAGAAATGTGGCTAACTAGCGAACTAGAATATTAATAATGAATTGCAATTATAACATTGAATTTGATGTTGTACCCATTTTAGGTGTAAACAACGCATATGGAAAGTTTCCAAATCCTTTTTTTACACCTAAAACTAAACATTCGGTGTGGTGTTACGATATTAATTATTGCATTTCATAATCAATATTCTAGTTCGCTAGTTCGCCAATTTTTTTTTTCCACACAGTAATATTGCTAAATCAATCAAAACAGTAAATTTTTGGCATCTATTTGCGTCGTTGCCCACCTTCAGAATAAACGCTCCTAAGAGTATAAAAAAACGCGGCTCAGCCACGCGCTCGGCTACGGCGTAGCCCACACTGTGCTACGACGCTACGACGTGATACAATATTCATTTTGAAGCTTATCAATCGACTCGCTGAAGAACTGAGTATGTACCTCCTTACTTATCTTTATTTATCATAAATAGTGTTATGATCTGTCTGACTATCTAAGATGCTTCCTGTATAACAATTATTATTATATTAGTGATTATAACATTGATCAGCAGTTGCGGTGACATGCGACGACAATTTTTATTTTTTAACATGATTCATCTTAGTAAATGCGACTGAAATTTTATTTATTTTCAGACACAGATACATAACAAATTTTCAAAGGCACGTCGATATAAAATTGAACGAAGTTGCTACCTCGCGGTTGAAATTCGCGGAGAAACACATAACCCAATTATCGGTTTGCTTCAAGTCAGTAAAATTCATTGAAATATGTTCTATCTCCATCGTAAAATTATTAATTGAATTATCAGCCAATCTGAGCTTTAGAATTTCTTCGGCTACTGTTACATTCTATTAGCATTTATTAAAACATTTTTGGTACAGTTGTCTATAGCCCGAGGCGTCTTTGAAACTTCCTAAAGTTAGTTCTAGTTTGTTTTGGTAGCTCTGTTCTCTTAGAGTCTTTGCTTAGACTAGAAATGAAGACGCACCAATCCTTTATTACTTTTTGATTTTCTTAAAACCCCCGCTGGGTAGCGCTAGTTTTAATTTATTTATTAATAAAACGGTTGGACGACTCTTCACGCGATTAGAGGGCTGGCTTATTTTTTGGCCAAACTGTCAGCATTGCCAGACAACGTGGCAATGCTGCCAACCTTTTGGACAGTTTTCCTGTTGACAGCGATGCGGTTGAATTTTTTGATGCCCATGATTCTTTGACCTCCATTTTCTTTATATACATGCACTTTTTTCATTTTTTTTTAATTTTAAATTAATTATTACGTAAATATTATATTGTTTAAAATAAAAAATTGTAAAATATAAAACCTTTTTTTTTCCATACTGACGACGAAAAAAATGGGTCAGGTCACCGTCTAGAGACATCTGCCATATAAAAAGGTATTGTAGATTCATTACCATCTCAGTGACAAAACATGTACCTATCATTCAACCAGCACCCGCTCCTTCACAAATGGGCTTTCCATTCTAGTGTGAAACTTATTTGGAGCTATACTACTTGATCTTCATCATCACTACTTTACCCACTCCTGGGCATAGGCTTCTTTTTGCCGATGCCAATTTCCACGATCCTGTGCCAGCCTCATACAGGTCTGTTGTACTACTAACTCCTAATGTAATTGCTAAAAATCAAGTTAATTTGCTCCATTTTAGGAAGCAATATCTTCAAAATTTCATTATAAATCCCTGATTTCGATTTATGTCATGTGGACCAATTTTAATCATACTATGATCACATACTTTATAAATATAGTTTGTTTAAATAACTTGATTCCAAAGTTACAAAAATAGTAACAATAGTATCATTACTATTTTTACCCCTTTTCACGTTAATTTAAATCGTTTTACTTTGGCTTGATTTTTTATTTATTAAATAGTCAAAGAACAGTTTTTCGAGGAAAATTAAGTCGGAATTAATGGTTAAGTAAAATGGTTGAGTTAATTTAGTTTACACGATTATTTCTACTTGAACAGAAACCGGAAATTGGACATAATGCGAGTGGAAGTCTATTTTTACTTGACTACATACAATAGGTATCATTGTCTTGTAAAGGGTTTCAACGGAATGCCACTGCACGCGTAGCATGACCGCCATAGAAACGGGTTATGTCGACGGAAGAATAGACAAAATGACAGATTGTGATTCTGTATTTTGTCTATTCTTCCGTAGACATAACCCGTTTCTATTGTGGCACGTAACGCGAGCTGAAATAAATATTTTTTAGTTTTAAAATATATTTCTAAAAGGTTATGAAGTTTTAATTAAAGTATGTTTGAAATAGTTAGGTGTAAATCTTTGACTACGAATATCTGTAGGTGTATTTACTTTGTTATTTTTATAAAAAACGTATTACAAGCCACTTTGACTAAGATGGTGTTAAACTTTGTAAATCTTAAGTTTGTTTATCGAGAACTGCTTTGATGTGGGATCAGATAAAGATGTTGCGTTTTTGTATTAAATAGGGTTTAGTACTACACACCTAGTTTTAGCTTCCATGAGCGGGCGACAGCTTGTGATCGCTCGAATTAATATAATAATAGTAGAATGGTGGCGCTTCTGTACATTTAATTTGCTTAAAATGTTTTAATAAATGCTAATAGAATGTAACTGTAGCCGAAGAAATTGTAAAGCTCACATTGGCTGATTATTCAGTTAATAATTTTACGATGGAAATAGAATATATTTCAATGAATTTTACCGTCTTGAAGCAAACCGATAATAGGTTTGAAATGACCCAATTATCGGTTTGCATCAAGACAGTAAAAAAAAAAAAATTCAACCGCGAGGTAGCAACTTCACTCAATTTTATATCGACGTGCCTTTGAAAATTTGTTACGTATCTGTCTAAAAATAAATAAAATTTCCGTCGCATTATTACACAACTCTGAATTCGCGATTATATTTATTTGTCTATGAGCTTGGTAAAGTAACTTGTTATTTTTTTGTTTTAGACATCGCTGTTAGTGTACGAGATCAAATCATATTTTTTACCGAGCGACGGTACAAAAACAAACACCGTGAATTTAATTTCCCAAAACCTCACAGCGTTAGCTTACGATAAAGTTCACAACATGATGCTGTACGTCGACAAACAGAGCGAGTACGACGCTATATGTGGGTATTACTTACGACCGAAAGAAAACACATGTTTCATTAAAAGAAATGGCAGTAACATTCACAGTATCGCCTTCGACCCAGAACCATATATACACTATTCTTTACTGATGAAAGGAGCATTAATTGGATTTCATTAAAACCTGGATCGAAAAACAATGTTAACGGAAACCTTTTAATCAAGATGGATGACCAGACCCCTAGTGATATTGCAGTGGATAGCTGTAGAGGGTACGTTACCAATGACTGACAGTTTAAAAATCAAAATCTGCTGCATTTCGTGATATTCAATAGTGTTTTTCAATTTACAGGTACATTTACTGGTCTCTAGAGAGAAGATACAAGTGCATGGGGAGAGCTCGGTTTAATGGTTCCGACAGAAAAGTTCGAAACACATGGATGTTAATATTCAGTTTGGCCATGGACTCACAAACACAGGAAATTAATTATTTTGATGGTTCTGAAGTCTATCCATATGAGTATCTGAATACAGCTGATTTGAATGGCTAACACGAAAGAATAAGTTTTGCTCATACACATATTTCTGCACCAAAACACTTGACAGTTTCAAAAGATTACTTATACTGGGTGAACAGTAGCGAGAGTTACAGCACTGTTTGGCAATATCCAAAGAACGCAACGACACGTGTAGAACTTAAAGAGATTAGTAAGTTCTATAATTAAAGTCCACTCGGTATAGCCGCCAACTACAAAATAAAAGATCAAATTCAGGGACTTCAGGATTGCAAAGTCCTATCGAGTTTGATACCAAATATCGGTGAGAGATACGATGTTTCAGTTTGTAAGAACTATTGTCTGCAATGAGGCCGCAGTTTCAATGATGAGGGACTTCCTAAATGCAGGTGTGACTGTCATTAACATTCGCTAATTTAATAACAATATATTATTCTATTTATTTTAAAACCGTCACATTTGGGCCAGTTCCGGGTCCTTAGAAACACATCTCAATTTTATGGTTTGACAGCTCGACACGTTACCCTAATTAATAAAAAAAAAAAACCTATTTCTTTAAAATTGTAAAACAATGTTGAATCTCTTAGAATCCCATTCCATTTATACTTTATGGGAAGCATGCTGGCCCTGCAAATTCTAAGAACTTAAACCAAAGCAGGGATCATCACCATGCGACTCACAAAGTTAGTGCGAACAAGCGTGCGCTTACATGAATATAATGTAAGGTAAAGAAACTAGCAAACAAATAGACATCTTGAATTATGTTTGAAACTTAAAAGAATAACTTATGAGCCATTCAAAAGGCATGCAAAGCCGATGTTCCCATTGATGTAAGTATCTATTTTCCTATAACTGTAGTTATGCTTTTGGATTAATTCTTTTATTATTCTAGCAGCTTGCTAAAATACTTGAATAGGTTTTGTGCTAAAAACATAATTGTATGTTTTGTATAATACAATATAATATAAATTGTAACTTTGGCTTTTCCATCGCAAAAGATTGACATTCCCTGGACCCAAAGCAACGGACAGTAATACAGCCACATCTGATTGTCATAAATGTCCTGATATCCGACCTATTCGGGCCATTGAGAAACAATCAAGAGATTTTAAGTCTTTGTTGCAAAACATGTAAAGGGGCTGAGAATTCCATGTGCAGCATGTAATATTTTAGGAATTTGGGAGACGGATATTGTAAGACAAGAAAAGCAGTTGGTTGTGGGACACGAAAGACTACGGACGCGGGAGTCCGGGTTTGTCAAGTTAGGGGGTTGGTTTGAGAACACGATACGCATATTTTACACACAGGCATTTGAATTTTCAAGCAACATTTTGATTGCTTGGGATTTATTTTCATAATTATTACATAACATAACATCACGCGGTCTAGTGGTTAGACCACCTATCTCAGACCCAGAGGTCCCGGGTTCGATTCCCAGTGGGGGCAACATTTTCTGCTCGGTTTGGTTGGTGGTAGGGCTTGTTTTAAGTCCTGGCTAGCTATCACCGTCTTATCTGAGTCTGTCGCCATAACAACAATGTTAAAAGCATTGTTGTTTCGGCAGTTAGATGTAAGATAACCAGTTCCTCTGTGGTTGAGAATTCCGAAATAAATTATTTAATAATTTATTTCAATTAGGCAGATGCTTTTGGACATCAAATTTAGAAGAAAATTGATTTGATTCTAGTTGCCCCTTCGAAAACGTAGTTTCGTATGGAGAAGAATGGGCAACAAACTCCATAGATACACTGATAATAATAGTTTATGAAACTGGTGCATACTGCTGCAACTGGTGCATGAGGGAGATATGTACAGTTTCATACATCTACTCTCATAAATTGGGATTGAACCTACAAAATAAAAGATCAAAGTACGGTACAACTTCACGTATGCTTAGCGCCTGCACCAGCACATCACCGTGCATACGCAAGAGCAGGCGCTGCTGACAAAAAAAAAATTAATGGAAACTCCTTGGAGACATTAACTTCTTGGATTTGCCCTGTATCGTAAACGTAAAAAAAAAATTACAAAGCATTATTTGTTAGAGAAAAAGTGTTATATAATGATTTTATTTTTAAATTTCGGTATTATGTTTATAAAGTATGTCACTATAAACTTGTTTTGACGTTATCATATCATTATCACGCAGTGTGTGCGTGGTCAGCATCGTAGATAGATTTGACGGTTTATTCTAGAATGTTTTTATGGGCCTGGTTTTCTGGGCAGTTATACATATTATAATGAATGGCATTTAAGAATAGGTTGATAATCGAAGCTCTGCCTGTTATATAAGACAAAAATACGTAGGTGAGAGGAGTCTGTCATGAGGAATGAGGGGCCCGTATTTATTATCTGGCACTTAGCTACAAAAGTTGCGCTATCTCAATTTAATAACATACAATTTAAAACAAAAAACAAATGCTTAGATAACTAGAGACCGGCTACAAGCCTACAAAAACAGACTTAACTAGAAAAAAAAAAACAGTTGATAGGTAAACGCGGGTGAAGTCGTCAGTGTCCCAGAAGTCGTCGAATTATCTAAAAACATCAATATCTTTTTTTACCGAACATTAAATTGGTCGATTTTTATAACAACAAATTAACATCCCTATGTTTTAACTGTGATGGCGTCTGAAATATTTTAGAAAGAAGAAGAAAGAAAATATTTAGCTCAGACTAAAAGGCACGCAACACAACATATTATACTACAAGTAAGTAACCGGCCAAGTGCGGGTCGGACCGCGCACATAGAAGGGTTCCGTGGTTAAGGTTAATGAACATTTCCCAAACATATATGTACTATACCTGTATACGCAAAATAAGTCAAAAGTCAAAAACGTTTATTGCGAACTAAGTGTAAGGAGGCGGGGCGCGGGGGAGATGCAAGCTGCACGCCCTCGCGGCCCTAGTCGCCGCAGGAGACGCCCCGGGTGTCGGGAGTCAAGAGCCGACTTCTGGCCACCGTAGGCGCGGGCCTGCGGACGGTGAGCAATGGGCAGCTCGCCGTCCGATAAGGACCAGGCCCGTGTCGACGGCGCGTTGTGTTCCACGCGCGCCTCAAAGAGATGTCAGCACCAACCGACGGGGTCGAAAGACCAATGCCTGCTGGGGTTGCGGGTTTGTCCGAAAGGGATATCGCGGCCCCGGCACACAGGCAACGGAAGGAACAGGGGTGGGTTTTAGTCAGTAAAAGTCTGACACACCCTCTCGCTCTGCCCAGAGCGGGAGAAGTCATTTGATGATTTCCCATCCTGATAAAAAAAATGTGTTATCTTTTGTTAGTACTTATGACTTAGCAGCCTTTTACAAGCATTGCAATTATCATTCGCCTGCCCTTATCATCCTTAATTAGCATGCATTAAACATTATTAGTACTTAATTATTTTCTTTTATATTAGTACAATTAAATTGAGAAATTATAGTTATGTCAAAATTAAATGTCAATAATAATGAATTTAATACAAATAATCAGCATTATGAATGTCATCCTTTTCAGGTAGTGCAAATTATGTTATATTTGTGATAGACTAAATCTTATTGTTTGTATAGGGCAGATCGGCATTTTTGTACATGAGAGAAAATCTTTATTTTAAGCTAGATTCTAAATATTCTTTTACTGAGTAGAAACACGTTTGGATTAGGTATAGTTTTAGTCTTTTTTGGAATATTGTTTCTGATTTTTCAGTTTTAAACATGTTGGGCAACTTATTATATATTTTTATTGCCATATAATATGGGATATATATATGGATATATATATCACTTAACATTTTAATTCTTGAGGCTGGAGCGCATAACCTCTTTTTATGGCGAGTGTTGACGTTTTGCGTATCTTCTACTTTGGTGAACTTGTCGATATTTTTAAAAACAAATACACAAATGTCAAGTATGTATATTGACGGCAGAGTAAGAATCTGATATGATAAAAAATATGGTTTGCAGCTCTCAGTGTTATCAATTTGGGCTAGAATTCTTATACACTTCTTTTGCATTATGAATATTTCATCTACGTTAACACTATTTCCCCATAGCATGACGCCATATCGCAGCCATGAATAAGCGTATGCGTGTGGATCTGGAGCCAAGTATCCACAGTTTGGAGGATATCTTGTATTTGTTGACTAGGGCTATTTATATTTCCACACTTGATTAGTATTGAAATATCGTCTGCAAATAATACTGGTAAAACTTTTTCTTTATCTAATGTTTTGGGGAGGTCATTAATATAGATTAAAAATAGTGGGCATCCTAACACACTTCCTTGTGGGATTGAGCAAGTAATTTGTTTTTCTTGTGATCTAATGGTTTTGATCTCATTTTTATCAGGGTCGAAGTTTTCAATTTGTACTATTTGAGTCCTATTATGTAAATATGATTTGAACCACGAATAAGCTGGTCCTAGATAGTTTATTGAGTAAGATGTCATAAAGGACCTTGTCGTATGCTTTTGTCATGTCTAGCAGTAGCCCAATTACATATTGCTTGTCGTTTATATGTTGTAGCGCTTGTTGAACATATTTATAAACTGCTAATGTTGTTGATCTACATTTTCTAAATCCATTTTGTGGGTCGTCAAGAATATTAAACTTTTCTAAGAACATGTATAGCTGATTGCACATAGCTTTTTCAAATATTTTGGAAAAGGTTGGTAGCAGTGCTATGCGTCTATAATTGCTTGGGATTTGCTTGTCACCTTTTTTATGTACTGGTTTTACTAAAGCTACTTTAAGTGCATCTGGAAATTGGCCGTCTTGGAAGCTTTGATTAATTAAAAACATTAGAGGAATGGAAAGCTCTATTGCGCATTGCTTTAGTAAAATTGGTGGAATGTCATCGATACCGCTGCTATGTTTATTTTTAGTTGACCTTATTATATTAACTATTTCTTTTTGGTCTACCGGGCGTACATACATTGAACAAGTAGAGGGGTTGACCACGGGTTTTCCAATGTTATTGGTCGAGTTAATTGTTTGAGTTTGCCCTACCGTCGCAAAGAATTCGTTAAATCTGTTGGATACATTAAACGGGCATTTTACTTCTTCATTGTCTATCTTCAGTGATACATTTTCACGTCTATTTATTTTTGTCTTCCTTGTTTTTGTGTTAATTATATTCCACATTGTCTTTACCTTATTGTCAGATTTTTGCATTTGTTTAATATATGTTCGTTTTTTTGATTTTCTAATAATCAATTTTAATATATTACTAAATGATTTATAGTGTTTTTTTTTTATAACACAACTTTTGGTTTCATTAAAAATAGTTCTTAACACTCTTTTATGCTCGCATGATTTTTTGAGACCTTTAGTAAGCCATCCTTTTTTTGGTTTGCGTTTTATTCTTATTCTTATTTAGATTGTGTTTTATTATTGTAATAAAGGATTTGTAATTTGTGTGTACAGCATTATTTTGATCTAGTATAATTTCCCAATTTTCAGATTTTAGTGATTTTTTAAAACATTCGACGTTATTTTTTTGTAAATAATCTTTTTTCGGTATACCAAGTTTTACTATTGTTATTTGATAAATAGTCTACATTTAACTGAACATTTATTGCTTTACGAGTATGATCCGATAGTCCATAATCTTTGAGAGTTGCTTTGTTTATGAGCGGTGGGTAGTTTGTAAAAAGTAGGTCAATGCAAGTGGATGTTGTCTTGGTTACTCGTGTTGGTTCACGGATTATTTGTTGCAGGTTATATGTTTTCATAAAGTTTAAGAACTGAAGACTCCAGAGTCTGTCTATTTTTTTTGTACACGTTTATGTTAAAATCTCCTCCTATTATTAAGTGTTTATGTGATTTTTTTAAATTTAATTTATGTAATAAACTATAAACTTTTCCCAATTGTTGAAAAAATATATCAATATGACGATCTGCTCTATAGAGTCCTATAAAAATACAGTTTAGTTTGGAAGCTTCAATAGCACTAAATTCTATAACATACTCCTTTGAGTGATTTAAAATGTCTATTCGTTCAGTAAAATCTGAGTCTTTAACAATAATACAAACACCTCCGCCTTCGCGGGTTTTGCGACAAAAAATAGACGCTATTTTATATCCCTGTGGCAAGATTGATTGACAATAATTTTCATTTTTCCACAATTCGGATAGTGAGATAAAGTCAATGTCAGAATCTAAAAGTACTTGTTCTATTAATTCTCCTTTGTTTCCGATGCTTTGAATATTTTGAAAAATTTGTGTAAACTTAGTCAGTTGACATAACTTGTTTCTCTGTACTCTGTTTCGTTGAAATTCGATGTTAGAGAAAAAACTGAGAGCCGTCACCTAGTTTTCCTGTTGTCTTTGATTGAGCCTCTTGTTCGAGATCACAGTTATCGTTTGTCATAAGGTTTTCAGCACTTATATCTTCCATTTGCCGTTTTATATCGCCAAATATGTTCCGCATTCCATTGTTAGTCAGTCTTCCTGTCAAATTGCTAAACATTCTACTGACATACGTAAGATGTAAGGTTAGAGTCCAATAAGTATGCATGTAAATGTGTCATTATATCTAGATACAGTAAGTTGGCAAAGTTTTCTAATCGCCAGTTGAACAGGTTTGAATTGCTATTATACTTAAAGGTAGGTAAGCATAGGACAATATTTGTACTGTCAATTTCTTTCAAGGTGTTTCTTATGTCATGGATTAAATCAAAGTAGTCATTTGTTCTTTTGAAGTCGTCTTCTCCAATTAATATAATACAAAAATCTTCCTTAGTGTAGTCTTTAAGCATGTTTTTTATTCCTTTGAGTAGTTGTTTGATTCCGCAGTTTGTTTTTAGGTAATGACAGATATTATAGTTGTCTATTTTTTCCTCTGCAATCGATAATACTTTATTAGATTTGTTGGTACTGATGGTACAAAGTTTATTTTGTTTGCTCTGATTGTGTTGCACTGTAGTTGTTGATTTGCTGTTTACGTTTAAATCTTAGTTTACTGGTGTTATTAACCTTGAGGAACTACATGTCATGTTTTTATAATGTTCGTTTTGCTCAAGCAACTCCTGATTAATATGCTTGACTTTAGTATTTTCAAGAGATAATGATTATATTTTATTGTGAGCGCTGTTTAGTTCTGTTGTTAATTGTTCAAGTTGTTTTTTTAGTTGAATAGTTTGGTTATCTTCGTCATCAGAAATGTCAGGTAAGCTTGTTGTGGTGCCATCTATAGACGATCCAGTTGAAGATTTACTTGCATTCTCAATACTAGTAGTGCTTGAGTCGGACCTAGTACGGTTGCGACGAAAGGTGATGTTATCTAAGAAATTCATATTAGAAATTTTAAAGTTTTCAAAAATATTTATTTGCCTTTGTTTGGGTTTGAAGCCGGGGTCACACGGCGGTGTCAGAAATTGTATCCTCACTGTAGCTAATTAGCCACTTGGTTGTTACACACTGGTGTTGAAATTGTCTACTGCTTACTTCTTCGTACAAAATTTGAATCAAGAAAGAGCGTTACTGTGACTCATTAAGAAATCATTTTTTTGCCACACTATGACACACATTAGTTTTTGTATTGTTTTATTTAATTATGGTCGTTAAGTCACTATCACTGGTCACTTTTATGATCGTTGCTTATCTTCATTTGTTGTTTTTACTCACAATTTTAAGTGTTTGATAACTTATTAGTGAAGTTGACGATGATAGATAACGAGGCGTTTTATTATGATTTAACGCGTCACAGTTCACTCACTAATAATGTCACAGCTTTAGATATTTAACCACATTTTTAGATAACATCGATTATAAACAGAGTTCAATTTATAATTATTAAGTATTTTTAAACACGGACGCGAAGTGATCGTGGCAGCACTCCTCACACTCGGTGAGTGAATCATCGCCATCGTCATCATCATCATCATCTGATTTGTAAATACAAATTTGTGAAAAAAAAATCTCAACTAATAAAATCTCTGAGACGAGACGAACTGACGACGGCCTCGAAAATTAAAAAAAAAACAGAAAAGTAAAAAGCACTAGTGAAAAAAAGTGACACTTTCCGCACAAATTGACTGCTTGGAAAACGCTCTTTTCGAGCAAATGCATTGTAAAACAACTTAAATCGTATATAATGTGTCAATAAAAATAATAATATAAAAATACCAGCAATAGAAAACAAAAACACAAAAATAAAATATCCTTATTTATTACGAGCGAACCTCGACAAGAAGATTCGGCGATGGCGGCCAAGCCCGAACGTGACCGAGACGCAAGCGCACAAAGCGCGAGCGAACCGCAACGATTAACCGGTCCAGCGAATAGCGGGTGGTCCAAGCAAAAAACGCTAGCGGAAATTGTCGTTGCTGACGGTAAATGGAAAAAAGATAAAATTTCTGAAGAATGGCAAACTGCTCAACGAAAAAGATCGAGAAATCGCCTCCAGGGATACAAGGGCAAAGCTATAACACAGCCCGATGTTAAGTTTAGAGCAGCCGAAATTAAAGTTCCGCTTTTCATAAATAATGTAAACACAGCGACCAGCCCAACCGATATTATTGAGTACATACAACAGAAGACGAATGTATCTGTGACTCTAAAGATAATTAATATGGTTAAACAAAAACGCTATGATGCGTACAAGATCTTTGTACCACACGCGAAACTGTCAATGTTTCTTGATGATGGTTTATGGCCGGAGGACATTCAATTTCGGAAATTTATTTATTATAATAGAAAAACCTATGACAGGAATAAAGAAAATAGGATAATATGCAATGACAAGAAACTCAACGACGACGATGGATAGAAATGTCAACAGAAGCAACATGACCAATAACAACATAAAACTTGTGAGTTTCAACTGTAGGTCGATCACTCGTTCAGTTGAATGCGTGAGAGGTCTATGCAGATCAGCTGACATCGTAGCTTTACAAGAGACTTGGTTGCTACCGCAAGATATCCCTTTCCTGGGCACTATTGACGCAGATTTCGAGTTTACGGGAAAATCAGCGATAGATACCCGGCGTTGGTGTGTTGCGTGGAAGACCATACGGTGGTGTCGCCTTACTTTGGCGTAAAACTATCTTTCAAGCGGTATCTGTCATACAGTGTACAAGTGCGCGTATATCTGCGATAAAAGTGACATTATGTGAAAGTACGGTATTAGTGTTCTCAGTTTACATGCCGACGGACTCGGCCGAAAATCTTGCCGAGTTCACGGAATGTCTGAGCGAGATTGCGGCTATTGTTGAGGAATATAGTGTAGACTCTGTGTTTATATTGGGTGATTATAATGCGCAGCCAAGTGGGCGGTTTGGAGTTGAACTTCTGGACTTTTGTATTGAGCAGCAATGGCGTTGTGCCGATATTGAAATATTATCTTCGGACACATATACGTACGTGAGTGACATTTATGGTTCTCAGAGTTGGTTAGACCACTGTGTAGTATCTGAAGCAGCGTGGCGGTCTGTGGTCGATGCAAAGATATTACACAACGTTTATTAGTCTGACCATATACCACTAGAAATAACGTGTAACTTAAATGTACTTAGAATGAAGTCCAAAACCATTATTAGTAAACGCAATAAGGTCACGTGGGGTGAAAGAGACTTGCAACAAACTGACTTATATAAGAATTTATGTACGACGAGACTAAGACTGGTTGATTTTCCTTCCGAATTTAGTAAATGTAGCGATAAACTGTGTACGAATGTAGAACATAGATCCATTATTGATAGAATGTACTACGAAATTGTTGACATATTGAGCGAAGCTGCATGTGTTTGTTACTGTGGGCCGGATCAAAACAAAAGAAAACCAGTGATAGGTTGGAACAAACATGTTCGACAAGCGCACTCGGGGGCGCGGCTTGCTTTTCAGAATTGGGTGTTATGTGGTGAACCGAAAGTGGGTTCTGTATACGATACCATGAAAGAAACAAAACGGGTGTTTAAAAGTAAATTGAAGTGGTGTCAGGAAAACACAGAACAAATAAAAATTAATATTATAGTATCTTGTCACAGAGAGAAGGATTTTAGCAAGTTTTGGAAGCACACCAACAAACTGAGCGGCAGGCCGAGCCTATCTGCAAGTGTGGAGGGTGTTAGTGAGTCTGCCTCCGTAGCCAATCTCTTTAAAAATCACTTTGCAATGAAGTCACCTCTAGGGGTAATGGGAGAGTCATTGTCAACGTTTAGGGACCCAACAACGGAATCATCACTGGTAAGGGTTACGGCTAAAGAAATAGCTGCAGTGTTGAAAAACATGAACCGCGGTAAATCACCTGGGCACGATTCTCTCAGCATCGAGCACTTACAAAATGCAGGGGTTCATATGCCCAGAGTGCTGACAATGTTTTTCAACTTCTGCTTCATACATACATATCTGCCTGAAGAGCTTATGAAAACCTTAGTTGTGCCGGTTATAAAAAATCGAACTGGAGACGCGTCGGACATAAATAACTATAGGCCCATATCGTTGGCTACGATTATTGCCAAGGTTTTGGACAGTGTGCTTGACAAGCAGTTGAATAAACAGCTGTCGCTTCACGATGCCCAATTTGGCTTCAGAGCGGGTCTTTCAACAGAGCACGCTGTGCTGTGTCTCAAGCACACTGTCAGATACTATACAGACAGGAAGACCCCTGTGTACGCGTGTTTTCTTGATCTTTCAAAAGCCTTCGATCTGGTGTCCTATGGTGTTTTATGGAACAAGCTGTATGAGGATACAACACTTCCGGGTGAGATGATTGAGTTGTTTAGATATTGGTACGGCCATCAGACTAATATGGTGAAATGGGCAGGCTCGCTATCCGATCCGTACGGGCTGGAGTGCGGGGTCAGACAGGGAGGTCTGACTTCGCCGAAGCTCTTCTGTTTGTACGTGGATCGGCTGATTCGTGAGCTCAGCAGCACTATGGTAGGCTGTTCCATTGACGGAACACTAGTCAATAACATAAGTTACGCCGATGACATGGTGCTGTTGGCCCCATCGATCAGCGCCCTCAGGAAACTCATGTCTGTTTGTGAGCGATATGCGGAGGCCCAGGGCCTCAGATATAATGCAAAAAAGAGTGAGTGTCTGATGTTCAAGGCAGGCACTAAAGACTATCGTGAAGTGCCGCCTGTCACACTCGGTGGTACTGCGTTACAGTGGGTAACATCTTTTAAATATCTGGGGCATTGGGTCACCGCAACACAAACGGATAATGTTGATATGGAGAGGGAGCGTAGGGCGCTGTCAGTCAGGAGCAATATGTTGATCCGTAGGTTTGCAAAATGCTCGATGGGTGTAAAAAGTACTCTATTTAGGGCATATTGCCAATCTTTCTACACCTGCAGTCTATGGGTCGACTACACGCAGAGGGCTTACAGCGCCTTACGTATCCAGTACAACAACGCATACAGGGCGCTGTTGGGGTTTCCACGACACTGTAGTGCATCAGGGATGTTCGCAGAGGCACGTATAGACGACTTTTACGCAATCATGCGAAAGCGTGTTGCCTCCCTGATGCGGCGGGTGCGGGGCAGCGCCAACAGCCTCTTGGTCACTGTGGCTGATAGGATGGAAGGCATAACACTCAGGCACTGGACCAGCACACAGGTATTACCTTCAAATCGTGCCTTGAAGTAATGTTATTGTTAATTATTGCATATTTGGTTATTGTCTTATTAGTGATTTTGACATTATTGATGGTGATTTTGACATTATAGTTATGATTTTGACATTATTATTGATGATAATTTTGACATTATTATTAATGGTGATTTTGACGTTATGGTTGTGATTTTGACATTATTGTTAATGGTTTTTGACATTGCTAGTAATTATATTGTGACCTAAATTTGCCAAATATTATTATGTACTAACACTAGTGTTTAAGATGTGTATGTAACTAACAAATTGGATTGTATGATCTGTAAATAAAATAATTTGATTTTGATTAGTCAGTACGCGCGCTGCCATGTATATAGTAATACATCTACTTTTAGTTTAGATCCGTGTTTACTGGGTTGGTGATTAGTTGATATTTACTTCGTCACTACCTTCCTATTTGTTTTTATAAATTTACTATTAATGTCGTCGTTTTGTACGCTCATAAACATTTTATGTTAATTTAGTTTCTCAGTAAGTGAATTATTGTTAATTCTTAATGAGGAATCTTAAACCAGAAGATGAATTTATCCCAAGAACAAACTTAACATTGTAGTTGAAAAACATGTTCGCCCATTCATACCAACTGCAAATGTAAGTTTGTACGCACAATATTCAGTGATTACCATGTTATTTTAAGACCATAGACTTCCTATAGGTTTTCCTGTAATCTTTAAGTATACAACTTTGTTTTTTTCAAAACTTTAGGCTCAGCAGTTTTGGATTTGAGGTTTGGACTTTTTTTTTATCGGACAGGTGTGAGTACGACTTGCGCCCTGAGGGTTCCATCTCAAAGCTGAGCTTGCTCGGCTGCCCGAATTTCCAAATCTGGATTGAAGGACAAACATCACTTTTCAATTGAAAAAGAACTTTTAATAGAGTAGGTAATGAAATACAGACTAAATGTTATTTCAAGACACGGCCTATGAATTTTTGATCCCAAATTGAAAAAAAACTTAACTTTACAGTTTATATATAACTATTAATTACCAATTTTTGGATTTTCCTCTTTACTTGACCTTATTTATCGCCAAACTTCATGCTGCTGGGCCAACAGGAAGTACCAAATGGACTGGTTTATTTGCGAGAGTCAAAATATGCGACATAAATGGCCGTATTTTTTTATTGCGTTGACTTGGTAGTTTGATTTTCGTTACAGCTCCAAGAGACCGTAGATTTAAGTTTTTATATCTATTTCAACTTGATGCGTCCACGCGTTCCTGAGACAAAGGGTCTTGACATACAACGAAGTCATTCTTTAAGGGTTTCAATTTTTCATTTTGAGGTATGGAACCCTTAAACAGATTTATTGTCATGGTCTACCCATGTGCCAAAATTCATCCAAATCCATTCAGCCTTTTTTAGCGCTATAGCGTAACAATTAAACAAACAGTATTAGTTAGGATTAGGATAGTTAGGTTAGGTTAGGTAGGACAATAATCACGGCGCGGCATACGCTGGCAGAGTGTGCCGCTTGGGAGGAGCCACGCCGTGCCCTCATCTCAGAAGTAGGCAGTGACTTGTCGCTGCCGGCCCTAGTGAATGCGATGGTCGGCAGCGGCGAGTCCTGGGACGCGGTAGTTTCCTACTGCGAGACAGTCGTCTCGCAGAAGGAGGCTGCGGAAAGGGAGAGGGAGATCTCGTCCACTCACCCGGCCCGCAGCAGGCGCACCGGGCGTCGGCGGAGGGCGGTTAACGCCCTCTTCCAGCCCCCCTAAATGGGTCCAGGGGCGACGGACTCGGGGACGTCCGTCGCCCCCAAACATCAGGACCCGAGGTGGCGGCGCGTAGTGTTCCACGCGCGGCCCTCTTAGACGTCGCGACCTCACTCCCCCCCTGACCCGAGGAGGCCCGCGGTGGCGGGCCGGCACCAGCCGGGGGTTGCGGAAGATTTCAAGTTCCCGCGACCCCCGGCGTAGGTGTGAGTTGGAACACCGGGGTGGTTTTTAGTCAGTAAGAGTCTGACAGACCCCTCCGCCCGCCCCAGGGCGGGGGACATCCATGAGGATTTTCCACCCCGGAACAAAAAAAAAAAAAAGGTAGGACAATAATAATAATGATCTATTAACATTTCAATTATTTAAAAATATGGTATAAGACCTGCGTGATAGATTATTGAAATTGCGTGTTTCAGTTATAAATAAAAACCGGCTAAGTGCGTGTCGGACCACGCACAATGAAGGGTTCCGTAGTTGGGATGAATTTATGCCAAGAACAAACTTAACATTGTAGTTGAAAAACGTGTTCTCCCATACGGAATGTATGGGAGATCATGTTTTTCAAACTGCAAATTTAAGTAGGTTGATTATTTCTCGTTAACCTGTACAGCCTACTTAGCTCTCATAGTTTATGGCTTAAGAACTTTATTTCTCAAAAAGAATTACATTCACTTATATGAGAAAAAACTTATTTCTAATTAGTATACATTAGGCGACGCGACGGTTACACAACAAAAATAAGTTAAGATTAGTACAGTACTAGCAGATAGCTTAAAATTTTAAATCCGCAAAAATATGTTTCTTTAGAGACTTTTTGAAAGTAAACATGGATTTTTGATCTTTTACATTCCGAGGCAATTTATTGTAATGCTGTGTTCCTTCATACAGCATAGTACTCCTACCGTAGTTTGTTCTAGGCGCCCGCAACGCTATGTCATTTGCTTGTCTAGTTCTGTATCTGTTTTTTATTTGTGATTGTTTTGTTGGTTATTGTTGTTTTGTTGTATTGTTTAGTTTTCCTTTTAATTTCGTTATATACACTACTGCTGTGAATTTTTTCACAAGTCCGAGTACAACCATTTAGCTAGAAGTGGGGGGAGGGACGCTTGACTCTAACAAAAAAAATCAGTTAAAAGCTTAATATTTCGCAAACAAATCCCTGAATCCAAAAATGGTTTCGACAAACTCACAATATTTTTGAAAGACCTTTCTAATGATCCCCAACAACATGGGGTAGACGAGGAAAAAAATACATCCCCACTTTACGTGTATGGGAGGTAACCTAAAAAAAAAAATTTTTTATATTTTATTTTACCACTTTGTCGGCATGATTAATATGTATACATATGCCAAATTACAGTTTTCTAGTGCTAACCTTCTCTGAGGTAAGCCGCGGACGAACAGACGGACAGACAGACAGACAGACAGACGGACATGGCGATACTATAAGGGTTCCTTGTTTACTACGGTCAAAGTCAAAGTCAAAGTCAAATCAATTATTTCAAATAGGCCCTTGCAAGGCACTTTTGAACGGAACCCTAAAACCCGACATCTTTTTATCTAACGACTCAGTTATTGTGCTGCTACATTGAGTAGTTATAGAACACTAGTACGATTTACGATAGTTCAAAAGTGCCTGTAATGCTTTGAGTTTGAGTTTTTATGTTTGATTTTTTGATTTTCTTATGAAACAAATAAATGATGCTAGCAGTTTCAAACAAGAATTACTTACAGTATCTTAAAGAATAAAATTGGTTAAGATATCTTTTTTTTTAATAATTTAATTCGACAGTCATTGTAGATAGCTATTATGACTGCGCTGTTAGTACACCGATAAACAGTTCGTCTGTTTATCGGTTTACAAGGCTGTTGGCCCAATAAACCTACTGACTACAGTCATAATATCAGCTCTTAGTGGCCTCAGTTGGATGCCCCATCCTCAAGGACTGTGGTTTCCACAAGACGGTGCCGCCACGTGCCTCAGAGCAAGAGACACCATCGATTTGCAACGACAACCAATACTAAGTCGTGTCACGGTGTCTTTGTGAGATTTCCGGGAATGCTGGTCTCTCAGATCTTGTGACTTGACATCAAGCGTTGCGTTCTTCACGAGGCTATGTGAAGCCCAAAGTCTATCAATACCTACTAACAACTCACAAGTTAGTAGTTCCAAACATAATATTATTCCAAAATGCGATCTAACTACGAGTAAAGGATCAGTCGCGGGAGTTATCTAACTGACACCATACTTCATAACTATACCTACCTACTTCAAGTTTAAATTAAATGGAAAAGTAACTAACTCTGTCTGTTACCTATTCACGTCCAAACGGCTAAACGGATTAGGGTGAAATTTGGCACACGGATGGACCATGACCGGTTAGCACATACTTTTTATCCCGGTAGTAGGTTCCCGTGGGATTATTTCTGACCTCCATGCAGGCGAAGCCACGGGCAATCGCTAGTTATTAATAAAAACATCTCATACAGTAGATAAAACACTATTTTCTGTAATTTACAATGTTTACTTTAGAAAATAAATCGGTATTGACGTGACGTGCTAGCCTACAGCGTTTTTATCGTCTAAAAACGGCGACCCACTTAAATTAGGTATCCGATTACAGATTAGGAGTGATGATGATGATGACGTCACGCTGAAGTAGTTGCACGAAGGCTGCGTTGACGTTCATGTTCGGGGTCACCAATTTAGGGGCATGAGGAACAGGGTGCAAAGTTCGCTCATCCCCCATAGAAAAGGGAGGATCCTCCGACCAGACGGATGTGATGTCTGGCGGCCTACTGCCCAGAGGTTGAAGTCGGGAAGCTTGTATATATGTTTATCGCGCGGTAAACTCTAATTGCGCGATGCAGGATTTGTGTGACGTCAGGATGTTGTGTGACGTCAGGTCTTTGATGCGTAGTTCGCATGTAGCGATGTAGATGCCGCTACACTACTAAGGAAGTAATGAACATACAACATGGCCGATATAACTTGGCAGGTCTGAACATAGGCACTATGATATAACTTGGCAGGTCTGAACATAGGCACTACGACCTGTCGCGCATGTTCTCACTCACACTCGCCTCATGTCACCATTTGGTTCCTAAGAAATGTTATTGCGCAGCCTTCTGTTCGAAGTTGGGAACTGCCAAGTCATATCGGCTGAATTGTAATACCTTATTAACTAATAAATAAAGAAAATGTCTACTGTGGCTAAAGAAACCTTTTTGTTTTTGCAAAATGTGAACATAACAAGATAAAATTGGCAAATATTAACAGGAAAAGGTCACCGAGTTATCTTTGTGTGATATAATAACGGGAACTCTTTATCTAGCAGTCTCTTATCACCATTCCGAAAAGACCTATATAAGTTGCGAGAAACCAGCGTTTGGCTTTAGAATCAAAAGAGCAATCACAAGCGGTGGCTGCACCAGCTACGTCTGTTGAAACAACTTTGTTTTTCTGAAGTTTAAAATGTGTAAAACGCAGTGTGTGCTGGCGTTGGCAGCGCTGTACTTAGGGTTGGCGCACTCCTGGGGTAAGTTCTATGTTCCATGGGTTGGTTTATGCACTTAGTCCCTCATGCGGACCATTGTGCGTGGGCCATAGCGGCCGTCGGTGGTTATTCCCTCAAGAAGTTGATTAGATCTCCTGGTCAAGAGAACAGGCAGATCGCCCAGATTTTTCGCAGGTGTTCTGAAGTTAGAACATCTATGAAAGATCTGGGTGATCCGAGGTTTCTGTTGTAATTTGGGTGACGCCTGTGCACTCAAAGAGCCCATGCGCAACGGTTTCCTCAGCCTCCATGCATGCCCTGCACAAAGGACGGTCCGTTATGCCCATAGATATAAGAAAGAACTGTGTGTGTTATTTATATTTCTATGGTTATGTCTATTGTGTGAAAAATGTTTGTTTAGCGAGCAGCGTCCCGTGATGGTCCCCACCATCAGGCGCAAGCCACTCCTGTCCAGGCGAAATTAACTTCTGGTTAGCCTGCTATCCAAGGATGGCATGGGTTCCCTGGCCTACCTGCAGCCCGGTGTCGAGGTCGACCAGTTCTCTGCTTGTGTGTGGGTTTACTCCTATAGAGACCTGCGTAGTTGGTTGAAGGGGATGGGTACAATATGTTCGGGTCCACAGACTGACGTGCTGGATGCTCTCCTAGTTAGTTCGTCAGCTGCATCGTTACCTAGCGAACCGCTGTGTCCTTTTATCCATTGACGTGTCACTTTGTTGCGACTAGATACTGTTACTCGTTATAGTGCGTTTTGACATTGTAGTGTTAGCTTCGAGGTAATATATTTTTCCCTAAGGATTGTCGGAGAGTATACGTATGTGGGTGTTCGTAACTTTGCTGGCTTCTATAGCATATTCCGCTTGTACGATGGCACTCACTCCGTCTGATGGACGGTGTTGAACATTCCTAGCGGGCTGGATATATTTAGTTACAAGCGATACTTATCAGGTGAACTGATTATTTCCCAAAATTAAGGAAAAAAATAAAATTTGTAGAAATGTCACTGACAAAGTAACATGACGCTGATGCAAAACATTTTATCACCAAAGTAAAATGAGATTTTAATCCGCTGCGGCAAAGCCAAAACGTAAGTGCAGAACATGTGATTTTCTAATGAAAGGAGTTTCATTAGTAGAACGAATAAAAGAAAATCATAAAAGAAATCGTTTATGAAAATCTGTCAAACGAAATTCAAAAATGTTTAAAACCCCTGCACTGTTCAAACTGCGCTAAAAACGGAACTTTATTATAAGAGCATGACTCAAAAGAAAACCTTATTTTTTGTCGCCTTATTTATTTCCGAATGTTTACATAAATCGTCTAAGATTATGACGGACGGTATGCTTGACTGTGACTTCAACTATTTCAACGATGTTATTACGTTCACAAGCAGACGTGCTCGATTGCTGACAACAGGCTCGCCCCCTATTAGGTTCAAAAGACTGCCCGAATAAATGTACAGAGCAAACTAAGACTATACTAAAGCCAAAGTACTAATAGTTGCAATAAGCTACTGTGATCAAGCGTTGATACGAATATGAATCGTTATAAAAATAAGGTTCAATTTGTATTTAACGCTACCGTTGTTAGCTTGAGTAAAGTCAACGTTTCCTTAATAGATCTCAGCCTAAGTCTTATCTAGCGAAACCTAGGTGTACTATTTGTCATCTCGGCCTACCTTCGAGGCGGGAAAAACTAAATCGTAATTACATTAATATGATGTGTCAGGCTAAGGGGGAACGGCTGTTTTTTCAGAGTTGGTCATATATGACCAACTCTGAAAAAACAGCCGTTCCCTGCATTTTGACTGTGTAGGTACTGCGCTTTGTACTGACAGCAGATAACTCCTTTTAAGTACGTACCCTTCGTTTAACCTAACATCCTGTATTAACACTAGTATAGGTATTCAAGAATATTTTCTTATTTTATATTTTTCAGTTCGATATTCAAGAGTTTAAATACTTAATAATAAATTTTAATTTTTCACATTTGTTATCTATTATCTGGACGTTATTAATAGAATTCATCTATCGTATAGGTAGCCGTGAAATATAATTAATTGTACCTACGAGTATATTCATGCAAAACCTGAAAGAGTATAACGAAAATAGGCACAATAATGGGCTATTCTAGATGGTATTTTATACAAAATTGATTTTGCGATCCGTTTCAAAACTTCAGGATTATATTTAATATAATTACCGATAGTATTGGTCTTATATACGGTTTATTTGTTTATTTATTTGCTGTATTTTAACTATTTAATGAAATTAAACAACTGCAACGCGCCAAATCAGAATGGTGCCGAAAAAAGGTGTATACATCCGAGCTGGCCACCGTGTATGTAGCTTTATAGTAAACTTTAAATATGTTAATAACTGCGGAGCAGTTTGATAGTCTATCGAGCCATACGTTTTTGTCGTGTGTAACCCCGTTTATGATAAAGACTTATATTACACAACTCTGAATTCGCGATTACATTTATTTGTCTTGAATCAGCTTGGTGAAGTAACTTGTTATTTTGTTGTTTCAGACATCGCTGTGAGTGTACGAGATCAAATCATATTCTATACCGGCGGAATAAAAACAAACACCTTGAATCTTCTTCCCCACAACCTCATAGCGTTAGCTTACGATGAAGTTCACGACATGATGCTGTACGTCGACAAACAGAGCGAGTACGACGCTATATGTGGGTATTACTTACGATCGAAAGAAAACACATGTTTCATTAAAAGAAATGGCAGTAACATTCAAAGTATTGCCTTCGACCCTGAAACATACATACTATTCTTTACGGATACTAATGAAAGAAGCATTAATTGGATTTCATTAAAACCTGGATCTAATAACAATGTTAACGGAAACCTTTTAATCAAGATAGATTACCCCCAGACCCCCAGTGATATTGCCGTGGATAGCTGTAGAGGGTACGTTACCAATGACAGTTTAAAAATCAAAATCTGCTGCATTTCGTGATATTCAATCGTTTTTTCTATTTACAGGTACATTTACTGGTCCTATCTAGAGGGAGAAAACAAGTACATGGAGAGAGCTCGGTTTAATGGTTCCGAGAGAGAAGTTCTAAACACATGGTTGCCAATATACAGCTTGGCCTTGGACCCACAAACACAGGAAATTTATTATTATGATGGTTGTGAAACTTGTTCAAATGAGTTTTTAGCAATAGGACATTCGAATGATTTGAATGGAGGAACCAATCGTAGATATTTTGCACATACACATCTTTCTGCACCAAAAGAATTGACAGTTTCAAAAGATTACTTATACTGGGTGAATAGTAGCGAAAGTTACAGCACTGTTTGGCAATATCCAAAGAACGCAACGTATGGAGTAGAACCTAAAGAGTTTAGTAAATTCTATACTGAAAGTCCACTCGCTATAGCCGCTAACTACAAAATAAAAGATCAAATTCAGGGACTTCAGGATTGCGAAGTCCTATCGAGTTTGATACCAAATATCGGTGAGAGATGGGATGTTTCAGTCTGTGAGAACTATTGTCTGCAAGGTGACTGCAGTTTTAATGATGAGGGACTCCCTAAATGCAGGTAAAATATTTTGTACTCCTTCTTATGGCATAAGGATTCAACCTTAGCGCCGCCCCTGGGCACTGTAAAAAATGCCGCCCCATTCTCGAAATTTTGCATAAAAATTGATAAAGTGTCGATATACAATTTATAAATAAATAAAATTATGGTTCAATCTCAGAACACTAGATGGTCAATATAACAGATTCTCATAATACCAGTTCCGTACTCGCAAAGAATTTCTTTTCTCACCCTCCGAAAATTTGTCGCCGTGGGCACTAGCCCCGAGTGCCGATAGTATAAATCCAGCGGCTGCATAAGCATAATCAGCCCATAACGTTCCCAATGTTGGGACACAGGCCTCCTCTTATTAGAGGGAGTGGGGCATAATCCACCACGCCGTGCCAGCTTGTGTTGGATGCTGTCACATGTGTTCGGAAGTTTGGTAAGAACGACATGACATGCCGCTTTCCTCACGATTTTTTTTTTCACTGTTGTGAGTGCAGTGGCGATGAAATAAATTACACAAAGTAAAGTCTCTGCTTGGTTTCGAGCCCACGACCAAGGACACGTAAGTCGGGGTCGTTACCACCGGACCACCGCTGTAGGTATCCAATTTTTCGATTTATTCTTGTTAAATGTTTAAATAACCATGTTTGACATTATTATTATTTCAGATGTAATGCCGGTTATTCCGGGGAAAGATGTGAAGTGTACGCGTGTCATGGTTATTGTCTGAACAAAGGTGACTGTTCCATAAATGCTAAGAGTGAGCCAGTTTGCCAATGCAAAGGAGATTATGTAGGTGATAGATGCGAGGTATCAGACTGTCTGAACTACTGTCTCCAAGGCAACTGTAGTATCAATGATGAGGGACTTCCTAATTGCAGGTAAAACATATTCTTCTACTGTTGGTTTCGTAGCTGAATTATATTAAATAAAAACTTACATTTTCGTTATTTCAGATGTAATGCCGGTTATCTCGGGGCAAGGTGTGAAGTGTACGCGTGTTATGGTTATTGTCTGAATAACGGTGACTGTTCCCTGAACGAAAAGGATGAGCCAGTCTGTCAATGTGTTGGTAATCACGAGGGAACAAGATGTGAAGCTGTTAAAGATGACACTTTAACTTTCACTTCTACCGCTACGTTCATAGAAAAAAGCAAACCCACCCTAGCTGATTTACTGTCAAAATGTGTCAACCATTGTCTGCAAGGTGTCTGTAGTTTCACTGATGACGGACCTATATGCAGGTAAAACATTTACTACTCCTTCCGTTTCCCAGTTAAGTTTAAATAATTATGATTGAATTTGTCATTATTTCAGTTGTAATGCCGGTTATTCAGGGAGAAGATGTGAAGTGTACGCGTGTCATGGTTATTGTCTGAATAACGGAATCTGTTCCCTGAACGAGGAGGATGAGCCGTTCTGTCAATGTGCTGACAATCACGAGGGAATAAGATGTGAAGCTGCCATAAATTATACTTTCTCCAACACCCCGTTTGACTCAGTGAAAAGAAACCTAACTCTAGCTGATTTACTGTCGAGTTGGCGAAAACCTACCTCAAAAATGTGGGTTATTCCAGTAATCCCATTGACAATTCCCATCAATGGGGATTTGTGAACTTTTTGTCCACAAATCCCCATTGATGGGGATTGAGGGACAAAAAGTTCACATATACCCGGTTTTAAAATAAAATACAAACAACATCATTATTATATAAGAATCACGAAGTCTTTATTTCCTACGGACGCATTGATTTTTATTATAATCAAACAAATTAAAGTATTGGCTAAAAATCTAATCTCTAAAAGATTATATTTGTAGTAAATTTTATATTGTAATATGACATGACGGAAACATTTTACACTAAGGCTATTAATTTAATTTACATTACTTTAATTTGTTTGATTATAAAAAATAATCAATGAGTTCTGGAGGCCTAAAACGGCCACATTAAGCAATTCCTCTAGAATGGCACATATTTTAGCTGAATCATATTCAATTCAATTCATATCAGAATCATATGAAAAAAATGAAGACTGTAATTATTTTTACCGGATAATTTTTCTTTACAATTTTTATTAATCCAATGGGGTTTTAATTTTTTATTTCTACAGTTTAAATGTTATTTCGTTATAATATAAAACTGTCAAACAGATGAATTACGTAATATGAATTGAATGCAGTTAATATTATGTGGTGTGTGTGTTTAGTTTGTGACAGTTTGTGTGATTCATAATATTATCATATTATGATTCTGCCTAAGCAGCCGTTTTAACCCCCCTGACCTCCGTAAGAAATAAAGATTTCGTTATTCAAATAATATATTGTTTGTATTTTATTTATAAACCGATGGGGATTGTCAATGGGGATTAGTGGAATAATCCTTTTTTTTGTAATTGTTGAAGTATAAGCTAATTTTGCATTTTTTTATTAAGTTTTTTTCTTAAAATCTTCTGTTTATCATTTATGTTTATGAAAAACTCATTTAAGTTTTCGACTTTGTCTTGCATTCATTTAATTTATATTTTTTAATCATTATTATACAATGATAGTATGCAAAACATATCTGTTTTATTTCCTCATTTTATGTTATGTTGCAGACAGATCAGTCAGTGGGAGGAATCGTTAGGAAGCACAATCAATGGTCTATTGGTAAAAAGTGTTTATGAACGGAACCAACCAAATGGCAAAAGGGGGATAATTATTTTCTCCATTAAGCTATCCCACCTGTGAACCTGTGTTTGACGTCCACTGTGTGTTTCCTACTGATTTTAGTGGGGGCAAATGTCGCTCGCATAAAATCTGATGTCACTTTTTAGGGTTCCGTAGTAAACAGGGAATCCTTATAGTTTCGCCATGTCCGTCTGCCTGTCTGTCTGTCTGTTCGCGGCTTAGCTTAGAGACTGTTAGTACTAGAAAGCTGCAATTTGGCATGGGTATACATATAAATCACGCCGACAAAGTGGCAATGTTTTTAGGGTACCTCCCCTACACGTAAATTGGGGATGTTTTTTTTCTCGTCTGTCCTATGGTGTGGGATGCCGTTGGAAAGCTCTTTCAAAAATATTATGGGTGTGTGGGAGCCATTTTTCAATTTAGGGATCCGTTTGCGTAATATTAAGCTTTAAAATTCTAGTTTTTGTTAGAGTATAGTGCCCTATACTCTAACAAAAACTAGCATTTTGCCAGCCCTGCCAGCTAAATGGTTGTACTTGAATTTATGAAAAAATTCACAGCAATGAAATTAAAATGAAGTTAAAAGGAAAACTACTCGTATCACAGCTAAGTAGGCTTTACAGATTAACGAGTAATAATAATCGACCAAATTAAATTCGCAGTTTAGACTACAAACTTAAGTTTGTTCTTGGGATAAATTCATCCCAACTACGGAACCCTTCATTGTACTTGCTCTGACACGCACTTGGCCGGTTTTTAAATATTATTTAAATTAAAAAAGATTACTCGGCGTTTATGTCTATAAGGTATTTAATTATCCAGCCACAAGATATTTTTTCTCTAGATCAATTATTACTTTAGTTATAAACGAAATAAGAATTGAGTCTTAGGCAATTTAGTTCCGTGCTCGAACAAGAGTGAAAGAGCGCACGCGATATTCAACTTTATAACTGATGTGTTAGCGTTTAGCACCTATTGGAGTGGCGGTGTGCATGGGGGCGGAGCTTGCGTGGAAATTGTTTTTAGAGTGCCTGTTTTAATTAAACCATACGAAACTTTACCATTTGTTTCAAACTTACAAAGTAACATCCCAGAGTTAAAAGGCGCCAAATCCTCGCAATTTGCGGGATTTAGTCGAACGGGCCATAAGGTCGCAATTATGTGATCCCAACTTTGGAGTTGTAAATTACATCAAAGGAATTGTAACTCATAACTTGTAACCCTTTAAACAGATTTAATCCGAAATCTTAAAAAAAAAAATGTTTCACATCGTCTAGACAGTTTATTAGTAGGTAATAAGTCGTTGTCATGCATTCAGTGGTAAAATTAGTTTTCCAAAAATCAAATCCCCCACTGATGTGCGGTTGACTTTACCTAGTTCTTCTTAATTGTTTTAATTTTGGATTTAAATTTAATAATTATATATCTGGTGGTAACCAATAAAGTTCCAAGATAAAATGTATGGTGGTATATATGGTGAAGAAAAACATCGAAACAACCTGGGAATGAGCAGTGTATGTTGCTAAATAGTATTAACATTTCGAGTTTAATACCGACTTTTCCTTGAAAAAATTTAATAAAAATACTATTATAGTACGAGTATAATTTTCGTATCCGTATACTTAGGTAATTAAAGGAATTTTCAAATTATACATATTACCATGGTATAAATATGGACATTATGGAAACTAGGCCTATTTGTTTAAATAATTACCTACCCTCCATTTTTAAAAAGATCGCGGCGAGCACTAGTCTCGACCGGCAACCACAACTGACAGCACCGTGACAATCACTAAGATCTCGTCAATGAGCGCGTCTGTGTGAGTGTGGCGTTTCCAACGTAGTTTTAGTACGTACTTTCTGTACTGTCGATATTTATACTGTGGTATTACGACTGAGTAGGTACTCAGATTATAGAATATTCCTGAATAAAATATTTCTGTTTTTAAATTGCTAACATTATCCACGCATCCCACGACACAACTAGGTCTTGTTTTATGACAAATTTTGTAAATGTTAGTACAGTGGAGCGTCGATTATCCGAACGTCGCTCAACCGAACGACCGCTTATCCGAACAGTAGTAATACGCGGGTCAAGGCCCCCCCTGCCCCGCGCGTGCCTCGCTCGCGCCTCCCGCGCTGCCGTTCGATTCTGTAAAAATATCACCGTGAAACTTAGGTGAAGTGAGCTGTCACTGCCACAGAATCGACGCCGGTCGATTCTGTGGCAGTGACAGCTCCGTCGATTCTGTGGCAGTGACAGCTCACTTCACGCTCACTTCACCTAAGTTTCACGGTGATATTTTTACAGAATCGAACGGGGACGGCGAGCTACCCATTGCTCACCGTCCGCAAGCCCGCGCCTACGGTGGCCGGAAGTCGGCTCACGACTCCCGACGCCCGGGGCGTCTCCTGCGGCGACTAGGGGCGCGAGGGCGCGCATCTTGCCTCTCCCATGAGGCCCTGGGTTCGATTCCCGAGTCGGGCAAAGTGTTATTGGGATTTTCCATTTGAAATTTCTTAGTAGCAGCCGGGAGTCTGGATTTGTGCCCAGTTCATGGCAATAGGCTCGCTCCCTAATAAATGGGAATTAAATATAACTCGCGAAGTGTGGGTGTACTGTTAGAGGTGTCCCCCTCTGCCCAGCCCTTCGGGTAATACAGGCGTGATGTTAGTATGTATGTATTTCTTAACTCAGCCCAAGAAAATAAAGATATTTTTTTCTTAGTCTGATTTATATACTAGTAGTATCAGAGTATATTTTGTATAAATTAATATTTACCTACCTATCTTTAGATAACATTTAGCCCTGGTTTGCACGGGCGATATTTTACCGCGGCGATTATTTTTTTGCACTGTATTTTCAACGCTCTGCTTAGCGCCGAGAGTTGACAATTCAACAGTGTATTTTTTCAACGCGCTGGGACGAGAGAGCACGTTGGATTCTCTACACCGAGAGTTGAAAATCCAGTGCGCGATAAAATCCCACCGCGATATTTTTACGTCCGTGTGAACATTTAGATACATCCGTATCCAGACAAACGAGTATCCCATTCATCACTAATATTAATCGGTAGGCGTCTAAAACTCTAAAGAGCTTCAGCTAGTGATGACTTATGATAATACAGTACCTACATGTGAGTAGTACCTACAAGAGGAGCAGTAAAACGTCAAATTATTCCTATGATTTGTGAAGGAATTTTGAGATGTTACTTTATATCCGAAGCACTTTTAAATGTTTATTAACTTTATGTACCCCTGCAATAAATAAACTAATATTTGTTGTGTTTTATTTCTTTATCGTCTTACAAGATATTTTGTAAAGTAGACTATTTGATTAATTTCTGCCCCAATTATTAGTTTGTCTAAATTGGTTTGATAGTACAAATAATGGCATGATAGTATAAATAATATCCAGCACCCTAAGGTCTAGTGTACACGGCACCGCCAACGCGCCGCGCCGCCGCGCGCTGCCACACTGTCGCCGCGCCGTCTCCGCTTGATTTTGCCATATCACTTTTATAGCACGTGCATTATTGCAAGCGGCCAGCGATGGAATAAAAAATATAGTGTTAACCAAAACTAGCGGTGTGGTGGCAGCGTGGTGGCGGCACGGTGGCCGGGCGGTGGCGGCGCGGCAGTGTTGCATATACAGTTATACACAGCTTAGAGGCGCGGGCGGCGCGCGGCGCGCGCGGCCCGGTGGCTACGCTGTGACGGCGCGGTGTCGGCGAGTCGGCGCGGCGGCGACAGCGTCGTCCGTGACCCTGAATTAATTAATCTGAAGTTCTGAACCCTAATTGCGTAACATACGATCAATCACATTCTGTTTCATTTTGACAGTTCAACAACATTCATTGCGTTATTTACGATGTTGAGCAGACACATTTTTCGAACATATTATGAAGCAATGGATTAACAATTTCCTTCAAAATGATTCAGATTATGATTGATCGTGTGTTACACAATTAGGGTTCAGAACTTCAGATTAATTAATTTCGCTGTAACACATACCTATATAAACATTCTGCATCGAGCTCAGTACGTATTGTGTATTATTATACACATTTCGTATTGTGTCGCATTTACTTTGCTTGATGGGATTTTAATATTATTTATAATAATAAAACTACTTGCCGCTTGACATTTTATAGCAGCGTGTTTAGTGTGTATCTTTGACACTATGTATTCTGATTTTGTATTATTTTTTTTCAATTGGACGGGGCCGATAAATATATAGTTTCAACTCATATTTTTTTAAATATTGATATGTCTATATCTCTGAAGTAAGAACATCTATATTTATAAAAATGAATCCCTATTTTTCGGGTCACAACATAACTTGAGAACGGCTGCACCAATTAATTAGCTAATTCTTTTTTTGTTGTGTTCGTTATTCTCAGGACAATGTTTTTAGGATAGGTGGAGGTAGGGTAGTTAGGTTACGTTAGTTGCAAGTAGGTAGGTATGTAAGTAGGTAGGTAGGTAGGATAGGTAGGTAGATAGGGATGTAGGTAGGTAGGTATGTAGGTAGATATGAAGGTAGGGTAGGTAGGTAGGGAGGTAGGTACGTAAGTAGGTAGGTATGTAGGTAGGATAGGTAGGTAAATAGGTAGGTATGTAGGTAGGTACGGTAGATAAGTAGAGTAGCTAGGTAGGTAGGAAGGTAGGTAGCGTAGGTAGGTAGGTAGGTAGATAGGGTAGGTAAGTAGGTGTGCCGTAGATAAGTACTTGGTCCTACCCGTGCGAAGCCGTAAGAAGATAAGGTAGGTACCCAACAATGTATGGGTACCTACCTTATTTGTATGAATTATCTACTAGCTAGATTTTCTCTACAAGGCATAGATGTCGAGATTAGTCGAAATATCCAAATATGTTGAGATCTCGGCATGGTAAAGAAATTTCCAAAAAACGCATTACTAGTCTGTACATTCACTAACGATTCCCCAAAGTAGTCAACAAAAATAAAGCAAATAATGAACATACCTAAGAACTAATAATAAATATGAATGCTGTCGGCTCGTTATGAATGAATGGCAAGTAGTACCTACAGCTAATAAAAGCTATAGTATCTATCCGCTCACACACACACGCGTGTCCGCCACCGCCTTGTTTTGTCAAACCGAGATAGCAATATTCCAAACGAGTTTTCCACACATCTCGATTTGCAGTTGCGAGCTATGCTCGCCGGTCCCTTAACTTGTTACAGAAAGCAACATTAGTATCGATTTTAGTGGTTCTTTGATGATATTATTACGTAATGAGTCATTAATGTTTGTCTTTGTGCAACAGGGTGATAAACAATGTATTTTTTTTCTTTATCTATTTAAAGAGGGTAACCTAGACAGATTATGTCACCCTCATCGTTACAAGTCGACTTAAACATGCTACTGCACAACTAATAAAAATTATCTTACACTATCTAGATCTACGGTTAATCCCAATATTTACGAGCTTGTATATTTAAATAATGAATACATTTTGAATTACGATTGTTGGATTGCACCACATTATTAACTTTAGCAATTGTAGGCACTGATTAGAGGTCCGCTGGCCAGCTTTCCTGGTTCCCCTCTTATTTGAGTCTGTGACTGCATAATCAGTCCTTCTCTGATGACAGTTAGTCTGTCCACGTACAGACTTTGATGTCGTGAAATAGCTTTGGTTTGTGACTGGTATGTTGGTAGTTTCAAGTTCTTATTGCCAGGCGAATTGCGAAACTAGAACGAAGTGATTTTCCCCTGTCATTGCACAGATTGGGATCGCTTTTCGAATGCACTTCTGATTCGGGTGAGATGTCAAGACTATCTGCGAAATTCCTCTTTTAATTTTGGGTATAAATGAAAATCACTTGAGTCTAAGGTCCGTATTACAGAACGTTTCTCAAGTCCAGGTTGGTCTTCAATCAGTCGATCACTGTTTAAGTATAGAATCAGTACCTACTTGAGCATCGGTCTTAATCCAGAACGGTAATCAAATTATACTCATTACTCAGATAAATCGAGACTCAGATCCAGCGTCAAGCAGAGATTTGTACCTATTGTCTATGCATCAGCTAAAGTTGTATGTTTTTTTTATTACATTTAATAATTAGTTTTGCTAATTTATTTAATCATAATATTATCACTATAAAATGACAGAACGATAAAATAATTTCAGTCCATTGGAAAAATCCTTTTAAGTACTTAATAAAAATTCTAACGGATTACAAGAATATTGTTGAAAATAAAAAAAGCTGCGTGACTGACGCTAAAGTTCAACCTTCTATTTGAATCATCGTTGAATAATTGATTGTAATGATCTACTTCTCCAAATATACCCATTTTGATAGTAATCTTTCAAAAAAACATCAATATTCACAAACTCGACAACGCAGATAGACTTGACTTGTTCACAAGTCTTTGCTTTATTGCAGCATCTAAAACACTGGATGGAAAAGAAAGGAAGTTTTTTTTTTAACAAAAAAAAACTTTCTTGCTTTCTTTTTTATTTCTTTCTTTCTTTGTTGCTTTTTTTTTTTTTGTTTTTTTTTCTTTAAGTTTGACAATAAAGAATACAGTTTCAAATTAAACAGAGTTCAGTAACATTTCAAAATAGTATATAATGGTTCCTAGCTATTCCTATTTAGCCTGTTGTTTCCGGTTTCTAATTTAATATTTCTCGCGAATTGGGATCGTTTGAAACTCAATAAGTTAAGTGATTGGGCTGCAGAACCTAAGTGTGTATCGATATCATGATGAACAAATTCCTAGGAATGTTATAGCGAGAGGCAAAATTCTAGGAAGAAGAAAAGAATCATGAAAAGTTGTAGATCTCATCTACGAGTAAAATTAGTACGATAACGCATCCAAAGTGCGCGCGGCCTTTTTTTTTTTGAGTGTCGGAAATTATCAAATAACTTCTTCCGCTCTGGGCGGAGCGGGAGGGCGTGTCAGACTTTTACTGACTAAAACTCACCCGTGTTCCTTCCGTTGCCTGTGTGCCGGGGCCGCGATATTCTTTTCGGACAAGCCCGCAACCCTGGCAGGCATTGGCCCTTACGGACCCCGTCAGTTGGTGCTGACATATCTTTGAGGTGCGCGTGGACATAACGCGCCGTCGACCCGGGCCTGGGGGCCTACTCCCTAAAGGAAATCCGTTCGTTTGGCCGTCGTTACGGGCGCTTCGTTCTCCGTCTCACTTACGGACATACCATAAGTTATACAGAGAGCGAAGCGCCCGTAACGACGGCCGAACGAACGGATTTCGCTTAGGGAGTAGGCCGCCAGGTCCTTATCGGACGGCGAGCTACCCATTGCTCACTGTCCGCAAGCCCGCGCCTACGGTGGCCAGAAGTCCGCTTGCGACTCCTGGCGCCCGGGGTGTCTCCTGCGGCGATTAGGGGCGCGAGGTCGCGAATCTTGCCTCTCCCTCGCGTGCTCCGCCTCCTCCTTCGCGAGCAAAAACTTAAAAAAATAGTAGAAAAAGTAGAGAAACTTAGTAAAAGTGCGCGCGGCCTAACACGTTCTTAGCGCTGCCGCGCTGCTTATTACCTTAAATGGCCTACTTCAGGTACCCGATACCTAATATTATTTCTGCAGTGTCGTGTTTCTTTTCACTCAATACTGAACAGCGCCCTCTTATTTATATTAATCTTTCGAAGTAATAATGACGAACCAAAAGGTCGCCCCGATACATTGGTTAATAACAAATAAACGGGGGATCAGCGCCGTCGCCTTAATTATAGGACACCTTTACGATCTCATAATGAGAATTACGACGCTGCTTACCTCGCGTATTTGACGGTAAATTATCCTCTTTATGTGGTTGATCATGACTGTATTAGCTAATATTATGGGTAGCGAATTTATGGGAAAAGAATATTGTGTTGCATAATGAAAATGTTGTGATAACTCGGCAGGTGAAAATAGTCGAGTAAAATAATAATTAGCTTCTCGATAACGAGTTGCAGATTCATAACGTGGCTCCTTCAAATGAGACTTTTCACTTTATTTATGAGAGACGGTTGCTGAAAATTGTATGACTTTTATGTATTTTAGGGTTCCGTACTTCAAAATTAAAAACGGAACGCTTATACTATAAGGGTTCCTTTTTTATAAGGCTTATAGGATCACTCGTGAGTCTGTCTGTCCGTCGGTCACAGTCAAATTGCTCCGAATCGAATGGATCGATAAAGTTGAAATTTGGAATACATATGAATTTCTGTGACCTACAGACGGAATTGTAACGTAAATAAATGAATTGAATTTAAATGGAAAAATAAAATGAATATGGGTTAGTTTTGGGAGAAAAAAATAAAATAAGAAAGTTTTGCAATCTGTACCGTGTGACATATCAAATGAAATACTGTGAGGGTCTCAAATAGATTTTATTATAAATTAATTGTTTTAAAGTTATTTAAGAAAATAGACGAGAATTGTCCATCCGCCCTCCTTATCTGTGAAACTATTGAGCCTTCATTTTTTTTTAAATACAGAAAATAGTCTATACTTATAGATTACAGGAAAACCTATAAAAGTCTATGGTCTTTAAATAACATGGTAAATCTCTCAATATTGTGCGTACAAACTTAAATTTGCAACTGGAATGTATGGGGAAACATGTAATTTAATTACAATGTTAAGTTTGTTCTTGGTATAAGTAATTCTTTCTCTTCTTTCGTCATCCCAACTACGGAACCATTGTGCGTAGTCTGACACGCACTTGGCCGGTTTTTTTTGGATTATCTGATATAGATAGGTACATGTTCTCTTTTACTGAGAAAGAGAACATCGTGAAAAAACCTAAAGATATAAACCGTGAGCAAGCGTTGCGATCTTGTTGATAGGCCTACACTGTCCATTTTTTTTTTTAGTCTCCCGCTCTGGGCGGATCTGGAGGGCGTGTCAACTTCTTACTGACTAAAACCCGCCCGTGTTCCTTTAGTTGCCTGTAACCCCGTTTCCTGTTGCCCCTGGCAACGGCCAGGGGCCACGGTATCCCTTTCGGACTCTTCCGCGACCCCGGCAGGCATCGGTCCTCGTGGACCCCGTCAGTTGTGCTGACATCTCTTTGAGGCGCGAGTGGAGAGATTAAATTCTTTCTCTTTATTTTTTTTTATTTTTTTTGTTTCTTTTAAATTTTGAATGTGAGAACGTTGTAGGCTTAACAGACTGTGGATCTGTGGACCATTTTATATTTTGCTAAGTACCTGGTACTTGTTGATAGGCCTACACTGTCCTCTCATACCTTTTAACACTGTAATTTGAAAACATTGTAAAAACCATTTACTTTTAAAAGAGTAACCGTAGAGTTTCTTGCCGGCTCTTCTCCATAGGAAACGACCAATTGGAACCGTGCACCTAGCTTCTGACGTTTCACAAGTGCCCTTGTGAAATAATATATTTTGAATTTTAATTTGATCCCTTTCTTCTTTGTATAAGAAGCAGGTTCCCTGCAATGGGAAAATTTTAGGTCAGTGTTTATTTATATGTTAACCTTATGTTGGGCTCTTGGTGTGTGCCTATTTATAGGTACCCAATTACAAGACGTTCCTTGTAATGGTTCCGACTATGAATAATTAAGTGTTTCGGTGGTGTCATCAAAGGTGACATACCAAGAGATTGAATATTATGTATAGGCACTTTATGTTATCATACATAAGTCACACATAATGCAAATAACCAATCTGTTTGAAAACCATGCGTATATATAGGCCTATTTCGTCCTGTTAATTGCCGTTAAACCCCTGTTTAGCCTATTTAGCTAATCAGAAGTCATTTATTCAAACTAGGCTGAGAATCAGCACTTTTCGAACGTCAAAATTACATGAGACAGTCTCCCGAAACGCCCGCCCTTCACCACTTCCTAGTGCTTTACGTGCACTTCTCTCTACATTATTCTCACATGTATAAATTACAACATGAATGATGTAACCAATATTTTGTAACAATATTCTGATTTAAAAGAGTGTCCGTGGAGTTTCTTGCCCGTTCTTCTCCATTGGAACCTACTACGCGTTGGAATGGGCAACTAGCTTCATATTTCTGACTGACCGACCCCTTGACAATTCAAAAGTGCTTGTAATTGGTTTATTTGAAATAAATGCTTTGAGTTTGAGTTTAGCCGGTAAGAAAAAGTGGCGCAACAAATTTCCCAGCAGCTCAGCTGTCTGTTCAGTTAGAAAAACTTGATTCTATATAATATCTAGTAATTAAAATTACGAAACGCAAAACATTAAATTAAATTATTTGCCATTATATCAGCTAGCACAATATGTATGTTCTCAGAACAATTTAATTAAAACGTCTGCTACCACTGCGGAGCTAGGGCGCCTGCTGCGTGCTGCTAAGTGGGAATCGGGTGTATCGGGTCTGTGGCTTCATACACTACCGTCGCGCGCGTCGTCGAGCATAGGCACTTTATTTGACGACACAACATTCCGCCTCGCTCCTTCTCTACGACTAGGAGTTCCTTGTTGTTCTCCTCATCGCTGTCACACTGTGGCGAAGTACTCAACAGTCTCGAACATCACGGCCTGTCTTACAGCCGAAGTGCGGGTCGCTTCGCGGACCGCGAACCTTAACGAGATCATCCGACGAGCTCTTGCCACCACCGGCGTTCCAGCCATATTAGAACCCAATGGCTTGGCACGCGACAATGGCAAGAGATTGGACGGCATGTCTTTATCTCCATGGAACCTGTGTCGACACTGTTGCGCCATACCATCTTCCTGGCTCGGCGTGCTGTGCTGGTGCTGCTGCTGCGGCTGCAGAAAACCTCAAGCGGCGTAAGTATTATATTTTCGAGCCGTTTGGGGTTGAAACCCTCGGGTCGTGGTGTCCGAGTGCTCACGGCCTCTTTAATGAAATCTCAAAACGGCTATTTTACATTTCCCGTGACACAAGGGCTGGCCTACCTTGGGCGTAGGCTAAGCATTGCCATACAACGTGGCAATGCGGCCAGTCTCTTGGGTACATTACCAGTCGACAGCGAAGCGGATGAATTTTTCAATAATAATAACTTTTTTGTTACTTTTTGGTAATGTTATTGCAGTACCTATGTGCTGTTTTCAGATCAGACAGGGTTTTTGTAACACATTGTAGAACAAGTTACTTATAAACATTTCATTAGTTATACGTCACAGTATGTGATGAGACAATTCCCCATACCAAAAGTGACTCCTATGTATTACCATTTAAATTAATTATTAAAAAACTGATGGGAGGCAGACACTATAATAAACGTACCTCTGTTCAACCCAAACCCTTCAATGATCACACGGGTGTCGGCCATATTAAGGAATTATGTTAAAACCCGTTCAAACGTGGGCGTCCAAAAATAGGGTAACCACTTACCGTAGTTATAAGTCAATGGTACATAGGTCAGGACGAAAATATTATAATTTTTCCCTTCGTCCTGTAAAACTATCCTAGGCACAAGAGGGTCCATGTCAGACGCAGGTGCTGAAAAAAGGGTCACAGCTCATTATTTACCCTTGTAAGTATATAATTAACTTATAATGTGGGTAAGCCACCTGCTGTTAAAACATGGCGGCTTTTAGATACCTACATTGTTGTGTAGATACACAAGTTTATGATAGAAAAACAGATAGGATGAGTGGTAGTTTGTAGTTTTTATTAGATCAGTTTTGTAGGAAGTTGGAGTAAAATTATATATTACCTTGTTACTTGTTGCCCCGTATTAGCAGCGAACAGAATAGGGATGCTGACAAAAAAAAATGTTTAGTCCGTCAATGAGATTATTAATAAAAAATATTGGACACGTATTTTTCCCTTTTTACGTAATCTAAAGATAACGGCGATACATTGAGTTAAAATGTGCCATGACGTCACGAGTATGTAGATGTTATACGTACTAGTGACGTATCGACCCCACTACCCAACTTAAAATGCGTTTTATCTAAGTATTTTTTTATTAATATGATAAAGCAAAAAATACGTCTCTACCTAATATTTTTTTATTATCTGACTGACGGACTAATTAGTTTTTTTTTTTCACCTGGCATCATCCCTATTATGTGAAAAAGGAGAGGGAGGGAAACGGAGTTCTTTGCTTGCTGTGGGATAATACAGGCTAGATGGTGAAAGTTAAAGTCAAAAACGTCACGTTTGGTATACCTAGGCTAGATACTCGTAGCATTATAATAATGTTTAAATTGATTGATATTAGATAGCTGAAGGGTATGTAAACCTAAGCTTTACATACCCTGCAGCAATCACTTTCAGATGTTTCCGACATCTTCAACACTCATCGACATATTTCAGCCAATTTACACAAAACCGTAATGAATTATACACTTAAACCTTCCTCATGAATCATTCAGTCCATTGGTGAAAACTGTTTGACAATCTGTTCCTTAGTTTTTGAGTTTATCGAATTCAGACAGACAGACGCGGCGAGGGGGCTAAGGCAATAGGAGGGTATAAACGTAAGCTTTACAAAACCTCCTAGTTGAGTCCAATAATATTTGGATAGGCTTGTGTTCAAAACCCTTCTACAAACTGGTCTGCCTATTTATCTATGTTTGGATAGTAATCAGCGAAATATTTTTAAACCAAGTATAACAGTGGTTTCCCGAGAAAATCTTCTCACAAGACATAAAAATCAAATTATTTTAAATATTTATTTAAAATAATTTGATTTATATTTCAAAACTTTGTCCTTCTATCTCGTGACAACCCTAGATTTGAAAAATACTGTATATATGTACATAAGAAGACCGATGAAACAGATTTTTACAATATCCCGACGCTAGCCGACCTTATCGAAATCAAATCCTTTATTCAATTTCCGATTTACCTATCAAGGTACTTATTAAGGTAAAAGATTTACTTTCACGAGAAATGGTTACATAAGGAAACTTGTGGAGTTTCACGAGTTGGGTAAGACCCATGTCCCATATTTATCGATGAATTTCTATTGGCTGATGAATGATTTTCGAAGCCTTAAAAGTATAGCATTTATGAGCATTAAGTTACGAAGTTTTTGACACGTTTTCTTGTGTTTTTTTTTTTTTCATTTGTTCTTATTTTGGTCGGAGACTGGGTGAATTTGTATGGGAAGTGGTATATGGACCAATAGCGATGCGGTTTTTATATTTGTGTAGGAATACCTCATCGATACTCTTTTGCAAAAGGGGCATCAAAATCTGACCCGGGAATTTTAAGAAAAATATACTTTTATAATAGACTTTTTTTTTTTAAATAAAATAATTTTATTAAAATATTAAATAACTTCTCCCGCTCTGGGCGGAGCGGCAGGGCGTGTCAGACTTTTACTGACTAAAACCCACCCGTGTTCCTTCCGTTGCCTGTGTGCCGGGGCCGCGATATCCCTTTCACACAAACTCGCAACCCTGGCAGGTTTATAATAGACATGAGGCCGTACGCAAAATATACACCTTGGACGTGGAGTTGCGGACACCAGCCCAACATACAATACAATAATACATGAGGTACCCCTACATAAATATCATAATCGTGTCGCTATTGGTACAAATACCACTTTTGCTCAGCCTCCTTTATCTGAAAAAAAATTTGGCTCAGAGCTGGCCCATGCCCGATTTTCAGGCCAAACATGCCTAAAAATCGGGCACTGGCCAGCGTGCACTACAAAAACAGTCCACTCGTCCTCCATTGCAAACGATTTACAGAAACAGAACGTTTTATTTTTTATTTAGCAAATATATATTTATTGTGTGGTACAATCGGCCCTTATACTGGCCCTCATTATATCTTAAAATGTGGCGACTTGTCAGCAAAGTGATCTTTTTTTTTAATTATTATTCTTTGGTTAGACACACTAGCAGCTAATTAGCTGATGCGTGTGTATCAAATAGCTTGGAGATGTTTAATCTGTCCAGTCGATTCTTGAAGCACTTCAGTGAGGGGGCGAGCGGAGCAACATTCTCCGGGAGCCTATTCCATGCTCTTACAACTCGGTTAGATAAGAATTGCTTCAAACACTTTTTCTTTGATGAATTTTCCCATAACTTTAGATTGTAGGTACATACTCGTATAATCAGAGGATTAAAGTAATTTTACAGTAAAAATAATTTATTTTAACATTTGTATTTTTGTAAACTAGATATTAAACCGTTAATTTTAAATTAAAAAAACGTTAAAAAGAAAGCTACAAGGCGATATCGGAAAATTTCCCACGGGAACGCCTCACCGGGATAAAAAGTCCATCTCCTAACCCAGGTCATGGTCTACCTGTGTGACAAATTTCATTGAAATTTGTTTAGCCGTTAAGACGTGAAAGCGTAACACACAAACAAATAAAAAAACTCACTTCCGCATTTATAGTTTTAGTATTTAATAAAAAATTGTTGCCAGCATTTTTTATTAATTCAAAGTACTTATCATCAAAGACTAATCTATGTTAAATATCCTTTCCGTATACTTAGATGTCCTCAAAATAATGTCGGCGCAAAATTGAAGGCTTTAATTAATTCCCGGATAATGACCCTCGGGATTTTGTGGGACATAATTAACGAACTCTTTATGTACCTATAAAGATATAATTACATAGCTAGCAAAGCTAGCTAACAAAGTGTAAACTAAATAAATGTTAGCACGGAACTAGTCTTAATTAGCAAGTTAATTTATATTAGGTAGGTAAATTATTCAAATCCTATTTGATGTTATGAACGTATACAATGTGTAACTTAATTAATGCACATTATGAAAGTAGTTTGTTCAGACTGAATCTATGTCTGTCATTTTTTAATAAAGGATTTTTTTTACCCAAAAAAAAACTACGTAAATTACAGTCAGTGACTGTACAGCGGAAGTGTTTCCGCTGCACAGTCAAAACAAACCAAATTGGACGAAATACTGTAATTTTTTATGCTATAAGCAACCTGATGTTGTAGCTGTTAAGAAAACAGCCATGGATTCATTCGAACATTCTAGCAATTTATAATTAGAATAGAAAAATGGGTAGACGGTCGCCCCCCGACCTGTCAAGTGGTCAATATAAAATAGGAAGTTTATAGAGCGCCGGGATAAAGTGCCGCTAAGCGGCATTATAGTGGCGCTGCCTCGGCCCGGCTAAAGTGCCGTAAGCATTGCATTGTCATCGTCACTTGTTATTTCGTTTGATTGTTGAGGTTAGTGCGCCACCCTTTGTATTCAATGATCCTATTTGTTTTAGATAATTATATCAAAAATCACTTCAATGATTACGAAAAATGAAGTAGCAAATTATAGGTTAGGTTAGAACTGTGACCACACAGCAGCAGCGACCGATGAGTGTCAGGGCCCGTTTAGGCACAAGATAATGTTATGTTTTGGGAATGTGGTGTTTTACAGCAAACTAACCTCAACAATCGAACAAAGTAACAAGTGGCAGAGTGACAGTGACAATGACAATGCAATGCTTACGGCACTTTAGCCGGGCCGAGGCAGCGCCACTATTATGCAGCTAGCGGCACTCTATATAGCTCTCTATATACCCTATAAAGTATAAAATGTATAAATTAATTCTTATTATAATTCTTATTATAATTCTTATTATAATTCTTATTATAATTATCAAGGTACTACTGCAAATAAGTATTTTTCTTAAGAGGGTTTATCCTAAAAGTTGGCAACGTCGCAAATAACTAACAAATATTGACCTGTTTTGATTCCTAAAGCAATATTATTGAATAGAAATAAGAAATGTGGCTAACTAGCGAACTAGAATATTAATAATGAATTGCAATTATAACATTGAATTTGATGTCGTACCCATTTTAGGTGAAATTTGGAAACTTTCCAAATAGATTTTTTGCATCTAAAACTAAACATTCGGTGTTACGATATTAATTAGTGCATTTCATAATCAATATTCTAGTTTGCTAGTTAGCCACATTTTTTATTTCCACCTAGTAATATTGCCAAATTAATCAAAACAGTGAAATATTTGACATCTATTTGCGACGTTGCCCACTTTCAGAATAAACGCTCTTAATACCCGGTACCGCATACGTATTGAGTGTCTCCGCAGTACCTACTCAGCTAGACCCTTATACGTGTGCTACTGTGTGCGTAGGAAGATTTGTAAGGTGACCACGTTTTTCTCCCACAATCAGTATAACTAATTTAATAAATAAACAATGTAAAAATAATTTTATTAAAATTAATACATAAACGTAAAAAAAACTGTGTATGTATTATGATTATAATATAGTGTTCTAATTAGAGTGTTTGATGGTGTGCGTTAAGAAGAAAGAATGAAAAATAAGTTTATTTGTTCCAGGAACACGTGCATAAAAAAAAGATAATAAACTTGAGTAGAACAAGAAAATAAAACACAATAGATTTAAATATCACGAGCTCAAAACAGAAATAGTCGGCAGCTGCTGGCACGTCATGACTGTGACAAGAAAGCTTCCACTCAACATGATGCCGTGCTATGGGGACCCACAGCACAGCGCTGATTTTCAGTAGTCAGACGAAAAAGACGTACGGGAACCAAGTCAGGTTGACACGAATTGTGACAAAAAAGAATTGCTGCTATGTGTAGTCACCCAACCACACGGACATGGGCACTTAAGCTAATTTTCAAGGAAATGATGTACCTATTTAGATTATTCGTAGGTGAGGGTAACGTAAAAAATATTTTTTAAACTAGCTGGTAGCCAGAAATCCAGGAATAAATTAGTAACCTGGATTATTTAAACTCCGAAAGTGCTAGCTTCCTTGTTAAAATATTTTACGGAAGAAGGTGCAAAAACATTCCCGTGCGGTTTAGAAACTGAAATGTACGTACAGTAAACGTTCAAAAGTGCATGGGCACGTTATGAGTCGTTTTGCTGTGCAGTCCGTTCATCCGTATGTGATCTTCACAGAGATCGCAGTTTTGCACTTCAAACACTGTCGTATCGCATCGCACTATACGAAACAAAAATATATTTCCGTCGCTTTTGTTAGACACGGTACCACACACGCATTATGCGCGTGACCTTGGCCAGTTTATGGCATTGCAAAAATTCGAACGAAAATGATATCTATGAATTCAGACGATACGTACTCAGTTCTTGATAGATTTGTTTGTTTATTTCTTTTACAAAAAAATGTTTAATTGTGTGATTCATTGTACTTATTTAATATTGTACAATCTAATTCAATCTTTAAATTCAAATTTTAATCTATTTTATTCTTTTAATTTATTATAAATAATGTAATAATTTTGTGTTCTAATTTATCTGTTATTTTTATAGCTCTAATTTATAATTGTTTTTATTTTCCAATTTAATTGTTTTTTTTTTATTATAATGTATTTTAATTTAACTGCTTGACATTTTAGATTTAATGTAAACTTTGTAAATTTTAATTTTGTTAGTTTCATATCCATTTCAATTTTTATTATTGATTATACAAGTGCTGTACACACCTATAAGTGACGAATTCACCGCAAAGCTGTTGAATATATTTAATGTAATGTTTTAGTGAATAAGTCGTTGGTGTGTCAATAAATAAATAAATAAATATCTGCTGATAGCAGTTAGATGTCAGTTGTTGAACTGTGATGCAGCTGGCCTAAGTTCTGATCTCGTATGGAACAGCGCGTTTTTTGCAAAGATTATTATATATTATTATTTTTATTAGCAATAATAATAATATTTATAAAAAAATGCTGCTTTATTTATTAATGACGTTATTGCAATAAAGGTTTTAGAATAAAAATGCGTGATATGTGATAACAAAATTAAAAAAAAAAATATTCATTATATTTATTTTACATAAAGTTAACTAACTTCAATTTGTATAAATAAATAATAATTAAATAATTATTTAATTAATTTAATAATAATTTGTTGTAATTATTGCATGTGTGTATTTGTATTTATATTGAGTTTGAATTAATATTAAGTTAAATTATTATGATTATTATTGTGACCAATGTGGATTGTAGGGTTTGTTTTTATTTTTGTTATTTTAATGGGTACTGGATGAATTTTTGAATGTAAATACAATGTTGGTGATTATTTAAATTATTGGTACTAAATTAGTGACATAAAATTATATATTAGTGATATCGATACATTTTAAATGCGTAATGAACTTTAAATATTAATGTAATGTTCTCTTAAATTGGTATTATTTTATTTATTATCACTGTAATATTTCAACACAATGTATTTTGTTATGAAATAAATGACTTATGACTTATTATTTTGACATAATTAAATTATGAAATACTTGAAATGGATTTATTTCACTATCAACATTAAGCTTCGATCATGATAGAAGTAATTAAGCAATAAATAATAATAAAATATAAAAAAAAAACGACTTACCTACAAAATAACTGATCTTTAGGTTAAGTACGGGCAGTTTGTTTACATTAAGTATTTTATATTTTATTTGGCGTTAGTAAATATTGAGTTGATGGGTATTGAGGTTTACTAATACTACTATATTACTAAAATAATGTAAATATTTTCGGCTTATCTGCAAGAAATACGACAATCACCATGTTGAATATATGCTTAAAAAATTCGTAAACACAAATTCGTGCTATTAACGAATCTGTTGTTTATTAAAGTTAATATTTTAAGGTTAAAATAAAGCAGTATCCCAGTTGAAGTCTAAATATTCTCGTGCGAAACTTAAACATTCTTGTTAATGCCCTCTGTGAAAACGGTATTTAGGTGGTCTTCGGTGCCCTACCGAAGACCAGCTAAAAAACCGTTTTCAGAGTGCACGGCGAACAGTTCATACTGACGTCTTTAATCATTCAGAAAAATGTCTCGTTGGTATGAAACCATTTGTTTCATATTAATTATGTGACGTCGCAGGTTCTAGAGAAATACTGTGAGTCTTATTGTCGACAATAAGACTCACAGTATTTCTCTAGAACATAGAATGACATTGTATTTATTACACTTATGTAATAATTATTTATCCATTTTTATTATTAGAAGATGCCATAATAAATAAAGTTTTATATTAAGAGGTTATCTTAATTTAAAGCTTTATTTATTATGGCATCTTCTGAGTAAAAGGATTAACAGACATTTAGATTAAAGATTTAGATTTATATGTAGTAAATTATGAAATATTTCAATGATAACTTTCAGACTTAGTCCGGTTTTATTAGAGATTTGCGTAAATTACATCCAGTATTACGCAGCGCAAAAATATTTGATCTCGCTTCAATATTTATATTTGACTGCATTTTGAGAATAATAACCACAACACCGCCTATAGATTTAAATACTCGTTACCAACAACCAACAACGTTCTATTAGGTGAATATTCGTAACGAACAGCATCTGTCTACCTCACAGAAATCGAAATAGTTTATTTAGTTTTTTGTGGTCTATCTACTCAATTTTATTTTTTATGTGAACAAGACGAAAGAAACAAAAAACGAATGATTATCAAACTACTTTTTTTTTTGTTTTTTCCTTGTGGTTAGTGACTAGTGTTAAGGCTCGTACAGACCAGCGCCACTTGTCGCGCGACGCGACACGAACAATACAATTTCTAAGAAAACTTCACAGAATAACAATAACCGGTGTCGCGTCGCGCGACAAGTCGCGCTGGTCTGCACAAGCCTTCAGAGTTTTAAAGCCGCCCATAGGCCTCTAACTTGGCTTCACATGCCGTCGAGAAATATATCTCAAGCATGCCGATTTCCTCGCGATGTTTTCCTTCACCGTTTTTGAAGCAAGTGATAATTATACAATACGCACATGAATCCGAAAAGTCAGAGGTGCGTGCCTTGGGTTCGAACTCGAGACATACGACTGTGCAGTCTGACGGTCACACCACTAGGCTATCACAGCGATTCGAACTACTACTAGACAATATTAAAAATAAACTATGAACTGTAAATAGAAATTATTAAAAAAAAAAATACAATCAAACCACAGGTTAATTTCGAACCCTCGCCTCGCCATAATCACACTTACCATTGCACGTTAACCACTGAGCTAGCATACCATACACTTTGTTGGTAGAAATTATGAACTACTATGAGTTGCAGACAAAGTGAGTGTGTGTGCGTGTCTATAGTATTGTAACAACATATAGAAGAAAGTCGTAAGTCAAACCGAAGCGTCAGTCTATTGCTTTGTGAGATTACTAATGGACTTATGAACGCTACTGTACCCACCTAATGTAAATTCCAATACGTTGCACATCTTCGCACAGGTCACACTCGTCGGGTGGGACGTCGCACACGTCGGGTGGGACATCGCACACGTCGTGTAGTACATCGCACACGTCGGGTGGCACGTCGCACACGTCGGGTGGCTACAATCAGCAGAGCATATTTGCATGACATTGATTACCTATATTACAAATATAAGATACCATCCTATTAGCCGTTTGTTTTCAAACAGTTAACAGTACACACAGTCCCTATACTTTTCACGATTCCTAGAAAATTGAGCGCGCAGACGTGTTTAAAGTTCAAACATTGTATTATTTTCTTTGTGCAGCCATTTGTAACAGTAGGTAACGGTAGCTTTTACGTCCAATATTAAAGTAGCATTTGAATTAAAGACAGGATTTTTTATTTTCGAGAACGATTTTTAAGTCCGTATGTCCGTTAGTAGGTTTTTTCTAAAGAATTATCAGTGTCGGGTCTGGTTTCACCTCTGCTAACCCTTCGGGGGATACTGGCGTGATGTTATGTTATGTCATCAGTGTCAGTCAGGTTTACAGTCACAGCGGTTTGGTTTTAAACGACAACCATTAATCTGTAGAGGGTCTCCGAAACGATCAATTGCAGTAGGGATGTTGACTAAACATTTTTTTTGTCCGTCTGGTGTATTATTAAAAAATATTGGACACGTATTTTTTCTTTTTTTAAGTTGTCAAAAGATTACGGCATTACATTGAGTAGGCAATCCGTTAAAATTTGGCATGACGTCACTGGCCGGTGGATTTTATACTGAGACGTAGCGAGCCCCCGCTCCCCAACTTCAATGTCTTATATCTGAACCATTTTTTATTATTATGATAAAGCAAAAATACGTGTCCAATATTTTGTTATTATCTAACTGACGGACTAAATAGCTTCTTTTTTATTTCCCCAGTCAACATCCCTATTGTCAATTTTTACGTGTTTGGTACACGCGCAAATTGATCGTCCCATCATCATCATTTCAGCCAAAATACGTCCAATGCTGGATATAGGCCTTCCCCAAGCATCACCACTTCGACCGTTTCTATGCTTCTCGCATCCAGCGGATTCCTGCGGCCTTCACCAGGTCATCGGTCCATCTTGTAGGAGGCCTTCCAATGCTACGTATTCCGGTACACGGTCGCCACTCAAGAACCTTCCGGCCCCATCGGCCATCTGTTCTGCGAGCAATGTGCCCTGCCCACTGCCACTTAAGTTTGGCAATTCTTCGGGCTATGTCGGTTACCTTGGTTCTCCGGCGGATATCTTCATTTCTGATTCGATCACGTAGGGAAACTCCAGGCATAGCTCATTGCCCTTTGAGTGTTCAGTCTTCTAATGAGGCCCATTGTGAGCGACCACGTTTAAGTGCCATAGGTCATCACCTCACCATCGTCATGAGACGAGGAGATAGTACGCAGCTTCCCAAACGCCGCCTAGCCGAGTCGGATTCGACGATTGACCTCTTTCTCGAAGTTGGACCTACCTAACTGGACAGTTTTTCCTAGGTAAACATAATCGTCCACAACTTCGAGTGTACATTCTCCGATCTTCATGAGGGTGGGTGGTACATGGGCATTCGACATGACCTTCGATTTGTCCATGTTCATTTTAAGACAAATTCTTTCGGAAGCTCTACTGAGGTCATCGAGCATTGTACTGAGATCCTCCATAGTCTCAGCCATGACTACTATATCGTCGACAAACCAAAGGTGGGTGATGTAATTGATCGTGTACCAAATGGAATTGAAGCTATTGACAATATTACTTCAATAGCAATTGATGTTTTCGGGGACCCTTAACAAGTGTGTGCTAGCTAACATATATGTCTAATAATTTAAATTATGTTTTGTGTTGCGTAATGTAAATTATTTTGAATACTATTATATAGAATCTTTTTTTTTTGTTCTTCTAACTGAACAGACAGCTGTGCTGCTGGGGAGTTTGTTGCGCCACTTCTTCTTCCCAGCTGATGCACTAGGAAGTGCTGAAGGGTGGGCGTTTTGGGGGACTGTCTTATGTAATTTTGACGTTCGAAAAGTGCTGATTCTCAGCCTAGTTTGAATAAATGACTTTTGAATTTTGAATTTTGTTTATGACAATAATAGTCTCACAGTCAGCAAGGTGGAGGAGCTGGTGGGTAAGTAATAACAGCCGCACGGGTCGATACACTAGGGTGGGTAAGTAATAACAGCCGCACGGGTCGATACACCAGGTTAAGCTACGCTTGCTGGGGTTGGTCCGTGGATGGGTGACCATCTTTACATATCGAGACTCCTCCGTGTCCGGAAAGCATGTTAAGCCATTGGTCCCGGCTGTCATTCGAGGATCTTGGTCAGTCTTTATGGGTCGTCAGAAGCCCGAAAGTCTGACAACCAGTCTTACCAAGGGGTATCCTATTACCCAGTTACTGGGTTGTGGAGGTCAGATAAACATTCGCTCCATGTAAAATACTGGGATTCAGCTGCATCCGGAAGCCGACCCCAACATAGTTGGGATAAGGCAAGGCAGATTGATTGAGTCAGCAAGGTGGTACCCGGGTTAACTGCCCCCGGTTGCGACACACATACTTTAAGTATCGCTACTCGTAGAGGCAATTTTTTCAACCTTATGTCCTATAACTTTACGATCTATGAAAATTCTAAGAGCTCCACATAAAAATCTTGTAGGTATCAGCAATAAGTCTTCTATAGGCACAATATAGGAGTAGAATTCGAGGGGTGAATCGGAGGAGCAAAGATAACACCTTTCATTAATAGTTAAGTGGTTCTTTGTTATGTGCACGTCATTAATCATTAATAAATCGCCAACAGACTGAGTAACGGGAGAAAGTTCAAAGGAGACGACGCACTAGGCAGTTACGCCGCGGCTGTCATTTAAAGTAACTTTTTACTGATGTTTAACTAATTTACCTGTATTCCATGGAAGACATCCATCCATAATTTATCCTCGAAGTTCTTACTTACCTAACCTAAATCTGGAACCAAATAAACAATGAATCGGTTCAGATTTTAACTAAATTTGGGGTTACGAAAAGAAAAGCTCGCATCGCTTAAATAACAGCCTTTTTTTAAGTTGTCCGAAATCTCAAAAAATATTTGTAACGCTTATAATGAGCAAGAAAACTGGCACGTACTGACTGACGGTCGTGTCTAGTTCTATGAACTGAAGGGAAAACTACTAGCTGGCAATTAATCTCGCTAGCGGCCAGAGGATACCTTGTTCCTTTAGGTAATTTGACAGTAAAGAGCAAGTTTTTCACTGAAAAATTGATCGTCTTTTTATTAGTGCCCAAGTAATAACTTGACAGATGTTACGTGTGTTTGCCTGGCTAGGCTTATGAAATATTTTTTTACGTTCGTTAGCATAAAACATTGATTAAATTATGAGTATATGAATGAAAAAAAAACGTATACTGAATCAAAATGAAGTACCTATAATAAAATAATATTCATATTATGATACCTGGCACAACACAACCGCCTGTGCGGGTTTAGTTCCTAGTGCATTCAATGTTTTAGACGTTAATTAGTAATGCAGTTTTGTTCGTGTTTCTTAGAATTACAATAATTAAACGTTATTCAATCCTTTTTGTACCTATGTCTTTCTCCGTTTTGAGATCAACATTGGATGTAAGAAAGTTGTAATCAAATTATGTTTGAATTTCAAAGGTAATTTTAACTAGGAAGTTTTCTTTTCTATAAACCCGTCGATTATTAACTTTTCGAGTGTATTTTTCTTATGAACAATCGCCAGTTTATTCGACATTTTTCGGGTTAACTATAGCTTTGGACATTAAACTTCATCGTTAGTTACAAGTCATAGAAGGCTCATTTAAAAATGTTGTAACCAATTTGTAGTTCGAGTTTTCCGAGCCCAGAATTCGGCTGTTTCTTGTCAGAACGAAACATAGCCCATTTTCGTTTCAGTCACAAAAATGTTCGTGTGCATTTCACAAGCATTTAAAAAGGCAGGAAAGGACAAACAAAGATAAGTACGAAAGTTGCTTAGTCACGAATGTGATAAATTTGAAAATTTGCATTCATTTATTTCAATTTTACGAATGTATTTGGTTATTTGACTTTACAAGTTATTGCGTTTGCGTAAAGATCATTTTCGCCTAAAGCAGTAATAAATATTGGTGATTTTGAAGGCGCACTCAGTTCGGATGGTGATCGTTTTAGCGAATTTTGCCGATGCTACATCTAAGTTTTGTCGTACTGTATTTATTGAATTTGTAGAGGGTAATCTATGGAAGCACAACTACAACAACACAACGTATTCTAGATGGACATATGCTATATACAGGGTGGCAGAAACATCGACGCGAAAACTGTTACCACGGATTCAGTACATGATTCTAAACACCTCTGCGTTGAAATATTTCGGCGGTTATTTAAAAAAATCAATCTGCTGTTCTATTCATTTTGACCGCGTAGGTATTGCACTTTTCTACTTTCAGCGCAGGGGGGTTCAGAATCATCTACTGAATCCATGGTAATAGTTTTCGCGTCGATGTTCCTGCCACCCTGTATATTATGTGATCTATACAAAAAGAAGCAATTAATAATACTAATGAAATAATACTTGAATTCATGCAAGCCTAGTACTTTTTTGCGGCGGACAGATACACTGACTGCTATTTTTGTGTCGACCAATGATACCAAAATACACAGTAATATTTTGTCGTTTTTGTTTTTTTGTTTTCATGTTTTATAGGCTCTGTTACAATAATCACACATGTCTGACCCGTTTTCGACCACTAAGAATAGAACAAAAGAAACAAAGATGAGAAAGTTTTTTTGAAAGTTGTTGAGAACTTTATAGCGGCCGAGCACTGCAAGCAGAAATAGTCCTTTCGGTGTATAGATATGAAATTCTTTGATAGTAGACACTCCAAAGGCCTATCAAAGTTAGTATTTTGTTAATGAATAGAATATTGAATAAATGTATAATTAACCTTTAACCGGCCACAATGTACGAACTTCGTAGAACTTCCTACGCTAAGTAAAAGTTTACAAATAATATAACAACTTTCGCCGATCTGTCTACCACAGTTAGGCCAGGTATTTGTATTATTATTGTTAATTATTAATAGGAGATTCGATAATCTTGAAAATCACTCAATACCATTGTGGATGGTGGAATTTAACGGTCAGGAATTGCTAATAGGTAGTGAACAGCCGTGGAAATCGGAGATAGGGGCAGTTCAGTATTGTGAACTCCCAAAAGGTATACTTAAAATGCGACTCGAGAGAGACAAATAAAAAGGTGAGATTTTTCCGAAACAATCTAAATAAATGTCTTGCTCCTAAACTATAAATAATCGCCGAACATACGGGTGTTACGGGAAGCACTTGGAGAGAGGTTAATTTTTTTTTTTAAGTCTATTCACGGGCCACCCTGTATATACCTCCTATTGAGTTAAGTGATGACTTTCAAAAAGATACTGCAGAGAAAAGAAAACTATGTCGCTTGCCCAGACAAACTTCTAAGTAAATCCACGTACATCCAATTCTGGACGATAAATAGTCAATTAATATTACAGAGAATACCTGAACATACCTCCTTGAGTTCCAGATTCAATACAGATTTATATCAAAGTTCACCGGAATTTCGGAAGACAGTCTTCAACTGTCTTCCGAAATTCCGGTGAACTTATACACCTTAAAACTAAAAACTCTCATAAAACACAATAAGTGGTACAAATAAACACCAATCTAATAGAAGTCCCGACAAAAGAGAAGTTGTGTAGGGTGGCTGTAAGATTGGAACTATTTGTGACAAAAGTGGCGTTCCGTGTCGCGTCCTGTGTAATATATGGGTGTCCATGAGCCACTGAAATGGATGGACCACACATTTTTGTCAATTGTGGGTGAAACGGGTAGAGGCTGACCTGCGTATAAAGTTACCAATAGTTTACATACGAAAATTTCGGTTCAGTGATATGTAAACATGATGCCAACAAGGTGACTCTCGTGCCAGTAATTTTCAGGCTGGCTATTCAGGCAATTATCCAGAAACTAAATTCAAAATTTAACTGAAGATGATGGAACGCTAGGAGGTGATGTAGACACAGTTTTGAAAGACTTACAACTCCTCTAACAGCGATTTAAATCTATTGGCTTGGACATGATTTTCAACTGACTTACTTTTAAAATAATATTTTATGGATACAAACACGTTGAAACAAATGTTTACTCATTGTTGATTTGTTTAGTTATTAAAATGTTGATTTGTATAATTTTTGTGTTTTAAACTGTACATTTTATGTCTGTGATTTTTAAATAGATAGTAATTAAGTATTATTTTTAAATAGTACTAAATAAAGTAAAGGTGACCAAAAAAGACGTACTTAGGCGCTGAGTATATGACTGATTTTAACTTTTTCAATGTCCTTTATATACATGTTTGTAAATATAACAGTACAGTTATTGTTGATTGTTATAGTTGATATATGCAACTACTACGTTGATTTGTATAATTTTATTCATGAATGTTCTTTTACCTGTCTATGATTTTTATGTTTGAGTATTACATTTAGTTAATATTCTCGTTATGAAAAGGTTTGTCTTGATTTTACTTACATGTAACTAATTTAAAAAGATTTTAGATTTTGATTGAGAATAAACGTATAAACCTAATTGAATTGTGTTTTATTATATTTTGACTAACCAATTTTGCGCTCGACTATCTCCACTGGTAGCTTTAAATAATAGATGTTTTTAAAAGTTTGAATGTGGGTCCAGTTAACCAATAAAAATACAGAAACTAAATTATGTGATCAAGTGGACCTGCGGGTCCTGTAGCGAGCGGGTCCAACTGATCGAAGACTCTTAGTTCCTGTCTTCTGTCCACAGCACTGAAAAGTTGACCGGGAAAATTTTAGCCCCCTGCCTGGTTGACTCTGTAGTGCCGTGCTTGACCGATGCGGTGAACGCCTGGAAACCGGCTTGCCCGGATACAGGCCGGCCCATGAACCCATCTTCCCAGAGGCAGTGGAGTGAGCCGCTCTGCAGGCTGGTACGGAATAATCTTCGTAATACCGTTGACCAATACTGTAGAGCGTGCCCGCCTGCTGCCTGTGGGTGAGTGGGAGTCGGGCCTCTGGCTTCAAGAGCTACCGTCACCTCCCGGATCTCTACTTGCCTGCGTCTGGACGCTCCTTGCGTGGCTCCGCATCGATGCCAATGCGGTGAAGGTGTCGACAGCATCGGACACCATGGCATATCCTGCAGCAAGAACGCAGGCCGGATAGCACAGCACGCCAGCATCAATGGCATCATTCGACGTGCTCTTATCACCGCTGGGGTGTCAGCTGTTTTAGAGCCCTATGGCTTGGCTCGCGACGATGGGAAGAGACCAGACGGAATGACCATAATGGCTTGGAAGGTAGGTAGGCCATTGGTGTGGGAAGCAATGTGTGTCGACACCCTTGCCATCTTCCTAGCAAGGCGGGCTGTGCTGGGGCAGCTGCTGAAGGCGCGGAAAACTTCAAACGGCGCAAATACTCCAATATTTTATTTATGTTCGAGGCGTTTGGGGTTGAAACACCATGGGTTCCGAGTACCCACTCAGTTTTTCGAGACATCGCCAAGCGGTTGGTCGACTCTTCACGTGACCAGAGGGCTGGCCTATTTTTTGGCCAACGAATCAGCATTGCCATACAACGTGGCAATGCTGACAGCAATGCTGACGAATTTTTTGATACCCGATGATTTTCCCTCCTTTTTTAAATACGTGTGCATATTATTATTATTATTTTAATTTTGAAAGTTTTTAAATTATGTAACAAATATTATTATCACAAATGAAAGTTCTGTTCACGCCAAAAAATAAAATTAATATGAAAAAGATTTCATGGATTTATTATAAGTAGTTATTAGTATTGTAACTAGAAGTATGAGTTGAAAAAATCTGTTGTTATGTTCCCACAAAAAAAACGCAAGTCCACTACTAAGTTACGAATAGTAAAATTAAAGCAACCGCAGTCGCTTAGTGTTCACTGCTGTTTTTATTTTTTCCTATGATTTTGTCTCAGTATATGTATAGTTTGTGTTAATTGTATCTTCCTGTGCGTGTGATACCTAATAAATACTTTTTTTCTTTTTTTTTAATACTGGAATTTTAAAACTGGTAGCCGATAATGCGGGCTATAAAATATGATAGTAGAAAAATGGCTAGGACAAACCCAAATATTGATCTAACCAGACAAATAATAAAATCTGACGCTATCCTAATTAGATCGTAAATAATATTTTGTTGTAACTGTTACTAATTACAAATGCCCTCATAATCAGAGAGTTTCAAAGGAGCCATACATTCATACATTGTTAATTATTTCACTAAATGTTTACAACAATTATGAACTCATGACAAGTAATATTTGCCTTCGTTTGAAACTTTACCTGAAGTGTGTAATAAAGGCCTCTATTCGAAAGTTTTATAAATAGGTACCTACTGAGTGAGTTAATATGCGACTGTAAAGAGATAACTGAAATTATGAAGAAAAAAAAAGCTGCAGCTTAAAGTTATTCAACTATAAGGAAGGAACAATCTTTAATCAGGGACACAGAAAACAATCTTATTTACTTCCAAGTTAATTACTTAGCATATTAACTGGCCTCTGCGAGAGGGAGTGGGTCGTAATCCACCACTCGGGCCAAGTGCGGGATGGTGGATGTCACATGTCTTCCAATTATGTAGATTATGTGTGTGTTTGTGTGAATTATGCTATGTGTTGTGTTCTGTTTTTATGTAGTAATTACATAAGTAATGTTTATTAAAATATAATTAATTGAAATAATTACAATCAATATTATTTTATACTATGTAATTTAATCATTTGATATGAAACATTTGCAGTGCACTTACAGGGTGCATGTCTTAGTACTGTGAAATGAAATTTTAATGAATGCCTACTAACCAGTGTTTTAAATGTTAGGAAATAAATATACAATTTTTTTTTTGGTTCTAGGACATGTCGATTTCCTCACGATCATTGCCATAACCGTTTTGGGAGCAGTGGTGATGAAAAAATAATTTACACAAAGTAAAGCGCCTGTCAGGGTTCGAACTTACGATCTACAAATCGTTAGGCAGCCGTTACCAGGGCTTGCGGACGGTGAGCAATGGGCAGCTCGCCGTCCGATAAGGACCAGGCCCGTGTCGACGGCGCGTTGTGTTCCACGCGCGCCTCAAAGAGATGTCAGCACCAACTGGCGGGGTCGAAAGACCAATGCCTGCTGGGGCTGCGTGTTTGTCCGAAAGGGATATCGCGGCCCCGGCACACAGGCAACGGAAGGAACACGGGTGGGTTTTAGTCAGTAAAAGTCTGACACGCCCTCTCGCTCCGCCCAGAGCGGGAGAGGTCATTTGATGATATCCCACCCTCAAAAAAAAAAAAGGCAGCCGTTACCACTGAGCCACACTGCTCTCGATATAATTTAAGTAGTTAATTACTTAATCCTCTTTCATTTTCAGGAATTACTTCATCAATGTCAAAATGAATCGAGTAGAGTCATCTCAACACCTCTCTCCCTTGAATTCTTATATACGAGTATATAATATATATATATTATAGTAATTATGTATGTATGTGTATGTAGTTTGTAACCTATTTATTTACTGTTGTACCTATTTTAGTTATAATGCATTAGAATATATTTCTTAAATTTCTTGGTTCCTCTCAAATAGAGCACCTACCATCTAATCTCTTCACCACCCTTGGTTGACTGGTAGAGAATGCCTAAGGCCTTAAGTCCGCCTTTGTACTTTTTTGAGTGTGAAAAGTTTAAATAAATACATAAAATCTATTTCTCTTTTTAATAGAAGCAATTCTACCCTCAAAATACTATCTAAACTTCATGATATACTAACTAACTTCATAATTTATTGACCACTAGCTATTACCTGCTATTACACTCATATCCTGGGGGAACTACTTCATGAGAACGGATTAATATTATATTGTTGTATTTTAAGCAGAACGTAGTCTATCTGCGGGGTAATTGCGTAACACTCTTAGCAATGACTTTCATTTTGACACTTCAACAACATTCATTGCGTTATCTGCTTTGCAGAGCTGAAATATTTTTAGAACATATGAAGCAATGGATTAGCAATATCCTTCAAAATCAAGTAGATTGTGATCGACAGTGTGTTATGCAATTAGACCGCTGGTGTGACAAAATATCTTCGCGAACTTTCACTTATGTTACATTTATTTAAGCACAGGTAAGTCAACACTGTCTATATAAACAATGATGGCGTACACACTTGCAACAAGGAAGACATTGTGGGGGCCGGTTTCCCCACAGTGTCTTCCTTGTTGCAAGTGTGTGTATGTCCTGGAATCAAAAAAATCTAAGACATGAAACCAACCTGCACAGGACTTACGTGGTCAATCGTGCTACACTTGAAACAGAACAGACTCATAAATAGAAGTTGACTAAATAAACTGAAAAACTAGTTTTAACTCAAGACTAAAATGTTGTATAAGACGGAAAAACTGTATGACTGAGGTTTCCTAGTAATACTAGTAAGGGTTATAATATTTCGAACCGGCTAGCAGGTGCGGTAAACGCACAAGATTTTGGTGGGTCACCATGGGTGCCGAGGAGTATTTTTATCTCTACATTACTTATGATATTCAGGTACCCAGCTTTTACATTGGGGGGCGGAGGGGTACCTTATGATGCAGAAAAATTGGTCAACAGTACTTTTTGAGAAATAGTAGGTATTAGAACAGAACATTAAGTAGGGTGAGAAGACCGAGCGAAGCTAGCTCGGCAATTTTAACACCCGCCTCGAAAAGGTTAGGTTTTGTTTTATATTTTCAAACACAAATAGGAGTTAAATATGCAAGAAAGCCCGAGTAAGTATGACATTGTAGAATACAAGAGCGAGCGAAACAATTCTCTTATTTTTTAACCAGCTTTTTTATATATTTTTGTATATTTTATATTCCGTTGGAGTCACCGTGGTTCAAGTAGTTCTAAATTAGTAGGACGAGTAAATCATTCAAGTTCTTGACAGCTTGAATGATTTTGGGGGCGGGGGTCATGACCCCCCCATGGGACCGCGTCTGCAGGCTAGGAACTAGCATAAACGGACCAAACTAACATTGAACTAAATCGTTGGCCAGGAAGGAAATAAGCCAAACTAGAGTTAGATTTCAAACGAAGTTCGCAAACGACCGGAACCTAAACTGAAACACACGTTCATTGAAAAGTTTAACGTTCATTAATTGATATTGCTGTGAAGCCAACACGTGTTAGTTTAGTGAACAAATCTTTTTATTTTTCATTTATTTGGGATAAAAAACATTCGCAGTTTTCAGCTGTTAGCAAAAATACACCTCGTGTATTTTAATTAATACCAGCCGTTCGGTTGCTTCTTAAAGAATTCCAACTTCAAAGATACGTGTGAAAAACATAGACCTTTCTTTGCTGCCGCGCAGTCGGGTAAAAAATGGCTTTTGAGGCCCTTTCTAAGTTTCTAAAATACAGGTGTCAGGAACAATATTAGATAGACAGGGTTATGATACTTCAACCAGTTTCATAGGGTCAAGATTGTACAGTCGATTAAACACTATTAAGCTAAATATAAATAGAAAAGAAGTAAAATTTAAAGAATATATTTTAACTTAGCTAATAAATGAAATGCTCAAACACAACACTTTGTATCTACTTAAAATAATTTTGTGACAATTTAGATGTTTCAAAAATCTTTAGCCTTTAAAATTAAACCTATCTTAAGCTTTCAATATCGCTTAGGTGTTTCTGGGGTGTATAAAATATTGAGTTTCGCTTCCATATGAAGTAATTCATGGTCAATTAATAACAGCCGCACGGGCCGATCCATCAGGTTAAGTTAAGCTAAGCTTGCCGGGGTTGGTCCGTAGATGGGTGACCAGCTTTACATACTGAGACTGCTCCGTGCTTCGCCGTTGGTCCCGGCTGTCATTCGTCGATCTTTGACAGTTGTTACGGGTCGTCAGAAGCCCGAAAGTCTGACAACCAGTCTTACTTAGGGGTATCGTATTACCAATAACTGGGTTGTGCAGGTCAGATAAGCAGCCACTCCATGTAAAATACTGGTATTAAGCTGCATCCGGTTAGACTGGAAGCCAATCCCAACATAGTTGGGAAAAGGCTAGGCAGATTTTGCTTCCATAACCTTTTTTTTTGTAACGTAACTGACGTCACAAAAAAAACTTCAACGTAGTTTTTAGAGCCAAAAGCACACCTGACCTGAATCCCTACTTTTCATTTTATGCGCATATTTTACCAAACGGGTCATGTGACTCGCGATTTTAGTTGTTACGGTTCACTGATCAACAGAAGCAATAAACCGGTACCGGGCTGGAACAGCTGTAGGCTAGATATACAGAAGTATTTAGCTTTAATCCGCCCGCGTAGTGCAGTTTGTTTTACGAAGCGCGTTTGTGTGTATCGCGGTTCTAGTGGCCCTAAATTGGTTTCCATAGTGTTTGGTAAATGAGTTTGTGTTACTGTATCGTGTATTTAGTGCATTTTTAGAGTAATGAGTGTTTTTGAGTTCATAGCAAGATTAGGTATTGTAGCGAAATTTAAATTAAAATTCATCACTTTAATACGTCTAATAATTGATTAATATTTAAAAAAGAATCATAAACGAATCATCGCATAAAAATATAAAAAAAATACCAGCCTGTTACCGTCCCACTGCAGGGCAAAGGCCTCTTCTCATACAGAGAAGGCACGAGCATTGATCACCATGCTTGCTCAAGACGGGTTGGTGATTTCAGACTTATATTATAAGTCCAGTTTCCTCACGATGTTTTCCTTCACCGATGTCAAGAATGTCCAAGATAAACTCAGAAAGTACATATGAATTGAAAAAGTCGCATTGGTACTTGCCCGGATTTGAACCCACAACCTCGAAACCTTAAAAAATATAATAAGCTAAAATTTAATATCATTAAAACAGCAGGTAATTTGGCCTAAATGAACAGATTAAGAGAAAACTTAAGGTACATCGGATGGTAAATTTTTGTTACGCTTTTGGTTTCCGAACTAGGGAATCCATTGCAATAGGTTTATCAAAGATGAACTATAACTGTACGTTATCCCAAACAGTCCCGCTTAAAGATCAACTACATAGTAATTTTTTATTTGATTTTAATATTGTTAACTTATTTTATTATCTTTATATCAGTAATTACCTAGTCAATCAAGCTATGTAACTGCTGTTCACACCTTTATGCGACAAATTCGCCGCAATAATTATATTATAAGACTAAATTCTCTGTGAATGTTTCTGTGAATTAGTCGTTGGTGTGCCAAAATAAATAATAAATAAATATACATATAAATACATAAATAAATAAAAATGTTAACCCTGACAGTACCAATAACTATAATAACATAATATAATATTGTGTTTGGTGGTTTAAATAACCCGTCAATCCTGACGAACCGCCACCGCACGCCTCGACAGATTCGCAGGTGATACAACAATCATGTGTCGCGCATCAAAACGGAATTACCGGTGTTGAACTCCAAGGATTCTATTCGGGTGGTAAAAACAACCCAAAAGCACGCAAGCCTGAAAAAAAGGGCCGCAGGCAACCTTTTTTAACTGGTGTAGCACCAGTTAAAAAAGGTTGCTTGCGGCCCTTTTTTGCCTACGACAAATAAAATAGGGTACCTATTATACCAAAGAAAAGCTTAAAACTTCCGAAGAGAGAGCAAATTAAAATACAATCAATAAATTTTACTTGGCTCAATTTAAAATTAGAAGACGATTTATATAAATCGACTGGATTCAATTCCTATTTTTCAGAATTAGAAAATTTGATGGCCAGTTATACGAGCTAGATTTTTTTTATTAATAGGTTGAAACTGCTGAGTTCACACTGTAGTATGCAAGATGGTAGAACTAGACTGATTAGCCGATAACATTCCCACTGCTGGGAGGGCACAGGCCTACTGTTTGTGAGAGGGAGTGGGCCATAATTCTCCACGTGAGTGTGTGCGATGTTGTGGACGTGTCTTTGAATTTACCTTCACTATTTTGAGAGCACTGGTGATAAAATACATACCCGCCAGAACTACTGAAATCATTTTCAAACTCAAACTCAAAGCATTTATTTCAAATAAACCACTTACAGGTAGTTTTGAATTGTCAAGGGGTCAGTCAGAAATATGAAGCTAGTTGCCCATTTCAACCCGTAGTAGGTTCATATCGAGAAGAACAGGCAAGAACTCCACGGACACTCTTTTAAATCAGCATATTGTTACAAAATATTGGTTACATCATTCATGCTGTAATTGTACATGTGAGAACTATGTAAAAAGACGTGCACGTTAAAAGCGTCAGTAATAAAACAATAAAAACAAAAATAATTCAAAAATTTAAATAAATTGAAATAAGCCGTGGCGGCTAAGAGATGACCAGTCCCCACTGACGGCGCCCGTTCACAAACATGACGCATAGATCAGCACCATTTAGCTCAACCATTTTGAAGGGAACTTAATGATCCAACACACACGCCACCACCAGCGAGACATTTGAATGAGCATGACATATTGACATACTCTCAGCCGCGAGGGCACATTCAAGTCAATGAAAGACTGGGTACGTCTTTCATTGACTTGAATGTGCCCTCGCAAATGGTAGCTTTAAAGTACATAGTCACACATGTGCTATGCAATTATATAATACTAAGAGCGACATATCATTAATAGTGAAGCCCTTATAATATACCATATCAATTTCAGTATAATTTTATGGAAAAGGAAACTCATTGCGTCTATGTCCGCCACTCTTTAGAAAAATAATTTGGTAAAGTTTTTTTACCTAATCGATCACCTTTGCATATGTAGATGACATCCTAGATCTCCAATCGCAATGGTGCCTTTCCCCTGGCGATTGCACCACGATTGATATGATTCATTGGACATCAATTTTCAAATGCCAAATCAATCAACTCACCCTATCGCGGTCCACTGCTGGGCTTATGTCCAACAGTGGACTGCGATAGGTTAAGTTGTGGCGCAGATTGGAAGAGCCGTATGTCTCGTATGTTTTGCACTTTGTCCTCTACCTTCCGCATCCAGTCCCAGCTACATTTTTAAGGTCATTGGTCCACCTAGCTTTAGCATCTTACCACACAGGATACACAGGAACGTACCTATTAATAACTTTGGACCCAAATCAAGGGCCGAAATAGCTCAACGACTTCTGGGAAACGCCTTCTAAATTCTATACCTATTTGCCAATATCACTTGTGATACTAGACAACACTTAGGTGAGGATCAGATGTTGATGTTCAAAACTTTAATAAAGCTAGCACAGTGGTATCGCGTTACAAAGTTACACAACCGAAGTATCACGAAACATGAACTTTTCATGCCACCCGCTTCGTACCACCTTCGCTTTTCTTCACGGGATTTTGGACTCTGGGACTTTATGTGTAAAGTTCATATTGAAGTTTTCTAACAGATTCGAAAATCGTATTGGTCTCGTTCGGATTACTGTAAAAAAGGAGATGAATTTTCGTTTTCACACGTGCTTATATGAATGTAAGAGGGGATTTCCTTGTGATTTGCTACTTGACTTTTTTCCTCTAAAACCTTTCTAATTTTCTTGCAGCTTGTTTTAAAAAGACAATGACGTCGGTCGGGGCGGCATGAGTTAACCATGGGTAAGGCAGAAGCGTATATATATAGGTACAGGTAATACCTATCATAAACATGATACCTAGTAAATTTAGATTTTTTTATTAGTTATTTATACTTGACAAATATTATTATAATATACACAAGGATATAAAGGAAAAAAATAAAATAAAGGGAAGAGTTCATTGGGCATCAAAAAAATCCTCCGCATCGCTGTCAGTAGGAAGAGTGCCCAAAAGGCTGGCAGCATTGCCACGTTGGATGGCAATGCTGATTTTTTTACTTAAAAATTGGCCAGCCCCTCTGGTCACGTGAAGTGCCCTCCTTTATCATAAACATATTTTCAACGCCTGAACGAATTGTTCTATTTATAAAACCATCTACAATTTTTATACATTCCATAAAAAAAATACTCAATCTAGAGCTCATACAGGTACGTATGAGCTCTATGAGCTGCAACCCTGTTTTTCGAAACAAACATGTCTTGTTCAAGTTTAAATTTATGTGTTTAGAAAACAGACCATCAGATCTACATGAGATATGTCCTCATATTAAAAAGTATTCATCATGTTTATAGGTTTCCGTATTTCAACTTCGAGTAGCTGCCTTATTTTTATTTTTCAATCATGATGGAATTTCATTTCATGTCTGTTCGCAATAATATTGATGTTTCTCGGAAATTCAAACAAATTCAAAGGACATATCCTTAAAATATGGTTATCACAGCATTTATCAGATCTCTAAATAACTTTGCTTGCGCGATGCAGGATTTTGCGTGACCTCAGTGTGACATGCATAGTTCGTATGTGGCGATGTAGATGCCGCCACAATAGCATAAACTATTGCTTAGATAAAAATGCAATTTTTGACAATCCACTTAACGTTACAGTAGCCTGCTTAAAATTTACACAAAAGTCCATCTTCATTCTTAAAGTTTTGTAGTATCACTTAATATACTTACTTATAATCATAAATTATCGTAATAATAATTATCATAATCATAATTATCGTAATAATAATTATCATAATCATAATTATCATAATAATAATCGTTTATTTGTCAGAATATAATACATTATATGTTCTTAAAATTAGTCAATGGTATCATGACATTCTGCCAAGTGTGGCGTGCAAATATTAATTTATTTGGAAGGCTATTTGGCTAAGTAATAACAGCCGCATTGAGATGTCGCAACGCCCCCGTAAAGAGACGTGGCGTGCGGAGTCAGGGCCTAGAACAGCCGCACGGTTCGATCGATCAATTTAAGTTACGCTTGCCAGGGTCAGTCCGTGGACGGGTGACCATCACCATCATCGGGTCATCATCGGGTGACATACAGAGACTCCTCCGTGCCTCGGAAAGCACGTTAAGCCGTTGGTCTCGGCTGTCATTCTTGGATCTTTGACAGTCGTTATTGGTTATCAGAAGCCCAAAAGTCTCACAGCCCGTCTTACCAGGGGGTATCGTGCTACCGAGTAACTGGGTAGTGGAGGTCAAATAGGCAGTCACTCCATGTTAAATACTGGTTTTCAGCTGCATCCGGTAAGACTGGAAGCCGATCCCAACATAGTTGGAAAATGGCTTAGCAGATTGACTTATTCATTTATTAATTTTGTTTGGAAGAGTAACAGTTAAACAGAATGAAAATAGTAAGTGTGTGTGTGTGTAGTTATGTAGTACCAACTCTTGGTTACCCAAGAGTTGGTACTACATAACTACTAGGTTGGTACTACGCAACATAACCTGCGTTCAAATAATTTGCGCAGAGGTACAAACAGCAACGATGTACAAATTATACAATCATGTCGAGTGATACAAACTAAACCAGTCAATCCAATGTCAGATTCTGTCCCACGTCTTGGACAGGAAACATGTACACTTGCAACCACCCACGATACGATGCTTCATTAATCGGAACAACTACCAACTAACTGATGGGAACAAGATGGACGTAATCTCACCAGCTGTCGTATATCAATGGTAAAGTGTGTTCCTCTTACATTGTCTAATTTGGTAAACAAATATGGCGTAGGTAGGTGCTCAGATTTTTTATTGGGATTAGGAAAAATCAGTTTTATTTTTTTTCATCTGTATCAGATTTTGGTTTAACTTTATCGCATGTCATGTGCTTCTTAGAAAGCTCATGACGTTCATACCGAAATTAAAGTGTGTGGCTGATGCGAAAACGCCAGATGGTCAATTCTCGTAAAGGGTTCAAAATCTAGTCACAGTCTCATCACAGCGACAATCAATGTCAAAAATGTAGGGAAATTAGAGGTATTTGATAGATTGAGTTCGGACTCAATCTATCAAAAATACCTTTAATTTCCCTTAATTAGTATGCGAACGTTCTTAAAATTACGGGAATTGTCGCTCTGATTAATGAAGATTCGCTCGGTGTAGCAATCAAGTGAAGATAGCACTTTTTAAGGCATATTGCCAGTGCTTTTACACGGGGAATCTTTAGGTCAACTATACCAAAAGAACGCTGGATGACCTACGCGTACAATTTAATAATATTTTTAGGATGCTGTTGGGACTACCACGATGGTGCAGCGCGTCTAATATGTTTGCGCAAAACCGAACTGGCGGCTTCCACGCCGTCATTCGCAAGAAATTTCGTTTTCGATTCGTCGCTGTTGTCAAGGTTGCGGGCGAGTGGCAACAGCATTCTAAAGACAATAGCGGAGAGTATCGACTCTCCGATTATTATAAGTTTTGTGAGAAGGACAATCACTAAACATTAGTTTGGGGATGTCCTTTTCAAAATAATATCTATTCTGTTCTTCTCTATTGTATTGTAACGACTAACACTAGTAATAAGTTATATATTATTGTTTACTAACACGCCGGCCGGATCATAGTTGTCTGAAATTAAGAATATTATTATTATTCTTACGTCTCTTGAAATTTCTCGGGACCCTGGGGTCCCGGACCTTTACAAGGCGCACGAGGGGCCAAAGCCAACTCGCAGAGGCCCATTAGACGTTTTTAATGATATGAGGCACGAACCGACGATTATCCCTGTGTGTACTATGCAAGTGCACCCAAGGACAACCTCCGGTTGGTGTAGGACTATTACAGGATATGGAAACAAAGTTGTTGGACTATGGATTTGGGTGGCTTAAGTTGACTGGTGACCTGGAACTATGGAAGGACTATGGCCCCTGCCTGATCAATGTTTTATATATACACGGATAAAATGGCAGGGGGTGACTTGCACACTCAATAATGGGCCCCCGAAAACTGTCGCTAGCACATAGTGACGTAGCGACAAGGGGGCAACATGTCCTGAGGTGCTTGAAGAGTGGAGAGGTATTCCACGGCTTTTAGAACAATCCCAGAGCCCGGAAGATAGTCAAGATCCCTACGAGCACTTACTGGAATACTTCCTTCCTCCGAGCACGTTTGCTCTTGCGAATCTCCACTCAAGCCGGCCAATTAAGGCAAGAATGAGGTGGGAGCTCTGTTCCTCGTCAGTGTTCACTCCAGCCGGCCAATAAAGGCAAGCCAGAGATGAGGAACATGATTTCTCCCGGGAGATAGGGTCCGTGGGGTCGCTACTGCCCAACAGCTCGCTACATGCTGCCCTGCGGGTTTCTGTATCTCTCTTGGTCTGGCTCCTCATACTAGACCTGTTCCGGCAAAGTAAACTATACCGGCACAGACCCAGAGTTCGGAGCACGCAAGCCCCACCACGACGTCAACGTAAAGATACGGCGGTGGGGTTATTATAATTATTATTACCGCACCATGTTTGTTTACCAATTACGACATGTAGGGTTACACACACTGTATTTAGGTTGAGACACGGCCGGATATTTGACGCACTCGAGTGGTTCGATTGTCGCATGTCGACTCGATTTAGTGTAAGTATCGAGATGTGAGAGATTGCCGTGACGTCATAAGACGTTATGTCTGTAGTGCGTAGCCGACCTAAGCTCAGTGACGAAACTTCTGCTGGCAATGTGTTTTTTTTTGCTTTTAATCTAATAAAACAGAAAGATATAAAGTATTAACTAGTTTAATATATCGATTACAACAGCAGAAATAATGCTATGAATAATTTTTATGTATGTGCTTGCAAAGGCTTTAATAGCAGCAGTGGCTATATGAAACATATAAACCAACATTTTAACTCATTCTTCAGAATCTTCCTACACTAAAAATTACGAAGCCCGTTGAGGGTAAGTTGGTACGAACAGGTAACAAAGGACTTAGAAATCGCGTACAACGTACACCTACAAAAGGCAAAGGGACCCCAGGGAGAAATAAAATAAAAATTACAAGAACTCTTTCAGTGCAAAATTTAACGCGAGCCAAAATCAATTTCAGTTTTTTTTTCACTTTTATTTTTGCTGAACTAAAAATTCCGCTTAATTCTTGCCATTTAAGTGACGTAAGACTAACTTAGTTAACTGTAAAAGCTTCGTTAAATAAATCTTTTACTTTACTCGAAATCCTTAACTAATATGTATATTAAATGCGAAAGTGAGTTAATATTTGTTTGTTTGTCTGTTTCTTACGCTTTCACGCTAAAACGCCAGAACGGATTTGGATGAAATTTGGCACATGGGTAAACCATGACCTAGGTAAGGACATAGAATGGGTACGAATACCGAAATTTAAAAAACCGTATTTTAAAATACGAAATCCCGAAAAATTAAACGCCGAATGATTGTTTGGTCGAAAGTTTTAAATCCTGAATGTTCATTTGCTCGAAAGCTTAAAATCCCGAAGATCCATATCCTGATGCGTAAAATCCCGAAGATCTATATCCCGAAGTTCAAAATCCCGAAATTACACCCCAAAGCCTAAAATCGCTAAGACATTGACAAAAAAGGAACATAACATCCCATTATGTTATGTTCCTTTTTTGTCAATGTCTTATGTCAATGTCTTTTGCCTCTCATATCATATAAAATTATTTAGTATATTTTCATTTCAATAACGTTCACAAGATGTAATAAACGTGAGATATACCAACTGTTGATATAATTTCTTTAAATATAACATTTATATAATCTAAAACTTATTTCGTATAACGTTATTGGATATAACGTTTATTTAATCGAAAATCATTAGGTCTTTCGTTTAAAATATATATTGATACCATCATTATGGTTATAATCCCGATTCACAGCAATACGACTCGGATAGGCTAGATTAGAAGGCTAAGGCGGGAGCAGCTGCCGAGCGCCAGATCCCCTATATTGTTGGTGAATCATTTGGGTTAGGTTAGGTTAGAACGCGTGAAGGCGAGCGAGCGCAGCGAGCGCGCCGCGGCAGCGGCCGCCAAGCGCCAGATCCCCTCTATTGTGGGTGAATCATATGGGTTAGGTTAGGTTAGAACAGTGACCATTATCGCGTGAAGGCGAGCGAGCGCAGCGAGCGCCAGATCCCCGATTAACGCCTTGGCGCGTTAATAGTCACTGATCTAACCTGATCTAACCCAAATGATTCACCCACAATAGAGGGAATCTGGCGCTCGGCGGCCGTTGTGTACCCATTTCGAATTTGACAAACTGTTTGTTATCTACCGCCGACGGGAACTACGTTGCCGCTCTTTGGGATTTCATCCATCGGTATTTCGTCCATTCGGGAGTTCGTCCATTCGGGGTTTCATCCTTTTGGGAATTTGGGCATCGGTATTTTATGTTTCGGTATAACGGCTATCGGCATTTAAAACTTTCGGTATTTTGAATTTCGTTGTTTTGGACATCGGTATTTCAGTCAAAGTTATTATGAAATTTCGAGATTTTAATACGTACCCCATAGAATGCTTTTTATCTCGATATTCTTACGGGATCGAGACTTATGCGGGTGAAACCGCGCGGCGCAACTAGCTTATAGTAGCTAGCTGAAAATTCTTCACAAGTTTCTGAAACCGTAATGTATATTTTATAAGAACAGCAAAAAAATAAAATTGTTTAAATATAATTTCATATTCTTTCCAATCCACCTTCATTTTGCTATCGTGAGGCTTAAATATCTACAGGATGGCAATTTAGTGACCTGCATCCATCAAAGGGGTGATTCTACCTGTCATACTAACCAACTTTCCCTATGGAACAGATATTAAACGTTTCGTAAAAAAAAAGTAAATGAATCGAAATAGTCTGTTTAATGTTGTATGGGAATTTGTTTTTTTTTTTCACGAATCACGAATATGCGTGTCATGATGAAAGTTGTTTAGGATGACAGGTAGAATCACCCCCTTGACGGATACAGGTATCTTAATCAACACCCTGCATAAGCAGTAGCAATTACTTTATATGTCATAAGGCCCATCCTGCGAGCATTCATTCACCAGCGCGAACGTATCTTGGAAAGAATCGTAGATGCGCAGAATTCGATTTCGTTTGTTTTTCTTAACAGACTTTTTTAAAATTAATTATGTCAATAACCATAGAATATTGACATGCAATAAAAGTGTTTTTTTTTTGTTGCACTAAGTGTACATGCGCAAACTTACTCCCAATATGCCAAAACCTTGCCAAGCTAAGTACTACGACTATATCCAGATTGAAAGTTCAAATGGCACCTAATGAAAATGACATGGTTTTGCTACCATTGCCACTACATATTGCTACCATTGCCAGCACCGGGCGCTGCTATTTCGGAAAACTGTAATTTTCTCGCTAACGCTATGCAAAGGAATTTTCACGTGAACGTAGTGTTTCTCCTACGGCTATTGAATCAATGTGATTTAGTCTACGTAATACTAGCGACCCGCCCCTAGATTTTAATAAAAAACCGGCCAAATACATGTCGGACCACGTACAATGAAGGGTTCCGTAGTTTGGATGAATTTATCGCAAAAACAAACTTAACTTTGTGGTTGTAAAACATGCGGAATGTATGGGAGAACATGTTTTTGCAACCGCAAATGTAAGTTGGTCGATTATTATTCGTTAACTTGTAAAGCCTACTTAGCTGTGATAGTTTTCCTTTTAATTTCGTTATTTAAACTACTGCCGTGAATTTTATCTCATATCCAAAATCAATCATTTAGAGTCAAGTGTGTGTGTCCCCCGACACACACACTTGACTCTATTAACAAAAATTTGCACTTAGCTTAATATTTCGCAAACGGATCCCTGAGTCCAAAAATGGTTTTCACAAACTCACAATATGGGATAGATGAGAAAAAAAAACTTTAAATGTAGGGGAGGTGCCCTAAAAAAAAAGATTTTCTTTTACCACTTTGTTGGCGTGATTAATATGTTATACCCATGCCAAATTACAGCTTCCTAGTACAAAGAGTCTCTAAGCTAAGCCGCGGACAGACAGACAGACTGACATGACGAAATTATAAGGGTTCCTTGTTTACTACGGAACCCTAAAAACTGGTCAAATTGAGTCGAACTCGCACATGAAAGGTTCCGTACCGTATTAAGATCGAGCAAAAACGCAGAAAAAAACACGTTTCTTGTACGGGGAGTCCTTTAATTATTAACTTTATTTAATTTTTAATTATTTTATGATATAGCGGAAATAGAAATACACAATCTGTGAAAATTTAAACTGTCTACCAATTACGTTTTATGAGATACAGCCCGCTGACAGAAAGGCGGACGGACTAACAGCGGAGGCTAAGTAATAGGGTTCCATTTGGCACCCTTCGGGTACGGAAACCTAAAAGATAATATCATAATGTTTATTTAATACACATAAACCTTAGGTCATAAATTCCCTAACTATGGTGAAAACAAGGCGGTGACAGACAGACACGGAAATCTAATTTAATTTATAATATGTAGGTATACAGGGTGGCAGGGACATCGGCGCGAAAACTGATACCATGGATTCAGTACATGATTCTGAACTCTGCGTTGAAATATTTCGTCAGTTATTTAAAAAAAAATCTGCTGTTCCATACATTTCGACCGCGTAGGTATTGCACTTTTCTATGAAACAGCAGATTTTTAGGGTTTCGTAGACAAATGGCAAAAACAGAACCTTTATGGATTCGTCATGTCTGTCTGTCTGTCCGTCCGTATGTCACAGCCACTTTTTTCCGAAACTATAAGAACTATACTGTTGAAACTTGGTAAGTAGATGTGTTATGTGAACCGCATTAAGATTTTCAAACAAAAATAGAACAAAATAAACAATAAATTTTGGGGGTTCCCCATACTTAGAACTGAAACACAATTTTTTTTTTACCAAACATGGTTTTGGTAAAAAAACCTATCCATAGATACCCTACACGTATGGACGTGTAGGGTATCTATGGATAGGTCTTCAAAAATTATATTGAGGTTTCTAATATATTTTTTTCTAAACTGAATAGTTTGCGCGAGAGACACTTCCAAAGTGATAAAATGTGTTTCCCCCCTGTAACTTCTAAAATAAGAGAATGATAAAACTAAAAAAAATATATGATGTACATTACTATGTAAACTTCCACCGAAAATTGGTTTGAACGAGATTTAATAAGTAGTTTTTTTTTTATACGTCATAAATCGTAAGTCGCAATTTACCGTTTATTCAATCAACACAAGAACTTTTATATTATGTTACTTGCTGCTACGGAACCCTTCATGGGCGAGTCTGACTCGCACTTGGCCGCTTTTTTTTAAATAACTGACGAAAAATTTGAACTCAGGGGGGTTCAGAACATGTACTGAATCCAAGGTAACAGGCTTCGCGTCGATGTCTCTGGTATTTTTTTAGATAAAACAGAGGAGATAAAAAAAATATTGGTGAACTCGATACACCTCTGCCCGACTCTTCGTGGAAAACAGGTGTAATGGTAAATGTTTGCGGTCCATGGCCCTTTACGGGGCACCGGTGTGGGCGCGTTCACTGCGGCTGCGACCGGCCCAGCGGTTGAACGCGTCCCAAAGGGTCATGGCCATCAGGCTGGTCCGGGGATACCGCACGGTCTCCCGTGAGGCGGCGAGCCTCCTTGCCGGACTACCGCCATGGGATCTGGAGGCGAAAGTCCTCGCGCAGATGTGGGAGTTGCGCGAGGAGGCGAAACGCCGGGGTGTAACTCCGCTGCCGCGAGAGATCGCGGCACAGCGGACAGAGCTCCGGCGGGATCTCATGGCGGCATGGAGTGTGCGATTGTCGCAACCCAGCGCTGGGCACGCCACAATTGCGGCGATAAGTCCCCTCTTTGAGGAGTGGCTTGAGAGGCGCCATGGCGTCCTCACCTTCCGCCTGACGCAGGTCCTCACCGGACACGGTTGTTTCGGGAGGTTCCTGTTCCGAATTAGGCGGGAGGAAACGCCCGGGTGTCACCACTGTGTGGATCGCCCGGAGGACACGGTGGAGCATACGGTGGAGGTCTGCCCGGCTTGGGCGGAGCACCGCCGTGTCCTCACGGAGGCGATCGGCGGCGGCGATCTCTCGCGTCCGGCCCTGGTTCAGGCCATGGTTCGGCGCGAGAGTGCATGGGAGGCCGTCACCTCCTTCTGCGAAGCAGTTATGCTCGCGAAGGAGGAGGCGGGGCGCGCGAGGGAGATGCAAGCTGCACGCCCTCGCGGCCCTAGTCGCCGCAGGAGACGCCCCGGGCGTCGGGAGTCAAGAGCCGACTTCCGGCCACCGTAGGCGCGGGCCTGCGGACGGTGAGCAATGGGCAGCTCGTCGTCCGATCAGGACCAGGCCCGTGTCGACGGCGCGTTGTGTTCCACGCGCGCCTCAAAGAGATGTCAGCACCAACCGACGGGGTCGAAAGACCAATGCCTGCTGGGGTTGCGGGTTTGTCTGAAAGGGATATCGCGGCCCCGGCACACAGGCAACGGAAGGAACACGGGTGGGTTTTAGTCAGTAAAAGTCTGACACACCCTCTCGCTCTGCCCAGAGCGGGAGAAGTCATTTGATGATTTCCCATCCAAAAAAAAAAAAAAAAAAATGGTAAATGTTATGATAAGTACTCGTACATAGGTATTGTATGAAGCAGAATAAACTATATCTTAGTTGTATCGCTCAACTTCTGCCAAACAGGAAGTCTAAGCATCTTGAGTTACGTAACTAGCTTGAATAAGTTACACAATATTCTAGCTTCTACACACGGATACATTTCAAGCTATACATTTCCAATATAAACTGATCTTGCATTGTATAAGATTTCCGTACAATGAGAGGTCAACTTATAGTTTGATATGTGGCCGTGAGTACCAAAACTTGGGAGGCCCGTCACCTCCTTCTGCGAAGAAGTTATTTTCGCGAAGGAGGAGGCGGAGCGCGCGAGGGAGATGCAAGCTGCACGCCCTCGCGGCCCTAGTCGCCGCAGGAGACGCCCCGGGCGTCGGGAGTCGAGAGCCGACTTCCGGCCACCGTAGGCGCGGGCTCGCGGACGGTGAGCAATGGGCAGCTCACCGTCCGATAAGGACCAGGCCCGTGTCGACGGCGCGTTGTGTTCCACGCGCGCCTCAAAGAGATGTCAGCACCAACCGACGGGGTCGAAAGACCAATGCCTGCTGGGGTTGCGGGTTTGTCCGAAAGGGATATCGCGGCCCCGGCACACAGGCAACGGAAGGAACACGGGTGGGTTTTAGTCAGTAAAAGTCTGACACACCCTCTCGCTCTGCCCAGAGCGGGACAAGTCATTTGATGATTTCCCATCCTAAAGAGTACCAAATAATGAGAGAGTACCAAAGAATACTAAAAAAAGTACCAAAACTTTTACTAATGTATCTCAACCCTTATTTCATAAAACATTTGGAGAAATAGGGTAAGTAATTTTATGGCTTAGGTAACAAGAAAACTAATTTATTGAGTAGTTAGTATGATTTAATTCAGACTGCTTAAGTAATTTTGAAATCGAATAACTGATTTCGCGGGATATGTGGCATACGCGTGTCAAACTGTTGGAAATTTCGTATACTAATAGACATTCTCGAAATAGGCACCACACGTTCATACAACTAATAACAGGATGCCTACCATGATCTAATTAAAAACGATTCAAAAGCAAGGCATTTCAGTTTAGGTTCTTAAACTGCATCGCTTCAAAGTCGTACCATGACGTCCAATAAGCTCAGCGGCATTTGGATCGTTAAAAGTGAATGAAAGATCGCAATCTTTGGCTGAACCGCGCGGCCGCGTTTGAAACGTTTTTGGTGAAAACGAGACAACGCTATTATTGTCAAATAAGTTTGTTTCGCGCACATTATTTAGTGTCAGACACGTTCAGAAGCAAGTAACATTTTATTTGTTCTTAACTCAGTATCATTACTTTAAAGTAAAACATACACTCAACAGTTTTTTTTAAGATTCCACGTTAATACGGTAACTATTGTTAAAATAATTCTTAGTCAAAGTAGATATTTATTTACTTTTTGCTATTTATTAAGTATACGAAAAAAATATTTTTATTTCGACGTAATAAAACAAATTATGTTTCTGTTTCGAACGTACCAGAGTAAACAAAGTTGTGTGAGTTGAGTTGGGGCATAGTGGGCATAGTGTGAGGCAGAATCTTCCTCAAAAAACTCAAATAAAAGTAGTTCATCAGAAATCTGTTAGACAAAAACTAATGCGGTTAAAAAAAGCATATAAAATAGGAAGGAAATAGGAAGATTAAAGCTACATTGGTTTTTGTAAAATTCCACTAAAATAGCACTAAAAAGCTTTATTTTCGTCAATAATTCACCAAACGTTTCAGTTTATGTTAGAGAAATACTAACTTTTATTGAATCGCTTATTTTGACAGTTGAGCGTTTCAGTTGAGCTGCTATAAGGACGTCATGGTACCAAACAAGAATGAATGAAACCAAAACTTGCGACTCAGTTTGGGACAATCGCTGTCACATGGCATGGCCTAAATTGAATCGTTAAACTAACGTCATGGTACGAATTAGAAGAACAGTTCAGTTTAGGTCCTAAAATGGATCGCGCTAAGAGCTCGTGGTAGGCATCCTGTATAGCAAATTGAAACTACCTTTTTGAAGTGGAAACTAGAATGAATTTAATTTTCTTGTAGACTTTTAATAAATTATTTGACTTTCACTTTGACAACCAACTTAAATTCTCCGTTTAAATCAAATGACAACTGTCATTCTTTGACAGTTGTATAAAATGAGTATAACCCGGCAAATTGACATAGTGTGTCAATTTGATAAACAATTCATATTATATAATTAAACAAATATTATACCTACAATATTTGAATAATCTACGAGACAGCAGTATTTGTAAAATCAAACTTGCATTTGTTTCAAACATTGAGATCAAAATGACGCAACAAAGAGATAAGTGCTATTCCACACAAAACTGCGCTATATATAAAAATGCTTTTTAGGAATGGCACCCGAAATATATGACAAGATGGGTTATCTAATAAAAGATCTTGACATATCCTATTTCGAAAAGGCTGTTCTTAATTTATTAAATATAAAAGCATATTACACAACCAAGGAGTACCTGGAAGACAAATTATAATTTATTGTTTTTTATTTTTTTGTGTTATTTTTAATTTTTTATAAAGTTTTAATAAAATTGTAATGTTTTTACTTGGTTTAATATATTGTTTTGATAATTGAATGTAATAACGAATGTTTTTAGGTACCTATGTATACGTACATACGAGTATAAGTCTGAATTGATAAAATTTTGTTTTATTTATTAACAAGCTTCTGTCCGCGACTTTGTCCGTGCAAAGGGCAACTGCCGGAACACGAAGTTTGCCACTTTTGACATTAAGAAAATAGTTGTATTGTGCATCTGTGAGAAACCAGAGGCCCTAGACAACGTAACATTCTATCAGCCATAAGGACGATGGAAAATTCAAAAATGTATTGACATACGCTTTCGAAAAACTTATTTCAATCCTGTTGAAAGGCGTTGTAGAAATACGAAACTCATTTAAATCGATTACCACTTGTCTAGGTCCTCAGCACCATTGGCACTACAATAATTACGTTTATCTCAGAACCAATAAAATTGCTCACATAAACTTAACTCACGCTTAACGCATGTTAAGAGCGTGCGTGAAAAATGTATTTAGAAACTTTCCAAATGCCTTTTTTACACCTAAAACGGGTACAACATCAAATTCAGTGTGATAATTGCATTTCATTATTAATATTCTAGTTCACTAGTTCGATTTCTTATACGTCGAAAAACGAACAAATATTTGACAGCTATTTGCGACGTTGCCAACTTTTAGAATAAACGCTCTCTAGGTAATCATGTCACTATGTTAACGCAATGACTGCACCTGCATCGGGGTTTCCAGCAGAAATGTGCGAGGAAGCTGAGTGGTGCGAAGAGGCTTAGCGGAGCTGTGAAACATTGTGAAGCGAAACCAGCTAAACTAAGTTAGGTTAAGGTTAGTTCAGTTTAGCTCGCCGGTTTGTCGTACTTGTGCGTCACCCACATGTATGAAAACTGGCGAGATAAACTGAACTAATTTAGTTAAGCTGGCGGTGGACGCCTCGCTTTACTCTTTCCACCAAAGCTATATGAGGAAGCTGAGGGTGAGAGTATGCGAAGCGGTCTTTGCTGTGCAAAACACGTAACTCGAGATAGGTTGTATGAGTATTTGTACTCATCCCTCGCTTGGATTCTTCGCGCATATTCCTAGCACGCGTCCCTTGCACACATTTCTCCTGTCACTTGTTTTGTATAAAAGTCAAGTTTATTTTCTGTCAGTTTTCAATTTTTTTCCTTTATCAAGTCAGGACACATCAACTTACCTTACCTTTTGAAGCTAGCGGCACTGAGTAAACGATTGCATAGAAAACTATATTTAATTGACAAACCTCATCTTCTTTTCGTGTGGTTAGTGAATAGCCTGGTGTCAGAGTTTTAAAGCCGCCGATGGGCCTCTGACTTGGCTTCACATGCCGTCGAGAAATATTTCTCAGGCATGCCGGTTTTCGCCGCAGGAGACGCCCCGGGCGTCGGGAGTCGAGAGCCGACTTCCGGCCACCGTAAGCGCGGGCTTGCGGACGGTGAGCAATGGGCAGCTCGCCGTCCGATAAGGACCAGGCCCGTGTCGACGGCGCGTTGTGTTCCACGCGCGCCTCAAAGAGATGTCAGCACCAACCGACGGGGTCGAAAGACCAATGCCTGCTGGGGTTGCGGGTTTGTCCGAAAGGGATATCGCGGCCCCAGCACACAGGAGACGGAAGGAACACGGGTGGGTTTTAGTCAGTAAAAGTCTGACACACCCTCTCGCTCTGCCCAGAGCGGGAGAAGTTATTTGATGATTTCCCACCCTCAAAAAAAAAAAAAAAAAAGGCGTGCCGGTTTCCTCACGATGTTTTCCTTCACCGTTTTTGAAGCAAGTGATAATTTTACAATACGCACATGAATCCGAAAATTCAGAGGTACGTGTCTTAGGATCGAACTCGAGACCTCTGACTTGCCCGTCCGACGGTCACACCACTAGATTATCACTGCTCTAAACAAATACTCCAATCTTAGTTTGTTATCTTTACATTGTTTCTTATTGTGTCAATTTCTCGTGTTCCATTTTTATTATGTTTTGTTAAAATTTAACAAATAAATAAATAAGCTACCAAAAAGCTTATGGCAATCCTGTCGAAAGTCATTGTAGAAATACGAAACGCTTTTAAAGCGATTCCCACTTGTCTAGGCCCTCAGGTCTCACACGCCGCACGCGGTCCTTTGTAGGTCATCAAACCTGACAAATCAATTGTTACAAATCTGACGCAAACTGAAACTAAGTAAGTAATCATAATTATGATTTATCAAAAAAGCATCGCCTAGATCAGGGGTTCCTATACTTTTAAGATAACGGACCCCTCACCAAATACCCCATATCAAACGGTTACAAATCGAAGAGACTGTAATTTGAATAAGAACAAAAACTGTTATTTAAAAAAGTGAAACACTTTAATTCTTTATTTTAACTTTTAATTGAAATATGAATTGTTTCACTGTTTTGTTTATAATGGCTATAAAATTCGGTACACCGACAGTTGTATGCGCTTATCTGGGGTAGTATCCAATTTCGACCTCAATTTGTTTTTGGTATAAGTGTAAGCTAAAAAATCTGTTTAACAACGATACGTTGTGGCGAATGGGAGCAAAGTTAAGATAGGCTTTTTGGCTACTTCAAGGTATTCACTGCTAACACCAACCCAAATCTCATTCAGAGAAACAGACTCAAATGTGTGTTTTTAATGTGGATGAACTTTGAAGATCTATAAATGCTTCGTAATCCAGGACGGTTAGCATCACAGGTTGACTATCTACTAGCGATAAAACTGATTTTGTACCCATTCAATGTCATTATCAGTATCCGGAAATACATATTTTGCGCTATTTCAAAATAATATTTGTACTTCACTGGGGTATTATTTAACAGCCAAACATGAATAGGTAATTTCGCGGAACCCTGGTGACTTTTATACGGAACCCCCAATTTACTAATCGATGGCCTAGATAACAGCAGCTTTGTTAGCATATTAATAAACCATTAGAATAAAAAACCTATCGGCTTCATAAACACTTTATCCAATTCCATTGAAATGGTCCCAAAAAATATGTAAACGTTTAAAGGTAAATTCCTGGAACAACAACTTAACGGATTAATCTCGAAAGCTTTTAACTGCTTTTATATTTATTTCGTTTTTTGTGCCTAAACTTTGTTTTTATCCTGTTTTTTTTTTGTTCCGGGAAAAAGTAAAAAGTAATTTTCAAGCAGTACTTGACTCACACACAGCAATACAGGACAGACAGGACAGGGTGTTGTGGTGTAGCCTGGGAGAGGGCTATGTCAAACAGTGGACTGCGATAGGCTACGAATCAGACATACTCAGTCCCTTTGGCGAAAACTGGCGTGGTGGTCATTCTATGGGGGATGAGTGAACTTTACACCCTGTTCCTCATACCCCTAAAAAACTATGTACGTCCCCAGCACCCCATTTCAAAAGGTATTTAACAATAACAATTTATCAAACATCGCAAACGCGCATGTAACTTCGATTTTATTATATGTTGTTAGGTCTCCTGAGAGTAGTTTATACCCAAATTCGCAACCCTGAAAACCTTGTGCTACTCCCATGGTGCTCGAAAATCTGCGTAATTCAGGCACTTGTTTCTGTTTTTTTGAAAAAAATACTTTAAGGACGCGTTTTTAGGTAGTTATTTTTGTGAAGCAAGCTAAATTTGGTTCAATCTGAGCCCAACTTGAGCCCTCTAGGTCTATTGATTGCGAAGATACAACACATAAAAAACATATAAAAAAATCGAAGTTACATGTGCGTTGGCGACATTTGCCTTTTTTGTGTTGATTTTGACTGGGCATGAAATAAATTGAGGATGTTAAACGCAACAAGCAAATATTCCTCATGAATGCAACAAATTTTCCTTTTTACAATTTTTGAAGTGCAGAAAACGACATCCACACTCGACCAGCCTCTCGAATCAAAGCCAGTGTGTGAAACAAAAACAAAGTCTAACAAACAGCACAGTCGCCTACACTGATTCGCGACAAATACGTTGCAAATAACTGGCATGGCAGGTAATGGACTTGCTCCATTGTTACGAAACAATAACTCTTGGTCTTTGTTCCCCGTGTTCTCTATGTTCTCTTTCTGTCCCCTTATGCACTTACTACGTATTCCTCGTTGTTCTCCGAGCTATATTTAGATTTCTTGCGAGTGGAAAAATTAAATAGGTGAGTGGAAAAATTACGAGAATAATCTTGTTGAAATCGGATATTTTGTGATAGTATCTGACATTCACTACTACCTAAGGTTTGTTTTCATTTGCTTCGAGTTTTGGAAAATAGATACTGGTCTGGTCATACTGGTTAGGTAGATACAGGCTTAACTTCATTTTATTGGAGTTCTTACCTCTCGAAAGCGGTCCCTTGATCAATCTACATAATAAAAGTCTTAAATGCCGTCTTATTATTTCCCGCAGCAATTTAGCCGTTTTTGGTGCGTTTTCCGGGTAAATATGACGTTATATTATATAAAGAAATGAAGTTAAAAGCACACGTTGGCAGAACGGAATATAAAATAAAACAATTTTGTTCGGAATGGAGAACTCCGACGGAAATATTTCATTAAAACGAGTCTATTTCGAAATCATATACCTACGACTTTTCGTTTCGAATATTACTCGAGAAAAGTTGCAACAGAAAGAATCCTTTGAAGTCTGTTTATGACTTTCTACCAATAAAAGAGTAAAGCGGGAAGCAAAAGAAAAAATTAAAACAATATAATGAAATTATAAGGCGTTCATTAATTTAGGAAAATCGAAAACGAGCTCGTTAAAAGGTACTTAATGAAATAAAAAGTAGTACATTGACCTAAAGCAAGGAAAACACTCTTCCACAAAAATAAATAAATACGAATGATTGCTGTCTTCTTAAAGATAACTAGATTAAGCACTGTACAACCGGTACTGCCTACCTATTTAATTATTATATGACACAGCCTTTAGTACCTAATAATATAATTTTATTTTATTGTCAGAACTCTACCGACCATCCAATCTGCCTAGCGTGCCAACTATATTCGGGTCAGCTCCCAGTCTAACCGGATGGAGCGACTGCCTATCTGGCCTCCACAACACAGTAACTGAGTAATACGTTACCCCGTGGTAAAACTGGTTGTCAGACTTTCGGGCTTCTGACGACCCGTAATGACTGTCAAAGATCCACGAATGACAGCCGGGACCAACGGCTTAACGTGCTTTCCGAGGCACAGAGGAGTCTCGGTATGTAAAGATGCTCCCCCATCCACGGACCTACCGCGGCAGGCGTAGCTTAACCTGGTCGATCGACCCGTGCGGCTGTTATCACTTATATTAAGCCCGTCCATTTCCTTATTGAGAATCTACCGGTATCTTGTATAGTAGGCTCCACGTCAGTTATAAAAAAAACAGTATAAACTGGTCTCTTATTTGATTGAAACTCCGTACTACGCTAGGCCAGCTCAAAGTCTAACTGTTACCACTGAGTTACGGTCATGAGCATTATCTATGTTCACCATCATTATGAGATAGTGCGACTTCACGAGCCTTGATTCCTGGCTGGGGAAAGTACCAGTATTCCACTAGAAAATCACACCTCTCCGAATAATCCCCGCGATACAAGGCAATTGGTCTAGCATTAGGTACCCAAGAAAAATATTATCGTGTTGTGCAATAGGGATGAAGCCTGGGTAAAAAAAAAAAAATCTAATTAGTCCGTCAGTCAGATAATAAAAAAATATTAGACACGTATTTTTTGCTTTATCATATTAATAACAAATTACTTAGATAAAACGCATTTTAAGTTGGGGAGTGGGGGTCGCTATGTCACTAGTACGTATAAAATCTACATACTTGTGACGTCATAGTACATTTTATCTCAATGTATCACCATAATCTTGAGATTACGTTAAAAAAAGAAAAAATACGTGTCCAAAATGTTTTTATAATCTCAAAGACGGAGAAAAAAATATTTTTGTCTCTAATTTAAATAATAATTATCCCTATTCATGACTAATTAATTTTGTAAATACGAAATAAGCTAGAAATACGAAAAAAACCGTTAACTATGTACCTCCTAGAAATGTTTTCATGCTAACTTCGATTCGTAAAGCTAAAAAGTACGAGGGATTTTTTCAATTTCAGTTTTCTCGTTTCGTTTAACACAAATTGTAACTTTTCAGTTTCGCTAGAAACTATAACGAGTCTCTCGAAGCCGCATTGAAATGTAACATAGTTCTATAAGTGATATCACAAAAAAATTACCTACATATAACTATTAAAATATAATAAAAAACACGAGCTTGACAAATAACTGACTAAAATGAAAAAACGTATTTATCCAAATGTTTTATGCACTCGGGAAGCAAAGGTTTCTGTATTTTATCTGAAAAACTACCTCGAAACTGAGGCAACGCTCGCAAATTAAATTATTAAGACTCCATTTACTAAATAGAGAATTCCTGTTACTCTAAAAGGTTTGGGAAACCCCCCAATGCAGGGGAACTCAACTCTTGTGTTAGCATTACACATGACACTATTTTATTAATTTAATCACCATTGAAATTTCCCCGATGTGTTTTTAACTATGAATGACGATGAGAATACCTACATACGTGACCTGAGTAAACAAAATTAAAATTCAATTAAATTCAAAGTTTGTTATTTCGCATAAACCTACATATGAAACGTCAGAAGTTAGGTGCGAAAAGACGGCAAGAAACTCCACGGTTACTATTTAAAAAATAATGGGCTTTTACAATGTTTTCAAATAACACTGTTATGTAAGGGAGGTAAAAAAAACAAAGATTTTTTTTCATACTAATAGGTAAGTTTCCTAATCCGTTCGTCGTATCGTGTTTTGTAGGCAGCCCAATAAAATAAATCACACAGAAAAAAAATTACCTACGCTTAATTTTGATTGAAACGGTTATTAAAACTTACGAAACAGAAATACGGAAACAGTTAAGGAATTATTCTTCACAAGTATTTACATAGCTCGTTACACAGTTTTGTACACTTACAAATGAGCTAATTAATTACCGTCTTCTTATCTAGATGTAAATGTAAATTGACACAAAAAGTTTATACAGAATGTTTCGTTATTTATGCAACGAGATGTCATCAAGCTGATTTGCAAAGTGCTTGAGGCAATAGGGTGGTTCAAATTATGTATAAAATACTTGGTCGCGTGTCTAAAAGACCGCTGTGCCCGATTTAAATGTAAATTGTTTCAAAGAAAACTTTAAAGCGAAGACAAGTGTATGATTTTTTAACCAAAGGTTCGGCGCCCCGCTATATTTTCAAGATATTTATGCTTGTTGTTTTATCCTCAGTCGGTTGCATTTATTTTTACTTTTTAGTTGGGGTTGAAAGATACCAAAAGGGACCAAAAGATATATGAGTACATAATTGTTTATACAGAAACATTAATATATTTTAATGTATACATCATTTTCGTTTTCGACTTCGCTTTCGGCCGAAATTATGACTAAAGCCAAAGCTTCTTTTTCGTTTTCGGCTGAAAATTCATTTTCGGTCGGACACTAGTGATAATCCTACAAATTAACGATTTTCGGAATGTTTCCTTTACTTGTACTGTGAGTTCCTTTACTTCTTGTCAAATTTCATGATTCTAGGTCAACGGGAATTGATTTATTTGCTTTTTTTTTCATTTGTTACCTACTATAAGATACATTCCGTCAATATCGTAATACTCTTAACTTTTCGTTGAATCAGACATATAATGTCTGCATACAAATTATATCTCCAAAGTGATGTGTCATTAATCATTTTCATCTTTGAAAGAGATTTGATGATAACTCATGTTGACAGCGACACCTGTATGTAAGAGATTTAGGAAGCTGATTTAATTAGTCCAAATGTCCTAATTAATCTTTTGGCAACAGGTTGGCGAGATAAGAATTTAAGATTTATGAATTTTTTTTTTTTTATTAAGATTTTTTTTTTTTTAAAACGCTGCCCCACACTAAGAATTTCTTCTTGTATCGTGGGTGCGTTTATAAACATAGAAACTCACATACACTAACACCCAGACCCGGAATAACTACTTGCAGATCATACAAATATTTGTTCCGTGCAGGGATCGAACCCGCGACACGTTGCGCAGCAGTCGATCGCTCAGCCACTGCGCCAACCGTGTCGTCGAAACGTGTTATAGGAAACCTGATACACTGGCTGGATTAAAATTATTTTTATTGTATTATTGATAAATTGGCGTTATGTGGGTGTACTATAGATACACCTCTGCCGAACCTTCGGGGCTTACTGGCGTGATGTTATGTTATATGTTATATTGATAAGTTATTATTTTTGAATTATTGATTTTTAATAATAAATTCTACGTACGATATGTTGGAGTGTCCAATGTTTCTGGGGACCTAAAACACGCCACTAAACATGCCACTGACTGATACAGAGATTGGCGCGCCACCGGACCCAACTAATTTAACAAAATAATTACATATTGCCATCGACTCGAAAGAAAGAAGAAGTGATAAATTTTAAATAAGAATGTAATTTTAGGGTTCCGTAGCAAAAAACGTAAACGTGGCAAAAAACGGAACCCTTATGGATTCGTCATGTCTATCTGTCTGTCCGTCATTATGTCACAGCCACTTTTTTTCCGAAACTATAAGAACTATACTGTTGAAACTTGGTAAGTAGATGTATTCTGTGAACCGCATTAAGATTTTCACACAAAAAAAGAAAAATAAAACAATACATTTTGGGGGTTCCCCACTTACTTAGAACTGAAACAAAAAAGAAAAAACATCAAACCCATACGTGTGGGGTATCTATGGATAGGTCTTCAAAAATGATATTGAGGTTTCTAATATCATTTTTTTCTAAACTGAATAGTTTGCGCGAGAGACACTTCCAAATTGGTAAAATGTGTGTGTCCCCCTGTAACTTCTAAAATAATAGAATGATAAAACTAAAAAAAATATATGATGTATATTACCATCTAAACTTCCACCGAAAATTGGTTTAAACGAGATCTAATAAGTAGTTTTCTTAATACGCCATAAATCGTAAACCGCAATTTATCTTTCATTCAATCAACACAAGAACTTTTTATTATTCAAGAATTTTATATTATGTTACTTGCTGCTACGGAACCCTTCATGGGCGAGTCCGACTCGCACTTGGCCGCTCTTTAGTTTTATATATCACCGCTGTAATAATTTCAACACAATGCACCTATTTTTTACGAAATGAATGACTTAAGAGGGAACAGCGCCTGCGATTCTCCATACAAATGTATTCCCCTATTTTGTTCCCGAATAATGTCTCAAAAGCGATCATTTTGTATTCATAAAATCAAGGTCTCCAGACACGTCCCTGTTATTTCCTTTTTTCCAGCAACTTACTGATAAAGAAAATATGACCCTCCAAAAATTTCAAATTGCCCCATTTTTACTGCCGTGATTAGAGGACAACCACACAAATTCAAAAAGTTTTTAACATAAAAGAAAATGATAGAAACCTAGACATACTCTTTCTTAAAAAAAATATGTAAAAGTTAATTGAATCGGCTCAGTTTTCGAGGAAAAAATGTGAAATACGAAACGTCGAACTCGTTTTTTTTTTTTTTTTTTGTAATATTTTTTTCGGTCTGAGCTGCAGCTGTCCCGCAGTATCGCACTCTACGGAGGCAGACTTGAGGTAAAACGACGGCAATAGTTTCTTCAAATACCTATTTTAATTAAGAGCTTTTATTTAACTTCACTTATATGTCTGTCCTGGAATATTGCAATCAATATTTCACCCACTTCCACTGAAGCTATCGGGCTGAAATTTGGCATACGAGTTTGGTTTTCGTGACAAGGCATGATTACTTAAAAACTAAAAAAAAAAAATTAAAGCTTTTTATAAACTTATTGCAAATTCCTTGACCGCCGAGGCCCTGTTAATGACTTTCTTTAATAACAAAAAGTAAAAAATACCTGAAGTTACTCCTTCACGTATATTTTAGTTTTTGTTATTTAAGAAAGTCATTAACAGTAAGCAGAGTCAGATGATGTAAGTCATTGCCTGTAAAAACACTTTTACGTTTACCCTAAACAAACCTAAATAAGAGCAGCTACTGAGAATTTCCTGTTGGAAAATCTCAATAACACTTCTCAACTCGGGAATCGTATCCAGGACGTAACATTAAGTTGTCGCGCAGAAAATACGTGTTAGTATCGTTATTCATTTGTTTGTATATAAATAGACTATACACATTATTTTTTCAACAGTTTTTAATTTTATATTCCTAGAAACTCTGACTAAATAAAATGTCAGATACCAGATTGTGATATGAAAAAGTGTAATTATTATAAAGTCATGAAACAGATTTTCACTACTTACCTAAACTTTGCTATTTCATAGAAAAATTGGTTTTATGACACATTTAATACCGAGACAATATCTCTTGTTATCACCTGAAGGTCAAAAGCATAATCTTCTCTCATCAAGTTGTCATATTTTACAACATTCCTCATTCCTGTGCTAATCATATCTGCCAAAAATCTGCGTTTGAGTTTATTTACCATTCGTTGAGAATAAAAAGAGATATCTAAAAAGTGAAAAATATGTAAATTGAACGTTTGAACCCAAATTGGTATAATTTGTATGTTTAAATGGCACATCGTTGAAAATACCGTTCAGACAAGCTGTAATTTAAATAATTGAAGAGCTACTAAGCATTAAAATGGAATAAATACTCGTTATAACATGTACTTAGTTTTAAATGGTAATAAAGCTTTTATTAGTTCTCATACGTACTACAAAAAGAGATACTAGAATATGATTTCAAACGAAGGTCTTGTTAGTTATGAGATGAACCAAATATCTATCTAAATATTTTAAATATATTATGGTCAGTAAGAAATACATTTATATCTAACAAAATAATACGATTATGTAGTATACAATAGAATATTATTTATTATTGCTGCTATGGAACTATTTTCGGTAATCTTTAAAAAAAAAATGGCGTTCGGAGCTAAGGGGTGAGAATGGTTAATTTTCATCTATTTTCTTAAATAATTTTATAAATATTTATTTTAAAATTATTAAATAAATATACTTAAGACCCTCACATTTGATATGTCACACAAATTAATCAGTCCATTAGATTCGGAGAAAATTAACTGTGACAGACGGACACACGAGTGATCGGTTTTTCATTTTGATCTTGTATATAATAATACCATTTATTTCAGGCGACACAGGCCCATAGAAAAATACCTTAACCTAAACATACATATTTTAATATAAAAAAAACTTGTTAATAAATAAGGCTTAGACTATGTTAGTAGCACTTCACTTTGCACTAGGTTGAATTTGTGCTGTCGTGTGGAACTTGTCCGCGGAAGCGACGGGACACCACGTCCTGCGGCCAAAAGTGTTCTTCCATGACGAGGGGCAGATAACAGTTCGGTACACGCACGACGAACGCCTTGAAGTTGACGTTCCGGTGCGATTCTAGTATCTGCACCCTCGGCGTGTACCTCGTCTTTTGGCGCACAATATATGTGCAATATGTGTGTGTGTGTGTATATGTACAATAATTAAAAATATTTTTAACATGAACGAAAGACAGAAAAATAAACTATTTATGTATGCAAGAACTTAAAAAAACAAAATAAATACAATCGATTTGATTACCTCTTTTTTGGGAAGTCGGTTTAAAAATAAGGTTAGCGGATTAGGTTGGTGAGCGATCGTAATTCTGAAAGCCAAAAAACGAAATACAAAATAATACTAATTAATAAACAATGTAAAGAACTAGGTACATTCCACGAATATCACAGTAATATTAACCTGTAAATGTCTAAATAGTGCTAACTCACAACTTCCCTGCGGCTATACACTTGTTATATTTTGCATGCAAATAGCCCGTGCAATCCTGTGGGTCATAATCATCATGCATATAGCCAATTAGTACTTGGAATATAGACAGAGTATAACAAGACTGGACTGTCTCGTTTGACTAGTGGTCGGAAGCGCTACTGCTGAGCATGAGGTCCTGGGTTCGATTCCTGGGTTCGATTCCTGGGTCGGGCAAAGTGTCATTGGGTTTTTCCATCAGTGATTTCTCAGCAGCAGCCCGGGTTTGGATTTGTGTTCGGTTGAAGGCAATACGCTCGCCAGCTATTAGAGGCGAAATGTGAGTTTACTATAGGTACACCTCTGCCTTACTCTACGGGGATATGTAGGCGTGATGTTATTACATACAAGACGTGAGCAGTGGTCAAATTAAGGATATTAAGGCCCGGTGTTACCTCAATATTCACAAAAAACTGGTTTCTTGGATAGTCGAGTATGACGTAACGCAATAAAAATATACGGCGCAAAAATACAGTGGATAGAGAAGGGTTTAAAGTAAAATTTTAACCGAATAGAAAAGTAGAAAATAGTTTGATATTCCCAATAAAAAATACTTCACAAAAATAAACTTTGGCGTCGAACACCTCAGTATTTTCAGCGATAACAACATTTTTTTTAAGAGTTCAATAGAATAAATATTATTTTATAACTTTAACCAGACAATTATTTTATTTAATGTGTATATTCTGAATAATCTAAATAAAACTCGTAAAATAATTGCCCATTCGCAGCTTACTCACATCGTCGACCCAAATATTTATTCGATTTTCAACCTTATTTAATGCTCTGTAATTGTGAAAATAGATATTGCGGTCATACTTTAGTCGTCGGGCTACCGTATAGCGCGCAGACAAAGTTGTGTGAGTGCAGCTGTAGCGTTTAAAATCGTAGTCAGTCCGCGCTTTAACACAAATATCCTTTTGATAGGCAAAGCTGTTGATTGCTACGCCGTAGCATTGACCGCTACAACGCGTAGCCGGCGCAGCTCAAAGTGTCGTAGCATTGACCTACGTAGCATTATAATCATTGAATTATCCGTGGGTTCGCTTTTATCGTAGCGTTAATTCCTTTTCATCGTGTATCTTATCACCCGTATGCTGCAATCAACTCACACAAAAGTTTCCAGTTTGTGACTCAGAATCAAAATAATTTATTTGCAATGAATGTCGGTGACAAATAAAGGTGACGTAATCGTACTTTCTACCGTAAGTCAATCAATCTGCCTAGCCTTTTCCCAACTATGTTGGGGTCGGCTTCCAGTCTAACCGGATGCAGCTGAATACCAGTATTTTACATGGAACGACTGCCTATCTGACCTCCACAACCCAGTAACTGGGTTATACGATACCCCTTGGTAAGACTGGGGTCAGACTTTCGGGCTTCTGACGACTCGTAACGACTGTCAAAGATCCACGAATCACAGCCGGGACCAACGGCTTAACGGGCTTTCCGAGGCACGGAGGATTCTCAGTATGTAAAGATGGTCACCCATCCACTGACCAACCCCGGCAAGCGTAGCTTAACCTAATGGATCGACCAGTGCGGCTGTTGTTACTTAGCCACGAGCTCCGCCCGAGCTCTTCTCGAGCTTCTCTGCTTCTACCGTATGTATGGCATGCAAAATAAAAATAAACCATAAATGAATGAGATTTTTTTATAATAGTATAGGTTCTTAATGTCATCTTTAATAAGTGCTCGTGATACAATAAATATTATCCAAACCCCAGCCGAATAACCAGCACGCTCGTGTTGGTCCATCGTATTTATTTAGGTACCATCGCGGACACTGGCAGTGAACCCCTTTTCAACCTTATTATTAAGGGCATAAGGGTGAAAACTGGTTCACCGCAAATTTCCATGCTTGTACATCAGAGAGAGAAACATACATATATGAGAAAATCAAGCAACTGGCCCACAATTGTTTTTTTTAACCGCAACATGGAAGCTCTATGCCGTCGTCTCACCTGATGATAAGTGGTGATCAGGCCGAAGATGGAAGTGGGCTCCACCCAGAATCCTTAACCACAGAGGAACTGGCTATCTTATACCTCTAACTGCCGAAACACAACCATGCTGTTAACATTATTTTTATGGCGACGGACTTAGATAAAATAGTGCCGCTGGGGTTTTTTGCGCAGCCGAAGTGGTGAAGGGCGGGTGTTTTTGGTGGACTGTCTTATGTAATTTGACGTTCGAAAAGTGCTGATTGTCAGCCTAGTTTGAATAAATAACTTTTGAATTTCTTTTTATTTTTTATTTTTAGCTAGCCAGACGGACTGAGAACAAGCCCTAGCACCAACCAAACCTAGTAGAAAATTTTGCTATCACTGGGAATCAAACCCGAGACCCCTGGGTCTGGGGGAGCTGGTCTTACCACTACACCACAGAGGCGGTTTTGTCTTAGTTAAGTTAGAATAATTGTTTACTACTTTAAATATGTTACTGACAACAACGAATCGTCGTTCGAAAGGTGCTGATTCTCAGCTTAGTTTGAATAAATGACTTTTGATTTAGAATTTGAAAAATCAGTCCAAAACGCATTAAGATACGATTTTACATTTTCAATTCTAAAGTTAAGATAGTATACTTACAACTACAAAACAAACTGGCTCACTATCAATAGTAGGTAACGGAAAGACTTTGTGTCCGTCGTCAATGACGAAGGGAGTAACAAATAGGAACACGTGAGATATCTTCACGCTCTACTTCCTTTCAGTGGGGCGGCAGCGCTGCAAGTTGTGTAAACATAAGTTGCATCACCTGTTGTACATTGTTTGTAGAATTTGTAATCTGCACTTATCATAGAGATGGATTGTTTTTTTGATAGCCTAGTGGTGTGACCGTCAGACTGCAAAGTCATCATAGGTCTCGAGTTCGAACCCAAGGCACGCACCTCTGACTTTTCGGATTCATATGCGTATTCTATAATTAACACTTGCTAAAAAAAACGTTGAAGGAAAACATCGTGAGGAAACCGGCATGCCTTAGAGATATTTCTCGACGGCATGTGAAACCAAGCCAGAGGCCCATGGGCGGCTTTAAAACTCTAACACCATGTTAGTCACTAACCACATGAAAAGAAAAAGAAGAGTATAGATTTACATTTAGCTTAACTTAGTTTGAATTGTCAAGAAACCACCTTAGTGAGATTCATATTAAAATATACCCTAAATTATAGTTGCGCTGGTACGGTCATGGGATGAGGCGAGATGATGACCATATCACTAAAAAAGTCACGAATAGAATAGAAGACGGAAAAAGGGACCGTGGACGGTCACTAATAACTTGGCTACGAACAATAAAAACATATATCATAGCTAGCAACACAACAAAAGAGACAACCCACAACTGTACGATGTGGCGCAAAGTACTAGGAGAGCTGACCCCAAATAAATTGGGTTATTATCCAGGAGAAAGAAGACAGTATTGAAATCTTCTTCTTTTCGTGTGGTTAGTGACTAACCTGGTGTCAGAGTTTTAAAGCCGGCCATGGGCCTCTGACTTGGCTTCACATGCCGTCGAGAAATATCTCTCAGGCATGATGTTTTCCTTCAGCGTTTTGAAGCAAGTGATAATTATACAATACGCACATGAATCCGAAAAGTCAGAGGTGCGTATCTTGGGTTCGAACTCGAGGCCTATGAGGCCTCTATTGAAATGAGATTCGCAGTTTCGTTAAAACTGTGTGGTGATAATGTTCTTTTGGTGAGCCAAGAAAAAAAACGAATTAACGATCGACTGGCAAGCAGGTTCGTAAGCAAATCCGTACGTGAGTTTGATACCCAGTACCCACCCATTGATGGATCCATCGTACAACTAGCCTTATTTTGGCTTAGTTAGGGGTAACCAGAATATTTTGTGAAAACTAGCATCAATCAATAATTTTAACATAATACAATCTTACAAACCTAAATTCATCAGTAACTACCCCTCAAACTCACCATCACACTAGACTTACATAATACAGTAATTCGTAGCCAGAGAAGTGTACTGGCTCTCTAACAGTAAGTATGGCGTCGAAATTACCATTGCTGCCATTAAAGCGGCAAACATATACATCAAACAACACGTGGTACAGAAGTGCGGCCGAATACTTGTTTGACTGATAGGTCTTACCTTTCAACCTTTTGGGGAGGTAAAAAATAACTTTAGGTATGTATAGGTGATGAGGATTTTCATGAAAAGGAGAAGGCTCAAAATTACCCCACGTCTGACAGCAAAGCGAAATATATAAAAAAAACACAAAAAAATCATTTAATAATAAATACGAGTATATATTCGGTTTTAATTCTTACTGGCTAACATACGAAAAAATTAATATTAATTCAGGGGTAAAGGGATGCTTCAAAGAGATGTCAGCACCAACTGACGGGGTCCGTAAGGGCCAATGCCTGCCGGGGTTGCGAGTTCGTCCGAAAGGGATATCGTGGCCCCGGCACACAGGCAACGGAAGGAACACGGGTGGGTTTTAGTCAGTGAAAGTCTGACACGTCCTCAGGAGAAGTTATTTGATAATTTCCAACCCAAAAAAGGGGTAGTTTATAGTTAAGTAAAAGTGGAGATTTTAGTTTTAGAGCGACTAGAAATGCAATAAAACATTTCCGGTTTCAATCCTTACTGGCTAACATACGAAAAAAATGCTCTGAATTTTAATTCAAGGGCAGTGTATAATTTAGTAAAATCAGTAGATTTCAGTTTTAGCATTTTTTTCGAATATTAGCTAGTAAGGATTAAAACCGGAAGTATGTATTTTTTTTAAATTCGTTTTTAGCGATTTTTTGTGATACTTCTCTTTGCTGTCAGACGTGGGGAAATTTTCAATGGGAGATGAGACTTCTCCTTTACGCCACCACTTGGCGCCACTTTGACAAGAGGTTATCCGTTTCGACAATTAATCTATGATGACGTTCATCATTTGTTTCATTCATCCGTTCATCATTCAGTTACGACTAACGAAAATATTGGCGCTTTGACACATTTGACAGGTGCCCTTGACGTCTCTGTGCTGCCACCTAGTGAACATTATTTCAGAAAACCCTCATTAGAAGTCGCCATTAAGTATAATGCTGTCAACGCTGACTCAGATGTGCAGGCCGCACCGCATGGCAAAAATCCTCTTACAACACTTTCGTCCATTTTGTTTGAACCATCGCGCACTACAGGCGGGCCGTATCGCACTTAAATACGATGCGCAGCGGCCCGATGCTGCTGTAATGTGCGCATAGCTCGAAGACGAAATGCGGGCGGGGTTTTATCATACAAACGTGTTCCTCAGTTTCCTCCCTGGATAATGTCACCATAGTAAACATTTTTTTGATGTGTTACATTTTTCCTGTCGCTTTCCTACAATCGGTGGGAGTAATTTCATGAAAAGGGACGAAAGTGTGTAACAGGAAGTATATCTATTTGAAAAAAACAAGTTTAGCACTAGAATAGGGTCCCATACAACCGCTTATCAACTGGCCACCACTTGCTAAGTACACATTGTATCCGATCCGTTTGCGGGAAACTATCGTTACGGTTCCTAGTAATGAATTGTCCTTCCAACTTTACTATTGAATTGAACAGTATTAAATTCAATATTTTCTAGAAGTTGTAATTGAAAATACCTAACCAGTCAGAGTTTTGATATGGATAATTTCGATAAAGGTAAAATTTTTAATCATTATTATTATGAGGTGAAAACTAACTGTCGCTTTTTTTATTGCAAGTTTATTGACGATGTCGCTACTTGCGGAACCCTAAATTCTTATGACTAATACCTACCGCATTGACAATGACGACCTACCGCAGTGCGCTCTGCACCGTGAGATTCGCCTTCTCAGCAATCCGATGGCGTGGGATCGAAGATTGTACAATACCAGTGATTAACATTGATCTAGTGTATCGGTGGATCACTCTTGTTTCTCATATCGAGCAATTGTCGCGCATCTTAGTTTTACCGATTAAATTGTATTCATTATTTTAATTAAATTCTTTAAGTAAATTATATCGGTTTTCTTTGCATCCTCACCAGCAGCCGAACGTAATTGGCGCAGTCGGTAGGATACTCGCGGTCAGTTTCGCGTTAGAAGGAATATTTCCGTAATCGTAAAAGCCGCCCGTGCGGCTATCCAGTCGCTCCAGAGTATCCAGAATCTACACTTCATGCTGTATTGAGGAATCCAGACATTGATTACGCAAAGAGGCTGATATAATGTTCATGTCAGTACATTAGATTATTTCTAGTGACCGCTTTCTCCTAGCCTGTACTAATATAACTTTCCAAAATATTCTTTCCACGAAAATCGCGGAATACTAGGATAGTTAGAAGTAGTAGAGAATTAGTGATAGATTCTAGAAGAGATATTCATTTAGATATATTATACGAGGACACAGAATCGTTTTCTGGGAAAATGTCTTTGGATTTAGATACCGTTTTTAAAGCGGTTGGTACCCGAATTTGACGGGAACCCGAATGTTCTGACCCGGTTTATTCAATTATGTGATCATTTAGTTAAAGAATATTATAATGTTCAAGGTGGTTCCGAATTAATTAACTCTGCACTTATTAATGGTATGTTAAATAAAGTTGTAGGGTCTGCTGCTCGCTTAATCAACTCGAATGGTATAGCAAGTGATTGGGATGGTATCCGTAAGGCATTAATAAATAATTTTGCTGACCAAAGGGATGAGACCGCTCTTTATCTCTTTTAACACAGGGCTCTAACACTCCGCAAGAATTCTATGAGCGTTGTTAGAATCTTTTTAGTACAATAATGACGTATGTTTCATTACAAGACATCTTAAAAACTACTATAGACGCTAAAAGGGATTTATATAAGAAATTATCGCTCCAGGCGTTCGTGCGCGGATTATCACTCGTGCGTTGTATGCGCCCTCAAAATATAGAACAAGCACTAGAATTTGTTCATGAGGAAACTAATACCCTGTATTTGCAAAATCGTAATGACCGTTTACCAGATAAAAGAATTATGCTATGTTTAAGGATATGATGAATAGATTAGGTTTGTTATATAATAAGGATCAATTTCTAGATATCAGTTTTAGAGAATATTTTGAGACATATTTTTTAATTTTTTTATTTATCTTATATATTATTAAATCATATTAATAACTATTTACACTAGGTACTAAATATAATAACTAACTATACAAATAGATACAAAAAAAAAAAAACGAAAGGACACTTAGGCATTGAAGTATTCGTCCGCATCGCTGTCATTCGGAAACGTACCCAGAAGACTGGCACAAATATACAACAAAATACCACAGTCCTTTAGAGCTATGACAGCAAATCAATTTAAAAAGAAGATGCGAAATATATTAACAGACAAGTGCTATTATAATTTAAATAACTTTTTGACAGATGCCTTTTAACCTACTTGAACTTTATTATAATATTATTTCTCTAAGATTATTTATTCTCATAAAATTTAATATTGAATGTTAGTGAACCAGTCTTTAGTCTTTGGTTCACTGAATGAATTAATTATTTGTGTTGTGAAAATAAAAATAAAATATTGTACGCCTCGTCAGGCAAAACATGTACGGACTTTTTACCTTTATTTAAGATCTTGCATGCTCGATTTGTATGTAAACACATGTTTGACAAATAAATTATCTTTTATCTTTTATCTTTTTATCTTTATTGCCACGTTGAATAGCAATGCTAATTCTTTGGCCAAAGATCGAAGCAGCCCTCTCAGGTCACGTGAAGTGTCGACCAGTCGGCGAGAAATTTCCTTAAAAAGGAGACGGGCACTCGGACCCTACGGCCCGAGCGTTTCGACCCCAAACGGCTCAAAACTGTAGTTACCCGCAAGGTATTTGCGCCGCTGGAGGGTCTCAGCAGCCGCTGCAGCGGCGCCAGCACAGCTTGTCGTGCTAGGAACATGAGATGGTGCAAGGGTGTCGACACATGTAGCGTCCCACACCAGAGGCCTACCCACCTTCCAAGGCAACAACGTCATGCCATCTAGTCTCTTTCCATCGTCACGTACCAAGCCGTTTGGTTCTAATACCGCTGGTACGCCGGCGGTGACAAGGGCTCGACGAATAATATCGTTGATGCTGGCGTGCCGTGCAATGCAACCTGCGCTCCTGGAACAAGACAGACCATGGTGCCCGAGACTGTCAAAAGCTTCACCGCAGAGACATCGATGTGGAGCAACACAAGGTGCGCCCAAGCGGAGACACGTAGCGAGCCGAAACGATGAGTCATCCATCATGGTGCCTATGGTGGATGACGGGAGCGCCTGAAGCCACAAGCCTGATTCCCACTCTCCCACAGCTAGCAGACGGGCACGCTCAACAGCATTAGGTGACGTGTTTACCAGGGAATTCCGTATAATACTGCAGAGCGGCACGTCCTAATGTCTCTGGGATGACGGGTTGTCAGGCAAATCCGTATTGTGACAAGCCATTTTCCAAGCGTTCAACGCATCGGTCAAACACGGTACCTCAAAATCTACCAGTGTGGAAGATAAAATATTCCTGGTAAATTTATCGGTACTGTGGACCGAGGAGAGGAAGGCCGGTAAACTTATACTTGAAATTTTGCGGACACCAAGACCACCCAGGCGAATGGGAAGTGTGGCTTGCTGCCACGCTCGGTCGTCCAGGGCCACATTTAAGATTGAGGTTAAAGTATTTCTAATAATTTGGTCCACTTTTTCTAAAAGTTGTGGATGCTTCCACAGATGGGAGGAACGAAGGCTATACGTGAATTTCGGTCCAAAGCAACAGTACCGAATGAGTGTGAAGGCCGAATGAATATTAATTTGGAAAAGTATTTTCGAGACATCGTTGAAATTTTGTATTTTCTGCTCAATAAACGTTGGAAAGGGTTCGTCAAAAATTGGCAGAGAGTTTCTTTCTGTAATTTTGATGTTTGGTGCTATAGTATAAAATTTTGCTATGTTAGTCTGTCTGTCAGTGGTTTGGGGAAGATAAATTTCGCATTTTGATAGGTTAAGGTCTATGCCAATGGAACTGAATTTTTCTTTTAAAAATGTAAAATCTTTTAAGACTGTGTCTACATCACCTCCTAGGGTTCCGTCATCCAAATACCATACGTTGAATTCCGAATTTAGTTGTCGAATAATTGGATTTATTGCCAAACTAAAAATGACTGGCCCAAGGGGGTCACCCTGTTGACATCCGACGGCTGATTCCAAAAGGTTGTCTATATAGAGTAATTTAGAGTGGTGCCTGTAGCATTGATAAAGAAAACTGTAAATTTTGGGTATTTATTTTTGAACTTCTGTCAACAAGGTGTCCCTGTTTACGGAATTGAAAGCGTTCTTAATATCAACCTTTAGGATGACCTCACCTTTACCGCTATTGAGGTAAGTGGATAATGCGTGTACCGCAGCCTCACAGCCCCCTTTAGACCCAAAGCCTAGCTGTAGGGGCTGGAATTTGCTGGCCAGTGTTTCGCTGTAGAAAGCGCAGCAAATTTTGGCTGCGGTACGACGGTAAGTGGACCCTACGGCAATGGGACGAATACCGCCATCCTTCTTGCGCAGGGCACATAGGTTTGCCCCATACAAAATATCAATGACGGCTTCGTTCACATTGCCGGAGAGCATGAGATTGATGAGGGCCGTCAGCTCCTTCAAAAGGGACTCACCAGCCTCCCCGGCGCCTGAACACATTAAGTCCTTCAGATGTTGGGGTGTCAGGCCGTCGAGGCCGCCGGCGGAGCCACTTCGAAAGGAGCACACGGCCGCACATACTTGTTGAGCTGTACTACTTACAATTTTTCCTTATAAATAAAACACAATTAAACTATACAATCTTGATAAAATAACAAATATGACATATAAAAAGAAAAGCTTGAATTCTGCACGATGACAGCGGCGTAGTCGCGCTGGCGGTCTGAGGCGCCGCGCCGCCGCTGTATGTCATTGTGGCGCAGCCCTGGCAACCGTTGCCGTGACACAGCGTCGTTTTACACTTATAAATTTGTTTAGTGTATATTTATTGCACTGATTAAGGAGTATTGCAGGTTTGCACTTTCACTGGGTTCAAAGATTATATTCTATTCTAATGTAATGCTGCCATGTTCATAATCGCTCACAGCGCTGACATGTATAATTTGCGATTTAGATACTACGATTATTATATTATATTATATACAGTGGTTATCACTCAGGGTCTCTGCGTGGGTAAAAAAAAGCGGACATAAAAGTCTCAGTATGTAATTATGTATATTAATAGAACTTTTTATCTTCCATGAGATGTGATGTTACCCTGACCTAATTAGATTAGGATATTATTACAATGGGAATAAAGTAGTGATAGTTTTGAAATTTCCGATACTTTATTCTACTAACTTTATCCTATATAAATTATCCCTGGCTCCTAATCATGACAATAAGGTCCTGATTCCAACTTATCCTTTCTTAGCGGTTGACGAAAAAGATCTATTGTACATGGAGACAGAATGTCCGAAGTATAGCCACGGTCACCTTTGTGAGGATAATTCAAGTCACCACCATGGCAAACAATCGGACTGTATCCAGCAGCTTATACTACACCAGAAAATTGATGAGTCCTGTCATTTACATCAGTCATCTTGTCTTCTGAAGCTATGGAACAGCTAGCCGACCAACACTTCATTGTAAGCTTTCCTAAACCTACGAAAGTTCGGTTAACTTGTTCTGAAGATAACTATAGAATGCTGAAAGGGAGCTACTTATCTATCATACCTAAAGGCTGCGTACTAAGAACTACAGCATTTACTGCAAGCAATCGTCATGATCAAACTAAGGGAAAGATATTGAAAATTATGGACTTACCAATTATAAAGGGAAATTCGTATAATGTACCAATGAAAACTATAAAACTAGATACCATTGACTTTGGCAGTTTGCATTCAAGTAACTCTGAAATCGCTCTACAAGAACCTGTAACGCTACAGTCGTCGAACACTGGACTCGTATATACCACATCAATATTAAGGCTAAGGATAAGGAGGCCTGTAACACCGAGATTGATCCAGCTTCGCCATCGACACTATTTTCAACTAGTTTTCAAATAGTTGCCGATCTCGTGGAGGGAGATGTTATGTCGCTACTTGCGGAGCCCTAAATTCTTATGACTAATACCTACCGCATTGACAATGACGACCTACCGCAGTGCGCTCTGCACCGTGAGATTCGCCTTCTCAGCAATCCGATGGCGTGGGATCGAAGATTGTACAATACCAGTGATTAATATTGATTTAGTGTATCGGTGGATCACTCTTGTTTCTCATATCGAGCAATTGTCGCGCATCTTAGTTTTACCGATTAAATTGTATTCATTATCTTAATTAAATTCTTTAAGTAAATTATATCGGTTTTCTTTGCATCCTCACCTGCAGCTGAACGTAATTTATTATTATACAAAGTAAAAATAAATTTGTACAACGTAACATAACATCCACATTTCGCCAGTTATGTTAATTAATTCATCATCATCATTTCAGCCGTAAGACGTTTACTGTTGGACACAGGCCTCCCCCAAATGGGGGGTTTGCCTTAATCGCCACGCTTGGCAGGCGGGTTGGCGGTCGCAGTATGGTGTTAAAATGCATAGAGAACGCTGCTGCCCATTCTCTAGTGAGTTCCTTAGTCGCCTTTACGACACCCATGGGAAGAAATGAGATGGTGCCATTCTTTACGTCAGGCACTACACGATACTTAATTAATTAAGTAAGTTAAATAATTAAGTTAGTAAAATTTTTGTGTAAGTTAGTAGGAATTAATAGAATGATGTAAAGCACTTTTTTAACTATAAGACAGTTCTCGCTGCTCATTTTCGTAACTCCTTTTTCAAGTAGTCTGAAACTGAAAATATCCCGTTCTCTATTTTTACCGAGAACGGAATAGTTTCAGTTTCAGTGCAGCAGTTGCTAATCCAGCATAATCCGATCTTTCAAAAAAATTTAAGTATGCATACATACATATATATATTATTTTAGCCTGTGTTGTCCCACTGCAGGGCAAAGGCCTCCCTTTCCTTCTTTCCACTCCTCTCTGTCTTGAGCTAGTGTGGGCCAATTTTATCTGTAGGCGTCAAGCTCGTCTCGCCATCTTCTCTTGGGTCTGCCTCGATGTCGACGGACGTTTTTTGGGACCCACATCGTTGTAGTTTAGCCCATGACTCATTCATATATATATATTAAGGTTATCTTTATTTACATATTAACAATGGTCTATCATGCGTCCGTCTCATTTACTCATTTATTTATTCGTTTTTGTTTTGTCTGCAATTTTATGCAAAATCATACTATTTTATGTGCTTACATATTCGTTATTATTTGTTAACTACTCTCATAGCGTAATAATCGAATTAAAAACTTCAAAACGAGTTTATATTAACATACTTTACAAACACAATACCGAAATTTAAAAATAGAATCATATTATAACACTTTTTCTCTAACAAAATAATGTTATAATAGTTATTTATGCTACAAGTGCGGAAGGTAGGTGAAGCGAAGCGAGCGAGTGTATAAGTCGACACGATTCGGAAATCATCTTACGCACGTGTATCATACAACGTTTTACTATGCATTATGCGAGGAAATAAAAGAAACAAGCGAGTCTTACGGTAGTCGCCTATGATGTGTATCATCTGACATATGAATGTTGTTTTTATCATTTATATACTGACGTATATTAAATGATAAAATCAAACATTCATGACTTGACTTTGACTTTTTGACTTCGATTTTTTGACTTTGACTTTTTGACTTTGACTTTTTAATTTTGACTTTTACTTTGACTTTTTGATTTTGATCATCGTCATAGCCATCGCCATCGTCATCGCAATCGTCATCGCCATCGTCATCGCTATCTTCATCGCCATTGTCACCACAAACGTCATCGTTATTATCTGATTTGTAAAACTTTTAAATAAAAACTCTTTGCAGTGGGCTGACGTCGGCCTCAAAAATTTTAAAAAAAGAAGAGTAAAAAGCACTAGTGAAAAAAAGTGATACTTTCCGCACAAATTGGCTGCTTGGAAAACGCTCTTTTCGAGCAAATGCATTGTAAAACAATTTTTTTCTATTACGATACAAGGCTAATATCACCAAGGAATTTCCATCAACTTTTGTAATGGAACGTTAGCGGGTGACAGCAGCAACGCTCTAGCGCATGCGCGGTGATGTGCTGGGTGCAGTCGCTATTCATACGTGACGTTGTACAAAATTTCGTGGGATTTTTTTATTATTGATCTTTTATTTATTAGGTGCAATCCCAATGTATGAGAGTAGATAAAGTAGTGTATGAAACTGCACATAACTAGGTATTAAAACACTCGTGTGATACTATTAAAAACCGAGCCGTTATTTTAATGCCCCTCTTGATGCAACAGTTTCATAAACTACTATTATCGGAAACAAATTTATTTTATTTAAGTATGCATACACACGTTACATTATAAAACATTCGTCACATCACACTCTCAGGTCCAGTTGAAAACCAGCGTCAGGCATTTATAGTTGTCTGGCATTTTTGATGAACTGGGCCTCGCTATGCTTGCTCTTGCATCCTGCATTTTTCTATTCCTCAAACTTTACTGCATGAGTTGACAAAGTAACTCTTATTTCTGTATGAACGAATATCCGATGAGGGTTCGAAAATTGTCGACGTCGCTGCGCTCGCTCTTACATCCTGCAATCTCCCTTTTCTGCATAACTTGTATATCTTATTATTACAGTATCACTAAACAGGAACAAAAGCAAAAAAAAATCGCACCTACTCTCCGAGAGCAGTGAGGGGCGCCACAGAAATTTCCAGGGCGCCGGTAGTACTAAAACCGGCACTGCTAATAAAGAAACATGAGTCTATCGTAGCACATAAACCGACTTCATTAGGGGGAAGGTTCTCAATTTCCACTAAATTTTGATTTGGGAATTTTTAAATCCTTTTACATAAAATTATACGAAAATTATTGGTTTATTTAGACTCAAGAAGGGCACAACCGGATATCTCTACGAATCCAATGGTAAAAATATACTTATGTAGATATCTATTTACAAATCTCAAATCAATGCTCGGCAGATCACTGTCATGTTTTTAATACTATTTTTTGTTAATATTTTTTGATAAGCGGTTGATATTTTAATGGAAATATTAAATAATATTCGTATCATTGTGTAGGATCTTCTGGGTACACCAATATTATCATAATATCTGCTTCAGTAGTCCGATTATACCAATAATATTATGGGGATCCAAAAGTTTGCAATGTCGAAGCTTCATGTACTACTTTGATTAATCTATAAGTACATTCTATACTAATGTATAATAAAGCTGAAGAGTTTGTTGTCAAATTGTTTGAACGCGCTTATCTCTGGAATTACCAGTCGGATTTGAACAATTCTTGTTTGAATTAGATAGCCCGATTTTTGAGGAACTATTTAACATCAAGCAACGACCCTTAAGCTGGGAACACATTAAGCCACGGCTGACAGTCGCGACTGTATGCGACGCTCTCGTTCTTCGGATATTATTTCCCTTTCATTCCAAAATTGGCAACGGGGAACCATGTCGAGTAGCGATAGTGAGGACGGTATTTGGTATTTGTTGTGCAACGAAAATAATAAAAAGAAGCATTTGGGTCCATGAAGTTAACGTAAAACGACCGGAGTTTGGTCACTCAACCCCCGAATTGTACGCGGATGCGTCCTGAACCCGTTTGCGGATGAAACAAACATCCAGCCGGCCAGATGTCTGTCAGACGTCCGAACGTTCAAGCACGGGCCAAGGTCACGTCCGTGACTTACGACCGATAGTTTGCACAGTGTAGTGTTAAACGTACTAAGCCGCAACGATAAAAAAATACAAATAAGCCGCAACTGTCAACCGCGGTTTACGGACGCGGCCGATAATGTACAAATACAAATAATTTATTTTCTTTCACAAGTTATGTACTACATCTAGTGGTTGAAGTGACCTTTTAGACAAAAATTGCCTGTGTTAGGACACTTCGCTCTTCCGAAGCTTAAAGTTACGTGGTGTACCAACAATTTTGAATCTTAATATCTTAATATAAGAATTCAAAATAACTTTACAATAAGAAAAAGTTATGCCAAATTTTGAATTTACTCATATAGGTATAAAAATGGAAAAAAGCAAAATATGTACTTTAGCAGCTAATAAAAATCTTATAATATACTTTTATATAGTAGACGTGCGTGTTTTGTGATGAATGAAATTAATGAGTGGGATGTATGTGTTTGAATGAGTGTGGATTGTATGTGTTTTTGTGAGTGAGTAGGTGTTCGTGTGGATAAAAGAATTACGGTGCGTGCTGCAATAGGTCCTCGGTTTCCTCATATGTAAGTAGTTTAATTGATTTAGTTGTGTGTTGTGTTCCCAGCTTTAGGAGCCGAGCAAAAACAACAAAGTCAGAGAGAACGCTAAGCGAAAACGCAGTGATAACGCTGTCGGGCGATGCGATGCGACGCGGTAGGTCGGGGGAACAAGAAAATTGACGCGGGCGAAGTCGCGGGCAGAAGCTAGTGAGTGATAAATAATGTTGACCATATTCTCCGAAGAGCTGGTAGTTTGGACTTTGGAGTAACAATACTTAATAAAAACATTGATTATTAGAATAACGATAATAAGCCGACAACGTTCCCATTGCTGGGAGACAGGCCTCCTCTCTGTGAGAAAGAGTGGGCCATAATAACACACCACGCGGCCCAGTGTGGGTCGTACCTACCTATATCTACGGTAAGAGCCCTTAAGAGCGTTTATCCTAAAAGTTGGCAGCGTCGCAAATAACTGTCAAATATTTACCTGTTTTTATTAATTTGGCAATATTACTGTATGGAAATATGAAATGTGGCTAACCAGCGAACTATAATATTGATTATGAAATGCAACAATTAATATCGTAACAACGAATATTTAGTACAAGATGTAAAAAAAAGTATTTGGAAAGTTTCCAAATTTACACCTAAAACGGTTACAACATCAAATTCAGTGTTATAATTGCAGTTCATTATTAATATTCTAGTTCCCTAGGTAGCCACATTTCATATTTCCATACAGTAATATTGCGAAATTAATCAAAACAGCGAAATACTTGACATCTATTCGCGACGTTGCCAAGTTTCAGTATAAACGCTCTTAAACATTATCGCTTATATATTTACTGATTCCCTCATTGGTCTCGTGGTCGCAGGCGCTACTGCTGAGTATGAATGAGGTCCTGAGTTCGATCCCCAGGTCAAGCTAAGTATTATTAGGTTTTTCTCTCAGTAATTTCTCAGTAGCAGCCCGAAGTATGGATTTGTGCCCGGTTGATGGCAACAGGCTTGCCCCAATTACATGGGACTTAAACATGACTGGCGAAATGTGGGTGTACTATAGGTAGGTACACCTCTGCCTGACCTTTCGGGGAAACAAGGCGTGATGTTATGTTTTCTTTAAAATATTTGTATGCCAGTCTATGGCGAGACATGTAGATCATAACCATATTATTATGACGATTATTGTATCATGTTTGAATAAAAATAAATATTTCATATGACAGAGCGCTGATAACATAGAAGTGCAGCCGGTTTGTAAACGTGTGTGCATTTTGTGTGGTGTCATTGTAAAAGGTTGTGAATGCGTGCGTGTGAGCGTGTATGCACAGAGCGGCGGTGTAGTTTTGGCATGCTTCACTGTATTGTTCGCAGCACTGTCTTGGTCTGAGATGCTTTTTTAAGGTGTTATTGAAATATCTGAAAACCTGAAAAGGGGGCCATTGAAGGTAGTTTTCGCGATTTCGTCTTTGATTGCAAACACGACGATGAAATTGCGAAAAAATAATGTTTGCTAGCCGTTCTCTACATTTTATCGGAACGGCTGATTTCTGTTTCGTAATTTCAGGGCTGCTTCCTTAAAAAGTAAAAGCTGTTCAGAATTATGAGTACAATGACCCTTTTTCAGGTTTCAATAACACCGTCGAAACTTAGTCTGTCACTCAGTCTGTTTGGCTGTTCAGAGCTTGCCTAACTCCTGAAACAATTTTAATAAAAAAGACGAAAATAATATTTGTTGTGTGCTAAAACGAAATTGGGACTGTGCGACTCGAAAATTGGAGACACGGACACAACTCAAGCCGGTGAATACTGATTCTTCAACTTTTAAACTATGCCCAATGTTTTATTTTGATTTCCTTAAAATATTAATCGATATGCATATCGATTAGTATTTCATGTCATGTCAATGATCGTCTTTCTGTGTTTTGCTCTAGGCCTAACTGTGACCAACTTGAATGTAGCACTCGCTGGCAGCTGCACACGGTCACAGATCTAACCTATCCTTAGACATTTGGTCAGAGTGCGTGAGCTTAGTTAATGCGACCAACTTTAACGGTATACTCATATAAAGTGTTTCGAAACCTTACTAACTTTAAGAGGTTCTTTAAACAATCTGCTGCTGCTGATGCATGCGGCATGTTCGTGAACGGGCGCCGTCAGTGGGGACTGGTCATCTCTCAGCTGCCACGGCTTATTCGAATTTATTTTAATTTTTGAATTGTTTTTGTTTTTATTTTTATTACTGACGCTTTTAACGTGCACGTTTTTTTACATTATTCTCACATGTATAATTACAACATGGATGATGTAACCAATATTTTGTAAAAAAAAATATTTATTTATATATACTTTATTGTACACCAGATTATAATTACATAAAGAAAAAGTAATACACTACAAAATATACAATTGGCGGCCTTATCGCTTACTGCGATCTTAGCGATATTCTGATTTAAAAGAGTGTCCGTGGAGTTTCTTGCCCGTTCTTCTCCATAGGAACCTACTACGCGTTGGAATGGGCAACTAGCTTCATATTTCTAACTGACCGACCCCTTGACAATTCAAAAGTACCTGTAATTGGTTTATTTGAAATAAATGCTTTGAGTTTGAGTTTGAAATCGAACTGAATTACTTTTACTATGGGACCAACATTGAAATAGCGAATTAAAAAAACAACTGTCGCATACAGTTTAGAACAGTAGGTATTAAAACTTTAGTATGGAACAGCTGATTTTTTTGAAGTATACTGCTTTTCCATTGCTTTATATGTTCGAAAAATTTGTCTGCGCAACAACATAAATAACGCAACGAATGTTGTTGAACTGTCAAAATGAAAGCCATGTAACAGATATTCAGTTCGATGGTCTAAAGCATCTCTTAAAGTTTGTAAGGGTAATTTCGAAACACCTTATATAGTTTTAAAAAGACCAGTATCTAAGTTAAAAGAACAGCATTGAGTAAAAATATGATCATTGAAATATCAAAACCGGTTTTAATCAAATATTCCCCGTTTTACCAATGTTAGTTCCACATAATAATCCCTTCTCCACAATAATGCAAGTTGGTCTTCCTGTGCAGCACGTGACATCACCGATAGATACAAAATTTTCAATTTTCTCTAAATGTCCCTAAAAAAAAAAAAAAACTTTTTCTCAACACAATATATAAGAGACTTCTCAACATTCGTGGCTGTAAGAAAATGCTTATTGTTAGCAAACACACATAAGAACTAAAATAATGAAACAAATTATTTTCGGGGCCAAAATATAAAGTGGGGCGAATAAGGAATATCATATAGGGCGAACCTCGTGAGGCAAATGCGGATTAAATCCTAAAATAATGCAGAAAAAAACAAATGTAAATACAGGCTGCAAAGACAATCTTGAAAATGCCTCTTTAAAAAAAAGAACCGTGCTACTACAGAGTGGTAACTTGAAACGGGGCATTAAGGGCAGCCAAATGTTAAGAATGGTCTCCTAAGAACGTTTTTCTGTAGCCGCAAGGGCTAAAGTAGCTGCACTTACTACCCCATATCATATTACCACCCTATGTATTAACGAAGACGACGAATGATTGGTTTTAACCAGTAACGTTCGGTTTTTTGAAATCGGGAGTATTGTATCACTGTTACTAGTCACACTTATCGTGAATGAAAGTGCACGTGAAACAGTTGCCGAGTGTTATGTAAAGTACATGTAAAGATGACAGTAGATTCAGATGAATCTCGAACAGTTTTATCTCTCATATCTACTAACTTTCAGGATTCGGCGCACTTGAACTGATTATTATGTAATAATAATAATCTTTCAGTAGTTCTATCTAAGAACACGTTTTGCGAATGATTTTGGATAAACCACGGCGTAATTACCCCGATGTGTGTTACATAATACTAATAACTTTTTTACTCAATGCTGGTCATTTAACTTAAGTACTGGTCTTTTTAAAACTATAAAATGTGTTGTTTTTGATAATCCATAACTCTAGGGTTTATTTTATTTAAGTAAAAAGAACACAAAATCTCCAAAATGCATAGTTTCGAAAATATAATCAATCATATTTATTTTTTTTGTTTTAAATTAAATTAGGGCAAAAATTTTCACCAGTATGACGAATGTTTACTTTTGCGACGTTGTCAAACTTCGCAGTAAAGTAATTCATTTAGTGTAGTAAAGTAATTCATTTTTATTCAAACCAATCATTCATATTTAAAGCTAAGAAAATGCGACGTTGTCATATTTCACGTAAGGGTGTTTTACATTAATAATCGTGACTTTGTCGAATTATTTTGTATGAAAAATTAAAACAAAAAAAAAATATGATTGAAGAATAATTCATATGCCAGTTGGTTTTTTGATATGGTCTCAATCATACCCTAGAGTTATGGGGTATTAAAAAAAACACATTGTATAAGGTATTTCAAAATTAACCTTACAAACTTTAAGAGGTGATCTAGACCATCGAAATGAATAAGTGTTACATGGCTTTCAATTAGACAGTTCAGCAACATTCGTTGCGTTTTTTAAGTTGTTGAGCGGACAAATTTTTCGAAAATAAGAAGCAATGGATTAACAATATCTTTCAAAATTATTCAGATTGTGATAGAAAGTGTGTTACGGAATTAGGGTGCTGTTAATCGTATAAAATGTAATGAGGGACAATGAAGGCTGAAATACACACGCAATTAAAAGCATACCAACATGCTCTTTTCGTGTAAAAAAATTATATTCCTACCCATACTAATAGGTAGCATTTCCTGATTTCGCCCGATCTCTCTCCGGTCGTGTCGTATTGCCGTCCCATCAGACTATGAGGGTGAGGGAAGAGAGAGTGCACTTGTGCCTGCGCACACACTTGTACACTATAATAAATCCCGCGCCGAAGGCTGGTCTCCGCTGCATGAGATTGGTCGCCATGGCCGAAATTCGGTCTGGAGGAATATAGTATAGTATGGTAGAATTTTCTCGAAATTAAAATGTTTTTGTGGTAAGACATAACATGTGTATTCCAGGCTTGATAGATTAACACAGCACGCACAGGTTGCATTAAGGCTGTGGCGCGTGAGTCGACGATGGTACGAAATGTTACCATTTTAAATATTATATTTGAAGGACTCTAGGTATTGTATTTATTTTAGTTTTGTCATAATTTGTTATTTCACTATATGCTGCACCGGTTGATGTCATCACGTCAACGCCGGCTCTCGCTGAAAACCAGCGCTGGGGCTCTGTCTCACATAGGGTCGCAGCATTATTCTGAGCGATGGCCGTTTTGCGTGGATGTATCGTATATTTTCCCCCAATTTATGTTTTGTTCTTTCCTTGCGTCATTTTTACCGCAAATAAACGTATTTTCTTTATTTATTTAATTAATTAATTAATTCTGCTGTGGGGCAAAGCTGCTGATATTCAAAATATATTTGTCCTTCAAAAACGAGCTGTTCGAGCTATTTACCAGCTAGGTGCCAGAGTTTGTCTGAGAGAATTTTTTAAAAGATATTGGTATCCTCACGGTGGCGTCTCAATTCATCTTCGCCAACATCTTATATATTAGGCAAAATATACACTTATACACTAAAAACAGTGATTTTCACAATGTTAACACTAGAAGTAAGGAGCGAGCTCCCTTTCACCGGCTTCATAAGGTTCATAACTCATTTGTTGGGCTTGGTATAACCTTTTATAACAAGCTACCCTCTTCTTTGCTAGATTTGCCTTTTAATGCATTTAAAACGAAAGTAAAATCCAAGCTTTGTTCAAAGGCATACTATTCTATAAACGACTACTTAAATGATAACAATAGTTGGTCGCTGTGATTAATTCAAGACAATGTTTATGTTCTTTCTCCAGATTACCTACTGACAAGTTATATGAGTTTATATAATTGTATTTTTTTATTTGACTTTATAAGTCAAGCTATTTTTAATTTTATTTCCATTTATTGTTGACATAATCTACTCATTACAATGTTTTTTTTTAATGAGTTGTATTGCAATATGTAGTTAGCAAGTGACCTCGACAATTGATCATATTATTTATTGTTATTAGTAATTAACTGTTTGTTTTATTTATTTTATCTCGATGGTCCTAGTTTATCATTTATAACTTCCAGTTACAACTATATGTAAGCGGGCACGCCCTTTATCAAATCAAATTATTTTATTTACAGATCTATTTATGCCTGGAGGCTTTTATTTAGATATTAAGTTCTGTTTACGTTTAGTTTTTATTTCTGCCTGAGTATAGTTCTCGATGATTTTGTGTGGTATATTGGCATGTGCTAGCTAACATATGGCTAATAATTTAAATTATGTTTTGTGTTGCGTAATGTAAATTATTTTGAATACTATTGAAATGAAATATTTGAAATGAAATATTTTTATTTAAACAAAATGCTTCTTAAACAATGATTTGTGTTTGGAGCCTCCTTTTAGGCAAACAATGCCTGTGTTAGGAGACTCCAAAACTATTATAAGAAATAATACTAATACTATTATATAGAATCTTTTTTTTTTGTTCTTCTAACTGAACAGACAGCTGTGTTGCTGGGGAGTTTGTTGCGCCACTTCTTCTTCCCAGCTAATGCACTAGGAAGTGGTGAAGGGTGGGCGTTTGGGGGACTGTCTTATGTAATTTTGACGTTCGAAAAGTGCTGATTCTCAGCCTAGTTTGAATAAATGACTTTTGAATTTTAAATTGAATTTTGAATTAGAATCACCTTCTATTGTATTTAGTTTCGTCTACCAAGCGTTAGTGTCGTTTCTCTTACACTTTAAGTTTGTGTTATCAATATTTCTTACCTGCATTAACATGATTACAAAACTAACTGCATGATTCCAGTAGCGTTGTGTCATAACTACTGAAGTCAGATTCACTACTGATACGTCTCCGGAATACCTAAATCCTCTGTCAGATTGCAATAAAACTAGATATTTTCGTCACGCGTCAGACACACTTAATCACACAAGATATTTTGCACAATGAAACTCATGTGTACCTAAAACGTCACAGATTGTGACTACGTTTACTTATAAGAGTACTTATTGGTAAATCCGAGCATAAATTGGCCTTTCCCAAAAGGCGACTTAAGACCTATTCAGAAATAGACGATATTCGAATATCGTCGTCGGTATGAAAAACATCAAGCCGTATTCCGCAAGATATATGTATGTATAGTGGGAATTACGTATCCTCAGTACTAATATTGCCATGCCATCAGAAAAGGATTTATTTCAAGATAATGAGGGCACTAGACATTAGCAGCATTCCATTGTCTCCTAAATCACAACACCCTTCGATACTCCATGGCTGATATAAAATTCTAAGGGATAGCGTACCTCTTAAGTATAAGATCTCTTGTATATATTTTTCTGTATAAGTTCTCTTCTTGTTCTCACACACTATTGTTTACATTTCTTTCTCATTTCTCCTTTCGCAGGCCCGCTGGAAGAATTTTCTTAAGAAATAAACAGTACCTTTGTACTCAAATTATAATGATGTCGTATTTCTATGTGTTTTAGTATGCGTACATAAATAATAAAATAAATAAAAAGTATGAAGCGATCACCATTATGATTAGTGATCGCAGTTTGAATCATACATACCTATGATTATGATATTGTATGTTAGTGACACCTTTATAATCCGGGCCTGTTCTTGACTCCGATCTCACTTGATGGAAAGTGATGGATGAGGTCTACGATGGAACAAGCGTGCCCAGATGCGCCGATCACTCTTGCTGTGAAGGTGTTTTTTTTTTTGGGTGCTGCTTCGCCGAAGGCGGCTTTCCATGCCCTCTTGCTGCGTACCATGGCCTGGACCAGGGCCGGACGCGAGAGATCACCGTCGCCGATCGCCTCCACGAAAGGCTGACGAAATATATGTGTGGAAAACACAGACGCTGGCAGAGATTTCCAAAAACACAATATTCCACATTTTTTTTGTCTGTAGGTACGTTTTGACGCTGCAAAGAGGTTTTAAAAAGATAAAATCTGTAAGCTAAAGCTGTTTGATTAGAGCTATTAATACTTTATTTGAATAGCTTAGTTGAATGTCTAAGCAATCGTAGAGCGGCTTGTGGGCGCCTTTGCAATCTAATTAGATGATTGGATAAAGATGGGTAACGAATGGAGTGTTAGCACGTGATTAAATTTTAAGCCGAACTACAAAGTATTACTAAGTACTTTGGGGGAAGTTTTTCTAAGTTCACAGCCGATTTTTTTTCATATTTCTCTTTAAGTGTTTGTGTGTTATAAAATGCATAAAGTCAACGATGTAAGTTCCTGCATAAATCATTATATGTGCTGGTAAAAGCAGTAAAAAATTCTCATGAAAAGCAGTACGTGTCTCTTTAACCACTGCAATATTGCTTAAAATAGATAATTGACGGTTTTTTTGAGTTTGCATACTGTGTGCCCTAACCTGGGTCAAATAAAGCTATGTCCTTTTTGTCCATGTTCTGTACATGACGAAGGTCGCGAGCGTCGCGATGTTAACACTCCATCCACTCACTACTCCATGAATCTGTTACCTCAAGCCTTTACGAGCGAATAGCGGCGCTTAGCACCGACTGCACATTGATACTGCCTTCTATCTAAGTGAATTGAACATATCAGGAATGCGATTTCATAGGCATGTAAGCAGTGCACTTGACAATTGCTGAATAGATTCAGTACTTGAGTTTATGGTTTTATGGCGGTTACAATTTGATTAAGTAGGTAGGTAGTAGGTAGGTTGGTAGTAGGCAGATAGGGTACTCTCAAATTAATCAAAGTTTTTATAATGATTTTTAAATCTAATTAAGTACCTTGTGAAATGTTTAATAAACTCAAAAATTGCACATAAGTACTTATAAATTGCACCTCTTTAAAAGTATGAATATTTAAAATTTACAACATGATTCGTAGAATGAGCCTAAAATAATATCATAAATAAGCCCAGGGCGTTATTTTATAGCGGCGTTTTATTTTTTTGCGCACTGCATTTTCAACGCTTTTTTAAGCGCCGGGAGTTGAAAATCCAACAGTGTGTTTTCTTGATGTGCTATGTTGTATGCTCAGCTCAAAACCGAGAGTTGAAAATAAATCCAGTGCACGAAAAAAAATCGCCAAGATAAAATTACGCCTGTGCATAGCTGGGCTAAAGCTAGAGCGGCACAGATAATCTAATAACCCCTTGTTTTAAAAATGCATTTTTAAGAAAATGTGGTGGGTCTTCAAAAGTTCTTTTTTTATCTCTTTTCTTACGCAATGCAAATCCAAACGGTCCATTATGATAGCCGGTGAATTTAATTTCGCTTCTTTTTATTCGCTCCCGTAAACTCTTTTGTTTTATTTACAAAAGAGTCAAAGTTTAAATTAGCGGGCGATTTATAATACTTTTTGGTATAAAAGTGTAATTAAAATGTTCCGTAAAGGAAGGTCGGTAGGTCAAAGTGACTTCAACGAACAATATTTAAAACGAGAATAAAATTAAATCTAATTTTTTCATGGTGTGGTGCCAACACACAGGAGCGTTCATCCAAAAAGTTGGCAACGTCGCAAATAGCTGTCAAATATTTACCCGTTTTAATTAATTTAACAATATTACTGTGTGGAAATAACAAATATGGCTAACTAGTGAACTAGAATATTTATAATGAATTGCAATTATACCACTGAATTTAATGTTGTAATCGTTTTAGGTCTAAAAAAAGGCTGGGCACGCCACAATTGTGGCGATAAGTCCCCTCTTTGAGGAGTGGCTAGAGAGGCGCCACGGCGTCCTCACCTTCCGCCTGCCGCAGGTCCTCACCGGACACAGCTGTTTCGGGAGGTTCCGGTTCCGTATAAGGCGGGAGGAAACGCCCGGGTGTCACCACTGTGTGGATCGCCCGGAGGACACGGTGGAGCATACGGTGGAGGTCTGCCCTGCTTGGGCAGAGCACCGCCGTGTCCTCACGGAGGCGATTGGCGGCGGCGATCTCTCGCGTCCGGCCCTGGTTCAGGCTATGGTGCTCCGGGCAAGAGTGCATGGGAGGCCGTCACTTCCTTCTGCGAAGCAGTGATGCTCGCGAAGGAGGAGGCGGAGCGCGCGAGGGAGAGGCAAGATTGGCGCCCTCGAGCCGCTATAGTCGCCGCAGGAGACGCCCCGGGCGTCGGGAGTCGCGAGCCGACTTCCGGCCACCGTAGGCGCGGGCTTGCGGACGGTGAGCAATGGGTAGCTCGCCGTCCGATTAGGACCAGGCCCGGGTCAACGGCACGTTTTGTTTCACACGCGCCACATAGAGATGTCAGCACCAACTGACGGGGTCCGTAAGGGCCAATGCCTGCCAGGGTTGCGAGTTTGTCCGAAAGGGATATCGCGGCCCCGGCACACAGGCGACGGAAGGAACACGGGTGGGTTTTAGTCAGTAAAAGTCTGACACACCCTCCCGCTCCGCACATAGCGGGAGAAGTTATTTGATAGAAAAAAAGAATGAAAGTGTAAAAAAGGCATTTGGAATGTTTCCAAATAATTTATTTAGATCTAAAACTAAATGTTCGGTGTTACGATATTAGTTATTGCATTTCGTAATCAATATTTTAGTTCGCTAGTTAGCCACATTTATCATTTCATATACTTAGTAATATTGCCAAATTAGTCAAAATAGCGAAATATTTGACATCTATTTACGACGTTGCCCACTTTCAGAATAAACGCTCTTAAAAAAAATAGAATTGGCAGATGAAAACAATCGTATGGTCAACGATGGACGTGTGCGATGTGTCTGATTGCAACCAAACGATTGTTTATATCATGAATTTGTGCCGTTAGTCCTGATGCTAATATTTTACTGGATTCCTACATTCGGATGCCGAGCAGACCACCATAATATGGTAAGTACCCATTCATTTGTCTCCTAGCATGCATAGAACAAACAATTCCGGTTAAAAACCCTATCTTGCCGCGTCATTTCTCCTGTCCGTTACTTCGTCATATCGATCAGACGTCGAAGGCGCCGTTCACAAGTTTATCAGTTGTCTCAAAGGGTGTGGATGACAAAGAAAAACTAACTTCCACTGCATCTAGTGCGGACAGTCAGGCGGTGAAGTTTCACTGAAAAGTTTATTAAATACGGATCGCTATGTGCTCGTAGTTATTTGTGAATGAAATTTAATAATCCTCGATTGATCTACCAACAAAATAAACGAAATTAACATTGAGTCGGTCTTAAAATGAACAAGGACAAGACAAAGGTCATGTCAAACGCCCATGTGATACCCACTGTCATGAAGATCGGACACGCTTCACTCGAAGTTGTGGACGATTATGTTTACCTAGGACAAATTGTCCAGTTAGGTAGGTCCAACTTCGAGAAAGAGGTCAATCGTTGAATTCGATTCGACTTGGCTGCGTTTGGGAAGCTACGCAATATCTTCTCGTCCCACACACCGCAGTATCTCATGACAAAATTCTTTGACCAGTAGGTGTTGCCAGTGATAATCTATGACACTGAAACGTGGTCGCGCACAATGGGCCTTATAAAAAGGCTGAAAGTCACCCAAAGGGCAATGGAGAGGGCTATGCTTGAAGTTAGCGTGATCGAATCAGAAATGACGACATCCGCCGCAGAACCATGGTAACCGACATAGCCCGAAGAATAGGGATGATGCTTGGGTAAAAAAAAGTAAATTCTAATTAGTCCATCAGTCAGATAGTAAAAAAATATTAGACACGTATTTTTTGCTTTATCATATTAATAAAAAAATACTTAAATAAAACGCATTTTAAGGTAGGGAGTGGGGGTCGCTACGTCACTAGTATGTATAAAATCTACATACTCGTGACGTCATGGCACATTTTACCTCAATGTATCGCCGTAATCTTTGGATTACCTAAAAAAAGAAAAAATACGTGTCCAATATTTTTTTATAATCTCACAGACGGACTAAAAAAAAATTTAGTCATCATCCCTATTGCTAAACTTAAGTGGCAGTGGGCAGGGCACATTACTTGCAAAACAGACGGCTGATGGGGCAGAAAGGTTCTGGAGAACCTTGAGTGGCAACCGCGTTCTAGAAGACGTAGGGTTGGAATGCCTCCCACAAGGTGGACCGATGACCTTGTGAAGGCTGCAGGAATCCGCTGGATGCGGGAAGTATAGAACCGGTCAAAGTAGTAGTATTTGGGGGAGGCCTATGTCCAGCTCTGGATATTTGTCGGCTGAAATGAAGATGGTGAACATTGAAATAAGCCAAATCAAAGCCGAGAATTACCATTACGTAAGTTTTTTTAATTGAGGAGATTTATTATTGGCCGCCCATTGTATCACCCTTTGTAAAATTTACACATTTATAGAATCTGTAATTTATTTCGAAAAGTGGTGAGGCGCCAGTGTCCGCGATAGTACCTAACCTACTATCAACTACCACAGACTACATAGAGTAACGCTCTATAACATACCTAAATAGATTTCACTTGAAAAATGCATGATTCCTAATTTAAATTCAGAAATTCAGTTTTTTTTTAAACGCGCCTATTTGGGCGTTTCTCCTATTTGGCTAAAACTGACGATATTCTTCCAATATTATTTACTTAAAACTTAACTGCCCACATACTGAAGTTAAAATTAAACTACCGAAGTTCATCTTCAGTGATCTTAGGCCTGGCATAAACAACAAACTTCAAAGGGTTGCCTGGGCAAACAGTAGTTATTCACAAAATCAACCGCCACTTGCCCTTTGAATTTAGGCTAATTTGATTAGACGCACTTCACAGGTCCTGAATTTTCCCGTATATTTATATAATTTATAGAAATAATACAATTATGTTCTTTAGAAGAATAGTTTAATTTAATATTTCTTTAGCGAGGCAAATCGGCGTATTATCGATGATGGTAGTTGTTAGGTGGCACCTAAAACACTACCAATTACCATTAATTAATAGAGTGTAGCAACACTGGCGTCACTTCCTCTCACAATTGCTGCCATACTCGCCTGTAACAACGTGTCGCAATAAAAGTATATTATTATTATTTACCTACTGATGGACTTCATATTTCCTGACCTGACCTCCGCGAAGACATCCAGCCGCTCCTCATGGTATTCATTCTGCACAAGACCAGGTCTCCTAAAATAGTAAGTACCTATATACCTATGCATATGGACATCGACTTATATTACTTCCGGAAGGTAGACAATTCTAAAAAACTAAAAAAAACATTTTTTTTAAACCTTTTCAAGAAATTCTTTTCATTATTGTAAAAAGTATCCAGAATTGAATTACTTATTTTTATTTGAAAAGTAAAAATTTGAATGAAGTACGGCACGTTAAACATTTTCGGAGACGCAAAATTAACACAAACGAAGAGTTCTCAAGTAAAATTTATAGAATTTCAAATAATTTCGAAAGTGTACCTTTCTGGCAGTATTAATAAAAGGTATACTTTATTAATGTAAACTTAGGAAGGTAACGACGGTAAACGAAGATGAAAATGGTCTGATTTTCGTACAAACTTGGTAAAATACATGATGTTGTTCATAAAGGTGACTTGGAATTTTAATAACAATTATTCCTGGTATATTTACAAATTAATTTGATATTAAATAGGTATGGGTTTTGGTAGGTAGAGTATGGATTAAAACGTTTACCTTAAGAGCGTTTATTCTGAAAGTTGGCAACGTCGCAGAAAGCTGTCAAAAATTTACCTGTTTTGAATAATTTGCCAATATATTACTCTATGGAAATAAGAAATGTGGCTAGCTAAGGAACTAGAATATTAATAATGGATTGCAATTATAACATTGAATTTGATGTTGTACCCGTTTTAGGTGTAAAAAAGGCATTTGAAAAGTTTCCAAATCCTTTTTTTACATCTAAAACTAAAGATTTTGTGTTACGATATTAATTATTGCATTTCATCATATATATTCTAGTTTCCTAGTAAGCCACATTTCTTATTTCCATAGAGCAATATTGCCAAATTAATCAAAACAACGAAATATTTGACCTCTATTTGTGACGTTGCCCACTTTCAGAATAAACGCTCTTAACACCAAGCTGTTAAGGTAAACGCTGATGCAAGGTAAAGCTTCTTGTATATAAAAGCCTGTCAGCGCGTGGTACCGGGCCTGGACAGGAAATAATAGAATTTTATTGGATTGTCAACTTTCGGCCCTGAGCCGAGTGTTGAAAATTCAACAGCGAGCTTTTTACTAAGGCATTTATTAAAGTGTCGCTTAAAGGTAGTGAAAACGAGCATTAGATCTAATTATGTGATTATTATACGTCTCTAAAATATGTCGCTTAAATGACCGTAGTTTTTTATTGCGTTGACTTAGAAGCTTGATTTTTATTAGAGGTCTAAGGGACCACAGACCTACGACGTATTTGATATTAATTTCAACTTGATACCTCCACGCGTTCCTGAGAAAATAGGCCGGGGAAATTAGGTTTGAACCCTGCACTAATTCCTAACAGCGATTTTTTTCCTGAATCGTGTTTTTGAACGTAGCTCTTCAAAAAAGTAGAATTGATGGTGAAAGAGTTGAGCAAGTGGTTTGTATGTAGTGCTGTGTTGGTTCCTACGTTGACTTATGGGAGTGAAAGTTGGGTATAAGTTGGGTATAGGATCCATAGTCTCTGCCTACCCCTCTGAGAGACAGGCGTGATGTATTTATGTATGTATAGAATATAAATGTAAAGAAACTAATTAAAATCAAGTACTTACTTATTTTCCACTTTCGAGCAAAAAATAAATAAATCCTAACACATTACGGTAAATCCCAATACATTAAAGCTCACGGTCGCCATCTTTTTTTAAAATATTTTATGAACACTATAACACTGGAGAGATGTATACCTTTCATTTAAGATTAAATCATTAGAATCGGTTCGGCCGTTTGAAAAATATTTCAAAAATACTTAGAGATTTAATCAAAAATTGATTTAATATTCAATGTACGCGAACTCCGATCGGACAACATATCAGAACAAGCGCCATATCTATTCGTGCTCTATGAGAATATACCCTTCTAATGATATACTATTTATATTTATTGGGTCCAGGACCAGAGTCCATACATTTGTGCCCAAGGTCTTTTAAAACTCACATTAAAAGTATACTTTGTAAACAAGCCTAATACAAATAAGAGGATTATATCCAAAATAAGAATGCTTGGAAACATCCTGGTCCTGCTTCATAGGATAATCTAGAATCTAGACAAAATCAAAGTGGTTGTTAATTTAATTGTATAAACTTTATTTTTTGTTATGACTTTGATTTTACATTCTGTGATTATTTCCTCACACACTGACTTATTAATTGTAAAATTTTAGGAAAAGCGTCTACTTTTACAATGATGGTAAATATGTGAGCACCATGTATCTATCATTAATTCTTTTTACCTATTATGGTATAGTAATTTCATTCTAGGTGCATCGTCTTCACATATAATTATATAACTAATGTACCTACATATACAAAATATTGTAAAACATTTTAAAAGAGTAACGGTGGAGTGTCTTGCCCATTCTTCTCCATACGAAAACTACCTTTTGGAAGGGGCGAATAGAATCAAGTGCCTTACAAGGGCCTATTTGAAATAAATACAATAACTAACTACACGAATAGATACAAAAAACAAAAGGACACTTAGGCGTCGAAGTATTCGTCCGCATCGCTGTCATCCGGAAACGTGCCCAGAAGACTGGCAGCATTGCCACGTTGAATGGCAATGCTAATTCTTTGGCCAAAGAACAAGCCAGCCCTCTGGTCGCGTGAAGTGTCGACCAGTCGGCGAGAAATTTCCTTAAAAAGGACACGCGCACTCGGACCCCATGACCCGAGCGTTTCGACCCCAAACGGCTCAAAACTGTAGTTACCCATGAGGTTACAGTATTTGCGCCGCTTGAGGGTCTCAGCAGCCAAATAAAGTAAGTCAAAGTCAAATCATTTGAAATAAATGACTTGACTTTGACTTACGAACGGACTTACGGACACGATATTTTTATTGTTTTCATAGGGGCTTGACTCACAGTGTTCGGCAATAAAGCCAGTTTTTCAAACCTTATTGCAATTTGCGTATGAATTGTATTATTTTTGTTAAGCAATCATGTAAACAGTAAGAAAGTGAGAAGAAGTCAGAATTTTATTTCATTTTTCACATCTTTTCCCGTGAAAACATCTCTTTCTCAATTGAAGTCCATCTTTCTCTATGAATTTGAAGCATATTGTTTTTTAAATGAATTTACAAAGTTCTATGTTATTTTGTTGTTACTAGTTACTATGTTACATATATTTTGTATGATATATAAAAGGAGCGGCGCAGCGCCCGCGCCGCACCGTCACCTAGTCCGCGCCCCTCGCCTCTTATGTATGTCCCGCGCCTTAATGTTTCTTTCAGTACAAAATTCTAACTGTCACAACTGTTTAGTGTCAGTCATTTCTGACGTCAGAAAACAGCAAACAATTTGTGACAATCATTTTGAAAAACGAAGTTTACGAAGTTAAAATATACATACCAAGGTATCTAGCGTATGAATATGAAGAAATCCTCTAGTAAAAGGTACTTTCTTTAAAAGTTCCAATCTGAGATATTTCTTATGCAGGTAAGTAATTTAAAACCCCAATAACATTTTGCCTGACCTGGATGTGGAACCCATGATCGCCGCGCTTACAACCCCTAGACTAACGAGCCAATCAAAAGTTCGTATAATTATCAACAAAAACACATATTCCCACAACGTGGTAAACAGGCCAATAAATAAAATAAACAAAGGGCTTACCAAACAATAGCAAGTTTTTTAAATGGCGTAATCAATCTTAAATAATATTGAAGGAAAAACGATCAAAGTTTCTAACGTAACCTAGAGTACTGAAATAAATAACAAACTCGCCGACTGGGCGACGACCAAGTTTCATACAATTTTCGATTTGATTTTGTATGGCTGCTATAGGCGTACCTACTAACATAGTGAGTTGGGCGGTTTGTGTTTATTTCACAAACTTTATGAATTTCTTAATAATTCTGGAGTGAGTTTTAAAATGTTTGTGTTGTTTCTGAAGGAAGTTCGGATAAGTTCTTGTTTTGGATAGTTTTATACCTGTGTGTACCTGGCGGTCAAAGCGAAGACAGGCAAGTGAGGTTTTGCGTTCGATTCTCATCCGTTTTGTTCGCGACGACGCGGCGACGCACGCGTCACCAAAAAGAAAATCGACAGTGATTTATTTATTGTGGTAACTTAGAATCATATATTTGTCGCATCATGGCCGAGATACGAAAAATCGGGTCATCGTCATCGTAACTAACCCAACTAAATTAGATACAGTTATTATTGTTGTTTTAATCACAAGTCTCAGGCAAGTAATTTTAAAAGTAATACTGTGAATAACATGCCTTGTATACCTTCATTACAGGGTGGCAGGGGCATCGACGCGAAAACTGATACCGTGGCTTCAGTACATTAATCCGAACCTGCTGTTCCGTATAATTTGACCGCGTACGTATTGCACTTTTCTATGAAACAGCAGATTTTTTTTTAAATATCCGACGAAAAATGTCGACAAGGGTTCAAAATCATGTACTGAATCCATGGTGTCAGTTTTCGCGTCGATGTCCCTGCCACCCTGTATAATGGTGTTTAGACAAGTTTTTATGACATAGTAAAAATATATTAAAATCTTTAAATCAGGAAGCGATTTGCGGGTCTCGGTAAGGTAAAGGTGAGCGGTACTTAAGCGCGCATGCAAATTTAATGAATTGGTAGTCATCAGCAAGGTATCTCATAGCTTCTAATACTTCTACTAGTACTCCTGAAGAGTCACGCATGTGCTTCCCGAGCACTTACTAAGACTTATTAAAACTCGGTGTTATTATTTCTACGTCAAGAAAACTCTTCCTCTTCCTTTCAAGACTTTGGGACATAGCCGCCGGCTGATTCACGAAGATACTCAGAATCTATATCCCGTGCAGGACGTCAGCGCCGCCTGGACTAGGAGACACCTACCTTCACAACGGGATAAACCTGGGTAGGCTTACACCCTCCTTCAACACTTCTTATCCAGCGATAACGCCCGTCCGGCACACGTTTCATTATTCACGAAAATCCTTAAATAGGCTTAGTTGGGTCTGTTAAGAGGAAGCTATGCCCGTTAAAAATTCTTACATAAACGGCCCAAGCAGCGCCGCAGCTAATGTTTATAGCTAATTTATAAAAATACAAGCTCCACCCTCTGTTTTCTAAAGAGGACATAGAAAAGCAGTTAGGGGTTGAACTCTTGCACAACTGCGCAATCAGGCCAGATTGTTTTAATTTTTACGATCAAATAACTCTTAAGCAGGTCGCAAATTGTTTTCTTCACGATGAACTTTTTATTTTTCTACGGTTTTCTCTTGTAGCTGAAAATAAAATATTTGCAATATTATGATTAGTTACCAACCTACCCGGTTACGTAGAAATACCGATCTTCTTAAATAAGGAAATAATTGCTATGACTTAGAACTTTCAAACCAACTCTCATTAATCCAAATCGTGAAAAAGCTTGTTCAGAAAACAGTTAAGTATTCAGAAGTAAGCTAATTAATATCTAGAACTACGTGAAATGTCATTAAATAGAAATTAGAACTTAAATTCCTAAGTGCACCACTTGTATGAATTCCTCAACTATATCAAAGAGGTCGGGAGTTACAGCTCCCCTTGCCCTCAAAGGTATTTTTCGCAGAAAATTAAAACTCGCCGTAGACGAGGCGTAGTGGGTTCCAAGAATTGTGTCTGTAAATACTTCATACTACTTCAGGGGCCAAGAAAAAGTTTGTATGTGATTGTGAACTTTGTTCAGAGCCCAGAGCAATGTTGTGAAGGTTATGGTTACGCTGGACTCAATAGATGTTAAGAGACAGGAAAAAAATACAGATCGATGCGTATGTTACGTAAGAAATAAATTCAAATATCATCCACCTTCGTCATCTTATTGAATACTATTGTTACTTATGTAAGTAAACGACAAGAATTCCGGAATTTCGGAGTTCTAGGTTTTGTATTTTTGGAACGAAGTTCTTTAACGTGGCTTGCGGTAGGAGTAAACTGGTAGAAATCGTCACGTAACGAAAAAGCGTTATGCGACTCTGAGTGTGAATTTTATCAAAATGAAAGATGGCCGCGAACTTTTTTCATCCCAGGTGTCGTTTTCATGGTTTTCGAGAGTGTTAAAGCCGAAAGTATCGTTACAATGTAAAACTAAGCTGGCGGCTGCGAAAATTTTGTAATTTTTCATGGATATCGTTTTCATGGTTTTCGAAGGAGCTAAACACCTCATGACCTCGTTTGGTTTCTTAAAATTATTTTATTCTTTATTTTTAACATCTTTCCTCTTGCTTTCCTGCAATCTAAATAATCAAATCTGTGGGAGTAATTTCGTGAAAAGGGACGGAAGTGTGTCACAGGAAGCCGGGGAAATGCGTGCTATTTGATTTAACCAATGAGCGCACGCGGTGCTAGTTGGCTGTCAGAAACGATCTTAACGAGGCCCCGCCCCTATAATGTTGCTTTAATGTTACACCCTTTAATGTTACACATCATAAGCGACTACTGTAAGGTCTTTTGTTTTTATAATTTTTCAAGAACCTCGGTTAACCGCTCCCTTCAAACATGATGAAAGCAGTACTGCTTGGCTGGTAAAGAACTTCTCAGTAGCACTTCCACCGGCGAAATCTTTAACAAGATGTACCTTTAAATGAGTTTCCAATTATAATTTTATTCATTCATGGATACAACGTGCACTCAAATGTCACTGAAGTATCAAAAAGATAGTGTTTCTGCAACTGACTCAATTCAACATGAACTCGAGTATTATCTGTCTTATTGATAAGCATCAGATGGACTGGTCCACTATCATGTACTGTTATTATCACCTTTATCACTGACGGACGAGGCATCAGTTAAATAGATTCTTGACTGAGATAAACCTTAGGTAAACCCCATTGAAAACAAAACAGTAAAAACTAAGGTACTAGTTTTCCTAAATACATTATTTCTAGGTTTTGAAGAGTGATTATTTTGAAGGCTAGTAGTTTATATTATTTGGCTATTTTTTCCCCGCTATTTTAGATTATAAGTTTAAACATTTCTATATATCTATTATTTTCCGGGAACAATCATTTGATAAATACTTAGTAATCTTTGCATGGGTATTTCCTGGGAGCTATTGATGTCAAAATTATATATCTCAGTAGTAAAATTATTTCTGATCCAGGATGGTAGATTACCTAAGTCATGGTCTATCTGTGTGCCAAATTTCATCCAAATCCGCCCAACCGTTTTTGCGTGATTGAGTAACAAACAAATTCACTTTTGCATTTATAATATTATATTTGTACATATAGTAAGGATTTACGTCTTGTGTGATGTGAATCAAGCCCGTGGGTTGTATCGCTTCATAAATTGTCATTTTATTGGACGTGAACACAAGACGACTTGGGTCTAGTCTCCAGAGCATTATATCCTGACATATTTCGTAAATTAATGGCTTCCCGGAGTCGATTTGTGACAACAGAAATCTGTGATAAACTCGAGACGTCTTGTGTTACTTATAACAATAGCGTTAAGCTCACGACTTCGTCTGTATAAAACCGGCCAAGTGCGAGTCAGCTTCGCACACGAAGGGTTTCGTACCGTATCAATATTGTCTTGGTCCGTGGCCTTGACATCAACCAATGATCAACATTGTCAAACTTTTATTGGTTGAATACGAGGGTTTTGCCTACTTTTGTATATGTGTATTTTCAGTCTTTTTTTTATTAAATGTGCGTTTTGTTTGTGCAGAATAAACAAGTTTACTTTCTTTCTTTTCTTTATTTCTTTTCTTTCTTTCTTTTCTTTTCGTTATTAAGATCAAGCAAAAAATGCCGAATAAAACACGTTTCTTGTATGAGGACCCCTTTAATTATTAACTTTATTTATTTTTTATTAATTTTTGTTATAACAACAATAGAAATAAATAATCTGTGAAAACTACAACTGTCTACCTATTACGATTCATGAGATACAGCTCGAGACGGACGGACAGCGAAGGCTAATAGTAATAGGGTTCCGTTTGGCACCCTTCGTACGGAACCGTAAAAAGTAATCACCTACCCTAGGTATGTCTCTCCTGGGGGATTTAAGTAAAACAATTTTTAAGTTCCGAGTGACGGTTACTTCCAGGCCATCTGACCCTTAAATGACGTCCCAAAAAAATCATCGTTCATAAAAACCCACGATAAAAACGAAAGCTAACATACATCGCTGCCGCATCTGACCGCGTCGCAACGCATTTTCATACAAAAAAGCGCAATGCGGCCCTCCTGTAGTGTGTGATGGTTCATACAAAATGTACTAAAGCTGACCAAGAATTTTTGCAATGCAGAGCAGCCCGCCTTAATAATCTGCGTCAGCCTTAAGGCAAATGTCCACCATCGTCGACCGCTTAATCGCTCACCATCAAATGAATGAGTTAGCGATCAAACACGAGTCTACTCTATAAAATGCATTAATCCAAAATAAATATAAAGTATTGACTGCCTCATTGGTCCAGTGCCAGTGGTCGCAGCCCTACTGCCGAGCATGCGGTCCTGGGTTCAATTCCCAGGTCGGGCAAAGTGTTATTGGGTTTTTCCATCTGGACTGTCTCAGTAGCAGCCTGGAGTCTGGATTTGTGCCCGGTTGATGGCAATAGGCCCGCCCCCTATTACGTGGGACTTGAACATAACTGGTGAAATGTGGGTGTACACGTCTGCCCAACCTTTCGAGGAATAAAAGTGTATTGTTATGTTAAATATAAAATATTCTAGACTTAATTTAACTCAGCGTGAAATTTATCAAAGTTTCCTACTGCCCGTCTCTGAATTAGTTAAAGAACAAATAAGTACATTAGCAGAACTGTTATCATAGTTAATGGAGAGAGCCACTGGAACTTTATCAAAACTGAATCTTAGACCATCGCCTGATTCTAAATATAATAGGCTGAAAATTCATGAAATGTTGAATTATGACTGTTCAGACGAAGGGTTTTTTAGATAAAATTAATGATTCATGAAAAACTCGCAACGAATGAGTGTGTCGCAAAATACAAATAGCTATAGTAAAAACTTTAAAGAAAAAACCCAACTGTATGAAAGAAAACAAGAATCTTGTTATCAACAAGCTGCGTTGATAATTTTCTTTTTATTATATAATAATTCTTTTGTACGTCCGTATGTCACTGAACGACTCCTAAAGGACTGGACCAATTTTGATGATTTTTTGTGTAGTTTTGAGTACTTTCTGGATGGTTTAGATTCACAATTGGACCCGGTAGGTGGCACTACGATCGAGTTCTAGAAAACAGGACGTCTGTCTGGTCAGCCAGTATTTTATAAAAATACTGTATGCTTATTATGGCATAGTTTAAATTATCAAGTTAATTCTCGAGTAAAGCCTCGTGCAGACTAGCGCGCCACGACGGCGCGACGCGACTTGAACAATTTTTTTTTTAAGAACACTTCATGGTCTAACAATGTGTCGCGTTGCGCTAGTCTGCACGAAGCTTTATGCTCAAAAATGGATAGCCAGACAAGGGGACGATGTCTTCTTCCGTCTTGACTTTACAAATATTAGAAAATAACTGCATCGTTTCAAACATTTGAAACAGGAAAAATTTATACGAATTCGTGTTGAAAAGGTTAAGTGTCGTGTATTTTATAGAGGCGACACGTCTGCCATATAAACAGTGAACGAAACGGCTACGATTGTGGAGCATGCCACCTGAACCGAAGGTACTTTCTCAAATCTTTTCTTGACCACGATAAAACTTTATATAAATGTTTACCTACTCGCTTAAAATTTAAGGCTGCTGCAGTCAGGCGCGACGCGACAACGGCACGAAGCGACTCTGGTGAAACAAATTCTAATGAAACTTAACGGAAATTTTGTTCTACCGGTGTCGCGTCACGCCTGTCTGTGGAAGCGTTTATGTATTTTTAGTGCATCCTTACATAATGTAATTACGAACGCGACGTCTTTTTGTTTGTTGTGAGCTCATAACTCGAAAACCAGTGACCCAATTAACGTACATGTTTTTGTTTTCATATCAATACAAAGATTACTTACTTTGGTCAGGCGAACGGATCAGGGTCGCGCCTTGTGTTAAAATACTAGGTGCGAAATTTCCATGACGTAGCGATTTGCGATAACAGAGATATTTTGTTTTTCCTGACATTATGTTTCACTGGAAAACCCCTTAGGTACAAGATCCGAGCAATATAATATAAGTAGTTAACACCAAGTTTTTAACTCAATCAAACTTTTTACATCTGAAACAATCATTTGCTAAGGTTTCACTTGTAAAATAAGTTTTGGATTATGAATCATAAATGGTTGGCTCGTCACCCCTATCAAGTGCCTAATTATTTTCGCCTTCTTCTTCAAGCACCTACCTAAGCAAATATGCGATATTAGTATCCCATCGTTTGTGGAACAAACACTTAATGTCGTGTCCTGCGTGTCCTGTCGTCTGCACGTTACAGGAACTGATGGATGCTAGTGATGGCGCCAAACACGTAGACGGATTCTGAGCTGAGTTTATTTAGATTGCCATCGACACGCTGAGAAGATGCTAACCAGAGTCGGACAGCATCTGTCTGGCATTAATGCTGAAATGAACCTTTTTGGCGCAGTCGTGAGGCATATTGTTGTTAAAACATTATTTTCAATTTTTATTTGTATTTTGTGTTTTACGAACTGTGTTCAAATAAACTTTATTCTTTCTTTCTTTTTTTTCTTTCTAAGCTTGAGGCTTTAGAAAAAATTAAATTGTATTATCATAACTAGTATTATAAATGCGCAAGTGAGTTACGCTACGCTTTCACGCTAAAACGACTGAACCGATTTGGATAAAATTTGGCACACAGATAGTTTATAACCTGGATTAACATATAGGCTACTTTCTATCCCGGTAGTAAGTTCCCATGGTATAATTTCCGCCCCCCACGCGGGCGAAGCCGCGGGCGTAAGCTAGTTAAAAATACGGAAGTGAGTTTGTTTGTTTATTTGTTTGTTACGCTTTCACGCTAAAGCCGCTGTTCGGATTGGGATGAAATTTGGCAAATGGGTAGACCATGATCTGGGTTAGGTCATAGGATACTTTTTATACTGGTTGTACATTTCCGTTGGATGATTTCCGACCTTCACGCGGGCGAAGCCGTGGGCAAAAGCTAGTTACCTATAAAACGTATTCTTCTAAAGGTAATGCGACATAAAACAACACTAGGTAGGTAATTCTTTTTTCCGCATAACAACTGATACATTTTCTAATCAAACCTATTCAAAGAAAAAGAGGCAAATTGCCTTCAAATGATCGTGTTTGCATTCGCGTGACAGTGTCGGAAGGTCATGTGGCCAACACACATCGTACACGGCTAGATTTCAGATAATGTAGACGCACCAATTGCTTAGTGTGGCGTTTCACTGTTGCGACTGATTGTCCTTGATATATTTTTAGTAAGATGATTGGATGATACAGATCATGCGCCCTTACTTTGTGTATCTACTATAATTTTCATCAATACAGTATTTATGTAATTACTACCTCATAAAATCATTAAAAGCACTTATAGGCCGCGTCCTAACCAAACCCGATCGTTGCGCGAATACGCGATCGTCGCGTTCTTATGTCACTTTTTGTTCGGTGACGTGACGTGACGAGTGTCGCGCCGTCGGCGACGCGACGGAGGGCGCTTTCTGGTTCTCCCAACAAAAATTGACATAAGAACGCGACGATCGCGTATTCGCGCAACGATCGCTCTTGGGTAGGACGTGGCCTGTATGTGATTATATGTTAGGGAAATTTCGTAACATACTTATAATGACCATTCATTTTGACATTTCAACAACATTCATTGCGTTATTAATTTTTCAAGTAATGAATAAGGAATTGCCTTCGGATTGTGATAGAACATGAAAAAAAAAACAAATAATTGAAAATTGGAGTGCAGAATATAATTGGCCACCCTTAACTGTAGTGGACATTAGAAAAAGTCAGCATTTACAAGCAACTCTCCAAACTTTTCTTCCGGTCACTTTTCCGTTTGTTTGCAAATGCTTCAAGATAAGATAAGATAAGATAAGATATATTTATTTGCCCAAACATGTGTACACATACAAGAATAAAAACGTGCATGCAGGATGACATAACGAAAAAAATACAGGTTCAGACATGTTTGCCATATGCTATGGCGTGCAAATATGAATAGTTATGATTACTAGTAATTAATTTCAAGTCAATATCATTAATTTAAAGTGAATTTAGCAAACAATAACAAATTTAAAAATGTCAACAGCAAATAAAAAATTAATAAAAAATACATGTCAAAATAAATGCTTCAGTCAGTCATTAATTAATATTATAAATAATCAATAGTGTACGATTCTGTCATGAAAACAAATTAGAATAATAAAAATAAAAAAAATAAAAATTGATTTAGATAAAATTAAAAATGTTAATACAAAACATAATGTCAGAATTTATCTGTTAAAAAATCTGAGACACTATAATAACATTTTTGACATAGCATAGTCTTTAATTGTTGCTTAAATAAATTAACATTATTTTTTTTTTAGCTCCTTTGGCAATTTATTATAAACGACTGGTGCCATATGAAAAATACTCTTATACATTAAGGCAGTATTCGTTTGGCGAACACAGAGACGACTTTCATCTCTTTGAGTACGACTGAAAGCTTCAGATGCTAACACAAAAAGTTTAGGATTTTGTTTCACGAAGACAGCTACTTCAAATATATACAGTGAAGGCAATGGTAAAATACTGTACTTTTTAAAGAAAGGTACACAACTATCGGTAGATTTTAAACCGAACATAGCCCTAACGCACCGTTTCTGTGCCTTAAAGACAAGAACTCTGTTGGTGGAGTTCCCCCAAAAAATTATGCCATATCTGAGGATAGACGCCACAAGCCCATGATAAGCAGTTATGAGTGTTTTTAAATTTATTTTAAATGCAAGTTCATGTAGGGCATAAGCTGATCGACTAACTCTCTTGCATAATTGTTCGATATGTGGCTTCCAAGTCATTTTACTATCAATATACAAACCGAGAAATTTTGTAGTGGCAGTTTCTTCAATTGGTTGGTTGTTAAAATTTACGTTAAGGTTGTTTGGTGTTGGTATTCGCTGTCTAAAGTTCATTAATTTTGTTTTTCCTAAGTTGGCTTTTAAGTTATTTAAATTCAACCAATTCATAACAGAGCTCAAAGTGCTATTCAAGTCATCTTCATAAGTATTTTTGTCTTTACATTTGACGGTAACAGTGCTATCATCCGCAAAGAGAGCCATAGGATTATCAGTGGCGTTCGGTAGGTCATTAATGTATAGTATAAATAGCGGTGGACCGAGAACACTACCTTGTGGTACCCCGTAGTTTATTTTACGTATATGGGACATAAAAGTTTCTTCTTGTTTAGTAAGAACATTCACTTTAGTCACTTCAGTATATTGGTTTCGGCCTTTGAGGTATGATTCAATTAACTTGAGAACATTACCTCTTATTCCATAGGCATTGAGTTTACCAACTAATATATCATGGTCAACGTAATCAAAAGCCTGTGTCATATCCATAAAGATAGAGCAGACAGGTATTCTTTTGTCAATATTAACCATAACAAAGTCTAAATAGTCATATATGGCCATGTTTATGGTTTTATTAGGTCTAAAGCCTTTTTGTTCTTTTACTAAAATTTTGTTTTTTTCTAAATAATTATTAAGTTCTTTGTAGATATGTTTCTCGAATATTTTAGAAATAACTGGAACTAGTGCAATGGGTCGATAGTTTTCTACATGTTCTCTATCATCTTTCTTAAAGATCGGTTTAATGACCGATGTTTTTAATCTCTCAGGGTAGACTCCTGCGGCTATGCATAAATTTAAGATATAGCTAAGATGAGTAGAAATATTTGGAGCTATATATTTAATAACTTTAGTTGATATTCCATCATTCCCCACACTATTTGTGCTTTTTAGACTTCTAATAATCTGCAATATATCATATGGCAAGCATGGGTTAAGGAACATAGACTTTTGTTCAGTCGACAAATATGATTTATACTGCATTTTGTTTGAATCGCCCTTAGGCACAATTTTATCGACGAAATAATTATTCAGAGCATTGGAAATTTCAAGAGGGTCGGTTATAGTTATATCATTCATTTTGATGCTAGTTATAGTATCTTTGGGTAAATTTTGTTTTGCGTGATTTATAATTTTCCATGCGGTTCTACTTTTATTGTCTGACATATTTATTGAATGATTGTTTTGTGCACGCTGAGTTAGTCTTATTATTTTCTTATATCGTTTTGAATATTGTGTCAGTTTAGTTTTGTTTACTTCGCTTGGTTTTTTTCTGTATTGCCATAACAGTTCACGTTTTCAATTCTTTTTCTTTTCTATTCTTCAATTTCTTCAATTTATAACTGTGTGAGTATCTCGTAAATATTCAGTGTTCCTCGTCAGTTTACAAAATAACGCTGCTCAAGCAGAATATGGTACAAAGGCGCTGATAGGGCGAAACAAGAAAATGAAAAGATAATATGAAGTTTATTAGAGTTTCCCTCGCATGTTTTATGTTGGTACAGGAAAATATTGGCTAACCAACATCGACAATGTTAAACTACTTTTTTGGGCCCTTTTTATCCTATCCTATACTATTAAAAATGATCAATATTTGTATTTTTTTTAAATCACGTTCTCGAAAACGGCTCTAACGATTTCGATAAAAGTTGCAATATAAAGGCTTACGGGGGTGAAAAATCGATCTAGCTTGGTCTCGTATCTGGGAATATTCGTTTTCTCTATTTTCACGGCTTCGGGAATGTTACACAACGTTGGTACCTGGACGATATATTTATCTATATCGACCAGGTACTTATTGTAAAGTTTGTAAGCTGCTGCGTGTGTTGTAATGCGTTATAACAACTTGTTTTATTGAGATGAAATTAAATCCTTTACCTGCCTCGTTAGTTTAGTGGTCGCAAGCACTACTGTTGAGCTCATGATCGCAGCTCATAAGGTCCTGGGTTCAATTCCCAGGTCCGGCAAACTGATAATGGGTTTTTCCATCTGGTGCCGGTAATCAACCGGCACAAATTCGGACTCCGGGCTGCTCGCCCTTTATAATATAGGACGTAATGAGGACGTAATGAGGGTGTACTATAATAGGTACACCTCTGCTTATCGCCTCGAGAAAAACTGGCGTGATGGTCTATATTATGCTGAAATCTTTATAAATAAATATTTCAGCTTCTGATTTAAAGAATTTTTGTATTTTTGTTGGCAGCTGAAGGGATTTGGATAAAATTTGGCACATGGGTAGACCATGACCTGAGTTAGAACATAGGATACTTTTAATCCCGATATTCTTACGGGATCGTGACTTATGCGTGTGAAACCGCGGGGTGCAGCTAGTTAGTAATAAAAGAATAACATTCCTAAGTGCATTTTATTTATGGTTTCTTCTTTCTTTCTACGACGAAATCAGTCACTCAAGCAATGCTCCATTGACCGAGATCCAAGACTATTGGTAGCATCCATTCAGCACTGTTGGATTACAAAACATGCATACTTCGAGTTAGCCTATAATTTTCCCACTGCTGGGACACAGGCATGTCTGTGTGAGAGGAAGTGGGCCATAATCGTGGGCCAGCACACGTAGCTTATCCACCGTAGAAACGGGTTTTGTCTAAGGAAGAAGAGACAAAATGACAGATTGTGATTGTTTATCTGTCATTTTGTCTATTCTTCCATCGACAAAACTCGTGCGGGTTGGTGGATGTTACATGTCTTCGAATTTTTGGTTCTAGATACAACTGAGCCACCAAAGTACTAATACTGGTACTTAATTATCATTCTCTTGCCCATTACCCCCAGTCTATTAAGTTTATCTTTATCTAGCCATATCATCTTTCACATAGTCCATCCATCGTTTGTTTGGTCTTCCTCTACTCGTATAGTTAGTTCAGGCTGTAATTCACCCACTGCAAGGCGACGGCCTTTTATCATACAGAGAAGGCACGAGCATTGATTACCACGCTTGCTCAAGACGGGTTGGCGATTTTAGATTTTAGGGATGATGCCTGGGTAAAAAAAAAGAAATTTTAATTAGTCCGTCAGTCAAATAATAATAAAATAGTAGACACGTATTTTTTGCTTTATCATATTAATAAAAAATTACTTATATAAAACGCATCTTAAGTTGGGGAGTGGGGGTCGCTACGTCACAAGTAAGTTTAAAATCTACCTACTCGTGACATCATGCCACATTTTAACTCAATCTATGGTCCTTATCTTTAGATTACGTAAAAAAAGAAAAAATACTTGTCCAATATTTTTTAATAATCTCCATGACGGACAATTTTTTTTTTCTTTGGCATATTCCCTATTATAAGCTAAGGTGCCTCAGACAAGCGCGACGCGACGGTGCGACGCGATTCTGATAGCAACAATTTCCATGAAGTTTTCATAGAAATTGTTCTACTAGAGTCGCGTCGCGCCTGTTTGTAATGTCTAAGATAAACTAAAGAGTACTTAGTAGTTATTTACTTAGTAACCATTAAAAAGTTCCCACACTTTAATAAAAATATAGATAAACATTGCATTGTTTCACCATTTCAATAGACTGCGTTTATTTAATCGTCAGTCGGTGCCACAGCATCCCGCTTTTACCGCGGATAACCGTTTGATAGACGATATCTCTTGTCTATATCTAACAGTATCGGATGACGTTATCACTGCCTGATACGATGCTCTCGATAAAATTGAAGGCTTTAGCTAGTTTATCTTACTTTTGTACCGGATCGCAACAGTAGCAAGACAGTGCGGTCAAAATGAACAGTAAGTTGATATGATTATTTTTTTAAATTTTCTATGTGTTAAATATTAGGTAAAATGGATGTTGATTCTTTATAAGATTGTTTAATAATAGTAAATAAAAAAATAAAAACTGGTTATGTTTAAAAAAAATAGCAGTTAAACTCAAACTAAGCTTATGTTACGTAAGTTCAAAATAACTTCTGTTTTTATAGTAAGCATGATGTTTAACAAAACCCTTAAGTTAGCAGGGACCATATAGATACCTACTTACTGCAATTATAAGTATGGATGATAAAATATATTTTATGCGATGTAGGTAATGTAGGGTAGTAATTTGTTGTTGAGTGGTAAATTGATTAGAACTTTACACTGTCAAATAAACATACTAAAATTAAATAAGAACAATTTTTTTCCTCGTATGTTTAACAAACCATAAGTTGGTCACTTTTCAATAATACATTACTTATTTAGGAAGGTACTCTCATCATGATAGTGTGCTCTATTTTCATTGTTGAGAAATGATGTCAGTTTCAAATTATTGTATGGATATAATGTCATGTGAAACTGACATAATAAAATGTGTTCCAAAAACCCTGTCCGATCCGAAAAGGGCACATATGTACTGCAATAACATTACCTAAAATTAATAAAAAAATTGATTATTATTGAAAATAAAAAAGTTATCATTTCTATAAAAAATTAACGTTTTTCGTACCAAAATTATCCCAATACCATTAGAAATTGATAATGTTTCAACAGAGGTCATTATTTAGACACCCGCTATACAACGGCTGCCCGCGCCCCATAAAATTCACCATTGACAAAAAAATGTGGCAATTTTTTTTTCTTTTTTCTTTAAAATTATCACATTACGATTCTTAACAACACTCTCACAGATTGGACAAGGTTTTTGTAAGTTGTATGCACATAATATTTACGGTTATTGTTTGTTTTGTAACTTGAAGAATCCAAGGGATTCATATTTTACCGTTTTAGTGGTCTACTAACTATCGAACTATATCTTTCTTAACTCTGGATAGATATTGTTTGATGAAGAGATAAATAAAATCAATTTTACATTCAAATTCTAACTGAAATCTATTTAGTTCCCTACCCTGTGTTGTTTTAAGCAAAGTTACCAACGATCTTGGTATGTAGATTCTAGTTAGATTAAATTGTCAAGTCCACAGTGATAACATATTGATAATACAGTTATGGAATACAAGGTGGTTGATGGAATTACGTATGTAAATCAATCGAAAACTATACTGGACCAGAATAGGAATTTATTGAAATAGTGTGGATCGATTGAAAATTCTTTCCTGATACAGATATCTAATTACGTCGTATATTTTCGTAAATGATCGCGACTAATCTGTTTCATTTTGACAGTTCAACAACATTCATTGCGTTATTTACGTTGTTGAGCAGATTTTTTTTCGAACGTGTGAAGCAATGGATTAGCAATCTGTTTCAAAACGATTCAGAGTCTCATTGATTGTGTATTACGTAATTAGGGTACTGGTTTTAAGATGAAGTTTTTTGGTTAACTTATTTTAGAACTTCGATGGCAATTGTGCTACTTAGCTTACTACCATATTTATATAGGGCGGGGTAAGTAGGAGTTTTAAGGGTTTCAGGAAACATTTTAACTTGGTTATAAATAATCAGGAAATCGTACGTTTTAATTAAAGAATCGTTACCCCCTGTTAATTCGACGGTTTGTTCCTCGACATTCTCGGTTCATGTGGGAAAAAACCTCTTTTTCCAAAAATATCCTGTTTGTCGAAGGGTGGAAGTTCTCATGGCGCGTACAAAATTGAGTTTTCGTTTTGCTGATGATATAGTCAACCTCGTAATTGCTTTACCATTTTAGACAACAATTTTAAGTAGATACCTAAATTGAATCTTATTTAAGGTTTTAACTATCTAACTATTACATTGGTCTTGAATGCAAAATAGACCTCGTCGTTTTGTGAAGTGCCAGTGACAAAAACCATGCATTTGTTCTAAAAGTTGGCAACGTCACACATAGCTGTCAAATATTTACCTGTTTTGACATATTTGGCAATATTACTGTACGGAAATATGAAATATGGCTATACCTAGTGAACTAGAATATTCATAATTAATTGTAATTTTAACACTGAATTTGATGTTGTAACCGTTTTAGGTGTAAAAAGGCATTTGGAAAGTTTCCAAATACTTTTTTTACATCCAAAACTAAATATTCGGTATTGCGATATTAATTATTGCATTTCACAATCAATATTTTAGTTCACTAGATAACCATATTTCATAATGCCTACACAAATATTGACAATTTAATCAAAACAGCGAAATATTTGACATCTATTTGCGAAGTTGCCCATCTTCAGAATGTTCGCTCTTAAGGCGCAAAAGTAATTACGAGATCGAATATAGGTAAAGCTTGTCCACTCTGAAAAGAGGCGGACTATCGCATTTTACGCACACGGCTATGCGGTAGTTCACAGTGGACAAGCTATACCTACATTCCAACATCGCTATTTAAAAAAAGGAAGCCAAAAAGACATCATTTACTACACACACTTTCTCCTACATTTTATTTGTCCATACATCGTTGGGCTAAATGTGATTAGAAGAGAGAATAATATATTCTACCGGCTTATACAGGGTGGTAGGGACATGGACGCGAAAACTGATACCATGGATTCAGTACATGAATCTGAACCCTCCTGCGTTTAAAAATTTCGTCGGTTATTTTTAAAAAAATCTGCTGTTTTATAGAAAAGTGCAATAACCTACGCGGTCAAAATGTATGGAACAGCAGATTTTTTTTCAAATAACCGACGTACATTTTAACCAAGGGGTTTCAGATTCATGTACCTACTGAATCCATGGTATCAGTTTCGCGTCGATGTCCCTGCCATCCTGTTAATTTTTTTTGTTTGACACGGCACTTTCATTATTTAGCTCAATATTAATGATCTCCTTACAGATCTATAAACTGATTAATTATTATTATTACAAGCCTGCTATGTCCCACTGCAGGGCCAAGGTTTCTACTCTCCTTCTGCTTCTCTGCCTAGAACTATTTAGGTGTGTAGGAGCCTTTATAGTTGAACTCATTTAAACTGATTGCCTCGATAATTTTCCAGCAGCTCTCTGGCTTCTATGTTGCGCGGTGGCCGTGGCCAGCTGCTCTGGCGTCTCAATTCCCTTGAGACAGAACCCGGAGACACTGTGCCGTGGCCAAGAGAACTTCCTGAGAATCGCCAGCATCGAGTCCTGCTTCTACTACTACCAGTGCTATGCCGGCAACTCCTATCTGATGCAGTGCCCTTCGGAGACCTGGTTTAATGAGCAGGAACAGGTGAGTTCTTGTGGTTCTTTCTTTATATCCAAGCGTTGGTCTGCCCTTAGAGGTTGTGATATGATGACCTTTTTATTTCTGCCGATTTATTTTGTACTTAATAATCTCACGTCACGTCATGACACAAAAAATGAGAGATTCCTTAGAAAAAAATCAGAATATGAATGGGAAGAATGAGATTTTTTTTTCGGTGTGGTATATCCAAAATATACTGGCAACCGATGCTAGGGATTGACAGCTCACTCCACCAAAGATATCACACCACATTATTGACCGGCTGCATTGGAACATAAGTTCTTTCATCTATACTATGCACTTACTTCTATACTTAGGTAAGTTTCTGCGTTTGCTTGAGCCTTGAAAAATGTAGAAAAACATTGATAGATTCGAAACCAACCTTCTAAAGTTAAACTCGATGCCCAACACTATAGCCTCAACATAAAAGTAGGAGGAATCCCTCGAAGAAAACCAGAATGTTGAAATAATAAAATTCTGATGTGATGTATAATGATTTTACAAGGTTATCAATTCATTCGGTTAGTCGTGTACGTTTTTGCTAGTATTTTGTAGTTTTATCTTTTATCATAACATCTCAGCAGTAGTATGACATTTTTTTCTTTATCAATTTATCATGTACCTACCGATTGGCCATTGATAAACAAAATAAGCAGAGAAATTCGTGAGCACATGATAAATGATCTTGGATGTTATGAAGTTTAAAAAAAAAGAGCAAATAAATAAAGAGAGCGAGCGATAAATAAAGTTACATAATTATTTTTTGTGTCACAAAATGTAGGTATGTCACCTGCATAAATTTTATGGTTATTAGAAAATTAATGATGTAAAACTTAAAAAATGATTATAATAATAATAATCACGGATAGGCAGATTTAAATCGAACATAAAATTGTTTTCCAGGTATGTGCCTGGTCCAGCCCACCCGGCCATTGTGTTGTTCCTGAGCCAGAACCCGAACCCCAACCCGAGCCTGAACCCGAACCTGAACCCGAGCCCGAACCCGAGCCTGAACCGGAACCGGAACCAGAACCTGAGCCAGAACCAGAACCAGAACCAGAACAACCAGAGCCAGAAGATCAGCCGGAGCTAGAAGAAGAAGCTGAACCTGTCCAAGAACTCATCGAAGGCTCCGGGGAAGAATGGCAAGAAGATGCAATCAGGAAATACGTAAAAGCATTCAAAGGCATCAAACAAGAGGACATCGAAGAAGATGATGAAGCAGAAGAGGCTAAAAAGCTAAAACAAGAAGAAGAAAGTAACGCTGAGGAATTGGAGGGAGAGTATTTAGAAGAAAACCGTATAGCTCAGGAAGAAATCCCTGAAGAAGCAGAAGACAATTTACTAGAGAAGAGTAAGAAAATGATGAAGCAAGAAGAGCTTGAGGAAGAAGTAGAGGATGATGTAGAAGTCAAGAAGAGGCAAGAAGGAGAAGTCGATGAAGAAGATGAAGAAGCAAATAAGAAGAAGAAACGTCAAGAAGAGAATGAGGATGAAGTACAGGCTGAAGACGATGAAGAAGCCAAGAAACGTCAAGAGGAAGTAGAAATAGAGGATGAGGTAGAAGACGCTAAGAAGAAGCAAGAACAAGTTGATGACGAGGAAGTGACAGACGATGATGTGGAAGGTAAGAAACGCCAGGATGAAGAATCTGAGGATGATGAAGAGGTAGCTAAGAAGCGTCAAGAAGAGGACGTTGAAGAATCTGAGGATGAAGTAGACACTAAGAAGAGACAAGAAGAAGTTGAGGGTGAGGAGGAAGTCGAAGATGCTAAGAAACGCCAAGAAGAAGAAGTCGAGGAAGAGGAAGAAGTAGAAGAAGCAAAAAAACGTCAGGAAGATGTTGATGATGAAGGGGAAGAAATCGAGGAAGCTAAGAGGAGACAAGAGGATGTCGATGAAGAGGAAGAAGTAGAAGAAGCTAAGAAACGTCAGGAAGAAGTTGATGATGAAGAAAAATCCGAGGATGAAGTTAGACGTACAAAACGCCAGGTCGAAGAAGAGGAAGACGAAGATGTAGAGGAAGCAAAGAAACGCCAAGAAGAACTTGAAGATGACGAAGAATCCGAGGATGAGCTTAAACGTATAAAACGCCAGGTCGAAGACGAGGAAGACGATGATGTAGAGGAAGCTGAGAAACGCCAAGAGGATGTTGATGATGATGAAGAATCTGAAGATGCGATAGAACCCAGGAAGAAGCAAGAGAAAAACGAAGATGTTGAAGCAAGTGAAGATGAGGCAAATGGCGATGAGACAACTGACGGCGAGGCTGATGATGAAGAATCCAAGAGAAGCCAAGAAGAAGATGATAATGAACAAGCCGGTGCTGAAAACGATGATGCTGAAATAGAAGTAGAAGAAGATGATTCTCTAGAGTCTAGAGCAAAGAAGTTCTTCAGAAATGTGTTCAGAGTATTAAACTAAGAGACTTCGGAAGCATTGAAAAATGCTGTTTTGAAGAAAATCTTAAAGAAACTTAGAAATAATTCGTTTTAATTTAAGTTTAGAATCACTTTGTGCAATTTTGTAAATATTACTGTTGTTATTAAAATTATTTATTGACGTATTATATATTGTGTTTTTGTTTTATTTACCAATAAAGTAAAAATTACCCGAGCCAACCAGTGGTATGACCGTCAGACTGCCAAGTCATAGGTATCGAATTCGAACCCAATGCACCAACAACCTCTGAGTTTTCGGATTCAGGAAAACATCGTGAGATACAGGCATGCCTGAGAGATATTTTCTCGACGGCATGTGAAGCCAAGTCAGAGGCCCATGGGCGGCCTTAAACTCTGACACCAGGTTAGTCACTAACCACACGAACATAAGAAGACAACAACTTAGCGAGGCAACTTACTAATCCTTTCGTTAAAAAAATTATGAATATTTCGCGCAAAATGTTGAGCCGGCCGATCTACAGTGGTAGGTAGTATATTATATAATTATATTTCTTTAACAACAATTAAACTAACCCTCTTTTAGAAGCGAGCGTAGCCTACGGGTAGGTCACTAGGCAGGGGGGTTCGTGCGTTAACCCCCTCCCATCCAAATGTGAGCAACAAGAATCTCAATCCAGAGCTCGTTGACACGCGTTTAAAAAAAGATGTTTCGCAAAAAGAAGAATACCTTATGCTGTATAACAATAAATACTACGGTTTTTTATAAATCTGTAGTCTTTCTGTAATTTACTCTCTGAAATCAGAAAACTTTTTTTTTTATAAAGTTGGACGTAACCCCTTCGAATGTGAATTCCTGGCTACAGCCCTGTCGCCCATGCCATCCCCATTCGTAGTTACAGGAAGCCTACTCTCTAAATCCATCAATGAAGATACAAGCCCGTCTGAAAGTAGTTCGAAACTGCGGAGTGTGACCTACACCCGATTAATTAACTGTTTCGGATGGGTTGTCCCTACATCGGGAGTAGGGACAACTGTCAAATCGTGGTGTCATTCATTCTTAAGTCGGCTCAAAAACTAATCTTATGTCCGTAGTTGATACGGACTAGAAATCGCCCGTAACTTCGGGCGATAGTAAGGATTTAGTACGGCTGGAGTGGACCTCCCGTTCTCTCTGCTCTCCGTAAGGTAGGTACCAGATTAGAGAGTAGGGTCGTAGAAGTCTGCACGGTTGATAGCAATAGGCTCGCCCCAATTGCAACAAAATTCACAACAAAAGCAAAGCAACAGAATTCGACTAACACTGTAAGTTTTACATCATTACCTGAATTGATACCTACATAGCTAGCATTGCATAGCTTATAAATATTATGCTCTTTTAATTAAAATTTTAAAAACTGTTAATCGACTTTGTTGCTGACCGCACAAAACACCGGTCTATTTAACCCTGAGTGGAATATCCACAGGTGTCATTTTATGATTGTTTCATTAAGGTCAGCCCAGACAGAGCAGCAAAATACGCGAGCATGGTCTTTGCGTCAACCCAGTCAAAGTAGCAAAAACGCGAGCATGGTCTTTTGCGGCCGAGATTTGAATGAAAATATAATGCGAGCTATTTTAAAGTCTATTTTACTTTTAATCATTTATTAAATCAATAACATAACTAGCTACTATGACAGATTGAAACGCAATCACATGGACAGACTAGCCAGTCGTAGGAAGAAGCTAGACTGCATCATCCTTTACGAAAAGTTGAGTGGTACGACAGATTGCATACACTTTTGAGCTCATTAGCGATTAAAATTCCAACCCGGATTCCAAAGCATAAAGGCAATTTATAGTATAATAATATAAAAAAATCCGTGAGATTTTCATAGAAATTGTTCCACCAGATTCGCGTCGCGATGGGTTGCGGCAGCCTTAATACGCAATCTTAATTTATTTTACTCCCCTGGCTCTAAAACTAAGTTCGGTCATTACGCCGCTGTGCCAAGACTTGATAGGCAATAACATGATATCTAAAACTACGAATTCGTCTGAATTCGTATTTCGCTATCGAGTCTCAAATATAAGAAATGTTTGAAGGAAAATGTTTTAAGTATCATTTAGTATCTCTAAATGTTTTCTTAAGTATAGGTAATTGAAAATATTAATTACTTAATGTTTATATAATTTTTCAATATTTTTTTGTCGCTCTTTAAACATTAGGACTATTATTAACATTTTAACTTTGTTAGCTTAGAGTTTATTGTGCATGCCTGTCTCTTATAAGTGAAGGACTACGGACTACGTACTTAATACCTAAAGTAGCTCATTATTTATGACTTTTATGTGTCGTGTATTGTGCAGGGTTTTGTCGGAGATCCTAAATAAACATTGCTCCAGCATTTTCCTGCTTTGTCTGTGTTGACCCTTAGTCGTTAATTAAGTATTCGACATTAGGGAGCTTTCAGACGAGCTACACTTTTACCCGTTTTCACTAACAATAAGCGAAACCTAAATGAATGCCTTAATACAGGCTGTTGTACGCTCGGCTCAGCACAGAAGGTTGACAATTCAACAGCGCGCTTTAATTTAGAGATTAATTTAGGTGTCGCCACATACAAATTCCATGGGTGTCGTTTATACCTTGATCACACGTACTGAGTAGATGAGCGAGAGACCATAATGATACTAGGCCGAGAGTCAGACGACTATGGTCATTGGCTGTCAGCGATTCTCGGTGACAATCGTTGAGTGATTCTCGGTAACTGATACAGAGCACGGAAACGTCTCGGCGGCCGCTGATAGACGATTTTCATTACTTCCCATCTAACCAAGCGTGCCAGTAGGCATGCCTTTGCGTGCATCCCTTTCCGTGTTCAATTCGAAATCACCATGTTTTTGCATGCATGTGGTACATGCCCTCTAAAACCATGTTCAGTTTGGGTCACCGTTTACTCGAACTGCGACACAAAAGACGTAAGTATAGACATTGACGACTTTGACTATTGATCTAAGTCGTGATGATGATAATGCGCTCAACGCAATTTCGGCGCCACAAAGTTTATGACAGACCGCGCGCGTCTTAACCACAGCCTGAGGTATGTGAGCGGTGCGACGGGGGAGGGCGCCAATGACAAAATTCGCAGATTGAGTTAGCTTGGCCTTTGTCTACCTCCCAGTCTCACTGCTCGTCTCATACCTCAGGTGGTGTCTAGCAGTCGCGCGGTGACTAGCAGTCGCACGGTGACTTTAGTACTGCTGTATAGACGTTGCTGGCTGTCAGCGACACAGGATCTCTAGTTTCTATAGGTAAATCGTAAACACGGGGTACTCTGGTAGGTAGCAATTTTCAACAAAAACACCAAAATCAATTTTAAGAATTTATTACATCATTTATTATAGTACAAAATAATCCTCAAATACAATAATTATTTAGGTATAAGTAACACAACCAAAGCAATATATTAAAAATTGGATTTGAGATGTTCATGTCACCGTAGGCCTACGATACTGGCGGCCGTAAATGCATTTAGGAGATAAAATAAGTTTTTATTGGTATTTAGTTAACTAAAGTATGACTGTTTTGTTAAGAGTTATTCTACTCATTGGCAGTAACATTCTTACAATACTGGCAATTTATCTTCGCGAACCAGATAGTCGCCGTACGACGTTCCACACTAGCAGCAATAAGCTAGAATATAAAAATAAACTTCTAAAATTGTACAGAACATACCAACAGCTTCAAAATTAAAGTAAAAATAGACTGGGTGAGTGTGAGCACCATTGGCATGAGACAAGTGAATGACACACGAGCCCTACTAAATAATTTATAAAGTCAAATAAATGGTCCTGTTAGCAACAAAAAGTCCATTATAATTAATATTCTTATAGTCAAAGTGCGCGTTCGAGTACAGTAGCCCGAAGCCAAGCCACACAGTACGGAATACCGCATGATTATATATTAAAACTTTATCATGGTCCACCTAACGCACAGTATAAAAAGATGCAATGAGTAGATAAGATATGTGATGTGTTAAAATATACATAATAGTTGCTCTGTGGCATTGGAATTACTTACGAACAATTTCAACAACAGTCGTCTACGTAAAGCGCTGTTAATATTAGCACATAGTTAACGCGAATGAACAATATCACAAGTTTAAGATCAGCACACAATTCCAACCGCCACAGAACTATAGAAGCCTACCCCTAAAGCGAATACAATAGTAGTAAAGTACTTGTGTAAATCTAGCGGTTTATCAAATAACCATACATTGACCAGACATTTGCTAAATCGTTCCGCGGTGGATACTGCCGGGTAGTGCGTCGATTGATAAAAACATTACTTAGCATTAGCAAAACTACTCTCTTCGAGACGCACTGTCCGGTCGTGTCTTACAATCGAATCGAAAAATATCACCAGTATTATTCCAGTCGCTTAGCCACGTTCACGCGGACATTTTTACACAAAAAATTATCTAAAACTAAAAAAATATTACATCAATATATTCATTAGGATTGCAGTTAAAATATCGATATTAAAAAAGTGAGACAAAAATGGTAGGTAAGAAATAAATAATTAAATTAAAACGACAATATACAAACATTTAGTTGTGTCCGCGTGGATGTGGATACTGTTCAACACCTTACAACAATTCCATCGTCCAAATCCTTCAGTTCATTATACTTGCCTATCCTCTACAGCGGTTACATGAAAATATCACGAGCGCGAATACATCGTTAGGTACATACATACCGTGAGTACAAACGTTTCATTATATTTTACTATAGAATATAAGCGTGCTCTTAACATTAATTGTATCAAATCCTTTGACGACATCGTTCAGTAAAAAAGTACGAAAGAGCTGCGGTTGTACAAAATGTGTATAATATGTAATGTAGGGGGCGCGAGGGGCGCAGAGGGCGCGGGGGCGTAGGGTCGCAGGGGGCGCAGGGGGCGCGGGGGGCCCAGGGGGCGCGGGGGGCGCGGGGGGCGCGGGGGGCGCGGGGCCGCGTCAGAACAGACCGACGTCCTTCTTCATGTTGGTCTGCTTCCACGCGGGGAGCACCGAGAACTCTTCTTTGGTCATGCCGAAAGCCTCCTGGAAAACAGAACAAGGAATTCTATAAGCATTTGTAACATTATGGACAGTAAAAACCTTGAAGTAAATTTTAATTTAATTATGTTTTTGACAAATTAATATGCAATGGGTTGACAACCTTCACCGAAAGTCCCACTTCCGTGCAAATAATTTATAGTGCATGTATTTTACATTTACAATTTGAATAACTTTTCAGTGACTCAAGTAACAAGGACCTAAAACAAAACTGTACGTATACAGTTTTTAAACCTACATAAAGTTTCTGGTCTTGCAGCCCCCTTGTACCACAAATCACTACATACGTTTAGCGCAAACGCATTTAAGACATCGTTCTGTCTCTGTGAATCGTTTGAAGTTGAGAAAGACGGTGTTTTAAATGTATTCTGCGCTAAACGCATTTACTGTTTTGTGTTGTAAGCGGGCCTAACACCCAGTAGTTTCTGAATCGAGTATTTGAATTCCAGAACTTGTCAAACTTTACTTTAGCATTGCCCGCGAAATTCTATAATAATTTGCAAAACGGACGAAGAATTTAGCGGCTACATTGAAGGAATCACCTTCAGTCTCCTTTTTCGTGTGGTTAGTGACTAACCTGGGGGTCTACTCCCTAAGCGAAATCGGTAGTTACGGCCGAGTAGACTCCCTGGAGTCAAAGGCTGCTTTCCGAATTAGAACATAATCGCTCACAGCGCTGACATCAATAATTTGCGTACCGATTTAGATATCAACTAATCGGAACGCTCGTGAACGCGCTTATAGTGCTCGCTCAATGTCAAAACTTGCATAACATATTTCTTTGTGTTTAAACCATAATTTTCTTCTTCTTCTTTGGTAAGGGGGCGAATGGTAGCCAGAAGCCACAATTTCGAAAATGCCATGTTAGTTTAAAAAGATATGATACGACTCAATACAAAACAGCACAATTTTCATTTTTGACAGAGCGCTCACGGTGATATTAGTAAAAGGCATGGTCGGCGTTATCGCAAAATGGCGCATGTCATGAAGTCATCTATGACGGTTCACGGCACAACGTTATCGCGCTTATGTTTATTCGGAACAGGTGTTAGCACGCTCAAATCGATAACAGCGTAACTCGGAACGCAGTCAAATTTTTGAAGCCGCTCGTGAGTCTCTTACTTGGCTTCACATGCCATCGAGAAATATCTGTCACTTTCAGTAATGTTAAAGAAGAGTTTGACAAGTTCTTTTTCTTTTGTTTCAGTAGATACCGATAATAATCCAATAACTAACTTTAAAAGTTTGAAAATCAGCCTTAATTAAGACCATTGTATCATAGCTCTTTGTGGATAAAACTTTTCAACGTGTTTCAAGGATTTTTGTGAATTACATTGATGAGTGTATTCGCAGATGTTTCCCGTCGACCTACCAGGAAGTCCGGCGCCGCCAGGTGCCTGTCCAGCCGGTGCGGGTCCACGTGGTCGGGCAGCGGGCGGCGCTGCAGCGCGGCCAGCGGCAGCACGGCGGCCACGCTCGTGAGGCGCGACAGCTCGTGCGCGCCGCACTGCCAGTCGCCCGCCTTGTGGCCGAGCTGCAAGGGCGTGCGGGTATACACAGTGCGGGGGGGGGAAGCATAGGAGTGACGTGCTGCAAGGATCGTTTGGCTCTTCCATGACATTGAAGGGCAGGCGTAACTTTATTGAAAAATCAAGATGGCGGCGTTAGTTCCGCGCCAAATGATCCTTGTACAGAGCAGTAAATTTCAGATCTGCAGAGTTCGACCGAAAGTGTTTTTTTTTTCGGTCGATAATGGAAACGAGATTCAGTCTGATTTAAATTTTCACCCAACATTTTGAAAACAATACTTTGTTCGAATTTCCTTTAAGAAATGCAATCTTTTAAACATTATAATAAGCCTTATAGACTTAAATCACACGAAACTTTATACTATTCTCAAAACTAACTAACCATACTTATAATTACTTTGATAATATAAATGTGAAAATAACTTTATCTGTCCGTCTGTTAAATCCGTTCAGCCATCAAAGCAAGAAATGGATTTCAATGTAAAACCCGTCCATGGCTGAAGGCCTTGCATCTATTTCTTGTTTTGCCAATAGATCGCTAAAGCAGACTGCGTATAGTCTGTCTGCGCGATGCCATGTAATTTTTTTTGTTCGTCTTTCCGTTTTTTAAGTTTTGTACAATCATGCTCTTTAACCAGTAGCATTAAAATGTAAAGTTTTCCCGTAGTACCGATTTACCCCAATGCGAATACAGCATTAGCATCCTATGAAGAAAAAGCAATACTGAAGATCAACCTCTATTCAAACGTTCAGGCTGAATAGTCGCGCAAGAAAAGTGCAAAGATAAAGTGAGCTTTATGCTTACCGATAATTGACTTGGTTTAGCCACCAGGGGGCAACTCCCATATTTTTTGAACATTCGCTTTCTAATGTCAGTTTCAATCTGCCAAAAATACCTATAATTTCCCAACATTTTTTTGACATTAATGGTCGCCGAGATGAGATAGCGAATACATTTTGAACGTTTTTAATTATAATTGGGCTTCAGGTATCAGCATCGATTATTATAAAGCCTAAACGTGTGAAAATTGGATTGTTATCGACCTTCCCGCAATACCCCCAACTTTTCAGGTCCAAAATGCAAATTGTTCAACATAACTAAACTGTACTCACGTTGATATTAGCATCTGCAGCATAATCATGGTCGGTCCAGGTATCAAACAGGTCAGTGAAGATCTGCGGCTCCAGGCCGGCCGCGACCAGGCGCACGTCGGGGCGCGAGCTGACGTCACCGCTGACGTCACCGGCGGCACGCGACACGCGCCAGTACGCGTCGCACGTGCGCAGCGCGGCCACGCGCATGGCCTGCCAGCGGGCTGCGAACGCGCCCACTCCTGACGCAAACAAGAAACGGTTAAGATCTTTAATCTATAATATATCCTGCTGACAGTGCTAGATCTTTCTCAGAAGTATAATGATCCCCTTCGTGGAGAGGAAGATTCTAAGCTATCAACAATCAACTGATGGCAAATAATATACTCGGTGGCAGGGACATCGACGCGAAAACTGATACCTTGAATTCAGTACTGAACTATGCCTTGAAATTTTTCGTCGGTTATTTTAAAAAACATTAACTGTACCATGCATTTTCACCGCCTGAGAATTTCAACTGGCTTCCCAATATCGTTAAAATTATACATCCATGTGGCCTCTTATCCCGTAGATTAATCAACAAATCATTTAGTCAAGAACTGCAGTTTCAAAATAAATTTGCTGGCGAAACCTCACAGATGAGATGGGATGTATATCTAAAGACGATAAAACAAAAACAAAAAGATTTTGTAAACGCATAATTTCAGCTATAGTTACCCGAAATGTTGAATTTATAAGTTATTTTTTTCGTTTTATCGTCATTAAATAACGATCCGATACCCATGATATCTGCGAAGTTTTGTCAGCTAATTTAGTTTCAACCTGCGTATGCACAAACGTGACTGTAATATTCAGGTGTGTACTGACCGGCATTCCTCTCGGCAGGTTCAAGTTCCCCATCCTCTCCGCGCGGCCACCAACCTTGCCACAGCCACACGCACGCGCCGTCGTCCAGGAGGAATAGAGCTGGAAGTGGAACAGGTACGGGTCAGTTTACACTAGTTTATTGATGGTATTCGTGGACAAATTGTTTAGAAAATTGGAACATAACATACGAACTTACAGAACATTACGCCTGTATTTCTCTCCAAGGTACGCAGAGGACTATACGTTGAAGCACGTATCGTCTTGCTTCAATTTGATTGCATGCCGCAGACAAGAAACTTGCATCCTTAAGTGGAGCTTTGTTAGAATATCCTATAACAAGATGTAGGACTTACCTGGTTGCGAAGCCGAATACAACTCCTTTTGATCAAAAGGGAAGGGTGTCGCTAGATGTTCGTGTCTCAGCGGCGACAACACCTCGTTGGCCTCAAACTGTCCGCCCAAGTCTGTGAAGTGGAACAACCGGGGGGTTATTGAGCCCACCCCCTCCCTGCCCGCTCCTAATACCGACGTATAATGCTGCTTATTGGCCACGCCTAACGCTTCTAAAACTTCCTTTGGTTCCTCCCCCTCCCGCACTTCAGTTATTTTCACATCGGAAACGTTATCGCCGAACAGATACTTCGATTTTCTCGCAATCAGCTTGTTTGCCAGTTCGATAGCTATGTTTTTAGTATGTTTCATGCTTCGCGCTCCGTGCCAAATGTATAGACATCCCTTTTCAGTGTCGACGAGGAGTAAGGAACCACGGCTTCGAAGCTGACGGACTGAGCAAGGAACTTGGAGTAGGTAAGCTTCGTTGGATAAGTTGCCCCGAGTGACGAACAGTCTGTATCGGCTTTTGTCCGTGTCTCGCTTGCCTTGGTGGATGACTAGGTTCCCTTGGAACTGATTCAAGAAAGCTGGAGGCTCGTTCCCTTGTGCGACGCGAACTTGAGGTCCTTTTTCTCTGTCTAATTCGACAGTAAGTAATGCCGCAGCTCCTTTCTCGTTAGAACTAGCATCGCGTCCTTGCCAACAGAAGTAAGTGCATCTATCTCTACCAGTAACGTTGTGCTTCGATGGTTTCCCGTTCAGTTCTCGACCAGTCATTGTGATCTGGTACTCCCATCGAATAATATAACTATCAGCGGAGAAGAATTCTCCGATTTCGGACTCATTCTCCACTTTTTGGAAATCGTATTCTTGTATCACCCATTTGCATACAGATTTGGTTCTGATGTCATAATGCCTCATATTTTCTTTGTCGTAATAATGCGTGCCGCGGCCGATATGGGATCCTTCTAAAGTGAGATCTGGATCCTGGTACTCGTTCGACCACATCTCCTCGGCATCGCAAGGGTTAATTTCAATACTATTGGATTTATTTTCAGATGATTTGACTTTGATGACTCTTGAATAGTCAGGCCAGTCGAGGAATTTCTCTTTGAAGAGAATGGTTTCCATGTGTTGTGTGATTTTAGATAGGATGGCCCATTCTGGTCGGCTGTTTGACGCTTTGGTTGGTGACTCTGACGCTTCCCTTGCTCCTTGATACATTGCTGCGTTTAATGGGTTAATGTGACACTCCTCATAGTTGTATCCTTCGTCGAACATTTCTTGTGCTAGTTGCGCCGCTCGGCGTCGACTTTCTAGAGGGACATTTTTCCCGTACCAGATATACATTTCTGAGCCAAAATCGAATACGATCACTTTGGTTTGGTTGAGCATCGCGATTTTTGGTACTTGACCCCAGTACTCTTGGATTGGTACCAGTTCATCATCCATGACTTCATAGCACATGTTGGTTTGAAGGATACAGGACTCGAAGATCTCATCTTCATCAGCGTGCCCTGTCTCAATAGGCCGGTAGTTCTCTACGCCTTCGGTAACGCCGAGAAGTGACCAGAATTGGTTCCAGTGTTTGTTGCTAAAGTTTTTAATTTGTTCGTCTATTTTCATGATCCCGGTGGAGTTTTTGCAACCTAAGTCTTTTGTGTTTTGGATATGTTGGGCGATGTCTGTGCTGCGATTCCTAAAGAAGGAAAATAAGTATTTGAGACCTGCATTCGGTGATCCCGATTGATTAAAGGACGTAAAAATAAGTTTACGTGTTAATTTTACACACAAGCTGGCTCATCAGAGCTGTGATAGAAAGTGAAGCTCTGAACGAGGCAAAAAATACACCAATAGAATTAACCCGGTTAGAATATGAAGCAATTCCATTTGTGGATTTTTTCCTCGCTCAGTTCTCCGCATTATCGCTGCTGAAAACTCAGTTTATTGTTTTCCTATGCCCATCTATTAATTTCATATTTAACTGTTTGGAAAATTAACCAGTCATGGTCTACTTACTTCTCAATGACATTGGCATACAGTCCTATGTACAGGAACAGCTGGTCGGTCGTGATCAGCACGAAGCAATCGCCGCGGTTGACGCTCGTGTGGACAGGCTCCACCAGTCGCGTCTGTAAACAAATCAAAATGAGGAATATCAATTGAAGGTCAACAAGTATTCTTGTATTATTGAGCCCAGAGGCCATTCCATAATTAATATAATTGATTCATTGCAAAAAAGGGACGTAACTAATATTTATTGTATGGGTCGCGGTTTATAGTTCTGGGTAATCAGTTGGCCCAATTGATGGTAATTGGTCAATCAATGCCTGTAAGATCTGCCATGTTCATCCAGGCCATGGCAGGTGCTTTGATATTCCAGACACAAAGCTGAAATTTGCTATGTCCCATCCTTCAAACTGGATCTCAATAAAGCTATATGGCAGCAAAAAGAGTGTGGTGGTATTGGTTCCATTGAAGACTTATATAGTAAATAAAGTTAGCAAGTAAGTCCGACCTGCACCCGCCGGCGCCCCTTGACGTGCAGCAGCATGGGCGCGCGCGCGCCGGGCGCGGGCGCGGGCGCGGCCGTGCGCAGCGCCACGCTGGCGAAGTCCTCCTTGCTGGCCAGCGCCGCCAGGGCTTCGGCTGCGAGGCCGCCCTCTCTCGCCACTGGAATAATTGATACAAAAGTTGTTTGTGTATTCATATTTTTCATGCATTTTTCAACGATGTCTGGAGCTGGTTGAATGTGATTTCCGTTTACTGATTACTGGTTGTATTCTATCATTTTTAGTTTAATCAATAAACTAACAATAAAATTATCAAACCCCTTGAAACGCGTTTAAAATCGCGTTAACAGTTTCAAGGCGTATGATACGCCCAATATCTTTTTTATCTAGCTCTGCTAACAGCTAGCTATTCTGTATTGTAATCTGTGGATAACGTATTGAGTAGTGTATTTGTTACTTTTATTGCAAGTTTTATATTGTATGCCTACTGTGTAATATACTGCTGTTTGTTATTCCTATCAAATAAATAAATAAATAAATAAATATCGCTAAACTAAGTATTATCACCAGTGATCGGAATAGTTTTAGTCCCAAACAATATAAATATGGTTAATCCCAGGGAAATCCAGGAATCCTGGGATTATGTAATTTTGAAGAAATATTTCTTCATAATGTATAAATATGTAAAGCGACAGTACAAACTGACATCTAATTCAGTCACCCCAGAAATACGTAATTCCGGATAACACAAACCAAAGTTGTCGATATAAGCAAATTAATCATTCCGTAAAACAAACAGGACACTCAAAATCATTACGTGGCGCACTCAACTAAACGAAGTACGTGAATCAATCAATTTAGATATTATCGCTATCTGCCCCTCTACAAAAGAACAACAGCCTGACACTTTCTATCTCTTTCTCACACTCTTATCAGCTTCTGATTGCACAATTTAAGTCCTCACGTAACATCAATTAAAATATTAAAAAAAGGTACAGAAATGCTTTTGAAAATTGCCGGGTATAAAGTAGCTGCATCATATTCACGTGACACTAAACGAGGAGGCGTGTGTATATTGATAAATAATAATATAAAATATGAAACTTTGACTAATATTAATGACTTGGCATGTAAATTTAATTTTGAATGTTGTGGCGTAGAAATAAATAAAATCATGATTATTTGTTTATATAGAACGCCTAATAGTAACCCAAACATATTTCTTGAGAAACTTGAACAGGTACTAGTAAGCCTCACTAGGAAACATAGAAAAGTTATACTTTGTGGGGACTGCAACTTGGACATCTTAAAGTTAAACAAGAGTATCGAAGAGTTGAAGAGTTTGCTAAAAAAATTCAAAATCGAATTGCATATCAAAACACCAACGAGACAATTGTCATGTCTTGATCAGTTAGCAAGCAACATCAAGCAAGTTAAAGCGGAGGTGCATCACCTTGCCTTGTCTGACCATGAAACAGGACAAACTCTATCGCTGAAAACTACTAAATCATCCGAAATATACAGCTGGTATGAGAATGTCAGAGATTATAGTAGAGAAAACATGGACAAGTTCTATAGTTGTATGTCATCTCTTACTTTCTCAGAGGCATACGAAAAAAATAAATTGCAATAAGCGTTTACCGAATTTCATGCTCTATTTACATTATTTTTCAATCTGTGTTTCCCAATAAACACAGTTAAGAAACCAAATAAAAAAGGGAACCATAAATGGTTGACGAAGGGAATAAGAATATCCTGTATTAGAAAACGGTATCTCTATCTTATCCAACAATACAAAAAAAAACAGAAAAAAGTCAAATAAACAATATAAATCATACAGCGACATACTCAAAAGGTGCATATATAAATCAAGACAACTACAAAATAAGAAATATATTGACACTAATAAAAATAAATGTAAAGCCACATGGGCAGTAATTAATGAAAACATTGGTGACATTACTACGATAAGACAAATTGACAGCATAATCAACAATAATCGGATATATGAAGACCCAAAGGAGATAAGTGACAAATTTAATTAGTTTTATATACAATTGACAAATAGCAAGAATTTTAAATATAATATAGACGAGATAAACAAAACTATCGATACAAATAACGAACATACAATATTCCTTAAACCTACAGATGCGATGGAAATATTTCAAACAATTAAAAATCTTAATAACACAAACGCAGCTGGAGTTCAAACTCAAACTCAAACTCAAAGCATTTATTTCAAATAAACCAATTACAGGTACTTTTGAATTGTCAAGGGGTCGGTCAGTCAGAAATATGAAGCTAGTTGCCCATTCCAACGCGTAGTAGGTTCCTATGGAGAAGAACGGGCAAGAAACTCCACGGACACTCTTTTCAATCAGAATATTTTCACAAAATATTGGTTACATCATCCATTTTTGTAATTATACATGTGAGAACAATGTAAAAAGACGTGCACGTTAAAAGCGTCAGTAATAAAAATAAAATCAAAAACAATTAAAAAATTAAAATAAATTCAAATAAGCCGTGGCAGCTAAGAGATGACCAGTCCCCACTGACGGCGCCCGTTCACGAACATGACGCATGCATCAGCACCATTTAGCTCAACCATTTTGAAGGGAACTTAACGATCCAACACACACGCCACCACCAGCGAGACATTTGAGTGAGCATGACATACTCACAACCGCCAGGGCAAACTCAAGTCAATGAAAGACATACCCAGTAAATGGTAACTGTAAAGTAGGGACATAGTGCTCACACATGTGCTATGCAATTATATAATACTAAGAGATTGAATTTATACAATCTAAAGATAGTTTTACAATCTTCAGCAGCTGCAACAATATTTTGAATGCTAATCAATTAGTTTATGCGCCCTTGTGGAGCTGGACCAGCGCTGAGCCAAGCATTTTTGTCGTCGATGTAATCCCCCAACTTATAATATGCTTGGCAGCATAGTGTGCGTTTTATACAAGATTTAAATTTCGTTTCGTTCAATTGGAGTATGTGGGGAGGTATTTTATTGTAACATTTCAAACAGTACCCCATAAAGGATGAGTCTACTTTAGCCAGTCTGAAACCCGGTTGAATCAATTGGTCCCTATTTCTAGTCCTATAATTGTGTCTATCACCTCTTTTACTGAAAAGACTTAGATTTTTCCTAACGTACATGATGTTTTCATAGATATATTGACAAGGTACCGTCATGATATTAATATCTTTAAACAGTTCCCTTAGAGAATCGCGTCTGCGGAGGCCATATATTGCTCTGATGGCTCTTTTCTGCAGAATAAAAATAGAGTCGATATCTGCAGCCCGTCCCCATAGTAAAATACCGTAAGACATAATACTATGAAAATAACTGAAATAGACCAGCCTCGCGGTATCTACATCAGTAAATTGACGGATTTTTCTCACAGCATATGCTGCTGAACTTAGGCGTCCTGCAAGAGATGTTAAATGAGGACCCCATTGCAGCTTGGAGTCGAGCGTGATCCCCAAGAAAACAGTTTTATCGACGAATTCCAATTTCTCCCCATTCAATACTATGTCACAATCACTACTTTTAACATTCGGTAAAGCAAATCTAATGCATTTAGTTTTTTTCCCATTTAATACTAAATTATTAGCAGTGAACCAATTTTGGACCTGCAGTAGGGCGTTATTTACGTCGTCAAGATTTGATGCACGTCTATTTATCTTAAAAATTAGAGAAGTATCGTCAGCAAATAACACCATTTGTGGTTGGTTTTTTAATAAATGGGGTAGGTCATTTACATATACTAAAAAGAGGAAAGGACCCAATATCGAGCCTTGTGGTACACCCATTTTTACTTTTAGACCGAGTGAATTGACCCCATTAATTTGGACTTGTTGTTGTCTATCATTTAAATAAGATTTTAGCAAACTGAGCGCAAGTTTACCTAGACCGTAATGCTCAAGTTTCAAGAGTAAGGTTTCATGATTTACGCAGTCAAATGCTTTTGAGAGGTCACAAAAAATTCCTATGGCGTCTTGGGCCCCCTCCCACGCTGTAAATATGTGTTTTAATAAGGTTACACCGGCGTCAGTCGTACAACGTCCTTTGGTGAACCCATATTGCTGATCGTGTAAGATTTGGTTGGTGTTAAAATGATTAAGCATTTGATTGAGCATTACCTTTTCGAACACCTTGCTGAATACCGGCAGCACGGATACTGGTCTATAATTGTTAGTGTCTTTACTGTCCCCAGATTTAAAAAGGGGTATAACCTTACTGTATTTCATTAAATCAGGGAAGACTCCTTGATCCACGCACAAATTAAATTAAATATGATAAAATTGAGTAGATGACATAACCACCAATTAAAATATGTGCACCATACATATGTCAACCGCTGTGTTATTTAATAAACTTATCATTTGAGGAAGGGACTTTTCCACAAATATTGAAAAAAACAGTAATTAGGCCACTTTTTAAAAAAGGACAAAAAACTGGCATGAATAATTATAGGCCAGTGACGCTAATACCAATTATGTCAAAAATCTTTGAGAAAATTATGCTAATTAGGATTCAAGACTTTACAACACGTTTTAGGATACTTAAAGATGAGCAATTTGGGTTTAGACAAAATAGTACCACTTCATTGGCATGTTTCAATTTGATCAAAATTATCACACAGGCTATAAACGATGGCTTACCAATTGCTGCGATTTTCCTAGACATGAGTAAGGCGTTTGATTTCGTGGACCACAAGTTGCTCTTACACAAACTTGAAAAATATGGAATAAGAGGCAAAGCGAACGACTGGTTGAGAGACTACCTAAATGACAGAAAACAATGTGTGGAAATCTCTAAAATACATAATAACAAAAAAGTTGTACATAGAAGTGAATATCGACGAAATAATTTTGGAGTGCCACAGGGCACTGTAGTGGGACCTTTCTTATTCCTCATATATATTAATGATTTACCAAATAACACGATCTTGTTTGCCGATGACACAACTCTCATTGTGAAATGTGAAAATGCAGACACGTATGAACAAGACATAAACAAAGCAATTGACAACATAATACACTGGCTACATTCTAACAACTTACAAATTAATATGGAGAAAACTAAAATGATTCAATTCCAAACCCATAAAAGAAATCCATTGACGTTGTTAAATATAATAAGACTATTATCGAACAAGTTGCAAGTACAACATTTCTGGGTATAATGTTGGATCAGAATTGCGACTGGAAAACACACGTCGATGACGTTTGTGATAAACTCGACAGATTTGTCTACGCAATAAAAAGATTGAGAGTCACGGTATCAACAGAAGCTGCTCTTTGTGCATATCACGGATACGTGTCGTCCGTACTCGCTTATGGTCTCTTGTTGTGGGGTAATTCGGTGGATATTACAAAAGCGTTTATAGTTCAAAAAAAATGTGTACGTGCAATCTCTGGAGCCTGGTATATGGATAGTTGTAAACCCTTGTTTAAAAAGTACAATATTCTGCCATTAGCGTGTATGTACATTAGAGAATTGTGCCTATTTGTACAACAACATCCTGAATATTTCACTAAATACAAGGATGTAACTAAACGAAATGTAGCTCCTAGAAATAAAAATAAATTTAAACATGAGCTCTGTTTACCGCAATGCAGGCTCGAATTGTTTAAGAGGAACTCGTACATAAATGCTGTAAAGGTTTATAACAAATTACCGGACGCTTTTAAAGATTTACCTTTGACAATGTTTAAAAAAAAGTTAACACAATGGTTAAAAGTAAAATGCTTTTACAATCTTAATGAATACATGTCAGATCGCGGAGAAGGGAACTAAGATAAATAATATTGGTAATTGGAGTAATTGGAATGATAATATACCTTATAATAATTTATTAATGTTCAAATTTTAATATATTACCACTGTGACATTATACTATTTATGACATTATCAATTGCAATTTATAATTACATTTATATTTATTATCTGACATTTTTATTAAACTTTATAGATCTGCTGAACTAATATAGATTATAGGTATAATTTGACATATATTAATTCATTTGTTCCTTAAATACTTATTGGCATGAGACATTATTTGTTATCTGTTGTTACTGTCTATAATTTTATTTTGTTTTCTGTTTTTATTGGACCTTATAACTAAAGGAATGTAATTGTATAGGTTAAAATTAAAGATTTGCACACCATAAGTAATGGTAGAATGTAAAGGGGCCATTATAGTTTTAAGATCATACATTTGTAAACCTACATTCTGGCAAATAAATGAATTTGAATTTGAATATGCAAGGTCAATTAAACGTCATTAAATCCTAGTAATTGCAACTCAAAATCCGATTACTGATGTTGAGCTGAATGGTGCTAATCCATGCGTCATGTTCGCGAACGGGCGCCGTCAGTTGGGACTGGTCAGCTCTTAGCTGCCATGGCTGATTAAATTTTTTGAATTGTTCTTTGTTTTATCTTTTTATTACGGACGCTTCTAACGTGCATTTCTTTGTACATTGTTTTCATATGTTTAATTTCAACATGAATGATGTAACCAATATTTGTAACAATTTATTTAAAAGAGTGTCCTTGGAGTTTCTTGCCCGTTCTTCTTCATAGGTACCTACTACGCTTTGGAATGAGCAACTAGCTGCATATTTCTGACTGAATAAATGCTTTGAGTTTCGGTTTAACACACTTTTAATAAGTCATCAGAAATACTCACACTTCTCAATAACATAGTTCTGTTTGACGGTCGGCGGCGGCGGCACGTACTCGTCCCGCAGGTCGGTGCGCGCCGCGAGCGCCCGCAGCGGGTTGCGGGACGCGGCGTGGCGCCGGCCCACGCGCGCGCGCCGGGACCACTCGCCTGCCAACCTGGCGGGAGGACATTGTGTTGTGGAGATGGGTAGTGAAAAGAATGTGGAGACTTACGAAAAGATCATGGGGTGGAGTAGACAATCACTAATGGCGGTGGTCTGTCGATCATCAATACAGGGAATATTTCTAGTTTAGCTAAATTCAAGCATCTTAATTGGTTAACAAAACCTAACCTAAAAGCCTTAGTAAAACAATCAAATATGTTAAATGTCAATACAATCAGAATGAAATTAATAAATCTTTTATACACACTGTTTTACTTTTTTGCTTGAACCTCATCTCATCTTAATAGCCTAGGAAAATAACACATTGTTGCTAAACAATACTAATAGGACCTTTAATAGAATTATTTACATATTTTTATTAAAAGTTTTGTCTAAAAAGTCCATTATGAAACCACATACACAAAAAATTAAGGTAAAAGGTTGCTGCTCACATTTGTCTAGACCCACTATCAATGGCATCGAGATCGACATCGACTCCTTCAGTGTCTGCCAGCCTCTCCTGCTGTATAGCTGGCGTGAAGAACGCTTGGAAGGTCTCGTCATCAGCCCGCGGCACTTGAACCGGTTGCCCTGTTCTTTCAGCGCCTGATGCTTCATCATCTGTGAAAGAGTGATAAAATTAGTAAGAAAGAGAAAGAATGAACAATCGAAAAAAAAAACAATCAATAAAAAAAGGCTCCTCTCCTCTCACCAATATACAGGGTGACTGGATCTGGGCATGGTCATTTACTAATTATTGAACCTTACTTTCCCTAGCTAAGGTTTTATAGTATGGGAGATATATAAATTTTTATACTCTACTGAGATTTTTCCTAAATTTTACCTTCAAGCATTCATAACAAATTTGATATGGCGGGTCCAGATCCAGTCACCCTGTATATGTATACTAGCAGAACCAGTATGTAGGTATAACATTGGCGCAAATAAGTAAGAATAGGTAACGAAAAAGAGAGAACGCCCTGCTGAATAAAAAAATATAAAAAAAAATATCTGTGCAACATACAAGACTATAATAAAATTATCTTGTATTTCTCGTGATGGAAAAATGCGATTATAGTTTAGTTTATTTTTGACTTAGTTATCGAGGATAATACAGAAATAACAGTAAATATAAACTGGAGGTTATTTGTGCTTTACCGTAATCAAAGTATCGATCCATATTTAAAGCATAACATAAGACAATCACCCTGTAATGTTCCCACTGTTGGGACACAGGCCTCCTCTCTCCGAGACGGAGTGGGCTGTAATCTACCACGCGGGCCGAGTACGGGTTGGTAGATGACACATGTCTTCGATTTTTTGGTTTTAGGACATGCCGGTTTCCTTCACCGTTTTGAGAGCAGTAGTGATGAAATTATTTACAAAATTTTAAGCGACTGCCTGGGTTCGAACCCACGGCCTACAACTCGTAAGTTGGGGCCGTTACCACTGGCCCACCACTGCTCATATTTAAAGCACAATTGGAAGTAAAACTTGTTAATGTTGTTACAGTAATAAACACTTTTTTTTTTCGAAAACGATTCTGACAGAACGAAATATACGACAAGAACGATATGTACTCGTATCTTACAGTAATAAATGAATAGTTACGATATCTATCAATTATCAGGATCAGCTACAAAAGTAGTTATATCCTTCAATTATTAAACACTTATAGTCCGTGTAAAACTGATAAGTATGATAACATATCAATAGCCAACAATCTGACCGACGACAGAATGCGTCCCTGACATCTGTCAGTTGGACAATTTCTAGTTGTAATAAGGATCAAATTCACAAGACACATATTTGATATTATGAAACTGACAGGTGTCAAGAACGCATTCTCTCGACGGCCGGTCTGTAACAAAATATTTGAACACACAACAGAAAACCTACATAAATAAAATATTCAATATTTTTTATTAGTAATTGACGTTATATTTAGAAATGTGCCGCCTCGATATTAGGGGACGGGGAGGGTTAGTAAATGACCCCCGTTCCCGCCCGTCGGACATAAATAGTTTTTACTTAAACGTTTTTCTTAAATGATATAAATGTCATAAAAAGGTTGATAAATAAAATGTAGACCCCATCATCCCCTTACAACCTAAACCGTCCGAGTCGGGGTGCCCTAAGTCCCATCCCAGCTTCGCTCGCTCTTGCATCCTCAGTTCTTATTACTTTTTTACTAGCTCGAGAGGTGTCGGGACTGGGGGCACCCGGCTCGTACAGGTTAGGATCGAAGGGGATGGCGGAGTCTAGGGAGCGAGCAAAGCTCGAGCTCGCTAAGCTCGTTTTTCTACCCATAAATAAGTAGTTTTTTTTTTAAATAACCAATGAAAAAAAAATAACTTCACATTCTTTCTAGCGAGGCGGCACGTTTCTAAACCCAACCCGAAATTGATAACGTTATTGATTAAATTAATCAAACTGCATCGTATGATACAAGTTGCCATTGGAATGTAATAATTGTGATAATGCTTGATTATTATTTGTAAACAAAATATAATTAATTGTAGCGGTGTCATGCGATTGACCTAACATCGCCTTTATGTAATAGTGATAGCTTCTGGCCTCTAAAATTATAAACAAATGACTTGAAGGATTGTAAGCATTTCCACTGACTCATAATAAAAACTGCACCATGCCATTTAAATGTTATAAAATGATAACAAGCGGAAAAACAATTTCTCCTATTATGGAGGAAGGAAGGAAATTGAAAGCATTATTATTATTATTATTTTTCTGATTGCTACTGAAACCACAGGAAACACTTTTGTTTTATACCTCATTTGCCCATGAGGCAAATTCCATTGTTACAAATCAAAACCGTTCATAAGTTGCAAAAGACAGTTTTCCACATTACATAACATAACGCCTGTGTTTCTCGAAGGGTTGAGCAGAGATGTACCTATAGTACACCCACATTTCCAGCCAGTTATGTTTGAGTCCCATGTAATAGAAGGCGAGCCTATTGCCATGAACCGGGCACAAATCTAGACTCCGGGCTGCTACTGAGAAATTCCAGATGAAAAAAAACCCAAATAGAAAAACCCAATAACACTTAGCCCGACCCGGGAATCGAAGACATCGTGGTCAGCAGTAGACCTTGCGAGTCACTAGACCAACGAGACAGTTTTTCTACCACCCTTCACCTCAATGCCATAAAGGCTAGGAGAAGAAATGGCGTAACAAACTCTAGCAAAAATGAGCAATTCAAATAACATAACATAAACATTACGCTAGTTTTCCCCGAAGTGGTAGGCAGAGGCATTTCAAATATTTCGATACAATCATTTTTTCTTTACGGAATTTATCGACACATAGCAGTGATAAGCCTTGTGGTGTGACCGTCAGACTACGAAGTCATAGGTCTCGAGTTCGAACCCATGACACGCACCTCTGACTTTTCGGATTCATGTGCGTATTGTATAATTATCACTTGCTTCAAAAACGGTGAAGGAAAACATCGTGAGGAAACCGGCATGCCTGAGAGATATTTCTCGACGGCATGCGAAGTCAAGTCAGAAGCCCATGGGCGGCTTTAAAACTCTGACACCAGGTTAGTCACTAACAGTTGCCTGCTTAAAAAAAAGGCTATCCATACTAAAAATTAAAAATAAGAAAATAACTACCTGTCTGCCTGATACCTTTTCACGTATAAACCACTAGACGGATCATTACCAAGATGTAAAATCTGAATATTTGCACGGCTGAAATGCCGAATATAGTGAAACCCATAGATCTTAAGAACTTATGTTAGCTACCTATATTCTTGCAAATAAATATATTCATTCATTCATTATGAAATTTGGCAGATAGATAGGCCCTGGCACCTGCAGATGGTCTTAGGCTACTTTTTATCCTGCATCGCAGACGTTGCTTGCGGACAACAGCTAGGCAATCTGCCTAGCCTTTTCCCAACTATTTTGGGGTCGGCTTCCAGTCTAACCGGATGCAGCCGAATACCGTATTTCACATGGAGCGACTGCCTATCTGACCTCCACAACCCAGTAACTGGGTGATACGATACCCCTTGGTAAGACTGGTTGTCAGGCTTTCGGGCTTCTGACGACCCGTAAGGACTGTCATAGACCAACGAATGTCAGCCGGTACCAACGGTTTAACGTGCTTTCCGAGGCACGGAGGAGTCTCGGTATGTTAAGACGGTCACCCATCCACAGAACAACCCCAGCAAGCGTAGCTTAACCTGATGGATCCAACCGTGCGGCTGTTATTACTTAGCCGCGAGCTCCTCAGCTAGTATTCAATCAAAAAAATATCAAAAATACTCACTCTCATCAACCCTGCTGATACTTTCACTGACAGAGTGACTTCGTTTGAAGGACTCCCTGTCAATTCTGTTGCTCTTAGGTTTATTTTCGACAGCCGCTGCGCTCACGACGGCGCACGAAGCCGACCGAAGCGGGCCCGAAGCGAATCCGTTCGTAGGGGACGCTTGCTTGCGAGATCTGTGGAGGTTAGGTTACATTTGTAATGTGATAAGGGCATGTATGTAAATGGTACCTATTATCAATTATTTATATTTTTTTATTACCGGTCGACATAAAATAGTCTGACGTGGTGACAAATGAAACTAAATATTTTACATAATGCAGACATAAGATGATGGCACTACTTTGCCGACAAGTGCTAGTAGGTTTTGATTTGAATCACCGACAAGCAGCTTTTTTGTTGCACATTAATTCCCCATTCGAACTGCGATAGTGGCCCTCATTTTTCCAAACTCATTTTTGCCAAGCTGTAACTAAATTTATTTATTTTCATTTCAACACAGACATCTGTGTAGCCGTGGCTCTTGTACTAGGAGTTCCTATATCACAAGAGCCAATGATTATTGAAGTGAACAACGCAATACCTATATTTTTAACGCCAGACGTGTCTAGAAACGCACGTTGAGTTAATGTATTGATGTGTCTAGATAACTCTCTACTTGATCAAATTTTTCTTGTGTCTCGATATTAAAATATTAACTAGTTGGCAAAGGTAAAAACGGACCGGCTCCGGGTGTGCCACTACTAGAGGCTCTCTAAATGCACCTCAAGTAAATAACTACTGTTACTGACAGACATACTTGGCAGTTACCCAAAAGCTGTAAACAACAGGCTGGGCAGTTCGGCTTCATTATAGAAGCCGTCCAGTTAAAAACTGAATTTAACCCAAGTAACTACAAGGCTGAGTTTTCGACTTCTTCAGATACTAATGAAAATGTTGCTTACTTGAAAGTATTAGGCGGAGGAATCCCAGGCGAAGCTATCACAGGTGCGGTGGCCGTCGGTGGTGGAGTGAGAGGCGGAGTCGCTGACACCACTTTGTCTCTCTCTAACCGACCAGCGACCGTGAATAGAGAGGCATCCGTCTGTGGCACCCGCTTGCGCCAACCCTGAAACAAGAGACGATCGTGGTTAGTTCTTACGTACTTCTAAACCCGAAAGTTATTTATGTCCTTTGCCTCGACAAGTCTTATAAAATGAGCACTTGTATATATAGGGCTATTTACCAATAGATACTAGCAAATAACGTTCTTCCGGTCTTGCGAAAAGCGTACGGCCCCATGTATTCGATTGTCATTTATTCTGTTAGTTATACAATGTCGCCCATCGGCATGTGCCCGCCCGAATTTTTCTGAATACTCATGACAAATTATCGAAAATTAACTTACAAAAGGGGGTTTATCTTTGATATTTTTCATGTTATACAATTTTTTTTTGTAGCGTTTGTCATATCTCCTATGTTATTGGCTCGAACAAAATATAAGAAAAACTGAAAAAAAATATAAGAAAAACTGAAAAAAAAATAAAAAAATACATACAGACCCCTTTTTTTAATTAATTTTCGATAATTTGTCATGAATATTCAGAAAAATACGGGCACATGCCCATGGCCGACATTGTATAGGTCGTATATTTTCTACCATAACGTCGAAAGAAACCTGCAGGTATACTGGAACCAATTAAAACCGGTACTAAACGGAAACCGTTTGAAGTCGCGATAAATACCTAATAAATCATAATTGGGTATATGGCCACTGAATAAACATTTATGACGTTAAATTACACAAAAGAAATAACTGCAAATAACCGCAATATGTCACCCAACTAGAATTAATTGGACCCAGTGACCACTGCCAATATTATCGACAATGAATCACTGCGGTCAGTTATTCATAATTCCCAATATTGGCACTTCATATACGTATATTTGCGTACCGCATCATTGAGCTATAACAAACTGGCCTTATCCACTCCAAACACCATTAAGCCCTTGATCTTTAAATATCCTTAGCAGTCAAAGGATACATTTATTAACACAATTATAAATGTTTTGTTTTACATAAATGCTCACATTGGAAAGGCCCAGAGGTCGAGCAATTGTTGTAAACCGCATTCCGTATATCAACCGAATCGCTGAACGCAAGTTAACTTAAGTTAAACGCGATTTTACGCAACACAGACTTGTTTAAACAGTAAGCAAGGTCTGAACTTTAGCATTTATAACTGCATCGAAAGTTGATTTATACGTTTCACCTGATGAGCAAATAAATAAATGTAGTGGTGTAATGATAGACGTTGAGATGGCAGTTGACGACACTGACAAACGACAAAAAATACGCGGTTACTGGTAAAGATCGTGCAATCACGACAAGTAATGCAATCGTACATGTGCAAAAAGTCGTAAGAACATCACTTTATGACCTAGAAAGAGAATGTCAAGAGGAAGAGAGTAATAAATATGAAGTGGTAAGAACAAGCCGCACTAAAATTAAAAGTATAAATATTTAAACATAATATAAATTGACAAGGGCCTCGAGTTTTATCAGGCGGCAGGATAATGGAGCGATAAAGTTCGGAATAAATGCTTGGATTCTCTTGTATTGTTTATTACATGTCCAAGTATTCGTAATGTCTATGTCTCATGTGCTAGTTAAAACAAGTGACCTATTGCCTTTCTTAGGGCATCAGACATGACAGAGATTTTATATGAATGTGTGGGTTTTCTCACGACGGTTCACACATCATTAATTTAGTACTATGTAGTAATAAATGTTGCTTGTTCCAGCTTGTCACGTATCCCTGGAATAACAGATTTCTTTGTAGCCACCGAAAAGTGGATTTGTAACGGTTCATTAATCATTAAAAGAGTTTGGTTACTTACTTGTGCAGCTGTTTCCAATTTGTTTCTTCTATCTGCTAAAATGTTTGTTGTTGCTATCTCGTCGTCATCGATGCTTTTCTTCTTCTCGTCTACGGAATTTAGAGATTCCTGAAACAAACAAGAATGCATTGAAAAATCGAGTTACTGTAAATGGTGAACTTTCTTTCTCTCAAACAGGTCGATCACCTGCCATTCTTATCTCTTCACTGGTAGAGAATGCCTCAGGCATTAAATCCGCTTTTAAGTCTCATAAGTATGAGAAGTTCGAAATAAATAAAAATTAATAAATAAACTTTGATTTGTTTCAATCTTCATGACTTCACTGTTCACAAAAAAGAGTGATCAATAGTTATTAAATTGGCATAGCAATTAGGTAAAGACACAAAAACATTGTTTTCTTTATCAGATGAAACGAATACAGGTATAATGTTCACATTTGAGTTAGATGAAGACATTAGATTGATGGAGAAAAAAGTGCGAAATGTTATAATTATGGCATCTTCCTTCTATTGTTTATCGAAAACCCCTTTGTTGCGTAAATATGTAATCATGTTGCATTTGATCCACATTCACGGACTGATAATTTATTGTCACGCCACCTTGCATAACATCGTGCTACGTATGTCTCTAACCATAGCTTTAATTGAGCAAAACCTTTGGCAAGTCTGTTTCTAATAACTATGACGCTAATGAGAGACTTGCTAATTACGAGTACAATCAGAAAACTTAAAACATTCGGATTTTAATAACTGGAAGTAATGTTGTCAAAAGTAAAGAGGAAATCTGTAAGTAATAAATTATTAATATAATTTGGTAAAACGATGTACGAAATTAATCGTCATTGAAAAAAGTTAACGGATGCAAACAGTAATAGAATTGATTAATTTTGGCAATCAAGTTGGTATGTATCCGTTAACCCTGGTTTTATAAAAGTAGGATATTCTTTTAGAACTGTGTATATAAAAAACCTGCCTGAACATTGTCCACGGAATCGACATCGAACTTCTTAAAAACGGGTTTAAGACCTCCGTTGCTAGCATTCTTCGTTTTATTTTTCAGCTCTCCAATAACCGAGCCGAAGTTAAGACCCTGTGGAAATCCTGGCTGCTTTTGAAGACGCTTCAAAACAGGTTTGTTTTCATCTCTTTTATTTTCGACATCCTCGTCGGTAGGTTGTTCGATATCTTTTACAATATTATTTCCATTAAATCGTTTTATTCTATCGGCTACAGCATCTATAGTATTTTGTAGTTCCGCAGACTTATCACTTATAGTGCGTCCTTCCTGCTTCGCAAGAGGTTCTATTATTTCAGAGGTAGAGTAAAGCATTTTTGCTGGTCCATCGTGTATGAGTAATTCAGTTTTATCTAACGACAAGTTTTGTATAATCGACTGTATTTTGTCTTCGCTCAAAATAGTTTTCTCAAGAAATTCCGCAAGTCTTTCTTTTGGCGGGCTCTCATGTCTGATTAGTTTTTCATTACGTTGTTTGAGCAAAACACTCGGTGTTATAATTTCTTCGGTTTTGAAAGATACATTATTTTGGATGCCAAGTTTACGATCATTTTTGATCGTTTCTAATAATTTTCGTTTCGTTTCAACATTTTGAAGTGCGGGATCACTGAGTATGAGTTTGTTTACAGTACTATCCAACTCCTTTACACTTTTTGTTGCTTGAATATCTTCTGGTTTTTCATACTGAATTTGGTCTTGTTTTGATGGTAGCAAATATTTCCACAATATGTAAATAAAGACTCCAAGTCCAATGAGCGTTTCGAGTAACATTGTTAGGTATTTATTTTCCAATCACTGCACTGACTAGAATGAGATCGATATGCGATATTGATAGCGCCACTAAAAATTCTTGAAGGCTGCGCGCTCCATTTGTAATGAGGAGTCAATTGAGCAATAACGTTTTACACACAAGAGAAGCACTTTGTTTTTATTGGCATCGGACAATGCATATCGTTCAATAACACTCGGATAATTCACTATGAAGTCACTGTGGCGTAAGAAGATTAGAAGGCTTATGAAAAATAAATAAACATTTACAAAACTGAGTAAACAATGCGTGTACTGTGACGGTCAGAATCGAACTGATCACTGAGATCGTAGTCATTATCATCTGGCAGCGGACACGGCACGTGTGACTCACGCGCAGGTCCTAGAACGTGTGTAAACATTGTATACGACCAGTAGCAGCAACAATGACGCATCAGCATTTAATGAAAAATGTCTATAATATAGGTGCGTCGCAGCCAGTACTATCAACTTGAGGGAAACCTTGACCCAAGGCAACACCACACCCAAATACGTAAACGATTTAACCTTAAATTAACATAAGGAGATCGCCACAAAAGAAAACAATTAGAGAACAAGCGACGACATCTTCACCACATGTGGCTGTAGAAGTCAAATGGATTACAATGCAAATGTAACCAGCTGTTTAATCAGAACTCCGTTTAACCACTCTATTATGTCCTTTATGGAATGGTTGAAAATAACAGCAATAACCATTGGAGTTTACGATTTTAAACGATTTTCCTATTACTAACCAATTATATAAAACAGGAAAAACATAAAGTTGTTTAAAACTAGGCTGCGACGGACAAGATTTCATCTAACCACCTCAAAGTACGCAATAACGTTGTCGACGCCGAGCTTGCACCAAATAAGCTAACTTGCCCCAACCTAATGTGGAAACGAGCAAAAACTGCGCACGCTAATTCATCGAATATATTTAAATTAATGTAACTTTGAGGATGGCAACAGGCAAATACCTACAAAACAAGACAACAACTGTAAACAGGAAGATATAGTAACCCATATTTTAGTCACGATGTAGAAATACGTCAATCCTGTCAACGATGGCTTAATAAAAGTGAATAGAGGCAATGGTGTGGGCAATATAGGACGAATCCATCACAATTATACTATCAACAAACGGACGACACACAAATATGCGTTCAAATTGAAATCTTTACTCGCATTGAATACAAATTACAAAGACGCAGAGAATTTGAATGTTTACATTCCTTTAGTGGACACAAAGAATAATTAAAGCTCAACAGAAATAGAAACGTAGGTTAAGGGGCGAAAGTGTCGGTATGAATAAAGATTTAAATTACAAAGACTGTCTCCTGATTAGCACTCTACGCGAAAGTATACGTAATGAGAAAAAAATTGCTATAAACAGCGTTACGTTAACCTACAACAGATTACAAGGTTGAAACCAAAGATAGCAAAGATAAGTCTGATAGCAAATGATTATGAAGACCGCGTTGTTCACGCAATCAATAACAAAATTCACCTCGATATTAAATTGTGTAAATTGCCATTTATCTTAATTAACAACACGAACACAGCAGAAGGAACGATTCCTTGTATCTCAGGCTTATTGAAATTTATATGTGGCGAGATAAACAAATTGAATTTGATAAAAAAATAAGGATGCTATAAAAAATAAGGTTTTAATCACATAAAACTGCACAGTATTTTAAATCCGTCCGATTAGATCCGATACACAATATCAAAGGCACTAAATTTCGAATATTTTGGCGCGTCTTATTGAACGCGAATTTTGAGGGCAAAAATCCGTAGAAGACGTCGACGGCAGCGCGCGCGCACATAGGCCGACTTGTCCAAAACAACTGACGGTGCCAGTACGTCTCGCCAGCCAGCCAGCCGGGTCATTGTCGACGCATGTGCAATGCAAATACCGCTTTTTGGTACATGGAAATTAAGATTCGCTTTTTGTTTGTTCAACGATCCGGCAAGTTTCCCGGAAATTATTCACAAGGCTTTTGGAGTTGATTTACGAATATGAATCAACCTCGGATATAAATAACGGATTAACTAAGGTTCTCAAAGTATTTTCGCCTCCACAAACCAAAATATGATTTATTTCATAATCCGAGATTTCTCCAAAAACCAGTAGTGTTTTGAATCTATTCGATGGACAGTCAACTAATACCACACTTTCGAACGATATCTTGTTACATATGTGACTGTAATACAAAGTAAATCGACACGGGAGTCGAATTTCGTGAGAAATAACAGTTTCGGCTTGGAAAGTACATATTATTTAAACAAAGCTTTACTGTTTTGTATTCACACAAGAACTCGGTTTTATAACTTTAATGCGTATTCGTAACTTCAGTAACCACTTTATTAGCATAATATGTCGCTAGTTTGAATATTTCTTCATATATTATCCATTAATTGTTTATCTTTATTAGCGTGCCACAGGGTTCTATCTCCGGCTATTTGCTTTTAGTACAACTTTTTGTTTTTAGTGGGCAAAAGCATTTGGAACTCTTAACGCATTTTTGCTTACATTACAATTAATTATCCCTTCACGTACTCACAATTTACGATTTTCTGCTCTGAAAAGCAAACTTTAGTCGCGCCGCCGTCATTGGGTTCATCATAACTTTGCAGTGGCCAAAATTTATAATTAGATTTAGCTTCTAACGCCAAAACTTATGTGGAGCACTTTCATAACAGTTTCGTTGGCACTGTTTGACTAATGAGTGTAACACAAAACTATAAAGCGAACACTGACAGATGTTCTGTAGATGTTTCGTTAATTAAATAAATATTCAGAGATGAAGCTAGTTTATTCTCATAGAATTCGGAGCAACAATCTTCAAATCATGGCCATTTGTAAAGCAATTAAAAGATTACTTAAAACTACATATCCTCGAAATATTTGTCTAGGAACCTTTTTATCGACTTCTACACGCTGCCAATATAAAGACAAAAGCTCAATATGTAGTATGAAAGACAAATAAAAACAAATCCAAAAACTAAATTCACTTTAAATGCATAGCATGGATTTTTTAATTCATAATGTGAGTTGTATTATAAAGAATGTGCATTCTAAACTTGGATTCTGACATTTTAGCAGGAATTCATATCTGTATGTTTTTATGTCTTTTTATATTAAACCAAAAAGGTATTATGGGAGGTAAGTATGACTCAGATTGTACATATTAGGTAGGTCTTAGTGATGCCATTTATTTAAAATGTGATGCAGTTAATAAGACGTAGACACTTTTGTGGTGCTGATGTAACGCGTGTTGATGGATTTCTATGGGTTGTTTGCCAAGCGAAATATTTAGAATTACATAAAATCTAAATATCCCTCCATAACTGTAAGGAGATCGGGAATTATTATTCAGTTCAAGGAATAGTTAAGAATATTTAGGTGAATAACTAACATCTAATGAATAATGAACATCGTGGGAGAAAAGATGACTCTTTTAAAGATCTTATACCGATCATCAATCCACTCAGCAAAGAAAATTTTCGCAAACGCATTAAAATCTGCATTTCAATCATCGGTCTAAGTAAATATGTACCTAAATACAAAACAATTCCAACAGTAGAACATAAATCGCATACTACAAATGCCACAGAACAAGTATCCAATGAATATTTATACATAGTTAATAATCGACTAAATACAGCGATTTACAATCGTTGGGTCCACGGTACGCAGGAGTTGCCCGCGTTGCATCACGACTGCGCATGCGCACAGAGTAACCAACGCGGGTAGGATTACAGCTTGCGGCCAAGCATTGATCATTGCAACCGTAGGAGCTTGTATTATTATAGCGGAAATAGGAATGCAAATATTTACCGTATGATATTACCTTGATCTATTAAAATTGTTTTTTTTTTTCAAACACAACATTACTGACTATTACAATAGAATTTTGGTACCTATGTTGACAGAAGAATGCTTTATAATAAAAAAACAGTTTTGGAACATTTTGTAAACATGCATAGGGAAAAAAGAGGTATCAATTGTATAACGACGAATATAGTGAACAATATAAACGTACCTACCTAAACAAAAATATAAGCAAATGTATGTGAATCGGCAAAAGTGTAGAAATCTCTTAGGCATTTAACCTTCCTCGACCGATCCGGTCCTAACTAAACATTTACTTAATTAAAAATACATGAATAAGCGCTTTATGATCCGCGTAAATCTATTTTACTCGAACTCCGGCTCATACAGGTGCTTGGACTAAGACTTGTATGCTAGAACGATCTGCGCTCTTTTGCTCAACCATGAAACTCGGTTTAAAACTAGATTTGAGCGAAGAAGTTTTGAATCCAGATTTATGCTTTATAGTTATAGCTTTTTTCCCATCCTAAGGACATAGAAATCCAGAGCTGAGTTTAGTTATATTTGGACTAAAATTGTTTTAAACCCTCTTCTTTTTTTGTCTTTACAAAACCAAATAACTGAACATGTTTTTTAAGTTAATATGGAGAGTGTAATATTGAAATTTATTTGTATAGATAGGTATACATAGACACCTGGGACGTAAGAAGTGCGACCTCCTTCTAAAACCGCCCTATAAGGCAGTGTTATGCCGAGTGTTACAATGTACCATTTATGGATGTGAGGACGCGATACCCTTTCAATTATGCAGGTAAATGCGACCTAGAATGATGGAATATGTTTATGTTTATATTCAATTAAATGTCAATGTGATATCAGTATGTTTTGGTGCGGAAATCACTGAAGAGGTTTGTTGATAAGATAATTCGTCGTGCCGATGATTAATATTCTATCCAATAACGCTAGTGGACCGTGACAGAAGATGATTCATTGAGCTGTGGTAGCACTCGAGTTTTCAAATATAAAGTGCACAAACATTTCGGTTGCATGTCACATTAAATAAACGTTCCCTAATTACAGAATACACGGAAAACGTTTTCGCGCGTTTAATAACGGGATTACCAACGCTGCTGCTGGCGGCGCCACTAGCGCATATTTAATTTCCGCTGTCAAACAGAGATGGCGCTGTCACGTGATCTAATAAAAACACGTTACGGTACGGGATAAATCCAATTTGTCGCTTCAGTAAATACAGGATAAATTTTCCAGCACAACAGGATTCGTGGAAAATATTTTGGAATGAAGAAAATCAATTCTAGCGGGAAATTACAAGAGTAATTTTGTTTGTTTCGAGAAATTACACTAGATGGACGAGAAAATGGAATACAATAATGCTTCAATTTAAAACAAAAGCAGTAAATGGCACTCTCTTGTCGGAAACATCAATAAAAGCAAGAAGTTTTCAATGGGACATCATAAGGTTACCTTCTGAACAAAGTCGGCACATAATGATGGGTGAAGCTTGAAACAAAGCCCATGAAAGGTCAGGACGATATTTGAGGCTTGCTATTGCTATAAATAGTAATGTCGTCGCCTAAAATAGCGTGAACTTTGCCTGGTGACCTTACCCGGCGAACTACTGATGAGGATGACACGATAATGACCCCTGACGGCCCTGATATTTTTATTGATTTATTTTATTTTATAAAGGTTAGTTTTGTTTACATAGCATCAGAAAAAAGGTGATCTGATTTTGCTCCAGAATTTTCCTGTCCTCTATCATCTATAATACATTGTAACAGCGAATTAATAACCCCCCCTTAAGACCCAGGCCAAATATTTTTTGATATTCGGATAGCTCATGACCTAAAGAGGTGACATACAAATATGAATTCAAAAGCAAAAAAAAATATATATAAATCCGCGGGTACCTATTCTGGCTTTTAATAAAATTAATTTTAATCCTAACATCGGGCTTCGATTCTAGTTATCGAATTTTAACGAATTAGCAAACTTATATCTACTACTCCTAAACAATGAAAAACATAAGTATTTTTAAGCCATGACCTCCATATTGTTATCGGCACATGGTTTCGGAACTAGGTCTCGTTCGGGGCATGTTCCAAAATACAAAATAGAAAAATCTGGAATGTAATAAATTATTGTAGCCAACATAAATCGTGAAATATATATCGTGACTTGTGCCCTAGTGAGGACAAGGTTCAAAGAAAGTGTGAGGTCGACAATTAGCTCCAATTTTTTAAATAACCAATGACATAATAATTAAAAAAAACAATTCTTTCTTTATCATTTAAAATTCTTCTTATCAACTGAGATAAAGTCAAGTATAACGTAGGTACCTTGCCTGGAAAATTAATTGTTAAGAATTGACTACCAACTTAAATTGTCCGTATATTCAAATAACAACTGTAATTTGTTGTATGAAATTTTTATAGTAAGGCAAATTGACGTAAGCTGTCAATTTGCTGAGCAATTTATTACCCTAACCGTACATTGCTATTTCCTACATGGTGTTATATCATTTGGTTGTCGAGAGTTGGTTAGTCGGGATATTATCTCGAGTTCATGGGCTACATAAATGTGGGCAGTAGACTTTATTACTACTATTAGTAACGAATGGAGAGCGGCTGGGCGGAAAATAGGGGTGCCATGATGACAGCGCAGTTTTCACGAGAAAAATGGTTTTCCATTTGCCGATTTTTCGACACGGAAAAGAAAATTATTGAGCGAATTTCGGAATACCGGGGAAAAAATTTAATTTTTCGCTTGAAAAATAGAAATATACAAAATTTGTTTTTTATTTTGGGAACAAGATACCTAAATCAAGGAAATTTTAGTAGAACCTGATATGAACAACATTGGTCATGGTTACCAATATTGTCCACCCACCTTGTCCAGACCACCTACATTTTCTAATATTCTTTATTTGAAAAACTGAAATAACTTAACGAACTTCAGTTAACGTCCTGAATCAATATCGTGGTCTTCAACATGTTCCAATAACGAAAAACCACACATAGTTTATTGTTTGGGTTCCTACGGTCAAAATAGTAAAATCTCTTTTAGGGAAAGGGCAATAACCGCTGATGCCACGCTAAAGCGACTCGGGTATGCGCAATTAATAATTGCGCATTTCTATTCGTAATAGCAATATGAAAAATATGACATCCAGTATACAGTCAGTACCGTGAAAAATACAGTCCATGTCCCCACCATTTTATCACTCGACATCACCAACTTTATACTATAGGATACTACATTAAATTAGACTTTATATCGCCATCGAAATGCTACTAATATTCACCCATAAAGTTCGACATTTTGTCGATGTGAGTGTTTAGTCGACATTATTTATCCTGTATCGGGAAATGGAAAAGCGCCGCGGATAGGAAATTCTATTTGTACGGGAATATGACAATATTGGAAACGTTCAACAACGTAATATTGATTTAGGACGAATCATGTTTCGTTAATGCTCGTATTTGGTGGGAAAGTTAGCTATTTCACAATTTGTTAAAGGAGCAATCTGGGGGGTTATGATGAATGAATGTATGAAACTACAATACTTATACTTTTAAAGACCCGAGTCGTATTTTAAAACAATGATGAAATTATGTAATTGACCTTAAAATTAAAACGACCACAACCTTCTTTTAAGGCTTTATCATAACTGAACTGGGATACTTTTATACTCTATCAAAAATACTGCAGTAATTCCAAGCCAAAATTCCGTCACACAAATCAACCTGTCATTACCAGCAAGCCCTCTTAAACACCCCTCTTACACTCGCCGTAGTAAATTAAAACCGAAACTGGACAATTTCCTCTTTAAAAGCAAATAATTCACAAATCGGTAGCTCAACTCTGATGCGATTTTCAGACAAGCCTTTTAAAAGCTATTTGCTTTCACGAGTTGATCTTCTTAACATCATAAATCAGTCAATTTCCAATTAAACCGTCAATTTAACGTGACGGATAGGAAGGTAAATAAGGGGATATTTAGGTTAACGTTTTATTTTACTAGCTTGGAAACTACCGTGACCTGTCAACATACCTTTTGTTGGGAGCGGAAACGGCGCCCACCCTACGTTTGAAAAACTACCTTATCTTTTGGAAAATTGGGTCGAGAATGGTGTGAACATGTTTCAGTTAAGGTAAGGTTGTGCGTGAAGCAATTTCGGAGGTGACACGCGATTTGAGCTCGTTTAGTCAAAAGTTCACGAGAGGCGTGGTTTTAAAACATGCGTGACATTGGCGAGAGGTCAGTGACACTTTTAGTTGGTAATTTAGTAAACGGAAGCTTTGTTCTGAGATAAAAGTAGAGGAATTGTAAATAATAAAATCTTTATGATATTGTAAAGTGCAATTTCAATATCTTGTCGATTAAATAACAATAAAATATTTAATTCAATGCCGGTTGCATCATAAAGTATGACGCTTATTCAAGATTTAATTTTGCACCAAAATATAGTTTTTTTTTTTTTACAAAAAAAATTATTAAAACCATCCATATTGTCAGTTAAAATTTTTAATAGTACCTACCTATCACAAAAGGAGATAATAGTAGATATATTGTAGTAGGAAAAGCTGTCAAACACATCAGAATTAAATAATTTTACAGTATGTTATTCATAAAGGTAGCGCGAAATAATGTGTTCATAATAATTTCTAAATGCCGCGCCCTTGCCGAGTGTAATTAATAAAATGAATTGCCTGTAATATTCCGGAAATGTCGTGCTTCATGTAGTTCAAATAATATAAATATTTATTTACTAAATCGTGTACAGACAGACTTTGAATTTATTGGCAATTTTTCAGAGGGGGGAAAGTAGGTACTCATGAATACGTATTAATTTTTTTCTGAAAAGATCTGCTGTTTCATACAAAAACCCATTAGAGACCTTACCCAATTACCCAGTGGGAATGTATGAAACAGATTTTTTTTTTGTTTTTGCTATTTTAGAGTTGTTTAAATACAAAAGTTATTCATATTAATGAGTACTTTCACCCCCCGAAAGATTTTTTTGAAGTTATTGTTAATATAGATTATGAATAAATAAATAATAAATTGCGAATGAATTTAAAGTAAAGGTCAGCGCTCATTATTACAGCACCGCGAATTTTAAATCAAATGCATTAAAGTCTATTTTACGATGGCTATACAGAATAGTGGACGGCTCGCTGCGCCGACCACTCACTGCTCGCGAACCGTCACACGTAAAATAGACTTTAATACGATTCATTTAAAATCCTAACTTGAATGTCAAGTTATTTGCCGTGTCGAAGTGGTGCTGTTATAATGAGAGATGTCCTTAAAAGCCTATATCATCTTCATTGTCTTTATTTCTCCCAATTTATTAGGGGCCGGCGCAAATATTTTTTTTCTTACATTCTTCTCTATTAGTCGTCATCTCGGCACCCACCCCCTTTCTAGCCATATAATATTTCACAGAGTCCATCCATCGTTTCTGTCAGTTAAAGTCAAACTGATTTTTAGGAAAATCCAATATTCGTTCAAAGCAGCGCGTGGTCTCTGTCAATGCCTACATTTGTTGCAGTGGGTAGGAGACATCTCCGCCTAGCACAATGTCCGACCTTGACAATACTAAACTTCTAAAATCGATGAAATGAAATGAAATGAAATGAAATTGTTTATTCTGTAAATAGGATATAGGAATCACTTTTACACGTCATATTAAAAATATATTAAATTTTGCTAGATGAGTTCGGCGTTTCCTATCCGACTACTCTGAGAAGAAAGGCCGAAACAAACTCAGAGGTCACAGTCTCTTTTAAAGTCCAGACATAATCTTGGTCAAGCCATATGAGGACCATGTAGATTCATGTCTGAAATGGTCTTTTGAGAAAAGAACCACACAGATTTGAGTGGACCTGTCCAGTCAGTGCAAGCATTTGTCAGTAATCGTGGAGCTCAACTCAGAACAAAAGGAGCTCAACTCGACGAACAATACCAAAGAAAGGACATTTGGGTAGGCCGCATAAACTACTCAAACTGCCAGACCATCATTAAAACTAACTGAGAGAGGATAAAAAAGGAGAAATGAGAAAAAAAAAAATATTAAATTAAAAAAATATCCACATAGTCCTCACATTCACAATAGGTAATTAAAATAATATTATACTTTACAAAGTAATCATGTCATTTTGTTTTAATGTTTAAATAAAACTGGTATATTTTAATGATTTTACTAAATAATTAAGATACTGCCTTTGCTGTACTACTAATATTAATTTGATGGCAACACGATTAAAGTAATGGAAATTCACCGGCTGTTTGCATACTTAATTTAATTTACTTTATATTTTTATTATTTTGATAACATTTTTATTTTATTTATTTGATTTTTTCAGTATAGTTACTGATAGATTATTTATAGGGTTTTTTTCGACATCCGCAAAATAAAATTAAATAAAAAACACGTCTTATGCCGTACCTTTTATCTTTCAGTGCGTTTATTTTATTGAGGGATAATAAACAACTACAACTTAAATAATACATAAAATTAACAAAACTTTAAGTAGTAATGTTGCAGTCCACTGCATTATCCGCAGATAAGACATATTAGAGATTAGTGTTGCCACTAGACGAGCATTACCAAAATTAACAAATAATTTAAAATAAATAAATAAGTTACTATATAGCTACAAAACCAAATAAGGTAAGAAACAATTTCACTTATTCAATAAATTATTATTAAGATATATTTTTTTATAATATTAGATTTAAATTTATAGTTCGAGAATGCAAGAATATCAATATCAAAGAAATTTGAATTATAGGATTCCAACATTCTACGAATAGGGCAGCGTAAGCCAAAGTTCGTACGACAAGAACTTAGTGCGAACAGAGTACGTGCATGAACTTGACGCGCATGAACTGTTCGGAGGACATTATAACAGCTTACTCGTTAGATCAATGGCATCAAAATGATTATGAACAATATCATGAAGCACGTTGGCCTCCAGGTATTTGCGCCGGTTCTCCAAGCTGATAAGCTTGTACTTATCAAGAATTTGGGAGTATGATAGATAAGTCTTAGTCCCATTACATCTGTAGTACATAGCACGGAGGTACTAGCGCTGGACCCTTTCTATTCCAACGACGTACTTTTGGTAGAAGGGGTTCCAAATAGGGACAGCATATTCTAACTAAGAGCGAATGAGCGTCTTATACAGATAGAGATAGGTTGAAGTTCGCTTAAATTCTGTTGAAAATCTCATCACAAATCCACACATTTTAAAAGCACTATTGACGATGGCTTCGATATGCTGGTTCACTGTGGTGGACAGTTTGCCATCAAAGTGAACACCTAAATCCTTCACTATAGAAATATTATTGAAGGGCATACAGTTAAGATTGTAATTGAAGATGAAATTATTCTTAGTAAAGTGTATATAAGATGCAGCCTATTGTCGTAGTTTTTATGAAGTGAAAACTTCTTTAGGCGCGTCGAGCGAGTTTTGGTAGGGGGTAAATTTATAGATTCGCGTCACCGACGCGCCGTAGTGCTTTACTATACAGTATAGATGGCGCTAATACCAGTTTTAAGTTTTCACCTCTGTCGGCAGTCCTGACTAAGTTTTGTAAGTATTTTTCTAATCAAAGATTGAACAGCTCTCTACTATGGCTAATTTAAGCTTTGTGCCAGACAAATTTCATACAAAAAAAAACATTAATGGTGTATAAAAAAATACGTAACAGTTGCATGAATTCAAACAGGATTAACCTAAACGCCAATTCCTCACAACGACACCCCCCACCAATCAACTCTCAACCTTACTCCCTTAAATTACACTACATTTTCGATTAATAACACAGTCTACTCATCTTGCATGGTAACAGACTGGGTGCTACAGTATCACAATAGATGTGAAGGGCTGTCTTGAAGGGCGCTGCTTATTAAAGGGGGCTGTCAAAGTGATGCCTATGCAAGCCTGCAAGGTTGGCACGCCTGTAAGGCTCTTGAATGGTAAGCCAGTTGCCTTTGGCATAGGTTTTAAATAGATGGGAAGCTTGATGGAGATTGCAACCTTCGCGTAGCGAAATGTGAATCTTTTTGAAGAGGTCCTCTTTTATCAGCAAGCAAAGTTGCTTGTGTGAGGAGCTCAGGAGTGCTTTTTGCATTAAGGTGCCGTTTTGCAAAGATAAGATCAGCTCAAACTTCGCTATAGAATCAATAATAACTAAAATTGGTGTTGTCTTTAAAGAATAAATTAAGTATTTATGAACGATATATTCCTATTCCTATTTTTTCCTGAGCAAGTTTGGGTAAATATGTTGGTTTCAAAAACCAACACAATTTTAAGGGCCTGCGCATACGATTCTCCAAGGTCGATTGCCGAGCATTAAAATTTATACCTTACTTCGATTGGATAAGTATTAAATTCAATCGATAACTTAAAATCCTCTGCCGTTCCGTCCGCCAGTCTGCGCAGGTCATTACTCTTTGTCTAAGCTCAGTTTTCCCATAAGAGTCAAGGATAGCCAACGAATGATTGTTGAGATACGTTTCCACATACATACATCTAAACTACAAAATGCCACCAGTTATGATCCTTACATACTCCTTTTACGATAGGGATGATGCCTGGGTAAAAAAAATTAATTTCTATTTAGTCCGTCAGTCAGATAACAAAAAAATATTAGACAAGTATTCTTTTCTTTATCATAATTAATAAAAAATGACTTGGATAAAACGCATTAATGTCGGGGAGTGGGGGTCGCTACGCCACAAGTAAGTACCAATGAAATATACATACTCGTGACGTCATGACACATTTTTTTAAAAATACGTGTCCAATATTCTTTAATAATCTACCCGACAGACAAAAAAAAAATTTGTCGTCGTCCCTGTCGCCATAATGTGGCCAAAATAAATAATGACCGATACAATTGTTGCATTTTTTTTTTGTACCTTCTTGGCGGTCTCTTTTTACGTATTTTCCCCAAAAAATGATCCCATACCGTAAATGTGATTCTACTAATAAGCAGTAAGAAGGGCATCCAAGCTTATTACAGGTGATAATGTGTGTGTTGTTCTAACCAAAAACCTCACAGATTTTTCCCACAAATCGCTCACACATCATAGCCTTAAAGCGTTTAATTTTAATAAAAAGGGGTGTTTGCTTACATTGATTCTATTCTTAGCCCGCTCGATAGCTTTGGAGTCTTCTTTCTCGGGGCTCAGTCGACAGACGCGTGCTCGCCAGTCATTCGCACCCGCTGCCTGAAGAGCCGCCAACCTGTAAGTAAATAAAAACATTATTAGCAAAATAATCAGAAATTAAGTCTGGAAAGAAAGAACATCAGTGTCTAGGGGTCATAGAGGACGTACGATTAAGTACGTGTATGTTATACAGGGTGAATTTTTAGGATGAGACTTTAAGGTAAATTCCAAAATGGCGAGCAGTGAAGAAACTCTTGACTCCATTATACGCTTTTCTCTATTCTCAAAGTGTCTTTGTTGAATTACATTGAAACTTGTTGGATAGATTGGTTGAAAAAGAAGAAAACGTGCGTTCGGTTCTTCAATAAAAACAATCTGCTTAAAGCAGGCTTAGTTTTTCATTTCAGTCTTTCATCTTTTAAGTTAAGTCTGAAGGAAAAATTATATTTCAAAAACTCAGCCATTACAGTAAGTAAATAATCCTATAATGCTTATAGATTAACATCACGGCCACATTACAACAAATACTTATCGTTGAAACAAAACAATAAACATAACAATAGGCGAGTAGGATAATCCTACTTATTTAGGTACAAACAAATAAAAGGTAATTAACCTACTTTGTTGGTCTATTTTGTTCACAATCAGAGTTAGAATAACCTGTATTCGGTTCTATACAGAGTGTATCAGAAATGTGTGCTCATATTTAAAGGTGTAGGTACAGACCATCAAAGTGTACAACAATCGCGAAAAAAAATTTTCTTTTAAAATTGGTTTTTATTTTTATTATTAATTAATTTATCCTTTATATAGATTTATAATAATTATTAGAAAAGTATTTGACATAATAAAGACCATTATTTTCTCGAAGCTCGTTGCTAAGTAATAACAACCCCACAGGTCGATCTATCAGGTTAAGCTACGCTTGCCGGGGTTGGTCCGTGGATGAGTGACCATCTTTACATGCCGAGACTCCTCCGTGCCTCGGAAAGCACGTCAAGCCGTTTGTCCCGACTGTCAATCGTGGATCTTTGACAGTCGTTATGGGTCGTCAGAAGCCCGAAAGTCTGACAACCAGTCTTACCAAGGGGTATCGTATTACTCAGTTACTGGGTTGTGGAGGTAAGATAGGCAGTCGCTCCATGTAAAATACTGATATTCAACTGCATCCGGTTAGACTGAAAGCCGTCCCCGACATAGTTGGGAAAAGGCTAGGCAGATTGATTGAAAGACCAGTATGTTCAGACCAATTTAACAGCAGAGCGATTTCATTGGTCTAAAATAATGAAATCATGAAGAAACTCCACAATAATAAAGTATTAATGGAAACATTCAACACGGATAAATCAATTACATCTGATTTATCTCTTCCCAACTCTTACCTAACAATAGTAAACATACAATAAGACTGATAACGTTGCATTCCCTTAATTATCAATAAATATTTATCGTCTTGAAGGGCCTACGACGGCCGGTGACCTATGGAAGCCCTTTATCTCAAAGTCATTAACTTTAATTAGCCGGTAAGAGGCACACGCATTACTTGATAGGATATTATCTATTAGTGTACACAAATTGTTACAATAATGACCATCTGATTGTTCTGTTTGTTTTTACGACATATTTCTTTGGAGATAGTCCAGAAACCTTAACTTTAGATAAGATTTTGAGCAATTCTTACAATGGTTAATTGTTTTCGGAACTCACAAAGCTGTATATATGTTGCAGATGGATTGCCGAATCAGCTGTTTTACAAAACCGTTAGTTGTTTTACGAAATAGCTCCTTATGTAAAACAATTGGATTGCCATTGCGCTAAGTTTAGTAAAACTGCTAATCATGTTAAGATGTAATGCAGAATGGCTTATCTGATATCACAATAAGCGTTTGGTGTAGCTTTAATGATGCAAACTTTTTTAATAATTGTGTACCTAGGGTAAAACAAACCACGCGCGAGCCGAATTGTTCGCAGTAACTAAGCTAGGGCACCCAGATCAATTGGTTTAGGTTAGGTTGCAACTGTGATCAACGGCCGACGAGCGTTACTTCGAAGTTGATCGGAGTTACTTGGCTATATAGTATTTTTAGGACCGACTTTCAACAAATTCTGATAACTTTCTATTAAAATTGTCCTTAAAATTACTGTTTTCACTCACATTACTCGTTTTATTTATTTCTGCTTCGGAAACCATTATTTTTGTTATTACTCCCGGAGCTACGAGTGACAAAATGTAGAACTACAATTTATAATCAAGGGAGCAAGGTTGCCTGGAAGAGATCGCAGGAAGCGAGAAGGCCGCCCATTGTATGTTTTGTAGTGTAAAATTTATTATTTACTATGTATTTTCTGGTGTACAATAAAGTATATACAAATATAAATAAAGAAATAGTCTAAATTAAAAAAAAAAACCTGTTGAAGTTCAGTAATTATGAAAAACCCCAAAATGTCGTTCAGATGTTTTACAAAACCGAGCTGTTTTGTAAAACAGCAAACGGTTTTGTAAAACAGGTAATTAAGCAATCCATCTGCGACATATACGTATAACGCGTTGTGTTCTGTGATACTGTAAAAATTATTATTATTTCCGTTTCCTAATATCGTCACTTATACGTAAGTGCAATATAAAAAGCCACTTGCAAAGTGCCACATATATCTACGTATAAATATGTCCTAAACTACACAAGTTAGCTACATGAAGTAAAAAATATCTTGGAAACAGTTTTATAGCTGTTTTTTATGCGCTATTAAATACACTTGAATGTTGCTTTTTACTTCAAGAAGCTATTTTGCGTGGTTTCGGAAATATTTCATGATAAGTTAGTGGCTTTTTTATATTGCTCGTCAGTGTAGATGATAGAGATAAATGTAAGATTTTAAAATTACCCCTAGAGAATTACTAAGTTCGTGGTGACTATAGTCTCCGTCACGAGAAGCTATACATTTTGTAAACAAAGAACTTTCTACTAAGTTACGTACCGAAACAAAAAATCCCAAATTCAATCAACTCAAAGTAACATATGTGTAATACGAAACTAATGAGCAATTTCACTTGGTCGGGTTATATTTTAGCGATATAAAGCGCTGTCGTCTAATGTTTTGTGGTATTTATTTAACGTTACTGAGTTCCAGTACCACAAATACGTATGTTACTTTGAGTTGAATGAATTTGGGATTATTTGTTGTTGATTGAATTGTCGCAACGTAACGTAGTAACAACGTAACGTAGCAACGTAGTAGAAGTTCTTTATTTACAAAATTTATAGCTTCTCGTGACGGGGACTTTACTTAATACCTACCTACACGTATCTCTACAGTGATATTATATCTCAAGCATAGACAGACAGATGGGTGACGGTGATATCTCTGTATGTAAAGGTTTCCGTAATAATTGCCCTCGTAGAATTCCGAATATCAAATATGCATTGAGGAAATCATTTTATATAACATAGTACACGCAAACATGACCACATTGTTTTGTTTCCTGTGATATTTAAGGCCTGGTAAAACCAATAATAATCATAATCATGGCTTCTATAATAATATATTGATTATTACTGAAATATTAATAATTCAATAGCACTTCACGTAATGATGTCTCCACATGTTATTTACCTTTGTATTTACGTAAGTTCATAATAAATAAATAGGAAACGCTGGTGGAACGCTTTAGATTCGATCATGACAGATTTGGCATAAAATGCAACAGAAACAGCACTCGGGGGGTGGGGGGGGGGGACCTGGGTCCGGGCCCCGGGCGCCAACTTTAAGGGGCATATTTAAGCGTAGCAGACAAGCACCTCCCAGCACACCGCAACTTTGGAATAAATGAGACGCGTAGCACATATTATTCTTTCTATTTCTTTCTTTTTTATAAGATTTAGCGCCCGTATTGCATTGGCGCATAATCGATCGATAAAATTTGATTAATATGTTGCTGCCAAAACTTACATTTCGAAAAAAATATAATTTTGCGTGCTACTTTAGCGCATCCTCCATAAAAGTTTGGGCGGCGTAGGCAGATATTACCCCACCTCAAAAAAAAACTAGATCCGGGGCTGTTACAGAGTGGATATGCAGATATGGGACAGTTACAGTAGGTACAATGTGTTAAAAAATTATTAATTATTTTGATTCTTTGGTTCACCTACTTATTCGTTTTGTTTTCTGAAAACATAACAGGTTTTTTAAAGAAAGAATTACTGATTATATACTGAGCCCTTATCGCTTAGTTCCTGCCTTCTAAGTATTCTAATCAAATCTCATTCCAGTTGGTTAGCACAACGCGCGAGAGGATGTGCACTTGTGCAGATTAAAGTAATTATATGACACAGTTGTTATAACACTTTATACTGCTGTAGGTATCCCTTCTATACAGAACTGATGGCTTCTTAGTATGTAAAGGAATTTCCAGTTGGGCCATGACAGACGATGCCTCACTTCTTGATCTCTATGCAATAACACCTGCACTATGGAACGTTCGTGCACTAATATTATAAAGAGAAAATATTATTTTGTATTTTTGTTTCATCATTTCAGCCGAAAGACGTCTACTGCTGGACATAGGCCTCCCCCAAGCACCGCCACTTCGACCGGTTCTGTTCTTCCCGCATCCAGCGGATTCCTGCGGCCTTCACAAGGCCATCGATCCACCTTGTGGGAGGCCTTCCAACGCTACGTCTTCCGAAACGCGGTGGCCACTCCAGTACCTTTCGTCCCCATCGGCCATCTGTTCTACGAGCAATGTGCCCTGCCCATTGCCACTTAAGTTTGGCAATTCTTCGGGGTATATCGGTTACCTTGGTTCTCCTGCGGATTTCTTCATTTCTGATTCGATCACGTAGGGAAACTCCAAGCAAATTTTTGTTTGCAATTAATAATAAGCAGGAACTTCGGCAGTCAAGGAAGCAAGTAACATGGAAATTGACGGAACTCCGGTTTTCAGATTTCTTTGAGTCCCTGATCAATTCATCAGAAAAACAACAGTACAACGAGTATGTAATAAACGAAATATCACAAAATTCTACGATTAGACTTCGATTCAACATAACTTGTAACGTTCATCATTCTAAGGAGCACGACTGGTGAATCAATTGGCGAAATCTTATTTTAACTATTTTATTCATGACATGTTACAAATAACGGAAAGCTCACTCAGCTTTTACAGACTTCAGACAATCAATCTGCCTAGCATTTTCCCAACTATTTTGGGGTCGGCTTCCAGTCTAACCGGATGCAGCATATATGCATATAACATGGAGGAACGGCCTATCTGACTTCCACAACCCAGTTACTGGATAACATGCCACCCCTGGGTAAGACTAGTTATCAGACTTTTAGGCTTCTAACTACCAGTGACGACTGACAAAGATATATATACGAAAGACAGCCGGCACCAACGGCGTAACGTGCTTTCCGAGGCACGGAGGGGTCGGGATCTGGACATCTGCGAAACGACCACGGCAAGCGTAGCTTAACCTTCGATTGACTCGTGCAGCTGTTATCATTTTGCCACGAGCCCCTATTTGGAACTTTAGACGTTAAAAGGTATAATTTGAGTCGAGTAGAATTTAAATACGATGATGCACATCAGCACGCGTAGTATGACCACCGCAGAAAGGAGTTTTGACGACGGAAGAATAGACAAAATGACAGATTTTGATTTTTTATCTGTCATTTTGTCTATTCTGTGACAAATTGTGTCTTTAGTCGGGATTAAGGTATTAAAAGAAAGATGAAGCATATTTACCTTTCGGCAATGGTGCCTCCTCCCTTGTGCGGCATTTCGGCATGTGTGGCGCTGCGCTGCACACCGCCGCCCACCCTGCAAATAAACAATTAACATTAATAAACAAGTAATTAACACAAATTATTTAATATAATAAACAGTTGAAAGACTGCTGGACATAGGCCTCCACTAACCGTTCATTAGTGCTCATATACACGACCAGCACGCTAGTCCACGATAGTCTACCTAGACATTCTCTAGTTTCAATATTTGAGAATAACATGCATAGCAATGCTATATTAACGTCATGTTGTTTGTATTGAATACAGAAACTACATGACTTTAAAATATAGAAAACAAATAAACAATATGTTAAAATAATCCTTAAATATGCATGCATTACAAACTTTGTCTACAAAAGACATATCTAAATACGTTCTTCGACTACTACTGGCATTATCATGAATTTGGCATTTAAAATCCAATAGTATTTTCACAAACTGATGCTAATTACGTAGAACAACAACAAAGGAACAATCTAAGCTCAAAATTACCTGGTCTTCTCAAACTTTTCTTTGAGAGATTTGAAATTGAAGAGTCTGTCCTCGAACGAGCTCGGCCGTACCGAAGTCAACATTTTGGCGGTTTTGCACAGTAACTTTACACGTACGAAAATAATAAAAATAAACACTAATGTATCACATTACTACTAGAGAAAGATTTAATAGCACTTTAGTTAAATATTTTTGTAGTTTTTGTTTAAATTAAAGGACGATTGTTCGTCGTCATAAAGGGATTGTGACAGACTGACAGTAGGACAAACTAATGTCGTAAATTGGACGCGTTCAGATAACAACTATTTATTACAATGTGTTGACGTGACACGAGCGGACGTTATCCTCTTTGCAATTATTAGTTATTTTTGTATTTGACCAATGCGGTTAATTAAATTGAAATAGCTCTTGTAAGATTTTAATAATGTTACGTGCGAAATCGACCGTTTTGGGTAACAAATATTTATGAATCAAAATCTTGATAAAAATCACGTCACGAATATACGATAATATTCTCAAAATGATTCACTGAGTTGGAGAAACCTTTATCTTGATAAAAATATTTCCAGATTCTTGCACACGACTACAAGGAATGAAGTATCTTCATAGAATGACTAAGGGCCAAGTCAAAAACAAAACTAAATACAAAAATATATCGAATATGGTATCTATATGCGATCGTAAACTAAATATAAAAGCGGTCAATCCGTATCTATTGGGTATCATCGCCGAAAGCAAGTTTTTTGCACCACTCTGATATTTTATTATCACGAAACCGTAGCGTCACTAAAATTCGCAAAAAGTTCTGCGACTTATTTACAGACGTATCTATTCAATTTTTCAAGCAAGCATTTGCAATTTAAAAGAAAAAATCTTTAAGAAAATGTTATCTTCTAAAAGACATTACTTCACAAAAGCAACCCCTTGTTTCCTAATATATTGCAAAATTTTACCTAAGATTTTTTTAAAGAAGCAAAGACTGTTCTATCAACTCACGCTACAGAACCATTATAGCATTTTTGTTGAACTACGATCAAAACAAGCAAAACTACCATCCATCATATTCGAATATATTTTTTTATAAAATAAAAAAGGGATTTTAAATTTTTATGAAAACCGAGCTGCACAAAATACTCCCTCCGTTTTTATTGGAACAACCGACCGTTAAAAGCTCCAATAACAAAAAATATCTCAGTAACAAACTACCTGAAATGAACTGAAAAATTATAAAAATTGTATTTCTAAAATAAACTAAACATCGACTGAAAAATATCACACGATTTCATAATCACAAAATAATTACCTAACAGTATGTCCCAGATTTTTGAAACCCAGAATTTAATCAAATAAAAAACCAATCAGTTCTAAAACATACACACTAAAACAATTAAAGGTAATAACGACCGGTTTGTTTGAAAACAAAGGTTTTATAGCTCCAATAATATAAAAATATTTCTTTAACAAGCCATCTGAAATTAACTGAAAACAGAATACTGCACTTGTACGAAACTAAAATTCACCTGAAAAACGTTCCTGCGCTTTCCTAATTATAAAATAATGACCTACACGGTATTTCCCAGAGCTTTAATAAACAGTAAATCAAAATTCAATTAACCAACATGAAAAACCAATCAGGCTAAAACATGCACACTAAAACATTAATAAAAGGTAATACAAACCGGTTGTTTGATACCAAAGGCTTTAGTACATGGACGTATATTCACATGTAGAAGGCTACGCGAGCGCGCCCTACGCGGTGTGTCGAGCGACTGGTGGGCGGGCGGGAGCTTTCTGCCTTTGGCCTTCGAGGCCTAAGCTTTTTACTATTGTTACTCGAACAAGAAATTGCGTACAAGTGGAAATTAAACTTCAGAAGAATGTAAAAGGACCATAATGGATGACAGAAAAATAAAGTGGATCTTATGAAGAGTTGGTAAATAGAACTTTATGTTCTTATTCCTTGGGAAATATTTGTAATCGATTTACGATCAGAAAAGACGTAGCACTGGTAACAATCTACTATCTGACAGCCTAAAGGCACGAACTCATTATTCACAAAACCACAATACAAAAAGAAATCAAAATACTGCACTACTGCAGAAAATATCCAACCATAGATTTCAGCAATAACAAAGAATTCGCAAAAGCCAGTCCACGACCGAACGTTTTAGTTAGAAATAAATATTGGTTCGAGTTACCCCTAGTAAAGTTCAAAGTCAATGCAACTTGGTCGTGTAGACAGTAGGTATACTAGCTTGCACCTAAGGCTCTTTTCACAGTTTCAGGCTAGCCGGATGGGCCGGCAATTTACGGCTAAGTATGACTGCTATCAAACAGCAGTCAGGTTTCATCCGGTTCACCTATGCATTTTGTTTCGGTGACCATTGAATATTAGCGCTGTGGGTCCCCCATATCACAAAATCATGCTGAGTGGAAGCCTTCTTATCACAGTCACGACGTGCAGCTATAACAATAACTACATCTTTTCCGTGGTTTTAAAACAAAATTAAACATTATGTGTACAACTATTTACACTAGGTAGTAAATTAAATGACTAACTTAATATACAAATACAGTAGAATCCGTTTATTATGACTATATTGACCAACCGCCTATTATGATGTAATTACACAACGAAGTTTGGTTTTCGTATAATTTTTTTTGTAACAAAGTCGGATATAATGACTTCATGACTTGACGCTTGACGCTTACAGTGACATGTCGCTTATTATGACCCATTTTTAATAAATCTTGTTCGTTTTGACAGATTTCTTAAGTAAAAAATGAAAAATATACATACATACGTATTACGTGCAATTTTGGTTTTTATTTAATATGCTATGTTTCTCTATTAAAATAAGTATTTACCTAAAAAATGGTTCTTTTTTTTCTACAAAAATGCTTTGTATGACATTTTTGTCAATTCCCTTCGATAACATTATAAAGGGATTCCAAATTAAATAAAAAAAAAATATATATTGTTTGTTGTGCTGTTTGTGTTTGTAGGTATTCAAGCTAACTTGTCTTTTTATAGGCACGTGTTTCTGTGACAAAAACATCTTAAATTTTTTCATTCGCTGCCGGCGGAGTCGGGTAGCCGGCAGCCTGACCGTGTGAAAAGACCTTTACACAGTTTGCGATGTACATCACTTAATTAATTGTATTTTTTAGTGCTTCACTTAAGGAAGTGCGATGCATATGCATGCACTTTACGGAGTACACAAATTAAGTTCAACACCTGTGAACTAGTAGCTCTAATGAAGTTTTATGAACGAAGTAATTTGAGCCAGGAAAGAAAAGCAAGCAAAGGATATAATGTAGCTAACTAGTGAGAAAACGGTGTCCAATTTCTAGCTGACTTTAAATTGGTAAAAAGAGGGGAACTGAGTAGTAAACTGGGAAACCCGAAGAAATCGATAATGGGACCGGAAAACTAGCGTTCGGAAAACAATCAATCTGCCTAGCCTTTTCCCAACTACGTTAGGGTCGGCTTCCAGTCTAACCGGATGCAGGTGAATACTAGCATTTTACATGGAGCGACTGCCTATCTCAAAAATTCAAAATTCAAAAGTCATTTATTCAAAACGACGACTTTTCGAACGTCAAAATTACATAAGCCCCCCAAAAACCGCCGTCCTTCACCACTTCCTAGTGTTTTAGCTGGGAAAAAGAAGTGGCGTCTGACGTCCACAACCCAGTAACTGGGTAATACGAATCCCTCGGTAAGACTAGTTGTCAGACTTTTGGCCTTATGACTACCCGTAACGACTGTCAAAGATCTACCGATGACAGCCGGGCCTCACGGCTTGTGCTTTCCGAGGCACGGAATGATCTCGATATGGAATGGATGGTAACCCATCCACGAACCGACCGCGGCAACCATAGCTTAACCTTCGATCGAAACAATTGCTGACTGACTCAAATTGTGTATGGCTTTGTTGCTACGGAGAATCACTGAACCCTAAGTCGCAGGAACCTACACCTAGTTTAGGAGTTAGAGTATTTCAAAATTGACCCTTGTATTAAGCCTTTTTATGTCTTAGTCTTATGGATAATGGTGAACAAAGAATTTTTATTTTTTATATTTATTATTTGATGCAGTTTTGATATGTAAATGCAATCATTTTAAATCGTATTCGATTTAGTTTTTCATGTAAATACATTAAACTTATAAACCTTACAAATATAACGTACAAAACATGAATAAACACTCGAAGCAAGCCACTTTGTCCAGCGCCAAACTGCCAATACTTCTCAAACTATCGAAAGCCTTTCAATACAGCACAGAACACAGCTACTAACAAGGCGTACACATAGCACAGGATATTAAACAACGAAACTTTGTCTGCCGGGTGTACACCGACAACTCTGAGTCTGACGCTATTGTGCATATAAACAAAGGGGTAGAGACGCGACGCTCATTAGCACAACACTGGTTAAACTTACTATGACGTCACGGAACATTATGTGCCAAATGCCTATGCTAATGATTCAAGTAAGTATGTAGGAAAGAAAAGAAAGCTTCTTCGGGAAATGAAGAAGAATATTTTCGATGTTATTATTCATGGTCATTGTTGTTATCGCGTTTTGGCAGGATTTACGAATACTTTTGTTTGTTATTATATATGTACCTACGTTACATTTGCTGTAATGACATCCTATTTATTATTCTTTTCAGTTATTTTTTGGCAAAAAGCATTTGAAGCTAGGCTTATCTGCTTTTACCTATGTGCCATGCAAAAACATTGGGATAGGGGCAAGAAAGAGAATGAAGATGATATATATATATATATGATAGATATATATAAATGAATATTTAAACGACAAAATATAAGTGTTAATATACCTAACAAGTATTAGAACAGTAAACTATACAATATGTAGAAAAAATCCCTGTCCGATCCGAAAGGGGCACATAGGTACTGCAATAAAATTATAAAAAAATAATAAAAAATGTTATTATTATTGAAAATAAAAAACTTTAAGCATTGCTATGTAAAATTCACCTTTTTAGTACCAAAATTACCACAAATTCATAAAAAAATTGCAAATTTTCAACAAGGGTCTTAAGTTATGACTTTTAGACACCCGCTAAACGAGGGCCGCCCGCGCCCCATGTAATAACTAGGTAAAATTCCCCATAAAAATTAAAAAAATACCACTTTAAAACACTCTCAGTAAATTACCTATCAACACCCTCACGGATCGGACAGGCTTTTTTACATTTTGTATATGTATAAAACCCCCTAATATGTTAATATTAGATTTAGTTCAGAGGACTGATAAGCTAAGTTTTTCAAAGCTTCCTCTCTCCTACTATATTGCTGTGCCCGACAGGGTCCATAATGATCACATATAATTTTGAAATGCAAATAAAGTATTGAGTATTGACGATGACCTATTCGACATGCACTGTTAAAAGCCTTCACCGTTCACAAAAATAAATAATACTTTCCAACCAATTGATCATTTTCCACTTGATCATACATAAATAATGAACCCATCACAAATCGTTTATTTATAACCACAGACCTGCACAGATTCAGCAGTCTCAATCCACTAAGTAATTAATCATGAGCTAACGCCCTAGCTAAATGGTTTTCGACCTACATAGTGAATAACGAAGGTAGGTACATAGGTAAGCTATCAATTTCCTGACGGGAATTTCCCATAGCTACGTAGACATAGAAAGGGGACGGTGCACTGTAGACGTGTTTTCCGCGCTCACATATACATGCGTACCTATAGAAAATGTTAGGACATCGCCAGTTGTGTTGTCCTTAGTTGCCGTTAGGGCTTGATATACGATACGTTTGGATGAATAAATTAGGGACGTAGTCCGTTATTTCAGACTGTTAAGTGAAAGGAAATAGACAGAAATAGGGATGATGCCTAGGTAAAAAAAAAAAAAAAAAAAAACTAATGAGTCCGTCAGTCAGATAATAAAAAAATATTAGACACGTATTTTTTGCTTTATCATACTAATAAAATATAACTTAGATAAAACGCATTTTAATTTGGGGAGTGGGGTTCGCTATGTCACAACTATAAAATCTACATATTCGTGACATCATGGCACATTTAAACTCAATGTATCGCCGTAATCTTTAGATTACGTAAATAAAAGAAAAAATACGTGTTCAATAATTTGTAATAATATTAATGGCGGACCGAGAAAAAAAAAAGTCATTCCTATTGTTTCTAAGAACTTCAGGCAACTATTCAAGTGACTCATTGTAATTATTTTCTACCACTATTCACTCTAACTTGGTAAATTAATATTTAAGATTGGAAGTACCGTTATTTTCACACATTTAAATATACACGGTGATTTTTAATTCACTGTTAACATTTCAGTACTCATGATTATGAGTAACTTTCACTTTGAGACCAACTCAGAATTATAGAAAAAAATATCAGCTGTTTCATACAAAAATGCAATGTTTATTTACCCGACGAAAATGAATAAATAAATTCATTATTGCCATAAACAGGTTACAAAAAAATTTTGACCCTGGCTCCAGATCTAGGTTAGAGTATCTGTATTTCAGGAGCCAAAAAAGTATGAAACAGATGTATTTTTTTGCTATTTCGTAGTTTGACTCATAATCATGAGTACCTATTTCACCTCCAGCCCGCGTAGTATGAGATTGTGATTGTTTATCTGTCATTTTGTCTATTCTTCCGTCGACAAAACACGTTTCTATGGTAGTCATGCTACGCGTGCTGAAAGGTTAACAGTGAATTAAGTCACCGTGTAGTTTATCAAATAAATATGGATGGTACGCATTATAACGTTTATATTGCATCGCATAAACAAAGTTTTTTATGATTTGGTAAGCATAGTCACGTTTAGTAATTATACACGAGCATTACTAAAAATCGCAATGGTAGTAATGTACAAAACTTTCCAGACGGGCCGAGTGCCAAATAAATAGTACCTACTAAACACTTAGCCAATAAAAGGGAGGTCCTCGTTTTAGACAGCCTAAACAAGAGACTAATTTCCTAAACCATTTAAAACGTGGCATGAAGCAAGCTTTAACTAAAACTCACATAAAGCTATGAGAATTAATTATAGGTAGTAGGTATGTGTGTGTGCACTATAGCAGGAAGGCCTCTCGTGACTGAAATACAGCCTCCGAACGTCGGCTTTTCCGCAGTTTCGCAGAATATGCGTTACTGAAGCCGAAAGATGGAATTTGAATTTGACTCGACTATCGATCTCAAATTTATGCCATTTCCTGCATTTTAACGTTCCAGTTTTATTGCGAGCATATTTTATACTAAAACCAAGCGTAGTTGAAAACAAATATGTGGTTTTTCACTTTGTTTTGAAGATAAATTTTGATTAATATTTTTAGTCAAAGGGAATCGTTGCGAATAAAAAAATTGAAAGAGAGACCGAAAACACTCAAATTTGATCAATACGGATTCTATCAACGAGTGTCGCGACAAATCCTATTAAAATTGCAAAAAAACCTACATACTTTACTTACTGCTATAGAGTTCAAAATCGTGTGACACGTTCATTGAATACAGCACGTAGGTAATTGAATCGAATCGTCGTTTGTGGGTGTCATCGCTACCACTCGTAAATTAAATACAGAGTATACAAAACCAACGTATCTAGGCCTGTACCTTTCGACCACTATAACCATATCTCCTGAATGCGACAGATCAACTATGATTGGTAACAAATATGCAGAACTGTAGAAGTAAAGTTTACAATAACCAGCTTATGTTGACCCGGACCTACGCTACTGTGTAAGAAAATTTACTGTTACACCGCAGGTCAAGAAAAACGGGTCGTCTAATATTATGATGATAAATTGTGCTAAAGAGATATTATGCACGGTTGGTTAGCCGTATTTGTAGTGTGCAGTGTCATTAATATCAATTGAGATGTTCATGTGGGTAGGACAGTGTCTTTAGTGAAGAGAGTTAAATAGGTTGCGCAAAAATAACTATAGTGTGATGTATCCATCAATTTCAGTGACATAATTTAATAAAATAACCATTTTGGCATATTAAACGTAATTGGGAATCACCGCTGTCAATTAGGACAAGTATTTCGGCTAAGCGTTTTCTAGTTTTTTGGGACAGACGCATTGGGAAAGCTCTGTATTAGTTTGAATAAGAGTGTGACAACTATGAACACAGATAGAACATAAATAGGTACACATATCACTTCACTGTTTCACAAAAAAAAAATGAAATTCATTTATACGAACGCAAACCACGCACATTAAAACAATTAAACTAAATAATAATAAATTCACACTAAACTCACAGATAAGTTTTATCGTTTTTAATTGCAATGTAGTTTCCGAATCGAAAGATATAGAAACTAGGTTATCTATGTATCACAGCGATTGCTGCCAGTTGCTGTAACAATTTCGAACTGTATTAACTCGAATAGAATGTATTTGTAAGAATTAATCTATTTTTCGTTGATAAAATACACTTCCGTGACTAAGAACCAACGCACAAATATTGATTGTTATAAATATATCATTTGTAAGTTCGCTTGCAATATGCAGTAATAAAGAGTATTGGAAACAGATAAACTAGACGACCTACAAAAACCATTTGCCAGCTGTTGTCTGCGTGCATACTATGCATGAATTTCTACACTGTATAGGCGTAAAAACTATTATTTTATGTATGGACAAGCCATGTCCGCAATGAGATTTCCCACCGGTAGAAGAAAAAAAAATACTCCTTTAGGGGATGAATTTTAAATATCCTTTTTTAGTGCTTTTGTGCAAAATTTCCTGCTGCAAGACCTAGAAGTTTAGGCTGTGCGCTACGTAAGTGTATGAATAAATTAATTTAAGATTTTTATAAAAAAGACAAGCCGTGTGTCCTATGGGATTTCCCGTCGGTAAAAGTGACGACTTTTCTTACAAATTTTCATGCCCTATTAACTTCCTTTCCTCCGGGATGAATTTTCAAAAATACTTCCTTATCCGTGCTCACTTTCGCTATATAAGGAACTCTTGTGCAAAAATTTCATAGTTCTAGAACCAGTAGTTTAGGCTGGGCGTTGTCTGTCAGAGAATTTAAGATTTTTGAAGTGAAAGTTTCTTTAGGCCCGTTGAGAGATTTTTGGTAGGGGCTAAACTTATGGATTCGCGTCAACGACGCGCCGTAGGGCTTTACTATAGAAGATAGTTGACGCTAGTACCACTAGTTTTGACTTCTGTCGGCAGTCCGCATGACTGCCTATGTTTATGAGGTAGATAGGTAGGCATATCGAGGCTCCAATCTCCCAGTATAAGCTCTGTGATTCACAACACCGAATTGACAACCAACACGAAGCGTCCCATAATTCATGAACAATTGCAACTATCACGCAACCACATCAGCTTTACGTTGCGCAATAAAACATCGAATTTATCGACGGTTTATCGATAAAGTATAACACAATGATATCATGCCATTATGTGATATCAATAAACCTTATTGTTAATCGATATGATTTTAGGAAAAACGATAAGAGCGTTGAACATTTATTAAAAAACAGTTCAAAGATGTGATAAAAGAATTGTTATCAAAATCGTATGATAGCCTATTAAATATACGTACAAGTTGTGAATTATAAACAAACAAATAATTACTGTGTATTGAATAAAAATATTTGCAGCACGTGAAGAATATGGTTTTGTTGAACTATCACGTATCAAATTTCACGTTGACGTAACTGATTAGGTAGGTGCAGGTATTGTTGATATTAAAATTAAATCATGTGTACAATTATTACTATTGTTTGTCTATAAGCAAATAGTAAACAGGTAAAACTAAACAGGTTTTTCCGTGTATTTATTTTTGTTTTATATATTTACTGTGCCTTATTTCTAAATGCCATTCCCCACAGCACCATTTACTTAATACACATCAAATTAAGGTAAGATAATTTAACGGTGTTTTATGGTTCGGAAACTTCCGATATGTTGTTTGTTCCCCCACGTGATTAACTACCTCTGAAATATCCCCTACGAAATACCACTATACATAAATAGACTGGATATTGTGAAAATAGGTTGACGATAGGGGTTGAAACCTTTAAATAATTCAGTGTTTTTGTATTGTGGACTGTGTTAGATTTAAATAAATATAGTTGTAACTATACAGTTGTTGTTAGGCCCGTATTACAGAACCTCAATCAAGACTCAAGCATTACGAGTACTTAAAATCAGTTTCAACCAATCAAAAGACTTTAAACGAGTATTAAGTAATGCTGCTGAGTTTTGAGTAAGGGCTTTATTGTGGGAGTGTGATGTTGTTTGATTGATACCTACTACAGTTTAATTTGAACACTTTTGAAGTCATTATAATACTTAGCCATCTAATCTAAACAGTTAGTGAAATAACTTAAATTCTAAACCGTACCTACAAGTCACAACTAAAACAATTCCAAAACAAAGTCGACGCTAACTGTCATACCCAATACCATACACCTAAGTCCCTAAAGTTTCCCGAGTCTGACAGCTACGTCCGGAAACGTCCCATCCGTTTGTCAAACATCAAAACTGAAAGCACAGTCACCTCCATCATTACAAGATAATATAGATCTGGTAGGCTTGTTGAATGCGACGGATAACAAAGCTTCGCAAGTAGAACCACGGTATAGCGTTGTCCTTTCATCTCGTCGCCTTTGTTACGCGGGAATATCAGCGCAAACTGACGCGTAGTGTCGACTGTTTCCTATAGACATTTTCAGCAAGCCTTTTCTTATTATGTATTTGAACAAAAGGGGTTTTAGTTGGATTAGTGAGGATGGTATTACGAGAGATATCCTATCCTATACTATTAAATGAGCAATATTTGTATAAAAATATATTTGTAATCACGTTCTCGCAAATGGCTGTAAAGATTTCGATGAAAGTTGCAATATAGGGGTTTAAAGGGGCGAGAAACTAATCTAGCTAGGTCTCATATCTGGGAAAAAAAAATCTCCGTATTTTCACCCGAGCAGAGCTCGGTCGCCCAAAGTTTAGGACAAGATGGCTTAGATATATGTCCTTAGAATAATGACATGGCAGCATGGAATTAGTAAGTACCCAACTATAATGGCAGCATGGAATATACATGGAATTAGTATGAATTATCCTATACTATTTATATGAGCATTCTCTATTTTCACTCGAGCAGAGCTCAGTCGCCCAGGTTCTTATTAAAATATGCTTATTATTTTGCTGCCTCGACTGCCTTGTTGGCCTTGTGGTCGCAAGTGTTACTGCTGAGTATGAGGTCCTGGGTTCGATTCCCAGGTCGGGCAGTGTTATTGGGTTTTTCCATCAGGAATTTCTCAGTATCCGTCTGGAGTCTGGATTTGCGAACGGTTGATGGCAATAGGCTCGCCCCCTGTTACATGGGACTTAAACATAACTGGCGAAATGTGGGTGCACATCTGCTTAACCCTTCAAGAATTACAGGGGTAATGTTATGTGTTATTTTGTAGATTTGTTAGGCTCAAAGAACAAAAACGCTCATTGAGCGAAATCAGCCGACAACGCTCAGTAGTTTTTTCTATTCAAAACATTCACATAGCGAAATTCGTGTTTATGGCACTTAAAAAAAGACCCATGACGAGTTGTGGCCAAAACAGAGAGATCTCATGGCGAAATTAGTGTCGTAGTTTTTAATTATATTCGACCAGAACGCGTTGGCAATGATGAATGCCTAGTTACGTTGGCAATGAAGAAAGCTTAGTTACATTGGCAATGAAGAAAGCTTATTTGCGATCTCAGTTCTAGGTGTACCTACTATCTATTAAAATATATTATATATTTTCTCTCACATTTCAAATACCCTATATATTCCACCCAAAAATAGCCGTAGACATCGTTTCAGTTAGAAATGTCTCCTGAATATGGAAATGACGTTTACATCGGGCACAGGAAACGGAAGGAGTCGCGTCCTAGTTGACAGCGTATGACGTCACGTGTATTTATGTTCTTCCGATAGTTATGGAAATGTTACAGTTTCTATGTAATGTCTATGGCATAGATAGTAGGTGCAATCAAAAATAATGAATCGGTTTTCCATAATCATTTATTTACTTTTAGTGATTTCGGATACTGATACCTACTAGCAATTTATTTATTCGTTATGGCTTCGTATAAAGCACAAATAATAACATCTTATTTACACTAGTATTTTCCCCCACAAACCTTTATGGCAGTACCATTACTTTTGCAGAATCACCAAAGTTTGTCCATATTTTTACAACTGTTTACTGAAACAATTTTTAACAAGACCAATTTTTCATAGTCGACGTCAACATGCTCCTAGATTGCAATTCACCACCATCTACTATAATCCTCATTTCATGTATATCCAGGCTATCCTTTCATTACAGTGCATCAGTCAGTACGTCAGGGCATGGAGCTATAATTACTAGGCAAGGAACGCAAGCATCTCGGCACCTCGCCTCTACGAGAACCAATGATTTAGAAAGGTGCACTTTATCCCGAGAGCTCTCGGCTTTCCGGCACACGTGTTGAAATTCACAACGATTAGTTACGTCTTCGAAATAGATAGGTTTCTAACTAAATCGATTCATTTTGTAGGAAGTAAGTGGGTTTTTAAGAACCACAAGATATTTCGAAAATGATAGCACATGTAGCACAGATTCACAATCAAAATCTGTCATTTTGTCTATTCTTCCGTCGACAAAACTCGTTTCTATGGTTCTTCGCGTGCTGATAGAGAAAAATTGTTATTCTAAGAGGTCGAATTGCATTGCAGGTTCAGGACACGGTGCAGTCTATCGTTTTACTGTTTGAAGAAAGCCTCTCCGTTGCACTCTAACACGTCTGCCTGCACCCTCAACATTCTCTCATACACCAGTGAATTCCTGAGGTATGCCGATGTTACTTTTATACAAAAGCCTTGTAATTAAAGACGGATACTAATTTCCAACTTAACAAGTAAGTTGAACGCTACAAAGTTGTTTAACCAAATACATAACATCAAATTTCCAGAGTGGTTGTGCTATCTACGATCGTGATTTTAATGCCTGTTTATGGAGAATTGAGCAATCTTGAGCATCAGTTTATAAGGCAGGTATTATTCCAAACTCTGACTAACTTTTAGAACTTATCGAAGCTAAAAATCTAAAGTTGTGTGGAAGCAATCAGCGAAAGGACTTAATAGTTTAATTACTATCACTAACGAGACTCAATCGAATTTTTATTGTTATCGACATCTAAAGGCAAATCAACAGTTGACCAGATATGGCTACTCTTATGTTCTGAGTTGAGCTCCACGATTACTGACAAATGCTTGCACTGACTGGACAGGTCCAGTCAAATCTGTGTGGCTCTTTTCTCAAAAGACCATTTCAGACACTAATCTCCTCATATGGCTTGACCAAGATTATGTCTGGACTTTAAAAGAGACTGTGACCTCTTAGTTTGTTTCGTCGAGTCGTCGGATAGGAAACGCCGAACTTATCTAGCAATAAAAAAAATATATATATATATGACGTGTAAAAGTGATTCCTATCCTATTTACAGAATAAACAATTTCATTTCATTTCAGCATGTTTCAAATACAGAAATGTACAATAATACATGAACTGTCTTTGTATATATTTTCACGAGTTTCAATAGGGTATATTCTTCCTTCTACTTACTCCATGTTAAATCAACAGAAACACCCAAAAAAGAACAGCAAAACAGCGGAACAAAAACATTTTATTTCGGAAAAATAATAAGACGGCGGGAAAACTGCGGAACTCTGCTGAATATAAACCCTCATTGTACCCCCCACCCCGTCTAGACTAAGGGGTAGTGAAAATCTTAAAAGCCCTCCGTTCTTTGTATGCTGTGAGGGAAAAATATGAACTTTATGAGACCGGTAGCCGTCAGAAAGCCTTGCTATGATTACATTGTAATAAAACAAGGGATTATTAAGAACTGGTTTACACCAGTTCTTAATATTCCCTTGTTTTATTACAATGTTTAAAATCGTGTACTATACCTACGTATAGTACACAATTTAGTGTTTATTTCAGAGTTATGCAGCCAGGGCTTTTAATGTCTGCTACTTATTTCCCTATAGATTTGGTCGTGTTTGAGACTATGCATGAGATACTAAAGCTATACTGCACTTTACAGCCCCAGGGACGGAGACGAGACAAATTATGACAAGCGTGAAACATGTGTAAAGGATTGCTCTGTAAGCGCTTTCTGATGTATGCACCGTTGACAAAGTTTGCTTAAAGCGCTAAGTGCGCTGTATGGACAAAACATGACATTTCTCTCGTTACAGTAGTTCAAATAGAACATTATCGTACTACTTGAGGCTTTACTAGCTGTGTATTAATAACACGGTAGGTACAATATTCTCACACAGAGAGATAATATCAAAACAACAAAACAATGCCGTATTCCAGTTATGTTCCGTCTCGTCAGTACAGATTACGCGTAGGATTGGCAGACGGTCCGCGAGACTAATGAGTAATGACGCGCCTGACGGCCAGCAAACGGTTGATTAGGAAACAAGATTTGTTGCTATAAGCTTTTTGGCAGGCGCTCATGTGGTAAATTAATGTCTGTGTTTAATTCGGTGTCGTGAATTTTAAGCAATATTACCAACGTTACATAAGCTTGTTTATTCAAGGAAAGTCAATATTTCACGAGATTTCTGAGATTCCACAAGGTTTATTTTTCAAATTACAATTTTCGTTACGTCAAATATATTTTTCTTCTATATAAAATATATCACCATTACGAACCAACATTATATTATTTATTTATTTATTTAAATCTCCCATATAACTATCATTACAGGTGTATACCTAATGCGATAGCGCGGCCTTAAAGTTAACTTAATTACAATTTAAAACTAAGAAAAAAATAACTACTTTACTAAATATACACACAATATATACATGATTACTATCCTCTTAATAATCTTAATGAAGACATAACCCTTTAAACTCAGTCTCACTTACCATATGACCACTAATTACTACGTTGAATCCACACATGGGTGCAAAATACGCAAAACATAGCATCTTATATGTGAGATGCTTACAAATGTTCGTCTGAATAGTCTGAATTCATTTCTGGAGTAGTATGAAGACAGCCGTCTCATCTTGGCTCGCCATGGGGGAAAATTCAAGATTAAAAAACCTTCAGACTTCGTGGTTCCGTAGATCTTATAGCTTGCTTATATGAACGCAGGCTATAGAAAACGGTGGAGTTGTTTGTGGGGGCTTTTTCCGAGTAATTACTAAAGGGATGTTAAACAGAAGATAAATAAAAAGTTGGGTTGCGAAATTTTCCATGGCGAAGAGATGCCGCATTTTTGTTTTGTTTTGTTTGAAGTGTCGTTATATTGCTTTGCGCTTTAATAAATGTTTGCGTAAAGGAGTTAAACCAACATCATGTTGGATCTCGAGTGCATGATTGATGATGATTACTGTTCTCGAGGAATACATCTGTCTTCTATGCGTAAATTTAATTCGCGTCGAGTTTTACGCTTGGTTTATTGTTTATTAATGCTTCCAGATCTTTAGGTTGAATTTATTATTCACCACGAAACGCCACGGAGCACGAAGTTCATTTCATTCTTCAATAAATTGTGAAGGAGATAGAGAAAACCATGACATTATTTTGCCTACATCGTGTCTAGTTCAAAGTCATACTTGTACATTAAAAGTTGCGGTTATAAACGAAAAGTATATTGACACCATTCAGTTAGGCGCATTATTCCTATGTTTCCAATTGCACGTAGGCACAAAATACCTCAGATAACTGGTGCGTGACGTGCGTCATACGGGTTTAACCACGCTAATGATACCTCACTGGTCAAATTGAGTTACAATTTGTGACAATGTAACAGCCGGAACTATATCGACAGGATCGGGTTAAAATTGCAGCAGTGAAGTGAAAATGCGCGTATATTTAGCGGATTATTGCCCCTCACTATTTTATAAATCCACGTTGTTTCGGGACTATTTCCGATTCCGAAATCAGATTAGCTCGATACATAACGCAAGCACACTGCAGAGCTCAGAATGATGTCTTTGTCTCAGAGTTTCAAGAACTGCTCCAAATGTTTCGATTACTTCGTAACGATACGGGATATCCGAGCCCGATCGTTGAAACACCAGACAAAATAACGCAATGTCTAGACACAATCCATATCTAGGTATAGCCGCTCCAACCAATGTGCATTCCTAAAATGTGCTCGTAAATTCGCCTTCATTTAGGAGATTATTTTAGCACCAACGAGATTGATAGCATGTAAGCACGTGTCACACGGATAACTTGATTTCCCGCGCACCGGACCGGAAGCACACTGCCGGATGCACCGCACTCTGCTGCAAGATTACATTTTGTGCTGTCTATGCATAACATTATGTTCAGAAGGCTAACGCATCTAGAGCTCTTACATGTCATAAAGACTGCAGTAAAACATAGTTGTGAAAGAAAACTACAATGCTAAAAGCTTTTGTTTGTGCCAGTAATTTCCAATGTAGCAGTCAAAATCCATGCAACTGTGACACTTCAGTTGTCTTTAAATATTCAGTCTTTTGCAGCACGGTTGGATGTAGTTTCATATCACATTTTGTTAATGCAAAGCTAGCCAGTTACCAAGGTAACTAACTCAATCATTTAACCATAACGCCAGATGGAAAAACAGAACAGTATTAAACTACATATTGGCAAAATGTCAGTTCCGTTCAGCGGCTATGTTTGCCCGGCTCGATGTTGAAAGCTCATTGTATGAATTGGAGCTTCTGAACCTAGTTATTTTGTGCCTCACGCGCTGGCATTTTCACGTAAATATGTGACTTTAGTGGTCAGGTAAGCTTTATTAAAAGGCTTTTAATTAAAACGAGTTTCCATACTACATTTTTTATTATGGGTACCCCATTATAATGTGCATACCATAATGTTAATAATGCAGATACGTTGTGCTAATGGTTCGGTTCTTTTGAACCGCAGGCAAAGGGGATTCTGCGAAATATAGCAACATTGAAGTTTATGACTAAAGGTACCCTTTTCCCAAGCATTTTAAGATGAAAGATTTTCAAAGTAAAAGCGGACGTGATATTCAAATAGGCAATTTCACAAAAAAACGCTGAAACAATTCTTTTCACAAAATCTTCTGAAAAGCCAACTACAATAAACCAGATAAAAACCATAAATTCTCGTGAAAAGCGACGTAGGAAAACGCGCAAATGGCATCACACACAACAGTAGCCGTCCGGATGCTATGAGATAAAACTCAGTAGCCGCCACACCGGATGAGCACGGTCGCGGCGAAATTATATGCAACCATTAAAACAACACGGTTACGGATTCGGTTAGTATAACCAGATCATGTAATAGGTACATAACATTATGTTATGGAGAGGAAAATTAGGGACGCACGTAGATTACACGGCTTTTTGTGCGAGTAGAGAATAGGTTAGTTTTGCATTCAGAGTTGAGGAAAGAAAAAACAACAAACAGAACCTCTCTTTGTTTGATACATTCTAGTTATGGGGACTGCAAGTGGCCCTTTCAAAGATCTACGTGATAATGTTTAGCTGTCGACTGTGATACCTAACATGAGCTACAATATTGGAAATTAATGACATAGTTTTGATTCTAAACTTATTCTATTTCAATTCTAAACCACAGCTTCTACGCTGCTTTAGCTCAGCAGGACATAATTTTTTGTGTCTTACTATGAAGGAGATACCTACCGAAAAATTATTTGAGTTATAGCTAAGATATTGCGTCAGGTCATGGAATGCTTATTTGCGCAAGAAGGCACGATATGTATACGATACGATACGATCGGTATCCTGCAATATACATTGCAGGATACCGATTTGCCTGCATGCGTGTGGAGGAAACTGTTCGCGCGGTTTTTTCATCCTGTCTCATTTGAAATACGTGTCGGTGCTTTCCTACTTACTGGGGGAGGGAGGTATGGCCATATGTCGCAACCTGTGCTCAATATTGCTAACATATTTTATGATAAAGGTACCATCCTGGTGAAATTAAAATATTATGATAAGGTTATGGTTCTACCTATACTTTAATACTAGTAATTACGGAAAATAAAAATGTTCCACGATTTTCTTACAATGAAGGTGTGAATGAATGTTTGAGTTTGTTTAAATTCGTTAGCAAACTAAATAAATACCCCTTTCAGCGGTTCGCTTTAAATACACAATCGTCAATCAGATTATTAATAATTGCATTATTCATAAAAAAGATTCAGTACGAATTTTTAAGTTTTCGAGTAAAATTTAAATCTTCAGTTTCATCAATACATTTCTAAAAAGGAGAAATCGCTTTTCTTTAACAAAAAGGTGAAAGCCCTTTGCTGACCTACAGTATTGAAGCTAGAAGTAATTCCACAAAGGCATGATAAATTGTCAATTAATGGAGCAAACCAGAAATCCAACAAAATTGATTTTCGATGATCCGTAACCAAATCATAGTCCAAAGAAGTCTACTCAAAGGCTGTTTTATCAGCCATTAAACCAATACGTTAGATCGCAATCAGACATTAATGAAGGCTCCACTGAGGTGTGACTGGAATAATAAACAAAATGGCTGCAATTAATTAAATAAGATTCATTTCGTTATATGAGAGTGCATAAAACAGGAATGGTTGAGTTCGTTAACTAAGAGCTGCCTGAGGAAGATTTTAAAGACCGCATAGATAACGGTTAAGATTAATGGAACTGTATAGAATTTCGATTAAGTAAGAAACGATTGATGAGAATCCACAGATTTTACGGATATCTAAGAAAATAAACAAGCTTTTCAAGCGATCTTTATTTGTAACTATGTATAATCTCTTGCACGCAGTATTGCATTCTGATAATACAAAAATGCTGACTTTGAAACGACTATCATCCAAACAAAATATGTAGTACCTGCATCATAGCACGAACTAATAAATATTGTTCCTAAAGAATACATAATGAAGACGATACTTGCACCGAACCGACTCCTAAAGGCACAACGAGAACATTATCATAGGCATGTATGTATGCCGTATGTTAATGCCGTGACGTAACTATACACGTTTTGGGTCCACGAACCGGTTTGTAAACAAACGTACTAATAGGCAAACTAATATATGAGGCTATTACGTTGATTTAACTTAAAATGTTCGACGACGATTGCTTTTTTTCCGATGGAAAGAAGAAAGATAGGACCGAGTATCGTCTCTTGTGGAGTTCCAATGAACGAAAATAGATTTCTATCTACATTTTTAAATGTTTAAATTGGCTTAACAGTTGGGATTCATTTCCTAAATAAATTATGCGAACGCCATTCGTGTAAATAAATATTTTTACTCGAACTTAATTACAATTTGCCCGGCGTACAAAGTGTTCGCAAAAAAAAAAAAACTACGCAGTTCGTGATCACGATTGCTGCAGACTCGAGACGTCGGGAAAAAGAAAAATAAATTCATTTTAATAAACTTCTTTTTAATAAAACTTGAGATATTCCGCCTAACGTTAAAGTTTTACTTAGCGCTCAAGGCGGATAATCTAAAGATTTGAATGCCGTATATTTTTAAGAGAAGAATATGTAAGTTAGTAAATAATATTTTAAAAAGTATTTCGTTTGTACTGTACCTGAGATCTGAGGGACAAGTCAGTGCCGCCATGCCAATGGATACGTACCTGCAACAAAAACAAGAGAACATCTGTACTGAAACATCGCACACGCATAATTATAACAGCGTATGAATTACCTTCCGTGTTCCGCATTCAAATTGATATGATGCGTGCGAGATTTTAATTATATCAGACTCGGTATGCAAATGCAACCCATTATAATACAGACAACCTGGTTTTGGGTCCCGAAATGTCTTTTAGAGCTTCTACACATAGAAGGTATTCTTATCTGTAAAGAGATATGCCATATTCAGATCGTATTTCGGTATGAAGCTCTGAGAACTGAATAAGACTAGGTACTACATATTTACATAAATTGTAGTCCACGCTACGATTACTAAGGAAGAATATTAGTCGTTTATATTTTTTATGATAGTTAAAGGTACTACATTTTTAACTTAAAAAATCTGGGAAATCCTTCACACTTGCGGTCATTTTTGCTTTGAAGGGATTCAAACAATATTATCGTTACCTTACCTACATTCCTACCATCAAAACAGGAAAACTTTATTGTATACTTTATTGATATCCGCACGTAATTACTCATCAATGAGTTTGTTCCAGATATAAATGTTATTGAAACTAGTAATTATTGTATTCTAGATATATTCCTAGACTTTTTGTTCTTCGGAATGTTTGCTATGGAATTCTCCCACAAAAAAATCTCATTTATATGTATTCAGTTGAAGATTGATACCTTACAGCATAAATAGGTAACATTGATGAAGAACCAAAAATTAGAGTATAAAGGGAGAGACATACTTAAAACAACGCAATATCTCCAGGGGATTAAAAATCTAACGTATATCTTTAAGAATAAGAACCAGTCATCCATATTACAGACCGTCATCATCAAAAAAAACGATGCAATTTTTCAACGCGACAAGAGCAACCTCTTTGTCAACAAAGGCACTTCCCTTCCCGTTGCACCGTGCAGGTTTCACGACGAAGCCAAACGGCGATGCTTGCTGAGTAAACTACACCCATGAGATACACTGACTAACGATACCTTCACAGTATGTAATTTCAGTAAGGAGAAAATGTTGTGTGTTGTTAATGGAGTGTCACATTGTTACGTAGATAATGTAATGGAATCGGTGTTGACTGTTGATGTAACTTGGAGTAGCCGGTTTTAGGATTATTGGCTATATAATTACGTAACATATTTTCGTAAGCGATTACCACTAATCTATTTCATTTGGGCAGTTCAACAACATTCATTGCGTTATTTACGTTGTAGGGCAGTTTTTTTTTTTCGAACTTGTGAAGCAATGGTTTAGCAAACAGTTTCAAAACGATTCAGATTCTGATTGATCATGTATTACGTAATTAGGGTACTGGTCTTAAGGCACACTGACACAAGTTTCTTGCCTGTGGAACATAATAAAATTGAAGCAACAAATGACTTGTATCGTCTACACTAAGCGACTTTCATTGTTGCTTCAACTTATGCACGGGATACACTAGGCTTGTTTTTGAAAGATTATTTTAGATGGTGCAACTTTTATTGTTGCTTCAACTTATGCACGGGATACACTAGGCTAGTTTTTGAAAGACTATTTAAGACAGTGCAACTTTTATTGTTGCTTCAACTTATCCCGGGATACACTAGGCTTGTTTTTGAAAGATTATTTTAGATGGTGCAACTTTTATTGTTGCTTCAACTTATGCACGGGATACACTAGGCTAGTTTTTGAAAGACTATTTAAGACAGTGCAACTTTTATTGTTGCTTCAACTTATCCCGGGATACACTAGGCTTGTTTTTGAAAGATTATTTTAGATGGTGCAACTTTTATTGTTGCTTCAACTTATGCACGGGATACACTAGGCTAGTTTTTGAAAGACTATTTAAGACAGTGCAACTTTTATTGTTGCTTCAACTTATCCCAGGATATACTAGGCTTGTTTTTGAAAGATTATTTTAGATGGTGCAACTTTTATTGTTACTTCAACTTATGCCCGGGATAGACTAGGCTAGTTTTTTAAAGACTAAGACGGTGCAACTTTTATTGTTGCTTCAACTTATGCCCCGGATACACTAGGCTAGTTTTTGAAAGACTATTTAAGACGGTGCAACGTTTATTGTTGCTTCAACTTATGCTCGGGATACACGAGGTTAGTTTTTGAACCTAGGATAGTAAGCTAGTGTAAGTTAAGTAACAAGGTAATAACTCTGGCTTCGTATTTACGTAACTAGCTTCATTTATAGGCTAGTTAGCTAGTGAGAAAGCTATTAAGCTAGCATCTCAAGCTAATCAGGATAGTTAAATAGGATGGGGTTCTATTTTAGAGCTAGTAGCACCCCCAACACCGATTTTAAAGTCCTAGCTTGCGTACTAAGCCGCGCGTGGCCAGCGATGATAGTACCCAATCGGATCGTTTCCTCTACGGACCAAGTCACTCAGAGGTTCTAGCTTGCTATCCTAGCTTTGAAAAACAAGCCTCGTGTATCTCGAGCATTATGGTATGCCACGGGCAATTAAGTCAGAGTCGATACAACCAACAGAATAGATTACAGCGGATATTAATTTCGGGTCTAGTGTTTGAGTGGTTATGTAAGCTAGCTATGATTTGTGTCAATCCTATACTATCAAACGAGCAATAATTTTATATATATATTGTATATATAAAATTTGGCTCTAACGATTTCGATAAACGTTTGAGAAATCGATCTAGCAAGGTCTCATATCTGGGAAAATTCGTTTTCTCCGTATTTTCATCTGAGCAGAACTCAGTCGAACAAGATGGCTACCTTAGAATAATGACATTAAATTTGTATGTACTAGACATGAAATTAGTATGAACTATTTATACTAATAAATGAGCATTCTCTATTTTCACTCGAGCAGAGCTCGGTCGACCAGGTACTAATAAATGATACTAGAAAACGAAGAAACTATAGAAAATTGGTATACTAGACCTAACGAGCAAAAAATATTACAATAAATACAGAATCATCTTCGTGATATCGTCTGATTATTTCCTATATTTGGTGTAGCAAGATTCCGAAAATATATATCTTGAGTGAGTCGGCCTTATTGCTCAGCTAGCTGACTCCTAAATACGGTATTGACCTTACTCGGCCAATCTCCGTAGGAACTCACGCAGAAATTGTTGAGGCACATTGTTTATCTTAGCCGAGACTCAAGTTATCTAACCTTAAACTTCTGGGAATGGTACTATTCAGTTGACATAGATGACATTTTGTTTAGTAGGAAACTTTTTGTATGAAATGAAAAGATTCTGCTGATGTTTTTCCAAGTTATTTTGTTTACTAGCTGCGACCCGCGTCTTCACCCGCATAAGTCTCGTCTACCCATGCGCCAAATTGTATCCAAATTTGTTCAGCCGTTTTAGCATGAAAGCGTAACAAACAGACACTCACTTTCGCATTTATAATATTAGTTAGAATTCTTCGTAATTCTTCGGTTTATAGCAACCTCTATGGGACAAATTGAAGATCAGGTTTAGTAAAGACAGTTAGACTGAAGGTCGAGATTCGCTGGTCTAGGTCGATAAGATCTCTATTTGAAGCATAGCAACTTCAGTAACCATAAATCAACGTCCATTTTGTTTTTATAGATTGTATCTCAAATTCTCAACATTATAACCACGACATTTTGTCTAAAGAAGAAACAATACATCTATATTGTTATTATTCTATGATCAAGGTCAAAAATAATGATGGTTCTGTAATTCAATATCAAATTATCGTCGAGCTGCGGTTAGACAATTACCTTTGTGAGCTGGACTATCCCGACTATCAAATTACGGAGATATAAAATTAGTCAACAAATAATGTGGTTGTCCACTCGATTCTTAGTGGTTTGGTACACCTGTTCTAAGAAAAAACATTCTTTGCTTATTTTTTAGACAATAATATAGTTTGTTTTGTCCTTTGTATATATACAAGGCTTTAGAAACTTGGTAACAATATAGCTATAGGTAACGTTACATCATACAGAGAAATCGAAGTAGCTAATACAAAATACTGTACCTACATAATATATTTTTACTGAGGGCGACATAGGGAAACTTTTATAGTTGTTGTATGTTTCATAACAATAAATAATACGAGACGATTACTTGTACGTGCAGGTGTACGATTCAGGTCAACCACGACTACTTAGCTATTCAAAGGGATACGGATACTTGATATACAGATACGAAGATTAAATAAATGGTGATGAAGTTAAACTATTGGATTCCATAAAAGGGTTTAAAATGAACATAACACATCCTGGAATCACTAATACAACTATCGTACATAATTAGTTCATCAACCGCCTGGTCTCGGCTGCCTTCGGCGATTTCCGTGCACGATCGACCACCGCACGGATTCGATACGATTCCGATCATTTTCCGGCTATTTTCCCATAGCCGCAAGCGGACCGTGCACCATGCTACCGCAAAGTGGATTAGCAGGCCTCCCGATTGGCTATCAGCACAGTGGCCGATGGAAAATCGAGTCCACGTTTCGGCTAATTGACGTATACCATCGTGTCATTTTGGAAAGTGGCGGCAAATTTATAAATTCGATGTTTATTTTACAGTTTAATTATCAATATAGGAATTGGAAATCAGCTGCAATTTCAAATTTAATTGAGGAAACCGCTTATCTGATTTCTTGAAAAGAAAAAAAAAATCGAATTACTATCGATCTCGTTAGAAATCGATAAAAAAATCGTGACTGTTATCTTTAAAATCCAGTTTGGAGTCAAATTAGTTAGATCATTAAGCGGTCATGTCCATAGCTAGGTGAGGCATAAATAAGAGAATCATTTGCCTCCTATGGTTCGGAACGTTCGGATGCACAATGCATTAATAACTACCGATAAGTATTGAGTACGTGGCCTTCAATCGCTGCAAAGATGACGTATTACTGAAGCCTGTTATAACATTGGCTCGAAGTTATATATCAGGTATTAAATAATAGACTTAATGGAGTTATTCATGGTTCTTAGGTATTTTTAGATTGGTTTAGCCTTCGGAAACTCGGAATTTAAATAAATCTGTAAATCGAAATCGCATCATGTGTGTGCCTAGTAGTAATCTGTCTCAATCAAGTCAGACAGGCTATCGCAGTCCACTGCTGGGCTTAGGCCTCTCCCAAGCTGTTGAGTCTCTAATTTAGTTTTTTTGTTGTTAAGTTTTTGACATTTGTTGCTGCTGAGATGAGATTGTGATAAGAATTTGAATGTTTTTAAGTACCAGAAAAGGCCGTCAGATATAACATAAAGACGCTATTTCTATGAGCAATTAAGATTAAGTTCCTTAACCATATCTAACTAACGGCTTATATGCTAACTATATAAGTCTTAGGTTCAATGAACGTGCCAGTATATAATGACTGTTAGCCCTTCGCTAAAAGCACGAAGTACCAAACATAACAGAACAGTGCACTTAATTGCCTCATCGATTGGGAAGTTGCGTCATGGTTCACTAATGGTCCATGGTCTATTAAAGATTTATTTGTAAGAGAACAGCCGATAGAAGACCAGTGGTGTCCCAGTGGTAACAGCCACGACTTAAAGAGTGGAAGGTCGTGGATTCGAACCCACACGCCGGCTTTACTTTGTGTAAATAATTTCATCACCACTTCTCTCAAAACGGTGAAGAAAAACATCGTTAGGACACTGGCATGTCTTCGAACCAAAAATTCGAAGACATGTGAAATCTACTAACCCGCACTGGGCCCGCGTGGTAGAATATGGTGCACTCTCTCTCGAAGAGAGAAGGCCTGTGTCCCAACAGTGGGAACATTATAGCCTGGTTACCTATGAAGATGATAATTATGAAGAGAACATCCGATCTAATCTGTACAAAATCTCACCATGAAAACTTGATAATAATGATGCTAGGGATTGACTCTATTGACAGCTCTCTTCAAGATCACGTCACCTAAGTACTCACGGATTCTTACAGAATAGGTCGGCTGCTAACATTATTATTACCCTAACTGTAACAGGTGGTAAATAAATTCTGTTCAGTCTAGTCGCCCACTCGGCCACAAATACGGGTAATACAGCATTATCTAATATGCATAATAAGTAATGGAAACTAGGCCTCCGCCTGTCAGGTTTGTAAAAGCTTTGACCGCGAGTCTAAATATTGGAAATATAAATTAGCACTTAGAATACGTCAATCTAGGAACGATTTATCGAATCGGCTTTAATCTACGTAATCAAACAATATCTCTAACTTCTATACTAATATTTTTAAGCCCCAACGCAAAAAGAGTGGTGTTGTTTGACCACTATATGCATGTCTGTCTGTGGCACCGTAGCTCTTAAACGGATGAACCAATTTGAATGCGGATTTTTTATTTATTTGAAACCAGGTTTTCTGACATGTTGGTTCTTAGACATGTTTTATCAAATTCGGTTCAGCCGTATGAAGATTATCAGCTCTTTTCTAGTGGATGAATGGATGTGATCGTCTTCCACAGGTCTGATCCATTTAAAATGTGGTATTCTGTTACTTCAATGATATTAGAAGAACAGAGTAACCTTGAACTGATGCTACAGCATCACCTGGACCTATCCTTTTGCAGGATACCCAACTCCCTTACCAACTTACAGCACAGGTATTGAGTTTCGGCTCATTGGAATGGTCTCCATGAATAGGTTATAGATAGATGATGAACAGGGTCTGGGGATGGAGTTGGAAAGAAAAAATAGGAAACGTCTGTGTCGGGTTTGAAAAAAAAAATTTATATAATTTCACTTGTAGAGAGGTAAAATTTGTTTGTTTGTAAGTTTGTCCGTATGGGGTTGTAATCTCCGGAACTACAAGTCTGGTTTGAAAAAATATTTTTGTATTTGATAGCCCAATTCTAGAGGAAGGTTACAAACTATGTCACATCACGCTACGACCATAAGGAGCCAAGCAAAAAGGAAGAAAAGTCAGAAAGAAAGCTAAGCGTAAACGCGGGCAATGGGATGCGACGTGGGTCGGGGGCCGAAATTTCACACGGACGAAATCGCGGGGTAGAAACAAGTAATTACATATGCACTCAAAGTCAATCAACTTTATTAATATTAACACGCCGTGTGAACGATGAGATTTTCATTGGCAAAAATTACGAACTCCCATACATACTTTTATCACCTTCGCAGCTTGGTTATAAAAGGAACTCTACGCAAAATTCCATACTTTCATACCCAGCGGATTAGGCTGAGCGTTGTTTGTCATTAAATGAATGAACCTAAGACTCGCACCTCTGACTTTTCGGATTCATGTGCGTATAGTACTTCAAAAACGGTGAAAGAAAACATCGTGAGGAAACCGGCACGCCTGAGAGATATTTCTCGACGTGATGTGAAGCCAAGTCAGAGGCCCATGGGCGGCTTTATAACTCTGAAACCAGTACCCTAATTGCGAAATACACGATCAATCAGAACCTGAATCGTTTTGAAACAGATTGCTAATCCATTGCTTCATATGTTCGAAAAATAATTGGTAAACAACGTAAATAACGCAATGAATGTTGTTGAACTGTCAAATGAAACAGATTTGTCGTAATAGTTTACGGAAACATGCTACGTAATCAGATAGCTGGTTAGTCACTAACCACACAAAACGAAGAAGAATGAATTTAAAGACAATCTACGTAATCAAACAATATATTTAACTCTCTAATTACACATGCACTTATAGTCAATCAACTTGTAAGTAATATTAATGTTCTGTACATATTTCTTCAATATATTACCTGTGCATAACGAATCGCTCATTGGTGGGGTCCAATTAAAATACTGCAAGACTGATTAGGAGACAGATTATGTTCGCTTTCTCTAGAACACCTACATTCTTTCGGTTATTGCGATACGTAGGAATACCAATGTGTCGCGGGTTATGAAATGGGGCTGTCACATGTAAAAGTGTATATAGGTCCTAGTAAAATTCAAAAGCCGTCACCCTGTCCTCTATTAAAATTGTGGATTATTGTTCATAAGGTCTCTAATTAATCTCTCTTAATTTATCGATTTTCGAATACAAGTGGTAGTAGATACTATCACTTATAAGTACAATTATGGAAAGTTTAATATTTCAAAATTTTCATCAAAACTTCTGCAAAAAATCACCTTTAGCTGCGTCCAGATATGTTCCTTTGTCTGTACCCGTACCTCCGTTTCGTATCGTCATATCCAAACTAGCGTTTTTGTGCCGCGAGAAGTCGCGACACTGACTTTTAAATTTCGATAAGTGTTTACATATTTTTGCAATTGACTGGACAAACACTTTCAGGTACTATAGCTAACTTAGGTACCAATGCAGTCGGTATGGAAGGGTTTAGGTTGCGTAATAACAACCTGTCGTGCTCCCACGCGGTTTCATAATTCACCTTTCAACTATTAGCTATTCTATGAGGCACCTACAAGCCCTAAATGAACAGATGTCTTAATAGCCGATAAATGCTGAAGTCCTTGTATTGTAGGTTGTAGGTACACCAGAATCTTGACGGTTGCTTGCGAAATCCGCTTTGGCTTGAAATAAACTTAGATTGTCGCAGCCTCGCCGTGCCTCACGAGTCGGGGGCGTCCGTGGTTTACGATATTATCAAAGGCGAATGTGAGGTTAGTTTGTTTTGTGAATTGAGAAGGCTTTTTGTTTATATAAAACCATGGATATGTCCAATTAGTAACCGGATAGCATAATGGTAGCTAAGATGCGCACGGAGTCACGCAATCACCACATAATCTCGTCATTATTTTGATTTCTAATACCGACAATGATTCTAACCATAATATTGTAAACCTAATAGTTCCAAAATTTCCGAATAACTACACTAAAAAAATAATTTTCAAAATCGGTCCACAATTGACGGAGAAACAGGCGGACATACATTAAAAAATAAACATAAATACGCGACGAACATATAAACTCCTCCTTTTTGGAAGTCGGCTAAAAATACTAAAGAAAATTATATGAAGAACCGAAAACTAAGAAAGAAAAAGATCCTACACATACCTACTATTTTAAGCCTTGGTGAAAAAACTATAAAAAAATCAGTCAATCTTAAAGTTATGTACACAATCAAAACCATTCAGGAAATCGCCAATACACAAATAGAAAAATCCGCAGCCTTGGGTCGATGACCCAGGCGTCGCGGCTAGGCAATCAATTCCTGCAACCAGCAGGTGCCAGGCCCCCAACTGATTACCTCCACACACGGCCCTACATCATCTGTTAACAGGACTCCCATATTTATGGTCAGCTTATCTGTACACCATTAATTTATTGCATCGAACCGCCTATTTCTATGAAACGGCTATTAATTTACGATGGCTAACGAGATTTCTAATAATTTGTAAAAGCGAGGAAGAGACTTCATTTTTATTTGTAGTATTTAATTTTACTAATTGAAATTCGCAATTACACAATCTACGATGGTATCATTTTATCATATTACACCGATGGATGTTGGCATTGATAGGACAGCCCTGCCGGATTTTTCAATTCATAGTCAGAATATTTTTAACAACAGTAGGTAAGTTTTTATGTAAGTGTATCCCCTCAAAATATTCATTGCCATTATCACAATTAGCATACGATTGTTTGATAAGTGATAAAAAACACATGTGATCATGCCACCGCGTTATCACATAATCTTTTATTTCGCGAAATTTTAGCACAACAAACACTAGTGAGTCAACCTCTTGTAAATGTTACGATCGTATTTTCCTTGGCGAGTACCGGTTCAAGAAGAAATAACTAAAGTTGCCGTGATTATGAATCACGGTTGGGGTACAAAATATGAAAGTATAGACAGAAGGCCTTGTTCTTACAACAAGCCGCTACCACGTGACCACGTTTTCGTATTTCTAAATGTTCCAAGGAAATTAAAATGCGAAACGAATGCCCATTTTCCCTGTTTTGCAAACAAAATCACACACCAAACACACCAGACCTTTTTTTTTTTGATGGTGGGAAATCATCAAATGACTTCTCCCGCTCTGGGCGGAGCGAGAGGGCGTGTCAGACTTTTACTGACTAAAACCCACCCGTGTTCCTTCCGTTGCCCGTGTGCCGGGGCCGCGATATCCCTTTCGGACAAACCCGCAACCCCAGCAGGCATTGGTCCTTACGGACCCCGTCAGTTGGTGCTGACATCTCTTTGAGGCGCGCGTGGAACACAACGCGCCGTCGACCCGGGCCCGATCCTTATCGGACGGCGAGCTACCCATTGCTCACCGTCCGCAAGCCCGCGCCTACGGTGGCCTGAAGTCACCTCGTGACTCCCGACGCCCGGGGCGTCTCCTGCGGCGACTAGGGGCGCGAGGGCGTGCAGCTTGCATCTCCCTCGCGCGCTCCACCTCCTCCTTCGCGAGCATAACTGCTTCGCAGAAGGAGGTGACGGCCTCCCATGCACTCTCGCTCCGAACCATGGCCTGAACCAGGGCCGGACGCGAAAGATCGCCGCCGCCGATCGCCTCCGTGAGGACACGGCGGTGCTCCGCCCAATCCGGGCAGACCTCCATCATATGCTACACCGTGTCCTCCGGGCGATCCACACAGTGGTGACACCCGGGCGTTTCCTCCCGCCTTATACGGAACAGGAACCTCCCGAAACAGCCGTGTCCGGTGAGGACCTGCGTCAGGCGGAAGGTGAGGACGCCGTGGCGCCTCTCTAGCCACTCCTCAAAGAGGGGACTTATCGCCACAATTGTGGCGTGCCCAGCGCTGGGTTGCGACAATCGCACTCTCCATGCCGCCATGAGATCCCGCCGGAGCTCTGTCCGCTGTGCCGTGATTTCTCGCGGCAGCGGAGTTGCGCCCCGGCGTTTCGCCTCCTCGCGACACTCCCAGATGTGCGCGAGGACTTTTGCTTCCAGATCCCATGGCGGTAGTCCGGCAAGAAGGCTCGCCGCCTCACGGGAGACCATGCGGCATCCTCGGACCAACCTAATGGCCATGAACCTTTGGGACGCATTCAACCGCTGGGCCGGTCGCAAACACACCAGACCTAGGCTATCAATGCTGTTCACTCTATCGAAGTGTATGTTATAAAAGAAATGAAATTCACACGGGTTATTTCTATACGACTGTTACTTATTTATAACATCACGCTATCAGCTGTGATTGATTTATCAATTAGGGATATTAATTATTAACCTACGTATTTAATCTTTTCATGACGCTGATGCTTTAAACTGGTTAGTTGACAAGCCATTGAGGAACGGGCAATAGGTATACGGGACTACCAATGGGGAAGAAAATAGTCAAATTAGTTCCACGTACATGGCGCTAGTGTTTTGTCTTGTTGCCGACTGGTCGCTTTTCATAAAACATGACTTTGACATGTGCCATCATCGATATGTCGCGGCGAAGCTTCCAGTAAACAATAACATTATAATGGAGTTAATTTTCTGCATCTATCTTCATAACGACACATGGATCACATCAGGTGATTATGACTTAGAGTGAACGGTCAAGTGCGAGTGTATCACGTCGTGACCTTTGATTCAATGTCACATTCTAGATAGGATTAATTCCTTTGTGATTCGTAATGAGAATCAATTAGCTCCAGTAGTTCTTGTTTGTCAGAGCATTAGCTTTTAACCTTTAAGAGGATAAGAGAAAGTTGGATCAAGGCATTGATTAAATAATATATCAAATTGGTTACGACATTTTGCTCGGTATGTCTATTCGCAATGAAATAATGAATTACTTCGTGGTTATTTGTCAGTCATTGACACATCAACAAAATATGCCCTTTTTAGATAATAATGTAGGTAGGTACAGACATACCGATGATTCCTGCTTTTCGTTTTTCCTGTGTTCATTAAATGTCATACTAAAGCAACAGTGCATATAGGTCTATCAGTAAACCTATATGTAGGTACTGTTGCTACAGAATAGTTCCTCATAGATACTGCACATACCAGGGTGTATATATAACATATTGCCTTTAGAAAGGGATTGTCATATACGTATAATGAACACAGCTTCAAGTTTATATTCCCCGAAGGGTAATGCAGAGGTGTAGGTACCATCAAAGTTCATATCTAACCAGATTCAAAACAAAATCCCATGAATACGATAACCACATCTGTTACCGGCCCGGTTCTATAGCTGCCGAGCGCTGCAAGCAAGAATAGTCCTTACGGTGCTTAGATATGAACTTCTTCGATGGTACCTATAGTACAAACAAACGTCATATATTATTATAGAGAAGACGCTTTTTAAATCCAATACGTGCCATATTTACAGCCAGATATTGTATTGAATTTTTTTTTTTTTAAACGTTGCCCCACACTAAGAATTTCTTCTTGTATCGTGGGTGCGTTTACAAACATAGAAACTCACATACACTAACACCCAGACTCGGAACAACTACTTGCAGATCATACAAATATTTGTTCCGTGCGGGGATCGAACTCGCGACACGTTACGCAGCAGTCGATCGCTCAGCCACTGCGCCAACCGTGTCGATTACACTGGAGCAACAGTAAATGTATGCATACAATAATGTTTGGTTGCAGTCAACCCGTTAGTGGCACATCCGCCACCCACAGTCAGGACCTGTTACTTAACCAATGAAGCACGACAACCTGCCGGTTGTGGTAGGGTTAACGATTGTATTTAATGAGATGTTTGTATTTGAAAGCGTACGTATTGTTTATGGAAGTTCCAGATAAGATGCAAAAGCCGGTCTATCAGTTGTATTTGCGAGGTAATCAGTAGTAATCTGCACCCCAATTACGTATCATACTTTCTTTCACAATTCAAGGGTTTTGAAGGAAATTGCTAAACCATTACTTCATAGGTTTGAAAAATTCGTCTGCTTCGTAGAACGTGAAAATTTTCAATATCTATGTTCTTCACACACTAAGAATCTGCGTTCTTCTAACAATCTTCTCCTACTCTGTCCTGCTGATGCTTCTGACTTTGTTCATTCTTCCTTTCATATTCAGTCCATTCTTCTTTGGAATGCGCTTCCTCTTGATATCAGGACGGCCACCAGTCGGTATGCATTAAAGCGGAAATTGCGGAGTTATTTTCAAAATAAATAGAGTAGAGTCATCTCAACACCTCTCTCGCTTGAATTCGTATATATGTATATATATATAATATGGGTATATATTATAGTAAATATGTATGTATGTGTATGTAGTTTGTACTGTTGTACCTATTTTAGTTATAATGAATTAGAATACTTTTTTTTAATTTATCCTTGTTCCTCTCATATAGAGCACCTGCCATCTAATCTCTTCACCACCCTTGGTTGACTGGTAGAGAATGCCTAAGGCATTAAGTCCGCCTTTGTACTTTTTTGAGTGTGAAAAGTTTAAATAAATAAATAAAATTGTAAAAATGAAAGGAATTGAGATCAATTGTCATTTTATGTGTGTTGCGCAATTACCCCACTGGTCTCCAGGAAAAAAAATTGTAGACTAAAAGTAGCAGAAATATACAAAGTAAACAGTACTATTGAATACTCTGTCAAAAAAACAGGAATTTAAGTGTTACTACGGCACAAATTTGTTTCTTAAATAGTACCTAACCTTTAATAGCAAAACTAATTGCTCTCAAAGTAAACGCTGAGGTGAACGACCGTTTATTGATTAACATAGTTTCTGCCAACAAATCTAGTGCTAGTTTTCGTCACCTTGCTTTTTTATTTAGGTACAAACCATAAAAAAGCTATAAAGTATTTAGTTTCCCCGACCTGCGATTTGCTAACAGCATTTAAATGAAGATGAATATATTTAATTATTTACGCAGTACGATTTTACATTAATCACAATTATTTCGATTTTAAATCTGTCGAAAGCAATGGCATGGTATAGGCATGCGAAGCCAAATCGGAGACCCATGCTTTAAAACTCTAGACACTAGGTTAATCACTAACTAAACGAAAAGAAGAAAAAAAAATTTTGAATGTTACAAAAAATCCTCCCAATCATAATGTATTTATACTTTAGTTATAGAAGTTTATGACAATTGGCAACAAAACAAAATAAATCGTTCCAGACACACAAAGATTTTAACAAATTATCAGACATTTTGCTAAAGCGGTGACTCGCAAATTTCTTTTAACGAGTACGTATAAATAAAGAATACACTGTAACAAAGGCATTTCCAATTAACACTTCGTCCTCTTTGACCGACTTACGGCTCATGTTACGTACCTTGTTTTAACGGGAAGCAATACTCTTTGAATAATGGGAGGATGATTGGTTATAAATAGTAACAAAACTAAAGATAAAAGAAAACTTTTAAAGTAGGCTTTTAAAGTACGTTTACCTTTAGAACTGTTAATATTACATTATACTCAAATTCTGATATGATAACAGAGTGTTAATGAAAGACTAATGCAAAATATTGTAGAGGAAGCGAAAGAAAAATATTCACACGATACACATGATCTCTTTGTCTTAATTGGAGCATACGTAGAACATATTCAACAGGCTACAACCCGCTAACATTATTGAAGCTCAGACCAAATAAAAAACCAAGACATAGCACTGCGAACAACACAGCAAATCATGCCAAAACGACACCTCCACACTGTGCATACACGCTCACACGCACAAACATTTACAACCAAAATCCAATCAAACTACACCTCACTAAGTGCACACATGTTTACGAAACCGGCCTCACGTCACTGTTGACAGCGCTATGTCTTGGTTTTTTATTTGGTCTGAGTATAGTAGTACCTGGACTTATAGTTAATATAAGTCTGAAATCACCAACCCGTCTTGAGCAAGCGTGATGATCAATGCTCGTGCCTTTTCTATATGAGAAGAGGCGTTTGCCCTGCAGTGGGACAGTAACAGGCTGGTATTATTATAGAAGAAGCTAGTAGTCTAAGGGTTCTTGTAACTGCAGTAACCAACTGATTAACATCAGTTCATCGTTCGGTTAATGCACTAAAATCATGGATAGACCGCGCATTAGAAATAAACATGGAACCTGCAAAGCTATTTAATAAAACTGCCGCCAGTAAGATTATTTCTACATATTAACATAAGCTTGCAAATTGCAATACCTTGAGAGAGCTTGGATTCTTAATATAATCTATCTCAGAATTCCTATCTAACCTTTATAAGACGAATATATTTTTACACGCAGACATATGACGCAGATTTTATGATTATTACATGACATCATCCATACTGGGATTGTATTCAATTAAATCATCTGTCTGTACTTACATTATTGACATAACATATATTATAGATTAATGATATATCTAGGTAAAATGAGCCAATGATGAGAAGCAAATTCATTGTCATCAAGAGACAAACAGGCTAGCATTTCAAAGTTACATATACGTCAGTGCGTTAGATTTCTTTGTTTTCCCACATGTCTTACATTTTTGTCGTTGGTTCCTGTTCTTAGTCTTTTGTCATTGAGTTATATCACGAATATATTCGCGTCTAAATTATCATCTTCCTTAATACTAATTTATTTAGAGTCAACGCTTCACGTTTTTTTCTTCGATACTTAGTCGTCATCTCTTCAACTTCCTTGCTTGCATATCTTTCACAGTTTCACATTGTCCTTTCATTCTAATAGCCACTAGCATTTAGCTCCATACTTATTCGAAATCTTCTCTGTATATAAATACTTACAATCGTTTACTACCGACAAGGCCATCTTCAAGGAAGTCCGTTTACAAATGAGGGTGACATTCAGTATTGTTTTCAACACTACGGTACAACAAAGTCTCGCTCTGATTATGACACACTATACATACTCGTACATTGAATTAGGTAATACGTAAGCACACAAACAATATCATGTATTAGATAACATGAATCATTAAGTAGACGACACTGGATCGGTGTCAAATGATAATGAGTAAGCGTAGTCATGAAAGTATAAATTACTTGTGAAAAGACGCAGGAGTTGAATACCTATGACGTTTATTGGCTATTGTCGGCTTCGTTCATACTCATCCCTGGTTCGAACTCGCCCGGTCTGTTGTACCCTTGCAGCTTATAGGCATATACAAATTCAAACTAGAGATGAGTATATATAAACGAACTCACAATCACTTTAATATGGTCTCTGCGAGGATGCTTTTCAGCATGTTAAATATAAAACAGGGATTATTTCATATTTAGTCGCAAAATAGTCACAGAAAACATTACAGGATGGGCCATTGAAAAATTATACTTAGTAAACCTCATTAGAACTCTCTCTAAAGTTTCACTGATATTCATGTACCACCTCATAAACTACGCCGTAAATCTTCAATATTACAGAATATATTCTATAAGATAGAAAATCCAACGCACGTTAAATCTATCAAGTAAAACTTTTAAAGCTTGTTCACACGACGCAATTTAGTTAGCCGTTGAATGAAATATTAAAAGTCTCATCATCAAACCAGTGTTTTGAATCTACGTCTTTTATTATTGCATCAAATTATTCCATTTTACCTAAAAGAAATTCAATTGCTACGTGTTAATGAATCTTGACTTGCATGTTGTAAGGTAAAATGGTATTCAGTCTTATTTTCCCTAGTCGAAAAGAGATTGAATCTTTTATCAATCACCATAATGCAGTGTCTAGTCTTTATGACAGTAATTAGTTCTCTACGTCCATTTTCGATGGACAGATAAAACTTAACTATATTTACAACTTACTGTAAACTTTATAGACCGTTAACATTGAGCGATATGCAAAGAAAGTGGAAATATTTCAAGTAAACGTTTCCAAAGTGATTGAAAATCTTGTTACTAATTGTCGGTCAAATGAGATGACCATTTTAATATTTGTTACTTGACATAACAATTTATAAAAAACTCAGGCTTACTTTTATATATCGACATATAGATCTTATGATAGTAGTTAATGATACTGTGATAGATTATTTTGTCAATGCAGGCTAAGCTAAGACTTTACAAGTCCCATAAAATTCGTGTACTCTAGAGCCTAGTTCCTACGCTTCTAAAACAAATAAAAAATATAACTTTGACCATAATATGGCACCTTTGACCTGTCAGAGTCATAACTGCACTATATTATTGAGTGAAAGCGGCTTTCACGACGGAAGCGTACACAAACGGACAGACAAAAGGCACGACTCTTTTATTCACACTGACCCCGACTAGATAGACACAATGGTACACGTATGTATGTGAGAATATTGGCTTATTATTGTGACGATAGATTTAACATTCCGTTTGGGTGGAAATATTTGAGAAAATAGATAAAACCGAAGTAATAATAGTAGCTAGTCAGCAAGGTTAGTTCAGACAGTTAGTTAGGGGACTTACTACAGCCCAGGGTTTTCTAAACTTAGAAATACACAAAACAAATACTGGTCCCGACAACGCGAATGTAATTATATCGTGATGCCTTACTTCATTCTAACAATTACTACACGAGGTTGATTCCAAGATGCCAAATCATGATGCATCAAGGCATAAATAAAATACATTGCTCTTCTGCAGCACATCCCATAGTGACTAACGCATACGCATCACTAACTCACAATATAACGTTTGTTGATATGCTTGGCTTAGCTATACCCACATTATGCAATGACAATTATGACATTTGGCGTCTACATGCTAACTTATCATAATTGTACCATCATGATGGTAGGATTCGACTTGGTTAGTGTTGTCAAGAAGAAAAGGAAATGTAAGTTGTAGCATTTTACGATTTTAGTATCTTCATTTACCGTTATCGGTTTGATGTTTTTTCGTCTGGTAATCCAGTGTCTAATGCATCTAGCAAACCCGAGCACGATTTTATTAGACAGGGTTATAGAAGACCAGCTATCTATGCAGTTATTTGCAATAAAATTAACGGCATACAGTTATGAGCAGCTTTAATCCCGTTCATGTTTTAAACACCTTGAAAGTTGCAACTTGAACCCTTCCAACATGAAAGCGGAGAATTGTCTCTTACCTGCTAATAGTCAGATCAATGTTTACCTACACGTGTATTAAAATGGAAAGCGTATGTTTTGCAACCTGCTAATATTAAATCTGTGGGAGGATGTAAAATTACTTCTAATGGGTATTGACTACGTATATTTATATTGGACTTGTACTTAGACTTATTTTCCTTTCAAGTAAAAATTTTTTTGTCAGTCTTCGATACACAAAAACTTTACCTAAATACAGTAGGTACTCTGTACTGTATCAATGTAGTGATGAATGAATGTGAGCAGCAAAATGAAGCATTCATTACGAGACTACGTTTCGTTCTCATTCATTACATTGACATAAAAGAGCCACACATCAATAGAATTTTATCACGAGTGTTAAAACAAAATGATTTAATTACCAGTGTCCGTTCGTACCTCGTGGGACATTAATGAAGTTATTGTTCAAACCATTGTAATGTTTGATTAATATATCTATGTGGGTAGGTGTGTGTTAGCAAACAAATCGAAAATCAACAGCTATTGGCACATGACTCATTTTTACGTTCTACATTTGGTAAGCGATAAAAAAGGCAATTTGTACCACAGTCGAGCGAATGAAATGAAAGGTTTTTTGTATATTTGTGCGATTCCGGTAAAAAGAGACTTATGTGTGAAATTATTTAGTAGCAAAGCAAATTGAATTATGTGGTTTTCTGCTTTTGGTATGTTTCCATTGCTTTTTTAGCATTTATTTTACTGTGTGTACATAAATAACAAAGTAAATAAACTTTTTTCTGGGATATTAATTAAATAGATTTCAATTCAAATATTTTTTTCGAATACCTCATTGTGCTGATTTCTGAAAGAGAATAGGTAGCAGTGATTTGCCAGTTGAAGTCGAACTGTCAAAAATACTGATATTTATTAGCCAGATTTTTAACAAATGCATCAACAGTGTCGTTGGTCTAGTAGTCTAGTGCTGCTGAGCATGACGCCTGGGTTCGATTCCCGGGTCGGGCAAACTGTTATTGGGTTTTTCCATCTAGAATTTCTCAGTAGCAGCCCGGAGTCTGGATTTGCACCCGAATGAAGGCTAGGCTCGCCCCGTATGAAACGGGACTTAAACATAACTGGCGAAATGTGGGTGGACTAAAGGTAAACCTCTGTTTAACCCTTCTGGAAATACAGGCGTGATGTTATGTTAAGGGGTATGCGCTAAGGTAGCCCGCGAAATTCAAATTTTCTTTAGTTTTTTCCATTTTGCAGGTCAATGTGAGGTTTTATGTTGATTAAAATATGATTCGCGACCGTAACCAATATGGCATTACGTAATTTTAATCATTACAATCAGCAATACAACTCCATAAGTAAGCACAATCGCCAAATGTCATGATTTAATGAAATAGTCATTCAATGCGATTGTATGAACTTAGAGAGTTGTATTGATCATTTTTATGATTATAATTCTATAAATAAACATTCGATACGGCCGCAAATCATATTCAGATCAACATAAAATATGATACTGACCTGCAAATTGCAAAAAACGTAAGAAAATTGAATTTCGCGGGCTACCTTGACGCTTTCGCCATAATCAGAAATGCTTTTACAATACAAACAATTGAGGTATTTTATTAGAATTCAGTGAAATGTAACAAAAGCCCTAGTTTTGCTATCAGAGCACGTACATTTGCATTCGAGTTAAGTAGCGATGCTCCGATTAAATCGATTGCAAACTTGACAGCTACTCGCTCGTTTCAACTAATTATTCGATTAATTAACATAATTCTGATTTATTGCGTTGTTAACTTCATAAATACTGTCCAACTAGTCCAGTGATAACTGCTTGTGCAAATAGTTAAATATTTTTGGCAAATACAGGTATCTGTGTTTTTCATTGATATGCAAATGAATTTAACAAGCACACAATTTATTGGTCGCGTCTATCTCACGAAGGCAAATATTTTAGTAGGATTGATCAATGGTTAGCAAGAATTCAAGCTGCACAAATCTTTGTGATGAAAATCTATAGATGTTTTACTATGTACAGTTGTTAATAGTTCTAACTTTTGATATGCATCATCGGTTTGACCAAAATGCAATGAAAACTGCAAACTGCATGATTGGTATGGCGTATCGTAGCGGTAGACGGTGGTCTGCAAACCGAATGATTCGGTTTTACCTATAATACCCGTATAAATGGTACATCACTAATATTAGCGAAATGGTAACATTGTTCGCTAACACTGTATTCGGTTCTACAAACAGTAATTACGGACGACCCTAATTGACCCCGTTCACACGTACACCGTTACTGACTATTGGAATAAGCATGCGTACGCGCTTCTGCGGGCTTGCATTCGTCGCTTGGTTTGTTTAAAATGCAACTATTTTTACCATTTCGTCTAGTCCTGTCTTTTGTAATATTGTATGTTGCAAATGGAAATTGTGTAAATTAAGGAAGCAATACAATGATTGATTGATACCTAAATTAGGTTTAAGTTTGTACATACCGGATCATACAACAGCCTACCTGCAACCGACAAGCCTACCTAGGTAGGTACTCATTAAATTGTATAAAAACCAACTTAGTTGCAAAGTGATATATTGTAAAAGTCATGGTCTCTGACAAGGCCGTAATTACTTGCCATTCATAGTCTATACCATTGACCAAGTGCACTTATGGCATTTACAAATAAATAGTTCCACACACGATACATATCCATTGTCGCTTAGAACGTTTACAATTCAAACAATACCTTGATCGAGTACCTGTTATAAACATTTTAGATATTTCAATAAATATTTAGTCACGCTATATTTTATGAATGATTAACCCCATATACTGTGATCTACGTCACGATATATGTAGCATGAAAAGAAGAAAAAATATTCACGCCTTATGACAGTTGTAAAATGTTAAGAAGTGACGTAGAAAAATCTATGTGATCAAGTGTAACACAAATCAATAGGTAACGCATGGATTTTGGAACAATAATATTCGCAATAATTTAAACAATAAAATACTCAAACCCACATTATTAACTCGGATATTATTTGCGAACCTACAACTTGTAGATATTATATCCTTACATGAGAAATAGCAACATGGCAAATTAAAACAAAGGTACGTTACTTTTTACGGTCAAAATAAATCATAATTACATGTAACCCTTATCATTAAGTCATAAAGTAATATTGCATAATAGCTGATTAAATATTACTGATAAATCTAAATGATCAAATATGAAAAATATTACGCGCAGGATAAAATGTCAAGCAACTTTAGCGTAATAACGCAATTAACCTCGATTTATCGGCAATTGTAGATCAAACACTTGAATACTTGGAAACGAGGAATTAATATTCCTTGATCAAAATATACAATTTTAAGCAAGGAAAACAGCTCAATTAAGTATTTTGATAAAGCCAAAGAACACTAAACCGTACCAAAAATAGACTCAATAATCACAAGGCAACTTGTTTGAATTTAAACAGGAATCGTAATCAAATTCAGTAAGTATGTATTTCTAAATAACTAAATCAATATGTATTTAACTTTTAATGGACCAAAATACAGCAATCAGAAATTCCCAACAGACTTGGAAAAAACCAGTCGTTTACAAGCCCTGCATCTAGATATTTATGACGACATTAAGCAGGCGCGCGCGCTTGAATCATGGGCGTGGCAACATCGGTGTGCCGAGCCATTTCTCCGAGCTATCCACACATATTAACGACATTTTAATAGCACAGCTATCGCACCAATTACTCCACACGACAAAAACAAACACTGTTGATTGATTATGTTCTAACAGATTAGTTTGATCAGCGGATAGTAATCAGAGAATATCAGCGGTTTCTAATTAATGTCTTACTAATCGACCTTTGATTTCAATCAACTGTTTTTCTTTTTGTTATGATCAAATTCTCAGAACAGAACCTAAGTAAATAAAACTATTTACTAAGTAACGAAGCATCGATAATTGTGTCCGACTTTGACCAGCTTGTTTGCAGTGATCCATTTATTATTAAAACTTAATAGTTTCCTCTTGTGTCGCTTCTGCTTGAATGAGATAATAACACTCGTCTTGATATAGAAAAACAGTTTCGTAATGAGCTTCCAGCAGCTGAATATCCATAACGTCACTCTCGAGTAACGAACTCGACAAAAACTAAAATAAGAACAAAACCCTTCATAGAGTTGGCTGCACCTATCAATCAACGATCTGGAAATAGTCTGCCCGGAAGCGAACCCCGGCCTAGCAGTTAATTGCCGTGACAATAACACCAGAGCTCATTATCCTAAATTTGGACCACACCTATCCACCAATGGATGCCACTCGAGATGACTAAGACGATTTAGGATGATACTTGAGGTTTCGAGTGGTGAGTTAAATGTAGAAAAGATCTTAATTATTGAAGATCTTAAAATGGAATAACATAAAAATAGAAATAGGTTTCGACACGTTTCGTTGTGTAACTACATACTTACGAAGCAATTCCTGTCGACAATATTTCGTTATCTTGCACGAATCGTACATCGATAAAACAGAACATGACAAAGTCAACATACACGAGATGGAAAGGAAAAGGATCTGACAGCTATTTGACAATGTTTCTCACGTCTGGAACGAGAGAAAGCATTGAGGATGTTATACAACGAACGAAACTGAAAGGGTCTCAGAACAAGGACAATGTATTTGACAACGTTTGCACGTCGCGTCCGTACCTCAATGCCATCGTTTCAAACAACATGACATGACAAACAAAACCGAAGCAAAAACTAAGAAATCGGGTGTCAATTTCAAACTAAATGACATCTTAGTTAAACCAATATTAGCTGTAAGTAAATGATAAAAAAGGAAAGTAAATAGCAAATACTAATCTGACAAATGAATAGAGCCAATGATGACAGATTAACAATGTGGAACGAATCTCTTAGTTATACCAATCGATGTGAATTTATTAGACAAGAAGATGAATTTAAAAGACAGCTAGTGGTGGGGCACGTGAAGGTTAATAAATACAATCGGTCTGCAAATCGCAGACGACAACGTGACTAAGTTTGCTACGTGGACTATTACGGGTAACAAAGAGATTCAACTACAAAATATTACTGTTATTATGATAAATTGTGGTATAAACCCAAATAAAGAATTTACAAACTTGGTTATGGGAAAAATGTCCAATACCGAACGTGATTAATGTTTGGCTCGGAAATAACATGAAGTAGTGTTTTATTACAATAAGTAGGTGGACCTCAGACAACGTGACAGATAACACTCCGAGTAATCAGTCTCAATCCATTAAATAAAAAATAAATATTAAAGTAGAAAACGTTGGATATGATGAGCTTCAATTGGTAATAAATCGTGCAAAAGCACTAGTTGTGTACACACGGCTACACATCAAGCTATACATTTCCAGTATAAACTAACCTCGCATTGTACGGAAATTCTATACAATGCGAGATCAGCATAAACTGGAAATGTATAGCTTGATGTGTAGCCGTGTGTACAATGTAAACACAAGCGTAAATAAAGATAAGGAGAATATTCAACCAACCGTAAAAATAAACAATAAAAGATAATAGTGGTAAATTAACCAAATAGCGATCATTTAAGATTCAAAATGGTATCCAATTATTCTAAACCGGGATGATGATGAATTTTGAACTTGAGTGTAACGCTAATAAAGTACAAAGTTAATTAAGCCTTGTAAAGAGGAGGAAAAGCGGGGTCACGCTCAAGAGAACACGAACACGACATAATACTGAGCAACGATTGTTGGTAGGTACCAATGGTAACAGGTGACCTTTTAGCAATGCAAAAAAATATAACTCAGCAAGACTTCTTGACCCAAAGCAGTTATACATTTTAGGCTAAAAACAAATACCTTTCCCGTAAGTGTATTAAACCTATGCCATATCCAACCATGTTTAACACACGATTCGTGTATAACAGTAACGTGCAAGTTTAGAGATTTAACAACGGATTACCAGTCAGTCGCCCACGAACATTCAACTGGCATTATCTCAAACCTAATGCTACATAAAGTACTAGACACACAAAAAGCCGATAGCTGACATCAAACAAGCCCTTTTGGGTCAAAGGAGAAGTGATGAGTGCAAATAGTGTATGCGGATATATACGATGTACGGGAAATTGGCTTTCTTCACACCTGAGAACACTTCCTGGAATACAAAAGAAGGTGAAACTTGACGATAACAGAGACGCATCTGACCGCTTTCCGTCAGACGTTGAGTCTCCGGTGTACGCGACTGCGTGCGCTGAATGACAATCAATTTAAGTTTATATTGATATATTAACATCCAATTGATGCGCCGCGTCGATTCAATCGATTTTTTGTTCATTTAAACTATTCAAAGTAATATATACGTTTAACTAGTGAAATTGAAAGTTATGCGCCTTGTTTGTTGGTTCAGTCTCTCCAAAAATAATTTAAAATATTTATAATGGAAATCTAGATAAATAATTTATCAAAACAATATAAAAATTCTTGCATATTTTAATCAAAATGGTTTTGGCAATAAAACTATAACGTTAACATCAAAAAATAAAATTAGCCTAAGCAAATTTCGAATTTATTAATGAACTTTCATCGTTTGACATTAAGCCGGTTGCACCTAAAAACGACCAGTAGCACGAGATCAGTTTCGTATTAACAATGCCAGTTCCTGATGCATAATTCACGTCGATAGTGAAAGTTCTTGATCTTGTTCGAGGTCGGGTGTTTAGATTATAAAACAATGACACTGACAAAAACCATACAGCCATGACAAATTTGATACCAGATACTAGAGGACTCGCTTTAGCTAAGGTAAGTTTCAATTCAAGCAAAAATTGGCACAAGTGAAAGTTGCAAAAGGTCACCTGTCAAGTTGCCAATAATATATCTGTTGTAAACAATATAGTAGTAGTGTTTCGATAGGCTTAAAAACATTGAGTCATAAACAAAGCAAAACAGTCGATTACGCTTATTGCATGACAATTAATCAAAGCAGCAGTTATTGCAGTATTAACAAAACATGACAGATCGATATGAGCTGAACACGTGGATGATTATTCGTTTTCTATATCACTTTCAGTTGAATAATCGTCACAAGCGATTTGTTTTAACAAATATAATTTCAGTGATTGGGTTGGACGACCGCGCAGTGCCGTCAGTTCGGCGGTAAGAGGGTAACGCACCCCTCAAGTTCACAGTCAACCCCGGGAATAATGGGACGGGAGTCGGGACGCGACGGAGACCGCCCAAGGGTGCACTGCAGTCACACACACAACACAACAATACCTCGAAAGGGACAGAAAATTGCGCAAAACTTCGGGTCAATGTTGCCTATAGATAGTGGTCTACTTATCAATCAATTAAATCGCAGCTATAGCTGGTATCTGTTGATAGTGTAATGTCAAGGATGTAATTGGACAATACGAAAAAATTTGGATGTGCAAATCAGAAATCGATTCGCCTGTGGCTGTATCCCATAACGAATTTACCTATAGCTAATACAAAAATTTTGATAATCGTGCTTGGAACGGATAATCGCTAATCAACCAATAAATACTAACATTGTAATACCAAGAACACTGAGAAACTGATAAGGAATATGCTAGATATGTGTAGATGAAACGCGATTGTTGAATATATACAGTAAACAATAGTACGTAGTCGTAAACGGAACTGACAAAGTAAATATCCAACGTACTCACTCAGGTTGAACAATGATGTGGAAGATGCAGCAAAACCACCTGATATTAAAGTCAGTGGAGCAAATCCATTCTCACGGACACAGCACTTGTAAGACGAACTCTTGCGGTGTCACAGTCTCTTATTTTTCTCAATGAGATCACTAAATTAAACGTCTTTAATAATAAAAAATAACATTAATATTGCAGGTTATTATTGCACGGAAGTATTGCTGAGCTCTATCGCAGGAGGTCGCAGGACCGTTTTCGGGATATCGATCTGATTTCGGGGCGCTGCAGTTGCCACACTGTCTCTTGCTTGGATTTGGTTAAAGCTCACTGTTTAATGTGTTCGTGGGCTAGTGCTTTAGTATAGTTTGTGTTATTATGTTTGTTTATGTGGTACGTAGAGGTCGCGATCAGCTGTTGCTTGCGGGGCGGCGCCGGGCGCAATGTGCGTGCGTGCGAGAGTGCCGCGCGCGACTGACTGCGAGGCTCGAGCTCGGGCTTGCCGCGGCCACCAATGTTAGTGCCGGTGCGGTGTAGGCGCCCCACGGCATCTTAACGGCCCGTTACCTACACATGGACGTACTACGAAGATATGTAAACAAACAACACGCCTTAAATCTCCTCATGTGGTCGTACAAACGTTACAGAAAGATTTTTCGTCTTTGGGAGATCTTTTGATTTTTATGAAAGCTTTACGTTCATGGCTATAGTGTTCTTTGATTAAAAATATCTTTTGTTAAATGTCAAATTGACTTTTCTTATAATCATTTACACTTATTGCATTCACAACTTTAATACGAGTTACGGCACATTTTATGTATTTATTTACTTACTTTTCAGTGTCTCCATAAATATTTTATTTGAAGAATATATGTAGTAATAAAAACAGTAATTATTGTACAACCTAAATTAAACTGTTTAAGCCAGCTCCAAAACGAAATACCGGACAACGTAAAATTACAGAACAAGCTGGTTTAGGGAACAATGCTAACAATGCCCAAATCTCACGAGCTTCCGTTGAGCAAGACGCAATCCGTTGTATCACTACAATTGCGTAGTCGCAGACCACATTCAAAGCAATGTTGATTTTAAAAAAACCAGAACTGTTTGTGACAGCAATAACAACAAACTTCATTATCACAATCGTGTAGGTAAATTCGACGCACGGAATGTCAAAATAAGGCATGTAACCAAACACTTGTAAGTAATGTAAACAAGTGGAGTTACATCCTCTGCCATAACATTAGCAATAAACATTAGCGCCTTATAGTAATGAATAAACAATGAAGACCTCGCCACAGAGGCTATCGATGAGGAATAGCTGGTAGAATACAATGGCTAAGAGCAAACACGCGTAGATGAAAAAATTCTGTGTATAACGAAGACATAGCCGACATAGTTGAAGCCAATGGATGATATGAAATTCTGGTAAGTATATACAATGCATATGTTTTGGAATGATGTATAAGTTTCACAAATTTTTAAGATAACTAAAATATTAATAACGCTTCCGACATATAAATCTCTGTATAACGCAACATAAACACGTTTTTCGATTACCAATGATAATTATAGAAGTAACGTTTTACATTTCTGAATTGAGTCTGTCAGATACCTCACATTCAATAGTTGCGAGCTTCCCTGCTATTTCGACTCTTTCTTCCTGACAGACGAATGTGTTATTATTGTATATGATGTATATTGTGCGCGTAGCATCTGCCGGAGCGTGTCTATTCTCCGGCTGACCTTTACCCGTCATCGTCTTGTACACGTGCGCTTGCAAAACATGTTACTTTAAATACCACGACGCTTCGACATTTACAGCTATTGGAAATGTCTTTACCCTGATTGGGCCGAGGATGGTTCGTTACTAGGTTCCTCTGGTTTCAATTTAACCTTTATTTTGCATCACGAGTGTTTGATTTCTATTTGCAGTGCGTTACCCCATGATCCGAAATAGCCGTGCGTAATGTAAGTTATCCCAAATTAGAAGTAATGACTTCGACCCTATCAAAAATTGAACGCTAGAAAAAGCAGTCTCGGGCGGGACTAGTCATGAACAAAACTCTTATCTCCATAAATAGTATATCGGTTTATAAAAAAGGGTCGTGACTTATAGTGACGGAAACGTGGGAAAAATGCGTGAGTTCGACCCAGAAGAACGAGACGGGCATCACGATCCAGTTTTTATCGATGTTCCGGAATCAATGACTCTCGAAGATACACTGACTGCAGTGAACATTCAAAATGGTACACTTTTATAAAGCCGTTTAGAATGCCGGATAATTTCGAAACTTTTACAATATTCCCACGATAGAAGAAGGAAATAACTCGTTCTAACTTACTTGACATGCTTGAAGGAATTGAAGGAACATACCTGAAAACAATAATTACATAAATCAATACACAGAGTCATTAAAGTCCTAATTTGAAAATCAAAGTGTATAGCGCGCGGGTATCCCATCAACCGTGACTACTATCTTGTACATTAACCTACATCCAAAATATACGAGTAATATAGTATTGCGCACTACAACGTAAGAAACGAGTGCGCACTGGATAGCCATTAACGTTTCACACAATTCTGTTGAAATCGAAAGTGTTGTTTCTAATTACGACATTTACGACACTTATGATGCGGAAAATAAAAATCACGCTTAGTTACTCGTTCCTATTATCGATTGTGACGTAACGACAGATACGGTTGAATGACGGTTGCTTGTTGGTTTTGACGCATCGACTGCGGTGTACGGAAGTGCAAAAAGCTAAAGAGCAACAACACACATGACATGGTTTGGTCATTTGGTGAAAAAGCTCCGTTGTGTAAGACAAAGATTAGGTTGTAAAAGTTATCTATATCACTTTCAGAATTTACATAGGAAAGGTATTATAACTGTAACTTAACTAAAGCAGTCTAGACGAGAAAATGAGCTTTCCTCACATGCGAAACGTCTGTGGTAGTACGACTGCGGATACAAATGAAGTTATTTCGACTGTTTCCCGAACGTGATTTTGGAGGCAAAGTAAACAGGATGCCTGCATCGAATGTCGTGGGTGCCGTTGTATTTTCAATAAGGTTAGTCTAGACTAGGTCTAGACTCTAGGGTGAGCTTTGGATTTTGAGTTTATGACCGCGTCGGAATCGATAGATATGTCTGGGGGAGTGAACCCTAAAAACGGTTCTATCCCTTCTGGAGTTTTTAGTAGTGATTTAGGGATAATTAGACTCGTGATGGTCGAAATGTCTAGCTAGACTAGACAGGAGTGCTGTGGGAGCATGGTGGCCATAAGGTAACCCACTTTTGCCGCAGTGGTATAAAACATGCATCAGGTGCAGTCTGGCGCTACCGCATTACATCAAAATTGCAAAAGCTAGTACACTAACTGTACTACTGTCATAAATTCAGTACACTGTATAGTTTATTTGTACCGTGTCATGTTTCCTCGTTAGATACGAGAAACGATTTTGTAATATTTAAATGATATTATGTGCTTAGGATTAACTGATTTGTCTTATATTGGCATGTAACCATAACTTCTTTGAAGTTAATGTTATTTTAGTTAATTTATAATTATTTTATAGCAAATCTCTGATGTCGTAGAGCCCACGGATATTATAACTATAGGAAAACTTATAGCAACGGCTGGATTATGTCATTTATTTCCTGCAAATAATTATGGTCATAACGGAAGAGACCGACGCTACAAGTAACATGTTAACGTATATGGCAATGTCTGAGAAGTGGTAGCACTATACTGCCAATGTACTTTTTAAATATATTGAAACAAACACAATCACTAACATTATTTTTATCTTTGTTTTTGTTTATCATTTACCACATTACGCATTGATTTTTAAAAACGTGGTGGTAACAGCCACTGAACTGAACATCGGTTTCATTGAAAGTTTTCAACTTTGAACTAGAGGGTTTGTGCAAGCCGGTTAGTGGAATATCGACCTCGCATTTGTTTTAGTTCAAGAGCATTGAACTATAACACTGAAAAGTTAATCGCCTTGACGTGCTTTATTGGCCTAAATATATTATGCACTTTAAGCAGATAAGTAAATGAGGAAATTATATCTGCTTTTGTTGCTTGTGAGTGATCTTTTCCAAATGTGAAAATGAGCGATGTCCTTTGTATATCTCAATAATCGTTAATGTTGTCCGTGATCTCTCTTGTAAACAAACCATTCGTTTTTGCCATTCGTTTCTAATAAAACCTGAATGTTAGAACGTTAACCATAGCTCATCTTACCGACTACATTGTATGATGTCATCACAGTATCATAAAAAATCCTGTACAAACGAAAAAACTGCGCAGTGCATAACGTTAATATGTGAATTATCTCAATCTGCGATAAAGCCGGTGACTCACGGTCCGTTTGTGTTAATTTGAAGCTTCTGCACAGACTGACAATAATAAAACCTTTCCCTTTCAACTTGCTAAATGATATTTCCGTTGGAGATCGCACCCACTTCTGAGTTTATACGCCGAGAAACGAGTTTGAAGACTGCATCTTCTGTAGATGTGACCATAAACTCAAATAAAAAAGTTTGGATATGATTTTTTTATTGACTAGAACATAATGTTGCCAGTCCCACAAAAAATTGAAAAATTGATTATTTTAATTTGCATTATGAAAGTATACACGAAATTGATTAGATTTTACTTCTTACCATTTTTATAGCTTTTAATAAGCATTCAAGAGCTTTCGAAATAAAATCAAAGTGATTTTATTATTTTTTATATCTCAAAAGCGGCAGGTTATAAAATTTAGATTTATGTTAAATCTAGAAAGCAACTACAAAATGGGTTCTCTACTGATACAAATGCGAGAATAGCAATTCAAATTGACAGTTGTAATTAAGATGTTAAAGCTATTTTATTTTATTTTTATTTGTAGCTTTCGCCTTTTTGGGTGAATGAACAAAATGACAAAGGGCGGACCGCAAAAATCGTAGCAATTTCTCTTAGAAGGTATAATCAGATAACGCTTTTTTTACAATAGTGTTTTTTCAACTTTCATGTGTCTTATTTACTTTGTTTTCGTACAGGCAAAACATGTGTTAAGAGATTTAAAAATCGATTAATTTTAAGCGAGGGTGGTGGCAGTATGCGCATGCGCTGTACGGAGCTGGGTTTGTGTGCCACTCGTGCGCACCAGTCGACCGTCACGCCCATTGTGCGGTGCTATTGTGTAACAAATAATTGCATGTAGGTGCGTGTACCTACTTCGTACAACTGGGTGGCAAATTGCTACTCCTATTGGACTGTCACACTTTGTAGGGAATGGTGAGCCGTGAGACTCTTCGGTATCTTTTTGGGACAGAATGATTGGAAAGTGGGTTATGGTTATGAATAGGAGAAATGGCAACGCGATGGGGGGTAAATTAAATTTAGACAATGCTATTGGATTACAGTTGAAGATGAACAACATGTAAAAATAAGCAAGTGCAGATGTAAGTACGTAGGAAATCATCAAAAATCAGTTCAAATCGTTGCAACTGACCACATCGCGAAATCTCTGCTTTCAGGCAATTACTCTAATTAAACACGTAAACTTAAGACGTTAGTTTCGTAATTCTAACAAAAAATGAGGTTCTGGCACACTGAACTAGTTAGTAAGTAACAATGCCCGAATATTACAATGTAACTGATTATGACAGATTGCAGTAATAACTCACATTTTTGACAAATGACGTGTTCTAACTAAAAATGGGTTGAAGTTGAAACAATTGAATGAGCCCATTATAGGGTTGGACAAAGAAGAGAAACCTGTCCAAATTCGTCTCTGGGAATGAGGAAAGGCTACCGGTTCTTGTTACTACGTATGACTCATGGAATCCATATTATCTTGAGATTATCAAGGCAGAAGGTAAACTGCATTAGGGCTGCCAAGTCAGAATTCTAATAATTTTTAAACATTTGAAGATTTTGACAAGTTATCATCAGAATATTGTAATAAAATGTGTCTTTGAAGTACACCGTCGTTTTGGAGGATCTTATTTTTACTGAAACTGTTATTAGCATTAAGCTTCAAATCAAAATCCTAAATTAATCAATCGACTACATATAGAAGCGACAAACATGATATACCTAATGTCTAAGATAAAAAAACAGCCCCATTTTGCACATGCCAAACTTCAACACCACAAAACTGCGCGCCCTAACGACACCCAAGTTAATGTATGCGCAGGAGTGAAAGCTCGTCGCCGTGTCACCTACCGACGAGATTTTGATTGACTCCCCACACAATATGGCCGCGATCGCCGCTAATTATTTGTGGGCTTACAAAACCAAGATTTATTATACATAGGAAGTAAATTATGGAGTTAATGGAAGTACTGGCATTAGTTTTGTCATTAGACTCTGATTGGAGGAAAGTGTCTTGAGGATTAGATATCGGTTATAGTATTAATGGTGTTTATAAGATTTCTGAGTATCATAGGAAGAAATTGCCACTTTATAAGTCTTTAAAATAAATAAGTAAAACGTGGTTTCATCTGTATTTTTGAAGCTTAAAGTTCCGTTTCAACAGGCTTGGATTGAGTAAGTATTAGCTTTCTTTAGTATTGTTTGCTGTCTTAATACTTACGGAGCATTTCTATTTCATGTTTGTGTTGCTCTTTAAATTACCAAACAATGAAATAACATGACTGTGGTCTTCACAACGACGGTAGCACCCACTTCCAACTATCGTGTGGGCGCCATAAGAAGTGGCTGTGGGAAGTGGGAATTTTGAAAAAGCAAGAACATTTGGGATCTTCTGGGCTGATAAAATACATATTACGTGCAGTTACGAGTGAAAGAAGGTGTATGTGAGTTTCTGTGTGGGGCAACGTTTTTTCTAAAAAAAAAAAAAAAAAAAAAAAAAAAAAAAAAAAAAAAAAAAAAAAAAAAAAAAAAAAAAAACGAATATTTTACCAGATCAGATACTGAACAAAAGCCCAAAAATTATCATTACACCTAGGCGCATCCTCTGGTACAATTCAATACAAATGAGAACCATTTATCTCCAGTTCAAACATTCGTATTTGTGCCTGCAACCGCGAAGTACCAAGAACAGTCAGTACTTCGGCAGTAACCGGTGATTTGTTGCAAAACATTGGATGCTCAGACGCAGATGCTCATTGTTCAGCCAGGAACATACTTGACCTACTTGAATTGCGTTTTATCTGTGGCACAAGATTTATGCTACACTTACAGTTGATGCGTATATCTATGCTTCTGTTTTTAAATTGATGATCGGTTTGACTAGTATATCTGTTTGTTTGTTTGTGTATGATGTGGGTACTTACCTCATGGTTACGTAACTACATAGTACAAATCATAAATAAACAATAAACATTAACATCGCGCTTGTATTTTGGCCGTAGGTGTATAGTAAACCTACATTTAGCCTGTTTATGTCCCATGATATAGTAGGCCATCCTAATGCCATTAACCGAGTACTTATCCTCCGTGCTACTACTAAGAATTTTCTGATAGAAAAACCCAGTAAACCATTGACAGACCTGCTAATCGAACTGCTCACTTAGCAGTCGCGCATACGACCACTGAGATGACTGATCCAAAGAGACAGCCCATGATTATTTTTTTTTGGGAGATTCCAATGATCGAACTGAGTTAATAGGCTTAAAACAGCTAAAGCGCGGTCACTGTCAGACTGCATAGTAAAGAAAGAGAAACGCGATGACAGAACCCAGGTAATTTATTGCAAAATGTGAAGCAATTATCTATTTACAAAAAATAGATTGTTTGGACTAAAACATTAAAACAATATTATTAATGTTGCTTGTAGAATAATCTGACCAAAGAATTGAATGTTTCATTTATATTAATATGATTTTAAATCGCTAAAATAATTTATTTTGAGGTATTTTCGTGCTTTTTTTATCGTTACAAATTAGTTGTATTACGTTCTCAACACACTATCTTACTAGCTTAAATCCTGAAGAATATCATATATTTTTCTGATTTTGTTTACTGCAGTGGATCATATACTTTTAGGAATTATAAAATTTGCGTTTAGGCACGTTTAGTTCCTGTAAGTCCTTCCTTAATGTAGGAAAATATTTCAAGGCAGTTTTTCAGATATTTTCAATAACCAATAATTAAGAAACCATCAAACAACTAATCATGCATGATTCATCTGCGATTTGTGCGAACATCTAACAATTTGTCACGCAAACGGATGTTTATGATAAGGCTATGTGTACTTGATTCTTGTACAGTGTAAATGTATGTCGTTCTACACTATTAAACTAATATTCTGTGCAAATACAGTGTGCTCCGATGCAGCAAATAATGTGCAAAGACCGCAGATAAATGTGAGGTAACTGGGAGCCCGGATGCTGGATCTACCACGTATTATGTATGTAGGCATCCGAGATAATGTGCGTTGCGTACTGTAATGACTGTTACTTTTATGCTCGAGAACAGAATAGAATAGTCTTGATGACAGATACCTTAACGTGTACCTACTTACCTATACTTTAGCATTTATTTATATGGTACCCCTAGCCCACGAAATTACCATAGAAAAAGGGAAAATAGTAATAGAGAAACCATGATTCCTGCTCGTTATTGCTTCTCTATCTAGGTATGTTGTTCTACACACTTTGGAGCAGACAACCAGCTTTGACTAACTGACTAAATCATTGACAATTCAATAGTGCTTGTAAAAGGTTTAATTGAAAGTCTGAGTCAGTAAGCTACCTTGCTGATTACTATTTTTTTTTGCATTGAAAATGCATTTTCGATCCTTTCAGTAACCTTACTGAAGCGATCGAAAATGCATTTTCAATGCATCTTTCTTTTCAGTTTTCTTGAAAACGGGTACCCACCCATTTTCAGGACTAAACACTGAACTTTGCAAAAGTGCGACCCAGGCTAGCGTCCTCAATTATTAAGATAGAGAAATGAAAATTGTATCAAAAGATACGTTACTGAATGGGCTACAAGATTGCGCTTTTTTCTTTTTAAATTCAAAATGATACTATTCTGGTTTTGATAGGATTATAATAATAAGGGGTAGATGTTTACCTCTTTCAGAGACACCACTGATTTTTAAGTGCCTTAAAAAAATCAAGTCATTTTCAATGCGCCAGAAGGCATTGAAGGTCCTGTGACCTTAAGTTCTGTGGATTTTTATCACTGCACAAGATATTCTCATATTAATATGTAGTTTGTGCCAATACGAGAGAACTAGAAAGGGGGGTAACTACTTAAACGCCGTCATCCTTAACCATGATTGCCAAGAAATTATCCAATCTTTACGTCAGTTCTCTAATGCGATTCCCCGAAGGTTTGACTGGTGTACTACTACCTACTCGTAACTACAGAAGCTCATGGTTTGCTAATGGCGGCAGGTAATCGTTTCGACGTAATATGCGGCGAGCCAAATGAACGAAATCACGCACCAATTCTGAGCTTTTACTGGGGTTTTTATAAAAGGAAATACATATAACTAGTAAAAATATAAAAAAATCGTGATTCGGCCTCATGTTTTCGGCCATAAACCAGTCGAAGATTCGGCCTAGCCGAAAATCTGAAGATCGGGAATTGTCGTGCGTCGTTCGGCCTACTACGTACAGCTCGGCAATATCAGGTGAATAAAAACAACAAGAAATTACACGACATTCTGTATCCTCTCATAGAATTATCGTGTTTTATTTCTTTTAAAGCCTATAATAGTTGCTATTTCTCTCCCTAGGGGGAAAAAAAAACAAACATAATTTCACTATACGGCGGAAATATTAGTAGTTTTTTAATTTAACACATTTTCGTTTTCGGCCGAAAATCCATTTTCAGTAGGTTAAGTTAGATTTGCCGTAAGGAACGAATTGGGCCGAACTTTAGAACCATGCTTTAGACTGATTCCTGATTAAAATCTGAATTTAGATTGGTGGGAAATCAGAAATTATCATTTTTAAATAATGACCTCAGAATCAACCCGAAGTCATATTTGCTACCTCCAAACCAGCAATGAATTCTTCCATCTAGACTATTTGCTCATTCCTACAGTTAAACTACCCTACAAATGGTGAAGCTAGTTATAACCTTAGAACCTCAACAATTTTGTCAATAGGGAGAACCGTTCTGAATCAACACTATAAAGATTAAGTCTACCTGTACTTGAGTAGCGATCCGTTTCACCATACATGGCCGGCCCGAGTCAACTTCCTAACCATTTCGCAAGGAAGCAACTGTGCCAGTCGGCCGGTTTCCGGCACATTTGATTATCAACTTTATTACCATAATATAAGCTTTAGTATTGCTTGTGCGGATTGCCGGGGAGTACGAACTTGTGCTGTGTTAGAAAATGCCCATTTTTGGTAATAAACCGATTACGCTTAGCGTTTCGTGGTAACTGATAATAAATGTAAGATAGCCGTTATACTTACTTTATTATGTTGTAAATTGTACTTACGCTTTTTACAAGAATGTGAGTTTCGTGCAATTATGGCGTTTAGAATATTTATATTAGTTGGATAGCAGTGAAATAACAGTAGCAATAACCATATTGATTTGGACATAACGTTCTGCGTGTTATGATTCGCGTTATATTTATAAACAATGATCTAACTTTACAAGGTCTGTGATTACGGCATTACTCCGGGACTACTCAACGTAAAATTTTTGCAAGACACATGTGGAACGCTCGATATAAAAAAGGCAGAATTAAAAAAAATACTATTTGTCATATTTTTGCCAAAGATAAAGACACATGTTGAACTCTGGATATAAAAATGGCAGAAATTAAATTATAAGCTTATTTCAGTCTAATTTTTGCCAACAATAAAAAAGACATGATGTGGAACTCTGCATATAAAAAAGGCAGAATTTAACTTATTAAACTATTTTGGTCTAATTTTTGCCAAAGATACCCGTAAGTAGTAAGCTGATTAGGTACTGTCAATGTTTTGGACGATTGATTATACTGCTTTACAAGACAGCTCGGTAAGTATTAAGTAGTAATAAAATAAACTTTTTAGGATCAGATAAGGGAAATATGTATAGCTAATAAAAAAAATGCTCGTCAGTAAAGTTAAAAGCAGAACAGACTGCTCAGAATGCATAAGACGTAACTACCTACTAACGCATGAGCATTCGAAATCCAAGGATAATATCTATTTACAAATCAACGGCAAAATAATTGCCATACAAAGTTACTACTTAATTTTCTATCCGGCTCCTGAACCAGCGAAGCGCTTACATCGGCTTGACGATATCTAAAGCCAAACGAGCGTAAAGCGCTTTCGATGGAAAGCTTTGCGCCCGCGCATCAAAGCGGTGAAAACTAGGGACGTGATTAGAAAAGTCTGCATAACCTGGATAAATAGATACTGTGTATAAATGTTAATCGATTTTAGTTTAACTTTGAATTACTCGACGTAATAATATGATAGAAGCAAATTAATGGGATTCTGTGTATTTGATGTAGTGATAAATCGAAACTTAGATTTTGATGAAGTAGCTAGATATTAGGGTTCCGTACACGAAGGTGGCCATACGGAACCCTATTACTAAGCCTCCGCTATCCATCCGTCCGTCTCTCTGTCAGCGGGTTTCTCAAGAATCGTAATAGGCAGACAGTTGAAATTATTACAGATTGTGTATTTCTCTTGCCGCTATAACAACAAATAACAGGGGTCCCCATACAAGAAACGTTGTTTCGGCGTTTTTTGTAAGTAAATAGCTTTTATTTCGTTACCTATTCAAAATCTGAGCAATTCCGAATAAAACTTAACCTAACATAACGCCTGTATTCCCCGACGGGATAAGCAGAAGTGAACCTATCACATATCACCTGCATTTCGAGAATTATTTTTACTAGTGGTCGCCCAGAGGTCGAAATTCGACCATAATTCATTTAAATGTCATGATTCTAAGGTTGCCATCTTGTGTCAAACGCATGGGTGTGTGTAATGTTTTTTTTAAATTTAATTTATTTGTATATTAATGTATATTATAAAAAGATATTAGCTTTCTGCACTCAGGTCTGCCCGGCTTGGGCGGAGCACCGCCGTGTCCTCACGGAGGCGATCGGCGGCGACGATCTGTCGCGTCCGGCCCTGGTTCAGGCTATGGTCCGGAGCGAGAGTGCATGGTAGGCCGTCACTCCCTTCTGCGAAGCAGTAATGCTCGCGAAGGAGGAGGCGGAGCGCGCGAGGGAGAGGCAAGATTCGCGCCCTCGCGCCCCTGGTCGCCGCAGGAGACGACCCGGGCGTCGGGAGTCGCGAGCCGACTTCCGGCCACCGTAGGCGCGGGGTTGCGGACGGTGAGCAATGGGTAGCTCGCCGTCCGATAAGGACCAGGCCCGGGTCGACAGCGCGTTGTGTTCCAAGCGCGCCTCAAAGAGATGTCAGCACCAACTGACGGGGTCCTAAGGGCCAATGCCTGCCAGGGTTGCGAGTTTTTCCGAAAGGGATATCGTGGCCCCGGCACACAGGCAACGGAAGGAACACGGGTGGGTTTTAGTCAGTAAAAGTCTGACACGCCCTCCCGCTCCGCCCAGAGCTGGAGAGGTTATTTGATAATTTCCCACCCTCAAAAAAAAAGAAAAGCTTTCTGCACTCCCTCATTTTCCTCCGTCCGCGTAATTTTCTTAAAAAGGGGTACTTACAAAGTTTTTGCTTCACGTATTTTAATATAATAATAATATCCCATGTAATATGCGGCGAACCTTAAGCCAATTCGGAATGTTATATTTTATTGTTATAATAACTAAGTCGTGTTAGGTTCAGAAAAATATGACCCCATCAAAAACATAACATTAAAAAAATCTCGCAACGCAGTTCTTCTACCGCAAAAAGATATGAGATGGAATGTAAAACTAAGTCTGTTAATTTATTCAGTTGTCATCTTTATTTCTTTAATAAATAGAATGACTTGGCCATCGCACGGCAACATAATCACATAAGAATAATCTACTTTTTCAAATAGTCCTAATTAAATAAAGCGCAGCGCTAATATTAGGTAGATTTTGTTGTATGTAGAATGTAGATTCTACTGCCGTGTCTTGGTCACGGAAAATTCAGGCTCCTAGCTTTAACCAGAACGAAGTTACAGGGGGTCGAAAATGTCCTGAATGGCTTCGAGAAAAGATGGTACGGCTGTGCCTTTGTGTTTGTTTTGCTCTACTTGGCAGTTGCTGGACAGTGCCCCCCAATTTTACAGCAACTTCTGTAGATAACGTTTCTATCAAATAGTTTCTATATGTGCATAACTGTACCGTCCAGTGGGAATAGTGCTAATAAAAATACATATAAAAATATAGTTGGACTCATGCGAAGACTTGTATGGATGTTATAAAAGTTGGACTCTTGCGAACAGAGGAACTTGGTCTCATAATTTTACCCAGAATCACGTAATCAAGGGCCAGTTTCTGAACAGAATCCCCCAATTTCACGCGACAAATCCCAATATAACTAAATGACGTAAATAGAACAAAAGAAAAGTGAAATCTTATTTGTCAGCTTAGAAAATGTTAGTAAGTCACATTAATTTTATGCGCTGTTACACACGATTTCCCGACTGCGACGCCGGTCGGTGTGTAATTGATAACTTTCCTTAAACCCGGCCGTAGCGCGTTGGTAACTGACGATTATGAATATCGATCAATCGATGGATGAGTGAGTTAGCTGATAATCGGCGGTTTAACTGTGGGTTAAAGGGAGGTAAGCCTTGTTAGGTTTCTAGTTTGATGAAATACTGTCGCAGTACATAACCGTGCTGCGACAGTATTTTTCTATGGGTCTGGCAAATTGATAAACCCTGTAGTTTTTCAATGTAAACAAAACCCATATGGATTAAGAGTTCATATTACGTATTAGAGTTAAGTAGCTAGATAGTAGGAAAAGTAACAAAACAGATTGTTACTGAAAGCTCAGCAATAAAACCCCAATTTCAACCTATGGATTTTACTTTTCTTGACGTCTAAGATACAGGAAGGTGTGTAATTGATAACTTTTTTTTAACCCGGCTGTCGCGCGTTGGTAACTGACTGTTATGATTATCGATCAATCGATGGATGAGTGAGTAAGCTGATAATCGTCGGTTTAACTGTGGGTTAAAAGGGGAGGTAAGTAAGTGAAGTTAGGTTTCTAGTTTGATGGGTTATGAGCTGCAACAGTTACTGGCTAGTCACTCAGATTCAAGTTAAATCCTATAGTTGGTATTCGCTATGGATAAGAAGGGGAAAATAATCTTTTATTCGATCACAGTTGTCATCAGTCGCCAAAATTTATTTTAGTCGCAGGATACTGCGACTAAAATAATTTTTTATCACGTCTATTCAAAACAGCTAGTTTATTTTTCGTTAACAGGGAATAAAATAGCTCTTTAATTCTTAGGGACTAAAACTGTTTTAATTTGGAATGTGGATATTGTTAGAAAAAGTTCCAATCACTAAAGCGATCAATCATGAACAAGTAACAGGCTTTATAATAAAGCAGAGCGAGGGCGACACAAATGAAAAAAAAAAAGTATTTGAAAAAATAAAAAACGCGCGAAATGCATTCCGCCTTCGTTCGTAATTGTTTACTTAAATTCGGATTTTACTTAGTTTTATAAAAAATCGTGTTTTTCTCAAGTATTGAGAATGAAATAAATAAACGTAGGTACGAGTATTATTCTTATTCATAACTTGCACTTATATATTTCCTCATAGAGGATGATAAAAACTAGAGTGTCCACCTCGGGAGCAACACTATTTTAAGCTCGAGTGACGTACTTTGAGTCCCTCGCTGTACTCAGGATTCTACTTTAGAATCCTTCGCTCCGCTCTGGATTCAAAGAAACACTCCCGCCTTTAAAATAGTTGTTTGCTCCTAGGCAAACAATCTACTATTTTGCTCTAGACTCTCGAGTCATTAGTCGGATAATTAACTTTATCACCTATTCAAAAAAGTCTATCAATCCCTTTCCGATATGATAATGCTGTACATCAGCAACAATCTCCCTCTAATCGGTCCTCGCGTCAGTAGTGATCGTGATTTCCCCGACGCGACGTGCAGTCATCACTCGTCTGACGATATTTCGCCTTTTGTGCCTATCCTTTGACATATTTGCAACAATACCTACTGAATATTCTATGTTCAATTTTATCCTAATACAGCTAATCTACCTACAGGGAGAATATTACAGACCACATACGCGTCCCAGATTCTCGCAGCAACGTACAATATTATTTCATTGATAAACCTATAGTTACAAATTACAAACCTGGCTTAGGTACTAGTAATGCCTGTCATCACGCCCTAAATACAAAGTACTGCTAGGTACTTCTACATTGCCTCAGGATAACGACCTTAGCGAAGCCAAAGCATCTAAATGATAGCACTTGAGGGTTTAAGCTCATCAGAGCGGCTTCGTCTAAGCCGGAATCGAACCGGTTCGGCTATTGTAAGAGTATTTATAAGCTATAGAGCGCGTCTACGGAACTGTAAAATAGTATCAAGTATGGAGTATGTATAGTTATTCACTAACTTCTGCCCCCGCGATATTTCTTGTTCCCCTGACCCACCCCGTCGCATCGCATCGCCCGTCCGCGCTATGACTTCGTTTTCGCTTATCGTTCTTTCAGACTTTTTCTTTTTTCCTTGCTCCCGAAGGCCCCAAACGTGATGTTATAGCCTTCCTCAAGAATTGAGGTATCAAATATATAAACATTTTTCAAATCCGACTCTTCAGCTTTATTATATTTTATAAGTATAGATTCATGTACACACAAAACACTTAATAGAGTACAATACATAAAGATATAAGAGCACAACGGTTGGGTTTATGTTATGGATGCAAGCGGTGATTCTGATGTACGCCTTCTTATTGATGAAACGCGTGAATCCAATGACTTTTACAATCATATTAGGCGTTTTTGATTATTACGTTGAAACTGTGACTGAGCTTAAAGCGTCCTGTAGTAAAAGATTTAAGGATTATGATAAGAAGTTAGCTAGCTTAACCCTTTTTCGCTTTATAAAATTGTGCCAAAATACTACAAATATGAATTCGATTGTTGTGTTTTATGATGAGTAGTTATTTAAATTTGTTTATACTTGTATTGCCTTTGCCAACAGTAGGAAATTACGGGCTAAATAGAATATAATCTAAAATAATTAAATGAAAAACTTTATGCGATATTAATAAAAGATAATATAAGTGCTGCATACCTTGTCTTATAAATACTCATAGACGTCAGAATGCGCTCTTCTAATGTGTTGCGTTAGACCTAAATGGAACCAATCAAGAAACTCATTAAAATCGGAGACGAGCCCGGCCACATGTGAGATTGATAAAATACTATATCAATATGGTCTGATGTTTACATAATAATTTATATTTCTGCGAATAGTTTTATAGAATTTTTGATTATTGTATACAGGCACAATTTTAATCAAGAGAACAGTTAAGTGTTTTCCATATATGGAAAAATATTATATTCTGAGAGGCTTTTCACGAATAAGCTTTTGGTTCAGTAATTATTTTCGGCAATTCAAACTTGAAGCTAATACGTACTTGTATTTAGAAATTATAATAAATATAAATAAACATTCTTTACAGGAGTGGATTGTGTATGAGCGATGGGACGCTATTGCAAGAGTTTTCGCTCACAAAACGGCTGGGAAGATATTTTATATCATATCTTAAAATTATATTATTATGAGTTCGTATCAACTCAACCTGTGAACTTAACCCAACCACTTGAACTAAAATAAAGCAAATTGAAGGACCAATAAATATATCAACCATTCACATTTATAACGAGAAATTAATATCATAACAAACAAAAGCACGAAAAACCAAATTAGGCATTGATATGAACCGGTAACAAGACAGATTTAAAATTATAATTAGTAACAACAAACTAGTTACTTACATACATTTGCATTTATTACAACAACTTAAGTAATATTGTTTTAGCAAATAATAATAATTAGAGTTTATGATAATTTTGTTTATTTATTATGTTGTAATGTTTTTCAAAAGATTAGCTAAATAAAAGGAATAAAATAGTACCTACCTATGTCTTTTTGTTGACTTGTACCTGTATCTAGAACTCGTTTAGGAAATATGTAAGTACTATAAAATGACGGAATTATAGTTTGACCGAAACCACTCTACAGCGGCTTAGAAATGCGCGGGGAGGCGGGGGAAGCATGACGAATGAACGGCGATGAACGGCGGGACGCCCGTGAGCGTTGACTAATGAGTGCCTGCACTGCCCCCCTGTCTCCCCGCGCGCATACCTAAGGCGCCGTACAGCGGTTTCGGTCAAACTACGAGTATAATTAAAGGCATCTACAGTCCTACGCATACTCAAGAGATGGAGCAGAACTAATCAATCAAATTAATGAAAGCCAAGGATATTGCAAGCAGGAAGTTCAGCCAAACATAACCGATTTTTACTTTGTGGGTTGTTCTCATTACTAGTCCTAACTCCTTACCTTCTAGCATAAGCTAGCAGTGGGTTCACAATAGTGCGGGTAGGGTTCGAACTTACAACCTATCGCTGGCTAGTGATGACTCAACCGTTTAGGTTAGGTTACCCTTGCAAGGCACTTTTGAACGTCAAAAATTACAAAAAAAAATATTTACTCTTTTAAAATGTTTTACAATTTTTTGTATACTTACTTTTTTTTTAATTTTTTTTTCAACCGTTTAGGTTAGGGTACCCTTGCAAGGCACTTTTGAACGTCAAAAATTACAAAAAAAAATATTTACTCTTTTAAAATGTTTTACAATATTTTGTATACTTACTTTTTTTTAAATTCTTTTTACCCAATATAGTATAGTAATTTTTTTTTTAGGATGCTCGTCTTCACATATAATTATATAACTAATGTACTGGGTGGGCGAAGGCTAGTAAAGAAGTCAATGTAACAAACATAATTATATAGATAAATACAGCATTTTCTTTTTATTACCTACTAAGTGTATAATCTTATTTGTTATCATGTAATTGTGCTTTTGTGTGTTTCTGTGTGCTAAATGGTTTATCTTCCTATAGTGAGTTATTCATTCAAAATCTTAGCAAGCAGCTAACATGATTGCACGTGCCTTCTCTGTATGAGAAGATTCCTTTGCCATGCAGTGGGTCAATAATAAGGCAGGTATTATTATTAAATTAATACGTGAAGCAAAACTTTGTACCCATCTTTACGAAAATTACGCGGACGGAGGAGTATAAAATTTGGCACAGTTAACGTTTAATGATGAGAATGTGTGCAGAAAGCTAATATTTTTATATAATATACATTAGAAATAAATTAAATTAATAAAAAAAACATTACACACACTACCATGCGTTTGACACAAGATGGCTACCTTAGAATCATGACATTTAAATGAATTATGGTCGAATTTCGACCTCTGGGCGCCCACTAGTTATAATTAACAGCTGATGATAACCAACACATTTCTATATATTTCGCTGTATCTGTTTAACTTTGCAAAATCCAACGACCTTGATACGCAACAGATGCCACAAACCTCATTATAATACATCATTTCAATAAATGAATTACGTAAAACCACACATGTATGTGTAAAACCACACATGTATGTGTAAAACCACACATGTATGTGTAAAACCACACATGTATGTGTAAAACCACACATGTATGTGTAAAACCACACATGTATGTGTAAAACCACACATGTATGTGTAAAACCACACATGTATGTGTAAAACCACACATGTATGTGTAAAACTTGTCTAAGAATAATAATTCATTATTACGTAAAGTTGTACAACAGTGTTAGTTACCTCATTTTTTGTGTAACATCACGCAATAGATACCTGAACAGAAGGTCGACTCCATAAAACGAGCGAAAAGCCATGCACACATAGATAGATGTACCTACCCACCTTTGTACGTTTTTTTCTGTTCCTTTCTTCTTGTCTATTTATAATGTGTGTACATAAACTGTTAAATAAATAAAAAAAATAGATGTGTGTCGCGAATTTTTCAGATTCTGTCAGATGATGGATGGTAAATAGCAATCTGCCTAGCCTTTTCCCAACTATGTTGGGGTCGGCTTTCAGTCTAACCGGATGCAGCTGAATACCAGTATTTTACATGGAACGACTGCCTATCTGCCCTCCACAACCCAGTAACTGGGTAATACGATACCCGTTGGTAAGACTGGTGTCAGACTTTCGGGCTTCTGACGACTAGTAACGACTGTCAAAGATCCACGAATGACAGCCGGGACCAACGGCTAACGTGCTTTCCGAGGCACAGAGGATTCTCGGTATGTAAAGATGGTCACCCATCCACTGACCAACCCCGGCAAGCTTAGCTTAACCTGATGGATCGACCAAAGCGGCTGTTGTTACTTAGCCACGAGCTCCATGGATGGTAGATAGCAAAGTAAATAATTGTACTTTTCTCTTGATTGTATTTTAATTTTTACTTTGATAAAGTACCAACTTGTTATCTTGTTTTGTTAGTTCTGTTAACTTTGGTGATTTCTCGTGTATTATATTTTTATCTTACGTATTTTTTACTTTATGTCTACTGTTGTGCATGTATATATTGTGTGCAATTGCCGTGCGTTAGTCTCGAAAATGGCTCGAAAGATTGTGATGAAACTTTTGGTAAGTTGTTGAGTGGATTCGTACCAAAAAAAAAAGAAAACGGCATTGCAACGCATTATCCAACGGCATTTGCTTGTCGTGAATAAAAAAGACACGCTTCACGTACAGCGAGTGCAAGCGCACAAGCGACAGGCATTTGTCTGTTATGCCCGTACGAACGTGTTTATCGTCGCCTTAGACTGAAAAGCTCGGGAAGACAACTTTGACTTTTTATTTTGTTACATTTTTGGAAACAAAATCCTCGCAACGCGCACGCCATAGTTTTGTGGTGGCATCTATATCGCCACATGCGACCTACGCATCAGATTGACGTCACGCAAAATCCTGCATCGCGTAAGCAGATTTACCGCGCGATCAGCATTTAAATAACTTCCCAGTTGCCCACCAGTTTTTCGCATATAAGAAGTTTTCATTCTATGACGGCGTTATGTGTTCGTGCGCCTGTTTTCGCTCGTTGTATGTAGTTCAACTTCTGTACCTATCAATTTTGTGGGAACATTTTGTTTTATTATGATTTAGTCTGGTAGGCATACTATCTATGTGGCTATCGTAACATAGGTATTTGTGTTACAGGTGTGCAAAAATATGAGAACGCGTAAGAATTTACACACAGTGACTTTTATCGTATTACTAAAATTTGCATATCTAGTCGCAATTTTTATTGCATTATAATATCTTTACTTGTGGATTTAGGCGGCCTGTCCATGATGCGGAGCGAGGCAGCAGAGGAGCGAGGGAGTAATGCGGAGCGGAGTTGCGGATTATGTGTCCATTGATGCGGAGCGGCGTTGTGGACAGTGCGGATCTAGGACGAGTTCACGCGGCGAGTAATTTGAGCGGGCTGCAATGACCCGCGGCCGGGTTTTTCCGCTTCCCCGCTCCGCTTCCCGGTTTTCTATGAATTTTTGAACTAGTTCGCAAATCCCTGTCTACTGAAGCGGAGCGGAGATTTTATGCAATTCCATTGATTAATATTGGCACAGCTCCGCTCCGCTCCTCTCCTCTCCGCTCCAGTGGACAGTCAGCCTTAGTCTCCTAATACATAATATTACGTTATTGATTAGTAAAAGTTGTTCTCGATTAAATACTCTCAGTGGAAGCTCTGAGTCTTTTGGAATATGGAATTTGTATGTGGAATATGCAGTTTATGGAATTTGTGCCCAGTTAATGGCAATAGGCTCGTTTTCTGTTGCATAGGGCTAACGGAGAATACAGGTGTGATGTTTGTTATTCTATTGTTTGGATTTTCTGTTTCTCACTAACCCCAAATACATAGTCATAGTCAATTAAAATACCCGGAAAGTGCCCGCGTCGTCAAAAAAGGATCTGTGAAGCATTATATCTATTAAAAATTCTAAGGGACGCCGAGTGAATATGATCTACATTTAAGGTACTTCTCTAGAATAAAAGTGATGGAACATTCACGATAAAAAGACAAGCAATTCTATTATTCATTCATAAGCTTACTCAGTAGCGACATATGTCCTTAAACTATGGTATTATGATACCTTGAGCGTCGCGAAACTAGTGTTATAACAACGCCGCAGTTAAAAATCCTTTGCTTGACCACGCCCGGCCATGCCGGGGCACTGTGCCTAGACTTTATCGAATGAATGGAACAAGACAAGCCTGCTTACGGCAACATCTACAGTAGAAAGATCTAACAATTTGTACATACACTACTCCACCACAGGTAGATCCTTAAATGTCATAACTCGACTTTGCTTTGATATCAGATTCTTGCAAAACATACTTGCATCTATAATACTCCATTTGAAAAAAGATTAGACATTTAAACGAACCTTTTTTACAGTCCGTTCAACTGATTTTGACTTCTATACCGTAGGTATAAGGATGGCATTAAAAGCAAAAAAGTGGTGACAATACCAACTGTTTACTGCAGCTGCCATTTGTCATGCCACCAACGCAATAGAAGTCAAAATCGGTTGAACGGACTGTAAAAAAGGTTTAGTTAAATGTCTCATCCTATTTCCATTTGAAATACGATTAAACACTGTACTGATAACTTAGTTCTATAGAAAAGCATCGTCTGTCTCGCTTTCCGTCAGTGGGCTAGCTTATAAGTTGAAAGCCACTTACTTTTGACTTTTGTTTCAAAATTCATACTATGACGCATTCTCATGTTTATCAAACGCGACTATGAAGTTTGAAAATGAAAACTACTAAAGATATTTTCTCTGGCTATTTTGGTGAATCGGAGTCATTGGTACTGTTAGGCCCTTTGCACACACATGTTTTTCTTACCGTGAAAAACTACTGTTTATTCGCCGTGTATAGGCCCGATAGTCAGTGTTCTATGGAAGCTTGTTGACAGACAATTTTTTTCTACCGCGCGGTTTAGTTGACGTAAAGATACATTAGTATGAAATCGCCATAGAGTACGCGCACCTGGCCGCATGCGGTTAGGTGCGATCGACAACTATATCGACCTGGTTGGGCATGGTCGCTAGAGCGCTATTACCCTTAGTCTAATCTAAAACAGCACTAACCTGTGTCTAACTCTGCTGTTAATATGTCGCACCTCTCGTCCGCCGCTGCTCTCTCCGTCGCTGCCCGAGCCCGGCACTTCCATCGTGTGGGTCGACATTGACTTGCTTACCTAAAACATGAGGGAATATTGGAATTATAATGGTCGTGTACGCTTTGAATGATAAATAAAATCAGGAATCTAATCTAGCGAGGCAGTAGCAACTTCGTTCTAGTCATAACTAGCTGCGCCTCGCGGTTTTACCCGCATATGCTTTGATCCCGTGGGAATATCGGGATAAAAAGTATCATATGTCCTAAATCTGGTCATGGTCTACCCATGTCCCAAATTTCATCCAAATCCATTTAGCCGTTTTAGCGTCTTCTTGTTATTTTTGTGTGGTTAGTGACTAACCTGGTGTCAGAGTTTTAAAGCCGCCCATGGGCCTTCACATGCCGTCGAGAAATATCACTCAGGCATGCCGGTTTCCTCACGATGTTTTCCTTCACCGTTTTTGAAGCAAGTGATAATTATACAATACGCACATGAATCGAAAAGTTGAGGTGCGTGCCTTGGGTTCAAACTGGAGACCTATGACTTGGCAGTCTGACGGTCACACCACTAGGCTATCACCGCTATTATTAGCGTGAAAGTGTAACAAACAAACAAACTCACTTTCGCATTTATAATATTAGTTAGGATAATAATAAAAACTTACTGGTGGAATGTATTTTCTGACGGCAGCAGCCAACTCATCGATGGTCTTCTCTTTCTTCGGATCCAAGCCGAAGAACCTGGCCTTCGCCGCCTGATTCAGCGCAGAAATCTTGAGGATTTGCGGAGGTGGCACTTCTTGTGCAGGCGGTGTTACCTTTTCCGTGGGTCTTCGTAACTTGCCCAGTTGTATAGGCTCATCCATCTTTTTGACAAACCTCCTGTATCGAGTAGAATCTTCTTCTTGTTTTGCTTCTTCAGAAGGTTTCTTGCCTAGTTTACCCAGCAACGGGATTTTGACGTCTGGGTTCTTCGCTTGTATAAGACGTTCCTTCAACTCATTCGCTCCTGGTAGTTTGATCTTACAGGGTAATGGTTCGGGATGTCTTGGGATGTCGGATTCTGTTCGGGATGCTTTCAGTTTGTTGGGCTTGCGTTGGAACCGTCTAGGTTTTGGATCTGGAAGCTCATCAGAACTGTCGGATGAGGAACAGCTCTTCTCTGATGATGACACGCTTGAGGCTGAGACTGAGTCTTCGTCTGAGGAACTGTCGATACCCTCGTCTTTTAGACCCTGAAATAAAAGCAAATGATGTTAATGAAATTGCATTGCTTGGGAATCTAGTTCAAAGAGGAACCTAGTTTGTTTATATATAGAATGCTAGTTTCAACAATTTAGCAATTCTTTTGACAGTCAGAACGTAAATCGTGCAGTAACGTAAATATACAGGGTTTCGACACCTGCATCTGTCAAGAGGGTGATTCTACGTTGTGCGTACGATTAAACTTGTTTAGTATGACAGGTAGAATAACCCCTTGATGGATGCAGGTCACTAAATCACCTGTATTTGATATTGACAGCGCCTTTATATCGTAGCAGTAAGAGCGGTTTTCGTAGTTCAAGTATTTCCACTGGCGTGCTTGGAGCTGACCATACTACATCCGCAGTATGTATTTATTTAATCAATGTCAAACTAACTAAACTTTTCCAACAGACGGATGTCCTACAAATAATCAAGACCTTAGTCCAACATTGGCACCTTTTAGTACAATTTACATTGAAAACATTATAATGCATGTTTGAGCCAAAATAGTAACCATTGCATACCACAAGCGTTACGCACTAGCTTACTACTGGACTATTTTTATTGACTATTGCTAGAGTACTTTGCTCTATTTTTGTACAATTCAATATTGGTCTGGACTATATTATGATACTATCGATACTTTTAATGGGTTAAGAATTGGGGCGATAAGGAATTAACTATTTAGTATAATTTTTGTACTTGTAAATTGGTGAACTATGAAAAGTATTTCTGAATAGTAATGTTGATTACATACAACAATAAATAGGCTACATTCCAGCAGTTTTATTAAGTTATTTATCTACGCTGAGATTCTATATAGGAGTATTATGCCACTAACCTCGAGATCTAGAACTGATCAAAACGTATTTTGCACTTCTTGTAAATATGGCTTGTCTAGAAATATAAGAAAAATCGCTTGAAACTAAACATTAATTTGTTTCTAAGCTCAGGCAGGGACGTTTTATTTCTATCCCAATTAAAATTCAATTCAATTTCTTTAATTGGTTTTTATCTCAGGGCGAGAGCAGCGGTGGCCCAGTGGTAATAACGGCCCGGACTCACGCGATGTAGACAGTAGGTTCGAACACAGACAAGATACTTAATAAACTATTTAATTACCACTGCTCTCAAAAACAGTAAAGGAAAACATCGTGAGGAAACCGGCATGTCATAGAACCAAAAATTCAAAGACATGTGATATCTACCAACCCGCAATGGGCCCGCGTGGTGGATTATGGCCCGATCTCTCTCAGTGAGAGGAGGCCTGTGTCCCAGAAGTGGGAGCATTATTGGATAATTATGCTTATACTTATGTATGGGACTTTTAAGACATCGAGAAAAGAGTTGAGAGTCAAAGCAGACACTATACTTTTAGCAACCAACGATTTAGTCATTTTTCGGAAGCTCGATACAACATATGACAAAAAGCTAGTCAACAAAATGGATGTAGCATATATCTGCATCTATGCTAACTAGCTTTTTACAAAATAGCCGAGCGATCGATCGACAGATGCTAAAAGAAACATGTCTTCTAAAAGATATCGCTTAATCGTCAGAAACGAATGAAAAACTGTGTTAGAGAACTTAAAGTGATAAATAAAATACTATTCAACTGTATACTAACTATACAAACCTCTGAGCTTTCTCCTTTAGCCAAGGTCTTGGGTCTCGGAGGCACGACAGTGGATCCAGACTTCAGGATACCCCTGACCTCAGGAGTTATCATTCGTTGAGCTCGCTCCGTCGGGGAATCATCGTCTAAGTCTGAAAAATAACACTTGACTTAGAAACTGGGTAGGTAGAAATATGCTCCCGTATATACAAAGCATCCCGTAGAATAGCGATGGTGAAACCAGTCATAAATAGTTTATTAGTGAAGCTCCTGAGTCGAGGAGAAGGACGGTAGTTGTCAATTTTCGTTACTATTAAAATTACTAAGATTTCTTTTAAAATATCTTAGAAATTTCACATTTATTTTAATATCATCTATCTGATGTCTTCTGATCTGCAATGTTTAATAATCTTTGAAGAGCTTCGAATACATCACAAAGAGAAAAGTGAGGCAATAAATAATGTAAAAAACAATGTAACATTATACAAAAAACTAAAATAAATCTTGCTATCGCGTCCCGTCCCCGCCTACGTATCTATGTCGCGACCTTACGGAGCGACATCATGGATTTTGACAGATACCATGACTAGTTGACGTAACTACACACCATCTTGGAAAAGACATGCGAGCGAAATACACAGTATAATAATATTGATGAGTAACATCGAGTCAGCCAATGATTAACTGGATTATTCAGCTCAAAATGTAACATACTGTGGTCGTGTTATATGTAATGATTAATGTCAATATCACAGTGGATGTGGCGGATTATTCGGATCACGCTCAGCGGTGCATGCACTCAAGTGTAATTCTTACTAAAGCTTCGTAACGTTATTTGCGGTTCTCCGACAAAATAATTCTGCAATAGCAGTCATACAGAAACATAACAAAACAACTCGACCAAATAATGGTTAAATTATACCAAACTACAGCCACATTATAATCAACCTAAATTGTTAAAATAATGAATACAATAGAACGTGCAAATACATCGTGCAAAAGTTAAACATCATGCACAGTCATAACCATAACAGTTATAACCATAACATACGATTACAATATTACGGTGATATTAGTACCAATCGAACCCAGAAAAGCGAAACTTCAAGCAAACGACAAAATCAAACTCATAATAATGAACAAATCAGACCTAAGCTCCTAAACTTGGCGTTCTGCCTCATAATATACTCTAAAGACGTGTTCTTGGCGCTGGCCGAACGGAACAGCTCCATTTTCAATTGAAAATCATTATTACGGGGTACATCCTCGTGGGTCAGGGATTTGGTGAGGCGTTCGTTCTGCTCCATGGCCTCTTGTAGCTGGCTGGCGAGGACTGGCATGGTGCGGAGCCTGTTGGCCCGGGCGGCGCGCTCGTCCCGCGCACGCACAGCGCCCGCGACCGGCGGCTTGTGCGTCAGCTTCGAGTTGAACATCTTCATCTTCTCCGAAAGGGACATCTTCGCCGGATCGTCTTCGTCTAACTTAGCTGCCACCGGTGAATTTGTGCGTATTTACATAACATTGTGCAGTTGTGTGTTTACGATAGAGCCCGGGACATACACATAGTAGAGTAGTCGAGGACATGCAAAAAAGAAACAAAAGCCGACGATACATAAGACAAGAAGCGAATTTTGAATTTAATGCATATTTTACATGCTTTTGAACGATTGTTTTACTTTAGAATTGAATATTGAAAATTAAACGAAATCAAAATTGGAACTGCGTAATCCTACCATAAAATAGGTGGAGACTTACCATCTTCGTCTCTGTCTAACACGTTAGCAGTGCTCTTGGACTCAGGGAGAGGGAGGGCCTCGTCGGAGGGCTCGGTCGGGGTGACATCTGGTGCCGGGAAGGAGATCGGCTGGCTCTTGAACCTGTCCGCCACTGAAGGTCCCTCCTTTAACTTGGAGCGACTGTGACGAAGCAAAGGTTTTGGAGTTCCTGAAATGAACATTGCACAACATTATTATAGGGCAAGGTTAGAAATACACTATAAAATGTGACTCATGTAGTTTCGAATCATCTGGATATATTGGATTCTATAAAACGGATATCTATAAATGCCTTACCGATATCCATGCTACGTTCGGAGGTTATGAATTAATATGAAGTATACACTAGTTTACTTTAAAAACATCTGTTTTACGTTGTATTTATAAAGGATGACCGAGAGTAAATATTACCTTTGGCTTGTTGCTGCAGCTGTTGCCACATACTGGCGCGGGCGACCACACTGTTGCTCTTGACGAGGCCAAGTGCAAACCCGGTGGGTTCCCTTCCCTCGTCATCGCTTCCTGCTTCCTCGGGACTCCTTGGAGCCTCCATCTCGGTAGACTTCCTCTCACGGTCCATTCCGAGAAGACCACGCTCAATAGACGAAGAAGACCACTCGTTGCTACTGCTGTTTGTCGCGTGATTCTCCCTGATTTCCTGGCTCTCGATCAAGCCAAGCTCCTCGCCTGAAATGTTGAGAAAATACTGTCAAAGAGAGGAAATACCACGCCCGAATATCAAGAGCAAGCTATTGAAAGTGTGCAATTATACCAATTTGAACGTTTTTCATTTGTTCAATGTCAACCACGAATTCCGCAAAAAAACTACACAAATCGCTTAATAACCGATTAATCTACCTTCAAGTAATGCAATGACGTTTGACAAAGAACACGTGCATTACATTGACCCAAATAAGTGGGCCGAGAGACATCTGCAAGGTTATACTGTGTTTATTTTCAAAACCGACCTAATACGAATAGCGGCGCATTCGGTAAATCTAATTTTACCAAACAGAACGTAAACAAACCGCAAGTTAACGCCGGCCGCGCCGGACACAACTGATCGCTTTCACATGCTTACTTTATGACACTGACAGTTGTGACTCTTGGACGCACTAAATAAGCCTAACGATGTTTTACATTATAGCTCTGCACGCCCGTTCCGACAAAAATAAGTTTACGACTTTAATAAACTAACCAATTGCCCAACATCATTTGTGAATTTGAGAGAAACACTCACCGGAATGTGGTCCGGAATCTCTGGAGGAAGCGCGATTGTACACACCACTATCACAAGACACATTCAAGCTCCAGTTGTCGGCCTCGGCTTGCTGCCTCTCGTCCTCTTCCAGGGCACGACTGTCCTCGTCCAGCGCGACGCGGACTTTGTTCACTTCTTGTTCTATTTCATCCAACGTCGACTGTTTTCTTGCAGCGTTCACGGCGATGTTTTCGAAATCTAGAAATGTGGCTTCGCCGTAGCTGTCGTCCTTGGTACCGCTGCCGTCCGAGAAACAATTGGCTGCTGTCGGAGACTTGGCACTAAACGAGCTTACGCCGTACGGTGGCGAGTCCAAAGCCTGCGCGAAGTCTGCGAAGGGATCTCGTTCGGGTTCCCCCGGTAGGGGATAAGGGCCCCTGGTAGAGGGAGCAACACCGGACTCGACGGGTCGGCTCGGAAAACTACAGCCCGCGGGGCCGAACGCTTGGAAACGCGTTTGGCCCGGCTCCAAACTGCGAAATGAGAAAAGAAATGTTTTAAAGTAGAACACACCCGTACATAAGAAAGAGACGGTAGCTGTTTCAGCTCGCCTTCATAAATTTCGATGAATTATGGCGTGAGTGATTGGATCAGCGTCGCCGATCTATCGTTTTAGGGAAGTTTGACACCATCGGCAATATCATCTAAATATAAATGTCTGTTTCGATCTGAATGTTATCGATCGAGGTTCGATCTCAATGCGATTTACTATTGGACTGCCGACGGTCATAATTTTCTGTGTTGTTTTTATAGTTTAGTGCATAGTACTACAATATTTACTTCCATATTTACCAGTGGTGTGCTTTGAATCATAATACGGATATAGTACGGAACAGATTGCGCAGTGAAAGAATGCTGAAGTTTTCAATAATAGTGCAGTTTAAAATGTAGATCACATCGGACGATAGCTGCATTTCAATGGATGGCATTAAGGGCGCCCACAGCCGGGACGCTCATAAAACTCTTGATGCGTGCTTTGAAGCACAACAGAGCCAGAAATAGTGCTTGACCCACTAACGACTGGAGCGCTTATTTCCGTCATCAAGACACCGTCCGCTCGGCGAATGTTACAGCACCATGTCGAACCAATGCTAATTACAATGAATTAATGAAATCGAAAAGAAAATCTAAGCCATTTGATTGAAACAACTGTTGATTCAACGCAACAGATGATGAAAGCAATCAGTTCGCAACGACTGAAGGCATATTTGGATTTATTCTTATTTATAGTTGTTCGAGACAACGCCAAGTCGCGAGATGAATAACGCGGTAGCATTTGTTAAGTAGGTAATGCCAACGCTATAAAAAGATGTTTTGTCAACAACAATCAAAAGAACATAATATAAAATGAGGTACATTCCTCCTATTATAATAATTACAATAGATTTTAATAACAATAAGTCATTTTCATGGGGATCTATTTTCGACGTTTCTTTTCAAATATCATCTTCTCATTTATTTTGTTTGAAGGATGTTTGGAAATGTATTTAACATAACAAGCAGCGTAGAATACAAATAAATAAGTAACCTTATGTGAGTTCACAAGTTTTTTTCTGTTATAATAAACTCCATTTAGTTGCTTTACATGGCTACGGAATGCCTTAATGAAATCGTGAAAACAACTAGTTAATAAAACAATTTCTATTTTAATTATGCGATGGAAAACAAAATGAAGATTTTGATTGAATTTTGTCGAAGACCTATATTTCTGTCTTGCATAACCAGTACAGTGCCAGCGACCTATTTGTGACTAATTGTTCAACAAAGTAGCGGATTACTTACAATTCTTTGAGCGGAGAATCCCAAATTAAACGAGGCATTGGTGCTTACAAAGAATCTGTGCACAGGAAGTTGAGGTACGCAAACAATTTTCCAAACAATTTAACGTATCTGCACAGTCCAAATTTAATTCTTACGTTGTCTACTGCGAGAATGAATCAAACAACAGACTGAAGCAACGGAGATGATGTCAGAACGACCATAAAACAAATTAACACAAAGTTTGTGTAAGGTTTTCATAAAGCAGTTAATTACGAAAATATCGTCTAGAATTCTCATTAGAGCTAAAGGATTTATCTTTCAAGGCTTGATCTCGATTAATAGAGAAACCTTAGAGAAAATAGTAGATTTGTTTTAATTTTAATTAAGTTCCTAATTTGAATATGCGCTTCGGAAAGCTTTTACAAATATTGAAACAATCTACAGCCTGAACTAACAAATCGAAGACCTTTATTTGCTTATAACAAGCTTGTTTTTCCACGTGTTCTATTAACCTTCACTGATATGTGAAACTTCCAACTGCAGTAGTAGGAAATGATAATGCAAACATGAACAAGAAAATAAAAACATTTACGATGACTAACTAACCATCTGGACAGTGAAATGTATAGTGTTTGGAACAAAACATTCGATGAACAACCCACGTGTGGCGTGGGCCGCTCACCCATCAAAATAATGGCGACCTGCCAACTTTTAGAATCGAACACCGGCGGCACAATCACCTTTGCAAAGAAAGTCATATTTAACGAAGTCATTTTAATAAGAAAGAAAGATATTCCAGTATAAACAAAAAGAACATTCATCACTTATCAAGGTACAGACAACATTAAGGATTATTTAAAATGTGATCACAAACAAACAATAAAAACGCTAGTGCACGTTGCGGTGTGTGGGACAAATCTCGACAGATGCAATGACTTTGAATCTCGTGTGATCTAAATACATTCCGTATTTAAAAGTTACTGAGTGCTAAAATAGTAAAAATAAACAAAATTTTACCTGGATGTTATCGACCGCATCTCTTCCACAGTGATGGGCTGAGTTTTGTAGCGTTCCTTGTCACGAGACTTTGCCCTGGAAGTAGAAGGCTGATCTCTAGGTGACAGGAGGTCTTTAGTTAGTGCTTGTTCCATGGACTTTATTCTGGAGGCAATCGATGGAAACGATTTTGGTTTGTTAACCTCACCGGCTGCGTCTTTAAGCTTACGATTCCAGGGTTCACAAAATCCGTTTTCACAATTCTCGTCAACCTTTAACCGGCGGTTGTTCAGTATAGATAGTAACTCATCGTTCACATCACACGCGAGGCTCTTCGATCGGGGATTCGCCTTCGGTCGAAGATTCCTCCGTCGGAGCACTGCACTCGGCAACTCTTCCGGGTTGGGCGCGGGCGCGGGCGCGAGATTCAACACTCGTCGCGGTCCAGCCACCGACAAGTCGTTCGCGTCGCAACTGAAATTCGTCACACTAATAATGTTCGCATCGTTGTCCGCGCAAAAAGAGAGCCGTGGGCGCGGCGATTGGCTGCGTTCCCTAGTCAAACTCGAACCTCTCTGCTTTAAAATAGGTCTAACTGCAGCTTCACATTCCGATCCCGAGTGGTCTGATGTCCTGGAGCGTAGGAGTGAAGGCCTTCGGGAGCTTCGGTCGTCTTCGCTCAAATCGAAACTAGAAGCATGTCCTTCGTCTCCAGACAACTTTTTCGATGACTTTAGGATCGGTTTTTTGGGCAGGTCGAAATCGTAATCATCAAATTCGGTCGATTTTTTCTTAAGTATGGGTTTGGGTGTATCCGATAGGATATCTTCTAGACATGGTCGTTCTTCTGAAAAACTCTTTTTCTTTAGTATTGGTCTTACAGTTTCTTTATCGTCTTCAACTATTTCTGCACCACCCGCTGCTGCTAATAAGACAGCTTGAGCAATAGAAACGTGGGATGAGGCAGTGCTGCTACTAGAACTAGAATTAGACTTTCGTTTTAATATTCCATGGGGTTCTGGTGAACTTTGAGATAAGTCGTCAGTATGATGCTGTTCTTCTTCTCTGCTCATTTTCCTTTTGAGTATCCCTTGAATTTGACCATCAGGCGATCTGTTCCTGACAACATCTTCCAGGGATGATCGCCTATTTTTCAATATAGATTTGTTTGTTTCTATAGAGCCATCCTCAGCGAAGGAGACTTCTGGGCTACAGGACCTCCTCCGAGCTACTTGAGACTCGTCCAAGCTTCGGCGTTTCTTTAAAATACCTTGTCGCTGCTTGCTGTCAGATCGACCGTTTCGCGGTTCAACGACGCTCGGTGAGAATGTAACCGGTGGAGACGCGATGGCTTGATTAGTAGTATTAGATGCAACACTGTCTTCGTGAATAGATTTTCGTTTTAATATAGACACGGGTGTATGACTACAGGACATTGACGAAGTATCAAGACGGCGACTTTGACTAGACGTATCGTTATTGAGATCAGAAAACATTGCACTTTGCTTTTCAAAATCAATCAGTCTCTGAGCTGCCGTGTCTATATCTCTTAACCTCTCTGTAACTCCTCTGTTATGTACCGGCCTTTCGTTAATTAAACCATAATTATATGCGTGATTGGTGTGTTTTAGTTCGGATTTCGGTGCGAACATGGAGTCGAAACGAGGCTCAGATGTGTCTAAATTTATCTTATTACTAGTTAAGTTATTCGACAATTTGTTAACCCTATCTAATGTCTGTTTAGTCAACGCAGCTAAGCTGTCCATCTCCTGGGAAAGTCTAGAACTATGCGGTCTAACAGTTTCGTGAAGCGTCGACATCTTCGTAACTTTAAAATTTTCTAGTCCACAAGCATTTGGTTCTCGACTTGCTCGGGAAGTAACATTCAAAAGATTTTTAGGCGAAACGTTTTTAGTTTCATTCGATTTCCTTGGAGAATTATTTTCTAAACTAGTCAGTCTTTTCTTTGAATAATGATATTTTTCGCTAAGACTTTCACTATCTTTTTGAGCTCGATGTCTTCGATCGATACGATTGTTTTCTGTGTCACTCTTTGCTTTTTCTGGACTCTTTCGAGTAGTTCTACTTCTAGGTGTTTCAGCTTTCGATCTGCTAGATATTGTATCTCGAGTTAAGTCCTGCTTAACCGGTGATGTAGTAGACGTCCGTAAATTTCTATCAGTGGACTTCTTGGAAAGAGGTATGCAACTAGGTTTGGAACCTGATTCGGGACTTCGACGCCTGTCATAAGTCTTTTGAGGAGTGGAATTTGAGGGTGAAGACTTAAGCGGAGTCGATTTGATTCCAAAAGATAAATTTAAAGTAGTTTTAGGAGATACTTTGGAAGACGGCAGTGAGCTTTCAGTCTTGGGGTGTGGTGCTTCAAGGGGTCGGCGAGTTCTAGGTTTTGCTACGCTTCCTGCAACAAAAAGAAAATCACATATTACAAACTGTTAAAATTTGACTATACCTACTTATAAAGTACAAAAAGTTAATCACGGTCAACGAGTTTGGACGGAAGAGGAAGCTGTTGACCCGCACGTGTGTATTGTTCTACGGAGGTTCACTGACTGAGCGCAAGCGTCGATTCGTGTGTCGTTTCGCGCGATATGGCGGACGGAGCCATTGTTTCTGTAAGTAGGTAACGCACGCCATATTGTATTATGTAGACACTTCCCCTATGTAAAATTTAGGATCTAAATTTCGTTCCGATTTACAATTTAAAGAGATCGGTACTGAGATCATGTATCAGAATAACATCCAACGCAATATCAAGTCACAATATGATAAACGGAAAACGATTGAGCAGATACGAATGCATACCTCTGCGGTGATTCAAACACGAAGATATAATATTTATCTCGACGTTTCCAAAATGTTTCTAGATTCGACCGCAGTAGATTGCTATCGAAGCTTGAATAAGTAATGCTGCGTATTTACCAAATTATTCTGGGTACGTTACAAACCTGAGTTTTCTCATATGTTATACATACTTTAAGTAAAGTAATAAGTTAATCGGCTTTAAATATTTAACGTTTATAAATATAAGTAACATAATATCTACGTTCTCGTTTCGGGTAAACATGTTTAGCCGCGTCCTTTCACTTTAATCTATTTACGTAAAGACAGGGTAGCTAATACCGGCGAACAAAGGTATTTTATTTTTTAAAAGCTTCAGATATTTCGTACCGTACATTCGCAGACAAAGCCGGTAAAGCCAACAGGTAATTTCCTATAAATCCCTGGCGTGGCCGAACGACGCCCAACCACGTGCGAAATATCGAAGGCTGTGGTCGATGCGGTTTTCGTCAACAATAGGACGAGGTACACTGTTTTTCATCTACATGAAAAATCCTTTGTGTTACCGAATAAGTCACTTCTATTAAAAAATCCGTAACCGAGGACGAACGATAAGACTTATCTTACAACAGAATATTATTAAAAGCCTTCTAAATCACTTTCTCTAAATTCAACTCTTAAAAACGAAAGGAATATTTAGGCAAGTAGGTACTCCCGTGTTAAATTCCACAATGCGAGCTATACTCAAGGTACGTGTTGTGTGTACCGACCGTAGCATACCCCGTACTCAGGAGATTGAATACATGTATTTTTTATGAAATGCATCGTACAAGTTAGGCATGCTGAAATTGGAAAAGTTCTCTCAGCAATATTGCAATTGCGGCCTGAAATATAAATGTTTGATTAATCCTTTGATGTGCAGTTACTATTATATTATTCGTTTGATCGACGCGTTCAATATCGTAATTGTGAGGGGTCATGATCGGCACGAAACCGCGCGTTAAAAGCGGAGTTTCATTCTCTGCATCCATTTAAAAAAACTTTGAATATCGGGTATGATTATTGTATTCATGCGATTTCTGACCACGCTGCGGTCGAATACGTTACAATTAATTATTATGTAGGTATGCAAAACTAATAACACTAGCGCTTTTAAATTGGAAACAGCTGCTTTCAAAGAAGTAGACTAAGGTCTGCACTGAGTCAGGGATTAAGCGGAAAAATATAAACTAGTAGTCACATAATACAAAGTATCTGGGCGACCGAGCTCTGCTCTGGTGAAAAAACGGAATGCTCGTTTAATAGTATAGGAAAGTTCATACTAATTCCATGTATGTAAGTACATACTAATTCCAAGCTGCCATGATAGTAGGTACTTACTTATTCCACACTGGTATGTCATTATTCTACGGTAGCCGTCTTGTTCTAATCTTTGGGCGACCGAGCTCTGCGCGGGTGAGGTGAAAATACGGAGAAAACGAATTTTCCTAGATATGAGACTTATCTAGATCGATTTTTCTCCCCCGTAAACCGCTATACGATACTTTCATCGAAATCGTTAGAGCCGTTTTTGAGAACGTGATTACAAATATATATATATATACAAATATTGCTTATTGAAAAGTATAGGATAATGGAAAATCCTTGCGAACGGCTGCGAATTCGCACGAAGGGTACTTGGCTTTAACCCGACACCATTCTGTCAGGAGCGGATGATTTAGGAATCAAATAAATATCCTGAACGCTGGTGAAAGGCGATTATCGCTTTAATCAGCAGAATAATAGCTTCAGAATGTCTTTGAATCATTCCACATTTTGTACTCAAAACAATTACTGTTAAATCAATAGATGCTAACCAAATGGTGTAAGTCTTGTGTAATACATACGAACGCTTTGTCTTTTTATGCATATGTACCATCAAACGCCTTCTTACCATGGGGTAGGCAGAAACTACAGAACGCTATCTACTACGATTATTGTTTATTTATTTTATTTATATCTCATTGTATGCTGCACCTGTCGACGTCATAACGTCAACGCCGGTTATCGCAAAAAATCAACGCTGGGGCTCTGTCTCGCATAGGGTCGCAGCATTATGCTGAGTGATGGCCGTTTTGCGAGTATGTGACGCATATTCTCCCCCAAGTTGTTCTTTTTTTTGTTTTGCGTTCTCATGTTTACCGCAAATAACCGTTATTTTCTTACTTTATCCTTAAATACTTCTTTTACTTGGTTGACGTTCATACATTGTTGATAGCTTTATCTTTAGTAACGAAGAAATGTGATATTTATATCCAGCAAATTCTTGTCGTATCCTAGACATATTATTGGTTAATAACAAGGCGTCATCTATATAGATGACCGAACCTAATATTGGTTATTGGTCGGAACCGTTTCTATTGAAGCGTAACTTATTACCCGCATTATCCGAGATTGGGAGATCGCCGTAATATGTATTAAGAGCTTTGTCCATCATTATTAGAGCTGCCAGCTTATCTTGGTCGGTCCATTAGACGATACCTGATATGTACTTATTTTAGTATGGACCACTTAACGTTTGACCTCAAATATCGTGTATCTAACGATACACTTAATCTTTTACTATGATGTCATTGTTTCCACTGTAATTTTTTTAAATTCACATTCCCTTAACCCTCTTATTAATGGTAAACAAAGTAATGTATAATTTCAACATGAATGATTTAACCAATATTTTGTAAAAATATTTTGATTTAAAAGAGTGTCCGTGGAGTTTCTTGTCTGTTCTTCTCCATAGGAACCTCTACGCTTTGGAATAGGCAACTAGCTTCATCTTTCTGAGTGACCGCCCCTTGACGATTCAAAAGTACCTAAGTACCTGTAATTGGTTTATTGGAAATAAATGCTTTGAGTTTGATTGTTTTAGCCACATGTTTTTATGTTGTTTTCACTTAAGCATGTTGCTGGCAGTGGCAATATTTCACACATTGAACTGTTCCATATAATGCACCATATTCTGACAAATAAATGATTATGATTATAAATTACTCAAGGCTAATAAAATTTTCGTTAAACCCAAATACGGTTATATTCGTCTTAAGATCGGCTTTCCTTCTAGTTTGTCTGTGAAACATGTTTCAGCACAAAAAAAAATGTAACGCAACGTTGTTTACCAAGAAAGGGGGTTTTAATCAAAGTAAATACTTAGAAGAAAACAGCTGAATTAAAATGAAGTCCTTAAAAACATTTATACAGCGTTGCAGACAATAATTCCGGTAAGACTGCTTCCACATAAAAATAACGTCTAAACAAACGCAGTAAAACCTAAGCACAGCTCAGTGGAACCACCACAAAGGGCTGAAACTGAGTTATAAAATTAAATCAATAACAACGATTGGAAAGCAGGAGAACGAAACCGTTTATTCTGCAGTACTTAAATAATTTGGAACTCTAAAAATCGTTGACAGGTAGGACCTACATAAAATATACATAGAAGTTTAAGAGATATCAACAAGTAACTGTATCAACTGTTTATGTTCGTTAAGGAAACTATTATTTTTGTCATCCTTTAAGTTGAATGTCCCTAAAATGTCACATCTTGTCAGAAATTATTACTTACTAAGAAAAAAGTTTCATTTTCCGCCTCCACATTGATTCATACAAGTTATGTGGAACGAAGCTTGAAATATGGCGTTTATTTATTTTGTGTAGTGTACCTAAGTTTTGAGTCATCGTAAGTCGTAAATTCAACATTATGTTAGAATTAATTTGAAAGCTTTTTATTATATTTTTTTCTGAGAAAACATAAACACTGACTGCAAAGCACTAAATACGATGAGAAATCGTTAATTCTTCAAAAGGTTCGTAAGGTTTTAAGTTAGCTCTGTCCTGTCTCTATATTAGCAAAATAAGTGAAGTGTTCAGGTTCTAAAGAAAATTATCGAAATATTATCTGAATAGCCTGCATAAAAATACCATGCATTTTTCGTGTCAGCAGCTGGTGCACGAAACGTCACCGGTTTCCTTCGGCTCGTTACGGAAGGGAAGAAACCGAATTCCTCAGGAACACAACCATAGAGCTACATTATGTTCCTTTTTCAAATACTTGCCGCGCAAACCGGGTCACGCGATTATTGTCCTACATACCTCCTAATTCGTTATGACGTCATCGGGTTGTACTTTCACGGTAATGTATTGCCATTAGCTGGCGCCAGTAATTGTTGCACTAGAAGTAAATTTATATGCGCATACATAAAACTCTGTAACTAAAGCTGAAACTTTGAAACGTAACACACCTAAACAGGCTTTCAAATTACTGTGAGATATATCGAGGTTTTACAGTTTACTGGCTTTTGTAAATAAGAATGATTAGACACATCTTTCACATAAATCTATCTTCAGAGAGACTCCTGAATAATTAACTACACTGAATAAAAACATAGAGGATAAAACTACATTTAAATAACTGCAGAAATATTCCCATTAATCTAAAAGTAAGTACCTACATATTACATTGCATGCAAAATCTTCCTAAAAATAAATGAGACTTAAGCTCACATTCGCATATTTTCATGTTCTACTAAAGCATGTTTGAAATCTCTAAACGATTTATGGCCGCGCTTCATACACATATTTAAAGCAAACAAACAATTTTCTGCATTCTCTTTGGTCATGAGAGTTGCTTGCAGTAGGAAAACAGACAATATTTACACTCTTTATAATACTACAAAAGCATTCATAATTACACTCTTTACATTAACATGTCAGTTGAAAAAGCAATACAGTAAATACATTCCGTTTCACCCTTTCTTCTTAACAGTCTTAATACTGTTAAGAAGAAAGGGTGAAACGGAATGCGTCCTACAGTGGGGCCCCTTGTAAGTTATTTCTTCATTTTTATCATATCTGAGGATTGCAGAGACGCTACATAATGTATGGTCCTAAGTAGTATGAACCACGTAGCACTGTCCCTGCCAACCTTCTTTATTAAAACTGACAACCATTAACCGGGCACTTTTCCAAACTATTTGCTCCCGAAATTCTAAGAAAAAGTTTTAAAACATTGCTCGTCCTGAGAATAAAACCAAAGACTCGGCTGCAGCAAAATATGTAGTATAAAAAAAACTACCTTTGCAATAAAAACAGAGCAAAGTTTAACAAGAAATTAATTAGTTGATAAAAAGCACACAAAATAAAACAGACAGTTACACCGTTTGTCCACCGCCTCGTCAACGGGACGTCAACGAGAAACGAGATCATTCGAACCGAACGTGACGTCCCGTTGACGGCGATCGTTTGTCCACCGCCACCGAACTCGGCAGTTATGATAGACATAACAAAAGTCGGGTGCTGGCACCGGTGCTTTGTATTGCCAGTACATCGGCCCGTCACAATCTCGGGCGCAGTTCTAACGGACGCGCCGAACTACTCGAAAATTCGGGGGCCCGGGATCCGGGCGCTCCGGTAACGGACATGCGGTGGACACGCGGCCATAGTAAATGTATGTATCGCTACTTCGGCGCCGTCATCTCGTTGTCGTTGACGGCCCGTTGACGGTGGCGGTGGACAAAAAGCCGTAGTCTACCTAGTTCACAAATTAATCATAACTTTGTTCTAGAGATGAAAAAGCTTCCGTTTCAAGTCTATTAGTAAAGAATCTAATCAGGCATCCATCCCTACAATAGGTATTTGTTTTTATGAAAACTAATGAAAAGGGTATGATGTTCAAAGGGCGGCAGCCTTTTGTGTTTCAACGTCTTTATTTTAACGAGATTTGTTTTCCGGAATAGTTTATGCAACCTTTATTAAACTTTACTATAGTAGAAAGTATAATTAGTGCCTTTAACAGTACCTGTCAGACTAAACGGAACTTTAATTAATATAGTTGCCGATTTCTAACGTAGGGATCGCTTTTGTTGAAAATGTAGCGTGGTGATTCTATTTTAGAGAGGAGTGGTGGCCCAGTTGTAACAGTCGCGACTTACGAGTTACAACTCGTAAGTCGCGTTCGTCTCGTAAGTTGCCTGCCTGGGTTTGAGTACACGACCTACAGGTCGTGTATTCAAACCCAGGCAGGCACTTTACTTTGTGTAATTTATTTCATGACCACTGCTCTCAAAACGGTGAAGGAAAACATCGTGAGTAAACCGGCATGTCCAAGAACCAAAAACTCGAAGACTTGTGGCATACAATAATCCGCACTGGGCCGGCACGTGGATTATGGCCCGTTCCTTTCACAGAGAAGAAGCCTGTGTCCCAGCAGTGGGAACTCGCTTGATATGATCGCAGATGCTATGCATCAGAGAAAACAAGCAAAAACCTACACATACGAAAATATTTCTTGTCGGTAATATGATGTTGCTATTGGTCCATCGGTCAATTACCTCTGAAAGGTAAACTACGTGTAATTAATCGAACGCGATTGGCTCCTAATTAGGCGCCAGCCATTACATACCCATCTCAAATAACACTATTGTATCGTATGTCAATCCTACTATCTGTTTATCTACTTATTTTTGAACATATTTCATCAACAGTGTATGAACTAACTGCTGTTCGACTACCTATGTCAATAGTTTCGCACATAAATTAAAGTCAATAGTACCGCCGATCGAGGAGCTCGTGGCTAAGTAACAACAACCGCACTGGTCGATCCATCAGGTTAAGCTACGCTTGCCGGGGTTGGTCAGTGGATGGGTGACATCTTTATATACCGAGAATCCTCCGTGCCTCGGAAAGCACGTTAAGCCGTTGGTCCCGGCTGTCATTCGTGGATCTTTGACAGGCGTTACGAGTCGTCAGAAGCCTGAAAGTCTGACACCAGTCTTACCAAGGGGTATCGTATTACCCAGTTACTGGATTGTGGAGGTCAGATAGGCAGTCGCTCTATGTAAAATACTGCATCCGGTTAGACTGGAAGCCGACCCCAACATAGTTGGGAAAAGGCTAGGCAGATTGAGTACCGCCGATCAAAACACACCTAGCTACTTGAAATCACAACATTAACGAGGTGTTATCAAACTTAGTCAGCGTACTTACGCGAACGTGTCAAGTACCTACTGGGTTATATGATGCCGCACTCCACTATACAAACATAACTATCAACTGGGTTAGTAATACACTATCGGTTCATTGTATTCATAATATAACAGTGCAACCTAACAACTATGTATCAAGAAACAATCATGTATTTTCCATAGAAATCTCAGGAAAAAAAGGTGTAAGTACTGTCTGTTTTCCACGCAAATCGTGCGAGGCATATGAGAACTGGGTGATGGTAAATTATGTTTTTTACGTCATACATAAAATAAGCCAGATTCTATTACAGCAACGTACAGCTTTACTGGTAGTTTTAGATAAGCTTTAAATAAGTTTGAAGCTATTAGAAGTCTACTGCGCTTAGGATAGTAAATCGCCTTCGAAATTGCATTTCCGATACTCATTTAGTCCGATTTCCAGAGGTAATTGTACAAAATAAATGCAATGTTCTATTCTACGAAGGTTTTTCTATAAATTGTCCGTAACTGAGGCTTTTTATACTAAAGAGACTGAATTTTGTTGTGAGGTTGGTAAAGAACAATGAGGTGGAAATAATACAAGAAGATATCACCCTACCAAAAAACCAAGACTTGATGACTCTAAACAAACAATTATTATCAAAAAGACAGATGTATACAACCTAATCTTGGTGAACAATGGGCCGATGCGTTTCACTTTAGACGCCGAAAAAATATTTTCGTTGCGCCCCGTGTGATTGTAGAGTTAGCAAGACAAGAAAAAAGCGTCCCTACTTGGTATGTATGGAAAGGATAAAATATTTTATGTTTTCTTAGAATTTTCTACAACGCACGTAAACAAACAAGTTGGCAGGATATATCCTTTATTATATATATCATCACAGAATCTTATAAGACGAGCCTAAACATAAATGGCGAAATGTCGATAACAGTGATGTTATATTATTAGCCTTTCGCTTGTTGTACAGAGTACAACATACATGTAACATAATATATATCATATAGGATCGTCCGCGTTTGGCCAGTGACTGCGTGATAAGCTTCACCACTTGTAACGGGTGCTTTGTTCCAATCTGATATTTGAATAAGTCTATAAGGTTCGATAATTAGTTAATAAAGAAATGACATATGATTCATTTGAATCTAATATAAGAAAAGAGGCAAAATTTTCCACCAGGCTCTAAAGCCTATATAAACTTTCAGCACAGATTAATACAGATGGGGTAGTCTGTAAAATCATTTAAATAAACCGGCCAAGTGCGTGTCGGACCACGCACAATGAAGGGTTCCGTAGTTGGGATGAATTTATCCCAAGAACAAACTTAACATTGTAGTTGAAAAACGTGTTCTCCCATACGGAATGTATGGGAGATCATGTTTTTCAAACTGCAAATTTAAGTTGGTTGATTATTTCTCGTTAACCTGTACAGCCTACTTAGTTCTCATAGTTTTCCTTTTAATTTCGTTATATATACTACTGCTGCGATTTTTTTCACAAGTCCAAGTACAACCATTTAGCTAGAAGGTGGGGGGGGGGGGGGGGCACTTGACTCTAACAAAAAAATTCAGTTAAAAGCTTAATATTTCGCAAACGGATCCCTGAATCCAAAAATGGTTTCGACAAACTCACAATATTTTTGAAAGACCTTTCTAACGATACCCCAAAATATCGATCGGGTAGATGAGAAAAAATAAAACCATCCCCACTTTACGTTTAGGGGAGGAACCCTAAAAAAAAAAAAAAAAACTTGATTATATTTGAACACTTTGTCGGCATGATTAATATGTATACATATGCCAAATTACAGCTTTCTAGTACTAATCATCTCTGAGCTAACCCGCGGACAGACAGACGGACAGACAGACAGACGGACATGGCGAAACTATAAGGGTTCCTTGTTTACTACGGAACCCTAAAAAAGCGACTCTCCTAACGACACAATAAAGTGCAATTCAGGTCGCATAGCACACCTAGTTATACTCGTATTCACCTAGAAGTTGCCTCTCTTTATATCGCTTGACTCTTAGATCTTCTGACTACGTTACACTCACTGAATTTGCCCAACATGACGGGCCCGCCGCGTACTTGTAGCTTCATACCTAAACTGTGGAGTGGCCCATCTGTATTCATCTGTAGTCTTTCAGTTCAAAACGTACCTAAATGTGGATGTAATATTCATCAAGCCTAAATGCAAATAGTTTTAATCTTAAAGTTTTAGTACAAACTACTTTTCAACCCAAAACAACGGAGAACTTTCGACTAATATTGAAGTTAAAGCCTTCCATTAGAGTTGATAGATAATAAAGAGAATTCTACCATTTTGAAAAACAAGCTTAGTCCGTAAGCCCGTAAACAAATTAGATGTTTATTGCGAACATGTGGATTACTACACGAGAATTTCAGAAGTGTGTCGTAAATAATAAAATAAACATTATTTATTTGATTCATTCACAAGAAACGTAATAAAATATTTCACGTTACATCCGCGACATGAAAGTTGAATCATCAATGTTATTACGCGTCATAGGTACTATACGAGAGTGATATATAAAAAAACATTAGGAAAAACTAATTAAAATTGAAATGCTCAATTTCGCCTTTCAAAAACTCGAAAGCTTTTATATTTTAAATTTAGGATTTTGAATCATATTGATATACTGTCCCAGACAGTCATATATCGTGATGCTGGACATACGAGTCCCTGTCGAATCTGTTAAGTAAGTAGATACCGGAGACCTTTCATAATATCACGCCTGTTTTCCCGAAGGGTTGGGCAGTGCTGTACCTACAATACAACCACATTTCGCCCAGTTTGAGTCCCATGTAATAAGTAGCGAACCTATTGCCATCAACCGGGCACAAATCCAGACTCGGGGTTGCTACTGAGAAATTCCAGACCAGGGAATCGAACCCAGGACCTTATGGTCAGCAGTCTGCGCTTGCGACCAGTACACCAACGACGCAGTTATAGACATGGCAGTTAGTTAAAGAGCTTTTATATTATACAAATAAGTAGGTACAAAAATATTCTTCTTAATACATACTTACGAGTACAATAACAATACTGTCCACATTCTTAATCAACGAAGATATTCCTATTTGTTGAATATCGAGAAAACCTATTATTAAGGTTACCTAGCTCAATAGAATTTGTGCCAAATCAAAGAAAATTTATGGATATTATTTTCTAGGTACTGGGAAAATTACACTTTATACGGATCGGGATTCAAATAAGTCGTACTCTACGGGATTCAAATAGGTCGTAGTAGATATGAAATATTCATATTTAGCCTTTTCGGTAGTTTCAATTAAAGATAAATTTTCAGGATTCCAGCTATTTGATTGGCTGGTTCGGGCTTTAACAATGCCTTTCGATTATCGAAGGCCATACTTTTCCGCTCTTTTGAATATCAACAATGTTTCCAAGTCGGCGTAACAAATAGGTATTATGGCAGTTTTGGGAAATACTTTCATTGATTGGGTCCTATTGAGAATGCTTAGAAGTAGGTACTATACATAAAATCAGTACAGACCTACATTATGTCATTACTTCTTTTCATTGACATATTGTTTGGAACATAAGTTTGTCAAACAAAGGCGACAAGACATTTATTCCCATTAGAGTCAATAAGACCCTATTTAAGTAATCAATACTTAACTGTTTACTTTTGCGGATTAGATTATTTGTCCGTTGGGATGTCGCTCAGTAATATAGAGGGTAGGTGAGGTATAAATCCCAGGACAGCAATCTAGCCAAGATAAGAAAATGCCTGTTTTGCTAGACCTAAGTGAGCTTAATGTTTTGGATGACTCTGCAAATTCACCGTTATCTTTTCCTTTTTGTACCGAACCTTTTGTTTACTTCATGAATCTTCTTGGTGAACAACCTCAAAAACATAAATTGAAAAAAATTAAAAAAAATCACTTCATATAAAATTATCCCCGAAAAATACGAAATAGTTGCAGGAATACTCCAACATAAATTAATATTTATTAGTGTTATTACTAAATTAGATAAGTAGAGAAAAAATTATAAAAAAACATGCGGGGTAGTCTTTGGGAACTGCCGATAGAAGTGAAAACTAAGTAACTTGTGAATTGTATATCTATGTACATATATACACAGTATACATATAGCTCATGGGAAGCTTACGGTGACAATGACGCGAGCTTCACGCTTTTTGTTCACCAAAAAACTACACATATGTACACAGTATACATAAAGCTCATGGAAAGCATTCGGTGACTATGACGTGAGTTCCATGATATTTGTTCACCTAAAAAGTGCTCAACGTGCCTAAAAGAAGTTTTCACTTCAAAAACTCCAATTGGAAAGTTAATCAATTCATTACCTAATAAAAAAATTGACCTTGGATGAAATAAAATAAATAAGTAAGAACACGTACATAACGTTCTGTACGTTCTGCCGAACCCCATTGGAAAAAGGCATAAGTTTATTTAGGTACTTATGTAATTGAAATTACCGATCACATAAATGCGGAATGTTTTATTAGCTTAGCCTCCAATGAAAGGCACATAGCGCTCATATTGAAGCACGAATACAATTCATCGACCAGCCACGCAGAAAACAATGCAATTTGTCGACTGATTGACGTAACCAGACCAATTAAATCCCAAAATCTGCATCGGACATATAAACATCGTTATGAGGCAGATTATCTTCAGTGGCCGACACATTTATTATGAAACCAGAAACATAAACAACTCCTATAACTCTAGTTTGCCCCAATTTCAGTAAGTATTTATTTTTTATGAAAAAAGGAAACTTTACATCTTGAAATCTCTCGCTCCAGTTACAAACACCCACTTCTAAAAAGCTTTGGCTTTTAAAAAGTTGAAATGTTACAACTTCGCTTATAAAGTGTAAATAAGAACAACTTTTGGCAGGGTTGCGCGGGAATGTTGAGAGAATTTTAAAGTAGTTGAAGTTATATTTTTGCATTCATTTAGGGATCAAAATTATCGTAGCTTACGAGCAGGATGTGTGTAAAGATTCTTGACGAAACATTGTGACTAATTGATAACAGAACTTTTGACTTTGCTGTTTTATCTTTAATATCTGGTTTATTTATCCTCGATATTAATACCATTCTATTCAACCTAAATGCTGCTATGGTTATTAGATTGAATTATTAATTAGTTTTAAATCCAGTACCTACGTCGCATTTCACTATGGATATAAAGGTGCTCCCTCACCGGGAGCATTCGCCCGTAATGTAACGTTACAGATTCGATTTTGAGCATTACGTTACACTAATGCCTCCCTGACTGACGAGCATTCGCCTGGAATGTAACATTTCAGATTAAATATTACAGACATTGCGCACTGTAATGGTCGGTTCTCGTCCCTCACTGATGTATTGGCTCGAATTGTATCATTCAGGCTGCGCACTGTAATACTCGGTTCTCCTCCCTCATTGATATAATGTTTGACTCTGAACGTTACATTACAGGCGAATGCTCCCGGTGAGGGAATACCTTAATAGTTAGTAACTTAGAATGTATGAAGCCACTTACTGGCACTATGTACTGTAGCTTCGCAATAAAATATTCATCCTCAGTCTAAAGCTGATGTTGTGATGTAGTGGCTCTTTCATAACATATTAAAGTGCATTTCGTATCTTACCATACCATTATCATCATCTTTCTGCCCCTTGTCTCATGTAACGTGGGGTCGACGAACACGTTTTCTTCTTCCATTCTACCCTGTCAACCATCACGCTATCGTTCACTCCCTCGTCTTTCATATCATACTTCACAAATCTTTCTTTTGCCTTTCTCCTCCTCTTCATCCATCCACATTTATATTCATCACTCTTTTAGTCACCTGCGTTTCATCCCACGTCATCACTATCTTACATCATCAACTCAAAATGTTCTCACTGCTGGGACACTGGCCTCCTCTCTATGAGAGGAGGTGGGCCGTAATCCACCACGCGGGCCCAGTGCGCGTTGGTAGATATCTTCGAGTTTTTGGTTTTAGGACATGCCGGTTTCCTCACGATGTTTTCCTTCACCGTTTTGAGTTGTCTGACTATCTTATCAAAACTATATCTTAACAGAAATGTGGCGCCATCTACATCGCCACATGCGAACTGCGCATCAAATACCTGACGTCTCACAAATCCTGCATCACGCAATAAGAGTTTACCGCGGGAATGACATATATGAGACTATCCGACATCAATCGTTGGTCAGTTGCTCGCCAGGCAAGACACCCGTCTGTCTGGTCGGACGATCCTCCTTTTTCAATACAGGATGGGTGAACTTAAACACTGTTCCTCATACCTCTAAAGAAGCAAAGCAACGTTATGAATTTCAGATCCTATTCATTATGGTATTCACTCATTGCTAGTCGGTAACCAAACAGTTATAGTTATTATTACCATATTTGAGGCATTTTAACCACAACCTGATCAAACGACGGCAATGGCTATGAAATTAAAAACTTTTCAGATAAACTTTTTAAACTACGGCAACAACAACATTAATTTAAATAGGAATAGTTAGCAGTAGGTACTAAAATGTAATCAGAAACAAAATGTTAATAGGCTAATTCTATTTACCAAGTTAATATTAGGACTTACATTACGTTTTGTCGTCTACATAGTTACGTCATTTAACAAACACAATTTCTAATTAAATGTCTGCTTCAAGTTAAAATTAAGATTAGGATTCGCTTTCACAGTTTCACTAGCAAAATTTTCAGTTTGGTTGGTTTTAATAAAGGAATTAGTTATCAAATGCCTGTACAGATTGGTGGAATGTAACATGAAATGTAACACAAATTGGCCGTCCTAATTTATGCAATGTAACATAAATTGTTACATAACGACAAGGCGGATTTTTTTTCAACGTGTGTTTCATGATACGTTTCACCAATCCGTACCAATATCCATATACGTCGCAGTAAGATGGTTATAGCCGTGATATAGTTATATCCCTAAGGATATAGCTGTCTTACTAGGAATATAACTATGATTCGAGCTTGATCTAGTAAAATAACTATTAGGGCTCTCCGTAGGTTAGGTTAGAATTGTGACCAACTACGTCGAAATTGTTCGCAGTAACAAAATTAAGGCACTTTGACAGTTATGAACCGCTTTCATAAAACTATATTACGGTATTTAGCTATAGGGACCATTTTACTGCGACATATATATAAAATGCCTTCAGCCTTCTCTTTATATATTAGAAAGTATTTTGTATGTTCGCAAAAACTTAGGACTTTTCAAAATAAGAAGCGATTTCCATAATATAAATACACGTAGTAAACATGAAATTGTGATACCCAAATTTTGATTAATTAAAACTAGAGTCATCTGTTATAAACAGTATTCGCTTTTACAACAAATTGCGAAAGTCAGTTAGAGAACTTAGCGATGGAAAGTTCAAAATCCACATCAAACGTGTCCTTATCAAAACAGCATATTATAAGAATAAGACTACGTTGAAGACAAGGAAGTTTGCCAATAATTCCTTCTGCACATGTGGCTTCCCTGGTACCTGATCAACGGCATAACTATGTACATGTCTATTAACTGCTCCCAAATTACGATAATTATTTCATTTTACCTTTTTTATGTTTTTACATACTTCCTTGACATAATCTTTTTATTATTTGACATTATATACTTACAATATTCTAAGTATATATATATTGTATTTTTTTATTAAATTTGGTTTATTACAGCTGTAGTGGCAATAAATAAGTCTTTATTTTTATTAATCTTTTATATAGTTTCTTTTCTTTAAAAATTTTGTGAATGTGAGAACGTTGTAGGCTTAACATACTGTAGATCAGTGGACCATTTTATAGTTTGCTAAGTACCTGGTACTTCTTGATAGGCCTACACTGTCCTCTCTTACCTTTTAACACTGTAATTTGAAAACATTGTAAAAACCATTTACTTTTAAAAGAGTGACCGTGGAGTTTCTTGCCGGCTCTTCTCCATAGGAAACGACCAATTGGAACCGTGCACCTAGATTCTGACGTTTCATAAGTGCCCTTGTAGGTTTATGTGAAATAAAATATTTTGAATTTGAATTTGAATATATAAAACCAATGTATCCAAAAGTCGCATAACATGCAGATATCAAAAAGTTATACCCAATACAATATTTATTTGATAGTGATATGACTGTATGAGGTATCTAAATACGGCAGTAGTTTATTAATTTATGATATCACCACACCTCCCACAATAAAAGCAATTATTAGGTATGTAAATTATATGTTGCTGTTTTCTTACCATAAATACAAAATTGTAGGAAAACACTACGTATTTTTGTGAATTTTCCACGAATCAACTCATCACTTTTGGTCATAAGCTACTCATCAACCTATACAATATATGTAAACTTCCAGTATAAGCTGACCTTGCATTGTACGGAAATCCTATACAATGCGAGATCAGCTTATACTGGAAATATATAGCTTATATGTACCTACCCATGTATACATACCATTTCACGAAATGAATGATTCGGCGTAACACATGTTTTACTACATTTTAAATTTAAAAAGCACTAACGAATACATTTCAAAAGGTGTGACAACAGGTAACTTATTATAACTGTGAATGTGAGTGTGTTTGTTAAGATTTCGCGCTAAAACGGCTGAATGGATTTGAATGAAATTTGGCATATAGGTTAGACCATGACCTGGGTTAGGACATCTAATACCTTTTTATCTCGGTAGTACATTTCCGTGGGTTTAATTTTCGACCACCAAGCGGGCGAAGCCGCGGGCAAAGAAAAACTAGTTATCTATTAATATTAGAATGAGAAAGTTACTCTGTCTGTCTGTTGCCTTTACGGATTTCGATGTTTGGCACACAGGTAGAACATGACTTGGGTTAGGACAAAGGATATACATTTTATCCCGTTAGTCCGCCTCCGTGGGACCATTTCAGACCTCAACGCGGGCGAAGCCGCTGGCATAAGCTAGCATGAAATAACACTTCCATTAATATCTTATCATCGATTGGAGACTTCATAGGTTCAAACTTCAAACAGACACGTAATCGTAACTTATACCTACCTTTAAATATAAAAAATCAATTGCCGTGCATTAGTCTCGCAAAAACTCGAAAATGGCTGGACCGATATCAATACATTTTTTTTTTTTTGTTCGCCTCAAAACAAGGGTGGTTTAGAAAAATGTTTTTTGAAGAACCCACAGAAACACCCAAAAATGCGAATTTAAAATTTAGACTGGACAATGTCTGACGGGTCAGGTAGTATAGTAATATTATTAATGCGAAAGTGAGTTTGTTTGTTTGTAACACTCACGCTAAAACGGCAGAACGGATTTTGATGAAATTTGGGTTAGAACATAGGATACTTTTTATCCCGATATTTCAACTGGATCGGGACATGCGGGCGAAACCGCGGGACGCAGCTAGTTCTTACTATACGTGGAATAAAATGTGTTGAAATATGATGTAACGAATAACTATGTTCGCATGTCCATAGTACATTAATTTTATTTGTATAAAACCGAATTGAGCCCCAATTACGTCAAATTATTTACTTTGAAGTCATTATGGCACGTCCGCAAAATGTGCGAAAATGGGATAAGGGGAATTAGAAAGTGTTATTAATGTTGTCGCTTATCTTTTTATTAGATTTAAGGCCAACTAAAGCTTCGTGCAGACTAGCGCAACGCGACATCGGTTATTGTTATACCGTGAAGTTTTAGTTATTTCATTACTAGCTTCGCCCCGCGGTGTCACTCGCATAAGTCTCGATCCCGTGGGAAAATCGGGATAAAAAAGGGCTATGTCCTAACCCAGGTCATGGTCTACCCATATGCCAAATTTCATCCAAATCCGTTCAGACGTTTTAGTGTGAAAGCGTAACAAACAGACAAACTCACTTTTGCATTTATAATATTAGTAACGATGGTTAGGATAAAGAAAACATCTGCCCGCTGGTCATCCAAAACAAGGGAAAATTAAATTGGCTGATAATCTTAAAATATAACTATAAAAACTGTTTTTTTGTTGTTTAACTTGTAGATATTTACATTACTTACCCATCCCGTTTTTGAAGTTTCGCTAGCTAATTTAATATGACCCTGTATATGGAAATCGACAAACAGGAGAGTTTTATAAATATCCCTACCACTGTTATTATTTCAAAACCTTTATTGTTAAAAAGCGGTAACTCATTTAAATAAAGTGGCGCCGTAGTTTACAGGTCATGTCAAACTGAAGCGGCCGGCCTACCGCCGCCGAAACCACAGATTATACCCGAAACATAAATAATATCACCATTGAGGAGAACACAGATGTTTAAGAATATTACGTAATTCGTTTGGACAAAATACCTCAATTCAGTTACCGGTATTTGAATATAAACACGTTACAGACCCGAAACACCGTCACAATAAAGATAAACAATTAAATATCCTGAATTAACCAACTCCGAGTTCCAGACAGCTCATCTAATCACATTCAAGATATAGGATGATATCCATTTAGGTTATTTGGTATGGATACGACACTATGTATACGGGAAATACGAATACAAAATCGTATTTCGACATCTGAATGACAGATTAGGATAAGGGGGTCGAAAGAAAGTTCGTAAAAAAATCACACGCCTGGCTTCGTGAGCTACCGCGTATCGATTGTAATCTATGAATATGTTGCCCTTTGAGCGATATTTCAGTGCTGGATAAAATAAATATAACTTTCACCTAAAAAGGTACGGTTTAGGAGAAAATTACCTAAAACAAAGTGATAGATAAACATCAAGATGTCACGTTCGAAATTGCCACTTTGCTGTCTTTACATACGCGTCGTAAAAGATTATTATATCAATCCACGTGTGGGTTCAGAATCCCCCCGTAGATTGACCGCTAAGTTGAAGGTCAAAGGGGATTACCATAACCACCGTGCTTGGTGGACGGATTAATGATCGAAGTTCGCTGTTATCAACAAAAAGGAGGACATTAAAACCTTATTCGTTAATCACTTTTTCCAAAGACCACAGGTTGATAAAGGACTGACCCATTCTGGACCGGATAAAAACACGATACATAAACAAAAGTTCAGTCAAAACAATATTTATAAACCAGACATCAAAAACTAAATTAAACGCTATCCTAAATCAATACAGGTAGATTAGTGTACCTAATAACAACAGCGATTTGTGTGTAACCATAGCAAATAACCACAATGAGTCAATAGGGGTGAGTTTGAGGTCACCAGCCCGGAGTCACCGCGCCAATATCCATTGCAATATACCTTGACCACGACTCACGTTTCAAGATAATTTGACAGGAGAGAAGCAATTGTGGGTCTGGTCAGTTAGGAATTATTTATGGTCTTCATAATATCTTACTCGAGTGCGAAGGATGGAATTGACTTTTATCCTTTTGACAATCATATCATCGAAATAAAAAGGAGACTTTAAGTTTAACTTTTATTAACCTCTGACCTGAAAGATGATGCAGACATCGAAAGGGAACGTAGGGCGCTGTCTGTTCGTGCAAATATGATCGCCCGCAGATTTGCTCGGTGCTCGAGGGACGTCAAAATAGCCCTGTTTAGGGCATTCTGTACGTCCTTTTATACTGGCAGTCTGTGGTTGGATTACACGCAGAAACAGTACGGAGCCCTACGTGTCCAGTATAACAATGCGTTCAGGGTGCTCTTGGGGCTGCCTCGCTTCTGTAGCGCGTCGGGGATGTTTGCCGAAGCTCGTGTGGATTGTTTCCACACAATCATGCGCAAACGGTGCACATCCCTGGTGCGTAGGATGCGGGGCAGCCGCAACAGTATCCTGAGCGCGTTTTCTGAACGTTTTGACTGTCAGTACGTGAACCACTGCTGTATGGTTCACGTAAAGACTAATGTTATAATTATATTTTAAATCGTGAATCCAATTTAAATTTTCAAATGCCTATTTAATTTTGTAATATTTATTTTGTGATTTTTGTGCCTACTAACATAGTTTATAAGTTTCAATTGTTACTAACCATTATGGATCATTGTTTTCTGACAAAATAAATAAATATATAAATAAATATATAAGCTGATACAGAAAAATTGTCTGCGCTGACTCCAAGTTACATCTACAGGCAGCAGAAGAAGACTTCTGCTGAATCAATGTTTTAGAAACAGACATTAAGGACCTCATATGGGTTTCACTAAGGACCATCGTACGTACTGTAAGACAAAGGTGAACAATAGCAAAATTCGTGGCTATATTAAAACCAAACACAACAGTACAAGTCGAAGGAGAAACTCCGTTACATATTTAGTTAGTCCAATATTTACAAACCGTCTGTAACTAAACGTCTGGAATTTTTCCGATTACGCAAACTTTCCGCAGACTGGAAAGTGAAACGAAAACGCTAGACGATATTATCTTCTTACGTTTAATTAAAGATTATTTCCTCTTAGCGATAGTCTAGCTAAGCGAGAGTTATGTGCAATCTTTAACCCCAATCCGATGCTACACGTGGTCCTTGTGTCAGTAAACTCAGACCTTAGTAACACTATAAAACCATTCTGCAAATAAAAGTGCACGTGCATCACTTCTTTCAGTTTCAAATCAAGTAGATAACGCAGACAAAATAAAAAACCAAGACAGAGCTCTGCGAACAATACAGTGAAGCATGCCAAAACTACACCGCCGCACTGTGCATACACGCTCACACGCACACATTTACATTACAATGACACTACAATCAAACTACACCACACAAAATGCACACATGTTTACGAAACCGGCTTCGCTTCACTGTTCACAGCACTCTGTCTTGGTTTTTTATTTGGTCTCAGGTGCCATTAAACGTATCGATAATTTTACAAGCGCTTTAGTTCGCATTTTCTTCTCCATATTCACCAAAATGTTTACTAGAGCATGTTTTGTGAGGGCTTACTGACGTTATGCTTTGTTGACACTGCACTTTGATAGGTATCAGAAATCATGACATTCACTTTAGTACTATCTGATAATAATGTGAAAATATTGTCGACTCACCCTGTTTACCGTATTCAGTGTTAGTTGCATGTCATCAAATTAATATGGTGACGTGTTTATGACATACTTTTCCAGGAACCTGTGTAGTGCCAGACAGCAGATCATAAAAATGAATACAATGGTTAGCACCGATGATAATCAAGTCACTTGGCTCCAAGTCAAATTATTTCACAAGCCACAGCAACGAACAGATTACTGTAGCCTGGAGCAGTTTACAACCACCATTTCAGAAACGTTTCCAAGGAATTCCACCGAGCTTGTTTTGATTGGAATCGAATTAAAACCCATAAATTTTTGTCCAGAAATAATTGAAAAGTAAAACAGTTTCAATTTATAGATACTTGCGTACGAACAAGCTTCTAAGATATCTTTTCTATGCGTTTCTGGCAGCATTCCAAGTACCTGGATCTGGGCAATTATTACGTCAGATTTATGATGTTATAAATTATTATTATGTACTGAACTGATAATATTTTGTTATTTATGATTGAAATTTATATGGGCATAAAAGTTTTAATTAACAACAATGCGTTTTCTCTGGAGAAACGTTCTTTCGTAATGCAGACGGATAGATAGGGATAAAAAGTAAATTAAATTAGGAGCAACGGACTGAAATATACCAGCAGCAATAAAGAAGCTAACAACCTTGCTTTTCTAACTACACAACTAGGGTGTGTGGCGGCATCTACATCGCCAAATGCGAACTACGCATCTCACTGACGTCACACGAAAATCCTGCATCGCGCAAGCAGATTTACCGCGCGACCAGCATATATGTAACGTCTCAACATCAATCGTCGGGCTGTTGTCCACCAGACACAACACCCGTCTGGTCAGAGGAACCACCCTTTTCTATAGAGGATGAATAACCTTACACCATGTTCCTCATACCTCTATACTAGTGACGTGATCTAAACACACAACCTTAACCATAAAGGCGTCTGTTCTAAGTGCGATAAGAAAACTAGAAAGTATTGAAAAATATTCTATGCCAATAGTGACTCGATGAAAAACGCTCATCGAGTTTTTGGTCCGGAAGGTTTAGGACACTGATAGGCAGATTTTTGAAAGGACGATGACATCGTTATAGGCTGAACGGAGGCAATTAGTGAGGTTGACGTGGGATTCAAAGAGAGATATTCTAAAGATGTTAGCCTAGCTCATTTTAGCCCGATCCAGATAAAAGAGAGTGCTCGATATTCGCAAGTCATAAAGTGCACTGAGTGTTAGTGCGCTGAATAGAATCTCATAAACATGTTCCACATAAGAAAAGCTGCATAAACGATAAAAGGAGAGAACAATAAAATCGTCGTAAAGCGGAATGGATGCACGTAAACCACTAGGTGCTTTACGTGTTGCAATGGACTGCGAAGAGGCCGCAGAAGCAAGATTAACGGGAACCATTTCCTTAACGCAAACAACAACAAGGCAACGTTGGTTGCCAAATTGATTGTACACCAAAACCGTTTAGTAAACTCGGCCATGTGTTGGCAAGACAAAAGAAACAATTTCTAATGAATCTTCAGTTTATGTAAACAATTGTACAAAGGAACAATGCCCAAACGTGACTGATCAATCTTGAAATTCAATTTGATCTACGATTTGGAGAATGTCTCCTCTATTTTTGCTGCCGCAATGAAAAGTTTATCGTTGAAATGTTCTCAGAAATGGAATATCGACTGTTGTGTCCAAAAGAATATATCTGATGCTGAAGAAACTATCCAGGCACCTTAATATATATATATATTGTACGGATGTACCGCACCAAAACCGGACCGGGAATAAAAATGTTTGTACTAAATCTTTGAAAACCTTTGGCTTAATACGAGTAGCGTGTCCAATACTGTGTATTCCGCAAAATATAGCGTCGTCTATCAATTCTGTCCGTTCACTGTTGTACTGAGAAAGACTATTACTTTTACTGTGGCCAACACTGCCATATGTACCAGACAATGCACTGTAGGTAATACTTTACTTCTAGATGGATATTTTCCATTTGGGGCGGACAAACAAATGTATTACCATCTTTGTTTACGCAACCATTTTCAACTAAGTGTAAAATGAAAACCAAACAAGTGAAACTACTTTACGTTTGATAATATTTTAATTACTTCATGAATTCAGAATTTTATTGCGTCTATGTTTATTGAATAAGTATCAAGTAATTTAATCTAAATGTCGAGGGTCTCGGAATGTTTTACGAAACAATTATTAGTCTTATCCAATTTGTGAACTATGTTTCTAATATCCCTATAACAAAATTCAAACGAAGACTAAAACTGGATTATCGAGTCTTCATAATTTATATATCATTTTCTGGGGAAGCAAAATCCCACACGAGTTTTCAGCTTATGAAGATTAATTACATCGACGAAGGCGTAACGTTAATCGCTTCAAAACATGATATTAATCGTCAACATAGATATATACAGAGCTTATTTCCCGATACCAATAAAATCATCAGAACATTTTATCAGATTGCATTTTAAAATTGATTCCTCTTTACTGGATACGTTAATGGCGCAGTCGACTAATACCGTTCGTTATAATAGGTTCTTTCTGGAATCGATGCATCCGATCTGTACTAGAAACTGGAAATAAGCACTGCAACTGAAGAACAACACGTCAATCCCTACTCGGCACAAATGTATGGCCGGGTCGATTATTTTTTCGCGATTATGATTCTCAATTCTTTATTGCGTACCATAATGTATATATGTATTAGGGAAATTATTATATTAGTCACAATATTATGGACCCTGTAGGGCACAGCATACACCAAGTAGAGAGATGAGGAAGAGCACTGTGTGTTTAATGCGATAAATTTTGTTATTAGTTAAGTGGCTGTAGTCTGCGAGGCTGAATGGGCAGGTCACACCTATAGGATGCATCAAAACAGATGGGCCATCATCGTTACACAGTGGGTGTGCCTGATGACGGACGTCGCCACCGGGGCAGACCTAAAAAGCGCTGGCATGACGATTTGGACTCGTTCCTGACCAATTGGCCAGAGAAGACACAACACAAGGAAGTCTTTAAAAATATGCGGGAGGCCTTTGCCCAGCAGTGGGACAATATAGGTTAGCAAAAAAAGAGTTAATTAGTTTGTAAGTTATACTGTTAGTCATATGGAAACAGTTGTTCAGTTTGATGATATGTACAACACCCTTAATTAAGGCTTGTGCAGACTAGCGCGACTTGTCGCGCGACGCGACACGAACAATACAATTTCTAAGAAAACTTCACAGTATAACAATAACGGGTGTCGCGCTGGTCTGCACAAGCCTTTATGACCACACCTTTCTCATATATGCTGTTTAAAGTGCTTATTTCACGGTACCAATAAAATCATCAGAACATTAACGTTCGGGGTCTATGCAGACAGCCATAAATTTCCCCCCCATAAAACTTGAAGGCCGACAAGACGCTGAACGCAATAGTACCTCCGTAATGGCAGATTAAGTTCTACAATAAAATTAATTACGAATTTATTCCATTTATTTCCATGCAGTAAAACTGACGCCATTTACTTTTATGTGCCACGGGTCAAGGTTTGACTGCATTTCTCTTAATGATGAACCGCTAAAATGCAATTTGGAAACCGACGGAAGGTTTTTCACTATTGAAAGGTTTGGAAGAGCTAGATTGCATTTTAAACTTGATTCCTCTTTACTGGATAAGCTACTGGCGCACTCGACTAACATCGTTAATGATAAGTTCTTCCGGGAATTGATGCATTCGATCCGAAGTCGTTGATGTAGTAACTTTCCGGTGCAAGTTATAACGGTTAAGTATAAGATCCACAAAATGTGAAGGATATTAAATAAATTAGATTTTAAATTAATGTCAATTTCTATCGAATTCACGACTATCGAAGCCGTCAAGAATATAGGCCATAAAATTCCTTCTTCTCAAAGTCTTAACAGTAACTATTAAATTAAAACGCTCAATCTCAAGCCAATATTAAAAATATTTCACGGGATAAAAGTTTTACTAAAAACGAAAAAATCTGACTCGTCTGTCAGCTTGTTTGACCAAAAACTACTGACTTTCTTAACAGCCGAAATGCATTTTGTCTCTATCGAAATTCGAACATTAGAGCAGGCCGTACCTATGTTTTTAGAGGAAAAACTGAGAGAGATACTGAAATAGGCGGCCCTGTTCACGGGTAAAAATAATGGCTTCAATGACGCGGGGTCGCAAGTTCGTAGTCCGTTCAGACGGACGTTAACCCCGACGTAATATTGCGAAAATTTTGCAAACTATTTGCGACCGATCGAATGATTTCAATGATTAATTTGATTTTGATCGAATTGTTACTCAATTTTAAAGTGTTGTAAATATTAAGTTTTTTGTTGAAAATAAAGTGATTATTGGCGATGGCCGGGTTGATTTTAATCAACCTTGACGTTGACCCGAGATGCCAACTAAAAAGACATGACTGGCTCTGCGAAACAACTGAGTTGATTGTTCCACGCGACCAGCGCGCAGCGGGGTAATTGCGTAACACACATAAAATGACAATTGATCGCAATGGGTTTCATTTTGACAGTTCACCCACGTTCATTGCGTATTTACTATGTTGAGCAGACGAATTTTTCAAACCTATGAAGCAATGGATTAGCAATATCTTTCTGAATTCTCGGATTTTGATTGAAAATGCGTGAACAGAGCAAGTTTCCTGTATTTTCTCTTCGATACAGTCAAGGATTTCCGTGGGTCCACGACCGCTCGGACCCTGTTATTCACGCTTTTACATCAATCTGTCATATAAATTTATCTGTTTACGCAGTGAAGCCAAAAAATATCATGTTCTGTGGAATATGACGCCAAGTTTTTAATAATATTATTATGCCGAAAAATATGTGTCATCCGCCTCTTAATGAAAAAGACAAGTTGACAGATGGCAGAGTAATTAGAACAACTAAATTAAAATGAATAGGTGAATAATAACTATAAGTGTAATTTCTAATTAAGGCAGGCTTCGCGTTCATATTCCTCGTAACATCAAGCCTTAATGGATGTAACTGCGAAGAATTTTCCGGAGTGGGAGAAAATTCATGTGGAACTTAATCCCACCCACATCCGAGTCATTATTTTCGAGTTACGACACAAATAATTTTACGCGTCGCCGCCCCTACTTATAAGACATTTTGTGGTCAACTTGCTCTTTTATAAGCCATCATTTTCCCTAAGGATTCTTGGAATTGCGAGTATTTTTCCGCACACACTCGCATAGCATTGGTCTCATGAGGACGCAATCTAATATTAGTAAATTACTGATGAAGGCTTGACCTTTCCAGCGAGTTTCCACAGTTAACTGCATGACCTATTTGAGAAATTATTCGAATTAAGAACGCAATAAATAGTGCTGCTTTGAATTATTTTTACTAGCGACCCGCCCTTGCTTCGCAGTTTTTATCGCTTAAAAATACATCGAAATTATCATACTTATAAACCTTCCGCCTAAGTAATGATGATGAAAACCGCATCAAAATCCAACGCGATCAAACGGAAAACTTTTCATGTCTGTCTGTGTGAACGCGTTGCTTTCTAAATATAATATACAGGGTGGCAGGGACATCGACATGAAGCCTGGTACCCCCTGAACCACCTGCGGTGAAATTTTTCGTCGGTTATTTTAAAAAAAAACAGCAGTTCCATACATATTGACATGACATTTTGAAAATTTCACCGCAAGGGCGTTCAGAATCATGTATTGAATCCATGGTAACAGTTTTCGCGTCGATGTCCCTGCTACCCTGCAAACATATACGAGTATATATTTATCTAATAGATTTTTCATTGAAAAGCGACTTTAATTTATAAAACGTATCGCTTAGTTCATAAATTCATGTTTACGGATTTGCATAAAATTATGCGCTGTATTGTGCGTCTGTTACGTTGATGTCATGTCAAACGGGTTTATTTTATGACAAAATCATTATGTTATTTTCTATTCTTATATTTTATGCCATAATAATACAATAAACATAGTGAATGCGGAATATCGTTTATAATTAAGTACGAGTAAGTACCAATATCTGGTACCGATTTACCCACTTACAAAGATTATCTATCTATTTCCAGTCACTAGCACGCTTAGCATGACCACAATAGAAACGGGTTTTGTCGACGGAAGAATAAACAAAATGACAGATAAACAATGTCATTTTGTCTATTTTTCCGTCGACAAAACTCGTGTCATGCTACGCGTGCAGATAGGTACCTGCTTAAAATGTTGTTTATTTTCAACGTAAACAAATCCTAGTGCTGACTGTACAAAAGCGATTATAATTATCCATAGAAAATAATAAGCCATGTAAAACCAAGCCTTGCCTGTTGCTTTTCAATTATGAATCCAAACTGTAGCAAAATAGGAGTCTATTTGGAATGTGAGAAGGTTGTGGTGACGTTGACAAACAAACAGGCTGTGCAAATACAGACGTGGATAAAAAATATACAGTGTGTAGTATAAAAGCACGAATCATTATGGACTAGGCAAAAACATGAGCCCTGCCCTGTAGCAAGCAATATTTTTGTATATGGGATATTTCGTACCTACAAAAAAAGGAAAATAAATTCTGGGCTGCAACACCCATTAGTTTGGTTTCGGGAATGGAGTAGTAGAAATATGAGTCACATATTGCTAGTAGTATTACGACGAATACGAGAGATTTTATTGTTTAAAATAGACTGAGGACCAAGTTGTTATAAAACCCGTTATTTTTACAAAAAGTAGGAAAGCAACAAGTAGAGCAATAAATTGTGTTGATAAATGTTCCACTTAAGAGATCGAGGGATTTTAAAAGGATCTTAAAAGTTTTCTAGCGGTACCGAAGAAGTTTGAAAAAGTCAACTTGAACGTTTCAAATGCAATAAATACATTAACTTAAACCACATTGAAGTGAAAAATAAATGTAAAGCATATTTCATCAAAAATATTAGTTATGTAGAAGAGTGAAGAGAAGCGTACTTTTAATAAAAACTCATTTTCTGTGGACACTTTTAAAACAAGCTCACATATAAATTTTTCACTTATTAAAACAGAGAATACTCTCGCGAGGTAAAATTACAAACCCAGCAGATAATGTCAGAAACGACGGTTGAATAAACAGAGATTTCTACACGACTGCTCCCCGGGTCGATTGCATCGGAAAAACTAGAAAAATTGTCTTTGAAAAAGAATATCGCTTTGATAAATAATAATAAAGTCCGAAGCAAATATTTATTCTGAAGTCACATTTACATATGTTGTTTTATTAGAAACGTTTTGAGAAATGGCCCATGTTTGTTGAAACAATCATATAATAAAATAACCCAGCTTATTATATGGGTGGTTCAATAAACACGACCTTGCACGATTCCTTTAATACAATTCTCATTTATCTGCCTACAGGAGACAAGGGTAAGCCACAAATTTTGCAATGGAAAACAGTAAACACACGTTGAAAACCCTACAAAAAGGTCCCCGTTGGCATCCTAAGCAAATGAATTTAAATTTCATGAATACCCTTTGTAAATTCTAATTCATAGGCTATCTATCACTCAATGTTTTCGCTTCAGACAGTCATTGACCAGAGTGTGCCTTTGCCCAAGTCAATGAAAAAGTTTACCCTTATTTCAATTTATCTTTAGACGAAAGTCAATAAAGTCTGTCAAGACTAAAATTTAGGCATTCAAAAGTTCTGAACAGCATCGTCAAACATAAAACAGTTTATAATCGTGCCGTCGTGATAATGCAATAGTAACGAGGCAGAAATATATTAAGACGAACAATAAAATTACCTTGGAAGAATTGTAAACCACTCTTAAATTACATGGGAACTACGCTTAAGACCACCTATTCAAGATTTCAATGGCGATAGATAAGGTCACAAAGACAGGTAGATAAAACACTATTCGAGTAAATTAACAGTTGTGAATGGGAAGCTTAGATCCCATGGGCTTTAAGAAGCAAGTTTGATATAAAGAAGAAGAACCTCGTGATTTCGTGCAATGTTTTAAACAACACGTGTCTGAATCATTTAATTTTAGGAGAAGAGATGATTAGCTCTCTTCCAACATTTGAATACAATTATACACATGATGAACTACCACATAACTCGTTGTTTGATGAAGTAATTAGCAAACGATTACCATTTCAGGAGAATCAGAGTACCCTTGTAGAAGCTTCGAGTATATGTAGCAAACTTTTTTTATCTTACTATACAGGTTTTCTCTTCAAATAACGAAATTTTATACAGATGTTTCTAGATAGTCTTCAATTGGAGGGTTGATTTCTTAGGTTTTGCTTTTAGAACTTTTTACAAAATATAATAATAATGACCGCAACGATTTAGAAATTGAAAGTGCCAATGAATTCATTAAGTGGAATTACTTCACCCATGATTACATTTGGGTCATGTCAGACTGCTTCAAAATCAATCTTAAATTCAACGACAGACTAATTTCAATTCAAAGGATAATTTTCTCCAGAATGTGTGCTTGCAATAAATTCATTCAAGTACACCCTTTAAGCGTGTCGTCTCGTCACCGCGACGTCTAGCCGTGCCAACGGTACATCGGCCGGGCGAACCCTTTGCAAGTCACCACATTGAGGCTACGAATTGTTTTTGCTGACCATCAAAATGAACTAACGAATTGATATTGCTGAATAAGTAACACTAGGCGGTGAAAGGACAAATCAGATCGAGATCATTACAGACCTTCGTAAAAAATCAACAAACAATCGGTTGGGTAATTGCGTAACAAACTTACAGTAGCAATGGCTTTCATTTTGATAGTTCAACAACAATCATTGCGTTATTAACGTTGTTGAGGAGACAAATTTTTCGAACATATGAAGCAATGGATGAGCAATTCTTATCCTTCAAAATTATTCAGATTATGATTGATAGTGTGTTACGCAATAAGGGTGCTGATCCTTAAAACTAATTTCAATAAAGATACAAATTAGAGAATAAGAGACTTCTAAAGATTTGGTTACTTATTATATGTACATGCAGGGCACCAACTCTTTAATTTAAACGATAGGTCAAGTCCAACTAACTCAACTTATATCTCAAACAGATTGAAAAATTCTAGAACTTCCATAGTGAGAAAATAGGAGCTGATAGTAACGATTTATGGAATGAATGGGATTTAAAAGCACCATCTTCTTTATAATAAAATTATTAATAGACATACAACATTTAAAGATGTTCCATTACCATTAAAATACATAATTACGGAAGAAGCCACTTAAGGTAATGCCTCTCTTAAGTAACGACTCTTTATCAAAGAACAAGTGATTATGATAACATTAGTATGTTTTATCATAAGCAATACTGTTATTAATGATATCAAAACATAGATACGCAACCAATACATTAGTGTTTTAAGTGACAAACAACCTGATAGTGAGGTGATTATACTAAAATTGACGTTATGTTTATATATACTTTCTGAAGAAGATAATGATAACTTAAAACCTAATATATTTTATGGATTTTATTTTTGTACACAAGGTTTTTGTGACTTATCTTCGTCTGATATATGTCAAGTTGGAATTTGTTAATGGTTTTTGGAGGACAAAGGCTATAATCTCATATTCGCTCACGATAAACTTGAAGATAATGCTCGTCACATTGAATTTAGATGTTGATTTCAAGTGTCAACATACCATTTTCTTCAAATGGTATTATTGTAGTTGATAAGTAACTGCAACATCGTCTGTGTGAAACTTCTTGTCTTAACATAAAGTATCTGGTCGATCGACTTGTGCTCTAGTGAAAATAGAGAACGCTCATTTAATAGTATAGGATAGTTCATACATATTCCATGTAAAGTACATTCTAATTCCATGCTGCCATGATTGCAGGTTCTTACTAATTCTATGCTGCCATGATAGTAGGGTACTTACTAATTCCATGCTGCCATGTCATTATTCTAAGGTAGCAATCTTGTTCTAAACTTTGGCCGACCGAGCTCTGCTCGGGATAAAAATACGGAGAAAACGAATTTTCCCAGATATGAGACCTAGCTAGATCGATTTTTTGCCCCCATAAAACCCCTACATTGCAACTTTAATCGAAATCGTTAGAGCCGTTTTCGACAACGGTAATAATAACCGTATAATAGTATAGGATATATCCAATGATACTCGGATACTCGGCAATACTGTAGCTACCCATTAGTCATAGAAATTTTGGGATCGGCACCCTAATTGCGTAACACAAGATCAATCACAATCTGTTTCATTTTGACATTTCAACGACATTCATTGCGTTATTTACGTTGTTGAGCAGACACATTTTACGAACATATGAATCAATGGATTAGCAATATCCTTCAAAATGATTCATATTGTGATTGATCGTGGGGTGCGGATCAGTACTTCCAAAGATTACCCCCCAAACCCCTCACACACAAACGCACAAATTTTACCTCTTTATAATATTCATAGCTGTTTAATTAAATTAATTCTGCCAATTCGTCTGTGCTCCAGGATGAAAAGAAGCCTATGTCTGAGCCTGACTGAGCCTTCTCAAGGTCAGTGTCAGTCACCCATTTGCAAACATCATCCAAATCTGTTCAGCCGTTTTAGCGTGTAAGCGTAACAAACAAACTGACTTTCGCATTTATAATATTAGTTAGGATTAGTATAGATAGGTCTGTACGCTGGATCCGTAATCAACAAAATTGAAATTCGTTGTACCCCCGGCGTATCAATAAAAGTTGTAGGTACAAACAAAATAGGTATCAAGGACGAAGTAATATTTGTTTATTCCAGTTTCATAGACAAACATGATATTACGTAGACTCAAAACAAGTAGGTACTCGTGCGTACTCTTCTATTTGTTTACATTTTAATACACTTATGAAATGGTAACCATTTTATCTAGATAACAATCTAATAAAAGAACCTTGAATTAAATTTTGCTGTAACGTGAATTCATGTGAATAACAAAGGACTGTTCCCGACAACGGTTAAAGTGTTAACTGGCAATCAAGAGGTCGGGTTCAAATCCTTCTCGACCCATTGAACTATTGCGGTGAACCTACTTGTGGTGCAACCATAATTACCTAAGTCCAAAGGATTACAACAGGCATATTACATTACTGATTTTTCAAAGCAGATTCGGAATTGAAAAGAAAAATGATGACAGTAACCACAACGAAAGTGTGCCATCCACTACTCTTTGTTTGACCTTATAAAGACCACAGGAATCTGCTGGATGTCAGAAGCAGAACCGGTCAACGTGGCGATGCTTGGGGGAGGCCTATGTCTAGTGACGGACGTCTTTCGGCTGAAACGTTGATGATGAAAACTCTCTGCTTAAAAAAAACATCCCCAAGTAAACGGTTTGTCTTCACCATATCCCATCACGAATCAAGTACTTACAAGTAATAAAATACAAAACATAAGACCAATATACTTTAAATAAAGTCAGACGTACTTTCTCCAGAATTATGAAAAGGTTCCGTTTGAGCGCAAACGAATAAGTACGTCTGGAAAGTTTTCTCAGAGATATCAAAAGACCGGTGGCCATAAAGACATGCATTGATCTCACAGATATCGAGGGATAATGTTACAAGGACGATTTGGTATCTCGTCTTTTAGGAGTGTAATCCATTTCTAGTACCTATCTATCAAAGTGACGACTGGATCTACACTTGCAATCACATTTGAGCTGGTCAATTGCGAGTGTTTTAGTGTTTTTTTTTTTTTACTAGCTGTCTCGGCAAACATAGTCCCGTCAAAATTTAAATAAGTCATACAAAAAAGGACGTTAATTTTTTCGCGAAATGGAAGATATTCCGGGAAACTTTTCCAATTTTTACTTTCTGTTAAAACCTGATTTGGACTATTACGAATATTTTAAAACATAAAATAACCTGATCAATCCAGCCGTTCTAAAGTGAGGCACCGTGTTCGTTGGTAACGAACAGAGATTGATTTTTATCATATAGATTTATTTTTAGCCTGTATGCCAGTGGGACAACTGCAGGTCAAACTATTCCCTTTCTCCTTTCCATTCCTCTCTGGTCTTGAGCTAGTGTGGACCAATCCTTTCTGTAGGCATCAAGCTCGTCCCTCCATCTTCTCCTGGGTCGACGAAGATGAAGATTTTTATATATCTTTAAAAAAAAAACGTGTAATTTATTGTGCACCGAGCTCCCCGGCTATTAACTTAGGCGTTGTCTGAAGAAACGTGCTAGAGTGCATGAACAGTATTTATTTGACCGATCTAGTTTGCTCGCATGAGTTTTATAAATAATTAGGTGCTGACCGTGGCTTCGCCCGCGTGGACGCTATTTCTTTTTGTTAAATAAAAATACGTACGTACTACTCGTAAATTACTTCTTATAACATCAACTATCTGCCAATGAAAGTCGATCCCGTCCCGTCAAAATAGGTCCAGCCGAAGATTAGGCGGAACAAACAGACAGCCACACAATTTTTTTTTTTTTTTTTTTGTAGTTCTGTATACTTTCATATGCATTTAGTAAAAACTGTTATTTTGACATTACAATAAGAAACTTCAATTTTATTTATTTTGTATGTAAAGAAGATTACCTAACATAACAATATAATATAGGTCCAGCTTCCAGACTTTTGACCCGGCCTCGCTCCGAATTCTATACAACGTGCATTTAACTGCATAATCGAGGTTGAATTTCATTAATTATTTAGCGACAAATCATAACCTACCGCAATAGGTATGAACTTCCTTCGAGCCATGTTAGGGTCATTAGGTGTCGTGATTAAACTAAATTATCGTTTAATTAAGCGTTAAAATTAAAGGGATCGTTATCTAATATCCGACGACAGTTAAGAGAGCGATGGAAGTTTTAATGAACGGTTAAGAACGACTGGCTGCTTGTTTAGCGAATTAGTTTTGTGAGTTAGGTAAATCTTTGTATGAAAAGTCTTTGGAGGGAAATTTCGTAGCAAAATCGTGTTATACTTTCCTACCTTACGGCCCTACCCAAGTAGAGACACCGTAACACGTCCACTTTTTCATCGCACTGTTAGCTGTAATGCTACATATTTCAAGCCCAAAAAAATACATTGTATAGTCAAGAGTACAAAAAAAAGACTTACAAAGATATTTAATAGAAATGATCTAGCTTGAAAAAAAAAAAAACGCCAAACAGACCCCGAATAAACTTTTTTGTCGCGAAATGCTCAATATTTTGAGCGACAACAATTTGTTTTCTTTATCTATAAAATGGGAAGATTAGTCAACTAAAGAAATATGTAAAAATGTTTAAACTTATTGGTGTATTTTTTTTTTAAGTTAACTTAAAACTGCGAAATATCTTTCATTTTATTGACGGACACGAGATTCAACCAAAATCAAACGCATCGCCATTTTCAACCGTATTTGCATCGAGCGATGCACTACTGTCGCTTCACTTCCTTCCATACCTAAAGATTTGCTTATTACCGCGCCTTAAATCACATAATAATGGGTAGCAAGAATAATACAGATACTATACATAGGTATACCTACTATGTTGTCTAAAAATCCTCGGCGGAAAATTATTTACTTAGGTAATTTGATTCTACCTGTACCTTCCTACGTGTTTCTTGGTATTATGCTTGCAAACCAAGGTGTAAAATAATAATACTTAGACCAAAGTCAAAGTCAAACAATTTATTTCAATTAGGCACATAAAAGGCACTTCTGAACGTCAATTTTACAAAAAATTGAATTGATTCTAGTCGCCCCTTCCGAAAGGTAGTTTTCGTATGGAGAAGAATGGGCTATAAACTCCACCATAACTCAGTAATGACTTTAAAATGTTCCAGCCTACACAAAAACAGTGAGTTGATATAATACTACGATATGAAAATACAGAATTACAGCTTTGACATTTACTTTATTTTCATAATATCTGAAAGTCCCTAATGGATATAAAATATTATATTATGTTATGACATCGAAAAAATGAATTTCAGCAAATCTCTGGACATTTATTTTTAAAATAACATTTCATTTATTTTAGGTTTTGGTTTGAAGATAATTTATTCTCAAAAAAGACACAAAGTCACCTATATGAGAACAATGCATAAAATAAGTTATGTTCATTGATCTGCCAACGCCATCCAGCGAATGTGGCGTGATGTTCTAACCGGCCGGAATGCGGCGCTGACGGTGGCGCCCTCCTCGGCGCACAGTGGATCGTCCCCATACAAGAGGTCGGACATAGAATTAAAAATTGAAAAAGTATTTAATTGAAAAAAATGAAATATACAGTTGCATTACTCTATTATGGAACTACAAAAAATGTTACAACAATTTTTTTATTTGACCAGTACTTTATGAGCAATTCGATGAAAACTGTTATTTTTCTATGGAAATGGTCACAAAAATGTCTGTATCTCATGATTCCCTCCTTGTTTCGATTTGCGGTTTTCACTACTGTTATTTACCCATTTTATGCCACATTTTCTTCATGGACACATGGTGCCCCCAGCGACCCCCTTCCGAGATATTTTGCTTTTAGTAACTATACTTTTTACTGTATAACTGATGAAATGGAGGTACATTAAGTATATTCATTACTGAGAATAAGTCATCCCTAAGTAGTTCCTTAAATAACAGGTGCATTTGCGATTACTTTAATGACTTATGAACGCTTCTGTTGCCATACAACAAAAGCGTTAATGAGTCCTTAAGTAAAGATTACCAGTACTTGCTTAATCTAATTAGTTATTGTAATTACTATGTTAACAGCCCTTAATCTCTGCATTGTGATTTTCTAATGTCATCATTAGCTTATCAAATTCATTGCTAGTTGCCTACTTGCTGCCCTATATATTTGAGTGTGTTTAGCAAATGTAATTCAGTTGTAATTATAACTTCTATCAAGTGTTGTCATTATGGCTTTCCGTGGGTTTTCTACTTATCTAGATCTTTACGTTGCTCTTCGTAATCATAAAGATCTTCGTGACTATGACAATTTATTTAACACATTGAAGTCGAGTACTAACGTCCAGTTAAGTGAAAGTGATGTGACGGATCTCAAGAACTGGTGTCGACGATTTTGCTATAGGGTTTACACCAAATGGGTGCAATCAAGAAGGACAGTCGACAGGTGCATTAACAAGAACGGAGAGTGGTTAAATTCCGATATCGTTTGGCCAGATTGCTTTAAAGAAAATGTTGTTGACACTGAAGAAGCAAATGAAAATGAGGCAGAAGAGGTAGTCAGTCCATCATCAGATGCATCAACTTCAACATATACATCTCCTCGCAAACGCTTTGAAGATTTATCGACTAGACACAAAAGAAGACGTGTTAATGAAAATTTTGCTAGTTGCAGTCGTCCGGTTGAGCTTTTGCATACTGTTGAAAGTATACTTAAGGCTGCCGGAAAAAATGATATGGCCAGAATAATGAAAAATTTGCTGGAAAATCCTGAACACGTCTCAACAGTTTTAAATGTCCTGGAAACTAAGCAGAATCCTTCGCTTCGTGAAGTTCCTACTCACAAAGCACTTGCTCTTTACGTTTACTTGCAGTTATCCAAGTGGCGTTACATCACACTCCGGGACTTTAGTTTAAAAGAAGGTCATGCGAAATACCCAAGCTACTACTTGTTAGTTAAAGAAAAGCTTAAATGCTACCCGGCAAAAGAAGACATAACTGTGACTGAAACTTCCGCAAAGATACGGATCCAAGCCCTCCTTGATCTCACAGTTAGGAGGCTGATCGATTCACTTGAATCAAATTTTGATGCTGGTGAACCACTTGTGCTTCACAGTAAATGGGGTTTTGATGGAGCTTCAAGTCAAAGCATTTACCATCAAACGACAACAACAAGTGAACAAGACTTATCCAGTGTATTTATGGCAAGTCTTGTACGGCTTGTACCGCTTAAGTTAGTGACTTCTAGTGGAAGTATAGTGTGGCAGAATGATCGGCCATCGTCAACCACATATTGTCGCCCGATTTCATTTACATTTATGAAAGAAACGGAAGCGAATGTTAAGGCTGAAATGGAAATATTTGAGACCGAGATTCGTGAACTGAACCCGACTGATTGCGGCACGGCTACTGTTACTCACAATCTATGGCTAACCATGATTGATGGTAAGGTACATTCAATCATATCTGGTACATCGGCAGCAGTGTGTGATTTATGCAAAGCTCGCCCAAGCGAAATGAATAACTTGGAAGAAGTGAGAGCTAAACCCGTGAATACAGATTTATACAAGCATGGATTTAGTTCATTGCATGCTTGGATTCGGTCTATGGAGTGTTTATTACACATTGCTTACAGAATGGACATAAAATCATGGCAAGCAAAAGGTGACGAAAATAAAAAAAAAGTTAAAGATAAGAAAGAAGCCATTCAAGAAGCTTTCCGAAGAAGCACAGGCTTACTTCTAGACGTTGTTAAGCAGGGTAGTGGCAATACAAACACTGGAAATGCTGCAAGAAGGTTTTTTGCAAACCCTGAAACGACTGCGGAAATTACTAAATTAGACGTTAATTTAATTAGAAGACTCGCCGTTATATTGCAATGCATTTCCTCAGGCGAAAAAATTCAAGTCCAAAAATTTAAATTATATTGTGATGAAACAGCAAATTTATTCGTGGAATTATATCCATGGTATAACATGCCAACAAGTTTACACAAATTGCTGATTCATAGATCACAGATAGTGGACCACTTATCAGTAGTACCTATAGGTTTTTTGTCTGAAGAAGCATCTGAAGCAAGAAACAAGGATTTTCGTAAATTTAGAGAATATCATACACGAAAGCATAGTAGCATCGCCACTAATGAAGACATTCTTCATAATCTGCTATTATCTTCCGATCCTCTTCTCACCAGCTTACGACCGAAGATGACAAATAAAGCCAAAAAGTCTTCACTTAGTGAACTAGACGATTTACTCATAGTTGATCAGAGTGAATTGGAGTTCATTGACGTTTCAACTGATACACTTGCTGCATGTAGTGACGTTGAAGAAGATGACGACGATAATAATGATCATGATGTCGTTATTGATGAAGATGAAGAAAATATAGTTTAAGTCTTATAGTACCTAATATTATTATTAACAAGCAGTTTCTTTGTTAATTTCTTGTTTTTGTGTATTTTTTTTTTATTCTGTTCTTTTTTTGTTTTGTGTTATGCCATCCATCGGCCAATAAATGTTTTTTTTTTCTTTCTTTTCTATTGTTGTTAGTAACTAAATGGTCGTGTTAATTAATTAATTTCCTATTATAATTTAGTTCTTAGTAGTTGTTTAATTTTTTAGTTTGTTTTAGGGTACATAGTTGTTTTATTTTTAAATTATTTTTAGTGTTATATTATTTAAATAAAAAATATTTTTATACCTACATATTTTCTTATTGATCATAAAACTCTATTTCTTTTCGATGTGTTATTGTAAATTCGACTCAGTCATTACTAAGCTAATGATGACATTATCCAATCACAATGCAGAGATTAAGGGCTGTTAACACAGTAATTACAATAACTAATTAGATTAAGCAAGTACTGGTAATCTTTACTTAAGGACTCATTAACGCTTTTGTTGTATGGCAACAGAAGCGTTCATAAGTCATTAAAGTAATCGCAAATGCACCTGTTATTTAAGGAACTACTTAGGGATGACTTATTCTCAGTAATGAATATACTTAATGTACCTCCATTTGATCAGTTATACAATAAAAAGTATAGTTACTAAAAGCAAAATATCTCGGAAGGGGGTCGCTGGGGGCACCATGTGTCCTTGAAGAAAATGTGGCATAAAATGGGTAAATAACAGTAGTGAAAACCGCAAATCGAAACAAGGAGGGAATCATGAGATACAGACATTTTTGTGACCATTTCCATAGAAAAATAACAGTTTTCATCGAATTGCTCATAAAGTACTGGTCAAATAAAAAAATTGTTGTAACATTTTTTGTAGTTCCATAATAGAGTAATGCAACTGTATATTTCATTTTTTTCAATTAAATACTTTTTCAATTTTTAATTCTATGTCCGACCTCTTGTATGGGGACGATCCACTGTGCGGCGGGCGGTACCGCCGCAAAACGTGCTCAGTGACGTGAAGTGCGTGCGAACTTTTTTACATGTTGTCATGGTGGAAGAAACAGTAGTAAAGAAAGAAATTAGTGTCTCATAAAAATACAGTCTTTTTATAATTGCAGTACTAGTCTTTATTCGTTGTCCTCCACCCTCACACACACTCGTCGCATAACTATACGAGATAAAGAAAACCAATAAGGGACGCCTAACAGCCATCTTAGTTCGTGCTTCAAGGAAGTCGCAGGGCTTATCAAGGTGCCCTAACAGTTATAAATATAAAGTTCGTTACAGACGTCACGGTAGCAATTATGATACATCCATCCAATGCATTCAAGTTTTAGGAAGGGTGTTATTTGTGATTAAATATTCAGCTAATTGAGTTTTGAATGCATTGAATAAGTGTAACTTTTTTATACATGGGAGTATTTTGTTGCATAATTGTCCTCCTTCAAAAATTAACATTTTTTTGCCAAACTTAGTTCTCATCTTCGGTAAAATCAGAAACCTAGCTCTGCGAGTGCTACGTTGGGTTACTTGTTTTATACTTTACACAACACACTATTTTACACATAAACTTGTGACATATAACTTTAAAATATTCGAGTCCCTGTTATACTCGTATTATTTTAGTTTTAAATCCAATGACGTGTATTTACCAAATGTCACGCGTTTACATTAAATTTGATGACAACACTTTAATTTAAACGTTACTATTTCGAAAGTCATAAAAGCAATGTTATGGCATCACAATTATTCCAGCCTACAAAGCTTTAAACTGTTGAGCAAATAAAATTAATTAACATCAATCTACCAAATGAAGCATCTCAAATGGAACAAAGAAATCCAAAGTTTTCTCCCTTTCGTTTCGTTATAGATAAATCCACAAGAATGCATCCGACAGACGCTTTTATCTTTTAACTAAGAGAGATGTTAATGTTGTCTTAAATTAAATAAAAATACACCAGAAATAAATTACGTGGCTGATACTCTGACTTCCTTTTATAAAAGCTTATTTGATTAAGAATAACTAGCTCGCGACTGCGGCCATGTGAAATTTTCTTATTTTAACAAACATTTATATACAACATCTCTGCAATACTGTAGCTTTCCATTAGTGAAAGAATTTTACGAATCGGTTTAGTAGTTTCGAAGATTACGCCCTACATACAAACTCACAAGTTTTACCTCTTTATAATATAGTAAGTACCTGGGCGACCGAGCTCTGCTCTGGTGAAAATAGAGAATGCTCATTTAATAGTAAGTATAGGAAAGTTCATACTAATTCCATGTATAGTACATACTAATTCCATGCTGCCATGATAGTAGGGTACTTACTAAGTCCATGCTGCCATGTCATTATTCTAAGGTAGCCATCTTGTTCTAAACTTTGGGCGACCGAGCTCTGCTCGGGAGAAAATACGGAGAAAATGAATTTTGCCAGATATGATACAATGACTATATAGCCTTTAATTCTCTTTGATATGATACCTAGGTAGATCGATTTTTCGCCCCCGTAAACCCCTATTGCAACTTTCATCGAAATCGTTATAGCCGTTTTCCAGAACGTGATTACAAATATATATATAAATATATATATATACAAATATTGTTCATTTAATGGTATAGGATAAGTATAGATCATTCGATGCAGACTTGTTAATTTAATACCAGATCCACAGGCATAACTTAGTTGCAATAAGTTGGCAAATTAATTACATTTGCAAAATCCTCGTCATTGCGGCACGCATAACGTCAAGCTTTCAGAACTAAGTAATAAAGTTGTATTTGCTTTATCTAGTAACGAGATAGTGTTGTAATGAAATTAATCATCAGTAATTATGTTACATCACATGATATAATTATCTATTGACTAATTGGATCGATGTGTTTCTTGATTTGGACTTGCCACCAAGTTGAGATTGTTAAGGTGAAATGGGTTCCAAAGCAGATGCTTCGACTTCACGCAGAATCAATTTTTCTCTTAAAAAAACAAGGAATTTACATTTTTTTTTATGATTACGAAGATTTAAGAGTGTCCTTAGTGAAGTATGAGGCCCGAAACACGATTGACTAAACTTTCCTCGATAGAAAAAAAACGGCAGTTACCTTAAAATCTGCTTTTTTTGTCACAACCATTAAGAGAAAAACCTATTCCATTCGATTGTTATCAAAGCAATTGTATTAAAATTTTGTCTACGTGTTCACTATGAAATACTTTAAGGAATTATGGACTTATTTTTCTATATCAACACAAGTAAAATGTTTAAATTCAATATTTGTAAACTTAGTGCAATAGAATTGCGCGCGGGCCGGGTCTTACCGCCGCTCCCGGAACGCTACCACGATACCATTTTGCCTTAAAGCATAGTTTGGCATACGGACATTTTCTTAACGATTGGCAACCGAATTTATTGGCAAAATTATATTTATCTCTAAGTCACTTTATTTCCCAGAGAAGCTTCGCACACACGCCATGTTCTCAATAAGTTCCACTTACACCGATTCACCTAACTCGTTTCATAATAAATAACAGTAGTACTAAGATACGGAACAAATAAACTACACACTTTACATCGTAAATAACACCATTACGTAGCAATTTAAAATCTAGTATCTTCACAGACATTGTATAACTTTATCTAATAAATTCCGTTATCAATCCAATTGGAAGCTATAACAGGAATTCCTGGTTTGCCATTTGAATCGCAACCCACATAATCTATTAACACTATTTCCCGGACCCCGGTGCGACAGACTACCTAGCTAGAATAACACTTTTATAATCTAAAGTTTTATTTAAAACTAGACGAGAAGAAACTACAAAGTGAGTGAGTTTTTGAATATAAACTAAAAGCAGGATGCTAACTAGTCAAAAACTATAACACCTCGGCGAATTATAGTGCAGTTTTAAACACCGTTTGGAAATCTCGAGTTTAGTCCGTCTGTACAACACCTAGCATAGAATTGTATTACTGTACAAATAACACACACATGTTTTCGCAATTCCATTCAATAAACTTGAATAAACATTAAGTTAGAACGTCACTTAACCCCAACCTTGCATAATACGTGTACCAATACCGTTCGAAGCCAATCCATCAAAAAAAAAATTTAAGATACACGTTGTATAAATTCTAACCCCATCTGCGTTACTTGTATCTCGCGCTCATACCGACGACTCAGCAAAATATAGATGTTGGGGGACTACGGTGGCATATCATATTTTCATACACTCAACCTTTCATACGATTCCGCAATATTTTGATTGAAATATGAAAGATATCGTATCTTGAACGGCTCTAGGTATCTGAGGGAAATATCAAATGATATTTGACTATTGCGAAGAAACATGATTTTTATTTTTATTGGTACGTTTACGTAAAAAAACGACTACTGTATCTTAGGCCCCAATTACACTATCATATATTTATCATAGAAATATGATTTCATATCGGTCAAATTCTATGATCATAGTTAAATGATGCTGTTCTTAATTTTTACTTATTACACATACGAGTATGATCATATAAACGTCATACTTAATCAAGGTGGATAACGATTTAGCCGTGTTTGATTAGCCACACTTTATGTCAAATAGAATCCCTTAACTATGATCATAGACAATATGAATCATATGTAGTTATTATACCGTCATAGGATCTTCATATAAAAATGTCTCATGCATCTCTGATCATATTTATATGATAGTCTAATATGGCTCTTAAGGTGCAAGTAAGTAGATACTTAAAAAATATTTATAATTTTAACCTAATTTTAATTCTTAACATTCGAGATTACTTAACAAACTTCGGCCGCCTAAAAATAGACTAAAACAATTTAACAAACGGGTTTAGTTGATTCAACTGGCTGTGCAACGAAGCGCTGCCTCAGATGATAAAAATAAAAGAGTGTTTAACGAACCCGCAACCAGTAGAACCATACATAACCAGAGTTATAGGTTATCAGTTCAATCATAGACAATAACGTGGGAACACTATACACCTACTTTGTTCGTAACGAGATCAGAGTCCCAATAGATAGCATCTCCCTTTCAAAACCACTTCCGTAGTAGGTACTTATTAGTTCCTTAATATCCCCATGATATAATTCAATAGTAGTTACGATACTTATGTGAGTGTGTGCGTGATTATATGTCATTGGTTTTATCAGCGGCTGATATCAATTGGAGAAAGGAGATAAGAGATAAACGCTACAACCAACAACTGATCTAAAATACGAAGAAATATCACAGTTTAAGATCATTCCGTTTCAGTTTGAGTTAAATAGTCACATAGAACGTCGGAGTTTAATGTAAATATTATTGAAATAGCAACATTGTTCATTTCTTTGAATTCGTAAGCAATCAAAGCACGCGACATTGAATGAATGGTCGTAGAGGAATACACAAACAATAACAAAATACTTCACCGCACGACTGCAGCAATTTACATAAACATGCTAACGGTTATCCAATATAAATAAACAGAATGCAAATTAATACTATAATTAAGAAACAGGTACGGATAACATGTAACTGTTAATTACAAATTGTGTGCTCGAGCTCTTCTCCGAACAGTTATTTTAATTAAAATTTACAACCAACAATCGCACCGATACACTTCAACCAAGTCGTAACTTATTCACTAACTCACGTAAGATAACGTTCGTCTGCAATAACTTCCTGTTTTTACTGACCAAACACGTCTCACACTCGAAACGCATTCAAAACACATGTGTAACTGAACCAGTTAACAACCTACTCACTAAAACACTTTAACCTCATCAAATGTTTGAATACCAGTGGCTCAAATATGACAGTATCATAAACAGACTCGAGAGCCGTCCTATGTTTCACAGCTGATCGACGTACATATAAACAAACTCACCTTATGATATTACTGTAAACACTAAATCCCATCGACGTACGAAACGTTCGACTCTCAAGTAGTATAAACTTCCTTTGTGCACTCTCGAATTGGAACAACACTGAAAACCGTGGACGACACGCGATTTCCGTGAACTAAAAATATTTTAAAGAATAAGGGTCGCGTTTACAATGACGCGCCCGAGGACGAAGGGCGTGCGACTCCGAACGCGGTCGGCTGACTACTGGCTTGGCGGACTCGTGTCGTTCGAGTGCAAAGCCATCAGGTGCGACCAAGAGGTACGACTGAGCGACAGTTAATTGATGCGGTATCAGACGTGACGTGGGATAACATAGAACACTCATATCCTTCCATCTATCACTATTAAATATGCACCGCATTCACAACAGCGCAAAATTCCAACTTGATAGAGTGTATTTTCATTTTGAAGTCTGTGGCACTACTGTACAGTCACCAGCATAAATATATGACTATGGGCAGCGCTGCAAAATTATATGATCATCAATTGAAGGTATAATTATATATCGATACTTAGCCGGTAAAAAATATGTGATGACTTACAGCCGGCATAATAATCGTTTGCCAGTAACAGCATATGTATCGGATCGGACCGAGTAAAAGTATCTGATAATACACGAAATCAAAATTATGTGACATGTCATCAGCACAAATATCTATCTACTGTAAATGCATAATTATCGTATCGCATATAGACTGCATTAATATCTGACACTATTTACATTCAAAAATATCTCATCATTCTGCAAGAATGAACTTTATGTGCCTAAACATAGAGTCTTAATTTGAACGAAACTGTATGACGCTTCTCGAAAAGAGTATCAACCTGTCATTTGATATCGCTGTCTCACGTTTTATGACACGACTTGAGCAGATTTCATTGCTATAATAAATAAGGAACTGCTGATGACAGCATTTGAAACAAGAAGAGTTTTTAGCAAGGAGATTACATTGGTTATAAATGCTATAAATGGTATGGTGGTATTTATTGTATGTTTTGACGTTCGAAAAGTGCTGATTCTCAGCCTAGTTTGAATAAATGAATTTTGAATTTGAATTCGAATTTGAATCTATTGCTTATAAATATTCAAAATAAGAAATTTCGTTCCCTCGATTGTAATGTCAACTGTCACATACAAAGGATTGAATATTATTCTTTCGCCTGGTCTAGACTTGTAAGATTGCAATATAGTAAAATAACTACCTATAGATTGAATTCTAATATTGAACGGTTGACCCCATGGTGACTTATAGAATCGATGCCCACTTAAGGCATAGGATTGTATCAACGCAAGAAGACAATAAATCCGTTCAAGAAATTATAGATGTATTGGGAGTGACCGTAAGTTATGTTATCGCTTAAAAAGATTCAGATTACTTATTTCAATCAGTAGCACATACATTACTCTTAATTGATGGTATCTACTCATATTCATTTCAGAGGAATACCGTTAAATTATGGATTAAACGCTGGGAAGAGGAAGGCAATGTCGATCATCATAAAAGTGTAGGTCGCCCACGAAAAACCACAGCCCTTCAAGATCAAAATATTGTCAGATTGTACGATGACAATCCCACGACTTCAACCTTGACAGTCGCAAATGAGAATGGGCTTTCTCGTGATAGTTTCCGTCGTCGGCTCAAGGATGCTGGCTTGAGGAATAGAGTCCCAGCTCGAAAACCCTTGCTCCTACAGCGACAGGGATCTCCGATTGGCGTTTGCCGAACAATACATACATTTAGATTTTAGAAATGTCACGTTTCTTGATGAAAAAGTATTCCAGTCAAGCGCGGATGGTCGAATCTCATTGTGGAGAATTAATAATACCCGCTATAACGAAAATAATGTCGTCCCTAATAGAAGATCAGGCCGCATTTCATGCGGAGTATGGGGCTGGATGTCGTCTGCGGGGCCTGGAGAGCTCTGCCAGGTTACTGGGCGGTTAAATAGCAGAGACTTCATCGAGATTCTCAATGATGTTCTGTTGCCACCATTGCGAATGTTACCCAGATATTAATCCGGTATATGTAGAACAGGACAACTGCTCGTTCCACAGCAGTCGTATTGTGCGACATTGGATAGCCCAGTGTAGCGGCATCTACATCGCTACATGCAAAACTACGCATCAAAGACCTGACGTCACACAACATCCTGACGTCACACAAATCCTGCATCGCGCTATTAGAGTTTACCGCGCGATAAACATACAATGTCGCCCATGGGCATGTGACCGCCCGTATTTTTCTGAATATTCATGAATAATTATCGAAAATTAACTTTAAAGGGGGGGTCTATCTTTAATATTTTTCATGTTATTCAATTTTTTATGTTTTTAGTAGCGTTTGCCATATCTTCTATGTTATTGGCTCGATTTGTATTCTGTTTATTATTTCTAATAGCTTACGAGGTATTTTATCGGATTAACTAAAAACGTTTACTAAAATTTGTCGACTACGGTCGACAAATTATAAAACAAAAAAAAAAAAATCTTCACCTCCGTTTTTTTTTATGAAAAAAAAACGGAGGTGAAGATTTTTTTTTCCAAAAAAGCAGTATTTATTTTTAAAAACATAAGTGAAATTATGTTAATTATACATAAAATTATAGCGGGATACTGAAAAAAAAAATAAGAAAAAATGAAAAAAAAAACAATTAAAGATAGACCCCCCTTTTTAAGTTTATTATCGATAATTTGTCATGAATATTCAGAAAAATACGAGCGGTCACATGCCCATGGGCGACATTGTATATACAAGCTTCCCGGCTTCAACCTCTGGGCAGTTGCCCGCCAGACACGACACCTGTCTGGTCGGAGGATCCTCCCTCTTCTATGGTGGGTGAGTGAACTTTACACCCTGTTCCTCATGCCCCCAAATTGAGTCCCCAAGAGAGGATTGAGCTCCTGGACGACTTCCCACCCAAAAGCCCTGACCTCAATCCCATTAAAAACTTGTGGGGGTGATGGTACAACAATGGGACCCAACTGAAGCCAGAACCAAAGCAACACTGATACAGCATTGCTTTGACATCTGGGAGTCCATGCGGGGATTTGACCATTGTTACAATATGGTTATGTCAATGCGGAATAGGCTCGAGGACGTAAGACATGCTCTGGGCAGTTATACTAAATATTAATAATCAGTTTAAACAGGATTTTATGACGTAGTTTGGTTAATACTAAATAGAATGTTAAGTAGGTACATACAAGAATTTTATTTTGTTTTTGAGTTACTAAGTAAAAATAAATGTGAAAGTTTGGATTTATATCATCGTTTTTTTTATTACACACTGTTAAAATGTAAATTATTTGACACTCTTGATATCACCAACTCACTACGCAGTCGGATCTTAGGCAGATAATCACAACACTAACCGACGACTCGTTTCAGGAGTACCTACCAATAACGTTAAGTATGCCCTCCGATTTCACATGGTTGTTAGTTACGAACTTCGGGTTCAAATTATTTCGACGAATTGACAAAGCTCTCAGACTACTCGCAATTTTTACAGATCGACCAGTAAAACTTTCACCACAAAATATGCATAATATGTGTTATGATTCTAGGGCTCATATTACGTTGGTAACGAGCTCTCCAAACAATGAGTTAGCCTTTTATGAATAGCCGCCCGGCTTCAAAAAGCAACATTGGAAATTATTTGACTCATTGTCGAATCTGGCAGTTACAAAACGTGATACGGCGATATCAAATGACAGGTTGATACTCTTTTCGAGAAGCGTCATACAGTTTCGTTCAAATTACGACTCTATATTTAGGCACATAAAGTTCATTCTTGCAGAATGTTGAGATATTTTTGACTGTAGATAGTGTCAGATATTAATGCAGTCTATAGGCGATCCGATAATTATGCGTTTACAGTAGATAGATATTTGTGCTGATGACATGTCACATAATTTTGATTTCGTGTATTATCAGATACTTTTACTCGGTCCGATCCGATACTTATGCTGTTACTGGCAAACGATTATTATGCCGGCTGTAAATCATCACATAGTTTTACCTGCTAAGTATCGATATATAATTATACCTTCAATTGATAATCAGATATTTATGCAGCGCTGCCAATAGTCATATATTTATGCTGGTGACTGTACATTTGCCACAGTTTGCGTTCGTACTTGTCCCCATTATCGACAATACACAACTGCAATGCGAATCCAATTTCCACAAGGCGACAGCAATAAAATCAAATGTGACAACGTTGTAACGAGGTAAACAGCATCCAGTTCTGTCAGATGCTGTAACTATGTCAACGGGTGTGCTTGTTTAGATCGTTAAATATACCTAATTGCTAAGTACGCAAAAAAGGACTACCAACGTTATTTACAGGAGATAGTTCGGAAAGGACTTCGAAAGAAAAGCGACGATATCTTGTTCGTAGCACACTATTTGGTCAAATTCAAGACTAAAACATTATAAATTAGCCAGAGCTTTTAGAGTACATTATTTTCATAAAATTTCTTGATTTTCTCCTTGAGTGCACTCAACTTCCCACCTCCCAAATTTAACCAAACTTTTCTGAGATATTATTAAGAGATATATTTTCACAGGAAATAGCCTGCATTTTTGGCCGAGAAACGTATATCCATTAGCATCTCAGGAAGTTGAGATAAACAAAGGAATGGCCCCGGGCCGCTCTCTGGAGAGAATTCTAGACTAAAGTGTACAGACATTTCCAGGGTTGGAAACAGCGTAAATTATAATAATTTCCAAGGCCATTATGGACACGATTCCTAGTTCGTAGCCCAAGGGCGCGGGCAATGCAGAATGCACAACCGCTCTCTTTGCTTCGTAATACAACCACCCGCACTCGACCGTAGACGCAATTCAACCTAGGGGCAATTTATTAGCCCTAATAATGGAAATACCCACAGGATGTACAGTTGTACATTTGAGCTTTATGAGCGAGTGATAATGGGCAAATGGATCAGATAGAAGGATTACTCGAGAGCCTTGAATAATACTGACACGGGACGGACAAATCGGACAGCAGAAACGCTCGTAAATTACAGTGTGGAATAGAAATGGTTTACATCGAGATGTTATCCGGTCCGACCTTCAACTCTGACCAATTATTTCAGCAAGAAACCTTTGAAGGCGCGTCCAATCTGATGGGGAACACAAAGCCGAGTCAGCCCGGCCCTTAACACTTTCATCGAATATAATACGTAGAAAACCGAAGACGGCCGTGATATTATCTATAGTGGGCTAAAAATAGCGCGTGGCAAGATAAGATTGTTTACGGTCGTGTCCCATCCTAAAATACAAACATCGTTAGTTATTGGCAGACAATAGAGGGGGATTTGGTAGTTTGTATCCAGATTGGGCAAACATGTTATTTGTCTAATTAGAGGGCACGCTTTGAGTATGAATGTCGATGGCTATGCGAGTAGGGGAAGAACAAAGAAACGATGGACGGACTGTGTGAAAGATGATATGGCTAGAAAGGAGGTGACTACCGAGATGGGGTGACTAATAGCGAAGTATAGAAGAAAAAGACATGTTGGGCCGACCACAAATAAAATTGGATAAGGGCATGGATTCCCATGCCCTTATCCAATTTTATTTGTGGTCGTCATCATTTGTTGACGAGAGGTAAATTGGAAAACCAAAGAAACGATGGCTGGACTGTGTGAAAGATGATATCGTTAGAAAGGGGCTGACTACTGAGATGACGACTAATAGAGAAGAATGGAAGGAAAAGACATGTTGCGCCGACCACAAATAAAATGGGATGATGACAGGACAACGATGATGAGAGGTAAATTGTTTTGGCTTGTTGTTTACTCCACGTGACCAATAATTTGATGTGGCAGCCTATTTCTCTTATATCCGAGTCTATAACAAACAATTTCATTTAGAATAAGGCATTTTTATGAGTTGCTACCACAGCCAATATCGAGATCTAATGCGTGTTCGAGACTAGAATCAATCTTCTATTCGCCTTCAGGTTCTGATTATTATTTTGCATAACAATAACTGAAAATTTCATGAATTAGATCTCCCATATTAATTTAAAAAAACTAAATACTAACTAAAAATGCCAGACAGACAGTCTGACTACGTAGACTTTCTGATTTACAAATCCATATATCGATAAGCTCCCAATGCCAAATATTAACGAAGCCTAATGGCTCATTAAAATGCAATCCTATTACACTAGCAAGCAGTTTCAGCTTCTAAATATTTAAGTCTACCGGTGTCTCATGCAAGCATTAAATAAATATAATCAATACCATTCACCATTCCATTGAGACTGTTTGTCTGTCATTCTCGTGACCTATTATGACGAGACACGCAATATCCCATAGCGAACGTTAAATTTTTACGCTTTTATTTTTACAGTAGGTACTAATATTCTGTTTTAGCCACATAAAAAACTTTTCGATACAATTTTAATATTGGAAATGTTTCGAATTTCTCGTCAGTGATAAAAAAATACCGTGGTTTTGTACCACTCAACATTTTAACTATATTATACAGTAAATGATATTGCGTCCCTCTTAAGAATAATTAAAATCTGGATTAAGTACTTTTTTCCTAGAAATCAAAGCAGACGCAAGTAATTTTCTTTGAACTGGGAAAATTTTACATAGGTATAGGTACCTACGTGAGACATGAAAACTAAAATAAAATAAAAAGCTTCTCTAGATACAGCCTGATCTTTTACCTTCGTAAAACTTAGAAGTACCAAAAGCAGCGACAACTAATTTCCATTCTAGGGAAGTAGTCGGAATTTCTAGATTAATTAAATATTTACGTATAGTGGAGTGGCCAACGCTTTCAGTGTAGTCTAGACTCAAAGCCATACCTTACGACTGCAACTTCTCTCGAACACTTTACTTCGGGATTTCCATTAATTAAAATAACTCACTCACACGTTCTTTTGTAGTATTTTATTATTCCAGTCTTCGCTAACATTGTGTTTCAATGTTATGTAAATAATGGTCATGCCAGTTTATTTTTTGCTTTCTTTCTTTTCCGCAAGTGTTTGAACAATTTTCTCATTTATTGTAATGATGAAAAATCCTGTTTTTTTATCTATATCTCCAAAATCAACATCATCAGTTAAAAAAATAAAAGATTGTATATCTGATCGTAAGTCCACTTCAAGCATTTTCAAATGGGAACGCACGCACCTCTGACTTTGTGGATTCATGTGCGTATTGTATAATTATCACTTGCTTCAAAAACGGTGAAGGAACACATCGTGAGGAAACCGGTATGCCTGACTGATATTTCTCGACGGCATGTAAAGCCAAGTCAGGGGCCCATGGGCGGCTTTAAAACTCTGACACCAGGTTAGTCACTAACCATACGAAAAGAAAAAGAAAAGGTTTGTACAGCCTCAGGCGGATTTGACTCCAGCTTAATATAGAGGTACCTATAATTCCCTCGACTAATAACTGAGTAGTAAGGATCGTCAATAAATGAGTAGGTAGCCGTCATGTCACGTTGAATGTCACTGAAATTCCAGTTACCTCAAGCAGTCTCAAATGATCGGTACCTTTTTTGGGTAGGAATTTTGTTATATTTGAGTAAGAAAAGTAATTGAGCGCTGATCTATAATTATCGAAAGCCGTGTCATTATTTCGAACTAAACGTTAATATGATCAGAGAAGAGTAGGAATTCCAAATAAAAGTATGTAGGTATAATACTAAAAGGTAAACTAGCTAGAAACCCACAAAGTCCACGAAATTTTGATTTTGCATCAGAAATAATAATATGAGGTTATATTCAAATATAAAAAAGCCCCGACACATACATTTCCTCATTTCTCTTTCCTACTCCATCATCAGACCCTGATAACCATATATCTATAACCTATTCATGGAGACCATTCCAATGAGCCCAAACACGATAACTATGCTGTAAGTTGGTAAGGGAGTTGTAGTATCCTGGAAATTCCAGGTGATGCTGCAGCATCAGTGCAAGGTTACTATGTTCTTCTAATATCATTGAAGTAATAGTATACCAATTTGAAATCGATCAGACCTGTGGAAGACGCTCATATCCATTCATCAACTAGAAAAAAGCTGATAATCTGCAAACGGCTGAACCGATTTTGATAAAATATGTCTAAGAACCGTCGCTAGAAAACCAGCTTTCAAATTAAAAAAACCGCATTAAAATCAGTTCACTCGTTTAAGAGCTACGGTGCCATATACATAGCCCTAAAAATAAAAACCTTTTGTATTTTCATTATACTATAAATATTCACAAATTATCATTTACTGCATAGTCTGCTATATAATTTATACATATTTGGCGAACCCCGTTTGCTTGAACCAAGCATGTGTGCTACGTTGTCTTTATAAATCAATCAAACCTTAAATTAGAAATAACCTACTTTAAATAAAACTACTACATGTTAAGATACTTGTTAACTGGCTCGTTGGTCCAGTGGCCGCAAGCGCGACTGCTAACCAAGAGGTCATGGGTTTGATTCCCTGGTCGGGCAAAGTGTTATCAGGTTTTTCTATTTGAAATTTCTCAGTAGCAACTTGGAGTCTGGATTTGTGCCCGGTTGATGGTAATAGGCTCGCTCCTATTACATAGGACTTAAACATAACTGGCGAAATGTCGGTCTACCATAGGTAAACCTCTGCCAAACCCTTCAGGGAAATACAGGGGTGATGTTATGTTACGTTAAAATAATAATTAAAAAAAGTTTTAAATAAATTGGTGAGCTTAGGGACAAAGTAAGCTCTAAGTTATCTCAAATAACGCAAGACGGTTACGTTGATTTATTAAGATGGCCCCTTTTGCCGGCTCTAAGCAACTTCTGAAACAATTTAGGTTAGTTACGTCACAATTCTTAATGACCGTAAATCCGCGGAACAATGTTTCACAGTGACTTGAACGTGACATGTTGCTATTCGCTTCAATAAGGGGTTTACAGACTTCAAGACAGGTGTTATTTTATTGTGAACTCGAAAGTTATCGCTTTCAAACTGGATGAAGCTTTTCACGTTTCGCTATTTTGCTGTAATATGTTCACTGCTGGACATTCGGTTCCTAACTCCCTTTTCAATCGCTGTCTGACTGCTGAGAATCGTGACTCCGTATCAAATTGTCAACGGTCTTTTTTCCATCTGTTACGATCAGTGGCCTGGTTGAGTGCAACGCTGATAGGTATCGTCAATTGCTCGGATATTTGATCCGACCACCGTTTTGGGTTTCGGTCTATTGGTCTTTTGCCCTCAATTTTTCCAGTCACTCTCTCACGACACGTTGCAGGCAGTTTGAAGACAGTTGTTGTGCGGGAGGAAACGCCTGGGTGTCACCACAGTGTGGATCGCCCGGAGGACACGGTGGAGCATACGGTGGAGGTCTGCCCGGCTTGGGCGGAGCACCACCGTGTCCTCGTGGGGGCGATCGGCGGCGGTGATATCTCGCGTCCGGCCCTGGTTCAGGCCATGGTACGGAGCGAGAGGGCATGAGAAGTCGTCACCTCCTTCTGCGAAGCAGTAATGCTCGCGAAGGAGGAGGCGGTATGCGTGAGGGAGGGTAAAAATTCGCGCTCTCAGGCCCTTACTCGCCGCAGGAGAAGCCCTGGGTGCCGGACCAGGCCCGTGCCGACGGTGCGTTGTGCTCCACGCGCGCCTCAAAGAGATGTCAGCATAACTAACGGAGTCCGCTAGGGACGTGGGCCGCGGGGTCGCGAGAAAGTCCGAAAGGGGTACCGTGGCCCTTGGCAACGAAGGAACACGGGTAGGTCTCAGTCAGTAGAGTCTGACACGCCCTCCGCTCCGCCCAGAGCGAGAGAACTCCTTGTTCTATTCGCATCCAGTGGATTCACGCGATTTTTGCCAGGTCATCGTTCCATCTATTGCGTTAAAATTTACTGAAATACTATTGAAAATATGCAGACGTACCTATTCTGTATAGATACATGCCTACCTACACATACATAAATATATCGCAGTATAAATGCAGACCGAATTTATAAAGCCATTTCTGTAAGCCAATCCCACGCGTCACTACATCAGTTCAGACAGGTGGCAATTTAAAACATTCACACTTGCAGTAAGGGGGTGAGATAGACAACACAAATATCATATAAGTTTCAGTAACACAATTTGCCGTGCAGCGAGCCGACTGAAATATCGTAGTTGGTATGTGACAAGAATAATCCTTTAATTTAAACTAGCGGTATAAATGGCACATTTGATACACTCCCGTTTCCTACATAACTGACAAACTGACTTATGCAGCGTAGTTTTGAATGGATTTGAAAAATTTCGGGCATGTATGTGAGTATGATACTTATTTAGAACTAGCTAACCCGAAAAAACGTTGTCCTGTTCTAATTTCAATACACATATACATAAAAAGCGCATTCAGCTTCTCCCGAATTTTACAATTTTCCGGGCGGTTATTCCTATTTTTCGGGCAACTTTTCAAATGTTTCTTTCCCTAAAAACCTTATTCAGACTATTACGAACATTTTAAAACACAAAAGCAACGAGCAAGCACGTTAAGCACTCCAGCCGTTCTCAAGTGATGCGCTTCAAATGAACAGCATTTCATTTCTATATATATATATATATATTTTTTTTATAATATCGATTTTGGGAAATAGTACATTTTAAGGCCCACATACATATTATCATTTAGCGCTAAACTATTTTGAATATCGTTCTATTTCCGTCAATCGTTTGAAGAAGACAAAGATAGAATGATATTACAAATACAGGTCTAAAATAAATATATTTAGTGTTTTCTAAATGTTATTGATCGACATTTCAGGGTTGATTTTTTTAATCACCGTGTATAAAGCTTTTGACACTGACATTTAAAAAGATGCAAAACAAATATGAATGCCATATCTTCTGACAACCTTTACAAACGAGCCTTTCGTGATTGTAACTGTACTATTATGCGTTCATACACGATCCCATCACGACTTGGTAATTGTACACTACATCCTGATACCTGCTAATGAAATCCCAAACAAGTTTAGTTGCATGTACGTGATCGAACCTGGGTCATTAAATGAATGGGAACAGGAAGATTCTTACGAAGAATTTAGTCGGCACTTCGGTGTAATCTTAACCAAGGGTAAAAAACATGTTCGTACAATTTTATGTTCTATAACACCCCTTTAAATGTTAACTGTATTTTTAAACACCTTGTATAATTTTCTTTATCAAATTATATCAACCCTCTAAAAATGTAACAGTATTTTTTTTACACCTTGTATAATAACAATGTTGTTACCGCTGGAGGCTACAAAATGTGTTAGTACCAATTTTATTAATAAAGCAAAGTAACAAAGCATTCCATAATGGGGATGATGACTAAAAATGTTTTTATCCACATACAACAACAACCACAACATATTTAAAAATTGTTTATTGGTACTTAATTTGTTTCTTAATTTCTTTTTTATTTTATTTTATACTTTTTGCTGTGCACTACATTAGCTTAGCTTTAAGCCATTGACTTAAAGCGTTTATACCTACATTTTGTTGGAATGCAAATAAAGATATGAATATAGGTAGATTATTAGAAAATATTGTACACGTATTTTTCTTTTTTACGTTAAGGCTTGCGCAGACCAGCGCGACTTGTCGCGCGACGCGACACCGGTTATTGTTATACTGTGAAGTTTTCTTAGAAATTGTATTGTTCGTGTCGCGCTGGTCTGCACAAGCCTTTATCAAAAGATTACGGCGATATATTGAGTTAAAACGTGGTTTGACGTCACGCCTTTGTAGATTTTATACTTAGTTGTGACTATGCAACGTAGCGAGCCCCCACTCCCCAACTTTAACGCGTTTGAGCTAACATTTTTTTAATTAATATGATAAAGCAAAAAATGCGTGTCTCATAATTTTTTACCGACTTCCAAAAAGGAGGACGTTATATGTGTTTTTTTTTTATGTTTGTCCGCCGAAGTCACCGTCAATTGTGGAGTGTTTTTTTTTTTTTTTTTTGTATGAAAGGATATGCTCCCAAGTTGGTCCCATATACATTTTATTAACTTGGCTTGGATAGTTTTTGAGTAAGCTTCAATAATACGTATTTTTACCACTTGGTATGTCGATGATATGATGATAACTTTCTGTCACTGTTATTTACATAGCAGGTAGTGGTTTTCGAATTTGTGTGGGGTAGGTGCCACAGCTAAAAAGTGAAAAATAAACTTTTGGCAAAAAACGAAAATTCAAAACCAAAGACACCGACTTCCGAAATTAAAGTTATTTTTCACTTTGTAGTGTTTTTTTTTGGAAGTCGGTTGTTTTTTTTTTTTGTAAAAAGTTTTTTTATTATCTCACTGACGGACTAAATAGAATTTCTTTTCTCTATTAATAACTGAGCGTCTTACATACGTTTAAATTTTCTAGGTTTAGACTTTTCTTTGTCGTCTACTCATCTTTTATGGAATGAGCAACAGTACTACCTACCTGTATTATAAAGCTCTTATTATGGTATAGAAAATACGTAGTCATGCATCACATTATACATATTATATTTCACAACTTCTCTCCATAAACTTATCAAACAAATAGGAAATACCTAATCTAAGTTTGTTATTTTCCTTCAACAATTCCTTCGGGAAATACAAATAACATAACTTCTGAGGCTTTGTGTTCATATAACATGAACATTATGACCTGTGTAGAATGTAGGATTATTTTATCGTGTAATTTATTGTCGTTTGGTCCCGGGCCAAAACTACCCCATATAATTATGAGAAAATAATCTTAAAATATATGTGAGAATAATTCAAATAAGGGCCATAATATCACACTGGCGATTTGCGAGCGTGTTTCCAGTAAGGCGATTGATTAACGCGCTCGCTGCGTGTGCGTAGCGAGCACGCCACGTCTGCGCAACGAGTTCGCCGCGGTTTCGTAAGGAGAGCGATTGACGTGAGTGTACAAGAGAGGGTGAGTGTTTAAAATTATGCAAACGCAGAGTACGCGTCACGTATTCACGGCTACTCCGCTTCGCACCCGCAGAGAGCACGTTCACAAATCGCTTCGCTAGAAACACGCTGGCAAATTGTCAGTGTGATGACGCTCTAACTAAATCGTTTTTCCGATTTATTCCCAGAAAATATGTTGCAGTGCTGCTATATAACTAGAAGAATAAGACTTAGAAGACTACTTATCAAGAGGATGACCAGTAGTTCCTTCTGTGCTATCATAATAATACTCCGAGGTATTGCTCAGCCGTACGGGTCGATCGTAGATTAATCTACGCTTGCCGCGGTGACCATCCAGTACATATCGAGACTCCTCCGTACCTCGGAAAGCTGTTGGTCCGGGCTGTCATTCGTAGATATTTGATAGTCATAACGACTACGACTCAAAAGGCCAAAAGTTTGACAACCAGTCTTACCAAGGGGTATCGTTTTACCCAGTAACTAATTTGACATTATAGAGCAGGTGGTGAGAAAAAAAAATTACGTGAATGCTCTGAATGTTTGTTCTAATTTCTGATCCAGTGTTTCTTATGTTTGTTTGCGTGAAAAGTAGTACTTAAAACAAAAGTCTAATAAACAATAGGAACATGAACAAAGAAAACGAAAATATCTTTAGAGGCGCAGTTCGATTATCCATGACCTATGTATGACGCTTCAGACCATAGACTTCACGATCTTTTGTTGAATAAAGTTTTATTATTGAATCGTGTACTAATGGCAAAAACGCGCGCTTTTTTTAAAGGTCAATTTAATAACAATTAAGTTTGCTTTGTTACTATTTTTAATGTGTTTTTGTTAATATTAGTTTAATTCTCGTGAAATTGGCCTAGTCATGTTGTAAGATAAAGGTTATTTCTATTTTAGATTATTTTTATAACCTGCTCTTTTTTGAACGGATTAGATTAGAAAGCCTTCATAAGTCCATTACACCAACAGAAAAAATCTTACCTACTATTATTAAAAAAACTAGATTTTTTTTCTTTAAACTTTTTCCTTCTACTTGTTATGAAAACTGAGAAGTTCATTAGTAAAGTTTATGAAGTTATTTACAGTCTAGTGGTGTTCATTTCATTATATCTCAGTGTGACTTCAAAGCAACTTAGAATTTATCTGTGACTTAAGTTCTTAGCAAATAAAAACGTTTTTCATTTGATGATTAATAGGTTGGTGACCAGATTGGCCTCATTTACATTTGGTACCTATTAGCTATTAGAAAAATGTGATAACATTGGCCTCACCGCCCCTACATTTTCTAATAGCTGGTAGGTAGGTTCAGATTGTAATACTCACAATAAAGTTAACTTTCATAGTTGGCCCAACATCCAGATACATACTATAACAGTTATGAGCTAAACGATTCAGTATTACACTTATTAAGTCACAATTTGCAAACACAATTTCTTCATAACCCCACAAAAGTTCATGGTAAAATCGTATTGCAATAAAAATGCACAATAACCTACTTTCGCTCAACTTATTCAGATTAAGAGCAACCTTTGTATTATCGAGCGGGTTATATTCATGACAATGAATGAGGGGCTCGCGGCTAAATTACAACAGCCGCACGGGTCGATGATCAAGTTTAAGCAACCCTTACTGAGGTCGGTCCGTGGATGGGTGACCATCCATTACATACCGATAACCCTCTGCGCCTCGGAAAGCCCGTTAAGCCGGTCCCGGCTGTCATTTGTAGATCTTTGACAATCGTAACGGGTAGAAAGAAATCCGAAAGTATGACGACCTAGTAACTGGGTTGTGGAGGTCCGATAGGCAGTCGCTCCATGTAAGCTGCCTGTCGGACCTCCTTTGGTATTCAGCTGCATCCCAGACTGGAAGCCGATCCCGACATATACCTATAATTGGGAAAATTCTACGCAGAAATTCATTACAGTAATTATGTGACGTCAGTATCGATATCGTGTATCATTTTATCGATATCGATACAAAATGTACTCAAATCCCGATCCATTTGCATTGCTAACGGTACGTCGCGGCGGGGGGCAACGACCGGCCGCGAAGGCCGCACCGATGGACTCTGACGTCACAGCTGCCTAATCGGAAAATAATAAGACGGATGTTGAACTCCTTTTCAGTAAACACTATTCTTAAACACATAAGGTTTATTTTTGTATTGTGAGTCGAGAATAGTTCAAGGTGTGCGGTTCCTAAATGTAAATAAATACCAGTTTAGTTTAGAAAAGCCGGGATTTAGTAAATTCATAAATATCTAATGGTTACAATATTTTGTCGATTAAATATTGGACGATTCCGAACTTTAGTAAATTATAATAACATAAAATTACATTAACTTATAAACAAATATTGGTATTACAAAAATAAAAGTAGCTAAGTAACAGGAGAAACTGAGACTGTTTATAAAACCAAACCTTAAAAAGTTACTACGACTTAAACGAACTACTATTTAGTAGACGAATTTCTGAATGGCCCATTTCTCAAACTTTTTCCAACCAAGAACTATACAAAGCACCCTCGGAAAATATCAAGGATTGTACTTAAATAAATAACATAATACCTAAACGAAACGTGAACTAAATCTATACAAATATTATAATAAAGATGTATTTTTTTTTTTAGTTTGTATGTAGGGGTAATCTCCGGAACTACTGATCCGATTCCAAAAATTCCTTCACTAATGGGGAGCTACGATAATATTCATAGGATATATTATTTTATGTTAAAACGAAAGAAATTTCACGCGGACAAAGTCGCTAGTCATTAAGCAAAACCAACAAAATGCTCATTAATTATTTTAAAGCTCACATCTAGGTTAAAATAAGTAAACTGTTAGTGAAAGGTCGCGTGCCTCCCAAGCTTAGTAATTAAATCGGTTAAAGGATTCAAAATGGTTTCCATTGAGAGCACGTGCCCCGCAGAGTATAAGCCAAACGTGGGGCGATAAGTGCACACAATACACACTCACGTTCACGATGTTTTACTATGTAACGTAGTATCACACTTAGTTAAGGTTCGTTAAGACAGATATACTAGGTAGTATGGAGATAATGAAGGGAGGCCCTGGCCCAACAGTGGGGCAGCATGGGCTGTTTTCTAAAGTTATGTATTTTGGCAGACGTGCTCTTCGTTGCAACTACCAAGTGTATTTAATAGATTATTTGAAACCTAACATTTAGGTTAAAATAATTAATTAAATGTAAACGGTCGCATGCTACCCAAGATTAGTAATTAAATCGGTTAAAGAGTCATTAAAAATGGTTTCCATTGAGAGCACGTGCCCCGCAGAGTATAGCACAACGTGGGCCGATAAGTGCACAGAATACACTCACATACACAATGTTTTACGATTTAATGCAGCATCATTAAACTTAGTTTTTTTAGGTACGTTGAGATACTAGATAGTATGAAGAGAATGGAGAAAGACCTTTGCCCAACATTGGGACAGCCTGGGCTGTTTTATATTTATGTATTTGGGCAAATATATAATGCTCTCTTTTCCAAGTACCAAGTAGATATACATATTTAACAATATTATTTTGCCCGCGACTTCCGACCGCGTGGAAGTCAACTATACCATAAAACATATCCTATGGAAAACGGAAATAGTGTAGCTTTCTATCACATACACAAGTTTGTAAATGCATCAGTAGCTACTCCAGAGATTTCAGATTACCTCTTGCAAACAGACAAACAATTTTACTTCTTTATTATATTAGTTTAATGAAGCTCAAGACTAAACTTGGGATGTTCTGAAAGACTTAACTGACGTACAAACTTCGTATATAAAGCCACATAACTCAAATAATTTTGCTAATTTAGAACCTGTGTTTTAATTAGAAAAACAATCGCACACTGGAAAATTCCTAGAAATGCGCACCACAGGCCACGTTTTTAGGATCGGCCAATAAAAGATCAATTAAAAGTTTTAATTAACATCTGTTTACTTATAAAACGAAAATAATTGTTAGTTTTATCTGCAGGTTAATTGCTTAACTAGATACAGTTGTGCAAAATTTATGTTTGGACTTCGATACTTAGTTACAAAAGATACGCGGTCTTTGTTCTGAACTAAAACAACAACCTCATATATTTTCTACAGTACCTTTTGTAACATCCTTAGTGTAAACATACGAATTTTATGTACGTATTGTGAAAAAAAAAACATTGCAACAAAAAAATAAACCACACGATTTATTTATTGTTCGCGACAGTACATTGCATAGTGAATGCACACATTATTTTTAGTGAGCCATTTGGCTACTTGATACCGGTAGTTACTACACGGCGCATTATTGACTTGACCGGGTTAAATACGATCTGAGCAACGATTTTATAGCGAACATCAGTTAAATGTGAACAGAATTAATGTTACAGACATAAAACATTACGTCACTTATTGGAAAATTGTGGAGAAATTGTGGAGTTCTGGAGCATAAGGGCCCGATCACACGAACCACAACCACACCACATCGCAGCGACAAAATGTGTGCAAGCACTGGTTATGTGTGTCGCTACAACTTCTTGCAGTTGCGTTGTGGTAACTACAAAATCAAACCAAATGTTCGACGCAACTTTGTGCTTGTGATGTGGCCGGCCGCTAGTGTGCGTTTCCGCTGGTGTTTGCGTTGTCGCTGCGACTTGGTCTTGATGTGGCTGGTATTGCCCACACGGTTGATTTCGACGGCCAAATGCAGTAGTCCGTGTGAATAAAATATTCATTTTCATACAAATTGGGATACAAAAAGTTGTCGTGGTGTGGCTGTGGTTGTGATGTGGTTGTGGTACGTGTGTTCGGGCCCTTACATAACATAAAGAACGAATGGTCAAGATTGTAGAGAATAGTGCTCAACATTTACTGAAGTTGTGGCGCACAAAAGACTTTTTCACAGAATTCACCGGAGCTTTAGTTATTGCAATGGCAGCGCTCATATTCCAATTAGTTTTCTGTGGAGAAAGTACATAACATTTTACAATGCTGGCTTTTTGCCTCCAATATAAATTGTTGTTATGCAAGAATTTAATCAGTACGAGTGTAATTCCTTAAAAAAAATGGGAGCAGTTGTGTCCCAGTAGAAACGGCCGCGACTTACGAGTACGCGACGTTCAAAACTATTTCACCAGGCAGGCACTTTAGTTGTATAAAATATTTATTCACCACTGCTCCCAAAACGATGAAGGAAAACACCGTGAGGGAACCGACACGTCCTAGAACTAAATTTCGAAAACATGTGACATCCACCAACCTGCACTGCGTCCGCTTGGTGGATTACGTTCAAACCTACGTCATCAGGCAGGCACTTAAGTTGTGTAAAATATTTCATGACCACTGCTCTCAAAACGATGAAGGAAAACATTGTGAGTAAACCGGCATGTCTAAGAACCAAAAACTCGGAGACTTGTGGCATACAACAATCCGCACTGGGCCCGCACGTGGATTACGGCCCGTTCCTTTCACAGAGAAGAAGCCTGTGTCCCAGCAGTGGGAACTCACTTGATATGATCTCAGATGCTATGCTTCAGAGAAAACAAGCAAAAACCTACACATACGAAAATATTTCATGTCGGTAATATGATGTTGCTATTGGTCCATCGGTCAATTACCTCTGAAAGGTAAACTACGTGTAATTAATCGAACGCTCTCGTTACCGAGTAAATGACGTAGATTGGCTCCTAATTAGGCGCCAGCCATTACATACCCTTCTCAAATAACACTATTGTATCGTATGTCAATCCTACTCACTGTTTATCTACATATTTTGGGTGTAGTCAAAACATGTTTAATAGAAAGAATACTCGTATTTCGTCCTTTTTCGAGACATGGTAACTAATAGGTAGATACGCCTACCATTAAATAAAAGAATGAAGGTACAAGTTCGTCGCCGATTGCAGGCAGCAGCAGGCGATGTATCGTCGCGACACTACTGGTTTCTAGTTTAGTGGCATGAGGAACAGGGTGTAAAGTTCGCTCATCCACCATAGAAAAGGGAGGATCCTCCGACTAGACGGGTGTCGTGTCTGGTGGGCAACTGCCCAGACGTTGAAGTTGGGAGCTTGTATATTGTCCATCGCGCGGTAAACTCTAATTGCGCGATGCAGGATTCGTGTGACGTCAGGTCTTTGATGCGTAGTTCGCATGTAGCGATGTAGATGCCGCTACACTAGTATCGCTAGCTAAGGAAGGTACTCGGATAAAATTTCCATTATGGGCCGTTGATTTGGAAGTTCATATTTTTTCTGTAGAGAGTACTCATAAATACAAAGCTTTTTACAAATTGCGCAAATTCACGGTTTACGAGATATAATTTTTTAAAGTTTCCATTGTAATTCGAAAATAACACGCCATTTGGAAATTTTTAGGTTGGTTAAATTGTCATAGTAGACGTCAAAGTTGACATTTCACGTTCCGTTGACCGTAGAGGTGTATTTTATTCAATTTTATGTCATATTTTTTACTTAAATAAAATATTATTATCACTTATTCACTTATTAAATTTGGTGTGTAATTAAGATGCACAATAACCGTGCTGTATTAAGCAATTACATTGACTTTTTTACCCAAAAAATTACGAATTTTTGTTTACAATGTGGAACGGAACGTGAAAAATTATTAAATGCCATAAAACATGTATATAAATTTGAATAAAGATAACAATTAAAAAAATTCTCGTGTTTTATTTATTCTCACTATATGAATATCCGAAAAATACCCAAAACCGAATCAGATCACCCCACTTTCCACGTGTTCTTGTCTGCCCTACCCCTAGAGTGTATATAAAAAACCGGAGTCGCGGAGGGAGAGCAGTCCTCGTCCGCCCGAAGCTGCAGAGCCGAGCATGAGTGACCGTGCTTCGGCACGCAAGGGCGGAAGGGCTGCTCTTCCCGCAGCGCCGGAGATAAGGCGGAGTCAAACTGTGGGGGAGTTTTTGTTCTAACCTAAAAAACTTTAACCTTGGTTATCTCCATAACCATGTGGTTCCGCGGAGTGGGGATGGTACAGGGGGTATCCCCTCTCACGCCCCTCTCCCCGCCCCATAAATCGAAGAACCATAATGACAATTTTTAATCTAACCTAAAAAACTTTAACCTTGGATATCTCCATAACCACGGGGTTCCGCGGGGTGGGAATGGTACAGAGGGGTAGCCTACCTCCCCCCCTCACCGCCCCATAAATCGATGGTCCATAATGGAAATTTTAACCAGGTACTCCATAGAAATACATAGGAACCAGTGTGTCGCGACGATACGTCGCCTGCTGCTGCCTGCGGGCCTTGTACCTTAAGTAGGATGAGGGAAATAAAAAACTTGCTCTAAACACAGAATAGGGTAGATGACAAAAAAAAATGTTTGTCCGTCACGGAGATTATTAAGAAATATTGGAGACATATTTTTCTTTTTTTACGTAATCAAAAGATGACGCCAATACATTGAGTGAAAATGTGCCATGACGTCACAAGTATGTAGATTTTATACTTACTTGTGACGTAGCGACCCCCATTCCCTAACTTTGATGCCTTTTAATTTGGTTTTATCTAAGTCATTTTTTATGAATATGATAAAGCAATAAATATGTGGCTACTATTTTTGTATATACGAGTATTATCTGACTGACGGACTAAATAGAATTTCTTTTTTTTATCTAGGCTTCATCCCTATTAGTTCTAGAGCTTTTCCATTAATTCAGAATACTGAAGAAGAAAAAAAAACAAAGCAAATGTATATAATATCGTGTCACACTGTATTGTTGGTTTGTCCTTGAGACGAGACGGCCACGTGTAAAAACGCCGGCTTATCTCAAACCTTCTTCAAGCTCAGGACATCGTGAAATCAAAATGAAACGGCCGTATTTCTTTGACAAAACATGAAGAGCTTTCGAGATAATAATTTCGTATTTAAGGAAAAAGTTAACATAAAAGAAGTGTCCTTCGGAAGCATCACGTACGTTTTCCTTTATTCGTAAATTTTCTGGAGAGTATATTTATTCTTCTGGCAGTTTCCACAGCTACTTGAAAATACATGCATCAGCTAAGTAGATATACCACGTCAAAGTATGCAATTTCGTAATCCGCATCGGGTGCAGCGCGGCGACGGAAACCAGGTCACCTACATTCAACAGTATGGGAACGTTGAGACGTCTGGCGTCCTGGACGGCGTACAACTTCTGCAAAGTTACTCTTTTGATAGCCTAAGCACTGTTCTTTAATATATCTTTGTGTGAGTGTGAAGTACGAAAGGAGTTCGGGATCTCTCGGGAACTTTCGGGATTGGAGTGATATTCTCGTTTGAAAGAACAGAAGTGTTTGCGTTGGCTAAATTGCTTGTGCACATGACTGGCAGTAAAAAGATACTAAGCTTAAAGCTCAGTTTACTCGTTGCGCTATTGTGGTGAACCCACAATTAGCTCAAAAGCATTTAGCTTAGTTGAAGAAATTAACAGACACAGTTGACTCGCTCCTACACATATCTACAATGTTTTTGTATTAGAAGTTTCCACAAAATTTGTCCGAAATTACCGAAATTTTTTAACATCACTTTATACATCTATCTGAATGTAGACAAAGGTGACAATTGAATGTTACAGATCACCGACCCATGACAAATTAATCTTAATTAATTGCAATGACAGACTGAACGTTTTTTATTTGTCTAGCACTAATGACACTGATTCAAAGAATTCAAAGTTAAAACTTTATTACTCTATCATTTAATCATTTTAATTAAAATCATTGACACGGAAGACGCCTGCTATTGAGCGACCGAAATGCGATAAAATTAAACCCGGTTACATTCACAAAGTTACATAATAACATTTCGCATATAATATATTCGTTACCTCGTTACAATAATATGTTATCCAGGTAGGTAGGTACTGGGCTATGGAGATCAGATAGGCAGTCGCTCCATGAAAAATACTGGTATTCAGCTGCATCCGTTAAACTGGAAGCTGACCCCAACATAGTATGGAAAAGGCTAGGCAGCTGATATATCCGTTAGTCATTATTTTTTTTACTTTTACCGCTTCCTGACAAAAAATCGCATAGAAAAGAAAACATCGTTTATTATGTGACATATTAAAATAATTAGATCATCACGTGGCCCATCTATTTTCATTATATGTCATGTCTGCACCGATGAACCGTCCCAGTTGTCGGCCAAATGACGGCTATAAAACAATATAGATATTAGATATATGCGTGTGTTATGTATGCATCGCTGATATCAATCAATCTGCCCAGCATTTTCCCAACTATGTTGGGGTCGGCTTCCAGTCTAATCGGATGCAGCTGAATATCAGTATTATACATGGAGCGACTACTTATCTGATAACCCAGTTACTGCGTAATACGATACCCCTTGGTAAAACTGGTTGTCAAACTTTCGGCCTTCTGACAACCCGTAACGACTCGACTCGGCTTAAAGTGCTTTCCGAGACATAGAAGAGTCTCGGTATGTAAAGATGGTCACCCATCCACGGACCAACCCCGGCAAGCCCAGCTTAGCCTGATGGATCGACCTGTGCGGCTGTTATTACTAAGCCGCGAGCTCCTCATCGCTGATATACATAATCATTATTATTTATGTAAATCGGCATTCGGCATTAATATATGGGAGAAAGCAGTAAAACACAGGTTACCGTGCTTATGTTGATAATGAACTACGTCAAAGTTATTTTAAAGAAAGTCTAGGGAAGTAGTAAATAAGAATGACGATACGCAATCAGAAATTACTTTATTCCATATATAAATTAAGCACCGAAATATTGAGCCTGCTGAAACCACCGTTCATTACGACATAATAAGTTCAACCCTCAAATGACTACAATTAGAAATACCTACCTGGTTTTCAATAGCTAAAACAGTATAAATCTTTTTTAGGGTTCCGTAGTCATCAAGGAACCGCCAAGTTTCGCTATGTCCGCCTGTCTGTCTGTCCGCGGTTTAGCTCAGAGACTCTTAGTACTAGAAAGCTGTAATCTGGCATGGGTATACTTTGACATGAAAGCGTACTCTACGTCGCTTACCTATCCAATTTTCAGAACCTTTAGAATATGCTTTAAAATACCTACGCTGTCTCGGTAGTCCAAACAAACATAGTTCTCACAAAACTTTCAAAGGTAACACAGTCGGCTATAACAAATTTTTGTGTTATACCTCGCCTCGGACATTTGCGTAAAACAAACACAGACATATCGATTTTCAGTTGGTATCGATATTCGAAATCCTAAGCGAGCACGTACTATAAGCTTTCCCATCTAACAAACGAATTTGTCGGCAGATCTCAACCAATCTGAACAGCCGTTTCCCAACTTGGTAAGGGTCGGCTTCCACTCTAACCGGGATGCAGCTGAATACCAGTATTTTACATAGAGGGACTGCCGATCTGACCTCCAGAACCCGTCAGTCAAGTGGGTAACACGATACCCCTTAGTAAGACTGTTGGTCAGACTTTTCGGCTTCTGAATACCCGTAACAACTGTCAAAGATATGCGAATGACAGCAGACTAAATGGTTTCCGAGACACGGAGGGTAATGTTCTAACAATAATTATAATATTCATGTAATTTTATCTTTTTGTATGTTTCAGTCCAGTTCTAACCCCACAAGTTCTACACTACGCTCAACTGTATCATCGAAGATTTTTACTATTTATTTTTTAATTTTTAGCAATGGCAAAATGGTCGACATCGGCGTTGCTTGCCATAACAAAATATAGACTAAAATAAAGACACGGAGGGGTCTCGATATGTGATGAATGGTCACCCATCCACGAACCAACCGCGGCAAGAATAGCTTAACCTGCGATCGGCCCGTACAGCTGTTATTATTTACCCACGAGCCGGGCTCCTTTTCAGAACTTTACTGATAATTGTTACGGCATGTAACTTAGTTACTCGTGTTCAAACGATAAATCGATACATGTACAGCCCGCTTTACCCGTGTCGACTAGTTGACACGCGATTACGCCACATTCAATTAACATTCGATGCAACATTCGAATCATTCGATTAGTTTCAAATTGGAATTTCTTTCTTGTTTAGTCCGTGGATCGAATTATATTATGAATATGATTGATTCGGACGCTTGTATTGATTATACGAGTATATTGAGTAATTAATAGAATTAAATGAACACTATTAGTACCTAGGTCTATTAAAAAGTTGTCGTAACTAAGCTTATTTGTTTGTGTAGACTATTAAGGCTTGTGCAGACCAGCGCGACTTGTCGCGCGACGCCACACCGGTTATTGTTATGCTGTGAAGTTTTCTTAGAAATTGTATTGTTCGTGTCGCGTCGCGCGACAAGTCGCGCTGGTCTGCACAAGCCTTTAACTTTAAGAGCGTTTATTCTGAAAGTGGGCAACGTCGCAAATAGATGTAAAATATTTCGCTGTTTTGATTAATTTGGTAATATTAATGTTTGGAAATATGTATGAAATGTGGCTAACTAGCGAACTAGAATATTGATTACGAAATCCAATAATTAATATCGTAACACCGAATATTTAAAAAGATCCTATTAATTATGACAACATGAATACAGGCAAAAGATTACTCTCTTTGTAATAAACATGTGATCTCTTTTGAGGTACCTAATATGCTGTTATTATAGATTTGTATTTAATCATAAGTAAGTTCAATGGTTGTAATTAATTTTCTATCGATTTACTCAAAAGTCCAGGGAACAATCCCTAATGCCATAGAACCACGGGTAATTAAAATTACCTATGGACCCGGGACCACGGGTAACGAGTGGTTTTAAATGTAAAAAAAGTATTTGGAAACTTTCTAATTGCCTTTTTTACACCTAAAACGGGTACAACATCAAATGCAATGATATAATTGTAATTCATTATTAATATTCTAGTTCACTAGTTAGCCACATTTCTTATTTCCATACAGTAATATTGCCAAATTAATCAAAACAGGTAAATTTTTGACAGCTATTTGCGACGTTGCCAACTTTTAGGATAAACTCTCTTAAGTTATACAACTTTCCTGTGGCAATTGTCAATTAACGGTTTTTTCGCTCAAGGTGAATTCTGCTAGAAATACCTACTCTGTATCGACAGATTGTTCAATAAAACGAAAGATATATTTATTCCCAAAAGAAATCCACATATATGACGAAAATACGGGCAGATAAAAAGGCAAAACTGTCAAAGTTGTTTTGGTGTTAAGCCGTGATAGATGGCAGCACAGTTGGTTGAACATTTCACAGGGATGGATTACGGTGTAATTAATGTCGTTGAGGGAAATTTAAGTTCTGTCTTTAAAACTTAAAGAAACCAGAATCTAATTAAGTAGATAAGTTTTTAATTTCTAGAATGTGTTGATTAAAGTTTTTTTTAACTATTTGCTAAGTACCTAATGCAGTTTAATTTAATTTATTGTTTAAACTTTTAAGTGTTTACGTAGAAATGTCTAATCACTTATCACGTTTAAATACATATTTTATTACAGACATTATGAAGTAACAAAGTGAATTAGGTAGCAACATTAATCTACTTAGCTTACCTACCCACCTACTTAAAACGAAAATGTTTTCTTATTAAAATATCTCAATTTTCATGATGAAAATGCAAAACTAAAGTAATCAGAATCCCTAAAGAACTTCTAACTTACCTATTTATGTAAATTGTTCTTTCAAATGCAAACTAATTTAATTCCCTGCTTGTTAATGTAATTGCCTTTCAAAGAAAATGTTATATTTTTCATAAGAAAACACTACTTTACACATTATTACTTCCACCAAGTGACCATCGATCATGATCATTTTCAAAGAAAAAATATTTTTCCGTTGCGTTAATAAGTCACAGTACTCACAGTGACACGAGAAAACCCGATTACTTTCACAGAAAAAGCAGAAACACTTACCCGTAACTTTGATCGTGCTAATCTGGTAATAACACCGACAGATGAGGAGGAGAAAAACAATCCAGGATATCACAATAGGACCATCTTGCACCAGTAACATTTCCATCTTGTTGATAAACAAAACTCAGAGCGACCGGGACGAAAAAGATCACTTTCAAACTATCTATATGCGACTGAAGGTAAATCTTTGTGTTTTATACAAAAAGTAAAAAACAGAGTGTGGGGTAGACGCACGGCACGGTGTCATCGGTCGACACTAAAGAAATGCGCCTCGAACGCTTGGCACATGCGCGGGAGTCGAGATCCAAATAACCGGCGAAATTACACGATTTAATTAGTGTTTGTTTTTAGGAATGTTCGACACTGTAATGATTAATGATTGTCTTTTTATAAAAATAGTTTTGACAAAAAAAAAATGGTATTTCTTCGTAAAAGATTTTACTAAAATATATTTCTAACTATAAATCATAAATAGAAACACAAGAATGTCACGCTTCACATGCTGCAATTATCTCACATACTCAACACGTCGTGATCCAATCATCGATCAGAATGGATCAGATAAGCGCGCGCAACAAACGAACCGCGTCGACTGACCTGCGCCCGCGCACGCGCCTCTCTACTCGAACATATGTCGACCTATCGATGGTACAATACTCTCGTAAATGATAACTAAAATAAAACCAATCTCCCAAGCAGAGAAATGGAGAAAAAAGTAGACGTGTTATTCTAGACTCGTTTAAGTTGTGGTTCAAGATCGCAAGTCAATGACCTATGTAAATTAGTGTTAACAGGTGGATGCATGAAAAGCGAAGGAGATAGATAAACGGAGTGGCTTTTTAATGCTTCTCAACACAGCTAAAATAGAACATAGCTAAGTAAGTTTTATTACAAAACAAAACAGCATCAATAACTTCTATTCGGTTTCCAGCTGCTATAAACTTCTCGTTTATTCGGTTTCAGTTGGTCCAAGTAATAGTTCGAATACTAGGATTCCTGTTATCCATGTAGAAAACATGCAAGTGCCAAACAAAACATTGAAATGGAAATTTTGCACGTGAGTGTTAGCGACAAAGGATTCGGTAAATTGTAAATTGGTACAAAAGCAACTTGAGTAAACTCTTGCTTGAAGCTAATCGCACGAGGCATTCAGTTTTTTTGATATAAGATATAAGGGGTGAAACGTATAAAATAATTGACTGTATCTTTTTCAAATTGTTATGAATTTTAAAACACACGTTATAATTTAAGTATTCTCCTATTATACTTATCATGATTGTGGAAAAGTTTCCATAATTCGAGCAACCTACAGACCACCTCTGCAGTCATATTAAACTTTTAGATGAATTCTATAATGGTAGCATATTATTCAGGATCAACTTTCAAAAGACATACGTGTGTTAAAAGTTCAACACGTGCGTTTAAAATTATGCATTCATACAATAAACATTTGTATTATAGAAGCTATTTTGACGTGCTAACTCGTTTATTTAATCGCAGACGCGAGCTGGGCTTTCAAGATTGTAGTTTTATTCCCGATTCATGATGAAAAAATATCATTCATTCTTCTGCTATTATCTCAATTTATTTGTGGTCGACGCAACATGTCTTTTCCTACCATTCTTCTCTATTAGTCGTCATCTCAGTAGTCGCCCCCTTTCTAGCCATGTCATCTTTCACACAGTCCATCCATCGTTTCTTTGCTTTTCCAATTTACCTCCCATCAACATTCTCCTGCCTTTATCCTATTTTATTTGTGGTCGACGCAACATGTCTTTTCCTTCCATTCTTCTCTATTAGTCGTCATCTCAGTAGTCAGCCCCTTTCTAGCCATATCATCTTTCACACAGTCCATCCATCGTTTCTTTGCTTTTCCAATTTACCTCCCATCAACATTCTCCTGCCTTTATCCCATTTTATTTGTGGTCGACGCAACATGTCTTTTCCTTCCATTCTTCTCTATTAGTCGTCATCTCAGTAGTCAGCCCCTTTCTAGCCATATCATCTTTCACACAGTCCATCCATCGTTTCTTTGGTCTTCCAATTTACCTCTCATCATCATTCTCCTGACTTTATCCCATTTTATTTGTGGTCGACGCAACATGTCTTTTCCTTCCATTCTTCTCTATTAGTCGGCATCTCAGTAGTCAGCCCCTTTCTATCCATATCATCTTCCACACAGTCCATCCATCGTTTCTTTGGTATGCCCCTACTCTTATAGCCATCCACATACATGATGAGTAAATTCTGTATTTCATTTATTCGATTATTGCAGTCCATCATTAAACAAAGACGTTTCACAAATTGTGGCTTGGTCCTTGGTCACATAAGGCTACCCCAAGTTAAGATATTCTTCTTAGGATGATCGATTTAGGCAAAGTGTAATGCGATTTTTTCGTAAGGATATCTCAAATATTTTCCAGTCGACGGCAAAAAGTCCCGTAAAATTCGAAGAACCACTCCCAGCAACATAATTGTTGTATGTATTAAGTTAACAGTAATTGTCTGATCTGAATGTCCCATGTCCAAGTAATTGTTCCACTGCAGGGCTGAGGCTTTTTCTCATCCAAAGAAAGAACCTCCAGCTATTTATGAACTCGCTTTCTCACTACATTTTAGTTAATTCAAACTAAGATATAAAGTGCAGGCTCATGATATTTTTCTTAAGAATAAGTCAGTGGGGTCCAGTATTACCCTGTCTGAACTCATTGGGGAAAACACTCGTTTTCATGCATTGTACATTATTTTTGAAGCAGACAACAGAAAAACAATGAAAATAAAAGTTTACGAAGGAAATATAAAATACATTTCTGTAAATGTAGCGTAATTGAAGCGAAATATAATTCCCATGAGCCATTCTGAGTTTCGATAAAATATTGTTTGTCTACGTGATGTAATTGTACTTTGAAAGAAAGTGGAACAATAAATGAAATGTATTTTTTTATAGCATCATGGTATCATTTTTCTGCCTTCTCATTATTTAGGGTCTAAAGGGAAATTAACTGAACACATGTAGGTGCGTAGGATCTTGCTTGATCTATACTGAACAGAACAGTTAGGGAACTAAATAATCTTAAAAAATTTGAACTTGAAGTAGTGTTACAAATCTACCTTTCGCGTGTGGATAATTTAAAATATCTAGATAAGTAAAAAAAAAGTGTTTCATAGATTAAACTATTAGTCTAAACCCAAAATTGTTAATTTGATATACAGGTGGATTTTTAAGATGGGGCCGTAAGGGCAGCTACCTTAACCGTTGTAGCTACAGGAAAACGGTCTTAGGAGACTGTCCTTAACTTTTCTAATCAAATAAAATTATTAGTATTCGTTCGAAATTTGATTTATTTTTAATTTTCTTAATTTTCGGCCAGTCTTTCCATCGTAAAAAGTAGGTAGGTTGGTAAATCTCATTTCCTACGAAATATATAGGAAAAGTTTTTTTGCGACTTCTGATCACAACTGCGGCCAACTGGGGTTTGAGTAATAGAAAACTAGTACTCAAACCCCAGTTGGCCCAATAGAGTTTTTTGATCATTATAAGATACAGGATCGATTGGCATCAAAAAAGTTTTTGTGAAAACTACGAATTTCCTCGCTGACTGTATATTTTTTTCAAAATCTGTGAATGCAGATCAAAGCGTCTCAAAAAGTTAAGGACAGTCTCCTAAGACCGTTTGTCAGTAGCTACAACGGTTGAGGTAGCTGCCCTTACTGCCCCATCAAAAAAATCCACCCTGTATACATATTTCATACAAACCCAAATAACGCCTGTCCAAAGCATATTTTAAGACGCTCATGTTAAAATTTAAAAGCCCCACGCGAAGACACTTGATATTTTAAGTCGGGCTTGCCATCAAACTACTTCTAAAATTAGTATCAAAGGAGCAAATGAATCATGCCTGCATTTTTTATAAGAACGAAACAAAACACTCCCTTCTTTTGACCTTTCTGTGATGAATGGTTACCTGTAAACGGTCATAAGTTATAACCAGCACTTAGCAGGTAGCTGATCGTACTATGATTCATAGTAGCTAGGCAACGAAGGAGTATAAATCGCTTATTGGTTGATTCGCACAAATTTACTCGCCCGAAACGAGCGAATCGTTTTTTTTTTTTTTCTTGACTCTGAGGTGGTATGTAACCCACACATGCACACAATCCGCGAATTCAAGTACTTAAGACGTCGCCCGTCTGTGGGCAGACAGTTCGAATACAGAGTTCGGATACGACACGTCACATAAGCAGTCTTTATCTGCGTCCCGCGTCATTCAGGTTATTTTATATTATCCTACCTAATCTTAGTTACTTGTTTATAAACCGTGTTTAGTTATATTAACTTCATATTAAATTCATTGTGTTATACTGAATGAACAATTTAATTTCACCTACTATAGAACCTATAACACACCCTTACAAAAGTTCTATAAGGCGATTCGCACGAAGTTAATTTATTTGTAGGCGAATCAACAACTCCAGAAATACGTATTAGGTAAATGAAATTGAAGTGAAGTTACACTAACTTTACTGCATAAAATTCAAAATGTGCCATTGCGTCGATTCGCCCGTTTCAGGCGAGTAAATTCGTGCGAATCAACCAATATGCCGTATAAATCATAGGTACCATTTCCTAAACACACACGCACACATAGCTACATGTAATCGTAGCTATAAAGTTTCGGCCCGAATGATTCACGAACAGTTGACTTTCTGATCTAAAAACATAAAAGGGCATAACAACCTTGTCGGCCTTGCGGTTGCGCAGGGCTGCTATTTTAACGATTACCATTTCAGAATAATATGTTAGCCCTCCCAAAGGCTACTTTGAAGTCGAAATGAAGTTTACACAAAGTTCACATGCCCCTTTTTAAACACAAATTAAGTCAAGTCTCGGAATACTAAATAGACGCTTAAAACTACAAAGTAACTTAATTCAGAGTACGAAGAATTTTCATGTAACTAAGAATTTAACTTAATTCCTACGCCCACGTCCATCGCCTTTGAGCATCAAAGACAAGCGATGCTCTTCATTCAGCAAAACCTATTCTGTATGCTTTTTGTTTTCCTCATCCAATTCCGACTCCCACACTCGTAAAATAATAGAACGTTCCAGTCTAGCCTTAGGCAACCCTATGCGGAGCTTATTCGCTGTGAAATCGGTCGGAATTTAGCTTTACTGGAACTTCTATTTACATATGTGATGGCAGTATTATGAGAACCATAGAGTATAAAAAGTGAGCTCTAAAAAGTATAAGACATAGGCAGAAGAATCGAGACATTAAGAAAATGTCCTTGAAGAAAGACTTCGGTTCAAACAACAAAACAAAAAACAAGGAAAATTTTGAGAAGATATACCAAGTATACAAATAAAACACGAATGATCAGACAATTTTACACATTTACATCGCTTACTTGTGCACATATTGTATGATACTAGCACGAAATGGCTTTGGGCCTACTGAAGCGTATTCCTGACAGCTAAAATCCATTGATTGGACCGGCGATCTACGGCTCGTAATCCGTAGTAAGTAATATCCGTCTGTTACGATCAGGTTGATCTTTTGATGTTCGGATCGGGATACCTTTGAGAAGCCTTCGTTGCGGTGAATAGATTTTCTGGGAAAGGCTTGATTTTTAGCAATTAAACATTTTTGATAATGTACTTTTTAGAAACGAAATCGTTCCGAGGCCGTTACTATGTACATCGAGTTTTAGAAAGAGACGGTAAGGTCCCTTGTATACGGCACGGTTTCTTTATGGTACGGTGTATAAACCGCGCCGTAGAAAAAACGTGTTTGTCTACAGGCTTCTATAGTGATCCTTACACCACTGTCGACCGTGCCAACATACGGCGGACACACCGCGCCGTAGAAAAAACGTGTAAGTCAACAAGCTTCCTTAGTGATACATACACCACCGACGACCGTTTAAAAAAATAAACAAAAATACATTTACTTTCACAGTTACAACGAACTACAAGAACTTTTATAATATATGTTACTTGCTGCTACGGAACCCTTCATGGGCGAGTCCGACTCGCACTTGGCCGCTTTTATTAGTGCAAGTGGGCCTAAATCTGGATGTGTTATTTTAACGGCTGAGTTCGGCCTGCTTCAAAAACGGTGAAGGAAAACATTATGAGGAAACCGGTATGTGAAGTCAAGTCAGAGGCCCATGGGCGGCTTTAAAACTCTGACACCAGGTTAGTCACTAACCACACGGAATGAAGAAGACGGCTGAGTTTAGAAAAGTTCCATCTTGTTCACTTAATTACAGGTAACCTACTTAAAAACTCAAGTACACAACTATGTAAGGATACAGCTCAGTCAAGACTTACAAACTTGCATAACGGTACTAGACTAAACCTATCGCAGTTTACTACAGGAAGTAAAGTTTGTATGGTACTTAAGTTAATACCTAGAAGCCAAGGTATACTTGGAACTTTAATATTTACTATGTACGGGGTAAACCTATTGTTAAGATCAGCCATGTTGTATCTAGATAGTTTAGAGAAACTAATAGAAAATAATCCCGACTCTCAAGGCAGTAAAACCGGCGGAGAATCGATGAAATAAGTGAAAAAAAGGTGTATTAAATATATATTGCTTTGTGAAAACTTATGTTTTTGTGTTGTTTTGCGACGTCTAGAACGAAACTACAGATCGTAGTGATAAACTTTACTCGTGTTGCTGAAATCACTTTTTAATATGTTTCCGTAATGAGGACATAGCTTGTTTTTGGAAAGGAATTTGCCAGCCTTTCTTCGTCTAGTTTTTTCTTCCCCAATATCAGTGACATATTTCAGTATGAATCAAATATTCGATCGTGTTGATTGGAAATATTTCCACACCCCAGTAGTTTTTTGGGGGCAAATGAGGAATTCCATATTCAACATTGGACAGTCCAAGCAGATAATTGAGAAACAAAGCTTTTATATTATATTTTTATTTAACAAAAACTATGACACAGCATTTAACTTCGCCTTCCTCTTGGGAATAATTTTTATTTTGGTTGGGGTGAAGTTTTAAAAAAAATTCAATTTCAGTCACGTAAAGGTCGCAGACTCGCAGGCGTAGCATGCTAATTTCTTAACTCACAAAGTATTATGAATGTCGAAAGATTATACAATTGCCGCTATTATATACACTTCTTCAGAACTCTTTCCAATTCAGAGAAATAATAACTTTCAGACGAGAGCAGTCGTGAGGCACATTAACCGTCTTCATAAAAATATAATATCTGGATATCCATATCACATTTTGAATGATTAAACGTCGCTTTTTCATAGCAAAAAACAACATATTATGAATGTTTCGCGCTTGAGTTCATAGCAATACGTTATGAGACATCAATGTTTCTAGAGAACTAAACACTAAATTATTACGTGTAAACATTCACTAACATCGCTTACTGTTAGTTGACACGCTACTTGAAGTAACAGCTATATGCTAGTGCAAACTTTTCATAAAGAACTCATGTATGGCCTACCACTGGTTTCATTCACGTTTAATCAAACTGTATGACGTCTTCGAAAAATTGAGTGACTGCTTCCAGAAGTTTAAAAAAAAATAGCCACCACACCAACAAAAGCAGACGTGATTGAAATCTGTTTCTATGAGCCGTTTGGAAAGAAGGAAGTAATTTTGAACCAAAAGAAATTTATCTGTTGCCAGATGAGTGGGAAACATCTCATAACAAGCTTATCACAGATCCAAGTCAAAAACTTAGGAATCAACATACTGGATTTAAATACCTTTGAACTTTAATGAGGCAATACAAACACCGATAAAAGGCCGAACCACCCTATGTTGTATAGTCACTGAGCTAGACATTTTTCCGGTAAATGTCAGGCGTAGGTGCTGTTAAACAGTTTTCCTATGGACCGACGACCTATCTCAACCCACACGATGTAGAATTGGAGACAGGAGCTTCTAGTGGATTCATGTTGATTTTTTGAATTACGGTGTTCTGTGAAGCCAACAGTTTTATAGATAGATAAGGTAAATGCAAGGATATGCCAAGGAATGTGTTAAAAATATTTCGGTCAATTCTTTGACATTTCTCGGCATATCCAACGGTTGGAATATTATATGGCGATTATGCATAAGCTTTAACGTTTTGAAACGTAGAATCACCAATCAGTATATTCATGTTAATATTAGCTCCACCATACACTTTTATAACTCGATCCTCAACATATAACGAGCAGATTACTGAATCTCTAAAACCTTGTGGTATAAGCCGACCCCGTAAGGATTATATGAAATGAGCTTCTAAATGAAAATTAACGTCATAAGCTACAACATTATCCTTGTGGATAACGTTTACCTCTATTTCAAATGCAGTCATATGAAGGACGAGACAGGTAAGACCATGACCCAGTTTTAAGGCCAGAGTTACCTGTTGTTCTTGTATCTACTCCACGTGTTAAGCGTTTGGGTTTTGACAGGACCCCCCGGACTGAACCTTGTATCTACATAGAATCTGTCTGTGAACGATGACAGCCGGACAAAGGAAAGCTTCTATAGTCGATCGCAAAAGGAATATTCACGCTGTTGATAAACGAAGGTTTTGATGTCGTTGATAATCACAATATTTTCAGAAAATTAGATAACTAATATGACACCGCATCATCGCCTCCCCCTCGCATCGTTTACTGAGGGCGTCGATTTGCGCTAAAACGTATCTGTCTTTTGCGTCCTGAAGCACTCATTATCATGTATCAGCTAACAGCTAGCTGATGCGTATTTCCAATCTCTACAAGGCCAGAACGCAACCACAGGAAACTGCTCGCGTATACATTGTAATGCTATTTTTAAATCTGTGATTACAATGTATACACGAATTTTGCGTATTGCTTGTGTATAGTTTGTAACGTGGACGCGCGCGTCCTGGTTCCAAACTATACTACATCACTTACGCTTGACATGAGTTTTACACATAAATAGTAAAAATTAAAAAAATGTGAACTGGGTGAAATGGAACAGATAACGGAATATGAAATGGGTTAGGTTAGAACTGTGTCAACCGCGCGCGAGCCGAGGGAGCGCAGCGAGCGGTGCCGGCCGCGGCAGCGGCCAGCGAGTGCTACTTCCAAGTTGCTCGCAGCCAGGCAGGCTATTTAGTGCAAGGTGAATTACGTCGCAAACAAGTTGGATACCAGTTTACAATTTGACGTAATATATACACGATTAGTCCGTATGCTTACTGGCACTGTATATTTTGGAATAAGGTAGTTAATTAGGTCACTACGAAGTATACGCGAGTATTTGCGTACTACTCTTGTATAGATTGGAAGACCTTAGTAAAAAAGTGATTTCCAATCTATACGCGATTAGTTTCACACCCTTGCGTTCTGGCCTTGTATAGAATGGAAAGACGCCTAACTGATACCTTTAGTCAGTTAGACACCTGCTGCCTCTACAAAAAACTTCCACTATTCTCGAAGAAAAATTCATTTTGTTCAGTATGCACCTTTTTATTATGAAGGACCAGGTAAGAACCCGACCTTGGCCCGCTTTTAACGCCTGACCAGCTCGTGCTCAGGTTTTACGTGCATTTATTTTGCTACACCCCCAGTGATCCCAGTATACAATAAAGTTTAAATACCTACGTAAAATACGCTAGCTGGTACGGTATTAAACGTGTTTTCAGTCAATTGGTTTTGGTTTTAACGTGTTCGGCAGTGTAGTTAACTGCTTCTGTTTTATGCTGAAATTTTTAAAACAGATGTTATTTTATTGACAAGTTGTTGGTGGAAACGTAAGATTTTATGAGTCTACTTTCATAATGGATTCGTGCTTTTCTCCTAGTTGCAATGACGATGCTTACAGCGCTAAAAGTCATTGCTTTGTTTGAATACAAAAATTTTGTTCAAGTTTAGAGAAGTTCCTTGTTAGTTATTTTTCTGCAGAATAAGATTATTATAAAAAACAAGAGCATATTTATTCTTCCATATTCCTTCCTTTTTAATTTGCGATGTTTCAGTTGAGGGCCACAGCCTTGTCCCGTTTCTGTAACCATCCTGTACTGACCTCAGGTTTTGATGCGTAACATGCATGAAATATTCATAGGTAGGTCAATTACTTACCAGTTGAAGGTGCTTGTATTTTTTTTTTGTTTGTATGAGTAAAGAACCTCCTGCTTTTGGGAAGTCGGTTAAAAATAAAGTTTCTCCGTTAGTATATATAGCTGCGCCCCGCGGTTTCACCCGGGAATATCGGGATAATATATATGTTCTAATCTAGGTCATGGTCTACCCATGTGCCAAATTTCATCCAATGCCCTTCAGCCGTTTTAGCGCGAAAGCGTAACAAACAAACAAAAAACTCACTTTCGCATTTTTAATATTAGTTAAAATGATTCCAAGTGTAAAAGACATTTTTTTCCTTTAGCTCCTAGGTAGGCCACCTTTTTTGCTGATTCCGTATATAAGGTACTCACTCAAACACGCTTGAAGTCCTTAAAGCCGAAGATATCATCATTTGCCTAGCCTATTCCCAACTATGTTGGGGTCGGCTTCCAGTCTAACCGGATGCAGCTGAATATCAGTATTTTACATGGAGCGACTGCCTCTGACCTCCACAACCCAGTTACTGGGTAACACGATACCCCGTGGTAAGACTGGTAGACTTTCGGGCTTCTGACGACCCGTACCAACTGTCAAAGATGTACAAATGACAGGCGGGACCAACGGCTTAACGTGCTTTCTCAGGCACGGAGAATCTTGGTATTTAAAGATGGTCACCCATCCACGGAACAACCGCGGCAGCGTAGCTTAACCTGATCAATCGACCCGTGCGGCTGTTATTACTTAGCCACAAGCCCGTCTATAAAGCCGAAGATAATAATATTTAATATCATGATACATCTAGAACACGTTATGCCTCAGGACTGCTATTAAATAACACTCGTAAAAGGACATCGGCGGACATTTTATGGAGAAAATATATCCATTTTTTATTACCAACTCTGTTTGAAATGCTTCCGTGGCAAAAATCTTCAGTTAGTTTTGACTCGGGTTACTGCCGCTGCGCGCTGTAAAAATGCTATAACTTTTGTCTTACTCTAATTAGTGAGACTATCTAAGCGTTTTGCGAAGATGGTTTACCTGCTTTAGAATATCTTTGATCAGTATCAAGGTCATTTTCGTAATTAAAATTATTTCAAAGTTCTCGAACAGTTCAGAACTGTCGTCGTAGAAATAGGTTCACCCAGACGAATATCTTAAAACAAACTCAGTTCCTATTTTGTGTCAAGGCAATATGTAGATTTGTATATTCCATATTCGGAAAACTAAATTGCTCTGATGTACTAGAAATATATCTAGACGGTATCTTGATTCAAATTGTTCACATAGGGGAGCAAGATCGATTTATACGATAAAGCGAAGCACTTGTGGGACGATGTTTGCTTAATGAAACATTACTAACTCCACCGGAACGTACTTAACGACGCCTTAGCTCTTGTTCCCGTTGCAAACGAATGCATAAACTTTAAAAGATCGTTCTAAGACAAACAACCTTGCTCCATAAGGCTGGCAGGCTAGAGACTACGATCATAATATTCCTGCTCCACTTCTCCTAAATAATTCATCGTAAGGTGGCTAACACGTGCGGCTCCAGACTCGGAACTAGGCTGCACGTCAACTCGCTAGCTCTACCTGTGGCCTATAAATTGAGCTCATTTGAATAATAAATAGACTACACGAAAGTCTTCGATGGGTAAAATATCGACACGAACACGGAATTCTTTAAGAGTGGCTAACTTGGTTGTAAGTACATTGAACTATATGGAAACGTACGTCTAAAAAAATTTTATATTATTTAACACGAATTTCCCTTTCACTTCAAGGTAAAAAACTGCGAAAGAACCGCACCTCACGTCAGCAATCGATGGCTCTAATTGATACGTTAAACGAAGCGAAATTTATAGACACGCAGTTAAATTTTCCATCCAATTAATCTGTTTCGATTCACATGTAGTGACACGATATGCTACACTTTCCGAGAACTATTGTTATCGTTACGACAGCTCTTCATTTCGGTGTTTCATGCTTGTCTATACTATTATGTAAATTATATGTAACCGATAATTTCTTGAAGGGAACTAGCAAAACACTACATTCCCTGATTAAGTGCCTGCCTACTCAATTATTGCAACAAGCGCGAAAGAGAGCATAACAATGGTATTTAATTAATACCAGCCGGAATGTATGTTTTGAGATACCGTTTCTTCAATCAACAATTACATATAATCACGAACACGATACTGAGAATCCATAGCCACCAAACTAATTCCTTAAAGGTAGGTATGCTGGAAGTGAAAACGGACTGAAACTTTCCATTAGCAAAGCCAAGAACGTACAAGAGATTAAATCTGTGTAAGGTTCGAATTCAAATGCAAAGGGTACGAGGACAAAGTAAGGTAACGTGTGCCAATAATCACAGGAACAATAGGGTTGCCTTATGCAGATACCGCCGATCCATCTGGGAAAGATGACAAGCAATAGCTTTATGTAAATCGACGGCCATGGATAACGCTGAAACTACACGGAAAATAGCAATGCAAGCAATTTGTATCCAAGAATTGTTGAACGTTTTAAAGGTATTTGACAAAGCTACTCAGTATCAAAGAATCTGCATAACTGTTAAACGATCTTAAAGTTGAAATACTTGAAAGTTTAAACAATTCATTTAATCCCCCACTTTAAATTCAGGGAACAAATTCCGTATAACAAAATTTGGAAATCAGCCAGATTCATTTAAGGATCGGAATATAGGGACGTGCGTGGGACATCAACATGTCCCCGTCTAAAAAGTGGTTGAAGGGAAATTTGGAACTTTCAACCCTACGTGTGCCGACCTGGTGTTTGGCGTGTCAACGTGACTGCGGTCACGGCCGGATGATAGTACGCAGAAATAGACTGAGGGCGTATCTTTGACCGGTCGAAACGCATTGTTATTGTGATGTCATTGTACCTGGTAAGAGATGTGAGTGAAACATCTGGCTTAAATATAACAGTTAGAAATGATAATTTAATGTACCCAAATAGGATGATTTTGTTTTGAATTAGGTACCTATTATCAAACTAGAACCATAACATTAGTGTCGCAACTGAGTAAACACCTACATTCATGCAGATTCAAATTCCGTTTCATCAACGTAATTCCAGATTAACCTGCAAATGAAACAAAGGGTTAACTCCGCAGTAACCTACGAAACTGCATTTCACACGCATGAAATCCAACTGTTATTGCAAATGAGCAGCAAAAGCCCTGTTTAATCTCAACCCTTAACTGAACACTGGAGGGCCTATAACACCCACAGAAACATGAAAGTAAAAAATTATGAGAATTTCTAATTATAGTATTAAAACAAATGAAGGCCTTAATGATTTCTGTGGGGGTTAAAAGCGTGAGCAGTAAACGCCCGAAGCCGCCACGGCACCGATTTGTCACGAAAGAATTTTAAACTCAGTGATAATTTACAAAATCCTTTACGCTGAGCAGCGCCAAGAGTACCATTCTGTCGAAACGAAACCAAATTAACTGCGAGACAAATGGTGACGACAATGAGAACCCGTGAATATTGTGCTGTTAATGCGTCTACATGTTAGCAGTTAATCGCCATGCACATGTGTTACAATGTACATGTGTACATGTAAATTGTAACACTTTTTATTTTGTCGCGTTTAGAGCCGTTTCTTAATATGAAAGTTAATTGTCTTGATATTTAGCCGTTTACTGAACTTTCACATTTAAATGGGATTTTATACACAGACGACCGTTTTTAACCCCCGACGCAAAAAGAGGGGTGTTATAAGTTCGACCGCTATGTGTGTGTGCGGCTGTGTCTATCTGTGGCACCTAGCTCATAAACGGGTGAACCGATTTGAATGCGTTTTTTTTTAATTGAAAGGTTTTCTAGCGATGGTTCTTACACATGTTTTATCGAAATCGGTTCCGCCATTTGAAGATTATCAGCTCTTTTCTAGGAGATGAATGGATGTGGGCGTCTTTCACAGGTCTGATCGATTTGAAATTTGGAATTCCGTTACTTCAATGATATTAGATGCTGCAGCATCACCTGGAATTTGCGGGATACCCAACTCCCCTACCAACTTACAGCACAGGTATCGTGTTAGGGCTCATTGGAATAGTCTCAAAAAATAGGTTATTGATAGATGTAGGTGATAAGTAGGAAAGAAAAATGAGGAAATGTTTGTGTCGGAGTTTTTTTAAATTTTCATATAATTTCACCCGTAATTGATCAGTCCTGAGTTATCACTGTAACTAATTAGTGTGATCTCGAACTCCATTTTAGATAAATCCAGTAAAAAAAAAAAAAAAACTTTATTAGCTTCCTCTTCAGTCAACTCTTTGTCAATCAATCATAGAACACACAATGACACAAAATGAACTTAAAGCAGTAAGTACTCACCAGAAGCCTCATTGTTGGCGGTTGGCTGCGCAAGAGTTCGCTTTGGCGTGCTGGTGGTTCGCGGTGATGGCTGCGCGCGCCGGCACGGAGGAGTAACCTCCGGGCCATTGGAACGCTGGAACAATACATTACTTGTTTTATTATACATAAATAAGATTGCTAACTTATTTATTGTTCTTTTGGGCTTGCGAGGTAATTGCATAACTGTAACACTAACAAAAATATAATTTTTTGCCGACATCCCTATTGCGTTAATTACGCTGTCGAGCAAACAAATTTTTCAACCTTATATAGAAATGGATTAAGAATTGCCTTCAAATTCCTACGGATTGTGATGGAAAGTGTGTTACGCAAATACGATGCCGATCCACCAGCGAGCTTAGCCCTCGTTCGTAAGGGTCGTTCTTAAGGCGAAAGCGTCAGGGTCGCCATTGAAATTCAAATTTTCTTACGTTTTTTGCAATTTGTAGGTCAGTATCAGGTTGTATGTTGATCTATATATACATAATGATTCGCGGCTGTATCAAACATTTATTTATAGAATTATAATCATAAAAGTCATCCATACAACTCTCTAAGTTCTAAGACAATTTCATGAAATCATGACATTTGAAGCCAATACTAACTTAAGGAGTTGTATTGCTGATTCTAATCATTATAATTCTGTAACGCCATATTTGTTACGGTCGCGAATCATATTTCAATTAACGTCCAACCTGACACTGACCTGCATATTGCAAAAAACGTAAGAATTTCGCTTTGAATTTTGCGCATCCCCCTTAACGCGACGATTTTTTATCGCGCAGTGGATTTTCAACGCACTGTTTAGCCCCGAAAGTTGAAAATCCAACAGTGCGCTTTTTTGGACGCGCTGGGATGCGCTCTGTTGGATTCTCAATGCTCGGCTCAGTACCGAGAGTTACCGAGAGTAGGCTTACCGCGGGGCCTTTCAGGTCAAGCTCGCTGATTCCTTTGCTGGATCATTTCATTGGCAGACCGCAGTATTATGAAGCACTGGTTAGAGCAGTGTATTAAATAACGGACTGGATTGCACATGAATGTAAGTTTATGATTAGAGGCATATTACTTGATGGTACAATAAATCGCAAGTTTCTAAGTTGTAAACGCAATATTTATGGGCTTTTAAATACGTAATTAACAGCAAATCTAACAATTAAATTTATTAATTGGTATTATAAAACATCAGTCTAAAGCTGAACATTGCGTATACGAAAGATTTATAAATAGGTAGTGTACGCATGAGTTCCTCGCTTTTTCTTTTTATATTTATAGATAGTGCCAATTTAGCTTAAACGGTGTAAAAAAGTATTAAAGTATATTATTCGTGGCATAGTAAAATATTGTGCTGCAAATACTTAGTTCTAATAATCTTTTAAAATTTCATCCTTAATTGTAGACGTAACTTGCTCCAACCAAGGCTCGGATACCGGTTAAATTTTCAAACCGTTATCATGTACTTGACGCAAAAACCTTTACATTCGGTTTCGTTCGCATAAACCGTTTTTTTTAAACCGGTGTTTAGAGCAACAAAAACCGGTTAATGCGGACAAACGTCGCGCGCTGTTCGTACGTCTACATACCGCGCCGCTATATACGGCATCCTTACAAGTAGTCATATGTTGCAACGCGTTTACCGACATGCTGTTCGTCAAATAACCCGGTTAATTTAGGTTAAAATAAAGTTCTTAAAATGTTCACGTTCTTAAGAAAAATTCGTAGGAAAACCGAAATAAACCGGTATTAACCGGTATTTCTTAAACCGGTTCCGAGCCTTGGCTCCAACATTAAATTTGTAATACCCTTGAAAGTTTAAACTGAGAAATACGTACAATATAAATTATTTACATAATGTCAAGTTTAATGAAGCACTACTTACTAATTTGAACAGCCTTCGTCTAGCTAGGATAAAAGGCTTTAATTAAATAGTGATAATAATCCTGCCTCGCTACATGATACTGAAATTAAATTAATCAAGTTGTTTTGATGATCCATTTCGTTGTTGCGAATTCACGGTACTTCTCTATGAGATTTATGAGATCTAATTGGGTCGCAGGAACACGTGTAAAGACAAAATACGTGGTAGGTATGTATCGAAGCTTCGACGTATTTTCGATACATCTGTGTCCAAACTAGAGTATCCACCAACATCAACCAGCGCTGGGGTTCTGTCTAGCATAGGGTCGCAGCATTATGCTGAGCGATGGCCGTTTTGCGTGGATATTTCGCGATTCCCCCCAAATAATGTGTTCGTGTTCTTTCTTTACGTCATGTTTAGCGCAAGTAAACCTATATTTTTTTTATTATTAACATCAGAGTAACAAAAAGTTTACATAAATACGTGAAACGTTATCATCGTTTTGAAAAAGTATGGAAAATGTTGCATCTGAAGATCATAATGTAAACATTCAAGTGTGTTCCTACAACCATAATAACATAAAAAGTTTTAGGAAAATAAAGAGAAACTTAGAAGGCTGTAACAACCGATTATGCGACACGATTTCCACAGAACTCAGAACAGTAAGTCAATACTAGGAACTGTTTAACTTAATACTGCGAAGTTTTCAGAACAGTCTGCGCTAACTTAACAAAAGCTTAGGTACTGAACTTCAAGGATCTGAGAACAGTTCAATATGTGTGGAAATCCGGGAAACTCCTTACCCCAGAAACAGTGTGGATGCAAAACCCCTAATATTTGCATACTGAGAGAATCTAACCTTTGCATCTTGAACAAAGTATAAATTCTCCTTGAGTCCTGTCCAAAATCCTTCATTAACTCGAGTTGGAGTTGCTCATGAACGGGTGCTGCTTTTGGTGGCTGGTCGTCTTGCTGACCATGGTTTTGTTATAGTACTAGTTTATCATTTGTGACTTCGAGTTACAGCTATATGTAAGCTGGCACGCCATTTAAGCCTGGAGGTTTTTATTTGTGTATTAAGTTCTTCAATTCAAGTTTATTTTTTTCTGCTTGAGTAAAGTTTTTTGTTGGTATATTGGCGTGTGCTAGCAAATAATTTAATTTAATGTGTTGTGTTCCGTCATGTACATTATTTTGTATAGTTTTTTTTTTTTTTAATTTTCCATACAGTTGTGCTGCTAGGGAGTGTTGCGCCACTTCTACTTCCCAGCTAAAGCACTAGGAAGTGTACTGTCTTATAGCCTAGCCTAGTTTGAATAAATGACTTTTGATTTTCATTGAGAATTGTTTAGTGTCAACTGTATTAAGATTAGCGCTCATCAAATTGATGAAATAAAAGAGCTGTCACAACAAGTCAGTCAACAAATTAAAAGAGTTTTGTGCTAGCACAATGACTAAGTAAGTTACAAGTAAGTTAAGAGAGTCAAACATGGCCAATGACTTGTGACATTCACCTTGAAACAGAATTAAGATATGCTTACATAGGTAACTTAATTGTGCAATATTGCGCAATTATTGGTAATTTAACTTGTTTAACTATAACGTGTCGGTAACACCAAGCAGTTTGTAAATGCGATTATCGTACAAGAATTGATTAATTTTAATTGTAAACCGTAAGCGCACCATAATGTTTCCCAGATAAAATATGTCCAAAAAAAACTCACCATTTTATTAATCTTATACTCCTTGAAATAAATCCTCATATTGAATATCCGGACGACTCTTTAATTTTATGCTTCACATAGAATTAAGAGTCCAATTCACTTATTCACTTCACGTCTCAACTTATGTACGATTTCACCTAAAATCCAACTGATATTACTCATAACCCTTCCTAATGATGTCATAATATGCCTCTGGAGGTTTAACTTTTAGTTTTGAGTAAGCAATTTGCGAAAAAAGACGACTTTAGTCCTTTAATCTGTGTTACAGCTGGCAGGCTGAAGATTTGTTTGTAAACTCATTAGTTTACAAACAAATCTTCACACGTTTTGACATGACCTATGAAAATAGTTGATGACGTGAAAAAAGCCAGCTAGGATGGCTCAACCTAGGATACGACGGTTATATTTAAGTATAGTTACTTGTGGGGGCTAACTTGCCTCGTCTAAGCCCACATAGACGGCATTTTCCATGCGATCCCATTCTCAGTGCAGAACGCAGTAAGTAACCCCGATAAACGGTAAGTACTCAAGTTAGTAAGAAGTAATTATTCAGAACATAATTAATTTCTAGGAAAGCTTTGCTTAGCAATATCAATTAGTACAATGTGAGTACAATAAATAGATCCTAGTATATTTTGTAATTTCCCAGAACCATCAAAGTTAGTCAAAGTAACAGCTGTGGAGCGCCTGTTCATTATAGGTTTCTTGTTAGCACCGCGTGATAGAAAGTGTCTATGTTTGAGTAGGAAGGTGCATAGTGTTTGATTGGAAACTTGAACTTAGATACTACTTCGAGTGTCCTACTTAACTTAAGAAGACTTTGATTGTTCTGCTGGACATCGAAATGTACTTTCGTAGGTAATTAAGGGAGAGAAAAATATATAGTATCCATTGTAGCTAATAAATAACTAAAGCTTTTGAAAATAAAGACAATGTACAAAGAACTCCAAAGACAATTACATCAACCATTTACGGAAACTTCTGACAATAGTCCTTCCTGCAAAAGGTTTCCCATATTGCCTCTTCAGCTAAGTTGGTAAGGAAACATTGAAAGAACTTGTGTAATTAGAGGTTTTTCGGAAATGTCTAAGGCCGGGCACAGAAAGACGTTAATTCGGGCTGTTAGATAAACAAAGCTTTTAGTTAACGGATTTGAATTTAGTGATGAGGCTTTCTGGCAAGAAATTCTAGGAATTTGGTTTAATTTATCAATAATTTAATTAAAATCTTAGCTAGGTACTTATGTATATTCAGAATCTAATAACAGCATCGATTTTCAACAAATCTCAAGAAATCAGGGACAATAACAACGAACAAAGTTTTAAGAATACAAGATTAGAGTGTGACTCAAGAATGGGAAAGACATAGAATATAATACCAGTAAAAACTTCAAGCATGAATGTAACAGGGTCGTCAAACAAACACACAAGTTGAACATAATATTGACAAAGCCATACACTAGTTTGAAGCACGGAATAATGTTCGGACAAAGTTACAAGCGCTTATTTGGTACTAGAATGTTATGTTTACTAATTCTCTGAAGTTGGCACAAATTCCCGACTAACTACCAGACAAAGACTTGTCAAGGACGTTGGTTCAAAATACGCAGCCAGTGTTTCTAGGTCGCTAGTCCTTTGACTGCTTGACTTTCATTTCCAAGGTTCAAAGAATATTTACAATCTCTTGATTGATCAGCATCGAAGTGCAAAGTACGTGTCAACGGTTTGAGTGACTGAGTATGCACCAAAGCGTTAAGCTAGACGGGATCACGAAAGGAGTAAGTATTTGTCCAAATAAGGTGGCTATATGTATCAAGACGACAGTAAGAAGTTATGAATGGCGAAGTAATGATATACAAAGTGGAAAGCCTGACTCGAATCCTGAATAGGCAAAAAAGGTCAATTAGGAAAACAACTTTTAGCAGTGGGAGGATGTTGATATACAAGATAGTAATTTGCACAACAAAAGACAAAACATAAAATCACGCCCGTATTTCCCCGATGGGTAAGACAGAGGTGTACCTATAGTAAACCCACATTTCGCCAGTTATGTTTTTAAGTCTCATGTAATAGGGGGCAAGCCTATTGTTTTCAATTCAAAAGTGCATGTAAATTATAATAACCTGGATGAATGAGCACAACCTTGAAATAAACTTCCAAAAGACTAAACTCATAACTTTCCATCCCCACCAAAAAACTTCTCTAAATGTACTCTTTTCCTTCAATAACCATATAATAGAAACAGTTAATGAATTCAAACTATTAGGCATAACCATAGACAAAAATATAAATTGGAAGTCACACATACAAAACATAAAATCAAAACTATCGAAATTTTTATATGCTTTCCGGGAAGTTAAAAAAACCACAAATTTACAGACTGCTCTGGTTATGTACTACGCCTATGCATATGCGTGGCTGAGCTACGGCATCATTATGTGGGGATACAGTACAGATGCCCCAACACTATTCACCGTTCAAAAGAAAATTATCCGTATCCTGGTAAATATACAACAGACAGATAGCTGCAAACCCCATTTTATAGAACAAAATATCTTAACTCTGCCTTGTATGTACATACTTGAAATATGCAAATTTGCTCACAAACACCAAGACTTTTACACTAAACGAGAAGACATACAAACAAGGTACACACTCAGACACAAAACACGACTCAACCTACCATCATCCCGCTTAAAAATACATTCTACAAGTCCTCTGGTAATGTCAGTAAAAACATATAATGTGCTACCAGAAACAATAAGAAAAGAAAAAAAACTCCATTTATTCGTAAATAAATTAAAAAAGCTATTACTTAAAAAATCTTACTATAGTGTCGATGAATATTTAAGTGATAAGTCTCTAAAACTTGAAAAATAAAGTCTTTTGCAATTTTAATGTTAATGTTATGTCTATGTTTTTAGAATAAGTTGTATTGTAATAATGATAAGTCCTCTCCACATTTATTTATTATATCTTTTGCTGTGCCCGACAGGGTCCACGATTGTTACCTACCAAATAAATGTTTACCACCTAAGCCTACATTGTGGAATGCAATAAAGAATTGAGTATTGAGTATTGAGTAAATGGTTTAAATGAAATAAATGCTTTGAGTTTGTGATTGCCATCAATCGGTCACAAATCCAAACACCGAGCTGCTACTGAGAAATTCCAGATAGAAAACCCAATAACACTGCCCGACACGGGAATCGAACCCAGGACCTCATGCTCAGCAGTAGCACTTGCGAGACCAAGGAGGCAGTCAACAAAAGTGGACATACGAAACCCTCGACTAACCTTTTTTATAAAAACAATTCCAAGTCTTTGGAGTATCCAATTTTTTGCTTTATACTCTTCGTAATTTGACGTATCAACTTATTTTATAGCCAGAAGTGTGAAACAAGTTAAATTAGTTCTAAATCAGAGAACAATGTAAGCTCACAAACTAGATGTTTCGAAACGGCTTAGATCTCGGTCTGCGGCAGGACAACCTTCAACGGCTAGATAGATTGTCTGATCTACGTAACCTAAGCCAACGAACTATTCGCGCTATGCAAATTTGTAATACTAAACTTAGATATCAAGTATAACTTGAAGTTTGAGCACGTTCATACGAATTGAACTGAACGATTGTGTGCTTAATAAATTGGTTTCTGAAGGACAAAAAAATCGGCAAAATACAGATGATTATTAATGGCACTATGTCTATAAAGAAGCGGGACATATTGAAATAAAAAATGATGATGATGAGATAGGATTTTAAAAAGTGGGTCTAGCCCACTTTTTAAAATCCTTATTCAATAGGGATGATGCCTGGGTAAAAAAAATTAAATTCTAATTAGTCCGTCAGTCAGATAATAAAAAAATATTTACGTATTTTTTGCTTTATCATATTAATAAAAAATTACTTAGATAAAACGCATTTTATGTTGGGGAGTGGGGGTTGTACGTCACTATTATGTATAAAATCTACTTACTTGTGATGTCATGGCACATTTTACCTCAATGTATAACCGTAATCTTTACATTACGTAAAAAAAGAAAAAATACGTGTCCAATATTTTTTTATAATCTCAAAGACGGACTTAAAAAAGTTTTAGTCGTCATCCGTATTAAGTACTCCAGAAGTTTAGTTACTAATTGACGGATGGCTTTCCTTCTCTGATATCAGTCTTACTTCAACAAGCTCGAAACAAAGATTTTGCTGAATTAACCATATGCGTTCCTATAGTTTAAAAAAATACTTTTATAAACTAAAACACTCTTAAAAGCTTAAAATAGTTGCTTAGCAAAAAACTTTTGGAAAATCTCTTAATTTTAATTAAGATGATTACTTAAGTGAGGATCTACTCAGTTGATGGCCCGTAAGATGATGAAGGGGTTTTAACTTGGGAGAGACCCATGTCTAGCCGTTGACAGATTAAGACCTGGTAGATTTCTTGTTGAAGCTACGCCAAATTTACACATACAGGTTTTTGTGGTTTTAAGTAAGTAATAAATTAGAAGTAGCTTCAGGGCTTAATAATTAAACATTGAGTAATATTGACATGCCTGGTTTACGCATAATGCGTTCATTTATGTATGTATTTACATACGTAAATAAGGACGCACATAACGCTGTAGCTATTTCTTACGATTGCCTTAATTTCATGTTCCACTGAAGCATTAAATAGAATGACGAATAGGGCGGTATAATCTTTTCAGTAATTACCTGTCATAATAAATTACTTTCATAATTAGCAAGTAGCGACTAAAATTATGGGGCTGTGACAGAGTATTCCCAATACTTAGGCAGGTAATTAATAGCATGGACCGACGTAGGCTTTATGAAATAATTATAATGTATACCTAGCAACCCGCCCCTGTTTCGCACGAGGGCAATGGCGACATGTCAAAACATCGAGATTTTTGTGCGATTTCTAATTAAAAAAAAATAGTAAGTATACACGTACGTGGGTAGTTTTGAGTATGAATGTGGATGGCTATAAGAGTAGGGGCATACCAAAGAAACGATGGATGGACTGTGTGGAAGATGATATGGATAGAAAGGTTATGATTAAGGAATGTTTAAGCTAAAAACTACCGATAGTTGCATGCCATACTTTAAAAGTATAACATACTGACACCACCATGTTTATACATACTAGAAGTAGCTGTGTTTGTTAAGTTGAACCCAAATTATTTAAAATTTCTGGCCGATGTAGTTTCGGCAATACCCTACTATGCCGTCAGTCCGCTAAGACAGCACTAATGCGCAAAAGTGTTGACTGCATGGCTCCGGTCATATATCATAAAACACCAAAAAGTTGGAAAGAATTGCCGCTAACATTATTCAAAAAAAGGCTTCGAAGCTTCTTGACATTCAAAGCTTACTATAGCGTAACAGAATTCCTAAGTGAAAAGAAAATTGTAACTTAGTTTGTAATGTTTCAAAATAAAAATTGTTTAGTTTTGTGTTGTTTTTTTGTCTGTTTGTTAAAATTTTGTATTTTGTAGATTAGTTTAGTGGATTTAGTTTATAATTGTTGTAACTTTTGCATGCCTACTGGTAAAATGTGGCTGAACCTATTTCCTTATAACACCGTGTATTGTACCCATATTTGCAAAATAAAATATCTTTATCTCTTTAAAGGCAGTAACTACCGAAATGACGACTGATAGAGAAGTATGGAAGAAAAATAAATGTTGCGCCGAACATAAATAAATTGGGATAAGGGCAGGAGAATGATGTTGAGATGACCTTCCGCAATAAATTCTCTAAATTTCTCTAAGATCTCAAATTCCATTGTGCAGTTTAAAAATGTAAGTGGTCAAACAGACAGACACGAAAGGCGCCATTAATTAATAATACAATGTAAAGATAAACAAGAACTTATTTAACTTGAAGCAATTAGACTTTTTCTTGTAATAGATTTGCATGCATAAGTAAATTATTAAATCAAAACAAATAGGTATTAGATTTTTTACAAATTGTAGGTACATATTCATTATCATCATCATTTCAGCGAAAAGACGTCTACTGCCTCCCCAACCACCACCACTTCGACCGGTTCTACTTCGCGGATCCAGCGGATTCCTGCGGCCTTCACAAGGTTATCGGTCCACCAGGTAAATATAACCAAGCCTGAATGAAAGCCCATGCAAAAATAAATGACGGTTTCGACATAATATTAACTACTTTAAAGTACAATCAACTTCGGGCGAGAGGAACCAACTGACCTATCACGATCTAATTAAATGACACTTCGTTGGACAAGGAACTACAAGTTACATAGAAACTACTGCCACCGAATGAAGTTAATTGAACAAGAGGCTTGTTTAAATAAAGGATACACGAAGTAGCAAGACGAGATCTTGTGAAATCTCGTTCAAGCAAATATAATTCGAAACCTCAGCGACACAGTTGAACCGGATGAAGAGGATGCGACTTTGAATGGAAATGAAAATGGTGTAAATAAAAGCAACCTGTTTATAAGAAACAAGGAGTCGTATTGGATAAATGAAGACTGGATGTACACATCAATGGAATCATGTGGGCAGAAGAGTATAAAATTCTGCCCACGGTTCCCTCTTGCATTCACAAATTGAGTCACGTTCCCATGCTGTACAAGACCTAGGCTAGGCATTCCTTAAATAAATACAAAATAATTGACTAATAAAGAGAAAACGAACAGAGAAGATAAATAGTGATGCTCCTTGCCGTTTCTGCAAGGACGACTACTTTGGCCATTTTGGTTTGCAAGACTGCGCTTCCAAAAATGGGTTTACAAGGTGGTTCATTCAACAAAAGATTAAATTCAATAATACACATAAGATTAAACTGTGTGAGTATTATTTCAATTCTTTTTGATAGATGGGATAAACATGCACAATCAACCTTATTTCCTTGCATAAATATAAAAGACGACGTGACAAGAGCGTCACGACGCCATACTTAATTCTCCACACAAGGTGCTTTCACGAGGTTACTGATTAACTCCTACTTCCGACAACAATGCCCGTATTTAGTTATCGGTTAATCCAATGTCGTCAAACTAAACGGAAACGTTCCACTGAAACAGTAATAGTTTTACGATTGCTTCACACGTTTATTTGTGGAGGTAAAAAGAGGAGCAGGTAAATTAGAGAGCCAAGGTGTTAATTATCGTGACATCTTGAGGAGATTATGAGCACGAGTTTAGATGTAAGTAATAAAAGAAATCAACGATTTCAACTCCATAAATTTTCTACAAAAATCTCCACATGGAAAAACTGTCATAACTTTCAAACACTATTTCGTCGACGGATCAAATCACAATGCCACGTAACAAGTATTACACAAAACCGAATAGAAAATAAAATCGCACATTAATCACAATACAAACGACAATAGAGACATGCGCAGACGCGTAAACACGCGCGAAGTGGGTTCGCAACTGCGATATGGACTCACGAACAGCGCCCGCGCAACTTCTTTCTCTTCGATTTCGGTACGACCATTCATAAGGTGCCGTATGGGTTGTACTTTGATTTGAACACCTGGTTACAATTCTAAAATGATAATGGTCTCCCTACTATAAAGAAATCCCTTTCTAAAACAGTGTAGGTATGTTAGACAGACACTAGAGATAAGAAAATTATTTGGTCCAATCAGGCGAATTCAACAAAAAGTGACGTATAGAACAGTCCCTAAGATAAGTCAACATTACGCGAAACTTTCGTGAATTATTCAATAATGCTTACGTATTTACTTACAATATCACCGGGTATTCCCAATCAGCAGTCTGGATGCCAACCGAAATGATTTTATTGGCACTTTCCCCACAAAATACTTTATTGCAGCGGATATGAGGTCGACAATCAACTCCGAGATACGTACCTCAGTCTGGTTAACTGCGTGGGAACATCGATTTTATAAGTAATAGATGAGTATCGATTTTGTCGAGTTCGTATTTAGAACCTAAACCGTTATTAAGAGCGTGCATTCTGAAAGTAGGTGGCGCCGCAAATAAATGTCTAATATTTCGCTGTTTTGATTAATTTGGCAATAATTACTATAAGGAAATATGAAAATGGCTTACTAGTGAACTAAAATATTGATTATAAAATGATTAATCGTAACACCGAATATTTCGTTTTAGATGTAAAAAAAGTATTTGGAAAAAATGCCTTTTTTACATCTAAATGGTTACAACATTAAATTCAAAGTTATAATTGAACCCTATTGAATGACTATTTCATGAAATTATGACATTTGCTGATTAGAAAGATTTATAATTATGTAAAGCCATATTTTTTACATTCGCGAATCATATTTTAATAAACATTCAACCTGACACTGACCTGCAATTTGCAAAAAACTTAAGAAAATTTTAAGTTCGGGGGCTTCCTTAGTGCAGCCACTTGATAACTATTATTTAGTTGTGTAGTTAATATAAGTCTGAAATCGCCATCCTGTCTTGAGCAAGCGTGGTGATCAATGCTCGTGCCTTCTCTGTATGAGAACAGGCCTTTGCCCTGCAGTGGGACAATAATAGGCTGGTATTATGTTTGCTAATTATTTAGCAAGGTAGGCCACCACTAATAATAAGTCTACAGTAATCTGAATCAACTTTACATTTTTTTACGGGTTCGTCCGGATGGTAAACATTCGATATATATCCTTTAGGAACTCCAAGAAAAGGATTGACTGTTTCAGTGTTACAGAGGTTGGTACTTTGGAGACCTTTGTCCAGCATTGGATGGGATAGGGCTGATTGAATGAACTCACTTCGTTATACCGTGACATCAAGGTAAGGTAAGGTAAGTACTTACTCGATTTGCAAATGTAAATTAATATTATAAAGAGAAAAGATTTGATATTTTGTATTTTTGTAATGAATGAAGTAAAAAAAAACATACCTATAAAAAGCTACGGTAGGTATCAGCTGGCATATTACTCACATGGGCTGTATTTTATTGACTTACACGCGAATGAAGTCGCGGGCAGAAGCTAGTTACGAATATACGTTGCTTTGCTATCGTTTCCCTCAACAATAAACATCATGCTAATTAAATTTCTATAATGTAAGTGGGTCAGCTATTAGCTCGTGAAAATGTCACTAAACTTACTACACGCTCCTGCAAATTATTCTAATATGGCGTGCAATTAAAATACTTCCTATTACGAGTGTAAAGAAGCGAAGATACTTGCACGGAAACCGGAACGTGTACTTGTTTAGTATACGTTTCTAATACTGGTTTAATGGTTTAGTGGTCAAGCACATCGGCAGCCACACCTTCGATATTAACATTAAGCGAATTGTATTAGAAAGAAAGATAGAAAAATATTAAAAACAAAAAAAAAAAAAAAACATAAAAGGAGCATTTAAAAACTAATAGAATAATAACGACCTGTGCGAGGCCAAAAAGGCTCTTATCTCAGCATAATGCGACGATGTTTAAAAAAATAAATACCGCAACGCTGGTATTCTGATAGGACCCACTGTGATGCCACGGACACACCTACGGACTTAGATTAATCCCACTAGGGGATTAGAGAAGGGTACACTAGTCGGTCATTCGTCCATACAAACGTAGTATAGAGATCACTCGTCTGTTTGACGGTGTACTTACATTCAAAACTAACAATTATGTACGAGTATATCAATTTATCTTGTCATTATCTAGCCCTGTATGGAAGCAGAATTAAAAAAAAATTGTTTTGGAGGTTATGAGCGTCGAACTTCTATATTTCAACTCTAATTTTAACTCGTCTTTGGGCGTAATAAATGACATATGTAGTAAGAAAATGCCAAAATAGAAACCGTACAGGGATAGATAACTTATTCAATAGTTCAAATCATTTTATTTTGACTAAATAGATCCAGTAGTTTTTTCATAATATCTACATATACGCCCAAAGGTCTGCTCATGAAATTAAGCGCGCTCGTTTTCGTTATAAATCATTGTCTATTTCACTAAATAAATAAATAAATCAATAAAAACTAGAAAAAAGAAAGAAAGTAAGAAAGAAAGCATTTATTTGTCAGAAGATTGTACAAAGTTGTCATGTAGATGAATAAATACTAAATAAATACAACTAAATAAATAATTATTTAATAAGAAGATAAATAAGAAGTAAATAACGAGTTCGAGCCGTCGACTAGTGTACCCTTAAGGTATGATTTCGAACAACGCCGCACGCGGCATTGCTGTCGCGTCACTACTGGTCCCCATTCATTTTTTATAGGCTTATATGAGATTGCATTCCGAGCACGGCAGCAATGCTGCGACGGCACTGCTGCGCGGCATTCTCGCCCTGCCGTCGCGGCATTCTCGCCCTGCCGTCGCGGCAGAGCAGTAGTGCGGCGTCCAGTGATAACAGGTAAATGTTGACAACTAGACCTCGTCGACAGTCACCTCATCCATACCCACTTTTTATCCCGGTAGTACGTTCCCGTACGATATTTTCCGAACTCTACAAGGGCGAAGCCGCGGGCATACGCTATACATCATACGTCTGAAAATATGTCATAAAGTAGTCGATAGACCGTGGTCTGGTTCCACAGTTAGGCAATGTATCAAAGCCATAACCATCTCGCTAATCTAAACACGAGGTCGAAATTTCCAATATCCGGAATGACTTTCACGGTATCACAATGGTATTAGATAAGATACCATAATGTCCATTTCAGATATGTAGATGGCCGGATGCAAAACTTAGGCAGGTAACCGCGTATCATTACTATGGAATTAGGTTCATGATATATTCGTCTCAATATTTACAGACGTACAGTACGACACACCTTAGATGTAGCAAAAATTTGAAAATTTGCATAAATTCATTTCAATTTTACGAATGTATTTGGCTATATGACTTAACAAGTTATTGCGTTTACGTAAAGATCATTTTCACCTAAAGCAGTAATAAATGTGCACTCAGTTCAGATGGTGATCGGTTTTACGAATTTTGCCGATGCTACATCTAAGTTGTGTCGTACTGTAAGTATCAATTGGTTAACCTCAAGCATTGACATAATACCATATTTATTTTTCTCGCCTACGCGTTAATGATCATCAACGTAAATAACAATGATTCAACCCCGCAACTAATACAAAATCATAGTATTTATATTAGAGTGATCTCAGCTACTTAGTATAATAAGAATAACAGATGAGATGACTGTATCTTTGTTAAAAAGTCTGAGAAACTGCAGGACGGAAACTGACGACGAGTTTCTGTAAATTAAAAAGCAACTGACTAATTTCAAGAAATATACTCATGACTAATATGAAATTGATACCTAACCCTTGACAGTAGAGAAGAAATACATGCTTCAAGGGATAAAAAAAAAAAATCATTCAGCTCATCATTATAATTACACATTCCTTTAGAGAGATTAAAAAGTAAAAGTAAAACACCTTCACAAGACGTGTAAAATTAGAAAAAGAAACATTGCGTATGCATAAGTAATGAGAATGACACAATATTATTCAAGTTGCTACATTTCTAGTCGGCTTATTATATTCAAGTAAAAGAAACGAATAGAAATGAGACAGCCTCAAAACGAAGATTACGATAAAAACTAACCTTTTTTATCTTATTCCAAATTCAAATGCAATCTAGTATTCATAAGATTTTACTAATGCCTCATGAAACCTTTTGTTAGTCAAAATGCGCGCAGTTTTTTCAAAAAGCGAAATAATCGCAATGAATTTGTCTGTGAAAGAGTGCCTTTGAATAATTGTGATTTATATTCGTTTTTTTAGTGTAGTTGGTGACTTGGCTTCATATGCCGTCGAGAAAATATCTCTCAGGCATGGCCGGTTTCCTCACAATGTTTTCCTTCACCGTTTTTGAAGTGATCGTTCGCACATGAATCCGAAAAGCCAGAGGTGCGTGCCTAATAATTGTGATATAGATGTGGCAGAACAACGCATCGATCATGAATATTTGAGGTAAGCTACACTCGAAAGCGTAGTATATGAAAATAGGGATAAAATGGTACGAATGCGAGGGATCAACGTCAGAGATAAAATGCAATTAATTACCGTTCAGTAAAACCCATGTGCGATGGATGGTATCAAAATATGAAAATTTACCTACAGTGGTTAACGCGAATATAAGCCCGAATGATGAACTACTTAAGCCCGTGTTAATTTTGGATATGATTCAAAATGTGGGCCAGACTGATCCCGCTAACAAAAGATTGAGCACCGTCCACTAATTCTGGAGTTTGTTCGAGCAGTATTATAATTTACTCCAATTATAACAGAACAAGTCTAGGAAACAATGCGGAATCACTTGCCAACTTAGTCATGCACAATATAATCTGAACTGGATCAAACTCATGAACACGTCTTGAAACACCAGTTTTTAGAAAGACTTCCAAGAGGGCGACTGAATCAGTGCGAAATAACGATACATCAATTAAAGACAAGCTGCCAACATGTCTATCCAAGCGGATAGAAATAAAATCACGCAACCCAGAAACGCAAGAATTTGATTAAAATATTTGCAGTGACAGTTTTCGTGATAGATGTGGGAATGCGTTATTATGACACAGCTATGATGTTTTAATTGCTCGTAAAGCCGGAAAACTTTTTGACAAACAAGCGCTAAGATATGGCTCGCGATACAAAATACAAGATAGGGTAAGTTATTTGTCCAAAAAATGAGTTTGAAACGCCGGGATAGCTCTATTGACTGTTGACGAACAAAAGGCAAAACAAAGAAGTCCAAACTCAAAGTACTTTTAACCATTACAGGCAGTTTCGAATTGTCAAGGAGTCGGTCAGTCAGAAAAATAAATCTAGTTGCCCATTCCGAAACGTAGAAGAAGCATGGACACTCTTAGACAATGTAGACACTGTAGGAAGTCAAGGCGGTGGATTATTATATGGTAACAGTAACAACGAGCTAGCTAGCTTCTATCAGCATTGAATCCGAAGGCCTAATTGGCAAAAATAGGTTTGAAATCGCAGTAGATATTATGTTATTTTCCGCTTACAGCGATATCGCTGGTCATTTTCTAGACAAGATACATTGCTTTCTTTTTAAGTTTGACATACCAATTCATTCCCTAAACATACAGTGTGGCAGGGACATCGAAGCGAAGCCGGTTACCATGGACTCAGAAGTATCAGTATTCGCGTCGATCCCTGACACCCTGTATATGAAGTTCATACCTACTAACCTTTCTGGTACCATCTTTTGGATTTCGATCAAAGAAAAAAATTGCAAGAAGCCAAATAAGGCTGCACTAATGCCCAATAACAATATAACATAGTCCACATAATCCTCCACAATAGATCACAACTCCTTTGACATCGAACACGGCAATATTTTATACATTCTGTATTGCCATCAACATGACAACAGGCGGATTAGAGCTAGCAAATTCGCAAAGCGTTTGTGAAGTTCCTTTGTCACCTGTAAAGGCATGCATGCAATGCTGAGGGTCCGGTGAAAATGGAATGGACAATTCGTAGCCGACAGAACTAGAGGATTTAGTACAAAGCTCCATAGACGAACTGCGAAGTAACACACAGATGTAACGTAGTTTGAATTTTTTTGCAATGTTTCAACTACGTATAGATACGATACTGGTCACTGTACAGGGAATTCTAGTGTGAAGTCCAACGTTCATCGTACTGTGTAAAAGTAACAGTTTTTTTTTTTATTTACTGCTTGTCGTCATTGTTTTCGTCATTCCTCATTATTGATTAGTTTTTCAATCATTTTTATTGAGTTGATGGAGTAGACTTGTCTTAGTTAATTGACTCTGTCAGCAGTTACTATTCACCACTGAGAAGGTAGAGTTATTCATATTCATGTCACTCTGATAAGTGTGAGTCATTAGTTGTACATAGCTAATTAAGTATGAAGCTAGTGTGTTAAGTATCATCACGAGAGATACAGGATCAATGTATCGTTAATTTCATTTAAACGGTATTCAAAGAGACTGTCACTTGTAATCCGCTGCAGACGATCTCGATTCACTCAGTAAAGAGTTTCTCAAACAAAATTGAATTAAACATATCGTTGCAAGTAAGAGGCCGTATTCTTTAGCATCGTAACCAAATAAGAATTGATCTCGCAATGGGGTGACGAGGTCGGCGGCATATCAGCCGGACTTCTTGCAGACAACACAATACAATCGATTAACACTGTAGGCGCTACCAAAATTGGTGTTGTTTCACTTGACCAGTTTATTAAGACACTTCTTTATTTACGTAACACACTAAAAACGTACTTAATATCATACGAAATAAGACATACGAATGTTAGCGACACAACTTTTTTTATAGCGGTCGAAAGTCATCGTTTAAGGTCGATGGTGCATTCGGTAGCGTGGGAGGCCATGTAATGAAATTACAATACTTTAAAAAATGTTTAATTTTATTCCATGGAATTACTTAAGAAGTTAAGGGATTCTGAATCAAGGCGGTCGAGTTTCGAACAATGCTGATGGTATGTCAGCATACCTGTTGGCAATGCCACAAAAAAACTGACAATACACAATCTACCCATAAGTAAAAAGAAAATTACATTAATTGGGCATCTTTCGTAATTGATCAGCATTTCTTTATATAACTTTTTGAAAAGAAAACAACCTTGGGCATGATACAACGCTGAAGTTATTCGGGAACCCAAAGTAACTTTGCGATCATTTCGAAACTGAATTATTACCTAATTTAGTCTCGAAATGATCGCAAAGTTCAAACAAACTTTGTACATTTATGCAGGAAAAAGTAACGAACTTTGTAAAAATCACATCGCTTTATAAACACACAAAAAGTTTATTTTGTATCCAAAATTAGAGGACCATGAACATACAGACTTCGAAAGTAAAAATAAGCAGAGCAAAACAAAACTTAATACGATATCTCTAAACTTAACCCTACATATTTCGTTTCTTCCACAACAACTTAATTATAAGAAACTCGTTCACCTACAAATCAGTATTTACTTCAAACAATGAAAATCTCGTATACTCAGGTCTCACGGCTCAAACACCGGTTTTCTCACAAGCTGTACTATCTAGGCCTCGTCGCCCATAAATGGTGCTAAAATGAAGCGTCGATAATTTACATGTAATTTCACGACAACGCCATATGCAGCAATCATGGGTACTTGACCTGATTGTGAAGTAAGGCTGCCTGCCGGGGTTGCGAGTTTGCCCGAAAGGGATATCGCGGCCCCGGCACACAGGCAACGGAAGGAACACTTGTGGGTTTTAGCCAGTAAAAGTCTGACACGCCCTCCCGCTCAGTCCAGAGCGGGAGAAGTTATTTGATAATTTCCCAACCTCAAAAAAAAGCTGCCTGTCTATTTGAGAAGAGCGAGTAAGCGATACCAACACGCACTAGTGGTGGATTACGGCCCACCCCCTATCACAGAGAGGAGGCCTGTGTTCCAGCAGTGGGAATGTCATAGACTGATGGATGAGTAAGACATCAACCCGCTCTGGGCACGCGTTGTGCATTACGGGCCACTGCTTCTCACAGAGAGGTGGCTTGTGTCCCAGCAGTGGGAAGATTAAAGCTGAGAGGAGCCAGGAAGCAGTGTGGCGGGGTGACTCTGTAACATCCAGGAAAACAGAAGCTTGTTGGTTTAGTGGTTGAAACCGCGTCTGCTAGGCATAAGAGTTCTTGGGTCCTTAATAGCAGACCAGAGCTTGACTTTATAAGACTATCAGATAACTTGCGAAATGTGGGGATACTACACACCTCGGTGGAGCCTCGGGGAATACAGCCGTTATGTTATGTTATATGGATCCATTGTATGGATTGTTTAGCTCGGCATTCTCAGCTTCAATGGAAAACCAGCCTTAAACCAAGACGATCATGTTCATTCGAAGATATTGAGCGGTCTAACTAGAAGAACGATTGAATGATTGTATCATATAAACTAGGGTTCGTTCTTGGATCTTTGAACGGTTGAGAGGACGGAATAGAATTTCTTGGAAAATTGAAATGGAAATCGGGGTTTATAGGAGCTGCTGTATAAGTATGCAAAATTCTTTGATATTGAATTCGAAGTAGGTTTCAGATTTCTGCAACTTCGTCTTGATATTTCTAACATACATCAAAAGCAAAAATTCTTATAATTCCCAAGTATTTCCAGATTATAAGACTCAGCAAACAAAAAAAAACGCGTCAATAAGTTTCAGAGAATTTATTACAAATAAAAAACCTTAAATTAACACATACTTTCCATCGACATCCAATCAAAATTAACATACCAAAAACGTTTTAAGACATAATAATGGTAATTCTGTTGTCAATAAGGAAAACTTCGGACATAAAAATATGTAAGTATTACAAACATTATTACAGAAAAAACAAGCTTTCAAGTAAATAAGGTAATTACATAAGAACGGCCAACAAAACCTTGGGTTTACCGAGAAAGAACCAAGAAAGAATTAATATGATAGTCACGGTTCCACATAGCAAGATTATCAATTTTATAATCAAAGGCAGAGGTGAAGGTGTGTTGGTATTACTGCCATTTTTGAAGTGCGCTGTTTGGAGTGCACTGTGGGTGCGGTTTCCTTTAATTAAATTGTATGTTATTTAAATTTAAATTGCTGGTTCTGTTTTTTTAATTGGTTCCGTCTAAACTAGACGTGTTACATTAGTGCTAATGTGGTAGTTTAACGTTTTTGTAGCAGAAAATACTAAATATTATAGGACAAATTATGAACCTACTATCTAAAACTACAATTTATTGTCGATGGGCTTGCACTAACTAGTAATAAGAAATTAAGTCTAAATGAGATGGGCACTAACATAATAAAAATGTTTGTCTCTGCATCACCCAAAGGTTGACTGGAAGAAAATGGCAACGGCATTCAGTTCGCCTCTATACACATGTGTGCTTGAAGTATTAAATAAATGCTTAAATATAAGAATGTGATAAAAAATGGACTTGCCTTAAAAAAAAAGGGTTCGATGTTCCCCCATAACCTTTGTCCATTATGGAATTTTACAATAAACACTGATATCATTCCTACTAACAAACGGAGGATTACCGACCGTAATAAAAAGCTTATGTATAGGTAATTAAGCTAAACAATTACATATAAGAAGAACAATGAACACGACTATACGAGTCACTAAGGCACTTCACACGTGCAGAAAATATCATATTTTCAATGAGTACTGTCTCGAAGATCATTTTAATTGAAGTCAATTTGTTTAAGAACAATTTTCAGCAATAATAAAATTAACTTCTAGAGAATAAACAGAGCAGCGAGATAAGATGAATTGAAGAAACGGTTGCCCGCGAAACTCTAGTAATAAAGTTAGTCAAAGAGTCTGATAAGCAATCAACTGAGTGGAATCTAGATAAACTTGTTAGTAGAGAAAGTAACTGTACTGGTTTAGAAGAATAATATTTATTAGGATTAGAAACTAGTTGTAGACTTGTAGACTAGCCAATAAAAGCTTCAGTTAAGTTATTTGGCAATGAATTACTTAATGAAATAAAATTAATCATCATACGTCTTTTTAACTTTTTCATCATTGACATACACGTTTGATTAGATAGATACAATAAATTTGCTATTGATGAAAAGGTACAATAACCAAAGGCCTACATGTGGAATGCAATAAAATTATTGAGTATCTAAGAATTATAATTTATAATTTATAAAAACTATATGTAAAGATAGGTAAATTATGAAAAAGAACATTTTTTTTTTTTTGTGGTCTATATAGTATGATACAAATACAATTTTGGCATTAAGTGTCATGCCCTCTTGGCCGTACGTCATTTTTGTGAAGACAGTGACAGACAGGCCCATTCGGAACACGCCATAACAGGGTGTTATTTTATTTGACTACTGTTATACATGCGAAACCTTGGACTTGAACATGAATGCACGACTTTGAAAAGGCAAACTGAATATTAGATTAGCTTAGCATATAACACACTTAAGAAAGGGGTGACTACTGAGATGAGAGCTAATAGAGATGTATAGAAGACGTAGAAATGCTCCACTGACCCTAAATAAATTAGGGTACGGGGAGGAGGGCGATCATATATTACAAAACTTTCCATTAGCAATTTCAAGAACTGATAGGCAAGAGGAAGAGCGGACAATGGTGAAAAATATTGTGTCAAACTTATGACGGTCAAAAGGTGAATGTACCTCTTAGACATAGATTGATACTAATTAATAAGATTGATGGCTGACAACAATTGATGAATGAAGACAATTTTGCACGCTATCAATCTCCCGCAAAGTGCGTCATTTAAATATTACACTTTGTAGATGACTCGAGGCCTCGAGTATATCGCGATGATGAATATGCAATGGCATTGAATAATGTTATTATAAAAGCCGCAAATAATAAGTGTGAAATGACTAATATTACGCTATGAACTAAAACAATAGCTTGATTAGAAACACCGGCTACTGGTCACGGATAAAATTATGTAGATATTGCTAGTGTTATAAGCGTGGTATTCGCATAGAATCAAGTATGAAAGTAAGAGCATGTGACAATTTTAAATCAACATCCAGTAATTGTTACATCAGATTTCGATTCGTTTCACATAACATCACAGTCACTGCAATGAACTATTAGTAGCGCTTCTCACGAGAAAACTTCTAATCTAAGTCATATGCTTATATTTATACTAAAATTAAACCACAAAAGGGACTTAATTAATATACGGATTTAAACTTACCAGATCATTGTCACCGTCAATTCCATTTTCGACCAAGATGTCTTCGAACAATATGTCCGCCTCGCATGGAGAACACAAGTTGCTGAGCAATTCACTGAACCTTTCCACTTTGCGCACACACACAGCCCCTAGTAAGCCTCCTACATCCTCTTTCACTTTTGGCACTACACTATCTTCTATATAATCAACATTATTAACTTCTATTGCTTTATCAGCGGCAGGAATACAACTATTGTGACTATATTTGAGCCCATCATCATTCAGAATCTGATCATTAATCTTAATTTCGATACCATTGTGGTGTTCTACATCATCAACAACAAGATCATTAAATAAATCGTCGATTTTCTCGTCATCTATACCAGTTGACATGTCTTTTTCGTTTACAATATCGTTAAAAAATTCTTCACTATTAACTCGTAATGGCTTTTCGTTTTTTCTTTCGTATATCTCACTATTCGATTGTTTTTCTTCGATTATGGTATTCTTGTTTCTACTTTCATCTAATTTAGAACTGCGCTTTTCGTCAACATTCTTTCCTTTAGGACTAGTCACTATAAAATTATTTTTGTCTTTTTCTAAAATAGTTTTATTAATGGAATGTTTAGTTTTCGTCTTAATAGCACCAATTTCCTTATCGAAGCGTGTAGAAGACGTACTTTTAAAATTTTCTTTTTCATAGCTTTGTCTTCGATTCGATCGTTTATCTCTATCTAGTAACTTGGAATTTTTGGGTGATTTCGTTTTGGCGTCTTCAAGTAAGGATTGTACTGATGAGCTTCTATTAGATTTTCTTGGAGACGGCGAGGAATCAGAAAGATTTGCGGCAGCAGCTCTGAGACGTGACGTACGGGTTGTTCTAATAGGTACTGAAGTTGAAGCTGTGTTAAGGTTTAGCTCCGAGGAAGACTTAAGATGAGCAGCAACGTCGTCTGGAAGCGTCAGTTCGGGTGATCTTTTCGGGCGCCTGGAATTAACAACAAAATACATTTACAAAATGATCTCAAAAATAGTACTATAACGTTCTTCATTATAATTTAAATTGCAGAATTTTCCGTTTCAGAAGTAACTCACCTCTCAGTGACGTTAGCAGAGAATAGCGTCGCTGTTTTAGCCGTCAGCTGTTTTCTCCTCTCCTCCTTATACTTCTGTATCCTGGCCGCGCGGGCCTCGTCGTGCGACTGACTCATGTCGGCCTCTTTGCGCTCCCGTCGACGTCACGTGCGCCAGTACCTCTCGAACCTTCTAAACCCTTGACCTTCTTTATTATAATTTCTATAAATCTTGTCTAGCATGGCGGCATTAAGCGCGCTATAGGGCGGAATAGTTGGCAGTGATGAATACAGACTAAGGCTCGAGTTGTGGTGACCTGGAAATAGAAAATAGAATATATTAGTCACTATATTTATAATGAATTGTTATCATAATCGGGCGTGAGTAATATAAGTGCAGATGTGAGGTCGGGGTCAAATCGCAGAACACAAACAATGATGTTTGATTTACTGGATCGCAGTTAGTTCATTTCTTGTGACCGGGCCGACAGGCTTTGTTCCATTGTCACGTAAGAAGAATTGTCCTGAAAGTACGCGGACGTGTGTGTTATCATTCTAGGTATCTCTATTCCTGAGAAAGGAGATATAGTTCCAGACATTCTAGAATTTGTTTTGAGAAAATATATATTTCATTTTGTTTAAAAACAGCACAGACGTTGTTGAACACTGACTCACTGTTGTTATTGCAATTTGACGAAGATGCGTTCCGTGTGTCATAATTTAATTAGCCAACACCACACGTGAGTTTTTTAAATGTAAGAAAACTTTACTCTCAGATATAATGTTGTACCTAGAATAATTTTTATTATGTATACCATACGAATGTCTAGATTCAGAACAGTAGCTTCAAACCATGCATTAAGTCTACATCTAAATCTAAGCTTTCTTCCATTAAATTGCTAATTACCCGCTTATTGACTGTTTCATCAACTCTACTTAGTGCAGTTAACTGGAATCGGTTATCGTTAACGTAACCCTTAACCGCCGTTAATTAATACGAGGCAATACGCCGTTCGTAATAACCAATATGGTTGGGCAATGGTTTCTGTGGCCTCAGTATAAAGGTGCAGTTCCACTGCTTCGTGGGGTGTGCACGCAGGGGCTACGCACGTTATCTTGGTACCCACCATGCATTAAGTCTACATCTAAATCTAAACTTTCTTCCATTAAATTGCTAATTACCCGCTTATTGACTGTTTCATCAACTCTACTTAGTGCAGTTAACTGGAATCGGTTATCGTTAACGTAACCCTTAACCGCCGTTAATTAATACGAGGCAATACGCCGTTCGTAATAACCAATATGGTTGGGCAATGGTTTCTGTGGCCACAGTATAAAGGTGCAGTTCCACTGCTTCGTGGGGTGTGCACTCAGTGGCTACGCACGTTATCTTGGTGGGTCTATTTGTATGGCATTTTGTGTCTACCTCTTTACTGCAGCACATGCAGTGCACGAAAATTTCAATTTATTATTTATTCGATTTTACAATTAATTTCTGACAATTTTTTTCACACTTAAACTAATATTTATTCAAATTTTATTATATGTTCAAAAGCTTTGTGCCGTGTTGAGCATCGTGGCTAATGCAGCCCAACACCGTCATCAACAAACGTGGTCTGCTAAGATTCCGTGTGTTGGTGACAACACAAAGCCTCCCGTCCATACATAGCCTGGCCGTGGGTTGTTGTGGATGATGACGCCAAACTTTTCATACAAAGTAAAGCTAAGGATGTATGTAGTACCTACACGTGCGGACCGTGTTCAAACGCAGCAATGGGACTGCGCCTTAAATCTCTACCGCAGCGTTGTGATATAACATGCATTTGACATCTAATTATCGTTGATTAGGTTGTGGTCTGCCAAATGAAGCTGAATAGGACTCTGATTTGAAAGGAGCTATTTATTTGCTTTGCTCAATAAGTGAGATGTGTAAATTATTACATCAAAGTCAAATATGTCTACATATTCGTAATTTTAGTCGATATACGGCCACAGACATGACTTAACGATAAAATTAACAAAAAATACGTAAGTAGATAATAATGGTTAAAATAAATGTCGGTGTCGTGGGAGACCCGGCTGGAACGAAGTTCCTTTCGCCGTATGCTATGTATTAAAACAGAGCCATCTAGTAAAAGTTATTAGCTTCTAAAAACTTATACCCCTTGAAACTCACTTTCGGGCATAACGCTTTTTCCTTACGTGACGATTTCTACCAGTCAACTCCTACCGCAAGCCGCGTTAAAGAACTTCGTGCTAAAAATGTGCACCAGTTAGGTGTACCTACAGATACCTGCATTATCAAATTGGATACCCCTCAAGTATTAGAATGCCTTTAAAAAGGCAGTATTCAATCAATATGCGCGTCTGTAATTAACGTACTGTATACACATTTCAATTATTCATCGCTATTTAATTTAATTTAGGGATGTTTTCCGGGTTTTCATACTCATAATCGACCACTACACAATGTTTGACATATGCTGTGGTTACATTAATTATTTTGGATTAATTAATATCTGTATGCGTTTGGAATCGGGCATATTCGACCGATACCAAACCACAAATACGATTTCTGACGTAAGCCACCCAAAATATTAGTTTACCTACCTACTTACATATGAATATTAATGTTTTTTATAAGCAGCAAAAACCGCCTAACAATAATATATACGTAGTTTGATATTCAAAGAAGAAAAGGTTATTGACTGAATAAATGATTGACACCAACGCATAAAGCCATAATCTAATTATAGAAACTTGATATTTGGTCGGTACTGTGACACAAGTAGACATCCTTTCCTATACTATTAATCCTATATCCTTCTTATACTATTAAATGAGCAATATTTGTATATAATTATATTTGTAACCACGTTTTCGAAAACGGCTCTAACGATTTCAATGAAAGTTGCACTATAGGGGTTACGGAGGCGAAAAATCGATCTAGCTAGGTCTCATATCTGTAAAAAGTCTCGGTATGTAATGGATGGGCACCCATCCACGAACCGAATGCGCCTAGCGCAGCTTAACCTTCGTTTGACCCGGCTGTTATCACTTAGCCACGACCCCTTCATCAAGATCTTAAATAAAGGAGGCTAAATAATGTAAAGGAAAGGAGGGGCTGGTGGGTAAGTAATAACCGCTGCACGGGTCGATCGATCAGGTTAAGCTACGCTTGCCGCGATTGGTCAGTGGACGGGTGACCATCTTTACATACCATGACCCCCTCCGTGCCTCGGAAAGCACGTTAAACCATTGGTCCCGGCTGTCATTTGTACATCTTTGACAGTTGTTAGAAGGGGGTCGTCAGAAGCCCGAAAGTCTGACAGCCAGTCTTACCACGGGGTATCGTGTTACCCAGTAACTGGGTTGTGGAGGTCAGATAGGCAGTCACTCCATGTAAAATACTGATATTCAGCTGCATCCGGTTGGACTGGAAGCCGACCCCAACATAGTTGGGAAGAGGCTAGGCAAATTATGAAATAATAAGTATAAAGGAAAAAATACTGCTGTTAGTTGAACCAGCTGGTGAGTCAAGTTCTTATTTAACAGCTCTTATTAATTATATACCAGTCGAAACTTACTTGACCCTCATGTGATCCTATTTTGGGGCGATTGTATTCTAAAGCCCCAAACAGGATCATATTATTTATGAGGGCCAACTAAACTGGGCTACATTTATAACGGTTCCTATCAGATCTAACTCTCTTCGAGGCCTCAACCACCCACACTGGAGACTTTGACATTTAAAACAGTACATTCTAACTGGGAAAGACCGTTTGAAATCAGGTCTTAACTTACCTCGACCAACATAATTTCACATTTACACCACAGGTTACACTACGACACAACTTACCTAGATGTAGCATAAATTTTAAAAATTGCATTCATTCATTTAAATTTTACGAATGTATTTGGTTATATGACTTCACAAGTTATTGCGTTTGCGTAAAGATCATTTTCACCTAAAGCAGTAATAAATATTGGTGATTTTGAAAGCGCACTCAGTTCGGATGGTGATCGGTTTTACGAGGTTTGCCGATGCTACATCTAAGTTGTGTCGTACTGTACATAGTTGAATTCATAATATAAATTCGCATGTACATATTCTCCCAAATTTAGGCAAAGATGTGTTACCCATGTTTAAGGTAGAACTACATTTCGCTATGTTTTACGTTTCTGTTGGATATAATCGGGGCAGAGCGTTTTGCTACAAGCCGTAACTCAAATACAGACACCGGGCTGCTACTGAGAAAATCCTACCATGATGATGTTGAACTGTCAAAATGACAGCCATTGCTACTGTAAGTGTGTTACCCAATTATACCCTGCTGGTGATCAAATCCAGGAACCCACGAACAGCGGTCGTGCTTGCAACCACCAGACCATTATGGCAGTCCTCATGGCTGTGTTCATCTATATCTAGATCTATACAAACCTACTTGTCTGTCTGTGTGTCCGCTTTTTTCATCTAAACAACGCAACGTTGTTGAATTGGTTTTATTGTTTGAACCATCATTTAGAGAATTTATTCCGGAAGGTCTATGTGTATGAGACATTATAATATTAAACTTACATATAATAAAGAAATCTCCATGGTTTATCAAGTCGAAAAACCATGCGAAATAGGGGATCTACTCCTTAACGGAAATCCGTATTTTTGGCCGAAGTGACGGGCGCTTCGCTCTCCGTCATAATAATATCCATACTTATTAATAACTAGCGACCCGCTGTCCGGTACTGGGGGTCTACTCCTTAAGCGAAATCCGTAGTTTCGGGGAAGTTAAGAGCGCCTCGCTCCCCGTCATAATGTCCATACATGTATTACTTATTAATAACTAGCGACCCGCTGCCCGGTACTGGGGTCTACTCCCTTAGAGAAAGCCGTATTTTCGGCAGAAGTTACGGCCATATCGGTCTACGGCATAATAATGTCCATTCATGTATTACTTATTAATAACTAGCGACCCGCTGCCCCGTACTGGGGGTGTACTCCCTTAGCAAAATACGTATTTTCGGCCGAAGCTACGGCCGTTTCGGTCTACGTCATAATAATGTCCATTAATGTAATTACTTATTAAAAACCAGCGACCCGCTGCCCGGTACTGGGGGTGTACTAAGAAAACCGTAGTTGCGGCCGAAGTTACGGGCGCTTCGCTCTCTGTCATAATAATGTCCATACATGTATTAATAAGTAATACATGCATGGACATTATTATCGACCATCGCCTTAGTTTACAGACAGGACAAGACAACGTTATTTATGAGTAGATAACCATGAATTAAATTGCTGCATTGCTATTTACAATATCATACGGTCGTTACTATGTAAATAAATAGTAGAATATAGATAGTACACACGGCTACATATCAAGCTATACATTTCCAGTATAAGCTAATCCCGCATTGTATCGGATTTCCGTATGATGAGAGGTCAGCTTCTACTGGAACGTTATATCTTGATGTGTAGCCGTGTGTACCTAGTGAGTTCACGGTATTCTTGACAATCGAGTAATCAATGCTAAGTTACAATTGATTCTGATTTTGTTGAATCTAGAAAATTCCGACTTCAGAGCTGTATACTAGGAAGGTACTTTACTATCAATTTTCTGTAAGTTTTACGAGTGGGTACACACGTATTTTAAATTCTAATGAGAAAATAATATAGCCAGCATCATACATACATAAATTAGATCCTTATTGTACTAATGTACCACTTAATAGACTCTCTATACGAAACCAAAAACGCTGCCTACACTCAAAAACCGACACGTGTTATCAACCGTAATCAGTTTTACGCAAATCCAAGCTTATTTCAAACAAAAACACTTTTACTAACAAAAATATCAAGGCATGTAAACCAAGAAGGAACAATCACAAAAAAAAAATACTGTAAGAAAAGCGCCGCTTTCTACATGTCGTTAAGCTTTTATTGTTACATAAAACAGACCCTTAATCCCATTTTTAAATGATAACTTATTGCTGCTCGTGACTGTACTGATGAGTCATTTTTATTCGTTTCCCTTCGTGGGATTTTCGATCTTGACGTTTGCAGATTAGATGTTACTTTCCTTTGATGGGTAGATACAGGTGGAGCCTTTGAGCAAGACCACGTTTCCAGTCACGACCTCGGCTAGGTTTAGAAACAGAGTGTCTACACGACAAACTGTAGGTAATTGACATTGACATATTGTACTTTAACGTGAGTCGTAAACAAATGGCACGAAGTAATGTGTTGTTATCACTCGTAAAAATATAGGCTAGGAATTTTATGATAGCACGCGTATGGCCCTATGGCCCTCGGTAAGTGACATTTCTTTGGATTGTGTTACATAAATGAATGATTCAAAGCATTTATAGGAAGGGCCAGTGTTGGAACAATACTAAAGAAAAATTACAGAAATTAAATATGTGTTTGCAAAAACAGTTTAAACAAACCCAAAAGATAAAAACATGACATGAAAGGATGTCGAGCGTATTTGTTGTAGCAGACTCCACACACTTACGAAAAGGTAAGTCGAATGTTGTTTCGAAAAGACTTAAACACGATAGGTATATAGGTATACATACTTTCCAAGAAGCCCCAAAGAAGCTTAGACCAGAACCTCTAATCTTTAACAAGCAAGGGTTGCTAAATACGTGACACTAAGCTACTAGAACGTGCATCAGCAAATCCCTAATGTTTACATAGCTTTAGCACAAGTTAAGCTCTGCAGTATTAAGCAGAACAAATACTCCTGCCGAAAGCTATTCTGTAGTCTAGACAGCTTCGAAACTATGGACTGTAATATCGTATCTTTATTTTAAATACAGCGGTTTTCAAAGTAAACGACCTTCTCCCCACTGAATATTTGGGGGAGGCAACGGTTGGGGGTTGGGAGAGGGGTACAATGTGAAATGAATGCGAGTATTTATTTAAAGGTAAAAAGCGGTGATCAAATTGAAACAGTGTTTTTAACTATTAATAAAGGTCTCGACAACCGGAACCTCCTGATTGGATGTTAAAATAAATTTGAGTAGATGGGACATCAACAAAATTTCCAAACACCACAAAGTTGTTAAAATGTATCAAGAGAAATGTCATAATTTTTATAACGCTTCTGTGGTCATAAAATATATGTTATATAAACAGCAAACCTAAAAGTTTGACAGAAACTGACTTATCCGAACTTATAGCGGTACAACCTCCGGGGAGAGCCTTTAAAGTCTCCGCATTATGGCTTCATAACTCTAGGAAAGTTCTGAAAGGTTTTATAGGTAAACGACAAGCAACATCTGTCGGCTACAGTAACTGTAATAAGGGACACGGGGAGTATTCCGGCCACGTGGAGCAGAAACGGCGAAAATAAGTTACGTCAGATGAGACCGTATTATTAAGGATTGTTTTTCCTACTGAATATAAAAAATGAAGGCTTTCCGGACTCATCTTGTTGAAAAGGAAAAAGATAAATCTTTAAATTAAGTAAATGGAAAAGGCGGTTGCCGTTTTGTCATATTAACGAGGATCATTAGGAACACAATAATAAATAGTGCAACGTTTATAAAATTTATAGTACCTGGGGTGAGCAGAGCTCGTCTCCTCTGGGTAAAATAGAGAATGCTCATTTAATATTATGGAAATTTTATAATAATTCCATGCTGCCATGATAGTAGATACATACTAATTCCACGCTGCCATGATAGTAGGTACTTATTAATTCCATGCTGCCATGATAGTAGGTACTTACTAATTCCATGGTGCCATGTCATTATTCTAAGGTGTCATTATTCATCTTCAAAACTTTGGACAACTCGGGTTCAGCTGATCGGGTGAAAATAAGGAGAAAACGAATTTTCCCAGATAGGAGACCTAGCTAGATCGATTTTTCGTCCCCGTAAACCCCTATAATGCAACTTTCATAGAAATCGTTAGAGCCAAAGATATACATATACAAATATTGCTCGTTTAATAGTATAGGATAAGAAGATGTCTCACTATATCAATTAAAACTTTATTCAACCATGGATATATCAAGGATAGCAAGCTTAATCACAAGGTATGGTCCTGCTCTAGTTTCTAAGGCTCAATCATCCAGGTCAGTCGTGAACAGCCCTGTGGATACATCGTAAGCATCCATCATAGGATGACACATAATTATATCTAACGCTGTTTACTCGGCCATCACTCGTGTACCCATTAAACTAGGGAGATAGTTTGTCAGCATTACATTAGATGAAATATAGGGTAGTTAATTCCTATACTTAATTTGAAAGGAGCCTGCATGAGTTAATCAGTTATTAGTTCCCATTTACAGGCGTATCACGTATATGCAGTTCGGATTCGGACACAAAACTTTCATTTTAGTGTTTTTTTTTTTAAATAAAGTCCAAGATAGACATAAGATATCCAACGGCCAATAGGTATCCTCTCCGCAGACCGGAATCACTCACGCATTAGTTTTCATTCAATCGCGTTCGTCTGCGTCCGGCCACTGTCGGAAGCTATGTCACCCAGTTGAGAAGTGCTGACGGATGTAAAAGGACGCACCCACACTGCTGAATACCAATGAACCCTTTCGCTTCCGAATAATCTGAATAACTTCGACAAACGCATCCGTGCGCTTCAGTTTTCAACGAAGAAAGTCTTTTCTAAATCGATGCTAATGGATTGGATCCGTGTCAGACTCAAAGCCCTTAAAATGTTATTCTACTTTCAAGGTCATACACAGAATTTATTTCGAGAAATCGTGATTCTAAAATGTTTCTTTTTTCTTTGACTTATCATTATTAGATAACAGTACCTGGGTGACCGAGCTCTGCTCTGGTGAAAATAGAGAATGCTCATTTAATAGTAAAGTTCATAAAAAATCCACGCTGCCATGATAGTAAATACTTACTAATTCCATGCTGCCATGTCATTATTCTAAGGTGTCATTATACTTGTTCCAAACTTTGGGCGACCGAGCTCTGCTCGGGTGAAAATACGGAGAAAACGAATTTTCCCAGATATGAGACAGATGATAGCTAGATCGATTTTTCGCCCCCGTAAACCCCTATATTGCAACTTTCATCAAAATCATTAGAGCCGTTTTCGAGAACGTGATTACAAATGTATTTATATATTTATATACAAATATTGCTCATTTATCAGTATAGGATTCAACAGCAATCCATCAAAATCGACGACGTCTATCGAATTAGAAAACAGGTCGATTCGCATCTATTCGGTTTTATTCCGCTGTAACTAGTTTACGATACCGTAGGAAACCTATTGCTTCTACCGAACATTCTTGGTTATCTCTGATTCAATTTGCTATGAAAACTTCCAAGATTTAGTTGAGTTGGTTTTCTTTTGCTCAAATAAAATTAAACGTTTGTTCAGGGGGTCAATTCCCGTATTTTTAAGAATGTTCGCATTATAATCTGCCTCAATCTGTCAAAAATACCTCTAATTTGCTTAAATTATTTACACGTTTTTGATATTGTTTGTCACTAAGAGGTGATTGCGACTAGATTTTGAATGTTTTTATAACGAGCATTGAACTTCTGATCAATAAACATCTGATACTAATACTAATACATGTCCTAATAAGATTTACTCACAAAGAAACTATGTAGATGAGAGAGTTAACCGAAGCTTCTAGAAATTAGTGTTTTTCAAAGACGCCACAAAAAGCTTACAAAACTGAGAAGAACTAACAGTACTGTGCATTTATTGCGAAAATTCCTGTTTTACTAGTATAACCCCGTATGAAGCATAAATATAGCGTGCTGTTCTCACAGTCTGATTCACACGGCTCAAGACTGTATTATGAGGATAGTTAATGGGCAACAACCACGCGGATGTGCATTGCTAGACCAGTGAACGAAGATGACATCAATGCATAACATTTGAAAAAACTTACATGTTTAATAGTGCAGAAAACTGCTGTATAAGCAATGATTTGTCAAGTTTTTCTGAATAAGAGAAGAAATATTTCTTTCTCGAAGTATGCTTAAGCATTTGTAACTCGGCTAACATGAAATATCAGATCAGTTGTAGCCCTTAGGTAAATATATTCTAGGCATGATGTTTTCTGCAGAATATTTCTTAATAATTCATTGAATTATTTGATGCATGACCAAGAACCAACGAAAGTAGACACAAACAGTAAAACATTTGAAAAAATAGCAAACATATTTTGCTGCGTTATAAATGGGTTTTAAAATCTTCCACCTATTCGAAACTTGAGGACTGACCATAAAATTGATGGGCTCAATATGTTTTCTAATAAAGACTTTTTCTCAGTTCTGTTAACCAAAGCAAAACACTTATTGAACAGCTATCGAGATAACAAAAAAACAACTGTTGTCTGCTGCATTAACGAAATTGGACAAAAACCGTCGACTGGAATGAAACGGATACAATCTCTGGACCTGGTATTCCACCAACAATAGATACTAAAAGAATCAGATACTAGATCAATGATTGGAATGAAAGGAAAAAGTCTACAAACGGATGATGTCATCGATGTAAATGTGAATGCTTCCGTAATAGACGATATCCCCGGGGAGAGAATTGCTAACTGTCTTTAACCGACGACCACCCGGAAAAAATAAACGTCACTTTAATCAAAAGACATTTAATTCAATCCCATTAAAGTCAAATCACTTAAAGATAATATAACAAGCCAAAGAGAAATTGTCGCTACGTTTACATAATGAAATTAACATAAATGTTTGGGCATTAACTGTTTGCATAAAAGTAACTTGATCTTACTTAAAGGATAAAATCAGAAGCCTAGAGATTAAAAAACTTTCGTAGGTACCAACAGCGGTTGATGAAATACATTCTTATTCATACCACGATCGTTCGGAAAAAACACATCAATATCAAACGAATACATTTGATAGCTGAAAGACGAAGTTAAGCCTACCCAGCCTACCTACAGAGTAAAATTTAAGCAAACCCAGTTACGTAAGGAATGAATTACGTTAGTAGTCATAAAGATCAATATGACATGTGATAAAATCAAATATTAGGAGTAAATAGAGACGAACGTGATCTATTGAAAAGCGAAATCAATCTTTCTCATTCATAATCGAAGTTTATTTGTCTTTTGCATTAGATTCTGCCTGTAGAGTCTGTAGACTCAAGTGCACAGAATTTTAAAATGTACGAAGCAAATACAGCACTTACATCTTAGCATGCTTCAAGACACTTAAGTAGACCGTAGTTATTTTTAGAAAAAAAAAAGTCTTTGTTTACCAGATTTATAAGTCACAGCTGTATAGATTTGTGTGTCACCTGTTATCACTGTTCCATTTACAACTGAGACGTGACTAACATGCCGTTGTCGTGACACGCCACAAACGATAATGCTCCTCGTCAATATTTGCACGTCTCATAAAAATTAACACGGACGCAAACTATCCACTCTACGGACTTTCTTCTTCCGTTTACAAAAACAAACATCAAGTTTATGTAACGCCACTACTTTCTTTGTTCAAAGATTACGATATTTCAACAATAATCTGTTAAGCCTTCACGCAATGAACCGTTATTTCTAGAAGCATGAATTTCGCTTTAATATTGCAACGTTGCTCAAACGAGATGGGAGCATCCCACAACGCAATATTCTCTCAGATCATATATCTTATAGAATAAAAATGTAAATCATATATATAGGCAAGTCAGTAGATCACGTAGCTGGAACCGCGGTTGTTAAGCAAACCGAACCGATGAGTCAGAAAGACTTGTTGCTCGACTTTTTGCTTGAAGAAAACAGGACCATTACTTAGATCAGAGAGCATAAGACAGCCAACATGCTGGGCACGTTGCAACATAGATTCGTTTCGCGACATACGCCAAACATCATGTTGATCAAAGTAATACACATCGTTAAAGACCGAATCTCGTTTTGTTCGGTGTTGAGTGTTTACGCTCTAACTGAGCTGAAATCGAAGCCATAATACTAATGTTTTAATAACATACAACCATTTAAAGAATGAATGAAGTAATTTTGTATCTGGTGGACAATTTAATGGGAACAAAGACCTCGTTCCTACCGCCTAATGTAGTCAGTCTCAAATCACAGTATTTTGGGAAGGCACTGCAAAAAAAGAATTTGAAGTCATAGAAAGTTTCCAGGAGACAAGACTATTTTTCAGAATGAGACACAAAAGTACAACCGCATATAATTTTGTTTTCAGGACACCAGCATTTAATTTTACACCCGAAAATATTAAAACATATCATATATACAATGCATATCTGAGAATTTGTTTTGCAAAGTGCAGACGGGAGAAACGTCTCGTTTCGCTTGTTGTAAAAGCGGTAAACTTTAGTATAGCTAGTTATTCCCGAGTGTCGACTACGGTCGGAATAAGCCTTGTGGAGTGGACATCAGCATCCACAAATAAAAGTAAAGTCGGACCGGATTTTATCGAAAGCCCGTCTCGCCTTGGAAGATCTCGCTTAATTTATACGGTAAGTGGTAGGCACGACTTTTTTTGGCACACGGCATTGAATGGCGCAGCCGTTGGCTATATTAGGCATCGAAGCTACTATCGATTAAATTTTTTATTAATAAATAAAATGGCGTTGATCTATAGATAATAAACGGAGAAGAAAGCAGTATTTTGAGACAGACTCCTCGACCTGTCGAAGTTAGAAATTAAATATCGGTAATCGTAACAGTCATCGGGGCGAGTAAGAGTTGTGGTTTGTGGCATATCCATATCCCCATAACTGGATTTGTTAAGCAACTCACTTTTATTATTGACCCTGCCCTGCGGTTTTACCCGCATAAGTCTCGATCCCGTGGGGATATCGCGATAAAAACTATCCTATGTCCCAATCCAGGCCATGGACTACCCATGCGCCAAATTTCATCCAAATACGTTCAGCCATTTTAGCGTGAAATACGCTTTCACGTTAAAACGGCTGAACGTATTTGGATGAAATCAAACAAACTCACTTTCGCATTTATAATATTAGTTAGCATTCTTGGTCAATGAATTAATAAACCGGAACAAGGAAGGGTTCCGTAGTTGGGATGAATTTATCCCAAGAACAAACTTATCATTGTAGTGGAATAACGTGTTCTCCAAGTACAAACTTAGAGTTGCAGTTGGAATGTCTGTTGGTACATACATTCCAACTGCAACTCTAAGTTTGTACGCACAATATTGAGAGATTTACCATGTTATTTTAAGACGATAGACTTATTATTGCCTCTCCTGTAATCTATAAGCATAGAGCTCTTTTCTGTATTTTTTTCAACATTTTAGGCTCAGTAGTTTCAAGATAAAGGGGGAATGGTACATTTGCATCTATTTTCTTCTTGAATAATTTTTTTTTACAATTGTTAATTGAATTGTTTTAAAGTTATTTAAAACAATTCAATTAAAAATTGTAAAAAAAAATTATACCCTCAAGCCTTTTAATATTTATTTATTACAACACCTTAAACCTCATTTATTTTGCATATTCCTACTCATTCTTCTCATTATGTTTCATTTGATATGTGACACGGTACAGTGACCCCCATGGCCCCATATTCAAAATTCATTTATTTACGTTACTCACGGAAGTAACGTTATTTGGGTCACATAAATTCATATATTGTACTTACCATATTTCAACTGTTTCGGTCCATTAGAAATTTTCAATTAGGAAATTTCAACTGTCTCGGCAAATTGGCTGTGACAGACGGACAGACAGACACACGAGTGATCCTATAAGGGTTCCGTTTTTACATTTGGACGCACGGAAGCCGAACTCTTTTCGGCTTATTACCGCACATGATCAATACAATTGCACATAATCAAAGTTGCGTAAGTGACGTAAAGAACAATAGAAACAATAGTGTTGGAACTGAAGTGGATTAAAGTACCTACTTTTAATTAAAATAAAAAATAGCATCAAAGGAGACAACAACTAAACCCAGTATTAAAGTCACGTAAAGACCCTTGTTAGTCAAAGTAGGACTAAATCAACGCTTTGAAATGGTAATTCTGATACAAATGAAAGTCTGGTTTCTTATTCAATATATGAAAATGTCGCCTTTCAAACGACTTTACTGCGATACAATTTATTTGAATTGTTAAGAGAAATGTCCTTTGATAATCTTTCAGACAACATATTTATATTGAATCACGAGAAGGGAATAATCTGATTGCAAATTTATGAAACAACGTTTTCATATTGTCCTTGCTAGCTGTCTGAACACCTTGCTTGTTTTATGCAACATGCAACGCTGCCTCCAAAACGGATACGCCTCAATTTGGAGACCTAGAGTTGCATAAGGCGACACGTCTTCTTCAAGGTCTATTTTGTAGCCTAGATTTAAAGACCAGTTTTCAGTGTTCTGCGGCATTGGCAAAATTTCAAACTAACATGATTTAATACTCCCATAAGATCGCACAGAAAATACAAAATCAAGCCGCTACGTAACATGAACGTGCTCTATCTCCAGCGAATAAGTAGAAAACAACATTCTATCCCCAAAAACTACTAACTTTAACTTCGTGGATGCACTTTTTGGCTGGATTCCATCTTATAACCACAGAGTCTACCTAATCCCCGGAGCCACATTTGGAGTATCTATTTGCGACTGTATTTTTTGTAAAAAACATCGCAAAGTGCTGAAAACATCCAATTGGAAATCCGAGTGCAGTTAACAAAAAAATTGTGTAAACAAACTGCAATAAAGATAGTGTAAAAGCTGTATGATAATTATCTCTGCAACATTGCGGAGAATTTAAATACAATATTTGTTCTTGCGCAAGTGACACCTAGAATTGAAACATTTCAATAGCCGCAAAAATTACATTAATGAATGTCATCCTAATTTAACAATTGACGTAAAACAGACAGTAGCACAATGTATTCAAAACAGCATTATGATTCAGCACGACCCGAATCATTGCGTATATTTAGATTTTGTACCGTTGACAATTATTAAGAAGTTGCACCGTTAGGTAGGTCATGTTAGCTATGTAAAATCATCTGTGAACGTGGTAACTGAAAATATCTTGTAGGTCAATATTTTCAGAACAGATGATGCAGAGGATCTGTACAAGAAAAAATCTTTTGAACTGAAGTTATACAAGATACCTACTTGTGCTCCTCCAAGGGAGGCAGCGTTTTTAAAACTATCGACACAAAGCAAGATCACAAGATTGGAGACTCCTTGTATTGATACTGGTAATAGAATGAAGAAGGACGATCCACTACTTTGGTTAGTTCTTAGTCTGGAACCGTTGAACGAAAATATGCCAGGGATTCGAATGTCATATACCACTCTTTTTTTGATACCATCCTCCTCAACCACAAGTAGGTTCTTATGGCATTCATAGAACATTATGAGAATGTTCATAAGGCTATACAGAAAAATTAAAAGAGAAAGATACAAAATATTGTTTTGTACAAAAAAGTTTTGACCCAATCAGCTACTGCTACAAAGCCATTTTAATCCGCTAGCAACACACGATATTACAACCTTAGGCTCAACATTATTGCCTATTAAACTATCTATCAACCGTAAATTATCATTAACCTGATTTTCATTTGAACGAGCAATTTTTACTTGATCTACTTCGATGGCTGGCATGAGGAAGTCACTATCAACCGTATATTATACTGGCAATTCATGATAATTATTTCGATAGACATAATTATTATTGGTACCTATCATGATATCGTATATTTTCACTTGACTTGACTTGGTAAGGAAAGCGATACTATGATCTCTGTTAGATATACTACCTAGTTTAAGACGTTTAACATGATCAAAATCTGTATTAAAGGTCAGGCTATAATCCTGTATCGGTTAAGCGGATCTGCCCTGAAGGGTTGTCACTCTGACACATTACCTCCGCTATAAAAATATATTGAAATAAATGCGAGTGGTATTTGTTATTTTTGCTCTACCCATCGTTATTTTTCCTGACAATTTTTTTTCTGTTTACATGTATGTATATATATATATATATATATATATATATATATATATATATGTATTTATTCTTGTATTTTATAGTTATTTTCGTGTTATCAATCCCTTATGTTGCACCTGCCATATTTTGTCTCTGCATCACCCTAAGGTTGATTGGTAGAAAATGGCTCAGGCATTAAGTCCGCTTTTGTACAGTAATTTTTTTTACTTGTGCATACAGTTTTAATAAAAATTAAAAAAATAGGGCAGTTTTACCCCTACATTTATTGTAGTGCCTCGATGTGTATGCCTCTTTTGCTACTCATGAGCCGTCGACTACCTAGGACGGTTTAGGGAAAAACCCATGTTTACTAAAAATCAATACAATTTCTTATCTAAAATCCTTTTCAAGTCACAATATTGAACCAGACAACAAATTCCATTCTATATCTTTCGCATTCCAAGTGCATTTAAGGCCAACAAACCCAACCCAGCATGTAGATAGGCACCTGATACAATTTTTCTCACCCTTATCGCTAGAAGTACTATCGGGCACTTATGTCGCGTAGTACATTTACGCTAATAAGGTGAGAGAGTCGAGGCGAGGTAATAAGAGGTGGCTTTTACGACATTTCGCTCGTATTCCCTTATGGGGCTGCATGGAACGCCAAGCTAAGAGATCGTAGTAGAGCGGTGCTAAAACCCATATGGAGTAGTTGTTTAGTGTTTTGACTTTGCTTAATTTAAATACATATAGTATTAATTGAGTTTGATCATTATCGCCCGAGCAATAACAGTGCAACTTTCTCAAAATGTGCTTATTTATAATGTATTCAAGACAAACTGCATTGCATAATATTATAATTGTTTTCTAGGATGTTCTGTGCAAATTGAGAACCATGTTAACAACCTCATTTGTTTGTATGTGCCGCCGGATAGACCCAAAAACGTCTGAGCGGATTTTCGTACAGTTTTTACCACCTTTTACCTGTTCTTTATATGCGAATTTAATGAGTTCATTATATTCAACGCCTTCACACAATATGTAATAAATATTACCGTAAGTTTTATTTAATGCATTCATCAAGCAACAATCAGGTTCAACGACACGGCTATTTAAGTAACAACGCGACATCTCACTTTTGGTCGTGTTTGCTTTTTTTCTCTGTAACCTTTAAGGCCGCGACTTGATACAAAACTGTTGATTTAATGCTCTGTTTTATATGAACATTTATTTTCTTGAATATGCTGGAACTGATAAGGAAGATGAGAACAAACTGGCTGATAAGATATTTGAATCAGGATTCCGTAGATACGTAAATGAAGAAGAAATTAAAATTAAAGAAGAATAATTAGTAAGCTATGAATATTTCCTACTGTTTACTTTAGGTTGGAGATAACATGGAATGTTTGCCACTTAAAGAACATTATACACAACATACACACATGGCCTTCACAATGTGCAAACAACCAGACTTCTAATAAATTGCAAACTTCCAACTTTGCAGCTAACTGAATTGCGAAATGCCTAGATACCTAAGTTATTTCAATCAACCAACTTAAACAAGTACAAGTAAAGGTTCTTTTAAGTTAGTTTCGAAGTTATCAAACAAACACAACTCGTTTTCACCAAGAAAAACATATCGACGTAGGGAGCAAAATATTACTTTTGCAACTTTTTCTCGAAGAGCCGGCCCGAATGGGTCAACGATTGATCAGTTACATAAGGATAACCGATTTGATGATCCATATAAATCAGTAATTAAAGATGATTAAAAAGTTGTAACAAAGAAAGTAAACTGTACCTTTTGAGTAAAGAAACAAGAAAAAAAACACTATTCAACACAAAACACAGAGACAAAGTCCGTATTTAGGTTATGGTTGTCTCGTCAGACTCCCAGGGTGACAGAACAGCGCAGGAGGTTGAGCGCACCTGTTACCGCGACGCGAGGAGCGTTACTGGCACGAAGCGGTCCATTAGTCGCACGGCACACGTCATGCGGAAGCCGGTTCTGCTGGACACCGATGCCTTCGAAGAAAACCGCGATAAAAGATGCATTCTACACTCAACGACTAGGTACGCAAAAAATGACACACCAACCATTTAAAGATGATGAAAACATCAACATGCACAAATAAAACGTGAATACATATTTAACACGAGGTGTTAAATTTCGAATTTTATCAGATACATTTACTTTTAAAGACTAAACTTTACTCTTCAGAGAGAATATTTATTTCGCAAAAGTAAAATACACTTGGCTTAGGAAAGATAAAAGGAAAAAGTTACCGTACCGAGTCGAGGATTAAAGAAAAACAGAATATATCAACTCTTTATCAAGTCAACTAGGGGATACATCTGTAACTGATACTCAAAGATAAAAACACTTACGCATAAGTGATAAAAATGTTAATGCCTTTTTATTACATGCAATTGCAGTGTCTGTAGACAAAAGTAATTTATCCGCTAATTTACGACTGATTGTTTCATACGCCATTGATCCAGTGGATTTTAAATCTGTTTTCTCCGATTTATTCTTAATGATTGCAGGTCTAGTGCCTTTTCTCATAATTATTTGTAAGACCCGAGTAATGACTATCAAACCACCAGAAACAGGACCATGATTAACATGAGTGTATCCACACCAGTTTTCCAACTCTCTGTGAGTGAATTTATCAACTTAAGCTTAACCACTTCTGGAATTGGGATCTCCAATACATACGATTTTTCTTAACATATTCTCTAACTAATACTTCTTTCTCAGTTCACAGTAACATTCACATACTCTCGAGAATATGCCTTCTCTATTTGCCGCGTTATAACGTAATGGACTACTCTAAGCGAAAAAGTAAACCACTTTAACATGACATGTAATGTAATAGACTTAGCGAAGCACTAACCCATTAACTATAATATTAAGGACTCTCTGGGACATCATAACATAAGGGAGAAAATGAGGATACCGACACATAGATAAAAGGAGAAAGCGTGTTGCCAACATCTGGCCAATAAACATGTAGAAATTCATTCAACTCCAATTGATTATCATACTGGACAGGTTTTTACTAGTGTGGGTAGTGACAATGAGAATAAATAAAAAAAACTCTTTCATTTATAATCATAGTTAATCGATCAAATCCATATTTATCAATGAGAACAAATTATCGATCAATACAAGATATCTGCACTTGAAATAGATTTTCTCTGTTGATGTCATGTTTGAATTTGTTTTTAGATCGTGACATAATAGGTATTATTATGCTGACTTTTAAATTTAATTTTTGGACGACCACCTGACTATGTGCTTATATCTGATAACAACTTATGTTGAGTTTCTTAAGTATACCTAATGATTTTTTTGACTAAATTAAATGTAATATATGATAGTCATGCAGATACATACGTACGTATTCGGCTACTTCAACGACGACGACGTGGACTAAAAGCGAATAATGCAATGATCTATAATTAGCATAATTTCTAAATATTCATACTTATCAAGAGCCACTTGATTTAAGTGTCACCTTCCTCAGTGAATCAGACTCTTTAAAATGCCGTTTGCACGTTATTGATCTATGAACGGAATTCCCGCTGTTAGTGTTATTAATAGTAGTGTACAAAATGATAACACTCACATAGAAACACTTTATTTTTCAAAAACTAAGCAACAGCAATTTCTGCATGATTAATTTCCAATCGAATGTAAAATTATTCAGTCTATTTTACCTCAAACTGGTCCTTAGATGTTTCGAGCTCGTCCCGTCTTTCTAGAAATTTCTCCTTCCTATATGAGCATTGGTAGAAAACTGTGTGAAACTAGCGAAACATCTCCGGAGGGTAGGCGACAATTTGTTCTATTACGTCCGACCGTCCCTTGAGAATACTTACTTTCTAGGAACGGGCCCTCTCTGTGTAACAATGAGCGGAATCATGTTAGTTTGTGATTGTTATGTTGTGTCGTTTACTGCGTGAGTTAGTTGCATTCTCATCTTAAATTCACACTATAATAGAGAAAGTGGAAAAGGCCCCTAAATACATTAATTCATTCTCCTACACGAATTTCTGACCGGAATTGCAAATTTGAGTACAGCTGCTGACTTATTTGTTTTAAAAACCCGTTTCCTGTATGATTCAGAATTAAGAATGAAAATAAACCAACAAAGCCCTATTCAAAGTAATCTAAGTATAGAGAGCTCTTGAAAAGAACACTCTTCACATAACGATTCATTTTGTGATCAAATTTTTTGTCAATTTCCGAGGAGCCAATTACGTGGCCAACTTCGCTCTCCGAGATAGCTCCACGTCGTTGCCGACCCAGAACTGTTGACTCACCACTCGAGACGACAGTCTTCATTTGATACCTTCAAACATTTACTCAACGTTTTATCAAACTTATATTTTATTCCTTTGAAGATCCATTTGACCTTCCACTCCACTTTTATTGGGCACAGCAATTACAATGTTTTTCTCCGAATAAAACAAAAAACGTTTTGGACAATTTATAGCTAAGTCTAGATCGTTAAAGGCGTCTAGTAATCTATGTAGCGTGCCAACTGGACACGGATCATAGACGGCAGTTTCGAGCGATTACTGCATAAAACGGAGACGATCAAGCGAATTTCAACGCCCGTAAGTAGTCATACCAACCGGTATAGCAGATATGGATCGAGGCTAAAAACTATCAATAAATTCTAATCACAAGAAGAGTGAAAACATCCAGAGATAAGCCACTACATTATTCATTCTCGTATCCGTAACTCAAGAGGTTGTTCGCAAGTGGTATCGCTAAGTGTAAGTTATCAAGTAGACATTCAATTTAATAGCAGCAAGCTAAACGCCAGGTAGTTTCTACCGTTAGATGGAATTTCACCAATTTGTGGTGAGCGACAGTTACGCAGAAAAACATAAATATAAATAGAGTCACAGAGACAAAGTCATTTATCACGTAAGTACATTGATCTTCTCGCTCGCCATAGCGAAACTTAAGTACTGCAACATGTTTACCGAGTTTAGAAAAGCTGAAATATCAGAATAATTTAGCATCAAATAAATTCTGGGATCAGTTATTTATAGAATGATAATTTATGAATTCCACATAAGTACTCATCGTAGACCAAATATAATGGGGTTCTTACAATAGGTCAAAAACAGCTGATACAGTAGGAGATCCTGCACATTTAGCACAATCAATAAGTTTACCCATGTCATGGAAAACATAGAAACAGAAGTAACCATACATGATATATAATGGATGAATGGATGGATAAATTGAAATAAATTATTGGACTTTGATTCATTCTTGACAAAGTAGCTAGAGAAGGCAGCGGAGGCAGAGAGAGATATGGAAGTCTATGGAGAAGACCTTCGCCAGACATTATCCTGTACTATTAAACGAGCAATATTTGTATATATATATTTGTGATCACGTTCTCGAAAACGGCCCTAACGATTTCGATGAAAGTTGCAATATAGAGGTTTACGGGGGCGAAAAATCGATCTAGCTAGGTCTCACATATGGGAAAATATAGTATATAGATAGTTTTCTCCCGAGCAGAGGTCGGTCGCCCAAAGTTTAGAACAAGATAGCTATATTAGAATAATGACATGGCAGCATGGAACTAGTATGTACTATACATGGAATAATTATGAACTATCCTATATTATTAAATGAGTATTCTCTATTTTCACTAGAGCACAGCTCGGTCGCCCAGGTACGAGGTTGATTAACCGAAAACAATATGGATGGATAACTATCTTTACAGTGAGATCACCAATGCTCAGGTAGTCAATTAGTCAAGGTTGTCCATTGACATGATAATTATACACAATCGCTTATTTATGTCACCTTCAAAGCAATAAAGAATTCTATATTTAGCCAGAAAACGATAACATTTTCGTTCGTTCCGAATCACTGTTAAATCGTCTGGCAGAACTTGACAGCCAGACATTCGTATCACTTTCGCCGACTTCTAGCGTGTTAAGTTCAAAGATAAGGCAAGGTGGCAGGTTTTATTAGCCCATCACCAATCAGAACTCAAGTAACATGTATCCCTCAAATGACTGGCAACTGGAGCTCCGTGATAAGTGGTAGACACAAACAGATATATTTCTGTGCATATGACATAGAAACATACATACTCGAGTGTGTTTCTTTGCACAGAAATACATAAGTTATGACTAGCTGGATCTCAACGCCTTTTTTCCGTTACTAGGTTTGTAGACTTACGAGAATAACTGAGAAAGCATGAATGAATGAAATGCATCGACCCCAACGTGGTTTAACCAGACTCGATAAATCGAATGAACCCCGAGATTTGCAGCCCCTGGAGCCTCATGTTTCATGGGCTACAGAGGCCATTGCATGTCAAGGAGTAGACCGGGGGGCGCGGTAATGGTAGGGAAGACGTGCCCTTAGAATAAGATAGGATTTGCGAGCCGTACCTGATACGCATCCTTCGGTAGGCAATGGAATAGTGGAGAGACGGGTGATACAGGACAAATTCGCACAAAATTAGTCTTTGTGTGCGCGATGTGCTAGTTTCAAGGTTTTGGGGTGAGACAGTTAATATTAATGAGGAAATTCAATCCAGACTGAAGAACACTCAAATATAAAAAACCACAGGCGAGTTCAGACTTGGTTGATTTCATAAAAGCCTACATATCTAGCTTTTGCTGTAGTCATTCGTCAACTAATGATGCAATTTCCATGACAAACAAACAAACACATGATTTCTCCAGCCCAGAACTTAAGAAAACGCAACGTTCGAACGGAAACAGCTATTATTGCCTACATGTTGTGAGTTTACGGTCTGTTGATCATAGCGACCGTTGCACTGACCACTACAACACTGCATGCATATCGATATACCTATCTATCGGTTATTGCGTTATTCAATTTAAGTATCGTGAATTACCAATGGGGTAATTACAGAAGGCATATGATGTTGTTTGACTTAATTGGATGTGTTCTGATTTTGAGGTTGTATTGTTGCATTATCTGAAAGTTTGGCCGTGGGCGCAAGGCGAGACAACACATTACGGTGTTAACATTATTGAATTTATGGGCTCATGGATGCGTATTTATCCAAAGTGGATTATTTAAAGATATTGGCCAACTGTGGTAATTTGCATAAACAGTAAACGGATAACTAAATCGCAACCGCGTTAGTTGAATTCCTCAGCAGCAAATAAATCACCCCGATTTTAATCTTTTATTTATAGTACTAGAGTTTTTATATTACTGTAAGAAGCAATAAGGAAGCGAACCACTTAATTCTGCGTCGCGAAAAAATACAAAAGAAAATTAATGAAGAAACTCTAACTTGCAAGTAACGTCGTTTGCTCTGGCAAAGTTGCGACAGCTGTTCCAAGTTAGCTCTAATTCGACAAATTATAGTTGGACATCTCTTTAATCCCTAATCCGCAAAGTGCTCCAGTTAGCTAAATGGCATTGACGTTTCATTGTCCGGAGAGCCACAAGCCTGGACGTAAGACTAAACTTAGATGAAATCAGTTTCTGCGACGTTTTTAGAACAAAAGCTAACAATAGGCGGCATTTTGTCCTGTCATTGGCGAAACGACAGCCATTCGGGACAACAAAGCCTCAACATAAAGTCCCCTAACATTTGGCTTAAAAATGACTAAAATTCGACGAAAGCATCCAAAGTAGGCACATTACAAGTAAATTGCTTTTTAAAGAAAACATCCTGGCCAGTCACAAAGGCCTTAAATTGGTCAACTCGGGATTGGCGGTTCTGTGATTGCGAAAACCAGTTTTGGAGGCAGTTAAATCAAAGCTAAAAAAATCCTTCTTAAGGGGGATTGTGCTAAGGTAGCCTGCGCGATTCAGATTTTTCTTACGTTTTTTTCCAATTTGCAGGTCCGTGTCAGGTTGTATGTTGATTAAAATATGATTCGCGACCGTAACAAGTATGGCTTTACAGTATTATAATGATTAGAATCAGCAATACAACTCCTTAAGTTAGAATTGGCCTCAAATGTCACGATTTCATGAATTAGTGATTCAATATGGTAAATTATGGACTTAGAGAGTTGTATTGATGATTTTTTATGATTATAATTATTATATTAATAAATATTTGATACGGCCGCGAATCATTTATAGATCAACTAGCGACCCCTGCCTTCGCAAGGTTTTTACGACTTGACAAAACATCGAGATTTCTTAATCATCATTCTATAAGTGTAATATTAATGTATTATACACATAAACTTCCGGAATACATTCTGTAAATTGTATTGAAAATCTCATCAAAATCCGTTGCATATTTTAGAAGAACAACACGGACATACAGACAAACGCGAAAAGCGAATTTGTTTAATAATATGTATAGATATACAACCTGAGCCGCTGTTTGAGCCTTCAAATTACAAAAAAAAACGTAAGAAAATTTGAATGTCGCAGACTACCCAGACGCTTTCGCCTTAAGAGAAATAAATCCAACATTACTAAGCTGAGCTTTTGGAAATTAACAGCCCAAAAATGGCAAATAAAAGGAACTATAAATTACTTTAATTAATAACTGCGTCAGTCGTCTCAACATGAACCCATAAGAATACCATCTTCATTTATTACATTAGTATGATGATATTAAAAACACCGATATTCTGGTGGAACAGCTAATGCAGCTGCATTACAACGGTTTCTTCGTCAAGGAGGCGTATTCTCGTAACGGTCGCATGCATTCGAGTGTACATATTCATCGTCGGAACAAAACTGATGATTAGATAAGACCTTGCGTTATCGCTATCTCGACCGCCTCATGTATACGGAGAAGAAATTCAAAATATGTATTTTATAGGACATTCTTTTGACCGATTATGCACGTCTGTGCCAAGAAGCTTGATGAGTTCAGTGCACTTAATCTATACCTAAAGTCTCTGAATAGTTTTATTGCCAAGAAAATTTGTATAAGTAAGTATAATGTAGGTGCCTACTGTTAGGAAATTTTTCCTTCGAGTTGAATCTAAAGCCACAGCAATAAAACAACAGAATGAGCTTGTGCTGTTTGGAATTCCTGCGGCTTGTGGTTTTTTTTTGCGCCGCATTTTTCATGACGTCATCAACCTGAGCCATTACTAATTAATGTAAATACTATGTTGTAGACTGTTTTGATTGTAGTTTTCATTAATTCATAAAGTCGTATGTGAGGTAACGAAGTAGGCAAGTACTTGAATACCCATATAAATATTCAATTTTCTTAATTATTCTAAAGATAGCAGTAGTAAAACCCTAAAATAAGGCCAGGTCAAGTTCAACAAACAATTAGCATTTTTACAAGCCAGACAGCATTAAATGAAGATGGACATTTTCCTCAAGACTCGAAATAAAACGAACTTTTAGCACTCTCCATTTTGTTTAATAGCAAACGTCTTTTGTTTTCTTATGAGCAGTGAGCACTTATTACGGAAGGAAGACAATCTCATCTTGTATTGCGTGACTTTTTGTTGGTATTTATAACATAACAATACACATTTTATTTCTGGTTACGTATATGGTGAAATCTTTTTTTAAATTGTGTTTTGTTGTCGTCTGTGGGCATTGTCATGTTTTTCATTTTATTTTCGTTATTTTGCTTATGTTAAACAATTTATTATCAATTTCATTTATTTATATATATTATTATATTGAAATTCTCCACCGAATCTTTACCAATTATCTGATTAATTAGCACAACAAATAGATACCTAATTAAGAAGATATTGTAAAGTGATTAAGCATTTTTTTTTATAAACAATAATATAATTGTTGATTGCTACTACTATAGCTGAGTCAGTTAGATAAGAATTGAGTACCTACAACATACTTATTTAGTATTCCAGTAGTCACTAATAAGTTTAAGAAATAAGTGATAAATCATTGACTTCTTATCAAGAATTTGATTCTATTTTTACTGCCATACAATTAAAATGACCCACCTTGTATCTATGCGATAATTTATTTATTTTATTTATTTATTCGAACAACACAGATCCATAATGTTAGTAATACCTTAAAGCTAGTGTTAGTAGTATAATATTATTATCAAAAAGTTTGAAATTTAAAAAAAATTGCACAAAAGACGGCCAAGTAAGGTGCAAATTTCTCACTTGGCCATCCTTTCCACAAAATGTCAAAAAATAGGAGAATAAAAACTCTCTGACACTGTTTTCAGAATGCTGTTGCTACTGGCCCGTGTTCTAGTGACTAATGATGCGACTTTTTTTCGAATAATCGCATGAAAGCCGTCTGTTCGATTCTGTGCAAACATTTCCGACGCACTATAGAAACGGGGCAGTCTCAAAAGCATCCTGAAAATATGATTATATTGGATAATGACATTACAGTACTTACTACATATAATGTATGATTGCATGAAGAAATTTTTGTTGTATCTTTCGTCACATTCTGATAATAAACGGATTTTTGTTTATAGAAATCCCGATAACATAATTTATTAATTTTTTTCCTCTAAATCCTCAGCCAACACCTAATGTTAAGACACAGTAAAAAAAACTGTTGACACTTCCTGTGACCCACTGGTTGGGTGTTACCCAGGCCAGAGGCTAAGCATTGCCATATAACCTGGCAATGCCACCAGTCTCTTGGGTACCTACATTACCAGTAGACAGCGATGCGGATGAATTTTTCGACGCAATATTTTAGTTTACTTATAGTCTTAGTTAAGATATTATAATGTTATTTATTAGGTATAAGTTGTTATTTATGTACATACTTACATTTCATTTTTATTCAAAGAAATCTATTGCTGCATTAAGGCTTGTGCAGACCAGCGCGACTTGTCGCGCGACGCGACACGCGACACGAACAATAGAATTTCTAAGAAAACTTCACAGTATAACAACGACCGGTGTCGCATCGCGCGACAAGTCGCGCTGGTCTGCACAAGCCTTAACTCTTTTTAAAATTTGTGAAAGTGTGAGTGTAAAGTGACGGTGACCACATGACACATAATAGTGTCTTAAAATAAAATTATTTGGGTTTTAGAATCCAGTGTTTGTGGTACCTTAACTTCTTTGAACGAGATTATTTATAATAGCTATAATAATGCTTATTGGTATTGCTAGTTTTATAGAAAATAGATTCAATAGAGTGATGATAAGATTAGCCTCTTATCAATCATAAGGGTGATCTCAAGTCTTTCTTATGAAGTCAGAGACCTTTTTCCTTCTACAGAAGTGGCAGACAATGACAGATTATATTTTGTATCACAAGTTTATCTTTTAGTTGATTTCTTTGGTAAATAATTTAATATCAAGGGTTTGTTGAGGGACTTTCGACAATCAAAGTATGTTTGGACACACTTCATATTGTGGTATTTACTGTGGCAAGTCGGCCGGATTTGTAGAGACATTGAGTACCTAAAGTCCGGTCGCGAAGCAGAAAGAATTTCGTACAATGCCCCCTCATTACTTATCGCTATCGCTCGCGCACAAATGTATTGCCGTCGCGCTCGCGCATTTGAAGGTCCTTCTAATGCGCGAGCGCGACGGCAATACATTTGTGCTTCATGACCGGAGTTTAGTACTAATACTTTTATCATCTACTAGCTGCGCCCCGCGGTTTTACCCGCATAAGTTTCGATCCTGCGGGAATCGGGATAAAAAGTATCCTATATCCCAACCTAGCATATTACCATGGTTTGCCCATGTACCAAATTTCCTCCAAATCCGTTCGGCCACACTGTGGATCGAAAAAAGGCAAAAGATTATTTTTTTGCGATTCACAGTGGGTTTTAGCGATAAAGCGTAACAAACAAACAAAGTCACTTTCGCACTGATAATTTTAATAATATATAGTTAGGACTGTTTTAGTAAGTACTTACCAATTTATTTATATATTTATGGACTTCACAAACATAGTGCTTTTACATAGTTATGTAAAAGCACAAAGAAAGTCACGCACAAAGTCTACGTCATCACATCTGTGTTACCAAAAGTTTGTAATAATAACTCCCCAACCACCTGTATTACCTGTGCGAATCCGATAAAACAATGAGGTTTTAAGGGAATAATGAATTACAATATATGAAAATACCTAGTCTTTAAAGAACCTGATTGTCTGGAAAGTTCAGGACAAGACCCCAAATGACTTAATTAGGACTCCTATTAAGAGACATAGATGCCACATGGATATCTTAAAACTTTTTGTTTAGTTATGTAGGTATGTTATGTTTTATTATCTAAATGTGAATAATGTCCATATTTGAATATTTGGTTGCAGTCCTTATATTGTTGAGTACTGTTTGAATAAATAACAAGGTATGCATTAAGACAACGATTTGAGTTGCTTGCTATGAAGCTTGTGACTTATCCAACAATCTGTTAATAACAATCCCAGAACAGGCCCAGGTAAAATTAAGAGTCGGAAAAGCTTTCTCAACTGAACCCAGGCTATCCAAGACCAACTGCCTAAGGTGAAAATACTGTGGGAAGAATAGCACCTGCCACCACCCGACTTTGTTCAGCCCCAGGAGCACCTGCCACCCGGACATGACCTGCACTGGCAATTAATCGACAGTGAACCCAACTAGGCCGCTGAAAGCACAATCTAGCGAAATGGAGGAATATTGACTCAACCGATACTCAGTGCAAATGCGGTGCTCCTGACCAAACCATGCCCCATGTGCTGGTATCTCCACAGTATCCAAACACCTGCACTTCTGCTGACCAACAAACACCACTAATTGGCACGGCTACCTACTGGAGCAGACTCATTTAATAATTTACCATCTCAACTAATATAGAAGAATAATAATTTATAATTGGGGTTTTTATAACTAATTGATGATGGAGTTTGAACTCCTTCAGAAGATTATGACCTAGACCTACTACTTAACCGACAAATACATCCTTGGATTCAATAATGTAGACAGAAATCATTGTAAATATGTTTTTTTAAAGACTATAATAAACATAGACCAAAATAGCTGTTGGCCAATCACAAATCGGGAAGGGATCCAAGGATTTCCTTTAACCAAAGCTTGTGCAACAGGATCTCTGTACAGGAGCGGTCAATTTGGTGCTAAATATAGAACCAGGGTCCCTTATCCAAACCAGTGGTCATCAAGATTTGTCATTTCCTCACTCCAAGCAATCATTTACTGACCATGATGATTGTGACATCTGTCAGACATTTGTTTTTTTTTCAACATTGCTAAGTTGAACAAATAGTTGAATTTTATTTGTTAATTAATTGTTTGTTTTTTTATTTTTTATTTTATTAATTGTAAATAGATAGCAATGACAATGTTCTATGTACTTCGATTAATGTTTTGTTTGAAGATTATTAGGAAGTAGTTATTTAGACACATTTGTTATGAGAGAGAGTGTAAAAGTGTTTTTAAAGTACTTACTAAACCTAACAATAAAATTGAATTATTTTGAAATCATGAGGATCAAAGTTATTGTAAAAAAATGCAGGTAGATATAGGTATTGCTAAGACTGAATGCATTATGGTGATGAATGGCATGTTATTGCTTAGTTGTTGTAGTCATGAATAATTCATTGACATCTCATTACATCACTTTGATATTAATAAACTTAACTCAAGATTATTACTGTAACTTACCTACATGGATAATAGGGTCAGTGGGTCGTCATATGGGTAGTTAATAGTTACTTATAAAATAACCATGTAGGATGTATGTAGGTAATAATAATAATCTTGGGTAAAGTGTAAATTTTGGTCAAATAAAGTGAAACCTACTGAAAAAATACTATGAAAACATTCCCTTGAAGGTAATTTTTACCACCGCGCATTTCAAACACGTACCAGGCACTTACAATACAATTATTTGTATAATAACAAACAAACAACTCGTAAGGAATGAGTAATCACAACATACAAATGAATTAAACTGAATAAAAATTCTCGACTTAACTACTTAACCGAAAGGGAAAGATGTTGCAACATGATAACGTCGTTGAATTCTGAGTGTCGCCAATACCTTAATAATAATAAAAAACGAATAAAGATAACACGGCAAAACAAAACCGTTGACTAACGGAGGAAAAACACTAAACTTCACTGGATAAAATCAATCACACAAACAACATTAGCTATGTAAACTTCTAGAAGAGTATTTTTAATAGTTGTTTTATATAAAACAATAGAAATAATTAACCGTTACCTTTTAAAACAATCACAGTGCGGACACAGGTCAACAGGAACAAAGTAGGTTGCCATCCAGCGGTCGTATGAATTTACACATGCAACGGCACTAATATAACAAGAGTAAAACACTAAGGACTAAAATTTCGCAATAGCTTAATTCCACAAACTAGTTATAACAATTTCAATCAAAAATAATAAAAGGCTTTTTGCTAAATTATAATCACAACACGCACGTACGATACACTCTTGCGAAAAATCTGACATTAGAGACAGTTGAGATTTTTTTTTTTCGTTCCACATTATTTCAGGAACCGGTTACGCACAGGCAGTGACTCAGTAAAATCAAAATGTTAAAAATTATTTATTATTTCTAATTAATTAAAACTCAAAGTATAATTTAAATTACTGAATACACTTAATCATTTAGTTTGTGAAAAGATTACAAACAAAAAAAAAATATAGTACCGAGCCAGCAGTACCATCTATGGTCAATCATTGACAATCGGTAATTTTATACAGCGCCATCTCTTACAGTTTAGTAAGTTATTTTTGTTCACAGTTTGCCCAGTAGGTTCAATTTATTCAAATAGATGGCGGTCGTAGTTAGAATTTTTGCAGGCAGTTATTTATTTTTTGTATAGATGGCGCTGCCCATATTTGCTTGGCCGTGGCGGATTGTCGTAGTTCAATATTAGTTCACCATAAATCTATGATGAAAGATATAATGAAATTGTAAAATAGACTTTGGGTAACTAATTTGTGAGCTGCGTAGATAGGGATATGATATAATAATATGATAGTGTAAGATCCCCCTTTTTTTTTTTTTTTTTGGATGATGGGAAGTCATCAAATGACTTCTCCCGCTCTGGGCAGAGCGAGAGGGTGTGTCAGACTTTTACTGACTAAAACCCACCCGTGTTCCTTCTGTTGCCTGTGTGCCGGGGCCGCGATATCCCTTTTGGACAAACCCGCAACCCCAGCAGGCATTGGTCTTTCGACCCCGTTGGTCTTTCGACCCCGGTGTAAGACCCCCTAAGGGGGATACCTACCCATAATTTGATCCTTTGATCATTGATATGATAGTGTAATACCCCTAATTTAATAGTGGCTGGCTACATACCAAAGTATACAAAGAAATTACTAGAACCACCCTGTTTTTTGAGTATGATAAAGGCGTCTAGAAATCTACAAAGTTAGATGATCGTATTTTCTAAACTCTATAGGGTAAGTATCATCTTTGTAAAATAATTGGATCTTATACGATCGATCATTATACGTATGTAAGTACCTAATACTTATACGTACCTACGTAGCGCAAGATTTGGGCTTTATTTTAAGGATCAGACTTATCGATAGCTACTGCGATCACCAATCAGTATAAGCTTGGTGATTATGGCCGTCTAAGAGCCAATTTGATGATTATTGGATAGGTAATAAAAACATCAAAAAAAACTGAAACATTTTATTTAAATTATAACTCTTCTCTTCATATAAATAACGCTCTCTTTAAATGTATCTGGAAGCCTCTACATAAACATAGTAAAGTTTTAAATGTCATACAACTAGGTACAGGATAAAATACAGAAGGTAGCTTAGAAAAAATTAAAAATAGCTTAAAAATATCGTCGAAGTACGCAGGTTAAATTAAACGAAGTCACCCAGTAGATCACTGCAGGCAATCAATGTTCACCTAGAAAACAAATTATTGGTTACTGCACTGACCATAGACTGAATGGACCGATTAGTTCGCATTCTCGCGCCATTTTTCATTACAATATTTACATAAGGCTTATTTTTTCTGATTATTACTAATCAATAGGCAGTTATGCGTATACTGCTAGTATTGCTAATGCTAATCTATCAGTACCTACGGTTTGTTAACTTATTTTTTTTTGTTTTTTTTTCTCATTGTATCACTGGGTATGATGACGACATCAATAACAAAACGAGCTGTTTCGGATGTATTATATCATGTCCCTCATGTCATTGTGTGTGGTGCAGGCACCACATCTCTATTTCACTTTCGAACCGACCATACTATTATTGATGTCGCTGATTAGATTTTTGATTTAGAGATAAGGTAAGCACATAAAATAACCCAACATACTAAACTTAGCCATCTTATTCATGTAATAGAATAATTAATTAGTCTCTTATGATAACACTAATTTAAAACTTGTGAAAATACACAATAATCATGCAAGTTCATAAAAATACAATTGAAAATCATGCGATTTAAAACAATCAAAGCAATAATTATTTTCAAAATATTAAAAACAAATTGATCGTGGATTTTGGCACAAAAAATTCATAAATTTAATGTAAGATTTAGGTAGGTACATACAAAATATTACTAACATTATGTAAAAGGTAAAATGAACATCACAGCTAAAATTTCTAAAAATAATAATGGTTTAAAATAAGATACCTAATACAATTTTATTTTATTTAATGTCAATGAAGTAAACCAAATTAAAAAAATAAATGATACGTGTAATTTAAGAGGCCATTAAATGCGTTTTGCAAAGAGATGCACCAAATACAGACCAATTTATAATATCAATAGAATTACCACAAGTATATAATATTATAAATTAAGTAGTAATTACTTATTTACGAAGGATAGAACCTCGGATTATTAATTAATTCAATAGAAGAGCACAAAGAAATAACTTTCTATGTGATAGGCATATGGTAACATTCTATGCAAAACTCCGAAGACCATCCTACGCAAAAACAGGCCTTAATGACAAGGATACCACTCCTCAATCATAGGTCTGCAAATCGGTACATCTCTACTAAGGAATTTGTGGTTACATTGTTACTTCTATGTTAAATTATTAGCATAGCGATAATTGTGATTATTGCCAGCAGCAAACCGAGCAGCGTCAGCCAGTCCAAATCTGCCAGGTGTTGGGAGAACATCATAGTGTAGGTACAAGCTAACATCAACGTGCCAGAGTCGTGCCAATCGCGCTTCGACTGCGTGTTATCGCCTGTCGAAACAACAAAAACAACGCGTACAATAAAAAAACTAGTTAGTACAGGCAACTAAAAACAACGGGGTTGTGAACACAAAATGAACAACAAAAAGCTGGATGCAAAATGGTTACAGTGAAAACAGTACACCGTGCATGAGAATGGACCACGTACCTCTATTTTCTTTTTGTGAATTGTGAGTTTGCCTTTTAGTTCTCCACGGAACTGCGTTCGTTGGCAGTGAGTTGCTTTGACTAGGAGTATAATCATCTGTCTGGTCTACAGACAATCTTCTCAGGTGCTGATTCATATTTTGGACCAATTTAGGCGAACTTAAATCATCGCGAATTTTATTTTCGGAGGCATTCTGACGTTCGTTGACAGTCCGCGACCGTTGTTTGCCGCTGTCTAATTTAAATATCGTGGCTAGTTCTTCAGAGGAATTATATTCTGTTGAATCAGCAGCATCCTTCTTTGTTTCTAATTCGTCTTCGTATATAGACAGATTAACGGAAGCCCTATTAGGAACTTCTTGATTACGGATAGTTTGTGAAACTTGGTTCAGCTTTTCAGTGGCTTCGGTAATTCCAGTCATTTTTTCTGTATTAATATTATTACAATTATCCAATTTTGGTCCTTTGTTCTGTGTAAATAATTTTTCATTTACTTGGCAAATACCAGCAATTAAATCAGATATTCCGTCTTTTAACTCTTTAAAAGCGTTAATTTCATTAATTTCTTTAATTTTATCGTCAGTGTTCAAGAAAGGGTTCAACGAATTCAAAACTGGTGGTTTCAGTTCCATATTGTTTATATTATTTTCTTTTTCATTTACCGTCTCTATTTTCACCGCATCTTCTTTTATCGTCAATGGGACAACGTCAGGTATCAACTTACTTTCTGGTATCACAACCGTGGTTTCTTGAGCCTTCAATTGTTCTTCAGCTTTCGCTATATAATTCGAAAGTTTTAAACTTTCATCTTCAAAGTTAAGTTCTTTTTCGAAACTATGCTTGAGCTGGTCTTCGACTTTGTGTAACTGATCTGATATGGCTAAAAGACTATCTTCAGTCTTCTTTCCTTTAGAATCATCATTGACTTCATTAACGTTTTTCACTGGTCTGTCTTCTTTCTGTTCACTTATCACCTCAGAACGAACATTGACATGCTTGACTTCAGGTGCAATATCTTCCGAAGATTTGCATGTCAAACCGTTCAAAAAGGTTTGCCGACTATCAGAAATTCGGCTCTGGACGTCCGATTTCTTCTCATTATTGTTTCTATTTTTATCCAATTCTGCTAACGCTACTCCTAACTTGTTGCTTGTGTCCATTGCTTCCTGCGCCAGCATGCTAAGAACCTGTTGAAACTCATCCTTTGATGAACGTTTCGATGCTTGGGGAGATCTGTTTGATGGTGATGAGCTTTTGGACTTATCACAAGATGGTGGCTTAGCAAGGTGCTTATCGTCACTATGAATGAATGAATCGTCTTTTGCGAAATGATGGGTGGGTGCATGGGTGTTATTGACAAATAGACTGACAGTGTTGTGTCTTTGCTTTACCTTGTTGCGAGGGTAGTGCTCCTGCTCGTTGTCGTTATTTTCGAATGTATTACGCAGCCTTTTCATAACGTCACTGTTACTGTGTGTTTTTTGTAACGTAGCCATTTTACTCATGTTCAACGCATCATCAATTTCTTTTTGTATCATGGTGAATATGTTAGCAGACAGAGATCTGACAGCTCTTTTCTTCTTAAGATTAGCGGCAGAGTCTTTAGTGTAAGGATACTCATTGTAAGAATGATTGTTATTGATTAGACCAGTATAATCTTCACCATTAAAATGTGAGGAATGCCTATTGTCCTTCCTCAAACTTCTATACGCTAAGTCATCAGAGACAAGGTCCGGTGATCTTCTTGGAATAAATCGTGACCGGCCCTTATTTTCTGGTGTTGCGTGAAGATAGTCACTCTGAGGAGCTGGTGATACTGGCCCTATTGGTATGCCAAATGGTGGTTGAGGGTCCATTGTTTTTAACCGACTATTAGTCTGTTTTATATTTCTGTAAACAACGTCGTCGTAAACTATATCTGGCTCGTTTCGTTCTGACTGCCTATCATCGTCGGACGCATAGGGCACATAAACAGGTGAAGCTAACATATAACTTATTTGCGATTGTGCATCTTTATAATTAGGTTTTTCCTTTGTTAAGGAATTCATCCGTCTAAATGCCATATCATCTTGCTGTTTGTCAGGTAATGTCGACCTTCTTTGCACACGTCTCAAAGGCGTCGTTGGCTGACTTCGCAATTGGATCTCGTCATCATTTCCATTCCAATCATTAAATTGGTCGTTGAACTTCGGCGTCATTAACTCACGACGTTCAGCTCTATCTAATAAATCTTCGTCGCCTAAACCTAAGCTATTGTAGATGGCTTCTAATTCATTGAGAGCATCGTCAAGGTTAGTAGATTTTCGTCTCTCTGAACTCTTTTCATCGTCAGACGGCATTTGATAAATACTGGGAACATACGTATCAGATTTATGCCTAACATGTGTTTTTGAAGTCGGCGATGTAACAGTTTTTGGTGGGTCAACTGTAACGGATCGTTTGTACTCTGTCGTCGCCTTCCAAACTTTAGCACCGTCTGTTGTGTCAATAGAAGAACTTTTATAAGGAGTTTTGTTTTTATTTTGAATGTCTGTGTTATCTTGGCCCAGTTTATTTTGTTCTAAATACGGACCTATTCTGTTCAATTGCGTACTGTTTGAAAAGTCACTACTGCTTCTTGAATTTGCGTATATATTTTGCTGCCTTCTTTGTCTTTCGGCATCGTCAATTTTTTTCCAAAACTCAGATGCGTTGCGGGGTCGACGATACACACTCTCAGCGACGTTTTGGGATGCTTGAGAATCACTTAAGTATTGATTTTCGTAACCATTTTGACTAGTTTTAACGCTAATAGGTCTCCGAGATCTGGGGCTTTGATCCGCATAATAGAGATAATCGTGTTTTAATTGGACTGGTTCTGGTTTAACAATATTTGTGGGACCTATAGACTTTCTCCAAGGCGGTGAATTAGCGTAGAGCCCATAATGATTTGGTTCTGCTGATACTGAAGCTGGCCTTCGAGGTTGTTCGTTCCTTATCTGAAAGTTCTGTATGTATTCATTATTTTGCATTGCAATGTGGTCCTCGGAGTTCGATATAGGTCGTCGCAATCCATTAAAGCTGTGGCTTATTGACCTTTCCTGACTTCGTCTCATAACTCTCTCGAAGTCGTTATTAGGGACGCCATGCATAGTATTTTGCTGTGTATTTACTATCCTATCTGCAATCATAGGGTTATTTTCATAGTACATTGATATAGGAGTTGCGACTTTTCGATGCATGTCACGAGGGGGTGGCACAGGAGGCGCTTTCTCCTCTCTCTTAACATTCGTTACATTACCCAAAGGAAACTTGACACACATAACGTTCTCCGGGTTTTCATACTGGTTACTCACATTCCTTTCTCGGTTATTATTAGCATAAAGCATTTCTCTATTAATGTTACTAGTAGGTATGGAATAGTTAATATGTTCATTGTTAACTTTTGCGTTAAAGTTGATAGATGATGGGTAACTTTGTGTCGAAGGGAATGATGATATTGATTCGGATTTCATAGGACGGCGGTTAATATCATTAGCGTATAACTGTTCCGTTTTGACATTTTGTGTTTGGTCTCGTTTACAGGTCCCATAACCACTACTTTGACTCGTCGGCGTTCTTGTCAACATTTCAACTTCAGCTTTTGTGTAACCTTGTTGTAATAACTCGGCTTCTTTATTCAGTTGATTTTCTTCATCGCGAGATAACCTTTTGATATATCTCTCATTTCTTGCACTTCTCGACCTTTTGTTTAATGAGCTATCACGTGAACGCATTAAGGAATCTTCACTTCTAAATCGAATCATCAATGATGAATTTGATGACTTGAGTGATTCTTCTTCACTGCTCGACTCCCCTTTCATACTATTTCTTAGTGCTTCGACTCTGGCTTTCAATCTGCCTTTTCTTGTTCTTTTAGAGGGTGTCTCAAAAGATGGTCCTAAGGATCTATTCGAATTGTCTTCTCTTAAGCTGAGGGATTCTTTGGAAGCTCCGTACATTTCTTGAGTTTTTGCACGATAGTTGATAAAGCCGGCTGAAGGATCAGACAGCACACCGTCATCGGTAGCATCTCGAAGGTTTGGTTTCGCTAAACTCTGTGCTCTTCTTGAATCCCTTATTACTATGTGATCAAAATTATTAACTGCTGGAGTCTTCTTTTTCTTCTTAGACTTTCTTTTCGATGGGGAGCGTGTGCTCACTCCTTCATCGCTTTCCGAGGACTCTTCACTTTCTTCTTCTTTCTTCTTTCGTCGAAATAGTTTTCCAATGGACCATTTCTTGTCTTTCTTTCGTTCAGTTTCTTCTGGTTGTGCGGGCCGCTCCACGCGGCGCTGGACGGTGGCATATTCTTCTGTGTAGGGACGGTACGTCGCCGCTGGTGCCGATATGTCTCGGTGAGGGACCGGTGGGGAGTTGACAGCCTGAAATGAGAGAAAAACTCAATTACTTTTATGTCACGGGTGAAGTGAACACAAGAGCACACTGTAATTTAAAACTTAATTCAAATGTCTCTTTGTCCTCGTATTACAGCATTTATAAAAAGTCGCATTTACAACCTAGAGAGTAATTGTGAGGCCAGTAAAAAAAAAACACCTATGCTGTAAATAGTCACGAGTCACGACAGTTCACAAGAGAATAGGTACCTCGCCCTGCTGTCTAGAAGTATAATTTGCGAAGGTCGTCAGTTTGGCATGGTGTCAAATGTTATGAATACTATGAATTTGTATTGTATAAAGACTCCAAAACGGAAACGTTTTAATTGTTTTTATTATTTTATCTTGGGTTAAAGATCAGAGTTATTTCGACCAAGGAGAACGATAAATCTGCATTGGTAAACAATGAGTCTCTTCTATTCAAAAATCTTCCACGGAAGTCTAATTCTGTAAGTTATTTAAACAAAATATGAAATAATAACAAAATACATGGAAGTCTTAAATATTTAAAAACACAATTTCATTGTAAGTACATACTCGTACATTAATACACTACAATAATATTTAGCTAGCGATCGACAATTCAAAGTATTTGAAATGCCTAAATTAGGAATGCGAGGACGGTGATGGGATCTACAATGACCTAATAAAAAGCAGATGAAATCAATAATGAAAATTATAATTGATTCGACATTTTGCTTGCCAAAACCCAATGTTTTAATCTGTTCGATTTGCATCAAAGCTCATTAATAAGCAATGGATAATGAAAACAAAACATTGTATCAGCTGGTTAACTTTAGCGTAAATTATGTCACATTTACACGTATGTTTTTATCTTTTAAATATGTTATGGTAACACAGTATCGCGGATTTCAACGCCATCTTCGTGATGTCAAGGTTATTGTGGACCCAGGTAACAATTGCGTCTTAGGCCCGTATTCCTGACAGATGCGGGATCATGAATCTCGATTTAAAACTATATTTGAGTGCAATTTTGAATGAGATTCAAGCTTCAGTATCGTTCTATAGAGTACAAGTCTGTCATCTTCGGAAAAAAGTTTTCATGCATTTGTCTGGCAACTAATTACATTTAAGTAGAATATTTTGAATGTCTTCTGGTGAACTGTGACTTCCCCTCCGGTTACTGAAACAGGACCTTAGTCGAATGACCATTCTACGTAACTAAAGTATAGATTAATATTACTGAAAGGTCGGCCACTTGATTCCTATTCGACACTCAACAAAAGCTCAACTGAAACCAGGGTTATACACCTAATCACTTTCAAATACTGGCCGTGGCTTCGGAATTTTAAGGCCAGTGTTTGAAAAAAGAATAGGTTCAATTTCAAACGAGGATTGTTCTATTCGAATTTAAAAAACAGGCTTGTAGATCGTCAGTAGGCGTCGTTATTTTATGCCAGTGTTTTAGACGGATTATTAAAAATTAAACTTACAGGTAAGAATGATCTAAAATATTCATTATTTCTCCTCTCGGCGACTTCGAGCATGGCGACCATATTTTATATAAACACTTATTTAAAGAACATTTACAAATATTCACACCCACTTACGTACTTTTGGCACGATAGTCCTACCGTATGTTTTAACACAATATTACACACACTAGCAACCACATAATATTATACATAATATCATAGGTACTATTATTAATTTATTGCACTGAAAACTTCCACCGTGTTCCACTATTTCAGACTTTGAGCATCGTCATTAGATCATTAGTCTCTTAATTAGAACTAAAATATTGCCTAAAACTAACACTCCGACCACACGTAATATTGTATTTTTGTCCAGTCTATTTTGCAAATCTTTCGTATTTGGTCCACTGTGTTGTGTAATTAATTATTACTGTAGGAACATTAATGTAACACTATTATGGCACACACGATTTGTATATGTTCTATCACAACGAAAAACACAAACAAATATTTATTTGGAAGTTTTGAGTGCGCGGGCGCACCGCGGACGCTGCGCGTACGACTCGCCAATGATGCGCGCGCGTCGCCTCGCGATAATTTCGGCCAACTACAGATAGATCCGCGTCTTATCCTATATTTCTTCGCTATAATAACACAGGCGCCCGATGCTCCACAAATCTAGCTATTTATACACTCACAACATTTTTTTTATTCAGATGCAATTCTCGTGTCGAAAGGAATCTTCAGATGTTTTTTTTTAGACTAATGTTATGAAAATAGACGTGTGTATAGGAAGTGCCGTTAGCGCTGAATGACTCGCATTATATTAATTTTATTTAAATGTTATTGATAACGAGCTCAGATGTCGACAGGCGTTCATTAGGTTTCAAAGATAACACGAAGTGTCGAAAATTATTATGATTACTAGATTTGAACGTTAACGGACTTTTCTTTGTATTTCGGTCAAAGATCAGAGACCTTAAGCTAAAAAAAAAAATCGTGCGACATTTTAACGTATCAATAAAAATATTTGGAACGCAATAAAGATATAAATACCTTGTACCTGGAGGAACTAGAAGCAGACACGTAATTTCTTCATCAAGCGACATTTGAATTTGAAAACATAGCAGTTTGGCAAAATCTTTAAAGCGAACGCTTCTAAATAGGTGAAGAGTAATGCAAAACAAATTCAGTTAGTGCAAAAGGTGGGAGCAAATGAAGTGAAGAAAGCACCGAAGGGAGATCCAAATATAACTCGGCTGAGTCAAGTGCACGATGTTGATTTTGAAACACTATTCAGTATAGAGTTGCTCTAACTACGTTTGAGAGACGAGGTCACTACTGGCAGACAACTATTTGAGAACAGCGGATATCATGAAAACAGACTAACGATAATTTGTTTACGTATCGAACCATTGATGTATCTGCAGCAACGTTTATAATTTGACTGTTAGGCAAAGTGCAATAGGTTGTGAAATCAAAACAGAATAGCAGGTTATCTTAATTTAGATTGAGCCGCCATATTTCATTGAGTGTTAGTTATGCATGTTGTAATGAATGGACTAACGATGTTTCTAAAAAATGTGTTACGAATCGAGCATTCAGAAATGATAAATTCAATATTGACACAGTTCTAGAGTACATCTGCAAAACACATGTTTATATGTACGCTGATAAAAAAGACATTGAAAAGTAAATGCAAAAAGTATGTTTAGTTGGAATTGTTTCTACAAGTATCAATCTTGGGATCGTAAAGACTTCGAGGAGATTTATAGGACAGACTGCAAATATACGACTGCGAACATCCGACCAAAATAGTTCTGAACGATTGAAGAAGTTTAAATGATGGATATTCCAATGAATAGACTTATATCGGATTTCTGGAAGCCCGGTAGTCTTTGATCAGTAAATCAGCTGCCAAAACAATAATACTGATAATTCCTATATATGTACTATGATTCTGAAGGAAATACCAACATCCAATAAAATTACTTGATTTGATATTTTAACAGGCTACTTTGAATACACTTTTAGAAAATTGGGGCTAAAGACAAAATTGCCTTTTCAATTTTAGTTCCACATTTTCTCCTTCAGAAGAAAGCAAATTCTGCGAAACATTTCGAATTACATACAACGTCTGGAATCCATTTAGTATCACAAATGTTTTGTTGCCAGTACTTACTTTGAATGTATATGACCAAAACGCGCAAACGATGCAGCTTTTTGTTACCCTGGCGTATTGCTAAACGATCCCCCAAACCCGCAGTCGTCCAATACATATGAATTTGAATGCGATTCTTGTGCCAAAAATACGCCGCTTCGAAGCATCGGTTGTGTTCTTTTTATTCGCTATAAAATGCATCACGAACAACACAATATCGTCTGGAATGCCTTCAATGCTGGCGAAGTTAGTTGCAAACGACTCTGTCTAAGTGGTTGTCTCAAATATACAGAATGCCTTTTCCCCCTTCTCTAACAGGAATTTAAAACCCTTTTTAACTTTGTAATAGATGGCAATCTCCTAAATTAATTCAGTCCAACAATGATTGGTTATTTTTAGAATCTCATTCCGTATCCGTGACGTTGGGCTGACGTCTAAACAAATTAACCCAACAACTCCATTGGAATAGACACTATTTAATTAAGCATGAAAAATGGCGGGGCTGTGCGGGAGAACCGCATCAGATACACTCCATCAAAAATAGGCCAGAGTTGGGGACCGATTTATACCTTGTCGGGATAATTAAGGAGCCGCAGAATGCAATCAAATCGAAGTAAGGGCCAGTTAAGGCACGGTAAAGCTTGCAGGTACGAGTTATTATAGCAGAACATATATTAATAACCCTTGTGACCAATAAATCTGGCGTGTATTTTGACTACGTAGAGATGCATTTGGATTTTATGGTTCCTAATCAACGAGTAAAATTCAACATATTTTTGGCAACGAACATAATATCGAGAATAACAGTAAAAAACAAATTAATGTTGCAGAAAATTGGGAATCGATTCTATCTACTGAAGGTGCCCAATTTCGTAACAATTTTACTGAGGAAGAAAAAAGAAATGCCCGTTTTACTTAAAAAGAGAGTAAATGAGTTGTCGTCACATTATGTAGGCAAGCTCAGGTGATAGCAGCTGAGGCCGCGATCGAAAATAGACGAGCTGTTCTGTAGTGATGTAACGTTTTGTTTGATCGTCGTTGATCTAGTATTTGAGAAGTAGATGTATGAACACAGATTGCTTGACACTTGTTTCATTACTGTAAAGAGGGCAGTGGCCCAATTAAAACAATGTATCGTGCATCCAACTCTGGATGTTTGTTTACGTTTAAGACTTTGATTCGCTGTACTTATTTAAAGTAGAATGCGATATGATATTCAAACCTCAAATTTAAATAAGTTTGGTGTGGTCAATCGTAGTTACGATGTATAAACCTACTATGTCTGAGATCTCTTCATTTCCCGAAGGCAACGTTTTCAGTTTTTACATTTAATCGACTTAATAAATCTTTAACAAATTACCTGTCATCGTTTCATACTCATACTATATATATCTAGTACTCAGCTATCTATCTTGAACTACGTATGTATATCTTTTGAATATATTCTTATCACTATATCTCATTCGTCCTCATACACCTGTTTCGCACCTCGATCATTAATCTAGTCTTGCGTGTAAATAATTCGATCAAATCCAAATAATATTTCCTTCGAGCCGTAGGACCATCACCATTCACCATGTGAACGTTCACCGATTCATCTTGAAGACGAATCGGTCTTCCCTAACTGATGTCTCCGGGACATGGACACGACCGCCCAGTGACAAATGTCACGCAACTACGCATTTCCGCTACAGAATCACTTTTATTTATTGCTTTTTTTCATTTTTCCGACGGCAACACCGATCATGGTTTTAGGAAGACTCTTGTTTGAAACTTTTTCTTTTGTTTTAATATACCTGAGTGCTGAATCTCGTATAGAAGTTAAACAACAGTCAACAATCCGGATTCCTTCCGTGATGTTACGAAGTTTCTTGCTTCCATAAAGTTAAGTGTATTGGACTGAACTGATATTTGTTCACAAGTTTATTGTGTTATTTTTACTATATATTCTGAAATGGTAGTTTCATAAGTTTGGATTAAGACTCGATGTGGTTTATGGATTATTTTCTCTCAATCCAACTTTGGACAAAAGGTTTCATTGTACTGTTTTCTCGGTGAGAACTTTGATAGCCAAAGCAAAGACCGACTTTCTGAAGCGAATCAGAAGTTAAGAACTTTTTGTGAATAAGAACCTGTAGGTGAGATGACTAAAAGACTTTCTTTAGGAGCCATTGAGAAAAATGATAATAGCGATTAGATAAGAAAAACGATAAATTAAATTTACTTTCAGTTACAACTGGGTCGAATCTGGATCAAGTTGGCGAACAAGTGAAAGTTAATCTTTTGTGCGCTTATCATTCGCGTCTCGATCTTAACGTTGCTGTTAAATATAGCCCCCGGTGGTGTTATCGCTGGTGTTTCCCCGTTATCACTTCCCATGACTTTTGTTTTCTACGGTTTAGTACTTTCAAATAATGGATGGACGAGTTACGGAACATTGTGATCTCGCAATGTTCCGTAACTCGTGAGCCGATGATCTCAGTGAGTGTTGTGGATTTCAGAATTTAAATAGATAACTTATTTGTAGGAGTTTTCGAATCTGAATGCTCAATTGGTAAGTTGGGAAAACTTGGCAAAATAAATGGTTTAAAATAGAGAAGCGTATAATTTTAATAATATATGAAGGAAGTGTATAGAGTGCCGCTAGCGACACTTTATCCCTATCGGATAAAGTGCCGCTAATTGCGGCATAATAGTGACATTGGTACTGGTCCGGCTAAAGTGCCGTAAGCACTGCATTGCTCTGATTGTTGAGGTTAGTTTGCCGCCCTTTATATTGATTGATCGTATTTGTTTTAGATAATTATATCAAAAGTCACTACAATGACTGAATTTACGAAACATGAAGTAGTAAATGAAAATGGCTGAAAGGTAGGTTAGGTTAAGTTAGAATTGTGACCACACAACTCATGAGCCGAGCGAGCGTAGCGCTAGCTAGCGGTACTGCGGTAGCGGCCAGCGAGTTTCAGGGTCCGTTTAGGCACAAGAGAATGTAATGTTTTGGGAATGTGGTGTTTTACAGCAAACTAACCTCAACAATCATTCAAAATATTGTAAATATGTATTCAAAATATTGTTGCAGCTGCTGAAGATTGTAAAACTATCTTTAGATTGTATACATTCAATCTCTTAGTATTATATAATTGCATAGCACATGTGTGCGCCCTATGTCCCTACTTTACAGTTACCATTTACTGGGTACGTCTTTCATTGACTTGAGTGTGCCCTGGCGGTTGAGAGTATGTCATGCTCACTCAAATGTCTCGCTGGTGGTGGCGTGTGTGTTGGATCATTAAGTTCCCTTCAAAATGGTTGAGCTAAATGGTGCTGATGCATGCGTCATGTTCGTGAACGAGCGCCGTCAGTGGGGACTGGTCATCTCTTAGCTGCCACGGCTTATTTGAATTTATTTTAATTTTTGAATTGTTTTTGATTTTATTTTTATTTCTGACGCTTTTAACGTGCACGTCTTTTTACATTGTTCTCACATATATAATTACGACATGGATGATGTTACCAATATTTTGTAAAAATATTCTGATTTAAAAGAGTGTCCGTGGAGTTTCTTGCCCGTTCTTCTCCATAGGAACCTACTACGCGTTGGAATGGGCAACTAGCTTCATATTTCTGACTGACCGACCCCTTGACAATTCAAAAGTACCTGTAATTGGTTTATTTGAAATAAATGCTTTGAGTTTGAGTTTCAGTTTGAATCAAACACAATAACAAGTGACAGTGACAATGACAATGCAATGCTTACGGCACTATAGCCGGGCCGAGGCAGCGGCGCTTTTATGCCGCTTGTGGCTACTTATCCGATAGGAATAGAGTGCTGCTGGCGGCACTCTATACACTACCATATATGAATAACAGCAGAACAATATTGTAACAAAAACCACGAGAGTTTCAAAGACACTTTGAAAACATAAAACCATAAGGAGTTTCCTGAAATCCATTTATCAAGTCGGCTTAATCATGTTTTGGCTACAGTCTCAGAACGTTAAAGAAACACCAAAAAGACACATTCAACGAATTGAGCAATATTAACAGCTTTATTTATTTTGAAACTCCAGTAGCAAACTGGGCCTCTTTGTCACAAATTCTTAATAACCCTTCTGTAGACAGAGAAAGATTTCGTAAACAAAGAAGTGTCACTTTTGAAAGCCTGCTAATTCTTTGAAGTCTTTGAGAATAAACATCAAAGTAGGGAAAATTTAATTTCAGTTGATTCATGTATAAGGTGAGACCAGATGAGCGTGAACACAGTCGCTGAATTGACGCTGCATTCAATTCTTACAATTCCGTTCTGTTTGCGCAAAGTGATGCGAAGCTACTCGGACCGTTTGTAATATTTGTCAAACTTAGGTAAACGAATCGCCAAAGTTACGTTTCTTTCTGTGTAATTTACAATATTGAGCCGTAAAACGTAATTTACGTCCCTGAAAATACGTCGACGATGTTACGCAGATATGACCAAATCTGCAACAGTATTGTATGAAATGGGAAATCGAATGTTGATTGCTGTGTAATTTCGGTGACAAATTTTTCGTGACGCACTTTACGGATCACTCTCATCTCTTGCCCTGTTCCCGTCCATATATCTTAATTAGGAGTCATATGTCTGCACGTGTATCGCGAAGGACGTGGGTTCATTCTCTGACGTTACAGGAAGCGGTGCAGTTTCCCATGCAGCGTTAGAATGTATATAAGTTTCAGATTTATTTATAGAACTTGTTCATGGGAAGAATGTTGTTATTGTGACGTATGGATAAATTAATATTGTAAAAAATAATATAAATATACATATATTTGTTACAAAAGGACACTTAGGCGTCGAAGTATTCGTCCGCATCGCTGTCATCCGGAAACGTGCCCAGAAGACTGGCAGCATTGCCACGTTGAATGGCAATGCTAATTCTTTGGCCAAAGAACAAGCCAGCCCTCTGGTCGCGTGAAGTGTCGAAATAAAATAAAATATAACATATTGTAAACGTGTTGTATGATATTGTTGTCTCGTTGTTTTTTAGCGTGAGAGATGTGGAGAATATTATAGAAAATGAGAGTTTTGATAAGATTGGGAGAAAGGAAAAATACTTACGTACATTAATGAGGAAACTGTCGTGACAAAAGTTTTGAGTATACAGAATGTTTGGTGCATCGTGTGCCAAATTGAAATGGTCGACTGAAGGGGTCATCTGCTATCCTTTCAGACCCCTTAACATCTCTCATGCCCTGTGGATTTTTTTATCGATTTTTTTATTGTTTTATTAAAAAAATACTCAATCATTTTTTTCTTTTTCATTTCATAATTTTTTATTAATTAGCCTTATGTGACTCGATTCACAATTCTAACGAATTCACAAATTTGTTAAAGGATTTTTATGGCATGTGGCACATCATTAGCGAGAGGATAGACCAGATTTTTTTTAAGGGAGTTGGAAGATGAAGAAAACACCAAAAAAACGATGGATGGACTGTGTGAAAGATGATATGGCTAGACAGGGGGTGACTACTGAGATGGCTAGAGAAAAATAGATAGAGAGTAGAATATAATAGTATGGAAAGGAACATGTCATGTTGCGCAGGCCTTAAATAAATACAATTCGAGAGACCGAACCGTACTTACGTACAATTTTTTTATAGAAAGTGTTGTTATTGTTTTGATATCACATGCTTTCGTCATTAATTTAGTTACGACATTTTCATTTCAGATTGTAAAAAAAAAATTGAGGACCTCGTGGGCAATTACCCTAAGTGAGTCAATTACCGCTATAAAATAGTATTCTAGGAGGAGCTCGTGGCTAAGTAATAACAGCCGCACGGGTCGATCTGTCAGGTTATGCTACCCTTGCCGGGGTTGGTCTGTGGATGGGTATCTTTACATACCGAGACTCCACCGTGCCTCGGAAAGCATGTTAAGCCGTTGGTCCCGGCTGTCATTCGTGGATCTTCGACAGTCGTTACGGGTCATCAGAAGTCCGAAAGTCTGACAACTAGTCTGACCAAGGGGTATGGTATTACCCAGTTACTGGGTTGTGGAGGTCAGATAGGCAGTCGCTCTACGTAAAATACTGGTATTCAGCTGCTTCCGGTTAGACTGGAAGCCGACCCTAATATAGTTGAGAATCAGCTAGGCAGATTGACCGTAAATATTTTTTTCAAGAGAAACTACTCTTATTATTTCTATAGTTACATTCTCGTAATAATGAATAATCTTGCTAGACAGTGGTGGGCGGTATTTGCCCATCGTCCTTAGTCACAGTTCCTGACTCACAATTTACGCCACCCACAAAACTTACAAGCTGATCTATTTACAGACGAGACTTGGCTAGAATTGAAATGTTTCTTAATTAAATATAACTGCCCGTCCCTACACCTGGAGTCTAGGGACTAGAATAACATTCAAAATAAACATCGTACAATATGACAATTTGTGTTTTCATTATTACTCGTAGGTACACAAATCTTATGAGAATAACTCACGAAGTAAGAATAACCCATGTCAAGGTAAAAATAGAATCCAGTCAGCAGGTGCACTACACTTATAATGAAATAATACCACTCGTGGTAAGTCACCTAATGATTATGTATAGAAAATTACACTTGTGGCGACATCTACATCGCCACATGCGAACTACGCATCAAAGAGCTGACGTCACACAAAAATCCTGACGTCACACTAAAATCCAGTCGTCACACAAATCCTGCATTGCGCAAGCAAAGTTTACTGTGCGATCAACATACATATAACTTTCCGATACCAATCGTCGGGCAGTTGCCCGCCAGACACGACACCCGTCTGGTCGGAGGATCCTCCCTTTTCTATATAGGATGAGGGAACTTTACACCCTGTTCCTCATACCTCTTAACACTATCAATAACAATCCGAGAGTTTTAAAGGATATTGCTAATCCATTGCTTCATAGATTTGAAAAATTCGCCCGCTCAACAACGCATAAAACGCAATGAACCTAGGTGAACTGTCAAAATGAAACCCATTGCGATCAATTGTCTATTCATGTGTGCTACGCAACTACCCCGCTGCACCAGTCAGTTCGAAATGTTGGTCAGAAATACCACAGAATTTTGTGTAACAAGAATCTGAAAAAAGAAAATACACAAATGCAAATGTTCCGCTAATAAATACAGTATTTCCTTGTAACATAAATCTGTAACAACTAACAATGCTTTCTATTGACATATCCGGCTCTTTACGGTGTGCACGCGCATTCATCTCTTGCCAATATAGCTGACCAAACATCTGTGTTGTTCCAGATATTTATAACCACTCTTGTTACAATTTGGGAAGAGTTATATTTCCTGTTCTAACTCGCTAATAGATACGTTCGTTTGGACTTTCGGGGTTACATCTAACTATTCCTAAAAATTAGGAAATCGTATTTGAAAAAAGACTTTTAGCCTTTCCCGGACGTAAACGATTCGAAAATTGAAAAACCTACACGTTTCCTGTAAATGCTGCATAACATGTAGCCATATACAAAAAGCTAAAAAGTTTGTACTATACGACTTAATTTGAAAGTGGAAAAAGAATAGGTAGGTAAACAGTTTTACACACCCTGAATAAAAGATAAAATAAACATCTCCTTATTTCTTTTTGCTGATTCACGTTAAATGAATGCAACTTATTTACGAGAAGAGTTGACAAAAATGTCTCGAAATATCGTTTGGAATCATAAACCACCTACATGATTAGCATTTAGCACTAATAGTGACGAAAAATCATGATACAGTATAAAAGCTCTACATATTTGAAGCTTTAACGAATTAGGCTACCCCAGCTTGCACTGGTTCCAAAATCAGACACGTCTATTTTCTAGTTGCAAAAATTGTGGCAGTTTAATTCGTACAATTTTTAGAAACTTCCAAAAAACTTATAAAAATCAAAACCAAGTTTTGAGTCATTATAAGCTTATAAGCTTGATTAAACTGTCATTTTCATATTTTCAAAAGTTAAACCGATTTATTTGAAGTATGTAGTAGACATAGCTGCTTTAAGCCTTTCATAATTCCCTGTTAATTACTAAAGAAAAGGGTACAATTCCGGAGCATTCTTCCGCAGTGTCACGTTATGAAAGCATGTCATATTTTAAGACGACTCGGCTTCTTCCCTCATTAGTGGCCCACTAATGACGGAACGATTTATTTGAATGGCACGAACAACAAATTGCACAGAAAATGACAACAAGCGGTTTTGTAGGCAAATGTATGAATATTTTATAAGGTACTTACGGAGCTTTGAAAGTAAAAACGAAGGCAGAAAATACAGTTCGTTTGGCAGACAGTACGTGTTAAAATTATCTCACGTAAGCTGACGTTTCACCTAGATGGTAAAAGAAAAACCAATTGGCCAATAAAAGAAATGCTTACTCTGTAATTTCCAATTCTAGGCGATCAACACTAAACCTGAAGCCAAAATCTTCTCACACGATAAAATCATGCTAAACATGACAATTTGGCACTTACACAGCGCAGTTATTGCTCGTGTAATACCAGCATAATCTAGCTCAGGTCGACTGGAATGTCTTAGGGAATGGACTATTAGGGACATGGCAAGGCCATCCCGGGATACCCCCAAATGATCCCGGTCCAATTCCACGAATTGGTGGAATAGCGGGAATTTTTGTTTACGCATTCCTGTCGCGCGCCAGCAATAAAAGGTGAGATTATATTCGACGCGATGACTGCGACGAGTAGTGATGTGCACAATCTAGTTATTTATCGATTGCTTCGTTAGCACGCATTGTCATGTAAATGCCGTTACATCGTAATTATGAAAGTGAGGCGATGTGTGTGTAATTTTGTAATTGTGTTGTGTGGTATACACGCAGATTACTCAATAGTTATTTCGTTACTTTGTACTCACGATATTAATTAATAATAAAATTAAATTTATGCAGTGGAATATCCTACAGAGAGAAGACTATTCATGAATGTCTTACAATTCACCATTTGACCTACGTTTACACGGAAGAAATATTAATGAAGTTAAATAAAAAGTTAAGCAAAAAAAAAGCACATGTAGGTTTATGTGCGGTGCATAGTAGTGTACAACAAACGAAAGTCATCTCCATTCAAAAATTTTAAACTACAATTTCACCAAGCATTTCCATTTAAAAAAATCCCGAACCCCAAAGTTATTTCAGTAGTGCGAAGTGGGACATAGTCCGCATGACCCAGTGCACTAGGTACTTGAGCCCGCTAACGAATGAAAACATTCCATCGCCTCAACCACAGCTGTAAATCAGGTAAAATTTTAATGGAACGTTCCATTTATTTTGTGTTTGCTTTAGAAATTGAATTTACATTCAGAAACTTTTAAAGTTAATTAATAAAATTGATTGGATTTTTGATGTTATTAAATCATTGTTCTTTGATTGTTTAATTGAAAGTAAATTAAAGTTAAAATGTAGATTTAAATTGGATTACAGAAAAGCTTTCGTAGTGATTATTATAATGACATATAAATTTAAGCTTTTATTTTGAATTGCATTCACTTTTAAGGGTTCCGTACCCGTAGGGTGCCAAAGGGTGGTCAGCGGACTGTATCTCATGAACCGTAATAGGTAGACAGTTTAAATGTTCACAGATTGTGTATTTCTATTACGGCTAGAACAACAGATAGTAAAAATTAAATAAAGTTAATAATTAACGGGGGTCCCCATATATGAAAAGTGTTTTATTCATCGTTTTTTGCTCGATCTTAATACGGTAGGAACCCTTCGAGTGCAGTCCGACTCGAATTTGGCCGATTATTTCACTCTGTCACAACACAAAAATACCACCGAACTCAAACACCGTAGAAACAGAAGGAGTAATCATTACCTACAAACATAAACAATCCATTATAACGATAAAATGTAACTGTCAAAAATAATTTTACATAATTACAACTAAATCGTCTATCGATAACGTACGCCCATCCCTATAAGTAAGACGGATGGCCGTCACTAATGAATGAATATTACAGCCATAGCTTTTCGCCTTGAGCACGCACACATGCACACGAAAAATTCACGTAAACACCGTGACATTTTTATCGTCTCCCAACGGTGAGCCCTTTATTGTATCCGATCTGAATAAAAGATTTCAAACATTTGTGTAAGATTGCTACCGCTAATAGTGATAAAAGACTAATTACCTAAGTAATTGAATGCAGCTAACTAACACCCCATGTTTACTTAACTTTTATGACATTGATTTAAGCACTATAAGAGTAGTTATGAAACTGTTGCATAATGAGGGGTATTAAAATACGAGTACTATCACACGAGTGTTTTAATACCTAGTTATGTGCAGTTTCATACACTACTTTATTTTCTTTCATACATTGGGATTGAACCTACTAAATAAAGGATCAAAGTTAAAGATCAAGAATACAAAATTCCCATGAAATTCAGTACAACTTCACGTATGAATGGTGCCTGCACCCAGTACATCACCGCGCATGCGCTAGAGCGGTGCTGCTGTCCCCTGCGGTGCCCCGCTAACGTTTCATTACAAAAGTTGATGGAAATTCCTTGGTGATATTAACTTCTTAGATTTGCTCTGTATCTTAATAGAAAAAAAAATCGTTTTATAGCATTATTTTGTTTAAGAAAAAGTGTTATATTATTATGATTCTATTTTTAAATTTCGGTATTGTGTTTATAAAGTATGTCAATATAAACTCGTTTTGAAGTTTATAATTCGAATATTATATGAGAGTAGACAAACAATTTATAATACAGTCTTTATTTCATAAAGCAAGCAATTTATTGAGGTTTTTTTTTTATCTTTGCAACATTAGAAAAATATTATCTATATTGATAGTTGTTTTTTTTCTTTTTTCTGTAAATTACGAATAGTCTTAAGACATGGGTGGTTGGGTTTGGGTTATGGTTTGGGATCTATCTCGCCCTTGTAAAACGTTATGCAGGGCACAGTGTTTACCTACACGTTAAACAAACGTAGATCACCACAGATAACCCTTTATATAAAATTGGGAAACGTTTATTTTCAATCAAGAGGCACAGGGTCAGTATCAAATTGGAATATGAATCGCACGTTTTTCTTTCACGGCTACGCATTTTATATGCGGGTTGTGCTTGGTATTTTACCAGAATTTTACTGAAATCAGGGAAGATAAAAACTATTACAAAAAAAAAACAACCGACTTACTACTAGAAGTCTTACTACTGGAAGTTGGTTTTTTCTTTTGTAAAAGTTTTATTTTTCACTTTTTAGTTGTGGTACCTACCCGATACGAATTCGAATACCTAATGGTATTCCAATTTGTCTTTGTCTTTGTTTTTTTTACAGGAAATACAAACATTAAAAACTTATACAAAAAAAAAAGTACAAAGTGAAAAATAACTTTAATTTCGGAAGTCGGTGTCGACGATGTAATACCACTACCTGCTATGTAAATAACAGTCACAGGAAGTTATCATCATATCATCCACTATACTAAGTGGGAAAAATACGTATTATTGAAGCTTAAAAAAAGAATTATCAAAATCGGGCCACAATTGACGGAGAAATCGGTGGACATACACAAAAAACGTACACAATAAAGACACGTAATACATAATACAAAAAAGACATACATACGCAACGAACATAGAACCTCCTCCTTTTTGGAAGTCGATTAAAAAAAGCAGCATTTTAAACTAACAAAATTAATATATTTTTCGAAAAACGAAACAAAAAATATATATAAAGGCCTGTGCTATGCCAAAAAGGCTCCTATCTCAGCATAATGCCACGATATTTAAAAAATAAATACCGAAGTGCTGGTATTCTGATAGGGCTCGATATAGGCCCGGTATGAGAATAGCCAATGTCTTCAAGTAAAGCAGCCAGATAGATATCAGGGCTGCTGGATCATTATGCTGAGACATTTCAGCTTTGTCTCGGGTCTAGCAATGCATCTGCCATGGTTCTGGTGTTGCAGATGTCCAAACGCGACAGTGATCACTTAAGATCAGGTGGGATGTCGTCACAAGAAAATAGAGCAGTAGCGCTAATACTTCCAAGTTGCTCGCAGTTTTTTTTTTCACCATTGTCTAATTATCCGTGTTTTCGCAATATCCCTGGAGTATCCCTAGGGTTTTCGCGAAAATTCGAATTATCAAATCATCCTACGACATATACAACGTTCCGCTACGATGGCGACATTAATTTAACACACGGGTAGGGCTAGTGGCCAGTAATCATAAAAATATAATTAAAAAAAAAATCTTTAACAGAAAAATTAAAATTTTCAAACGCTAGCCGACATAGGGGTCTCCCTTTTCTTCCATTCGCCTTCTATTTGCATGTTATTTGTTTTATTTTCATTGATGCGAGGTTATGATCCGAGACCCCGGTGAATGACCTCTGCGCAAGAGTTGTTAAGTTCAGGTTGCTCCAAGATGCTATTTTTGAAAATTGTAAATAAATCAATAAATAATAATGTTAAATTAAATTAAAATATCTTCATAAAAAGAAAAGGCTAATCCGTATACATGTGTTAAATCAATGTCGCCATTAAAGCGCCACGCTGTATACTACTGCCGTGATTTTTTTTCATATATATCCAGAACCAACCATTTAGCTGGCAGGGGGTGACACTTCGCCGCAGGAGACGCCCCGGGCGTCGGGAGTCGAGAGCCGACTTCCGGCCACCGAAGGCGCGGGCTTGCGGACGGTGAGCAATGGGCAGCTCGCCGTCCGATAAGGACCAGGCCCGTGTCGACGGCGCGTTGTGTTCCACGCGCGCCTCAAAGAGATGTCAGCACCAACCGACGGTTTCGAAAGACCAATGCCTGCTGGGGTTGCGGGTTTGTCCGAAAGGGATATCGCGGCCCCGGCACACAGGCAACGGAAGGAACACGGATGGGTTTTAGTCAGTAAAAGTCTGACACACCCTCTCGCTCTGCCCAGAGCGGGAGAAGTCATTTGATGATTTCCCATCATGAAAAAAAAAAAAAAATGGGGGTGACACTTGACTCTAACAAAAATTAGTACTTTAAAGCTTAATATTTCGCAAACGGATCCCTGAATCCAAAAATGGTTTTCAGACGCTCACAATGTGTTTGAACGACCTTTCCAATATGATATACGACACAAAAAACCATCCCCACACAAACAATACTTGGTCGGGGTCCCGTGCCAAATTAAGCTAACAGTCTCTGAGCTAAGCCGCAGACAGACGGACAGACAGACGGACATGGCGAAATTATAAGGCTTCCTTGTTGACTACGGAACCCTAAAAAAATATGCTGCGGATAGGACACTTTACTGTCTCCCTACCTAGAAACTCATTAAGCGGTCTCCTTGGGGTCTTGGGCGCTTGTTAACAGCGAGATTGAAAACTTGTTAATTAAAGGCATACGGTAATTGCAATTAGGTAAAGTCCAATTGATCTCCTTCCTATCTAGCCGTAACGTACGACTGATCAAAATAAAATAAAGAAATATTGTAGAGCGGCTCATACCTTTTCGTGAGTTTTTCCTATTTGATATCAATTTCAGAATTTTCTATCTCTAAAATACATTACCTATAAGTATATTGTGTTCAGTGATAGTGAAGAGCCATCATATTTTTAACCGACTTCTAAAAAAGTGGAGGTTCTAGGTTCGTGGCCAATATATGTTTTTTTTTTAAATGTATGTCCGCCGATTTCTCCGTCAATTGTGGACCGATTTTGAAAATTCTTTTTTCATATGAAACACTTTCATATTAAAAAAAAAATACTCTCAAGTTGGTCACATATAAATTTTATTTACTTTGTTTGGATAGTTTTTGAGTAAGCTTCAGTGATACGTATTTTTCCCACTTAGTATATGTGGATGATATGAAGATAACTTCCTATCACTGTTATTTACATAGCAGGTAGAGGTATTACTTCGTCGACACCGACTTCCGAAAATAGAGTTATTTTTCACTTGGTAGTTTTTTTTTTGTAAATGTTTTTACTGTTTGTATTTCCTGTGGCTGTCCCAAATAAAATATTTTTCATTCTTTCTTTGTACAACTCGAGTCAAGACGAGAGAAGAATCCCCGGTTATAGGTCGATACCGGATGTAAACCTATTCCGACTTATTTGCCGTGCAGTCGCTTCAGAAACCGTCCCAAAGCGGTCTGTTAAAATTTTATATCTCCCACGCGTATTGGAAGCGATTTTGATAGGGTTGGCAAAAGGATTTGTCGACTCGGAATAAGATTTTCGATTTCGTTTCAATTTATATCGGTGGAGAGGTTGAGCTGAAAACTGCTGCATTTGTAGGAATATCTTACAGTTTTAATACGATGGGGTCGTGGGTAGTAATAGTTAGTGATGAACTCGATATGGACACAGATAATTAATTTACTAATTAACTTTACCAAACACAGGAAAACATTTGAAGATTCACGAATATCAAACACTTAAATCGCATGCGCTAAGGAAGCTCGCGAAATACAAATATTCTTACGTTTTTTGCAATTTGCAGGTCAGTGTTAGATTGCATGTTGATAAAAATACGATTCGCGACCGTAACAAATAATTGGCTTTACAGAATTATAATCATTACAATCAGCAATACAACTCCTTAAGTTAGAATTGGCTGGAAATTACATGATTTCATGAAATAGTAATTCAATAGGATAATATGAACTTAGAGAGTTGTAGTGATGATTTTTAACCCCCGACGCAAAAAGAGGGGTGTTATAAGTTTAACCGCTATGTGTCTGTCTGTGGCACCGTAGCTCTTAAACGGAAGAACCGATTTGAATGCGGTTTTTTTTATTTGAAAGCAGGTTTTCTAGCGATCTATCTTTTCTAGCGTTTAAAGATAATTATATCATACATATTTAGATCAACATCCTGCAAATTAAAAAAAACGTAGGTAATTTGAATATCGCTGGATACCTTAACGAGGAAATTGCACGCCCAACACAAAACTATCCACCAAACTTTAATGCACTCAGATAAAAATCTGCCATCCCTACACACCGATCAATATTGTAATGACAATCCCGCATGTGACGTGTACGCGAGATGAATCCTAAGGTCAACGCCTTATTGCCACTTACATAACAAATCTAAGCCACGAAAACACTGACTTTTTACGATTCAGGAACATGTTCTCTACGTTATTTTTCAAGTCTGCAATGTCAACAGACTAGGTACGGCAAGAATGCTGGGTAAAGTTCTGGAATAAATAAATATTCTACGTGTTTTACCCGAAGCAAGTTTCCACAGGTGAACGTACTGTGGTTATTGTACTGTCATCGTCAGAAATAGATAACCATTTTAGAATTTCAAGTACCCACACCAACTCTTTGCCGTATTCAGTCCGATATATCCTAACTAGTCCGGTCATTTTAGACAATTGAAATAAAGAAAATTCCGACAGAGCCAAATCTTCGTAGAGACCTTAGGTTTACCACAAGGAATAAAGTGTCAAAAGTCCCCATCAGTCCCATGTGAGCTTAGGGACTTATTCGGGGCCTAAGGTAAAAATTTTAGGTTTTTTGGATTTTTCTCGAAAACGGTAAGTTTTATCGAAAAAGTACCTCAGAGCAAAGTTGTAGATCTTAAAATTCTCTATAAAAATGGTCCCTATGATTTTTTCTCTAAGACCCACTATTTCCCAGATATTACGCTTGTAAGAATCACGTTCTACATAGTATGCACACATATGCCACGTATATACATATTTAGGTATTCAAGCAAGCAAAAATGCCTACTCGTGTCTCTTTTATGTATACATTATACTATTCTAAGAAAATTTACTCTAAAATCACCGCCGGTCCCTTACCGAATCCCCTCTACTTGAATAACATCTGGCCTTGAAAAACATCTGCCTATTCTTTTGTCCATGTGGTGTCGTTCACGTATACCTGCTTCTTTTAGTGTTGAACGAGCAGTTCGAGTGACTATACGTATTTATTACAAGCGTCTACTATTGAAGTTAGTGCTGATTAATATTTAAAAAAAAATGTCACAATTTTGCTTTATTTGTAATAAACTTTTGAATGAAGATGAAACTGTTGTGGTCAGTCGTGGAATGCCAACTTTAATCGATGCAAGTGTCGCGAGAAGTGATGAGTTTGCTGATTATTTAAGAAGCCAAAAGTCCGTTACAATTCACGTGGATTGCAGAAAATCATACACCCAGAAAACTTCAATCTCTGCATCAAAAAGACAACGTGAGGAAGAACAGGCCAGTACTTCACAAAAGACACACACACTACTGCGCAAAAGTATTTACAGAAATTAATTCTTCACCTCAAATACTAATTACTAAAGGAATTCGGTTTCTTCTTGCGGTTTATGGAGCTCCAAAAAAAATTGATTGCATAGATAGGTACAGATATTTAACATTTGTAAAAAATACACGAAACAAAAAGCAAGTACAGCTATCTTGTCTTCCTCCAACATCGGCATCTGCTACTCAACATTTGTTTCGAGTATACTATCAAGTTCAGACATGGCAAGGCAATGAACTGAACCCAGAAGACTGGGGTTGGAAATTGATAAATAATACTTTGGAACCGATTCGAACTTTACTGCCCCCTGCTCCAGAAAAACTTCTTAACACTATTTTTTGCAATTGCAAGAAAGGTTGTAGTGCCAAATGTGGCTGTAAAAAAGTAGGGTTGCAGTGTTCTCCAGCGTGTACCAATTGCCAAGGTGTCTCTTGCTCAAATGTTCAATTAAATACAAGAGAGGAAAATTCATGTGATTTTGATGAAGAGACAACTGATTCATCTTCATTTGAAAAATTTCTAAGCGTTCATCAACAGGAAGGAGAAGAAGAAGAACAAGAAGAAATTGAAGAAAACATGATTGTTGAAGTTGAATATGAAGAGTATGACTCAGATTAAAGTAATAAAAAAAAGTTAGAACGACAGTTAAACTCAGTAACCCATATCAATAATCTTCATACTATTAAATAATTATTGTTCCTGAAAATAACGTCATAAAGGTTCGTGGAATAGGCCTACCGGGGATACCACGTTAAAAAAAACGCGCCGAGTACACTACCTCACAGGTAGTGTGGAAATGTGTGCATATTATGTAGAACGTGATTCTTACAAGCGTAATATCTGGGAAATAGTGGGTCTTAGAGAAAAAATCATAGGGACCATTTTTATAGAGAATTTTAAGATCTACAACTTTGCTCTGAAGTACTTTTTCGATAAAACTTACCGTTTTCGAGAAAAATCCAAAAAACCTAAAATTTTTACCTTGGGCCCCGAATAAGTCCCTAAGCTCACATGGGACTGATGGGGACTTTTGACACTTTATTCCTTGTGGTAAACCTAAGGTCTCTACGAAGATTTGGCTCTGTCGGAATTTTCTTTATTTGATCACTATTTTTATGTCTAAAATGACCGGACTAAACGGTAGGCCTATTATCATTTCACTCACCCACCATCTCCACTAAGAATTTGCTGACAATACAGAGCACGGAATCGCCGCCCGCGCCGCCGGTCAGCAGTCTAATAAAATTCGAGGCGCGCCATAAGTGCGTTGTGCGCATTATTTATGTCATCGTCAGCTTCTATACGTATTTAGAGTCAAAGGGCGAGCAAAGTCACACTGTGCCTGCTCCTGGACCCAACCCTTTAAGTACCAGCTTTAAAACTACTAGACCAGTAACACGGCTTGGTCTGCATAGGAGTACATAAATAACTACGAGTATAAGCAACATTTGACGCTAGATATAACTATTTAAAGACGATAGTTAGGACGCTGTTATATCGAGCGAGTAATGGCGCTAACGCATACTTGAATGCCAAATAGTTTCACACTCGATTAAATGCATCGAGCAGTGGAAAGTTTGATGCTCATCATCAGCTCGTAAAGCATGCTTAAATTCTTTAGCATTTGCAAACATGTTCTTACTTGTTATAGATGCAACTGTTTCTGAGAAACCGTTTAAAATCTTGGGTTCAGTCTGGGAAATCCAGGAGACCTCACATTCATACAATGGAAACCTATAAATACGAGTATATACATATATGATAAGTAATATTTTGTCTACTGAAAAATGGAAGGAATGGAGGTAGGCTTTTACCCAGGAGTGAGACAGCAGAACCTCCTCATTTTTTTAGGTTTCCGTAGCCAAATGGCAAAAAACGGAACCCTTATTGATTCGTCATGTCTGTCTGTCCGTCCATATGTCACAGCCACTTTTTTCCGAAACTATAAGAACTATACTGTTGAAACTTGGTAAGTAGATGTATTCTGTGAACCGCATTAAGATTTTCACACAAAATAGAAAAAAGCAATAAATTTTGGGGGTTCCCCATACTTAGAACTGAAACTCAAATTTTTTTTTTCATCAAACCAATGCGTGTGGGTTATCTATGGATAGGTCTTCAAAAATGATATTGAGGTTTCTAATATCATTTTTTTCTAAACTGAATAGTTTGCGCGAGAGACACTTCCAAAGTGGTAAAATGTGTGTCCCCCCCCTGTAAATTCTAAAATAAGAGAACGATAAAACTAAAAAAAAAATATGATGTACATTACCATGTAAAATTCCACCGAAAATTGGTTTGAACGAGATCTAGTAAGTAGTTTTTTTTAATACGTCATATTTGCTAAATATTGTACGGTGGTACGGAACCCTTCGTGTGCGAGTCCAACTCGCACTAGGCCGGTTTTTTTTATTTTGAAGTCGGTTCAAGACTAATTATAATATATAATAAAATATTTTTTGTCTTACTCTAAAGGCGTAAATTGATATAATAATCTAAACGTCACTATATTATATACATATACAATAGCATAATGATGTCGTTTGCTCTACACATAAACACGTATGCAAAAAATTCGAAATGCTACGCTATGTAAATAACAGTGACAGGAACTTATTATAACATCATCCACATAGACTAAGTGGGAAAAATACTAGCACAGGTAATAAAAAAATATATGGGATCACCACTGAAGTATAGTATATAAGCCCTACCAAACAAAAAAAGAATCATCAAAATCAATTCATAATTGGCCGAATAATCTCTTAACAAACAAAAAAAAACACAACAAAAAAACATACAGTCGATATTAAGAACGTGCTTTTTGAAGTTGGTTAAAAATATAATTCATGAAAAATGCGTAAATGAAAATGTATCATTCTGTATTGATTTCGATACGAATGTGATGTTCAATGAGAACACGATACAATTAATTATTCTTTTGATTGAAACACGTTATGTAAGTACGGATGTTTTTCAAATTAATGACTTTTGTAAATATGTAGATACAATTCTGGAGGTTCATTAAAAGAATTTGTGTCTGGAATAACATCGGTATTTGGTATTATGTTAACAATTAATATTACTGTATTCTGTAATCATATTTTTTCCATGACTTGGGAAACAAAAGCTTAAAGGTACGAGTATAATACTACAAACAAATATTATACAAAGAATAATTGAAAAGTTGTCAATTTTTTTTCGTCGTGCAGTTAGATTATTTTTTATTACGTATTTTTTCTTTTTTACGTAATCAATCGATTACGGCAACAAGCGAGATAATTGTGACATGACATCACTCCGGTAGATTTTATACTGAATTGTGACGTAGTGAGCCCCCACTACCTAAATTTAATGAGAAAGCAAAAAATACGTGTCAATTTTTTATTATTTTTTTATATTTGAATGGCGGACTAGATAGTTTTTTATCCCCCAGTCAACATTCCCATGGGTCTACTTAGTAAAACATTTAGAGAAACCACCTGTCTATCTTCATTTTCCATACTAACCCCAAAATAAGTTTAACTGTGAAGAATGTTAAACACAATCGTATTCACTATTCTATTCTACTGTACGTACCCCGCGGGTTTGAGCTACAAAGGGTCATAATAAGTTAGCAAGCGAAACTCCGCAGATGTGATGGGTTTGGGTATGGATATCAAAACATGATAAAATAAAAAAGAAGTTAATAAAAAGTTTTTTTTGGGGTCATCAACTGCTGTTAGAGAGTAGTCAGTTAAAATATCCGTTTAAAAAAAAACAGGTTTTCATGGGTAAAATTCACAGACGTGATGGGTATCGATATCGAAACACAATAAAAAAAAATAAAAAAAACAGATTTCCTTAATGATTATTATTTACTTCAAGTAACAAACCTACCAGCGCTCTTAAACCCAAAAAAAACATGCGGTGCAGTCTTTGGGGACTGCCGATAGAAGTAAAAACATATACATATACGTATATACAAAGTATACATATAGCTCATGGAAAGCGTTTGGTGACGATGACGCGAGTTCCATGATTTTTGTTCACTCAAAAAGTGCTCAATGCGCCTAAATTTGTTTTCACTTATAAAAATCATGTTTTTTTTTTTTTTTTGTCCTGTTTAGGTATCGATACCCATCACGTCTGCGGAGTTTCGCTAATTAATTTAATTTGGCCCTGTATAAAATATAACACATATTATAGACTTCATGTAAATAATATGAAATAGTGTTTATCCCTAATATTCTGCCACTATCTTACTAAACATTCGTGGACGTCGGTTGGCAAAAGCATTCAGACAAAACCTCTACATATGTTACGCCCACCCTAATGGATATAAAATAGGGCCGACGTAGTCTTTAGAGGATAACAGGAGCAAAACGCAAGTTTTATAATGCCTAAAAGTATATTGCACTGCAGTAAACAAAATATATGATATTTTTTTTAGATAAATGCTAGTTAGATAGTGTGTTGGAAACATAAACAAAGATACGATACAAAAAAATCACGAAGATACCTCTAAAAAAATATTTTAAGACGCAGATATATGCCAGTGACCTTGAGTGGTTAGCTTGCGTGTTCTGTACTGAGCTCACGCTACGCGTCTTATGTCCAGCCAGTAAAAGAACTCGCACATCAAAGAACACTGTCCCAAGTTGACGCATTATTAATTTATTATACATAAAACAAAAGGTATTTTACTAAAACATGTATACTCAAAGATCAATAATTAAATTATCTTTAAAATAGTGAAGGTTTCAAAAAAATACACTTGAAAGATTTTGCGTGAATCTCAATTTTTTATCCGTGTTAGACATAACTTTACAAATTTATTTCACTATGTAATATAAATATAATCTAAAATATTCATATAATAAGTTATTAAAAAAATGCTCACATTTAACATATATTTTTTCCAAGTCATTATCTATTCACTACTCGTTTAGACGTGATATTCAGTACAAAATCATTAAAAGTCTGATATCGTCGCCTTAACGATTAAAAACCATATTAATATACATACAATCATTCAGTTTTTTTGTTAATTGATAATTGCTTCACATTTTGCAATAAATGACCATTGTTGTGTCATCTCGCTTCTCTTTCTTTTCGATGCAGTTCGACAGTTACGGCGCTTTAGCTTTTGTCGGCCTCTTAATCATTTTATCAATTTAGGATAAACCTACTAGATACCTATTGATTTAAGATACGTATACAACATAATATATTCAAATTGATCTAAGGCGTTGTACGGTTAAATTTTAACAAAACATAATATCAAATGGACAACGAGAAATTGTCAAAATTGAAGCATTGTAAAGATAATAAACCAATCAATAGAAAACTATCATTTTAATTATAATTTTGCATGTCTGAATTGGTGCAACACAGTGGACTGCGCATTCACTTGACATCTAGAAATGTATGAAGTAAGTACTGTGTTGAGCAATATACATTTGAATTTGAATTTGACAACTTCTAATATCTTTCATGTAGAAGTGAATTAGTTATGGCGCTAAGGCTTCGTTCCGGTCACATTCCCTCAAGAAAGTTTGGTTTCCTAATGAAAAAGGTTACGTCACCCAACTGTGAAGAATGTGGAGTAGTCGAAGATGTGCAACATGTTTTGATGGAGTGTGTGCGGAATGAAGCTTTGCGATTTAATTTACTTGGTCCAACAAACACACGACACTGGGGACTGTAATGCTATCCTGGCTTTTCCTTTATCGGACGAAGCTAGGATAATGTACAAATTGGCATTTTTTGTTTTAAAGTAAATTTGTAAGTAGTACTATATGTAACTTTAGAATTAAAAAGTGTTTTTAGGTTTAGTTATTTTGATGATGTTACAGGGTGACGTTATCGCTCAGCGATAAAGCCCTTAAAATAAAGAAAAAAAAAAAAAAAAAAAAAAAACTTTCATCCATCATCTCACAGAATCTTAAACATTCACGACTTACGTACTATGTTTTTTTTTATTATTTTTGTACGCACAGTAAAATATTAACAGATACGACATAATCATAATTATGAGGACAAAGGTACTGCTTATTTCTTAAGAAATTTCTTCCAGAAAAATTTATTTCTTCTTTTTTTCTTTTAAGAAAGAAAGAAAGAAAAATAAGTTAATAACTTGTTATTCATAGAAAAATGCTACAGCATTATATATTTATACCACATCCACCAACAGCGTACCAATAGAACTTGCTGAAACGGAATCACTGGCACACGTCCTATGTAACTGGAATGCCTTTAGGCTAGCAAGTAAATGGTTCTCTGGGGTATTGCATTGCCTATCCTAGGCCGAAAGGTTTCCGGCTTTGATCAATAGAGCTTGGGATTGCTGAACACTGTTTAGTCGGCTTGATATTTTTAATTCATAGGGAATTTAGTACTAAATTGTTGTAGTGTAGAAATGGTGCCTCTCTCTAGTTCACTTCTTCTTACGCAAAGTCACTTTGTTTTTAAGTAAATCATTGCGAAATCACAATTCGAACTCCAAATTATGTGTTTGTTGTGTTTTTTTTATGATCTTAGTAATGATTTAAAAAAAACAACATGATTCTTATTTTCAACATTCGTGCCTGAAAATGTTTGTAAAACTTCAAATAAAATCATATCTATCCCAGAATATGCCTCTGAAGTGAAATTTAAAATACATACTTACAGTCAATCTAATAAATTTGTACTTAGTTTGGCAAATATTTTATTGTATATTTTAATCTCATTGCTTCTTTATAATTTAATTACACTAAGTGCTAATTTTAGTAGCACTAAAACCGACCTTAAACTTGAGTGTTACTAAAATGTTATCTGCCTCTGAATCGCCGGTAAAGTCGGTTAGGGCCACGGTAAGCCGTTCTCACAATAGTCCAGTTTTCACTCCATTTTGCTTCGCGTGTTTCTCATTGGCATTGTGGCCACTCATGTATAATGAAGCGAAATCACGACATGTTTGTATGAATTATTAAAATTAACTACCGTGACAGGCGAAAAGTAAAAAAAATGGAAGTTAAAAATAATGAGCGCGAATTTTAGTCATGTTTGAGGTTGGATTACTTTTGATGGCGGTAAGTATGGTAATATTATGGTGTCTGTGTATCAAAAATATTGAGGCTTCATTTGTACCAAAAGGACAACAACAAAACGTTATTGTATCCACACCTTAGTGTTTATATCTTAGATATAGCTGAAATTATAAAAGCCGCCATCTTTGACAAATTATTCATATACATTCTGAACAAACACACACGCACACAAACCACTCAAGAGCATGCATGCACTAAATTGGATTCCTACATTTTAAGTTATCTTATTGCATAAATTGTTAATGTTCAAAAAACGGGTGAAGACACTGATTTCTGTAACACACAAGCTATACATTTCCAGTTTATGCTGATTTCGCATTGTATAGGATTTCAGTACAATGAGAGGTCAGCTTATACTGGAAAGTTATAGCTTGATGTGTAGCCGTGCGTACCGTGCGTGAGTCAGGGTTTCAAATTAAAATGTAACAACTTTTTTATGTCAATAAAACATTTTATTATTATTTATTATTATATTACAAGTTGAAAATGGTATACAAACTACTACATATTTAATGAATATAGTGCCGTAGTGACAGTATTTATCCTAGGACCTAGATAAACTAGCATCTCGGGATATTAATATTTATCACACATAAATATTTAACCAGCGTATATTTAGGAAAAATATAGCCGCTCGAGGGCCTAACGGTTCCCGACATCGTACCTTAATAATTTCTTCTACTTTATAACTACTAGCCACGCACTTAGACCCCTAGAGCCTTTTTCTAAGGAGAAAATATTTCTTAGGCTCAATACCAAAGTAGAAGGCCACATATTGATGAAGACATATACGTTGGTATAGATAGATCTAAAGGTAAAAAAAGCTAACCGACTAAACGTAATACCTGTCACTTCAGTTGTGATGCTACGTCATAGATGTACTCTTCAATTTAGTAACATTATAATTCCATGAAGTTTAGAGAACCTGTCTTTTTGGGCTCTTTACAACAGACAGATGATAAAATACTAGTGTTTGCCCAGTGGTCCAAATTCGACCATAATTTATTTAAATTTTAAGTTTGGTAAGATAGTTTCGGATAGTTCCTAATAATTCCATGTAGATATATTACATACCTACTAATTACATGCTGGCATGATAGTACATACTAATTCCATGCTGCCATGTTATTATTCTAAGGTAGTATCTATGTTTATCCATAAACAAAAAAGTATGTGGTCCAACGCATCGTAGTGTGTGTAATGTTGTTTTTAATAATTTAATTTATTTCTAATGCATTTATATAAAAATATTACCTTTCTGCACTCCTTCTCCGTATTAACTGTAACTGTGCAAAAATTCATGCTCCTCAGTCCGCGTAATTTTCATAAAAAGGGGTAAGTACAAAGATTTTGCTTCATGTATTAATAAATATATTATATTATTATTATAAATCTATCAAAAAAATTGTGCTCAAGCAGTCACATCAGGAGTAGTTTAAGAATAAATTTAATTTGAATAATTTAAAAACAAGAAAATGTTTTCCTACCTCATGGGAAGAAGGCTTGAGTTGTAGATGGGACACTTCGCAAAATCATTTAAATAAAAAGCGACTCTTGCTACGACACAAAAAAGTGCAATTCAGGTCGCACAGCGCTAACTACCTACAGTTATATTCACCTAGAAGTTGCCTCCTTTTCTATCGCGTGACTCTTAGATATTCTGACTACGTTACACTCACTGAATTGGCCCAACAAGACGGGCCCGCCGCGTACTTGTAGCTTCATACCTAAACTGCGGAGTGTCCCATCTGTATTCATCTGTGGTTACTGGTTATATATTAAGACACTATTACCCCAGTCACTGGCATTGCGTTCGTGGGAGTATTATCACCTGACCTATTGTTTTAGATAATCAACTATCTCATACTCTCTCACAAGAAGGATTTTGTTTGTATTACTGACATCAATGTTGTAGCAAGTGTTAAGTGTTTTTTAAACACGAGTTGCTGAGATGAGACTCTTTTGAAAAATAAGCATTGTTCCGTTTTGCACCCTGCGGGTACAGAACCCTATAAATATTTTATCATCCATATCGCATGACCCTTCATCATCATCATCATTGGCCGCCTTGTTCCACCCACTACCTAGTACAGACCTCCTTCCTTTTGTGCCATGCTTCCCTGGTACGTGCGAGTCTCATCCAGGGAACCTACTACCACCTCTTAAGTAATATTATTTCAATATTACTTTAGTGTGGGAAAGAGATGAAGCTCTGCAGAACGTATAGCTCCATCTATTTGCCCTACATAAGTAAGATTAAAATAATACTACTTTAGAGGGGAATACCACCAGTATTCCCCCAGATCTTCCTATGGCCTGGCCTAAGGGTTAAAATAGTGATGAAGAGTTCTTCTCTTGACATTGAAATAATATTCCTTTTGAATGAAATCTGATTCTAAATTTATATTAATTAATTCTAAATATTATATTAATACGTAAAGCGAAAACTTTGTAACCCTTTTTACGAAAATTACGCGGACGGAGGAGTATCAAATTTGGCACAGTTAAAGTTTATATGGAGGAGTGCAGAAAGCTAATATTTTTATATAATATACATTACAAATGAATTAAATTTAAAAAAAAAACATTACACACACTACCATGCGTTTGACACAAGATAGCTACCTTAGGTATTAGGATAGGCTGGGCACGCCATAATTGTGGCGATAAGTCCCCTCTTTGAGGAGTGGCTAGAGAGGCGCCACGGCGTCCTCACCTTCCACCTCACGCAGGTCCTCACCCGACACGGCTGTTTCAGGAGGTTCCTGTTCCGTATAAGGCGGGAGGTAACGCCCGGGTGTCACCACTGTGTGGATCGCCCGGAGGACACGGTGAAGCATACGGTGGAGGTCTGCCCTGCTTGGGCGGAGCACCGCTATGTCCTCACGGAGGCGATCGGCGGCGGCGATCTCTCGCGTCCGGCCCTGGGTCAAGCCATGGTCCGGAGCGAGAGTGCATGGGAGGCCGTCACTTCCTTCTGCGAAGCAGTAATGCTCGCGAAGGAGGAGGCGGAGCGCGCGAGTGAGAGGCAAGATTCGCGCCCTCGCGCCTCAAGTCGCCGCAGGAGACGCCCCGGGCGTCGGGAGTCGCGAGCCTACTTCCGGCCACCGTAGGCGCGGGCTTGCGGACGGTGAGCAATGGGTAGCTCACCGTCCGATTAAGACTAGGCCCGGGTCGACAGCGCGTTGTGTTCCACGCGCGCCTCAAAGAGATGTCAGCACCAACTGACGGGGTCCGTAAGGACCAATGCCTCTGCCAGGTTTGCGAGTTTGTCCGAAAGGGATATCGCGGCCCCGGCACACAGGCAACGGAAGGAACACGGGTGGGTTTTAGTCGGTAAAAGTCTGACACACCCTCCCGCTCCGCCCAGAGCGGGAGAAGTTATTTGATGATTCCCAACGTCAAAAAAAAAAAAAAAAATACCCTAGAATCATGACATTTAAATAAAGAAAGAAAGAAAGAAAAATATTTTATTTGGGACACGCACAGGAAATACAAACAGTAAGTAATAATAAAAAATAAAAATATAAAAATAAAATACAAACAGAAAAGTAAAGACCTGAATGAATTATGGTCGAATTTCGACCTGTTTGGGCGACCACTAGTATTAATATTAATAGCTGCGCCCCGCGGTTTCACCCGCACAAGTCTCAATCCCGTCAGATATCAGGAACGAAAAGTATCCTATGTCCCAACCCAAGTTATGATCTACCCATTTGCCAAATTTCATCCAAATCTGTTCAGCCGCTTTAGCGTGATAGCGTAACGAACAAACAAACTCACTTTCGCATTTATTATGTTAGTTAGGATTATATATATAATTATTTATTGGTAAAAATAACTAAAGAAAGTGAATTCAGGATATTTTAAGATTTGGAGAAGAAATGGATAAATCACAAAACACAATTAAAGCGGTCAACACCTACCTCCATAATACCTACTTAAATCGTGAAATCTCTTAATTTGTGACTTGCTCAGCCTTCACAATTATTCAAATTACCCCAATGTCACATAATAGACATAAACATGAAAACCCTTTCAATAGCAAGCGCCTAAGTAATCGTCCATGACCTATCGTGTCTCCGCTAGGGGTGAGCCAGTAACCGCTGATAAAGAAACCGTAATGTGCAGGCGTGGTCGCACGCACCTAGAGCTGACCTGGCTGTAGCGGGGTCAGGTCAGTCTCTTTTAAAATGCAGACATAACCTTGGTCATATCATGTAAGGACCATGTAGATTAGTGTCTGAAATGGTCTTTAGAGGAAAGAACCAGACAGATTTGAGTGGATCTGTGTCACACATTTGCCAGTAATCGTGTAACTCAAACTCAGAACGACTCGACGATCAATACCAAGGAAAAGATATTTGGGTAGGCTGCATACAAATTAGCAATCATAACAAAAAACTGAAAAAAAAACAGTCCTCACACTCCAAATAATAACACTAAAATACTTTGTAGGCAAAGGTAGATAAAGAAGACAAAATTATTTTTAAATAAAGGAACACTAGTGTTCTATAAGTACTATCAAAGAAGTTCATATCTAACCAGTTTCAAAACAGAATCCCGTGAACACGATGACCACATTTGTTACGGGCCCAGTTCTATAGCCGCCGAGCGCTATAAGCAAGAACAGTCCTTACGGTGGTTAGACATGAACTTCTTCGATGGTACACCTCTGCTTAATCCTTCGGGGAATACGGGCGCCATTTTATGTTATTATTATAAAGGAACAGTATAGTGCAGGCGTGGTCACACGCACCTAAAGCTAACCTGGCTATAGCGGGGTCAAGTTGCGGAAGACTGTTAACGGGCATTATTTTCCATGAACGCATTTTGAGGGTTGATAAGGCTAGTGTTGATAAAGCGTCGATTTGTTTATTTAATTTTTTATCAAACCAGTATAGTGATATCGTCCCACTGCTAGGCAAAGTTCTCCCCTATACTATAGGTTTCCACTCTTCCCTATGTGGTGCCTTCTCCGGCCAATCTTCCATAATCGCCTCTAAATCGTCACGCCAGCTTTTTCGAAGCCACCCTCGCTGACGACGCCATTCTTCTGAAAGGGACGTAGGTACCTATTTCGTTTTAAATAAAGAAACAATATAGTGCAGGTGTGGTTGCATGCACCTAGAGCTGACCTGGCTATGGCGGGGTCAGGTCGTGGCCACAGTGTTAACTAAGAGAATTTTGGATGTTCGGCGTTTGAGGGTTGTTTAGACTAGGGATGAGTATGTACCATCAAAGAAGTTCATATCTAACCAGTTTCAAAACAAAATCCCGTGAACATAATGACCACATTTGTTACCGGCCCGGTTCTATAGCCGGCGAGCGCTGCAAGCAAGAATAGTCCTTACGTTGGTTACTTATGTACTTTTTTGATGTACACTATTTTCATGTATACAGTCAAAAAACTTCTACTGAAAAGTAATTAGTAAGTATTGCTTATAATCTTCCCTCTGGGCCTCTGCACCGTAGCCTGCAGGACAGTATGTTAATTAATTTTAAATTTTCCCCTCTTTTTTCAGTAACTGGGTTTGCGTGTTCCTGGTCCATATATAAATAAAAATAACTGTTTATTCCCCCGCCACTTGAGGAATGTAACGGGAAATTCTACTAATTGAACAAACCAGTAGTTTTTCATTATAGTTATGAGTTAATGACGTTAAAAAACCTTTTGAAATGAACTCACGCATGAAAATTCCGGGCCTTATCTTTTCTTATAATTAACTCGTAAATAAATACAAAATGTTTTCAAGCAGTTTCATGTAGTAATCATTGAAAAATAGAATTAAATAAACTGCTGTTACTTTAGCTTGATTTAACTTCCTCTGGCATACCATAAGTTGCAGCAACTTGCAAGCCATTTGTTCCTACAACTTCATTGTATACCACTTGCCATTGTATTCCACACATTTACACAATGCAAGAAACTTGAATTGCGTAAAGCTTTTACTGTGAGTACAAATAACCCGAATTTTATCAAGAAAGTTAAGACACTGAAACATTTGCTAACATGAAAACAAGAGTATTTACTGCTATCGGACGACAAAATAAATATCGTTAGAGAAAAGCGAACAAATCTAAAGACACCTAAAATAGTTGCAGAATTTATTTTCACCCTCTTACCAATATTGGCGGATTTTACAAGTAAAGTGTTGATGGGTGAGTATAGATGAACTTTTCGAAAAACCTACGTAATAGGTAAGCCATTTTCCTGTAACATTGCAGTGCTTATATGACCCTACCTACCTAGCGTTAAATAGGTACATCAAAACCTCGGATTTCTGTTACAGTGAATGATATTTAAAAATTCAAAATGGAATGTTTAGCTAATAAATATAAAATCTTAAATTTCTCAAAAACGAAAGGAGATATCGAAAAAAATAAAAAGATGATCTTGGAGAATTTAAAGGGCTTCAAAATTATACCAGTCTGGTTTCGAATAGGATTAGCATTGAAATTGATTTTTCGATCGCATCGATCGAAAGAGCATTTTTAATGCTAAAAATAAAAAACACAAAAAAAGATTGGTAAACATTTCAATTTATAGTATAAAAAACAAAATTCCACCTCGATTTAAAAAATTCATTCACTGTAACAAAAATCCGAAGTCAAAACCCCCAGGCGCTCCACTACCTAATACCTCGAATGTAATTAACGTAGCTACAACAATCCTACAGTTTCTTACCATTTCCTGAAACAATTATCCCAGTGCCTCTTGAGTCTGTTCTTTGTTCAACCTAATTCAGTTGCAAGAATGCAACTGATTTATGTTTTGTACATGTAGATGTAGGATAATCCCCGGATGTGAAGTTTTTTGAAGATGCTCTTCGCATTCCAAACTTATCTTACCTGAAACAAATAAAAACATTCGTAAAAATAAAACAAAAAATGTATTCCAAAATAAATTGAATTTCGAATATCCAGATAACGGCTTGAAATTAACCGACTTCATAAACTTATTAATTTTCAAAGATGGCCACGATTTTTTGAGCGGGAAAAGATCCAAGTATCCGTTGGCCCAATTATATTTTTAGCCAAGAAGGGTCGAATTTTGTCATTAGCAGTTAACCGCAGAAGCTGGAAGAGGAACCCTTAATTCTGAACATTATTAGATGGAGCATAATCAGGTAATTTTCATTTGCCGAGTACCATGGGATTCATATGAACTGATTTTGTATGCAGCACGTCCAAATATCTCATGAGTAGACCACTTCGAAGCCAAAGTATTTTTTTTTTATCATGAAGTAATTGTTTGTTTTTTTAGCTTCTGGCCTAGTCGTTCCTCAGTTTATGATTATTTTGTTAACAACTCTAATATTTCTCGGGACTCTTGGATCCCGGACGTTTGGAAGGCGTACAATTGGCCGAAGTCTTGTTAACGTTAACATCATTATTATAATCAATTATTGGAATATTTCACTGTTAAAAAATAATATGGTCATAACTCAGAATCATCAAGTTTTATGAACACAGAAATAAAAAATAATAAAAAAGTTTAATAATTATAAAAATGAATAAACGAATAATAATAAATATAATACAATAATAAAATAAATAACAATGTGAGCTCAGAGAGATCCAGAGTTCTGATTGATATCATTCAGTTTTTCCTTCATGCATGAGTACCTACTCAATTTTTTTCTTACCCAGAACTAATAACACATGACTCAATCTTATCTAACATAACTTTCCATTCCTTTCGCTTATCTCCACCATCGATTGGTAGACAACGATGCATTGTATCACAACTTCACAAGGTAGGAACAAAGCGAACCCTTTGCCAAGCCGCTGGTAACGTGTTTATTGTGTCTACACCAGTGGTTCTCAAAGGACCGATAGTTCTTAGGTCTAGACGAGTTTATAGTTAGCTAACACTATTAGTGGCTAGGGACTAGGGACTTTACCTAGAACACGATTATTTCGGCATAATTTTCGTTGAAAATCAAAGGTAATTGTTTTGGCCTAGTTCTCTTTTAAGCAACAGATATCTATTTTGTACGAATCCATAACAGAAACCATCAATTAGACAACTCTAACTCTCAAGTCGAAGCCATGATGATTCATAGAATAGTCATGCTATGACATATATACCACTATTTGTAAATAGCATTGTGTTTTAGCCATCAAGGAATCACCTGAATAAAGCGTAATTAACACAGTGCAGATTTAATTGCTTGTGGCATATCATAAGTTGAAGTGTTTCAATTTTATTGTAGCTATGCCACAGGCAAATGGGATTTAAGTGTTAAAATAAAAGACAAGAACATCAAATGGAAAGACGCTAGATTTTGAAATCGTTTTTCGAATTTCGAATAAGCCAAGAAACAAAACATAAATACCTACGCGTTCATCGAGCTGTTCCATTTTTAAAATCTTAACTCCCAGTGTTGACTAAATATTTCTGAACCTGTCGAAAACTTTGACATCCCCAGTCCCAACGTCCACAATAAGGTGTGACGTCCAGACAGGAAGGAAGGGTGACGTCATAAGCCCATTAGCACTAATGCTACCCATACAAGCAGACTCATTGTTTTATGGCCAGTGATGGAAGACGCTGTTAAGTGCAGGTGCAAGGCGCTGAGTAAGCGGTGTTTGCAGTTATTTATTACTGTGTATCTTTATGTTAGGGTACACACTTAGCATGTGTCAAGTGGTCATATTCTTGCCTACAGTGAGCTGATTTTATAGTTATGATCATAGAAAGCCTCGTCGTTGCAAACTGTGAATTTCTTTTGTTTTCTTACCATCAATCGTCAGTGTTAATATTTTTGTTTTTAATTGCGAATATGGAATGGCACCATTGCATAGACGGTTTTGAGGATTTTTTTTTCATAATAATTGACAATCACTATGGTGCGTTTGCTTAAAACAAAGATACGTTAAAAAGCAGAAAGTATCTGTTGGTTTTTTCAAATGAAAGGAGGAACTAGTTATTACTTATGTTGAAACGTTATTATACTATCTGAAAGTTGGTGCTAAGTTGTTTATTAAGCAAATGGAAAAACCCATGGTCTAATAAAACAAGGTCTGGCATTCCGGGAGTGACACATGGTTACGTCACTATCCAGTTGCCACTTTATTGCAACAAAACACGAATTAAGGAAAGATTTTCAATCACCATTCTGTTAAAAAATATGTACAGATCATTTCCGACGAAACAATTCAATTTAAACATAAAACAATTCGTAATTGTTAATTAAAACCTCATTGTTTTATCGGATTCGCACATGTAATAAAGGTGGTTGCGGAGTACAATTACAAACTTCTGGTAACACAGATGTGATGACGTAAACTTGTGTCACCCACGTGACCACTGTTTCTCGAAATGCTATACCTGTCAAAGTATATTATTATATCATGGAAAAACTTACAAGTAAGCAAAGGGCTCAAGAAGTGAGGGTTTATTTATTACATTCATGAAACGATATGGTAAGTAACTCTAGTGGAAAATTTAGTACCAACATAATTCCCTGAAATCGAATACCTTCCCAAGAGCGGCCTCAAAACATAATTTCTCAAAGATTTTACTCTTCAACCCCAAATATTCTAAAAAGTATACATAAGGAAAAACCCTCCGTAGAAAACGCAAAAAAATATATTTATGGTTATGGCACAATTTAACCAGAGATAATCTCAGTGAACCTGTGCCACCAGCCACTTCCTATAATGCCGGGGCCCATCGTAAAGTTTAAAATACTTTATGGTTGAAAAAAGAAAAGAAAATGGACGTTCTTTCGTTTTTTAAAGTTGTTTTTTTTTTTATAAAAAGTGTATCGTCTGCTGTAAAGCTGAAATGTTTTTTGTCACCGTGAGCCGACTATTTTTGTGAGATTGTTGTGAAAACTTAACTTTAAATATGAAGATAGTTAAATGTTATTCGCCTTCTGCTTTTAGAGCAGATTGCAATCATTTCTCATTAGATAGATTGTTAAGAATATTTCGTTTCTACGAGTTGAAACTTAAATATTGTTAATTATACATTCTTTTAAAATAAAAATGAAATGAAAGAGACAAAAAACTTTTATTTAGCTCAGACTAAAAGGCACACAACACAACATATCTATGTGTTATCCAAGTAAAAAAAAAAAAACAAATAGAAAGTGTAAAGTGCGTTGTAAGATACATATTAGCAGGATGTGTGCCTCGCGGCTGCGCCAAATAGGCAAAAAAAAAAATGGTAAAAGCTAAGGTACCTACATGCTGTTTGTTAGTAGCATCACTTGAGAACGGCTAGACCGTTAAGGCTATTTTTTGTTTTAAAATATTCGTAATAGTCCAAGTAAGGATTTAAGGGAAAGAAAAATATGAAAATTTACAGGATACTAAAAAGATGGGAAAAATTAAAAGTCATTAATTCAATGGGATTTTTGTTTGGACAGGACGACGTCTGGCGGGTCAGCTAGTCTATAAATAACAGATATATGCGTCAGTTGCCTTTATTGCACTTTACATATATCGATCATGATTCATCTTATAGTAACTCAATTTTGCTTTACGATCCCTCACGAATCTAACTAACGACTTGTTAGTCAAAATCAAAGGCATTCCATCCGTCAAGAATTCTCAGTACAGATTCCGGTTGAACGAACCGATTTTTAATCCCCTCTAAACCCAGTTGGCTGTAGACTTGAAACCACTAGGCGTTCTAGATAATTAGGGAGTCATTCATAAATTACGTCACACGTTAAGGGTACACTAGTCGACGGCTCGAACTCGTTCGTGAGCGTAACTAATATGCATTTAGTCAAATTATTTATTTATTTAGTATTTATTTATCAATTTTTATTGATTTATTTATTGAAATAGACAATGATTTAGAACGAAAACGAGCGCGTAAAATTTCTTGATCAGTCCTTTGGTCGTATAGATATTATGAAAAAACGACTGAATGTATTTACTCAAAATAAAATTATTTGAACTACTAAATAAATTATCTATCCCTGTACAGTTTCTATTTAGCCATTTTCTTACTACATAAGTATATTACGGCCAACACGAGTCAAAATTAGTGTTGAAATATAGAAGTTTCGACGCTCATAACTTCCAAACCAATATTTTTTTCCCAATTCTGCCTCCATACAGGGCTAGATAATGACATGACAAATCGATATAATTTTTAGTTTTGAAAGTATACCGTCAAACAGACAAGTAATCACCATACTACGTTTGTGAATGAAGAATGACCGACTAGCGTACCCAAGGAGCGTACCTAAGGGAGAGGAATCATCTAAAGGAAGGAAAAATCTAAACTATTAGAAGTCTAAACTTCAATTCCAACGAAAGTTTCTAAATATTACCAACTCTATCAGTAAAGTAAGTATTGCCCTAGGTTTCATTTAAAATTGCAAAATAGGGTCACACAAATATTATGACCACCTGTGATATGGACGGGAGGGGCTCCAAAAATCATGAAATTCGTGTGACATAATTTACGAATGGCCCCTAGGTAGACTACTGACCTGGTAATGCTGCTAGACATTTCTCAACCGTTCTTAACATACAAGGAAACTAACGAAGACAATTCAACTCTACTTCACCTGTACGCCTCCCTTGTCGTGGTTTCAGCTCATTAGTCTGATTTTTCTTAGCACCCACTCTGTGCCCTGATCTGGCACTATTTTGTTTTATTATTATATACGAGATTGTGACTAAATACCTATTTATTTATGTGCCGTCTTAATTTATTGACATTTTATTATTATTATTAATTGTGTGTTTGGCATGAAATTGTGACATGTAATTACCTAAACTTTATATTTTTATATTGTTAATGTGACATTTGATTATCTACCAAAAAAAAATTGTTGGCCTACTGGCGTGACGTAGTATGGGCCGACATTTATTTGTAAAACATCTGTATATTTTTTTACCCAATGTTCACAAAACTAATAGATGAATTGAAATGAAATGAATTTGTAAAGCTACATTAAAGTACATTATTTTGGATGTAACTAGAATAAGAGTCGCAATTTATTTATTTAGTTTATTAGGTTCACCAACAATTGATTACACTGATACAAACACATAATACATTCAAAAAAGTAAAATAACAGTGCATCAGTTACTTATAGGTAACCACCACATGCATAAAACAATGAATCAGGCAAATAAGCTAACATACGTAATAATAAGCGCTAATAAAGAAAATTTGGTAACATAGATAAAAAGAAAAAATATTATAAAATATATAAAAATGAATAAAGTAGGATTTAGAGGTAAACCAATGAGACTATGGCAAAAGAATGAAGAGTCTATAATACCTCAAATACTATATAACATACTATAATACCCTGCTTAGCATGATCGTCCGTTATATCGAAAATACTGCAGCATTAGTTTTGAAATAAATATAAATCGTCGTTGAGAAAGGTCGTAGGTACAAAAAAAAATTACAAAGGTACATCAAAAATGCTTCAAATTAGATCATGAAACTTTGCATAATAACTGAACTAAATATAAACCAGATGTTTAAAAAAAAAAAACATTATTTTCACCGTAAAAAGAAACTCCTAAGCTATCGGCGCCTTGGAGCCTTCTCTCCGCCGCCACTCAGTCCCGCTCTCACGTAGCCCGCGAACAGTAGTGTGCGAGCGAGATAAAGAGTGAATTTGAGCTGAGGTAGTATGTACTCTTAAGTAAGAGAAGAAGAGGACTAAGTTTGATATTCAAAGTTGGTGTCTACGGCAATGTAGCGCTCTTGAAGTTACAAAAACCTGAAAGCCTATAAGCAAATTTGAATCGAATAAAGCGCTTGCTGCATGAGAAGAGGCCTTTGGCCTGAAGAGGGACAATAAAGAAAGATACAATAAAAACTAAAAAAAATAAAAATACAATAGGTATACCTTAAAACTATAAAAACAGAAAACAAATAATGCCAAAAGGGCCTCAGTTCAGCATAATGTCAAATGACAACCAAATCCCACCAATTCTTCAATATCAGGCTAGCAATAAGCATAATTCATAATCACTGCAATGTTTTACCAAATTCACGATCAGACTGGCGATGTTATACTTAGCTGGCTCGGTCGGCAGCCGAAGAACTCATTGCACTATGTAAAAAGTTTAGTGTCAAGAAGTTTAATGCACTTTTAGCATCCCAAATGTAAAGGCCACTTAACACAACACAAACTAATTATACACGCCCGGACTCGCCTATCTAAATTTATAAGAGAAATTCCGTATTTAAGTCAAATTAAGCTTAACGAGTAGGTTGTTTCGAAAAACTTGGTACACTTAATTATCGGTACTTTAATCTACTTTCATAGTTGAACGTGGGCGAGGGCCTTAAGGAAATGGTACGACAGTTTTTGCTTCACGTAACTTTGAAATGTTTTGTTGTATCTTTTGCATAATAACAGCATCGTCGTCTGTCGGTAAAAAAAACAGGCTGAGAATTTGAGGTTGACAATTCTTCATACAATTAGATTTTTTGTAGATCGTGTTTTTTTGAGTTGCGTGTTAGAGTGCACTAACCTATCTACCAATATTTTTTTTGAAGGTGTTGATGCAGGTAGCTTAGCTGACGGACATTCTAAAAGCTTTCTTAATTCAATAGGTAATTCTAGAGATCAGAAACGGGTTTTCTCGACGGAAGAATAGACAAAATGACACTTAACAATCACATTCTGTCATTATGTCTATTCTTCCGTAGACAAAACCAGTAGAAAACCCGTTTCTATAGTTGTCATACCGCGCGTGCTGGTGACACGTCAGGTGTATGCTTATATTCTAGGCTAACGATACCGTACATCCAATATATCTTTTTGCGATGATAGGAAAGTCAAAAATGTATAGTATTGACATAAGCTACTGGAAAGCTTATTTTAATCCTGTTGAATCCTCGTTTTGTAACTGTATCCTATTAACCCTCGTTTTGTAACTGTCCCTGTAATTTATTTGAAAACATTTTAAATGCTAATCATTTTTTAAATAATAACCGTGGAGTTTCATGCCGGGTCTTCGCCATAGAAAACGAAACGACCAATTGGAACCGTGCAACTAGCTTCTGACGTTTCATAAGAGCTCGTGTTTAATTTGGGAAATGATCGTTCTAGTCTTGACCTTCAGCAGGTACGTTATTGTAAGGCAGTATACGTTTAGGGCTGATTTTCTAACTTTTCTATTTGTAGTTCTATGTCGGGTTAATCCATTGGTATTCTATCCGGGTATCAGTATTTCCAATACGAGTCTAATTAACATAGTAAATATCCTGATCGGATAATAGTACCGTTGACGTCCGTTCCGTACCGTTCCGTACCGTTTAGAGCTGTGACTTAAAATAAGTTAGAAACGTGGTCTCCCGTGGATAGATCATGAAAAGAGTTACAAAGAATATAAAAAGAAGAGTAAGGCTATGTTGGCTGTACTGAAGCCCTTTGCCTTTTTAGTGCATTTCTTTTTTAAACCAATTATAGACCTGCTTTCTCTATGACCTTATTAACTCCCTATAAAGAACATAACGACATAGTCTATTATTTCGAGAAATCACAGAAATCGAACACTCTGGGACTTATAGGTATACAGATGCAACTACTAAAAAAGATATTGAGCTAAAAAATCACCTGATATTTCTCGACGGCATGAGAAACCAAGTCAGAGGCCCATGGGCGGCTAAAAAATCTGACACCAGCTATCTAATTATGCAATTTTCGTAAACGATTACCACTAATCTGTTTCATTTTGACAGTTCAACAACATTCATTGCGTTATTTACGTTGTTGAGCAGATTTTTTTTTCGAACTTATGAAGCAATGGACTAGCAATCTGTTTCAAAACGATTCAGATTCTGATTGATCGTGTATTACACAATTACGGTACAGGTTAGTCACTAACCACACGAAGAGAAGAAGAAGAACGAATTGAAGACCAATCGTGCCTAATCGCTTTGCATTCGCCAAAATTCGCCCCTAATGGACGGGGAATTTCTGTCTTCAAACTATATGGGCTATTTGATCTCGCTCCGGTCGCCCGCCTGTCTCACATGTGGGTCCAGTTCTGTTCAAACGTCCGACTGTCCACATTCCCAGTGTGTAAATCGATTGCTTCCGACGTTTGCGATGCAACTGTTGCGTCCGTTACCACTTTGTGTATTTCCGTGTGGGGACTATGTTGGGCGCTTGTGGCTAAGTAATAACAGCCGTACGGGTCGATCGATCAGGTTAAGCTACCCTTACCGCGGTTGGTCCGTGGATGGGTGACCATCTTTACATACCAAGACTCTGCTGCGCTGTCATTTATAGCTATTTGACAGGTGTTACGGGTCGTCAGAAGCCGGAAAGTCTGACAACCAGTCTTACCAAGGGTATCGTGTTACACAGTTACTGGTTTGTGGAGGTCAGATAGACAGTCGCTCCATGTAAAATACTGGTATTCAGCTGCATGCGGTTAGACTGGAAGCCGACCCAACATAGTTTAGAAAAAGGCTAGGTAGCTGATAATGATTATTATTGGCATTTAGGGACAAGTTGTTTTAGTAAATTCATTGTAAGCTGTGATTGCTCTGTGAGTTTTCAGATTTCTAGCAAAGAAAAGATCATCCTTTTGCTTATATCAGTCTGTTGTTAGAGGTGACTGCCATGTTTTATCAAGACCTTGGGTAGAGGGTCTGCCTGCATCCTCTTTGTCACGAATTTGTTGTTAAGTTCCGTGAATATTATCTAAGTTTAATCTTTATTGTTTTTCGGCGAAAGTGTCTTAGATCCAGGGGGGCTACTCTCTACGTCCGTTAACGAAGATACGAGGCCGTACGAAAATAAGTTGAAGTTCGAAGTGAGCCCGACACCCGATTAATTAACTTTTTCGGACGGGCAAAACCACAGCGGGAGTAGGGACAACAGTCAAGTCGTGGTGTCATTCATTCTTAGCTCGGGCCCGAAAGGAATCTTATGTCTGTAGGTGATACGGAGTTGTTATCGGTCGTAACTTCGGCCGAAACTATATGGATTTCGTGCTTAGGGACTAGACTTCCTGTTTCAAAGGTTATGCAAGTTCCTGTTTTATAGCGTGGCGGCATCTACAATTGCCACATGCGAACTACGCATCAAAGACCTGACGTCACACAACATCCTGACGTCACACAAATCCCGCATCGCGCAATTAGAGTTTACCGAGCGATGGACATATATACCAACCCCCACCTATCTCCCAACTTCAACCTCTGGGCAGTGGCCCACCAGACACGACACCCGTCTGGTCGGAAGATCCTCCGTTTTCTATGGTAGATGAGTGAACTTTACACCTTGTTCCTCAGACCCCTAAAATAGTATAGTATCTACTCAACCAGTTACATCATTCTGTCTCTCTATTCCTAAAACTCAATCCCAAAATGGGCGTACCAACGCCATAATATATTAATTAAACTGGCTCGTAGTTCCCAGCTTTGAATAATAGCCCCTGTAGACGATATCGCTATAAACCAATCTGCATTAAATTTTAAATCATAGTTGATAACGATTTCAACTAGTTCGCAGTTGTGACAGTTTTGTTGGCAAAATAAATGGGTTTGGTAACTAATGTGTAATTTTATATCAGCATGTGAATTATTGTGTAATAGTGCATAAATAACCACATTAACATACCATGCTTGTTACTCACCATAATTATTTCATCACCACTGTTCTCAAACGGTGTTGGAAAACATCGTGAGGAAACCAGCATGTCCTAGAAACAAAAAATTCGAAGATCGGATATATTCGAGATTTTTGGTTCATGGACATGCCGCTGGTTTCTGGGCCCGCGTGGTAAACAAAGTGAAATATTTTTTTTGTCAAATTGACTGCTAACGAGATTGCCCAGTATATTGAAATCACAATTGTCATTCTTTGACAGTGTTTTAAAATGGCTTTAACAAGGCAAATTGACGTATTCATTTCAAGATCTGGCAAAAATTGGAAAGAGTATTTATGCTTAGATGGTTTGGTCATGTTGAGAGGGTGAATGAAAAGCGACTCACAAAAGGTATTTACAAGGCAGATGTGAGTGGAAAAGACGGGAGTGGACGCCCTAGGAGGACATTTATACTGACCTTATTGGTGATGTTCTTCAGAAAGCTCCGGTGCGTAGTACCTACTCGCAACAGGCATGAGTGTATGACCAGCACCTTAATTTTATTGTGAATCATTGAAAGATAATCCATTGCTTCATATGTTCGAAAAATTTGTCCACTCGACAACGTAAATAACGCAATGAATGTTGTTGAATTGTCAAAATGGAACAGATTGTGATTGATCGTGTGTTGCGCAATTAGGGTACAGATGTATGAGCGTAAGCGGTGCAAAAGCCAGTATGTAAGGATGGAAGCAGATGGCGTTCTGTAATTTCTGCCTACACCCATGGGAAAGGCGTGAATTTATGTATGTGTATGATACTTACTTACTCATGTCTATACTCCATTTGAGATAAGATTAGACATTTAAGCAACCGTTTTTTACAGTCCGTTCAACCGATTCTGACTTCTATACCGTAGGCATAAGGATGGCATTAACCCTTTAACTGGTAGAGGGAATGAGCCTAGATAATGAAATAAAACTTCACTACTTTGAATCATATATTTTTTTTACTTTTTTTAAACATTTTATTTTATTTTTTATTTATTTATTAGATAGAAAAAAACATGATGGCAACATATAAACCACCATCAGTCTAGCCTTACCAATTTATGTATCTGTTTGATGGTAATTTTTGAAGCAAGGCACTGCACACAATGGCACTTGACACCTATCACATTGTATCCTGGATCGTTGATTATTGTGTGCACTACTACACAAGCGACACCTTCTATAGGTGGGTAATTCTACAGGCCAATGAGCTCCAAGCTCAGAAAAACGAATTTCTCGAGGCACTCCAAATAGTTTCTTTTGCCTTGATTCACTTTCTTCCGATTGTACAGACTTACTTTTTTTGGACGCGAACTTTGGCATGGTGGCAAAGGGTCTCTTTCGGAATGTTGCGTTTGCTACTAATTCTCGAGACAATGTCAGCCTAAATTCATTTTGAGACAATACGGTGTGGTTACGTCTGTTAGAAGCATACAATATATACGCGTTTGTTATAGCAGCATCAATAAGGAAATAGAAGATGCGTTTCCACCACTTCGAGCTTTTTCTTCCGACTGCGTACGGGGTTCTCTTTTGGTCAAACCGGTCCACTCCTCCCATACGCTTTGTGTATTCTGTAATTGTCAGCGGACAGGGAAATGATTTTTTAGATCCATCATTTTGAGCGTTTATTCCCGTTGTCCCCGTACACCGTGTCCCCGTCCTACGGGGACAGCGGTACTTCAATTAAATATGTAAAAATACTTCCCTTTGTCCCCGTGGTTTGGTTTTACATTCAAAAATATGTTTCTGGCACTCGCCGGCCGCTGCCGCGGCACCGCTCGCTACGCTCGCTCGGCTCGTGCGTTGTGTGGTTACAGTTCTAACCTAACCTAACCTAAATGTTTCGATTTAAAAAGGGTTTACTTCCCGTTGTCCCCGTTAGCCGAATGTACGTTATGGGGACAGCGGGAAATAAATTTAATCACGTCCCACTGTCCCCGTGACGGGGATATGGTATACGGGGACTACGGGAATAAACTATTTTGAGTTCTTTCACAAGATGTTTTCTGCTTTGGATGAAATGCAGGATGCCTACCACGAGCTCTTAGCGCGATCCATTTTAGGACCTAAACTGAACTGTTCTTCTAATTCGTACCATGACATTAGTTTAACGATTCAATTTAGGCCATGCCATGTGACAGCGATTGTCCCGAACTGAGTCGCAAGTTTTGGTTTCATTCATTCTTGTTTGGTACCATGACGTCCTTATAGCAGCTCAACTGAAACGCTCAACTGTCAAAATAAGCGATTCAATAAAAGTTACTATTTCTCTAACATAAACTGAAACGTTTGGTGAATTATTGACGAAAATAAAGTTTTTTAGTGCTGTTTTAGTGGAATTTTACCAAAACCAATGTAAGTGAGCTTTAATCTTTCTTTTAAAGTCTAAAATACCTATTTTATATGCCTTTTTTAACTGCATTAGTTTTTCTCTAACAGATTTCTGATGAACTACTTTTATTTGAGTTTTTTGAGGAAGATTCTGCCTCACACTATGCCCACTATGCCCCAACTCAACTCACACAACTTTGTTTACTCTGGTACGTTCGAAACAAAAACATAATTTGTTTTATTACGTCGAAATAAAAATATTTTTTTCGTATACTTAATAAATAGCAAAAAGTAAATAAATATCTACTTTGACTAAGAATTATTTTAATAATAGTTACCGTATTAACATGCAATCTTAAAAACAGACACTCAACAGTTTTCTGTTGAGTGTCTGTTTTACTTTAAAGTAATGATACTGAGTTAAGAACAAATAAAATGTTACTTGCTTCTGAACGTGTCTGACACTAAATAATGTGCGCGAAACAAACTTATTTGACAATAACAGCGTTGTCTCGTTTTCACCAAAAACGTTCCAAACTCGGCCGCGCGGTTCAGCCACAGATTGCGATCTTTCATTCACTTTTAACGATCCAAATGCCGCTGAGCTTATTGGACGTCATGGTACGACTTTGAAGCGATGCAGTTTAAGAACCTAAACTGAAATGCCTTGCTTTTGAATCGTTTTTAATTAGATCATGGTAGGCATCCAGTGCTCAAAACGCTTACTAATTTGTTATCTTTCCAGATAATAAAGCCAACATTATTTTTTACCCTCCATTTCCATTCTCCTCTTTTCAGCTTTTTTGTTTTTTGGTTTGCATTTTTTACAGCCTTTGCTATCTTTTCATCAATTTCTTTATTACCAGTCGCGGATTTTTTACAATTAGTGGCATATCTTGGCGGTCATTTCTGACTGTAGCAGTTGCATATATACCATTATTGTATAATGTTTGTAGTAAAGCTGGACTAGAAAAAAAAGTTATCAAATGCTATATGACCCATATAGGTGTCATTTATGAGTGACTGGCATAATGTCATGACAACATTACTGCCTAATCCTGTTTCGACGTTTTCGGTCTTTCCAACATACACTTGAAACTGATACAAGTATCCTGTGTGGCTGTCAGCTCTAGCCCAAACCTTGAAGCCCCGTTTTATGGGCTTCATGGGCATGTATTGCTTTAGAGTAGACCGCCCCTTGAACTTTATCATACACTCGTCAATTGACTGAGAATATGTGTTTTTGGCATTTGTCTGACATTTTACGTTGATGTAATCTAGCAGCGGCCTTATTTTATACAGTTTGTCGTAGTTATCATCGATCCTGTTCGGCATATTGGCATTGTCATTGAGATGTAAATATTTCATAAGTTTTTGAAACCGCTTCAATGTCATTGTCTCAGCAATTTCAACAACATGCAGTAATGGGTCACTGGACCAATAATCTTCTATACAGGGTAATTTGTGAATGCCCATTTGAATCATCATGCCCAGTAAAGCTTTGATCTCTGTTACTGGCGTGTGTTCCCAATTTTGGTCATTGCATAGTGATGCATATAGGTTAGATTGGGTTACAATCATATCGATAGCTTCAGAGTCAAAAAACATTTCAAAAAATACGAGTGGCCTAGTCCTATTGGCTACGTTCCGAACTGGTTGTAATTGAATAGAATCAAAAAGAGAAACTACGGGATTCTGTGACCAGGCCACTTTTTTCCATTCGTCTTCATCTGCATCAGATCCGCCTGAGTCCTCAATTTCTGATGGATCAAAATCTTCTCTTCAAGTTCAATATGTGAAGGACTGTGTCGTGAACTTCTTGGTCCCCACCAAGAAGTTAAAACAATAGGTAAGTACTAAACTGGTATTGGCAAACATGTTGCCGTCGTACCCTTACGGTATACAGACAGTGGCATATATATTGCCGACATGATTTTTGAAAATTACGTAAATAATATTTATTGTTTTCCAAAAATATTCAATGATTCGTCAAGAATAATAAACAACTCATAGAATCAATGTAATTACTTACAAAAAGGTACTCCAGATTTCGAGATAAATCGAGATGTAACTGAAAACCACAAAATACGTACTTCGTCACGAAAGTCTTTCTCTGACAAGTGACAGATGTCAATGAGGGCGCATGTCATATTTTTTATTTATTTAGTGCTTCGTTCTCTGTTGCAAAAGTCAAAGAACCACAATCTGTTCGTCTGTACTGTCGAAAATGTGAAAATGAGAACATGATGGCATATAAATTGCCATTGTCATTCAAAGGGTTAAAAGCAAAAAAAGTGGTTATAAATAGGGATGATGCCTGGGTAAAAAAAAAAATCGAATTAGTCCGTCAGTCAGATAATAAAAAAATATTAGACACGTATTTTTTGCTTTATCATATTAATACAAAATTACTTAGATAAAACGCATTTTAAGATGGAGAGTGGGGGTCGCCACGTCACTAGTACGTATAAAATCTACATACTCGTGACGTCATGGCACATTTTACCTCAATGTATCGCCGTAATCTTTAGATTACGTAAAAAAAGAAAAAATACGTGTCCAATATTTTTTTATAATCTCAAAGAAAAAACTAAAACGGACTAAAAAAAAAATTTTTTTCGTCATCCCTATACCAACTGTTTACTGCAGCTTCCATTTGTCATGCCTCCAACGTAATAGAAGTCAACATTGGTTGAACGGGCTGTAAAAAAGGTTTGGTTAAATGTCTAATCTTATTTCTAATGTAGTATAAATACGTCTAAGATTTGCTTTTACGATCGACATTACAGCAGCCGTTAACAATACTATACCGTCTCGGCATTAAGTTCTCCAGTGTCATCATAATCATTAAGGATCGACTTAATGTTTACGAAGCCATGCGACGCTTCCTGCCGCCATTATTATGAAACATCACACTGATATAATTGTCGTAAGTGACGCATTTATACGTCATTGAGACGTTAAGGCGCGGGAAACACTGAAGGGGACGTGAGACGAGAACGGAACCCAAATACGGCATCCCTTTCACGTATCTTCATTATTCTTCATACAAAATAATTATCGCGATCCGGCACAAAACATCGCAGTTTTATAGTCTCACGTGTGACGAGGACAAGACGCAGACGCGGCAACAGTATGGAAATGGAAAAGCGACGCGCCTGCGTCTTGTCCTCGTCACACGTCCCTTCTGTGTGGCCCTCGCCTTAGAATGCATAGGATCTGGGAGATTATAAAACTGTGAAGTACGAGATACGAGGGGCAATTAGGTTTTAGTATTGTTTCAACTTTATCTTGTAGGTTAATGACTTCTGTTTGTCGGGTTCCTATATTTTACGGATCGTTTTCTGGTGAACAAGGAGGTAGAAACACATCTGCTGCGGCAGCGAGTTTATGACTGCAGTGCTTTTTAAATTACTGTAAGTATCTATGGTACATAAGGCCGAAATTACGTCACGTTACTTTTATGGAGAACATAAATTATGCATGCGAAATTTTCGTTTTTGTCGCTTATATTTTTGTTAGCCTACATTGGTGCCGATTCTCTTGTACACAGAACTAAACGAACTAAACTATCACTAAAATTCCATACTTTTGGCTATGAGAATCTTAGAGATATTCTGCAAATAAAATTCTCTAAACTAAAAAATAATTTTGACACAACTAAAATAGAATTTAACAATCACGAATCCACGTGGTACCCATGGTAGGGCAGGGTTGCCGCCTCGACGTGTTTTATATTATGGAAATTTTCACTTTTTGTATAGAAAACATGAAAAAATATTACCTACATGTTCAGGTTTGGGTTTCCTAAAGGGGGTCGAAATTTTCATTATTTTTGCGATAGGACGCACCATTTTCGAGATATATGCAAAAGAAAAAATTAATACTGTATTTGCACGTGAAGTAGAGACGTTGGTGTGAATTTTAGGTCATGACAACTTATTTTAATCCACACCTTTTTAATCGCGGTTAAAAATTGTCAGGTTTAGTCTAGTTTGGTATTTTACAATCAAAATTTTAGGTGAAAAACGTCAAATTCAGAATAGCATAATTGCCATTTTCACTAAACTAAAAACTCAGTACTATTTTAGTGCTGTCAAACTAAAATATAGTTAAGTTATGTCACTTTAGTCTATTTCAGAATAGGAAATCGTTGTTTGACAGGTATAAACTAAATTTTAGTTTAGTTTAGAGGCATTTGGGACAAGAGAATTGGCACCATTGTGTCCCACTGCTGTCCTAAGGTCTCCCCTATTTCCTTCTGAAGATAAAGCTTTACATATCTTATGTTTTGTCCTTCGCCAGCGAGGACCACAAAAAATCTCTCAAATGCCCGAATACTGAAACGTAAACTCAACTATTTTTAAATACACGTAGTTTACCCTCATTCCATAGTTCAACCTTCGGAATACACGTGTGAATCCGTTGTTTGTTTTTACGGCTGTTTTTATCCTCCAGATCTATTTCCAAAACTAATCAAGAATTCACAATCCATTTTTTCATTCCATTCAAGCCTGTACATTTATATAAGTGCACGTAAACCGGCCTCCGGCCTCCTTGGCAGTCAAACACAAAAATTTATGAATAAAACAACGCTGCATTGTATTGAACCCACATCTGGCACTGCACAATGTAAAAGTTATTAAAATATTTATATTGTCGCCGCATTGAAGTAGGTTATGGGGGCACATAAAATATAACACGGTTTGAATGACGGCGTAGGCGCGTCTCGGGTCTCAGGGAACACAATATGGGACTTTTTCTGCTGACAGAATATTGCAGAATACACAATACCCGCCTATTACTGATACAATGCAGAGCAAAGGCCTTTTCTCATAGAAGATGCGACGAGCATTGATCACACTAGCAAAAATACTAAAAACACAAAACTGGAAACTTAAAAGTTAATTCCTAACTCATCCTAACTAATATAATATTGTAAATGCGAAAGTGAGTTTGTTTGTTACGCTTTCACGCTAAAACGGCTGAACAGATTTGTATGAAATTTAGCGCTTTGGTAGACCATGACTTGGATTAAAACATAGGATACTTTTTATCCCGATATTCACACGGGATCGAGACTTACGCACCACAACCAGTTCAAAATAAAAGTTTTTAACAAAAAGCTTAGATCTCCTTTATTGGCGTGGAATTCACAAATTTTCGAAATAATTACGTAAACAGTTTCTTCCCTATTGCAGGAACTTAAAATAGATCAAGCAAACACTTAGGGTGATGAATTGTATAGAGATCTTTCAATGAGAATAACAAACAAATACTTTCTTTCATGCAGTTTTAGCAATCCCATAAAATTGCTTATTCAATTGATACAAAAACCCTTCCTATGTATTTCATAGGAATGGTTTTTGTATCAATTACCTATAACCCAAAGGGTTCGCAAGAGAGCGAAATGACAGCAACTATGCCATAGCGTTTGTCAATTTCCGTATAGATTTGTAAGATTCCAGTGAATTGGCAGTATATAAACTGCATTATGTCATCACAGAAAACTTTATCCAACTTCTTAGTAAACCGATCCCATTATTAAAGTAGCGTCCGTGCTTCGCGTAGTTTTTACGACTTGACAAAAGATCTAGAATTCTTTATCATATTTAAGTTTAATATTAATGTTTTGTACGCATAAACTATCCGGAATAAATGGTATAAAATCTTGGTGAAAACCGCATGAAAATGTGATGCGGGCTTTAGAAGATTTAAGGCTTGTGCAGACCAACGCGACTTGTTGCGCGACGCGACACGAACAATACAATTTCTAAGAAAACTTCACAGTATAACAATAACCAGTGTCGCGTCGCGCGACATGTCGCGCTGGTCTGCACAAGCCTTTAAGCGGTCACACAGACTGCCACGAATAGCGACTTTGTTATATACAATGTATATATCTATAACGGCATACAAGCAGCTGTTGCGTTGCCAAGATTATTTTATTACTTTAATTCACCAACATAAATCTCTAGATATTTCATACTGAATATCTCTTTTAGGTTTTAAGACAGCATTTTGCAAAAAGAATTCATTATGGCTGCCATATTTTAAGTGAATTTGCGTATAAAGGCAGTAATTTTACACATTACAGCAATTTAATTCTTGTAAGCACTTTATTACGAAAAAGTTTTAAGCGTCGTTGTTTATTTTTACTTCGAAGTGAGAGCATATTTTAAGGTAAGTAATCTGTTTTAAATTAAAATTAAGTATGTCATTTAATTTTATTGTAATATACACTGTAAATGCATGAGGTCCTGGGTTCAATTCCCAGGCCGCGCAAAATATTATTGGATTTTTCCATTAGCAGCCCGGAGTCTGGATTATATGTTCTATGTTATAGGGTTTGGTTTCCGCACTAAGTCTGTCAGGTGGACCATTGTGCGCGGGCCATGGCGGCCGTTCGGTGGTTATTCCAACCAGCCCACCTCCCTCCGGAAGTTAATTAAAACTCCTGGTCTGCTTAGAACGTCTGCGAAAGATCTGGGTGACCCGAAGATTAATCGAGGACCTGTTCTACTCTGGGTGACGCCTGTGCGTTCAAAGAGGACACTGCACTGAGGACTGTCCGTTATGCCTATAGTGTCCCCGTCACCAGGCGCAGGCCGCTCCTGTCTAGGCGTAATAAACGCCTGGTCAGCCCGCTATCCAAGGATGGCATAGTTTCCTTGGACTGCCTGCAGCCCGGTGTCGAGGTCCACCGGATCTCCGCTTGTGTGTGGATGAACTCCTGTAGCCACCTGCGTATTTGGTTGGAGGAGATGGGTACGATAGGCTCGGGTCCTCAGACTGCCGCGCTGGACACTCGTCTAGCAAGCTCGCCAGCTTCGTCGTTAGCTAGCGATCCGCTGTGTCCTTTTATCCATTGCAGTGTCACCGTGTTGCGACTAGATACCGTTATTTGTTCTAGTGCAGTGTGACATTCTGGTGTTAGCGTTGAAGAGAGAATGAGAATAAGAAGAAATAGAGAAAGAGGCGCTGTCGGAGAGGATACGTATGTGGGGAGTCTGGATTTGAGCCTGGTTGATGGCAATAGGCTCGTCCCCTTATTACATGGGACATAAACGTGGGTACACACCTATACCAAACCCTTCGGGGAAACAGATGTTACACAGTAAATTATAATAAAAAAAAATAAAAAAATAGAACAAGAGTGACCAGGGCCTTCTTCTGGGCTTACAAGATCCATCATAGACTTCATCCATTGCTTGCCACCAGGAGAGATTGAGGTCAAGAGCTGGCCCATTTCGCAATAATAAAATATGGCTACCCAGTTTAGCTTAAAGCCCCGTGCAGACTGGCGCGATGCGACAATGCGACGCGACTCCGGTCATTGTTCTACCGTGAAGTTTTGTTAGAGTCGCGTCGCGCCTGTTTAAGGAGGTTTAAGGCGGTAAGCCCATAACATAGGTAGGTACCAAACCATAATTCCATAACAGTAGCACAAACGACAGAACAAAAACACGCCAAACTTCCCAAATAGCTAAAGTATCGACAATTACTAAAACTGTTCAAGCAAAAAATAAAATAAAACAACCATAAATGTAACCTAACACGTATCAGACTCACAAATTGTTCTTCAAATAAAAATTATTGGCGAAATGTGAAGCGAAACCATACATTTAGGGGTCCGTATACCCAATATAAATTCCTATGTATTGTTTTCCTTCTCACGCCTTCTTCTGATGAGAGGTAGGCAGAAACTACAGAACGGCACTTGCTACGATCCTTACATACTCCTTTTGCTCCGTTTAAGGTACCATTCCGTACCCGACCGCAGGAGGCAACTGCAGGCGACAAGACTGGTTTCTATGAATTTCTATGAAATACCTTCCGTAGCTATCGACACGTCTTCGGCAGCTACCGGCGAGCGACAGGCGACACGTGTAGCCCAACCGCAGACCAGTAGTGCCGCCAACGCTCGAGTGAGAACACGTTTTTCTATCTTCTATCTACCGACTGGAATACGGGCTGCTGCCAACTGCGGTCGAGTTGGGAATCATGACTGCAGCGACATGACGCGTCGCCTGCAGTTGCCGCCTGCGGTTGGGTACGGAATGGTACCTTTACGTTCAAACATCTGGTCATACACGCACGCCGGTTGCCAGCATATATATTTTATTTTTTTAAATGGCATCCTGCTGATCACCCTAGGAGGTTGTTGACTGCTTAACCGGACTTTCCTGAGGGTCAATAAATTAAGGCCTCTAACCAGGGCATAAAACTTAGAAACTAAGCGACTAAAGGATACGGGCGACTACAGGGAGTCCTGTGGGGTACGGACCTCGCCTTAGGGCGTCGCTGGAGGAGGACAGCAGGGAAGAGGCTCGGTGGCCGGCCTCTTCCCTGCCGACATACCATCAAAGAAGTTCATATCTAACCAGTTTCAAAACAAAATCCCGTGAACACGATGACCACATCTGTTACCAGCCCGATTCTATAGCCGCCGAGCGCTGCAAGCAAGAATAGTCCTTACGGTGGTTAGATATGAACTTCTTCGCTGGTACAGGTGTTGGCGACGTCGGCGGGGAGAAATACTCGTCGCTCGAGCTCGACGTAACTACCGCGGCCGGTGTTGACGCAGCGCTCACGATGGGGCTGGGTATCGGCGGCGGCGAGGCGGAGCTGAGCGGCGAGTCCCCGGGGTGGTAGGCGTGCACGGCGAACTGCTGATCTCGTCAACATATTGGTGGTTTTATTATTAGGGGAATTTAAAGCTATAGGCTCAGCGACGCGGGCCAACTCGAGCAAGGGTGGGGGTGGGGATGGTCTGAAGAACATCACCAATACGGTCACTATTAATGTTCTTCAAGGGCGTCCCCTCCCCGCTGCGGATTTTCCTTCTTCCCGTAAGAAATATTGCAGACCTAGTATTTCCGGAGTCAGGTTTTCTGCATTCAGAATATTGCGGTCGGATATTGTAGGAGAAATAAAATATAGCGAGATTTACAAGCTATATAATGGCAGTGCCTTTCATTTTGACAGTTCAACAACATTCATTGCGTTATTTACGTTGTGAGTAGACGGATTTTTCGAACCTACGAAGCAATGGATTAGCGAAATCTTTCAGATTGTTATTGAAAGTGTGTTACGTAATTAGGGTGTTGGTCTGTTTATCGCAAAATCTTGCACAAATATCAAGACAAAATATATTTATGTAAGAAAGAAACCTTATACAATTGCTAGCTTATACTAGCTTCTGCCCGCGAATAAATTTTGGACCCCGACCTACCGCGTCGCATCATATCGCCCGCCTGCGCTATTACTCAGCTCCTAAGATTCGTAGCGTGATGTTAGCCTACAATTTTCCTTAAGCATTGGGTTATCAAATGCATAAGTATTTTTATTTATCCGCCGGGTAGTTCCGGAGATTAGCGCGTTCAAACAAACATAGAAAAAACTAACTCTTCAGCTTTATTATTACCAAGTACCTGCATAGATAATACATCGTCGATTTGGTCACGGAAGACATGACGGTAATACTATTATTTATTCTGTCTTACTGATGACTGGTGATTTAAAAATAACGACACTTTGATCACATGCATTAGTCCTGCCGCCTGCGCAACTCTCCTTGGTATTCCATAAGGTAATTCACTTCCACGTTCAAGTGATTTCATATTAGGTACGGAACCTTCAGAACCAGTTTTCTTTGCATAGTCTATAAAAAATACAATTTTGGTATAAAAAGGTACAATATGGGAGACAGATGTATCATGTTATATAAACTTAAAGGGAGTATAAAATTCTGCGCCCTTTCTGTTTCTCGGGCCAATTTTTATTATGTTATTGTTAGTTGCTTTTCTTTATTTGTTCCTTTCTTAGTTTACTTAATTTACCTTTTGTTTTATTCCTCTCAGTGTCCTACAATCAAAATCAAAATCAAAATCTGAAAAATTCTAAATAATCAAATCTGTGGGAGTGATTTCGGGAAAAGGGACGGAAGTGTGTCACAGGAAGTCGGTGGAACGCGCGCTATTTGATTTGACCAATGACCGCGCGCGGAGCGGAGTTGGCCTGTTGGCCCTCAGAAACAACCTTGACGAGCCTCCGCCCCTTTAATGTTGCTACCAAGGTGAAATGTCAGATGTTACACATCATATGCGAGTACTGTAAGGTTCGCTCGCTTTTTTTTTTTAGCTACAACCGGGCATGCCGGCTTGGCCTGCGTCTTACCTGGGAAGGTGGAGGCAAGTTTCACCCGGAATCCCCAACCACAGAGGAACTGGCTATCATACCTCTAACTGCCGAAACACAACCATGCTGTTAACATTGTTGTTATGGTGACAGACTTAGATGAGATGGTAGTAGCTAGCCAGGCGGACTTAAAACAAGCCCTACCACTAACCAAACCGAGCAGAAAATTTTGCCCCAACTGGGAATTCTACCCGGACCTCAGGGTCTGACACAGGCAGTCGACCCACTAGATGACTAGACTACAAAGGCGGTTGAAACGGTATGCATTTGGCGTTGTGTGCTGAATCTTAACCACAATCGACATTACTTTTAGTGTAGATTCTACATATACGCATATCCTTAAAGATAAAAGAAAAGAAAAAAAAGAAGAAAATACATTTATTTAGCACAGACTAAAAGGCACACAACATATTGTCATCATCATCATTCATTTTAGCCAAAAGACGTCTACTGCTAAACATAGGCCTCCCCCAAGCACCGCCACTTCGACCGATTCTATGCTTTCCGCATCCAGCGGATTCCTGCGGCCTTCACAGGGTCATCGGTCCACCTTGTGGGAGGCCTTCCAATGCTTCGTCTTCCGGTACGCGGTCGCCACTCCAGAACCTTTCGGCCCCATCGGCCATCTGTTCTGCGAGCAATGTGCCCTGCCCATTGCCACTTAAGTTTGGCAATTCTTCGGGGTATATCGGTTACCTTGGTTCTCCTGCGGATCTCTTCATTTCTGATTCGATCACGTAGGGAAACTCCAAGCATAGCCCATAGTCCTTTGAACATATTGTACTACAAGTAGTAGACCAGGTAGTTCGTGTTTTGTTCTTACCTTGCGTCATGTGTACCGCAAATAAACGTATTTTCTTTCTTTTCTTTCTTTCAAGTATAAACAAAATTAAAAAAAATAAAGAAAACAAATGAAAAGTGTAAAGTGCTCATCATTTCATTTGTGCAGATCATTGTGTTCCATTCTCTGTGTATCTTTTTTTTTTTTTGTTAACCTATATTGTCCTTCTCCGGCCAATTGGTCAGGAACGAGTCCAAATCGCCGCGCCAGCGCTTTCTAGGCCTGCCCCGGTGGCGACGTCCGTCATTAGGCATCTTTTACAGCTTTAAATTATTTTATCGAATAAAAAATTCTCATAACAAGAATCAACTTAGACACGATAACCCCCACCAAAATGAAAAAGCAGGATGATGAAATGTCTACCCAGGTGGGTCCCGGCCAAGCCGGGGAATCCCACACCGCTTCGGCGGTTAGCCCCCAACGTAATATGGGGGGGGCCTCAAACTGCTCTCTTATGGAGAAACTGATGCCGCGCTTTTTAGCGCGGCCGGCTGCTGACCTAGCGCCCATAACACAGGCTGCGACTAACGCGCCCACAAACACGACCTTGGCTGCGACTAACGCGCCCTTACCTACCACTACGGCTGCGACCTACGCGCCAACACCCACGACACGGGTTATGCCTCCCACGAGCCTCTGGCAACAGAGCATCGTGCGGAACAGCAAGACAAACCCGGACAAAAACCAAGACCAGCACAGACAGACAGGGACGGGGAAAGATGACGGACCTGGTGGCTCTAATACTCTTCCGGTTGCCAGTGGTGAAGTACGCCTGCTGACAAAGCGCGAAAAAATCCTGGCCCGGAAGAAGAGAATCGGCGACCGAAAGCGCAATATCCGCGAAGGCACTAGCCAGCGCGAAGCGCGATCGGACGCCGAAGGGAAGGTGCGCAACCGACCTCGAGTCCGCGAAGGGGAAACCCGGCGCGAAAAAGGGTCGGAAGCACGCGACCGACCGCAAGAGTGCGAAGGGGAAACCCAGCGCGCAAAGCGGCCGGACGCGGTACCGCACGAGCAGGGGCAAGCTTGCGTAGGGGCAACTCAGCGCGAGACGCCCCCACACGTGACGGAGTCCACCGGGACCGACATCCGACCCCATGACACAGACGGATCACACGACCGACCTCCTCCTAGGCACAAAAGGGGCAGGCGAGGTGGAAAACCACACCCGGCGATGCCGGCAAAGAATACCCAGCCAGGCACCTCCAAGCCGCAGCCTGGACCGAGCGGTTCAGGGCCGGCGAAGAGGGAGCGCCCTGACGACACGGCCTCGCCGAGTATGCTTCAGGGGGACGCCAAACGGGTGAGGATCCACTCCGCTCAAGGGGAGCAGAGGACCTATGCGCGGGCCACAAAGGATATTCCTGCGCGGCTGGCCGTAGCAATCTGCCTCCCTCCCCCCTCTAGGGACCTAACCAAGGAAGAGGCCGAATACATAAAGACAGACTTAGTAAATCGGGTTATGGAAACCGACTCGCCAACGCCACTCCCTGCCTTCCGCGGATACCCACGGGTAGCGGAAGGTACCGTGCAGTTGTGGTGCGAGGACGACTATGCCCTGACCTGGTTGACTCAGAACGCACCCCTGATCAGACTCCCAACGACCGACCAAACACTCACGGTACTGCGACAGACTGACGTGCCCACGCGTGTCCGAGTCTCGCTTTTTGTCCCTCAGTACACAGGTGACATAGCCAGACTCCAGAGTATTCTGATTCGTCAGAATACTTGGTATGACATTGCAAAGTGGTCACTCTACAGGGCGACTACCGTCGGTGGCGACAACTACGGGACTTATTTGACCCTGGGTGTGCCACCGGAGGAAGCCGTAAAGGTCCGGGCCCGGGAGCGGCGTATATCATACCTACTTGGGTCGATATACGTTCGCTTCTGGCCCACGACCCAACCCTCCGACGTCCAGACCGACAGCACAGACGGTAAGACTGTACAACCGACGACTCTGACACAGACGACCGACTCCGACATTGACCAACTAGAAGAGGTAATGGCACGAGCGGCAATGGCTGACGACGAGGACGTTGTACCGCCCGAATCACCTGGCTGGAGCGAATGTCTGCTCGCCTCGTCGCCGGGCGAACGTCACAACGACACATACAGAGAGGAGGTAGTGGAGAAGCTGTCCGATGGATCCATCTCCGACTAGCTCCTCTCCACCGCCTCGATCACCCCTAAACATCATCCAGACCAACCTCCAGCATAGCCAGACTGCCACGGCTAGCCTACGCAGGGCGCTGGAGGTGCAGCCCCGAACTATCGCACTGATCCAAGAGCCGTGGATCAGAAACAACAGAATATGCGGCCTCGGTAACATCGGAGGTAAGCTAATCCTTAACACACACAGCTCAGACAAGCCAAGAACCTGCGTCTACATACCCAAAGAAATTCCTATCACACCACTCACTCAATTCTGTTCCAGAGACCTGACAGCTGTCAGGCTCCAAACCGAAGGTAGTGTTCCAGATGTTGTACTGGCCTCGGCATACATGCCAGGCGAGGACACGGACTGCCCGCCAAAAGAGCTGGCCGACCTGGTACAGCACTGCGAACGCGCCAAACTAGACCTGATCATCGGCACCGACTCGAACGCCCACCACCCGCTGTGGGGCAGCGAGGCACCAAACCCCAGAGGAGAGGTACTATCCACCTATTTATTCTCTACTAATCTTAACATCGTAAACCGCGGCTCCGAACCCACTTGGGTCACAATCCGAGGTCAAACGATTATAGATTTAACACTTGCTACAGAAAACGCGACAAACCTTATCACAAACTGGCACGTATCGGACGAGCCTTCCTGCTCGGACCATAGAAGGATCCGCTTTACACTAACTACCCACACTAGGAAACCCGAACCAAGGCGTAACCCGAGGCGCACCAATGTTCCCGGGTTCAAACGCCTCCTGGCTTCCCTATTAACTAGGCACCTAACCCAAGTAACCATAAGAGACCAAGCACAATTAGAATACACCGTAACAAAAATTTCAGAATACCTTACTGAAGCATACCACGCATGCTGTAAACTAAGAGCGCCACAATCCAAGAAGGAGAGGAACCCCTGGTGGAACGCTGAACTTGGCAAACTCAGAGATGCGCTACGTAAGCAATTTAACAGAGCAAAAAACACGAGGCTCCCGGACGACTGGGAGATATACAAAGATACACAATATACATACAAAAAGCAGATCAGAACCGCCAGGAGGACCGCCTGGCGTAAATTCTGTGAATCCATCGAAACTAATAATGAAGCCGCAAGGGTAAGGAAGATCCTATCAGCTGATCAGGACCGAACTCTTGGCGCGCTGAAAAAACCCGATAACTCATACACACTTACTGACTTTGAAACCAGTAAGGTCCTTCTCGAGACTCACTTCCCAGACTGTAAAATCCTGGAGGACAGGACGTGGGAGGCTGAACCAGAATGGACCCCAACGGATCAAGACTGGTCAAGTGCCCGCAATATAGTAACAGAAGACCGAATAAAGTGGGCCATCAACACCTTTCAGCCATACAAGTCGGCAGGGCTGGATGGCATTTTCCCAGCTCTACTGCAGTGGGGGGTAGATTATCTAACACCATGGCTGGTGGAGATCTATCGAGCCTGCATAGCACTTAGACAGATACCTCTCGCATGGCGCGAGGTAAAAGTCATTTTCATACCCAAACCAGGAAAAACTGATTACACGCAACCCAAGGCCTATAGACCTATAAGCCTCACATCTTTTCTTCTGAAAACCCTCGAGAGGCTCTGTGATAGGCACATCCGAGACGGACCTCTTCGGGTAAAACCACTCCACAAATACCAGCATGCGTATTCCACAGGCAAATCAACAGAATCCGCGCTGCATAGCGTGGTTTCCAAAATTGAATGCGCAGTGGACCACAAATGCTCAGCACTGGCCGCCTTCATTGACATCGAGGGAGCCTTTGACAAAACCATGTTCAACAGCATTAACATGGCACTCAACAGTCACAACATAGACCCGACCTTGAGTGGCTGGATTACGAACATGCTCAAACTGAGAGCTGTACAAGTCACAGTAAATGACACTACAAGGGCCATCGTTGCGAAGGGCTGCCCGCAAGGAGGAGTCCTCTCGCCGCTCCTATGGAACCTTGTAGTAGACAGCCTCATCAAAACACTTAATGACAAAGGCTACTTCACAGTAGGCTACGCCGATGACATAACCATTGTAATAAACGGCACCCACGAAAACACTCTATGCAACCTAATGCGCCAAGCCCTAAAAATAGTAGAGGAATGGTGCAACAGGCACCAACTCTCAGTGAACCCTACAAAAACTGAACTGATTCTCTTCACAAAAAAGAGAAAACTGACAACACTACAGCTACCACGATTCTTCGGAACAACCCTAAGCCTATCAACTGAAACTAAATATCTGGGCATCTTTTTAGACAAACAGCTGAACTGGGCGAAACACACCAACTATATTATCACAAAAGCCAGCATATCCCTGTGGCAGTGCAAGCGACTGCTTGGCAGGAACTGGGGAATTAGCCCCAGGGTTACTCACTGGCTATACACCACAGTCATCCGACCAGTCATCACATACGGCTCACTGGTCTGGTGGCCCAGGACAGACCTGAGCACAGCCCAAAAGAATCTCGAAAAACTGCAGCGGTTTGCTTGTGTTGCAATCACTGGCAGTATGAGAACTGCACCGACTGCCGCCCTACAGGCAATGCTTGGACTGCCTCCTCTGCACCTCATCGTGCGGGAGGAGGCGGCCCTAGCCGCCTTTAGGCTTCATGTATCCGGCACACTAAGCAAAGACTCTAGAGTTAAACACACACGCATAAAGGAAGATGCGATCAAACGACGACCAATGATGGCATCACCCTGTGATAAAGCCCCGAAAACATACCACTTTCATAGGCACTACAACATAATACTTACAGAAGAACAGTGTGACTACTCAGGCTCGAAAGAGATGAGAGTATACACCGACGGATCGAAGACCGACTCCGGAACTGGAGTTGGAGTCTTCTCACACGACTTTAACATAAAGATATCCAGCCCGCTGGGAATGTACAACACCGTCTACCAGGCGGAGTGTGTAGGTATTATACAAGCGGTCCACGCCCTAAGAGCCAGGAGAGTTACGGACACACACATACGCATACTCTCCGACAGCGCCTCGGTTCTTCAATCCTTACGGAAAAAACATATTACCACAAAGCTAACACTAGAATGTCACAATGCACTAGAACAAATAACGGTATCTAGCCGCAACACGGTGACACTGCAATGGATAAAAGGACACAGCGGATCGCTGGGTAACGACGCAGCTGACGAACTTGCTAGACGAGGATCCAGCACCGCAGTCTGTGGACCCGAGCCTATCGTACCCATCCCCTTCACCCAGATACGAAGGTGGCTACAGGAGTTCACCCACACTCAAGCGGAGCACTGGTGGACCTCAACACCGGGCTGCAGGCAGTCCAAGGAAGCCATGCCATCTTTGGATACCGGGCTAACCCGGCGTTTACTACGCCTGGATAGGAATGGCCTGCGCCTGGTGACGGGGACCATCACGGGCCACTGCTCGCTGAACAGACACTTCCACACAATGGGCATAACGGACAGTCCTCTGTGCAGGGCGTGCATGGAGGCTGAGGAAACCGTCGCGCACGTGCTTTTTGAATGCACGGGCGTCACCCAGATTAGAACAGAGACCCTCGGGACACCCAGATCTTACACAGATGTTCTGAACAGACCAGGAGACTTAATCAACTTCTGGAGGGAGGTGGGCTGGTTGGAATAACCACCAACGGCCGCTATGGCCCACGCACAATGGTCCACTGAAGGATTAAGTGCGGAAACCAAACTCCATAACATAGAACATAGATAGAACATAGACACGATAAACACAAACCAACCCTAATCGGATCATATTCTTTAGCAACGTTATACTGAAGCTTTCAGCATTTCGTTTCAAGTCCCGCTCAACTCACAAGACTCAGGCTTTGTAGAAAAAATTCCTCGGGACAAGAATTTATTTCTTTATACTTCAGACCTTTTTCGTGACATAAATTACTTAAGATCTAATTTAGGTTTTACTTTATTGGTCATTTAGAAAAAAGGTACCTACATTTTGTAAATTGATAGGGCTCAGGACTAGCCCGCACTGCGAAATCTCATCGCGCGATTTTTATTCATGCGGTTTATATTCAGTGTACAGAATTGCACTGAGCGCGAATTAAATCGCCAGTGCGTGTGGTACCATGAGTAACATAATTGCGATAAAAATTTCGCGCGACTTTTTATCGCAGTGCGGGCTAGGCCTTAATCTTGAATATCCTACGACAGGGGTGGCCACATAACTGCCGCAGTGACGGTCTGTATGAAAATTATGTTAGCGGGGTTTGACTTTACGGTTTCAAAAACATACAATAGACGACGTATATTTAGTAATCCGCTTAACTGTTCTTAAAGAGTCATAAAGAACCCTGTAAGAAATGGACACGTATTTCACCTCACAACGAGGCATCCTCGCGTCGAGAGCAGAGCTCTGCTCTCGACGCTTGACGTGTCTACACGTCGGGTCCAGGTTCGCTACAAGTAAATTTTCATCCTGAAGATGCCTCACTTTTATAAATAATTTATCAGTAACATCATTCGACGGTAAATTGCGGACGGTATGTGGCGACCACCACGGTATTATGGCTCCAACAATAAAGCGCAACGCGACTCTAGTAGAACAATTTCTATGAAAACTTCATGAATATTGTTCTACCACAATCGCGTCACACCGTCCTCGCCGTCACGTCGCACCTGTCTGCGGGAAGCCTTTACTTAAACTATAGCTTTTGTAACAGACGCAAGATTAGTTTGAGATGAGTTTTTGTCAGATAAAAATGTTAGCGGAAACTTTACCATTCTCTCTGCATTACGGAATAGTTTTCTACTTTGGCTATTTACGTTACTTGCGAGTGAAGGAAAGTTTGAATGCGAGAAACTTCAAATGCATCAGGTTAACCCCTGCTGTAGTTTTAATAGTGCTGTTCATCATTATCAAGTTATGTACGTAGTTAGTTAGTTAGTGCAGTTACGAAATTAGCGGCGGCCGAGCGATGGCGACAGTGGAGCGGCGCGGGGCGGCGGTGACGTAAACAAAAGCATAGCATTCTGAAGTCACGCGCACAAAATGGACGAGAGCGGCGCGGGGCGATCGAGCGATACACGGGCGGTGGCGACGCGCAAGCTATAGAAACTTTGTTTGATTTCACCGCTCGATGGCCGCTCGTACAGTGTTGTATTTTTTTTTACTGCCAGTATTAAGGCTTGTGCAGACCAGCGCGACGTGTCGCGCGACGCTACGCCGGTTATTGTTATACCGTACAGTTTTCTTAGAAGTTGCATTGTTTCAGTCGCGTCGCACTGGTCTGTACGAGCCTTTATGCCCACGCTTAGGGCCGCTGCCGGATCGCCCCGCTCCGCTGTCGCCACTGCTCGGCCGCCGCTAATTTCGTGCCCGCAGACTTAAAATAAAAATAGTTTTGTTTCTGTTTACGCTTTTGGTGTTCCTAAGCATATATTCGTATAAGTATACAGTTTAACAGCTTTAGATCAGGGTATGAAGAGAAATCCAATTTTCTTTAACGGCTTTGATGCTACAATAATAAAAGCCTCCAATGATATCGTTCATATGCCTCGTTGCTCTAGTTGTCGCAAGTGCTACTGCTGAACATGAGGTCCTGGGGTCAATTCCCAGGTCGGGCAAAGTGTTATTGGATTTTTCCATAAGGAATTTCTCAGTAGCAGCCTGGTCAGACTCTAGGTTGGTGGAAATAGGCTCGCCCCCTATTACAAGGGACATAAACATAACTGGCGAAATGTGGGTGTACCTACTATGGATACGCCTCTGCCCAACCCTTCGGAGAAACTTGGCGTGATGTTACGTGACTCTCGTTGTTCTTAAGCATAAGTGTATGAAGTTTCGATAGTTTTATTTCAGGCTCGTGGCTAAAAAATAACAGCCGCACGAGTCGATTGAAGGATAAGCTACGTTTGCTTGTGCTGACTGGACAGGTCCACTCAAATCTGTGTGGTTCTTTTCTCAAAAGACCATTTCAGACACTAATCTACATGGTCCTCATATGGCTTGACCAAGATTATCTCTGGACTTTAAAAGAAACTGTGACCTCTGAGTTTGTTTCGGCCTTTCTTCTCAGAGAGAGCAACTTTTTTTTTTTTAATTTGACGTGTAAAAGTGATTCCTATTCATATTCCGATTCATATTTACAGAATAAACAATTTCATTTGCCGAGGTCGGTCCGTGGATGGGTGACCATCTATTACATATCGAGATCCCTTCGTACTTCGAAAAGCACGTTAAGCCGTTGGTCCCGGCTGTTATTTGCAGATCTTTGACAGTTGATACGGGTCATCAGAAGCCTGAAAGTGTGACAAGCAGTCTTAGCAAGTGGTATCTTATGACCCAGTAACTGGGCTGTGGAGGTCAGATAGGAAGTCGATCCATGTAAAATAGACCCTACCTACCCTACCTACCCTACCCTACCCTACCTACCCTACCTACCCTACCTACCCTACCTACCCTACCTACCCTACCTACCCTACCTACCCTACCTACCCTACCTACCCTACCTACCCTACCTACCCTACCTACCCTACCTAAACTACCTACCCTACCTACCCTACCTACCCTACCTACCCTACCTACCCTACCTACCCTACCTACCCTACCTACCCTACCTACCCTACCTACCCTACCTACCCTACCCTACCTACCGACCTACCCTACCTACCTACCTACCCTACCTACCTACCTACCCTACCTACCTACCTAACCTACCTTAGGGGTATGAAAAATAGATGTTGGCCGATTCTCAGACCTACTCAATATGCTCACAAAATTTCATCAAAATCGGTCAAGCTGTTTCGGAGGAGTATGGCAACGAAAACTGTGACACGAGAATTTTATATATTAGATATGTAAATGCGAAAGTGAGTTTGTCTGATACACTTTCACGCTAAAACGGCTGAACGGATAACCTAAGTTAGGACATAGGATACTTTTTATCTCGGTAGTACGTTTCCGTGAGATAATTTCCAACCTCATCGCAGGCGAAGTCGCGGGCTATTGCTAGTCGTTCATAAACTACATAAATAATCAACGTAAATATTAACCTCATTCTAAAATATGGTCTATCATCTAAAACCGTTCCAGCAAACCATTATCTTCGATCACATTAAGTTGAAAATCAACGATCGATTTCGATCTGATAATCTTTTACCGATCAGGAGTGAGATTGGAAAATAATGCCCTTTCTTCTCGTGTGGCTGTGTAAGGCAGATATACACTAAATCATTTTTACATCCCTGCTAAGCCCGTTCTGTGGCTATATGCCGATGTCGGCAGGAATATAATGATAAATTGCCCCGCTTTTGTTATTATCCAGAAAATGCTCCCCAACTTTATGGATTTTCGACACTATTCTTAAATCCTTCGCGGATTACCAGTTTTTATCATCGAGTTTATTCTTTCTAGATCTTTTACGATCCTACCTTGTTTGTTTTCCTTTTCTGATCCAGGTTTTTACTTATATCTTTCTTTTCCGTGTGGTTAGTGACTCTGACTAACGTGGACGCGTAGAATGACAACCATAGAAATGGGTTTTCTACGGGTTTTGTCTACGGAAGAATAGAAAAAATTACAGATTGTGATTATTTATCTGTCATTTTGTCTATTATTCCGTCGACAAAACCCGTTTCTATTCTATTGTGTCTTCTTAGATTTGGCTTTTTTTGGCCTCTGACTTACCGTCACATGCCGTCGAATTACATGGAACTTATATGAAATGTAACAATAAAATAATAATAATAAGTACCCTATTATTATCCCACTGCAAGGCAAAGGCCTCTTCTCACAGAGAAGAACTTAATAATAGAAACCAAAATACAATGCCACAAAATTACTCTCCTTTAGTAAAAAATAAACAAAACAAACATATAACTTAAGAAAGTAATCCTTCCTTTTCTGAAGGTAAAGCGGAACGGGAAACAAAGGATTTAATAAAGCAATAGAGAAAACAGGAGAGTTGTAAATAAAAATACGGAAAATGAAAAGGAACTCAGAGGTAAGATACGTTATGGTCATTATTTGCATGTTGCATATTGTGATTTCCGCCAACCCGCACTGGGCTCGCGTGGTGGGTAATGGCTATGGCCCACTCCCTCTCACAGAGAGGTCTGTGTTCCAACAGTTCTGTGTTGGTCTGTGTTCTGTGTGTATAAATTTGTAGAGATTTCACTGGTATTAATCATAATACCAGTGAAATCTCTACAAATTTATTAAATCTCATGATGACCAACGAATCTGATAAGTCTGGTTTTGTATTATTGTCGTCAGCCGGAAAATAGTCAGCCCCTATTACATGAGACAGCTGGCGAAATGTAGGTGAACTATAATGAAGACCTCTGCCTAACCCATCGAGGAAAGCAGGACTGATGTTATGTTATGCATGATACAAATAATTTATTCGAAAGCCGTGTTGTACAATTTCAATATCCATTTCAGTAGTAAGTAGGTTACAAGGTAGGTACATTGAACGAATAGGGATGATGTCTGGGTAAAAAAAATGAAATTCTCATTAGTCTGTCAGTCAGATAATAAAAAAATATTAGATACGTATTTTTTGCTTTATCATATTAATAAAAAATTACTTAGATAAAACGCATTTTAGGTTGGGGAGTGGGGGTCGCTACGTCACTACGTAGTATGTATAAAATCTACATACTCGTGACGTCATGGCACATTTTACCTCAATGTATCGCCGTAATCTTTAGATTACGTAAGAAAAGAAAAAATACGTTTGTCATCATCCCTATTGCAACAATTTGCTGGAAGCAACTTCGTTACCTTCTACACTTATGTGCGCCCTTTCCTGAGTTCCCAGACTTCCAGATCCATAAAACAGATTACGTATTTAACAAACACAAGTTTTCAAAAGAATTAATTATTGTTTTCTTCCTTGTGCATTCGTTATCATTAGGTTTACAAGTAGTGACTGACTTAAAAAAAAAATATTACTGTAAACTCACCGTGTATCGGAAAACTAAGTTTGTCACAGGAATTCTGAGCATAGCATTATCTGTGACGCCAGTAGCACACCTCCGCCGCGAAACCGTAGCAGCGAAACCGCTGTAGTTCAATTCAACTGGCTCGCGTCATGTTCCGGTACTCTAGTTCCGCTACTCGAATTTCGCGTAGCGGAACATGACGCGAGCCAGTTGAATTGAAATACTGCGGTTTCGCTGCTATGGTTTCGCGGCGGAGGTGTGCTACCGGGGTGAGAGGGAATGGGCCGTAATCTACCACGCGGGCCCTGTGCGGCTTGGTGGATGTCACACGTCTTCGCTTTTTTGGTTCTAGGACATGCCGGTTTCCGTTGTTTTCCTTCACCTTTATGAGAGCAGTGGTGATGAAATAATTTAAACAAAGTAAAGTGCCTGTCTAGTTTTGAACCTACGATCTACAACTCGTTAATCGCGGCCGTTATCACTGGGGCACCATGTCTCTCCTCTACAGGAATATTTACCCATCATAGATTTTCTTCTTAAAATTAAATAGATTTTAGCTTAGCTTAGCTGGGTCTACAAGACCTATTTGACCAAAAGCCCTAAAGCTCGACTATAGTACCTATTCTAGTCTAGGCCAACCCGAAACAATTCCAAAAAAGTGAGCTACCTAACAAAACTGTTTTAGTAATCCCAAAGATTGTTCTTTAGTGAAAGGTTTTCAGATCAAACCGCGCATAAACGCCAGGGAGGCTATAATACCGCTCTCAGTATTCGTCCCCGACGTCGTTCGACTAAAAACTCATTATTAGCTTTCTGAAACAGACGGCATCCACGAGACTCGACTCGATATTGCATTATCGAGACAATGATCGTTTGTAAATGGTAATGAACGAACTCGTTGTTCCTAGAAGTGCTATCTGCCTGTTTATAGGCAATTAGGTTCTTTTGGGCAAAAGTAATCATTTGAAGTGTGGAAGAAAGTTGGTTAGATCTGTATAGGGCTGTAATGGTCGGTTATTGTAAAGTCTAATCGTTTTACTTACGAATAGCAGATTTTTGTAAACTAGCTTCCACCAGCGGCTTGGCCCGCGTGATATCTTTATAAATTATAGCTTATGTTACTCAGTGATAATATAGCGTTCTACTGGTGAAATAATTTTTAAAATCGGTCCAGTAGTTTTTGAGTCTATTCATTACAAACAAACATACAAAATCTTTCTTTAAAATATTAGTGTAGATGAAGTTTTTAAATGTTTTCCTTCAAATGGTAATGAAACACGAGTAATTTCACTAAAAACCTTTAAAAAAATCTCTGGCCCACTTACATCACAAATCAATCAATCTGCCTAGCCTTTTCCCAACTATTTTAAGGTAAGCTTCCAGTCTAACCAGATGCAGCTGAATACCAGTATTATACACGGAGCGACTGCCTATCTGACCTCCACAACCCAGTTACTGGGTAATACGATACCCCTTGGTAAGACTGGTTGTCAACTTTCGAGCTTCTGACGACCCGTAACGACTGCCAAAGATACACGTATGACGGCCGGGACCAACGGTTTAACGTGCTTTCCGAGGCACGGAGCAGTCTCGACATGTAAAGATGGTCACCCATCCACAGACCAACCCCGGCAAGCGTAGCTTAAGCAGATGAATCGACCCGTGCAGCTGTTATTACTTAGCTACGAATCACTAAATGCATTTACCGTTTCCTAAACGTATTTAAAACATAATGTTTTATTGACAGGAACAGAACGATGTTTTAGATGCGTCTAGCGCTAAATTCAGAGATTTGCGCTACACGAGGGGCCGTAAAGCCTGCCTCTTTTTTTTGTCTAATGTAAATATAGTAATTTTTAGTATCAAGAAAAATTTAAGCGAAGATTTACGCACCCACACCGGTTTCATTATAAAATAAATCATCTCCTTAAATTAAAAGTAATACACCTATAATTATATCACGTATCAACCATAATTTCCTAAACGAAACATATCCAATCTGTATCCCTATAAAATCAATCCAGCTATTAAGAACTCATTATCGCGAATCTCTTGCGAATTCTAATGTATCGCATTGATTTGCATACAATGCGCGCGGTGTACTACAAACAAATGTGGCACTGAGTCACCGGCGCGACATGTAATCATTCTTTATTTGAAACGTGCGAAAGTGTGGGTTCTCATTGTTTGTATCTAGGGCGGGTGTCGTAATGGAATTACTGTGTACTGTGTAGTTCAGGAAATTGTGAAAGATTGAGTCTTATGAGAGTTAATGCTGCGAATTTCACTTTCTTTTGATCTATGTATGATGTCTTGGAGAAAATATGCGAGGTCTTGAGTGTATTTTTCTTTCTGGATAAAGCCCTGTCATACGTCAACGGGAGTGACTCCCGAAGCGGCGTTTATGGAAATCATTCTCGAATTTTTTGCGTTGCGAGTCACATCACTTTGATGTGTGTCAGTCCTAAAAGGAAAAATTATTCACAAAAAATGCGTAGACTTTTAACTCTGCTAAGAAAAGCAAAAAAGCAGGGAAAATCTATTCTTGCTACCACGAAAACAAAATATTATTTACCAACCCCGAACCCTCTTTTAGATATCTTTCCAAATATAGTTCGACGAAGCACCATTCAACCCATTTCTTTTTTACGAGCTCGTATCGGAAGCTCGGCTATCGGGAAAGGGTTAGTGTTACAGAAATACAGAAGCGTCTTCGCGACCGCTACAGGTCCGATAAGCCGTGCCGGAAGCCGGCCGTTCGGCCCGTTCCCGGTTCGTGTCAGGACCGGGACACAACACAAGGAATGTTTATATTGCACGTGCTATAAATATCCTGGTAGGGACGATTTGTGAGGACGATAGTGGTTCAGTATGTTTTAGAAAGATCTTTTGTGTTGATGGAGGTGACTTGTGTATATAATGCTGATGCTACAATAAAGTCTGAATCTGACAACATTTTGTCAGACTTGAATGTCAAAACTCTTTAGGATACGGTTAAGGCGCTTATAAGGTATTTCGAACTTCAAAAATCGGAACTAACATCATCTCGGCATCTTGTTTTTGGATACATTTCAAGTGACATTTTACAAAACAATTGCAAACAGTTCCCCCCCCCTTTTTTTTTTTTCTGGATGGGAAATCATCAAATGACTTCTCCCGCTCTGGGCAGAGCGAGAGGGTGTGTCAGACTTTTACTTACTAAAACCCACCCGTGTTCCTTCCGTTGCCTGTGTGCCGGGGCCGCGATATCCCTTTCGGACAAACCTGCAACCCCAGCAGGAAACAGTCCCCCCTGACAACGTCATCTGATCGCCAAAATATTCTTGAAGCAGTATAAAAACAAATGTATTTTTTTTCTCTTCAAAATAGCTGAAAAAGAACAATATTGATATCAAAAACCTCGTTCGATCAGTTTTCTGTTCTTCTTTTAAAAAATCCGCTCTCCTCACTGCAGAGCCAAAAACTTAAACGATCGCCATTTCTCTCCAATGAACCCCAAACCACGCAAGGCAAAGCAGCAACATAAAAGTATAAAAATGTAACTTTATAGAGCTGCACAGGAAGATCCTGTCAATAAATAGTTATGGACGTTGTTCCGTAGCTCAGAGTACCTGTGTCACAAACGTGTCAGTTTAGACACAATGGCTGGGATAACTTTATCAGGGAGGATGGTGGTGACTGTCTATGGGGTGCGGTATGAACAGGGATCACACGGGTGACTTTAGAAAATACAGCTATGCCCGTGGCTTCGCGTATCAATCTGCCTAGCCTTTTCCCAACTATGTTGGGGTCGGCTTCCAGTCTCTCCGGATGCAGCTGAATACCAGTATATTACATGGAGCGACTGCCTATCTGACCTCCACAACCAAGTTACTGGGGTAATACGATACTCCTTGGTAAGACTGGTTGTCAAACTTGTCAACTTTCGAGCTTCTGACACCCGTAACGACTGTCAAAGATCCATGTATGACAGCCAGGACCAACGGCTTCCGAGGCACGGAGGAGTCTCGGTATGTAAAGATGGTCACCCATCCACGGGCCAACCCCGGCAAGCGTAGCTTAACCTGATGGATCGATTCGTGCGTCTGTTACTACTTAGCTCCTCCGTGGCTTCGCTTATATGACATATTAATTTTGACTTCACAAATTAAAGTTAAGTATGTCCATTAAGAAATAAATTAATCGTAAAAAAATACCTAATTATAAATCTCATGATCTATAATTAGGTGTATTTTACGATTAATTCATTACGATTGGTCCCTGGGAACTCTGGACGGAGTGAGGTGGAAAGAGTCTGCCTACCAGTGAGACAATAATGGCTAACATAAAAAAAATAAAAAAAATAATTGTTTTCTTTCGGGCACCCGAGAATTGTTTCTTTAAGAAAGTCGTGATTTTAATTACCTACAGGATTATTGATTAGCAAACAATTAGTTCGATAAGCAATTTATTATGCTAAGTATCTGGTATACAGGGCAAACGACTAATGTTATACGAAAACATTAATAGTCGAGACCAGCATAATTGCGTAACACAGGATCAATCGGAATCTGTTTCATTTTGACAATTCAACAACATTCATTGCGTTATTTACTTAGTTAGCAAACAAATGTTTCGAACATATGAAGCAATAGGATATCAATATCCTTCAACATTATTTATATTGTGATTAATCGTGTGTTATACAGGAACAATAAATAGACAGTCGGTGAATTAAGGCACTACATTATTTTCAGGTTTTTATTTTCCTGTTTTGCGAAAGAAAATTTTGCAAAAAAGCGGCAGAACATATTGGAGCAAAGTCCCAATAATTTATTCAGTTCCAGAAATGAATAATTTCGAGCTAAAAATCAGATATCCGACATTTGCATTCAGCCAAAGACGAGGTAGGCGAAAATCCTGATTCCACCTTTAGGAATTACGTTGACGTCCTCGTTTATTTTTATATCAGTTTTATCTCGAAAACGAGCACAGGAATTCTCACGATACAGCCTAAACAGTGTGAAGATAGGAACGCTCATGCCTGTTTTACCTAACTCTAGGAAACATCTAAATGAACGCCTAAATATTATTACACTGTTGAATTTTGAACGATCGGCTTAGCGCCGAAAGTTGAAAATCCAACAGCGTGCTGTATTTAGGCACTTAGGTAAATCTCAGTTTGAGGTGCGTGCCGAATCTTGTACTGGCTGTAAAGCTGATAACAGAAAATGTCTTTATTTAGACTTAGTTTTCTTAGTGAGTGTTTAGGACCAAATTTTCTAAAGCTATCTGGCTTATTCAAAAATGGGTTATACCACTACAAGACTGCTATCTTGGAAAATAATTTAATACATGTATCTATCTGTACTAGTGGTCGCCCAGAGGTCGAAATTCGACCATAATTCATTTAAATTTTAAGTTGTATAGTATTTACTAATTCCATGCTGCATGATTATAAGGTAGCCATCTTGTGTCAAACGCATGGTAGTGTGTGTAATGTTTTTTTTATTAATTTGTTTTATTTCTAATGTATATTATACAAAAATATTAGCTTTCCGCACTCCTTCTCCATATAAACTTGTATCTGTGCCAAATTTAATACTCCTCCGTCCGCGTAATTTTCGTAAAAAGGGGTACAAAGTTTTTGCTTCACGTGTTAATATAATAATTTGACGACAATTTTTTTTATTTTTTTATCTATGGATTTTTGCGAATGGAATTGAACGAATCAAATTACGAACAAAATGAGTATACAGTAAGGATCGTAGTAGTTTCTGGCGTTCTGTAGTTTCTGCCTACCCCATGGGAAAAAGGTGTTAGTTTAAGTATGAGTGTAAATTTTTAAAGGTAGTCTAGAAGACCAATTTTGTCAGTAAAAGATCGGATTGAGGAAAGGGGACAGATTAATACAGACAGTTCACTCCGCAAAATCATTTAAATAAAAAGCGATTCTTGGTACGACACAATAAGTGCAATTCAGGTCGCACAGCGCTAATTACCTACAGTTATATTCACCTAGAAGTTGCGTCTCTTTCTATCGCGTAACTCTTAGATCTTCTGACTACGTTACACTCACTGAATTGGCCTATACCTACATCTATCAACCCCAATCATTTCTCCGAAACGTAAACTAGGTATGATAAAGTATGAGAGGACATGACTTATTCATGCTCTGTATAAACTCGTTCTTCCACTGCACCATTTGTTAATCCAATCAAAACGAATCGCCAATTCGTTCAGAACAGAACCGTATTAGGATTCTATTTGAAAGATGGCCGCTGAATTGGATCAAATATTTAGTGGTATGAGGAACAGGGTGTAAAGTTCACCCATACTCCATAGAAAAGGGAGGATCCTCCGACCAGACGGGTGTCGTGTCTGGTGGGCAACTGCCCAACGATTGATGTCGGAAAGTTATATATATCTCTATCGCGAGGTAAACTCTAATTGCGCGATACAGGATTTGTGTGACATCAGGATTTTGTGTGACGTCAGGTCTTTGATGCGTAGTTCGCATGTGGCGATTTAAATGCCGCCACAAATATATTGGCATTTGGTTCAAAATGTAAAAGTAAATTGACATCCTACGGTAAATTGCCGTGTTGTAGCTATTTCATACAACTGTCAAAGAATGCAAAAAAATCAAATTCAAATTAAAAATTCATGCGTGCTTTTGTGGGCAAATTTTAGTGCAAAGTCAAGGTAACATTGCCCAGTCATTTTAGTAAAAAACTTTTCATAGTGTCGTTTATATTCCGAAAGTAAACACCACATTTCCGTAAAAAAAATCAATGTGGGCAAAGTTGGCTAAAAGGCCACACAACTTTGCCCGCCAACGAAATGGAACAATTATTGAATTCAGTGTTGAATAATTGTACTTTTAGCGATACTAACACATGCACATAGTCTTACAGTTGTAACTGATGAAGGAAAATACTTACGTCTCCATAGAAAAATCGTATTACAATTGTAATTATTCGAAAAAAGTGGGTGAAGTTGGCAATGTTTCACGGTATCTTCTCAGGGTTCATGTATTATGTATGCGAGTTTCTTAATTAAATGTGATAGCCAATTCCATAGAAGAATATGCTCATAATCTTATTAAAAGCCTTGTTTGGGCTGCCTGTTCTGTTTTGTCTTAATAATTTGTTAAGTAACACAACACAAAGATTATAAATGAAACAATTTCCCCAATTTCATGTGCAATAAGTAGGCAGATGCTGGGGTGAACGAAACTGTCTTGATTGTTGAGTTAAGCGTCGTGCAGACCGGTGCGACGCGACTCTAACAAAACAATTTCTACGAAAACTTGACGGTAGAACAATTACCGTGCAGTCTGCCCGAGCCTTTATATAATTATTAACGTTAACTTTAATTGATATATGTTTGATACTTGGGCAGGTCATCTATTGTTAGACAAATCAAGAGCAGTGTCTCATTTGAAGAGGTTTATTCAAAAATGTTGAATGATTAGCGATTGTTTAACCATAGATTTTTGACGTTTATAAACGTCAAAAATGGTTTGGTAAAGTTAAGAGACGTTTACGTCTCTTAACTTTAAGTAACGTTTATGAATAGAGGGGGTAAATAAAAATAAATTAAATGAAAATACTTTTATGAGTTTTCTCCATTTAAATTGCAAGTACGAGTATCTAGTGGTACTTACTTTCGTATGTTTATGACAACTCCTTTTTTTTTCAAATTTTCCTTTCGGTATTCTAGCGTGTGGAAAATGTGTACCCACTAGTTTTAAAAAAAAAACTTTAAAGAAACTGTGTCACATAAAATTCTGTGTTTTTGGCATAGCGTTCATGTTTTCAGAGTTTGGCAAAGTTTGTCTTTTTAAAACTCTCTTTAGGTCGTTTTAAGGCAAAGCTTTTTATTTGAACGTTGCCTGCACTATAAGATATTACATTTTCTGGCTCGAAAAGGCAATTTCACCGAAAAATATGAGTCATTTTGAAGATTAAAGTTTTCTACTAACCTTGGTATCTTGAAACAAACAACTTATTGCAATATGTTTACTTCAAAAGGTAATAAAAAAAAGCTAATTTAAAAGTAAAGTGTGTGCGAGGAGCTCGTGGCTAAGTAATAACTGCTGCACGGGTCGATCAGTCAGGTTAAGGTATGCTTGCCGGGGTTGGTCTGTGGATGGGTGACCATCTTTACATACTGAGACTCCTCTGTGCCTCGGAAAGCACGTTAAGCCGTTGGTCCTGGCTGTCATTCATGGATCTTTGATAGTCGTTACGGGTCGTCAGAAGCCCGAAAGTCTGACAACCAGTCTTACCAAAGGGTATCGTATTAAGGCTTGTGCAGACCAGCGCGACTTGTCGCGCGACGCGACACGAACAATACAATTACTAAGAAAACTTCACAGTATAACAATAATCGGTGTCTCGTCGCGCGAAAAGTCGCGCTGGTCTGCACAAGCCTTTACCCAGTTACTGGGTTGTGGAGGTCAGATAGGCAGTCCATGTAAAATACTGGTATTTAGCTGAATCCGGTTAGACTGGAAGGCGACCCCAATAAAGTTGGGAAAAGTTTGGGCAGATTGATCTTAAGGTGCCTGCTTGGGGTTCAAACGCATGAGATACAACTCGTCAGTCGCGGCCGTTACAACTGAGCCACCACTGTTCTCTGTAAGTAGTTATATGTTGATGATTAATTCATAATTGAATTAATTATCAACCCATCTTGTCTATCAGTCGTGTGAGGTCCTGACAGTTCGTCAGTTGTTTGTATTTCTTGTGGTCCTGAGGCAACACTCTTTGCTACAGTTCTCAAAAAGTGATCTAGCTGGAAGACGGAATGTTATTAGTAATATTAACCGACCTTCTTTCAGACATGCTTACGTAAACAAATACTTTTGCTTCTTGGGACCGTACTTATATAATAAGATTAATGACACCTTGGAAGTATACCCGCTAAATAAAGCATTATGTAAAAGTTTACTCTTTAAATTTATTAGTAAACTCACATATGAAGAGACAGAAAATTTATTGAAAATATTGAAATAGTAAACTCCTATACTCACCCTCTCTCACTCCTTCACACACTTTCACATACTACTCACCGAGAGGTTAACACTCCACATACCTGTTTGGTTATTTTATTTTATTTTAAACTTGTTGTCTATGTAAAGATATACCAATATGTCTAATTAAGCTAGTTTTGTAATGGTCATCATAAGAGCGCTGATGTCTGAGATACAGATATTTTTATCTAGTTCAGACACAGATGCCTTCACTATAAAACTAAGAAATTTTTTTAAATTGTCCTGTATATCTGTGTAAATGTAACAAAAGTTCTTGTGACAAATAAATAAATTATTATTATTATTATTATTATTAATTCATAATTGAATAAATCCATTACCATTACTTTATAAAACTCTCACCGATCCGTGTTTGCACCTACATAACCTTCAGCACCTGGCAGTAATATAATTATATAACTAACCCAACAATGCCATTGTTAAGTTAGTCAGACATTCTCACGATTACAATCTGCATGTAACAACACTGCCCACTTTTTCTTACCAACGTACTTAACTTACATATTTTACGTGCATCGACGTAACTGAGTTAACATGTAATTAGTTATTTCAATCTAGATTTTAAAACAGATTGTAATTTATGTTTAAAATTAAATGATCTTAAAAATGATAGGGTAAAGTGTAGTGTCCGACCGAAACAGGACTTTCTACCGAAACCGAAACCGAATCTTCGGTATCATTCTCAGTTTCGGCCGAAACCGAAACTTTTTTAGACATGATATAAATCTATGGTTTACTGAAATTTGACTTATTTTTTACACTTATACAGACGGTTAACACGTGTTAAATGAAATAAAAAACAATAATTGAAGTAATTACGTAAAAAAATAAAAAGTTTTTTGGGAAAACGCAAAATTTTTAAAAATTTACAAAACATGTTAACTACTTCTTGGAGCATAAATTTGTGAGTGACAAAAGCTGCGTCAGCCGAACGACCTGCGATAATTCACGAAAGCAGAGTTTCGGTGCGGCCGAATCTTCTGCAAATTTTCTACTGAAACGGAAACTGTTGCCGAGACTAGATTTTTAAACCGAAACTTGCCGAAACCGAAACCGAACCTTCTGTCAGTCACTAGTAAAGTGAATTAACTTTCAACTTAGATAATTAACATTCCACTAAAATTCATGAACATGGGAAGATCTACGTAATTATGTCTCAATAATTTAAATAAGTACAATGTTGTTTAACTTACTGAAATGTAGGAAGTGAACAACGCGTCGATAGTTTGAAGGCAGCAACAATGTGCTGATAAGTAGTCGCATGTCACTAGGACATTACCTATCCGCTATCGTCGTAAAAACAAACCTCTGAATGAGTGCAGCCAACGTACCTGGAAAGATAAGGAACACATTAGCAAACATCTATGAGGTTTTACTAAAAGAATTGAAGTAATACACAAGTGTAAGTTTAAAAAAAAACAAGACAATTTCCTATTCATTTGGTCATACGTGAAACGAATTAAATCGAAACCCAATCGTTTGAACACCTAACACACAAAACAATAATATACCTAAAGCTGTACATACAGAAAATCAATTTACCGGACATAACAGGATTACTTCGACACTTGAAGAAGGTGAGCCTACGATTTATTTGGCACCAGCCGAACGGACGGACAAAACATTCGGAGTTATTAGAACGGACGCTGTAATTAGGTTCGACCCGTTAAGGTCCAAGGTATATAGAACTGGGTGATCTTTTTTCTTTTTTTTTGTATTTGGCATCTCGCAGTTGACCTCTGAGGAGGTCGTAGCTGCTTAACCGGACTTTCCTGTGGTTGCCTTAAGTTTCTACACTTAAAGCCTCCAGCCAGGGGACTGGGTGATCTACTATAGGTACGTATTTATACCTGAGTTCAGCTCAAAGGTAAAAAAAAGATTACAGTAAGTACTTACGAGTACACGAAGTTAAAAGAACAATGGCGGATTGGAACAATAGTTATTTAGAACTACATACGTAAAAATGCTGTAAACGAAGCATAGAGGAATTGCTGTAAAACATTGCACAATTCGCGAGTATATACGTAATAATTTTGAACAGAAAATGAGGAAGGTAATATTAGATCATAGACTGGACAATAGAAGAAAAAAGTGACTGCGTTGATGAAAGTTTTCCGATATTCTTGAAGTATTCTGAAACAACTAGACCCGGAAAATTCAAATATAAATGTGAACATGATTTAGACCTTAAGTAATTTCAACATAATGCAAAGATTAATCTTATTGAACTATCAACCAAGTACCATATCAACCAAATCCCAAATATAATCCATCTCAATAACTCACGGCCCTGTGGCCTTGGAGGGCTGTCCCTCCAAGTAGTAACAATTCAAGCAACAAACGTCAGAGGAACTCGTCCAGAGCCACAGGCCGAGAACTATCTAAATTAACATTAATTGATACAGTGTCCGGCCTTTATTTATGGAGAACAATAAATTGGCGTCAATGGACACAGCCGTGATTTTCTCCAAGACCACAATTTGACCTCTGGTTGGTGAGTAATTCTTGTTTATTGTTTCACTATTTTTATAGCTGGTAATTTTGCTGTAAGGAGTAGGAGTTATAGTTACGAAATAGACTGTTTGTTATAGCAGTATTAGTGCTTTTTGTTATAGCATTCTGTAAAAGGGTTTTTTCGATTTAGTTCTTCGTCTAATCTAATGCCCATCGTTAACGTCGTTCCTTAAAAGTAACGTGTTACGAACTCATATCACCAATGAGTATCCCGAATGTCACAGCTCACACACATTCACAGACACTCACACACTCACTCACACTCTTTCTATTTGTAAAAATAAACATAGTCGTAAGTTTTACTAACAATCTTGTTGAGTCTTGGAACTCGAATAAAGAAACATTCTATTAAATTCTATTCTATTAAGGCTCATATCTCTACAAAATGTCTTGTCTACAGTAGGTATCCTATTTACTTAGGTATAAACATCATGTGCCGTTTGAACAGAATGGTACCACAGGTACAGAAGTACCTCTCTCTAACTTAGTACTTTCCTGCACTTTCTTTATGTCTAAGATTATCACCTCCCATTTAGTCCGTTGGGTTCCGAGACCGTTTAGTTTACTCGTGAACCTGCGAGAAAATATGCAGCTGACGATACATTTCTTGTAGCCTAGTATCCGTGAACACTAAGTTGAAACCTTAGGACTGCTTCAATATAGCTCTTTTGTGTGATTATATTACGTAAGCAACGTCTACATGACTGTTGTACAACTATTCAGTAAGTAATCTGTGGTACTTCAGGTATATTTCAGGAGATAATGTAATGCTACGGTCGATTTTTCAGACTCGGGGCTAATTTCATTCACCAAACTCTGTTAGTTATTTTGTGTCATGTTGACTATTTTGCAATATTGTTTGTTTATTGCTTCCCAAAAAACACAATAGAATAGTAATCAGTATTTGCCAAACTGCAAAACAGTTTGTCTGCAAGTTGGGAGCAAGTATGTTTAACTGGTTAACCAACATTTAGGGCTAATTTCACCAATGATACTGAACGCAATCAGAACATCTAAACCGCGTTCAAGAGCTGTCAGTGTCATCATTGTATGGAATATTGACACTGACAGCTCGTGAACGCAGTTTACATCGCATTCAGTTTCATTATTGAAATTTGCCAACAGAGTACCTGTAGCGAAAGCTTTACAACTTTTTCCATCATGTGCATTGTAATCTATGTAAGAAGTAGGCATGGAACTAAATAATAACAGCCGTACGAGTCGATCGAAGGTTAAGCTACGCTTGCCGCCGTCGATTCGAAGATGGGTGACATCATCCATTACATATCGAGACTCGAGTGCCGGCTGTCATTCGTAGATCATTGACAGTCGCTACGGGTAGTCATAAGCCCAGAAGTCTGACAACCAGTCTTACCAAGGGATTTCGTGTTACCCAGGAACTAGGCTGTGGAGGTCAGATAGGCAATCGCTCCATTGAAAATGCTGGTGTTCAGCTGCATCCGATCCGATAAGACTGGAAGCTGACCCCAACTTAATTGGGAAAAGGCTAGGCAGATTGAATTTAGGTATACAGGGTCTTAGGTATACAGGGTGGCAGGGACATCGACGCCAAAACTGATACCATGGATTCAATACATGGTTCTGAACAACTGCTGTTTTGAGCTGTTTTTTTTAAATGTTTCGTCGGTTGACGAAACATTTCAATGCAGGGAGGTTCAGAATCATGTACCGAATCTATGGTAAGTATCAGTTTTGGTGTCGTTATCCCTGCCACCCTGTTTAAGTATAGTGTCGTGCAACCTAAACATGTCCCTGTCTGTAATTTAAACATGGCAATTTAATACAGAGCGCCATATTTCCTCCATTGTCCGACCAACCAAAATTGTTTTACAAAGACAGTAGCAGTATCCGTTGTTATACAACGCTGTATAAGTAATTGTTTAACCAAAGTACGAGACTACAAGCCGTACGTATCATATTCCTCAGTTTTGTTTACGTTAGCAACATTCCACTGTATGCAACAAAGTGCATTCCTTCGTCGGGAACATATTATTGCTTCTGAGAATTAGTTCAAATTCGTAAAAGCAGTGAAGAGATTGTTGCTGTATTGTTTTGACAATTTCTTTCGTAACCAGCACCCTATTTTACGTAACACACGGTTAAACACAAACAGTTTCATTTTGACTGTTCAACAACATTCATTGCGTTATTTACATTGTTGAGCAGACAAATTTTTCGAACATAAGAAGCAATATCTTTCAAAATGATTCAGACTGTGATTGGTCGTGTGTTACGCAATGAGGGTGTATGTCTCGAATCGAAACTAATTAAAAAGGGTTCTTTAGAAAAGAGTAGGTAATCGAAGTTTCTTGTTGAATTCTTCAAAATGGATTAAAATATCCTTTCAAATGAAAGGTGCGTGAAAATAACGCTATCGATTGACAAAATAGTAATGAATTAATAAGCAAGTACTGTATTCGGATCTATCGTAAAATTCGTATGGTCTAGCGAGGAATATGTTCTTAAAAAACAGTCCATATGCGCAATTTTTGGTAACTTTAATCTCGCGTAGATTTTGTTATACATATTTTTTTATAGATATCTGTCGATTTAGAATCGCTATGCTTACTTGGTTAGACAAGTCTCTCCATTACTCCCCAAGAAGACATGGGTTGTTTCTTCAAGTATCCTCAATCCAGGTAGATTGTTCTTATGCCCGGTACAGATTGGTGAAACGTAGCATGAAATGTAACACACATTGAAACATATTCGCCTACACTGCGTTCGATACCTAGTTACCAAACATGTAAATAAATATGTGCTATTGGAAAAACAACTTTAAAACCTACAAACAACGTTCAGTTTGCACTAAAACTTAAACTTTTTGATGAGTTTTTCATTTATACTAGTTACTGTGAAAAAAGTTGATATTTGTGTTAGTGAAAATAACTTGAATTGGAAACAAGGACTTGAATAGACTTTAGTTATTTTGTTATATTTTATGTTGCATTACATAAGTTTGGACGGCTCATTTGTGCCGTGCATGTTACTTTTCACCAATCTTTACAGTTCAAACAGCACCACCATCGAACTTAGCATCAAAATTGGAGACATAAGATCCACACAAGTAACTGCGGACCTTCGTCACCCAGACAGTAGACACGTTATCTCTCCAAAGACACATTGTCAATGTAAATGATGACGGTTAGTATGAACAATCGTCTGTCCGTGCGTCTGCGACATTCCTTAGCGATGATTTCAGAGACACTTTCAGTTGATTCCCGGAATGCGTCTGCCCATCGGCATTTGATGCCGTTAATACTTTTGACTCAGTTATGTTTGCTGCAGTATTTAAATTAATTGGTGGTTTCATGACGTAATGTGTTAAATTACGTAGGTAAGGTAGGTACAGCAAACAAGTATTTATTGGGTAGGTTTAGTTGGCACCTCACCTCTCGCAGTGGAACCTTCCGCCCTTTTTTTTCTTTTTTTGGCTGGGAAATTGTCGAACTGGAGGGCGTGTCTTACTGACTGAAACCCACCCGTGTTCCTTCAGTTGCCTGTATATTGCCAGGGGCCACGGTATCACTTTCGGACTTACCCGCGACCCCGGCAGGCATCCGCCCTAGCCCCCCGTCAGTTGTGTTGACGGCTCCTTGAGGCACGCGTGGTAAACAACGCGCCGTCGACCCGGGCCTGGTACTTATTGGACGGCGAGCTTCCCATTGCTCACCGACCGCAAGCCCGCGCCTACGGTGGCCGGGAATCGGCCTGGCATTCCCGGCGCCCAGAGCGTCTCCTGCGCCGGCTAGGGGCGTGAGGGCGCGAAATTTTCCTTTCGCTCACGAGCTCCGCTTCCTCCTTCGCGAGCATTACTGCTTCGCAGAAGGAGGTGACGGCTTTTAGCTCCGTGCAATGACCTGGACCGTTCTTCGTACCTACATAATTGTATTAGTGTGGTGTCTCTTGTCTAATACAGGACAGGTATAATCTAGACATAATTTAACGTGCCCGCGGACGCTTTTAACGAACACGTATTTCTATAATATCGTCCTCATATGTATAATTTTAACGTGAATGATGTAACCAATATTTTGTAACAATATTATGATTTAAAAGAGTGTCTGTGGAGTCTCTTGCCTGATATTTTCCAGAGGAACCTACTACGCGTTGGAATGGGCAACTAGCTTCATCTTTCAGACTGACCAACAACTTGACAATTCAAAATTGCCTGTCATTGGTGCTTTGAATTTGAATATGATTTGCACAATAGGCGAAAGTACTTGAGCACAGAAAAGTATTAACTGAACTGCAACTGGTTATCCGTCAACTAGGAAAAGACTATACAGATGATACCTAAAATAACAGGTAAATTTATACTAATATTAAAGAGTAAGAACTTAATATTAGTATAATTTTAATGTTTTATTGTTTGTTTGTTTGATAGCTAATCTCTGGAACTTTCAGTCGGATTTGAAAAAATCTTTTTGCATTTGTTAGCCAAATTCTTGAGGAAGGCTCTAGGCTAGTTAACATAACGCTAGGACCCTTAGGAGCCGAGCAAAAAGAAAGAAGTGAGATAGAACTCTACGCGAGCAGACAATGCGATTCGATGGGGTGGGTCAGGGGAACAAGAAGTTTCACGCGGGCGAGGTCCGGGTAGAACTTAATAAATTGTAACAGGTAAATGACTCTGAGATACCTACATAAGTTTTAATCACAACCGCAGGGTAGGTCATTAACCAGCAGCGGAACAAAAATGACGCATCTATTTATTTAACAAAACAAATGCAATAACAGAGTCATTTACCTCTGTGTTAAATACCTAGATACCCATTCATCAAGGTAGGTAATTTAACAATGAGCGAATTTAATTTCCTCATAATTATGAGGATTTTTTTTTTCTCTAAATAGGATGACGCTTTGACCGAAGATGACCTCTCTAAATAATTATAATTATTCCCTTCAACCATTTTAATTATTTAGCTGATAATATAATCAATGCTAAGTTCCGTCTTGGCACGGTTGGCACAGCTGCCAAGGCATTGGCTTTTTAGTTATACCAACGGGTCGCGGTTTCGATACCCGTACGGAAAACAGATATCTCACTAGCTTTTGCTCGCGGTTTCGCCCTCGTATAGGACGAAAATTATCCCATAGGATAGTCCTATCGGACTAAAAAATATCCTAACCCAGGTGATGGTCTACCGGTTCGCCAAACATCCAGATCCGTGCAGCCATTAAGGAGTGAAAAAGTAATACGCAGACAGACAGTTACTTTCGCATTTATAATAATACTAGCGACTCCCTCTGCTTTGCACGGTTTTTACGACTTGACAAAACATCGAGATTTCTTAGTTATATGTAAATTTTATATTAATGTATTATACACACAAACCTTCCGGAATTAATTCACTAAACGATGGTGAAATCCTCATCAAAATCTGTTGCGTTGTTTAGAAGAACATATAGACAAACCCGAAAATCGACTTTGTTTTATAATATGTATAGATTATGGATCCGGAACATTTGTCGTTCAGGATCTGTATGTTCAAAACAATAGATATCCGATATCCGTGTTCAAAACGAAGGAGATGTTACCGTCATTCTATCACTACCTTACAATCTTACAATCTTCAAGGTTACTCCTTTGTATGAACAGCAGCGATCCCTTGGTCAATACAACTACCTACGGTCTTTGTACTGATATGGACGACTAGATGTGATGTAGCAATGACATCCATTCAAAAGATAACATACCCCTTTGTGTTGTTGACATGTTTATTTATAGCTGTTTTATTGATTTAGTAGGTGAGGCAAACACTAAAGAAGGCGCAGTGTCAGGATCATGTTGCGTTATTGGCACTTCCTCAATCAACATCATCTATTGCTGTATCTACATTGTCACCAAATCTTCTCTTGTGTCAGATATGCTCATTCCATTGAGCCTTACAAGTCGGCATTGTTGGTACCAAAAGTGACGACTGACTTGGTTAGTTATTCTCCAAGAATATACAAGATGGACCGTTTGCAGTGGTAAAAAAAATCCCCATGTAAGTTTAGCGATTATTTTATAGGGTTAAGGCTATTAAGTCTCTGGCCCATGTTGTCAGCATCTTGCGGGCTAGAGACGTATCCCAGAGAAGGAAGAGGAAAGGAGGAAGACCATTGCAAAGATGGGAAGAAGACTTGAAAACTACTGCAGGACATGGAGGAGAAAAACTCACGACCGTGACTCATGAGCAATGGAAAAGCCTGGGAGAGGCCTAAAGAGCCTTTAATTTAAACAAATTGTAAAACTTATTTTAAGATTGCTAATAAAGGCTACTTATTAGAAATTGAAATTGAAGGAACCATACAATACTGTTATTTAAGAGCGCATAAACTAAAAGTTGGCAACGTCGCAAATAGCTGTCAAATATTTACCTGTTTTGATTAATTTGGTAATGTTTATTGTATAGAAATATGAAATTTTGCTAACTAGAGAACTGAAATATTGATTATGAAATGCAATAATCAATATCGTAACACTGAATATTTAGTTTTAGATGTAAATAAAGTATTTGGAAACTTTCCTAATGCCTTTTTTACACCTAAACGCCAAATTAATCAAAATAGCGAAATAATTGACATCTGTTTGTGACGTTGCCCACTTTCAGAATAAACAATCTCAAACCCAAAATATATTCAAAAAGACCTTGCTTCTAAACTATACATAATTGGTGTATAAGCATGGCAGGTTTGACGGCAAGCCCGTAAATATCGTTTTGGACAAATGCAAACGGGCCACCCGGCATTATAAGTAGTTCTGGAACATACTCGTATGGACATTAATTCGAAAACAAAGTAAATAACACCCATGTGTTAATTACAAATAATATGTTTATTACGACGACACGTCACGGAAGGCACGTCCGGCTAAGAGATTGTTCGTTCGTGCACGCCAAATTATATTTCTCCATCTCGTCTGGACTTTAATGAAGCTCCGAATAAACGTGATATCTTTTCTCTACGTGTGATATTAGATAACTGTTATTACATGAATCGGTTACTCTATTGCTGGGGCCGCACTTGCTCTCTCGTGGCGAAGCTTCGCACAGTGATACGATACTTGCTAATGTGACCAACCATTATCGGCCATCGTCGCGGTAGTTCGGGCTGCGTAGCATTTATCGCTCGGGTGGCGAACTTCAACGGGTTTTAGCGCGCTAATTACCGTGGTGCGTGGTCGGACTAGCGTTGGTAATTTCGACTGTTGTTTCCGGACTGCGTAAACACTATGTCGAAATAATGGAGAACCATCTTGGATTGCACGATAATTCGTTAAAATTATGAAGCCGCTAATGTGACCACCGCACTAGCGCAATATTTATTTAGCGAACAAAACATATGAAGCTTTGGCTCGCATTGCTTTGTCACGATAGAAGCAGGTGCGGCTCCAGCATATGGGTTACCTACTTAAAGGTAAAAAGATCTAACCTACGTAAAATAAAGACAAATGTACCCCAGCGTCGACCTCACCATCTCTTACTATTTGGTGCTATACTCGTAGTGGTCAAACGCAAGCCTATCAAAAAATAAAGGTAAATAAGAAGATCTGTAATATTCCTCAAATTTACTTTAATTTTTTAATAAAATGTTGAATTTCTTGTCCTTGTTAATCTGTTTGAGTTCTGTTTTCATGATAAAAACTTTTCTGAAATCAGAATTTTGTTTATGATGATTGAAACAAGGACTTGCCTGTTCAAACCCGGATTTGAGGGGTCTTTTTTCTACTTCATGATATTAAGATGAAACTAAAGTTGATCTAAAGACACCACCAACTTACTGTACGTAAAGGAGAGAAAACCACGAACACGCATTGAGCAAGAACAATGAAAAAAGAGAATGTGGGGTTTATGTTAGAAATGCATTCCAGAGGAAAACATATGATCCGATATATTACTATTAAAGAATTCTGAGCTACACTATAAAACCGGCCAATTGCGTGTCGGACCACGAACAATGGAGGGTTCCGTGGATGGAATGAATTTATCCTAAGAATAAACTTAACTTGGTAGTTGAAAAAATGTTCTCCCATACATCGATATACGTCACGGTCAATTCTCAAACTGCAAATGTAAGTTTAATCGCAAAAAAATCCATATTAATGATTTTCGGACTTTTTCCTAGTTTGCTTGCTTGTTGCCAAATTTTATTATTCTAGGTCAATAGGAAGAACCCTACAGTTTTTGATTTATTTGCGCGTATCAAAACTCTCGCATATATGGCTGTATTTTTTTATTGCGTTGACTTAGCGCTTGATTTTTTTAGAGCTCCAAGGGACCGTAGACCTAAGTATTTGAAATTAATTTCTACTTGTACCCTGAGTTCCTGAGAAAAAGGGTCTTGACAGACTGACAGACGGACAACGAAGTGATCCATCCTATAAGGGTTCCGTTTTTTCCGGCTGGTGGCTTTAAGTTAGTAGCTTAAGGCAACCAAAGGACAGCCCGGTGAAGTAGTTACGATCCTCAGAGGTAAACAACGATATGGTACATAAAAAAAATTAGGTACGGAACCCTAAAAAGATCAATCAAAAGACAGACAACCATCAAAAAGCCATCGTTCCCTCATTACAATATAATTTACATCACAACAAAACCCGTCCAGAAACCGCATTACTTACAGGTCAAGTGGAAATACATAACCATTTGGATACCGCCCAAACAACGCATTGTATTCGCGTACAAGTGTGTATGTGCTTCAATCAATCTTCCCATTGCCAGCCTTTTCCCAACTATGTTGGGGTTGGCTTCCTGTCTAACCGGATGCAGCTGGATACCAGTATTTTACATGGAGTGACTGCCTATCTGACCTCCACAACCCTGCTACTGGGTAACACGATACCCCTTGGTAAGACTGGTTGTCAGACTTCTGGGCTTCTGACTAGACGTAACGACTGTCAAAGATCTATGAATGACAGCCGGAACCAACTGCTTAACGTGCTTTCTGAGGCACGGAGGGGTTTCGCTATGTTATGTATGGTCACCCATCCACAGACTGACCTCAACAAGCGTTGTAACAGTGCGGCTGTTTTATTTAGCCACGACACGAGCACACACAAGTGTGTAAGTATATGTCACTTATTAATAAACGTAGGTACCAATGGAAGAGGAAAAATATGATACAAAATGTATATTGAGTAATATTTTGTACGGCACTTAATGGGTACATTACTCATTTGTAAGTATGTTATGTTTAGGTACAGAAAGATAAAAGATAAAGATAAGGTATGATTATTGCTGTTCGTTGTGGAGTTCCTCAGTGGTTGAGGATTCAGGGTTCTTTGTGGAGTTCCTCAGTGGTTGAGGATTCAGGGTTCTTTGTGGAGTTCCTCAGTGGTTGAGGATTCAGGGTTCTTTGTGGAGTTCCTCAGTGGTTGAGGATTCAGGGTTCTTTGTGGAGTCCCTCAGTGGTTGAGGATTCTCGCTTCCTTTTTAGAGCTAACTGGTCAATATTGTTATATGTATTTTTTCCATTTCGAATTACTTTTTATATTACAAGGCGAATTTCTCAGAACGTAATCAACGAGTTATAATTTATAACTAGTTGATTTGATTAGGTTCTGAGAAATTGTAACCTTTTCAGATATGTATTGAGATTACCTGAATAATAAATCATGCGTAGACGCAAATCCTAGTGCATCACCTACGCTATGCAAATGGTTCATTCACAAGACCCACTTCTAGTAATGTTAGCGTGTAAGTTCTAGATACGATAAATACTACTAATACTAAATACTAATCTACTAATACTAATCTAAACTTTGAATATTTTGGTAAATATTTGAGTCTTTGTATGATTGTAATGTTTGTTTGTTACGCTTTCACGCTAAAAATGTGGCACATGGGTAGACCATGACCTGGGTTAGGACGTAGAATATTTTTTATACCGATATTCCCGCGGGATCGAGACTTATGCGGGTGAAACCGCGGAACGCAGCTAGTATTTCATACTTTTATTTAAAATATGAAAGTAACTCTGTCTGTCTGTAACGTTTTCACGCCTTAACGGATTTATTTTATTTTATTTATTGAGGGATAATAAACAACTACAACATATAATATACGTACATCAAATTAACAAAACTTTAAGTGGTAATGTTGTAGTCCACTGCATTATCCTCAGATAGAACAATAACAAGAACATCGATCAACATATTAGAGATTAGTGTTGCCACTAGACGAGCATTACCAAAATTAACAAATAATTTAAAAGAAATAAACAAGTTACTATAAAGCTAGCTGTAGCTACAAAACCAAATCAGGTAAGAAACAATTTAGATGAAAGACACGGATGGACCATGAACTATGTTAGGACAGGATACTTTTTATCCCGATAGTTACGATCTCGTGGGATAATTACCGACCTTCATGCAGGCGAAGCCGCGGGCAAAAGGTAGTATGATAAATAATAATTTTACAATTTTATGTGACTAAAGGCTTGTGCACACCAGCGCGACTTGTCGCGCGACGCGACACCGGTTATTGTTATACTGTGAAGTTTTCTTAGAAATTGTATTGTTCGTGTCGCGTCGCGCGACAAGTCGCGCTGGTCTGCACTAGCCTTAACTCGTATTTTTATTGGCTAGTAAAATATTGTCTAATAAAACTACAGAACGATTAGGTTATAATCCCCATGCTTTTTTTTTTCTTGTTAAACATTTATCTTTTCTTTTCTTTTTGTTTAAGTCGCGACCCGTACCAAAAACAAACATTGTATCAAAACCGAAACAAGAAGAACAAATAAAAATACCGTCATGTTAATAACGACAGTGATGACAAAACTAAACACTCGTTGTATGGGACCCACGTGGGAGTGGGACTTACTACCACATGCTAAGATTAAAAGCAAACTTAACGTACGTCATTGTAACGCTTTGCTCACACTGGTGAAGATTTGTATGGAGTTGTATGACTTTGAAAAGTTATAAAAAACGGATGAAAATATGATAATAAGATAATATACAATATTCTAAAGAAAAAAGAAAAAAATACAACGTGTGCCTCACGGTTACGCAAAATATCAGACAATTAGTGCCTGACGCTGATGTTCAGCTGGATCTTACGTCGAGATTAAAAATTATTAAAATGAGGCAGTAAATTAGTATCTACAAGTAAGTATTTATCTAGTGTTATGTGTATCTGTTCCCGATACTGCTAGGCTATTTTTGTGTATTGGTTATATTTAATGCTACATAAACGAGTATAATTTTTTTTTACTCTGGGGATAAAAAGGATTAGGATTAGGTAAACCCTACCCTACCCTAGCTTATGGTAAAATAATGAATAACAAATAAAATATTCTGGGATTAAAATATTTGAAAAGTAAATGTTTAGAAATTTAGTTATTTTAATATTAAATCTATGTAAAAGAATATAAAATGTATTGTAGGTTAAATTAAAGGACGCTAACGTTATTTTTTTATCACGGAATTGACGCTGAAAAATTCTGTGTCATAAAAATGACAGCATTTAAATTATAATGAATAGGCATCATTCTGCGAGTGACTACGTAAACATGGTAGTCACTATTTACCAGTATTTAGTTTAGTGGTTTATTCCTAGACTTCTAAATAAGGAAGGACAAGTTAAACAGTTGCAGCTGAGCATTACGTCATTTATTGAAGGTCAATAAAAAGGGATTAGTTGTTTTATTATAAAGTACGCCACTGCTTTACTTACGTTTCTTTAAACAACGGTCTAGCTTAGCTTATAATAACATAGCCTACAATGCATTTGTTTTTACCTGGTAGTTATTAAGAATAAAATAAAAACTAAGCCTATACATAAATGTTTTACAGATACATTTATAAATAAAGAAAATAGTGACATCGCTTCCTCAATCTTACTTTAACACTTAAATCACTAGAAAAATATTTGGAAAATTTAAATCACTAGAAATAGTTAAATTTTTAAAGGTCAAATTAAATTATATATTAAATGCTAGCTGACCCGACAGAAGTTGTCCTGTCCTGTCCAAATTTCAATAGTTCTTAACAAAATCCTATAGAAAAAACGTTCAGTTTTTTCCCAAAGTTGAGAATTGTCCGGGAAACTTTTCCAATGTTTCTTTCCATAAACACCTAATTCGGACTATTGCGAACATTTCAAAACGAAAAATAGCCAAATCAGTCCAACCGTTCTCAAGTGATACCAACGAACAGCATTTAATTTTAATTTATATAGATTAAAAAAAAGCTAGCGTTATTTTTTTAATTTATAACCACTTTATGAATCTTCTTGTTCCAACACCAGCTGCTGTTTCATTTTTCATACACACAATTAATCCCATACATCATTGTGTCCTCCCCTTAACACATTGTACCCACATCTTAACAAAACACTGGCCGGTTGTATTGAGATCGCATGATTCAAAGAGGCCCAAATATGGTACACCCTCAAGGGCAGTCGGGCACAAAAGTGTTACAAAAAACTTATGAATCGACTGTTCGTTAACTTTTTGTCGGCTGTCATGGTTATATGAGCACTGTGTAATTAATATTAAATGATTTGCTATGGAATATTAATGGCAAATGTACTATTTTTTTCTATGATTGTTTGTGGACTTGTGAAGGTACTTTGGTATGTTTCATTTTATTTATATACTTTAAAATAAAGTTATAGGTACTTTGTAATGTTACTAAAGTAATTAAGTTAGTATTACAATTAAATAACGACTACGGAAACGAAATAAATACCGATTATTAAATATAAATCGCATTTCGCGTCATTATTTCTATATTTCCTGTTTTCGCTATTATTTGACGACGTAATTTCCGTGAGAAAGTCTCATACATGGGTGCGACTTACAAATGAAGTCTACATGACTTTATTAATTATATCATATTATATTTCTATATAATAGTTTATTACTATCTATTAGTATTATTATCTATTAGTTTCAACATAATGTTATTTTTATTATATTTGTTTATGTTTTGTCACATTTAAAATCTAGTAAATTATAAAAAATAAAATACCATAATATTCTTATAAGGTAACCTATTAAGGTTACCTTAGAAATTAACACTATATTCCACCATTGTAAAAGGCTAAAAAACATGTGTCACAGCCCCACCACAGTTAAAATAAATAGGTATCTAATCTTATAATAATATTTTAATGATATTATAATGCGAAAGTTTGTTTGTTTGTTACGCTTTCACGCTAAAACGGCTGAACAGATTTAGATAAGATTTAGCACATGGGTAGACCATGACCTGGATTAGGACATAGGATACTTTTTATCCCGATATTCCCGCGGGATGGAGACTAAACCGCGGGACGCAGCTAGTAGTAAATATTTAGGCAATGCAGAATATAATGCTGCTCTTTTAAAGAATGACGAAGTGCTAACGGTACATTAACATACGTGAGAAAACAATAATTATAATAAATTGCATGCTTAAATCCTATAATTATTCGCGACTTTTGAGTCCTACTTTCAAAGAACCGTTACTGGCAGACGGTTAATACATTAAACCAAGATTTAATTGTCCGTCGTTAAGAGCCGCGGCTTCTGACGTAATTTGGATATTATTAGTATTGTTTAGAGTTAAATTAGTTTTAGGAATGAGAAATAAGGAAGTCTAGCGAGATCTTAGGTCATTGTTTAAATTTGAAATAGGAGAAGTATCTAATTTTGTTATTTTGATTACTGGTTTGGTATACAACAAGGGTTTTTGAAGCTTATAATGTTAATATGTAATTTTATTTTAAAGACGTCAGCTCTATTTCTTATGTACTTTATAGAATTTGGAATTTACAAAGATGACGTACCGACCCACTTTTTCTATCACTTGATGGCTGTACTAAATTTGCGTCAATTACAATTAGATTAAATAAATGTAGACATGAATGGTTATAATGCATTAGAATATTATTTTTTCTTTGTTCCACTCAAACAGAGCACCTGCCATCTAATCTCCTCACCACCCTTGGTTGACTGGCAGAGAATACCTAAAACATTAAGTCCGCCTTTGTACTTTTTTGAGTGTGAAAAGTTTAATAAATAAATAAATAATGGTCTCAGAATTTGATACAGATACCTAGCCTACAGCCGCACACAACAATCCAGATGTTTAAATTAAGAAACTTAGCATTATCATAAGCATGTTGAGTCTATAATGTTCCCACTGCTGCAACAGAGACTGCCTCTCTTGCAGAGAGAGTGGGCTGTAATCTACCACGCGGGCCCAGTGCGGGTTAGTAGATGTCACATGTCTTCGAGTTTTTTGGTTCTAGGACATGCCGGTTTCGCCACGATGTTTTCCGTCGCCGTTTTGAGAGCAGTGGTGATGAAATTATTAACAATAAACTAAAGCGCCTGCCTGGGTTCGATCCCACGACCTATACAACTCGCAAGTCGGGGCATCTACCACTGGGCCACCACTGTTCTGCTCTATTAAGTTATTTGTGTAGCAATGTATATGACTGTATTGATATCCGTAATAAAATAAGTTACATAGTTCCCAGAACGACAGTATGCCGCGAGGTGCGCGCACAGCCAATGTTTGCTGTTACCTCTTGTCGCAGTAACGCAGGTATGCGGGCGGGCACCTCTGCGTCCACTAACTAATAATTACAACAAGCAATTCGATCATAACGATATGTTTGCTCTTTCTGCTGGTAGATTCAAAAGTATTATATTCAAAATACTTAGTCACTAGTAATTTTAATTAAGATTTGCATGATGAGTTTTTCTTTACTTTTGTTTTACTATTTAGCACATTTTTTTTTTTAATTATTGTTGTTGGTTTTAGTTTAAACAGCACGTGGAAAATTTTGTTGGTTACACATTTGGCCGTATCTTTTTTGTATTTCTTCCTAAAAAATGTAATGTGTCACTGTTTGTTTTCCCTAATAAATAAAATAAAATAAAAATAAATAAATTAAGAAAATTAAACAGCCCTAAATCTCCTACTTTTTTTAGTAATTTTAGACTTTACTTTACACAAATTTTCTAAGTACTTCTCTAGTTGTCCCAACCTTGGACAGTTATCACATGAAGTGGGTAACTGGAGTAACTGGATAATCTGAATCAAGTGGAGTGACATCTTGACACTCGTAATTGGATGTGATAAGCCTTGAAGGGCATCAAGCGATGACATAAAATAGGTCTCATTCAATTCTAAGACGTTTTTATCGAATCCCGAGACATGTCATCCATTTACGTGAAGTTTATTTTTGCTGACATCACATTATTGGTTGTATATAACTAGAATACTAATGTGATATTAGTCCAATGAAGTATTATTATTATTTTGCGTTTGCCAGCGGCTTCCCCTGCGTGGATGTCGGAAATTGTTCCACGGGATTGTACTACTGGGATAAGAAGTATACTATGTGTTAATCCAGGTAATCTGTGTGCCAAATTTCATCCAAATCCATTCAACCATTTTTGCGTGATTGAGTCAAAAACTTTCACGTTCATAATTTATTATTAAGTAGGATTATTGCATACAAAATAAAAATGCCTTGTTCTTGTTTAATGGGTAAATGTTTAATTGCTTAATTTTCTTGTCTCGTTTGTTCTTATTACATAGTTCATGACTTATCTCTTTTAGGTACCTACGTAGTTCTTTACAAATCAATTTGTTTGTAACATTGAAACGTGACTTTAACTCAATTAAAATTATTTTGATAAGCGTTCTGTATGCAACTGTACCTATTTTTATATTTTTTTTAGATTTTAAATATTTAGGATACAACAAACATAACAGTTTAAACTAAAAGTTGGAAAACCAGTTTAAACTCAGACTGTCATTGACCGAGGCCGAAATTCAATAACTAGGTTAAGGCCGAACAGGCTACAATTTAATAGTAATAAAACGTAGGTGGTTCTTTGTAAGTCTATCATTAAAATTTATTATCATAATAATTTATGTATGAATATCTAATTTTAGACTATACTACATTTAAATGAGATTTATTTTTAATTGACTGTTACTGTGTAAGGCCAGTTAACGGTATGTTTTCGTTTGATAAAAAATATATATTATTATATTATACTTTCAAAATAATACCTGCTTAGCTTCTCTTTTTGTGGTTTACGCGGATACGGATTACACTACTATTTTCCATAGATTGAATTTGAACCTGCATAGAATTGTACCAACTATCTAATAAAAAAATAAAAACAGAAATAAATAAATTACTATATTTAATACTATCAACCATAAAGTCTTCTTGAACATCACTAATCAATGAAAAATACACATTACCATTCATAAAACATTCAAACGCATTCATACAAATATTGTAACAATGCAACTGCACATAAGTGCTCCATTATGTGATAATAGCTCACACATTCCTATTCAGACCTCGTAATACATAGGAACATCCATTGTTATGTCATTTACATAATTTTGATATAAGACAACGCTGTTTTATACGTCTTATGGTTATAGGGTTCCGTGAAACGGATAGTACTTTAAAAAATGAACTTTTGAATCGTGGGTGAGTAGTAAAAACGTTTCAAATGGCACAGGTTTTCAAGAGGTAGTGCATGTTATAGGTATTGAACAGTTTTTTTTATTATTGACTCAGGAAAAAAGAAATACAAAAAAACAACCGTCTTCCAAAAAAACACTACAAAGTGAAAAGTAACTTTTTTTTTTTTTTTTTCTTTTTTTTTTAGGGACATTTATAACCGCAATGCGTATGTCAGTCCCATCGTAACCTAAATACATATTACTCATATCTGGGCCATGAACCTAAACAGACTCTTACGAAACTTTAATTTCGGGAGTCAGTGTCTTTGATTTTGAATTTTTGTTTTTTGCTACCGACTTCCGAAATTAAAGTTATTGTTCCTCGTCCATTTCGGAAGTCGGTTGAAAATCCTTACTCTTGCAACAAAACTATTATCACACCATTATTTACAATTTACGTCATAATTATAATTCTTGCTTTGTAGATAAAAAAATATGCGACAAAGCATTTTCATAAAATATAAGAGCATCTATCAATTAAGCCCAGTGGCGTGCAATTGGAGAGACTTAAGAGAGACCTAATGGCCGGCATTGGAACGCAATAGTTTCGGTGCTGGGGAGTTCTTCTTTCTTCCAGCTAAAGCACTAGGAAATGGTGAGGGGCGTTTTGAGGGATTATCTTATGTAATTTTGACGTGAAAAAAATGCTGATTGTGAGCCTAATTTGAATAAATACCTTTTCATGATTATATTTTTTGTGCATCTAAAAACCTACGGAACCCTTTTCATCTTTAGACTCGCACTTAACCGATTTCTTTAAGACTATCTACTGCCAGGATCTTGTGATTTTATTCAGTGTTGATTGTGTACTACTCGATATTCTTCACAGGTGTGACTTGTTGATTCCTGCATTAAAGTAGAATTGAATTGCAATGGAACAATAAAAGGAAAAATATTAAAGAAACATTGACAGAAGTCTTCCTGTTAAAGTTCTGACGAGGGCACATAGTTCCATTACATTTTTTGTTTTGTAAAAAATAATTTGAAGTACATACTAACTACTTCTTATATTACTTACACTTATTTAAAACTACATGAAATTGCGGCCCCCGACCCACCATCACCATCCGTCGCATCTCATCGCCCTCCCGCTCCTAATACTTCGATTTCGCTTAGCAGTCTTTCAGACTTTTTTTCTATTTGCTCGGCTACTAAGGGTCATACCGTGATGTTACATAGCCATACCTTCCTCAAGAACTGGGCTATCCAATGCAAAAAGACTTTTTCAAATCCGACTGGTGTTCCGGAGATTACCCCCTACGTACAAAGAGACAAAGAAATTTTACCTCTTTACAATATTAGTATAGATAAAATGATACATTTTTATAACCTACCAACTCTCACTCACTCTCTCTATCTCTCATGTAATGAAATCAATTAATAAAAAATATAAGGCGGGTGATCCTTCTCAAAAATGGTTTAAGTGCTGATTTTTATTAACCTATATTGTCCCACTGGTGGGCAACAACATTCCCCTACAGATTTCTTCCCTGTGTGCTGCCTTCTCCGGCCAATCTACCATATAAAAGACTCAGCCATCACGCCAGAGTTTCAGTATCTACAAGTAGGTAATTTCATTCACAATAAGATCCCAATCTTCCAATAAAGTAATTTTATTATAAATATAAAACTATAGAAGAGCTCTCATAACCATAAAAAAAACACAATAAATAATACAAATAAAGCATTACCTTCACACACTCTCACACATTCATTCTTAATAAATAACTTCATATATTTCTCCATCGAATAATGTTTTATTAACAATATAATAAACAGGCCGGTGTTATAATAAATACAACTTGCGGTATAAAGGCTCGCGGACATTTAGGTGGGCCGCACCGGGCCGCAGCGCAACGCACTGGGCGCATCGCTCGCCAGTCGTATTTTTGCGGCTACTGTTTAAGTTTGCTATGCGGTCCGCCTGTAGTGTGCGATGGTTCATACAAAATGTACTAAAGTGATGTAGGAGCATTTTTGCAATGCGTTGCGTTGCGGCCCGCCAAGCCTCACTGCACTGGAGTGGAAACAGTTCAAATTAAAATTCGAAATTTGAATGCAAGAAAAAGACCCAGATTATGGCACACAATACTCATACAAAAACAAAAAAAAACAGTAGTTGTTTCAGTGAGATTCAAATTTCGAATTTTTGCGGTCGTCGGGCGCCACGGCTAGTAATGTACGCTTAGCTTAAATCCACATGATATGAAAAGCAATAAAGACGGTGATCACGTCTCGTTCCAGTTTTTGCTGCGTGCGTCTTGTCCATATTAAATTAGCGCATAGCTTTAGCTACGTTTGATTCCTTATTTGTTTTGCTTTATTGATATACGTACGTTGTTTATTAAATAAGGAAATTGGTTATTTATCTTTTTATAATAATAAAATGGACAGTCACACCGAAAAGGCGTACGTAATATGGGTACACATCTGCCTAACCGTTAGGGGAAACAAAGCGTGATGTTATGATATGTGAAATGGACAGTCAGCCCACTAAGCACGAACGTAATAAAATCGCGGCGATTTTTTTTCGTACACTGGATTTTCAACTCTCGGTATAGAGTCGAGCATTGAGAATCCAACAGAGCGCATCCAGCGCGTATCCCAGCGCGATAGAAAACGTACTGTTGGATATTCAACTCCCGCCGCTAAGCAGAGCGTCCAAAATCCAATACGCGAAAAAATATTACCGCGATTAAAATAAGCCCGTACCAACCTGGGCTAAAGAATAAATTTAAGTGTTTTGAATACAGGAAAAATGGAAAATATTGAGCTTTGCCCACTGTTCTTCATTCTAATGATTTAAGATCGATTTTGCCTACATATGAACACATGTTCGTAGCCCATAGCCGACAAAAACAGCAATGGTCGCCGTAGCCGAAATCGGCATGGGAACATACACACACACAAACAATGATTTAATTATAAATAAGGGGGTATCTTCTGGTATCTTCAAATGTTTTGTACAATTTAAAAACTGCAAATGGCTACTGAAACATAGACACAATATTACCTTCCTATCTCCTATACATAAATAATATATTTTCAAATAATGAAAACAGTTGACCAAACCCGTAGATAATAGTTGGAAGTTTTGACGTACCTCGATACTGTGATGTCAATATTTTAGTAATGGGATTCGGAAACTTTTTCGTTACAATACTATTTCAGCGGAGTCCGAAACTTTTGGGACCGATTGCTCTTTTTGGCATGAAAACTAAGGATAGTTTGACCCCGAATAAAATATATGAAGGCACATAGCTCATATTATTATTATTAAGTTACCTACTCATTAATTTACGAGCACATGCAATTTTTTTTTTCTCGCTCGTTAGTTATCGTGAAATATAATCAAAATCGACACCATAACTATGTATTTGATTGAAATTACGAATATGTGCGCAATATAATTTTAATAAAAAAATACTGTTTACAGTTACTTTTTTTCTTTTTATTGACTGAAAATACTTTCTGTACGTGACCGTACCTAAAACTATAAAGCATGTCACACACGCGCTACGGATAAGTTATTCTACTTTATATTTCTAGTCACAGTATAAATCACACCGGCCGGCATTCCCTCTGTCATTTGCATACTGTGCTGTACTTAGACATGTCAGAAAGGCAGAAAGCATGAAAGGAGGTTGTGTTTCTTTCGGTACTATATAAAAAAGTTACTTATCGTGATGATACGTAGTAGGTGAAAATAAAAAAGAAAAGAAAGAAAGAAAATACGTTTATTTGCGGTACACATGACGCAAGGTAAGAACAAAACACGAAAATAAACAGTTTGGGGGAAAACATGCGTCACATCCACGCAAAACGGCCATCGCTCAGCATAAAGCTGCGACCCTATGCGAGACAGAGCCCCAGCGCTGGTTTTCAGCGACAGCCGGCGAACGTACTCACTTTAAAAAACCGTGGCAATGTACATTTGGCTTAGAAAAAAAAACAATACACATGCCTGTAACTTGCACAAAACTATACAAGTAGCTCGAATGGCATTATACGTGGCATAACATAAAATAGCATGCAATTAGAGACCGAACTAAACCAAAAATCAAATTTGGCAAGATGTTTTTCAGCCGAAACTCAAAAACTTAATAATAATTTTTGTTTCTGGATTTGTTTTTGTTAAAAAAATATAATAAAAATAAAAGATTATTATTATTTTAACTATTCAAACCCGTTTAAACTTAAATAGCACGAGCTATCCGCGCCCAATTTCAGCAATTCACGTTTTCGGCCGAATAAACATTTATTCAAAGTACAATTCTTTTATATTTAGAGAAAATCCATCGTTAAATGGTTAAATGGCACTATTTCTGTTACTTTTATTATGATTTTTGCCGATCAAAAAGCGACAAACTAATTTCTTTTTATCGTTTTCGGTCCATTTTCGGTCGCTCTCTAGTCTCTTCATGCAAGTAAGCAACTGTTATACTTTTATACCAGAGGACTGGGGTTCATGGTTTCAGAGTGACTCTAAATTTAATGATAGTCCGCCAAAGCGACTAAGCTAACCAAAAAGTTGCATAATGCATGTTCCTCATAACTTTTTTCCCAAAGTTCTGCCCCTATCCCACGGTTCCCATTAAACCGGAGTTCCAGTAATTTGGAAAGTTATGCTATTAAAGTTTTATTTAAAAGCTGAGTTCAGGGGAAATGTTAGTCGACGTGTACTTGAACCTAGTAGTAACTTTGATAGTTATTAATCGCTTTGAAAAAGGCTGTTATAAGGAAATTTACAAATCTGTAGAAGGGAGAAAGCTCCTGCGTACAAATCATGTTTTAGTAACTAAAAGGGTAATTGTTTTGCATTTGCATCTTGCTGATGACCAGCGGGGTAATTGCGTTACACACTTACAAAGGCAATACCTTTCATTTTGACAATTCAACAACATTCATTATATTATTAAGTTGATGAGCAGACGATTTTTTTCATCTTATGAAGTAATTTATTTCCTTCAAAATCTTTCGGATTGTAATTAAAAGTCTGTTACCCAATTACGGCGCAGGATTTATTCGGGACCAGGCATAATTAAAAAAATCTATCAATTACTTTATAAAGGCTTGTGCAGACCAGCGCGACTTGCCGCGCGACGCGACACCGGTTATTTTTATACTGTGAAGTTTTCTTAGAAATTGTATTGTTCGTGTCGCGTCGCGCGACAAGTCGCGCTGGTCTGCACAAGCCTTAATAGAACAACGAATCGTCTGGTATCACCTTTAGAGAATACTAGGAAATTAACATTAAAGACAAAATAATGTTCACTTGTTTGGTAAAACGCTTCACGGAAAATATCATACTATAATTAATATTATAATCTCAAAATCAGTATTCTAGGCCATCATGACACAATAATGTTGAAATGTCGTGATGGCCCAGTTTTTAAGGTATCCACTCTCATGTATGAGGTTGTGGGTTCAAATCCGGGCAAGTACTAATGTGACTTTTTCAATTCATATGTACCTACTTTCTGAGTTTATCTTGGACACTACTGACATCGGTGAAAGAAAACATCGTGAGGAAACTTGGACTTATAGATATAAGTCTGAAATCACCAACCCGTCTTGAGCAAGCGTGGTGATCAATGCTCGTGCCTTCTCTGTATGAGAAGAGGCCTTTGCCCTGCAGTGGGACAGTAACAGGCTGGTATTATTATTATTTATTTATTATCAGTATTTTTATCCGGTATTCTAAAACCGTGATACATCCAACCGTTCAAAACAATAGACGACCAAGATTCTGAAACAGTAGGAACCTATAAGATCCAAGCTAAAGCCGTTTGCCAACGAAGGGTTTTAGCAAGACAAAAAGTTCATAGTGATCATAGTATCCCGGTCAGCAATCCATGGACACAATTGGGACCCAAATCACGTATAGTTTTGGCTAGAATGGGACCGTTGAACCAACAGAGCAAGGAATAGCTGCGCCGGCACCGGCAGCGTCTAGATACGGCAGTATTAATAAAATTGGTGGCGGCGAAAGTTCATTGAGCGCACACCTTTCACGGATCACCTTCAGGCACCTGTACCACCGGTGACGACGAGGAAGCTGTCGCTTACCTATAAGGAATAGACTATAGCTATACACTATTTTCACGCTCAAGAGGAAGATTATACATTACAATTACAATAGAGAGAGTTCTTGGCAGTGTGAACATGAACAGTCATCTCTTTTATTGACACGGGACCTACATCTATGTAGGTTTCTTATGCGAGAAAATTGTCGATAGCTGGTTGTTTCCTCGTCGAGGCGGTGGGACAGGCGCCTCAAAGCTTTCATGGTGTTCATTTACATCGTAGTGCGAATAAACGTTGACACGGTAAGTGTTTATGAACAGTGTTGACGATGCCGCTTCTGGCAGCGGCCGCCGCTGAGGCATCTCCTAGCTCTGTGGTTGAACGACTTGATAGACATGACGACCTATCAAGCTACAAATTTCCAGAATAAATTGACCTCGCATTGTATAAGGTTTTCATTCAATGAAAGGTCAGTTAATACTGGATATATATTGCTTGATGTTTCGTCGTGTGTACCCGACGGGTTGCGTGTTTCCGCCTGGCTTGTTTTTAGAAGAAATAGAAGTATGATATAAACAGGAGATTCAAGAATAATGGAATTATTGAATAAATTGGAAAAATCAATCTTGAATTAGTATCATCCGAATTTCTATTACTCTCTTGGGAGTTTGCTTCACCATTTTACTCTAAATTGTAGCTTAAAATGATTAAATTCGTGATTGAGTAGGTATTTTAGTAACGTAACGAAAACCTTATTTCTAAATATTTATGTATTATTCATTACTTTTATTGATAATTCTGCACCAAAATAGGAAGAAAAACAAAAAATACGGCACAAAATGGAGGAAATTTCGACATAAACATTTTTCTTGCCAATTCGGTGCAGAATTTTATTACGTTGAAGAATACTTACATAGAAATAAACACAAAGTAATAAACAAGTTATGAAGGTGCATATTTTGTCGTCCAATTCAACTCATATGTACACGAATTTCAGCATTCCCACGTAAAGCAAATGAAACAACGCAAAACTAAATTAAATTCTCTTCGCTTTCTGGTAGTTAGCTCCAAAATGAAACGTTTCAAAATCAACATTCCGCATTAGAACATTTTACTAGCAAATATTCACATTAACAGAGACACGGTTAATGGGAAATGGAGTCGCTCTGTCCGTTTGTGCTTTTTCAGTCTCGTATTGACTACAAAATAAATGATGTACTCGTAATTTGCAGAGAAGTGAATTTGTTCTTGAAGAAGGACTGTTGTGGGGAAAGAGGTAACCTATTATGAAGTAGGATGTTCAAAGTGTGAGAAAAAATATTACTTTAGCTTTTAGTATGAGACCCAATCAGAACTTGAGAATTTAATGTTCTATAGAAGCAACCCTAATGTATCTATGAAACAACTGATGTTTTTCAGGAATTAAAGAGTCCATCTTAGATAATTAATTGACTCAGGCATGTCTTTGCGGAAATCCATTATAAAATACAATAGACGAAGGTACTGCGTTCGGCGTTTGACGTGGTAACACGTCGTGTCCGGGTTCGCAACAAGTCAATCTTCATTCTGAGGATGCCTCGTTGAGAGGTGAAACACGTGTCGATTTCTTACAGGGTTCTTTATGACTCTCTAAGAACAGTTAAGCGGATTAGGTTAGTCGTCTCTTGTATTTTTTTTTTAATATGTCCGTCTTTTAAAGTACCTACTACCTCTGAATGTTGGGGAATGATAACTGTTAGTACGCGAGGGAATCCGCTTGCGGCACATATAGGATTGATCAAAATTCATTTTCATATTATATTTTAGTTAGATAATCTGAATACTCGGACATTATTGCATTCAGCGATAGCTAAATATTACATTTTGTCCACTGTGCCGGCTGAACATCATAATGCCCATGGGAATAGATTATAATGGACATAATTATAGCTTCATTGGAACATTTTATTGGAACAATAATTTGACATCCGCAGGGAATCTCGAATGAAAATCAAATATTACAGATTACTGTATAGATAGATTACTATATGTAAATGAATGTTTCAGTATAATTTTACTTACTTAGATTAAATATATTATATTAATATATATATAAATAGCGACGAATAAAAGTTTAAGCCGACACATGTACTTACATTATCTTACCGAACAACTGTTTGAGGAGTTTCATGGTCAGCATTGGACTTTTTTGGCTGATATTTTGAGTATGATCATCAGGCTCTGGATGACATTTTCCTTTCACCTAATGGCCCAAGTGGTAGATATGTCACAGGTAGATTGTATGGTTCGTCATTTTACAAACGGCGCAGTCAGTTTACAAACGCTCGCCGTAGTGCAAAGTGCCGAGGGCAAAATGTAAATTGCCTTGTCACTGTATAATTGCCACAATATTTGATGGAGCAACGCCGTTTACAAAATGCCGTGGCAAATAAAAGCATTTAGTTCTATTTCTTACCACGCGCGTCGCTGCTAATCATAACAAGAAAAAATGGCGTCTAGTAGTGGTTTTGTGATCATGAAAAATATTGAAAACAGTGCACATTCTACGACTTAAGTATTATAATTTACTCTCATTTAAAGTCTTCTTAAGTTTTGGAATTCGTCATAGGATTGCTGGAATAAAGTCTGATTTGCCCAACCTGTGTTTTATGATAGTCACCCTACAATAACAATCAATGTCGAAATTATAACAATTGAATGAGTTGCCAATTTGCCTTCGGCATTTTGCATGACTGCGAGCGTTTGTAAACGGACGGCGCCGTTTGTTTAGTAACAAATCATACAATCTGCCTGCGACAGATACCTGGTACATAATGTTATTGATAATTCGAATAATCTGTCTGGAAATTCCAACTCTTTAAAGGTCCCAACTTCCAACCCAGAATATTTTGTATGATTCAGTGTTTACTTTTCCTTTATTTGTTGTATGTACAATAAAGATTATTCCATCTATCTGTCCGATCCGTATTCCACATAGGATCGTATACCGTCTAACAATTACAGTTGCACTCTCTGCTTACCCTCTAGGGCCCTAAACAATGCAAGTTTGTGACTACATTGTGTTGCGGCCTGTGACCCACTTACCGAGCCCGACAAGCGACCACAGCCCACAGGCGTAATCTTAGAGTGAGTAACGAAGCAAGCTAATTAAAACAATAACCATAGTAATTATGTTTATGTGGGTATGTGGTGCAAATGCGTGTGTTTCTGTTTATGATTTTGTTTTGGGACTTCCTTATCTTCGTCTTCTTTGAGTTTTAGATTCGTCGGTACTTAAATGCATTTTGGTTATCCTCATTATGCTCTTTCTGAGGAGGACACCGCCTTTAAGACTAGCTAACAAGGTGTTGGAGGTATGATTTTGAAACTTCACTGATTCCGATATCATCAGTATCTAGTATTCATTGCAATGGAATTAGGTACGCATAAGGAATATATTTAAGCTAAGATATGTGATGAAGATGAAATATAAAGATGCCTAAGTCATAAGGACACTGCCGTTAGAAAAAGATGCGGTTTTGAATCATCATCATAAAACTACCGAAGAGAATACCTACTCAGATAGATTTTGAAAGAGAGAAGAGAATTTCCACAGAATTTAAGGCAATCTAGCAAAAGCTCGATTTAAACTCGATGTGAATGTGAGTCCACTAACATTACAAAATAAAGTCACGCACTATCACGGAATTGTTACAGTGTCCGACTGCCTAGCGATGTCATTTGGATGCTATTGATGACCGTGGACAGGTAACATAGTAGTTTAACGTGGCATAAAGACATAAAGTTTGATGACTTCAACGAATAAGTTCGGTTGATTGACTAATGGCCGATTCTTATCAATACGGACCGTTAATGGTTAAAATGAAGACTCTTGTATCTTTACCAATAATGAAGCAAATACCTCATAGCTTTGCATAGTACACCCTCTGATATGGAAGTAGCAATTACAGGTAAAATTAGCTTACGAATCTATTTATATTAAAAAAGAACTACCATTGGTATACATAACGATTCGTTTTGTTTAGAGGAACCGAACATATCTAAACAGTTGTTGACCGCCAGATCATTATTTATGCACTGTTAAATCAGATAATCAGATCATATAGTCTTCAAAAAGCCAAGCCAAATGAGTTTTCCATAATAAAGTTATTAAACAGCAATAACACTCCCTTTCTTCTTCCATTTCCTATTGTTTATTTCATCACTATAGTAATGAATTAGCCTTTTTTTTTTTGAGGGTGGGAAATTATCAAATAATTTCTCCCGCGTGTCAGACTTTTACTGACTAAAACCCACCCGTGTCCCTTCCGTTGCCTTTGTGCCGGGGCCGGAATTAGCCTGACGTAAGCTTCTCACTTAAAGACTTCGATACATCTTCTGAATGATGTAGATAATTCCTTAAACAATGAAGTTATAAGCAAATCAAGAGCAATCTATTTACCTTAATATTTTCTCTTCAACCCTAACGAAAACACAAAGTGTCATTCTACCAGCGAAAACGAAGGTATATACGTATAGGAAGTGTAGTAAAGTTCACTAATTTTCTTTGGAAAAAGGATGATCCTACGACCATACGGGTGTTGTGTCTGGTGGGAACGCTTCCTGACGATTGATATTGGGACGTTGTTGCTAGTCGCGCGGTCAACACCGCTTGCGCGATACAGGATTTTGCGTGACGTCAGTGTGATGCGTAGCTCGCATGTGGCGATGTAGATGCCACCACAATGTAAAAGTCAAAAATGTACATTTCGGATTAACATAACGAACCCTACCGAAAGGCATAGTAATCCCGTTGAAAGTCGTTATACAAATACGAAAAGCATTGTAAACAATTGCAACTTGTTTGGCCTTGGGTTCTCAATATTTCTCAAAACAAAACTTCTGTTATTAATGTTCATTTGGCCTATCAACATAAGTTCTTATTGTACAGCCACTTTCCCGCCCTTTATGCAGCTGACATTTCCCAAATGCCGGTGTTCGCACGTGATAAGATTTTCAAACGTTACGTTCACCCGTATATTTCTTTGGTGTTTTTGTTTCGGCGTGCAATTCACCCAAATTGTAATGTGCGCGTGTATTTTTGGTCTTTATATGCCGTGTTGTTTGTTGGCTGTTAAACGTGTACTAACGAAGGTGGTTTTGGTTGGTTTGGCTACTGTACATATAATCGGTGTCTGAATTGAGAATTTGAAGTTGAGAACTTGTCAAACTCTACTTTAACATTGCTGAAGGTGAAAGCCCTCAAAATTCAATATTTCTTTGCAAAAAATCGTAAGAAATATTAAATTTTGAGAGCTACATTGAAGGAATCACCTTAAGTAATTCCGATGTTGTGCAACATCTGCACACGTAACATGACAATAGAAACGGGTTTTCTACGTGTTTTGTCGACGGAAGAATAGACAAAATGACAGATTGTGATTGTTTATTTGTAATTTTCTCTATTCTTCCGTCGACAAAACCAGTTTCTATTGTGGTCAAGCTTAGCGTGCTGGTATTCTGGTAAGACTGCACCGAGATACCTCTAGCATTAGTCATATGCTAGAAAATGTATCTTAATAAATCCATGTTTCTGCTTCTCTACTGTAAGATGGTGAGGGAGTTGGTAAAACTGCAAAATCGATGCTCAAGGTTACTATGTTATTCTAATGTCATTGAAGTACCAAATCTCGACTAGATCAGACCTGTGGAAGATGCTCACATCCATTCATCAACTAGAAAAGAGCTGATAATCTTCAAACAGCTGAATAGATTTTCTTAAATCATAGCTAAGAACACTCTCGATTAAGTAACTTTTCAAACGAAACAAAAAAAAAAAACTGAATCGGTTCAGCCGTTTTGGAGCTACGATGCCACAGACAGATACACAGATACACACGTTAAACTTATAATACCGCTCTTTTTCCGTCGGGAGATAAAAACAGGCGTATTTATATGTTATGTTAAATTAAACGGTCATCTCCTAACCCTATTACTGCGAACAGAAATTCATCACTAATAAAATTCATCAACAGTAAAATTCTTCACTAGTAAAATTCTTCACCAGTAAAATTCTGGTGTAAAACAGTACATTTACAGCTGCCCTTTGGGAATCGTTGTCTACCTTCACGTTGTACGTGAAGGTAGCATAAAAACAAAATAACTGAAATAAAAAAAAAACGGATCAAGACTTGGACCCGGTTCCCTTTAAGTGATTTTAAATATTCATCAAATAATCACTATTCCAAGCTCGTAAGCTTATATGGGACAAGCAAAGGTTTTAATCCATAAAACAACATTCCACTTGGATAGGATATCCTGTACAGGATAACAAAAAACTGAATGGGATCCCAGTAGTGGCATCTCTTTATTAACTATCTGATAAATCCTTAACACCCGGTTTTGAGAACTTTACTTTAGCATTACTTCAATTTAACCCACGAAGTACAAAATGTCTTTACAAAAAACTTTTTTTTTAAATTTCGAGTGTTGTGTTATAGGGAGCACCTAGTAAGAGATTGAAAGTTCTCAATTTACAAACCGGGTGTCAGTCGGGATTATTCATCCAGCTCTCACTGACTCAGAATCTAGTAGAACAATTTACATGAAGTTTTCATAGAAATTGTTCTACTAGAGGCGCGTCGCGACTGTCTGGGGAACCTTTAATGTAGACGTTTGCTGAGAAACAGTTGGTTTTTTTAACTTGATGCTTATAATAGTTACAGTAATATTTGAATACCTAGTTACAAATATGTTTCTCTCTTATAAAATTGTAAAACCTAAACCTACGCGCTATGCATGACATAGTCTAGATTACGTCATGTCTCATTGACTGTTTAAACAAATTAAATAATAACTTCCACACTATAAAATTAACTCCATAAACTCTATTGCAGGTCACCAAATGGCAGACCCCGGTCCGAATCTGGACCGCCAACCTATTTTGTGTAAAGTAAACATTAAAAATAATTAAAAATTATATTTTTTATCGTTTTGTTAGTAATCGTCTATCAAACGGATCGCGACACTCATATTATTTTGAAGAAACGGACCTCCAACTAAACTAATTGGCTCTGCGCCATTGCATAATGTGGATACCTAAGTAATTCTAATCATACAATGCACATAATTCCAAGAAATTACCAACGTAAAAGTGGTTAACTCCAATAGCTTCTGTTAACACTACCACATCATCGGCCTAACCTTTTTAAAAGCTTTTATTTAACTTCACTTGTACGAGTACGTATGTCCTAGAATATTGCAATCGATATATCACCCACCAACACTGAAGCTATCGGGCTGAAATTTGGCATACGTGTTTGGCTCTCGTGACAATGCATGATTACATAAAAGCTTTAAAAAAATAAAAAAATGTTTTACTTGTTCCCAACTATATTGGGGTCAGCTTCCAGTCTAACCGGATGCAGCTAAATACCAGTATTTTAAATGGATCGACTGCCTTTCTGACCTCTACAACCCAGTTACTGGGTAATACGATACCTCTAGGTAAGAGAGCTTGTCCGATTTTCGGGCTTCTGGCGACCCGAAAATCTCCTTTTGTTTACAGTACCGCGAAGGAGGGTTAAGTTTTTTTAATAACAAAATAGGTTACCATCTTCGAGAAGAATAAAACCTAAACCTACGCTCTATACATGCAGCATGACATAGCCTAGTTTACGTCATGCAACACAGACTGTTACAAAAAAAAAAAAAGCGAGCGCCCCTTACAGTAGTTGTTTATGATGTGTAATATCTGACATCTTGGCTGACAGTAGCAACCTCTCGGAAAATGGGTTGATATCATCTGATGGCAAACTCTAGCACCGCAGGCGCTCATTGGTCAAATCAAATAGCGCGCGCTTCCCAGGCTTCCTGTTACACACTTCCGTCCCTTTTCACGAAATCTGTCCCTCAGATTGCAGGAAACATTTGCAGGAAAGGGAGAGGAAAGATGTTACAAATAAAATAAACAATTTCCAACGCACCATAAAACTGCATAATATGCGCGGCACTCGGATTGAGTAACACACTTTCCATCAAAATCCAAGGGTTTTGAAAGAAATTCCTAAATGATTGCTTTAAAGGTTTGAAAAATTCGTCTACTAACGCAATGAAAGTTACTGAACTGTTAAAATGAAAGACATTGCGATCAATTGTCATTTTATGTGTGTTATGCAATTACCCTACTGATCTACTTACTTAGACGACCAACTTAAAAGCGGTTAACTCCAATAGCAAGCTACTGTTTACATTACCACGGCCAGGGTGTCAAAGTCCACTTAAAAATTAAAATCCTTCACACTTACAGGGTCACCTACTCGCCCACATTGGTGCACCGTCGTGAATATTGAAACATTTGTACTGCACTACTGGTACACGTGGATTTAACTCCTTTTGAGTTCTCATGAATTATTTACAAGCCGCACAGAACGTATTATAGGGAATTTGTGAGTGTTTACAATTGAGTACAGCCGATCTATGCGTTATAGAAGTGAGCTTGAAGTGAGTTGTCAAAAGTGTAAATCCCTTCCATCAGGTGGAATGACAGTTAGTTTTAAGCTCATCACGGTGAGATTCAGAATAGACCGGAACTCCGGAAGTCGTTTGAAATATTTGTATGTTTTGTAAATTGTGTTTTGTCGTTGATTGTGACCTTTCGATTTAGTGCACTGTGGTTGAATTGCTGTTAAGAAAAGTCTGTTTAGCAAAACGTTACAAAAGGGCTGATTTTAATTGAATTAGCAAATTAAATGAAAAAGTTTGTGACAAGGTCGGCAAGTTAATTTTAAAAGAGCTTCATCGCGTGCAAATTTTTTATCATGTCAAGTTTTTTAGTTTCATACTTGTCTAATTCTGTCAGTTTTGATTTAATGGTGGACGGCTGGTTACGATGACCTCTAGCTTTTATTAGACTAACGTAGGTAGGTACCATGCATGAGACACGCAATAAAAACTATAGCACCGTGCTGTTTATTTTTAGCATGACAAATAATCTATCGCTGGTTGTCCAACACATATACAGATAAACTCACGCCTTCTGCCAATTATGGTATGCAGAAACAACAGAACGCCACCTGGATCCTTACATGCTCCTTTTTCTTCATTTACATACATGCCTTTTGCGAGTACTACGCACCAAATCTTTAATTCAACTCCCAAAATAATCACTTATTAACGATACTAATGGAAAAAGAAATATTACTTCAAAAATCTTACAAAAACTCCAACACACTGCTTTTCACGCAATCTTATTGTGCAGCTAAAAATAATGACAAAATTTTCTCCGTCCGTTTTGTTTTTTTCTTTTCCCGGCACAGTTTCACGGGCTACAAACGACTGGCCGTCGTTCCGGCTGAGAGCGAAGCCGTGTTCACTCGCCACCCATATCAGTACATTTCCGCTGAGCAACCTTAAGGAAATTGACGTTACTCCACACTGTTTACGCACGTTTATGGTGCCTTGTGTGTCTGTGCGTATGGCATGAAAAACAAAAAGGTTTTTTTTATGTTTGATGTTTTTGTCTTTATTACAGGCGCAGCATATTTAATGCGTAGTGCGCATTGTTCTATGTGCGCTTTTAGGGAGGACGTTCTCGTGGGACTGCCGGACTTGATGATGGGGTCCGCTAGGCATGGCGGGCTGATACCAGTTAGGTGTGACGAATGTACGAATATTTCCCGGGCCCCCGACTCATGGTAGTGGAAGGAACCGTTTTTACTTGGTAGCTAACCCCACAGGAAAAGAAATAGGGTATTCAAATGAGGTCATACTGACAAAATTTGTAAGCAAAGCAAAAAACTATCCGATAGTCCGAACAGGCCGATATTCAGAAAATTGAAAGGCTACCTATTCGGAACCTATAAGATAAAACCCAAGTTACAAAAGATCTGTCTGTCTGTTCGTAAAAATATCCCTACAGATACTTCACTTTATATTTCGCAAATTTGCTGTATGCGTCTCTCAGTGTACATTCGCGGAGAGAAGTGATTTACCACTTATGGATTTTATTCATACACGTAATAAATTTGGAGATTTTGACGGTCGTATCCCCAAAATGGAAAACGATATTTCCCACTTCCGATTTCTTCCTTATTCAAGATACTTACTTTTGGCGTACGATATATGTTCATATTATTTCATGTATCGCCATGGTTACAGAATCTGTGGTGTGTTATTGCTCAAGTGTAATAAAGTCTTGTTATTAAGGGGTAACGTAATAGTCCTGGAAATCACCTTAAGAGTACCAGAAAATGTGTATGGAATTAAGAAATGAATAAACAATGAAAGGCAACGAAATATTCATTTTATCAGATGCTGCCGGTACGCGTGAATTATAGAGAAATAAAACTAACTACGTTTATAAAATCACTATCTAACACCATCTATTACCTACCTACTAAATCTTCTTTAAGCCGTATTATTCAAGTAAATAAACCCATTGTATACAAACGCAATCCTTCCCCATAAATATCATCATTTCAGAAACATCATTACATTCAAATCATGGAGAAACTATCATTTGGTACACAAATCCCCATAATGATATGGTAAGTAGGTACAGACAGCAAAACAGTTAGATTTACAGGCTAAATTTTTCACGACACTGTTAATTATTTTTTATTGAGAGCGCAATTACTTTTTGAAAACGAAATTCAGCCCGATTTGCATTTTCAGCTAAAATGCATTTTCTTCTAGTTTCTTGGCTATGGATATTCTCTGAATAAATGAAACGAAAGTATTGATTAATCAACCACGCGGGCCCAGTGCGGGTTGGTAGATATTGATTTGCAGCTACTTAAGTACTAATTATTTTTTCAGCCACGGTCGATAAGGTTTTTTTTCGCCGAAATTTCCGCCGTCGATATATGTCCAGACTCTAGTGGTAAGAAAGCAGCCTGAGCAGCTGCCTGAACACTTATCTCTTTTGTTGTCTGTCCCAAAGCTAAGTGAGCAACTCAATCAAATAAGCGATTAGCAATAGAAACTCGACTGAAATGACGTTACTTATAAGCGATATCACGAAGTAATCAGTGACAGTGACACCGGCGGCGGTGCGCGGCGTTGTCGGCGGCGTGTGCGCATGATCGCAGTGAAAGCTGTACCTACTGAAATTTTATGGACCGGTGCTACGGCATCGGTTTTTTTTTTTGCTAATGGATGAAGATTTTTTTTGTATATTTTGAATAACCTTACCTACTAATAAAGATTTAATTATTTAAAATTATTAAGTATGCACTTACTTAGCAAATAGCATATCTAACATTAACTACTTTACTTACTTAATGACCTCATAACACACAATAAACAACAACAAGAACAACAATAATGATTACCAAGTTTTTTGAGTATGTTTTGTATTCGTATCAACCTGAACATTAAGTGCTTCATAGTCTACTGAAAATTTTAGGTATGTATTATTTTACAAGAAGCTGCGTCTTTTTTTAATAAGCATTGCAAATAAGGAGTGACATAACAAATACCGCGAACCAATCAGTGACATTGACATCGGCGCGTGCGCCGAAGTGAAAGCGGTACTGAAATTACATCGAACCGGTGCTCGATACGTGATCGGTTACATTATGATTCTTCTTATGTGAGCAAATAACTTGTTTGTTCGTGTGTTTGACTGTTTCTGAGTAAATCTATAGGTAATTGATTAATTAGTGTGGACAATTAACGCAATGATTGTATGATGTTGTTTTAATCGGCGAATTCATGAAAGGTATTGTTTTATGCTCGGTTTCTATAAATAAAACCGAATCGTTTTCCGTACCAATGGTAATTGTTATTATTGCCAAACTGGGTATATAGGTAAATAGATTCGTTAGGTAATTTTACCTGTGATAGCTACTTCCATATGGGAGGGTCTACTTTGCAAAGCTATTGAGGTCTTTGCTTCATTATTGGTAAAGATAAAGAGTCTTAATTTTTACCGATACCTAACGGTCCAGAAATTATAGGAATCGGCCGTAGCTGATGTGATTTCTCATCAGCAAAATCACGAACTTCCATAAAAAAAATTGCCGATTTAAACGGGGGGTGAATTTTCAAAAATCCTCCCATTGCATAATTATCTTCTTCAGGAAAGGAACTCTTGCGCAAAATTTCATGCTTTTAGACCCACTGGCTTAGGCTGTGCGTTGTATGTTGGTGAATGAATTTAAGAGATCCCCAATCCCCATGGGAGAAATGGTTTTTAAAGATACAAAAAAAGCATTTAGCGATGAGAAATGCTAACCATTTCTTATGACCAGCATTTGTAACTTGTGTTCTTCCATTTAAATTGTAGATACTTTTTACGACCAATGCAACTGTAACTGTAATTTAAATTCAGCGAATAAAAAGCAATGACAGGCGTACCTAATGACACTGACATATCTAAATAAAACTTTCTAAATATAACTTGACTGGCAGCAATCTACTCTCAGACTTTAAATTATTACAATATAGAATAGAACAGAATACTCTTTATTGTGTACACCATACGAATTACAGATATAAATGTAGAAATTACAACAACAAACACACACACCACACACAAATTGACATGCATTGCATTGGCATTTGATTTACATGACACTTGTACAAAATAAAGTACTATAAGGGCTCATTCACACGAGGACAATTAGTGTTTTTTGACGAATCGTCTTTTTTTTTAGATTGTTTTTTTTTTTAAGACGGCGGCTATGCTTTTTACAAATGGTGTTCACACGCATCACGGAATCGTGAAGAATGACGGAAATGTCTTAAATCACATATCGTCTTTTAAAAATCACGTTCGTCAAAAAAGATGAATCGTGATTTTTTTGTGACCGATCCGCTAAAGCTCTCGTCCAAGACTGAACTCTTGAATCACGAATCAAGTGTCAAAATCTATTCAGATATTTTGAAGAATCGCGAAAAACCTCGTTTCCGTATGCAATGTGAACGTGTTTCCGTCATGATGACATATCGTTTTTTCTGACGAATTTATAGACTCCTATGTACCTAAAGCGTCTGCTTGCGACTTTGTCCGCGTGACATTTTCCTCCCCCCGATCCACCCTGTCACATCGCATCGACTGCCCGCACTATTACTTCGCTTTCGCTTAACGTTCTTTCTGACTTTTTTCTTTTTGCTCGGCTCTTATGGATCCTAGTGTGATGTAAAATAACCTATATCCTTCCTCAAGAATTGGGCTATCAAATGCAGAAAGAATTTTTCACATCTAACTAGTAGTTCCAAAGACTAGCGCGTTCAAACAAACAAACAAAAAACTCTTCTTTCAAGATGGCGGCATTAGTTCAGATTTTCGCCACGCGCCATTTGGAACTTGTAGCATGTACAGCTATACCTACCAAGAAATGGGTTGTAAACTCTCGTATCAACAAAAAAATGAACTCTTCAGCTTTATTATTTATTAGCATTGATAAAGATTGAAAAATAAAGATGGTGGCATTAGGTCAGATTTTCGCCACGCGCCACTTGGAACTTACAGCTAAGTTACCCAGAAATGGGTTGTAAACTCCCGTATCCATTAAACGTAATTATAATAATAATAATAATATAAGAAGTAGGTAATATAATATTATTATTAATCCACATGATCGTATTATCGTTAACACAAATGGCGAAGTGGGCGATAAAATCACGCTATTACAATAAAAGGCTAGGCAGTACCGGATTGTTTTTTTAGAAATCTGAACGAAACGAGATACTGTAAAGGGATTAGTAAAGTGAAAAAATCTTTTTTTTTTACTTTTTTTAGAGAGAAAAGAGAATGGCCATTATGATAAAAAAGTTATACCTAGTACATGACGCATTTGTTCCATAGTAGGTAACTCAATAAAATAAATAAAGGCTTGTGCAGACCAGCGCGACTTGTCACGCGACGCGACTCAAACAATGCAATTTCTAAGAAAACTGTACGGTATAACAATAACCGGCGTCGCGTCGCGCGACATGTCGCGTTGGTCTGCACAAGCCTTAAATCTAACTGATTTGACCTAGTTAGCAGTTAGGTTGTTTATAGATGATTAGTCATCATCTGCCCAGGTTCGCCTGCCAATCTAACCGATTGCAGCTGATTACCAGTATTTTATATGGAGCGACTGCATATCTGACCTCCACCCAAATACTGGGTAACACCCTTGGTATACTGGTTGTCAGACTTTCGGGGTTCTGATGATCCGTAACAACTGTCAAACATCTACAAATGACAGCCGGGACCAATGGCTTAACGAGCTTTCCGAGGCTCGGTGGGGACTCGGTATGTAAAGATGGTCACACATGAACGGACCAACCGCGGAAAGCGTAGTTTAAGCTGATCGATCGACCCGTGCGGCTGTTATTACTTTATAGATTGCGCCCAGCGGTTTCGCCCGCATAAGACTCGATCCAGTGGGAATATCGGGATAAAAGGTATCCTATGTACATTTTCAGGTCATGTCAACAAACACAAAAATTCTTATGTTTTCTCTTTTTTAATTATTAGGTTAGATTAATAGTAAGGTAATTCTACAGTGTCAAAATAAATTAGGTAGCAAAACTTCACAGAAGTCATGGTCCATATCGAATGAGTAGGGAGACGTAATTTTCGTTTTTACGAAATAGATACGATATCTTATGCGAAATTTAGTAAATAGGTGCGATACATGCGAAATGTAATAATTAGTGCGAAATGTTGTGTTTTCTATACATTGCCATAACATTTTGAAGAATTTATACATTTTTTAAACGCAGCATTCCCGTGACGTAGGTAACTAAAGAAGCGTAGCTACCCTAGATTTGCAAATGCAGCTATACAAAGCTTCCAAAGCCCAGTCCAACCAGACAAAAGTGTAGACTCTGAAAGATAGTTTAATATCTACAATATTGTTATAATAATTATGATCGAATGCAAAGAATTAAGCAGGAAAACATAGAAAAAACCACAATATTAGCTTTTAACAAAAAAAAAAACAATAGACATTTGTTAGTTCTTGTAATGATTATGCAAACAAATACGTGATTTCGAAGTTCGATTTTCGAAATTTTGCCTTTTGTGTTATATTTATGCGAAATTTCGAAATATTATGACCCTATTAATGAGTCATTAGATATAGGTAACCATTACGTCTGTGAAGTCTAATGACGATAAAAATAAACAAAAAACCTTTATTGTTTTGTCTTTGTAAGTTTTGCTAGCTAATTTAATTTGACCCTGTATATTTTACTGACGTAGAAACTTTCTGATTGTTGCAAAAGATTATTCTTATCCTGCAAAATGTAGGTACAACGAATATCATTGTATTTAACTATGTCTCTTTAAATAAAATATAAGTACATAGTTTCTGCTTATCTCTATGAAAGTTATTGTGCCAGGTAATTGAGACACCCCGCCATGATAATTAAGATTTATAAAGCAGATTACTAGTCTAGATTAGTATTAGACTAACGGTTAAAATCTTAGTTGTTTATTTTCAGACTGTATGATTTATTGCAGACTAATATTCTTGATATATATTACCCGACTTCAAAACAGGAGGACCTTATAAAAAATAAAAAAAATCTTCTATATTTTCGTCAATCATGGACCGATTTAAAAAAATCTTTTTTCAGTTTGTAGAGGAAGATTGCGCGGTGGTTCCATATAAATTGTATTAACTTTGCGTGGGTAGTTTTTGTGTTAGCTTCGATAATACGTATTTAATCCAGTTTGTGTGTTTTGACGATGTTTAATACCTCCTGCAACTTGTTTACATAGCAAATAACGGTATACGAGTTGGTGTGGGGTATGTACAGAAAGAAAGAAAAAAAAAAAATCTGCTCAAACAAAACGCACATTATAACAAAATGACATAAAATACACACATATACAAAGTAGCCAAAAGCCTCGTATTCAAGCAGTAGAAGTTTGACAATTTCATCTATTGCTTGATGTCAGGGCCAGGGACCAAGGACAATTACATTGCGTAATCTGTGTTACGACACTAGCATAAGATAGCAAACAAACAATAGTAATACAATCAAAATGTACACAAAAATGATTTCGTAATGTATAGAATTTCCGTACAATGCGAGGTCAGCTTATACTGGGAATGTATCGCTTGATGTGTAGCCGTGTGTAGCATAACTAAAAAGTGAAAAATAAAACGTTTTTCCAAAAAAAACTACTGAATTCCAAAAAAAAAAAACTATTTTAATCAAAGTGAAAAATAAATTTAAAGTCGGTGGCAAAAAACTTAAATACAGATCCAAAGACATCGACTTGCGATATTGTTTAATAAATTTTTTATAAATAATATTAATAAAAATCTTTATTACAGACCGCATAATCCATAAAAAAAGGATAAAAAAAAAATTACGCTAATTATTATATTCCAAATGTTAATTTAATTAGGTCTTTCCTTAGAAACGATTATTTCTGCAAATTATTTTAAATATTAGGTAATGAATAATTGGCACAGTTTCATTGAATTAATATCATGATACTTAAATACACGATTTTTTTGTAGATTTTTAGATAAATATGTCAGATTTCAGTAAAATAATCTAGGTTTAATAATATTATAAAATATGATGTTTTTTTATCAACTCAACAACAAGTAAGACCTACCTTGGTCTTACTTGAACTTGCTTTTTCAGCCACATTACCTACTCGAAATTTTGCCAAGTACTTATGAGTCGATACTCATAAGTACTTGGCAAAATGGTAGGTAGGTACTTCATAAGTAAACTGTGTCGGCTCTTAAATTATTAATTCGACGTGAAATATCGCGAATTCTGTCATAATAAGTACCTAATCAAATTGATTGATTTCAAAAACGTCATAACAATATAAATTCAATATTATTTTTGTTATCAATTGGCACCAATATGTGTATACAGTACAACTATTTTCTTAATGTCCCGCGCCAAACTTTGTGCTTCGTCAATCGTCGGATTTCTATCAGTAGTCCTTAGGTACTCCTTATAACATCAGCTATCTGCCAGTGAAAGTCCCGTCCAAATCGGTCCAGCCGTTTCGGAGATTAGCCGGAATAAACAAACAGACAGACGGACAGACACAAATTGTTTTTTTGTAATTTCAATTGCATTTAGTAAAAAGCTGGTATTTTGACATTACAGACAGACACTTCAATTTTTATAGATTAAATTATTTTGTTGTACTCTCATCACACATCACCATGCCATGTGCTAGCAATATTATAAACAGATAACTCTTATCAATTAATTCTTAGTCCTTTGTTTGAGTTCGATGAACGTCGCATAGAGTATCGATTATCACTCTATCAGCTGTCATTAACGCGATAACAGCTTGATGGCAGATGGGTTAATAATGGAGTATTTATAGAAATATATCGTGAGATAAATACCGTATGTGACATTTGAAAGAAATGGGAAAATTAATATCGTAAGTAATTTTTCGTCAAACTTTTTATGTATCTTAATTTATATTCAGTCAATCTGCCGAGCCTTTTCCCAAGTGTGTTGGGGTCGGCTTCCAGTCTAACCGGATGCAGCTGAATACCTGTATTTTACGTGGAGCGACTGCCTATCTGACCTCCACAACCCAGTAACTGGATAATACGATTTTGACCTTCGTAAGGCTGGTGTCAGACTTTCGGGCTTCTGACGACTCGTAACGACTGTCAAAGATCTACGAATGACAGCCGGGACCAGCGACTTAACGTGCTTACCGAGGCACGGAGCGAAATAAAATCTGCGGTTTCATAGAAAATTGCAATACCTACGCGGTCAAAATGTATGGAACCGCTGTTTTTTTTTAAAATAACCGATTGATTGATTGACATGATTTCAACGCAGGGGAGTTCAGAATCATGTACTGAATCCATGGTAATAGGCTTCGCGACGATGTCCCTGCCACCCTGTATACAGTTTGTCAACTTTTACTATCATATCACATTACAAGATAGTGGGAAAAGGTTAAAAAGTGAACCTTATTACTTTTTCTTTCATGTTTTTATAAGTACTTTCGCTCACTAAGCCCCAAATCATATTTTCGTTTTATTGGTCCTGATAACGTTGTTCGAGGGCCAAAAATATCTTCATGAGAACGTTCTCCTCGTTCTTCTGAGTACCATATTGTTTTCAAATTATCTAACTGAACATGCGGTATAATTATGTACTTTTAGGCACATTCTGCAACCCATATTTTACTATTATCATAACTAATATTAAGGAAAAAAAAAACATAAAACAAGTCTTAGGACAATTTTATTCCTTTTTTTTTTTTGTTGTGTACTTATTTGATCAAGGTCAGAAATATTAAATACCTAGGAACCAACAAAAATAAAAGGGCGAGTAGGTATCTACCTACTTTATGTATTAGAAAACCACACTCCTTTAGTAGAACAGTTACTATGAAAACTTTTTGGGAATTACGTCGCGTCGCGCCTGTTAGCGGGAGCATTAATAGAGGTACTTCTATATTATAATACCTACGCATATCATAAAGTGCCACAAAGTCGTACTTACTTATCTTAATCGAATACAAATCCACAGTATTTTATGTCACACAAACCTTACTTCTGGGACGTCAGAAACTAGGGTACGGTCAATTCAAACCAGTAAAAAACCTAAATTACCGAATAAAAGTTTACAATAAATCCACACAAGTAGTTCTAATTAATACCTATAGTATTTGATACGCCACATACATTGTTTTACTTGGCACGCCACGACGCAGCTTCGATTATAAATTATAAAATAGATTCGGAGTTCATTCACCTCACTATACGAGTACCTATCTATAGAGTGTAGGTATGTATGTATGTGTTAACAATAACAATTGCTTGTGATTACTTCGACACGAGCAACCGACGAGACAGACTTCTTATTGACAGAGAAGGAAGAATGGATGTGATATTTTATTGTTTTTCTTTTATTTATTAAAGTAAAAAAAAAACAGACTAATGTTGTCCGCAACAAAAATCCATTAACACTGTCACTTTTATATATAATCAAAATGGACACAAAATGATTTGCTAAACTGTTTTTTAACTTTTCGTATAATTTAATACAATAAATTTAATAAATTAGATTTAATAATATTCCTAAAATTTTACTTCTGTTCTGATTTTAATTAAAGATGTTTCCCAATAATTAATATAAAAATTCTGAATTTTTAGAGTTTTGTTGCTGGCTGTATTTTTTTTGATAAAGAGTAAGGTGTTCATCGATCATTTGCAATAAAAGTATCTTAAATACAATTATAAATATTGATGTTGTATGTCAAAATTTATGTTCTAATAAACTTATAAAAACAAACAGATTTGAGTAAATTATATATTTCGAACAGATTAACTACTAGTATAAAATGGAAGATTGCCAAGCTATTAATAAAATACCTATTCATAAATCAGTAGCTACATAAATGTAGGTATCAAATGTGAAAGGTTAGCACATATTTTCGAGTTAATAAATATAATAAGCATCTACAAATGTGCATAACTAACAGTGATTACTATTTTTACTTGCCTACGATATGCCTAGAATAGTCGACCAAATGTTTAGCCAAACTCACCTTTTGACCGAATGTTCGGCCAACTCGCCTTTTGACCAAATATTCGGTCAAAATTTACATAAAGTTATTCTAGGTTAATCGGGTAACCAATAATTATTAGTCATATAATCATAATTGTTTTTGTATTTTAATATATATTTTCTTAGATAATTGCGTTATTGTCTTAATTTCTGGTGAATGCTGTGTACACCTATAATAAGCATAGCTACCTAACCACTTTTCGACGTTATTGCTTAGGCAATAAAGTCGAAAAGTGGTCATGCGCCTGTGTCCGCGATAGTACATAACAATACTTTTATTAAATTTATTATTCGCTTTTAATTTGTAAGTATGTACTGAGTTGGTGTACCAAATAAATGAAAATACTGTAATATACACTCTGTACCATATTAAATGTATTGTATCGCTGTGGGTTACATTAATTTAAAAAAAAACATCCTATGCGAGGCGACAGCTTATAATACCGTATCCAGTAACATAATCTTCCCAACTCGATGAGCATAGGTAAGTACGTCTAAGTATCAAGGTATACCATCTGGCCCATGGCATTGAAGGTCCGTGACGAATGTGATAATGTTCTTATTCGGACGCCCGTACAATGGAGAGCACGATTTATAACTAACTCGTAATCACGACACGAATATATTCAATTGAACGTACTTGTAAAAGCTAAAGCTTAGTTTTGTATTACTTAAATAGGTCAAATTTAATTAGTATCAATATACAAACACAAAAAAAAGACTGACAGCTCTTGAACGCAGTTCAGACATACTGATCGCGTTCAGTTTCATTGGTGAATTGGCAGTTAGTGTGTCAATTTGCCGAACTATGTTTATGTCGCAGTAAGATGATTATAGCCGTGATATAGCTATATCCCTACGGATATGGCTATATACCGTAATATGGTTATATGAAAGCCGTTCATAACTGTCGGAGTGTCATAATATTGTTACTGCGACCAATTTCGACGTAGTTGGTCACATTTCTAACCTAAGCTAACCTATTTGGTCAGAGTACCCCAATAGTAATATTACTAGAGCGTACTCGTATCATAGTTATATTCCTAGTAAGACAGTTATGAACCGCTTTCATGTAACTTTACTCTCGTCTACTTTTACAATGTTTGTAAATATGTGAGCACCATGTATCTATCACATAATTAATTTACCTGTCGTTGCTTCATTTTTAATTATTTTTACCTATTGTGGTATAGTAATTTTATTCTAGGTGCAGCGTCTTCACATATAATTATATAACTAATGTACCTATACAAAATATTGTAAAACATTTTATAAGAGAGTAACGGTGGCGTTTATTGCCCATTCTTCTTCATACGAAAACTACCTTTTGGAAGGGGCGACTAGAATCAATTCTATTTTTTTGTAAATTTTGACGTCAAAAGTGCCTTACAAGGGCCTATTTGAAATAAATGATTTAACTTTGACTTTGACTTTGAAATATATTACGGTACTTATATAGCTGTATGCCGTAATATACTTCAAAGTCACAGTTCAAAGCCCTAGGGATATAACTATATCACGGCTATAACTATCTTACTGCAACATAATTATACTTATTAACAATACGGCCAGTGAATGATGGCCGGCCTGAACATGGGCTCTCCGAACTTTCGCGCATGTTCACTCACTCACACTCGCTTCATGACACTATTTTGTTCCATTCGGCCATGATTCATCGGCCGTATTGAAACTACCTGTACATACATACTTATCTCTTTGTTTGACTGTACCTGTAGAAAGCAGAGCGAACAATATCCTTGTAAACATCGAACCGTAAAAGTTGTCTATTAAAACGTTTACCTTTATTTTATTAGTATGTAACAGCATCAAATGCCGCGGCGTTTACCGGAGTTTCCTTACCTGAAATGAAAACAAAATATTTTAATACATAATGGACTTTATTTCGATTACAATTATTTAAAGAGCTTTGTTTGTATGTTTAATTTCAGTTTTGTCCTTTATTGAGCACTTTATCGTATAAGCATTTTGATGTTTTCTACCAATAAAATTTAATTCATTTTTAGACACTTCAGACATAATTCTAGTCCATAGTTTTACACACACACATTTAAATTATAAACTATATTAAATTAAATTAAAAATTAAAAAATATGTTGGGGCCGGCTTCTAGTCTAATCAGATGCAGCTGAATACCAGTATTTTACATGGAGCGACTGCCTATCTGACCTCCACAACCCAGTTACTGGGTAACACGATACCCCTTAGTAAGACTGGTTGTCAAATAACACTTTATGAATAGTGTGAAATTGAACCTAATGCACGCACCTCTGACTTTTCAGATTCATGTGCGTATTGTATAATTATCACTTGCTTCAAAAACGGTGTAAGAAAACATCGTGAGGTAACCGGTATACCTTAGAGATATTACTCGACGGCATGTGAAGCCAAGTCAGAGGCCCATGGGCGGCTTAACTCTGACACCAGGTTAGTCACTAACCACACGAAAAGAAGAAGAAAATTCAATTAATAAATATCCGTTAGGTATTACATAGGAATTCGAAACATGATGTGTCAATTTCATGTGCCTTACCCGGCGAGGACGCAACAACCTAAATTAACAGCGTCACACTTGACAATTCCAACTACTTGAATATTCTAAGCTCTGACGAGCCCTGTAATTCCCTGTACTGCTCGCGGTTCCAGTGTAAGGGTGTGCGCAGACTGTCACTTTAGACAACTTAGTACTCTATGAAAACAGTGCTGGCTTCGAACCCAGGCAGATACTTTACAAATACTACACTTGAAAAATGACGAAAGACAATGTATAATAATCATAATGATAATTTTTAATGATATTTTATTTTTATTTTTATTTTAATGATAATTATTTTTAATGATAATTTTTTAATAATATTTTTTATTGATAATTCTTAATGTTTTTACTACTTACTTATTTTTTTTTTTTGTGTATGGATATTTTGCCTGGAATAAAACACTATTTATTTTATTTTTATTTTTTATTTTACTTAGCGTGGTGAAGTAGATCAGCATTGTGAGGAAACCGGCATGTCCAAGAATTTAAAAAAGAAACCAAAACATTTGACACCCGCACGGAACCCGCGTAGTGGATTATGGCCCACTCCCTATCAACATGAGAAAGAAAAAGAAAGAAAGAAAAGATGTTTATTTGCGGTAACCGTGACGCAAAGAAAGAAAATAATCGGGGAAAGTATGCGTCACATTCACGCAAAACGGCCATCGCTCAGCATAATGCTGAGACCCTATGCGAGACAGAGCCCCAGTGCTGGTTTTCAGCGACAGCCGATGAGAGGAAGCTTGTGCCCCAGCAGTGGCCGTTTTATAGCCTGATTATGCAGTTGCATCAAGAGAGTCAAAGTTTCACGACTCAAACCGAAGGGTAGGCAGAGATATTTAGGTACAGTGTTATGTTTAAGTCCCATGTACTCCATTGCAGTGGTAACAGGCTCGCCCTATATAATTAGGCAAAATCATAAATCCCGACTCCGGGCAGCTACTAAGAATTTATTGAAAAAACCCAACTAAACTTTGATCAACCTGGGAATCAACCAGCCGTACGATGACTGACCAACAAGACAAGCCACGGCTGTGATCTACTGAAAAACTGTTCTGTCTACGGCAGACAAAGCAGTTTTGCCTGTAATGTGCGCACTGCCTTACCGGACTCAGCCAATCACTCAGTAATGGCTACTAGAGAATTAATTGAAGCGCCCGTTTTAGCTCACCCGTTAATTTCATTAATTTGATAGAGCCTGAACTTACTTTGTTCTAGGGGATTGACAGTAACAGTAGGTCCCTAACTGTTTTGGCACAATTATGCTTTTAAGGATAATAAATATAGAACATATACACCATCATTTTCATTTCAGCAGAAAGACGTACACTGCTGGACATAGGCCTCCCCCAAATGGGAGGGTTTGCCATAATCGCCACGCTTGGCAGGCGGGTTGGCGATCGCAGTATGGCGTTAAAATGCATAGAGAACGCTGCTGCCCATTCTCTAGTAAGTCCTTTAGTCGCCTTTTACGACACCCACGGGAAGAAATGGGATGGTACTATTCTTTACGTCCGGCACCACACGAAACACATACATATGGTTCTATAAATGAAGTGTTGTCTATGTTTTGTATTAAAACTTTAATTAGGTACCTGAAATAAAATCTAGATGATCATACAATAGTTATTTATACAGCACCAACAAATTGAGGGCGTACACCATACTGAATATGAATGATAAAGCCATTTATCAAAAATATTGAGTTTAGATTTGTATGAATAAATGAACCACAAATTCTTTCAAACCACGTGATGACGTCAAATCCGTTTTTAACTAAATACCAATCAATAATAAATCATTGTAATAACAGCTCATATAAAAATGTTATACAAAAACTATAGTGTATGGCAAAAACAGATATGAACACGTTCTGGGGGCAACGAACCTTTCATTTCATTATCTTAGTGAGGTGTGGTAGGGTTGTCACCTTTTTTTTTTTTTTTTTGTTCCGGGGTGGAAAATCCTCATGGATGACCTACGTTAACCTCAACTCGAGTACTTGGCCCGTACTTTAGCTAAAATTAATTTCGAAAGTATAACAGTCACTTCGCTCTTAGGCTTTGTACTGTTGACTACTCATTCTGAGAAAGTAAGTAGTACTTTATATTATTTTTCTTCTATTTTCATTCTGCAAAATAAACCTCATTCAAGTCCGGGGGCACAGAATTCGAAAGCTTGTTTAGATTTTTTATAACGGATTCACTCAGCACACTTATTGAATGAAGAATATGTTGAATGGAGTCCGCCTATGTATGTAGTCGTACCACTATTGTACTGTCAGGGAAATTCATAATTTTCTTGATAATGTTTCTATCAACTTATCCGAATTTTCAAATTCGGACAAGTTGGTAGAGTCCGCGCCACCACTGAAGTCCTTTTGACGCGGTGCTTGTGTCTATGTCATTGCAACACAATGCATAAAAAAACAGTAGTTCCAAAATTTTCCGCCGGCCTTCTTTCGTGGCGCGAACTCTAATCACAACTGTCATTCTTTGACAACTGTCAACTGTATAATTTCTTTAACATGGAAAATTGACGTATTGTCAATTTCGCTAACAATTAATAAATTAATCCTGACTGTACATGAAGTGTAAATAGACAAAATATAACACTTATTTATCGTCTCGAATATCCTTGCTAGAATTAAAGAGAATATTAGTGATTTGACATTATCGTATGGAACTATACGAATGCTAAAACTCAGAAATCCAAATTCAAAAGACTAAAGCAGTCTAGATTGACCTAGAAACGCGATTCTGCAGGATTTTTTAAGTGCCTAAGTGAGACAAAAAGTATCTCGGCCGTAAATAAAGTTACGAAATTCTCGAGAACTGCTCTTTTTGTACAAAGTAATCAGTAACTTGAGTCTGGTCGTAGTTTGATAAATTGGCTAGGCTAGGCGTCTAAAACGTTGGGGCGTCACTTTATTTGATAGACTTCTGGGAGTCATTAGGGTGGAATTTTACCTAACCAACTTCAAGGTTTGATTATTCATACTTTTGGAAAAAGTACTTAAAGTTTGAAAAGATTTCTTTTTAGAAATAGTGAACGCGAACGTTTGTTTTTTATTTATTTATCTATGTGCGAGTATACTGATAATAAAGCTGAAGGATTTGTTTTTTTGTCTGTTTGTTTGAACGCGCTAGTCTCTGGAACTACCAGTCGGATTTGAAAAAATATAATTGTAATTGATAGCCCAATCGATGAGGAAGGTTATAGATTATTTCAAAGCAAAAACGTAATAGCTCAGGCGGGTGAAGCGAACCGACGCAGTGGGACGGACGACCAAGATTTGCACGCGGACGAAGTCGCAGGCAGAAGCTAGTTTACTTATAAAAGGAAACTGAACACCGAAACGGCTGAAAGACACAAAAGAATATTTTTTTAACTAGTGATGTATTCAACGTGTTTGTTACTTATTCTTTTATATTTATGAATTTACAAGCCCTTCGCCGGTGGGAAATCCCCATCGGCTAAAATGGCGAATTTCCATACAAACGTTCATCTCCTATCAATTTTTTTTTAAATCCTTCCTTAGTTGCTCACTTTCTATATACGCACTCTTGTGCAACATGTCATGCTTCTAGACCCAGCGGTTTAGACTATCTGTTGTATGTCAGTAAGAAGTGAGTGAATGAATGAATGACTTTAAGATTGTTATATTATCAAGTCACCGTAACTGACAATGTTTTGATTTATTTGGCAATGTTACTGTATGGAAATATAAAATATCGTCAAATAGTAAACTATAATATTGATTAGGAAATGCAATAATTAATACCGTTACACCGAATATTTAGTTTTAGATGTAAAAAGTCTTTGACAACTTTCCAAATGCCCTTTTTATACCTAAATCGGTTATAACATCAAATTTAATGCTATAATTGCAATTCATTATAATATTTTAGTTCACTTGTTAGCGATATTTCATAGATAATCCTTACTGTAATATTAATAAATAAATAAAAACAGGTAAGTATTTGACAGCTATTTGCGACGTTGCCAACTTTTTGAATAAACGGTCTTAAATTGTCAAGTCAAAACTGACAGTGACAGCCCTGAATAAGTCGGCTGCGCACTCATTAACATGTACTTACACTGACGTCGCCTGAAGGCATACACTTGAAACATGTACTTAAATTATACTATACATATTAAAAATAGTGCCAAATGTTCATCGCTGAATACTTTATTAACTACATTAAATAAAACTTTTGGTGACATGTACTTATAGCTAGTACGTCTCCTAAACACTGGGTAAGGAAATGTATTATATTATTAATACTATATTATATATATATTACATTATCACGTAATATAGCTGTTCTAATTTTAGAATGCTACGTAGAATGTGACGTGTGGTGAAAACGTCAGATTTGAATATACAAAGTGTTCCTTTTGATATGAATGAATGAATGAATGAAATGCACCGATCCCAGCGTGGTTTAACCAGACTCGATAAATCGAATGAACCCCAAGATTTGCACTAGCCCATGAAGCCTCATGTTTCATGGTACTACAAAGGCCATTGCATATCTCGGAGTAGACCGGGGGGCGCGGGTAATGGTAAGGAAGACGTGCCCTTAGGATAAGGAAGGATTTGAGAGCCATACCGGATATGCATCCTAGAGTAAGCATTGGAATAGTGGAGAGACGGGTGTTAATTATCTATGGATGGGCATCTTTTTACGACGTCGCAGCCAGTTGGCTTAGTCGATCTTCGCCTGTGAATCCTTTGGCGGAGTTACGTTGCTTTCTAGGCTCTTTTCTATCTCCCTGCTGTGCTGTTTTAGACTTTATTGTTTTCTGTGTCTTCATCAAAGGACTCGCTGTCCGTTTCAGGTTTCTAGTACCTCTCGCTGGCCGTCTTCTTGATATTGTATCGGTCTTCAGCCGTGTCCATCCAAAAGTTGATTTCCTTATCGAAGTTTGCCATGTCCTGTTTAAGATTGTCGTTCCATGTGTAATCCATTCGGCCTACTTTCTTGAATTTGGGCTTGTACTGTATTGCTGCATGTAACAGGTGAGGTTTGCCGCGTCTGTGAACGTCTGCGAGATAGCACACCTGTGATTCTTGATGAGTTTGGTTACTGTTTTTTCCGTCTAAAATTTCGTGTAATTTCCTTAGCTTGGTTTATTCCTAGCGTGGTTAATCAAATCTCTCATGATAACTTTCTCATATCTTCTCGTCTTGGTTTGTTAGCTTTGGTGATTGTCGATACTTTCAAACCGTATATCATACAGGTACGATTACAATTCTATACATGAGTCTGGCTGCTTGCCCGTCCATCTTTAAGTTTTCTATGAATGGTAGTAATGATGATTTTGATTTGTGTTTCTAGTGGCCTGTTCGCATCGTTTTCTTATTGTGTTTCTCCTGTTTAGTGTAGATGTTATGTATGTGCCTAGGTATTTAATTTCAACGATTGTAGGTAGATTTAATTCATTCATTGACACGTATGTCGCTTTCCATGTAGTTATGGGGTCTCTAATTAGTATTTTTGTTTCGTTTATTTGGAGGCCGACACTAGCTATTAGGGGTTTACTAACTAATGATAACAACTAATGTAGATGAGGTCATCCGCGAATGATAGTACCAGAGGGAGTGAGATTTCACGATCTTGGTCTAGTTTGATTAGATGGGTTTCTTCCTCGAGTGTTCTAAGAACCTTATCCATGACCACTGTAAAACGGTGAGGGGATAACGGGCAACCTTGTTTGACTTCCTTTCCTTTGATGATGCACCTACTTTGCTGTCCACACCATTTATTGTGTGTTCGTTCGTTCATGCATACCTTGATTATCCTGTTGTTTAACGTTTTTTGGTTCGATGTATTAAAATATATCGCAGTGCTTGGAGCTTAACCTTTTGAAGTGTTGCCTGACATTCTTTTACCCGAGTTTGGGTTACCAGGTTTTCTTTTTGTAAGAATTTTGCCTTTTGTAGGTTGGCAAGAGGTATACGATGATCCCTAGGGTTAATCGGCTGATAAAACTAAGGTTCCTGGGCAGCCGCTTTTCAAACTCCAGTTATGGTGCTCCATGATATGTTGATGCTTTTCACTGCTGAGTTGATTGCTATGTTTTCCAGTTTTTTGTTATGCATGCTTGGTATTTTGTTTTGGAGGATTTTTATTGAGAGCGGCATCGGTAGCATTGTTTGTGGTTGAAATCTTTGTTCTCAATTGCTGTCCGATTCTTTTGTGTCTCGTGTTTGGTGCTTTCAACTTTGTTTAAAATTTGACTTGTTTGAAGTTGTCCCCAGATTATTTTATGGTCGGAGGGACCCTACCGGTCCTAAGGAGTTTTCCTGGTGCCTGTAGCGTAATAATGTAATCCAATTGGGATTTCTGCGTGGCCGTAGATTATGTTATCCTGCATGATGATGTCCTTTTTGTTGTTTCTATTTGAAGTTTTTCCCTATTGGCCATACCATTAACATTTTAGTAGTTAGAATATTAATGATGTAGATTTTGGTGACTCAGCCCTTTGCGTTGAGAGTTTAGTGTATCCTGTCTACCAATATAGGCGTTAAAGTCGCCTAGGATTAATAGAGTACATTTCCTTGGTTTTTGTCTAATCAAGTTTAATAGACCTGTGAATGATCTGGGTTGCTTTAGAGGTCGAGCTGTTGATGTGAGAGTTAATTATATAAAGAGGAGCAGATTTGTCGCTTCCCCTATCAACTTTACTAGTGATTGACATCGCGTCAGTATCCTTCTTACTGTTTATTGTTTCGATTTGCGCATCGTTTCTGATTAAAATTGCAAATCCCCGGTGAGCTTTATCTGCAGTTCCAGATAGGTACCATTTTTAGTGGGTGGAAGTTTTACGTTCCTAAGTTCATCCCTGTTTCTTGTAGGCAGGCTACGTGAATTCCCCTATTTGAAAGGTCTGCATCTGCTTTGTTTCTTTTTTTTTTTTTTTTTTTGTCCAGTTACGAGGCCCCACGGACATTCCAAGTTGCAATACGCAGGTCTGGGCAAGTGTACTTAATTGATCAAGAAGGCGGGTTTCTAAGTATTGTGTATACAGTGTCGTCCTCGACTTCCCCTGATATCGGTGTACGTAATGTTGATTCTAATTTTTCACACGGTATTAATGAGCTAGCTAATTGGAGGCTGTTCCGGAATCGGGGTTTTGTGGTCTGCCCTCGCTCATCTCTTGTGTTGTATTTGTTACCTGCTGATTTGTTATGTTGTGATGGTTGGTTTGGTTTGTTGATTCTTGTGTTAGGCTTTGCAGGTTATTTTTGTATTGTTCATCGGCCCTCATAGCCTTGCTGTCATAATGCTGATCCTATTATAATATATGTATGTTTCCGGGTACTGAAGTGCCGGCAACTGAATATTCAATTCAATTTATTCAGCAGTAATTCACGCTGTGTTTGAAAGCATAAATAAATAAAAACACGATCATTAAAACTATAAAACTAACACATTCACAACACAATAAATTATAGAAAAAACGTTTTTTTTTTTTTTTTTCCATAAAATTCAATTGCATTACATACAAGCCACTAATACCAACATTACCCAGTCTCACATTAACGAATATTAAACGTGCTTAAGTCATCGTCTATCGCATACAGACATTTCTCGAGTAGGAACGCTCAGAGTTCCGACCTATCATATTATATCTATAAGAGCTCTTGTAAATTATAGTTTTTAAATCCAATGGCAACCTGTTAAAAAACCCGCACACCACCAATAAACCAGTATGTTGTCGTTATTGCACATGCATATTTACGAGATAGAATTCGGACGCAGCGATTATGATGTCTTTTCCTCCCCAGAACGTCTCGTTAAACTGCGCGGTTATGTATTTTGTTATTAATTTGTTCCTGAGAAAGCTAGCTGTTAGGAAGAAACTCATGAATGTTATTTATAAGTGTTAATCGAATTCTGGTGTCACCTCCTCGGTTCGTTGAAACATAGGTAGCGAGGTCTCGGTGGACAGACACGTGGTCGGACGTCAGCCCGTAAACGGGCAGTCACCAACTTTTTGTAAAAACTTACCATTACCATTGTAAAACTTTTGTTTGGGTAATAGACTGGGTTTCGTTTTGAGGGATACATAACTTTGACAGGGCTGCGGGTTGCCCGGAGATTTATTATTGCTTCTTAGTTTTTCTGTAGCATCTTGTTGCATGCATCTTGTTATGTAGACTTAGATTTCCGGGTCAAGTTTTTTGTTTTTTTTGTGAGTGGGCCACTCATGTGCAATCCCATAAAAAGCTTGCGCAAAGTAGGTACTATCAAGGAATTCCATATCTAAGCACCTTAATGACTATTTTTGCTTGCAGCGCTCGGCCGCTATAGAAATCTCATCAACCAATAGCATCGCACTATCAGATTTTTGATGCGTCCCTTGTTTTTGTAAATGAAAAAAAAAGGACGATTCAATGGAAATACATATCAATGGGAACCCTCGTTCGGTCGTAGTTCGAGAACGTTTGGGACAAGTTTATGGGTTTTTTTATGAATGGGTTTACTATGCTGTCAGAAAAGTATAAAATATAATTAGAATTGAGTAGTTTCACAATTAACAGTTTTTGGGTGAGAGGCGGAAAAATTCTATAAAACTTTAAAAGCGCAAAACTCGATAATCACCCCTCATATTTGTTTTAAATTATCTCTAGCCATAGCACCTAATTACAAATCATCGTGTAGACAAAGCAGTTTGACCAAACAAACTGGGAGCTTACTCGTGAACAACTTAAAATTATTATGATCCGTGCCTAAAGAAACACTTTGGTCAATCTAAGGTCATTTACGCATTGGTCGGTGCGGTAAGATAAGATAAGATAAGATATCTTTATATAGCGGTATCGTTTCGGTATAGTATGCTCGATATACCGAAACGATACCGCACCGCTTTCATTTATCAATTTATGCAGTACCGCTTAATTCGTTAAATTAAAGGCGCTCGCCTATATTTCAATCCAGTATATCGAGCATGCTGTAAAACGTGTGACATAAGCGAGTACTGCACCAGATGTTTCTACAGAGCTGCAAAAAAACTAAGTATGTCGTATTTTATAAAATCTACAGTTTACACTTTCATTTTTTGGGATTCCCCGATACGGCATCCCATAGTATACACAAATAATGAGTGTCATAAAAGTTAAAATACCAATTTCTAAGCCAAACAAATATCAACATTGCAGGCCTAAAAATAAAGTCGAAAATAAATAACCAAAAATGTGCATATTTATTCTCAACCTTATTTAAACTATAGCAAGGTCGATATTTGTTTGGCAGGGACACCGCGCTGCGTTCGATTTCGACAATGTTCCCGGGTCTCAATGGTTAAGTAGAGAAGCTAGAAAACTATTATAAGTAGTATAAAAATAAAAAAAACCTAAAACAATTTTTATATGAACTCAGCTATAAACAAGGGGAAAGTGGTATGAAAAATTATTAATAATTATAATCCTGTACGGGTTGCATTTTTTCATGAACCCTAAAAATTACAAACTGTCGAATAAATGTAAATAATACTAGATTACAATTTCAACGACAAGGCAAAGCTGGATATAAACAAACACTTGAAATCTACAAAATAATGTCGCCTTGTTCCTTAAAAATAAACATGGGCTCATTTCTTAATTTGTGAAGCTAAGAAGATGTAAATTATGTTAAGTATAAAAACATTAAAATTAAAAACTTTCTCATTTTTGTTTATTTTGTTCTATTCCTAGTGGTCGAGAAAGGGTCACCATAAATCCGTAGTCAGACATCTGTGATCATTGTAACACAGCCTACAAAAAAACACGAACAACAAAAACACAAAAACTACAAAATATTATTCATTTTTATTTCATTGGTCGATACAAAAAGGGGCGTAAAACAGATGTGGTCATTGTGCTCACGGGATTTTGTTTTAAAATTACTTAGTTATGAACTTCCGCAATAGTACTACACCGACCGAAGTCCTGCGCGCATACGGGTATAATAAAACTTGATTAATGGCTGTCAGAAGTAATATTTGTTGAAGGAACTTTTTGTATGGCTAATAGCCAATTAGTTAAGGGTAGTTTATGGGGATTAAGCTTGATGTTATAATCGTCAGCATGCAAGAGGTTAGAACACTGGTCAAAATAAGAAGTTTTATGAGAAGATAGCTTTTATGCTAAATCTAAAGCTAAAATTAGCTTAGAAAATAATGAAATAAATAGTTGAATGTGCGCTTGACGTCAAACGCCAGACACTTCACCACTGTACATGCGCGCTAGAAATGTTGTCCCATAATTTATTAAATAAAATAACGATTTTGCAGAGGGAAGTAATGCCCTGAAGGATAATGGAAAGGTCTCACCAGATCATCTTGGGTTCCTTGGCTCGCCTGAGATTAGGAACACACCTCACTTTAGCACAATTTTAATATCCTCCTACTACACACACGCTATACACTATTTAACTTTTCTTTTTCTCTTACTGCACTATTTTAATGAATTTATTTGGCGGTTAGTAAAGTCACAGCAGTATCCAAACAGAATCACTATTCGATTTCGCCCGCCGGCAAGTGCCGCGCCACATGTGCATTTGTGCAAGCATGTCTCGCTGCTTTTTTTGTTTTTCCTTATTTTTTATTTTTTTGGACGGGGCTCTCTCCCGGGACGACCGCGCTCTTTGACGTCCAACGACCGACCCTACAAAGTGTTCCTTTTGATATTCCATAAATTTAGGGTATTAATGAGACCATGTCAAAGAATCAACTAGGACATGAAATATAAAATAAAAAAAATCCTACGAAATAATTAGACAGTCACGATTAGTTAGACAATTTTGTTCATAATAAAAAAAATATGACGACGTCGCATTTTCTTAGCTTTAAATATGAATGATTGGTTTGAATGAAAATTATTTACTCGTACTTATCAATTAAACTTCGAAAAACACATCGAGAGTGTAGTGTTATGTTATCTTAGACACTGTATTTTTAGAACACTTGTTCTAGATCTTTTTTATATTATTTTTACTTATAGCTTAAAAAAAGGAACACGTAATAAAATTTTAAATAACAAATTATTCCAAAAATGGCACCTGCGCAAAATATTGATAGGTGCCGTATGTGGAATACCTCAGGTGCCATTTGCTCAGGTGCAATTTAAGCGGGTGCCCAATGTGGAATACGTCCTTTTCCCAACTATTTTGGGGTCGGCTTTCAGTCTTATCGAATGCAGCTGAATATCTGTATTTTACATATGGAGCGACTGCCTATCTGACCTCCACAACCCAGTAACAGGGTAATACGATACCCCTTAGTAAGAGTCGTTGTCAGACTTTCGGACTTCAGACGACCAGTAACGACTGTCAAAGATCCACAAATGACAGCCGGGACCAACGGGTTACCGTGCTTTCCGAGGCACGGAGCAGTCTCGGTATGTAAAGACGGTCACTCATCCACGGACCAACCCCGGCAAGCGTAGCTTAACCTGATGGGTCGACCCGTGCGGCTGTTATTACTTAGCCACGAGCAACAATAACAAACCAACACATGCATTATATTAAAGCATGGCAAATAGCGTAATAAGTTCCTGTATTGGCGCCGTTTACGTGTGCTGACCATTTGTGGGAAAAGTGCGAGGTGCACTCAGGAATGACGCATTGTTTGTGCATCAATTAGCAACAACTCAGTAGGTACGGTCTCATACGGTCATAGCACGTCGTAAAGGAAAATAAATTCTGTTCTATTTTTAATGTAAAAAAAAATATATATATACAGAGAGATTTCTACATTAGAAGAGAGAGAAGTTGGTGAATTTTATTTATTTATGAAACACTTTTTACTGTGAACAACATAAAAAAAAGTTAGCTAAGTTTGTTTGTCTACTTAGGGACATCCGTCGACATTTTTTTTGTGGAAAAAAAAGGTGAGAGATGTCGTGGGACAACGGGTTGCAACGAAGTTCCTTTCGCTGTATAATATGAATGAAATAACAAGCACAATGTCAATATTTATTACATTTAGTAAAATAAAATAAATTATTTACAAACTATTAACACTAGGTACGAAATACAATAACTAACTACACGAATAGATACAAAAAACAAAAGGACACTTAGGCGTCGAAGTATTCGTCCGCATCGCTGTCATCCGGAAACGTGCCCAGAAGACTGGCAGCATTGCCACGTTGAATGGCAATGCTAATTCTTTAATACAGGCACAATTAAATAAATGAATAACGTTTGAGAGTAACAAAACGAAAAAAAAAGTGTCATGACGGTCAAAATGTTACACGTTTTTCGATTTAGCTTTCATTCGCCAAGTATGCAGAGTATAAATTACAATAAGGAACTTCGTTTCAAAAATCATTGGACTGCACAGATGCAGTCCAATGTTTTTTGGGACGAAGTTCTTTTTTATGTAATTAGTCACTAGTACCAGCCGAGAATGGCCCTCTCTGGGTATACGTTCCGTCATTCAGGTGTCATTAAATGTTTCTAATTAGCATAATCCCGCTAAGTTTCGCCTAACTTTTTAATTAGGGACGAGATTTTTAATTCATATTCTTGAGGTCACGAACTATCCGAATATCAAAAAAAAAATAGGCTAGATCTTAAGGGCTCCCCCTTAATTTTCACGTCTCCACGTGAAAATTGATTCGCTTTTACAATATATAATAGATCCCTGACGAGCGAGATGAACATCATTTAATTTACATGCCATGGTTTTTACAACAACTTCTCCTTCGTGATGGCCCAGTGGTTCAGGCCTCGCCTCTCATGCATGAGGTTGTGACAATGTTTTCAATCTATATGTACTTTCTGAGTTTATCTTGAACATTACTGACATCGGTGAAGAAAACATCGTGAGGAAACCTGGACTTATAGTTAATATAAGTCTGAAATCGCCAACCCGTCTTGAGCAAGCGTGGTGATCAATGCTCGTGCCTTCTTTGTATGAGATGAGGACTTTGCCCTGCAGTGGGACAGTAACAGGCTGGTATTATTATTCTCCTTATGTAGATCTTCAATGAGCCTTAAACGTCGAACGGATGAGTTTCAGTCAAAGATTTAAGTCGTAAGATTTGCCCTCAGTGTGACGTCACGGTCGCTCGAAAAGTGACAATACTAAGAATAACGAGCTCGGACATCCCATAAATAGCGTTTCCGAGGCAGTCAAATTCAATTCAATGTGATATTGTGTGTGTCAGAGGTGTCAAAACGTAATAGAAACGCGAGCATTTTTTGTTGCGGTAGAGCGAATCTTACGATTTAAATCTATGCTTCTAGTGGCTAAGCTATGATGGCATAATGTTTTTTCTGTGTATTTTTTATCTGAATAATTTATTCCGCACGTGTGTTCTAATCTTTATTACGCAAGTAACATGTATGGCCTCACAATTTGATTTTTTTATACATAAGGACCGGTATTGAAATATTTTTAATGGCTTTAAATTGTATAGGCGTGTTGTTCATATTTAAACTACCAATCAAAATCTCATTTAGTTAAATGATTTAATATAGAAAATTGATATGTATGACGAGTCTTATATATTATGTGTTATGTTATGTATATATACGACATTACTTATAATAAATTTGATGTATGTATCAGTTTTTGTGAAAATAGCTTACTCAACATGGGCATAAGTATTTAAGAAATGAATTGTAAAATAATACAACTAATTTAAATAATTTTTTTTTTTTTTTTTTACACTCCGTAAGGTAGAGTATGTTGGAACTGCTTGTACAAATGTTTACATCTTATTTTGTACCCACATTCATTGCTTTGATTTGATAAACAACTAACAACAAAATACAATAGACGACGTATATTTAGTAACCTAATCCGCGAAACTGTTCTTAAGGAGTCATATATTAATGGATTTCCGCAAAGTCACACCTGATTAACTAATTAACAACAATCTAAAAAAAAAATATGCGTGGTTAAAAAAAAATATTTATGAATATCAAAAAATTATAATTGAATAAAAGGATTTTTTTGAAATTAAATGAGTGAATTTTTTTTTTATTGAATTGTAGTCACATTCTCTTCCAAAATAAACCCAAAAAATATTGCTTATTCTTTGATCACCCACGATACTTAGCTAATCCATAAATCGCCTACTTCAATCAACTCATCCTATAACAAACCTCTTCATGGTATAAAATTGCCTACTTAACGTAACGTTGGGACTATTGTTACTACGGCACTGAGACTTGGCAGACAAACCCATAGACTCGTCTGGCATATTTGGCATCAACTATTGTAGCAATAGAGACACAATAGATCGTTAAGTTGTTAAAATAAACGGTGGTGTATTAGCGAGAGTAGTTGAGGAATACAAAGTGTCTATTGCCTATAGCCACTTTGTAATGTAATTTCAACAGCGGCGTCTATGCTTGGTCTAATAAAACCTTCGTATGGTTGTCGAATGTGTTTAAATGGTCCACAGATTCATATCATTACACAAAAAAAAGGAAAATCGAAATGGTTTAAAAAAAACATCAAAATATTCCTAGTCGTATAAATCTGCCTTTTCCAAATTCAAATCGCATAACCCGTTCACTGCCACTTGACGGTCATCTTTTCATATCACACGAACCCACGCCAATTCCGCCAATGTAGAGAAAAATATACTATAGCAAGAATCTTATATGGCCATGAAACTTGAGCAAAAACCCATCGATTCATGGGAAAGTGAACCCTGTCCCTTTCTACTGGGCACTTGAGTTGAAACCGTTGAAACAAGAATTCCCATGACGACTCCGTTGACGTAAGTAATAATGTCAATAATGAGAAAAAGTATGGAGACATGAGACTTTTGCGTTGGAGGGTTAATAATTTACGTAATTTTTGTTTCGTAATGCTTGCGTGGTTACCAATTGGCAATTAACAATACATACGATTTTTAGTGATTGAGTATTATTATGTTTTGGGAAAGAAAAGAGCTGTCGAAGTAGGTTTGTTGGCAAGAGGTGAAAAATACGAAAATATTTTTCATTTTCCCGACTGAATTTTACTTAAGTCGGTTATTGCAGTTTAGGAGAACAGACGACACCTACAGGTCAACAGAAAAGCACAGTGGGGAAAAGCTGCAATTAAATAAATGTAGCTAAAAACTCTTATAAGCAGTTTCTGACGAACATATTTTTAACTGTTCATGGAAATATAATTGGTTCAGTAGTTAACGAAATTCATAACTTTTTGCGTGAATGGGAACGATTGCCGGCTGCCGTTGAAGCAAACTGGACGCGTTCATTTTAAATGCAATTTTTGTTTCGTCCATATTGTTCTGGATTTAATTTCGCTCTGTATTTTTTGTCAGTTTTTTATGGTTCTCATTTGTTTCTGTTCTATAAAACAAATGAAAGTTTTGCGAGTTTATCTATTTATATAAAAATCAATTGCTGTTCGTTTGTCTCGCTAAAACTCGAGAACGGCTGGGTCGATTTAGCTTATTTTGGTTTTGAAATGTGTGTCCAGGGAAGGTTTAAACGGTGAGAAAATTAGGGTAGGTAGGGTAGGTAGGGTAGGTAGGGTAGGTAAGGTAGGTAGGGTAGGTAGGGTAGGTAGGGTAGGTAGGGTAGGTAGGGTAGGTAGGGTAGGGAGGGTAGGGAGGGTAGGTAGGGTAGGTAGGGTAGGTAGGGTAGGTAGGGTAGGTAGGGTAGGTAGGGTAGGTAGGGTAGGTAGGGTAGGTAGGGTAGGTAGGGTAGGTAGGGTAGGTAGGGTAGGTAGGGTAGGTAGGGTAGGTAGGGTAGGTAGGGTAGGTAGGGTAGGTAGGGTAGGTAGGGTAGGTAGGGTAGGTAGGGTAGGTAGGGTAGGTAGGGTAGGTAGGGTAGGTAGGGTAGGTAGGGTAGGTAGGGTAGGTAGGGTAGGTAGGGTAGGTAGGGTAGGTAGGGTAGGTAGGGTAGGTAGGGTAGGTAGGGTAGGTAGGGTAGGTAGGGTAGGTAGGGTAGGTAGGGTAGGTAGGGTAGGTAGGGTAGGTAGGGTAGGTAGGGTAGGTAGGGTAGGTAGGGTAGGTAGGGTAGGTAGGGTAGGTAGGGTAGGTAGGGTAGGTAGGGTAGGTAGGGTAGGTAGGGTAGGTAGGGTAGGTAGGGTAGGTAGGGTAGGTAGGGTAGGTAGGGTAGGTAGGGTAGGTAGGTAGGGTAGGTAGGGTAGGTAGGGTAGGTAGGGTAGGTAGGGTAGGTAGGGTAGGTAGGGTAGGTAGGGTAGATAGGGTAGATAGGGTAGGTAGGGTAGGTAGGGTTTAGTGCTACCCGTTTGAAGTCGGGGCGGATAAAGCTAGTTTAGAATAAAAAATTCAACAAATACTACTACTTACTTGTGAGATAGATTTGAGGAAAACATCTAGCGGTCCTAATAGTGTCTCGTCCCCCGTATAAACCAGTGTCTGGCAATCCTTTAGTTTGGGCAAACGGAGTTCAAAAAATGTGCAGCTCATGAATCATGATAAAGCCTCAAATTCATCCTTTAAACATTACTTACATACAATAGAAAATTCACGATTATTAAAACTCTATTTTCCTAATACATTAACACTCTCATGAAACAGGTCCCAAGAGTAATAACCGAATAAATTGAGGAGCTCCCGATTGCTACCGACTTGAGAGCAAAGACCCACATCCTGATTTGATGGGATTTTTTCAAGTCGATACGACGACGCTCAAATTGTAGGATGGTAATCTTACGCCATTTTTAGCGTTTCCGTGCTGTGAATATAATTATACGTATTGCACCCTCAAGAATATGGCACCGTTTTGTAATATGGTATCAATTTATTCGAATGCAAATTGCTTTGCCCTCTTTCGATATGGCTGATAGTATAGATTGTTATCCGATTGTTTAACTTAAGCTCTCGATTTGTTTTGGATGGATTTACAAATTAATATTCGTATAACACTTCAGAGATTAGTCATTTGACATTGTTTGGAATTAACAAGCTATCTTAATTCAGTTCAGTCATGTGCTAACAGACAATTTTTCAAGAGATTTTTTCATTTTGGTATCAATGTGCAATATTAAAAGGCGTTAGTTTCTTGCGAATCTCGAAGGTCACGTTACATTTCACATAAAAAAAATGTCATGCCAACGAATTAAAAGCTGTACATTCTCCGTGAGAATCGCCCATATTAACATCGGTAGAACAAAAAAGGCCTGTTGCATCAGAACCACGAGACGCTAACAACAAAAACCAACATCTATCTATACATGCAGTTCATTGAGAAATGCCCTATATTTCACACACTTTATGTAACCGTTAATGAGGATAAAATCGCGACACTATCTTGGCAACACAATACATTGCTGGTTTTAATAGCGGCATCATTCGCAGAGACTATATAAAAACAGCAGTTGATTTCAAACATAATAGCACATTTTGAGTTGGTAAGTTCCTGGGTAGAGCAATGGCCAGGAGTTGGGTTACGGGCAAGCGTAGCGAAACATCCAGAGACAATTCTTAAGATGTAAATGAAGGAGGAAATGAAATTAAACCAAGTGGTTGAGTTATTTATGTTGCAAGAGTTCCAGTTAAGATTTATAGATAATTTCCTAGGAGGATGTAATAATTTGAAGATTTTTTTTGTCTTTTGGCATGATTTAAAGCCTTCCCCGCAGACATAGAAAGTAGTGGGGTAGTACTTAATAACAGGATTAGGACTATAAAGCGTCCCTTTTTAGACACATATCGCAAGTATCTATAGATATTATCTCCTTCAACCTACACCTTAGGAAACACGACATATTAATTGACTCTCTCTCCCAATATTATAGTGATGACAGCAGCTATATTTCAAAAACGATATATTTAACAATCCATTAGGTCCACACACCTGTACTTCTGGGGATCTAAAATGCCACTGATGCTGCGATTGGGGTACCACCTACATTTCCCATCGACTCGAAAAGAACATGAAAAATCCAGGGTGTCATTTCTTCACAAATCAACACCTTGCTATGAAAACAATACTCTTATAAATCAAAGTTCACATTACAATTACATCGTCGAATAAGGTCGAACCAAAGAGCACTCGTTTTATTCAACCGTCCGTGACATATCCAAGTAGGTAATATGACCTTTGAGGTATGCGGTATCTTCAGGCTCATATTCCTTTGCAGTATAAGCAAGAATGTCAGTGGAATTTGCTGATATTTGCAAGATTCTTCTTGCAGTACCTAAGCGTTTTTGTGCCACCGGCGATGACATACAGTATGATTTCGAATGTGTCATTTGTCCATTTAAAAAAGCTGGCAGCTTAGAATTTGTACGTAAAACATTTTTTAAATTAGAATGTTTTGTTAATATGAAGGTTTATTTACAAATGTCAGCTGGAAGTTCTCATCAACGCGTAGATCAATCAATCGTGCTTAAATGGTAATCATAAATATTAAGGAAGTAAGGAAACAGTGATGGCAGTCACTATGGTAATATGATATGACATAGTACGTAATACTTCCAGTTCAATGAGCATCAACACACGTCTCGATGTCATAGTTCATCGTCAAAGTTGATACTAGTACAACTTGGTAGTATCGCATTTTTAAGCATGAAAATAATTCAATATTCAGTATGTGTATACAAGTGGAAGTTGGCATTCTACATAATGCCGAAGACCAGACAATAATTGGAAAAGAAACTATTAGAATGGAGGCCAAGAACTAGTCATGTTAGGAGTCGACCACGCGTGTGGTACACTGACGAATAAATTATGTTAAATTGTATTCTATTGTAAATTTGAAAAAAAAATACATTGAAATCTTGTCTTATAATATGCGTCTATAGAGTTTTTTGTTCAAAAAACGTGAATCTGTTCACGATTTCAACCTTTAACATTCAAACTTTGCACCAGAACCTAACTATTTAAGACCTTGTTATGTTATTTCGTGTGTATATGCATAAAAATACTTCGTTTTCTTATCGTCCGTGACATATTCCGCGTAACACGACCCTTACGGAATGCGGTATCTCAGCGTCTGACAGATTTGTTGCGAAACCGACGGTTGACGCTTGAAGCGGATTTAGAGCAGCGGGTACTCTGCCGCAACTCTGCCAAATAAAGGCTTGTGCAGACCAGCGCGACACCGGTTATTGTTATACTGTGAAGTTTTCTTAGAAATTGTATTGTTTGTGTCGCGTCGCGCGACAAGTCGCGCTGGTCTGCTTGAGCCTTTTATGTTAGTTTTGTTTGTGGTATGTCGCTTGCTAGCGCCGTAGCGGCATTTATTAACACTTTATGTTACGGTTACTAAAGTGGTTTATCCGTACACGTCATAAAAGGAGATGATGGGATGACTGGGCGCACGTGGTGGAATATGGCGCACTCCCTCATAGCCGAGTCATGTGTCCAACAGTGGGAACGTTACAGGCGGATTATACTTAAGAGATGAGGAGAATAAGATGGGCATCACCTTCCTACTAACAAAACTGCGTTCGCCACAATCAGCCTGGGGTCACGATTATGCTTCTTCATGACTGTTTGCTAGCTTATTAATTTAGGGGAAGATGTTTGTGAGCTGATTTGATGATTGTACGTCAAATGTAACATTAGGTGAGCAGCTGATGAATTTCGTAGCAGATTGTCGAGAGTTCACTACTTGTAATTTCTCTCCTGACCGCAAATAGTCGGAGATTGAGACCATTTTACGGACAGAAAAAAGGGCAATTAGGTACCCGACACTTATAACTTTTAGTTCAGTTTCGCGAACTCAATAATCTTCCCTCATAAATGTTCACAAAGTTCTGGCTATTTAATGTTCCGGGAATTTTAAACGGGCTACGGGAGCAAATGACCCAAGATTATTAGGTAACTACTACTTAAGAAATACAAGATCAGACAAAAGTAGTAAAAGTATGTACTTCAGCAATTAAGGAATTGTAAATCTTAAGCTCTTATTATCAGATTCTTACAATCCTGTAAGAAGAGACAGCATTAAATAAAAAAACCCAAACAAAAAACGCTGGCAAGACATTTTGGCAGGTTACACAAAACAGATGAAAATAACAATAAAAATTGCATGAAAGGTAAATCATTTCAAGGGACAATTTATTTAGGTAATTGACGACACTACAAACTCAATGAATCTCAAAAACAAGGAAACTGCTAATCAAAATAAAGAATTCCAAAAAAAAACAAAACAAGCGAAAAAAAGCAAACCGTACGTCAGGGCGACATTACCCCGCGAGGCGTCATACCCATAAAATTTGCGCAAACGCGGGAAAACGGGCAACTTTACCCATTCATAAACGCAGGGAGCCATGAATGAGTTAGTAGGGCGGAGAGCGTAGATCGCGGCACACCCATTTATTACAACACCATGTATATTAGAATGGGGGTGTAAATCTGACGGGTTGCAATTGGGACTAAAAGTTGGTGTGTTATTGTCGCTCGTCGCTTCATCGCGATAGTGAATTTTATAGGGCTTTTAGGTTAAATAGAAATACTAAGTTTATTTGAGATGGTCGTGAAATGAGTTTCTTTTTCTTTTTACGGACATTCGAAGGTATTTTATAACAACACCACGTATATTAGAATGGGGGTGTTAATCTGACGGGTTGCAATTGGGACCAATGGTGTGTTATTGTCACTTGCCGCTTCATCGGGAGAGTGTGTTTTCTAGGACTTTTAGGTTAATAGGAATACCTAATTAGTTTATTTTAGAAGCTTGTGATTTTTTTTTTTTTTGTTTTTTTAAGGGATGTTCGAAGATACTCGCAGTAGATTAGTGGGTAGGTAAGTGCGCCTAAAAGAAAGTATTTATTTATTTATATAAAACTTCAAGCACACAAATGTACAGATAAAATGCATAAGGACGGCAACCAGCCGGTTGTCTTTTAAAGGGAAGGTTCGTGAGCATATACGCAAGAAGTTGGCTGAAACATCCCAGTGGTGATTTGCTGGATTCGTTTTCTCCTCTACTGATCGTTATTTCTCCTGACAAAGTTATTCTGTTTATACAATGTATTTATGTTTGTATTTATTCTTGTATTTTATAGTTAATTTCGTGTTATCAATCCCTTATGTTGCACCTGCCATGTTTTGTCTCCGCATCACCCTAAGGTTGACTGGTAGAAAATGCCTCAGGCATTAAGTCCGCCTTTGTACGGTATTTTATTTTTACTTGTGCATAAAGTTTTAATAAATAAATAAGGCATTTTCTTCCAGTCAACCTTTAGCTGATGCAGAGAGACACAAACAGTGGTAGGAGCAATAATGAAAATTGAGGAATAAATATTTAAAGTAGACAGTCGCCTAGACATCAGCCTTCAAGGAATCCCAGTACTAACATTGTTAGTGAGCTAGATTAAAGGTATCTAACTACTCCATGAGCTTTGCACTTGAAGTTCATAGGTATCTACTCACTGCTAGCATGTGGAGACGTAGCGATTTAAGAAAATGTTTTGTAAGCCTCCCTAATATTTTGCGAACAGACAAGCGCGACGCCACGCGACAACGACGACGGACGCTGGGACGCGATTCTTGTAGAGCAATTTTCATGGAGTTTTCATAGAAATCGCTCTACTGACCGTAAAAAGATGAAGAAGATGAGAAGTGTTCTAATACTTTTTCGTTGTATCGATGATTCTAAATCGAGTTTTGACCAGAATGGGGATGACGACAATTTTTTTTTATTTAGTCCGTTTTTGAGATTATAAAAAAATATTGAACACGTATTTTTCCTTTTTTTACGTAATCTAAAGATTACGGCGATACATTGAGGTAAAATGTGCCATGACGTCACGAGTATGTAGATTTTATACGTACTAGTGACGTAGCGACCCCCACTCTCCAACTTAAAATGCGTTTTATCTAAGTAATTTCTTATTAATATGATAAAGCAAAAAATACGTGTCTAATATTTTTTTATTATCTGACTGACGGACTAATTAGAATTTCATTTTTTTTTGCCAGGCTTTATCCCTATTCAGCCACGTCGACAGTGTTTACCTCGCAAAGGTCTTTTATAACCAGTCTTATTGTGCAGAGAGCACGAAAAGAGGTGAGGCATCGATTATACCAGTGATTCCCAAAGTGGTCCAGGTGGACCCCCAGGGGTCCATGGGAGACTCGACGGGTTCAAAGTTGGCGTGACAAAAAAAAGGGGTTAACAAGTTGTAAGTCAAACTAAACCGTAACCTATAGAAACCAGAAAAAGTCCATGAAAATGTCTCTGGTTTCTTTAGTATAGAACAAGAATGTTAGCTTGGCTTTACCTATCAATGTAGCGAGATAATAAACAAGGAACTCAAAAAAAATAAAGGAGTAAAAAAATCTTTTGCCAATTTTTTACAGGATCTATATCGGGGAAAAGTGGTCGTACTCATGCAATCCTACCAGATAACGCGATAAAATAATATTGCAAATTATAAAAAAAAAAATTAGGCGCACTTCCTTCAAATTAATGAGTTACCACTCCGGATTTAAGTTTGGAACTCAGCCGCGACGCTAACATCCATCCTTATCATTAAAGCTATTCTTACATTTTTTTGACGAGTTGTGGGAATATGGTAGAAATGTAGCAGCAGGGGGTCTACTGCAACCAGGAAAATTTTGAACAAGTCTACGAGAAAAAAAAGGTTGCAAACCAACGCAGAAGGCTCTCTACTAACTTATTACAACCCTCAGTCCGTCCTACAGGAAGTAATAGAGTCTATTAGCAGCCAAGTCCCTTTTACGACTGCCCTGACTGAACTTAAATCAGTCACTGATATTTCCTCCCATAAAGTTGACTGCACCCAACAATGCAGGCGCTCGTAAAAGTCAGGAATGTCTTTAAAAAGTATAAATAGTGAACTGCGAAATTACGTCGTCACAGCACTCCAGAAGCAATAAGGATCAGAATTCTCGAGCAATAAAAGGCAATAAGCATTAGAATTCTCTATTTGACGAACATGATCCTGACATGCCTGAAGAGTTTCAGGATTTTTATTTTCATAGGAAAATTAAAGTCCTCTAAATATACTTAAGATAAATTATACTAAAGGAATGAACTTGAATCAGCAGAAAGTTTTAGTCGGAAAGAACATTTTTTACACTTAACTTTCAGATAAGTAAGCACCTTTTCGTTTATGTACTCCTACAGATTGCGCGTAAAACCGCATATTTTAAGGGTTCTGACTTTAAGGCTCCCGCGAACAGGAGCGACGCGACTGTAGTGGAACAATTTCTATGAAAACTTTACGGAAATTGTTCTAACGGTGTCGCGTGGTGACGTCGCGTCGAACCTGTCCGCGAGAGACTTAAAAAGGAGAAACGGAACCTTTAATGATCAGTTTCTTGTCCGTCTTTCGCAGAGGTTTGAATGATTAACGTCATTCTACATCTAAACAGCCTATGTTTCTCAGTGACACTATAGCATTCTACTGGTGAAATAATTTTTTAAATCGGTCTAGTAGTTTTTGAGTTTATCCATTCCAAACAAAAATACAAATATTTTCCCTTTATAATATTAGTATAAATGCAGAACCTGTGAAAGTGACAGTGAGTCCTGACAAACTGTCATGTTGGGCAATTAATGTCCCCATGAGAAATTAAAATAGTGATTCAGTGACTTTATAATCTCAAAACACTGCAAATAAATGTCAGACATTGCCATTCAATTTCATAACTAACCAAAATTAATTGACTTTAAAAAACTGCAATTCAATTTCATAATTAACGAACATTAATTGACATTAAAAAAGTGCAATTCAATTATGCAAAATTCGTAATTTAATTTCAGCATCAGGTCATAAATATCTCACCGGTTCTTAATATTTACGTAATCGGTAAGTAGGTATATAGGTTTCGAATGAACCCGTAACTGCGAACGTGAAAGTGGTGAGACGGGTCTCGGGGACTCACACTCACTCACTCACTCACTGATGACAAATATCACAGATCGAGTCGCCGTCGGAGATTATTAGTGTCAGTGAAACCGTTCTACGATACAGTACGACACAATCTCGAAGGTACCTACCTAGATCGGGAAAACTCGTGAAACACGACTATTTCCGAAGCAATGTATTTCAGTTAAAGACACTGAGCACAGTAAAAACAGTGATGTCTATTATTAGACAGAACAAATTCTCTTTTTAAAATTTTCCCCAATAATTGAACTTTTCGAGAATTAGGTAGGTATTAAAAAAATTGGCAGTTTTGCGTTAGTCGTTTATAGAATTAGTTATATAAAGAATAGCTATTAATAGAATTAGCTACTTATAGAGTTAGCTAATTTGAGAATTAGTCCATTAAAGACTCAGTTGCCATTTTGAGAATTGGGCATTCTGCGCCTAAATCAACAAACCAACTACTATTAACTATTTTCACTCACAACAGAACCTAGTCTTGAGTAAAAAAAGGTTCATTCAATTTTTTTTGCCAACTTTTAACAAGAGACCGTTTTTTTGCGAATGTATGCGACATATCTATCTCGCATGCATTTTCTCTGTTTTTATGTTTCAATCGCCTTTATTGTATTCATTGTATTCAATGAAATAGCCAATTTCGTTATGACTTAGTCGACCAAAAACGAGCAACGTTACTATAAGTTTTGGCTGTCGTACAACGATGTAACCTTTAACTTGTGACATACTTGATAAGTTTTCACTTCGATATGTACTGCAATAAGTCACTGAGACTTGAGACTTCGTATCTGTTTCTTGTCACCAGATTAATGTTTATAGTAGTGATATTTACGAATAAAACACAACACAAAACGGCGTTTATCCGAGTCAGAAAAACGTAGCGCTTTTGCGTCAACACTTATATAAATTTCACTCCTCATAAAATTTCCATACCTTCTAGAAAAATCGATTTTTAAGGATTTAAATATAAAAAAGGACTTTTCTCAACTCATACTTCAAGTAACGGTACCAGGGGTTGTCGACCCTTTTTTTTCTTTTGTTTTATTGCGTTTAGATATTGATTCCAGCTATTTAATTAAGCAACACATTTTTGTAAACGATTAAGACTAATCTGTTTCATTTTGACAGTTCAACAACATTCATTGCGTTATTTACGTTGTTGAGCAGATTTTTTTTTCGAACTTATGTATCAATGGGTTAGCAATCTGTTTCAAAACGATTCAGATTCTGATTGATCGTGTATTACGCAATTGGGGTACTGGCCTGCGGAGTTTTACTAGCTAATTTAATTTGACCCTGTATACCTAATTTTAATTTTATGTGCATACACATACATGCATGCGTGAAAACAAACCACAACCGAACTGATAATTATATTCTTATGTCTTCGAAAATTGAACAAAATCAGAAGTAGGAAAACACCCTGCTTTCAAATTAATGGCTAGAGAAAACAATACGTATTCATCACCAATTTGAATCCTCTTCATTATTAATCAACCGTCAAACTTGAGAGAGAAATGAGCATCCTGTAGATAAAATATGCCTTCAGAGCAAAAACACAGGCAGGAGACCGGATCATGACATGAACTCCGTTATAATAAATCAAAAAAGTTTGAAACTCGCGATCAAACAAATTCTAATAATTATCTGTACTGGCCTTGTCGACCCCACGTAACATTTACGTGTTAAGGCTTGTGCAGACCAGTGCGACTTGTCGCGCGACGCGACACTGGTTATTGTTATACTGTGAAGTTTTCTTAGAAATTGTATTGTTCGTGTCGCGTCGCGCGACAAGTCGCGCTGGTCTGCACAAGCCTTTAACTAATCTCTTGAAGTTCATTTATACGCCACCAATCTTTAGTAGAACACCGCCTGTTACATGTTACTGCAATTTTGACCTACATATAATATTAGTTTAGATCATTAGCGACTTAAAATTTTATCTATTAAAAAAGATAGGTACACTATATTCAGTATTTATTTATGTAGGTATGTACAGGCACCACATTAATACTATGGAAAGCTCGGCAATTATATCTGACTAGCTGCGCCCCACGGTTTCATCCGCATAAGTCACGATTCCGTGGGAATATCGGGATAAAATGTATCCTATGTCCTAATTCAGGTCATGGTCTACCCATGTGCCAAATTTCATCCAAATCTATTCAACCGTTTTAGCGTGAAACCGTAACAAACTCACTTTCGAATTTATAATATGAATACCTACTAGCTTTCGCCCGCGGCTATCGCCCGTGTGGAGGACGAAAATTATCCCACGTGAACATGTAGGTACTACCGGGATAAAAAGTATCCTATAAGTTAATCCAGGTTATAAACTATATGTGTGCCAAATTTCATCCATCCAAATCCGTTCAGCCGTTTTTGCGTGATTGAGTAACAAACATCCAAACTTTCATATTTATAATACTAGTCGGACTAGTAGGATAAGCAGGACTAGTAGGATTAGTAGGATTATTGTATATAAAGTTAGGATTAGGATTAGGATATCATGATTCATTAATATCTGTCGTCAAGATGACGGCAAATATGTGTGATCATTTTTGGAAGGCCTATACGATTGGCAGCACAAAAATAAGATTTCGAAGGAGCACCACAGTCCAACAGGAAAACTATCTGACGAGAGAAGCGACGCCATAATATAGGATGCTGCATGATCTTCAAAAAGATGTCTCATTTCTAAGAATGCAATAATATCGGACACGTCTTGATATATATATATAATATTGATCACGTTATTCATAACGAATAACGTGATCAGAAATATCTGACACTAACTGTGTATATTTTGTCTCAGTCGTACGTAAGGAAAGATGTTAGTATCGATTATTTATAGGTGAGGTAAACGACTTTCTAATCGGTATTATCGATATCCTATTAACGTTAAGCCGTCAAAGACACAGTAAGGCTAAGAAAGATGTATAGAGATCAGTCATGTCTAGTATAGTATAACATACATACATTAACTCACGACTTGTTGCAATGGGGGTAAGCAGACACTGTACAGAAAGTCACCTGCTACTATCCTTACAAACTCCTCCTTTTACTTGGTTTACTTCATTCTGGTCATACACGCACGTCGGTTGCGAGTACTACTCATCTGACTTGTCTGAGGAACATCACCAATAATGTCACTAAGATATTATATCCTAGGGCGTCCGCCATAAGAGAAGTGGATAGGTTATACGCACTCTGCAAGAACGCGCTAAAACTAGGCTAGCAAACCAATATTACGTTTTTTTTTTTTGCCTAAAGCTACGGTTTCCTGTGCGGTGGCCGCCACATAACAGTGACGGCCTTCATGAAAATGATGGCAGCAAGGTTGACTTTACGATGTCAAAAAATGCTCTCTATGAAAACACACCAACTTACTTTCATAAATACTGTTTCTTGACGGTAAATTACGGACCTTATGTGGCGGCCACCGCAATCTTAGGGAAGGTCCTTAGCTTTAGTGTGCCGTTTTTGAAGATTGAATGTTGCGTAGTTAACCTGTCTACCTCTTTTTACAAATTATTCGCCGGAATTCAGAATCATGTACTGAATCCATGGTATCAGTTTTCGCGTCGATATCCCTGCCACCCTGTATACCTAATATATTTGGTTTTATTCATAATATTTTACACAAAGCCTTTGGCGTATGCATAACACCGATCCGTCCTACATTTTTCAAAAGACCTTTTCAGCTTTCATTATTTTAATGAACTGAATCTGAATATCCTGCAGCGAACAAATTTTTACATTTTTAATATCATTCAGCGTTACAATTTACATCTGACATAAAGTATGGAATTAAAAAAATTATAATTTCAAAAACGAAATGTTATTAAGTACTAGTTTATACTTTTAGGAAAAGGTTTTATTTCCAGCAAGTCTATTGTACCTAATTTAAATTCCTAGGATTTTTTAGTTATTCTAGTATCCATTTACATTCAGCTCACTTCCACGGCAGTGAGCAGGAAAGTAGACAGGGAAGTGGGCAGGACGAGTATGTAAACACGATACTTCTCATACGTCACTGCTACTCGCGCTACCTGGCGCTTCCCAAATGAGACCGCTCATTTGGGGAGCGCCGGGTTTTGTGCGGAAGTCAAAGGACTTGTTTTTTTACGATCTGCCAAAATGCTCTTCGAGTGAGTAATGAAAACAGTATTTTTTTGAACTGCTGCTATGCAATCTGGAGCAAGTGCAGACGATAATATGTTTCATCCGATATGGTTTGCATTCGATGTTATGGAGTGGATCCACCATCTTCTACGACGAAGACAGAAGACAGCGCGGACGCTGAATTATTTCAACGTCTGCCATTGCCGAAAGTCGAATGCGATGTGAGTGGTAGGGCAGTCTGTAAACACATACTTCCCGGAATACACCCTGTTCCTCATACCTGTAAACAGGCACATACATTTCGTCATATGTAACAATTCAGTTGACTCTCTATGTTTTGCCAGCGGCGTACAAATTTTAGTGTGACAGTCTGTACAATAATATGAAAGTTTAATTCTTAAACATTATAAATGATTTAATTTAGTATTTACAAATTCAATATGGTAGTTTAGATTAAAAAAAAATACATTTTAACTATGTACCAATATCCCCTTTGCTCTTTCATCACCGCAAAAGTGGTTCACCCTACCTACATTTCGCCATAACAATTGGAATAAAGGCTTGTGCAGACCAGCGCGACTTGTCGCGAGACGCGACACCGGTTATTGTTATACTGTGAAGTTTTCTTAGAAATTGTATTGTTCGTGTCGCGTCGCGCGACAAGTCGCGCTGGTCTGCACAAGCCTTAAACCAGAGCATTAAAACAATTACATTTCTGACACAAAGGTGTAACCGTATTTATGGTGTCACCCTATTTTCGTGTCAGCCGTCAATTGGGTCCATAAAATCAAGTTTATTACTAAGTTAAGATTTCTTAACCGGCTGACCGGTTATACCAGATTGATCTGTGGTTTACTTTCGCTTGCGTTTATCGTTTTAAAACTTTTTTAAGTCCAAAGATTTATGGAGTCGAAAAGTAGGTCGTGAAGTATAATCAGGTGAATTTGAGTTTTCTGCAGTGGCTTTAAAGGTCACTTAAGTTGGTTAGAATGTTATGATTAATTCATAAAGCCATTTCGCACATTGACAAACATATTCGATAGTTTTATCTACAATACGTCAAACATCTTAATAGTAAAATCGGCGCTTTTGAACGTTTATTATAATAATAGATATCATCTTCTGATTCAGTGTTCACTACTTTCTACAGATCCAGATAGTATGGCATGCGCCGCAAATGCATTTGTTTTTATGTCGCAACCAACGGCACGGGTCATTATGCATGGCTTGCTGACCATGTGAAGCACATGCGTCGCACTATTTAGGCGACTAAACAGTTTATTATACCTTATTATTAACTTAGAAAATCTAGCGTCCTTCAACTGTACGTAATAAAAACTGTTCCACCTTCTATCCTGCCCTCGGTGTCCCAAACATGTATTCAGAGTGACCTCTACGCTGCCACCGAAGACGACGTAGAAGTGGCGAAGTTTTAGACCAACGAAAAACAACCGTTGTGCCAGCGATTCAACGAAAAACAACCCCTATTTCAAATATTCTCTGGTGACACACGTTGCCTTTGTTCCATAAAATCCAAAAAGCTAAGCAAAACTGTTCCAAAAGTTTAGCTTCCCTTCATATAAAATCATCGACGTCCTCAGAAGCGATGAAAAGAATTTTGACGAAACGACAGCGTCCCTCAACTTAGTTATAGACTTAAGTTACTTACTTTAGAAACAGCATTCATTTAACTGATGGTTCCAGATTTACTTTGCCTAACTTTCAGAATCCTATCTTTTTCTTTTGTAAATATATAGTTGGGCCTTCCGTCAATATTGGAGAATTATTGAGTTTACTGAGCGGAATTTTAGTCTAGATCGATATAAAGGTAAGTCAATTATAAGATCGAAGTTACTAACATAATAATTACTTTTTAAGTAGACTATTCTAGCAATATAAAACAAACGAAAACAACTAAACTCCACTGATTTTCTGAACTCATACATCAAGTAACTTAATTACCTACGATTGATGACCCCGATTCTAAAAACTTCAATTTTTGTTTTTTTTTTGTTTATTATAATTGTGTTAAAAAGATAGTTTTTCTATACATAAGTGTACACATATTAAAGTTTAAGGGCGATATGCATATAAATAAGAGGCAATCAAAGTTCAAAACAGTACTTTTTTTGGCAAGTTGAGAGTAATGCACTATCTCAAACGCTTTGCATTATGAGGCGTGCAAAAGCAAAATAAAATATTACAGATGCACCCTCTTCTCAACTTTCATAAATGACAACCCTCCAGTTAGTTACTGACCGAACATTTAACAGATGTGCAAATTATTATTCAGTGCGATAAGTTGGTAAACTTGGGTCTCGACCAGGGTGAGGAGCTTAGCGGGTGCTAAGGTGGATAGCATAATCAGCCTATAAGATTCCCATAGCTGGGCCACAGGCCTCCTCTTTCTTTCTTTTTGGACCACCACTGCACTCACCGTTAAGGCAGATGCGAAGTATATGTCCATAGCGTAGTAGAGTGAATATGGCAGGCGTCTAGCACGACGACACTAATGCCCGTTTAAACTAACGTCAGACAAAGCAATGTCTAGGTCATTAAATGTAAGCAGTTTTCTAAGCAACGTTTCTCATTAGGAAACTCGTAAGCTTCGAAATCTAAATTTTTTACTGTTAAGGTTTTTTATGTCAAGTTCGTTGACTGTCAATATTGTTATAAACCTGTTGCTAGAGATACAGTACGAGTTATCTAAGCATTAGGTATTAGCGAATCGGTGCCCTAACTTTAGGCATCACCTCGTGGTTGGTGATACGATTTTTTTGCGCTAAGTAGGTAACTGCTTAATGTTTACGGATTACATTTAGATGTCGCATAGTGTTAAGGAAAAAAAACAACCGACTCCCAAAAAAAAAACACTACAAAGTGAAAAATAACTTTAATTTCGGATGTCGGTGACTTTGGTTTTGAATTTTCGTTTTTTGCCAACGAAACTGGACCAACATGGGAGCATACCCTTTCATACAAAAAAAAATCAAAATCGGTCCACAATTGACGGAGAAATCGGTGGACACATAAAAAAAAAACATACATACGCGACGAACATATAACTTCCTTCTTTTTGGAAGTTGGTTCAAAAGGAGCATGAGCGACCTAGTTCGCTAGCAACCGTCTATTGTTTCACCCTGTGGAAAATCTACCCTCTACTGCCCGCTACTCGCTATGCTCCTGCGGTCAGCAAATCGCGCCCGCGACGACGACCGCTACCGCCTACGTCCCGCGATTACGCCACCGTGGGTTCATATGTCACTTTTTGTTCGGTGAACCAGCACCCTAAATTCGTAATACACGATCAATCAGAATCTAAACCATTTTGAAAGAGATTGCTAATCCATTGCTTCTTCTTTTTGTATTTTATTTTTGAATTTTTTATTTTGCTCTATTATTTATTGTATTATGAATGTCTTTTAATTTTTTCTTATTTATGATTTCACACGCAATGTGAATATTGTTCCTGAATAAAAATAAAAAAAACAATAAGTTCTATTTTCTTTTCTGTTCTTTTCAGCAACGTAAATAAGGCACTGAATGTTGTTGAACTGTCAAAATTAAACAGATTAGTCTTAATCGTTTACCAAAAATGTTTAGGCCATTTTTTTTGTTTTCCTAAACAAAAAGTGACACATGAACGCGACGATCGCGAAATCACGCGATGGTCGCTTTTAAGTTGGATGCAGCCTTAGTCACCACACATTTCAGTATGGACGAGTCCTTGAAGTACCAACCTAATCTGCATAAGGTGAGGAGCCACGAAACTCTCCTGAATAAATAACTGGCTCCCATACCCCTACCATAAATTGGATACGTTAAAATTTGGCTCTTATTACTCTTCACATTTCCCTCCCGATTTCAATCCGTTAATACTTAATTCGGGATGTGATTTTATTATGTTCCCATTTGTATTGGAATTGAATTGCTTTTTATTTTATGTCTGTCTGGCTTTAGTTGAACAAAACGTTATTTACTTAATAGAATACAGATTTTATTAGTTGAATAGAGATTGAAGTTAACTAAGGTATGGAATGAATAGTCCAAAGAAATCCAGTATTGATTTCTATTGTAATTCTGAACCCGGACTTTTACATAATAATACTAAAATAGATAGTAAATAAAATGAAAATGTAACAAAAGGCGGTCTTGTTGTTAAAATAATTCTATTCAATTTTAACAACAAAGGCTATTTGGATGAAAATACTTCGATTTTTTCCTTCTAAGTAAGAAAACAACGCCTCTTGAAGCAAATCCGTAACTAAAGTAACTGAATATACGAGTTATACGACCCGAGGTGTTAAATATTCCGAGTTCCAATTACTTTTCGACTTGGAAACACACAGTAAGAGCAAAGCGCGGCATGCCCAAATTTTAGGGCTGCCACATATATCATCACGCCTGTATTGACAGATGCGTTAGGCAGGGGTGCGTTAAGCAGTAATGCTCGCGAAGGAGGAGGCGAAGCGCGCGAGGGAGATGCAAGCTGCACGCCCTCGCGGCCCTAGTCGCCGCAGGAGACGCCCTGGGCGTCGGGAGTCGAGAGCCGACTTCCGGCCACCGTAGGGGCGGGCTTGCGGACGGTGAGCAATGGGCAGCTCGCCGTCCGATAAGGACCAGGCCCGTGTCGACGGCGCGTTGAATTCCACGCGCGCCTCAAAGAGATGTCAGCACCAACCGACGGGGTCGAAAGACCAATGCCTGCTGGGGTTGCGGGTTTGTCCGAAAGGGATATCGCGGCCCCGGCACACAGGCAACGGAAGGAACACGGGTGGGTTTTAGTCAGTAAAAGTCTGACACACCCTCTCGCTCTGCCCAGAGCGGGAGAAGTCATTTGATGACTTCCCATCCTGAGAAAAAAAAAAGGGGTGTACCTATAGTACACCCACATTTCGCCAGTTATGTTTAAGTCCCATGTAATAGGGGGCGAACCTATTGCCATCAACCGGGCACGAATCCAGACTTCGGGCTGCTACTGAGAAATTCCTGATAGAAAACCCAATAACGCTCACCCGACCTGGGAATCGAATCCAGGACCGCCTGCTCAACAGTAGTACTTGCGACCATCGAGACTAGCTACCATTACTAAGTGTAAATTAGGCGATTTCGATGAAAATGTGGGGTCAGTTAAATTACCAGAGGGGCGCGAGAATCCAATATTGGAAGAACGATTTAGTTGGATGAAAATTTTATGGTCAAATCAATTTCGATTCAGTAAATAAGGGTGCCAATGAAATTTGAATTTGATACGCGTTTTGAAAATGTAGTACCTAATTATCGGTGATTGAAATTTTATTGCAGCCGTAGATTTAACACTTAAAGCGAAGATTTCACTGCAGAAAATCAATTCCTTTAGACGATAGACTTTCTTTTAGGCCTAGTGGACTGTAGATTTGTTGAGCATTTTCTATTTTTTATTAAGTACCTGATACTTGTTGAAAGGCCTACACTTTCCTCCCATACCTATTAACATAACACTGTTATTTGAAAATATTGTCAATTAAAATTAAAATTATTATTATTATTAAAATTAAAGCCAATTATTTTTAAAAGAGTAACCGTGGAGTTTCTTGCCGGCTCTTCTCCATTGAAAACGACCAATTGGAACCGTGCACCTAGCTTCTGACGTTTCATAAGTGTCCATGTTGCTTTATGTGACACTAGCTTCTGCTCGCGACTTCATCCGCGTGAAATTTCGGCCCCCGACCCAACGCCTTGCATCGCATCCCATCGCCCGCGCTATTACTTCGTTTTCGCTTAGCGTTCGTTCAGACAATTTTTGCTCGGCTCCTAAGGGTCTTAGCGTAATGTTACATAGCCTATGACCTTCCTCAAGAATTGGGCTATCCAATGCAAAAATATTTTTTTCAATCCGACTGGTAGTTCCGGAGATTACCGCCTACATCTTACAAACAAATTTTACCTCTCTATAATATTATTAGTATAGACAAAATATTATGATAAGATTTTTGATTTTGGTAGACAAACCTTATGACGAATATGCTATAGAAACTACAATTTAGAATAAGTCAATACTTTCCAAAATGAATACTAGTCAATTCTCTCCAAATTATTATATTAATACGTGAAGCAAAAACTTTGTAAGTAACCCTTTTTACGAAAATTACGCAGACGGAGGAGTATGGAATTTGGCACAATTAAAGTTTATATGGAGAAGGAGTGCAGAATTATATAATATACATTAGAAAAAAATTAAATTTATAAAATAAACATTACACACACACTACCATGCGTTTGACACAAGATGGCTACCTTAGAATCATGACATGGCAGCATTGAATTAGTATGTACTATATACAACTTAAAATTTAAATGAATTATGGTCGAATTTCGACCTCTGGGCGACCACTAGTAAAAATAAAAACGCAGACTACGCGGCTAGGGTCCCATCTATTCATTCCATATCAAACCAGTACCCTCATAGAAATGCGATTATGGACATAAAGAGGGATTAAAACGAGACAACTTTTTCGACTATAATAGAGAAACCCGTCCTTTTCTATGGGAACGGGAGAGAAAGGGACAACTATAGGATTATCAAATTTTTTAGTAGCCAGATGGTACTTTTATTGATTTATTTTGAATTTTTAATAACTTTTTTTTTTACCACTACGGGTAAGCTCTTGGCCTGCATCACATCTGTTGGTAAGTGATGATCAGGCCGAAGGTGGAAGCAAGCTTCACCCGGAATCCTCAACCAAAGAGGAACTGGCTATCTTACATCTAACTGCCGAAACACAAATATACTTTAACATTTTATGGTTGTTATGGCGACAGCCTTAGATAAGATGGTGGTAGCTAGCCAGGCGGACCTAGAACAAGCTCTACCATTAACCAAACCGAGCAGAAAATTTTGCCCCCACTGGGAATGGAACCTAGGATTTTTGAGTCTGAAACAGGTGGTCTAACCACTAGACCAGAGGCAGTGAATTCAGTTTAATAGTAATACCTGGTTGACCGAGCTCTGCTCTGGTGAAAAAAGATAAACATATCGTCCAGGTATACCAACGTTGTATCACATTCCCGAGGCTGTGAAAATAGAAAAAACGTGTTTTACCAGACATAAGACCAAGCTAGATCGATTTTTCGCCCCCGTAAATCCGTATATTGCAACTTTCATCGAAATCGTTAGAGCCGTTTTCGAGAATGTGATTACATATATACAAATATTGCTCATTTAATAGTATAGGATAATATATTATGAACACTGCGCCGACCCGGTAAGTAGGATGATGCTGAAAATTATATAAATGAAGACGAAGAAATAAGTGTGAACAAGATGAGAAATATTAAAACAACCATATCTTAAGTACTTGTAAATTTAGTATCCTTAAACCTGAAGGTAAACTGAAAGCTCTTGCCAGGTACATCGTTAAGATACATAAACCATATGGGCAAGTAGGTAATAAAATATTATCCACCCTGCATACATTATTCTAAACACATTTTGATGATAATAAACCTTCAGGTTGAGTAAAAATAACTGATTTTGAAGAATTGTTTAGGAGTTTAAATCAAGACGAAACAATAATTGTATAATTATGCAATGTGAAGAGGCCAAGATGAGAACTACTTATTCATGTTAGATTGAGTGTAACTTGTGAATTTTATGAATGAATAGCAGCGCCCCGCGGTTCCACCCGCATAAGTCTCGATCCTGTGGGAATATTGAGATAAAAATTATCCCATGTCCTCAGCCAGGTCATCGTCTACCCATGTGCCAAATTTCATCCCAATCAGTTCAGCCGTTTTAGCGTGAAAGCGTAACAAACAAATAAACACACGTACAAAAAATCAAATCTTTTCTCTTTATTATAGGTACTAGTTTAGATTTACGTTTGTTATGAATGATTTACGTTTGTGATAAGATGGAATTGTAATATTACAAAGATTAAGATTGTAATGTCCATGATTGTATTGAACTCCATATTTATTAATCAAAGTATCAGAAAACAACGAGGAAAATAGAAAAATTCTAGTATCCAAAAACTGTCAAAACAAACGAAGTTCCCTAAATAAAATAATACTAACATTTTATTTCACGAAGGGTTTCATATATTTTGTAGTTGACAACCTTAGGGAAAATACCGAAACAAACCGTGTTAAGAAAGAAAAGCAAGCTAAGCGTATAAATGTACTGGCGAAGTTAGAGGGTTTCCAGATGTTTGAATATTCTGGGATCGTATGAATTCTTTGTAATGAATTCTTGAGACCACAAATAATAAAACTAGAAGAATCAATGAAATGTATTCATTGATTCTTTTAGTTTTAGGTTCACCTAAACTTTCTTTCAGGCAGGCAATTTTGCTGTACTTAAAATAATTAAAAAAGCAAGATGATTTGGAAAAAAAATACCATATATATACCATAGGATAAGTCTTTATTTGCCTCAAACATGGTATAAAGTGGTTACAGTTTGATTATTTTATAGTTTAGTCAATAGATTTTTATTCCCTATGTAAAAATTTAAGCCTCAAAAAGACTACAAGAAACTCGTCAAATGCAAAACCTCCTCCTTTTTTTTAAGTCGGTTAAAAAACTAACCCATTGCCTTTTTCAGAACACAAATTCTCGTTTTTCCGCGCGAGTAGGGCAACACTGTAGTTAAAGCTTGTTGCTTAGTTCACTGTTTTATTCAACGTTCCCGTTTCAACGGTGTATCCCTCGCCTAACTGCCGGGTAAAGGTAAATTCGGATTGTAAAAAATTTACCTTTTGAAACCTTACACAACTTGCACTACCGTAACAGTAAAAGTAGATGAAACATTGTTTAATTCAAAATCCGAGTTCTTTTGTTTCAGCTGGAAAACGCGGTGGTCTTGAAAGTTGTTTAAAACTTTGTCTCTCAGTTAAATGTTGTTCAATCCTTTAGTTCTGTGTGGAAAGTAGAAATACCACCCTGTAGTGTAAATATGGTGCAGTTCCACAAAGAATGGGACACTTTATATCGTGTCCAGCGTGTCGTGCTGTCTGCACGTTGCAGGAACTTATGGACGCTACTGAAGTAGTAATTTTGTTTTGTAGTACCTGGTACTTTTTGAAAGTCCTACACTGTCCATACCCATACCTGTTATTTGAAAATATTTTAAGAGCCAATTATTAAAAAAAAGTAAACGTGGAGTTTCTTGCCGGCGCCTCTCTATAGGAAACGACCAATTGGAACCGTTCACCTAGCTTCTGACGTTTCATAAGTGCCCATGTACGTTATATGATTATTATTTTTTGAAGAATGTGCCAAACTTGTAGCCAAGTTCTGGGCCGACTCTAGAAGAATAGAAATACGAGTTTAGAATATTATGTAGAGAAAGGCGTAAACTGCAAAAAAATATTACCAGTAAAAATGGTGTAAGTATACGAAATTGATGAAGGCAGAAACGTAAAAGAAAAAATATCTAAGATCGTTAGCAGTAAAGAGTAAACCAATTCGGCTAATGGAAGCTCTCACATTAGCTAGATAAACTAATGAACTTTATCTACTAACAGTTGACCTACTGAAAGCAAACAAACTACCCTACTAAAGATAAAATAACACAAAGGTGTAACAACACTGTATGATTACGTTCATCACATCTATACACGCCTCATTACGATGTCCGATTACTTTGACACAATAGCCCTAAGGACCAGCCGCATTCCAAATTGAAAAGGAGTCCACGTTATCACTAACGATGACCAACCAGCATAAAGAACTCCCTAATTTGTCCTTAATTAAACTAAAGCACATCAATACAAGGGTCTAATGTGACTGGACGCTTTAAATCGACCAATAGGGGCCAGAAAGGTCCACATTAAATTGTGATTGATTGTAGTGTGTGGCCGATTTCGGACGTGAGGCCATATTGATTGTACCCTGATAAATACGCATTAGGTTTATTAAAAAAGTATGCTGTGTTTTTGAGAATATGTTACGCAATGAGTTGTTGTGAGATCTATTGCGCGTTCACTGTGATCGGCATGAGAAATTGTGTTTGTGTTACTTCGAACCTTCTCGAATTGGATTTTTAATGGTATTCGGTAAGATGTAGTAGTTAATATTAGTCAGTAGTTAAAATTGAATAAAAAAACTGCTTGCGACTTCTTATTCGTAAATATACCAATGTATCCATCCACGTGCCAAAATTTGAAAGGAGCTGTCAAAATGATCACGTAATCAGATTTTCGAAATTATAAAAATGGATAATACTATTTTTTAAATCACCGTCGCAGGAGACATCGAACATCGATCATCGATCGTGTCTTTGGGCACGCCACAATTGCGGCGATAAGTCCCCTCTTTGAGGAGTGGCTTGAGAGGCGCCATGGCGTCCTCACCTTCCGCCTGACGCAGGTCCTCACCGGACACGGTTGTTTCGGGAGGTTCCTGTTCCGCGTAAGGCGGGAGGAAACGCCCGGGTGTCACCACTGTGTGGATCGCCCGGAGGACACGGTGGAGCATACGGTGGAGGTCTGCCCGGCTTGGGCGGAGCACCGCCGTGTCCTCACGGAGGCGATCGGCGGCGGCGATCTCTCGCGTCCGGCCCTGGTTCAGGCCATGGTTCGGAGCGAGAGTGCATGGGAGGCCGTCACCTCCTTCTGCGAAGCAGTTATGCTCGCGAAGGAGGAGGCGGAGCGCGCGAGGGAGATGCAAGCTGCACGCCCTCGCGGCCCTAGTCGCCGCAGGAGACGCCCCGGGCGTCGGGAGTCCAGAGCCGACTTCCGGCCACCGTAGGCGCGGGCTTGCGGACGGTGAGCAATGGGCAGCTCGCCGTCCGATAAGGACCAGGCCCGTGTCGACGGCGCGTTGTGTTCCACGCGCGCCTCAAAGAGATGTCAGCACCAACCGACGGGGTCGAAAGACCAATGCCTGCTGGGGTTGCGGGTTTGTCCGAAAGGGATAACGCGGCCCCGGCACACAGGCAACGGAAGGAACACGGGTGGGTTTTAGTCAGTAAAAGTCTGACACACCCTCTCGCTCTGCCCAGAGCGGGAGAAGTTATTTGATGATTCCCATCCCAAAAAAAAAAAAAAAAAAGGAGACATCGAATGGACACCTCAAATAAGAATCTTTTATAACTACGGGCCTGAAATTCAAAAAATTAACTAAGTAATCTCTTGCCACGTTATCATGTTCTCATCCAAAAAAGAAAATCCTGGACGACACAGTTTTCGGAATCTTTATCGTCCCTTTTTCGTCTATTCAGAAATATTTTGAGATAACAGCCGCCTCGTTAGGTAACCTACCGACCCTCTTCCGATAATCTTCATTCCAGAGAAACAGATGAAGCAGTTAGAACGTCCTCCAAGATACGGCGTTCCCTAAGGACGGCACTGTCAGCTATATTTTCACGTAAGAAACGGGAATGTGCTTAATTCGACGGCAAATGGGAACACAAGACGTCTGGAGGTTGCCTTAACGACACTGAACTAAGTGAGACGGTATTAACAGCTGAAAGAGAACAAAATAAATCCACGGAGTAACTTTATATTCACGTTGAATGAGGATTTATTTTTTCCAGCTAAGTAAATAAATCGGTTGAGTTTGTGAACAAAACATAGTTTTATTATTATCGTTCCAGTGAAGCATAACGATTCAAGAATAACATGCAAACATGTATGCATCACTGATTGTAGGCAGCATTGTTTTCCCACATAAATTGTAATCAGTATTACTGTTGCCATTCATCGTGGCATTGCTGAGGAGGATCCATCAGGTTAAGCTACGCTTGCCGGGGTTTGTCCGTGGTTGGGTGACCATATTTACATACTGAGACTCTTCCATGCCTCGGAAAGCACATTAATCCGTTGGTCCCGGCTGTCATTCGTGGATCTTTGACAGTCGTACGGGTCGTCAGAAGCCCGAAAGTCTGACAACCAGTCTTACCAAGGCGTATCATGTTACCCAGTCACTGGGTTGTGGAAGTCAGATAGGCAGTCGCTCCATGTAAAATACTGGTATTCAGCTGCATTCGGTTAGACTGGAAGCCGAGCCGCACATAGTTGGCAAAAGGCTAGGTAGATTGATTCAACGTGGCATTGCTGCCAGCCTTTTGGGGACCTTTCCCATTGACAGCGATGCTGCCGAATTTATCATGTTTAGATATCCATCACGTCTGAGGAGTTTCGCTAGCTAACTTGATTTGACCCTGTGTATATTTTAGTGTTAACTTATATACAGTAATACCCCGCTTTACGCCAGGGATGCCTTCCGGAAAACGATTCGCGTATGATGGAATATCAAGCCAAATAAATAATTAAAGTGCTTTTATTGCAAAACTGAAACAGAATCAGCCCATTATAATTGTTCCCGAAAAGTTTTAACTTATTTAATCCTTAGAATAACTTGACAAATTGTTATCTAATGTTTTTTGAGTAGCATTTTGTTTGCGTTCTTGCAAAAGTCTTTCGTAGTAAACAACACTGTTTTGTATTGCTTGCCGAATAACATTCATTTCACTGGCTGTTAATGAAGCAATCAATGCATCGGCGTAAAGCGAGGCATTTTTGAATATCGCGTAAAACCGAATCCGTGCGGTAACGAGGTCGTGTAAAGCGGAGTGTTACTGTATTGTATTGAGACTTGTCAAAATAAATGAGAAATTGATCACAATAAACTGTATTTATAATTACAGGAGAGCAGTGGAGGCAGGTCTTGGGTTCGAACCCCAGCAGGAGCTTTACTTTGTGTAAATAATTTCATCACCACTGCTCTCAAAACGGTGAAGGAAAATATCGTGCGGAAACCGGCATGTTCTAGAACCAAAAACTCGAAGACATGTGACATCTACCAACCCGCATTGGGCCCGCGTGGTAGATTACAGCCCACTCTTACACAGAGGAGGCCTGTGTCCCAACACTGGGAACATATAGTCTGATTATGCTATGCTATGCTAATTATTACAGAACCCATTTTAAAACTAATAATCTAAAAGAAATGAATTAAATTTTAATGGGATAAACCCATAAACGCGTCAGGGCGTGAAAAAGTCTTTCCTCAGGGCATTTTCGACCCTCATTATTCGTCTGTCCCTCTGGCATAATGGTTGCTATCTTCAATATTGCCTTTTTGAATATTGCATTTTACTCTGCTCTCTGTTTTGAATATTTGATTTCGGCATTGGCTGTAGGGTTCTCGGCGAACTAAATATTATTTTAATATAGCATCATTTATCATCTGCCCAGCCTTTTCCTAATTATCAACATAATTGGGTCGGCTTCCAGTCTATGCAGCTGAATTCCAGTATGTTATATGGAGCGACTGCCTAACTGACCACCACAACCCAGTTACTGGGTAATACGATACCCTTTGGTATAACTGGTTAACAAACTTTCGGGCTTTTGACACGACGTAACAACTGTCACAGATTCAAGAATGACAGCCGGGACCAACGGTTTAGCGTGCTTTCCGAGGCACGGAGGACTCTCGGTATGTTCAGATGGTCACCTAACCATGGACCGACCGTGGCTAGCCTATTTAAACCTAATCAGTCGACCCATGCGGCCGTGTGCTGTTATTACTTAGCCACGAGCCCCTCACCCCACGAGCCCCTCACCCCACGAACCCCTCACCCCACGAGCCCCTATAATGTGGCATCATGGTCGGTATCAATTGGCAAACTGTACGAGTACTTATATAAAGTTTTGCAAATATGAAACCAGGGCTAAATAAAAATATGGAATGTTTTGTATTGCCAACATAAATAGCGCGGGAATATACATTATATGTATTCTGTAAAACTTCAATAAATAAATAGAAAAGCGTTGTATTATTTTAAACAAATTACTTTTTAACAAAATGTACAAAACCGGCCAAAAATACTGAACATCTCTTTGTTAAAACAAAAAAAAAAAAACAATTTTACCAAGTAAAACTTGGGAACAAACAGATTTTAACAGGAGTATCCTTTGGCGATACTCTTGGGACCGTCGAGAGGCTTTTAAACAATATTTATCTGATGCAAGGGTTTGATAATGGTCATTAGACGTCGTTGGCGGTAGAAAATACACTTGCATCGTAATGGAATGAGGCTGACACAACCCTAAAAGTGCTTAAACGGGGGAAACGAGAGTAAACGTGGCCCTTACTGAGTGAATTACTGACAAGTGACAAGCAATTGCTGAGCACAAGGACGGCAATAAACATTATACTTAAGGGAGTCGTTGAATTTTTATCTACTACTGTAAACGACTAATATCTATTAATGACACTAATGCTGATTGTTAAAAGTACGATAGAAATAAATAAATAACATTTAGTTGGGTTTGTTTTTCAATCACTTGTAAAAAATAACAAACCATCACGCTTGTATTCTCCGATGGGTTAGGCAGAGGAGACATATATGTAGTACACCCACATTTCGCCAGATATGTTTAAGTCCCATGTAATAGGAGGCGAGCCTATTGCTATCAAACGGGCACAAAGCCAGACTCCGGGCTGCTAAACCCAATAACACTTTGCCCAAATCGAGAATCTATGCTCAGCGGAGCGCTTGAGAACACAGACAAAAAAAAATTACAAACTCCGCGACTCCCGAGTATCACGGAATTCATATCAGTGCTCTCTCGCTAAACACTTAAACAAAACGTTTTCATACACAAACACAATTACCTGGGAATTCTTGTATCAAATAAACACAGCTCGCAAGCTTCCAACCTTTGTTACCTTATTTTCCGTATTCTAAATACCGGAGCAACCTCTCTACTAAATAAATTCTTTTGTAGGCAGTTTGTAACATACAGCGAGCAGGAAATGTTTTACAGATTAGAGGAGCTTGGACGGACATTGCCGAACCTACAATATAGCCGCAAATGGAAAAACTTTCAGTAGGTACCTCCACAGCCACACACATTGGACTATCCCTAAAGTTTTAGAAAAACCCTATATAACCAACAGGTATGGTATTTAGAATATTTAAATAGGTAGTAAATTGTTCATAATGTGCTTCCAAAGATAGAATTACACATACACGTAGCCACACCAATTTAACCTTAATTCCTTGTCAAATCTCAAAATTTGTAGTTTTGGCCGCCAATGTTACGGGCAATTCCTATTCTGTATCACCTACGAACATAAGATTAGTTTGAGGCCCGACCTAAGAATGAATGACATCACAATTTGACAGTTGTCTGTACTTTCCATGTGTTATTGCCCGTGCAAAAAAGTTAGGTATTTTGGTGAATTCGGGTGTCGGGGTTAACTCCGAAGTTTCGAACTACTTTCGGACGAGGCCAGTATCTTCGTTGACGGACTTAGAGAGTAGAGAGTCCCTCTGTTTAGCCAAGGCCAAGTCAATGATACGTTTTCTGAATATCCCTTATCTGATAAAGAAGATAAAGTTCGAATTCGTAAGAACCTTGAAAGTTTTCTTTCCTTCCTAGATTAACAGGGAAACAACTTTACTTTTTGAATTAGCAACGACTTCGAGCGTAATCATTTGGAGAACTCATTTAGATCTGAACTTCGGCCTAATCAAGGATATTTGATTATTGTTTACAGAGTATTTTAATTATTTAAGAGGTAAACAACAGCTCAAGCGTAGACACTGTCCGACTGTAAAGGCTTGTGCAGACCAGCGCGACTTGTCGCGCGACGCGACGCCGTTTATTGTTACACCGTACAGTTATCTTAGAAATTGCATTGTTTGAGTCGCGTCGCGCGACAAGTCGCGCTGGTCTGCACAAGCCTTAAAAAGAAAGAGAAATGCGATGACACAACACAACGCTGGTAATTTATTGTAAAATATGATGCAATTATCTAATAACAGAAAATCTATTGATTGGAGAAAAAAATTATAACACTTTTAGGTTAATATGTTACTTGTAGAATTATCTGACAAAAAATCTGAATATTAATATATAAATATTAATACACCATAAATATTATAGATATAAATATACAAATTTTACAAGGAACTTAATATGGTTTTTAATTGTTAAAATAACTTTTTAGAGGTATCTTCGTGTTTTTTTTCTATCATACCAAATTAGTTGTATTATGTTTTCAACAGGCTATATAACTAGGATATATCCTGAAGAATATCATATATTTTTCAGATTTTATTTACTGCAGTGGATCATATACTTTTAGGCATTGTAAAAGTTGCGTTTAGGTCCTGTAGTTCCCTTAAACCTGCTGACAACTGCCTCTATCACATTTTTGTAAAAGATGGTCTCTAACAACCCATTGAAAGTTTATAAAAGACACGAAGTTAATCTGCTAACCTCGAAGGATTACTTAGATAGATAAACTCACGCCTCCTTCTTAGGGGGGTAAGCAAAAAGAAACTACAGAATGACATCTGCTACGATCCTTACACACTCCTTTAGCTTCGTATCCTACTAATATTATAAACAACTGATATTATAAATGTAAAAGTTTATATGGTTGTGTATTTGGATGTTTGTTACTCAATCACGCAAAAACGGCTGAACGGATTTGGATGAAATTTGGCATACAGATAGTTCATAACCTGGATTAACATATAGGATACTTTTTACCCTGGTAGTACGTTCCCGTAGGATAATTTCCGACCATCACGCGGGTGAAGCCGCGGGCGAAAGCTAGTACGTACATATATCTGGTCATACACATACTCCGGTTGCAAGACCTTTCTGGAGAACATCCAGAATAATAACGATGGATTAGTGATCAAATAATCCCTTATATATGTTCCCTTTAATAAAATTTACTGTAAGTAAAAAGTTGTCCATTTTTGTAGCTGAAGCTTATAAATACATAATAGATAGTTAATTGACTCAGGCGTGACTTTGCGGAAATCCGTTATAAAATACAATAGATGCCATAATCCTAAATAATTGGGGTTGTCGGGTGATGTGGCTTACACTGCTCTCGACGCTTGACGTGGCAACATGTCGTTTTCTGGTTCGCAACAAGTCAATCGTCATCCTGAGGATGCCTCGTTGAGAAGTGAAACATGTGTCGATTTCTTACAGGGTTCTTTATGACTCTTTAAGAACAGTTAAGCGGATTATGTTACTAAATATACGTCGTCTATTGTATTTTTAATACATAATAGGTCGACAGGCCAGCATAGTTATTGGATAATTTTCAAATTGCCTCCCAAAACTTGTCTTGTAAAGCATGCTTTGGGTACATTTTGTTCGAAACTGTTTAGTGTTTTTAGTCATCAGTTTCTAGTTCATCATTTAGGTATTCAGAAAAACTTCATACCGAAGCCCATTGTAGACATTTTTATCAAGAAAAACATGTCTGCTTTGTAAATATCTACACATGTCAACCTGACGGTTTTATTACTCGGTGCAGGCGTAGCATGGAGATAATATATGTCCTGTCCTGGCCCACAGCTTAGCTGGCTCGTATAAATAATGGCCCATCCACCGACAATGTGTTACGACCATATTACCAGGAAACCAGGTGATGTCCTGTATTTTTCATTTATGCTTTTTGGGACATGGCCAATATTTGGAGAACTATGTTTATTAGGATAATATAATATTACTGGTTTATAGGAGTTCGATGGATTAACGTGAAGTTCTAAATTCGATTTTAGGTTGGAGTGAGCATTTGTTTTTTTTATTGCTTTGTAGTTTAAGGATCATGAGTCGGCCGCAAAGGTACCGTCTTCAACAAATTTTTGTGTGTGACTGTAGCTATAATTATTTACATACTCAAGCATATCTCTTGTAGGTAATATCATTATTCTCTTTTTTTAATCCACAATGGGGCTCTTGGCCTGCACCTCACCTAATGATAAGTGATGATCAGGCCGAAGGTGGAAGCGGAATACTCAACAACAGAGGAACTGGCCATCTTACCTCCAACTGCCGAAACACAACAATGCTGTTAATAATGTGGTTATGGCGACAGACTTAGATGGTGGTGGACTTAGAACAAATCCTAGCACCAACCAAACCGAGCAGAATTTTGCCCCCACTGGGAATCGACCCCGGGATCTCTGGGTCTGAGACAGGTGGTCTACCCACTAGACCGCAGAACGGTTAAAACTCACAAAATCAAATAATATAACAAAACACCGTACACTGTTTTATTTCTCCATTTTCCCAGTGCGAAGTAAATTCATGACAGAAGTACATGATGACTGATACATGGCATACAAGGCTGATTTCTCCTCTTAAAATTAGGTACGGTGTCACTGCCTCTGCAGCTCGAAAAAGGTAGGTGTTTTGAAGTGCATACACTCCAATCATTAACCCAATCAGCTGGAGTTTATTAAATTAGAACTGCAACCTGGACCTATAAATGCATTAAGAATATAGGTCACGATGCAAAGCCAGCAATCATGCAGACGTTATTGCTCCGTTCCGCCACTATTATGGGCTCAAGTTTACTTCAGTTTTCTAGCTATTAAAATTAATGGTAGACGTTTATGTATACTGCTATGTGAATTTTATTGTTTACCCATAAAATTATAGGAATTTTCTAATTGCACTAAATTGCCACTGGACTACACAGTTCGTTTTCATGACGGGTGATACAGCAATTGGTTTTCAAACAAATAATACAAGTTGTTGGACCCTGTCTCTATTTTATATTTATCGGAAGGGTCATGAATACGGGATGTCAATTGACAACGAAACGCAAGTGTGAAGTTGGCGCGCTTCGACGGAGTCTAGCTTGATGTTCGTACGAGTCCACGCGGGGCGCTGCGGTGGCGTGGCGAACTCCCTTGACCATCGGACATCGTATGGACAACAAGTGCCTAGAAACTGTCCAACGTTTCGTTTTGTAAATCTTTTCAAGTTCAAATATAACCTTAAAATCAATCAACTTCACTTTTTGTTCTCGCCCGCAACACATCTACGTCCAGTAAAATGTTCAACGGTGAAGATTCCAGTTCCAATCGGCGCCGATATATTTTAAAATATTTTTTTAATAAAAATGTAACTAATTATGCATAAAAATGTATTCAAGGAAATACAAGGTGGTATTGAAATACTTAACTGAAAAATCGAAAAGGGGTCATCGAACGCATCATGAACTGTTGATGTAATTGGTGTATTCTTGTTCGAAAATAAATACCTAAATGAATGCCTATGGTCCCGTAATTCGCGAGAAAAATATCAGCTGTTGCATACATTTTGTCGATTTATGTAAACTTCGTTTTTCGTCAGTCGTCGGATTTCTATCAGTTGCCCTTGGACGCTCTCAATCGACTTGGAAGTATATAGAGTTCCAGACTACATACTTCCAAGTCGATTCAGAACACGAACTTTGCCGAGGGACATGAAGAAAATAGTTGTACTGTACCTAGTATTGAATTTCACAACCAGACATCTATCCGCTATAGCTCATTTATCCCACTTTGATGATCATCAACCAACTCACATCCAGCTGCTTACCTGCAAAAAATCAAGAAAAAATGTTGGTAAATAAAGCCTATTTTACATAGAATTTCCGTGTCAAGCCACGGTTTCATAAAAGCGCGGTGGCCGCCACGTAACGGTCGCAATGATGGCACAGGTGTTTGACTTTACGGTGCCAAAAAACGCTCTCTAGAAAAACACACCAACTTACTTCCATACATAACGTTTCAGTGACGTCATTCGACGGTAAATTGCGGACGCTATCTGGCGGCCACCGCATTCTTAGAAAACTGTAGCTTTAGTAAGTATTACAAGAATTACAACAAATAAACGCGTTGAACAGCACTCCATCTTATCACTCCTTATCGGTCGAGGCTAGTACTGTAACTTTCTCGGAACGTTATACGTAGTTCATTGTATTTTAGACGCTAACTTGAGCTAAATAAACAAAGCTTGAAACACTACACTTTTGTTGGAAGATATGAGAATAACGTAGCTTGAATTCTTAAAAAGTTTCCTTGAAAATTATGTTATGAATTTGCAGATACAAAGCAGTAACCTGAATGTTAAATAATGTTATTTCTGTAAGTAGGTTTGTACAAACACGTAAAAAAAACTAGATGAGGCCGACGTTTCCTATCTGAGTACTCCGAGAAGAAAGGCCGAAACAAACTCAGAGGTCACAGTCATTTTTAAAGTCGAGATATAATCTTGGTCGAGCCCGCCGCGTACCTATCCGGGTACGCGGCGGGCTCGACTTGTCGAATTCAGTGGACGTAACGTAGTCAGAAGATATAAAAGTTATGCGATAGAAAGAGAGGGAACTTCTCGGTGAATGTAACTGTAGGTAATTAGCGCACTGAACAGCGCAAATTAACTCAACTGGCAAGGAACTTGCATCGTTTAAATGGGGCTTTAGTACCCAAAAAAAGGTCCTGCGGCATCATAATAATTAACAGGCAACATTTTACTTGCACGAGTTGTTCAGAGTGATAACCGGAAAGTTTATTATTCTGAAAAACTCGTGCAGGGAAAATTAAAGTTAAGTTCCCGTAGAAATCTTTAAACCAGGTTTTGACTCAAACGTCACCCGTGACCAGCAGCCAAATAAGTCATGTTATTGACTGATTAAAGCTCCATTTCCACGGTGCCAATTTATTGCATGTGGCATACCATAAAATTGAAGCGACAATTGACTGGCACCGTCTTAACAACATGTACAGTACAAATATTTTCTTAATGTGCACCGGACGCTCTCAATTGACTTGGAAGTATACTCCAAGTCGATTGAGAGCGTCCGGTCTGCACCAAGTGCAAAGTGCAACTGATAGAAATCCGACGACTGACGAAACGCGAAGTTTGCCGAGGGACATTAAAAAAATAGTTGTACTGTACAATTGTTGTACGACATGGGCAAGTTAGTTGCAGTTTAAAACTGATAAAGGTGTAAACAGTACTTACAATAAAATCGCATTCAATAGTGGCATGATTTTTTCGATAATTCATCATGAGTGTGGAAACGAACGAAACAAGAAAAAAACATCTTGAGAAGACGAATACGAGGATTAAATACTTGCAGTGCAAATACGTGGAATATTGAATCAATAGTACATGGACGTGCACCTCTGTGTTTAGACTAAGCGAAACTTGCATGCAATAATTGCCTTGGTGTAAACAGAAGTTGCATGCAATTATGGAATGTCAAATCTTGCATCTAATTATTGTATGCCATTTTATGGAAATCACACGTGTCTAAACACTTGCATGCAATTATTAAATTGCAATAATTGAACGTGCTTTATGGCATGCGATTATTGCTTTTGAACGTTCCAGAAGCTTGCACCGTGTAAATGGGACTTAAAGAATGAAATAATTGATCGTGGCCTTATATCGCATAATGGGTGTAATTAAAATTGTAGCACGAGAGTGAGAGGTCATAATATATGTTTTGTATCCGTTCTCATTCTCCTGATACGGAAAGAGGTCGACTAGGATTATAGTTCCAAGGAATCAGTAATTTTGCAATCACGTAGTCATAGTACGATCAGAAAGAAAAGAAAGATATTTTTATTTTGCTCAAACAAAACGTAAATTTAAAAAAAACACAAAGTTGCCAAAAGCCTCGTATTCAACAAATAAAAGTTTAAAGTTTATCAGCTACAAACTTTTACATATTAAGAGGGTTGATCCTAAAAGTTGGCAACGTCGCAAATAACTGTCAAATATTTACCTGTTTTGATTCTTATAGCAATAATACTGAATAGAAATAAGAAATGTGGCTAACTAGCGAAGTAGAATATTAATAATGAATTGCAATTATAACATTGAATTTGATGTTGTACCCATTATAGGTGTAAAAAACGTATTTGGAAAGTTTCAAAATAGTTTTTTTTACATCTAAAACTAAATATTCGGTGTTACTATATTAATTATTGCATTTCATAATCAGTATTCTAGTTCGTTAGTTAGCCACATTTTTTATTTCCACACAGTAATATTGCCAAATTAATCAAAACAGTGAAATATTTGACATCTATTTGCGACGTTGCCAACCTTCAGAATAAACGCTCTTAAGAATCTAAATTGACACAAAATTATTCGATAAATTATTTAACAGCATTTCATATAATAGCTAAGAGTTAATATTCTTTTAATTTTACTTCTGTTCCGATTTTAATTAGATATTTAGCATAATAATGCAGATTTAAAAAAAAAGGAACTATTTTCCGACCTTTGTCAAGGCCTGTACCTACAGCTACTCAATTAAATGGGAAAATTAGGTGGAAAAAAAGTCTTGATTACCTGTATTATTCGTTTTTAGGCATTTTAGAGCTCTTTCATAAAAGTATAAATCTGCTGTTAATAAGTTAATATTTACTAAGTTCTGGTTCTGATCTTTACTAGATAGGTACTCTTATTACGAAAAAAAAAACCTGTTTAATTCTCCTTGAATGAAGATGATAAGAAAAGTATGGGGTAGACCTTTGCCTATCAGATGGACAGTACAGGTAAATAATTTTAGAATAAAACAATATGGGATGATAAAATAATACCAGCCTGTTATTGTCCCACTGCAGGGCAAAGGCCTCTTCTCATACAGAGAAGGCACGAGCATTGATCACCACGCTTGCTCAAGACGGGTTGGTGATTTCAGACTTATATTAGTCCAGGTTTCCTCACGATGTTTTCCTTCACCGACGTCAGTAATGTCCAAGATAAACTCAGAAAGTAGAGAATATGGGTGAAGCCTGGGTAAAAAAAATAAAACTAATTAGTCCGTCAGTCAGATAATAAAAAATATTTGACACGTATTTTTTGCTTTTTAATCTTACACTAAATAGTTTTTTTTTCCCCAGTCCACTTCCCTGTTGACGCTAAACGAAAATAACATTAAAAGCCTTTCACTAAATTACTATAAACACTGAATGGCATAGATTATAGACACCGCACTGTGACAGATTTCACTTTTGATCACAAGAACAGAAATGTCAGCGATATCTATGAATCATCGCGGTCCGTTGTTTTGTATAAATTTTATTGCATTAGTACGGCTTCATGCTGCATTATCTTATCTGAAACAATAGGGATGGCGATGGGGAAAAAAAAACCATCAGTCAGATAATAAAAAATATTAGACACGTATTTTTTGCTTTATCATATTAATAAAAATGATTTAGATAAAACGCATTAACGTTGGGGAGCGGGGGCTCGCTACGTCACAAGTCAGTATAAAATCCACCCGGGAGTGACGTCATACCACATTTTAACTCAATGTATTGCCGTAATCTTTTGATTACATAAAAAAAGAAAAAATACGTGTACAATATTTTTTAATAATCTACGTATACCTGACGGACAAAAAAATATTCTTAGTAACATCCCCTATTGCTGTAGTATTTGTAGTATGTACTGCCTCGTTTACGGATTACAGCCCACTCCCTCTCGAGGAGAGGTGGCCTGAGTCCCAGCAGTGGGAACATTATGCTGCTGCTGCTGATTGCCTCGTTGGTCTAGTGGTCGCAAGCGCTACTGCTGAGCACGGTCCTGGGTTGCATTTCCGGGTCGGGCAAAGTGATCTTGAGTTCTTCCATCAGGAATTTCTCAGTAATAGCCCGGAGTCTGGATTTGTGCCCGGTCGATGACAATAGGCTCACCCCTATTATATGGGACTTAAACATAACTCGCGAAATGTGGGTGTACTATAGGTATCTACATCCTCTGCTGAATCCTTCGGGATACAGGTGTGATGTTATACTTAAACATGTAATGTGATGTATACATTTAAAAAAACCCTAGAAGAACACGTTAGAAAACAACACTAACAATACTTTTATTGTTATCTTACTTTTCTCAATAAGTGAAGTGAACTGTAATGTTCTTTTTTTTTTGAGAAATAAATGTCTTTTAACCGATGTTATGTTACGAGTATGTTGTTGTAATATTGTTACGTTACCTAAGTTAGTTTTGAAAAGTAGCTAATACGTTGACGAATTTTACAAAAGATGTCTACAAAGGTAAAAACAGTTAATTCTTGTTGACTTTCTAATTCAAGCATACAATCGATTACGTGGAAGAAAAGTAATTTGCCAAACAGATGAGTTGTCTTCCCTTTCAAAGCATCTCAATCTGCCTAGCCTATTCCCAACTATGATGTGGTCGGCTTCCAGTCTAACCCGATGCAGCTGAATACCAGTATTTAACATGGAGTGATTGCCTGTAACTGGGTAATAAGATACCCCTTGGTAAGACTGGTTGTCAGACTTTCGGGCTTCTGGCGACCCGTAACGACTGTCAAAGAACCACGAGTGACAGCCGGGACCAACGGCTTAACGTGTTTTCCGAGGCACGGAGGAGTCTCAGTATGTAACGATGGGCACCCATCCACGGACCTTCTCCGGCAAGCGTAGCCTAGGAATAGGCTTCTCTTTTCTTGTGCCAACCCCCACACTCCTCTGCCAGAGACGACTATTACGAAAAAAAAAAACCTAGTCACTTCATGTAATATACGGGATTCATTAGCTGCATCCGGTTAGACTGGAAGTCGACTCCAACATAGTTGGAAACAGGGTAGGCAGATTGATTGAATTTTAAAACCTTAAACTTCTCATCACTGAGGTTAATCAAGCGAGCGAAGCGCCCCTTGAAGTAATCCCATGATAAGCTAGTTTACGTAACACGCAAGTACCTACATAGTAAACTATAAAGATAATAAAGGTGGGGTACTGGCAGGAAGTCTGTGTCCTCAATAACATTCAGCGACACCTACAATCAGCTACAACAACAGTCAGTAGAATAACTTGCGCATAGAGGTGATATGTGCGGATATAAATTTTATAAGTTTTGCTTGGGTAGTTTTTGAGTTAGCTTCAATAATACGTTTTTTTACCACTTAGTCTTTAAGGATGATGTTATAGTTCCTGTCACTGTTATTTAAATATAGCAGCTCAGGTAGTGGTATTCGAATTTGTGTGGGGTAGGTACCACCACTAAAAACGTAAAAATTAAAACTTTTTCCAATAAATAGAACCGACTCCAAAAAATAACACTAAAAAGTACAAAAGAACTTTAATTTCGGAAGTTGGTGCCTGTGGTATTTTCGTTTTTCACTGACTTCCAAAATTATATTTATTTTTTTTTGAAGTCGTATTTATTTTTTTTGTACAGTTTTTATTTTCCACTTGTGAGTGTTCTTTTTTGAAGTCGGTTCTATGTTATTTATAAAAAGTTTTTTTAAAAATATTATTGACGTGTTAAGGTGATTGTACAAACCTATTTACATAAAATAAAATCATTTCAATCATCATTTCATTTCATTTGTTCTAAATCTGTAGGTAATGCAACAGGTATTAGCAAAACAGCTGTTAAAGAATCGCTTCTCGCCTTTTCTACATTACATGGGGATTACTAGAAGCATTACCAATCTACCTACAAAACTTTGTCCAGCAACTTATGTTTAAGGGTCAGGTTTCTAGAAGTAATCAGCTGATCGGTCACCTTGAATCGTTTTTTTAATTCACGGTACAGATTTCCTTTTAATGCCTAGAGGTGTACCGTCAGGGAAAATAATGAGCAAATTGTTTACCAACTTCAATTGTCCGTAAGTTAGGCAGGCATGCGCGGGAAAGTCCGAAAGTCGCGGGAAAGTCCGAAAGAGATACCGTGGCCTCTGGCAATGTATAGGCAACTGAAGGAACACTGGTGGGTTTTAGTCAGTAAGAGTCTGACACGCCCTCCCGCTCCGACCAGAGCGGGAGAAGTTATTTGATAAATTGCAAACCTAGAAAAAAAAAGGCCTGCGACCACGGCTTTACCTTGACCATTTTTGTACCTGTCTAGATTTTTGTCTGAAATATTTTCTTGTTTCATAGTTTTTACAGCGTGATTTTTCAATAGTCGGGTTTTAGTTTTTAAACGTACTTTTTATTTAAATTATTTTGGGGTAAAATCACAACTGTCATCATTGACAGTTGTATGCAATGCCTACATTCAAATTGACGTACGGTGTCAAACTGTCAAAAAATTAAAAAAATAAATACTCAAAGCATTTATTTCAAATAAAAAAATTACAGGTACTTTTGAAGTCAAGGGGTCGGTCAGTCAGAAATATGAAGCTAGTTGCCCATTCCAACGCGTAGTAGGTTCCTATGGAGAAGAACGGGCAAGAAACTCCACGGACACTCTTTTAATCAGAATACTCGTACATTATTAATTTCCCTGATTAATAAGTAACCAAATCGAAAACTTGTACAATGGACCTTCTGCCATCTTTCTATTTCTCAGTCCACAGTTGGTACTTACATGAACTATTAGCTGGATTGGGGTTAACATTCACCTCCTAACAGCTCAGTGTTGGTTGCGAATACGCCAACAACTGTAATTATTTGATGCCGATTCGATAGCCGGTATTTTGAACCGGTAATAAATGTTATGTAATATAAGGTACGTGTGTAAATGTTCAAAGCAGTAGGTACTAGTGTAGGTAATAAAATTGTAATACATGGGTACAGTACGACACAACTTAGACGTAGCATCGGCAAAATTCGTAAAACCGATCACTTGACGAGATTGGTAATTTTGAAGGCGCACTCATTCGGGTGAAATGAGCGCGCTTTCAAAATAGGGATGATGTCTGGGTAAAAAAAAAAAAAAAAAATGTAATTCTAATTAGTCCGTCAGTCAGAAAATAAAAAAATATTAGACACGTATTTTTTGCTTTATCATATTAAACTCAAATTCAAACTCAAAGTATTTATTTCAATTAAACCATTTACAGACACTTTTGAATTGTCAAATAGTCGCGTCACTTAGTCAGAAAGTTGAAGCTAGTTGCCCATTCCAAAACGTAGACCTTTATGGAGAAGAACGGGCAAGAAACTCCAAGGACACTCTTTTAAATATAGAAAATTACAAAATCCCTGGGTACATTATTCTTGTTGCTTCTATATGTGAGAACAATGTACAAAAAATAATCAAAACAATTCAAAATATAAGATTAAAAATAAGCCATGGCAGATAAGAGATGACCAGTCACAACTGACGGCGCCCGTTCACGAACATGACGCGTGGATCAGCACCATCCAGCTCAACCATTTTGTAGGGAACCGAATGATCCAACACACTCGCCACCATCAGCGAGACATTTAAGTGAGCATGACATACTCTCAACTGCCATACTCTTTCAAGTCAACATACATCTTATCTTAATAACATAAAAAAAATAAACGGCTCCATGGTACTCACATTTACAAAATTTTTAAAAATGCTTCTAAATTATACAAAACTAATTTGCAATGTATTTGAGAGATTAATAGAATGTTACTACCAAAAAGAAAGAAAATCATTATCCATTGGAATATTCAACAATTAAAACTTGTTTAAATAAAAAATAAACATTAAGTTTGTAATGTCAGAAAAAATAAAAAGGGGAAGCAACTCTTCCAAATATTAAAAATGTTAACTATGTTGGGCTCACCCAAGTGGGTGTGGAGCAGGACCAGCATTAAGCCAAGCATTTTTATCTATGATATAATCATCCAACTCCATTTGCTTGCCTACATAGTGTGCGTTTAATGCATGTTTTAAATTTCTTCTCATTCAGTTGAAGAATATCGAGTGGTATTTTATTATAACATGTTACACAATAAAATGAAAACCCTTAAAAGAAGTGTGAACTTTAGACAATCTGAAACGTTGGTAAATTTGTTCCTATTTCTAGTGTTAAAATTAATAAAAAAATACTTAGATAAAACGCATTTTAAGTTGGGTAGTGGGGTCGATACGTCACTAGTACGTATAAAATCTACATGCTCGTGACGTCATGGCACATTTTACCTCAATTTATCGCCGTAATCTTCAGATTACGTAAAAAAATAAAAAAACGTGTCCAATATTTTTTTATAATCTCAAGGCGGACAATTTTTTTTTTTTTGTCACCATCCCTATTACCAATCTTAATTACTGCTTTAGGTGAAAATGATCTTTACGCAAACGCAATAACTTGTAAAGTCATTTATCCACATACATTCGTAAAATTGAAATGAAAGAACGCAAATTTACAAATTTATGCTGCATCTAAATTGTGTCGTACTGTACTTCTCAAGATCCAGGTGCGTAGTACCTACTCGCAAGTCGCAACCGGCGCGTGCGCGTGTGACTAGATGTGTATGAACGTAAACGAAGCAAAGGCTTATACGTAGGCAGGTGGCGTTTTGTAGTTCCTGCCTACCCCATAGGAAAAAGACATTTTTATGGCAGGTTCATGTAAAAAAAAAATAAAAAAAAAAATAACCCCACCGCCGTATCTCTACGTTGACGTCGTGGTGGGGCTTGCGCGCTCCAAACTCTGGGTCTGTGCCGGTAGAGTTTACTTTGCCGGTATGGGTCTAGGATGAGGAGCCAGACCAAGAGAGATACAACAACCCGCAGGGCAGCATGTGGCGAGCTGTTGGGCAGTAGCGACCCCACGGACCCTATCTCCCGGGAGAAATCTTGTTCCTCATCTCTGGCTTGCCTTTATTGGCCGGCTGGAGTGAACACTGACGAGGAACAGAGCTCCCACCTCATTCTTGCCTTAATTGGCCGGCTTGAGTGGAGATTCGCAAGAGTAAACATGCTCGGAGGAAGGAAGTATTCCAGTAAGTGCTCGTAGGGATCTTGACCATCTTCCGGGCTCTGGGATTGTTCTGAAAGACGAGGAATACCTCTCCACTCCTCAAGCACCTCAGGACATGTTGCCCCCTTGTCGCTGCGTCACTATGTGCTAGCGAAAGTTTACGGGGGCCCATTATTGAGTGTGCAAGTCACCCCTTGCCATTTTATCCGTGTATATATAAAACACTGATCAGGCAGGGGCCATAGTCCTTCCATAGTCCCAGGTCACCAGTCAACTTAAGCCACCCAAACCCATAGTCTAATATCTTTGTTTCCATATCCTGCAATAGTCCTACACAAACCGGGGGTTGTCCTTGGGTGCACTTGCATAGTGCACACAGGGATAATCGTCGGTTGGTGACTCATTTCATTAAAACGCCAAACGGGCCTCTGCGAGTTGGCTTCGGCCCCTGTACGCCTTCCAAAGGTCCAGGACCCCAGGGTCCCGAGAAATGTCAAAGACATAATAATAATAAACTCGAGTAGATAACGAAAACATAACGATACCAAAACGATAACAATCGGATAAAGTCGGCTAAAAAATCAGTTGTTCCCTATATTATGTTCGCATAACTCGTCAAAATGTAGGGAACAGCTGATCTTTTTTTCATGATTTCAGGTTTGGTCCCATAGTAAAAGTGGTTCATAATGAGGAATGTAATTATATATATATATATATATATAATTTTGTTTGTTACGCTTTCACGCTAAAACGGCTTAATGGATTTCGATGAAATTTAGCAAATGGGTAGACCATGACCTGGACTAGAACATAGAATAATTTTTATCCAGATATTCTCACGGGATCGAGAGTTATGCGTGAGAAACTTTGATAGTCATTACAGGTAGTCAGAATCCCAAAAGTCTGACAACCAGTCTTACCAAGGGGTATCGTGTTACCCAGTAACTGGGTTGTGGTGGTCAGATCGGCAGTCGCTCCGTGTAGAATACTGGTATTCAGCTGCATCCGGTTAGACTGGAAGCTGACCCCAACATAGTTGGGAAAAGGCTAGGCAGATTGTATCCGGTAAGGAAAAATATATGGACAGCAAGCTCTTCATAAGCAACCTGTTACAGTACCACAAAACTTACACTTAGCATCGGCAATACTCGTAAAACCGATCACCATCCGAACTGAGTGCGCCTTTAAAATCACCAATATTTATTACTGCTGTAGGTGAAAATGATCTTTACGCAAACGCAATAGGTTGTTAAGTCATATAACCAAATACATTCGTTAAATTGAAATGAATGTATGCAAATTTTAAAATTTATGTTATATCTATGTTGTGTCGTACTGTAATATCATACGAAGAATACTTATTCAGAAGTTTTATAAGAAAGTTAGATACTTTGATGTAACTTTACAATAAGAGCTAGCAGCCGCAGTTTCGGAATGTGAGCCATACATCCTCGTTATTACGCATCTTTTAGCAATTCCAAAAGAGTTTAGATCTGTTTTGCAGTAGGTCTTTTGCACTGGGCACACTGAAGCAAGTCCCACACGGGACGCGAGACGCGACTGTGCATGTCGATTGTAAAGTCACGCGACTATTAGCGATAACTCCATAAAAGTTAGTTGACTCAGTCGGTGCGAGCGAATTTGGTTCTGTGACCCGCGCAGGATTTCCTTCAGTTCGACCAGGGTTTTAAGTATTTTATCAACTTAGGGCGAATTCCACCAATGAAAATTAATGCGATCAGCACATCTAAACCACGTTCAAGAGCTGTCAGTGTCAATATTCCGTAACAACAATGACACTGACAGCTCTTGAACGTGGTTTAGATGTCACGCGATCAGCACATCTAAACCGTTCAAGAGCTGTCAGTGTCAATATTCCGTAACAACGATGACACTGACAGCTCTTGAACGTGGTTTATATGTGCTGATCGCGTTCAATTTCATTGGCGAAATTTGCGTTTAGCTCAATAACAAAAAAAAAATATATATATACATACAGATAAACATACATACCTTCTCCTTTTTGAAGTCGGTTAAAAAGAGCGCCTATCAACAGTCATGTACTCGAAAGCTCCGTCCACACATCACAAGGGTATTTAGTACAGTTTAAGCAATTATCGAGATAATAAACATTTTTTTTCGAATACCTACTAATACTGTTACTTAGATTATCGCAGAACCGAAAAACATTTTCCATTCAAACCACGTGCCTCAGTGACGTATTTATGACTTAATACAATAAATAAACGCCCTTATCGACAGAGATTTATAGAGAATGGACAGATTAATCGCTTAGCAACAGGTCAGTGTAATTTCAATACTTATCTTTTAATCATAGCGTGATAGGCTGGAGTAATCTATTGGAGTTGTGGAGCGCCGATATTTCAATGGGACTTAATTTTAATTAAGATAATGGTCGTCATCATGATGGCCCAGTAGTTTAAGACGCAGATGTATGCCAGTGACCTTGAGTGGTTAGCTTGCGTGTTATGTACTGAGCTCACGTAACGTGTCGTGCGTCCAGCCAGTAATAGGACTCGCCCATCAAGGAGCGCTGTCCGAAAGTAGACGCATTATTAGTTTATTATACATAAAACAAAAGGAATTTTAATAAAAACATGTGTACTAAAAGATCAATAATTATCATTATCATTATTATTATTTCCTTTATTTCGTTTATATACATATAATTTACATTTTTAAATATTTTTATAAAAACAAAAGGGAAAACAAAAACATTTAAAAATATAAAAAATAGTAGCCCACCGGTATCGGGAACCACGGTCCAAGCTACCGGCGGTCAGGGCTCCTGAGAGAGGAATCTCATTATTATTATTATTATTTTCGGTTCTTTAAGTTTCTTCTCATTTAAGAGAGTTTAAGAAACCTTCCTTACACACGGGTCGGGACCAAGTATGTAAGTCGAAATTTAGATAGAAAAGGTGGATGACAATGTTGAAGAAGTCAGGAACTTTCGGGTGATGCGGCAGGTGTTAAGAATGGTAGCTTTTTGGAGCTATTATCTTTAAAATGGCGCGGTTTCAAATAATACGCTTGATAGATTTTGCGTGATTCTCAGTTTTTTATCCGCGTTAGACACATAAGTAAAATTGATAGTACTATTTAAAATAAACAAAAATTAATTAATTAATTAATAAAACAATTAATTAATTTTAATTAATTATTTTTATATAAACATAATCTAAAATATTCATAAATTATGTTATTAAGAAAATGCTGTTATTTAACTCATATTTTGTCCAAATCATTAACACTGCTAGTTTAGACGTGATCTTCAGTATAAAATCATTAAAAGCTGGTTATCGTCACCTTAAGGCCTCGTCTTCATAATAATTGTACTTTCTAAGTTTGTCTTGGACATCACCGACATCAGTGAAGGAAAAAATCATGAGGAAACCTGGACTTATTTATAAGTTTTAATTACCATTTTTGTCCGCGGCTTCGTCCGCGTGGACATCGTGAATTATCTCACAAGAATTACTACCAGGATTAAAAGTATCCTTTGTCCTAAACCAGATCATGGTCTACCCAGGTGCCAAATTTCATCCAAATCCGTTCAGCCGTTTAAGCGTGAAAGCTTCACAAACAAACAAACAAATACTTAAACAAAACTGTCCCGATATTCCCATGGTATTGAAATGTATGTGGGTGAAACCGCGAGTCTGAAATCGCCAAACCGCCATGAGCAAGTGTGGTGATCCAGGCTCGTGCAGACCAGCGCGGCGCGACTCGAACAATACAATTTCTAAGAAAACTTCACGGTATAACAATAACCGGTGACGCGTCGCGCTAGTCTGCACGAAGCTTAATTCTCTGTACCCATAAAGAGAATTAGAGGCGTTTTCCATGCAATGGGACAATAATAGGTTGGTATTATTATTATATTAACAATACCATTAACGAGAACGACAGATAAATTAACGACTCTCATGAAATAAGTTAGTCCATAACCACTGTAATACATCAGTGATTCAATCAGTCACAGTTTCATTTATGGGGCAAACACACAATCAGGAATAATTTAATCATCCTTTTGACTACACCAAAAACATTCAATCTCTCAAGCGAAAACCAAACCTGAGCAATACCAAAATCTCTCCGCGGAAAATAATACTTTTATTTTTGTTTTATCATATCTACAAATAAAAATATTACATTGATTCATTCACTGACTTGCAACGCACAGTCTAAACAGCTGGGACTAAAAGCAGCACTAAAGAAGAAAGGAGATGGATACCGGTCCCATAAAACCTTGGCCCAGAAATGAGCACAAATGAAACAAAATGAATTATGAAGCCTTAATAGTGTTTCATAGCCCAGTATAATTTTGTTCGCCGGAAAACTTTGTAAAGGGACATAAGACCCTTCTCAAATCTCATATAAATATAAATGTCACATCTGATGACTTCAAAAACTTCAAAAAAAACAATTCAAACCTGTCGATCGCAGAGTAATCCAGCAGATTGAATTTCATTCAAATCTAACAACGATCCCAAATGATTCATTTGCTATGTCCCGGAGAACGTTGGTTCCCTCTGTCTTGGAAACCAGGCTAAATCAGAGTGGTCCGAGATGCGAGAAAAGGTATTGTTATCGTAGCCTAACTTTAATCCTAACATTAAACCAAATTAAAACCATAAACTCTGCTGAGTTTACTACATAATTTACCTCAAGTTACCTTACAAGAGCATCCGTTGACATCAATTATTTTGTGCTGTACCGTGTAATGTTCTAGTAAATTGCTCCGAGATACATTATCTTTTAACATGAGACTGTACAGTGTGCGCACCTCTTTATCAGGTAAATTTTGAACGCACTTGTTTGTTGCTCGTTCGACTTTAGAGGGTGCATCTTTTGAATATTAAGGATTGATTTTTAATAACATTGGAGAATAAATAGAAACCTTATTGTTGTGTTGTTCAGCTGGAGTTAACTTACCTGTAACAAAAAACAGAAAATAATTAAGAAAAAAAAATACATTGAGCTTGAAAATTGTCAACTCGTCTTGAGCAAGCATGGTGATCAATGCTCATACCATTTTTGTATGTGAAGAGGTACGTTGCCCTGCAGTGGGACAGTAGTAGGACAGGAATACTGTCTCTTTTATTTTATGTGTGAAGATTAAATGCTTATATTGACTGCAAGTACGGCAAATTTTTGTGAAAATTTTATTAATTGGGATGTTGTATGAGGAAAAAATAATAGTATTTAGTCCGCCAGTCAGATAATAAAAAAAATATTAGAGACGTATTTTTTGCTTTATCGATAGATTATTATTATTATTTGCTTTATCGATGGATTTATATGATAGAGTGGGAGCTCGCTACGCCACAATTCAGTATAAAATCTACCAGAGAGTGATGTCATGCCACATTTTAACTCAATGTATTGCCGTAATCTTTTGATTACGTAAAAAAGACAAAACACGTGTCCAATAGTTTTTAATAATCTATCTGACGGACACAAAAAAAAATTGTCATCATCGCTATTCTCTTCAAACTTCAAACTACAATTAAATATTACAACAATAAAAAATAAAGTTTATTCGAAACACGTTGACACGTTTAACAGTAGCTGTAAATGATAATTTAATACCTAAACAGGCAAAAAAAATCTTCAAACGTTTCTTTAAAAATACTCTGACTTTTTACCTACTTCCAATAATTTGCATGAATAATAAATAAACGTGATTCTCGACACGTTTACTTGACCAATGACTAATATCTTTGGGCAATCCCCAACAGTATAACAACCCCCCTACGTATTAAACCCAAGTCTTGGTTTAGGTATTCTTAAAGACAGTTATTATAAACTAGTTTTTAGTAAGAAACATGTTCCTTAGGCACAGAATATTTTCCTTAATCTGTGGACTGACAGAAACAAAGACATAATTTGATAAATTGTAGCAATAAAACCATAACTTGACCCTGTAATAGTTTCTTCAAAGCATGGCAAAGGTTGGAGCAGGCTTATGTTCAGCAGTGGATATCTTTTGGCTGTAATAATGATGATAATGTTGACGATGAAGGCTATGATGTTGTTAATATCATTACGCGTGTTTACTGACTGAATGCAAAGGAACTTCAGACCATCTAGGTTTTCTCTTTTCTTCAAGATTGGCAATAAATAGATTTCCAAAACTTCAGTACCTAAACGTTACATCAACGAGGTGTCGACCCCTAAACTAGGACATTCTTTATGACAGGAGATGAGGTTTCTCCAGTTATATACAATTTACAGTGATTTTCAGCTATTCGTTTTTTTTTTTCTTGTTTTATCTATGAATGCACTGTAACGCAGCGCACACGACATCTCCGCTTATAAAGCGTTCACCATTATGCAACAGTGCACGGTGCGCCAACATCACTTAATAAGGTAAGTACATAGACTGATTTACTACGAGAACAGAAGCTAAGCGACGCATGCGGTCCACATTGACACATTTTACAAAAGGCTCTACTTGCCTTAACTTGAATCTAAAGTACGTTAAGTTGTTATAAATCACTGTAACTGCGACAATATGGTATTGTGTTCTAGTAATTGATACCGAAGTTGACTACAACTTACGTCACGTGAGGTTATGGCTATTTAATTGTAACTTAAGAATGATTAAGTTAGTTTGAACTATTCGTTCGGGCTGAAAGTCACCTAAAGGTCAATAGAGGGGGCTATGCTTGGAGTTTCCCTGCCTGATTGAATCAGAAATGAAGAGATATGCAGGAGAACCAATGTCAAGACATAGCCCGAAGAATTGCCAAACTTAAGTGGAAGTGGGCAGGGCGCATTGCTCGCAGAACGGATGGCCGATGGGGCCGATCCGCTGGATACGAGAAGCACAGGACCGGTCGATGTGGCGACGCTTGGGGGAGGCTTATGTCCAGCGGTGGACGTCGTTCGGGTGAAATGACGATGATGATGATAAGTTGAGGTAGGGTCAAAGTATATCTTGAAGGACAAAAAGAGTAGCCTTATAATAAAGTAAAATATACATATTTGTTATGGTCGCGAATCATATTTTGATCAAGATACAACCTGAAAATGACCTGCAAATTGCAAAAAACGTAAGAAAATTTGTATTTCGAGGGCTACCTTTGCGGATTCTTCTTAAATCTTCGAGATCTTGCACATAAAACGTGGAACTGTTGTCATTGACATCGTTTTATTTTGTTTAAATATAATGGCTTCAAAATCCGCTGGATGTATATCATCAAGGTCTGCGTTAGTGACATTGAAAACAATGACTAGGCACGTACAGCTATTCACAATAGATACTAGCAAAAAGTAGACGATAATTTTTTGTTCGCTGCTCGTGAGCTTTCGAAACAATTTGATTTGGTTAAGTCTGCAGCATCATTATTATTTTATACAGTTTAAATATTTCTTACTTACCACAATGAGAACGAGACGAACTAAGTGAAAACAACGGAAGAGTTTCTCAGTTCTACGTCAAAGTTTCTTTCATTTATTGTTTGTTACCTTTTTGAACGACGAACAAAAGGAGGAGCTTGGGAGCCTGAAAAAGGCGCTAAAATTAATCTTCGTTGATTGTTTCTTTGGCGCAGACTCCAAATTAGTAATTTACATTCATTTTGAAGCTTCGTTAGACTAAAAGGGCTATTTTTATTTTTCGATCGGGGCTAATCCCTAAGCGAAATCCATAGTTTCGGCCGTAGTTTCGGACGCTTCGTACCTATTCTGTCTCAATACGGAGATACCGTAAGTTAGACGGAGATTGAAGCGTCTGTAACTTCGGTGGAAACTACGAATTTCGCTTAGGGAGAAGGCCCCCTGCTGTTTCGTTCACTGTTTAAAAAGAGCGCAAAGTGCCTCAAGAAGTTATCACATAAAAACTTGATATTCAAACAACGATCTTCGATTTTTTCGTCATTCGGCATTACGTATAACTCACCATTTCCTGGACAAACTAACTAGATCCAAATAGTTATAAAGAAGGTCAAAATATTTAACTTTTGAGAAACTTCTTGCTTACTAACTAATTCATTCTACCGTGTGACTGTTAAAGTTGATCGAACACTACGTATGTAGGTTTAACATACTTAATATTAACATGTAGGTAATGGAAAAATTTTTCACATTAAAACCTTTTGTTACTTATTTGGGTTTTCGTAATCAGCCATACACCTATGTTTGATACAAGGATTCATGGAGAAGGAGTATTCGGGTATTTTCATCGAGTATTTCGGGACATCGCCAAGCGGTTGGTCGACTCTTCACGTGACCAGAGGGCTGGCCAATTTTTAGGTCAAAGAATCAGCATTGCCATCCAACGTGGCAATGCTGCCAGCCTTTTGGGCACTTTTCCAACTGACAGCTTTATTTTTTTTATTTTTTTCTTCTGTATACTTGTACATAATTTATATATTTTAGTAATAGATGTATATTATATTTAAGATTGTATATTACTAAGAGAAATAAATATTTTGGTGTATGTTAACAAATGGAGAAGGCAATTATAGTACAATAGAAAGAGCAGTAAACACAAAAAGGCCTTGATTTATATCTTAAGTATTCTGTCCACTAATCTACCACCACCACCACCACTGGTTACCACTAGGCCACCACTGCTCCAATCAATGGTATTTCTTAAACTAGGTCGAATTCGTAAACTAGCCATTCCACAAGATACGTCCGCTAAGTTTCCGGTTCGACAGGTCAGTATTACAAGATGAGCATCGGTTCTACAAAACTACACAAATATTTGTGTTTTTGTTCGTAATGATTAAACTCAAAAATTACTGGACCGATTTAAAAAAATCTTTCTCCAGTAGAATTCTATATTATCACTGGGTAGTAAGCTATAATTGTTGGCAGTTGGTCATTGTTGGCAATACCGAAGGAAAGAGAGCACGAGGCCGGTCGCCAACACGATGGTCCGACCAAGTAAAAGAAGCTATGTCCGCTAGCAAATTTCAGAAGGTGGTGATGGCAACTTTGGACCGGAACCAATGGACGCAGATTTTCCGTTTAAAGGGATCCAGTGACCACGATCCTCAGTAATGAGGGACCGATTGAAGAAGAACAGGCTATAATTTATAAAGGTATCACGCGGGCGAAGCCGCTAGCGGAAACTAGTAAAACTATAAAAGTATCACACAAGCTAATATATTTAAGAATGAGAAATACTAATGGCAGAATCAAACGGTTCGTTAAGATTGTATAAAGATCGTTCTGGCCAATATTTAGAGAACAATGCAAGGTCACTTCAGTTACGAATGATTCGAATTATGGGCAGTTGTTCTGTTCACACTTACTCTTTTTATTAGTAACTATGGTTCTAATATTTCTATGTAAGTATAAAACAAGGAGATTTTTCGGCATAAATCTTAGCTTGGGATTTTCAAATAATAAAAGTTAGGCAAATAAAAGAATATTAGAATAGAGTAGTAATAGAATAGTAGAATAGAGTTATAGTTGAATATAGTAATAATTAAATAGTAGAATAGAGTAATAATTGAAGCCAAGAGTAGTTTCCAAAGTAAGTAAGTATAGTCTGTTATGTGATGACATTAAATACTATAATATCTTTAAAGAGATAGCTTTCATTCATCAAAAGAATTAAAGGAATAGTAATAATTACTACAAGTATTTTTAAGGAAAGTCATGGGTAGGTAAGTAACTAAAACGATTCATTAAAGGTCATAACATAATACACACAGAATTAAATTAAGTACACTTTCTACTAACAAATGAAAAGACATTGATCTTCCGAAAAACCTACATTCCGCCGTATAAAATCGAATTTCGCTAAGAGCTTCTCAAGGTTATCTCAAACACATTGGACTCTAAACAACTCTTCAATTTTTCTTTTGTCTTCAGATAAAGGTAAGTACACAAGTGAGGGAAAAATGTCCGCCATTTTTCCCGAGGTAATAGGTAGGAGAGGTAATTTTTAAAACATAAGAAGTAGGACCCTCTTTTGTGCCCACTAATCAAAGTTATTACTAATTCAGAAGCATTTTACTTTACATTTTGAGTTAGGTAGGTACAAGAAGAGATACTGAAAAGTTTCATAAAAAAAAAAAAACTGTTATTAGGTTCTTTAGAGGCAGCTTAGGATTTTACTAGTACCGGAATAGTTGTTGAACCAGACTACTGTACACCAAAAGTGTCAGTTGCCACAGTAAACAGAATTAGCAGGTAGGTGTTTGTATATCCATTGAAGTAGGTACATATTCTGGATCCATTTTTGACGCCAAGACAAAAGTAATATTATTATTTTCTTTAACAAAAATATTCCACTTGTCTCCAAACAAAACATATTTGAATATGTATGTCAAATTAACATAATGTCTTCGCTCTTAGTCAAACATCTGTGACCACGCGTGTTCTCGACCTTGAAAATAGTCAAGTTCACTTGCTTATGTAACTAATGACCGTTTTCACTAAAACTAGGCGACACCTAACTGCCTCTATTTAGGCACAAACGGTGTGGGAAGCACAGTGTACGAAATCTCATCAGACAGGAATGACGAACTTCCATTAAAACTTTCATTTTTTATTATTTATTAAAATGTATATATTTATTTGTATAATATATTTATAAAAAACTCTTTTTTTTTTATTTCACCGGTTTCTCTCTTCTTCTCAATCGTTCTCTCACTGCTGAGAATCGTGACTCCGTTTCAAATTGTCAAATGTTTTTCCCCATCTGTTACGATCATCGGTGGCCTGGTGGAGTGCGGAGCTGATAAATCCAGTTGCTCTGAAATTTAATCCAAATACCGTTTTGGACTTCGGCCTCTATACGGCCAAAGGTTTAGGTAGTTAAAAGGTAAACAAAAAAAAACAGGTGACGAGTAACCGACTAAACGTAATACCTGTCACTTCTGCTATCACGCTACGTCACAGTTGTACTCTTCAATTTAGCAACGTTATAATTAGTTGACGTTTAGAGTTTGGGCTCTTTACAATAGACAGATTACAAAATATTTTAATGTTATTATAAATCTAACAGAAAAATGTTGCTCAAGCAGTTGCATCTACGAAGAGTAGTTTAAGAATGAATGATAATTAATATACATTAATAAAAGAGAAAGTATTGTAAACATTTAAAATAAATTTATTTTGATTTTATGGTATTTTTAAACAAGAAAGTGTCATCAATAAAAACCCTGTTTTACTTTACGATTTGTTTACCTTTTATGTAACTACCTAAACCTATGGAGTATAGGTCTTATACCCTCTATATTTCCTGTTACCATGAGACGTTCCATGTTGTTGGGGACGAATTTTCAATAATCGGTACTTCGTGGTCACTTTCATTATTTACGACCTCTTGTGCAAAATTTCATGGTTCTAGACCAAGCAGGAAGGTTTAGATTGTGCGTACTCTGTCATTGAATGAATTTAAGATTTTTATTAACTAGATTCCAAGTAAAAACCGGCAGTTACCATGTAAACAAAGTCCAATTTAGTATTCTATTGATCTCAGTCAATGGGAAGTAATTATCGTGTGACTAAGTGGCGGCTCTTTCATGATTTACACGCGTGTTAAGACAAGCAAATATACTGATGTTTTGTGAATAGAAACTTGTGAAGTGTCTGTTCTTGGAGGTCGTTTACATGTGTCTAGTTTTTAGAAGTGTGCCTTTCTATGATAATACAATTTGGGTTGAAATATTCGGTATTCGAAAGAAGTTCTTTAACGCGGCTTGCGGTAGGAGTAAACTGGCAGAAATCGTCACGTTAAGAAAAAGCATTAATGCCCGAGAAAAAGTCAGTTTCAAGTATCAGATGTTTTTATTATTTAAAAATGTGCGTAATAGTCCGAATCAGGTTTTGAGAAAATTGAAAACTTTCTCGGTAAATCTTCAAATTCGGGGAAATCTGAACGTCCTTTAATTTATAAATTATTAAAATTTGGACACGATAACGTTTGTCAGCTAGTTACACATATATCACCTAGATACATCAGGCTGTATATACATCGATGTCTTTCACAACTTCTCCGAGCCATTGAACCGAAAGCAATTGACTAAAGGTCGCTGGGGACTGATTGGCAATTATTGAAATACCTGTACACCGACGACTTTGATAATTATCTTTTCTATTGTGCACAACTAACACAGCCTTATTTGAGAGAGAAAGCTAGTAAATACAAATCGCCACATAGGTAAAGCTACAGTCAAAAATAAAAATAAACATTTGCAAACATAATGCAAAGTAGGTTATAATTAGAGCTTGTAAAAAAAAAAAAATTACGACCGTTGAGCACATGATTTCACATCACATATTAAAACGAGAGCAACAATGGTTTTTCATGTTCATTCGCTCCGTTCAGTCGGCGCACGCGCCACGGGAGAATGCAGTGAAATCGAACACGATAGTGAAATGATTCGCGGTTACTCTACCGTGGATAAATAGCCGTAATAAGACTCGTTTGTTGGCGATAATGGTTAACTATTTTGAAGGTATTTGAATTTCAACTAAAATAAAGATTTGCTAATGACAAACACTGGGTTTCGTAAGCAGAGAAAGAGCGGTATTTTTTTACTTTTTATAGTAAAAAAGGTGATTTTATTTATTTTAAAATAAGTATTTTTTGAAAGCTAAAAGATATATAATTTGGTTCTTTCATAAGCGTTGACAAACCTAAAATTTACTGTTTACTACTATTTAAAAAAAAACGTTTTTTCCGAGACCAGCGGGTTAAAAACTCTCGTTCACAGGCGCGACAAGTATTTAGTGGAACAATTTCTATGAAAACTTCACGGAACTTTATTGCAGAACTCATTTAATGCGGATGAAATGAAAGAATGCGATCAACATTTCTAAACCGCGTTGAAGAGCTGTCAGTGTCAATATTCCACAACAATTTTGACACTGACAGCACTTAAACGCGGTTTAGATGGGCTGAATGCGTTCAGTTTCATTGGTCAAATTCGCCCTTACAATCCCAATGGTAATGTCAATTTTGACAATTCAAAAATGTTCTTGTTTTATTTTATAATGTAAACATTTAAATTGTTGGTATCCAGTTTCCTGTACGTTTGTTAAAACAATAATGTAAGTAGTGTTAACTGTTTAAAACAATCACTGCATTACCAACCTGACCTTACATGAAACATCGCAAAACAAAGATTAAAATAGAGATGGCTTACTCAAAGCATCGCAAATTGCAACAGAACACGCGACTTTTGTGGTAGCGTGCTCAACATTGTTGATAATTACTTTATTCAACGAAACACTTAACAAGTGAAACCTAAGCGCAGTTGAAAAACTAAAATTAAGTATTTCAAGGGTAGGCAAGTAAAAAATTATAGGTGTTCAACGATTTGTAATCGTGAATGCTTTAGATGAATACGTAGGTAGTACGCGTCAAATTTTATGGCGGTTCTGAAGTGCGGTACTCGCTGCACAGTAACGCACCCCTCACCCCCGCTGTGAAATGAATGTGTTACTGCGCAGCGACTCGCCTCATGTTCAGAGCCGCCTTAAAGTTTGCATCGGGCGGTACTTGTGCCATAATTTTCTATTTGCGTTTTAGTTCTGGCCGAAAGGTGTGGCGTTCCGACGATTTCGTGGAAGGTTACACGACACCACGCAGCGCAACACGACGCCGACATAGTCATCACTACGTGTAAAATAATTAATAGTTGTTACTATAATAAAAATATATGTATGTTTAGGTTAAGGTATTTATTTATGGGCCTGCGTTGCCTGAATTAAATGGATTATTATTATTATTATTTACCAAATGCGTGAAACCTTTCCAGAATTTAATGTTCTTGGATTCTACCAACAATTTAAGTCAAAGTAGTTTTAACTCTAATGCCTTTTGCTCTTATAAGCAATCGATCACAGTACGGAGTTAATTTGTTTACAGCAAAAATTGTTAATTTCAAATAGGACACACGATAGACAAAAACTTATAAAAACATGTTTTTTTTTTCAAACGTTTACCAATGATGGGCCCATCCCAAACTAGGATGAGTGTGAAGTGTTTAGAAGATAATAATACTAATTTTCTACCCGTCATGCACAAAGCTACTTGCACCTTCCAGGATTTAAATGAGACAAACAACAGACCTGTCCAAATCACAACAAACTTAAACCACTTATTTAAAAAAAAACAATTACAGGCACTTGGTCGGTCAGTCAAAACGATGAAGATAGTTGCCCGTTCCAAAGCGTTGTAGGTTAGTATGGACAAGAGCGGGCAAGAAACTCCACGGACACTCTTTTAAATTATGTATAATGTTATAAAATATTAGATACATCATTTATTTTGAAATTATACATGTGAGAACGCCCGTTCACAAAAATGACGCATGCATCAGCACCATTCAGCTCAAACATTTTGAAGGGAACTTAATGATCCAACACACACGCCACCGACAACCGCGAGACATTTGAGTGAGGATGACATTCTCACAGCCGCCAAGGCACATTCAACTCAATGGTTGGACAACATATGAGTTGGTCTATTAATTGACACAAGAAGTAAAGAAGAAGACTTCAAAGACTCAAACCCAGGAATTTCTAAACAACCGGACTTCTCACAACAATGGCCGGAATAAGTCACAACACTCACATTGTTACAATATAATAGTGACACTAGTGCGGGAAAGGGACCGGCTGATGGATGATGGATGGTGATGGATGGCGCATAGCACACATGTTTTGGTGGATGTTGGATGTTATATGTTTGTTGTTACTCGTAAGATTGCTTTTGATACACTTCACTTATTTTTGAAGCTAATAGAAAATGGAGGATGGATCATACCGCGACTCACAAAGGATATGTTGGGCCCCAAAAGGGTTGAATGAAAGGTAATTGCATGTAGCTGACATGAGTATACTTAGGCAGATGTGTAGTGTTACGAGAATGGATGCAATAAGAAATGATTTAATAGACATTAATCCAAACTCCAGACAGATACAGAAAAAAAATTTGAGGAAAATCCTAGTAGGACGGCAGACCCTAGAATCGAAATCAGGACCGGGTCTGCTGTCGTACTTAAGTGCAATCACAATTAAAGGTTATCGCACACGGTAGGCGCGACACGATAGCGGTAGAAAAATGTCAGTGACGTTTTCATAGAAATTGTTCCACCAGTTGCGTCACATCTGTGTGCAGAAGCCTTGACGTGGAACGTGGAACGTCTATTTAAAAATTAACAAAATCACCAATCCACCTTGAGCAACGTGGTGATCAATGCTCGTGCCTTCTCCGTCTTAGAAGAGGCCTTTGCCCTGAGTAATAGGCTGGTATTCAATCTGCCTAGCCTTTTCCCAACTATGTTGAGGTCAGCTTCTGGTCTAGCCGGATGCATCAAAATACCAGTATTTAATATGGAGTGACTGCCTATCTGATCTCCACAATTCAGTAACTGGGTAACACGATACCCCTTGGTAAGACTAGTTGTCAGATTTTTAGGCTTTTGACAACCAAGATCTATGAATCCCAGCCAGGAGCAACGGTTTAACGTGCTTTCCGAGGCACGGCGGAGTCTCGATATGTAAGGGATGGTCATCCATCCACGAACCGACCGCGGCAACAGCAGCTTATTTTCTATCGACCCGTCTGGTTGCTATTATTTAGCCACGAGCCGAGTAGTAGGTATTATAAAAGTAAAATTTCTTAAATTAGCACCTATCTCAATCAGTAGGTAAATGATAGCCAAGGGTATTTTAATACCTTCGTGTAACCCAGTTGTGGACTCGCGCGCAATTAGCATAATGAGTTCTGTTGCAATCTTAAGACCTGGCAAGTCGACACTTGATACGTTATTGGTACTAGTAGATATATAAACTCAAACGATTCTGGGATGTCTTACGAAAGGTGTACTTAGTTATCTACTAGCTCTACAGAGCATGTACCTGAGGGGTGCACCGCGTCCGGTGCTCTGATTAGTCCTTCACTGGCCTTTACTGGTGAAGAGCCAATCGGAGCGCCGAACGCGGTCGATGTGTATAATCGAGATGGTTAAAAGAAACTCACACTAGGGCCTCAGATAGGTGTGTAGTAACTCTTCGTATCGTGCCGAAACGTGGATCCACGCAAGACACAATAGCTTTTTACTGGATTTGAATCCAATGCGGTGCGCTCATAAGGTACGTACAATATTTTGATTTAAAAGAGTGTCCGTGGAATTTCTTGCCCGTTCTTATCCGTATGATGAGCCTACTATGACTCTATGGAATAGGTAATTACAACTAGCTTAATCTTTCTGACTGACCGACCCCTTGACAATTCAAAAGTGCTTGTAATAGGGATGATGCCTGGGTAAAAAAATGAAATTCTAATTAGTCCGTCTTAGATAACAAAAAAATATTAGACACGTATTTTTTCATTATCATATTATAAAAAAATACTTAGATAAAACGCATTTTAAGTTGGGGAGAAGGGGTCGCTACGACACTAGTATGTATAAAATCTACATACTCGTGACGTCATGGCACATTTTACCTCAATGTATCGCCGTGATCTTTAGATTACGTAAAAAAAGAAAAAATACGTGTCCAATATTTTTTTATAATCTCAAAGACGGACAAAAAAAAATTATGTCGTCATCCCTATTAGAAATAAATGCTTTGAGTTTTAAAAGTAGTCCGTAATTACTGAATTAGGAACAATAGCTTCACAGTGTAACCCGATCTGACCGTTTCGAGATGTGTCACAAAGACGTGCAGATATTTGTGACATCAAACATCAAAGATGTAGTCGGACAGTCGGAAGTAGTGACGTCACACGCACGCAATCGATAGCCCAGTGGATACTTATGGGTTGTTTATTTATTGGCCCGGCAGCCCGGCTACAGAATGATACTCGTATTGCATTGGCGTGTTTGGTCAAGATGCCTATAAAAGTATGGGAGATAAAACACGTAAGGAATTAATATAATCTTCGTCATTGATATACTTTTATGGACATCTATGTAAAATGATAATAATAATCGAATAATATAGTCCTCCAGACCGTATTTCGGCCATGGCGGCCAATCTCAACGGAGACTAGCCTTCGCCGCGGGGGTGCACAAGTAATGTGTGCGCAAACACAGGTGCACTGACTGTCTCTTCCCTCACTCTCATAGTCCGATGGGACGACAATCCGACACGACCGGATAGAGATCAGGCACAGGACCAACGGCTTAGTAATAACAGCCGTACGGGTCGATCCATCAGAATAAGCTACGCTTGCCGGGTTTAGTCTGTGGATGGGTTTAGTCTGTGGATCATCTTTACATATCGAGACTCCTCCGTTCCTCGGAAAGCACGTAAAGCCGTTGGTCCTTGCTGTCATTCGTGGATCTTTGACTGTCGTTACGGGTCGTCAGAAGCCCGAAAGTGTGGCAACCAGTCTTACCAAGGGGTATCGTATTACCCAGGTACTGGGTTGTGGAGGTCAGATAGGCAGTTGCTGCATGTAAAATACTAGTATTCAGCTATACCCGGTTCGACTGGAATGATTGGATATTATTGGGAGCTTGTGGCTAAATAATAACAGCCGCACGGGTCGATCGAAGGGTATACGCTTGCCGAGGTCGATCCGCGGATGGGTGATCAACCATTACATATCGAGACCCCTCCTCCGTGCCTCGGAAAGCAACCGACTTAACTTTACCGGCTTAGCGTGCTTTCCGAGGCACGGAGGAGTCTCGGTATGTAAAGATGGTCACCCATCCACCGACCAACCGCGGGAAACGTATCTTAACCTTCGATCGACCCGTGCAACTGTGCGACTCCCAATAAATACATTTTCTTTCCTTCTTTTCTTTATTTTCTTTCTTTTCTTTCTTTCTTTTCTTTCTTTTCTTTCTTTCTTTTCTTTCTTTTCTTTCTTTTCTTTCTTTTCTTTCTTTCTTTTCTTACTTTTCTTTTCTTTTCTTTTCTTTTCTTTCTTTCTTTTCTTTTCTTTCTTTTCTTTCATTCTTTTCTTTCTTTATTATTTAGCCACAAGCTCCCAATAATATCCAATCAATAAAAAAATTAAGTCAAGGAATGTTATTTATTATTGTAGCTTATCGCCCATTGCCCCCAATTAATACATAAACGACTACAAATTAATAATAATAGTTATTAATGACAGATTAAATAATATCAACAAAATGGTTAACCAATTATTTAATCAATTTGGTAGGTACTTAGGCTCGATAACATCGTTCAGATTTGATTTGACCCTAATGATTTATTTTAATTTTATAGCTGTTTGTCTAAACTATACTTAGTTAGGTATCTACTTGTATTTTATTTAAATTCAAAAGATAATAAATTATTTTCAAACTTAATTTCAATGCTCCCGCCAACAAACGCGATGCGACAGCATGGCGCGACCGATGCCGCCCGGCGCGGCGCGACACGACTCCCGGTAGAACAATTTCCGTAAAGTTTCCATAGAAATTGTTCCACCAAAGTTGACCATCTTTACATAGCCCTCTGTGCCTCGAAAAGAACGTTAAGCCGTTTTTCTTACCAAGGGGTATCGTATTACCCACTAACTGGGTAGTGGAGGCCAGATAGACAAATCCATATGCAGCTGCATCCAGTTAGACTGGAAGCCGAGCCCAATATAGTTGGGAAAAGGCTAGGCGGATTGATTGAGTCGCGTCGCGTCGTGTTTTCTGCGATATATACGTTGTTAGTCGCCAATTAGCCCCACAGACCATGGCCTACCGTGCACTTGATGACCTTATGACTGCGTCAGAGAGAGTAGTTTGCATAGCTGAATTTAAGGCCAAACATAATAATATATAACATGAACGTATTGCCATCGATACGCTAAGAAGTAGAATACCCAATTTATACAATTTTGATGCTCCTTCTTCTTTTCGTGTGGTTAGTGACTAACCTGCCATTCGATTCTGTAAAAATATCACCGTGAAACTTAGGTGAAGTGAGCGTGAAGTGAGCTGTCAATAGTGTTAATCCCTAGCATCCTGCCGGTCGATTCTGTGACAGTGACAGCTCACTTCACCTAAGCTTCACGTTAATATTTTTACAGAATCGACCGACAGGTGTCAGAGTTTTAAAGCCGCCCATGGGCCTCCGACTTGGCATTACATGCCGTCGAGAAATATCTCTCAGGCATGTCGGTTTCCTCACGATGTTTGCCTTCACCGTTTTTGAAGCAAGTGATAATTTTACAAAATGCACTTGAACCCGAAAAGTCTGAGGTGCCTTGGGTGCGAACTCGAGACCTATGACTTGGCAGTCCGACGGTCACACCTCTAGGGTATCACTGCCTACTATTTTGATGCTAAAATAACAGGATTGACTCGGCTATTTTGAAGATGATTACGATCATACTAACAAACACTATCGAATTCTTTGTGACACGAAACTTGCGGGTATAAATAAAGTAATACTTTGCTAACCAATCTTTATTTTTACAAAGTATAAGTCCACGTCCGCACGGACGTAAAAATAACGAGACGTGATTTCATCGCGCACTGGATTATCAACATTCGATGTTGAGCCGAGCGTTGAGAATTCAACGCGCTAGGACACACTCTCGTCCCAGAAAAAAAACACACTGTTGGATTTTGAACTCACGGCGCTAAGCAGAGCATTGAAAGTCAAGTGCACGAAAAAAAATCGCCATGGGTATAAATCGCCCGGGCGTACCTTGCCTCATTGGTCCAGTGGCCACAAGCGCTACTGCTGAGCATGAGGTTCTGGGTTCGATTCCCTGGTCGGGCAAAGTGTTATTGGGTTCATCAGGAATTTCTCAGTAGCAGCTCGGAGTCTGGATTAAAGTGTTATTGGGTTCATCAGGAATTTCTCAGTAGCAGCTCGGAGTCTGGATTTATGCCCGGTTGATGGCAAACTGGCAATAGGTTGGCCCTCAATTACATGGGAATTAAACATCAAACAAAAACTACTGACATACAGCTGATATTAACCTCCAAAATCTAAATAAACGTCATGCAAAGCGTAATTTATAAAATCAATATTTAAGTAGGTACTACTATACAATACATAAGCAAGACTTTAAATGCAATACACAGCTTTAAAACAAAGTTTCTGAGAAAACTAACAGGAAAGTTTACAATAGTGTTGACAGAGCAAAAAGCCTTGAGCACTCAGAAGAACAAGCATACGCCGTTTGCCCAAATTCCAAGATTTAATACAATAATATATAAAATTCTATACATAAATCCTCTTAAGGCTTGTGCAGACCAGCGCGACTTGTCGCGCGACGCGACACGAACAATACAATTTCTAAGAAAACTTCACAGTATAATAATTACCGGTGTCGCGTCGCGCGAAAAGTCGCGCTGGTCTGCACAAGCCTTTATTGATACACGTTGTTTATAGTTAAGTAATGATAAGCGACTGTTTAACATACATTTTTGACGTTTAAACGTCTCATATCTTTATGCAATAACGTTTAAAAATATAGGCGAAACTGTACAAGATTCTGGAGATAAAATGTGTATTTACTCGCAATCAACGTAGACGGCGATTGAGAAATCACGACGGAAATAAATAATTTTGTCGCTATATCTGTAAAGGCTCCGCAGATAGTCGCGACGCGATGGTGCGACGCGGTTCTGGTAAAATAATGAAGTTTTAATAGAAATCGCGACTCTAGTCCGAGCCTTTTGTTATCAACCGTACCCTAATTGCGTAATACACGATCAATCAGAATCTGAATCGTATTGAAACAGATTGCTAATCTATTACTTCAAGTTTAAAAAAAAATCTGTTCAACAACATAAATAACGCAATGAAATATTGTTGAACTGTCAAAATAAAACAGATTAGTCGTAATGGCTTACGAAACCAAGTTGCGTAATTAGATAGCTCATAGCCATACCTAAATGCCGTAGGTAACACCTAGGAAAAACTAAAGGGATTTTCTTCTAAAATAATCGGGTGAAGTTAAAAATGATTTTTCAACAGACGGTGACAAAAACCGAGGCTTATAATGGAATTAATCCTCGTGCAGACTAGCGCGACGCGACTCTAACAAAACATTTTCAGAGAAAACCTCACGGTAGAACAAACCGGTGTCGCGTCGAGACGTCGCGTCGTGCTAGTCAGCACGAGGCTTTAAACATGAAAACCATTCCGCACTAAGCACGCTTTGTTTCATGGGTGGTTCTTGTCAGATGCAGAAGAGTCCTTATTAACTCTAACCAAGAGATGTAGAATACACACACCAGAATGTTACAGACCATCCTGTAATAGACAAAACTGAAAAATCCTCAAGTACATGTAACAGCCCCCATTCGCATTGCCATGTTTGTGTAAGCGAATGAATATGCCGCGTAGATTTTACACTCACACTGAGATATTCATATTTTTTTTCATCTTGCGTTCTGGCGCCGGTGCGTCTCCGGCGGCAGCGTCATGTACAGGAAGCCTAGCAGCCTAGCCAGCACTCTCTGTGGTGGCAGCAATAGTTATAATAAATAATAATAATAAATAAAAATCTTTAAAGATTTATAAAAAGTTAAGGCTTGTGCAGACCAGCGTGACTTGTCGCACGACGCGACACCGGTTATTGTTATACTGTGAAGTTTTCTTAGAAATGGTATTGTTCGTGTCGCGTCGCGCGACAAGTCGCGCTGGTCTGCACAAGCCTTTACACAAATTAAAATTAAAATATAAAGTTATGGTGTAAGTACTTCAGACAATCTCTTTCACAAAGACCAATACTACAAGTAGGTATTTATGTAATTATACGGCTTTCGTACCTACTTCCAATAGTTTTACAGACGATACTGTTAAAATTATACAATGTAAGGCAACGATAACCGACTTTTAATGATTTTATACTGAAGATCTAGTCTAAACGAGTAGTGTTAATGATTTGGAAAAAATATATGTTAAATTAGAGCATTTTTTTAATAAATTAATATACGAATATTTTTGATTATGTTTATATTACATAGTGAAATTAATTTGTAAAATTATGTCTAACGCGAAAAATAAAAATAAAATCAACGATTTTGCGTGTGCGAGTCCAAGTCGCACTTGGCCGGTTTTTTGTTTTTTGTTAATTCATTATGTCCCTTACACCATGTATACGAGTACTTTATTCATCTAATGACATCTATTGTAATTATTGTTCAATCGTTTTCCGTTACCCACCTATTAAAGAACTCATTCTAATGCAATGTAAACGACTATTACACCTGATAGTGCATATTAATGTAAGTAATGAATGCCTGGAACTCGGCGCATCCGCATAACGAAGATACACTTGCAGGTAGGGTTACCATTTCGAAATTTCCTTACATAATTCTCTTGCCCATTTCCCAATTTATTTGAGGTCGGCACAATATCTTACAGAGGTATGAGGAACAGGGTGTAAACCTCACTTATCCTCTGTAGAAAAGGGAGGATCCTCCGACCAGACGGATGTCGTGTCTGGTGGGCAGCTGCTCGACGATGGCTGTCGGGACGTTGTATAGTATATACTGGTCGCGCGGTAAACGTTGCTTGTGCGATGCAAGATTTTGCGTGACGTCATGGTGATGCGTAGTTAGTATGTGGCGTTGTAGATGTCGCCAGTCTTTTTCTTCCATACTTCTCTATTTTCTCGGTAGTCACCCCTTTCTAGCCATATCACACTATACCATACACTTATTCCCAAAAGATTACTTCCACTATTAGTTTGTTTTTATTTTGTGTTTCACGAACTGTGTCCAAATAAACGTTTTCTTTCTTTATATCATCTTTCGCAGAGGCCATCCATCGTTTCTTTGGTCTTCCCCTACTCTTATTCTCTCGTACTCCATCCTCATTCATACTCGAAACTCTCCTCACGATATTTTCCTCATTCCTCCGCATCACATACCTACCTACACCAAGACAACTGATTTCCACACAACTTTTCAGTCACTTTAATACGTCCTTTCAACCTCATTCATTATTCTATCCATTCGCGTAACACCAACCACCAGCCCCCTTAGCATTCTCATCTTAATTGCGTGCAATTGCATTTCGTTGATCACATTGGTGGTCTAATATTCTGATCCATACAAGACAGCACGTATAACTATTCTTCCATAAAATCCTCCTAAAGCAACGATTTATCTTTCTTTTTTCATCATTTAACTTTTTTCTTTCGAAAGAAAATCCCATATTTGATTCCAGACAAACGGAGACCGGCCCAAGTCCGGACGGGTGGCGAAAAACACGTACATGTCCGAGCAAATTCAGAAGGTTGGTAACCCTACTTGCAGGTGGCCCAAGCGCATGATTGTATTTACGAGCTCTTCTAGGAAGTTAGAAAGGGATGGAAGTCGGAACTTTCATCTCTGATACCCTTTGGTAACGGTCTTGAACTTTGTTGGATAACTACTGTTTGATTGCTCCGAATGGACAGGACTGAGTTATTATATTTTATGGGCTTGATTAAAATATAAAAACTCTTTGTTTGAAAATATTGTAAGTTATAGTTTCTTTCTGCTGGTTTAAAGGAATTGGGTAAGTAAATAGTCGCGATGTTATGTATTAAAATTAAATAAAACTATTAAAAAACATTTTTACGTTCTAGACCAAAAAATGTCATGAATATACCTTTAAACAATGGCAGGGACATCGACGCGAAGCCTGTTACCATGGATTCAGTACATAGACTACGTCGGTTATTAAAAAAAAAATCTGCTGTTTCATAGAAAAGTGCAATACCTACGCGGTCAAAATGTATGGAAAAGCTGTTCCTTTTTAAAATTAACCGTCGAAAAATTTCAACGCAGGGGGTTCAGAATCATGTACTCGTACCTACTGAATCCATGGTAACAGTTTTTGCGTCGATGTCCCTGCCACCCTGTAAGTATTATTAACCATACTGTACCAATTTTGCCAATCATTCTACTAAATCAAAATCTTAAATTCATCCACAGACAGAGCTTCCGTATATGTATCGAAAGGGACAACGAAGGAAGGATTTGGAAAACTTGTCCGGGGAGGACAGGTTTGGGGGATGAAAGTTTGTATGGAAGATCATCACTTTTGCCGTTGGGAAATCCAATTGGGCACACAGCTTGTAATTACTAACTGTTCATATCAATCGATTTCCTGTCGCCAAGTACCACCAGCTAAATGTTAACTGTTTACGTTGCTGCGCGGTTTTTACTCGTGATGTGTTAATTTTAGACGTGCGGGTGCGCCGGCGCTTCCGTTTGCCTGATTCACATCTAGGAGCTATCCATAAATTACATCACACGACTTCCATGATTTTTGGAACCCGCCCCTCGTTCTTGTCACAGGTGATCATACTTTTGTGACGTTACTTATTTTGTCATTTTTTTAACCATATAATATTGATAGAGTTCTTAGAGTTTGAATTTAGTGTTATATACGTATACATACTTTAAATTTTTCTGGGCGCAACTTGGAAAAGGCGTATGTACATCTCTGCCGTGTCACGCACATCTCTGCTATCTTAAAATAATATAGTTTCGCCTAACCACTGCAAAATAATTTTATACACCATACTATCGTCAATACTAATACAGAATTTCAAAAATTGTAGTTAGTTTCCGAGATATTTGTATTGGCAAACTCGTTCAACTTTATTTTTTAATGATTGAATCATGCGTAACTCTTTTAACTCAAGTTAGAATAGTTGTGCATTACTCGCGGGCTACTGTCGCAGCGTATCTCAATTTCTGTTAGATATTAGTTAGAAGAGTTGCGCGTGATCGAGGTCGCCGCGCGCGCGTTTTATATTTACATTATTTCATTTCACTAGCAACTACGTCACGGGTAACTTCGCTCCGTTGTTTTTTGTTTTAATAAGAAGTAATTAGTTTGTTTGTTTCCAAATATAATAAAAATTGTTAGATATGAGTTCTATTCGAGGAAAGACGTTGATACGTATGTGTAGTGATAAAAGTGTTGTAGAAAATAAGGGATATCCAACAAATTACTCTCAAGTATTAGCTCAACCAAGAGAAGACCATCATGCGGTGATCCATTCACAAAATGAAGCCGAAATAAATTGTTATAAAGAAAATTTATGTTCAACAATTGTTTATCACGAACTTCAACCGGTGCCTTTGAACTTGGTAATGCCAGTTTCTAATGTAATTGAAGAAGTGTCAGATTCACAGAATAAAGCAATATGTTTGAATCATCTAAATTTATTATCACCAATTAGTTTTTGTGAACTTCAACGGGTACCATTGAGCAATACATCGACACCTATTCCAGAATTGCACAAGGAAGACTTAATAGAATTAAATGGAACATTTAGTGAAGATATTGACTTCAACGATATGGAATCAATAAATGAGAACATATTATTGGATTTAGCTGTTAAGAAACGAAAATTATGTACTGAAAATTATGAAGTTCAAGATTCATGCAAAAGCACTGAACAATTCCGATCTGACCATGTATTAAATGACACTATGGGTACTGTGGTACGAATGCAAAAAAAACAGACTCACGCTGGTGTAAAGCAGTACCACAATATATCCAACATCTTAAATAAATGTCGAGTAGATCATATTGGTCCGTATACTTCAACTCCAAAGCAAACCAGTGAGCGTCGTATTAGTACATAAACACAACGATCTTCGGTTATCCATGAAACTTCATTTGATGACAGCGTAGAAGAATTAGTACAGCAACTTAGTGATAACAAAAGTAACAGTCAACAAAACGATGAAGAGCGCAAAACAAAAGAAAATTCAAAAAGTGTAAAGACTAGCAAATCAAAAGGGCAACTTCAGAAGAGTGTTAGTGAGTCAAAAAGTCAGGAAAATTCAAAAATCGGAGAATCTAACAAGTCCAAAGAGAAAATAAATAAGAGTGATTATGTGTTTGGTGAGGAAATTACGACAATTGAGAAATCTAAAAAAAACAAAAAGCATAGTAAAAGTGTGTCCCAAAGTCAGGAGAATTCAGAAATTGAGAAGTCTAAAGAGAAAACAAAGAAGAGTAAAAGTGTGTCCAAAAACCAGGGAAATTCGGAAATCGATAATTCTAGGAACCAAGAAGAAGTATTGCCAACAGATAACTCAAATAACTCGAGTACTAATAAGTCGTTAAATGGAAGTAAGAAAAGGAGAGAAAGAAATGCTACAAAGCGCTTACAGTTGGAGAAAAATAAATATATAATGAAACCGCCCTGCACACAGAAATGTAGAAAAAAATGTTCCCAAAAATTTACAGAGCAAGATAGATACCAAATCTGGTCGAATTTTAGAGATTTGAGCAAACAAAACCAAAGAAATTTTATAAGCAGAAACGTACGGAAACATCCTAAAAAAAATTACTACGAAGGAAAACTCACAACGACACAATTCTTTGACGTGGTCTTTACGGAATATTGAGGTATGTCGACCGTTTTTTTTAAATACGTTGGGATTTTTTAATGCTCAAACAGTGATCACTGTTCTGAAAGCAAATTTCAAGAACAGAATAATAGATGTAGACACGCAAGACGCAGCACCTGAACAACGCGGATCTAAAAAGCCATGGAATTGTTTTCCTGAAGGGTATGCACAAGGAGTCAAAGAGTTCATAGAAAAAATAAAACCAACCGTGTCTCACTACAATCTCAAGCATGCTCCAAACAGACGATATCTTCCATGTGGAGTATCTTTTAGAGACCTATACAAAGCATATCTTTCGCAATGCGAAGAGATAAATATCCGCAAATGTAGTTGGGCGTATTTTCACAAAATAATTAAAGAAATGAATTTGTCAACCTCAAACCCAATACAAGATTTGTGTACTTTATGCCAAAATCATAGAGAGAACCACAGTGAGCTGAATCATACATGTTCTGAATGTAATTGTGCATTATGCAAGGAATATCCTAATCATGTACTGAACAAAACGGAATCCCGTAAAGCATTAGAAGATGATCTCAAAAACCAATGCACAACAAGAAAAGTATACACGGTAGATATGCAAAAGGCAATTTGCATGCCTAAGTTAACCATAAAAGATTATTACTTTTCCAGAAAATTAGTACTATTTAATGAAACTTTCGTTGCTCCAGGAAAAAATGAAGATGCATATTGTATAGTTTGGCATGAAGGGGAAAGCGGCAGAAAAGCCCATAACATTGCATCATCATATATTTATTTTGTCATGAATAATGCACGCGACTATAACGAAATAATGTTTTATTGTGACAACTGCTCATCACAAAATAAGAACAGAATTTTATTTACGGCTATGATAAGATTGGTTAATTCACCGTCACTAATATCAGCAGAAAAAATAAAGTTTGTATATTTTGAACCGGGTCACACATATATGGCGGCTGATACTGTACACGGATGTATAGCAAACAAATTTGGTAAAGTAAAAGAAATGTATGACATATCAGATTATACAGATAAAATGAAGAAATCACGAAAAAATATGACAGTTCAAACAATCACTCATCATAACATGATTTTGTTTAAAGATGAATTAAAAAAGACATTTCCAAAGGATTACAACATCAAAGCATTGAAAATGATTGAGTTTCGACGAGGCACAACAAGTATATTTGCTAAAAACTCATATGTTTCGAATGATTTCAAAGAATTAAAGGTAATGAACAAAAAATGTTTTAATCCTAATGACTCAGTGGACTTTATCAGTAATATTCCTTGCGAAGAAAGTCCTCGAGGAGTGAGTGTAATAAAAAAACAGGAACTGTTGAAATTGTGTGATTCAATGCCAATTACACGTAGACCATTTTTTGAAGAACTTGTGGTGAATGATAACGTCTGTGATTTAGATGCTGTATTTGATAATTAATTAAGTACCTAATTTCATTTATCATTTCAAATTATTAATCTGTTTCTTTTCTTGTTTATGTTAAATGCTGTTGATTTTAACTAGTCTTTACTTCGTTACTATTTTTTATTATTGTTATAAATTTATTACTAAGTGATAAAAAGTTTTTGTTAAAGGAGTTTGTTTAATTTATTTTATTACAACAGCCTAACATAATTATGTTGATACTGTTTTATTGATTTCTTAAACAGTTTAATTGATTATTTAAAAAATTAAAAGTATAATTGGATCACAAAAAAAGAAACAAAAAAAATTTGACTGATTATTTTGTTCAATAAGTAATTACTTAGTCCTATTTTTTATATATTTTTAATTAATAAGAATGACTGAATACCCACTACATTAATTTGAATAATAAAACTATATTTTTGTCATATTTCATGGTTTACTATTTACCTACTTACCCTTAAATTAGATGAGTATTCTAAATCGACCGAGCTGACAAGTTACACACATCTCACACAACTAATAATTAGCAGACATAGGTCTTTGAATCACGTGGTAATACCTTATTGCGCAAAAATCTTCTAACTTAAGATAATACATGACGCGTGACCACGTTTGTATGAAACAGTGGTTATGCCCAACTCTTTTTATTCGAATAAAACGTTTAATATTCAAAATTTACAAAAAAAGAATTAGGCTCCTTATTAATAAGTTCTTTTAAAAACTTATTCAACAGTAATTAAGTACTTTATACAATTTACACAAGGAATACATACATTAGGTTATTTAACATTTCAAAGACAATTTACTCAAAACGCTGTTTTTCAAGATAGAAGAGTTGTGCGTGACACGGCAGATCTGTGGTATGCCAAAAGCTGTGTTGATTCATTGAATGCGTCTTGTTACTTTACAATGCATTTGCTCGAAAAGAGCGTTTTCCAAGCAGTCAATTTGTGCGGAAAGTGTCACTTTTTTCACTAGTGCTTTTTACTTTTCTGTTTATTTTTTATTTTTGAGGCCGTCGTCAGCTCGTCTCGTCTCAGAGATTTTATTAGTTGAGATTTTTTTTTCACAAATTTGTATTTACAAATCAGATGATGATAATGACGATGGCGATGATTATGACGATGGTCAAAATCAAAAAGTCGAAGTCGAAGTCGAAAGTCGAAGTCGAAGTCGAAGTCGAAGTAGAAGTAGAAGTAGAAGTAGAAGTCGAAGTCAAAGTCATGAATTTTGTTTTTATCATTTATATACGTCGTCGTATGTTAGATGTTACACATCACAGGCGACTGCCGTAAGGCTCGCTCGTTTTTTTTTATTTATTTCCGAGCACAATGCATAGTAAAACGTTGTATGATACACGTGTGTAAGATGATTTCCGACTCGTGTCGACTTATACACTCGCTCGCTTCACTCGCTCGTGAAATCACCTACCTTCCGCACTTATGGCATAAATAACTATTATGATTCTTTCCCCTCTTTTTTTATATGCTTGTAAGTACATATTATTATGGTTATTTTAAGACTATTACGTAAATTTTATCTTACTCGAATGTTAATTTATAAACACCCTATATTATGCTATAAAATTAAGAACAGATTAACTCAAATTGCGATCAACATGCACTTATGATATTTATAAAAATTATCATATTTCATAATGCACTTACTTATATCCTAAATACTATCAGTATTATCGAAATCTACATAAATAACATAACTGACTTAATTATCGGTTGACCACAACTCACTGTTAATTAGTTAGCTGGCAATAATTCATAGACCAGGGATCGCAAACCTTTGGCATGGAATTCATATTGATTGAAGGACGAAATATAATTGTACATCATATGAATATTTTTGTGTTAGATTGTATAATTATTTAATTTTATATTTGTGACAAAAGAATACGATTTTATAATATTTGTCAATAAAATGAAACTAGAAAATGAACAATAACAATAAAAAGAGCGAAATCTAAATGTATCGATTATTTTTATTAATAGATATTTAAAGTGCCTTGTACAATATTTAATTTCATACTTAGATATTGACAATAAAAAATAATAATAACATTCCACATCAAATATTAACTACCTAAAACAAGTTCCAATAATTACATTAAAATATAAACAAATATATAACACAACTAACAATTTACACTAGGTACCTACTAAAATAAATGACTAACTAAATAACTATACAAATAAATACAAAAACAATTCAATACTTCCTTATTTGTGTAAACAATCTACATTAGTACGGTTTTTCTGGCAACTACTGAGTAACTTTTTGCATAACATGGCTTACTTCTTACTAAAAAGAAAGAAAGAAAGAGAATTAGGATTATTTGTCACAGAAACACGTATCTACTATAAAACAGATCTATAATCACGAGCACAGAACAGAAATGGTCGGCAGGTGCACGTCGTGGCATCGTGACTGTGACTAGAAGGCTTCCAATCAGCATGATGCTGTGCTATGGTAAAAGTTCATCACCCCTGTCATAGACAATCCATTACCAATAATCCTGGCATGTTTAGCAATTGATGATAACACAGTATCCTCAAGTGTACTTAAGCGTGATCTGTATTAGTAATGCTCCTTGTATGCATAACAATACAGTCGTCATACTAATGATGTAATTTGCATCATTTGTCGGTTAATAAATTTTATCTACACTTATGCTATAAATCCTCTATAAAAGTTTCTGAAACAGTTACGTTATTGCCAACATTAAACAACCAATGTCATAGTAACCATAATATCATCCAAACGAGTGTTATAATGTTGTACATAATTTCATTATGCAACTCCTTTGCTTTTTCGATCCCTTCCTTACTCATCAAATAGCAACATTTTCTCACTACTCAATTCGTATTATCTTTACGAATTTCAAAACAGAACATTGTTATGCAGGCGCGTTTCACTACTCAGCAGTTAAACTTTCCGTGAATTTACATAGAGTTCTTAAAACACTGTACAACACCCTATGGTTTCAGAACCTTTTATATAGGATTCATATCATGGGTGTAGATAAAGTCTTGTATGAAACTGTACACAATTATGTATTAAAACAGTCATGTGATACCTACAATTAAACCCACATTCGTGTTTTAATACCCCCTGTTATACAACAGTTACATAAATTACTAACATTAATGTTATTTGTGAATTTTAAACCCAGGATTCGGAAACCAGGACTAAGGGCTAATTTCACCAATGGAACTGAACGCGATCAGTAACCACGTTTAAGAGCTGTCAGTGTCATTATTTTCTGTGGAATATTGACACTGACAGTTCGCATTAAGTTTCATTGGTGAAATCCCCATTAGTTGAATGCATTTGACTGCGCAGCAAGTGGCGCCGTCGACTTTATTACAAAGTTACTGGAATCACCGAATAGGTCGGATAAGAGTGACACTGGCTGGTCAATCTATACGAGTAGCATAACGTCGCATCTATGATTGCGTGGTGACCAAGGACCTAGTACATCTACAGTGCGTTTATTTTATCTTGTCCCGTGATGCGATGGGTAGCACTGTTCTGTCAGTCACCATTTTGAACCCTATCAGTATTGAAACTAAGCTTGGCAAGCAATGGTGCCAACATGACGGCAAAGGACAAGTTATAGTGAACGGCGTGTACATACTAATTCCATGGTGGCGGTCTTCTGATGACAGATGATGTCAGGGGTAACGACTCCCCTGACATCATCTATCATCATCGTACCACATCCAAGACGAACATATGCTATATTCCGGCACAATCCTGATGATATTGATGCTACCCCCCAGCTGACCCCTTCTGGCAAAGGCTATCCTGCACCGATACATTTATTTCAGTCTTAATAAAAAGCAAGATACACGATAGCAATTCATGTAACTTAAATTACGTGACTTAGCAAATGTATGTATGAACTTAATTTAAAGCAAAAAACGCTTGCAACAAAATCGCTGACAAAAACGGACTTGGTAAAAATTAAGTAGTCATTGGTATGCCGTATTTTTTTAATTTTGTACGACGGATCCAATTACCTATTTGCTGGTTTAATTTTACAAATGCTCACTTTGTTGTATCTAGTCGGAGTATTGAAATTCAAGTAAGTTAGTTTGATCTTGCTCAAAACATAGTCGAATTGGCTACGGTCCGTTGCCCCTTATATGTCGGTATGAGGAGGGTGTAAAGTTCACTCATTCTCCATAGAAAAGGGAGGATCCTCCGACCAGGCAGGTGTTGTCTGGTGGGCAATTGCCTGACGATTGATGTCGGGACGTTTTATATATGCTAGTTGCGCGATAAACTCTGTTTGCGCGATGCAGGATTTTACGAGACATCAGTGTGAAAGAAAGAAGAGAAAAGAAAATGTCTTTATTGGCATTGCAGTAGAAAAATGCACCCTAAAACTATAAAACCAGAAAACAATGATTATAATGCCAAAAGGGCCTCAGCTCAGCGTAATGTCAGATGATAAATGTATAAGACTATCCGACATCAACCATTGGGCAGTGCCCGCCAGACACGACACCCGTCTGGTCGGAGGATCCTCCCTTTTCTATAGAGGATGAGTGAACTTTACAGCCTGTTCCTCATACCTCTAAAATATAATATGATAGTGTGTGTAATGTGGTTTTAGTATGCATGTACTAAAACCACTAAAACAACTCATATTTAATTTAGAGCATAAACGACAACTTACAAATCATTTAACATTAATTTTGGCCATGATCTACATTCTAGAAATCGTCACTTATTCCATCCAAGTGAATGTTCTACTTTTAAAGGGAAACTTAGTTTACTCATATTTTTACTTTAAATACAATATTTTACCTAACAAAACACAATAATGGTGCTCTTATCAGGAGTCTAAGAACTTTATCGATATGTCCTTGGCGACTTCTGTCTTATCGGGCTCACCCAAAACCGAGTTATCGATACGATAAAAATTACAGGTAAACGTTTACATAAGGGCTGCACTATCTAAGTCAACATTTTTTATTGATATTCGTTTATTACTTACTGCACCTAAACAGTCATTATTAATATTTACTTTTTTATGAAGAGCTGATAAGTCTTGAATAGAAAATATTGATAAAATATAAGTAAAGATACACTTTTTTTTTCGTTTAAATATCTTTCACATTTTGATCCGAATGAACATTAAAAGACAACTTTTCATTTTTACTTTGAACTCCTTTAAGGAAACGATGTATTTTTCATATAACAAAGATTAAGAATACAAATGAACAGTAAAAAGATAATCGACTGCTATGTAGTTAACTACATAACATTAAAATCATTGGTATTTAAAGGGCAATTCGAAGTAAAACATTATTTAATTAAACATAACTGGCGAAATGTGCGTAGGTACTACAGCAACACCTCTGCTCAACCCTTTGGGGAAACAAGGCGTGATGTTATGTTATGTGTTGTTATTTCTACACGTGACTCATCTTATCTATATACTCCATTTGAAATAAGATTTGACATTTAAACATACCTTTTTTACAGTCCGTTCAACCTATTTTGACTTCTATGCCGAAGGCAATAGGGATGGTATAAAAAGCAAAAAAGGTTTTTATAGGGCATTCCTTTTAACAACCCTTTGCTTTTAAGTAACTTTTTCTAGGGTTAGGGTGATCTTCCATGCAGAAAACCACACTCTTGAGTGTTATTGTCCGTGCAAGATCTAAAAAACCCACAAACACATGACGAATCGGCCAAAGCTGGATCTACACTAATTAATAACGTGACATCCAAATTCAGAAAGCCCATAATTATTTTGTTAAATCCTTGATTATCCATTAATAACAGTACACACAGATGATATATCTTTATCGCATTACTTATAAAGAAAAAAGTCTCCAGGAACAATCTTCTATTATATCTAATCGAGAATCTTTTGTTACTCCCAATACGTTCACATATAAAAGACATTAATTTTCAAGCAATAAAGTTACGAGTACATCTCGATAAAAGTACAAAAGACATGTATCCAATTTCCCATATTTATACTAATATTAATAATAACCTGAAGAGTTTAGTTTGAATGAGCTAATCTCTAGAACAAGTAGTCACATTTGAAAAAAAATGCATTCGATGTTCTTGAAGAAGGCTATAGGCTATTTAACATCACGCTTGTAGCCTAAGGAGCTGAGCAAAAAGAAAATAAGCCAGAAAGCGAAAACGAAGTAATAGAGCGGGCAGGCAATGCGATGCGAACGATAGAACAAGAAATTTCACGTGGACAAAGACGCGGGCAAAAGCTATCAGAGATAAAATTAAAGATAAACCTTTAAACCGAGAATTTTATTAAGAGATTTCGAGAAAAATAACAATATTATCTACAACGTTTCAGATTGCAAAATTGAGTATGATAACATTTTGAGACTACGGCTTCAAGACAAAGAATCAACACTATTTGTGTGGAATCTTTGTCTGGAAGCCGGAGTTTCTTTGCTTCTAAAAAGAAAACAATACTAAATACTTATTACTTACTGTCCAGTTAATAATGAAATGACACAGAAGTCTGAAAAGGCGTAGACAACGTATTTGAAGTAAGAGGAATCTATTGAATTAAGAGCTGATTTGAAAATCACCATTCTTAAAGCCCGCAATAGCACTTTTTTTTTTACAAATGAATTAAACAAATAATAATTTATTCAAAATAGCCATCAAGCAGTAGAAACATAAACACATATCTTCTTCCCATGGGGGTAGGGTAGATACTATAGAACGCCACCATTACGCCGGTTGCGAGGACTACGCACTACGCACCTGACCTTTCTGAAGAACATCCCCAATAAGGTCACTATATGTCCTCCTAGGGCTTTTCCACTTACATCTGCCTTATAAATGCCTTTTTTTTTGTCGCCTTTCATTTATCAAGCAAGCAGTAATGTTAACATTTTGAATAAAAGCATAAAACTGATGATAAATAACATTATAATTCGATACAATAAAATAATATAATCATTAATTAAAACTAGGTAATATTTTCAGAATTTGTCAAAAAACACAATCTGGATAGTGTCCTCTCTTTGTGTAACATACACAATTATTATAATAGTCCACCCAAGAACACTATAGAATCTATTAATAATTTCATTTGAGAGAAAGTTAAAGCGTAGGTGTTAGTAGTAAACGGAAATTACATCAGTAAAGGTGATTTGTCAGGTGATTCATATGATTTACGTAGTGAGAGGCCATAACATGAATCAAACGTCTTACTTAGAGATGATTTGTAACATGTGTAAATTCAAAATAAACAGTATTTTGTGTAGCATTTGTTAGGTAAACATAGACTTACGTTGCTGTTTTTTGAGTTCTCTTTTAATTTATGCAAAAATATCTAAAGATTACTTTGAAGATTGTAATTTACTTAGTTATTTCATTTACTTTTCAAACCTATTCTCTTAGTATAGTATTCCAATCTGCCGTTCCGTTTCTTAGATATCGATCCCCTCCGTGCCACGGAAAGCACGTTTTAAAGGTACAAGTCCGTAGCCGACGCTGCTGTCTGTAGTCGGCTATGGACTTGGTACCCGGCTGCCATTGGTAGATCTTTGACAGTCGTTACGGGTTATCCTTGTCAAGAGCCCAAAAGTCTGACAACTAGTCTTAACAAGCGGTATCGTGTTACCCATACCCAGTATATGGGTTGTGGAGGTCAGATAGGCAGTCGCTCCATGTAAAATACTGGTATTTAGCTGCATCTGGTTAGACTGGAAATCGGGCCCCAACATAGTTGAGAAAAGGCTAGACAGATTGATTGATTATTCCAAAATCGAAAGGATATCTTCCAAAACACCAGATATCTCGAGCAATGATGCTTGTTGATCCATGAAAAGTTAATTATGCCTGTATTGAGGCACTTGAGTCCATCTTAACTTTGGATTAGCATCGAGGCGCCACGCTTACAGCTCTCGACTTGAATTATAAATGTATTTGCCAAAGGTAGGTATTTGCATATTTCATAGGCATGGCTATTCGCTTTCGATTGTAAAGCATTTAAGATATATATGTATATTATAGCGCTTAAAGATACTTTAAGGTAAAATATATATTATCGTCACTGTGTGTGGTGGTCCTTTAAATTGTACAGTGAGTGATTTGTCGAAGATACTATATAGTTTATATTATCTTCCTTAACGTTGTGGTCAGACGACGCGATAGTTTGAAACGTTTTGACAGTTGAGAATCCGTTGAGTTTGTGTCAACGACAGACGATTAGGTAAATACTGCCTAAATACACAGGGTCAAGTTAAATTAGCGAGCGAAACTCCGCAGACGTGAGTGATGGTTATCCACTATCCATATCTAAACATGATAAAACAAAAAAAAAAAAAAAAATATATAGAGTTTTTTGGGGTCAAGAACCGCAGGAAGAGTAGGCACTTCAAATATCAGTTTTAAAAACTTTTTTTTTGTGTCTATTCTTCACAGACATGATGGGTTTCGATATCTAAACAGGATAAAACAAAAAAAAATACAATAGTCGTAAATATATTTAGTAACCTATTCCGCTTAACTATTCCTAAAGAGTCATAAAACCCTGCAAGAACCAGTGTGTGTGGATTGCTTACAGGATTTTTTATTCCTTTTTTGGAATAGTTAAGCGGGAATAGGTTACTAAATATATCTACGTCTATTGTATACGTATTTAGTAGAAAATAGATTTCCGCAAGGTCATGCCTAAATCAATTAACTAAGATAAAATAAAAAATAAACACATTTTCTAAACTCATGCTTCAAGTAACATCAACAAGCGATCGTTGACCCCAAAAAAAATCATCAAACCATTTTTATTTTATCGTGTTTAGATATCGATACCCGTTACGTCTGCGGAGTTTCGCTGGCTAATTTAATGTGACCCTGTATAGAGTTGCCAACCATACTGTTAAAAACAGTATTATAATGTTTTTCACTTTAAAATGCGGTTTACTGTTCAACAAAAATAAAGTATATGAATATACAATTTTCACTGATATCCATAGCAAAAAACGAAAATAGAAAACCAAAGACCGACAAAAAGTTCCGAAATTAAAGTTACCTATTTTTTATTATGCAGTGTTTTTTTTTTTGGAAATCCGTTGTTTTTTTTTTTGTAAAGAAGTTTTTTTTTGCAACATAGGTACTGTTTATTTTTCCGAAATACTAAGTATTTATTTACCCACTTTGACCATAAATACTTTATTTCTTGTACAAAAAGTTAGCAGCCTTACCCTATATACGAATAATAGTTATTGCGAAACAAATCACTAAAATTGAAGTTTTCTACTTTACATTCAATTGGTGATCCAACAAATATACCACTACACTCTTATATTTTAAAACATGAATTATTTAGGTATAGACTAGAATTGTAGTCAAAGTTCTTATTATCGTATAGGTACTGAGTAAAATACCTACATCAGAAATTGATTCCATTGCCACAAAGTTGAAATAAAGTTGCGTGTCTGGACCAATCCTTAGACAAACACTTGTTTGTGGAATTGCTTTTCTTATTTGATATGGAAATTTTCATCAAACAGGCTAAGTCGCAGGGAACAGCTTGTGCAAAATATAATAACGACGAATAAATGGAAGTTAATAATAATTCAAGAGCAAACGATTCAGAGGCGAACCCTAAACATCTGTTTAAAGAAATGTAAAGAAATATTTCTATTGAACAGTGTTGTAGCACCCGAGGGGGCTCTTTATTGTATCGGGGGTGCTCGTAGCTTACCAATCGTGAATTATGACCCGTTAAACACCCATAAATAAATCCAGCTAAACTTTTTTAATGAATTCTTCTTAGTTGGAATTGAATTTTGTAATTGAATCCACGATATCTTAGATCAAAAGTGAGTTAAAAAAAAGAGAAATAATTGTAAACAAAAAAAAAAATTGTTCGGGAAAACGTTTGAGCGGATCAAGTTGGTCCTGGTTCTCCTGACCAATTGGAGATAGGTCGAATGGCCATTTTTTTATTTTAAAAAGGAATTCTATTCAAATCAAATTAAAAATATCTGCAGTTTCATACAAAACCTACACCGTCAAAATGTACGGAATAGCTGTTTTTCTCTCTATTCTCTTTCTAATCCTCTATCACTGCTAATACGCGACTCCGTTTCAAATTATCGGCGGTTTTTCTGCATCTGTTACGATCAGTGGCCATTTTTCTTCATCTGTTACCGTCAGTGGCCTGATGGAGTGCGTTTTTTTTTTAATAACAGTAGGAAAGTTTCGACACTAGTCTAGAATCAGGAACTGAATTTATGGTAACAGTTTATGCGTTGATGTCCACCTCCTCTGTGTGCCTCTTCTCATAAAGAGAAGTCACGAGCATTAACCACCATGCTTTTTAGCGATCTCAGACTTATATATTAATTAACTATTAGTCCATCACCCCAATTGCGTGAAGGTACAATTATTATTCCGTAGCCGACCGCAGGCGGCAACTGTACTCAACGTGTCACCGCGACACGACTAGTTCTATGAAATACCTTCCGTAGTGAGCGACACCTCATCTTCATAGAAATACATAGTAACCAGTTGTGTCGCAGTGACATGTCGAATGCAATTTGCGCCTGGGGTCGTCTACGGAATTGTACCATAACGCACTTTTGTTCCTAATTCAAAGGATTTTTAAGGAAATTGCTAACCCATTGCTTCACTGTTTGGAAAATTCATCTGTACCCTAATTGTTACGTAATATACGATCAATCAGAATCTGAATCGTTTTGAAACAGATTGCTAATCCATTGCATCATAGGTACGAAAAAAAAATCTGCTCTACAACGTTAATAACGCAATTAATGTTGTTGAACTGTAGAATGTCTGCAGGAGCCATAAGTGTGTTACGCAATTACCGTGCAGGTTTCCTACTGACGTTTTCTTCGGTTCTTTCACTATAATTTTGGATATTATAAACTCAGGAAAAGCATAAAGGCTTGTGCAATCCAGCGCTACTTGTCGCGCGACGCGACACGAACAATACAATTTCTAAGAAAACTTCACAGTATAACAATAACCGGTGTCGCGTCGCGCGACAAGTCGCGCTGGTCTGCACAAGCCTTAATATGAATTGAAAAAGGCACATTGATACTTGCCTGGATTTGAACCTGCAATCTTAAATAATTGTGCTAAAAATAGAGTTAAAATTACTTTACTAGAGTTTATAATGTAATACTAGATTCAAGGTGCAAGTTTCATCTGTTTACATCCTTGAGTTAAAATCGCCTAAAAGAGCCTAGAAAGCAACGTAACTCCGCCAAAGAATTCACAGGCGAAGATTGACTGAGCCAACTGGCTGCGACGTCGTAAAAAGATGCCCATCCATAGATAATTAACACCCGTCTCTTCTCCACTATTCCAATGCTTACTCTAGGATGCATATCCGGTACGGCTCTCAAATCCTTCCTTATCCTAAGGGCACGTCCTCCTTACCATTACCACGCGCCGCCCGGTCTACTCCTCGATGTGCAATGGTTTTGTAGTCCCATGAAACATGAGGCTTCATGGGCTAGTGCAAATCTTGGGGTTCATTCGATTTATCGAGTCTGGTTAAAATACGCTGGGATCGGTGCATTTTATTAATTCATTCATTCTAATTATTGGTTACCAATATGGACAAAGCTGAAGGTAATTTCGGGGATAGCTTTTGAGCTTATAAGTGCTTGAACGTTACCCTAATTTACGTCTTGAATATTGCTAGTGTCTCAGTAAACTTGAATCAATCATCCTTATTATAGTACCCTCATCAAGTTTGAGCATGTACAAGACCTATGCATGTAACACCTACTTATATACTTCGTTCGTGATTTAGTTTCCAAACATGTAAACAAATGTGTTTTTGGAAAAACACTTTAACCACACATAAAGTTCAGTTTGCACTGTAACCTAAAAAAATATTATGACTTTTTAATAGTAGGTACTTATATTATGTTGATATTCGTTTAAATGGAAGAAACACCAATATTGGAAACAAGGATTTCAACAGACTTTAAATAGGTTCCTTACTTTCTTTAAAGGTTTTGAAAACTACAACCTAGGCTCGGTTTCTGAATTGAGTATTTTTTCTAACTATACTTTAACATTCAACATTAATTACGTTTTTTGCAAATAAATTTTGACCTCATTGTGACTTCGTCGTTGGTCGCAAGCGCTACTGCTAAACATGGGATTCTGGTTTCGATTCTCAGGTTTGGCAAAGTGTTGTTAGGTTTTTCCTTAAGGAATTTCTCAGTAGCAGTCCAGAGTCTAGATTTAAGCTCGGTTGATGGGAATTACGCTCAGCATAATCAGTCCATAAATTCCCACTGCTGGGACATATGCCACCTCTCCATAAAGGCCGTCATCCACCAAGTAAGCCCAGTGCAGGTTGGGGATGTATTGTCTTTAAATTGTTGCTTCTACGACATGCCGGTTTCTTCACGATGTTTTCCTTCACCGTTTTGAAAGCAGTGAGAAAGCGCCTTTTAGGGTTCGAACCAACGGGCACGCAACAATTGTGGCGATAAGTCCCCTCTTTGAGGAGTGGCTAGTGAGGCGCCACGGCGTCCTCACCTTCCGCCTAACGCAGGTTCTCACCGGACACAGCTGTTTCGGGAGGTTCCTGTTCCGCATAAGGCGGGAGGAAACGCCCGGATGTCACCACTGCGTGGATCTCCCAGAGGTCACAGTGGAGCATACGGTGGAGGTCTGCCCGGCTTGGGCGGAGCACCACCGTGTCCTCACGGAGGCGATCGGCGGCGGCCATCTCTCGCGTCCGGCCTGGTTCAGGTCATGGTCCGGGAGGCCGTCACTTCCTTCTACGAAGCAGTAATGCTCGCAAAGGAGGAGGCGGAGCGCGCGAGGGAGAGGCAAGATTCGCGCCTTCGCGCCCCTAGTCGCCACAGGAGACGCCAAGGGCGTCGGGAGTCGCGAGCCGACTTCCGGCCACCGTAGGCGCGGACTTGCAAACGGTGCGCAATGGGTAGCTTGCCGTCCGATAAGGACCAGGCGCGGGTCGACGGTGCGTTGTGCTCCACGCGCGCCTCAAAGAGATGTCAGCACCACGATGCACTGACGGGGTCCGTAAGGGCCAATGCCTGCCAGTGTTGCGAGTTTGTCCGAAAGGAATATCGCGGCCCCGGCACACAGGCAACGGAAGGAACACGGGTGGGTTTTATTCAGTAAAAGTCTGACACGCCCTCCCGCTCCATCCAGAGCGGGAGAAGTACCCAACCCACGACCAACAACTCTTAAGTCGCGGCCGTTACCACTGGGCCACCTGCTCTAGGTAATATAGACTCGCTCCTTAATAAATGGGTAATTTGGGTAAACCTTCTGTAAGTCTACCTCTTTTCTTATTTCCTCTTAGCGGAGTATAAAATGTTGACGAAACATTATGTTGTATTTTTTTTGTTAATTCCCCGGGTCAGATAGTCTTGTTTGAAGTTATTATTTTTACATATTCTTCTTTCCAATATAGTTCCTGCATCCCGGAACACTTTAAATGAAAAAATAACTACCTATACAATATGTAAAAAAAAACCTATCCGATCCGAAAGGTGTACTGCGAAAACATTATCAAAAAGTAGTAAAAAATATTATTATTGTTGAAAAAAAATGCTATTTAAAATTCACCTTTTCTGTACAAAAATTTGCACAAATCCATAAAAAATTTGCTAATTTCCAACAGGAGTCATAAGTTATGACTTGTAGACATGCGCTAAATGACGACCGCCCGCGCCCCATCTAATAAACCCGGCAAAATTCCCCATTGAAAAAAATGCGAATCTTCTTCCTTTCTTTTTTCCTGAAAATTTCTACATAAATAGACTCTTAGTACGATACTTAACAACACCGTCACATCGGACAGGATTTTTTTTACATGTTGTAGGTACAAACACAAGTTTATTTTCCGATGAACGACCATCTTACAATATAACCTTATTTTTACAATTACCTACCATGTAAACTAATGTGGCAACCTTATCTGTTTCTGACACCCATCACGCTCAGTTATGCCTTGAGTTATTTTAGAGGCAACAAAAAACAGTATTCCAAGAAAAATGAGGCACGGATTCCCATCTGCGTGCTGTGCATTACATAACATACAGCGCTGTTGTTCTGGTCAGTGTTGCCAACTAATGAGTTCGCAAGGTCATACTCACTTCCTTTTTATCTCACCATTGTGGAGTCTGTAGTATTTTTTTTATTATTTAATTGTCCGGAAACGTAAGAAACGTCTGTGTGTGACATATTGTTGTTGGCATTGTTTCTATTTGAAGTTATACTCTATACTTTGTCTTTTTTGTTCTCTTTGCCTGGAGGAGCTACTGGTCCATGAAAGAGCAGATGAAAGGAAACTTCCCTCTATCTCTCAAGCGAAAATTTATGGACATGTGCGTTCTTCTCATTTTGACTTGGACTTTGACAAACAGTCAAAAGTCGTAACACAAGGATTACCAACGTGCGATGGGTCGAAATATCTTAGGCGTCAAATTAACAGACTTTATTCGCGATCTAAAACACAGATTACAGAATTTGCACAAAAAGCCGCAAAATTTAAGTGGGTTTGGACCGGCCACGTCTGCCGCATGCCCAATAAGCTGCAGGCCAAAATAACTACTACGTGGAGCCCTGAGATAGCTAAAAAGCGTCGTGGCAGACTCTGAAGAAGATGGTGGGACGAGCTAGATAAATCAAACGACGAGTGGCCCACATTAGCACTGGTTCGCAAGCACAGGAAGTCATTGAGAGAGGCATTTGTCCAACAGTGGGATGATGCAGGATAACATTATACTTTGTATATTATATTTTGTTGCTGGTTTAATAGGCAAATAGCTGAACCGTTGGGAAACAATTCCTCTATAGATTTTGCCAACACAAAAAAAAAACTTTGTGATGTCACTCTGGAGAAAGCCTGCATTATATGAAAGTGAAACCAGGAATATTCAAATGTTTAGTGTTAACAGGATTTTTATTTGGCCTTTGACATTTCTCGGGACCCTTTGGTCTCGGACCTGTGGAAGGCGTACGAAGGGCCGAAGGTAACTAGCAGAGGCCCATTAGGCGTTTTAATGAAATGAGACACCAACCGACGATTATCCCTGTATACACTATGTAAATACACTCAAGGACAACCCCCGGTTGGTTTAGAACTATTGCAGGATATGGGAACAAAGATAATGGACTAAGGGTTTGGGTGGCTTAAGTTGACTGGTGACCTGGAACTATGGACGGACTATGGCCCCTGCCTGATCAATGTTTTATATGTACACGGAAAAAATGTCAGAGGGTGAGTTGCACACTCAATAATGCGCCCCCGAAAACTATTATTTGGTCAATTTCAATAAAATATTAGAAGTAAACACACCAAAAAATCGTCGATTATCTCGAAATCTACCCTTCAAAAAGTTCCCAGCTATACTTTTTTAGCGTATTCATAAACATTCACATGCTCCGTTGGGTGCTAATTACAAGAATAAAGTATGTATGTAAAATTTTATAGCAGAGACTCAAAGACTCAAGCGCAGTAATTTGAATCACACGCGCATATCGAGGCCGATCGATAATAGAAATGAAAGAATGACGAATTTGTTTATCTAACGTAACTACTATTACTTGCTTAGAAAATATTGTAAAAGCCAATTATTTTTGAAAGAGTAACGTGCAGTTGGTTACCGGCTCTTCTACACAGGAACGACCAATTGGAACCGTGCACCTAGCTTCTGACGTTTCACATGTGCACATGTAGCTATATGTAATATAAAATATTTTGAATTTTGGTGTTTTTTCATCACGCGGGTACTGCTGATTTCGCGATTAGGATACGCCAGTTGTAGTTAGAATGTGGTGATATAGATGACGCTACTTATATACATAAATCATAATGGTTTCCTCCTACTTCGCGGCATTTGGTATAAAGGCTCCCGCAACAGATGCGACGCGACCGCGCGACGCGACTCTCGTAGAACTATTTCCATGAAGTTGTCATAGAAATTGTTTCACCAGAGTCGCGTCGCGCCTATCTACGAGACCCTTAAAGCTGCTACTATAAAGCAACCTTGCCGCTCAATAAAGTGTTAATTAAACTATTTATGAAGGAAATAATTCGATACACACAGCTATCACGCGAAGTTCACTAAAGACGTAAATATTATGTTATTTTTAAACCCGTAAGAATGCGCATATTTGTTGCCGGCTCCATTTCAACATTCCATGTTGCCAGCGACATGTTTCCCGCAACACTTTGGTCTAATGAGGTAGTTACTGCATCATAGGTATTTCAAACTCTACTTACTGAGTAGGATTAAAACTACACAAAAAAATTATACGAATGAGCCTTACAGTAGTCGTATATGATGTGTAACATCTGACATCTCACCTTGGTAGCAACATTAAAGGGACGGGGCCTCGTCAAGGTCGTTTCTGACAGCCAACTCTAGCACCGCGCGCGGTCATTGGTCAAATTAAATAGCGCGCGCTTCCCCGGCTTCCTGTTACACACTTCCGTCCCAAAAGATTTTTGAGTTTTTTTTTATGCAAAAGGAACCTAAAATAAATAAGAAACGTACTCTATGCATCATTAATAAAAAAAATAAAAAAACAATTTTGTAACCGATCACTTTCACCATTGAATTGTCGTGATGGCCCAATGGTTAAGACCTCGACACTCATGCACGAGGTTGAGGGTTCAAATCCGGGCAAGTACCAAACTGACTTTTTCAATTTATACTGTACTTTCTGAGATTATCTTGGACATTACTGACATCGCTGAAGGATACCTTGACTTAATTAATAGGTAGACTGAAATCATCCATCCGCCTTGAGCATGCGTTGTGATCAATGCTCGTGCCTTCAGGGTATGAGAAGAGGCTTTTGCCCTGCAGTGGAACAATAATAGGCTGGTGTTATTATTACTTTCACTTTAGTTTGAAGGCACCTGTATCAAACTGATTGCCTCAGGTTTTTTAACGAATTGGTTAGTCTGCCGTCAGTTACAAACATCGTGAGGAAACCGGCATGTCCTAGAACCAATAATTCCCATGTGGCATCTAACAACCCGCACTGGGCCAGCGTGGTAGATTATACCCCACTCCCTCTCGATAAGGGGAGGCCTGAGTCCCAGCAGTCAATCTGCCCAGCCTTGTCCCAACTATATTGGGGTCGGCTTCCAGTCTAACATGGATTCAGCTGAATACTGACCTCCACAACCCAGTAACTGGGTAATACGATACCTCTTGGTAAGACTGGTTGTTAGACTTTCGGGATTCTGACGACCCGTAACGACTGTCAAAGATCCACGAGTGACAGCCGGGACCAACGGCTTAACGTGCTTTCCGAGGCACGGTGGAGTCTCGGTATGTAAAGATGGTCACCCATCCACAGACTAACGCCGGCAAGCGTACCTTAACCTGATGGATCGACCCGTGCGACAGTTATTACGTAGCCCTCCTCGAGCGAGCTCCTCCTTCCTCCGCCTGTGTCCCAGCAGTGAGAGCATTATGCCATTAGTTACCCTCCGTTAGCTGTACCTAGATGCCAATTTTTATGGCAACATCCTTTATTTTTAACCGACTTCCAAAAAGGTGTTGTTTTTTTTTTTATGTATGTCCGCCGATTTCTCGGTCAATTTATGAACCAATTTAAAAAATTCTTTTTTTTGTATGAAAGGATTACATGCTCTCAAATTGGTCCCATATCAATTTGATGAACTTTGCTTGGATCGTTTTTGAGTAAGCTTCAATAATACGTATTTTTCCCACTTACTTTATGTGGATGATATATGATGATAACTTCCTGTCACTGTAAATCGTTAGGTACCACAACTAAAAAGTGAAAAATAAAAACTTTTTACAAAAAAAAACAACCGACTTCGAAAAAAAACACTACTTAAAGAAAAATAACTTTAATTTCGGAAGTCGGTGAGATTTTTGTTTTTTGCCACCGACTTCCGAAATTAACGTTATTTTTTTTTTAAGTCGTTTGTTTTTTTTTTGTAAGAAGTCTTATTCTGTGACATTGCATTATTATACAACATGTTTCAACAACCGGCGGCGGCCCAGACGTGGCTTGCGTAACTTTAAAGGCGGTAATTACGCGGTTGCCTTTAATCTTTGTTGTTTTATTTAACTATCAATTGTTGCTTTGGCAGTGTTGCGAAACTTGTATGTTTTTTTCAACGTCTGTCAGAATCAGAACGCATACATGATACTTACATTAATTCACGCCTTCTTCCAATGGGGGGTAGGTAGAAACTACAGAACTCCACCAGCTACGATTCTTATGTACCATCGAAGAAGTTCATATCTAACCACCGTAAGGACTATTCTTGCTTGCAGCGCTCGGCGGCTATAGCACCGGGCCGGTAACAGATGTGGTCATCATGTTCACGGGATATTGTTTTGAAACTGGTTAGATATGAACTTCTTTGACGGTACCTACTTCTTTTGCTTCGTTTTCGTTCCTTTATCTGGTTTTTTTCTTTGTTGGGTCGGAAATTATCAAATAACTTCTCCCGCTCTGGGCGGAGTGGGAGGACGTGTCAGACTGACTAACACCCACCCGTGTTACTTCAGTTGCCTGTACGTTGCCAGGGGCCACGGTATCCCTTTCGGCCTTTTCGCGATCCTATAACTGCCTGCGCCCACGATCAATCACAATGTTTCATTTTGACAGTTTAACAACATTCATTGCGTAATTTACGTAGTTGGGCAGACAAATTTTTCGAACATATGAAGCAATGGATTAGCAACATCCTTCAAAATTATTCAGATCGTGATTGATTGTGTGACGCCTTTAAGGTGCTGGGGCGGCAGTCTCGACATAGATAGCGATCGCTATACGACCGAATTCGGTCGCAAAATCCTAATCCTCGAGGGTCAAAATTGCTTGAAGAGCACTAAAAAATCACGTGCTTGTCAAACACGTCGCGCGCGTCTAGGGACGCCATTACGACTATGCGACCGAATTCGGTCGTATAGCGAACGCTATCAATGTCGAGACTGCCGTCTCTGGTCATACATTTATTTATTTTTATTTAGATAGAACGGCCGAGACAATTACACTATTTAAACATATACGTAATTTATTTAACACAGTCATGCAATCTTCTCACAATAATTCAAACATTCTGACAACATCATCTTCCATTCATTTGCAAACATATCCATATCTGTGTTTGAGTTCAGGAGAGCGTTAATAGCGGGTAATGTCCGAGGAATAGGTGACTTGGACGTTTTCGAGCAAGTATTATTCGATCTTTCGTCATTCGATTTCAAGTAGGGAACCCGGTTTAAGGGGTACCTAGAGAGGTTCTACTAGAATTTAATTTCAATGATAAACTAGATACAAGCCTACATGTGAGTGAGTCCCTAATTGTTTTAACAAAGAACAAATACCGTCGTTTTATGTGGTTACAATTTAAAGCGTTCTCTTCCACGAAGCGAACTTGACGTTGTTGACATTTGAAACGTAAAATGGAACGGTCGCATTTTTTTTAAATAACCCAGCGAACGTTGGCACATCAATGTTGTTCCTTGTTGGTTTACGTCAGTTCGTGGAACAGGGCACGATTTCATGTACCGCTAATATCAGGTAACTAACTAGGCTGTTTGTTTACAATTCCGTTGCCACACCGTGTTTACAAATAACTTTGCGTTTGACAGTACCAAACAGGTTTCGATTTTCAAATATTTTCCGATTGTAGGCATGGTTGCTCGAGGCTAAAATATGATAACAGCCGCACGAGTCGATCGACAGCTAAGCTACGGTTGCCGCGGTCGGTTCGTGGATGGGTGACCATCCATAACATATCGAGACGCCTCCATACCTCGGAAATGGTCTCGGCTGTCATTCATACATCTTTGACCATCAGTAGTCAGAAGCCCAAAAAGTCTGGCAACGTGACTTACCAAGGCGTATCGATGTAGCCCAGTAACTGGGTTGTGGAGGTCAGATAGGCAGTCGCTACATGTAACTAGTATTCAGCTGCATCCGGTTAGATTGGAAGCCGACTCCAACATAGTAGGGAAAGGCTAGGCAGATTGACTGATTTTGTAGTTATGGTTTTTCTTATACATATTTGGAATTCCGAACCATTCATTGACCACGGTTACCGTCTACAGTCTGACTAAAGAATGATAATTTATTGTTAGAGAAATCAATAATATTAAGTTCACTGACCTAAAAGTGAAAGTGGGGTTAAGCCTCATGCAGACTGGCGCGACTCGACTCTAACAAAACAATTTTTAAGAAAACTTCATGGCAGGACAATAATTACCGGTGTCGCGTCGCGCCAGTCAGAACGAGTCTTTAAACTTAACTTTAAATGATGTTCAATGTAAATTGTATGCTTTGGACACACTTGTCTCATATCACTGCACTTGCTAGGCTACACTTATGCAGATAACTGTTAAGTACACAACACTATTTATTGAATGCCTCATCATACCTACTGATCCAATTAATTAAATTACTCACCATCATAATTGAAGTATGCATATTCTGTATTCAACACCTCACTTGTACCATATCGACACGGGAGTCAAACCCGGCACCATCCGCCGCTTACATCATACGCGCCAAAATAAACTCACTCCGAAAAAACACACGTCAATCAACAAACACAAGGTTAAACACCAACTAACCAACACTGAAATTAAAACAATAGTTTAACGTCGTAAAGAAATTATAAACGAAATTAAACTGTTTAAAAGTCACTGGGATCACGTTTCAGGTTGTCATTCATAAATTAATGGAGTCACTATCAAAAACAAAACACGGTAAAGTTTGTAAATACGTAATTTGTGAACGAAAAAATGAGTAACAGACAACACCTCCACCTCGGTCCACGACACTGCACTAACTGACGTGACGCGCGTGCTAGCGTAGCCTGCGAGCGGCTACCTAATATCTCTAACGCATTCTCACACGACAGAAACCTTTGCGTAAGAAAGAGATAGCCAGACCACCACACGGTGCGCCCTCGAAATTGCATTTCGGTGCACATTGCATTTTTGGATAATGGTGGAGTTAACTTGGAGTTAAACCGTAGTTAACGTTAGACGTAATAATTCGGCAGTTATTGCATTTAGAACACTGACATCTGTTAGTCATATTGTGTGGCTACTTTTAATATTATGATTCGTATTAAATTCGGTCGCAATTGTTTTACAGGTTTTCAGCTGTGCTGCTGGGGAATTTGTTGCGCCACTTCTTCTTCCCAGCTAAAGCACTAGGAAGTGATGAATGGCGGGCGTTTTGGGGGGACAGTCTTATGTAATTTTGACGTTTCGAACAGTGCCGATTCTCAGCCTATTTTGAATAAATGACTTTTGAATTTTGAATTTTAATCTATTAACATAAATAACCCAAAGTCACTTTTCGTGTATGTCCTGTGTGTCTTGTATTTGATGTACCTTATTAATATTTTGTAATAATATAAGTACTTAATTTAAAAGTGTCCGTGGAGTTTCTTTCCTGTTCTTCTTCATAGGTAACTCACCGACTCCATGACAATTCAAAAGTACCTTATAAATGGTTTAATTGAAATAAATACTCTGAGTTTGAGTTTGAATTTGACCGCTTAGTTTTTCTAAACTACACAATTAATTTTGATGCGGTTTTCAGAATTTATTCGAGAATATTCGAGAAGGTTTATATTTGTTTATTGCAGTTATATTTAACTAAGATAGCATAGAAATATCGATGTTTGACAATTTCCCAAATAAGTAATTAAGTAGTACCTGGTCGACCGACCTCTTCTCGGGTGAAAAAAGATAAACATATCGTCCAGGTATACCAACGTTGTATCACATTCCCGAGGCTGTGAAAATAGAGAAAACTAATTTTCCCAGATATGGGAAAGCTAGCTAGATCGATTATTCACCCCCGTAAACCCCTATATTGCAACTTTCATCGAAATCGTTAGAACTGTTTTCGACAACGTGATTAAATATAATATTAAGGACCTGGATGACCGAGCTCTGCGCTGGTGAAAATAGAAAATGCTCATTTATATAGTATGAACTATCCTATACTATTATAGGATAGTTCATACTAATTCCATGTATTGTACCTACATACTAATTCCATGTATTGTACCTACATACTAATTCCATGTATTGTACCTACATACTAATTCCATGTATTGTACCTACATACTAATTCCATGCTGCAGTCAGTCGCAGTCTTCTTTCTGTAAGTCGGTATTCAAATCGTAGACAGTTAATTGAGCAAGGAAAACGATTAATTGCAATCGGGTTCCGTACCTCAAAAGAAAAGCAAGGAAATTTAAAAAATCTGAAACCTGACTGCGTAAAAAGTGAACTTTAAAAAAATATAGAAACAAGATGACCTTTTTGTGTCTCCAATCGCACTTAATATTATTAACAATCTCATGCAGTTGGAGGCATCTTCTTAAAAACAATAAAGACCTCTGACTGATGCAGTGGGATTGGTGATAGAATTTGGTTTCCATCTTTTTTAATAAAATTCACTTTTTGCGCAGTCGTTTTTAAGATTTTTTAAATTATGTTTGATTCGTGTTTGACGATTTTACACTTTTGAGTTTATTTTTAATTTCTCATTCAAATTACATTTTAACATATAATTTGCATATGCTTTTGCAATCATCTTTCTTAATCCTTCATTTTGGTACCCCAGACGATAGGTTTGAGGGTTTTTTTTTGTAAACACCATTTTCCGCGATTTAGATTTAAAAAAATTATATGCTCGCCTATATAGTGACACTTGCGCAATAAAGACGAATCATTCATTATAAATCGGCTCAGTCGTTTAGTATTTACGGAAACATAGGGACGGACATACATACATACGGCTTCTCCACAGTCGGGTAAAAAATGGAGCATTGACTCACACTGACGGACTGGAAGGATCACTTTGTTGTCTGTCTATCAGTCTGTCTGTCAAGACCCTTTTCTCAGGAACGCGTGTAGTATCAAATTGAAATTATTATGCTTGCTAACGAGTCTTCCCACTGACTGATCTGTCTGTGTGCAACATAACATAATGAGGAATTAAAACATAATATTTAGCATATTATCATTGTATAATAATGATTTAAAAAAAATATTTTATTTTAATTTTGACGAGCTCCTGGCTAAGTAATGACAGCCGCACGGGTCGATCCATCATAACCTGATGGATATGGAAAGCTATGCTTGCCGGGTTGATCTGTGGATGGGCGACCACCTTTACATACCGAGACTCCTACGTGCCTCGGAAAGCACGTTAAGCCGTTGATCGCGGCTGTCATTCGTGGATCTTTGACAGTCAGTTACGGGTCGTTAGAAGCCCGAAAGTCTGACAACCAGTCTTACCAAGGGGTATCGTATTACCCAGTTAATGGGTTGTGGAGGTCAGATAAGCAGTCGCTCCATGTAAAGTAGTGGTATTCAGCTCCCTCCGGTTAGACTAGAAACCGACCCCAATATAGGGAAAAGGCTAGGTAAATTAAATTGAATTTTAATTTTATTTATTTATTTAATTAATCAAATAACAGTGTTAACATTAAATAGTATTATCTAATGGTACACTTGACTTATGCTAGTTAACAAAACAGGTAGGGGTTGCAACCAGCAGCCTTACTAAATTATAGACTAACTTGTATTATGGACAGTGGTACAAGCCCATACATACTTCAGTTTCACAAAGAATAAAATATAAGTAAATATCTTTTTTTTAATAAGCTTTTAAGTAACTAAAAAGTACTAAATAAAACTTACGTAAACATAGAACTTTAATATTTTTTTAAAACCTTGAGCCTTATTTTCAAGTTTAGTGTAGGAAGGACATTTACGCCTCAAACTTTTAAGAAAATATTAAAGTTCTATGTTTACGTAAGTTTTATTTAGTACATTTTAGTTAATTAAAAGCTTGTTTTTAAAAAGATTTTTACTTATATTTTATTATGTACTTCTAAGTTTTGTTTTAATATCTATTCTATCACCAGATATCCAAAAAAACAGAATAAACTTAAAAATACGTTCTTAAAACTGGATTTGATTTATAAATTGTGGAACTCAAAAGATATATTACTAAGGATATCTGGATTTAAACAAAACTTAAAAGTACAAAATAAAATATAAGTAATTTTTTTTTTAAACAAGCTTTTAATTAACTAAAATGTACTAAATAAAACTTTAGAACGTAGGTAAGTTTATACTTATATTTTATACTTAATATATTTTGTGCGTTAGTCTGTTTAATAATTTATTCACTTAATCTATATTCCATGTTCGGTAACATTTCTCATCCTATTCGTTTCCTCTAGAACATCGATGTTGCATGGTTTCTTTCCTGATAGTTTTGTGCAATCTATCTCTTGAATCATAAGACTGTCTAATGAGCGAACTCTACTAAGCGAAACATAGGCCTGCCCAGCGGCGAAGAGTTTCGGCCTTAAGTACACTACGGCATAGTCGACTGTGTTACCTATCTTGCATTTTGTGGACAGTCAATGCCCATGATATTATCAAGGGTAACATATGTTTTTCAATAGTGCCATAGTTGTACTTTGCTGGAAATTGTACAGAGATTGGTTTTATAACATGTACGCCATCTCTTGAAAAGTCAATACGTTCTGATGGAATGTCCGTCGCATACATCTGAACGGCTCCATCAGCAGACCCTGACACCAGCAAGTGTAATAGCACTTGTTAATACATATCCAATGAGACCAATCTTGTTTGGTTGAGGTGTGCTCGTGACTACCTTCCGGCTTCATCATCAGACCCGCCTTGTATCAACGCACTTGTCAATACATAACCAATGAGTCCGAACACGATGGTGCTGTCTTGTTTGATTGAGGTGTGTTCGTGACTACCTTCCGGCTCCATCATCCGACTCTGGACACCACCTAGTGTAATAACACTTGTTAATACATAACCAATGAGTCCGAACACGATGGTGCTGTCTTTTTTGATTGAGGAGTACCTGTGGCCACCTTTCGCCTCCATCATCAGACCTTGAACATCACCTAGTGCAATAGCCCTTGTCAGTAAATATCCAATGAAACCAAACACGATGGTGCTATCTTGTTTGGTTCAGGAGTGCGCGTGACTACTTTCCGGATCCATCATTAGATCCTGAACACCACCTAGTGTCAAAGCTGTACGTTGCCAGGGACCACGGTATCCCTTTCGGACTTTCCCGCGACCCCGGCAGGGATCAGTCCTAGCGGACCTCTTCAGTTGTGCTGACATCTCTTTGAGGCGCGTGTGGGACACAACATGCCGTCGATCCGGATCTAGTCCTTATCGGACGGCGAGCTACCCATTGCTCCCCGTCCGCAAGCCCGCGCCTACGGTGGCCGGGAATCGGCATGCAGCTAGGGGCGTGAGGGCACGAAATTTGCCTCTCCCTTCCGCGTTCCGCCTCCTCTTTTGCAAGCATTGACGGCGTCCCATGCCCTTTCACTCCGTACCATGGCCTGAACCAGAGCCGGACGCAAGAGATCACCGCCACCGTTCGCCTCCGTGAGGACATGGCGGTGCCAAGCCGGGCAGCCCTCCACCGTATGCTCCACCGTGTTCTCTGGGCGATCCACACAATGATGACACCCGGGCGTTTTCTCGGTTTTGTCCCGCCTTATCCGGAACAGGAACCTCCCGAAACAACCGTGTCCGGTGAGGACATGCGTCAGGCGGAAGGTGAGGACGCCGTGGCGCGTCTCTTGCCACTCCTCAAAGAGGGGACTTATCGCCGCAATTGTGGGGTGCCCAAACGATAGCCTCCTCAGTTATTGGTCGAGACTCTTGGCTATTATGCAATTGGCCGTAACGACTATTGGCACAATGACTGCTGCATCCACAGCCCACATGTCGACAACCTTGCGAGGCAGGTCAAGATACTTAATCTGCTTAAATCTTATTCTGACACCGGTAATTGTTCAAACGTAATGTTTTCTAAGAAATTGCTGCGATAGAGTCGCGTCACGCCATTCTGCACGAGGCTTCATACCTTGATTTAAAATCATTTATTTATGAATTGAGACCTTAAACATTGATTTGCAAAGTCATTACAACCATAATATTTATGATATTATTACGAATCGTTTATTTATAAATTGTTTTTGTTTATGAAGGAGTTCGTGGCTAAGTAATAACTGCCGCACGGGTCGATCCCTCAGGTTAAGCTACGCTTGCCGGGATTGGTTCGTGGAAGGGCGACATTCTTTACATAGGTACCGAGACTCCTCCGTGCCTCGGACAGCACGTTAAGCTGTTGGCCCCGGCTGTCATTCATGGATCTTTGGCAGTCGTTACGGGTAGTCAGAAACCCGAAAGTCTGACAACCAGTCTTACTAAGGGGTATCGTATTACCCAGTTACTGGGTTGTGGAGGTCAGATAGGCAGTCGCTCCATGTAAAATACTGGTATCTTCCTGCATCCGGTTAGAATGGAAGCCGACCCCAATGAAGTTGGGAAAAGGCTAGGCAGATTGATTGTTTATTTAGGAATTATGACACAATACATTGTTTGTTTACATACATAAAGCCAACGAGTCCAAACACGATGCTGCTATTTTGTTTGGTTGAGAAGTTCCTATGGCCACCTTCCAGCTCCATCATCAGACCCTGGACACCACCTAATGTATATCACTTGTCATTACATATCCAATGAGTCCAAACACGATCTTGCTGTATGGTAAGGTAGAGGAGTTCCTATGGACACCTTCCGGCTCCATCATCAGTCCCTGGATACAACCTTGGGCTATATTACTTGTCATGACAAAACCAACGAGTCCAAACACGATAGTGCTATCTAGTTTAATTGAGGAGTTCCCATGACCACCTTCCGGCTCCATCATCAGACTCTGGATACTATCTTGGGATACAGTAGTTGTCAAGACAAAGGCAACGAGTCCAAAGTTTAGTTTAAATACAGCTTTTAAATCGTTTATAAAATGGGTAAGTTTCGAATGTCAATGGGAAGTTTGTTGTAAAACATGTTTTTCTACTACAATGTTATGTTTGTTCTTGGGATAAATTCATCTTAACTACGAAACCCTTCATTGTGCGCGGTCTGACACGCACTTGGCCGGTTATTTACTTGTAGTATAATGTTTTGTTGCGTGCCTTGTAGTCTGAGCTAAATTAATGTATATTTTTTCTTCTTCATTCTAAAATATTTCAGACGCCATTACAGTTAAAACTTAGGGATGTAACTATCTAACTTATCAACTATTTAGTTTTCTAGATAAGTCTGGTTTTTTTTGGCTTTTAGGTAGCCGGTCTCTAGTTATCTGAGCATTTGTTTTTTTTGTTTTAAATTGAAATGGCGCAACCTTTGTAGCTGTCATGGTCCATCCGTGTGCCGAATTTCACCCTAATCTGTTTAGCCGTTTGGACGTGAATAGGTAACAGACAGAGTTACTTTTCCGTTTAAGTTAAACTTGAAGTAGGTACTCGTAGCAATAGTTATGAAATATGATGTCAGTTAGATAATTCCCGCGACTGATGCTTTAGTTAGATAGCATTTTAGATTAATATTATATTTGGAACTACTAACTTGTGAGTTGTTAGTAGGTATTGATAGACTTTGGGCTTCACATAGCCTTTTGAAGAACGCAACGCTTGATGTCAAGTTACAAGATTTAAGAGACCAGCATTACCGGAAATCACACAAAGACACCGTGACACGACCTAGTATTGGTTGTCGTTGCAAATCGATGATGTCTCTTGCTGTGAGGCACGTGGCGGCACCGTCTTGTGGAAACCTCAGTCCTTGAGGAGGGGCATCCAACTGAGGCCACTAAGAGCTGATGTTATGACTGTATTCAGTCGGTTTATTGGGCCAACTGCGTCAGTATATCGGTTTACTAACAGCGCACTCATAATAGATCTACTATGACTGTCGAACTAAATTATTAAAAAACAAAAAGATATTTAACCAATTTTATTATTTAACCTACTGTAATTCTTGTTTGAAACTGCTAGCATCATTTATTTGTTTCATAAGAAAATCCAAAAGTCATCGTACTAGCAATAATAAATAATAATAATAATGTTTTTAAACGCTAAGACCCTCCACAATCGCGAGATATGCAGTCTCAGGGAATATTTCCTAGAAGCCGACGAGGGGATGCATCGAGATGTGGTCGCGGTGGACAAGGGCCTCACCCCGCTCTCCTTGGCTAAAGAGAACTGGCGCAAGCCTGTAGTGCTTGACACTAACGATCGCTAGGAGGTATGGCAGAGTAAGGAGCTTCACGGACGCTTTTTCCAGGCCCTACATGGACCCGATGTAGATTTTCTAGCGTCCGTAGCCTGGCTGCGTTTTGGTGACCTCTTTGGGGAAACCGAAGGTTTTGCCTGTGCAATTATGGACGAAGTTATCATGACAAACAACTACCGTAGATTTATTGTGAAAGACGGCACGGTTGACAGCTGTCGGGCATGTCACCGTCCGGGAGAATCAATCTGAAACATTATCTCCGGCTGTTCTCGTCTAGCTAACGAAGAGTACTTGCATAGACACAACCTTGTAGCCAGGATTATCCATCAGCAACTAGCTCTGAAATACAATCTTGTGGAATCGGAAGTGCCGTACTACAGGTATGTGCCCGACCCAGTTCTCGAAAATGGAAATATCACATTGTACTGGGATCGATCCATCATCACTGACAGGACTATTGTTGCCAATAAACCTGATATAGTGGTGGTGGATCGAGTAGAGTAGAGTGAACCTCGTGAAAGCTGAGAAAGATAAACAAATCAAGTATCTTGACTTGGCTCACGAGGTTGTCGACATGTGGGATGTGGACTCAGCGATCATTGTGCCGCTAGTCGTATCTGCTAATGGCTTAGTTGCCAAGAGCCTCGACCAATACCTAAGGAGGCTCTCGTTGGGCAGCTGGATCAAGGGCTTGATTCAGAAAGCGATACTCTTGGATACGGCTCGCATTGTCAGGAGGTTGCTCTCTCTGGAGCCCTGACCGCCGGTAGCTTGGATTCTGTTCCCGATACCTGTGGGCTACTATTTTTTATATTTTTAAATGTTTTAATTTTTTATATTCTAATATTTAAAAATATAATTTATAAGTATTTAAAATGAAATAAAGGAGATAATAATAATCTTTATTACGTTACACACAAGATTCATGATACACAAAAGCAGTTGTACAAAATAACATGGTATATCTACATAAATCTACACAGATTATGTAACCCTGTCTCCTAAACTAGGTAGTCCGGTATCTTAGGAGACAGTGTTAGGCCATACAGGGCGATCAGTCATGTAGGTATTACGTAGCAGCAGCCAGGGTGTTTAGCGCAAGGGTGGTTAAGTAATACATTTGTGTGCCGGTGTGTAAGTGTGTTTGAGTGTACTGTCTGAGTGAGTAATCATAAGTATGTGTATGTGTATGAGTGGAAAGTATGGGAGTGAGTGCGTACCTCTAAGGGTGCGTGTGAGAGAGTGTGTGTATGCAGGGATAAGGGTTGGCAGATGAATGAGTGATCGTGTGTTGAGTGTGAGTCAAGTAGAGTAATGATTTTTTGTATTATTCTATGAAAGTAAGTAAAGACTCCGTGAAAGAGTAATCTTTTTGCAGAAGCCATTCAGTCAGTTTGATTTTCAGGTTGTGGGAGTTTAGATCCATTATTTTTATTTTATTTTTGATTTTCCTGTACAGATAGGAACCAAGAATGTTAAATTGGTGCCGGGCGAAAGTGGTTCTGTGCTGGGTACTGGGTATGATTAGAGTGCGTTTGTTCCGGTCCGGAGGTGGGAGGTACTTATGTATCCTTAGTATTGCCTTGAGCACAAAGAGCTGCCGCACTGTTAGCACTTTACAGTCGGCATAGAGGTCAGAAGTTGGGTATCTAAAAGGTTTTTTCGTCATTACTTTTAGTATTGCTCTTTGTGCTCTTTCTATCTTAAGAAGAAGGGTTTTAGCTTCTCCACCCCATGCTGTTATGCAGTACCCGAGTATAAATTGGCAGAGGGAGTAATAAATCATATTCAGCGTGGTACTATCGGCAGAATCTCTGAGGGACTTGAAAATGTGGATTAGACGCAAAGTTCTTGAGGTAAGGGTATCAATTTGCTTGTCTCACCTTAGTCCGCAATCGATCTATACACACAAGTACTTAACAGTGTCTGAACGGATCATGGTGCGACAGGCACAAGGTACCTTGTGACCAGGACAGGAGTGGGCTACAAGGGTGAAATCTGATCCAGGGGTTCTACCACGGGCACGCCACAATTGCGGCGATAAGTCCCCTCTTTGAGGAGTGGCTTGAGAGGCGCCATGGCGTCCTCGCCTTCCGCCTGACGCAGGTCCTCACCGGACACGGTTGTTTCGGGAGGTTCCTGTTCCGCGTAAGGCGGGAGGAAACGCCCGGGTGTCACCACTGTGTGGATCGCCCGGAGGACACGGTGGAGCATACGGTGGAGGACACGGTGGAGCATACGGTGGAGGTCAGCCCGGCTTGGGCGGGGCACCGCCGTGTCCTCACGGAGGCGATCGGCGGCGGCGATCTCTCGCGTCCGGCCCTGGTTCAGGCCATGGTTCGAAGCGAGAGTGCATGGGAGGCCGTCACCTCCTTCTGCGAAGCAGTTATGTTCGCGAAGGAGTGGGCGGAGCGCGCGAGGGAGATGCAAGCTGCACGCCCTCGCGGCCCTAGTCGCCGCAGGAGACGCCCCGGGCGTCGGGAGTCGAGAGCCGACTTCCGGCCACCGTAGGCGCGGGCTTGCAGACGGTGAGCAATGGGCAGCTCGCCGTCCGATAAGGACCAGGCCCGTGTTGACGGCGCGTTGTGTTCCACGCGCGCCTCAAAGAGATGTCAGCACCAACCGACGGAGTCGAAAGACCAATGCCTGCTGGGGTTGCGGGTTTGTCCGAAAGGGATATCGCGGCCCCGGCACACAGGCAACGGAAGGAACACGGGTGGGTTTTAGTCAGTAAAAGTCTGACACACCCTCTCGCTCTGCCCAGAGCGGGAGAAGTCATTTGATGATTTCCCATCCTGAAAATCGTTTTATTTAGGTTTAGCGTTAACAGGTTAGAGTTAAGCCATATCATTATATTAGACATTGCAGCTTCCGCATTTGCCATTACCAAATCCCAAGTTGAGACACGGACCAAGATTGCAGTATCGTCAGCGTAGGCGTAAATATTGCAATTTGGAAGGTCCAACTTACACAGATCGTTGACGTAAATTTGGAATAGGGTTGGGCCCAGAATGCTACCCTGGGGAACGCCGTAGGATATGATAAAAACGAGCGAGCTTTACGGCAGTCGCCTGCAATTTGTCACATCTAACATACCACGACGTAAGTATATAAATGATAAAAACAAAATTCATGACTTTGATTTTGACTTCGACTTCGAGTTCGACCTCGACTTCTACTTCGACTTCGACTTCGACTTCGACCAAGACTTCGACTTCGACTTCGACTACGACTTCGACTTTTTGATTTTGACCATCGCCATCGTCATCATCATCTGATTTGTAAACAAAAATTTGTGAAAAAAAAAAATCATCTAATAAAATCTCTGAGACGAGACGGGCTGACGACGGCCTCAAAAATTAAAAAAAAACAGAAAAGTAAAAAGCACTAGTGAAAAAAGTGACACTTTCCGCACAAATTGACTGCTTGGAAAACGCTCTTTTCGAACAAATGCATTGTAAAAAGTTTTTTAGAACTAAAACACTCAATTTTAATAATCTGTCACACAGACCTTATACCATATTTTTTTAATAATTGAAATGTTTAATAGATCACTATTATTATCCTTCCTAACTTTCCAAATCCTAACAAATATTATAAATGAGAAAGTGAGTTTGTTTGTTTAATTGTAACGCTTTAGCGCTAAAACGGCTGAATAGATTTTGATGAATTTTTGACACATGAGTAGACTATGACCCGGATTAGGACATAGCATACTTTTTATCCCGATATTCCCGCGGGATTGAGACTTTATGCGGGTGAAACCGCGGGGCGCAGCTAGTTAGCTATAATATATTGATTTAAAATATTTAAAAGACCCGACTGTGTAAAAAGTAAACTTTAAAAAAATAGAAACAAGATGATATATTTGGCTTATTGGTAATTCTCCTGAATTTCCTCGCCGGAAATGGACGAATCGACACTTTTAAAATAATAATTAATTTGTAGGCGAATCGATTTCTGGAGTTATCGATTCGCCTACGAATATGTAAATTAACTTCGCGCGAATTATCTCGAGTAAAAAATAATATTATGTATTTAAAAGTGTCGATTTGCCCGTTAAGGGCTGTTTCCATCTTTTTTAAAGTTCACTTTTTAGTTAGGATAACGCTTTAGGTAACGGTCGTTAAAATTACATATCTTTCACAGCAATAAAATTGGCTTCTCACCTTGCTAGCTGGCTAACATTACTACAGCATGAATTATTATTACAAAAATATTGTGCCTGATACGAGAAAGGAATAGACGGCACCAATTTTTATTGATTATAGTTTTAAATGATTATTTTATTAGACGGCTATGTTCGTTTAACCAAGCAGATAGGTCAGATAGCAATGGATGGATGTATTTATTAAGGGTCAGGTTATTTGTGCAGGGAAATACAACTGAAATGTTATCTACGAATAAGACGCTTACAGCATCTATTATTTTGGGGATGTCATTGATGTAGATAAGAAATAATATGCATCTTAGTACGCTACCTTGTGGGATTGATTTACGGATAGCCGTTAAATCAGCAGTTCGATATAGGACAGCTCAAAACCTGCCTTTGATAGCCAAAAAAAAAATCTACAAAATGACATTTTAAACAGTTCGATGCACATTTTTGGGGAACACACTAATTGCGAAGATTATTTCTGCACCAGTGAAAAAAAACTGTTACCGAACAATGTACCCAAAGCTAAAACATTGATGCAAAAATTGAAGGCGAATGCATCCAGTTTGGAATATCACCCTCGAAGCCTCCTGTACAACTTAAATAACTACAGAGCTGAACAGTACAATGCTATCGTCGCAATTTTTTTTTTTTTTTTTATTATTTAAATCTCCCATATAACTATCATTACAGGTGTATACCTAATGCGATAGCGCGGCCTTAAAGTTAACTTAATTACAATTTCAAACTAAGAAAAAAATAACTACTTTACTAAATTTCCTATGTAATAATAAAATTAAAATTAAAAATAAACACAATATTAAAATAAATTAAAAAACAATATAATTATAGCCTACTTCGTACACTATAACAGAAAATAAACAACAGTATATTGGATGAAAACGCATGAACTATACGTTGAAAGATTCTTACGAGCTAAGATGTTACGCGGCAATAGTCGCTTATAATACGGGAACACCAATATATACTCGTACACTAGATCAAACTATTTTCAATAAAAGCCCATCTACTACTGTAAAAAAAATCGAACAGCAAAAATATGTACAAAACACTAGGACAAAGAAAACAATACCGAAAAAGCAGCTTCTATTCAACGCTGACACTACTGACTACGGCTAAGCATGTCAAAAGCCGGACATGCCATTGGATGACTTTGAAACCGCCAAGGAACTGCCGTGCTATTCTGTAAACATCTCACCGTGAAAACTTAGGTGAAGTGAGCTTGTCATTGCACCTTTTTTTTTTTTTTTGAGGATGGGAAATCATCAAATGACTTCTCCCGCTCTGGGCAGAGCGAGAGGGTGTGTTAGACTTTTACTGACTAAAACCCACCCGTGTTCCTTCAGTTGCCTGTGTGCCGGGGCCGCGTTATCCCTTTCGGACAAACCCGCAACCCCAGCAGGCATTGGTCTTTCGACCCCGTCGGTTGGTGCTGACATCTCTTTGAGGCGCGCGTGGAACACAACGCGCCGTCGACACGGGCCTGGTCCTTATCGGACGGCGAGCTTTGTCATTGCACCTAAAGCTAGGGATTGACAGTATTGACAGCTCACTTCACTCTTCACGGTGAGAATTTTACAGAATGGATCGATTGTTTTTGGAAAATCTGAAGGAACAAATACAGGACCGATACGAAATCGAAAGAGATACTATATTACAAGCTGAAGGCGCTCTATGGGTCTAAGGAGGTGTCTTTAAACGGCATATTTCTCAAAAGTTTGCAAGCGACGTGAAAATATCAGTTCAGCGCCTTTTGTAATGAACATGCTTTATAGCTATTCAATAAGCCACGTTCCAGCCATCCAGCATGGTAAAACGAATGAATCTATTACCTTGGAACAATTAGCGAAGCAGGAAAATATCGAGATTGAAAAATGTGGGTTGCACATTGATGAGAAATATTTCTTCTTGGGTACTACGCCAGATGCCTTATTTGATGAAGGTATAAAAGAAATAAAGTGCTTTATCAGCTTTTGGCATGAATGCCGATGACGCCGATAAGAGAGAAATAAAACAAGTTTTGGAGTGTTTCAAAAGAAAAAATCCTGTAAACACCAAACACTACTGAGGGCCTAGACAAAGTAACATTCGACTAGCGATATCGCCAGTAGAAAAGTCAAAAATGTATGCGGTTGACTTAAGCTATGGAAATGTCACGTGATCTTATGTTAACGAATAGAAATTAGCTAGACAATGTCATCATCTTTCTTTCATCAATTAAAATTTATATTAAAGAAATTCTATTAAATCCGTCTTTTAATAGAATTTCTTTAATATAAATTTTACTCCTCATAAAATTACCATACCTCCAAAAGTCGCCATTTTGTTTCGTTTTCCTCAGGGTTTTGACGTTCGCTAATGTTTCCATCATACGAATCGAAAACTAGTAATAACGCTTGTCAAAAAGTGTCACTTGGCTACGCATTTCTATGGAAGTTAATAAAAAAATATTAGACACGTGTTTCTTGTTTTATCATATTTATAAGAAAAATACTTAGATAAAACGCATTAAAGTTGGGGAGTGGGGGCTCGCTACTCACTACGTCGTAATATTTTGATAACGTAAAAAATAAAATACGTGTCCAATATTTGATATAATCTACCTGACGGACAAAAACATCATTTTAATCATCATCCCTATTCGAAAGTCTCGATGAAATGCATTATTTATAGAATTTTATCACTTTTGAATTTTCGTCCCGGAGTAAGAGTCGTGGTACGAGAGCCCATGACCAAATTTTTTGCCTTATCGTTTTACGAACAAAACCATATACAATCGACAGATTTAGTTATTCTGAATACAAAAAAATCATAATTTCATACATTTTTCGCGTCACGTCTGACCGGACCGCAGTTTGAAACATGTCAAAAAGAAATACTGACCTGTTTCATAGCAATTTGTCTGATTTTAAGAATGGAGTTAAACGATAGATTTCAGATACCAAAAACACAATTATTAGAATCCAGTAGCGTCGCACGTACCAAGGAGACCTTTTGAAAAAGTTAAAAATGAGTCAAAAAATCAAATACATAGCAACCCGTCTGAAAGTTTTGTTTTCAGGTGAACATTGGTCAATTTATGCGAATAAATTGTTTTTCAGAAGAAAGTGTGAGCCTCTTAAGAGTTGAATTATTTTGAACGTGTTTTAAAACTTTCGTGTCCTGTCGTGAGGGATAGGAGCGTAATAAACACCGCGCGTTTTCCGGGCGACTTCGAAACGTTCTTTTGGTTTTTGGAATTATAGGTACCGGTTAAAATTAAAGTAAAAATATTTTTGTAACCCAGGTAATTATACAAAAGAACACAAACGATAACACTAATTGACAGCGACAGCGCGGATTTTGACGTTTGCTCACGAAAGACCAAAGACAAAATGTAATTTTTATCGTACAAACCAATGGATGAGAAGATAGCGAAACGAAGTGTACTTTGTTTACCAATTGAACTTCGTTATCGTTGAAGCGATAGCGATTGTCGAAATAGAATCGCTCCGAAGCGAATACCATTTGTCTAGGCCCTCTGAGGGCCAATTCTCGTACTTAAAAAACGTTCAAATTCAAGTCGCAGAGCCGCAAAAGTTCCAAAATGTCACAAAAGGTATTCTGCTAAACCAAAAAACTAAGTCAAACGTGACGTTTTGTGCCATGAGATTGCGAATGGAATGAAAATAACAAATGTACTAAAACGGTATTCTGCTAAAGTTTTGACTTGACAAAGAAAATAAAATTGGAATTCACGTAAATATAAGAACGTCAAAATTGACGTAAGCATGAGATTATTTGTTGACTGAACTGTGACAGAAAATTTTAACTTCTGCAGTTTCACATTTCTCATTTTATTTCGATTTTATCCTTGAAATCCAAGATTCATGAAGAAAAAACTTATCCAGTGCCAGTGTTGTAAATAATTTTGTGTTTGTGTGGTGAAATAATACAAAACCAGTGGGTTAGGCCTGTGGGAGCAACTTTCATTCCTCGCACAACGTGCAGACGACGAATCGGCCGCAGAACAACGTAGAGAACAGAGCAGCAGCTGTTCTCAGCATCGCCGGCCGCGAGGTCTCACATCAGACGCATTTTCCATTAAAGCGACCGTGTGTTTGTAAAAACATACAGACTAACCAAGTCTTACGAACTGAAGCCGCATATCCCACAGGATAAGCGAAAAAATGGACTGGTTATTGCAGCCAAGGTCAACTAAGTCTATATATGTCTACTAAGTAGACATTATAATACTTATATCAAAATATTATTGATTGATATGCAAGAAGGCAGCTATATTCTAAGCATCGTCATCACCGTATCTACTTTTTCACGGTTTTAACTAGTAGCTCCTGCCACACTTTCTTAGTGGGTCAAAACTATATTCCTTCAGATTCACAACCTTGTAGAAAGTCACACTGGCCCTGAACCACCCACGTGTGTTCAAAACACATTTGCACTTCCCTATGACAAGAAAGGCCCGAGAATAGGCTGGAACTGTGCCCGTTGAATGTGTTTATTGATTCACTATTATGATACCTAATATTATATATTTTTTTTAGATTCCATACATTTAGATGAGATACGGTCGAAGTCCCGACCTATTTGCGGTCACGGCGGCCAATTTCAACTAAGACAGCCAAGTAAACACGAGGTACTATAGACAACAAGGCAAGTGTGTGCGCATACACAGGACTCCCTCTTCCCTCAATCTCATAGTCCGATGGGACGGCAATGCGACGTAACCGGGAAGAAATTAGTTGGTACCAACGGCCGTACGTGCTTTCCTAGGCACTATTTGGAGGAATCACGCGTATGACACAAGGGGCGGGAAGAATGAGCAGGACGGACGCTCTGATTGCCGGATATGATAAACCTAGTGACTCGCGTGGGCGACAGCGGTGGCACGCTGCATAAAGTAAATGGGATCTTTAAGAGCGAAAAGCACGGTCCATGTCCGATATTTTTTTTATTAAAAGCGCCCTAATACATATTGCCCCATTACTTATGTTGTTTAGTATAATATTTAATATGTTTTTATCGACAATTAAATAAATGGTATTCCGTATGATTCCGCTTCTCTTTCCGATCCGATGTTTAGTACCTAGTAAGTTTATTTTTCTGCAGTCCCTACAGTTCTGTGAAGCACAGGGCCTGTCAATGTGGCGACGCTTGGACGCCTATGTTCAACAGTGGACGTCTTTCGGCTAAAACGATGATGATGACTCCAGTTCTATAGGGCTGACGTAATAGTCGGTATGCATTTGGCCTGCAACTATCATGGCACGCTTGTTTCCAAACTTACTACGAAATACCAACATAATTTAGGATACACATTTATGAGTTTACTGCGGGATTGTAGACGAGACAAAATTGTAAATTAGGTACGGATTTAAGCTCTGAAATGAAAATCATTACGCTGTACCTACAAGGAGCTATGTTAGAAAATAGTAAAATAGCCTTGTGGAATCTTCATAGCAAGTGTTTGTCTCTTACATATTTCAGGTGTCAATAGTTGTTTGACATATTAGTACGAGAACTCACGACCAAAACCATGTAGCATCGTTTTACGGCCAAAACTATATAAAAGCGTTATTTTAAATGATTCTGAACCCGACTCGGCGGACAGTATTGGTCAGACGGGTACCATCACCTGAACAATTGTATCGTTCAACTACATTTTGAAAATCAGACAGATTACTATGAAACAGTTCGGTAATTTTTTTGACATATTTGAAAATGCAGTCAAGTCAAACGCGACGCGGAAATTCCTGAAATTAGAATTTTTGGATTCTGAATGACCAAATGTCAGTAAAACAATAAGGCAAAAATTTGGTCACGAGCTCTCGTACTTATAGGAAGTGCCGTGTGTCTTTTCAAAGTTAGTTTTTATATTATGACGTGTAGGTATAAGAAAGGCTATTAATTTTTTTTTTAAACGTACCGTACAGCCGCTTTGGTTCGACGTCTGCCTTGTATGACGTTGATTGTAAGTTCGATCCCTAACAAGCCCTGCAAGATCCCTGCAAGATATGGCATAATTTTTTGGGGGAACTCCACCAACAGAGTTCTTGTCTTTAAGGCACAGAAACGGTGCGTTAGGGCTATGTTCGGTTTAAAATCTACCGATAGTTGTGTACCTTTCTTTAAAAAGTACAGTATTTTACCATTGCCTTCACTGTATATATTTGAAGTAGCTGTCTTCGTGAAACAAAATCCTAAACTTTTTGTGTTAGCATCTGAAGCTTTCAGTCGTACTCAAAGAGATGAAAGTCGTCTCTGTGTTCGCCAAACGAATACTGCCTTAATGTATAAGAGTATTTTTCATATGGCACCAGTCGTTTATAATAAATTGCCAAAGGAGCTAAAAAAAAATAATGTTAATTTATTTAAGCAACAATTAAAGACTATGCTATGTCAAAAATGTTATTATAGTGTCTCAGATTTTTTAACAGATAAATTCTGACATTATGTTTTGTATTAACATTTTTAATTTTATCTAAATCAATTTTTATTTTTTTTATTTTTATTATTCTAATTTGTTTTCATGACAGAATCGTACACTATTGATTATTTATAATATTAATTAATGACTGACTGAAGCATTTATTTTGACATGTATTTTTTATTAATTTGTTATTTGCTGTTGACATTTTTAAATTTGTTATTGTTTGCTAAATTCACTTTAAATTAATGATATTGACTTGAAATTAATTACTAGTAATCATAACTATTCATATTTGCACGCCATAGCATATGGCAAACATGTCTGAACCTGTATTTTTTTCGTTATGTCATCCTGCATGCACGTTTTTATTCTTGTATGTGTACACATGTTTGGGCAAATAAATATATCTTATCTTATCTTATCTTAACTATTGTTATATTTTTCGTATGTTTTTAAATTTATATTAATAATTACTTATAATAAAATAACTGTTTGCTCTTTAGGGTTCCGTACCCAAAGAGTGCCAACGGGACAATATTCATACAAAAATTAACAATTAATGAATAGAAGTCGACTATTGGTCTACACATTCGAGCTACGCTAAGAGTATTTGTCAAGTGCAACAATATAAAAATAAAATAATAAAGAAATACAAAAGGCGAATGAAAAATATACTTTTATTTAATTCGTTACAGGCATAAGGAATTCCCGAACTAGTACCCAGTAGAAATTATTTTTACAATACAGTCTTCAGTTTGTGCCGAATAGTTGGTTTATGTAGGCACCTTCATCTGCAAAGGATTATAAAATCCGCTGTAAAGCTTTATCTACCTTCAGGGTATCGAAGAATCATTGATGTTAACAACAATCGTTTTTGTTTGTTGTAGACGCGGTACGGAAGTTTTACATCATAGCGGCACTTCTGAATCTGTATAATTTTCCCTATAACTCTTCACCCAACGCACCAGAACGACTACAACAGTGGATATTTTTTTTTTATCCTGGATGCTATGTTCGGATTCTGTTCCTAAGCGATGATATTCCTCATGGATAATATAGATAGGTACTGAACATAATTCTAATGGCTGGTGGTACGTACCATATTCGAGAAAATCTCTTTCTTCCTGTGATAGTTCAATAAATCGTTACAATAATTTCAGCTATAAATCAATAATGGCCATGGCCATGGCCTTTCCTGCAGCAAGAGCGCTGGTCGTTTGGCACGGCACGCAAGCATTAATGACATCATCCGTCGGGCTCTTGTCACCGCCGGGGTGCCAGCTGTTTTAGAACCCAATGGCTTGGCACGCGACGATGGGAAGAGGCCAGACGGAATGACCATGATGCCTGGGAAGTTGGGTAGGCCTTTGGTGTGGGATGCAACCTGCGTCGACACCCTCGCGCCATCCCATCTTTTTAGCACGGCGGGCTGTGCTGGGGCGGCTGCTGCAGGTGCGGAAAACCTCAAACGGCGTAAATATAACAACCTTATTGGTAGCTATATTTTTGAGCCGTTTGGGGTTGAAACACTAGGGCCGTGGGGTCCGAGTGCTCATCGAGTATTTCGGGACATCGCCAAGCGGTTGGTCGACTCTTCACGTGACCAGAGGGCTGGCCAATTTTTAGGTCAAAGAATCAGCATTGCCATCCAACGTGGCAATGCTGCCAGCCTTTTGGGCACTTTTCCAACTGACAGCGATGAGGATGAATTTTTTGATGCCCAATGAGCTCTACCTTAATTTTATTTTAATTTTTTATTTCCTCTGTATACTTGTACATAATTTATATATTTTAGTGTTAGATGTATATTATATTTAAGAATGATGTACAAATAATATTATTAAAACATAATAATTTATTTGATATAAAATTATAGTTTGACATTTAATTTAATGACATGTCTTCTTGACATCTTAAATCATCCGCGTCGCGCTTGCGCGTCGAGGTTACCAATACGTTCCAAGTTAGCTTTCTATCCAATTATTTATTTTAATGGTTTTGTATTTCTAAAGCATTAAAATAAAAAACGGAAAATGAAAATACTATAAGTATGTACTTAACCAAGCGAACTAATCAAGACATTAAAAATATCATAAAATTAGGTTGCAAAAAATTTAAGTATCACTAATTATCATAATATCGTCTGCATACATTGAACCACCGTGAAAACAAGTTTATTTTCGTAAAAGAAAACAAAGTTGATTGCCATGAGACTAGGCTGCGATGATATTGCGACTTGAATGTGAACAAACCCAAGTTTAAGATTAGCAGAATACCATTTTTTGTTCTATTCATAATGTCATCGCATTCCGGTCTCATGTTTTTCACTCTGCACGTTAATTAGTAGAATTGACCTTCAGATATCCAACAAAATAGGATAAACCTATAAAATATAATAAACTTAAAAATACGTTCTAAAAACTGGATTTGATTTATAAACTAATTAAAATTAAAATATTATAATAACTCAAACAGTAAAAAGAGGAAATCACACCACACTATACACCACAGAGAACTAATAACATACTAAAACTGTACACGTAATTAAATATTATAGGTACTTACTTGTTTATATTGTCATTGTATTGTGGTCTTAGATTATATATTATTATAATTTCTTAAATTTATGATATGCACAAATACAGATATATATTTTTATTACATTTATGTATAATAACTTAATAACACAGATTTCAGTTAAAATGATTACTAACCCGTTGAATATCTCACGCAGGGGGACGTGAATACGTCATTCCATAGGTAATTACTGAAAACCAGCGCTGTTGACATTAGGTTCGTCCGAATTCACAGTATTTCGCTGAGAAATTACCTGTTCTTGCACAGATGCGACGCACAGCATATTTTTTCTTATTATTTGTTACAAAAGCAGTAGTAACTCTGCAATCAGCATTTTGTTTTTGTGATGTTTTTGTTGACATTTGGTAATGTTGCAAGAGTATTACGCAATAATGTCTTTGGTCCGTGGCCTTGACAGCAACCAATGAAAAAAATTGTTTTACTTTTTATATTTTTATTGAACACGAGGCTTTTGGCTACTTTTGTAAATGTGTATTTTATGTGTTTTTATCTTTATATGTGCGTTTTGTTTGTGCAGAATAAACAATTTTTCTTTCATTCAAAAACTGTGGAACTAAAAACACTCACTAGCCCAACACTTGTTTGAGTTCCAAAGTTTATAAATAAAATCCAGTTTTATTTTTCAAGTTTATTATATTTTATACTTATTGCGTTTTGTGCAGTCTGTTTAATAATTTACTCACTTAGTCTATACACCTTGTTCGGTATCATTTCTTACCCTATTCATTTCCTCTAGAACATCGTTGTTGCATGGTTTCTTCCGTGATCGTTTTGAGCAATCTATCTCTTGAATCATAAGACCGTCTAATGAGCGAACTCTACTAAGCGAAACATAGGCTTGCCCAGCGGCGAAGAGTTTCGGCCACATAGTCGGCTGTGCTACCTTGTATTTTGTGGACAGTCAATGCCCATGATATTATCAAGGGTAATGTATGCCTTTCAATAGTGCCATAGCTGTACTTGGCTGGAAATTGTACAGAGATTGGTTTTATAACATGTACGCAATCTCTTGAAAAGTCAATACGTACTGATGGAATGTCCGTCGCATACATCTGAAAGGCTCCATCATCAGACCCTGACACCGGCAAGTGTAATAGCACTTGTCAATACATATCTAATAAGGCCAAAAGTTCAGCACATCAAAACGCGTTCAAGAGCTACAGACTTATACAGAGTACAATATACCCCATAACAATTTTGACTCTGACTTTTGGCTCGAACGCGTTTTAGAAATGCTGATGGCGTTCAGTTTCATTGGTGAAATCAGCCCTAAATGTTACTTCAAGAGAAGGCCTATGAATGTTTGATCCCAGATTGGAGAAAAAACTTTAATTTGCAGTTCATATGCTCGTATCATCTATAAACTACCAATTTTCGGATTTTCCTCTTTACTTGACCTTGCTTCTCGCTAAACTTCATGCTGTTGGGCCAACGGGAAGTACCAAATAGACTGGTTTATTTGCGAGTGTCAAACAATACGGCATAAAAGGCCGTCTTTTTAATTATTGACTTGGAAGTTTGATTTTCGTTACAGCTCCACGTACCGTAGATTCAAATTTTAGATATATATTTCAACTTGATGCCTCCACGTGTTCCTGAGAAAAAGGGTCTTGACAGAAAACCAAGTCATCCTTTAAGGGTTTCCATTTTTAATTTTGAGGTACAGAACCCTAAAACCGATTTATTAGTTGGTGCTGACATCTCTTTGAGGCGCGCGTGGAACACAACGCGCCGTCGACCCGGGCCTGGTCCTAATCGGACGGCGAGCTACCCATTGCTCACCGCCCGCAAGCCCGCGCCTACGGTGGCCGGAAGTCGGCTCGCGACTCCCAACGCCCGGGGCGTCTCCTGCGGCGACTAGGGGCGCAAGGGCGCGAATTTTGCCTCTCCCTCGCGCGCTCCGCCTCCTCCTTCGCGAGCATTACTGCTTCGAAGAAGGAAATGACGGCCTCCCATGCACTCTCGCTCCGGGCCATGGCCTGAACCAGGGCCGGACGCGAAAGATCGCCGCCGCCGATCGCCTCCGTGAGGACACGGTGGTGCTCTGCCCAGGCAGGGCAGACCTCCACCGTATGCTCCACCGTGTCCTTCCACGTGACGCAGGTCCTCACTGGATACGGCTGTTTCGGGAGGTTCCCGTTCCGCATAAGGCGGGACGAAACGCCCGGGTGTCACCACTGTGTGGATCGCCCGGAGGACACGGTATATGTATATACTTGTGTTACTGTTAATAAAAAGTTTACACCTTTATGTGTGTATGTGTAAAAATTATTATTAAAGCCTACTGGAGAAAATCAACCGTCTCTTTAACACTCGTGGCATTTACGATGTGAATGGTACAGAACTCACTCGGACTGCGAGTCCAGCGTGCACTTGAACTTCTATTTCTGAGGACGATGCATGTTGCTTCTGCAGAGATCCCGGAGCCAGCCATTTATATACTCAAACCTATTATTGTTTTATGTATAAAACTGTTTTTAGAATACAGACCCTAAGCACTTATGAATGTGTGATTTGTTTTGTCTTGTCACTCAGTCTGATCTTTTTATGCATGAAATCATGTCAACACACAGTAGGGGTCCTTTAATACAACTCGGAAATAAAACATCGTAGGCACATTTATTATATATTCATATTTATTTTTAAAAGAAAATGGAAATGAATACTTAAGGTGCTTCATGCGAGAATAAGCCTATTTCTGGGAACACCACAGAGTACGGAATCACTGCGGGTGGCAGCCTTGACTGCGTCTGATGCGTCTTCGTGCTCCGAGGGGCACACTGGATAAGAATCACGACCGAAAGCTTTAAAACAGATAATTCCGTAAATGGGTGCAATAACCAGCAAGACAAAAAATACGTCATAATAATCAATTAGATTATAATTCAACAGTAACAGAAATTTTCGCGGTAGGCTTTCGCCAATTTGTCGGTAAATCAGCTAGGGTTAGGTTTCTCTTTGCTGGGTAGTACGTAGGGGTCTTGGTGAAAGTGTTCTTCATATCAGCTTCACATCTTGTTCCCTTGTGATTACCAACACATTGACAGACTGGCTCATCCTTTTCGTTCAGGGAACAATCACCGTTATTCAGACAATAACCATAACACGCGTGCACTTCACACTTTTCCCCGGAATAACCAGCATTACATCTAAAATAACGAAAATGTAAGTTTTTATTTTATTTTATTCAGCACCGAAACCAACTGAAGTAGAGGAATATGTTTTACCTGCATTCAGGAAGTCCCTCATCATTGAAACTACAGTTGCCTTGGACACAGTAGTTCCGACAGTCTGATACATCGCATCTATCACCTACATAATCTCCTTTGCATTGGCAAACTGGCTCATTCTTATCATTCAAGAAGCAGGTACCGTTGTTCGAACAATAACCATGACACGCTTTGAATTCACATCTTTCCCCGGAATAACCGGCATAACAGCTGAAATAATGAAATCGTCAGTGGAAAGGAAAAAATGTTAAACCGCCAAAATTTAACTTTTGGGAAATGATTGGGAAATGAGGTGTTGTTTTTATTTATATCTTTTTTTTATTTTTTATTCGATTTTATTAATCTAAAAATATAAAATTATTTAAAAATCTGTTGTACCTACATGTCAAAAGTATTTATGATATTAATCTCTATTTCGCGTGAAGTAGTAGTCGCTTTAGCAAAAGTATTTTGAACAATAGTATAATGTTAGTCAAGAAATAATTGCTAATCTACCTCAAATGTATGAATCGAATTCATAGAAAAATGCTTACAAAAGGTAAAAACCACTTCTTTTGGCAACAAAAAATGCTTAAGTAACTCAGACCGTGTGTGACCATGACCATGAATCTTGTAAAGAAAAATTGCTAACAATTGCTTGTGATGGTTTCATGCCGTGAAGAAGAAGTACTAAAGAACCGATACACTACACAGGCTAAGCAAACAAAATTTCTTAAGTGCACGGGCATAAATGAATAAATGCAAGCAAAAATTACTTTACGTTAAAGGTAATTTAGTAACCATTACTTTATTCGATCATACTACTTAACTGTAGATGGGTTTTAAGTATCTCGTCTGCTTATTGGTAAAAGAAAACATTATAAATGCAGCCATTCGAGTGTCGGGTCATCCGTGGATGATTGCAAAATAATGGCTGAGTATCGTGTCATCCACGTTGGATGATTCGCGACAGTCTTTTGTTTTGACTGACTTTAGTATTAATAATCTGTGTGTAGGATGGTGAAGTATGTACGAATGTTTACTCTATAAACCAAAGATCATATTCAATCTATTATGTCAGTCAACTGACAATAGTTCGCGTCGTAATGTTCAGTTCCTTGCAACCCAGTGCCGATTCCGCTACCAAACATGGCGGACGCGAATATTTTTATTTAGATATTGTTCATTTTGTAAATGTTAGTATTGTGTTATTCCATTTGTGTTGTGTTATTCCATTAGTGACTTTTCAAAGTTTAGGTTTTAATTTGATCAATTTCAAACTCGTTAATTAAAAAGTGTTAAAGCAAAATGTTGCACTAACTACTCTACTTTGAAGATTTACTCGTATTTAATATTTGGTATTAGTAAAAACTGTATAAAATAAAATTTTGATTGAAAGTGGACCGCATATAATATGTTTTACCTGTACTTCACAAAAGTGATATATCTTCTGAATTCAATGATTTCAAAGGCTCATTTCAGTGTTGTATAATGAATTACTGTATTTTACAACAATTACTTGATTAGAAAGATATTTTTGGCCAAATTCGCTAATATTGATGTTTTTGATTCATTTAACCTGTTTTACCTGTCCATTTTTAGTGTAAGTATGTCACTTATTAGGTACTAACTTCATACAAAAGTGATCATCATCATCATTTCAGCCGAAAGACGTGCACTGCTGGACATAGGCCTCCCCCAAGCACCGCCACTTCGATCGGCTTTACGCATTCCGCATCCAGCGGATTCCTGCGGCCTTCACAAGGTCATAAGTACACCTTGTGGGAGGCCTTCCAACGCTGCGTCTTCCGGTACGCGGTCGCCACTCCTTTCGCCAGAACCTTTCGGCCCCATCGGCCATCTGTTCTGCGAGCAATGTGCCCTGCCCATTCCCACTTAAGTTTGACTATTCTTCGGGCTATCTTGACTACCTTGGTTCTTATGCGGATCTCTTCATTTCTGATTCGATCACAAAGGGAAACTCCAAGCATAGCCCTCTCCATTGCTCTTTGGGTGACTTTTAGCCTTCAAAGAAGACCCACTGTGAGCGACCAGGTTTCAACCCACCACCCCACCCGCGCAACAGTCCACGTTTCATAGATCAACATTGGCAACGCGCACTTTCGTCTTGAGACACTGTGGTATGTGGGACGAGAAGATATTGCGTAACTTTCCGAACGCTGCCCAGCCGAGTCGGATTCGACGATTGACCTCTTTCTCGAAGCTGGAACTACCTAACTGGACAGTTTATCCTAGGTAAACATGAGCGTCCACAACTTCGAGTGTAGCGTCTCCGATCTTCATGAGAGTGGGTGTTACATGGGCATTTGACATGACCTTTGTCTTGTCCATGTTCATTTTAAGACAGCAGGAGTTGAATGTTTTTATGGATGTGAACCTGTGGCCCGCTGGAGTATCTTTCCGTAGGTTTGTTTACTATAATAGCGCAACCGAGCGGCAGCAAGGTGACCTGCAGCCGAATGACAGTACATTTAATAATAAGTCTGGTTAATGGATAGCGCACTGAATATTGATAGAAATAAGTTATTTACTAAATTTGTAAGTTATAACTGTAAGTCTTTAAAGAGGTCAATCGTGTGTATGCAAACCCTCTGTAAGTCTGTGGATGTCATTGCGTTGCAGGAAACCTGCTATCTAATGACGCAACACATTTTCGATTTGCAATTAAGTCAAATTGGTTTCGATTGACTAGATTTGCTTTCAATTTACAACTTTTGAAAGCAATTCTAGTCAAAACGAAACCAATTTTACTCAATTGCAAATCGAAAATGTGTTGCGTAATTAGATAGCTGGTTGTTGCCGCATGAGTTGTCAATACTTGGTAGTTTGGATGGTAACTTTGGTTATTTTGGGAAATCAGCGATAGATACACCGGCAGGGGTATTGAAGGGAAGGCCTTGTAGTGGGGTGGCTCTTTTATGGAGAAAATCGGTATTTACATCCGTTTCAGTAATACCTTGTATGAGTGATCGTATCGTGGCTGTCAAAGCGACAAGCGCCGGTCGCACGTTGTTATTGCTTAGTGTGTACATGCCGACTAACTGTATCGAGAACTTAAATGAATTCTGTGAGATGGCTGCTATCGCTGAGAGTGCAAATTTGGAGCATGTATATACAACCTTAGTTTTTGTTTATACTAAACCTTTAGAGGTCATTGTACTCATCATTATGAACAACTTTCACTATGGGAGTCACGCTGAAATCGCGAAAAAAAAATCTGCTGTTCCCTACATTTATGTTCGCATATCTCGTCGAAATGTAGGGAACAGCTGTTTTTATTGTTCGCGATTTCAGCGTTGGTCCCATAGTGAAAGTTGTTCATAATGATGAGTACAATGACCCCTAAAGAGGTTTAGTATAAACAAAAACTAAGGTTGTATAGTCGGAGATTTTAATGCGCACCCTGGTGAATTATTTAATCGGGAACTATTAAGTTTTTGTGATGAACAGAGTTGGCGCTGTGCCGATTACGTTAAGTTAGGTATAGATTCTGATTCGTATACCTTTGTTAAGTGATGCATGCGGGAGCAGACGTTGACTTGACCATTGTTTGGTGTCTGAAGTAGCGTGGAAAACACTAGGGAAGGTTGAAGTTTACCATGATATTTGCTGGTCTGACCATTTTCCACTTGCCTTTCAAGTTAACCTTGGAATGGTTAGATCAACGAATCCATCAGCTAAACTTGGGGATAAGATAGTTGATAAAGCTACTCGTATATGGGGTGAAAGAGATGCAGTACAAAAGGATTGTTACTATAGGTTATGTATGGAGAAACTTAAAAATGTAGACTTCCCATCTGAACTCGGAAACTGTTGTGATCATTTTGCTGTAATAAGGAACATAGTAAAATAATTGATACATTGTACAATAGTATTGTGACGTCGCTTCGGGAAGCGGCAGAGGGCAACTCTAGTTTAGTGGGGGATGGGCGGCGTCAGCGTACAGTGATTGGATAGAACAGGTATGTCAGGGACGAGAAGGGCCTTTCTGAACTGGGTGTGGCATGGAAAACCTCACACGGGGGTTTTAAAAGTCAAAATGGGTGTACCACAGGGCTCGATTTTGGGTCCTTTCCTCTTTTTAGTATTGTATAAATGCTTTACCTCATTTACTGAAAAACCGACCACAAATGGTGTTATTTGCTGATGACACATCACTGATTTTTAAGGTAAACAGATATGCAGAGGAGCTTGACGAAGTAAATAACGCTATGCTTAAGGTCTATAATTGGTTTACTGTAAATAATTTGGTATTAAATGAGAAGAAAACTAAATGCATAAGATTCGCGTTACCAAATGTTAGAAGAAGTGAATGTAATGTTGTACTGAATAGGGAGACACTAGAATACGTCGAAAAAACGGTTTTCCTGGGGATCACGCTTGACTCAAAACTACAGTGGGGTCTTCACTTAACATCACTTGCAGGGAGGCTAAGTTCAGCTGCTTACGCTGCTTGGAAAATCCGCTAACTAACAGACGTGGATACCGCTAGACTGGTCTATTTTAGTTACTTTCATAGCATCATGTCTTACGGTATTTTGCTGTGGGGACGGGCTGCAGATATTAATTCTATCTTTGTTCTGCAAAAGAGGGCTGTCAGAGCCATATATAACCTCCGCAGACGCGAATCTCTAAGGGAACTGTCGGTCGATTCTGTAAAAATATTAACGTGAAGCTTAGGTGAAGTGAGCGTGAAGTGAGCTGTCACTGTCACAGAATGGACCGGCAGGATGCTAGGGATTAACACTATTGACAGCTCACTTCACCTAAGTTTCACGGTGATATTTTTACAGAATCGAACGGCTGTTTAAGAAAATTAACATCATGATGGTACCTTGTCAGTATATATATGAAAACATTATGTATGTTCGGAAAAATGTACATCTTTTTAGTAAGATAAGTGACGGGCATAATTTTAACACTAGAAATAGGAACAAATTAGATCCACACGTTTCAGATTGTCTAAAGAGCACACTTCTTTTATGGGGTACTGTGTAAAATTTTATAATAAAATAACACTCGATATTCTTCAACTGAATGAGAAGAAATTTAAAACATGCATTAAACGCACACTATGTAGACAAGCATATTATAAGTTGGATGATTATATCATAGATAAAAATGCTTGGGTTAATGCTGGTCCTGCTCCACAGCCACTTGGGCTCACTAGTTAAAATTCTAATGTTTGGAAGAGTTGCTTCCCCTTTTTATTTTTTCTGACATTACAAACTTAATGTTTATTTTTGATGTTGAAAGTAAAGTTAAAAGTTTTAATTGTTGAATACTCCAATAGATAATGACTTACTTTCTTTTTGGTAGTAACATTCTATTAATCTCTCAAATACATTGCAAATTAGTTTTGTATAATTTAGAAGCATTTTTTTTAAATTTTTGTAAATGTGAGTACCATGGAGCCGTTTTTTATGTTATTACCGACTTCAAAAAAAGGAAGGTTATCAATTCGACATGTATGTATGTAATATCATTAAGATGTATGTTGACTTGGAAGAGCATGGCAGTTGAGAGTATGTCATGCTCACTTAAATGTTTCGCTGATGGTGACGAGTGTGTTGGATCATTCGGTTTCCTACAAAATGGTTGAGCTGGATGGTGCTGATCCACACGTCATGTTCCTGAACGGGCGCCGTCAGTTGTGACTGGTCATCTCTATCTGCCATGGCTTATTTTTAATCTTATATTTTGAATTGTTTTGATTATTTTTTGTACATTGTTCTCACATATAGAAACAACAAGAATAATGTACCCAAGATTTTGTAATTTTCTATATTTAAAAGAGTGTCCTTGGAGTTTCTTGCCCGTTCTTCTCCATAAAGATCTACGGAATCGATCGATCTTTTGGAATGGGCAACTAGCTTTAATTTTCTGACTAACTGACACAACTATTTGACAATTCAAAAGTGTCTAAAGTGCCTGTAAATGCTTCGAGTTTGATTTTGACACAGGGCAGCAATTTGTGGAAATGAGTGCGACAAGAAAAGTTTTTAAACAAAAGTTAAAGTTTTGTCAGAATAATGAGGAACAAATTAAGATGAACATTTTGGCAATAGAACATAGGAGTAAGCAATTTCATAATCAAAATTTGGAAATCCACACAGAGATTGAGCCCAAAACCTGCGGTTCCAGTGAGCGTAAATGGCATGGCTGAGCCTGAGGAGATTGCGAACATGTTTAGAAGGCAATTTAAAGTAACTTCGCGGCTTCGGTCAGAGGGGCGGGGTTATGTCGCTGAGAGTGGACTGTCTGGTGTTCCAATTAGTATCTCATCAAAAGAGATACGGAACATCATACAGTCGATGACCAGGGCCAAATCTCCGGGTCACGATGGCCTCAGCATAGAACATTTACAATATGCTGGTCCGCATCTCCCAAGAGTCCTATCGATGCTGTATAATCTTTGTGTGAGGCACTCGTATATACCGACTGATCTAATAAAGACAATAGTTGTGCCCATAGTCAAGAACAAGACCGGCGATGTCTCAGACAAAGATAAAAATATGCCAATATCGCTGGCCAATATAACAGCAAAGGTTCTTGTTCTTGGTTGGTTCTTGGTTCTTGGTTTTGGTTCTTGCTTGAGCGGAGGGTAACTGGACAGCTCAATCTACATGATGCACAGTTCGGTATTAGAGCTGGGTTGTCCACGGAAACTGCTATTCTGGCGCTCAAGCACACGGTCAGGTACTATACTGATAGAAACACACCTGTGTATGCTGCTTTCCTGGACCTCTCCAAGGCATTTGACCTAGTTGATTATAATATCTTATGGTTGAAATTGCGCAAGCAAGGTCTTCCTAATGAACTTATTAAGCTCTTGGCTGCTGGTGTGACTACCAAATTAACCAGGTCAGATGGTCGGGTGCTTTGTTTGAAGCGATGGGTTAGAGTGTGGGGTGAGACAGGGAGGTTTGACTTCCCCGGCGCTCTTCAGTCTTTACATCAATAAGTTGATCGAGGAGCTCAGCAGCACTGGTATCGGATGCTATATTGATGGGAATATTATTAATAGTATAAGTTATGCAGATGATATGGTGCTGCTGAGTCCCTCGATTGATGGACTCAGGCGCACAGTGTGTAATTTCGGCCCGGATGCGGCCACGCATAGTTCATGTGTTTAATTGATAGCTGTTACTAGTTTAGAGATTTGAAAAAGACATCGAAGCATTTTTTGTAATTATTTACTGAGTTATTGTGATTTTCTAGAAAAACCCATAGAAACCATAAAAATGCAATATCTTTTTCAGATACATCATAATTATGCAAATAAATAAAATATGTCCTCATAAAAGAAGTTCGTAGCTATAACTTTGCAAAAAAACGACATAAAAGACACGGTAAATTAAGACACAATTAAGGTTTTTACCAAAAATGAATAAAAAAAAATTGTGGGGCATTGTCTTAATGGTTGCATTTTATTTTTTAATGGAAAATATTTACACATAATCATATAGTTGTATAAAAAATATCAGCTAATAAAAATGAAGGGGTGACGAGATATGAATTTTTAAAATTTTTGGTAAGGGTTGATGACGATAACGAAGTTAACAACATCGTAATACCAACAGAAGAAATTTTGATACATTGTGATGATTGACGACGACATTGATAGTTTCTAATTTATTTATAATGTATTTTTATGGTTATATTTGAAAGAAAGAAAGAAAGAAATTTCATTCAAATTACAAAAAAGAAAAATGCTTATGTTGCTGTTGTGAAGAGAATGTTGAAAGGAAAAACGTTCTAAGCCTTTGTCCTAAAAATGTGTTACTAAAGCGACGTTTGTTCAAAAAACATTGGAAAGCCGTCGCTTTAGATCTTGGAATCCGGGACATCCCTACATTTTTACAAATGTATTAATTATGACTAAACGAAATAAGGCTAGTATCAAAAGGAGTAGGTAGAATATGTTTTACCTGCATTTAGGAAGTCCCTCATCATTGAAACTACAGTTGCCTTGGAGACAGTAGTTCAGACAGTCTGATACCTCGCATCTATCACCTACATAATCTCCTTTGCATTGGCAAACTGGCTCATTCTTATGATTCAAGAAGCAGGTACCGTTGTTCGAACAATAACCATTACACGCGTACACTTCACATCTTTCCCCGGAATAACCGGCATTACATCTGAAATAATGATATCAAACATGGTTAATAACAAGAATACATAGAAAAATTGGGCACCTACAGCGGTGGTCCGGTGGTAACGGCCCCGACTTACGTGTCCTTGATCGTGGGCTCGAAACCAAGCAGAGACTTTACTTTGTGTAATTTATTTCATCGCCACTGCACTCACAATAGTGAAAGAAAATATCGTGAGGAAAGCGGCATGTCCTCTTTCTTACCAAATTTTGAACACATGTGACAGCAACCAACACAAGCTGGCACGGCGTGGTGGATTATGGTCCACTCCCTCTCATAGGGAGGAGACCTATTGTCCCAACAATGGGAACGTTATGGGCTGATTATGCTTATACAGCCGCTAGATTTATACTAGGGGCACTCGGGGTTACTGCCCACGGCGACAAAATTTCGGAGGGTGAGAAAATATTTTTTTTGTCCACTTACGCGTCCGCGCGATGTAAACACAACACAAACACTTAAAGTACGAGGCCATGACACTAAATAAGCGTCTACTTGCGCGCACCGACCTCGCCAGTTTATTCATTTTATTTTAATAACACAACCTACGGACACCGGGGATATTTAGGATTTTTTGGGTGAACTATTTAAGTAGTAAGGAATAACTTCATTTTGTCGCACTTCATCGCGATAGAGTCACAATTCGACAAAAGAAGGCACTTTTCACAACTACGTTTTTGGGTACTGTTGTACCCAGATCGCGCAGGCGTAATTTAAGTTTGGGTACTGTGGTTCCCACGGACGCGTGAGTGGTGTACTTCTGAAACTAGTACTGTTATATTGAGCATCTAGTATTTTGAGAATTTGTTATTCTCAGATCGAGCCATCATTTTATTTATATATTAATTCTATATCGACACTTTATCCATTTTATGCAAAATTTCGAGAATGGGGTGACATTTTTTACAGTGCCCAGGGGCGGCGCTAAGGTTGAATACAGAATTAATAATAATAATAAATTATGCTTAAACGAGGAAACCTTATGAAGTAGAAAATGTTTTACCTGCATTTAGCAAGTCCCTCATCATTGCAACTGCAGTCACCTTGCAGACAATAGTTCTCACAAACTGAAACATCGCATCTCTCACCGATATTTGGTATCGGACTCGATAGGGCTTCGCAATCCTGAAATTCCTGAATTTGATCTTCTATATTGTAGTTGGCGGCTATACCGAGTGGACTTTCATTATAGAACTTACTAAACTCTTTAGGTTCTACACGTGTCGTTGCGTTCTTTGGTAATTGCCAAACAGTGCTGTAACTCTCGTTACTGTTCATCCAGTATAAGTAATCTTTTGAAACTGTCAACTCTTTAGGTGCATAACGATATGAATGGTAAAAACGTATTCTTTCATGTTGGCCATGCAAATCTGCTGTTCTCAGAAACCCAGTTGTACAGTGTTTACAACCATCAAAATAATGAATTTCCCGTGTTTGTGGGTCCATGGCCAAGCTGTATATTGGCCAGTATGTGTTTAGAACTTCTCTCTCGGAACCATTAAACCGAGCGCTCTCCGTGTACTTGTTTCCTACCTCTAGATAGGACCAGTAAATATACCTGTAAATTGAAAAACACTATTGAATATCGCGAAATGCAGCAGATTTTGATTTTTAAACTGTCATTGAAACGTACCCTTTACAGCTATCCACGGCAATATCACGAGGAGTCCGGCGATCCATCTTGATTAAAAGGTTTCCGTTAACATTGTTATTAGATCCAGGTTTTAATGAAATCCAATTAACGCTTCTTTCATTAGTATCAGTGAAGAATAGTGTATATGTTTTTGGGTCGAAGGCGATACTGTTAATGTTACTGCTGTTCCTTTTAATGAAACATGTGTTTTCTTTCGATCGTAAGTAATATCCACATATAGCGTCGTACTCGCTCTGTTTGTCGACGTACAGCATCATGTCGTGAACTTCATCGTAAGCTAACGCTGTGGGGTTGTGGGGAAGAAGATTCACGGTGTTTGTTTTTATTCCGTCGGTATAGAATATGATTTGATCTCGTAAACTTACGGCGATGTCTGAAACAACAAAATAACAAGTTACGGTCCAAGCAGGGCCAAATAAATATAATGGCGTATTCAGAGTTGTGTAATACCTAGGTATTTAACATAAACGGGGTACATAACATAGTTGGGAAAAGGCTACGCAAATGATATTCTATCAAACTATACACGATAAAATGTATACCCAGTTTGATGGATTATCAAACTGCTCCGCAATTATTAAAATACATATAAAGGAAGGAAGAATACAGGTTTTAATTGGCAACAATCTGATTTGTCGTCATGAAGTTCTCTAATAAATAAAGTTTTTTTATTTTAACCTGTCTGAGCCGAAAGGGGCACATAGGTACTGCAATAACATTACCAAAAAGTAATGAAAGATACTATTATTATTCACATCTTACATCTTTATAAAACAAAGTCCCCCACCGCGTCTGTTTGTCTGTCTTTCTGTCTCACTGTCTGTCTGAACGCGATAAACATTCATAGAAATTTCTGACGCTATCGATAAATTAAACAGAGACCTCATAGCCATAAAAACCTGGTCTGATAGATTCGGCTTAGCAGTAAACCCTAATAAGTGTCAGGCGATCATCATCAGAAGTTCTGGGAGTAAGGTGGATGGTACAACCTTGCCACCAGTTGTCTTCAATGGTACGGTCGTCCCATTTAGTGCTGACGTGACCTAGGCTTGCACATTGATAATACTCTGAACTGGCATACTCAAGTCGCGAGAGTCAGCCAGAAGGTAACTGGAACGCTGCGAGCTTTGTACCGACTGAAAAATTGATTACCAACAACTACGAAGATAATGCTTGTGCAGTCCTTAATTTTCACTATCATCAATTATGATGAGGTGTACTTTTATGACCTGAATGCAGATCTCCTTGACAAACTTGATCGTCTTCTCAATAACTGCATTCGATTCGTTTTCAATCTGCGTAAATATGATCATGTTTCTGCGCATCGGTCGCTTCTAAAGTGGTTGCCCATACGCCAGCGCAGAGAGCAAAGGGCGCTGACCACCTTGTTTTCATTTCTTGTCTCTCCCACTTCCCATAGTTATCTACTTTCAATACATTTGTGACAACCACAGTAAAAATCTACGGTCATCAAATAATCGCGTTCTTTACTGTCCCTATCACCGCACAGACTTCATTCACTCCTCCTTCTTCATTCAGTCTATCTCCCTGTGGAATGCGCTCCCCCAGGAAATTAGGATGGCAACCAACCGATTATCCTTTAAAGTTAAAGTTCGCGAGCACATTCGTAAGAAGCTGGCAGTATCATCACAACGTTAATGTTTTCCCATTGTTTGTCTTATTTGTTTTAGTATATTCGTGTATTTATGTACATTTATTTGTGCTTATATTTATATATAATTAGACATTATAGTTTGTAATAGGTATATGTGCATCTTTATATATTACTTAAATATTTTTTTATTCCTCAATTTTTCGTAATTGCACCTACAAGTTTGTCTCTGCATCACCCAAAGGTTGACTGGTAGAAAATGCCTATGGCATTAAGTCCGCCTCTGTACATTTCTGTGTTTGAAGTACTAAATAAATATATAAACTCAAAAATCACGAAACGGATTTCACCAATGGACGGAGTGGTTCATGCGGTAGTATATAATTCATTATGGTTTTGTGTAAATTGGCTGAAATATAACGATTTTTGTCGAAGATGTCGGAAAAATCATGCCAACTGAGCTTTACAGCACGCGTAGCATGACAGCCATAGAAATTTTCTACGGGTTTTGTCGACGGAAGAATAGACAAAATGACAGATTGTGATTGTTTATCTGTAATTTTCTCTATTCTTCCGTCGACAAAATCCGTTTCTATTGTGGTCGTGCTAACCGTGCTGGCGTGCGCTGCGTAAGCCGTAAGAGATACATCAATGGAGCAACCCGTTTTTTTACACGAATTAGACATGTACCAAAAATATCGTCTATTTTGCTTAATTAACCCATTTAAATCTTAGCCCTATTAGCAATGGCCAAGTGTAGAAAATAAGTAGATTTCAATTTAATTGACATTATATTAAAAAAGCGTACCATAAGAATATGATCGATTTAAAGGAAATCGATACTGTCACAATTATTTAAATAATACTCCATTGTTTAAATATAATCGTTTTTTTTTTGGTATTAACATCAATGTGAAATAAAAAAATCTGGAATCTAATTAAATAATTAAATGAAATAAGTAATCGTTAAAATCGATTGCACCATGGATTGCACTAATACATGGCAAATGTCAACGTCCGTCAACTGTCACGTCATGTCATTGTTGATGTTGTCATTCGATTTTCGTATTTTTGCTTAGTTGATTGTTGTTTGCCCGTATTTCTCTGGATTTATTATTTGACCTCTGCTCGAATAATGGACTCCGAAATTGTTTGCCTTCTGACTGCTCTCGCTTGAACATTGAACACCATACCCTGCTGACATTTGCTGGAAAACCGGATCTGTATAATGCTCTTTTGGTGACTGGTTAAAACGACATCATGAAGCTGTACAATAAGAAGGCGAAGATTGGAAGATGAAATGATTATTTCAATCGTAAAGCAATGGGTCGCGCCTCAAACGGTTAGTATCCGATATTTCTGTATCGTAACATTTTTGTATTAAGTTATGATTTAATTTAAATCAAACTAAACAGAATATATACAGATACCAAAATGTGCAAAAAATTCATATTCGAAGACATGTGACATCACCAATCCGGACTGAAACTGCATGGTTAATAACAGCCTATTCCGGCTTTATAAAAAGCCTTCAAAAAGTGGCAACATTTTAATGTGTTATTACAATGGCAACATCGCCAGCAGTGTCAGTGTCACAGTGACGTTTAGCGATGGATCATTGAAGGTTTTTCCGTTAACGAAACGTCAAAGTTGATTTACGTTCGTCAACTAGTTGATCAACTAGTTAAATTCGTCAACGAGTTAACGTGCACTAATGTCAACTTACAAAGTGAACCATTAATTCATTGATCGGTTTTTATTCAACCTCGCGACGTTCCACGAGAACTAGTCTCTGAGCTACATCTACTGACCTGATATAATGCAAATTTTAAAACATTTTGATTAAATTATTAAACGTCATTGTCAAACCAGTATGAACCGGTTTCTCTCAGGCGGCCCCAGCGTGCAGCGGCGCGCGCCAGTCCACCAATATCGTCATACTTTTTCAAAAATCCACTCTTTCATACGTTACTTAGAGTTCAAATTCTATGACATGACCGTCGCTCGCAATGTATGATGTAATTTTCAACTTAATAATACAATTTTTTTTTATTATTATTTATGTACACACAGTAAAATACATAGAGATACGACATAATTATAATTTGGGTACTGCTTATTTCTTAAGAAATTTCTCCCAGCAGACCGGCGCGGGCGAAAGGAGAAATGAGAAAGAAATGTAGACAATAGTGTGTGAGAACAAAAAGAGAAAAATATGAATTTGCGAAGTCTTATACTAAAACATATCAAATATACCTACATGTATAACGTAATAAATTAACATATACATTTTTTTTTTTATGAGTATTATGACCCCCGATGCCAATGCCGATGGCATTAAGTCCGCCTGAGTACATATTATGTATGCATAAAGTATTACTTATATAAATAATAATAAAAATTATGATATAATGTGTAACTGTGTTATCTATTTATCTTATGTTCGGTGTCTGCGATAAATAATTTGTTTACGAGAGAGAAATCGGCAAAATTGGAAAAAGTTATAATTTTTGTAATGCGCAAATGAAGCTTGCTCATAATAATTACAACCTCGTTTGTGCCACTAGCCACTTCACATTTATAACACACCGTTTCGACCCATTCAAAATAAAAGTAATGCGATACTTGTACGCAAGCTTTTTTTAAACTATTCGGCGCAATTGCTGTATAAATAAAATTGTAATACAAAGGGTATTATCAGTATACGTAGTCACATGTATAAATCATGCAATCATTAAAAATAATAAATTAATAATAGATGGACGACAACTAGAATTCACTAAAATGAACAAACAAAACTATGCAACAAAAAAAAACTGACTTTAACCCACCTATTGATTTACAAAAAAAACGACATGTCTAATGAACGCATAAATAACACAAACGAACGAGATACAGACTTCTCACGGGCTAACCTAAATAAAATGAGCACCTTTCGTCACTCAAAATATTGACTTCACAGTCTTATACCGAAACATGCAAAGTATCAACAATAAACTGCACTTATTAGAAGCATTTCTCGATGAAAAGGAAAGAAGGTACCAAGCGCTTTGTTTATCGGATACTTGGTTATCACAAGGAAAGAAATAATTAATTAACTGCAACGGATACAACCTCGCTACGTAATACTGTCGACTGAACTACGAGAAGACTTAGAATTTATTGAACGAAAGGATATTGTGGATATGTCGGTGGAATACACTGACGTATATGCCATTGAATTGCCTAAACTTAAAATTATACTAATAACTTTGTATTGGAACAATAGACAGCCTGATGTATTCTATAAACAAATTAAATTAATTCTAGAACTTCTATTAAAAAAAATATAATACAAACAAATAAAATCATTTTCGGAGGTGATTTTAATGTAAACATCTTGGAAAATAGCCTACAAACTAAAACATGATTAAACTTAATGCTTATAACTTCACCCAATCTATTAAAAAACCAACATGTGAGTGACAAAAACAACCTCAACCTGCCTAGATCTAGTATTTATAAAATGTGACTCTAAATTAATAATTACTCAGGTGCTTACGGGTTCTCTGATCATAAAGGAATAATAGTGAACCTTAAACTAGATGCCGAGACTACAAAAAGCTAAGACTGGAAAACTAAAAAACTAATTTTTAATTGTAAAAACATGGAAAAATTCAAATTGTCATTAAAACAAACTAATTGGAATCTAATAATAAGCTCGGTAAAAACCATGAATGAAAATTACAACTCATTCGAAAATCTATTACTCAAAATATAGGGTGTCAGGGACAATGACGCGAAGCCTGTTACCATGGATGCAGTCGGCGGTGAATTTTTGAAAAAAAACACTGTTCCATACATTTTCAACGCGTACGTACTTTTTTTTTTCCTTCTTTCAATAAGTACTGACGTTCTTAGTAATTAATTTGACCTAAACTAGTGGTCAATATATCGAATGTAGCTCAAGTATTGTGCAGTCTGGCATTTGGAACCCGGTTTACGCATAGACTTTTTGTTTAATGTTTTTTTTTTTATTACCTTTTTGAGTGGTAGAAATCGTCACGTAACGAAAAAGCATTATGCCTGAAAAAGTGAGGTTCAAGGTCTCAATATTCAAGTGTTAAAGGTTTTTGTCTTTTTAATACAGAGCCATCTAGTATAAGATTTTAGCTCCATATAAAATCATGGTATTCAGGTCGGTCTAGAATGGAAGCCGACCCAGACAAAGTTGGCAGATGATGACTTTGATGATGAATTTCCGGTTCGAGTGCGTTAGCTCCCGACATTATGTAAATAAAAGAAATACGTTGAAAATAAAAACTATGCCTCTCGTACTCACCCCAAGAATGCGCCAGCCCCACGAACAGAGCTACAAACACCAGCCCACACTGCGTTCTACACATTTTAAACTTCAGAAATACGAAGTTGTTTCAACAGAAGTAGATGGAGCGTCCACTGCTAGTGACCGGTCTTTTGATTCTATAGCTAAACACTGGGTTCTCGCAACTTATATAGGCATGTTTGGCATGGTGATAAGAACCTACTTTTTAAGAGTTTCCGTTAATATACCTAAGAGGATAATCCACTCGCTGACCCTATCGTTTATGGTGCCATATTTTTAACCGACTTCAATAAAGGAAGAGGTTATGTATTTGGCAAGTTCTTTCATTTATGTACTCGATGTACATAAATGAGCCGTCAGGTATTTCGTCCAGCACGGGAGGCAATATAACGTCTCGGCTGGTATATTGTATGGACGACGCATGGCCTTACTCTTGCACCGACGTAATAATGATCGCTTTTGGGATATTAAAAAAGTCAGTTTTCCGTAAGCGATAAATATTCTCTTATCGAGCGGTAATTCCCAGTTTCTCTATAGCTAATTAGAGATATTTTATTTCTCATAAACATATATAGATTTAAACAAAATGATGTGCCATAAAGCGTAGCTTAAAATAAATAATATCGCTACACATAGTACGGAATTATCTTAAAACTAACATTATTATTTATTGCACTTTGACTTAATAATTTTGTCACAAATAATACAAATCAAAAGTGGGAATTTCTACACAAGGAACAGTATAATTTTAAGCGGTGCGGGTAGGGCGCATCTTGTAGACATTACGTATGGGAGAAAAATATTTTCAACTACAATGTTAAGTTTGTTCTTGGTATAAATTAATCCCATCTACGGAACCCTTCATTGTGCGTGGTCCGAAACGCACTTGGCCTGTTTTTATTATATTTAAAAAACATCCGGCTTTAAATGTCCTTCAGTCACAGGTGAAGACCCGAGCCCGGGCATGATAGCAATTTGTTGCTTCTATTTGTATAAGCTAGTCTCACTTTCTAAACATTTCCTGATCTGTCATGCTAACTTTTTTTGATTCAGATTTAAACATTAGGTAATTGATTATAAATTTTCTTCTCGAGTCTCTCTAGTGTTTTCAATCTGGTTGAATATTTTCTACCAACTCCGGATGGTCATTATCATGACTATCATGTAGGTATGTCAGATGAGTTGCTTACTGGGGGATATTACAATATCTGGAAAAAATATACTTCATGCATGCTGTAGGTAGCACCAAATAACCTGGTGTTTATGTCGGGTGTGTAACGTTTGATATAATAACAAAAGTTCTAATGATCAAAAGACCTAAATTCATTTAATATATTTTTATTTTAATATAACGATCAAATAATATAATGAATTATTGATATAATTTCATTTTACCTAATTTCATATTGTATAATGAACAGTTTAAATAATGCACATTTGAAATAATATTCAATTAATATAATATTCAGTTGCTATAATATTCAAAATCTATAAGTAACGTTTAATATAATTTCTATCAAATCGAAAAAAAATAAAAAAATATTACGATATGGCGACAACATAATTATACACCGGCTTGTAGTTAATAGGTTGAATCTGTTCCAAAACCGAATCGGGGCACCCCGACTTTACGTAGTCTTTTGGCTCCTACCCTAGAGTGTATATAAAAACCGGAGGCGCGGAGGGAGAGCAACCCCCGCCCGCTGTAACAAAGCACAGGCACCCGTGCGAGCCGTAGCGGCAGAGGCTGGTCGCCGGAGGCGACCAGCACGCCGAAGCTGCGGAGGTGAGCATGGGTGCCTATCCTTTGTTACGTAAGAGCGAAGGGGTTGCCCTTCCCGCAGCGCCGGAGACGATGCAGAAGGAACTTTAATGTTTTGAGGTTAGGTTACAATATGATTTGCTTTTCTCAAGAACGATGCGTTACCTTAGAAAATTAGTCAATATGAAAGTTAGGTCAAATGAACATTATATAAAAAGAGCATTATACAATTTGAAAATTATATGAAATGAACGTTATCCTAAATGAAATTAGAGAAGATGAAAATTATATCAAATATAACATTAGATCATATGAAATTAGGTTAAATGTTTTTATAGCATATAAGATATTTCTTATCTTAATAGGCGTAACAACAAAACTCCAATGTGTTGCTGAAATTAAAGATTTGATTAATATCTAGGTTTTACTAAATGGAATATTAGTAAACTAAAATTATATCGGTACTAGGTATTTCTATACAAAAACATACCTGAAATTAAAGAAACGACATTTAAAGACTTATAATGCGCCTTAGTCGATTCTCCTTCTAATTTAATAATCTAAATAAAATAATTCACAACTAAAACATAATATTGTGTTTTCTATGTCATTTTGTCATCACTACCAATAGCCATCAGTGCTAACTGTCACTGTCATAAAACAACTCTTTAGTAAGGCTATGCAAAAAAAGTATGAATAATAACAACATTAAGAAATACATTTTCTTTACATCTCCCCCCCTTAGAGTAGAAAATTTACAAGAAATTTTCGTTCTAAACTAGTCTTCCCCTTCTATTACAACTTCTTTATTTCCGAATGCAGGAACTGGAATAAGTTTCGTGATATGGAAAAGATTTGATTCATTCTTTCTGTGTCTTGTTCCTATTCTATAAATAGAGTTTGATATTTTTTCTAGAATCTCATAGGGCCCAATTTTCAGTTCATCAATTTTTTTCCTATTTAGTTTGTTTCCATTTTCCACATAAACCATGTCCCCTATATTAAATTCATAGTGTTTACGATTTTTATCAAATAGTATTTTGTTATACTTATGTGATTTCATTGTATTTTCAAGTGCTGTTTTTCTATCTCTAATCCAGTCACTGTTTGATTTTTCCTCTTTTAATTCATTCGGTAAAATGTTGAAATCTGTACCATATAAAAGATAACTTGGTGTAAAGCCAGTAACCGAATGATTAGTTTTATTATATTTACTGACGCATTCTTGAGCGATTGTTGCCCAGGCTCTTTTTCTTTGTGCTCCATTTATTTCTCATCTGATTTTGTTAACTAAAGTCTGATTCAACCTTTCATTTAGGCCATTTGAGAATGGTGCATTGACTGCTGTGAAGACCATCGGTATCTGCTTGCCATTTAAGAATTCTTTAAATTCTTTCGATTTGATTCCCGGGTACTGATCGGAGAGAAGCATACCAATGTCCTCCGTTTCTGCTATATTCTTAACTAATTTCATGAAATCATTGGCACTTTGCGTCTTAGAGGTGAGAATAAATGCGTACCTAGTAAAATGATCTACTAACAGATGCAGATATTTTTTTGTCGATCTTGAACCGCCAAAACCTCCAATTGTATCTATAGAGATTATTTCGAAAGGTTTTGTGGCCGGACCTAGGTGAGACATCAAGCCAAACCGATCGTGTCCTCTTGATTTGTTTTTTATACAAATTTCACAGCTTCTACAAGTTTTCTTTATATTTTTTGTCAAATTTTTAGCAGTGTAAAGTGGACTTATCATTATTTGCATTTGTCTAATTCCAATGTGGCATAGGTATTCATGTATATATTTTATAAGTTTGATGCTAAACTCTTCTGACAGCATAATTTTTTCTTTTCCTCTGTCCTTTCTTAAGTATACACTGTGTTTTTCAATTAATTTGTTTTTGTTTTTTTGTATTTCTTCATTTTTATTTTGATCTGCTTTAATATCCTCTAGTTTTATCAAGTTAACAACTTTTAATTGTTCATCTTTATTATCATCTGATTCTAATACTGGATTTCTGCTTAAACTGTCTGCTTCTAAATTGTTTTTTCCTGGTGTATATTTTATTGTAAAGTCATATTGCGATAAATAATAGGTTAAATCACCTAATTCTTCATCTGTTCTAGATTTTAGATTCATGTTTTCTAGTGGTTTGTGGTCTGAATAAACTGTAAAAGCTTTTCCTAGTAACCAGTATTGCCAATATCTCACGGCTTCTTTTATGGCTAAACATTCCAAGTATATCGCTTTCTTCTTTTTTTGAGCTTCATTAAGTTTTTTTTGAAAAATAAGCCACTGGTTTCTCTTTTCCATCAGGCTGTGTCTGTTTCAAAATGGCTCCGACTCCTTCTAAAGAAGCATCTGTATAAATATTGATTGGTAAATCATGATCAAAAATTTCTAAGATTGGTTGAGAGCATAGCAGGCTTTTTATCATTTCGAATGTTTTTTGGCATTCATCAGACCAAACGAATTTTTGATTTTTCCTGAGTAAATTATGCAACGGATCTAATATTATTGCACTTCTTGGTATATACTCATGGTAAAAATTTATCTTTCCAAGAAATTGTCTTATATTCTTTTGTGTTTTCGGTACAGGGAAGTTTTTTATTGAAATCAAATTATCCTTTATGGGTCTGACCGAATTATTTTGTATTATATGACCCAGATATTTAACTTGGTCTGTTGCAAAAGTACATTTTGTAAACTTTAATCGGAACCCTTCTGTTTTGATAGCTTCTAGCAACTGTGTTAGATGATTGATGTGTTCAGAATAAGTTTTAGAAAATATAAGAATGTCATCTATATAATTTACAGTAAAATCACCAAGTTTATATTTCCTCAATATGTTACTTAATATCCTCTGAAAAATTGCTGGTGCGGTCTTTAATCCAAATGGTAAGCAGGTCCATTGGTAATGTCCATCCTGTGATACAAATCCCGTCTTTAAATGTCGTTTTATAAGATATTTCTTATCTTAATAGGCGTAACAACAAAACTCCAATGTGTTGCTGAAATTAAAGATTTAATTAATATCTAGGTTTTACTAAATGGAATATTAGTAAACTAAAATTATATCGGTACTAGGTATTTCTATACAAAAACATACCTGAAATTAAAGAAACGACATTTAAAGACTTATAATGCGCCTTAGTCGATTCTCCTTCTAATTTAATAATCTAAATAAAATAATTCACAACTAAAACATAATATTGTGTTTTCTATGTCATTTTGTCATCACTACCAATAGACATCAGTGCTAACTGTCACTGTCATAAAACAACTCTTTAGTAAGGCTATGCAAAAAAAGTATGAATAATAACAACATTAAGAAATACATTTTCTTTACAAGCATATGAAAATTATATCATATGAAAGTTATGTCAAAAGAAATTAGACTATCTGTTATTATACCAAACATTACACACCCGTTTATGTCGCAGGCAATTTGTATGATACCGCTTTTTACAAACGGCGCGCCGTTTGTAATACGTAAAAAAAAAATCAACTCAAAATATACACACTGACTCACATCAATTCCTATGTCTATAGTTTTGCCAAAGTGGACCAGTGTGCGGCGTCGTCCGTTTACAAACGCTCGCTATTTTGAAATATGCCTAAGGCAAAATGTAAATTGCCTAGTCACTTTATAATATGCCACAACATATGATGGACAATTCAAACGCCGTTTACAAAATGCCGCGGCAAATTGAAGTATTTAGATATCCGGCACGTAAAAAATGTAAGGTGTCCATGGAATCTGGTGCTCGAAGGACTCCTGCGGAATATTATTGGTACAAAATGTTCGAAAAATGTTGAACTGAAACAAACAATTTACAATTTAACGAAAATAATACCGACAAATTGTGAACTCGTATCAAACTTGCGTGTCACGTAACGCACCTTGCGCTAATACTAAATAGCCTGCCTAGCTGGGAGCAACTTGGAAGTCGCGCTCGCCGGCCGCTTTCGCGGCACCGCTCACTACGTTCGCTCGGCTCGCGCGCGGTTGGTCACAATTCTAACCTAACCTAACCTATTTCACCCAGTTCACAATTTTTCGATTGGTTATAATCAAACAAAAATAATACCGATAAATTATAAACTAACGGTTCTCACAATTTTTTACGGTTACATAATGGGTACCCGACTGCTGGAATAAACTATGATTTGTCCAACCTGTGTTTAATGATGGTCACCCTACAATAACAATCAATGTCGAAATTATAACAATTGAACGAATTGCCAATTTGCCTTAGGCATTTTGCAAAACCACCAGCGTTTGTAAACGGACGGCCGGCGCCGTTTGTAAAATGACGAATCATACAATTTGACTGCGACATTTATATAGTACATAGGTATTCATTCCTTGCTTGATCTGCTGTCTCAGCGTTGCGTAAGATTCTCTATTGAGATGGCACACGTGAAAAGAAGACTTCCTATTTTCCATTTTTATGTGAATTTAAACACTTTTTACACAAAATATTATAAAATATGCGGAAATATGTGACGCCGTTACTTGACATAAAAACCGAATGAAGATAGCCTGCAGAGGCAGATGGCAGCACGCGTTAGGATAGGACGCGTTCATTTTTTAGTTATTTCTTCAAAATTATGTGATACGAGAGTCGACTAAACGCGTACTACCATTGTATTCTCCCATCATTGAGAGCGAGACAGCAACGAATATAATTCTAGTTTCATAGATACCTGTGTATTTCAAAATTTGCATGCCTTTTTTTTTTTTTGAGGATGGGATATCATCAAATGACTTCTCCCGCTCTGGGCAGAGCGAGAGGGTGTTTCAGACTTTTACTGACTAAAACCCACCCGTGTTCCTTCCGTTGCCTGTGTGCCGGGGCCGCGATATCCCTTTCGGAAAAACCCGCAACCCCAGCAGGAGAAGCACACTCTTGGGCTCTTGGGCTCTTGGGTCTTTGGATTCCTTAAGGCATGCAAATTTGCATACCTTAAGGTAGGATATGGCTAATGGACCCTATTGTTTGTATAAGACCTTTTCTTTTGTACCCATATTCGCTAGTTAATAAATGATTATGATTATTTTCTTTATTTGTATTTTTTTTCCAAATAAATTATCTGCAATATATCTTGTGATTTTACTGGAATACCTCGTTTTATTCTATAACGTATGTCGTCCAGGGTTCGATTTCCAAGGGACATTTGAGTTGTATGTGGCAAATCTTTTTTTTTTGCTACACTTTGTTCTAATTTGTACATTTGGGAATATTTCCTTAATACATTTTTCAGTTCGTTATTCACGAGGTACGGGTTAGGTTAAAGAATTTTCCCCCTCAGATATCTCATATCTGGACGTTAACAATAGAAGCCATTCTATCGTATCGGCAGCGGTGAAATTTAATTAACTTTATTTTCATACAAAACAGGAAAGAGGATGCAACAAACCACCAAGAAACAGTATAGGCTATTTATAGGTGGAGGATAATAATTTCATATAAGTACTAGCTGTACTCGCGGCTTCGCTCTCGTGAATATGTATTTTTTTGGTACTAAAAGTAAAAGCCCTCAGTAGCAGCCCGGAGTCTGGAGTTGTGCCGGTTGATGGCAATATAGGCTCGTCCCCTGTTCAAAGATAACTGGCGACATGTGGGTGTACTATTAGTTGCACCTCTGCCGGACCCTTCGGGGATACAGGCGTAACGTTATGTGTGTGTAAAAGTAAACGACCACAGACAATGGGGTAGGTACATACGCCAAAAATATAAAAGGAAAATGTTATGTTAACAAGCCCAAATAACGAACGTCCATCCCCTATTTAACCCCTTTAGGGGGTGAATTTCCAAAATCCTTCCTTAGTACTCACTTTTGTTATATAAGTCACTCTTGTAAATTTCATGTTTCTGACTGTAAAGATTGTACACCTCCTCAATGCAAACTTTTCTCTAGACTATTACCATAGTAACGTGAAAAATATGTGCTTGTAATAATCCTTTAACATAATAAAAAATACGATTGTATTCAGTGAATTTTGTCTATTGTGCCTTTCAGATAGCGCAAGATCCGCTTAACAGTTATGATATCCTCTTTTGTAGGATTATCCAGATTTCGTGACGCAACACTTATAGCGTAAGCTATATCTGGTCTTGCCCCAGTCATGAGGTAAGCTAGTGCTCCTACTACTTGACGATAAGGGAAAGCCGTAGGGCTCTCTTCATCTTCCTTACTGACATTCGACTTTAGGATCGGTGTTGCAACAGCTTTACAGTTTTCCATGCCGAATCTTTCAAAAATGCGTTTGGTGTACACTTTCTGATGAAGAAAAATAGAACCGTCTGACTTTTTCTCTATTTCCATACCCAAGAAATAGCTAGCTGATGTAACAGTTATTTTAAACCGCTTTTTCAGCTCTTCCAAGAAGGTTTTCGTTTCCTTGTCGCTTGTCGAAGCAAAAAGTCCATCGTCGACATAAAGAGCTAAAACAATCTTACTTTTTCCTCTTCTCCTTATGAACAGACAAGGGTCTGCTTTGCTCTGTTTGAAACCAATTTCTATTATGTAGTCTGTAATACAGCGATTCCAGCCGCGTGGCGCCTGTTTTAATCCATAAAGACTCTTTTTCAGTTTAAAAACAAGCTTTCTATCACACGCGTCTGTTTAGCCTTCTGGAAGCTTCATATAAATGTCCTCGTCTAAGTTTCCATATAGGAAGGCGGTTGATACATCAAATTGGGCCAGAGACATCTTTTCCTTAGCAGCATCACTTAGAACTGCTTTTATAATACTGCTCTTTGCTACAGGGCTAAAAGTCTAAAAAAAGTCTACTCCTTCCTTTTGCGAATATCCCTTGATCACTAATCTGGCTTTATACTTGTCTAGAGTACCGTCAGGGTTAGTCTTGATCTTGAATATCCATTTGCATGGAATAGGCTTTTTGCCTTTTGGTAATTCAACCAGTTCCCAGGTCTCATTCTCCTTTAACGAAAGAATTTCACTGTTGATGGCCTCTTGCCATTTTTCTCGATCTGCTCTTGACATAGCCGCTTTAAAAGTTGTAGGTTCATCAGTAGGTATACTCGATGTCATGTTGCAGATATAATCTTTGTATCGACTTGGAGTTCTAAGATTAGTCCTGTCTCTAAGAGTCAATTGACTTTCACGTTCAATTTCAGCTTGAGAGAGGTCCTCATTATTTTCCACTTCCTCACCTTCAGATTCTACAGTGTCATGAAACTGTTCAGAATCTTCTGTGTCGATCAGATTTTGCTCTGCTGGAACATCATGCTCCTCTTGTGCATCTCGCTTTACATAGACTTCCTGCTCATTAAGACCATTAAAGCGCGATTTCGAAGTCGTATCGTTTATACATGGTGGCCTTGTTTGGGCATCATTCTGTATCATGATTTCCTGTAATTTCTCTTGTTGAAGATCTGGTAGCCCGTATTGATATATTCTATTTGTTGAGGTTGAAGGTTGAGGATCATTCGGGGAATCGTTCTTGCTAGGGTATCCAAGTAACGGTATCACTTCAAACGTCACATCTCTAGACCTCATTAATTTGTGATTGATTTTATCCCAAATTCCGTATCCTTCATCTCCATCGTAGCCAATTAATATTCCTTTTTGGGCTTTTTTGTCTAGTTTCTTAGGGTTTGATTTAGGAGTATGTGCGTAGCATTTGCAGCCAATGATTCTCAGGTGTTTGATACCTGGTTGCTTTCCAAACCATAACTCATAGGGAGATTTTCCTTGTACACTTGACGAGCCAGTACGATTTAGGACGTACGCTGCAGTGTTAATAAGCTCTGCCCAAAGACCTTGAGGTATCTCTTCATGAGAATGCATCATTGCTCGCGCTGCTTCTACTACTGTCCTATTCTCTCTTTCAAAGCAGCGATGAACAAGCTGGCTAGCTTGTTCGTGAGAGTGGGGCATCGTCAGTCTCTGTTTTATGCCATGTTCATACAGGATCTTTCGAAATTGTTCATTATCAATTTCTCCTCCGTTATCGCTCAAGATTTCTTTTACATTGTGACCTGCAGCTTTGACTTCAGCTAGCATTTGTTTGAGCCTTATCCATGCTTCAGACTTCTGTTTCAGGAAATATATGTAACGATAGCGAGTAAAGTCATCCTTGAACGTTAAGAAATACCTAAACTTTTGTATTGAATATGCAAAAGGTCCACATATGTCGGTATGGATCAGCTCACCTGGATGAGTTGCTCTTATCCTTGTACCAAACTTTTGTCTATGGGCCTTTCCGTACACACAGCCTTCGCACAGATCTGTTTGAGTGCTTTCCACTTTTAATCCGAACTCTTTCTCTAGGATCTGTTTCACGTGTCTCTTGTTCTGATGAGCGAGCCTCTCGTGATAAACTTGTAGAGGATTAGTCATTGCCATGTTAACTTCAGGTTTGGGCGACAAGCAATCAAGTTTCAGCTTGTAAAGTCCGCCATTTCTCTGCCTTGTTCCTATTAACTTAATGGTTCCATCTACTTTCAGTGTACACTTGTCTGGCGTCGAGTCGAAAATCGTGTTGTACACGTGATTATGTGCGATGATTATGTAAGAACAGAAAAAAGATTAATTTTTATATTTGGGACGTACCATACATCTTTGAGTAGAATTTGCTGTCGTCTTCTACAGATATCAGCCTCAGCACGGATGTTTCCCTTTCCTAATGCTTGTATGGTTTGACCATTGGCTGCTGTCACTGTGTGTTGGCCTTTGAAGTATTCAAATGTCTCGAAAAAATCACCTTTATTCGTGACATGGCTTGTTGCACCATTGTCTACGAACCAATTTTCTTTATCTGCCACTTGAGTATTTCCTATGGCCAAGACTTGTAGGGTTACGTTGACTGTGGTCGCCACTTTGGGTGGCCTTCCGTCAGCAATCCATTTCCTACATAGTCTTACTCGATGTCCTGTTTGTCCGCAATAGTTACATTTAATATCTTTTTCTTTCTTCTTTTTGCCTTTTGCAGTTTTCAAGAATAGTGCTTCATTGGTGCTATCATTTTCGGTTCTATTCAATAAGGTTTTTTCATGGGCACAGATTTGGGCAGCTAGATTTTCTACAGTTCTGTCTTTCTTAGTCATAAGTAACCAACTTGATTTAAAAGTGAAGAATTCTGCTGGTAAAGTGTCCAAAATTTTGCAGATCAGTAGCATGTCTGGTAATTTTGAATCTAACTGACAATTAAGTTCATGCCAGATATTTTTTGATGCAGAAATATGATCGCCATATCATGTTCAGGTTCTTTCTTGTAACTGAAAAATCGAAGACATAGATTATAGCTTTTATCTTCACTACTTTCTCCATATAATCTTGTTAGTTCTTCCCATAGCTCTTTTGAACTTGTAAGACGCATTACGTGATTCAGAGTTTCATCTGTCATATTTGTCGTAATTAGAACTAAGGCTGCACTGTCAATATTCATGAATTCTTGCAAATCAATTTTATATTTAGCTAGCTCAGCTTCTGCTGCTTTATCAGCGGGTGGTTGTGGTCTACATCGCCTACCTTCGATAATGTCTAAGGCTCCAGGTATGGCTTTCATTACAACCATTATTCTGTATCTCCATGACTTGAAGTTCTTTGGATCTAGGTGTCCTATCTGCACCCTTGATGCTTCAACAATCGCCCTATCCATAGTGGTTGATAGCTGGTATCAGATTCCACTGTATGAAAATGTTCTTCTCTCGAAACAAAAGAATGAAAAAGTTCTTTCCCAGAGTAAAAACTTCTGTCTTTATTCACAACCACGGAATTAACAACCATGCTCTGCTACCATATTAAAGTTGTGGAAACTTTGGTGTGTATATGGAATCTTAATAAAAAACAGAATATTTGCAATCAGCTAAATATATTTTTACTTGTCACAATCGTCGGTTGTTTTGCACAACACCACAAACAACAATCTATGATAGGCATAGATTATAGTTATAAAGAAGGCTGTATGCCTTAACAAGGAAAATTGTGGAAATATGCAGAGCAACAAATTGATTTGACGAAAGCAGTTGAGTCGGATATTGAAGAAAACTTGCTGGCTATCAGCGAGTTAGTTCTTATAATATCTTCACATGAGTAGGGTATTATTGGGCATTCTATACCACTGTCCTCCAGTAGCTCGGCGAGTTCGCCTTCGCTACGGACAGTGGTATAGAATATCCAATAATGAACGATCGACTTGACTCTTTAGTGTATTACTGTACTCGACCAATGATCATGCGAGTTCGCTATCGCTCTGAAGGGTGGTACAGAATGCTCAATAATGAACTATCAACTCGATCAATGACCAGTAACGCGAAAGAGGTTGCGGTAAGTTTATAAATGTTAACGTACTTTATACATTCACTCATTTTCAATCGGTTCATTTCGGACAGTAATCATGAAATTTGTAAAACAACCGCAATCGCTGCATGTTAATACAGTCTGCGATGATTTTTGTAAGACAAGTTTTCGTCATGGAGAATTATTACCTAACTCAGTACGATGTATCGTACGTATTTGCGGTCCGTCCAATTGTGGAAAAACCAATTTATTAATTGGTCTTCTTATAAACAAAAATGGATTAAGATTTGAAAATGTTTATGTTTATTCAAAAACTCTGCACCAACCCAAGTACATTTTTTTAGAATGAGTTTTGCAACAGGTGCCTGGTGCCTGTTATATTTCCCTCCAGAAATATCATGGTAATGAGGAAGTACTAAACGTTCAGTACGCAAGACCCAACTCCGTGATTATTTTTGATGATGTTGCTTGTGAAAATCAAAGTAACATGCGTGATTATTTTGCAATGGGAAGACACAAATGCATTGATTGTTTTTATCTAAACCAAAAATATATCACAATGCCTAAGCAGTTAGTAAGAGACAATGCAAACTTAATCATACTTTTTAAACCAGATGAAATTAATTTACAGCATATTTATGAAGAACATGTCAACACTGATATGACATGGATTGAATTTCGTGAAATATGAAGATATGGAGTGAACCCTTCGATTATGTAGTAATTAATAAGGATTGCTCCAAAAATAAAGGATGTTATAGAAATAAATTTGATACTTTTGTTGTCTTTGATTAAAAATACCAATATTTAAGACCGATACCCTCGCGATATTATTATTCTTCAGACAACGCTTAATCAATTACGAACTGTAGTTTATTATTTTTTTATTATGGAGAAATCACTGAAAAGACATATAGTTCATGCTGCAGAAGCTGTTAAGAAAAAAGTGCGAAAGATGAGAGAAGATCAAATTAACAATCAGCATGTACTGGAATCAGTTTTCAAGCCGGTAACAGAACAACTCAACCTAATTGCTAATGTCAGTATGTCCTACTTCTCTCCTGCGTAATACAGAAAATTAAGAGATCGAAGTTCCGTTTATCGATAAAACTTTGCAAAAAGAAGTCCCTATTAGTAAAGGAAGCAATGATAACAATGAAAATGTAGACGAATATGAATCTGATATCGAAAGTGACTCTTCATATCAATCATTGGTTGAAAACAACCAAGTTTGTGATACGTCATCCTGGTCAGTATCCTCAGAAGCACTGACAGATATTCCGTTTGGTGTCAGAGTAAAGAGCGGGAAATTGATATTAGGTTCAGATCTATAACGATCAGCGATGAGTATATCACCGTGGCTAGACGCAAGTACCGAAATACCCTTGGTTTAAAACAGTTGCTGTTGAAAAAGAACGTAGATTTAAGCTTGGTTACAGAGAGTGATATAAAACATTATAAGTCGATGCTACTTGAAACAAATGCACATTACAATGTTTTTTTTAATGAGTTGTATTGCAATATGTGGTTAGCTAGTGACCTGGACAATTGATCATATTATTTATTGTTATTAGTAATTAACTGTTTGTTTTATTTATTTTATCTCGATGGTCCTAGTTTATCATTTATAACTTCCAGTTACAACTATATGTAAGCGGGCACGCCCTTTATGCCTGGAGGCTTTTATTTAGATATTAAGTTCTGTTTACGTTTAGTTTTATTTCTGCCTGAGTATAGTTCTCGATGATTTTGTGTGGTATATTGGCGTGTGCTAGCTAACATAAGGCTAATAATTTAAATTATGTTTTGTGTTGCGTAATGTAAATTATTTTGAATACTATTATATAGAATCTTTTTTTTTTGTTCTTCTAACTGAACAGGCAGCTGTGCTGCTGGGGAGTTTGTTGCGCCACTTCTTTTTCCCAGCTAATGCACTAGGAAGTGGTTAAGGGTGGGCGTTTAGGGGGACTGTCTTATGTAATTTTGACGTTCGAAAAGTGCTGATTCTCAGCCTAGTTTGAATAAATGACTTTTGAATTTTGAATTTTATGAGCCTGGTAATTCAATAAAAAGTAATAAAGGACAAAAATATTTGCAAATTATTAAGCCTCTATTCAAACTACAAAGTTCAATTCAGGACCACCAATCGAAGGGAAAAGGACTACCCTTAACAAAAATGTGGAAGAAAAACGTAGATTTTATACATTGGGACGATCCGCATGAACTAGTGGATAAGTTAAAATTATTCATTGCATCTCAAGATGCTGGTAACACAGGATTAAATAATGAAATTATATCTATCATTGAAGAATTACGAGAAAGTAAAGTTATAAATAAATAAATAAATAAATATTTTAAAATGTGTTTATTTTACTATCAGCCTCTCGATACAATACACCTTAAACATGAACGTAGACAAATTCGGACACTACATTCACAAAAGAATGCGTTTATCAGAGTTACTTGAGTTTAATGAGAATGCATTGTTAAAATCAGAAAGCGGAGATTTTGATTTAAAAACATCAAGACTGAAAGGAATTAGATCTGCAGTAGAAGCAGACGATGCTGTGAACAAGGATTATGTAGATCGATTGAATGCTAATATGTTAAAAGAATTTAATAATATGTTTGATTCATTGCGTTCTCAAATCATAAAAGACGCACAGGGTACAGTTCAAGCTACTTTAAAAGCAAGGATACCTGAGGTTTCAACTCATTTGCAAGATAAGTTTTAAACTAAAGCAGAGGTAGATAAATTACTTCAAAAAACTCCGTAATGGCAAAACAGCAAATTGTTAATGAAATACACAAAGCAGCACGGAGAAAATTTCTTAGACGTCCTGTCATTCTAAATGGGATCGATGACTTGTGGTAAGTTGATCTGATGGACATGCAAAACCTGAGAAAATATAATAAAGGTCACAACTACATTTTAGTGGTGATTGACTGCTTCTCAAAGTACGCTTGGACAGAGCCGTTACGTTAAAATCAAAAAATAAACTTGATGTTACTCAAGCATTTAAACGAATACTGATTAACAGCAAGCGCAAACCTGTTAATTTACAATCAAACTTTAATTAACGCTGCTTACTCAGCAGCTAAAAAAAGATTTCCTAACTTTCAGAAAATTCGTTTACCGCGAGTGATACCCTTACCAAAGACTGGAGGTACCAAGTACCAGGTAGGTCTACCTTTAATCCAAATTTTGCGGGCTTGTCAGCTTTAGGAACTTTAGCTGGTAGTGCGGCTGGTATTGCAAAAACTGTAAACGATTACAAAGCAGGTCAGCAAAATATGCGAGAAACACAACGACATAATAAGGCTATGGAGCCTTTAAAGTTGGGCCAAGGTTTATACATTAAGTCACATAAAAATGGTAAAGGTTTATTCGTAAAATCTTCAAAAAACCGAAAAATAAGCTACCTAATCGTCCTTTAACTAATGTAGACATCCAATAGCATGCACGCGACATTCCTCACTTTCGAGGAGTCTACATGAAGGGTCAGTTACCAAGACGCCAAAACGGATTGAATGTGGTATCGTTAACTTGGATTATTATAAGAACGAAGGGACGCATTGGGTAGCTTATGTAAAAGTATGCAATTATTGTGAATATTTTGATAGCTTTGGAGATTTGAAACCTCCAAAGGAATTACTGAATTATTTTAAGAATTGTAATGTTTTTTAATTAATTATACAAGATATCAGAAATTCAACACGGAAAATTGTGGACACTTATGTTTAGATTATCTGTGGACTTTTTGGAATAAAACGTATAAAATTTATGCTTTTCTTTTATTTCAATCATTTGCAAGATGTCACTCACATGATCGATAACTGGAAACTCGTCAATTATCTACTTACTATCCTAACACGTTGCAACTATATGAACAGTATGAGTGTGCCTTAATGCATTTCTCAACATTTAATTCTATTCCAAACATTGACAAAACGAATAATAAGTTATATTATGGTTCCAACGAAGTTATTGAAATTCCAGACGGCACCTATGAATTGCAAGATATTAATGATTACTTAAAATCTGAAATGAAAGATGCATCAATCAAACTACAGTGCAATAACAATAATTTAAAAACTACTGTATATTGTACAAAAGACATACATTTTAATAAAGAATACACTTTCAGGAATTTGTTAGGCTTTAATAAGCAGATCTTGAAAGCAAATAAATGGCATGTGTCACAGTGTCCAGTCAACATTTTACCTACAACAGTGATCAGGATCGAATGTGATATTGTAAGCGGCTCGTACACAAACGGAGAACCGAGTCACATTATCCACGAATTTGCACTCAATGTGCCTCCCGGATATAGGATAATAGAAATCCCGAAAAACGCAATATACTTTCCAATCAACCAAAACAACATTAGCTGTATACATATCAGGCTGTTAGAAATAAATAACCGCTTAATAAATTTGCGCGGTGAAGAAGTGCAGCTTTATTTGCATTTTTTTTTTTATCTCAGTAGGAATAATGATTGACTACAATAAATAGGTGCATCAACAAATCAAAAATATCAGTTCCGCTCAAGCTTCCAACCAAATAAGAGCTCGCCCTAAGAAGAAAATAAAATTAACTAAAGAAAACAAGACATTCCTCAAAGCCATCGGTTTGCTAAAATGAATATCTTAGACGTTTTATCCGCTCCGACTTACGACAACACTATTGAAGGAATCGAATTTCATTCTTAGAAGCCCTACGTAACTAGTTTCAATAGAAACGATGAAATGCGCATACCTATTAACCAACAGTACTTGTATATACTTCCGTCAGCTAGTACCTTGTATTTGGAAGGAACTGTTATCGTTAACAAAAAGGATATGAAAGAGAAAGCCACTAGTATTCATTTTACGAATAATGCTCTACTCTACCTGTTCCAAGATATAAGATACGAGCTGAATGGAGTGGAAATTGATAGAATAAAAAATGCTGGCATATAATATGAAGCCCCACTCAGCGTTATCCTCAACATTTTCAACACGCAAATTAGCTAATTAATGTTCACTGAGAAATCTAAAACTAGAATACGGTAAATAGTGACACATGCTAAAGCCGTATAGATTGTTACAATCTAGATATACTATAAAACACGGAGGCTGTGATGCATTATACTCTGGCATGTATTTATGATTCGCTTTTGCATACCGATGGGAACACATGCACAAACCCCCTCGTATACCGCTTTGAATCATTCTAACGATAGCCAAGTCCGTCACGAGTTCTAACTGGACACCTTTTTTTAGCAACATTGCATCGAAAGATAAACTAAGGTGCAGTTATGTAAAACGCAGGATCGAGTTTGTAATAGGTATTGTTTACATGTTTTTCGAAAATTTTGAAATATGTCTGTCAACAAAAGCACATCTGTTTTTAAGTATAGATCCGTATACTCACCGAGGTCATTAATATTGAATTCACCCCAAACAGTCTGAGCGTGATTATAATCTTCATCGCTGATATCTTCGTTGGTCAAAGAATTATGAAAACAATACTTAGATGGTAATGATTTTTCTTCGTAACATTTCCAATCGATCATATAATCATACGGATAAAAACCTTTACGAGTCAGCAAACTAAATTGTCTCTCATTAGAAAAATTAGATCGAAGATTAACAAAATTTTCTACGTGTAATGTTTTAGCAAGTTTGTCTAAACTTTTTCCTAAAAAGTTGAAAGAATCTAAAAACCTTATTTGTATAAACTCGTTATCAGCTGTAGGAGGAATATACTTTGTAAATGCTATTTTTCCTTGTTCTTGGGTATTATTTTAATTTGCCCTGGAATTTCACCTAACTTTTTTATAAATAAATGGCAATCGTAGCCAGATAAATTATGAAAAAATATTGCAACGAATTTTGGTACTTTATGTTGCAAATTACAGTGTCGATGTGCTGCTCCTCGGTATCGACCTGTAATATGACAGTTATCCCTTACTCTATCGATGAACAGTAAATTTTCACAAATGTATAACTTAACGGAGCGTTTAAAATCGAAAGCATCTTCCTCTGTGTATATCATAGGCTCGCTTTTGGACAGAATTCTATGTATTGCTTTAACATCTTCAGTCACAAAATGTACAAATTTTGAAATACAATCTTTTCCGCGATAACTTCTATATCCGTCAACCCTATCATTAAATGATGATCAGTGATCGGAGTAGGTAGATTGAACTGGGGTCATTGATCCGAAACGTATATATTACTATGGACATTCCTCCGGAATTGGTGGATTATTAAAAAAAAACCGGAACTTATGTAGGAATTGTATTCTGCCAGAGTGGAAGGAGTCATTTGATGATTTGCCATCCTCAAAAAAAAGGTAGGAATTGTAATAAAATGAGCAATTTTATTCTTTATTATTCTTCCAATTTTTTTTTTTTGTCACGATTTGACAAAACCCAACGACCAATCAGAACAAAGGATCATGGGTGGTACAATAACCGGTTATCAGAACAATGCGTACGCCCGCCGACGACATGCCAGGTAGTTCACTCGTTTACTTCGGTTCGTAGAGTGCGCATCCATGTTATTCTTTCTGTGTGCATTTATGATACAAGTACTAAAAATCAATCTACCTACTCCGATCACTGATGATGATACTACATTGTAGGCGAACGCGGCCGGCACGTGACGTTGTGAGTATGACGTGTTAGCGGTGTTGAATTCATCGCCGGAAATCGTTTCGAATAATGTTTCGAAATCAGCATAAATGACAAAAGGAATGTTTTACTTTCTATCATAATTCTAAAATTTTTAAAATGTTCCCTTTTCTGGGAAAACGGTGGCGATTCCTCCACACAGGTGTGATTGAATTTGACTGAGCGTTGGAAAAAACAATAAGCATGTTTCGCAGAAGTATAGTTTACCATGATGTTTGGTAATCTGATTTCTGACTAGACGAGGCAAATCTTTGATAAGACAGTAATGAGAATTAGTGTTATTTTCTAAAAGCAATACTCTTAGATTTATTATTTGTTGATGTATACAAAGGTCTAATGATTGTTTTATTATTTTTTAAACCATACACGAATATATTCAGAAAGGAATTATTTTTTCTCAAAGACAGCTATGTCCGAAAATGTGATTGGAAATGTCAAATCATCAACCTATGCTTTATTCAAGCAAATAAAAATTAATGCAATTACAAGTAAAACTTAGATATTCTACTTAAAAGATATGTGAAATAGCTAATTACCTACTAGCCCCCAATGCAATGTTAATTATTTTAATAATTACTTGCAAGCATAATTATTAGCGTTGCTTGTTATTTACGCGTTATCATTTTGTCAGCCCTAAGCCGTTTCGCTGCATTGACATTCGATGCTACCTAAATAATCCTAGTCTTTATTTTTGATTGGGTATAATACGTCCATAGAAAAAGTTGTTTCATGCAACAGTAACTGATTGGTTGCAGTAATTTTTAATATAGTGAATTTATCGTTCATTTGTGACTTATAAGCTACATATTTTCGGAATACTCGATACATACTAATGACAGTCTGCAAGTGTGGAAGTAATCTTCAAGAAGTGCTCTGCGATCAGTCTACGTTACGAGTTGTCAATATCAGTGTTGATAGCTATCCACTGGCACCGCCACCTGCTGTCGTCAGTCACTGTGCCTGCGCTCACCAACCCATCAAACCCATTGGGACATAATTGGAAAAATGTAAGTCAAAATATTCAAATCGTTTCATGGTTCAGAGTCGTATTTGTATTGTAATATGTATAAGTATTTTTTTTTCTTGTCCTTATTTAAGGTCTGACACTGAGTGTGAATACTTTCGACAAACTCCGGTCACTGAGCAGAAAACTAAATCCAGCCGCAAACCGTCTGCAGAGAACAATGTGAGACGCAAGTCGTGCATGCCTTCAACGAATTTAACTCGTCCGAGGTATCTATACAAAATATTTAATTATTTAGTGTTCAAAAAGTTTTACGTGTTGGATTATTTCAATATTAATTAATTATTTATATTTAATATCTTGCAAACTGTGTTTTAGTTTATAATATCAGTGAATCCATGCACTGTTACAAGTCTGCTGACAGTTTCTACAGACATAACCGTTATATTTTTATTTGTGCGTCTCTCGTCGTAGGTTTCTTGATAAATAAATCATGAAAGTGCGTGTTGAACTAACAGTAGATTTCGTTGTTGTTTCAGTAAAAAAACCAATGCTGGTAACGATATATTCAATATCAGTAACAACCACGGAATTGACATCGAGCTCAAAGAATCTATCATCATTCTTCGTGAACCGAGTGGCCAACGGCTGCGAACGGCGAGCAGCGAGCACCGACGGAGAGTACTACATCGACTGCAAGGTGTACAAGTCTGACGACGCGCACCACACCAACTCACTGGAGCTGTGGAAGAAGGCGCTCATCCGACTCAAGTTCCAGACCGATACGGATTCGCCTCAGTGGCGAAAACTAAAAGAGTTCGTGCGTTCGGCTGATATGTTGTTCCCTGAAAAACCAATGTTTTATGATCAATAAACCAAATAACTAGAAAGACGTGCGACGAACGAACGACGTTAGGTACTATTGTCAAGACGCAATATTTTGCCTCCTAAATAAAATCTTATAAACAAACTCGCGTTGTTCAATTATAAATTCACTTATCTGATCATTGACCAAGTCGGTCGTTCATTATCAAACTCAAACTCAAACTCAAAGCATTTATTTCAAATAAACCAATTACAGGTACTTTTGAATTGTCAAGGGGTCGGTCAGTCAGAAATATGAAGCTAGTTGCCCATTCCAACGCGTAGTAGGTTCCTATGGAGAAGAACGGGCAAGAAACTCCACGGACACTCTTTTCAATCAGAATATTTTCACAAAATATTGGTTACATCATCCATTTTTGTAATTATACATGTGAGAACAATGTAAAAAGACGTGCACGTTAAAAGCGTCAGTAATAAAAATAAAATAAAAAACAATTCAAAAATTAAAATAAATTCAAATAAGCCGTGGCAGCTAAGAGATGACCAGTCCCCACTGACGGCGCCCGTTCACGAACATGACGCATGCATCAGCACCATTTAGCTCAACCATTTTGAAGGGAACTTAACGATCCAACACACACGCCACCACCAGCGAGACATTTGAGTGAGCATGACATACTCACAACCGCCAGGGCAAACTCAAGTCAATGAAAGACGTACCCAGTAAATGGTAACTGTAAAGTAGGGACATAGTGCTCACACATGTGCTATGCAATTATATAATACTAAGAGATTGAATTTATACAATCTAAAGATAGTTTTACAATCTTCAGCAGCTGCAACAATATTTTGAATGCTAATCAATTAGTTTATGCGCCCTTGTGGAGCTGGACCAGCGCTGAGCCAAGCATTTTTGTCGTCGATGTAATCCCCCAACTTATAATATGCTTGGCAGCATAGTGTGCGTATTATACAAGATTTAAATTTCGTTTCGTTCAATTGGAGTATGTGGGGAGGTATTTTATTGTAACATTTCAAACAGTACCCCATGATTACCCCATTATTGAGCTTTATGTAGTCTGCACTACTATCCGCAGCACGAGTACAGTAATTCACTAGAGAGTCGAGTCGATCGCTCATTATTGGGCATTCTATTCCACTGTCCGTAGCGAGCTACTGGAGCCCAGTGGTATAGAATGCTAGTCGAGTACAGTAACACACTAGAGAGTTGAGTCGATCGTTCATTATTGGGCATTCTATACCACTGTCCGTAGCGTAGACGAACTCGCCGAGCTACTAGAGGACAGTGATATAGAATGCTAGTCCAGTACAGTAACACACTAGAGAGTCGAGTCGAACGTTCATTATTGGATATTCTATACCACTGTCCGTAGCAAAGGTGAACTCGCCGAGCTACTGGAGGACAGTGGTATAGAATGCCCAATAATACCCTACTGATGGCAATATAGGTTCGTCCCCTTTTCCGTGGGACTCAAAGATAACTGGCGACATGTGGGTGTACTATTAGTTGCACCTCTGCCGGACCCTTCGGGGATACAGGCGTAATGTTATGTGTGTTAAAGTAAACGACCACAGACAATGGGGTACATACGCCAAAAATATAATAGGAAAATGATATGTTAACAAGCCCAAATAACGAACGTCCATCCCCTATTTAACACCTTACTGCTATACTGCTATTCTGACTGCAGATCTGTTACTGTATGCTTGCCGCAGAATACGTTCTGCGGCAAGCATACAGTACTCGCTATAAATACTCTGCAGCGAACTTTTGCGAATCGCGATTAATCGCGACGCCGCCACTAACACTCGAGACTTCGAGAGTGTTCGATTAAGACGGCCTTATGGGGTAGTCCGATAAGGCCGTCTTAATCGAACACTCTTAGTTAGATAAGGACACAACTATAATTTTCATTCTACAAATTTCGCGAAATTACTATCTGTAAACAGCTGTGTAGAGTCCTTATGGGATAGCTCTAGAGGAAAAGGGATAGTGATATTCTCGAAAGTGTGTCGTTCTTTCTAGATGCTATTCTGGTTTCTGATTGGCTACTTTATGTCATGCACTACTCAATTCCTGATTGGCTGATTGAGTGACACGTCACGTCAATAAAGGGTTTCCAGCTCTAAAATGATACCCGGTTTAAATAATTTGCCAAATTGTAGGGATATTCGTCGCGAATATACGTAAATCTGCTGTAGACGCGCGAAAGTGAGCGAGCGGCAACCTATTGCTATTGATTAAGTTCCAAACGCCTCGGGGGGGCAGTCTACTCCGGGTAGTACCTGAAAGAAACACTGCTCAACTCTGTCACTAAGCGCGTCCTCCACCTTCACACGGTAGGAGGGCGCGGTGAGGTAATCACGGAACCATGGGCTCAGTGGTTCTCCCACCCCACACTCCCCAATTCCATTGAGGATGGTATCAAATTGCAAAGTGTCAAATGCTTTCTTATAGTTAAAAAATATTGTAATAACAATTTATTTATTTATTATTAGGCTCTTCAACAATGAGTACGCTATTACTTTATAATTAGTACATTTCATTTATCCTCTAGGTAACTATTAATTTTGTCTGTGAATTTTGCTAACAATGTATTTGTACTTTTTCCTTTTAAAAAACCGTGTTGACACTCGCTAATGATATTATTTTTTGTAGATAGTTACTTCATTGGTTGACGATACACTTTTCTATAATTTTAATTATCTATACTAGATAAAATTGATTTATGTTAGTTAGTTTGATACATTTTTGTGAATTGGCCGGACTATTGCCTCTTTAAGCTTGTTAGAACATTATTCCATTATTATTTTAGAATTTAGGTTAGGTTACTCATCCCCCATAGAAAAGGCAGGATCGTCCGACTTGACGCGTATCGTGTCTGGCGGGCAACTGCCCACAAGTTGATAGCGGATAATCTTATATAATTACGTCGTTGGGGCGATTAACTCTAATTGCGCGATGCAAGATTTGTGTGACGTCATGTCTTTGAGGCGTAGTTCCTATGTGGCGGTGTAACGCTAGCTACATCAATCCCCGCCGGAGACCGAAGTTCAATAGTGGGCTGAGTCTTGTATTTTGCGGTACTTCACAGTGCCAGCTGTGGTTCCAGTGAGTCGGAACCAGGTACCGCATAATTCACGGTGAGTATGAACTGTCTGCAGTGATTGCGGCGATTGTGGTGATTGAGATTGAGTGTTGTGAGTGATTTGATTTATAACTTAATAAACATGTTTTTTGAACCTACTAGGATCACGGCATCTTCTTCAACTTGTCTTGATAGTATATTTAGTGATTGTGATGCCAAAAATAAAATAGTGTTAAGTGACTTAACGTCTGACCACTGTGGTTTATTAGCTAGCTTTGCCATGCCATTACATAAAAAGCCGCATAAAATAGAATGCAGGCCTTATACAGCTAGTCGTTGCAATAAGTTTAAAAATAATATAGCTCATAGAATTACACCATCTATAGTAGAACACGAGAATCCCAATGAAATCTATGGAGCCCTTTTTGATGTTGTGCAAAAAGAGTACCAATCTACTTTCAAGACCAAAACTATTCAAATTAATGGCACCTCCGTTGGCTTTAACCAATGGGCCACTCCCGGAATTTATAAAAGTAGAGCGAGACTGTACGAGTTATATGGTTTGAAAAAAACAGGTTTGATACTCCTTTCCTAGAGTATTTCAAAAATTATTCAAAATTATTTAAAAAGGTTAGTGTTGTTGCTTAATCTAAATTTTTAAGCGATAAAATTAAAAATTCCAATAATAAAGTAAAAACCACTTGGAAAATGATTAACAATGAAATGGATAAGTCGGTTAAACAAGATAAACAACTTGAGATTAAAGTAAATTAGTTAATAAAGCAGCTGACGTAGCTGAGGCGTTTAATGAGTTTTTTGCTAACATACCTGTAACTACCACTCGCTCCTTAAATTCATCCCCGTCTAAAGCTGAAAACCTTTTGCTTAGTAGTGTATCTAAAAATAGTTCCTTATTTAGCTTCGAACATGTAACGCCTCGTGATGTAGTTAATGTTTTTAACACACTCAAGTCTAAAAACATAGGTGATTACTGGGGCATCTCCATTAAACTTTTAAGTAATATAATAAACATCGTAGCCCCCTATCTAGGTGTTACTTTTAATAAATGTGTTGATTTAGGAACTTTTCCTGACCTCATGAAGAATAGTAAAGTCATACCATTATTTAAATCAGGTAATAAAAATGACGTTGGCAATTTCAGGCCTATTTCTATCTTACCAGCATTTAGCAAAATATTTGAAAAGTTAATACTCAAGCAGTTGCTAAAACATTTTAATTTAAATAGCCTCCTTCATAATGAATAATATGGCTTTACAAAAGGTCGTTCGACTACAGATGCGGGTGTTGCTCTGCTGAAACACATATTTAACGCATGGGAGAACTCGCAAAATGCTATTGGGGTTTTCTGTGATCTCTCCAAAGCCTTTGATTGCGTGCACCATGACACACTTTTGCGTAAATTGCGTCATTACGGTGTGCAAAACGAAGCTCTCAACGTTATAAATTCTTATTTACATAATAGGTCCCAATGTGTAGATGTGAATGGTGTGAAATCTTCCGGGCTACCAGTTCAGTTAGGTGTTTCTCAAGGTTCAATACTGGGTCCATTCTTGTTCTTAGTGTATATCAATGACTTACCATTCTATTTAAAGGGTATCTGTGAAGTTGTACTGTTTGCAGATGATACCTCTCTTATTTTTAAAGTAGACAGGAATAGACAAGATTTTGACGATGTAAACAGTGCACTCTCAATGGTTACGGATTGGTTTACGACAAATAACCTAGTTCTCAATGCTAAATGAAAAAGTTACAATTAATAAGTCAGTGTGTGAGGAAGTAATCACAGAATGTAAAATCAATGTCATAGAATAAAATATAATAATTTATACAACTTAAATTAGCAACCAGTTTGATTTTGTCTAGATTCTAGATTATCCTATGGAGCTGGACCAGCATGTTTCCAAGCATTCTTATCTTGGATATAATCCTCTAATTTGTTTGTTTTCAAAGTGTACTTTTAATATTAGTTTTAAATTTTCTTTAATTTAATTGTAAAATATCACAAGGTATTTTGTTGTAACATTTAACACAGTACCCCATAAAAGATGTATGTACTTTAGATAATCTGAAAAATGGTTGATCTATTTTATCTTTATTTCTAGTATTAAAATTATGTCTATCACTTATTTTATTAAAAATATGTAGATTTTTTCTTACATACATAATATTTTCATAAATGAATTGGCAAGGTACCGTCATAATATTAATCTTTCCAAATAGTTCCCTGAGAGATTCGCGACGATGTAAATCATAAATGGCTCTGACAGCTCTCTTTTGTAAGATAAAGATGGATTCAATGTCAGCAGCCCGACCCCACAGTAAAATGCCATACGACATAATACTATGGAAGTAGCTAAAATAGACCAAACGCGCGGTTTCAACGTCTGTTAACTGTCTTATCTTTCTAACCGCATAAGCGGCCGAGCTTAGCCGCCCCGCAAGAGATGTTATATGAGGTCCCCATTATAATTTCTCGTGTAGCGTGATTCCTAGGAAAACCGTTTGATTAATAAATTCCAGTTTTTCTCCATTCAATATGATGTCACATTCGCTACTTCTAACATTAGGTAATTTAAATCTAATGCATTTGTTTTTTTTTTTTAATTTAGTACCAAATTATTTACCGTAAACCAATCTTGCACCTGAAGAATAGAGCTATTCACTCGTCAAGATTTTGTAACCGTCGGTTGATTTTAAAGATCAATGATGTGTCATCTGCAAATAACACCATCTTCGGTTAATTTTGAAGTAATCATCAAAAAAAAGAGGAATGGACCCAATAACGAACCTTGAGGAACGCCCAATGCCATTTCAGACCCTAATGAGTTTACGCCGTTTACTTGAACTTTAACCTTTCTATCTTTCAGGTATGATCTTAGTAAATCAAGAGCTGTATTTCTAATCCCATAGTGCTCCAGTTTCAGCAGAAGTGTCTCATGGTCTACGCAATCAAACGCCTTCGAGAGGTCGCAAAAGATTCCAATAGCATCTTGTGCTTCTTCCCAGGCATTAAAAATGTTCTTTATTAGGGTTACACCAGCGTCAGTGGTACAACGCCCTTTGGTGAAACCGTACTGTTGTTCATGAAAGATGGAATTTTTATTAAAGCGACGTAACATTTGATTGAGCATCAACTTTTCAAACACCTTACTGAGAACTGGTAGAATTGACACGGGCCTATAATTGTTGGGTTCTTTACTATCACCGGATTTGAACAATGGAACTACTTTACTGTGTTTCATGAGATCCGGAAAGACTCCTTGGTCTACACTGGTGTTAAATATGAAAGCTAAATAGGGCGCAATGGTTTCGATAATAGTTCTACAGACATTCCCCAGAGATCTTCTGTTGATTAAATTTTAAGATCTTTAAAAGCTTTTATAACAGCCTGTGGGTTTGTATGCTGATACCTAAACTCCAAAGGGCATGCCTTCACATTCTGTCTAAGTAAGGCAGCAGAAAGCGCGGGTGAGGAATTTATAGATTCAGTAGTTTTAGTGGGAATATTAGCAAAAAAGTTTTCGAATTCCTGAGCTATTTCTACATCTGAGTTGATAGGGTCATGTGCAGTCTCTAAATTAAATTCAGTATTTCGCTGTTTTTTCCTACCTGTTTCATTATTCATTATTTGCCAGGTAGTTTTTATTTTATCATCAGCTGATTTTATTTCATTGCTAATATAAAGCGCTTTGGCTATTTTGCACACACTTTTAAAAGTTTTTGTATATTTTGCAACATACTTATGTAAGTTTGTATTATTCATATGTTGCTTTAGGCCATAAAGTTCAAATAGCTTTTCCCTGCTTTTACGAATACCTGGAGTCGCCCAATCACTAAATAAGAACTTTGTGTAAATACTTTTAGTCTTTAATGGAAAAGTGTCATTAAATTGCGTGTTTAATAGTGAAAAGAACTCGGCGTAGAACTCATTTGAATTTTTTGTAAAGGTATGTAGGAGCAAAATGTTATTGTTTGTCCACTGTGATCTGATGGCAACTTGTTTACAATTTGTTTGTGTTTAATTTTTTTTTAATTTTGATGATCTTTTAACCAATGCTCTGTTAAACAAACAACATCAAACTTGGTATTTTCCAAAAACAATTCTATTTCCAGTAATTTGGAAGAGCAACCTTGGATATTTTGATTAAATAATTTAATAGTATGTGGCACTCCCTTAGATTTATATTGAGTTATATTGCCAGAAGATACCTTTTTATTATTCTCTAATAATAATTGGTTAATGGCATCCGTCGGGCTCTTGTCACCGCCGGGGTGCCAGCTGTTTTAGAACCCAATGGCTTGGCACGCGACGATGGGAAGAGGCCAGACGGAATGACCATAATGCCTTGGAAGTTGGGTAGGCCTTTGGTGTCGGATGCAACTAGCGTCGATACCCTCGCGCCATCCCATCTTCCTAGCACGGCGGACTGTGCTGGGACGGCTGCTGCAGGTGCGGAAAACCTCAAACGGCGCAAATATAACAACCTTATTGGTAGCTATATTTTTGAGCCGTTTGGGGTTGAAACACTAGGGCCGTGGGGTCCGAGTGCTCATCGAGTATTTCGGGACATCGCCAAGTGGTTGGTTGACTCTTCACGTGACCAGAGGGCTGGCCAATTTTTAGGTCAAAGAATCAGCATTGCCATCCAACGTGGCAATGCTGCCAGCCTTTTGGGCACTTTTCCAACTGACAGCGATGAGGATGAATTTTTTGATGCCCAATGAGCTCTTCCTTAATTTTATTTTTAATTTTTATTTCCTGTGTATACTTGTATATAATTTATATATTTTAGTGTTAGATGTATATTATATTTAAGATTGTATACTATCCTACTTATATAATATTGAATTTTAAACTTACAATCATTAAAATAAGATTAATTGGTTAATTGAAGGGATAACTTTTGTTGTCTTACAGCCTAGTTTAAAGAATTATCCGGAGCAACATCCACATCTACAAGTGCAGAGTTTAAAATTCCTGTAGGAGCTTCAGCAGGAAGAGAATACCCTACCTGACTGGTAGTGGCCTCCAACTGTGTTGGTATTGCAGGTGGATCCTCCTTCGTACAACATGTTAATACATAATTACTCTCTATGTTGTTAGTATAACTAGACAACATAGACTCGTCACTAATACTACACTTTGTTATATTAGCTATAACCTCGTTAATATTATATGCTATCAACATAGCAATCATATGTCTACATTCCCAAGACAGAGACAAAGTTCTAAATAGTCATTCAATGCGATTATATGAACTTAGAGAGTTGTAATGATCATTTTTATGAATATAATTCTATAAATAAACATTTAATACGACCGCAAATCATATTAAGATCAACATACATACTGACCTGCAAATTGCAAAAAACGTAAGAAAATTTGAATTTCGCGGGCTACCTTGACGCTTTGCCTTAACCTTAGACTTTCAAACCTGACGTACGAGCGGGGTGCCCTCTCCGAGATTGCTTCGCTCGCTCATGCATCCAAGATACTCTATTTTCATAATTGACTTTCAGAAGTGAAAACTTCTATAAATAAGTGCGTTGAGCGATTTTTAGTAAGGGATAATCTTATGGGTTAAATGAAATGAAATGAAATTGTTTATTCTGTAAATAGGATATCGGAATCACTTTTACACGTCATATGAAAAATATAAAAAAAAATAAGCTTGATGAGGTCGGTGTTTCCTATCTGACTACTCTGAGAAGAAAGGCCGAAACAAAGTCAGAGGTCGCAGTCTCTTTTAAAGTCCAGACATAATCTTGGCCAAGCCATGTGAGGACCATGTAGATTAGTGTCTGAAATGGTCTTTTGAGGAAAGAACCACACAGATTTGAGTGGACCTGTCCAGTCAATGCAAGCATTTGTCAGTAATCGTGGAGCTCAACTCAGAACTTAAGGAGCTCAACTCGACGAGCAATACCAAAGACAGGATATTTGGGTAGGCCGCATCAACTACTCAAACTGCCAGACCATCATTAAAACTAACTGAGAAAGAAAATATAAATGAAAACGAAAAAAAGAAATTAAAAAAATATCCACTTAGTCCTCACATTCACAATAATTAAAATAATACTTTACAAAGTAATCGTGTCATTTTGAATATAATTTTCAACAATGTCAATGTGTATATAGAACTGGTTTATTGTGATGAATAATTAAAATGTCAAATTTTATGGTTTTCACAAGGCTTAGCAGAGCGAGCAGCTCAATCCCAAGCTTTTCTATCTTCTAAATAATCAGAAATTTTATAGTACCCTATTTTACAAAGCTTGGTTTTAATACAGCTTTTAAATCGTTTAATGGGTAAGTTTAGAATGTCAATGGGAAGTTTGTTGTAAAAGCGTATACATTGACCCATGAACGAGTTGCTTACTCTGTGGAGACGCCTGCGATGCACAGCAAGGTTGTGTTTATTCCTGGTATTTAAACTATGAATATCGGACATTTTCTTAAAATTTGATATACGTATTTTTGTGTACATACATTAGGTTTTCAAAAATATATTGTGAGGCTACGGTTCGCGTCAACGACATGCTAATGTTAACAATACAGCACCTATGACTACTTATGACAGGTTGCGCGGGAGTGCCGATATACTTATGTGAAAATTTGACTAATGTTAATAACTTAATTTACAAATTGTGAAATTTTAATTGTAAAATTTTAATAAAACACTTATTTCAGTTTTAAGTTTTCACTTCTGTCGGCATTCCCCATAAATGCCTATTCTCTTAATGTTTTTGGTTATGTCCGTCGTAACTGTAGGGCCACGGTAACCCGGGGCAGAAGTACAGTTTTAAAAGTTATTAATACAAGTAAATCATTCAGGCTCCCGACAGCGTGAAAGATTTTGGGGGGGTCATGACCCCCTGGGACCACACCTGAGCAAGAGTGGCAACGTCTAGGTATATAACTGTAGGTAATTAGCGCTGTGCGACCTGAAATGCAATCCAATTTATTTAAATTATTTCGCGGAGTTTCCCATCTATATTAATCTGTGCCCGAACTCTAATGTTTCAACATTATAATTATGTGTACCTGTGTTACTGTTAATAAAAAGTTGACACCTTTATGTGTGTGTGTGTGTTCAAATTATTATTAAAACCTACTGGAGAACATCAACAGTCTCTTTTACACTCGTGGCATTTACGATGTTAATGGTACGGAACTCACTCGGACTGCGAGTCCAGCATGCACTTGAACTTCTATTTCTGAGGACGATGCGTGTTGTTTCAGCAGAAATCCCGGAGCCTTCCATTTATATACTCAAACCTATTATTGAAGCAAGTTTTTTGTATAAAACTGCAGACATACCGTAAGCTAGTAGGTATGTAATGAATGCGTGATTTGTTTTGTCTTGTCACTCAGTTTGATCTTTTTGTGCATGAAATCATGTCATGACACAATAGGGATTCCTATAATACAACTCGGAAATAAAACACCATAGGTACATGTATTACATATTAATATTTATTTAAAAAAGAAAATGGAAATGAATACTTAAGGTGCCTCACGTGAGAATAAACCTATTTCTGGGAACACCACAGAGTACGGAATCACTGCGGTTGGCAGCACTGACTGCGTCTGAGGCGTCTACGTGCTCCGAGGGGAACACTGGATAAGAATGACGACCGAAAGCTTTAAAACAGATGTAAAAAAGCAGATAATTCCATAAATAGTTGCATTAACCAGCAAGAAAAAATACGTCATAATAATCAATTAGATTATAATTCAACAAAAACAGAAATTTTCGCGGTAGGCTTTCGACAATTTGACAGTAAGTCAGCTAGGGTTGGCCTTCTTATTGCTGGGTAGTACGTAGGGGTGTTGGTGAAAGTGTTCTTCATATCAGCTTCACATCTTGTTCCCTCGTGATTACCAACACATTGACAGACTGGCTCATCCTTTTCGTTCAGGGAACAGTCACCGTTATTCAGACAATAACCATAACACGCGTGCACTTCACACTTTTCCCCGGAATAACCAGCATTACATCTAAAATAACGAAAATGTAAGTTTTTATTTTATTTTATTCAGCACCGAAACCAACTGAAGTAGAGGAATATGTTTTACCTGCATTCAGGAAGTCCCTTATCATTGAAACTACAGTTGCCTTGGACACAGTAGTTCCGACAGTCTGATACCTCGCATCTGTCACCTACATAATCTCCTTTGCATTGGCAAACTGGCTCATTCTTATCATTCAAGAAGCAGGTACCGTTGTTCGAACAATAACCATGACACGCTTTGAATTCACATCTTTCCCCGGAATAACCGGCATAACAGCTGAAATAACGAAAAAATACGTTTTTATTTTATTTTATGCAGCAACGGTACCAACGGAAGGAGAGTGTTGTATTAATAGTTAGGAAGCAGGAACATCACTAGGAATATAAAAATGATGAAGGAACAACACTAGGAAGATGGCGTCCGACAGAATCTCAATTGGTGATGACTGATCTAATAAAGCACATGTGCATAGTGTTATGTTAAACATTGTTTTATTAATTAAACAACATAATAAATGGCGCAGCTGTAATTGTTTTTATACCTTACTTAATTTTGCGATAATCGCTGTACAATTTGTAACTGTGTGCATACATGGCCCCAGCGTCGTACAACCTGCCCGAAAAACTGTGTCTCGGAGGGGATTTGCCAAGCAATTGGAAAAGGTTTAAACAACTTTAAGTATATATCTTATTGCCTCTGGTCTTGATGATGAAAAGGAGCAAAGAAAAATTGCAATTTTGCTAAATGTCATTGGCGAGGAAGGAGTACAAATCTATAATAATTTTAATTTCGACAAGCTTATTGATGCCAACGGGGAAAAAAAGGTGGCGACATTTGATGATGTATTGAAGTCGTTCGATGAATATCGTGAACCCAAGAAGAATGTATTATTTTCATGATTTTTATTTTACAACGCGCTCAGCGACCGGGTGAGCCGTTTGATGTATATTTCACAGACTTGAAAACTCTGGTTAGAAATTGTGAGTTCACAAATGAAGCTATCCGAGATAGAGTTATTTTTGGCCAATAAATCTGAACAGGAGAATTTGTTGAGCATGGGAGATGTGGACCTAGAAAGTCACAATTCAAAGAAATGCAGTGAGAGTCAGCAGAAATTGGGGACGTTCATAAGGTACAGGTGAAAAATACTACTATACAGTGCAAATAGTGTGGTGGCCAACATGAACGGGACATCAACAAATGCCCTGCAAGGGGAACAAAATGTGCAAAATGTGGAAAATATAACCACTTTGTAAAAGCGTGCCCCACCAAAAAACTGCAAGTTGTATTTGAGGAGAAATGACAAAGAGGAACTTTTTTGTGAATCGGTAGGTCAAGTACATAATCCTAACTGTTGGGAGCAGAAACTAATCATTGAAAATGTCATAAATTGTACTTTCAAACTAGATACTCGTTCTGATATTAACCTAATACCTATCTCATTGCTAGAGGATATTCAAAATTTAATTTCAAGGAATAAACTTAATGATATTAAACTCACTAAATCGAAACTCACGTTACATGCATACAATAGATCAAAGATAAAAACTTATGGTGCTGTTTTATTGTTACTAGTTCTGGATACCAGCCAACATTAGGGAAGGGTTCATGTTTGTTATTAGGCATTGTTGAAAGAAAGTTTATAAACAGTATTAAAAATAATCAATCAGATAAACAGATATTGATGGATAGGTATTTAGATGTTTTCTCAAGCACAGGGCAATTTCTGGTGAACAGGTGGACTGGTGACAGTAAAAAGTACTGTACATTCTCTACTATTTATGGATCTTATTGTCTTACCATTTGGACTTGGAATCTCAGCTAAAGTTTTTTAAGAAAACTGTAGAAATTGCTTTAGCGACATTGAAGGTTTGTTTACCTACATCGACGATGTTTTAATTCAAGCAGAATCCAAAAAAAAAACATGATGAGATACTCGAAAAAGTCCTCAACAGAGCACGTGAGTTGAATATTAAGTTTAACCCAAAGAAAATTCAATACTTAGGTACCTGATGTACTTAAATATTTTGTACATGAAATTGTAGATGGAAAATTAGTACCCGACAAAGATAAGATTAAGGCTGTTTTAGAATATGACATGCCAAGTGATAAACAAAGTCTTCAGAGATTTTTTGGTTTTGTTAATTATTATAGGGAATACATCCCCAATATGTCTGAAGTAACCAGGCCACTTAGGCAATTGTAAAAGAAAAACGTAGAATTTGTGTAGGATATTGGTTATACAACATGTGTCAATAATATTATGAATCTTTTAATAAGCCCACCAGTGCTTGTAAATTTTGATCCCAAAAAACAAGTTATAATTTAGACTGACAGTTCTAAGGATGCAATTGGTTGTGTTCTAAAGCAAAATGGTCATCCAATTTCATATGCTTCAAAAAGTTTATCGAGAGTTTAAGATTGACAAAGAATTCTTGGCAATACTTTTTGCCTGCAAAAAGTTTCACTACTATATATATGGAAGGCATGTAATAATGCAAACTGATCATCAGACATTGGTGGCGGTTAAGCGAAAGGAAAAAAAAACCATTGCTTCTCAACGATTAAGAAAAATAAAAATGAAATAAAACATATATAATTTGGATGTTCAATACACTCCAGGTTCTAAGATAGCTGATGCCATAAGTCGTGCTTCAAGCAATGCTGATAATATAGAATTAGATAGTTCTCCTTCTAAAACTGTACACACTAACAATTTCAGTGAAGAAGTACAAAATCTTAATATGGTAGAAACTGAAAATGATTCAGTCCTTCAGTAATTAATATTATATTATAAAAATGGATGGCCTAAATGCAAAAATAAAGTAGCTGATACTGTAAAATTTTATTATAAATGTAAAGACATTACATATGAAAATGGAATTGTTTATTTAGATTATAAGATTATAGTGCCATTAGTATTAAGAGATAGAATCATTAAAAAAGTTCATTCAAGTCATTCTAGAATAAATAAGACAATTGCTAGAGCAAAATCTTTATTTTATTGGCTGAATCTTGAGACTGATTTTATTAATATTATATCTAAATGTGAAACATGTGAAAAATATAGTGCGAAAAAATCAAAAGAACCTATGTTGTATGATGAGATGAGAATATAAAAAAAAAAATAACCATTTTTGAACTTTCAAAAATTGCTTGTGATTTTCTACTGTGGAATCGCAAAACTTATTTAATTGTAACTGACTATTACTCTAAGTGGTTTGACTTAATTCATGTAAATTAACTGCATCTACTGTGATTAATATATTGAAGCATATTTTTTCATTTCATGGTATACCAAGGATCTTGAGGGCTAATAATATGCCATTCAACTCTTATGAGTTCCAGAATTTTGCAACACTTTGGAATATAAAATTGATTACTTCAAGCCCAAAATATCCTAGGTCCTATGGTTTTGTTGAAAGATTTGTTGGATTTGCTAAAAATTTGCTAAATAAATCAACTGAGAATGGGGTCGACTTTCAAGAAGTATTGCTAGAGTATCGAAATACTCCAATACTAGGTTCACAATACACACCATCACAGTTACTATTTAGCAGATTGACAAGAACCACACTACTTATTCATGATGTACTTTTAAAACCAAAGTTGGTAACAAATTTTTATGAAACTCAAAACAAAGTAAATACATGTATAATAAAAAAAAACTTTGATAAGACTGCCAAATGTAACAAACACACTTTTTATTCTGGCCAAGACGTAGTTTACTTAAGGGATAATATTTGGGTCCCAGCAAACGTTAGAAATATACACTCATCTCTAAGTTCTCTAATTTTAAAAGATGTTAATGGGCAAATAATTAGAAGGAATACATTACATCATGTAAACCCTTCATTTCATAGAGATGTAAATGTTCAACAAAAATTTAATTTAGATTTGTTAAACAATGATGAACATTTACAATCAGAACGAAACGTATCTATGGAGAGAAGGAATAGAGATGGTCAAGAAGTAGTTTTAGCGGAAGATGCTCAAGAGCAAGTACCAAATTTTCAGTCAAGACCTAGGAGAAACGTAGTTCCTCCAAAACATTTAGCAGAATATATTTGTAATTATAAGGGAAAGATGTAGTACTAGTATTAATATTAAGTAAGCAGCAACGTCACTTGAAATTGAAAAATAATGAAGGAACAACACTAGGAAGATGGCGTCCGACAGAATCTCAATTGGTGATGACTGATCTAATAAAGCACATATGCATATTGTGGTGTTAAACATAGTTTTATTAATTAAACAACATAATACAGAGAGGAATATGTTTTACCTGCATTTAGGAAGTCCCTCATCATTGAAACTACAGTTGCCTTGGACACAGTAGTTCAGACAGTTTGATACCTCGCACCTATCACCTACATAATCTCCTTTGCATTGACAAACTGGCTCATTCTTATCATTCAAGAAGCAGGTACCGTTGTTCGAACAATAACCATGACACGCGTACACTTCACATCTTTCCCCGGAATAACCGGCATTACATCTGAAATAATGATAATGTCAAACATGGTTATTTAAACATTTAACAAGAATGCATAGAAAAATTGGGTACCAACAGCGGTGGTCCGGTGGTAACGGCCCCGACTTACGTGTCCTTGGTCGTGGGCTCGAAACCAAGCAGAGACTTTACTTTGTGTAATTTATTTCATCGCCACTTTCTTTCACAACAGTGAAAGAAAATATCGTGAGGAAAGCGGCATGTCCTCTTTCTTACCAAACTTTCGAACACATGTGACAGCAACCAACACAAGCTGGCACGGCGTGGTGGATTATGGCCCACTCTCTCTCATAGAGAGGAGGCTTGTGTCCCAACAATGGAAATGTTATGGGCTGATTATGCTTATGCAGCCGCTGTATTGGTACTAGGGGCACTCGGGGCTAGTGCCCACGGCGACATATTTTCGGAGGGTGAGAAAAGAAATTCTATGCATTATTCGACTAAAGAAGGTACTGGACACAACTACTTTTTTGGGTACTGGTCTACCCAGATCGCGCAGGCGTAATTTAAGTTTGGGTACTGTGGTTCCCACGGCCGCGTGAGTGGTGTACTTCTGGTGTATTGCGAAACTGGTATTATGAGAATCTGTTATATTTAGCATCTAGTATTTTGAGAATCTGGTATTCTGAGATCGAGCCGTCATTGCATTTATTTATAAATTGTATATCGACACTTTATCCATTTTATGCAAAATTTCGATAATGGGGCTGCATTATTTTACAGTGCCCAGGGGCGGCGCAAAGGTTGGATTCGGAATTAATAATAATAATTAATTATGTTTAAACGAGGAAACCATAAGGAGTAGAAAATGATTTACCTGCATTTAGGAAGTCCCTCATCACTGATACTGCAGTTACCTTGCAAACAATAGTTCTCACAGACTGAAACATTGCATCTCTCACTGATATTTGGTATCATACTCAAAAGGACTTCGCAATCCGGAAGTCCCTGAAGTTGATCTTTTATTTTGTAATTGGCGGCTAAACCGAGTGGACTTTCAGTATAGAATTTACTAATCTCTTTAACTTCTACTTCCTGCATATTTGCTTTCTTTGGTACTTGCCAAACGGTTCTGTAGCTCCCGCTACTGCTCACCCAGTATAAGTAATCTTTTGAAACTGCCAGCTCTTTTGGTGCAGAATAATATGAACGGTGAAAATGTACTTTTTCGTTTCGGCCATCCAAATTTGCTGTATTCAGAAACTCTCTTCCACTGAGTGCAGAACCATCAAAATAATGAATTTTCCGCATTTGTAGGTCCACGGCCATGCTGAACATTGACAGACTAGAAACCTCTGTGTTTACAAGTTCTCTCTCAGAACCATCAAACCGAGCTCTCTCCATGTTTTTGTCTCCTCCCTCTAGATAGGACCAGTAAATGTACCTGTAAATTGAAAAACACTATTGAATATCACAAAATGGAACAGGTTTTGATTTTTAAACTGTCATTAGAACGTACCCTCTACAGCTATCCACGGCAATATCAGTGGGAGTCCGGTCATACATCTTGGTTAAAAGGTTTCCGTTACCATTGTTATTAGATGCAGGTTTTAATGAAATCCAATTAATGCTCCTTTCATTAGTATCAGTGAAGAATAGTGTATATGTTTCTGGGTCGAAGGCAATACTGTGAATGTTACTGCTGTATCTTTTAATGAAACATGTGTTTTCTTTCGATCGTAAGTAATACCCACATACAGCGTCGTACTCGCTCTGTTTGTCGACGTACAGCATCATGTCGTGAACTTCATCGTAAGCTAACGCTATGAGGTTGTGGGAAAGAAGATTCACGGTGTTTGTTTTTATTCCGTCGGTAAAGAATATGAGTTCATCTCCTAGACTTACGGCGATGTCTGAAACAAAACAATAACAAGTTACTTTACCAAGCAGGGCCAAATAAATATAATCGCGTATTCAGAGTTGTGTAATACCTAGGTATTTAACATAAACGGGGTACATAACATAGTTGGGAAAAGGCTACGCAAATGATATTCTATCAAACTATACACGATAAACTGTAAAGTTTGATGGATTCTCGAACTGTTCCGCAATTATTAAAATATTTAAAGATTAGTATACTGAGTATAAAGCTAAATACTGGGTGGCTAGCTCGGAAGGAAGAATACAACTTTTAATTGGCACCATTCTGATTTCTCGCCATGAAGTTCTATAATAATCCATGTTCTAAAACCTGTCCGATCCGAAAGGGGCACATAGGTACTGCAATAACATTACCAAAAAGTAATAAAAGTACATTTAAATGATCCGTGATCGGATATTCGGATGAATATTTGCCTAAAGTTGAGGTGTTTGCTATTATGGAAAGCACTTTTGTATCGAAAAGATCCCGGGATTTCGGAATCAACAAATTTAGATTTCTGGTTATAGAATCGACTGTATATTAACTTACGTTCAGGTGTTGTCTAATATGGAATGTACTTTTGTATCGATCGCAAAAATCTCGCGATTACGGAATTGATAAATTTAGTACATTTGACTATAAAAATGCTAGCTAATATTGTAAAGTAGGTTGCCAAATGGGCATAGCACATAGCGACAAACAACTCGGTACCTGGGTTTCCGTTAAAAAATGTTAACAGTAGGTTTTTTTTTATGTTAACACCGCATAAGTAACGTTCATAACCCTGATAAGCTGTTTCCATACCACGTATCCGATTAGTTATGTATTCCCGGATTTTATTGAATTCCGGGATTTATATTAAGACAAAAATCTATTAAGAAGCCACTTATTTCTTAGCCAAAAATTAACTTTAGGTAAATATGTATCCGAATATCCGATCTCTAATTATGATACGAGTGTGCTGTAATGGTCATTAAGCCGATAATTTAGGCCGCTTTCCGAATAAGAACGTAATCGCTCACAGCGCTGACAGCAATAATTGGCGTTCCGAGTTAGATATCACGATTATGACAGCTGAGGGCTGTCAACAAATCGAAACGCTCGTGAAGGCTCTCACGGTGCTCGCTCAACGTCAAAACTTGCATATATTTATTTGTGTTTAAACTACACATTTCTTCTTCTTCATTGGTTAAGTGGCCACGGTAGCCAGAAGCACAATTTCGACGATGTCACGTTTGTCTAAAGTTATGATGCGACTCAAAACAAAACAGTCAGATCAGACAGTATGATCTTTAGTATGATCGTTTTGGTACTTTCGATGTTAAGATTTTTTTGTAGGTAGTGTTTCATCAGTATTCTTTATATTGAGTAACTTTCACATAAAAAAACAAATCCATTGAAATATGTTCTTAAGTTAAACCGGGAAAACGAACAAGATAGCACGGGTACGTACGTTTGGTATGTCAAAGATTAAAAAAAAATACTTATGCTAACCAAATAAAATAATACGAGACGAGCTTACAGATGGTATAGCTCAGGAGTCACAAAATGGCGGACCGCGGTCCGGATCCGGACTGCCAACCTATGTTGTACGGACTTTAAGTAAAAAGTTAATAAAAACCTAATCATATTTTTTTGAGTAATTGAATTAAGCCAACGCTTTATATTATGTGCCGTCGACACGGCAACGAATGACACGAGACGCAAGCCGCATGAAGCTGCAAATGTTTTCGGGAGTAATAGAGCTAGCTGGGTGAGGTACTGGGCTAGGTGACTATACAAATCGAAATGATCGATTTCCAAAAAACACAAGAATACGCAAGGTCCTTGAACATCTTTTAATCTTGGTTGCTAGTAGGTTAATGCGACGCGACGCGGTGGCACTTATTAGAAGCATTTCTCGAAAAAATAAAGTACTAAGCGCTTTGTTTATCGGAAACTTGGTTATCACAAGGAAATAAAGAATTAATTATCTGCAACGGATACAACCTCACTACGTCATACTATTAGAGCAAGAGCCCACGACGGCCAGACCTTCATTATTTTATAAAAGCTGAAAGTTTTTCTGTGCATGTCCCCCCCCTATACAGGTAAGAACGACCAGCGACTATAGAGTTTGGGTTGTGGTTACTTGGGCAGGTAACAGGTAGTAAAGGTGTATAAAATAGTACCTTAAATTCGTTAAAGTATAAAGCTCAATTTTTTTATATTTTCTTCGGGATAGCTTTAGAAATCTCGTCATCCATTGCCAGACACTTATGACAGTTGCTACCCCCTGCCAGACACTCCTAAACTTTAATAAATTTTAATTAGGCTATATCGGCTGAACTACGAAGGCGGCGGTGTATGCATACTATTACGAGAAGACTTAGAATGTATTGACCGAAAGGATATTATGGATATGTCGGTGGAATACATCATTGAAGTATGTGCCATTGAATTGCCTAAACTTAAAATTATACTAATAACTTTGTATTGGAACAATAGACAGCCTGATGTATCCTATAAAAAAAAAAAACTAGAACTTATATATAAAAAAATATACAAACAAATAAAATCACCAATATTTTTTAATTTTGAGATTTGTTTTTGCAGAATAGCTTTAATATTCTCATAGCCAAAAGTAAGGAATTTTAGTGATAGTTTATTTCGGTGTACAAGAGAATCGGCACCACTATATACTTTTTATTTTTTTTATTTTACAGACTTACAGACATAGCTCTTGTACACCGAACTAATACTAATTATGGACTAAGGGGATAAAGTAGTGTCTTATGTATACGTAGTGGGCGCCGTATTGAATCCCGAGCAAAACGAAGGATACTAGCGTTAACTCCCGAGCAAAGCGAGGGAGTTAAGACAAGAATCCTGAGTGCCTGCTGAGGACCATTATGGATCGTGAAAGTTGGTGAAGATGGTGCTTGAGGCTGCAAGCTAGATGAATAGTGTTTTGAGGCGCGAATACTGAAAAGTTTCTGCATTCGCGCCTCTTTTTAATTTGTGTTATATTTTTCTTTTATTTATATTCTACTCGTGGTGGCCAGTTCAATTTTCGAACAATTTATTTTTTAGTGCAGATCTTAATGGTGAATGCATGGAATTAGTATGTACCTACTACTTACCTACCGTAAATGTTCGTATGCGATTTCTACTTTATGTTCCAAATTCAAATCACATTAATGACCAGCGGGTCATAATGAAATTCAGTACAATGTTAATGCCCTGCTAGACCTCAGGTCTTAAATGACTTACTTTAGGTTAGGTTTGCATGACATATAATTTGACATTGTCGAGCAGGTGGTGTGAAAACTAACTAAACTGTCACAAAAATTCCTTACTTCTGGCTATGAAAATTTTAAATTTATGTTATTCTGCAAAAACAAATCTCTAAATAATTTTGACACAACTTAAATCGAATTTGACAATCGCGACTCCACGTGGTATCCGTGGTTTGCCCTACCCCGTGATTTTTAGAGCCGGAGGCGCGCAAGGATTGCTGACTCGACGTGTTTTATATGGTTTCACTTAGATAAATAAAAGCTTAAAATGCCAATGCATTCCACAACTTTCTTCGACAAATCCTTTTCTGTCCAGGCCGCTCGTTTGTAGAATGCATTGCCAGCTCAAATAAAACGCGCGCAATCGTTACCAGTATTTAAGAGACTCGTGAAGGAACATTACTTGTTGTTGTGATCTTGTTCTTGTAGCTGTAATAATCTGTAGTCATCGTTTATTTTCGTTGCTTATATAAATATTCTTATATATTTACTATATATCTATTATATAGCATATATATATATCTATCTATGTATCTATTATAATATATTGTATCTATATCATTATTATTTTGCACCAATGTCTACCCAATTTTTATGTCCACGCAATCACTGTCCATTCCAAGGTTGCCTGGAAGAGATCGTAGAAAGCGATAAGGCCGCCCATTGTATGTTTTGTAGTGTTAAATTTATGATTTACTATGTATTTTCTGGTGTACAATAAAGTATATATAAATAAAATAAATAAACTAATTTTTCACTTTCTATATAGAAAATATGAAAAAATATTCCCTACATGTTGAGTTTAGGGGTTTATGGGTGTTCTAAAGGGGGACGAAATTTTCATTATTTTTGCGATAGGACGCACCATTTTCGAGATATAAGCAAAAGAAAAAAAAAAACAATACCTTACTGTTTTTGCACGTGAAGTCGAGATGTTGGTGTGAATTTTAGTTCATGACAACATATTTTATCCCACACCTTTGAAATCGCGATTAAAAAATTTCAGGTTTAGTCTAAGTCTGGTTTGGATTATTACAATCAAAATTTTATGTGAAAAACGCCAAATTCAGAATAGCAAAATTGCCATTTTTACTAAATTAATAACTCAGTGCCTATCTATCTTAGTGCTGTCAAACTAAAATATGGTTAAGTTGTGTTACTTTAGTCTATTTCAGAATGGGAAATCGTCGTTTGACAGGAATAAACAACATTTTGGTGATTTTAAGTCTAGTTTCGTTTATTTTCTAGTATCTAGTAGTTTAGTTTATTTGTAACAAGAGAATCGGCACCATTGGCAGTCAGATCAAATTGTACAGCTCATTGCGCTGTTTCCGAATCTATGTTAAACTCAATTTAGCCATAAATGATACTTACTGCAGTTATCGCATGCGCGGCAACGCGGTTATGACAAAATAATAAAGTTTTATGAAACAACCACCAAGACCACTGCATACATCAATTGATTTTTGCAGTGGTTTTGTTCATAAAACTTGATTTTCCAAAGAACTTATCGTAATTTTTACGCGCTCGTTTTACTTAATAGTTCGGGTGTGTGTTTGTGTGCGTTTTGAACTAGACTTTGTGCATGTAGACCAGCGCCTAACTGCTCATCACTGATACTATCTCTGTCGGACACGACAGACCTCCGCTTCGCTCGCCGCTTGTTTTTTTTGGCCATGCCCACCAGTGAGTTCGATCCTGCGACTAGTTCAATTAATGGGCGTTTTAGGACAAAAAAATGGAATTATTCGGGGTTCAATTAAATACATGCCCAAGTTTTACAGGATGGATTGTTGAGACGATGGCAGTAAGTGCAGGTACCAAAGCCGTTGTAGCTACAGGAAAACGTTCTTAAGAGACTGTCTTTAACTGTTTGAGTAATTTCTAACTGAATTCACAGATAGAAATGACAACTTTTTCTATTACTATCTGTTTTTCCTATTAATTAAAATTGGAACACTGCGCTTTTGTGATTACAGTCCTGCCCCCTGTCTGTAAATTGCATTATTACCATCACACACACACACATACACACCCACAACACGGATATATACACACCACAACACACACAAAATAAGAGGACAAGAGGATAAGCAAGTGCTGCGTGATATTTTGGGAATATCATATTTTGGAAAGATGGTTTCGATAGGTGGAAACGATGGTCGTGGCGGCAGACTAGTTCTTACACAGGCAAGCAATGGTCTTTGGCAGGTAAGTATTACAGGCTGTTTCGTACATTGGCTTACCACCCTTGAGTAATAATGGATGTAACTTATTGCAATCGTAATTAGGCACCTTTTCATTATGTATGATGCTGCCGGGCCCCGCGCACCGCCCGTTGCGAAATACCAGTTCCGTGATACATTGTAATAGCTTCTTGTGACCGTGTGCGATGTGATGAGATGATTATGAGATAGATTATAAGGTTCTAATACTTTCTAGAATTGTGTTGAACATCGCAAGGAATAAGTAATTTCAAGAAAATAATAAACTTCATTTGGTCTAGTGGTCATTGTATCGAATGTAGCTCAAGTATTGTGCAGTCTGGGATTTGGAACCCGGTTTACGCATAGACTTTTTGTTTACTGTTTTTTTTAAATTATCTTTTTGAAACAAAGTTCTTTAACGTTTCTTTAAATCATCACGTAACGAAAAAGCGATGCCCGAAAAAGAGAGTTTCAAAGTCTCAAGTTTCAAGTGTCAAGGGTTTTTGTTTTTTTAATACAGAGCCATCTATTATTTTGAGCTATTTAGTTTTTAGCTCCATATAGAATACCGGTATTCAGCTGCACCCGGTTAGAATAACCAGATGCAGCTGAATACCAGTATTTTATGGAAGCCGACCCCGACAAAGTTGATAAATGATGAATCTTTCAATTACTAGAATTTTTGCACGTGTTCGCTCCCGACATTATGTAATTAAAAGAAACATTTTGAATATAAAAACTACGCCTCTCGTACTCACCCCAGGAATGCGCCAGCCCCATGAACAGCGCTACCAACACCAGCCCACACTGCGTTCTACACATTTTAAACTTCAGAAATACAAAGTTGTTTCAACAGAAGTAGATGGAGCGTCCACTGCTGGTGACCGCTCTTTTGATTCTATAGCTAAACGCTGGGTTCTCGCAACTTATATAGGCATGTTTGGCATGGTGATAAGAACCTACTTTTTAAGAGTTTCCGTTAATATACCTAAGAGGATAATCCATTCGGTTGTCCTTGCCTTTATGGTGCCATATTTTTAACCGATTTCAATAAAGGAAGAGGTTATGTATTTGGCAAGTTCTTATATTTATGTACTCGATGTACATACATAAATGAACCGTCAGTTGTTTCGGCGAGCACGGGAGGCAAGCTAACGTCTCGGCTGGGAAATTGTATGGACGCAGCATGTTCGTAGTCTTGCACCGACGTAATAATAATCGCTCTTGGGATATTAAAAAAGTAAGTTTTCCGTAAGCGATAAATATTCTCTTATCGAGCGGTAATTCCCAGTTGCTCTATAGCTAATTAGTGCCCACAACGCAAATAACGATCCAAATCATTCGTTTCGTACTAAAACAGCAAGGCGAATCTATTGCGATTTATATCGATATTTTTTTCCGATATCTCCCGTGTCTATCTGTATGTCTTCTTCTACCAAATAATAATAATACAACTAGTTATTTGGTGTCAACCGTAAATAAACTGTGACAAAACAAAAAATTACCTTATTTAGGTGGCTTTTATTATTTTAGTGTCGCTTATTACCTACATCATAATGAACAAATTCACGTGCGACTATTTACCTGCTTCATTTAATTTTTAAATCTGTCAGTTTTGACCATAGAAATATATATATATATTTTGTTTCTTTCTTATATCTATGATTTTGACCATTGAAAAGAAAAACATATACTTAGGTAACCTAGCGGTGAGCAAAATTCAACGATTTTGTGACACTTTTCTACAAAATACTTGTGAATATAACAAGTATTTTGTACAAAAGTGTCACAAAATCGTTGCATTTTTTTATTTTTTTTGGGTGACAATTTATCAAATAACTTCTCCCACTCTGGGCGGAGGGCGTGTCAGACTTTTAATGACTAAAACCCACCCGTGTTCCTTCCGTTGCCTGTGTGCCGGGGCCGCGATATCCCTTTCGGATAAACTCGCAACCCTAGCAGGCATTGGCCCTAATGGACCCCGCCAGTTGGTGCTGACATCTCTTTGAGGCGCGCGTGGAACAGAACGCGCCGTCGACCCGTGCCTGGTCCTTATCGGACGGCGAGCTACCCATCGCTCACCGTTCGCAAGCCCACGCCTACGGTGGCCGGAAGTCGATTTGCGACTCCCGACGCCCGGGGCGTCTCCTGCGGCGACTTTCGAGACTTTCGAGTTCGAGGGCGCGAATCTTGCCTCTACCTCACGCGTTCCGCCTCCTCCTTCGCGAGCATTACTGCTTCGTAGAAGGAGGTGACGGCCTCCCAAGCGTCCCAAGCACTCTCTCCCCGAACCATGGCCTGAACCAGGGCCGGACGCGAGAGATCGCCGCCGCCGATCGCCTCCGTGAGTGTGTCGGCGGTGCTCCGCCCAAGCTGGGCAGACCTCCACCGTATGCTCCACCGTGTCCTCCGGCCGATCCCCACAGTGGTGACACCCGGGCGTTTCCTCCCGCTATATCCTGAACTGGAACCTCCCGAAACAACCATGTCCGATGAGGACCTGCGTCAGGCGGAAGGTGAGGACGCCGTGGCGCCTCTCTAGCCACTCCTCAAAGAGGGGACTTATCGCCACAATTGTGGCGTGACAAGATTCATGTTTGTTTGAGTCAGTCGTCAGTCACCTCTCATAGGCATTTGAGTATGAAGTATTTTTTTCCTGTGAGTTATTTTTTCCGCGAGCCAGGCACCTTCCGGTTTTCGCGATTTCAATTAGGTCTCCTTCCCAGGGACCGATCGGGATATTTTCCCTCAAAAGGTATTCTCCGTATTAACACAGAAAAGGCCGATTTTGGCCATACCTTTGGGCTACGCCTGCTCCACTGGGCACGGTGCATCGCCGGCCCTGCCCTACTGCGGGCTGTGTGGATCCGACTGTCGTGCCTTGGCACCTCGATGGCGCGGCACAGTGGGGGTTCTGCGGGTGACCCCGAGGCAGCGAGTACAGTGAGCGCTTGACGGCTCTGCCTACAGCGCGGCGGCTTCTCCTGGCGCAGGCAACTCCCAAGCGGTTCCACTTCAATCCTCACATCCACCTATTATTTCTTTAATTAACCTTTTATAGTTCTAAATCTTTTTTTTTGTAATAATTAGACTCCGTTTCCTTTTAAAATAAGGACTCAAACGGCGTTGAACGCGAAAATCGACGGGGGCTTTACGAAGCAATAGCTATCGAAATCGTTCGTCCGAGTCGTTCTATACAATCGAGCTAGATCACGTATGCCGATGGGCCTAGCGTTTTTTTCCGAGAAATATTAACCACTGAATAATGTATCTAATGTGTTAATCAAAAGTTTGTTATAAATAATACCAGCCTATTATTGTCCCACTGCTGGGCAAAGGCCTCTTCTCATACAGAGAAGGCACGAAAAATCAAAATCGCTGAATGCAGATTAAAACTTCTCAAAAAGTTAAGGTCAGTCTTCTAAGACCGTTTTCTTCTAGCGACAACGGTTAAGGTAGCTGTGCTTACTGCCCCATCTCAAAAATCCATCCTGTAAATAGTAGGATAAGTCCAGGTTTCCTCACGATGTTGTTCCTTCACCGATGTCAGTAATGTTCAAGATAAACTCAGAAAGTACATATGAATTGAAAAAGTCACATTGGTACTTGCCCGGATTGGAACCCACAACCTCGTACATCTCAATCAAAACTTTATTTAAACGTAATGTCTGACGCCGACGGCTACATTTTCTTTCATTTTTGCATAATTTTTATTTGTCTTTATCTACTCCATAAATTTATCTGCAATATATCTTGTGATTTTACCTGAATACCTCGTTTTATTCTATAACCTATGTCGGCCACGGTTCGATTCCCAGGCGAAATTTGACTTGAATGTGGCAAATGATTCCTTTTTTGCTACACTTTGTACTAATTTGTACATGTGTTATTTGGCGAAATGTGGGTGTACTATATCTACTGGTACACTTCTGCCCAATCCTTCGGCGAAAACAGCGATGTTATGTTTATTTCGGGCAAGAATATTTCCTTATCATTAAATTTTTCAGTTCGTTATTCACGAGGTACAGGTTAGGTTTCAGTATTCATTAAGTTAAATATTTTTCCCCTTCAGATATCTCTTATCTGGACCTTAAATATAGAAGCCATTCTATCGTATCGGCAGCCGTGAATTAATATACTTAATTAACTTTATGTTCATACAAAACAGGAAAGAGGATGTAACAAACCAACAAGAAACAGTATAGGCTATTTATAGGTGGAGGATAATAATTTCATATAAGTACTAGCTGTACTCGCGGCTTCGCTCTCGTGAATACGTATTTTTTGGTACTAAAAGTAAAAGCCCTCAGTAGCAGCCTGGATTCTGGAGTTGTGCCTGTTGATGACAATATAGGCTCGTCCCCTGTTCCGTGGGACTCAAAGATAACTGACGAACTGTGGGTGTACTATTAGCTGCACCTCTGCCGAACCCTTCGGGGATACAGGCGTAATGTTATGTGTATGTAAAAGTAAACATAAAGTCACAGCATATTCTTAAAGAAGTTAAGTCAACCACTGACACTGGGGTACATACGCCAAAAATATAACAGGAAAATGTTATGTTAACAAGCCCAAAATAACGAACTTCCATCCCCTATTTACCCATTTAGAGGGTGAGTTTCGAAAATCCGAGCCGATCCGTTTCATTTCGACACCGTTGGCCACGCAATATTACTAGAAAAGCTCATCAACATAGTTGTTTCAGGAGTGGCACTCAAAATGATTGAGTCATAAACAGAATAGGTATCAAATAGTAAAAGTTGGGGAATACCAAAGTAAACCACAAAGCACAGGCTCATTCGGAGTGCCCGGGATCTGTTCTTGGACCACTATTCTCTCTCATTTACATCAATTCAGTACACGAAATTTCATTACAAGGACATATTTCCCTTTATGCTGACGATACCTGTCTTTTTTACTACGGTACTTCGATTGATGACATGGTCAACCAAGCGCAGCAAGATCTAAACACGTTATTTATTTGGTTCCAACAAAACCTACTTATAATAAATGCAGCTAAGACTAGTGATATCATGTTTAAACCCAAAAAAAAAACCAGCTCACCCCCCCTTGACCATTGATAATGAAATAATACAGGAAAAAGAGTACGAAAAATATCTTGGACTAAGAATAGACAGTCAGTTAAACTGGAAAATACAAATTGATCACATCAGATCCAAGCTTTCCTCACTTTTGGGCTCATTGCGCAATGTTGTTCATGCCTTCCTCATAAAATGCGCCAGACCACTTACAACTCGTTAGTGAAGCCACATCTGATGTACCTCATTGAAATCTGGGGCAACGCACCAAAATCTTATCTAAAGGACCTACAGATTGCTCAAAATAAAATTATTAAACTACTACTTATTCCTCTACTAGCTTTTGCCTGCGACTTCGTTGGCGTGGAAGTCGTAAGTCACCACAATATACTACAATAACAGCCACATTTTTATAAAACTTCGCTTTATACTACGTTTGTACAGGGTGGCGCATAAGTCACGAAGGGGTCGCAACTACATATAACTTTGTTTATTTTTGTTTACTAATGTTAATTGCTATCAGATAATGCAATATAACTCATGGAGATATTTTCGTGTTAGGTTTTAAATATTACATCACGTAAATTGCCACCATTTTTAGCCTCACAAAGACGGGCTCTATCGAGACCTCTTCTCATTACTTTCCTCAGAACATGAGGAGTTAGCAACCGTATTTCAACTCAGATGTTCGCTTTGAGTTCGCGATTGTCGTGGGTTTATTAATGTACACCTTGTTTTTTTAAATAACCGGGTAACGTGAGGGCCAGTGAAATGTTGAAAATCTCGAGAAAATCTCGAAGCTTGTTACTGTTGCGTGACACCCCACAACCAGCGTTTCGTTGCTCGCTAAACCGATGGGAATCTTAAACATGGGTGGCGATTTTAGAGGATACGCACACAGATTTTAAAATCGCTACCACCAATCTGCTGTCAAAATCTGTGTATAAAGTCTAAAATTAAGCTAGTTGTTTTGTGCTGGTCAAGGCCTCCCCCAAGTATTTCCAGGTAGGGACTCTTTTCACGTGACAATAGAGAATCTTACGCAACCCTGAGATAGCAGACCAAGCAAGGAATTTGTACCTATGCACTATATAATCACCAGATACTGTTAATTTAATTCGCGAAGTCCTGTCTTGTCGTCATAATGACGTTAATCATAAGGTTTAAATTTCAATAACTAACAGGACTTCGTGAAATAGTTTAAGCAAACTGTAAAAGGCGAGCGGCAACGTTTTTCAGCTTTAGTCAATATTTTTCGACTTAATTTAATCCTTGATACCAAAAGATTAAAAACATGCATTTAAGTATTAGTACGAGTATTTTAATTATTTTGTTTTTGTGATATTGAACTACTTTACAACATGCTTTTAAAAGTGAATAGCACTAAAAATATTGTGTTTTTTACACACAAAAAAACTAAATTCTTATTAAAAAAAAAAAAAAACTCATAGTAATTAGCTCTAAAATGATCAGAACACAATCTTGAACCAACAACCACAACCTTGTTTTGTGACTGTAAAGTGTTTGTGACGTACCAGTTTCCCAAAGAATACGAAGTTTTCCTTTTTTAGTACCTAAATTAATACATTCTATGAAAAAAAAACATGTATTACAAAATGTAAAAAAAAGAATCACAATAAAAATACAATACACGGGAATCGAACTTTCCACCTTAGGTATGCAAAGCAATCATATTTTAACCGTTTAGTTATTTGCTTTGTTGAAAGTTAAATAAAATACCCGTTCCTTTAAATTTCATGATTGACTGCTTAGTTCCAGATATGAATAGTGTGATGATAATCATTTAAAAACTTAAATCGGTAACTATCTACAATATCCTAACTTTTTGGCGCGTCCTTTTATTATTTGCGGAGAAAAATACGAACATAATGACTGTAATATTACTCATCCCCCATAGCAAATGGCGTGATAGTTACCCTATAATTTGAGCAGACTTATAGGGAATGTTTATGCAAAATTTTAACAAATCTATCCGGTAGAATTTGCGTAACGAAGAATACGAACATAATGTAATATTGCTCATCCCCCATAGCAAATAGCGTGATAGTATATACCCTACAGTTTGACCAGACTTATAGAGAATATCTATGCAAATTTTTTACAGAATCAGTACAGTAGAATTTGCGTGATGCTGGAACGCATACAGACAAACAGACAAAAATTCTAAAAAACTATATTTTTGGCATTAGAATCGACCCCAGACCTCGTAGCAATTACTTTTTTTATATATTCAATGTACAGTTTTGATTTCGTTACGATTTTATTAGATAGATTACGATTGTATAGATGCTTACCTTACATCTACAATTAAAGTTTACAGGGAAACAAAACTTATGAATATTAGACAACTCCATTCATACGTACCAGCAAACTTATACGAAAAATTCTAAACAACTCCATTCGCACAGGAATACACTTCACTAAAATATATCAAGTACTTACATAATCGTAGCAGTCGTAGGAAGGATCACAATTTACTACCACGAGTGCGAACGGTCAACGGTGAAATAACATTTATTTTTGCGGGAGTGAAACAATATGTTAAGCTGCCTAAAGAGGTAAAGAATGCGAACTCGTTTAATATTTTTAAAACTAAATAAAAAAATCATATTTTAAACGATCAAACAATTAAAATAAACGGACTTGCCCTACTGCTGCGTTGCTTTATTGTGGCACCGGGTTCGCATTCCTTATCTGTTATGATGAATATTTGCGACCACGGTAATTATTACGTATGGCTTGCATATGGCTTGACCAAGATTATGTCTGGACTTTAAAAGAGACTGTGACCTCTGAGTTTGTTTCGGCCTTTTTTCTCAGAGTAGTCGGATAGGAAACGCCGAACTCATCTAGCAAAATTTAATATATTTTTAATATGACATGTAAAAGTGATTCCTATATCCTATTTACAGAATAAACAATATCATTTCATTTCATTACTTTTACGGGAGGATTGAAAAGTTTTAAGTTTTTGTATCTCGTACGAAATTAAATGTTATTAGCAAATTAATAATTTGTATGTATATCTGCTTAGTTTGTGTCTCAAAGTTCATAATAATACAATATTTTTAAGTTCTAAAATGTTCTCAAATAAGTGAAATCCTTGTAATTTCTTTTAAGAGAAATAAATTACTTTTAACCATAACCATGAAATCCTTCCTTAGTACTCACATTTGTTATAATAAAGTCACTATTGTGCATTTCATGATTCTGAACTAGCGGTTTAGGATGTGCGTTATAATATGTTAGTGAATGAATGAATGAGTTCCATAATTTTTATGAAGTAGATTATTCAATAATAATAGTTGTGAAAATAAAGATTTATTCCAAACATATTTTTTTTTAAATTTCCTTTTTTTTAGTTACATAAATTTCAAACGCCAAACAGCGCAGTGTCGCCACTCCTCAAAACCAGTTCAGTGATACCAACTAAGCATCTTCAGGTCTGTATAATTAGCCTTTTTTCGGCTCGTTTTTTCGTAAACAATTGAACGGAGACCTAGCTGCTTTTAAGCATTTTTTTTGTATTTAAATAACAATCCACATTTTTATTATAATTTTCGGAAATACTAATGTCTATATATTATAACAATTCCGTTTAAAAACGATATGTTACGTGTTACATGATCACTTCGGGCGTCAGTTGCAACGCTAGGACTTTTTTATTTGGTATCCTGTGAGGTCATTGCGGCCCCTCTGTTGTATTTGTCCATATTATGTGCAAATTAAGTGCTGTAGAGAAAAGACCCTTAAGACCCCATAGTACCTCAGCTCAAATTCACTTTTATCTCACTCGCCACCAAACTACTCGCGGACTGAGTGGAGCTTGCGGCTCCAAGACGCCAATAGTTTAGGTAATTAATATCAATATTCTAGATGACAGGAGATCGGCCAAATATTTAGACCTATTGGCATCGTATGGACTTCTTGCTTCACATACCCTTCCTACTCGTGATAAAAATTGCCTGGACCACTGTTTTGTAAAAACCAATTGCGTAACGTTGACTATTGTTTGCAACTCGACTGTCACTGACCATTCCAGCCTTCCAGCAATTAGGAAAATTGATGAACAGGCTATCAGGCTATTGTCAAGCACCTCAAAGAAACTAACCGGCAAAATGTGGTATCTGGCAATGATCTGAACAAAATAACTGAATCTTTCTTAAAAATTAATTAGTCTAGCTATATAGAGAACAACACGGTGGTACAAAACTATCTCGCAGGAAAAGAAACATTAAGCCTTGGATAGCTACGTGACTTTGCCGCTGTATGCAAAATCGTAAAAGGCTTCATCTAAGGCTGAAAAAAGACCCTGAAAATGCTATCCTCAAAATTACGTATACTAGGTATCGAAACAAGTGCAATGTGATACTTAAAAGACTGAAGGATAATTATCTAAAATCGGAAATGGATCCCAACAAAAATTGCTAATTCTAACAAAAATACTGACATATTAGACATGGAAACAAACACTAATTATTAATTAAATTAGTCCAATGAATACTCTGCAGGCGTGGGATGCCAATTTAAGCTAATAATATCAAATCGTAACACAGTTTAATGAGCAAGACCTAGCAAAAATGACAAGACAAACAAAACCTACACCAAACTCCCTTGTTCTCTTGCTAACTGACGAAACAGGGCTTAAGAACTAAAAAGTGTACTGGATGGGATGGGATTTCTGGACCTAGCCAAGGCCCAAAACGGACCGAAAGGGTATCGAAATACTGTTTCGGTTCCCATTCTTCTTAGAAAGTCAGAATTAATTGGTGTTCGCGGGATTACCTTCAAATTTAAAAAAAACTGCCTAACTGACAGGGAACAGAGCGCAAAAGTGAGTGATTATGTGAGTCAACCTGAAAAAAATTGTACGTTGCACCACAAGGAAGTATCCTGGGGCCTACATTATTCCTAATATACATTTGTTCGGGATAGCCTTGATGGAATAAAACGTGGTGTAGGAATTTGTTCTGGAGGCAAACGGCGACGAGGAACTTGTAGGGAGCTTGGCAGAGTTTCTTCTTAGTTCTGTTCTAATTGAACGCTGGGACCGGAGTGTGTCTGCTAGCTTTTTTTTTTTTTTTAATAAATGGCATCTCGCAGTTGACCTCTGAGGAGGTCGTAGCTGCTTAACCGGACTTTCCTGTGGCTGCCTTAAGCTGCTACACTTAAAGCCTCCAGCCAGGGGCATAAACTATACTAATTAAAATTAGGCGAACGCTCGCTAAGGGCACCCCCTGTGGGGTACGGACCTCGGCTTAGGGCGTCGCAGGGGGGAGGACAGCAAGATGGGACAGGCTGGATCAAACATAGATTATTATTATTATTAATCGGGGAATTTAAGACTACGGGCTCAGCTTCGACGCGGGCTGGCGCATCGACGAGCAAGGGTCGGGGGGGAGTATCATTTACTCGGGAGGGACGCGGTCGCGGACCTCTGCGGCGAGGTCGGAACGTGTGTCGGTGTGTATGTTTCTTTACTGTGCTGGTGGCCCTATTGCTCTCCTGGAGGAGGGTTATGGGGTCATCTGGGTCGTTGAGAACATGCCTTGGACGGCGGACTTTACTTATTCTGGAGGGAATATAACTGGCGGCCTTCACAACCAGAGGGTTGCGATGTTTGGCGGCTTTATCAAAATAACGCGTTGCATTGCGTTTCAGAAATTGGACTATTGTGGGGATTCTAAGGTCGAGATGGAGGATCTCGTTCCTAACGTACCAGGGGGAACCCGTCGCCGTTCGAAGGAAACGGTTTTGGAGGGTCTGCATCTTATGAAGATGATAGGGTTTGGCTTGTGCCCAGGCGGCACACGCATAGGTCATAATAGGTCTAATGCACGTCGTGTAGGTACGCAATTTGCACTTGAGTGACAACTTGCTTCGTGCATTGAGAACGGAGTGGAGCCTACCGAGAGCGAAAGCGGCTCGCGAGCGTGCCTGCTTTATGTGCTCGGAGAATGAGAGTTTGTAGTCCAGGACTACACCTAGATATTTGGCTCGCTTCTCCCAGGGGATCGGCTTGTCAAACATGGTGATTGGTCGGGGGTGTCTGCTAGCCAAAATGGCCCGTCTTTTATAGCAAAAAAAATCCCTCTCTGCCGGCACTCCCCCTTTCTCACCGCCGTTACCCTTTTTTTATTGTTGATTCAATAAACCTTATTCGTACATAGCCATATTTATTACATGCTTAGAGCTAATTCTAATTAACGTAACACGATAAACTTTATTAATCAATAACCATATAAAAATGCACAATATCTTATTCTCTACTTTTAACACTTTACATAGTCTTTATGAGTAAATTATACAGCAAAACATCCTAATTTCTTGTTGCAAATGACGATCACAGATTCTACTAACCTTATATACTAGCTATAATACTAAATAGTGGAAAACATAACTTATGTACATGAAACGTATGAATCTTAAACATAAATCGTCTTACATTTGGCGTTTTTCGTATGCGGTTGACATGCTACTTGCACCCGAGTACGAGTTGACCTCAGGGCATCGTGCACAATAACTATATTTATTACATGCTTAGAGCTAATTCTTAATTTTAACTAATGACAAATAGCTCTATTCTCTGCGACTTCCAATTTGGCCGTGGCGTGAGGATATATTTGTAATTCCCTCGCCTCCCACTTCACTACTATAATAATAATAAATACCTACTTTATTTCAGACCATGGAGTCCATTTTGTTAGTAACAATGTTCTTATAGACTATGGTTCTTATAGACTTTGGACCCGAGACAGCGTCGCGGGGGGAGTCCAAACACCTCACTCCCCCCCTGACCCGAGGAGGCCCGCGGTTGCGTCCACCAGTCGGGGGTTGCGGAAGATTTTTAAGTTCTCTTACAAGTACTTTTATACTAGGTGGTGTTCAGGGTCTGATGATGGAGCCGGAAGGTGGCCATGGGAAAACATCAATTAAACAAGATAGCACCATCGTGTTTGGACTCATTGGTTATGTATTGACAAGTGCGTTGACACTAGGTGGTTTTTGTTAATTAAAAGCTTGTTTTTAAAAAGATTTTTACTTAGATTTTATTTTATACATTTTAGCATTAGGATTTGTTTAAATATCTGTTCTATCACCAGATATCCAACAAAATAGAATAAACTTAAAAATACGTTATAAAAACTGGATTAAATTTATGAAACTAAAAACACATACATTTTGTGCATTAGTCTGTTTAATAATGTATTCACTTAGTCTATACTCCATGTGCGGTAACATTTCTCATTCTATTCATTTCCTTTGGAGCATCGTAGTTGCATGGTGTTTACCCTGATAGTTTTGAGCAATCTATCTCTTGAATCATACGACCGTCTAATGAGCGAAACATAGGCTTGCCCAGCGGTGAAGAGTTTCGGCCTTAAGTACACTACGGCATAGTCGACTGTGTTACTTTGCATTTTGTCGATGCCCATGATATTATCAAGGGTAACAATGCCTTTCAATAGTGCCATACCTGTACTTAGCTGGAAATTGTACAGAGATTGGTTTAATAACATGTACGCCATCTCTTGAAAAGTCAATACGTACTGATGGAATATCCGTCGCATACATCGGAACGGCTCCATCATCAGTCCCTGAACACCAGCAAGTGTAATAGCACTTGTCAATACATATCCAATGAGACCAAACACGATGGTGCTATCTTTTTTGGTTGAGGTGTGCTCATGACTACCTTCCGGCTCCATCATCAGACCCTGAACACCACCTAGTGTATAGCACTTGTCAATACATATCCAATGAGACCAAATACGATGGTGCTATCTTGTTAGATTGAGGTTTTCCCATAGCCACCTTCCGGATCCATTATCAGACCCTGAACACCACCTAGTATAAAAGTACTTGTTAATACATAACCATTTTTTTTTTACATTTTCGTTATTTTAGATGTAATGCTGGTTATTCCGGGGAAAGGTGAGAAGTGCACGCGTGTTATGGTTATTGTCTGAATAACGGTGACTGTTCCCTGAACGAAAAGGATGAGCCAGTCTCCCAATGTGTTGGTAATCACGAGGGAACAAGATGTGAAGCTGATATGACTTCACCACCCCTACGTACTACCCAGCAATAAGAAACCTAACCCTAGCTGACTTACTGTCAAATTGTCGAAAGCCTACCGCGAAAATTTCTGTTACTGATTATAATCTAATTGATTATTATGAAGTACTTTGTCTTACTGGTTGATGCAACCATTTACGGAATTATCTGGTTTTTTTTTAAATCTGTTTTAAAGCTTTCGATTTTCATGCATATCCAGTGTTCCCCTGGGAGCACGTAGACGCCTCAGATGCAACCAGTGCTCCCACCACGGTGATTCCGTAATCTGCGGTGTTCCCAGAATATAATAAATATATTTTTCAACACACTTGCTCGTAAAGTAGCTCTTATTGAACCGGTTTTAGGGTCATAATTCAGTGTATTAAAAACGCATGCTTTTTACTTTATATTATCGGACTAGTGCTGTAATGCCACAGATAACTAATCAGGATTTAGTTGCGACTCGCTAAAAACAATAACATTGGACTTGCCTGGGAATTGAACGCGGTATCTACGTGTCACTGATTAAATACGCACTAATTAGGATACACGTATTATCACACCCACTTTAACATCCTATGCGTGTTTCTTATCTTTTAAATTAAACTATTAATTAACAATAAAAGCGAAAACTGGAATAAATTTTGAATTTTTATAAAAGTCAAGCAACTGCTCATAGGCAACCGACATCCTTTTTAACTGGTCTAAATTTATCTTGGCATTGAAAAGTTAGTGATAGACATAATAAATATCGACTATTTGTTCAAGGAGTATTTTATTAATCCTTTATTGAAAAAAAAAAACTATATTAATTTATTTATAATTATTATACTGACAACAATCGTGTTTTTCGGCTAAGATTTTCAAGATGCTGTGGGAGATAGCCCGCGTTTAAAGATGCAGTCCTATTTCCTTATTAAATAATGTAGTAGGTCTATATGTATTATGGGGACCCTTCAAGTTTTATAATATTATACTGCTTTAATACTGAATTTGTTACGAATCATAACGAATACCTTCAAAAAGAGCACGGGTTGCCCTCCATTCAATACCAAATGTCAAAAGGAAGACTGTTTCTGGAAATTGAAACTCCAATCATATCCCCTTCAAGTGATTAAATCCTCCGAGCTAACTAGACGAATACAATATATCGTTACTGTTAGAAATATTATAAAATATTTTTGTCTTTGACTTTCGACATATCCGACGGAAGTACGAGCAGAGAATATGATCTGAAATGAAATGAAATGAAATGAAATGAAATGAAATTGTTTATTCTGTAAATAGGATATAGGAATCACTTTTACACGTCATATTAAAAATATATTAAATTTTGCTAGATGAGTTCGGCGTTTCCTATCCGACTACTCTGAGAAGAAAGGCCGAAACAAACTCAGAGGTCACAGTCTCTTTTAAAGTCCAGACATAATCTTGGTCAAGCCATATGAGGACCATGTAGATTCATGTCTGAAATGGTCTTTTGAGAAAAGAACCACACAGATTTGAGTGGACCTGTCCAGTCAGTGCAAGCATTTGTCAGTAATCTATCCCAGGGATCACCAATTAGTTTTATTTAGGGTCTATATAAAAACATAATATGACTCGCGGTCCGTTTGGAAGACGTTACCTACTAGCAACCAAGATTAAAAGATGTTCTAGGACCTTGCGAATTTTTGTTTTTTGGAAATTGATCATTTCGATTTGTATAGTACCTCACCCAGCTAGCTCTATTACTCCCGAAAACATTTGCAGCTTCATGCGGCTTGCGTCAGCATCATCCGTTGTTGTGTCGACGGTACAAAATATAAAGCGTGGGCTTAATTAAATTACTCAAAAAAAATTGATTGGGTCTTTGTTATAAATTTAACTGTTTACTTAAAGTCCGTACAACATAGGTTGGCAGTCCGGATCCGGACCGCGGTCCGCCATTTGGTGACTCCTGAGCTACACCATATCTCTTAGTAGTCTGTGAGCTACACCATCTGTAAGCTCGTCTCGTATTATTTGTCAGGTAGGTATTTGGCATAAGTCGTTTTTTTAAATCTTTGACATACCAAACATACGTAAGTACCCGTGCTATCTTGTTCATTTTCACGGTTTTAACTTCGAACATATTTCAATGAATTGGTTTTTTATGTGAAAGTTACTCAATATAAAAAATAGTGATGAAACACTACCCTACAAAATGAATCGTAACATCTGTTCGGTTCTGTAATACGGTCCTTAGATCTTCTGACACGTTACATTCACTGAATTGGCCCAGCAGAAGGGCACGCCGCGTACTTGTAGCTTCATACCTAAACCGAAGCGTTTGCCAAAACATCGAAAGTACTAAAACGAAAAGATCATATTACCACATCACTAAAACCACAGACAATTTCTAGCGGCCATTGTTGTTTGACGAATTTTGAAACGCGACATGGCAGTATGGAATTAGTAAGTACTATCATTGCAGCATGTGTAAATAAATAAAATGTGATATATTAACATAACATTTCATCAAATTATATATTTTTCACTAAATATTAATCTTAATTTGCGTATTCAAATGATTATTTCTTTTTTTTTTTTTTTATATAGGCTGTTCAGCTGTTTTGCCTATGCCTTTATTTACAACTGCGCGCGCATCGCTAGCAGAAAAAAAAAACCAGCGCGCCATTTTCCGTAAATATTTGCTATCGTTTTTGTTTTGTTGTTATAAAAAATACGAAAATCTAAAGTATTGTCACCAACCCGACTCCCAAGCTCCCCCAAGCTCCGATTGACAGTACCTGGCAACAAAGGTCAGTTGAACTTTATAAATCTAAATTATCATCTCGATAGTTACGTTATTCCAGCATAAGTTCTTACAACAAGTCTGTTATTTTCCTCGCAAGTTTGTTGAAAAACGTCGTATGAAACGCGTGTGCATTGATAAATTATCGCGCTCGCCTGTGGCTCGCGCGCCAATGCCGCCTTTTGGGTATTGACCAATACAGCACACTCGTGTCATACATAATGTACTAATAATCTTGCATGAGGCACCTTAGTTAAGTATTCATTTCCTTTTTCTTTTTTAATAAACTACATGTATTAATGTAACTATGGTGTTTTATTTGCGAGTACGAGTCACACGGGTACATATCAAGCTATACCTACATTTCCAGTATAAGCTGACCTCTCATTGTACGGAAATCCTATACAATGCGAGATAACCTTAAACTGGAAGTGTATAGCTTGATGTGTAAACGTTTGTACCCCTTAATTGTATCATGACATGATTTCATGCACAAAAAGATCAGTGTGTCAGTAACAAGGCAAAAAAAAACGCTCATTCACTACATACTAGCTAGGATCTGTATTCTAGAAACAATTTTATACATAAATCAACAATAGGTTTGAGTAAATAAATGGAGGGCTCCGGGATCTCTGCAGAAGCTACACACGACGTCCTCAGAATAGAAGTCCAAGTGCACGCTGGACTCGCAGTCCGAGTGAGTTCCGTACCATTCACATCGTAAATGCCACGAGTGTTAAAGAGACGGTTGATTTTCTCCAGTAGGTTATAATAATAATTTTAACACACACACACACACACATGTAGGTATAAACTTTTTATATTAACAGTAACACATATTTCAGCGTTGCTCCCATAGTGAAAGTTGTTCATAATGATGAGTACAATGACCCCTTAAGAGGTTTAGGGTAACCAAAAACTAAGCTTGTATACATATAGGTATATATATTTATGTAAAAAAATTAGGGTTCGGGCACCCTGCCGGGGTTGCGAGTTTGTCCGAAAGGGATATCGCGGCCCCAGCACACAGGCAACGGAAGGAACACGGGTGGGTTTTAGTCAGTAAAAGTCTGACACGCCCTCCCGCTCCACGCAGAGGGGGAGAAGTTATTTGATTTAAAAAAAGGGTTCGGGCACAGATTAATACAGATGGGACACTGCAAAATCATTTAAATAAAAAGCGACTCTTGATACGATAGAATAAAGTGCAATTCAGTTCGCACAGCGCTAATTACCTACAGTTATATTCACCTCGAAGTTGCCTCTCTTTCTATCGCGTAACTCTTAGGCCCGTATTACAGAACCTCACTTAATACTCAAGCATTACTTAAAACTCGTTCAAAGCTTTTTGATTGGTTGAAACTAGTTTTAAGTAATGCTTGAGTCTTGAGCAAGGTTCTGTAATACGGGCCTTAGATCTTCTGACACGTTACATTCACTGAATTGGCCCAGCAGAAGGGCACGCCGCGTACTTGTAGCTTCATACCTAAACCGAAGCGTTTGCCAAAATCAAGAATGATTTTGACAAATATTTTTATTCACCTCTCAAGAAAAGCACACGTGTAGTTCCAACGCACCATGCACTGACAAAACATAATACATCTACGGACAAAACAATATTTTCGCCTCCAAAACTAGACTGTACAAACGCTGTGGTTTGCTACAAAAAAAGATAATAAATTATTACGTTATCTGACTTGACCGTAACAAACACGTCAATATCGGTTTTAGCGTCCGATAATTACCCTACGATGCCTGTTGACTTAAATGGAGTTAAACGCACAAGTTCTACAAAAAGTCGCTCGTATTTATGTATAGAATTTGAATGGACCCGATAATCGACTCTACAAAAAGTCTGACGTGTGCGGGCACCCTTACTCGGCACTCGCGCCGTGCAGACCGGCACGACACGACTCTAACAAAAAGTCCAAGAAATTTCACAGTAGAACAATTACCGGTGTCGCATCGCGCGACAAGTCGCGCTAGTCTACACGAGCCTTTAGCCACGTAGCAGGTGTACCAAATGCTACAGACCCTGCGCTCTGGGATACAGCACGCTTGGACAGAAGGTCCAATGAAATAGTATGTAAGAACAGTCCAAACTAATTGAACCTCCGAGGCGCGGTATGCAATACATTTTCGAGCTCGCTTTTCTGCGCTCCCTCTTGCAGCTTTTCTGTGCTCCCTCTTGCAGCTTTTCTGCGCTCCCGCTTGCAGCTTATCTTGCTAGTTTCTCCTCCTTCATAAAGTTTTTGGATCAGCTATTTCAATATAAATGGTGAATAGATCACCTAACCAATCTTAGGTTCAAAAAAGAAATCAACATCGCTTAGCTCGCTCTTGCATCTTAGCCTCTTTTCTCCGTAATCATTTTAAAAAGTACCTACTACAGTTGTTTAATAAAGTCATTTGGTTAAAATACCTACTTGACTGTTTAGGAACAGGAACAGAACGTATTTGTCTAGAAACATTGATTTGACTAGTTTATCTCCTAAACTTATAGGGGGGGGGGGGGCTAGACAGAATTGGCTACAGGCCCCGCGCTGGCTTAATCCAGCACTGCCTGTGTCGCAGTGGGAACATTATGTTTGATTATAAGCGTTGGAAAGTAGGTAGTCGTCAGAAGTTGGGGAGGAGGTGAAGAGAATTTATTTCCGTAATTTTAATATTAACATTTATTCTTATTAAAAACACAATCAAGGAATATCAATCAAGCTGCCATAATTTTACTTGGCGCCTTTTTGTTTGGCGCCGACTCCAAATTTACAAACAAAACAAAAGGTTTATTTTATTTTTATTATATTTATATTTATATTTGGTCTATCATCAGACCTTCGATAACAGTCATAGGTAGGTACCCCAGTTAGGTCAAAAATTCTCATCAAGATGAACGAAATAAGTTCAAACACGATGTAGCTGCTGTAAACTGTTGAGTAGCTCTCGACAATTTTCCGACTCCATCATCAGTTTAACTCCAGGCCTCTATTAAGCTTCTCACCCACAGGCGCGTTTTTATCGGTCGATAATAACGCAAGCGTTTATGTGATAATGCGTCCCGATTCCTTGCACACTGCTGCATTTTTTTTCGTCCGATATTTTCTAACATAGGTGTGCGTAAGATAGCATGCCTCCTAATACAAAATGTTCTACGAACACATATTGGAATATCGCAGGACGGAGAAACACAAGCGTCCTACTTCTATTGCGTCATTATTATCGTAGCCATAGAAATTATACCTATGATCGTAGCAGTGTGTAACGTCGTAGTCGTCCTTATAAAAAATGTTCTGAAAACAGATATTATCGCAATAACGCTTGCGTTATTATCAGTGATCGGAGTAGGTAGATTGAACTGGGGTCATTGATCCGAAACGTATATATTACTATGGACATCCGGAATTGGTGGATTATTAAAAAAAAACCGGAACTTATGTAGGAATTGTATTCTGCCAGAGTGGAAGGAGTCATTTGATGATTTGCCATCCTCAAAAAAAAGGTAGGAATTGTAATAAAATGAGCAATTTTATTCTTTATTATTCTTCCTATTTTTTTTTTTTGTCACGATTTGACAAAACCCAACGACCAATCAGAACAAAGGATCATGGGTGGTACAGTAGTAATAATATCACTACCAACATTAACAATATTTAATTGAATCCGGAAATACCGGAATTACTTTCCGGAAAAATGGCTTATCCATGTTATTCTTTCTGTGTGCATTTATGATACAAGTACTAAAAATCAATCTACCTACTCCGATCACTGGTTATTATCGACCGATAAAAACGCGCTTTTAGGGAGACGCTTTATGGTGTAGTGTCTACATATGTGTCAAGTTTCAATAGACTCGGTTCATATTCAGTTCAAAGTAATCAACCCCTATTCTTCTACCCTTAGGAGGGGTGAATTTTATTTTTCAATTTTGACTGGGACCAATTTCGAGTTATACCCTATCCAATATAAAAGAATCGTCAACATCGGACTACTCTGTAAAAGTAGGTAATGCGTGGTAAAACAATTACGTTTCGACTTGAGAACTTCCAGACAAAAAATTCTGCTGTCGTATTTGTACTTAGACGTAATTTCATTTCCGAAGTAAGTTATCAATATTGCAAATGGGTTGCCTAATTATGTATGTGGCTATAATTAATCAAAATCCAGTTTTTTTTAAATATATTAGTTAGTGTACTTATAACAAACTATAACAAAGAATTAGATTTTAATTCAAATTATAAAGTATACCTACAAAGCATGTAACAGTTAGGTAGCCGACGTTTCAGGTGCTAACCTGCGTCCCCTGTTTATACCTGGCAACCCGGTAATAGGGGCCAGAAAAAAAGGAATCTAATTCGTTTGCTAAACAAAGGTTTGTGCAGACCAGCGCGACTTGTCGCGCGACGCGACACGAACAATAGAATTTCTAAGAAAGCTTCACAGTATAACAATGACCGGTGTCGCGTCGCGCGACAAGTCGCGCTGGTCTGCACAAGCCTTATGTCGGTGAAATATATATGTATAAAAACCGGCCAAGTGCGTGTCGGACCACGCACAATGAAGGGTTCCGTTGTTGGGATGAATTTATCGCAAAAATAAACTTAACTTTGTAGTTGAAAAACATGTGTAACAATGAGAAAATGTTTTTGCAGCCGCAAATTTAAGTTGGTCGATTATTACTCGTTAACTTGTAAATCCTACTTAGCTGTGATAGTTTTATTCATTTCGTTGTGTATAGTACTGCGGTGATTTTTTTCACAAATCCAAAACCACCATTTAGCTGGCAGGGGGGGGGCACATGGGCACACTTGACTCTAACAAAAATGAACACTTTTAAGCTTAATATTTCGCGAACGGATCTGAATCGGTTTTCACAAACACATTTTAGTTTACTACTTTGTCGGCGTGATTAATATGTATACCCATGCCAAATTACAGCTTTCTAGTACTAACCGCCTCTGAGTTAAGCCGCGGACAGACAGACGGACTTGGCGAAACTATGGGTTCCTTGTTTACTACGGAACCCTAAAAAACCGGCCAAGTGCGCAATTAACGTATTATATTTGATAAAACATTTTCATTTTCATCCGCTAAACTGATGGGTAAAGGTCGATCTTACTTATTAACCATCTAGAAAAACTTAACGTAGTCAATGATCTATTTCGTTTGAAACTACTACCGCCATCTATTTATTACATATGAAAACCGTATCAGCAGTCGCACCTTTGCTGATCGAACCTACGGATTGTACCAACACAGGAACACAAATAACTGACTAAGGAACTAACAGATGTCGCTTTAATAAATAAAACACTACCACTGCCAGTAATGTATTATTAACTGTTTTTGACCCAAATAAATAAAATAAAATAAACGTGTATTGGGCAATTGTGAGATGTTTTTAGGGTTCCGTAGTAAACAAGGAACCCTTATAGTTTCACCATGTCCGTCTGTCTGTCTGTCCGCGGCTTAGCTCAGAGTCGGTTAGTACTAGAAAGCTGTAATTTAGCATGGGTATACTTATTAATCACGCCGACAAAAAGGTAAAATAAAATCAAGTAAAATAAAATAAAATTAGGGTACCTCGCCTACACGTATAGTTGTTTTGTCGTTAGAAATGTCGCTCAAAAATAGTGTGTGAATAACATTTTTCAATTCAGGAAACTGAATGAAAAAGACTTTAAAGTGCTAATTTTTGTTAGTCATGTGTGTGTGTGTGTGTGTCCCCCTGCCAGGTTGTACTTTGATTTGTGAAAAATTCACAGCAGTAGTAGGTATATATAACGAAGTTAAAAGGAAAACTATCACAGCTAAGTAGGCTTTACACAACGGCACGGTAAACTTAAATTTGTACTTAGTTAGAAAAACATGATCTCCCATACATTCCGGATGGGAAAAAATGTTTTTCAACTACGATATTAAGTTTGTTCTTGGGATAAATTCATCCCAACTACGGAACCCTTCATTGTGCGTGGTCCGACACGCACTTGGCCGGTTTTATTATTATTTAGTTGATGGTTCTCAAGCCATTATTATAAACAGAATACAGCCTCCGATATTACTTCTATCGCAAAATTTTAAACCAACTTCTAAAAAGGGGAAGTTGTATGTATTTTTAATCTACACATAGAATAGAATAGAATATATTTATTTGCTTTAAAACATGGTACATTAAGTTCTTAAGGCTTGTGCAGATCAGCGCGACTTGTCGCGCGACACGAACAATACAATTTCTAAGAAAACTTCACAGTGTAACAATAACCGGTGTCGCGTCACACAAGCCTTTATACTATAGCAATGATCTTACATGTTTCGCCATGGACTGGCACACAATCACACAAATATCTAAACATGTTATTTTTATAAATTTTATACAACACATTATTATAATATTTTGCACTTGTCTAACAACATTGGTTATTAGGGTTTCGCATCTATTTGAACACTTAACAATAAAAAATAAATAATAAATTAATTTTATTAAAACTCATTATCTTATTTTATATTTATCTGTTACTTTTATTAAAAAATCTTTTACACTATAAAAACAATTTCCAATATGCCATGTGTGTAGTTTGGATTTAAAGTGTTTTAGAGGGAGTTCCCTTATTTCTTTTGGAATATTATTGACGATTTTAATTGCTGTGATAAAGCTATGACATAATGTGCTTTGATGTGAAGGAATTCTTAGCCGTGTTGGGTCTCGACGGGTATATTTTGAATGCAAGTCGTACGTTATAAACAATTTAGAGTGTTCTTTAACAAATACACCAGCTTGCATTATAAGAAGACCTGTTAGGGTTAAAAGTTTGCCTGCTGGGGTTGCGGGTTGGTCCGAAAGGGATATCGCGGCCCCGGCACACAGGCAACGGAAGTAGCACGGGTGGGTTTTAGTCAGTAAAAGTCTGACACACCCTCTCGCTCTGCCCAGAGCGGGAGAAGTCATTTGATGATTTCCCATCCTCAAAAAAAAAAAAAAAGGGTCAAAAGTTTAAATTTTTTATAGAGAGGTCTGCAGGATGTTAAAGGACTGATACCATAGATTGCTCTTAGGCATTTTTTCTGCACGAGGAAGGCATTATTTATATTCGTCGAGTTCCCCCATACATTATGTAGTACAAATAAAGTGTACAAACCAAAGTCGGTCGGTCTCTCTGCTTGAGTTGTGTGACCTTATACAAAGATACTCTTTGCGCCCTGGCAGGGGTATAAATATTGCTAGTCGTTACGACCAAGTCGTTTTTAAGGTTCCGTAGCCGAAGGGTGCCAAACGGAACCCTATTACCTATATTATTGTCTGTCAGCGAGCTGTATCTCATGAACCGTAATGGGTAGACAGTTGAAATTTTCACAGATTGTGTATTTCTATTACCTAAAAATAAATAAAATGGGGTCCCCATACAAGAATCGTGTTTTTTTGGCATTTTTGCTAAATATTGTACGGTGGTACGGAACCCTTCGTGTGCGACTCCGACTCGCACTTGGCCGGCTTTTCTAGCTCTGGACCAAACTAGCAAAAATTTATCATTACCAAATCAAATCAAATCAAAATCAAATACTTATATTTATTTGCTAGAATATGGTACATAAGGTGTGCATCTAACTTACAAATTACAGATTCTATTGATCCTATTTAGCTTAAAGTTATTTAGTTCTAAACTTCTAAGTTCTGGATCCAATTTATTTGGGTTCGTTACTCACTTGCAACAATGTACACATAACAATTGCAGTATAAGTTTAGCTTTTTTGTCGTACTGGAAATGTATAGCTGCTATACATTTATAGATACGTACCGTCGCGGTCTAAAAATGTTTATCAGTTTTCAAATTAGATTCTTTATCACACTTTGTGCAGTAAAGTCTAAATTGCTATATCTAGGCACATAATACTTTTTAATAGTTGTGAAGCTTCTATTCTAACAAAAAAGTATTATTGACTTTTTGATGATGAAACTGATTTCTTAATTTAAAGTTGACACATTGACATAATTAGATTTGTTACACTGACATTTATCAAAAATATGTGTGAAATATAATTTTAAAAAATTGGATAAGATGGCTTGAATATTAGTGTTATCACACGAGAACTCAATATATCCCGATTCATTGTAAGATTTTGGACTCAGCGGCGTCATGGCGAAGATGGGCAAATAGCTGATCATAGAAATAATTCAGGGTGACGACGGCCGACACTAACCGCCGCCGTCTCATTATGGTTGGTTCGACAATACGAAGAGCACGGCTTCAGATCAAGTTGATCATTTTGCTGCTCTGTATTATGTGAGTCCTCGGACGGTTCGAGCTACAATACAGACAGACATCATACTAGTAAAGTGGAAATCAAACATTAACTATATGGCTCATGGTCGTGCTTTTAAATTAATCTGGTCGCTGTTGTTGACTGTTATAGTCCACTTATGGCGGTGAATGTGCCACGACGACGCGATGACGGAGAACTGACGTCGTTAGAAAGTAGGGCTTCTGCTTATAATATTATGTGTCGCTTTTGGAAGATGTGATGCTGCCTCCTGTGCGCGTTGTGTATCCTGCAGCAGAATTTGATTACGTTCAGGATAATGCACCGATAAACTCGGCCCGGTCTTCTATTGCGAGTTTCAACGTGCACCGTGACATTTGTCTCATTCAATGGCCTACTCGGTCAGCAGATATGAATCCGATTGAAGATCTGTGGGGCATAATGGTTCAACGCTGGGATTGTTAGAACGAAGTAAACCCTGAAGCTCTTGGATCACATTGTGAACGGGGATGATATCGAAGGGACTGATTTATGCGCGCGCCTTGTCGCATCTATGCGAGATATACTACGTGCCGTCATAGCTACTGATGGAGTCTCTATATTAGACAATAAATTTGTTGATAGAATTTAAAAAATAAATTTCCTCAAATAAATAAAGATGTTTTGAATTCCTATGCGACTTCTTCCTATTTTTGCATTTTCAGTAATAAGTTCGACCTCGCTTGGTTAATGTCCCAGTTATTATCTAATCGTTTTTTTTACAAAAAAGGTTTTCTATAGCTATCCCTATGACGATGACGTGTAAATAAAAAATAATCCATGCTCTATACCTAATCAAATCACATAGAATATCATCGACTTTGTGACATAGATGTGTGCATGCAATTATAAACCTTAAGGTGGTAAGCATTTTCAGACCGCGACTAAACGAGTAAACCTACGACATGGTGACAATTTAATTCCGTATTAGACATTTAATCATAAGCGACAATCACTTAAGAATAACCTTAATTTGCAATTCAAGTAGGAAATATGTGATACTCACAATCCAATTTATGCAAGTAGATACAAAGTTCAATAATAATAATAATAAATAATATCCTACTATCGTACTATATACGTATTATATATTATAAATGCGAAAGTTTGTATGCATGGATGGATGTTTGTTACTCTTTCACGCAAAAACTACTGAACGGATTTGGATGAAATTTGGCACACAGTTTATAACCTGGATTAACACAAAGGATACTTTTTATCCCGATATTCCCACGGGATCGAGACGTATGCGGGTGAAACCGCGGGGCGCTGCTAGTGAATAATAAATTAGGTAACTAACTGCACTAACCATTTATGATATTTATTTTTAGGGTTGAAGGAAAACATCGTGAGGAAACCTGGCCTGAGAGATATTTGTGAAGCCAAGTCAGAGGCCCATGGGCGACTTTAAAACTCTGACACCAGCTATCTAATTACGCAATACATTTTCGTAAACGATTACGACTAATCTGTTTCATTTTGACAGTTCAACTCTCACTTTAATTTCGGAAGTCGGTGTCTCTGGTTTTGAATTGTCGTTTTTTGCCGACTTCCGAAATTAAAGTTATTTTTCACTTTGTAGTGTTAATTTTTTTTAAGTTGGTTGTATTTTGTGTAAAAAGTTTTAATTTTTACGTACCTACCCCACACACAGTCGATTACCACTACCTTCTATGTAAATAGCAGTGACAAGAAGTTATCATCATATCATTCACATACACTGAGTGGGAAAAACACGTATTATTGAAGCTTACTCAAAAACTATCCAAGCTAAGTTAATAAAATTGATATGGGACCAACTTGAGAGCATACCCTTTCATACAAAAAAATATATTTTCAGAATTGATCCACAATTGACGGAGGAATCACGGGACATACATAAAAAAAAACACATGCTATCAACATAGAACCTCCTCCTTTTTGGAAGTCGGTTAAAAATCCATTGCGATCAATTGTCAAACACCCCGCTGATAGTGAAATCGGCCCGAAATAAAACCAATTGGTTTTATTTTATTTTAGGTACTTAATAGCCAGTTTCTTGGCTCTCGGAAATCTCGAACCAATAGGGAAGTGGAGCCGGAAGGTGCCGGAAGTTTTAAATCGTGACCGGAAGTCCGTCAGTCATTATCGTTGTGATCTAGATCTTATGTTGTGACAATGTCCTACGTTTGGTAATGACATTACTTATATCCGTTATATCTGTGGGTTACATATTGTTATCACCATTGCAGCCGAAAGACGTCCACTGCTGGACATAGGCCTCCCCCAAGCACCGCCACTTCGACCGGTTCTGTGCTTCCCGCATCCAGCGGATTCTTGCGGCCTTCACCAGGTTATCGGTCCACCTTGTGGGAGGCCTTCCCACGCTACGTCTTCCGGTATTGTTACACATTACTTATTGTAATGTAAGCATCTACCTACTGCATACTATCTACTTTATTGTTTTACAATAACATAACATCAAGCCAGGAATCCCCAAAGGGTTGGGCAGAGGTTTACCTATTAGTACACCCACATTTTGCCAGTTAAGTTTAAATCCCATGTAATAGGGGGCAAGCCTATTGCCATCAACCGGGCACAAATCCAGTGTTTTACCAATCGACAAATTATCTGAAAATCTAGTAAGATGTTATCCTTTCTATCTTTGTTTCCAATTGATGGTATTTCCACTTAAACAAACATCAACTTTACACAAGTGTAAATGAAGTTGATTTTCGACTGACTAGTACTGTCAAGTCATAAAAATATGAATTTGTAGCGCAAACTGTACCTTATCTGTAGGCAGTACAGTTGTTTTTCCCAAAACTCGTGTTTGTTTACACGTTTGGCAAATAAATTGCGATTGCAATAATATATAAATATTATAAATGTGAAATTGAGTTTGTTACGCTTTCACGCTAAAACGCCAGAACGGATTTGGATGAAATTTGCCACATGGGTAGACCATGACCTGGAGAAGGACAAAGGCTATCTTTTATCCCGATATTCCTACGGGATCGAGACTTATGCGGGTGAAACCGGGGGGCGCAGCTAGTATTAACTATAATGAAAATATAATGTTAATTACTGAACCTAATGACAATTATGATCCATGTAGAATTGCCTAATCTAACGCAGCCAATCGCAATTCAATGTAGCACCCTAATCGCGTAACACACTATCAATCACAATCTGAACGATTTTGAAGGATATTGCTAATCCACTGCGTCATCTGCGTCATAATGGTTCAGGTCTAGTTGAAAACCAGCGTCAGGCACTAGTTGTCTGGCATTTTTGCTGAACTAGGCCTATTTGGCGCAGCCGCAAGGCACACTTTCCTGCTAATATCTTAGAACGCACTTTACCTTTTTAGTCTGTGCTAAATAAATGTATTTTCTTTCTTTCTTTTTTTCTTTATAAGTAATTATGTTGGAAAAATTTGTCTGCTCAACAAATGAATTTTGTTGAACTGTCAAAATGAATGCCATTGCTACTGTGTGTTACGCAATTACCCCGCTGGTCAAATTCTCTCCCAAATTGCGCACAAGACCACAACCCCCGGTTCTCCACATTCCGTATCCATCCATTACATCATCTGGGCACACGAGATTGAAATCCCATTGGGCACGGATTTGTCGAAGAGAAAAACCGTTTGCGCCGATCCCAGTAGGACAAGATCAGCCAGAGAGCCACGTGGTATTTTAAAAACAAGACTTGAAGTCAGTTGTGACAAAAGACAAACAGCAAACGTCACAGCAGCTGTCAAATTGTAAATATCAATATTGATACTACGCATTTTCAAGCCTCAACAACATAATTACGCGTATTTTCTGATATGCGTAGGTGAGTAGTTGATAACAAAAGCTAAGATTAAGTATATTGATTGCTTCTGCCCGCAACTTCGTCCGCGTCGCATCGCATCGCCCGCCCGCGCAATTACTTCGTTTTCGCTTATCGTTCTTTCTGACTTTTTTTCTTTTTGCTAGCTCCTTAGGGTCGTAGCGTGATGTTACATAGCCTATAATCTTCGAGTTATCCAACGCAAAAATGATTTTTTTAAATCCGACTGGTAGTTCCGGAGATTACCCGACATACAAACAATCAAACAAAGGAGAATTGGCAAAAATGTAATAAAAAAAAAATGAAAAAAATAAAATAAAATGGAAGCTGGTCCAACCACCGATAACAACCACACATATGTCATTAGATAGGTATTTTAATATTATTTATTTATTTATTGGAGAACCAACAGCTATAACAAATGGATAACAGTTGGATGTGAAACATACAGCCAATTACAGGTTCTCACGGGTAAAAACAGAATAAGTAACAGAAATCTTAGGATCATTATTTTTTTTTTTTTTTTATTTTTTTTTTTATTATTATAGATTATGGTGATGTGTGTTACTATGACCTGAATGCAGATCTCCTCAATAAACTTGACCGCCTTCTAAATAACTGCATTCGATTCGTTTTCAATCTTCGTAAGTATGATCATGTGTCTGCGCACCGATTGCTTTTAAAATGGTTACCCATACGTCAGCGCAGAGAGTTGAGGGCTATGTCTATGTTGTATTCTATACTGGACAATCCCACTTCTCCTTCTTACCTGACTTCCCATGTTCAATACCTATGCTCTGCCATAATAAAATCTTCGTTCTACCAACAATCGTCTTCTACGATGTCCTTCTCACCGTTCTGGTTTTATTCACTCTTCTTTCTTTGTCCAGGCGGTTTTTCTTTGGAATGCGCTCCCTCTGAACATCAGGATGGCAACCAGTCGGTTACCTTTCAAAGTGAAGGCACGTGAACATATTCGTAGAAAGTTGGCGGAATCATTGCAGCGCTGATTTGTTGGATTTGCTTTCTCCTCTACCAATCGTTATTTCTCCTGACAAAGTTTATTCGGTTTATATGTATGTATGTATCTATGTATTAGTGTGTATTAATTTTCAAGTTATCTATCCCTTATGTTGCACCTGCTATGTTTTGTCTCTGCATCACCCTAAGGTTGACTGGTAGAAAATGCCTCTGGCATTAAGTCCGCCTTTGTACAGTTTTTTACTTGTGCATGAAGTGTTAATAAATAAATAAATTAATTAAAAGCACGAAAAAAATTAAAATAATAATAATATATATGTATAAGATACAATAAGCACTATGCACTTTTAAAGAAGTCAGCGTTCAGCCGAGCGCGTGCAGAATAGTTATTGATGGTAAATGGGTCAAATGAGAACTCTTTACAAAGAATATTAAAGTCCTTACTCGCTCGCACCATGCATGAGTTTTGCCTGAAGTTAGAAGAGGAAAAAGGAATGGAGATAGGCGGATTAAATCTAACTGATCTCTGAGGAACATTGAAGCGTAGTTTATGTAGGAGATCAGGACAGTCGATCTTGTGCGACATAATTTTTAAAAGGAAAGTGCAATCTGCTAGTCGACGACGATTTATGAGTGGCTGTAAATGAAATTTCTTGCAAAGATTTATGTAATTATCAGAATGGTATGGTATACGTAGCCGAAAACATAGGAAACGAATAAATCTTTTTTGTATATTCTCAATTATGCAATAACTACTACGGCGGCTTATTTCAAATCGCTGTGTGAAAAAAGTTGTGGCGATGTTTAGCAGGACTGATCTGGACGGTAGTTAACGGATCCTTTGAATAGTTAATCACTTCTGATGATCTTAATCTTGATGTCATCAGGTCCTCGTCATCGGGTAAAATGTACAGGACTCGTTGAGACACATCTAATGAACCCATACTCGATGGGTTTGCTAGCAGCTATTCAAGAGTTCCGTTATCTAGCGTCCAGGTCAGTCATCAGGTCCTCGTAATCAAGTAAAATGAAAAGGACTCGTTGAGACACATCTAATGAGCCTAGACTCGATGGGTTTAATAGTAGCTTTTCAAGAGTTCCATTATCTAGCGTCCAGATTCATCATCAGATCAGCTCAATGGTACCATACTATTGTCTTGTCATCGCAATGCATACACTTGAAAATATTCAAACTAGAGCACTAGGAGTGATTTATAATCAAGAATTCCGTTAACTCAGGTCAGTCCTGCGATACATCGCCACAACTTTTTTCACACAGCGATTTTAAATGAGCCGCGTTATTAGTTTTTGCTCTATATTAAAATGCCTATCTAATGATATATGTGTGGTTGTTATTGGTTATTGGGACCATTTTGTCCGGTCCCCTTTTACCTCTTTTATTCATATTAGTATAGACGTTAAAATAATAATTACCTTGTAGTAAATCCGGTTAATTAATAGGAACGTAAAATTAAAGTCGGATTGGTACCTACTTGCCAGGATTCTAGAGTGTTTGACTGATCCGAATCCCAAATTCCCAATTCGAGAGCTGAGTTCGATCCAAAGAGTTTGGATCTAGATTCTAGTGCGTAACCCCTCATTGGAAAATACAAATATGTAGTAGGTACTTCTATTTACATAACTAGCTTAGCTTAGCGAGGTACTATCGAGGACACAAGCGTCTGACCACTTTTCGACCTTATTGCCTAAGCAATAACGTAGGTTTACTATTATCATAATAATAACGCCAAACTTTTAAGGTAGAGTTTTTTATGAATCCCGATACAACACATGAATTAATATTGATAAATAACAATCCATAGAGACATGAAACAGAGTCGAATCGCATTTTAAAATATGTAATGACAATTTTACTCATTTTTACAAGCTTTATTTATGTACAAACCGCAATTGACCAAAAAAAAATACCTATGCCAAAATAATGTAGTTTTCATGAAAAAATAACTAATGGTTCCTAAGACAATTTCAAAAAAAAACACTGAATACTTAAAGGTACAGTCGACAGCACATCAGTGGTAATAAACGATGTTAACTTTAAGTATTTAACCTAGCAATACCCTAACAGAGTCATTTACTATCGCGGACACTGGTGCCTGACCACTTTTCAACCTTATTGCTTAGGTAATAAGGTCGAAAAGTGGTCAGGCGCCAGTGTCCGCGATAGTACCTACCATTTAGTTTTTAGCCTAGCCTGTAACTGAGTGTATATTATGCAAATAAATAAATAAATAAGTAGTTTGACCTTGAGCTGGCCTAGCGTAGCGTAGCGTAGCGTAGAGCTGGCCTAGCGTAGCGTAGAGCTGCCCTATAATGGTTTTGTTACCATTGATGTGCGACCTACTGTACCTACGTGTATTTAGACACAGAGCTTTTATTCAAGATCATCAAGTCTGAAGTAGTGAAGTGACCTATTTTAACGGGGTCAAAAACCCGACTCATAAAATGTTAAGTATAAAAATAGATTTTACCTCATTAATACACTATTGCGAGGCTAACAATTAGTGCGAGTCGGAATTGAACACGAAGGGCTCCGTACCACCGTACTATAGGTATTTAGCATGGACGTATAAAAATAGTAATTAATAGAGAAAAAATTATATGTCCATGGTATTTAGCAAAAAATGCCGAAAAAAACACGTTTCTTATATGGTGACACATCCTTAAATTTTTTACTTAATTTTTTTTTTAAAATTTTAATTAACCAGCGACATACGTAACGACTTTTTTATAGGAGGAACACTGACTATAAACAGACCTAGTTTGGGAGCCAGGGGACCTATGTCTGACTAGTTAGTCTGACTATAAACAGAGCGAACGCGCCAACTCTACGCACACATGTACGCGTGCTTCTGTGTGAGTGATTTTTGCAAAGAATTTACCTAAACTTGACTTCCCGCGCTAGACGTAAACGCTCTTAATACCTTCTGTATGTTGTAATGTAATGTCTGTAACAATGTTGTCACTTTTTTTGGAATAAAGATGTTGTTTTTTTTTTTACTTTTTTTTTTTTTTTTTTTTGTTATAGCAGTAATGGAAATACACAATCTGTCTACCTGTTTATGGTTCATGAGATACAACTCGCTGACAGACAGACGGACAGCTGAGGCGGAGGCGGTACGGAACCCTGAAAAGGAAAAAAAATATTATAACCTATAACTACTTACCATAATAGGTATTTTCCTGTTTTTTATTTTTGTAATTTTTTGCGGAAGGTCGTATATTGACTTACGCCTTTGTTGCGTGTATTTTTTTTTCTTTCATGTCAATATGGCTTATCCTTACCCGACCGCGGTGAAGCCGAAAAAGAGAGTAATAGTAATGTTTAAAAGTCTATTGTTTTCCCCAAATATCTAAATACTAATAAAGCCTAGCCTAGCCTAAACTAAACTGCCAAAATGTTATTGCAATTTCATGAGTCCTTGATTTTTTTGCTAACCATTGTCCGTTTGTTTTAAAGTAACATTCACTTACTTCCGCTTATTAGCTTTAATTATAGTAAGTAATCCGTTTTATGTTATTTTAATTGGTGACCATCAATTTGACCTAAATTGTTTAGCCAGATTAGATAACAATCACCAAGTAAAATGTTTCATGAAAACTGCTAACAACGCTCAAGAAAACGTTTAAATCGAAAATGAAATGTTATTAAGTAGGTATTTCTAATAGATTCAATTCACATATGAAAAGCATTATTTCAGTCTCTAAATCCGAGTTCTCACACGATACTGTATTTAAATGCAATCCCAATACCCACACAATTATACCTATAACACAATAATAAATTATACTTCGCCAGTTTTTATACTAACGCAAAGACATTTTTGTTTGACAAACCCTTCTTGTCTCTGATAAGATCGCATCACTGGCATGCGCGTGTTTTTCAATGAACCTATTTAGATTTCGTTTCGTGATTTCGTGTATGTATGTTCGCGGCAAACCGGCGTTTTGCTTTAGTTTCTCAAAAGCAACAGACGGAGGTGGTCGCGAGTGTCGCGCGCGCCATCTACCTCCAGTGAAACTCGTACAACGTATTGCAAACTAAATGTGCATTTAACTGTACGGATCTGTATTTATGAAATAAAATGTGTAGAACGCAGTGTGTGCTGGCGTTTGTTGCGCTGTCCATGGGGTTGGTGCACTCCTGGGGTGAGTACAAGGGGATAATCAGCTGATCGGACACTTTTAAACACGTGTTATTCTATATTTTACAGCGTTATATAACATCTTGAGGTTTATTCAGATAGCGAGTGATATTTTACGTTAAGGTTATTCATTACTTACGGAATCTTTGTATCAAATATTATGGCCACGAGTGTGTCGATAAGGGTGTATCTCGCTTGGCACCAGGCGCCATTGCACGGCGGCCCTCAGTCACGTAGGCCACTTTTAGCGTACCGCGGGAACCCTGCCGCGTAAAGATGCGCTCCGAAGCGTCGCAAAACATCGGTGCGGTAGCCGATTCGATTTAGCCGTATTGCATTGCTGAAATTTGGAAATATATGATAAGAATTAGCTGCAAACACCGCAGACTGAACGCTGACGTAGTATTTAACGTTGTATTTGAGGTTGTCTTGTATTTATTATAAGTCTATTGAGGTTACAATGTTATGATATGATACATTAAAAAAAAATAGATATGGTAGCTATTTTATTAATTTACCGGTAGATATTCCAACAGAATTGGAAATTCTCCGTTACAACAATCCTAGATTATTCATAACTGTAGATAATGTTGGGTAAGTATAAGTTAAACGTATTAAAAGTACTAGGTCTAATAGCGCTACTAGGTTAAACATAAGTATTATATAAGAGTAATGTAGTAAAATGACAATGACTATAAGTACCGAGGACGAGTGTAGGGCGTCACGGGCGTTCGGGAAATTTACAGACGACGCGACGGGCGGGCGGCCTTTTTGTATGACGTTAATCCTGAAATGTCACATTTGTTGAAATTCTTACACGGGGTACATTTGAGATTTTCTTGGGCAAAGGTAAATTGGACATTCCGTTTCCTTTTTATAAAAAAATATTTGATTAAATAAGTAAGTACTTACTTAAATTTTGCTTCGGTATTTATGTTTCTTGTCAAAAAAACTACTTAACACTTATATTTCGTACGAGTAACTTTAGATACCTACACACCTTTACACTTATATACCTGCACCTACAACCTTGAGGAAAGTTTAGAGAATGAATGTGGTCTGGATGGCTATAAATAAGAGTAGGGAAGGGAAAGACCAAAGAAACAATGAATGGACTGTGCGAATGAAGTGAAGATGTCGATGACACCTCTAGTTATTAGTGATGGGTAACTCATCATTTTTATATGAGGTTGAGGGAGTACCTCATTTTAGCTCGCGAGGTCCTCAAGAGGTACCCCTCATTTGAGGCGGGGAGTCGTACGTCGATGTATTCACCTCACGAGCCGAACTCATTCTATAAATTCTGTACAATTATGAAAGTCGGTTCATTCACTCACTAAGCTCACTCAATACTCACTCGCGAGTACTCGCGTCAATAATGTCAATGTCAATTTTTAAGTGAGGACGCGTGAACGAGTGAGTTGGTTCAATGTTGAAATTCGAGTTAGTGATGGGTAACTCATCATTTTTATATGAGGTTGAGGGAGTACCTCATCTTACCTCGCGAGGTCCTCAAGAGGTACCCCTCATTTGAGGCGAGGAGTCGTACGTCGATGTATTCACCTCACGAGCCGAATTATGAAAGTCGGTTCATTCACTCACTAAGCTCACTCAATACTCACTCGCGAGTACTCGCGTCAATAATGTCAATGTCAATTTTTAGTGAGGACGAGTGAACGAGTGAGTTGGTTCAATGTTGAAATGCGAGTAACTCTTTCAATTTGCGATCACGAGTACCTCAAACGAGGCACCTCATGAGTGAGGGACACATCTCTAAATTCGAGTAACTCTTTCAATTTGCGATCACGAGTACCTCAAACGAGGCATCTCATGAGTGAGGGACAAATCTCTACTAGTTATACATCTCTACCCTTCTAGGAAAACAAGCGCGTTACGTACGTACATGTAAATTTAATTAAGGCAAATCAGTAATACAGGAAGTTATAATATTGATATAAGTATTCACTTTCATGTTTACTATTTGCAGATTTGCACAAATGATTATAAACATTCGACATAACTATGACTCTAGAAGCTTACAATGTGTGACGGTATTCAGTTAAGAAACTTGACCAAGTATGTATTTATTTACTCCTACGACTAGTGTTAATCATTATAGTTGGCCGTACCAACAAAATGTATTAATTTTTACAGGAATGCAAACAAGAGTTAGAGGGGATGGGGAGGATTTCGTGGCTAAGGGCTCGAATACGCTTTATAAAGCTTTATTTTTTTATTGGGTATAGATGTCTTCATGTGGAACGTTTTCGCAAAATTTCACACTGTGGAAACGCCTAGTTTCTTTTTTTTTTTCTTTAAATAAAGATTTAAAACATTCAACTAACTTGCGCAATCAAATTGACATTTTACCACAGATAATGTACGAATTTCACTGCTAGGTGGTTATAGCTAGTGTATTATACCTACACATAAACCTTCCGAAATGAATTCTCTAAATGATGGTGAAAACCGTATCAAAATCCGTTGCGTAGTTTAGAAGGAAAACGCAGTCACACAGACAGACACGAAAAGCGATTTTATATTTCCTTATAATATTATTATGTATATTTATATAGCATTGACCCAAGTGTCAGTATTTACGCAAAACGTTGTAGGTACCTACATACAAACAAACGTCGTCAAAATGTATAAGTAATTAAAATTATGAAAGTTAAACTTGGTGAAGAAAAGATTATTTGACCTTTGTCAAATAATTTTCTAGAATGATGTGTGTGAAATCTTTATTATGTTCAAAACAAAATGTTGTTGTTTCAAAGCATATGATAATAAGCCTTTAATTTTAACAATTCAACAACATTCATTGCGTTATAAATGTACTTATGTTGGCAAGCAGACGATTTTTTCAAACTTAAGAAGCAATGGATTAGAAATTTCTTTCTTACACTCCTTCGGATTGTCAAAGAATTGTATGTTACGCAATTGGGGTGCTGTACGATTTATTTTTGATGTCTATCAAGATAGCAGCAATACAGGGTCAAATTAAACCAATTAGCGAAACTCTGCAGACTTGATGAGTATCTATATCTAAATAATATATGATAAAAGAAATATAAAACTAAATATATGTATATAATTTTTTTCGACTGCAGTTAAGCCACTTGAAAATATCAGTTTACAAAATCGTCTTTTTTTTTTTGTAAACTTCACTGACGTCGTGGATATCGATGTATAAACACGATAAAACAGGCTTGTCATCTTACATTTCATGTAACAACACTAAAAGCTGTTGTTGATAACCCAAAAATAAAAATAATTGTTTTAATTTAAACGCATCACGTCTGCAGTTTCGCTAGCCAATCTAATTTGACCCTGTATATGTATGTATATTATCAACTCGAACTAATTACCTCTAAAATCATGACTTACTAGAGCATTATAAATAAAAAAAGTCGTATCTCCAGATGCGTCCTTATTGCTTGTAATAAAAATAGCGCTTATGCTAACAGTTATAAAGGCTATTTTATAAAAGTTACAGATTATTAGAGCTCTTATCCTCAAGCAGCGTTAAACATAATTACCCGTTTCCTTTATTTGTTAGTAAAATTGACACGAAATTATTAAGTGTTTTTTAAACACCTTACAATTAATATAATTTATTTGAATATAATTTTAAGCATTATTAAATGCTTAGCAACTTAGTAAATAAAAATCAATGGTATCGATCTTTGTACGGAACCTAGTAGGTACATAATATGCTGTCCGTGAATTACCATTACGAATCTATATTCAGTTTCAAGAAAAATATTTTTTTTTGAGAAACGACGTTTTTGATTAAGTACTGAAGAGATTCATATCTACTCATAGGTTAGTAAGTACTTACAGCTCTTACAAAAATAATTAATAATGACTAGAGAAACACCGAATTTTTATTTTCCTCAGAATAAGCAAGCTGTAGGTAGTGACAATGGCCAGCCATATTAGCCGTAGAAACGATGACCATTGGGGTAGACTTATTCTTGAGAGGAGTGGAGACCGCGAATCGGCAAGCGTAACGTAGGACGCCCTCAGGTTAGGTGGAGCGACGATCTTCGCAGGGTCGCAGGTAGCGGCTGGATGAGAGTTGCCGCGAATCGAGCTGAATGGCGTGTGATTGGAGCGGCCTATGTCCAAAAGTCCACTGCTGTAGGCTGTGATGATGATGATCATGACATATTATCTAGGGAAATAAAAATTGTACCGCAACGACTTACAGTTACGGTTTGCAATGTTTGCGAACTTACTTATACTCCATTTGAAATAAGATTACACATTTAAACAAACCTTTTTTACAGTCCGTTCAACCGATTCTGACTTCTATACCGTAGGCATAAGGATGGCATTAAAAGCAAAAAATTGGTTGCAATACCAACTGTTTACTGCAGCTGCATGTCATGCCACCAACGCAATAGAAGTTAAAATCGATTGAACGGACTGTAAAAAAGGTTTAGTTAAATGTCTAATCTTATTTCAAATAGAGTATAGATACCTACTTATGACAAACAAAACAGAGAATTCCTCCCTTGCCGACCGGTGCAGATTAATTAGCGTAGCAGGACAGAAAAACTACATTTCTCCCGAAACATTAGAAGATAATTCCTCACATTATTTTTAAAAAGGCCTAAAACTCCAAAACGATAAATAAAATTACAGTCGATTCACTGCATGCAACGTCATTATTGATTGCACTTGCAGACATAACCTACCTACCTAATAATTATTTTATTTAAGTAATACTAGCTTTCAGGAGGTCACGGCTAAGTAATAACAGCCGCACGGGTCGATCTATCAGGTTAAGCATTTTATGTAATTAGCTAATAGAAAAAAAAAAACTATACACACACACACACACACGCCGACACACACCTTGTATGACCGTAGACGGAGCAAAACGAGTGTTAGGATCGTAATAGTTGGCGTTCTGTAGTTCCTGCTTACCCCCGTGGGTAGAAGGCGTGTATGTATGTATGTAATAGGTAAATGATTTGCCAATTACGCGAGTTATGTCAGGTGAACTAAACGTGACGGTTCGCGAACAGAACCTTGCGATTTTGTTCAAGGAGACTCCACTAAGTGATGATTGTGAAATCAGTTCAATTTTACAGTTAAATATGTCGAGTTCTCGACCGTCAAAGTCAAATTATTTATTCCAAATAGTCACTGAACGTCAAATTTTACAAGAAAATAGAATTGATTCTAGTCGTTCCAAAAGGAAGTTTCGTATGGAGAAGAATGGGCAAGAAACTCCACAGTAACTCTTTTAAAACATACATTACGCTTATATTCCTCGAAATGGTAGGCACTAGGCAGACACCTCTCATCTCTCGTTTTGCCTTTTATTTAAGTCGCTAGCTGCGCCCCGCGGTTTCACTCGCATAAAGGCTTGTGCAGACCAACGTGACTTGTCGCACGACGCGACACGAACCATACAATTTCTAAGAAAACTTCACAGTATAACAATAACCGGTGTCGCGTCGCGCGACAAGTTGCGCTAGTGTGCACAAGCCTTTAATCTATCTCGATCCCGTAGGACTATCTGGATAAAAGTATCCTATGTCCTAATCCAGGTCATGTCATCCAAATCTGTTCATCCGTTTCAGCGTGATACAGTAACAAACAAATACACACACAATAGGGTGATGACAAAAAATTTTTTTTTTGTCCGTGTTTGAAATTATAATAAAATATTGGACACGTATTTTTTCTTTTTAATCTAAAGATTACGGCGATACATTGAAGTAAAATGTGCCATGACGTCACGAGTATGTAGATTTTATACGTACTAGTGACGTATCGACCCCCACTCCCGAACTTAAAATGCGTTTTATCTAAGTAATTTTTTATTAATATGATAAAGCAAAAAATACGTGTCTACTATTTTTTTATTATCTGACTGACGAACTAATTAGAATTTAATTTTTTTTACCCAGTCATCATCCCTATTTGACTTTCGCATTTATAATATTAGTATACCACATTAGGATACCACACGCGGTGGATGTTTATTTATTTATTTTATTATTTATGTACACACAGTAAAATAGTTACAGATACGACATAATCATATTTATGTGTGTTTTGATGTTCATGATATTATAATGGAAAAACCTCTAAAAATGCAATTTAATTTCCAAAGAAAAAAAAACATTATTTTCCCCCATGGGAAAAAGGCGCGTATCTACGTATGAGCAAAAAAGTCAAGGTCTTCGCAAAGTAAACAAGCCCTTCAAAAATAAATACATAAGATAACTAATTACACACTTAAAATAATCATTTTGAGTGTCTCTGACGTGGATTTATTTTATAATAGGTATAATATTATAATCCCACGTGATAGGAAGTAATGTTATCAATCCTTATCATAGATATAGTTATGTATATTTTACTCTAGCTCTCATATCGTATTAATATACAAAATGTCCCGGAATTAACGCAAACCACCTGATACTCCTATTAGAATATTATTTTATACCCAATAAGAAAGAACCACAGAAATATAAATAACAGGAAAGAACCTAATCATAATACATACTTATACACAGATTTTTTACTGTTATGTATAAAACATTGTTTATGTATAAATTATACTATTAATAATTTTCGAACATTTTCCTTTACTTGTGCCGTGAGACCTTGTTTCTTGCCAAATTTCATGATTCTAGGTCAACGGGAAGTAATCTATAGGTTTTGATTTATTTGCGAGTATCAAATTATGTCGCATAAATTACCGTATTGTTTTATTGCGTCGACCAATAAGTTTGATTGTTTTAGACCTCCAAGGGACCGTAGACCTACGTATTTGATATTAATTGAGAAAAAGAGTTGACAGACTGGTAGACAGACAGACAAACGGGTAACGAAGTGATTCTTTAAGGGCGATTCTATTTTTCACTTTTGAGGTAGAAGGAACCCTAGAAAATTCTAGTAAAAAAAAAAAACAATACTAGTTTGTTGACGGTTATTCGGTGGCCTATTTTCCGCAATTATCGAAGGTGAAAAATTACGCAGTACCTACCTACCTACACTCCGCTTATAATTTTGATCACTTGGGAAATATATTTTTTGTAGCACCTACAATAAACAACAAAAATATTTAGGAAATGACTATTCATTTACATGTAAGTATAAAAAACATGATATGGAAACCTGTTTCTGAACTAGGTAGCTAAGTGCAAATTTTTGTTCATTGCCATGCGTGTCGTTGAACTCGCGGCAGTTTGCTCCATATGTATGTACCTAGGAATGTAGGTCCTCCATATACCTGTGTTTTTGTTATACAGCGTGTAACAAAAACCCTGTCCGATCCGTGAGGGTGTGTGAATCGTACTGTTAAGAAAAAAAAAATCGCTGGTTTTTTTTTCAACGGTGGATTTTTCCGGGTTATTTACATGGATGGGGGCGCGGGCGGCCATCGTTTAGCTGGTCGGGGTGGGACAAGTCATAACTTATGACCCTTGTTGAAAATTTACCATTTTTTTTATGGAATTGGGATAATTTTGAATTTTTACAAAAAAGAATTTTTAATAGCATTTATTTTTTTCAATAATTAGATTTTTTTTAAATTAAGTTTTTTGATAATGGTATTGCAGTACCTATGTGCCCTTTTCGGATCGGACAGGGTTTTTAACATATTGTATATGAAACAGTAATTATATAGTACACTACAACCATCTACTGACACAATGAAATAGAAATTCTTTTACTTACCTACGACAAAACACGGTCACGTGGTCGTTGGCATTCATTCCATACTAACGTATATTCGTCTGTTTTCTCCCCGGTTAATAATACTCGTACTAGTTCAAATATTTTTTAATAATACTCGTACTAGTTCAAATATTTTTTAATAATACTCGTACTAGTTCAAATATTTTTTACGATATATTGTAGGTATATCTACTGCTACCATGTCCCTTTGTTTATTTGGCGTAATTATAGAGATTTTAGAACAAAAAAAATACATCTGGTACATAATACTTACAGTGAAAGTAAATATTAATCTTAAGGTGCATAATGTTATAATTCCTTGAATGTACACTGGCGATAAGTATTATATTCCTCTGAATAGCTTTTATTGAAGCAGCACCCTTATTGCGTAACACAATTTAAAACACAGAAAAAAACTGTGAAAAAAATTGCTAATCCATTGCTGTATTATGTTTGAAAAATTCGTCTGTTGAACAACGTAAATAACGCAATTAATGTTTGTTGAAACATCAAAATGAAAGACATCGCCATTGTAGATGTGTTATGCAATTACCCCGCAAGTAGCGACCGGAATTTTCCGAAGATACCCGAACGCAATTTTAAATGTGGAAGTTGGAACTGTATTCGCGCAAATCGAGTGGCGGTCACGCTGACCACGCACGACACTCGACATTCGTTCGTTACATAAAAAATTGGCACAAGTACAAACTTGAACGATTATTGTGAGACTTTTCAGTGGTATTGATAAACACTACATACAAATATTATGCACCGGCCGTGCCCCAGTTCTAAGTTAATGATTTCTGATGACAATAAAAGCTAAAGGTTGTAGACTAATAGTTGAGCAATTAAATACGGATTTCTAAAATCAGGACGCCTCGTGTGCTCGCGTTGTTTCTCGCTCGGCCATCAATGTCACAATAATAGTTCTAATAATTATACCTATGATGACGGTTACTGGAAGAATATGATTATCTTTCCAGTTCGTGTATTAATTGGTGGAAATAATAAGAATGATTGAAAAACGAGTTAACGAGGAATGTGAGGAAATTTATCTGAAATTCGAATTAAATTAATATTAGAATTATTAAAATACACGTACATTGTAAAATAAGGAAACAACAACAGACCCAATAGAGTAGGTAATAACGTAAAAGATAGTACTTACTGTTAAAACAAATAATTTTAATAAATAAAATTATAATAAAATATTATTTTTTTATAACTACGTAATGTATAATATAAATTAAATAGCACAGTTCAGAATATAAACTAAATAAAATAATAAATATTCAATACAGTGTATTTCGGTACTGTTACAAACAAAATGCTACATTTTGCAAAAAATAAAATTAGAAATGCATTAACAGATTTATGATTATAATATATAAACATAAAGATTATTAGTCTATATTCTATACTATTAAATGAGCAATATTTGTATAATATATATATATATATATATTTGTAAACACGTTCTCGAAAACGGCTCTAACGTTATTGATGAAAACTGCTATATAGGTGAAAAATCGATCTAGCTAGGTCTCATATCTAGGAAAATTCGTTTTCTCTATTTTCACAGCCTCGACAATATGATACAACGTTGGTACCTTGACGATATGTTTATCTATTTTCCCCCAAGGTCGACCAGGTACTATAGTAAATACAAATAAAGTCGTTTTAAGGTACGTATATTCTCCAGCTGGGGTTGCGGGTTTGTCCGAAAGGGATATCGCGGCCCCGGCACACAGGCAACGGAAGGAACACGGGTGGGTTTTAGTCAGTAAAAGTCTGACACACCCTCTCGCTCTGCCCAGAGCGGGAGAAGTCATTTGATGTTTTCCCATCCTGAAAAAAAAAAAAAAAAAAAAGTACGTATATTCTGCGAAATGGAAAATAATTATTCGTACATTTAATGTGTTCGCGTTCATCTTCTTGCATATTCGCGATGACTATCTGTACGTGCCTTTACAAAAAAAGCAATGATTGATTCATAAACAAATGTTTTATTACTACGTGTAATCACATCTTATCAGTACTTCCATAGTCAAGTGGAACCTACTTACATATCAAGCAATTTATTTCTTATCGTTATTATTATCGCTGATGGATGAAAGATAACAGTAGATTTTTTTTTTATGTGGGATAAATCGACCAAGGTTACTAACTTGTTCTTCTAAAGAGCTCTTGAAATATGAAGGAAGTTTAATTAAGTAGGTGATACTAATTATAATTACCTAAAAGTGAAACATTGATTAGATTAGGTTTAAAGAGCTCCATTTGTTAACGGGTGGAATTCCTGTGCGTATCCCAAAAAAATATTTTAAAACTAAAACAGCTCTAAACAGCAGGACTAAAATAGCTTTTTAATCCCTAGGGACTAAAAGTGATTTGGATTTGGAATGTGGAAATTGTTAGTAAAAGTTCCGATCTCCAAAGAGATCAATCACGAATATTGTATGAACGCCCGAAATTCATTCCGCCTTCGTTCGTGATTGTTTACACAAATTCGTATTTTACTAAGTTTTATAAAAAAAATGTATTTCTCCCTCAAGTAGTGAGAATGAAAGTACTCGTATTATATTAACTCCACAGAACATATTTGCAGTTACTTTTTTCTATAGAGGGTGATAAAAAGTAGTGTCCACCTCGTGTGCAACACAACACTTGCTCTATTGCGCTCGAGTGACGTACTTTGAATCCAGACCGGAGCGAAGGATTCAAAGTACGTCACTCTCGCCTTTAAAATTGTTGTTTGCTCCCTAGGCAAAAGATCTATTCTTTCTTTCTTTTGACTTACATGTTAAGTCTGTAGTGAGATTAAAATCTATTGAAATACTTCATTTTATTAGACCAACGGGACAATTGCGTAATACATATAAAATGTCAATTGATAGCAGTTCTTTTTGACAGTTCAGCCACGCTCATTGCGTTATTACGTTGTTGAGCAGACGAATTATTCAAACCAAAGAAGCAATGGATTAGGAATTTCTTTCAAAACCCTCGGATTGTGATTGAAAGTATGTTGTGCAATTGGAGTTCCGTTTGGTTACATACACGCTATATTCCTAATAATCGGCAAAATAGTAAAATCTCTTTTTGAGAAATTCCCGTAGCGTTTTTAAAACATGATAAAATATATTCCTATAATACGGCCGATATAACTTGGCAGTTCCCAACTTCGCGCAGAAGGATGCGCAATATAATTTCTGTTGAAACCAAATGGTGACACTTTTTTATTTTTTGATGTTGGGAAATTATCAAATAACTTCTCCCGCTCTGGGCGGAGCGGGAGGGTGTGTCAGACTTTTACTGACTAAAACCCAACCGTGTTCCTTCCGTTGTCTGTGTGCCGGGGCCGCGATATCCCTTTCGGACAAACCCGCAACCCCAGCAGGCATTGGTCCTTACGGACCCCGTCAGTTGGTGCTGACATCTCTTTGAGGCGCGCGTGGAACACAACGCGCCGTCGATCCGGGCCTGGTCCTTATCGGACGGCGAGCTACCCATTGCTCACCGTCCGCAAGCCCGCGCCTACGGTGGCCGGAAGTCGGCTCGCGACTCCGGACGCCCGGGGCGTCTCCTGCGGCGACTAGGGGCGCGAGGGCGCGAATTTTGCCTCTCCCTCGCGCGCTCCGCCTCCTCCTTCGCGAGCATTAGTGCTTCGCAGAAGGAAGTGACTGCCTCGCATGCACTCTCGCTCCGGACCATGGCCTGAACCAGGGCCGGACGCGAGAGATCGTCGCCGCCGATCGCCTCCGTGAGGACACGGTGGTGCTCCGCCAAAGCCGGGCAGATCTCCACCGTGTGCTCCACCGTGTCCTCCGGGCGATCCACACAGTGGTGACACCCGGGCGTTTCCTCTCGCCTTATGCGGAACAGGAACCTCCCGAAACAGCCGTGTCCGGTGAGTACCTGCGTCAGGCGGAAGGTGAGGACGCCGTGGCGCCTCTCTAGCCACTCCTCAAAGAGGGGACTTATCGCCACAATTGTGGCGTGCCCAAACCAAATGGTGACATGAGGCGAATGTCAGTGAGACCATGCGCGACAGTTCGTAGTGCCTATTTTCAGACCTGCCAAGTTATATCGGCCGTGTTGTACAGTAAGTAAACATTGTAAACAATAAAATGACATAATTATAGATACAATCACACAATCAATATATGTATATTATTATAATCTTCTGAAAAAAATACAGATTAAAATCTAAATAAGTAAAATAAAAGTATTCTAAAAGATTATATTTATTACCAACCAATGAGGTAGGTACTGGGTAAAGAGATTATCAACTTCAAATAATCTAGTACCTACCAACAAAAGAAATGAAGTGATTCGGGAATCATGTAGCTTTCTGTCAGTCAAATAGTTCCACAACAAATTCAAACCATTTTACCTTTAATTTCATGTTCAAATATGTATTAGTTAGTGTAGGTACCTGTAGTACCTATATAATCATATATGTATAGAGATGTAGCCGCTGTAGGCATTAGGCAGTAGGTACACACGGCTACGTATCAAGCTATACTTTTCCAGTATAAGCTGATCTCGCATTGTATAGGATTTCCGTACAATGCGAGGTCAGCTTAAACTGGAATTTTATAGCTTACTGAGACCAAATTCTTCAGATTCAAATTCACTACTTACAGATCAGATTCTGAATCCATGGTATCAGTTTTCGTGCTATCCTGTATAAGAATAGATTTAAGTACTTATGTCATTTTTTACCTGCATTATGAAATTAAATGTTTATTCTATAAATAGGATATAGGAATCACTTTTACACGTCATTAAAAAAAAAATATGATTTGCTAGATGAGTTCGGCGTTTCCTATCCGACTACTCTGAGAAGAAAACCCGAAACAAACTCAGAGGTCACAGTCTCTTTTAAAGTCCAGACATAATCTTGCTCAAGCCATATAAGGTCAGTCAGTGCAAGCATTTGTCAGTAATCATGCTGAGTAAAAGCCTTCTTGCCACACACGACGTACTGTCGATTATTTCTGTTCTGTGGTCGTGAATCGTGATTATATTTCTATTGTTTTTCTTTATTTTTCGAATTAACTTGATATTTTTGTATGCACGTGTTTCTGATACAAATAAACCTATTTTTCTTTCTTTCTTTACCTGTGTTCCTGACAGATAATAGCTTTCTAATACAAGCAAAAAATTATAAATAAAATACAAACATATCTACGAGTAATGTAGCTTCCTTTAAGTGTCGTAATGTGTGCGCAATGACAGTCTAAGGGAAGCTATTATTACTATGGCCTAGCTATCATTATTATAGCCTAGGTCAACAACAAATACAATGTGACTTTGTAGCACAAAACTTAACTTAGGACCTAATGATCCTTGGGCACGCCACAATTGTGGCGATAAGTCCCCTTTTTGAGGAGTGGCTTGAGAGGCGCCACGGCGTCCTCACCTTCCGCCTGACGCAGGTCCTCACCGGACACGGCTGTTTCGGGAGGTTCCTGTTCCGCATAAGGCGGGAGGAAACGCCCGGGTGTCACCACTGTGTGTATCGCCCGGAGTCGAGAGCCGACTTCCGGCCACCGTAAGCGCGGGCTTGCGGACGGTGGGCAATGGGCAGCTCGCCGTCCGATAAGGACCAGGCCCGTATCGATGGCGCGTTGTGTTCCACGCACGCCTCAAAGAGATGTCAGCACCAACTGACGGGGTCGAAAGACCAATGCCTGCTGGGGTTGCGGGTTTGTCCGAAAGGGATATCGCGGCCCCGGCACACAGGCAACGGAAGGAACACGGGTGGGTTTTAGTCAGTAAAAGTCTGACACACCCTCTCGCTCTGCCCAGAGCGGAGGAAGTCATTTGATGAATTCCCACCCTCAAAAAAAAAAAAGACTTAATGATCCTGCTTTGACTGTCACGTCACTGTGTCATAATGGGTAAAGACTTTATTTGACGCGAAAGAAAGTACCTACTTATGCGCAATCAAAATGACATAATACGGATGACGACAATTTTTTCTTTGTCCGTCAGGAAATTATTAAAAAACATTAGACAAGGTTTTTTTTTTACGTAATCAAAAGATTACGGCGATGCATTGAATTAAAATATGGCATGACGTCACGCCATGGTAGATTTTATACTGAGTTGTGGCGTAGCGAGCCCCCACTCCACAACTTTAAAGCGTTTTATCTATGTAATTTTTATTATTATGATAAAGAAAAAAATAAGTGTCTAATATTTCTTGACGAACTAAATAGTTTTTTTTACCCATGCGTCATCCCTTATATTTTAATAATTAATGAAACTGCTATTTAATAGGCTCATCTGTATAGTTAATGGGTTTTAGGCACAAATACTTACAAGTGCATTGAACTGGAGGTTTGTAATTAATAATGTCATATATTATTTTATTTTGTCACTGGACACATAGTATGTAATTATGAATTTATGATAGGATGCCATTTGCAGTATTTTTTTTAGTTTTACACACCCAGATTAGTCGTGTCACGCAACGTTACTCATTCACATTTATCTTTTAGAAAATAATAATCAGCCAGTTTTAATCAATATTTTTTTTTAGTGAAGCTTCTTCAAGCATTTATGATGGTGACTGTACTTTTTTGAATTCGGCTGATCACAATTATTTTGTTTTTTTTTACTTGTCCTATACTGTCCCTCTACTAGGCAAAGGCCTTCCCCAAGTCCTTCCATCTGGAACTCTTTTCCCGCGGCATCTCTAACTGCCCTCAGCTATTTCTTATAGAATATCTTGTTTTAAAAGATAGATATTGAACTTACGGTCTCATGATAACCCACACTACTTATTATGGGGTATTATCTCTCTCTTAAAAAATAATCATCATTTCAGCCTGGAATCACCATCAATCAAGGAATCTCATCATCAAGTGAGAAAAGGGGGGAGGCCTATAGGCCTCCCCCCTTTTCCGCTATACTTCCCGGTTCCGTGCATCTCTCATCCAGGTGTTTCCCACTGGGCACGCCACAATTGTGGTGATAAGACCCCTCTTTGAGGAGTGGCTAGAGAGGCGCCACGGCGTCCTCACCTTCCGCCTGACGCAGGTCCTTACCGGACACGGCTGTTTCGGGAGGTTCCTGGTCCGCATAAGGCGGGAGGAAACACCCGGGTGTCACCACTGTGTGGATCGCCCGGAGGACACGGTGGAGCATACGGTGGAGGTCTGCCCTGCTTGGGCAGAGCACCGCCGTGTCCTCACGGAGGCGATCGGCGGCGGCGATCTCTCGCGTCCGGCCCTGGTTCAGGCCATGGTCCGGAGCGAGAGTGCATGGGAGACCGTCACTTCCTGATGCGAAGCAGTAATGCTCGCGAAGGAGGAGGCGGAGCGCGCGAGGGAGACGCAAGATTCGCGCCTTCGCGCCCCTTGTCGCCGCAGGAGACGCCCCGGGCGTCGGGAGTCGCGAGCCGACTTCCGGCCACCGTAGGCGCGGGCTTGCGGACGGTGAGCAATGGGTAGCTCGCCGTCCGACCAGGCCCGGGTCGACGGCGCGTTGTGTTCCACGCGCGCCTCAAAGAGATGTCAGCACCAACTGACGGGGTCCGTAAGGACCAATGCCTTCCGGGGTTGCGAGTTTGTCCGAAAGGGATATCGCGGCCCCGGCACACGGGCAACGGAAAGAACACGGGTGGGTTTGTGCCAGTAAAAGGCTGACACCCTCCCGCTCCGCCCGGAGCGGGAGAAGTTATTTGATAATTTCCCACCCTCAAAAAAAAAAAACGGTGTTTCCCACGACTTTGACGATATCATCGCCCCAACGCGCTTTTGGACGACCCTGGTTTCTTTTGCCTAACCTTGGCCACCATTCGGTCACAGCTTTACTCCATCGGGCATCTCCGCGTCTGACTAGATGTCCTGCCCAACTCCACTTGAGGCGCATCACCGTGTCTCCGACGTCGTAGACTTTCGACCGGCGACGGATTTCGGTGTTACGCACTCGGTCTAGTATGGTTATGCCAAGCATGGCTCGCTCCATGGCCCTTTGTGCTACTCGTATGCGGTGGACAGTTTCCTTTGTGAGTGTCCATGTCTCGGCACCGAAGGTCATTGTAGGCAGGACATACTGGTTGAAAAGGCGGGTTTTTTGGCACTGTGGGATGGTTTTGGATCGAAAATATGGTTCAGCTTACCAAATGCCGCCCACCCAAGCTGTATTCTCCTAGAAATCTCTTTGTCGGGATGCTCCTTGTCAAAAGATAGAACATGTCCCAAATAAACTTAATGGTCAACCATCTCCAGACGCTCGTTTCCAACCATAACAGCTGAAACTGAGTCATCCGGGTCGCCTAACATCACCCTCGTCTTGGACATATTCATTCTCAAGCCAACTTGTAAGGAAGCATCATAAATTTCTTTTAACATGCGTTGGAGGTCTTCCAGGGATTCGGCGAATAAAATTAGGTCATCCGCAAACCGAAGGTGCGACAAGTGTACACCATTGATGTTTATACCACGTTGATCCCATTCCATTGTTTTCATTACGTCTTCCAGAGCAGCAGTGAAAAAATTTGGCGAAATGGTGTCTCCTTGGCGCACTCCCCTCTTAATCGGTATTGGGGCCGTAAGTTCATGCAGTCTGACTTGCATTGTTGCCGCATCGTACAGCTCCCTGAATACATCCGCATACCGAGTGTCGATTTGGCAGCGATGGAGAGGGTTAAACACGGCCCAGTGCTCGACACTGTCGAATGCTTTCTTAGTCGACAAAAGCTAAACACAAGGGTCGGTTGTACTCTGAACTCTTCTCCATCATCTGTTTTACGGAGTGCATGTGGTCGATGGTGGAGAAGCCACTCCGAAAACCGGCTTGCTCAACGGGCTGACAATCGTCTAGTTGGCGGGTGACACGGTTGCACATAGTTTTAGCAAACAGCTTATAAATTTGGGAAAGGAGAGATATAGGACGGTAGTTGCTAAGATTTGAATGGTTATGTAGGATAGCTACTGTTGCCTTCTTCCAACAATATGGCGGTGTGGCATTGTAGAGGACGCTGTTAAAAAGTTTTACAAGAACTTGTAGTACGGGTTGACCACCAGCACGCAGCAACTCAACCGTGATACCGTCCTCACCAGGTGTTTTTCCACTCTGCATTTGCGAAAGTGCCTTTTCTACCTCGCAAGCCATGATTTTTGGTAGACTTTCTGAGCTTCGGTGCTCTATGGGCGGAGCTCTAGAGTTGTTACGTGGTGACGTAGGTTCTGCCGATTTTGAGGCATAAAGTTCTTCGTAGAATTTCTCCACAATATTTAATAATTGATTGCGGTCTGTAGCAATCCGACCATCTTCTGCTCTTAGTTTCAGGATTTGTTCTGCACTTGTATTTATTTTCCTCCTAAAGATTGCCGGCCCTCTATGCTGTTCTATTGTCTTTGTAATTATTTTTGTGTTATGTTTACGAGTGTCCCTTTTAATTGCTTTACTTATCTGCCGATTAATTCGGTCTATTGCTCTTTGATCTTGAATGGTGTACTGTTGCATGGATCTATAATGAAAAAATAATGAATAAGGAAAATAACACATATTATTGATAGTAGAATTCTATCAGAGTAAGTAAATATTATTTTTTATTTTCACCTTGTTTCTGATCACGTTTGCAACTTTATTATTGAACACTGAGGTCATTATAATATCGTGGTTAATCTTTGTTTAATTATTAATTAATTAATGTATAGTTTTTTTAATCTTTACGAGCAAATATCGGGTTAATGTACCCATAGGTCATTAATTATTTAAATGAATCTTCGCATGCGAAATCTCTTTGAATATCTATTTGCTGCAATATCTAAATTCTCAAACAGATTTTCTATCAGAAACTGAAACCTAAAAAACGTTGTGTTAGACAAGAACTGTCTGCTGTGACGTGCACCAGGTGGCAGCACTGAGGCTTCAGGTCCGCGCACCTGCCAAAAGTGCCAAAGCGGCTTTATTTTTTTAAATCGTGACTGAATGAATGAAACGAATGATGAACGTCATCATTATATTTTATAATCATTAACAAAATGGAAGAAAGACATCTTGTTAAACTGGCGCCAACTGGTGGTGTGAATTTTCATGAAAACCCATCACAAAGTAAATGTGCACATACTGTAAATTAAGATAATCATCCGGTTTCTCCCCCTTTATCCAATGTAGCCCGCAAAATTGAACATATATTTGTAAAAATCTATGCACTTAAAGTAACGCTAAAGTAGAGTTTGACAAGTTCTCAACTTCAAATTCTTAATTTAGAAATCAGTGGGGTAATTGCTTAATAGGTACGCTAACTATGACAATGGCTTTCATTTTGTCAGTTCAACAGCATTGATTGCGTTATTTTCTTGAAGTGTGTAACGCAATTAGGGTGCGGGTGTATATGTCGTCTTTTACTGTGATTTTAACCCAGAGATTTTGATACCTACTATAGAAAACTACCGACTTCATTAAAATGGTAAATTTGCTTAAAATCCAAAGCTCGCAAGCTTGCATAGTGACTTTAAAATTCCCGATAACTTATGGAAATTTAAAAGTATGTAACCACTGCTTGAAAGTTATGCGACTTATATGTATTATGATTATAATAAGTATCTGTACAATATGTAAAAAAATCCTGGCCGATCCGAAAGGAGCCCATAGGTACAGCAATAATATTAGCAAAAAAATTTATTTTTTATTTATTAAGTTGCAAATAAAAATGTTATTGCTATTTAAAATTCACATTTTAGTACCAAAATGAATCCAAATCCATTTAAAATTTGAAAATTTTCAGCAGTGGTCATAATTTATGACTTGTAGACACCCGCTAAACGCAGCCCCGCCCGCGCCCCTTGAAATATTCCGGTAAAATTCGACATTGAAAAAAAAAAAAAGTTTTTTCCTGTAAGTGCCACCATAAATAGAATCTCAGTACGATACCTAACAACACCCTCACGGGTCGGAAAGGGATTTTTTTTACTTTTTGCATAGATGATTATAATAAGTATCTGTATATGTACAAAATCCATCAATTTTTATATTATTATTTAGCATACGGGCGAGAAATCCTAATTTATAACGACAGTTTGAATGGTATGTAAATAAATAAATAAATAAAGGGAAAGAGGAAAATGGTGAAAAAATCGATAAGGTATTTCTAGGTATGTTCTGTTATGGTTCTTAATGGCTGCTGCTGGTGGGTTTCATGAATTTTAAATTTGTTAGACATTATACATAATTAGTGTAGTTATTCTCATTCATACTTATAAAGTAGGGGGCCCAGTATATAAAAAAAATACTTTAAAAAAAACCTGTGTTCGCTGTCACGTATTCGGTGAAAAAGAAGATCTCAAAGATAATTTCTAAGAAAAAATAAAAACAATATCTAAGAGAGAAAGGAAGACCCTGACAGCATAGGATTATTATCTATAAGTACCCCATAATAATTAAATTTTTTCCTACTCAAGCTTTTCAAACATATGAAAGAAGCCATGTTTCCCTAAATTCAGTTGTGTAACTCTGACGTAGTTTTATTGTTTATTTAGCCTTATCATTGTACATTATGTATATGGGTAAATGAACCGTCTTTTACATAAGACTTTACAGTCTATACTAGGTCACGAGGGGTCGCAACGAAATTGTTTCTTTGTGATAAAATTTATTTAAATGTTTTTTGTTTTTTAAGTGATAAATGAAGGTGATTTATTGGACGAAAAAACAAAAAATGTTTATTTTTCATCTAACAAAACGATTCTTGTCACTTAATTGATAATAGTTTATAAATTATGTTTTATAACTTTGAGTAGGTTCCAGTGATTATACAATATTTAGAATAAAGTAATGGTTATTAAATTAATAATTCGAATTATTAAATTTCTTTTTTTGGTAATAATCCCAATCTATTCTACAAAACATTTGTTGGCAACTACATAGTTGTAGGTGTACACAAACAAACAAAATATACGATGTAAGGTAAAAGTATTGTGGCCGTGACTGTACCTACTTCTTCATTTACTTACTTGGGAGTTGGGAGATGCGCTAAGATAGCCGGCGAAATTTAAAATTTCTTTTTTGGAATTTATAGGTCAATGTCAGGTTGTATGATAATTAAAATATGATTCGCAACTGTAACACAATCCTATGGTTGAATTTAAAGTTTTGTTTAAATAAATTAATGTTTGTTTATTTTTATTATTAACTTACTTTTGCCCGCAGCTTCGTCTGCGGAGGATAGAAATTATTCCACGAGAACGACTACCCGGGTAGTAAAAATGGATTCTATATTCTACCCCGATCATGGTCTACTTGTATGCCAAATTAACACTATTTTTGCACTACTTTTTAGCATAGTAGTTTCTGTAGGATCATTTTACAGTAGGCGTTCGGTTACCCGGCACCCATGTTTTTTTGCTAATACCTGATTATCGAATTTCTATAGGAAATGTCGGCTAGCCAGTAAGAAATAATTTTAACACAGATTTGCAAAGTAAAAAGTCTTTATTAGCGACAACGATTAATGCGCGCGCTGTTTTATTAAACCTGCCGGATTATAGAGTAGGAGACAGTGAACGAAAGTTTTATTTGCGTTCACTGGTAGGACATGGATATCTATAGTAGCAGAGCTAAGATAGGAAACCGGACTATTGGACGTGTCGGATTACCGAGCGCCTACTGTAATTAGAGTTGAAGAAGACTAAAGAAACTATGGATGGACTCAGGACTGTGTGAAAGATGATATAGCTGGAAAGAGAGTGACTACCGAGGATCGAGGTGACTAAAGGCTTGTGCAGACCAGCGCGACTTGTCGCGCGACGCGACACCGGTTATTGTTATACTGTGAAGTTTTCTTAGAAATTGTATTGTTCGTATCGCATCGCGCGACAAGTCGTGCTGGTCTGCACAAGCCTTAATACAGAAGTATGGAAGAAAAATATATATTGTGCCGGGTCGGCACAATATATATTTTTCTGAATAAATTGGGATAAGGGCAGACGAATGATTTACTTATTTCATCATACCATATCATAGAATGTGTAGAATAGAAGACAGGTACTATCGCGGCCACTAGTGCTTGACCACTTTTCGACCTTATTACTTAGGTCGAAAAGTGGTCAGCCGCCTGTGTCCTCGATAGTACCTACTATACTAACAAGCAATATAAAAAAAGCCTTTTGCAAAGTGCCACAAACATCTAAATATCTCCTAAACCACACAAGTTAGCTTCATGAAGTAAAACAAATCTTGAAAACAGTTATAAAGGTGTTTTGTATGTGCTATTAATATTACACTTGAATGTTGCTTTTCTTGTGGCTTTTTATATTGTTCATCACTGTATTATGATGGTAGATAAGTAAGTACCTACCTAAGTAGGAATCTTACCAGTTTGACGTCACAGGCGGCAGATAGTAATGTTTGTCGGGCGATGCTCGACTGCTCTTATCTCAAGTGGGAGAAAAGGGCGTCACTATGGCCAATGTCAACTGACGTAAATACTCCCAAGTTCCTTAGAATGGGTGTAAAAAGACGCTTTAGGAAATCGAGAGTCGCCTAAATACATTATATACTCCCCAACATTGTGATGTTTTTTTGTACTGGACCAAACCTTTTTTTTTTTTTGAGTGTTGGTAATCATCAAATGACTTCTCCCGCTCTGGGCAGAGCGAGAGGGTGTGTCAGACTTTTACTGACTAAAACCCACCCGTGTTCCTTCCGTTGCCTGTGTGCCGGGGCCGCGATATCCCCTTCGGACAAAACCGCAACCCCAGCAGGTACTGGACCATACCTGAGAACGTTCTGGTTACGGTAACTAGAATCAATTCTATTTTTCTTGTTCATTTTTGACATTCAAAATTGCCATAAAAGTGTCTAATTGAAATAAAAAAAATTACTTTGACTTTGATAAATAAATACCGCTTTAGACGACCGATTAATGCGCTATTTTAAAAACACAATATATTTTTTTTTTGTAATATTTAATCATGTTAATAATAATATCATGCTAGTCTATTCAATAAAAAAAATGTATTAAGTACTAGATATTTAGTGTATTTAGGCACATATTGTGGTCATTGCAATTTGTGTGCGTAGGTTTTGTTTAACTTACTATGTAATTTGTATAAGCACAGATTAATCCAGATGGGACACTCCGCAAAATCATTTATATAAAAAGCGACTCTTGCTACCACACAATAAAGTGCAATTCAGGTCGCACAGCGCTAATCACCTACCACATATTCACCTAGAAGGTGCCTCTCTTTCTATCGCTTAACTCTTAGATCTTCTGACTACGTTACACTGAATTGGCCCAACAAGACGGGCCCGCCGCGTAGTTGTAGCTTCATACCTAAACTGTGGAGTGTCCCATCTGTATTCATCTGTGACCTAAGTCTTATTAGATTATTTTGTATTGTAAATAAATTAAGCTTCATAAAAATGCTGACAATTATTTATCATAATAAAGATAATCATAGGTTACCTTTAGGTATTATCAACAAAAACAAATTAAGCGTGGCCACACGTGGAAAACTCTTCCATTATCAACGTGAATGGTACCCTTATAAATTAATTTATGAGTAGGTACCAATACCAACTCATAAATTTATTTATATTAGGTTATTATTGGCAATAAATAAAAAAATACGGCTAATAAATTAAACATTACAAAAATACAGTCAACCGCTTATCATTACTGTTTCGGACGAGAGGGGCACGACCAGCACCCGCAGTCGTCCTGGGACAATCTCCCAACGTTTTTGACGTATGTTCCCTACTGCCTGAGTCTAGTGACTCTGCTGGCGACACACGTCACCACGCACTCCTGTATGCGTATTGTTCACTAGGTACAACCCACAGGGACCTCGGCGAGGGACTGGCGGCTTAGAGGGATTCCTTGGAATGAAACAGGAATGTTCAGTCTTGACTTGTTTCTTGTAATACTGCTGGATTCGGAATACCTGACCATAGTTTTTTTTTTTTTTTTTTTATATAGGGCATCTCGTAGCTGACCTCTGAGGTCATGACTACTTAACCGGTCAATCCTGTGGTTGCCTTAAGCTTCTACACTTAAAGCCTCCAGCCAGGGGCAAAACTATGCTAATTAAAACTAGGCGAACGCTCGCTAAGGGCACCCCCTGTGGGGTACGAACCTCGGCTTAGGGCGTTCGCTGGGGGGAGGACAGCAAGAGGGACAGGCTGGATCAAGAGTATTTCATTATTATTAGTCGGGGAATTTAAAGCTACAGGCTCAGCATCGACGCGGGCTGGCGCATCTTCGAGCAAGGGTCGGGGGGGAGTATCATTTACTCGGGAGGGTCGCGATCGCGGACCTCTGCGGCGAGGTCGGAAAGTGTGTCGGTGTGTGTGTTTTCTCACTGTACTGGTTTCCCTATTGCTCTCCTGGAGGAGGGTTATGGGGTCGTCTGGGTCGGAAAGGATTAGCCTCGGGCGGCGGGTCTTACTGATTTTACTTGGGACATAACTGGCGGCCTCGACAACCAGAGGGTTGCGGTGGGTGGCGGCGGAATCAAAGAAACGCTTGGAATTGCGTTTGAGAAACTGGTGGATCGTGGGGAGTTTAAAATCGAGATGGAGGGTTTCGTTCCTACAGAACCAAGGGGCTCCCGTGGCCATACGAAGGAATCTGTTCTGCATCACCTGCAGTCTGTGAATTTGTCGGGGCTTAGCTTGGGCAAAAACGACGCCCGCATAGGTCATGATGGGGCGAATGCATGTGGTGTAGATTCGCAATTTGCACCTAAGTGACAATTTGCTACGTGCATTTAGCATGGAATGGAGTCTTCCGAGAGCGAAAGCGGCCCGCGCGCGGGCCTGCTTTATATGGTCTGCGAAAGTGAGTTTTTCGTCGAGGACCACACCTAGATACTTGGCTCGCTTCTCCCAAGGGATCGGCTTGCCGAGCATGGTGATGGGTCGGGGCAAGGGGGGTCTAAATCTTACGTGCGTTTTTGAAAATAAAACCGCTTGACTTTTGTCGGGATTTACTTCGATCCTCCATTTCCTAAACCAAGCGCCGAGTTTATCGACTGCGGTTTGGAGAATGCGAGCTATCGAATCGGGCCCAGCGCCCTTGTAGTAAATGGCCGTATCGTCTGCGAACAGAGCCAACTGCGCCTTTTTACTCTTCGGGATGTCGCTGGTGAATAGAGTGAATATGAGGGGGGCAAGCACAGAGCCCTGAGGGACGCCTGCGCGGATGGGACGGGGAGAGGATATTGCGCCTTCGATGCGATAGCGGAATGTGCGGTTCGACAAAAAGTCTCGTAAGATGAGCACGAGACGATCTGGCACGCCGAGTTGGTACAGCTTATATATTAAGCCGTTGTGCCAGACTTTGTCGAACGCTTTCGCTACATCGAAGAATACTGCACCGGTATACAAACCGCGCTGGAAGCCAGCGCTTATGTGTTCGATTATCCGGTGGGCCTGATGCACGCTAGAGTGCTGGGTGCGGAACCCAAACTGTTCGTTGGGGATGAGGCCCTTTGTCTCAGCGTAGTCTCTGAGACGCTTATAAATAAGCCTCTCGTAGACCTTGCCGAGGACTTTGAGCAAACTGATGGGGCGGTAACTCGAAGGCTCGGTTTTGGGTTTGCCGGGCTTCGGGATACCGATGACGGTGGCTTCTTTCCACATTTGTGGAAAGAAATTGTTGCTTAAGGCACCATTGAAGATGGTAGTCAGTAGCATTATTAGGTGGGCAGGGAATAGCTGAATCACCCTATTTGTGATTCCATCTGAGCCGGGGGCTTTACGGATTTTCAGACCCTTGATGATGTCGTGCACTTCGTCTGGTGTGACGGGGGGCAGAGGACTTTCAGGGTCTTCAACGGGAGGGAGGGAGGTTCTACGTTCGACTTCAGCGTCGACCTCTAAGAGGTGAGCTTGGTCTACTGGTAGAGTGCTGGGTGAGCATTGTGCCTCTAGACTATCGGCTAGGCATTCAGCCTTGTCGATGTCGTCGAAGGCTATGGTCTTGTCGGGGCGGATTAGGGGTGGTGTGGACGCGACTTGCTGGGACTTGAGTTTCCTCTGAAGTTCCCAGAAGGCTAGGTGGGTTGGCTCTAGTTCGCTCAGCATCTTGTCCCAGCCCGTGTCACGCAGCTCCTGTATGCGTGTCTTTACAGATCTCTGTAAATAGCGCATATGGGCTTTGTTTGCGGCGCAGGGAAAGTTACTGTATGCACGAATGGCTGCGTTCTTCTCAGTCAATAGGTCACGCACATCGTCAGGTAGTTTCCAGCGGGGGTCTTCCCCCACTGGGACTTCCTTTGAGCAGTCGCTCACGACGGATTGTACGTGATCAGTGAGTGAGTCGATCGCGGCCGTTGTTGCTGCGATAGAGTGGAATTGGTCGGGGATGGAGTCCAATTGGGGGGACGTGTTGGATTTCAGCTGGGTGCTTACTTTCCTCCAGTCCGTTACCCTTTTGGTGGTCGGGGGGCGATTGGGGTCAGGGAGACCTATGCGGGGGTCGAGTTTTAGTATTACAGGACGGTGATCAGAGTGAAGCTCGTCCACCGTCTCTATTGAGTCTAGTCTTAGATTGACGTTCTTAAGGATCGCCAAGTCTAGTACGTCAGGGATATGGCCTACTGTATGGGGATAGTGGGTATAATTCATCGGAGCGATGATGTCGATATTAAGGGAGTTTGAGAGGTCGAACAAGTGTCGCCCTCTTATGGAGGATCTGGAACTATTCCAGGAGGGATGTTTGGCGTTGAGGTCGCCCGCTATGATAACGGAGTCGCTCAAGGCTAGTAGGGATGTGAGATCGTTAGCGAAGGGTTGAAAGTCCTCCGCAACTCTAGAGGGAGTTGCGTAGGCTGATACTAATATGATCGGCTGATGGCCTGTCATGCCTAGGCGGCAGACTGAGACTTCTAGTCGTGAAAGAGGAGGAGGGTCCATAGGGATGCAGTACAGATCCTTTTTATAATATATTAAAGTACCTCCCCTGTGACAGTGAACCCTGTCATTGCGAACTATACGATAGTTGGCAATGCCGGGGTCACGATTACAGGGTTTGAGGAAGGTTTCCTGAATGAGAAGGATATCAATTTGATGGGCACGGAGGAAAACCGCGATCTCATCGCGTTGATTTTTGATGCCATCGGCATTGAAAAAGCCTAACGTGAGGGATCGGGGTTTGAACCTAGCTATGACGGTGTTAGACATTGGAGGTTCCTTGAGAGGCGGACGATATCAGGGCTTGCGTAATGTCGGGGTACGCATTGTATATAGCCTGGATCCTAACTATGTCGAGGGCATTTTGGGCGGCAATGAGTTCGCGACCCATTTGGTAAGCGCGAGGGGACAGGAACATCATGATTCCGGATTGGATCGTGTTGGGGAGGGCCACGGGAGTGTTTGTGGGTTTGGGTTGGGAACGCGGTGCTACGGGAGCAGGTGCGGACCTGACTGGGGGCGCGGGGGCGCGAGTAAGGGACGCGGGGGCTCCCATAAGGGGCGCGGGGGGGCCCATAAGGGGCACGGGGGTGCCCATAAGGGGCATGAGGGTGCCCATAAGGGGCACCTGACCATAGAAAATTGCCCCTTTTTTATAGAAAGCTCTAGCCAATCAGAGCATTTCAATTTTGCACACGGCACTAATCCCTTTTCTCTCAACCAATCAGAGCACTTCAAGATTGTACATGGTACAAATGTGACTTTGTATGGGAATCTTACTTTGGCAATTTTCTATGATAAAACACCCCTTACAATGTTTATCTTATTTTGCTAACATAGAAATGGATTTATTCTAACTATATACTAAAAACTGTATCAATAAACCTTAATTTAGACATTAAAAATAGCAAAAATCTATAACGGTTCTCGTTACGGTAAGGTTTCTCATTAGTTAAGCTTAGGCTGTTTTATGGTACAAGTGGCGTCGCCTAGTGTTAGGAATGCGCAATAAATTCGACGTCTTTATTACTACACTATTAATTTCTTAAAATTAAATAATGATTATCTAATAAAAACAATGACAATATAAAAATAACTAACTGAATGTTGTTGCTAACAATAATACCCAATATAATTACAAACATCAAAAGTTCGTAGAACATAAACTAAAAAATTGTAGGTCGATACATTTTCTTACACAAATTTTCTTATAATTCCTAAATGCGTTGTCCTATTAACTTGAATCCAACTGGAATATTGGTTTTATGCAAGATTCTATCATACAAAACAAAAATTATCAAAATATCACCACAAAACAAAAAATCTCATTTTCAAGTTACGTAATTATACTACAGTCCTAACAATGAATAAAAAAATTCTTTGCAAATTGGTTTGTTTCAGTCTTATTAGATCAAATATGAAAACTAATGACAATTTTTAGTTAGGCAAACTAATTAGAGCAAGATAAACGTTATATTAACAAGTTCTAATAAGATATTATGAAATTCTTTCTAACTTACGACTCGATTCATTGAATATTGAGAGCGCATTCGTCGCAATCCCGCTGCTACTTGTGCCCTAGTGCGTAGATAGGGTCCCGTTGCCGACATTCTCCCCCTCGTGCGTTGCACCATCTTCTTGACTCGGCAACACTCCCGGCACCAACAGCACCACTCTCGAACTGGGTCTTCGCAGCACTCCTCCTCTGGTCTCGACATCGACGATCCTGGTCCGCCCATCTGGTCCCGGATACACTTGCTGGATTCTGCCGCGTGGCCAGGTGCATCTTGGTAGGGTGTGGTCGACGATCAACACGATGTCTCCAACTCGCAGGTCGGTTGCGCTGATTCTGCCCGCTGTCTTCCTCGGTAGTAGAGTGGGCAGGTATTCTCGCAGCCAACGTTGCCAAAAGTGGTCGGCAAGTCGCTGCGTGGCCTTCCAGGTGTGCTTGCCCACAAGCTCGTTGTCTTCAAAGCCGCCGATTCTCGTCGCGCCGCACGACCGCCCGATGAGGAAGTGGTTTGGAGTGAGTGCTTCCTCCTCGGGGTTCTCGGAGAGGTGAGTGAGGGGCCGAGAGTTGACTATATGCTCGGCCTCTAGGAGGAGGGTGTGGAGTACCTCCTCTCGTGGATGTCTTTCGTTGAGTGTAGCGTCTAGTGCGGTTTTTATGGATCGCACCAAACGCTCCCATGCGCCGCCCATGTTTGGCGCACCAGGAGGTATGAATTTCCAATGCACGCCGATCTTCCCTGCTTCTGAAATGAAGTCTTCTTGCTTCATGGAGTCTTGTGCTTCTTTCAGTTCTTTGTTCGCGCCGACGAAGTTGGTCCCGTTGTCAGTGTAGATAGTCTTCGGCATTCCTCTTCTGGCGGCGAATCGTCGCAGCGCCATGATCATGCTGTCGGTGGAGAGTGAAGGTGTGAGTTCTATGTGTACAGCTCTTGTCGTCAAGCATGTAAATAAAGCTCCCCATCTTTTTTCATGACGCCTTGCTACGGTGATTGTTATCGGGCCGAAGTAATCTATGCCGGTGCACGTAAAAGGAGGGTTACTGTGCATCAGCCTTTCAATAGGTAAGTTGCCCGTCGGTAGTTCTTGCGGTCTTGCTTTTCTTGTCTTGCACCACTGACATTGATGCTGAACTGCCTTGATTGCTGACCTCAGTCCCAATATCCAGAAGCGCTGTCTTACTTCATTCATAACTGTTGCGTGATTCCCATGATTGAAACGGCAGTGGAAATCCTCAATGATGAGTCGTGTCGTTGTGTCCTTACTGTCGAGGACGATGGGTCGCTTGTAGTCTCTGGTTACTCCCTGTATTGCGTCGATTCTTCCTTTTAGCCGCAGGAGTCCTTTTTCTGGTACCACGTCAAGTTTTTTCAACTTGCTGCCGCCTTCTAATTGCTTCCCTAGCTGTAGACACCTGATATCTTCTCTGAAGCTTCTTTCTTGACCTCCTTTTAGTAGCAGAGTTTCAGCTTGCTCTAGTAAGTCTGTGTCCAATGGTATGTAGTTCCTTTCTTTTATTTTTGAAGGTTGGTGTCGCTTCGCTACCGTCTTCTGCTTTTTTCCTTTCGTTATTCTCCAGGTGGGATCTTCTTTGCTGACGTTGACCTTCACCTTTGTCTTGCAGAGTTGTATGAACTGCAGTACTCTTGCTGTGGCTCGCAATAGTCTCTTCCATGATGAAAACTTCTCAGGATTTGGTGATGGATGAGTGGTGCTCGTTGCTGCTACGACGTCTGTTGTTTTTTCTTCGCCGGTGGTTTCTTTCTTGAAGCTTCTCGCTGCTGGCCAGTGAACTTCTTCCTTTCTCAGAAAGTCCGGTCCTGTGTACCATCGGTGATCGCAGTCGAAGTGCTCTGGTACGTCACGCGTCGCGTCATCTGCAGGGTTCTGCGCCGTGGGTACCCATCTCCAATCTTGAGGTTTAGTGAGATCTTCTATTTCTGCTAAGCGATGAGCCACGAATGTCTTGAAGGTTCTTGGGTCTGTCTTGATCCAAGAAAGTACGATGCTGGAGTCTGTCCAGAACGTTTTCTTCTCTACTTTCAGGTCCATTTCTTCTTCTACTGAATGTGCCAGCCTGCTTCCTAGGAGAGCTGCCTGTAGCTCGAGTCGCGGTATTGATACCGGTTTCAGTGGAGTGACTCTTACTTTCGCTGCCACTAGGTTGACGTGGTAAGTTCCATCTTGATCTTTTGCTCTCCAATAGACTGTTGCTGCATACGCCGTCTCACTTGCGTCCGTAAACGTGTGCAGCTCCCCCTCGGTACGATGTGGCGCCAGGCATCTTGGAATCTGAAGGTCTTGGAGAAGCTTCATCTTTTCTAGGTAAGTTTTCCAGGCTTCGTACTCCCTTTCTTCTATTTCTTCATCCCAGCCGATACCGCTTCGCCATATGTTCTGAAGCAGCTTCTTACCCTGCATGAGAACGGGTGAAGCCAATCCCAGTGGATCGAAGGTCGACATTACAGCGCTGGTGACTTCCCTTTTCGTAGGCACCTTAAATCCCTTGGCTATTTCCTCTGGTGTATTCCGGAGATTTGCCCTGAAGCCAATGGAGTCCCTTTCAGTGAACCAGCGTAGTCCCAATGTCTTTTCTTCTTTCTCACCTAGGTCCACTTCTGTTTTTTCTGTTGTCTCGGTGTTCACGTCTTGCAGCAGCTTAGGATGGTTTGATGCCCATCCTCTTAACTCGAAGCCCGCCTTCTTGTGTATGAAATCCACCTGTGCTATCACTTTTTTGAAGTCTTCTTCCTGGTGGAAGCTGTGCAGGTAATCATCCATGTAATGGTTCAGTTCAATTGCTCTTGCAGCCTCTGGATACTGCTCTTTGAAGTCTGCTGCGTTTCGGTTTTTCACGTAGATCGCTGTGCTCGGAGATGATGTCGCGCCGAAAATGACTGATGTCATCCTATACTTTTTTGGCGACACGTCGCGACGATCCCCGCGCCACAGGAACCTCAGGCTGTCTCTATCTTCTGGTCTGATGCGTACTTGGAGAAACATTTCCTTAATGTCGGCCGCCACTGCTAAAGGTCCTTGCCGGAACCGCAGTAACACTCCGAAGAGGGATTGTAGTAGGTCTGGTCCTGACAGCAGAGCGTTGTTGAGGCTTCTTCCTTTTGACATGGCTGCGGCATCGAAGACGATCCGTATCTTCTTCTTTAATGGATGTACCACAGAGAAATGAGGGAGGTACCACGTTTTCTTAGGGCATTCTGCTTCATCAGATGCTTCTTCTGCATACTTGTTATCGATTAGATGCTGGATCTGCTTGCTGTATTCCGCCTTCAACTGAGGATCCTTGCCTATCTTCTTTTCGATGTTGATCAATCGGTTCTTGGCAGACGTGTAGCTTTCTGGCATCTGTTCTTCTTCATTCTTCCACAGAAGTCCAGCTTCAAATCGACCATCTTCAAGTCTTTTGCAGGTCTTCTCTAGGATGGTGAGTGCTCTTCCTTCTGAATCTGTAGTGGGTCTCCTTGGTGTCACGCCGAGTGCTTCGATTGCGAAATGATCCTTAATGGCTTGATGCATCTCTTCTTCTGGAGCGCTGACATGTAGACAGGCATTCAGGAAGTGTACTGGTTTTGCGCCTCTAGTGTCTGACCCGTGGAGCACCCAACCAAGTCCTGTTCTTGAAGCAACTGGTTCTCCTGGTTTTCCTCTTCTCACTTCTTGAGTCACAATCAGCTCCCAATTATCTTGACCGATGAGTAGCTGAGGTGACTCCCTTGCGTAATATAGAGAGTCGGCGATCTTCTTTAAGTGTTGACAATCTTGAATCCTCTTCTTGTCTAGGAACTGCGGTGCAAGCTTCAACTCGTCGACGGTCCGAACTCGTTTCAGGGTCTTCTTGTTTTCCTGATAAACCCCTTTTACCGTAAGGTCCAGTATCTGAGAATCCTTCTTTCTGATCAGCCTGCCTCCTACTGTCTCGATGACCAGTTCCTCCTTGCTTCCTTGAACGCCAATCTCTTCTGCCACTTTTTCATCCAGAAGTGACACCGTTGACCCTTCATCCATGAGAGCCAATATCTTCTTTGACCCTTTGGACCCGAAGATTTCCACTGGAACTATCTTCAGGTATGCCCTTGTGTTGCTGACTGCATTTACTGATACTGTGACGCTCGCCACTTCTTGTGGTGTTTCTTTTTTCTTATCCTCCGTCTTTTCTTCTGACTCGACGTGGAGTAGATGATGGTGCCACCTCTTGCATTCCTTGCACGGTGGTTTTCTGCAGCTCTCCTTTCGGTGTCTCCCTTGAAGACATTTGAAGCAGACATGACTCTTCTTCGCTGTTGCCCACCGATCTTGAACCGACGCCTTCTGGAACTTCTGACATTCGACGAGGAAGTGTTCACCCTCACACATAGGGCAAGCCTTTTCCGTTTGTCTTGAATCCTTTTCTTTGAAGTTCCTTTCCTTTGTTGAATGCGTCGCTTGTCGATGAGTCCGTTTGAAGCCGCTCTTTTCTTCTGAAGTTGCGAAGGCTCCACACTTGTCCGCCTCTATGTTTAGGAACTTGGATACCAGCTTCAGGTTGGAGAACTCGCCTTCATCTGATGCTGCAGTGAAGTCGTACCATCGGAACTTGAGAACTGTCGGAATCTTCTCTATAATTTGTTTCACCATCTCAGGTGAATGCAGGTACTGTGGTTTCTTCAGTCCTTTTATTGCTGCTACGCTGTTGTTGATCTGGCTCGCGAAGATGCATATGTCTCTTGGATTTTCTGAAATCTTCGGTAATGCCTTGACCTTATCCAATTCTGCCAGTACCAGCGCATCAGGTCTCCCATATCTTCTTCTGAGGGCCTGCATCACGTCCAACGGAGAGGCTTCAGAGTACAGCAGGCTCTTGATAGCTTCTCTTGCGTTGCCCTTCAGAGCTCTTCTTAGTCGAGCCATATTCTGAACGTCGTTGAACATCGGTGCTGTATCTTCGTAGACAACCTTGAAGGCCAACCACTCGCTGCTGTTGCCGTCAAAGTAGGGTAACTCGTGGATGTACTTCGGCTGCGCTGCGGGTCCTCCTCTTGTGGTAAAGGCTTCTTTCAGTGCTGATGCCAAAGCTTGAATCTCGATTGTAGCCCCTTTTACTGAGGAGTTTTCTTCAGGCTTCACCTTAGGTAGTTCTTCTGAAGGGTGTTGATCCCGATGCTCTGGTTGCTCCATGTCTTTGTCTTCCAACACTGACGTCTGAATCCAGTTCTGCACCTGCGCTGTTCTGTCTTCCTGGTCTTCATCCACGGAGTCTTCATCCTCACATTGGGCCAGCTCCAATCTGACACGGGCTAGCTTCGCCGCAGCCTGGGCTTGATTCAATTCCAGGCGTGCTAATTCTTCTCTGGCTTCCAGCTCGCGTCTTCTGGCCGAGGAACTCGTAGTCTTCGTAGACCTGGCGCGACGACTGACCCCCTTCGGTTGTAGGGTCGTGGCGGAGCCATAAACACCCTTTTCCGGGACATCTTCTGGGGTCTTCTTAGTCGTCTCCTTCTGTGCGGCATCTTCTTTTTTCTGTCCGTTCTTCCCGGACGCCGCTGTTGTCGCAGTCGTAGTCGTAGCCTCTGTAGCCGTGGTCCCCTCCGTGGCCGTTGTATCTGAAGAAGTGTTCGTGTCCGATGTCGCTGCGGTTCCCGATGACCCTGACGCTGACGTGACCCCTTCTGACCCTGATGCTTCTGCAGTCGTGTCCCTTACGGTAGGACGAGACGGCGGGTGCAAGGGGGCATCCTTCTGCGACCTGGTTACCGGCATCTTGCAGTTTTTTTTTTTTTTTTTTTATTCTTCTGGACTTCTTGCTTCTTCTTCTTCTGGCAGGAAATCCGGCTCGAAGGACCAACTGTTTCGGACGAGAGGGGCACGACCAGCACCCGCAGTCGTCCTGGGACAATCTCCCAACGTTTTTGACGTATGTTCCCTACTGCCTGAGTCTAGTGACTCTGCTGGCGACACACGTCACCACGCACTCCTGTATGCGTATTGTTCACTAGGTACAACCCACAGGGACCTCGGCGAGGGACTGGCGGCTTAGAGGGATTCCTTGGAATGAAACAGGAATGTTCAGTCTTGACTTGTTTCTTGTAATACTGCTGGATTCGGAATACCTGACCATAGTTTTTTTTTTTTGAATAGGGCATCTCGTAGCTGACCTCTGAGGTCATGACTACTTAACCGGTCAATCCTGTGGTTGCCTTAAGCTTCTACACTTAAAGCCTCCAGCCAGGGGCAAAACTATGCTAATTAAAACTAGGCGAACGCTCGCTAAGGGCACCCCCTGTGGGGTACGAACCTCGGCTTAGGGCGTTCGCTGGGGGGAGGACAGCAAGAGGGACAGGCTGGATCAAGAGTATTTCATTATTATTAATCGGGGAATTTAAAGCTACAGGCTCAGCATCGACGCGGGCTGGCGCATCTTCGAGCAAGGGTCGGGGGGGAGTATCATTTACTCGGGAGGGTCGCGATCGCGGACCTCTGCGGCGAGGTCGGAAAGTGTGTCGGTGTGTGTGTTTTCTCACTGTACTGGTTTCCCTATTGCTCTCCTGGAGGAGGGTTATGGGGTCGTCTGGGTCGGAAAGGATTAGCCTCGGGCGGCGGATCTTACTGATTTTACTTGGGACATAACTAGCGGCCTCGACAACCAGAGGGTTGCGGTGGGTGGCGGCGGAATCAAAGAAACGCTTGGAATTGCGTTTGAGAAACTGGTGGATCGTGGGGAGTTTAAAATCGAGATGGAGGGTTTCGTTCCTACAGAACCAAGGGGCTCCCGTGGCCATACGAAGGAATCTGTTCTGCATCACCTGCAGTCTGTGAATTTGTCGGGGCTTAGCTTGGGCAAAAACGACGCCCGCATAGGTCATGATGGGGCGAATGCATGTGGTGTAGATTCGCAATTTGCACCTAAGTGACAATTTGCTACGTGCATTTAGCATGGAATGGAGTCTTCCGAGAGCGAAAGCGGCCCGCGCGCGGGCCTGCTTTATATGGTCTGCGAAAGTGAGTTTTTCGTCGAGGACCACACCTAGATACTTGGCTCGCTTCTCCCAAGGGATCGGCTTGCCGAGCATGGTGATGGGTCGGGGCAAGGGGGGTCTAAATCTTACGTGCGTTTTTGAAAATAAAACCGCTTGACTTTTGTCGGGATTTACTTCGATCCTCCATTTCCTAAACCAAGCGCCGAGTTTATCGACTGCGGTTTGGAGAATGCGAGCTATCGAATCGGGCCCAGCGCCCTTGTAGTAAATGGCCGTATCGTCTGCGAACAGAGCCAACTGCGCCTTTTTACTCTTCGGGATGTCGCTGGTGAATAGAGTGAATATGAGGGGGGCAAGCACAGAGCCCTGAGGGACGCCTGCGCGGATGGGACGGGGAGAGGATATTGCGCCTTCGATGCGATAGCGGAATGTGCGGTTCGACAAAAAGTCTCGTAAGATGAGCACGAGACGATCTGGCACGCCGAGTTGGTACAGCTTATATATTAAGCCGTTGTGCCAGACTTTGTCGAACGCTTTCGCTACATCGAAGAATACTGCACCGGTATACAAACCGCGCTGGAAGCCAGCGCTTATGTGTTCGATTATCCGGTGGGCCTGATGCACGCTAGAGTGCTGGGTGCGGAACCCAAACTGTTCGTTGGGGATGAGGCCCTTTGTCTCAGCGTAGTCTCTGAGACGCTTATAAATAAGCCTCTCGTAGACCTTGCCGAGGACTTTGAGCAAACTGATGGGGCGGTAACTCGAAGGCTCGGTTTTGGGTTTGCCGGGCTTCGGGATACCGATGACGGTGGCTTCTTTCCACATTTGTGGAAAGAAATTGTTGCTTAAGGCACCATTGAAGATGGTAGTCAGTAGCATTATTAGGTGGGCAGGGAATAGCTGAATCACCCTATTTGTGATTCCATCTGAGCCGGGGGCTTTACGGATTTTCAGACCCTTGATGATGTCGTGCACTTCGTCTGGTGTGACGGGGGGCAGAGGACTTTCAGGGTCTTCAACGGGAGGGAGGGAGGTTCTACGTTCGACTTCAGCGTCGACCTCTAAGAGGTGAGCTTGGTCTACTGGTAGAGTGCTGGGTGAGCATTGTGCCTCTAGACTATCGGCTAGGCATTCAGCCTTGTCGATGTCGTCGAAGGCTATGGTCTTGTCGGGGCGGATTAGGGGTGGTGTGGACGCGACTTGCTGGGACTTGAGTTTCCTCTGAAGTTCCCAGAAGGCTAGGTGGGTTGGCTCTAGTTCGCTCAGCATCTTGTCCCAGCCCGTGTCACGCAGCTCCTGTATGCGTGTCTTTACAGATCTCTGTAAATAGCGCATATGGGCTTTGTTTGCGGCGCAGGGAAAGTTACTGTATGCACGAATGGCTGCGTTCTTCTCAGTCAATAGGTCACGCACATCGTCAGGTAGTTTCCAGCGGGGGTCTTCCCCCACTGGGACTTCCTTTGAGCAGTCGCTCACGACGGATTGTACGTGATCAGTGAGTGAGTCGATCGCGGCCGTTGTTGCTGCGATAGAGTGGAATTGGTCGGGGATGGAGTCCAATTGGGGGGACGTGTTGGATTTCAGCTGGGTGCTTACTTTCCTCCAGTCCGTTACCCTTTTGGTGGTCGGGGGGCGATTGGGGTCAGGGAGACCTATGCGGGGGTCGAGTTTTAGTATTACAGGACGGTGATCAGAGTGAAGCTCGTCCACCGTCTCTATTGAGTCTAGTCTTAGATTGACGTTCTTAAGGATCGCCAAGTCTAGTACGTCAGGGATATGGCCTACTGTATGGGGATAGTGGGTATAATTCATCGGAGCGATGATGTCGATATTAAGGGAGTTTGAGAGGTCGAACAAGTGTCGCCCTCTTATGGAGGATCTGGAACTATTCCAGGAGGGATGTTTGGCGTTGAGGTCGCCCGCTATGATAACGGAGTCGCTCAAGGCTAGTAGGGATGTGAGATCGTTAGCGAAGGGTTGAAAGTCCTCCGCAACTCTAGAGGGAGTTGCGTAGGCTGATACTAATATGATCGGCTGATGGCCTGTCATGCCTAGGCGGCAGACTGAGACTTCTAGTCGTGAAAGAGGAGGAGGGTCCATAGGGATGCAGTACAGATCCTTTTTATAATATATTAAAGTACCTCCCCTGTGACAGTGAACCCTGTCATTGCGAACTATACGATAGTTGGCAATGCCGGGGTCACGATTACAGGGTTTGAGGAAGGTTTCCTGAATGAGAAGGATATCAATTTGATGGGCACGGAGGAAAACCGCGATCTCATCGCGTTGATTTTTGATGCCATCGGCATTGAAAAAGCCTAACGTGAGGGATCGGGGTTTGAACCTAGCTATGACGGTGTTAGACATTGGAGGTTCCTTGAGAGGCGGACGATATCAGGGCTTGCGTAATGTCGGGGTACGCATTGTATATAGCCTGGATCCTAACTATGTCGAGGGCATTTTGGGCGGCAATGAGTTCGCGACCCATTTGGTAAGCGCGAGGGGACAGGAACATCATGATTCCGGATTGGATCGTGTTGGGGAGGGCCACGGGAGTGTTTGTGGGTTTGGGTTGGGAACGCGGTGCTACGGGAGCAGGTGCGGACCTGACTGGGGGCGCGGGGGCGCGAGTAAGGGACGCGGGGGCTCCCATAAGGGGCGCGGGGGGGCCCATAAGGGGCACGGGGGTGCCCATAAGGGGCATGAGGGTGCCCATAAGGGGCACCTGACCATAGAAAATTGCCCCTTTTTTATAGAAAGCTCTAGCCAATCAGAGCATTTCAATTTTGCACACGGCACTAATCCCTTTTCTCTCAACCAATCAGAGCACTTCAAGATTGTACATGGTACAAATGTGACTTTGTATGGGAATCTTACTTTGGCAATTTTCTATGATAAAACACCCCTTACAATGTTTATCTTATTTTGCTAACATATAAATGGATTTATTCTAACTATATACTAAAAACTGTATCAATAAACCTTAATTTAGACATTAAAAATAGCAAAAATCTATAACGGTTCTCGTTACGGTAAGGTTTCTCATTAGTTAAGCTTAGGCTGTTTTATGGTACAAGTGGCGTCGCCTAGTGTTAGGAATGCGCAATAAATTCGACGTCTTTATTACTACACTATTAATTTCTTAAAATTAAATAATGATTATCTAATAAAAACAATGACAATATAAAAATAACTAACTGAATGTTGTTGCTAACAATAATACCCAATATAATTACAAACATCAAAAGTTCGTAGAACATAAACTAAAAAATTGTAGGTCGATACATTTTCTTACACAAATTTGCTTATAATTCCTAAATGCGTTGTCCTATTAACTTGAATCCAACTGGAATATTGGTTTTATGCAAGATTCTATCATACAAAACAAAAATTATCAAAATATCACCACAAAACAAAAAATCTCATTTTCAAGTTACGTAATTATACTACAGTCCTAACAATGAATAAAAAAATTCTTTGCAAATTGGTTTGTTTCAGTCTTATTAGATCAAATATGAAAACTAATGACAATTTTTAGTTAGGCAAACTAATTAGAGCAAGATAAACGTTATATTAACAAGTTCTAATAAGATATTATGAAATTCTTTCTAACTTACGACTCGATTCATTGAATATTGAGAGCGCATTCGTCGCAATCCCGCTGCTACTTGTGCCCTAGTGCGTAGATAGGGTCCCGTTGCCGACAATTACATCACGCCTGTAAACCCCGAACAGAGGTGTTTCTATGGTACACCCACATTTAGAGCCTATTACCATCAACCGCATAATTCGTGGTTAGTAATAAATTAACAACACCTTTATGTCGTACCATGGAGCGTTTATCCTAAAAGTTGGCAACGTCGCAAACAGCTGTCAAATATTTACCTGTTTTGATTATTTTTGGCAATATTACTGTATGGAAATATTCAATGTGGCTAACTAGCGAACTAAAATATTGATTATGAAATGCAATAACTAATATCGTAACACCGAATATTTAGTTTTAGATGTAAAAAAAGCTTTGTTACACCTAAAACGTTTACAACATCAAATTCAGTGTTATAATTGCAATTCATTATTAATATTCTAGTTTGCTAGTTAGCCACATTTCATGTTTCCATACAATATTGCCAAATTATTCAAAACAGCGAAATTTTTATATATATTTGCGACGTTACCAACTTTCAGAATAAAAGCTCCTTGTATCTTTTTGCTCCTTGTAGCTTGTTTGTATCTTTTCCAATAATGAAGCAAAAGACCTCATAGCTTTGCATAGTAGACTCTCCCATATGGAAGTAGCTATCACAGGTAAAATTAGCTTACGAATCTATTTACTTATTAAAATTAAAATTTTACCATTGGTAAGCAAAACGATTAATTATTGTTTATTAGAAAAAAATATGTACCACCCATAAAAGCCGAAAGCAAACTATAGGTAATGGCCATTGCTTCAATACCTACAGTCAATTCCCCGGCATAAGCACTGATTGTAGTCCGCTAGTTGACTCGATGTAATTGAATATCTTTCTTAGCGACAACAAAAGCTTTGAAGATGAAACCAGACGTTGTACATGAGCTAAGTCACGTACGCCAACGCCACGACGCGCACTCATGGCACATGATCGATGGGGAACGGGAAACAATGGGTCACACTGATAAGAGATTGCAGTATTGCAGTGTTCTTCCTGAGAGGCTAATTGGCTGTGCAGTTAATTATGTTAGCCGTAGTTAGGTTGATAAGAAAGAAGATTGGCATTGTTATTTTGTAGATAATTTAAATAATTAACAAACAAATTAGGTATGTTATTAAATGTTAAGTTTGCGTGTACTGTTGTACACTTAAAATATTTGGGGTCGTTTTAACAATATAATTTTTCAATGCGAATTTGCGATCTGGTGAGGTGGTTTTCCTAAACTTCTCGAAGTTTTTTAGACGGACCGAAATATTAGATAAGCACTTTCGTAACACATACGTTTATTCAAAATAGGTACTTAGTTACTCAGCTTTTTTAGCTTCACCCCCAAGCTCTTAGTTCCATATTATTTAAGTACCATGTTACGATTCTTTATAGAAATAAACAAGCTGAAGTAGCAATGGACCGGCCATATTAGCCGTAGAACCGATGACCGTTGGGGTAGAGAAGTGTTCTCCAACGTTGGCAAACGTTAGGTACATAGGCCGCCCTCAGTCTAGGTGAAGCGACGATCGTCGCAGGGTGGCTGCTGCCAGCTGGATGAGAGTTGCCGAGAATTGAGCTGCATGGCGTGCAATTGGAGAGGCCTATGTGTAGCAGTGGACTACTGTAAGCTGTTGATGATGAACACGATTAAATTAAGTCTGACGCATGCCATGCCACTTTAAACCTTGATTTGTGGGTCAATTACACTGGTCAAGGACACGCGGTTTTTTCAGGAGGTGTTTTTAGATACTGGCGATGACGTTGCGTATGCAGTCTCCAATAGAGGTCCTTTGAAGTCTAATAGTAGGCAAACAAGATCTAGATTGTTGGTAATTGCTTGAGTTACCCGTCGGGATAAGTTGAAATTACTCTCCCAAGTTTCTTGAAGTCTCTGATTTAAATAAATCGTTATAGTACCTATTAAAGATATATTATGTACAGACGACCGCACGTCGTCGGTGGTATTCACTTTGACCTTTGTGACTTCGTAGGTACAATGCTAGGCCAGCTATCTAATTTTGTAAAACATTTCCGTAAATGATTAAAACTAATCGGTTTCATTTTGACAGTTCAACAACATTCATTGCGTTATTTACGGTGTTGAGCAGATTTTTTTTTCGAACTTATGAAGCAATGGATAGCAGTCTCTTTCAGAATGATTCAGATTGTGATTGATCGTGTATTAGGGTGCAGCTCGGCTTGCGTAACTCACAAGACTTAGCAATGGCTTTCATTTTGGCAGTTCAACAACATTCGTTGCGTTAGAGCAGATTTTTTTTCGAAAATAATAATATGTAGATATCAATGGATTAACAATATTCTTCAAAATCATTTAGATTATGATTGATAGTGTGTTTCAATGCCATCGAAAAAACCCGTACAAAACCAATTTCTACGAGTATGTTTGTCCCGCTACTCGTACTGTACCTGCTGGGCGTTTGGGCAAGTTATTTTGAATTTTTTGTCAGCCTATACAGGGTGTAACAGAAACCCTATTGCTATCCTGAAGCACTAAAGATAACAGCTGGTATAGAATCACTATACATAGTTTCAGCTCAAAATAAAATACCCTAAGAATTGATACCAAATTTTCGGTTTCATATGTTTCTTAAATTCAAATCATAACAAACGTGTCACCGCACTACGTAGGTCAATAACTTTCCACGTTACTTGCCAATATCACGAAAAATCTCTTCCGTAATTCTGCGCGCCTAGTACCGTAGTAGCCTACCGCAGGCGGCGTTCTTTGTCGGCGCGAACTGACGAAATAAAATATGCCGCCGCTCCGCCGCTGCGCCGCCCGTGCTGCGCCGCACCACAAGCCGCGCCGCCAAAACGATGGCGCGCGCGCGCAATAAACCATACCTACTTTACCGCGATGTAAAAGTTAATGCGTAATTATTGATTTGCAGTTGAAGCTTCGTGTAGACTGGCGCGACGCGACAGCCGGACGCGACTCTAACAAAACAATTTCTAAGAATTCTCATTCATGTATAACAATGACCGGTGTCGCGTCGCGCCACACTGTACGGGGCTTTACTAGTAAAAACTGAGATAACTTACGTAAAAAATCGAAACAAAGTTTAGGTAGGTTAACTAGTTTCATATCTTATTATTAATTACTTATTTACCGAGTAAACAGTAAAATCTTAAAGCTTTGCTTATTTGAGTAAATTGACTTACATTTGTAAAGATGGGGTTCGATGTGTTACCTTGGTGTTGTATGCACAAGGCCGCTCGCTTGTTCATGGACATCTGAACATTGCGTAGCATGTCTGGTGTTATTGTCCTGAAAGCGGCCTCAATCCGCACTTTAATAAGGTCCATTGTATCACATTGCACTGCGTACACTACATTTTTAATGTACCTACCCAAATGTACACAAAAAAAAGTCTAACGGGGTTAGGTCTGGGGATCGCGGAGGCCAAGCCACGCTTCTACTACCACGCCCAACCCACTGAGGAAAGCGCGCATCTAAATAATGGCGCACATCTCGAGCAAAGTGTGCCGGTGCACCGTCGTGTTGAAATATTAAATTATTCCCCTTCACAAGATTCACATAACTTAACACTGGTAGCTTCATGAGGATCCACTCCATCGTCTAATTCATAGCACTTTTGAACCAAAATCTGGCGAAGCTTCTAACTGGTTTTAGTATCACTCGCAAAAGACCACGCGAGGCTAAAAATCTGCCGGTATCAGCTCCTGGGTGCGACGGAAGTGGTATGGATGCTGACCGTCATTGCCCAGCACTCGCCATATCTGCATATGGTTAGAGGCACCCAGCGCTAATGCAGCTCGACGTGTGCTAGGTGCTAGAGCGTGGATTGAGTTCAAAATGCTCCAATACGGCCTCTTCAAATGCTGGATCGGTAGTACTCGGGCGACCCTCTGAAGCAGGTGCGTGGAATGACCCAGTTTGGTACAGACGATGTACCATCATGAAACAAGTGCACTAGACAGAGACGCGGAACAGACAGACGTCGACTGACGAGCTAAGAGGAAGAGCTAAGCAATAACAACAATGCTAAATAAAGCTTCTATTCCCTGCTATTCTGGTACTTAAATATTCTTTCTTTAAATTTAGGTACCTATAGGGTAGCTGTCCTATTTGTGTCCACTACTATTAAAAAATATTTTTCAAGAATTCAAGATTATTTTACATCCTAATAATAATTTCAACTAAACTCCGTTAAACTTTTGAGTAAATCTAACACATCAGAGCAGACTAATTACGTAATTCAAATTTAAAATTAAACAATCATTTATTTTTTTGAGGGTGGGAAAATCGTCAATGACTCAGCTCTCGCCCTAGGTGGGGCGGAAGGAAGAGACTCTTACTGAGTAAAAACCACCGTGTTCCTTCAGTTGCTCTTGCATTCTGGGGCCGCATTATTTCGTTAGATCATTCCTGCAACCCCGGAAATTCCCACAAATCCGGAAAATCATTCATATCATTTCAATCCATTAAAAATCATATTATGGAGCCGCGTTATCTCGTTATAAGTCTGAATTAGAAGTTGTATTTACCAGGAGTAATTGAAACTACACGGACTGCAATCGGTTCACGTACCCTAAGACCGTAACCCAATAGGTTTACACACATTATAATGCTTACATTGTGTGTGTAACGACGTAATCAGGGATCTGTGAGCAAACGATTTTCAATTCGGCAATAACAATTCCTGTTACTCATGCGGTCCTAGTACTTTTATTAATCTCTCTCTACAGTTAGATGCAATTTTGCGAGATTATTTATTGACTTCATTTGAATTATAAAGACGTGTACGTGTAAACGTGCTCAATCAAAAACATTAGAACCCATGTACCACTCAAATAGCACCGACAGACCGTTTTTTTTTTTTTTTTTTTAAAAGACCGTGAACTTCCGATAATTCTTTTGGTTAGTCCTACAGAAACAAATTATGCCCCCGTGCTATTAATTTGTAATAAAAAAAACTATTAACTTGTTGTTAATAGTTTTCGTCATATTGATTTAAAAAATAACCATATTTTAACAATTATGAACGGAACCCATTGTGATTTTATTTGTACTAGGAGAGGAATAAGTTGTGAAGAAATGAATTGAAATGATGTTTTGGGTTCAGTTGGCCATAAATTGTTACTAAATCCTTTTTCTGTTCTAAGTTCTAATGGCAAATAGTAATGTTTATTTAAGCAATTAATTCCTGGTTGGATGCACGCGTGTAAGGATTCGATTTTTATGATTAATACAATGGTACGAGCTGACGATTTTGTGAAACAATTCGTTATAATGCGATCTTCAAGCAAATCGATTCAGTGGTAAGGTGAATCGAATCTCCTGGATCATATGTGTAAAAAATATTATGGTATGGGCTCATAATAGTTCAAGTTCATATTTGCCCAAAGTATTGTGCTGACAATCATAAACAGCGAATAGGTAGGTTTATCTGTTTCAAACAAGATCAATTACTTACATACATATGCCGACACTTTTTAACTTGTCTGTTTATGTTAGCACTAAGCGAAGAATGAAACATTTGACGGTTTGATAGAAATTATCATTTCGAATGACATAGCTGCGTCCTAATCTGTATTAGTCATTGTGATTTTAACCTACTACATCTGTACCATGTGAATGAAAGTCATTGAATTACGCCGGAAAGTTATCAATTATTATTTATTAAAAGTTTAGACGTACCTACCTGACTGGCAACTGTAAATAGGTCACAAAATAAAGGTGTGTTAAATGTTGTTTAAAATTTTTAGGTTTACGATTTTTGAACGAATTTTTAGAAGATTCAAGAGCACAGGATTCGATCTGTGAATTGAATAAAAAATCGATTAAAAGCAAAACATCTTTCATCCTTATGGCCAGCAAAATAAAAGGTTAGGAATAACGTTACCAAATTTACAGGAATAATGTTTTTGAATTAGGTATTTACTGTGTTGTAGGTACGATGGTATGGTGGAAGATTACTATGTAGATAATAATTATCTACAAAGTAATCTTCTACAAAAGGACAACTACGTAAAAAACCAACAAGTGTGTAATGTATCTAAATATTATTTCGTTAAATTTTGATACCTAGTACGCACGGCTACACATCAAGCTATACATTTCCAGTATAAGCTGACCTCGCATTGTACTGAAATCCTATACAATGCGAGATCAGCATAAACTGGAAATTTATAGCTTGATGTGTAGCCGTGTGTACCTACCAATTAATTGTATTGCAGCTAACAGCACAAACATAATCAAAGTTTTAGAAAAGTCAGTAATAATATTTTGTAAACAAAAAATAAACATGCGGAACCTTTTATTCAGAAATACCAGGAGTAAGATGTTTATTTTTACTTACAAATAGTTCGCTGACACCGATCAGCTGACTTAGTGCTAGTGATGTGTTTATTTCAATTTGAAAAGTTCGGTTTCTGGTATCAATGTATTAAAAATTCTCATAACTTCCGAACATGTAGAGATAGGATTAAAAAACCCTTCCAATATCGTTTGGTATCATCCAAAGAAGCTGTGCCCTTGGTATGTATATACCCTTTCCGTTACACGTTGTATAGGCTGATAAAAAAAAAAAGTTGAAATACAAACAACTATAAAATTCTTAGAAAGTCGTTATTATGATTATAATATATAAGAATCGATAGTACAGTCTGTACTGTACTATCGATTCTTCGATATGTCACAGACAGTTAAGTCAAGGTTTTATCATAGCAAGCAATAAAATTTTTATAAAATTACACGGGTAAAGTTTTAGTACCATCGAAATTAAATTACTTTTCGTAACAAGTATGAACCAATCATTTCCCGATTGTAATCAATTTTATCAGGGAACTAAAGTCTAGATTGATTGATTGACATACGTGCCATCGTACTTGTACGCTTGTTCAATAGTTATGGAAGCAATTTGGAACATGAGCTTTTAAAGACTTCATGCTTGTTATGAGTTACATAAATTGGTCGTTGGTCCATAAATTCAAGGTCGCTTAGCAAGCTTTGGAAATTGCTATGCTTGAAAAGTCTCAGAGGGACCGAATCCGAAACGATGTGATCCGACAGAGAACCAATGTTGTCGACATAGCTCACAGAAAAAGTACGCTGAAGTAGGTAGTAAGCTGAACCTGAAGTGGATCGGTTCTACGGCTAATATGGCCGGCAATAGAACCGATGACTGTTGGGGTAGGTAGACGTGTTCATGAGTGGAGGCTGCGAATCGGCAAACGTCCTCAGGGTAGGTAGATCGACGATCTTCGCAAGGTGGCTGGGTGGCTGGTAGCAGCTTGATGAGAGTTGTCGAGAATCGAGCTGATTGGTGTGCAGTTGGAGATGCCTGTGGACTGTTGTAGGCTGATGATGAATTAGTTTGATGTCTTTGGAGCTTTTAAGAAGTTGTATCCAGGGTAGTTCGGTACTGATACCTACACTGCCGTGCTTGTGATATATACAGTAAGTGACATGGAGACACTTTCGAGAAAAAGGCGGTCAAAGTTTTTATTTTTATTTTTGACATTTCTCCCAAAGTATAAATTAAAAGCAAGTTTTCTAAAATGTTTTAGATAAAAATGTGTTTGTTTAATAATTTGTATATTTTCTTTTTTATTTAGTAATAATATTTAAATTGTAAAGCTTGAAAAAATATGTATGTTAAGGAATGGACAATTAAAAAATAATGTTTTTTTTAGTATTGGTACAGTAAGTGTGTGACTTACTGTAACAATCTTTAGTTTGAAGTACATACTGCAACAATGATAACAGAATGAGGTAAATGTTTAAATATAATAACAAAAATTGCACAATTTGCCTAATGTTATCTAAACACTTACTGTAATTATAGCTAGGAGCAATATGAAAACTTGTGGCATCTGCCATGAACCATAATTAATTACTCTTCCTCGATATTATTGGGATAAATGAAACAAAAGATATCTTATGAAATTATAGTTTAATAGAAGTACACAGTACAATTATAGTTTAAGTACACAGCTTTATTAAATACTCTAAAATGTAATAATCAGTTCCATTTATTGTATTTTTTAAGCATTTGGAATCACAATAAAAGCTAACTTAAAAAAAATTACAATTCGTGTTTGCGCAACAGGCTTCATACAAGAAACAATCAAAAACTAAATAACTAAGCATTGTTTCTAAAAAAAATACACATTTCAAATTCGTGTTTGTACACCTTCGTACACAAGAAAAAACATCTAAAATAAACACTATGTTTCCAAAAAATTAGATAGTTTTCTCTTTGGATTTTTTCATTATAAAAATAGTCTTTGAAGGCACATTAAATTCTTTAAAAGTCATTTAACTTATTAGGATTATAAATGTAACATTTAACTATTATATATAGATTATGAGATCCTCGTTATACGAACTTAATAAAATCAGTCTTACAAATTAACAATATTAGTACCGTTGTAGCAGTTTATAGTAAGATAGAAAAAGTCTTTTAACTGACTAGTAAAATGAAGGCTTACATAAATTGTGTTCATAAGAACACATTTTTTTTAAATATTAACGGTAGAGTTTTAAAACTCTTCGGTGAATAGATTGGTTGCGGAATTTGAAACCGGGATGTTTAACCAAAAACCCCTTCTATTCCCAGGCATCAGAGGTACAAGTTTCTGTATAATCTCTGCTTTACGATCTGCAGTGATTCCTCTTGGAATAGTTTTAGACTTAACGTCAGGGAACTTTTGGGTCTTTACAATTTTAGCTTGTAAGAAGTCCAATGATTGAAACATCTCATTATGACCCGTTTTATACATAAGCACGAATTGACCCCTTTCAACTTTTACTACCATTATATCCTTGAGGTAAATCCTGCGTTCCATGTTTCTCAGTTTATATTGCGACGATAAGTCTTCATATAAATAAAAGTCTGAAACATCCAATGAATTGACAATACTTTTGCGATTATTTGCCATTTTTACCCTTTGGACATAATCATCAAAATCGTATACTTTATTTTTACCTAACATTTTCTCAACCTGATGATGAAAATGGTCAGCAGACATGAAGGTATGTCCTGGCTCGAAATATCGTATCTCGATTGTATTAGCAGATATTAAAGAACTATTGATAATATGTACTAAAAACGACATCAATGCCCAATTTTTATTTTGGGATGCACAATTATCAGCCCACAAAATAACATTTTCGGCATCTCGTTTGTGAAGTAAAAAAGCCCTAAATGTTGAAATTATGTCATGTTGATGGCGACCTGATATGGACTCATTCCATACAACTGCGAATGGCATTTCTTCTTTGGATGTTTTTCCCAATGGCACGAAACTTTCATTGAAAGCAATTATTCTGGGGCAAAAAATTGCAGCTTTATATTGGTCTAATCTTGGCAACATGATCACTTTTTGTAAATCTACGGAATAACGAATAGTAGTTTTATCAACAATGGCATTATCTACATCTTCTTTATATTTTATTCGGCTTTCTGTATATCGTAGTTTATGAGCATTATACTTGTTACAAACATCACAGGTAGTATCAGGATTTTTATTATGTTCTGGGTTATGTAGTGTAAATATTGCACATAATTCACATTCTTCGTTTCCTAGATGGGTAAAAGATATGTTTAACTCATTTTTTACTACAGTGCGGTAAGTTTCTAGAGACACTTTCAAATTGGGAAACTTTTCGCAAAAGTTTTTGTACATAATTGGCACATTAATATCACTGGGCAGATACAGTTTATTAGGAGCATGCTCTCTTCGGTAGTCTGATATTGCAGGATTGTAGCTTAAAATATGACTCTTTATAATACTTCTGTCTATTTTATTGGCTCTTTCATAGACACCCCTGCGATCTTTTTGCTGATCGACGGGTCTTTTTAGGGCAGCAAGAACTCTCTGATCATTTTTTGGGTGATACCCCAAAGTTGTTAGAAAGAATGGTTTGCAAACTTCTATTTTAACATCATCTGGGTTTGTTAGAAAATATGCATATGTTAGTTTCCTTTTCGGTATTTCCCTACTTGTTTGTTTTCTTCTTTCAACAGCTTTCGTTTCAACCATACCCTTAATAAATATACCCTGGGATTCTTTACTTAGTTTACTATAATAATTGTTTATTACCTTTCTTTGGTCTTCGTTAATGTTCGACGAACATTTTCGTCTACAATTTTCCATGCATGCCCTTTTAAGTGATAGCTTTTCAATCAGTAATTGCTTTTTAATCTTCGTTCTTTCTGTCAATGACTCTACAAACACTAGTCTTTTCCGTGGTAAACCAGACTTAGTTAATCCTTTTCCTACTTGTACGGGATTATTAATTAGATTTAATTGTTCCGAATTATTAAAATTTACTGCAGTCTCACAATTAACTTGAGTTGAATTATGTTCTAGAAAAGATCTGTTAATATTAATGTCGGTGTTATTGGTTTCAATTGCTGTAGTATCTTCTTCTGGAACAAATGTTCTAACACGAGAGGTCAGTAAATCTTCGCAATCAGTGTCGGTTGTGTCAGAAGCAGGTATATAATCTTTGTCCTTAACACTATCATCAGAATCTTCGAATAAGCTTTGATTATTATTAATTTGTGAATTTTCGTTTTCTTCATCCGAACTAGTTAAGAGTTTCATTACATTTGAGCAAATTTTCATCAAAAGGCTCTTTCTCAAAAAGCAACCTATCAAAGTCAGTCATATCATTTGCCATTACAGCACTACGTGAATTTTTGTATTCATTATCATAATCAAATATTTTAGGATGATCATTGAAATTTACATACCGCAGCCACATTGTGTTAATGTCTGCAACTACAAGTTGTTCATTCATGTCGGTAACTACACGTTGTTCATTCATGTCGGTAACTACACGTTGTTCATTCATGTCGGTAACTACACGTTGTTCATTCATGTCGGTAACTACACGTTGTTCATTCATGTCGGTAACTACACTTTGTTCATTCATGTCGGCAGTATTTGAGGCTGCTTTTCTAGCCAAAGCCAGAATACGGTCACTTCTGGACGTCATCTTGTCTGGAAAACAAATTAAAATACTATACTTACAAGCAACACATTCACACACACATGCTAAGGCAACAGGCTTAGTATATCAATATATTTGTGGCGATGTTAAAAAATAAAACATAAGTTCGAAAAACTATAAAAGATTTTGTAAAACCAGCTTATACTCTATTCGCGTTAAGATTAGACATTTAAAGAAACCTTTTTTACTGTCTGTTCAACCAATTTTAACTTCTATTCCGTAGGCATATGGATGGCATTAAAAGCAAAAAAGTCGTTAAAATACCAACAGCCGCCATTTGTTATTGCACCAACGTAATAAAACTCAAAATCCGTTGAACAGACAGTAAAAAAGGTTTTCTTAAATGTCTAACGTTATTTTGAATGGAGTATAGATGCATACTTAGTTATTTTACACACGTGTATATTTCGTGTTTAATATAAGAATAAAAAGTAATTCATTGTAATTTGTATATTATGGATATGTAGGTAAGATACCTATACTATAATACGATTACGACAACCATTTTCTAATTTGATAAGATAAAGTAATGTAAAATGCCAACCTTAATATTTTAACCTGTTAATAATACCTTTATATTGCACCAGTTATAAACAGCACTAATATTATAGACCCGAATACAAAAGCTAGGAAAGTACGTATACTCACGAGTGATTTTGGCGCCAATTTTATTCTCCGACGCACGGGTCAGCCTCTGTATGTGGCGTGACCACGACTGCAAATTTACGCACTTGCCCCTCCCCGCACTACCCATTCGGACCCTAAACGCCTTAGAATATTTGCAGTAAGTAACGTATTTACCTTATTTGTTCCAGGCAAATCTACGCATAAAATGTAATATTCCTAAACATAATTACAGTAGTGAATCTTGCTGTTATTACGTCTACACATATAAATATTTTTTTAATTCGCTGACTTATCATATACACAGTAAGTTTCACTTACTGTATTTATACTAAGATAATAGAATAATACATTGCGAAACTCTTAAGCATTAATATAGTATAAACTCTTACTGTAGATTTGTTAAGGTTTAGTATACTAATGATTATTTCCAACACTTAATATAATAATAGCAAATGGTACTTACTGTTAATATGTTTCAGTGATACTTGAAGAAAAATACTCATAACTTAAAAATAAAAAGAGCAAAATTACTTACTGTAGCAATACCTAGGAAATGGTTTCAACTTTATGAAAAAATCAACCGTATGTGCCCATACTGCAATCATAATAAGTATGCCTTGGCGCCAAACGGGTCTTACTGTAATTATACTTAAGCTTATTTGATTTTCTATACCACATTTTCAAATTTTAAGTATACAGAAATGTAGGTCTCAATCTCTACATTCCAAATATATACTTAACTCAATATCGACTAAAATGTGACTTACTGTAATTATCATAAGCGCGGCAGTACAGCACTGTTGATAATATTTATATTATTGTTTTTGGCGATATTTTGGAATACGTTAACTAATTTTGGGTTCCGAGTTTGCCCGAAAGGGATATCGCGACTCCGGCACACAGGCAACGGAAGGAACACGGGTGGGTTTTAGTCGGTAAAAGTCTGACACACCCTCTCGCTCTGCCCAGAGCGGGAGAAGTCATTTAATAACTTCACAACAAAAAAAAAAAAAAATTGTGTAACAATCATTGTTAATTTTGTAAACTATAATAGTCTGGGAATCCCTGTGTTCCCTTCGTGATCCCACTTAGTCTTACTACAGCCAAATTCTAATTTTTTGAATATAAACCATTTTTGTTTACATTTAAATCTCGTGTTTGGTTGTATTTGTATTAGGTATTATTTCAAAAGAATTATCGCTATTCATTCATGGATTAATAATATTATCAATTACATACGAGGAAGTGTATGTAATTGATAAATTATGATCAATAATTAAATTCCAAAATCGTAAAGCAGAACATTATTCCGAAATAGTGTGTCTCATTTTTTTACGTTATCTAATAGGAGATGGAGGTGCAATAAAATACGGTTATTTAGTAGTTCTGCTTTTGTTTTGTTTGCAGTCTAGATTATATTTACGGACCGCGTGACCACAGACTAAGAGTGACATTGAATCGACTTTAGTGTTGAGACTAGCTACTTATTAATACTATTTCTGTTTTTCATTGAGAAGGATTTATATTTTTATAAAAAACAAAAAGCTTGCTACATTCTTTCTGTATTTTTATTATCAAGATCTCAACATTATTGAATGTAACAATGTAGTGTTTTCAAATAGGTATTGTCTTAATATTACCTCATGGTATGTAGGTACCACTTGAATGAACCCGTAAAAGTCTTCAAAGAGCTCCGAACACAGCTTTTACCTACCTAGCTGTTTCAAAATTATTTGAATCTACTTGCAACGGATAGTGATTTGGCCGGATACCGGATAACCGGCTACTTCCGAAGCTGGATAACCGGATATCCGGCTATCTTTTTTCCGAAGGTGGTTTGGTATTAAGTATATGAGAATTGAGAATAAACGAAATCGCTTATTATCTTTAAAGGCAGAAAAAAATGATTTTATACATCAAAATTTGCCTTTAGTAGATTTCAAATATTATTTAATTAGCTACCTTATGTGCTTACAACATACCAAAAAAAAAAAATTGTTTTTAATAAACTGGTTGGTTTTTGAAATTAGTAGGTAGTATTATTTACATTTTATTACGAAAATAAGACCAAATATCCAGCTAGCCGGATATTCGGCACAAGATGACAATGCGACCGTGCGCCGAATAGTAAAAAAATGGCCGGATAGGTCGGATACCGAATAGTGGCCGGATATCCGTTGCAACTCTACTATAAATAATAAAATAGAATCGTAGACCATAGCTACCTGCTGGATTTTGTTACGACTACTATTCAATCAATAATTTAGCGTTTGAGAAAAAAAATCTTTTGAGCGATGGGATCCCATCCTGGAAGCAATTATTCTGTTTATCTACCTACTCCTTACAGCTAAGTATATTATTCTTATAATATATCTAGCCTATTACTTAAATACCTTCAAATGTATTCACATTACTTATCGACTCCGACTGTCATAATTAGAGATCGGATATTCGGATGCATATTTACATAAAGTTGAGGTGTTGGCTAGTATGGAATGCACTTTGAATCGATCGCAAAAATCTCGCGATTCGGGAATTGATAAATTTTGTAATTTTGGACTATAGAAATGCTAGTTAATTTTGTAAACTAGGTTGCTAAATTGGCATAGAACATAGCGAGAAACAACTCGGTGCCATGAGTTTCGTTAAAAAATGTTTACAGTAGGTATATAAAATTGTGATATTGGTGTGCTTATGACAAATAAATAAATAATTTCCTCACTTTAAAACCTTCATAAGAGGGCTGTTACGTCCATACCATGTATCCGATTAGTTGTGCATTCCCGGGATTTATATTAAGAAGAAAAAATATTAGGAACCATATCCATTTTTTTTTTGAAAACAATTACCTTTAGGTAAATATGCATGCGAATATCCGATCTCTAGTCATAATAATTATACTTAGGTATGAGTCAGGTTGTGGATATGATAATAAAAGTAAACCATAATTACCTATATCAGCTTAATAGATTATCTAATCGTTAAACGTTGAATTTATTAAATTATTTGGAAGACAACGGTATGCAAGATAAAATAAAAGTAATATAATAATACTATATTTATATAAGCATATACTTTATTGTACACCATAAAAATAAATGACAAAAAAAAAGATCCTTTTTTGTTCTGCGATGTCTTCGCCGTCCAAAGGTCTGGGACGCAGGGTCCTAGCCTTCTCGCGCGGGTTTCAGCTGGTCATTGATCAATCGATCGAGGTTACAGGACTTTGTGTGTTCTCGTATAGCAGGCTAGCAGGTTCAAACCATCCCGATAATTGAATCAAATATCAAAAGTTATACGAGTACATTCAATTCAAACTAAGCTGACGATTAGCAGTTTCTGAATGTCACAATTTGGTACATAAGACGGTCCCCCAAAACGCCTGCCCTTCTTCATCAATTCCTTGTGCTTTAGCTGGGAAGTGGCGCAACGAACTCCCCAGCTCCCAATTGATTTGGGGACATTCAAATGTAAGTCTAAGTACTTATTGATATTTGTTACGTCTTGCTAGCATCCGTCTAAACAAAAATGATTTGGAAAAAGTTATTCGTTAAGCGCTATTAAAACCTATATATTTCAGTTAATATCACGTAAAACTTGCGTCCGTCGAATTTTAATAGGGTCTTTGGAATCAACAAGCTTTTCGCTAGAGATCCCGCGCCCCAGTAGCAATACTCTCATTATGCTGAGGACGCTATCACAACACAAAACCCAGATGAATTTATGCGGAAATCACAGACAATCCCGATGATAATTTTCTGGTTTTCGGGGGATTTGTTATTTTTACCTGGTAAATTACCGTGGATTTACCTACCAGGTAGGAGTTCATACTCCGAAATAATAATGTAATACTTAATAAAACATGAATTAGGTATATTATTCGTAATAATTTCGATGAATTGGCGATGGTTTCCACTTAGGTATTCACCTGGGTTTTCTGATAGCGTCATCAAACTAGTATGAATAAACTGAGATATGTTTATGAATTTATGATACAGTTATTTTTTTGCTCATGTCCGGTTGTTCAACTCTCCGACTACTACTGTACAGGAGCTCGATTGATACAGAATTTATTCATTGAACAGTTCCGCGTCAATTGAATAATTTATCATAATAGCCGTAACTAGGGCTGTTGAGTCTTTGGTGAAACAAATATGTGATTAAAAATAATAATTCCAGCCTATTATTGTCCCACTGCAGGGCAAGGCTGTTCTCATACAGAGAAGGCACGAGCATTAATCACCACGCTTGCTCAAGATGGGCTGGCGTTTTCAGACTTATATTAAAACTACTACATATTCTTTTTCTAATATAAAAGTGGCCTCAGTTACTCCTTATCTACCAGTGAAAGTTGTGTCAAAATCAGTCGAAACAGTTTCGTCGGTTATTTTAAAAAAAATCTGCCGTTCCATACATTTTCACGGACTTTTCTATGAAACAGCAGATTTCTTTTTAAATAACCGACGAAATATTTCAACGCAGGGGGTTCAGAATCATGTACTGAATTCATTGTAAAAGTTTTCGCGTCGATGTCCCTGCCACCCTGTATATTCTTTCATATGCTTATAGTAAAAATTTGTTATTTTGAAATTACAAACACACTTCAATTGTATTTATTTGTTTTATCTAAGTACCTAAGTATAAGTTCAGTTAGGTAATTGCGTAACACATAAAATGACAATTGATCGCAATTACATTTTGACAGTTCAGCCATGTTCATTGCGTTATTTAGGTACGTTGTTGAGCAGACGAATTTTTCATACCCATTAATTAATGGATTAGGAATTTATTTCTACGTTGGCAACGTCGCAAATACATGTCAAATATTTACCTGTTTTGATTAATTTGGCAATAATACTGTATGGAAATATGAAATCTGGCGAACTAGTGAATAAAATATTGATAATGAAATGCAATAACTAATATCGTAACACCGAATATTCAGTTTTAGGTGTAAAAAAAATATTTGGAAAGTTTCCAAATACCTTGTTTACACCTAAAACGGTTACAACATCAAATTCAGTGTTATAATTGCAATTCATTATCAATATTCTAGTTCCCTAGTTAGCCACATTTCATATTTCCATACAGTAATATTGCTAAATTAATCAAAACAGCGAAATATTTGTCATTTATTTGCGACGTTGCCCATTTTCAGAATAAACGCTCTTAATAGTGAAATTTCTACATTATTACATACTTAACTGTTATTTATAAGGTGTACATATTCAAGAGTTTTATATATATTCTATTCAATTCTATTCTCACGCCTTTTTTTCATAGGAGTAGATAGGCAGAAAAAAATTGTAAGCAAGTACTTATTAATTTATAAAAAAAAAAACAAATATAAAATAACTGGAAGTAACTTAATCGTAATTTGTCATAATTTATTTTTATCTCTTAACAGCCCTAACTACTATAGTATAGTACCTACTTGGAAATACTGGTGTGGCGACAATTTTAATATAGATAAGTACGTATATGTATTACAGAAACGGACATAAATAATATGACCCTGTCCTTGAAACCTAGCGTAAATTACTACTAGTACAGTTACGATTTCGAGCATAAACACCTTACATTTACGTTACATTCAAAAGCGGTTTTCTTGTGAAATTATGATTTCAACTTTGAGAAAACACCTATATCACAAGGTCTCAAAAATGATATGTTCGTTACATCAATACTTTAGATGAAAATCGCATTTGAATTTTGCGTAAGTTTAAGATATTTATGCTCGTGACTGTAACCTACGTAGAACGTAACAACTAATACCAAAAATATTTCTGGTAGGTATACTGATACCGGTAATTTGGTAAATGATTTATTTACTTTATTTCCTCAATGAAAATACTTAATAATTATTACGTGTTATTATAATCGTAATAAAGTTTAGCTATCTAATTACGCAACACATGTTCGATTTGCAATTGAGTCAAATTGGTTTCGTTTGACTAGAATTGCTTTCAATTTACAACTTTTGAAAGCAATTCTAGTCAAACGAAACCAATTTGACTCAATTGCAAATCGAAAATGTGTTGCGTAATTAGATAGCAGGTTTTTGTTTTTGGTGAAAGGTTTTTTAATTGAGACAATTTCTTAGATCTTTTGCACATCATAAAATTTCATATTAATGTGTTTTTTTTAAATCAATGATTTTTTACTCGTCACCATCAATTTCCGGGAAAAGATTGTTAATTAATTTATAACAATTATTAACATAAATTTCTTATTTTTTTGCGTTTTTCCTGTAGACCGGATAAAGTATACATGTACCTCTGTTACTTATATAGGAACCTATTCTGTACCTACCTAATAAATATTATAAGGAAAACATACTATAAATTAAATCCTCCAATCCGTAGGTAGGTATACATTCAAAAAATAAAAAATTAAGTAAGAATTACTGTTGCTTTTTTAATTTTGATGGTTTTGTAATGGCCCTGTGGTTAAAGCCTCTCATGAACGAGTTTGTGGAGTCAAATTTGGGCAATAGGGATGATGCCTGGATAAAAAAATTAAATTCTAATTAGTCTGTCAGTCAGATAACAAAAAAATATTAGACACGTATTTTTTGCTTTATCAAATTAATAAAAAACTACTTAGATAAAACGCACTTTAAGTTGAGGAGTGGGGGTCAATACGTCACTAGTACGTATAAAATCTACATACTCGTGACGTCATGGCACATTTTACCTCAAAGTATCGCCGTAATCTTTAGATTACGTATCTCAAAGGACCAAAAAAATTTTTTTTGTCGTCATCGCTATTACATATGTAGAGTCTAGACTCTTTCAATTCATGTGTAGAGTCACGAGCGTAAACATATTACTATGGAAAGCTCGGCAATAATATCTGATTTCTTGATTCAGCCAATAATATCTGTCGTCAACTCGTCAAAATGACGGCAAAAATATGTGATGATTTGTGGAAGGCTTAGACAAGTGGCAGCACAAATATGTGAGTGACATCGAAGGAACATTAAAATTATTTGACGAGACAAGCGACGACGCCATAATTAGGATGCTGCATAGGCTTCAAAAAGATGTCTCCTCTTACAATGCAATAACAACGGACATTTGTCTAGCGTTCTAAATATCTGCCTACTCAGTTTGAGAAGAATATGATACCTTGTGTCATCAAAAATATCTGACATCACTTTGGCAGCATAAAACCTTACTGCAATGATATTCTTTTATTTTAATAGAATATAATTGCCTAACTGTATGTTTCGAATTTTCTTCTTTAACGCTATCAGTGCCGCTCATTGGCAAAAATATGTGACATTCCACTGGAAGCAATTTTTTGCTAATGTCCGACTTTTCGTCAGAAATTTCAAATTTCGAAATGGTAACCAATACAGAATATACCATATATACCTGAACAATACAGTGAAGCATGCAAAAGCTACACATCCACTCTGTGCGTAAACGCTCACACACAACCATTTACAATCAAACTACACCTCACTAAGTGCACACATGCTTACGAAACCGGCCTCACGACACTGTTGATTGACTTGGTTTTTTTTAATTTGGTCTGAGCGTAACCCTACTTGTAACAGTTTGACTTACTTAATTTATTTTATTTACAATGAAAATAATTTAAAAATTACTTACCTACGTTATTTATGATGTAATTTAACTACAGACTACAGTTGATTTATTATTAGGTAGTATAACTAAGTGTAAAGTTCAGATGGCCTTCATAAACTAGTTATATAGGTACCTATTTTGCTGTTTTTATACTGAAGTTATTAATATGGCAAAATATTAATAATGATAATACGTTCATTAGGTAGATATATGAATAAAATGACTACAAAAACTGAAAGAGATAGTCTGCTACTTACCAACTTACAATTAACTTAAAAATGAAATAAACAAATGACTTGCATTTTTTATTTTTATTCATGAATATTCATTCTGCAATTTTATTGTTTTAACGAACACATTTATCTGTTTTCGATATTTGTTCAGACTTACTATTTACGTATTTAATCATTATTTAGACATAACCGGAACGTGTTTTTTTTTTCCGAAGAAAAACTCTTACTACTCACCTAAAGAGAACACATTTGAGTGTAAAACACATTCTTTAGAGTATTCTACATTATGTCTATCTATCTACATAATTTATAGGTATTATGTATTTTATTTATTTATTACTAGCCTACGCTGTCCCACTCCTGGGCAAAGGCCTCCCTCCACTCCTTCCATCGTTCGCGAGCCCGCGCGTCCTATTTCCAGTTTTGACGGAACCTATCCAGCTCGTCCCGCCATCTCCTACGTGGTGTGCCGCGACCCCGCCTTTCTGTCTCAGGGCACCAGTTCTGTGCTATTTGGGCACACAGTTTGTCCGGCATGCGGCAGGCATGTCCTGCCCAGTCCCATTTAAGTTGGGCAGCCTTTTGAGGTGTATTGTGTGTCGAACACGATCCTTTAATTTAACTCATAGGATACTGCGCTCCATTACTCGTTGGCAGACCTGTTTGGAATTTAGCATGCGTAACGTGACAACCATAGAAAGGGGTTTCTACGGGTTTTGTCGACGGAAGAATAGACAAAATGACAGATTGTGATTGTTTATCTGTCATTTTGTCTATTCTTTCGTCGACAAAACCCGTCTATATTGTGGTTATGCTAAGCGTGCTGGATGTTAGTTAAAGACTAAGTTTGTGCACCAAAATAGGTATACGATATTATAATTAGTGAACAATTTAAAAACAATATTGTCATCGATGTTTTTATTTAATTTTTATTTTTTATATAGTTACCGCTACGCGTAGTCGTATAACAAACACCTACATGATAATTTTATTATATCGATAACGGCCCTCTATAAAAAAAAACCATTTATAAGTGTTGTACTCGACAAACAGGAAAACTTATTTTCCCCTTAGATTAGCCACAAATCCGCTGTAGTGCTGCAGTAACCAAATAAGTAATAGGTTAGTTATTATGATTTAACAATTTTTTTTTCTTTTAGCGAACCGTAGGTGTTAACCTAATATGCGTTAAATTCCACATCGTGACGAGCTCGAGTGGTGTTAGTTCCATATTTTATTAATTAAAAGGTAGTAGGTAGGTAGGTAGATTCTATACTAATCTCGTGGTACTTGGAACCACCCAGCTTTTAATGTACTTAACTGTAATAAGAGTTGATAGCAATATTAACCGGTCACGTACCATTAATGTACCCGGGCCGACCGAAACCATACCAACGATCTACTTTTTATAGGTACCATCGAAGAATTTCATATCTAAGCAATTTGAAAACAAAATCCCGTGAACGCGATGACCACATCAGTTACCGCCCCGGTTCTATGGCGGCCGAGCACTGCAAGCAAAAATAGTCCTTACGGTGCATAGATATGAACTTCTTCGATGGTACGCACGTAGGGTGTGATCTTTAGAATTCGATCGAAGCAGCTTCACGTTTTCGTTTGCCAGCGAATAGGGATGATGCCTGGGTAAAAAAAAAAAATTCTATTTAGTCCGTCAGTCAGTAAAAAAATATTAGACACGTATTTTTTGCTTTATCATATTAATAAAAAAATACTTAGATAAAACGCATTTTAAGTCGGGGAGTGGGGGTCGATACGTCACTAGTACGTATAAAATCTACATACTCGTGACGTCATGGCACATTTTACCTCAATGTATCGCCGTAATCTTTAGATTACGTAAAAAAAGAAAAAATACGTGTCCAATATTTTTTTATAATCTCAAAGACGGACAATTTTTTTTTTTGGCATTCAAATATTTGTATAGAATAGAGATGCCTATTCTATACAAATATTTGTCGCGATTGAACTCAGTTTGACAGCTGAAACGTCACAATTTGCGAAAAGCGGTGAAAAGATTAAAAGGTAGGAATGAACATGGAAAAATAAAAAATAAAACACTACAAAGTGAAACATAACTTTATTGTCAGACATTTCTTTTTAATTTTTTACATTTTAGTTGTGGTACCTACATACCCCACACAAATTCGAATACCACTACCTGCTATGTAAATAACAGTCACAGGAACTTATTATAAAATCATCCATAAGTGGAAAAAATACGTATTGAAGCTAACTCGAACACTACCCAAGCAAATTTAATAAAATTTATATGGGATCACCTCTGAAGTACCTACCAAACAAGAAAGAATCATCAAAATCAATTCATAAAAATGGCGGAGTAATCGCGTTACAAACATACCTACTTACAAAAAAAAACATAATGCCGAATTTAGAACTCCTCCTTTTTAAAGTCGGTTAAAAAGGATGAATAGCGTACTCCGTAGTAATCTAGCTTGTATTGTCCCACTGGCAGTACCGGCGTTAAGCTAGGGCGTGGTCGGGCGACCGCCCAGGGCGCCAGGGGTGAAGGGGCGCCAGAGGCACCGGGAAGAGTAGGTAGTTTTAAATCAAATCTCTAACAAGAACAAAATAGGTTATTAGTAAGTAAAAGGGAGTTTGTTGAGTTAGTAAACCTAAACATCGCCGAGGTGCCATGCAAAAAAAATTGAGCTCGCTTCGCTCCCTTTGTATCGTACATTCTCTGAATTCTTCCTATCCGAAACGGAGTGCAAGCACTGTCGAACTCGCTACGCACGCTCTTAAATATCCTGCATAAGTCGACAAAATATCTCATATTTCTGTATAGATGGACAAAAGAAATCTTATCCCTAACGAGGCGGAGTGCTAAAAATGTTCGCCCGTCTCTACTCCAAAAGTAGAGAGGGTCGCCGAAGAAATCTCACCCAGGGCGCCTGTAATGCTAAAACCGATACTGCCCACTGGAGGGCAAAGGCCTACTTCTCCCTTCTCCACACAATTCTTTCTTTTACTATACTCCATTTGAATTAAGATTAGACATTTAGCTAAACATTTTTTACAGTCCATTCAACCGATTTTGACTTATATTGCGGTGGTGGCTTTTTGATTTTAATGCCATCTTTATGCCTACGGTATAGAAGTCAGAATCGGTTGAACGGACTGTTAAAAACGTTTAGCTAATCTTATTTCAATTGGAGTGTAGTACCTGCCGGCCAGTCCTTCCGAGTTCCGGTATGAGTCAAGCTAGTCCCGCCATATTCGCCTTAGCCTACCACGATGTCTGTAGTAAAGAAAAGAAAATTCTTTACGTTAACCGAATACGCCAGGAACGTCAATACCTACTCATGTACTCAAAACTCAGGGTTGTCAAGCACCCTCCATGCACAAAAAAATATTACCTTGACATCGGCCACCTACATCACCGGTTACCCTGATAAACGGCCTTGTTTTCTTTTTATGTAATTTTCGGTCTGGAATTGCAGCACATTGTCTAGAAATAAATCGGCTTATTTAGACACGTGATTTCTTAATAAATTATGTACTTATTGTCAATAATATCTCGTAAATCTTATCTTTTATCTGTACTTTTTGTGACATTGCGCATGAGTTTAACATTGAGTTGAGACGTTGCTAAAAATGCTCAGTCCGCACTTCGGACTGAGTGTGGCAACCGCAAGTGTTCCCACCAAGTAGGTATTTAGCTGTTACACTCACACACACCTTGAATTTCAAACAGTTCTTCAAAAAACAAAACAAAAAAATAAGTGCTAAAAAGACTAACAAAAAGTGAGTTTGTATGTCAACATGTTGCTTTATAAAAAAACTGTTTGTACTTTAACTTTCACCTAATGTCGAATAGCGGAAATCAGTTAATGCCTCTCATGATTTATTGTAATCTGCCAGCTTATTTGATACTCAGATAGTATTTTAGAGTATCATTTTAGTACTTAAAATTGTCAATCCTACTATCAACAAAAACTTATCTGTTAAGAGATGATAATTTTACACAATTTACGACGAAATAAAATAAATAGGTAAATAATTTAAATATTTCACCGTCGAGTTGCCGTTGGTGGCAGCCCCGGTGACTTCGAAATTTAAATATTTCACCGTCGCGTTGCCGTTGGTGGCAGCCCCGGTGACTTCGAAATTTAAATATTTCACCGTCGCGTTGCCGTTGGTGGCAGCCCCGGTGACTTCGAAATTTAAATATTTCACCGTCGCGTTGCCGTTGGTGGCAGCCCCGGTGACTTCGAAATTTAAATATTTCACCGTCGCGTTGCCGTTGGTGGCAGCCCCGGTGACTTCGAAATTTAAATATTTCACCGTCGCGTTGCCGTTGGTGGCAGCCCCGGTGACTTCGAAATTTAAATATTTCACCGACGCGTTGCCGTTGGTGGCAGCCCCGGTGACTTCGAAATTTAAATATTTCACCGTCGCGTTGCCGTTGGTGGCAGCCCCGGTGACTTCGAAATTTAAATATTTCACCGTCGCGTTGCCGTTGGTGGCAGCCCCGGTGACTTCGAAATTTAAATATTTCACCGTCGCGTTGCCGTTGGTGGCAGCCCCGGTGACTTCGAAATTTAAATATTTCACCGACGCGTTGCCGTTGGTGGCAGCCCCGGTGACTTCGAAATTTAAATATTTCACCGTCGCGTTGCCGTTGGTGGCAGCCCCGGTGACTTCGAAATTTAAATATTTCACCGTCGCGTTGCCGTTGGTGGCAGCCCCGGTGACTTCGAAATTTAAATATTTCACCGTCGCGTTGCCGTTGGTGGCAGCCCCGGTGACTTCGAAATTTCTAAGTATGCGCGTAAGCATACGCACGACAACGTACGCGTTCACAGTATTGTTTCCTACCTTGACGATTTCCATTGAAATCTTCAGCAAAACATTTTACTACGAGTATAGCAACAAACAACACGAGTAATTAACGCTCCCACAATCAAATTTATCGTCGGTTATTTTAAAAAATCAGCTGCTCCATACATTTTGACCGCGTAGGTATTGCTTTTCTATGAAACAGAAGATTTTTTTTTATTCTGTTTAAATCCGGGCAAGTACTACCAATGTGAATTTTTCAATTCATATGTACTTTCTGAGTTTGTCTTGGACATTACTGACATCGGTGAAGGAAAACATCGTGAGGAAACCTGTACTTATAGTTAATATAAGTCTGAAATCGCCAAACCGTCTTGAGCAAGCGTGGTGATCAATGCTCGTGCCTTCTCTATATGAGAAGAGGCCTTTGCCCTGCAGTGGGACAGTAACAGGCTGGTATTATTATATTCAACAGTACTGGTCGGTCTAAAATCAACTTGATTTACACTTAGGTACATAAAGTTGATGTTTGTCTAAGTGGAAAACTTATCTTTGTTTACATGTTTGGCAACTAAATTCCGAACGCAGATTAGGTACTACTTATGTAGGTACTTGTTACATGAAGGGCATGTAGGTGTGTCAGTAGCTACGTGTGGATTAACAATCTATTGTTATCATATACAACCGTACTTATGGTATATTTATAGTAATAAATAGTTGCAACATGCAATAAATACCTACGGATAAGGACTTTCTCAATAGGTGCCACTAACAAGTTTTTCAAGATATAGGTGGGTACTCATGCAGCTGTTACGTAGTCAACAATAAATGAACTGAATTTTTCTGATAAATAAACATATAAATACTTAATAAAATATCGGCCAAGTGCGAGTCGGACACGAAGGCCCCAGTACAATACGGGCACCGCCTTAAATTTTTACTTTAGCTATATATGTTATTATTTGTTCATATAACGGCAATAGAAAGACAATCTGTCAAAATTTCAACTGTCTACCTATTACGGGTCATGAAATACAGTCAGTTGACAGACACACGGACAGCGGAGGCTTAGTAATAGGGTTCCGTTTGGCACCCTTCGGGTACGGAACCCTAAAAACTGTCATCGCATATTATTTATGACAACGATTTGCAGATAAATCGGCCGTAAAGGTAAAATAAAATAATCATGCATATTGCATACCTACTGGCCAGTCTGCCCACCCACGGTGTTAAAACTCAGATTTTATTAGCAATAATAACTTGCATACAATACGATATGTTTAAGGCATTGTTTTATTATATTACCTACCTACTAAAGATTTATTTATTTTATTTAACAGTTTATGTACACACATTATAAATAGACAAGAAGAAAGGAACAGAAAAAAACGTACAAAGGTGATGCTTATTTCTAAAGAAATCTCTTCCAGCATACCTGCGATAGGAAAGTAGTTAAAGAGATGTAGACAACGTGTGTAAGATTATTGCAGTCTTTGCTTCACAGAATCACGTGAAGCATTTTTAATAATAATTTAACTCAACAGTCTAATCACGTAAAGCACTCTCAATCACAATGTCATTGACATAGTCATTTTGACAGTTCCATTCAATTAGCTCACCAGTGACAGTTGAAAATGCAGATTTTTTAAAATTAAGACGCAGATTTATGCCAGTGACCTTGAGTGGTTAGCTTGCGTGTTCTGTACTGAACTCACGCAACGCGTCGTACGTCCAGCCAGAAATAGATAGGCATAAAACAAAAGGTGTTTTAATAAAACACGTACTTATACTAAAAGATCAATAATTAAATCTTTGAAATTGTGATTTCAGAAAAATACGCTTGATTTTGCGTGATTCTCAGTTTATTATCCGCGTTATACATAACTTTATAAATTTATTTCACTATGTTATATAAACATAATCTAAATATTCGTATTTAACATATGTTTTTTCCAAATTATTAACACTACTCGTTTAGACGTGGTATTCATTATAAAATCATTAAAAGTCGGTTATCGTCGCCTTAATCCGATTGCGATTTCCCAATTCGGGCCAGGAATACTTTACAATACACAAATAAGATGACATTGTTTACGACAACTGGTGATTTCTTGTCGTTTAAAAAGTTAATTTTCTTGTTCTCCTATTCCATTAAGTACATAAAATATTGGCTGCATAAGGCCTTTATTATTTATAAGAAGACTAATCAACATACCGTCAGTGACCTGCGACCTTGATCGTTAAGATTGGCGACCATCGCGTCGTGGCGGTCGACATGTTTTGATAAGAGAAATCAATTGACTTGACAGTTGGCAAATTAACGTGACTACTTGAAATTGGAACACTATAGGCCAATACTTACTTTTTTTTCCCTTACTTTTGATGATATAAATAATTGGTGATGCGCGTTTCAAAATCATCTACTTGATTATCCAGTCATATAATGAAAGTTTTAAAATAAATGCGTGAGTCGCACACGAAATCGTTAATTTAGTGCGATTAAAATTAATAGAAATGAGTCATTTCTATTAATTAGACCGTGCGAAAACCTTCACACAAACGTTGCATCGATTTAGATAAATTATTAAATTGTTCAGTACAGCTTGTCCACTCTGAAATGACGCGCCCCACTACCTCATTAAGCCCACGTCCGCACGGACGTAAAAATATCGCGGCGGGATTTTATCGCGCACTGTTTTTTCAACACTCGGTGTTGAGCGGAGCGGTGTGAATCCAGTGCACGAAAATAAATCGCCGCGGGAAGAAATCGCCCGTGCGCTCCTGGGCTTACGCACACGGTAATGCGGATTTCTATGGGTAATGCGGTAGTGGGGCCGCGTCATTTCAGAGTGGACAAACTGTACTGAACAATTTAATAATTTATCTAAATCGATGCAACGTTTGTGTGAAGGTTTTCGCACGGTCTATGTTATCAGCAATAGTTGTAGATCGAGGTCGTAACCTTTTTCTCGTAAATCTATTTAATTAGTAAAACTGCAGACGTTTCATCATTCTCCTGCCATTATCCCAATTTATTAACGACCTTTACTTGACAAAAAAAAGTTACTACCCTTGCTTGAAATGTATTTCAAACTCAAACTAAGAAAACATTTAGTTACTAAAACTAACTAACATAATAAAACATTTATAGGCACGATTGAATTGTCAAAGGAGTCCGTCATTCAGAAAGATGAAGCTAGTTGCCTATGCCCAAAGCGTAGTAAGTTCCTATGGAGAAGAACGGGCAAGAAACTCCATGGACACTCTGTATAAGTCGACACGAGTCGGAAATCATCTTACGCACGTGTATCATACAACGTTTTACTATGCATTGTGCGAGGAAATAAAAAAAAAAACGAGCGAGCCTTACGGTAGTCGCCTGTGATGTGTAACATCTAACATACGACGACGTATATAAATGATAAAAACAAAATTCATGACTTTGACTTCGACTTTGACTTTGACTTTTGAAATTATAAACGATATTTTAAAATGTAATCGATTTATGTATAGCTTTGTTGGCTTACGTGTACGGGAAAACGTGGAATCTATTTACGTTCAAAAATGTCATACTTAACTTTTTCCCCAGATAAAAGTTTAGCAAAACGTTTGCATATATCTTCCATCTTCACTAGTAGGAAATTACCGCTGACGTTTTTCTCCGGGCAAAACTCCAGTCAAGATAAAACCGTATGCAAATAAAGGCCGTAAGCTTCTGACGTGAAGAAAATATAAAGATATGCGTGCGTGTGTCGTCGTGTGACGTTGGTATTATTTAACATCAAGAATGTCACGAGACCGTTAATCGGGTGCTTCACAAACTTAAAATACCTTCATATGTATAATATGCGCAAACCTACACTTTCTTATATACATATAATCTAGACCCCCCCCCCCTAGTCTCACAAAGATATTTATGTCAAACCTCAGACCAAATAAAAAACCAAGACATAGCGCTGCGAACAATACAGTGAAGCATGCCAAAACTACTCCTCCACTCTGTGGCTCACGCACACATTTATAATCAAACTACACCTCACTAAGTGCACACATCTTTACGAAACCGGCCTCACGTCACTGTTGACCGTGCTATGTCTTGGTTTTTTATTTAGTCTGACTGTCGAAAACTATTAAAAGCATGCAAGACGTTCATTGAGAAGTGAAGATACTAAATACTTGGACACGATTTAGTAATAGCTTTTGAGATTTTTGTGTGCCCAGCCAAGTAGGAACCATTACGTCCCGTTGGTACGCCCATCAGTCGCATTTAAAAAACCTGTAAGGATATAAGAGGGGATAAATAAATTATCATTATTATTACATAATTATTATAAAACAAAGAGCTTGAGCTTATCACGTCTGAACGCGATAAACTCAAAATAGAGTTATATGAAAACAATGTATTACGGAATTATTCCTCTTAAGATCTATTAAACCGTAGAAACGCTTTATGACCATCTGGATGTTTCATTTCTCTCTGGACCCAATTCAAAAGTCCACGGGGACAAACTCGCGGGCAAAAGCGAGTAATATTTATACATATTTAATTAATACGATATAAGTTCTTGGTAGTTTCTTTTAAGGACTCGTTACAATGTAACGTAGAAAGGCGTACTTAGCTTCACAGATACCATAGCAACAACTACAGATGTAATAGAGACAATTAGTTGCCTATTCACTCATCATAAATCTGAGTCACAAGCCACTCGAGTTCAAACCAGACGATGGCGTTATGTAAGATGTAACTAACCTCCGCAATCAGCGTTTGTAAGTCACGCGACAATCGTTGCAGCGCTGCCAAATAATGCGAGAATTGGCACTTGCATTTACAATATTACATAACGGATTTTTTATTAGTCTATTTTTCCACGATACTTAATTCTTTTTCAAAATGCTAGATGTTCTAGAAAATCGTCAGTGTACATTATCTAAGTCGATGTATCTGTGTGTTCGTAGCTAATTCGCCATAAAATAATTAAACTTACCTATCATTGTTATCAACTTGAATCCTTATTTTTTCTTTCTTGTTCCAGATATTGCCGTGACCGCAGGAGATCAACTAGATTTTTTTACGAATGGAAACAAAACACATTCTGAAGGCGTTCAGTTTAGAGACCTTACAGCATTAGCTTATGATGCAGTACACAACATGTTGCTATTCGTCGACAAACAGAGCGACAACGCCTCTATATTTAGTTTTAACATATCTAGTAAGAAGTACCAATCATTAGTCAAGAGAAAAGCATACGAAAATATCCAGGGTCTCGCTTTCGATCCAGTCAAAGGATTACTCTTCTGGACAGACACAAATGAAAGAAGCATATATTGGATTTCCTTAAAGCCTGGATCAAAGAACAATGTTTACGGAAATCTTTTGATCAAGATGGATGATGAGATTCCCAGAGCTATTGCCGTGGATAGCTGTAGAGGGTACGTTCCTAATGACAGATTTATAACTTTAAAAAAAACATACTGAATTACGTGATAATTTACAATGATTTATAAATTACAGGTATATTTACTGGACCAACATAAACACCAAGAAGCCGACAATAGAGAGAGCTAGATTTAATGGCTCCGAAAGAGAAGTTGTTATCGACAGCAACATTTACATGCCAGTCAGCTTGGCCATTGACCAACAGACGAAGCAAATGTACTGGGCGGATGATAGAGAAGGTATACACTATTCTATTGAGAGTGCAGATCTAAATGGAAAGAACAGAACAACTTTAAACGTTGGAGTACATCATCAACCAAATGCGTTAACCGTGTCTAAAGATTCCATCTACTGGGTGGACTGGGGCTACAAATCTGTTTGGCAATTACCAAAGAATCCACCTATGGATGCAGAACCGAAAGAGATTAGTAACTTCCAAGGTGAAACAACACCTTTCGGTATTGCTGCTAATTATAAAATTGAGGATCAGACTGCAGGAACTCACGAATGCGAAGCACTAACAAGTCTTCCACAAAACAAGTCGGCGATCAACGATTCCTTCAACATTCCTACTGATGCAGGCCTGTTTTGTGTCCATGGCATGAAAGTCAGTGGAAAATCACTATGCAAATGCACACCTGGTTACACCGGCGAGCGATGCGATATTTCAGTCTGCCAAAACTATTGTTTCCTAGGGGATTGTAGTGTCAGTGATGAGGGACAACCTAAATGCAGGTAAACATTTTATTTTTAAACGTTCTGTTGGTGCCCTTGATTAAAATTAAGTTACCCTGTTTCATTTGTTCGTTATTACAGATGCAATGCCGGTTATTCTGGGGAGAGGTGCGAGGTCAACGCGTGCCATGGGTATTGCTTGCATCACGGTATCTGTTCCTTGAACAAGAAAAATGAGCCTGTGTGTCAATGTATTGGAGATTACGAAGGTTCAAGATGTGAGGCAGCTAAAATTTTCACCACTACTACCGAGGCCACCACTTCTACTAGTCCTAATTCTACTACCTCTAAAGCGCCAGCTAAAGTAGAATCGAATGAAAGTTGCCAGTAAGTAGAACAAGCTATTCACGTAATATTGCTAAGTTTTGTCTAGCGCATGAGAAAAAAATAACCACATTACCAAAATCTAAAGAAATAAATGTTGACATTTTTGAATAAACACTGAGCAATGAATCCAATGTTTAATAACGCTGTTTATAATTTCTTGCGAACACATTGTCATTTGATTGTTCACAATTATTTATACAAATACCTGCTACCGGTCTGTTGATATGACTGTGCCATTGACTTTTTTTATTTATGAAATAATTTAGGCTTTGCAGACCGTCGTCGTCCCTGCCATTCATTCATGTGACAGTCTGTGTTAAAAACTGCTTGTGTCTTACCGCCCTACAGCCCCGTACTGTACTTATTCTTCTTTTCGTTTCGACGGTACATCTATGCCACGTTTATTGCGACATCAGAGGCGTTGCTCAGATCGTCAAGGGTTCATGGACATACGTACTGTACTTAGATTCCCTTTTCACTAGTTTACTTCCGTTGTTTCTAGGTAAACCCAGTTAGCCAGTGAAAAGAATAACATTTTATTATTTCTTTTCAGGTGCAATGACACTCAACCTCTCACCTCTCACTCAAGGTCTTCAGATAATTTCGACCCAGATCAACTTTCGACTCAGACAGTTATAGAGGGCTGTGTCGACGGCTGGGACCCCGTTAGAGACCCTGTCATCATAATTCTGGGTATTCTATGTGGAATGCTTTGTTTGGCTTGTGCTGTGCTCATCACCAAAATTCTACAATTGAGGAGAAGGCCAAGGTTTGTCATATTTTTTATATGAAACTAATTGTAGGTAGATGATATGAATGAAAAGGGATGATAACGTGACAGTTGGGAGCGGAGAATGGAAGAGAATAACGTGTGCCCCGACCCAAAGTAACATGGAACAAGGGCTGGCAAGAGAAGTAGATAGCGATTTTTCTATAGGTACTAATACTATCAATCTTCCTAGCCTTTTCCCAACTATATTGGGGTCGGCTTCCTATCTAACCGGATGCAGCTGAATACCAGTATTTTACATGGAGCGACTGCCTATCTGACCTCCACAACCCAGTTACTGGGTAATACGATACCCTTTGGTAAGACTGGTTGTCAGACTTTCGGGCTTCTGACGACCCGTAACGACTGTCAAAGACCCACGAATGACAGCCGGGACCAACGGCTTAACGTGCTTTCCGAGACACGGAGGAGTCTCGGTATGTTTGTAAGTTTGTATGTAGGGGGTAATCTCCGCAACTACCAGTCGGATTTGAAAAAATCTTTTTGTATTGAATAGCCCATTTCTTGAGGAAGGTTATATACTATGTAACAACACGCTACGACCCTTCGGTATCGAGCAAAACGAAAAAAAGTCGGAAAGAACGATAAGCGAAAACGAAGTTATAGCGCGGGCGGGTGATGGAATGCGAAGCGGTGGCCCAGGAGCCGAAATTTTATGCGGACGAAGTCGCGGGCAAAAGCTAGTTTACTATAATTATGTAGATAATTGAATGTGATTAGGTCAGTGAAGGCGTAAGTACAAGCAAAATGACGCGCCCCACTACCGCACACGGTAATGCGGATTTCTATGGGTAATGCGGTAGTGGGGCGCGTTATTTCAGAGTGGACAAGTAAGCTACACGGACGGAAATTATGCTGATGATCACAAAAACTACTTAGATAATTATGCTTATCTTTATATCAGTTGTGGCAATAGGTAGGTATTGCTTTAATAAGATGTAATTTATATTTTTATGCATGCACGGTTATCTTGTAAATGCAGAAATTACCACATTTATAGTGAGCGAAGTGACGCAAGTGGTTTACGTTAGCACACTAAAGCGTCCTTCATTGTTAAAATATTTATTTAATCCTTGCTTTTTTCATTTTAATGATGTTGCCGGTTTTTTTGTAAACTGTTTTTGCCTTCAACACAAGGAGTACCTTATAATAATTTAATCAATTGTATATTTTAATAATCATTTTCAAAGAGGCGCCTAATAATGTAGATAAATAACATTCGCAATTAAAATCGATTAGATATATGCCACAGCAAGCTTTCAAGTTCCATGAACATCGTTCAACTATCAAATTACTCAATATATTGATTGCATTCCACAATGCGAAGTAGGAGAGAGGAAGAGGGCTTTTAATATGACAAATAAGTTGTTTTACCCACTACTGGTATAATGACTGTTGCCTACACTGTTATTATTGATGATAGTTGTATAATTTTTAGGAACTTCTTTTCCTATAAAATATTTGTATGCCAGTCCATGGCGAGACATGTAGATCATAACCCTATTATTAAGACCATTATTGTACCATGTTTAATGCAAATAAATATATTCTATTCTATTCTACAAAATATTATTTAAGTATTTATTTGATAAAACAACAATCACAAGCGATTTGCGATCGTAAACTGAGCTAATTGTTTTACTTTCTGGAAATCCCCACAGTACTAATTTCTTTTCTTCTTCGTTATTAAGGCCCACTTGCACCCAAGAAACATTATGCTGTCTATAAAAAGAGAACGATGTTTTAAAATCTTTAAAACATCATGTTTTTATTGTTTCCAGGATCAAGAAGCGTATTATTGTGAACAAAAATGTTACGCCGATGACAGCGCGGCCCGACCAGTGTGAGATCACCATTGAGAACTGCTGTAACATGAACATTTGTGAAACTGTGAGTACAATTTTTAATTTAGCATCTGAATTCACTTCAAGTTAGCACAAAACTTGAGATGTTTTATTAATCATAATGATAGTTTATTGAAGTTGCTTGTTTTTATTTTTTTCATTCATTCTTATTAAATGAAATGGCATGGAGTCGTAGATAGTGTAATAAAAACAACTTTGTTTTGAAACTATTTAAAATGCATCTTATTTTTATTAAAAATAATTTAATTAAGGCTCCCCCAGACGGGCGTTACGCGACAGTGCGACGCGATTCTGGTAGAACAATTTCCATGAACTTTTCATAGAAATTGTTCTACTAGAGTCGCGTCACGTATCTAGGAATAAGATCCTTTTTTAAAGCGGCGAATTCGTCCTATTATGCAGGAAGTTTTAAAAGTTTTAACCTTTGACTGGTGACATGGTTTTTGAGTAACGTAACTGGTGACGAACGGCCTGAGAGGCCGCTGCCGTATCTGGTCTATAGCATAGAAATTAGATAAGGTAGCTTAGCGCTGTCTTTAAAAACAGTTTGATAACATATAAAAGGATAAAATAAAACTAACCAATAAACTCTAAACGTAATTTTTATTGAAGAACTTTTGCTTTTAAAATGTATGTAGTAGCTAAAATCAAAAAACTAGAGATGAGATCAATAATCACAAATATAAAAAAATTATCAACATATTATAACAAAAATACAATTTTTCCTTATAGTTACGATACTAATTAATAAAAAATAAAAAAAATGCTTTTATCACTAGTTTCATTTTACAAAACTGACAACGGTCAAACTTTGGTTATTTTTATGGGCAGTCAGGGCATAGTTGATTGGCACACTGCAAGCACACATGTTTTTTACACGAATTACATTGGTAATTAGGTTTTCCGTGTTTTTGGCCTGTCTTCAAAGTTTTGTGGTTCAGGTGGTAAATCGGGACCCAAAATACGCGCTAAGTATATTTGTATATTTTCAAGCCGTTCTCTAGTGTTTGGCACTACATTCCCAACTCCCGAATCCCTACGCTTCTTTTTTGGAGGTGCAGAATTATTCTTTGCAAGATTCTTTTTTTTTCTGTAAAAATACGAAAAGAACAATATATCAAAATTACTTTTAAAAGTAATAGATAGTGATAGTGTGTGTAGTAGTAGTTTAGTAGTAGTTTTATAAGTGGTGACATAAGGTCTGAGAGACCGCTGCCGAACTTTACATCGATGTAACTTACCGATTTGGGACAATACGACGCAACTATCCCTCTCTACGGCGTGGACGCAACGAAAGTCGAAGCTACTCAGGCGTTGAAAGAAAGGAAGCGCGGGGAAGGGGGTGAATTGACGTTTCACTGTTGCCGCTCGGCCTGTGAGACCGCTTGTCACCAGTCAAAGGTTAAGTAAAAAAAATCGGATAATAAACATAAAATATCATCTCACGTATCAACACATTACTGACACAAAAAAACAATAATATCCGTAAGCATGATTCGACGTATTATTGATTAAACAGCAGATAACAAGAAAAATCGCATTAATTAAGTAATTAATACAATTTGATGCGTCATTCAGTCACTTGTTCAAATATCAGACAAGCATTTTTTTTTGTTGATACAGCAATATTTGATCGCATCCGTGTTGCTGCTACGATTTCGTTTTTGTTTTAAAAAGTCACGTGTCGTTTAGATACCGGCCGAATCGTATTTTTCAATAAGTTTTCATTTTGGGTAGTACGTAGTTGTATGTTGCACATGAGCGCTTTATTACAGGTTAGGTAGGTAGATTAGATAGAGAGAGAGTAGATTGGTGCAACATAACAAGAATAGGGATGATGCCTGGGTAAAAAAAAGAAATTCTAATTAGCCCGTCAGTCAGATAATAAAAAAATATTAGACACGTATTTTTTGCTTTATCATATTAATAAAAAAAATACTTAGATAAAACGCATTTTAGGTTGGGGAGTGGGGGTGGCTACGTCACTAGTGTGTATAAAATCTACATACTCGTGACGTCATGGCACATTTTACCTGAATGTATCGCCTTAATCTTTAGATTATGTATAAAAAGAAAAAATACGTGTCCAATATTTCTTTATAATCTCAAAGACGGACTAAAAAAAATTTTTTTAGTCATCATCCGTATTGTAACACCACTTGAAACAAATTCGTTACATTTCACATTGCATTGCATTGCATGAACTTGGATGCCCCATTGCATAAATAATGTTATTCCGCTGCATCCCTGGACCTATTAACAGACTGGATTCAAGATGCAGATGATAGATGACACTCCGAACTAAGAACTTCCCTTAAATTGATAGCTTCGTGGTCGACTAAATAGCCATGGGGCATGTATCTGAGGACCTCAGAAACGGAGCATAAGTTGTTGACCGTGTTAGACCCTATATAAAAAAAAATTAAAAATAGTGTTTATTCACAGAAATATTCTTTTACAAGACACATATTACCTCTGCCAAACTACAATAGTTATTTATGCTATAAGTGCGGAAGGTAGGTGATATCCGACGAGTGGCATTTTTATCCACGAGCGAGCGAAATGAGCGAGTGTATAAGTCGACACGAGTCGGAAATCATCTTACGCACGTGTATCATACAACGTTTTACTATGCATTGTGCGAGAAAAACAAAAAAAAAAAAAACGAGCGAGCCTTACGGCAGTCGCCTGCGATGTGTAACATCTAACATACCACGACGTATATAAATGATAAAAACAAAATTCATGACTTTGACTTTCGATTTTGACTTCGACTTCGACTTTGACTTTTTGATTTTGACCATTGTTATAATCATCGCCATCTTCATCATCATCATTCTGAAATAATAAAATCTCTGAGACGACACGGGCTGACGACGGCCTCAAAAATTAAAAAAAAACCAGAAAAGTAGAAAGCACTAGTGAAAAAAAGTGACACTTTCCGCACAAATTGACTGCTTGGAAAACGCTCTTTTCGAGCAAATGCATTGTAAAGCAGTTTGTTGGCAGATGTAGCTCCTTTTTTGTTTTGTACATAACATTTAGGACATAACACATACCATAGGACGCATTGACGGCTGCTTCAACGCAATGTAAGCAAACGATCGCTCTATTTAAAATGTTGCATAGTATGCTGTCCTGTCTTTGATGCAGCAATGTTTGGTAACATCCGTACCTACCTATTGTTGCCACGCTTACATATTTGTTGAATAAAATCACGTGTCGCGTATAAACTGCCCACGCGACGTATATTAGTCAACTATCCGGTATTATTTTCCAAATAAAATGTCGTTGGTGGTATGTAGTTGTTACATTAAATAACGCATGCCGCACGTGCGTTTTTGTTCCGTTCGGGAATCAGCGGGGTAATTGCGTAAGACACTAAAAGTACAAGTCCGTAGCCGACTACATGCTGCTGTAGCAGGCAACGTGTCGTCGTGACACAACTGGTTTCTATGTATTTCTGTGAAATACCTTCCTTAGCGATACGTCGTATTTGCTTGTCCTGCTGCTGCTACTTGTAGTCGGCTACGGATTTGTACCTTAAGAGGGTTTATCCTAAAAGTTGGCAACGTCGCAAATAACTGTCAAATATTTACCTGTTTTGATTCATATAGCAATATTATTGAATAGAAATAAGAAATGTGGCTAACTATGCGAACTAGAATATTAATAATGAATTGTAATTATAACATTGAATTTGATGTTGTACCCATTTTAGGTGTAAAAAACGCATTTGGCAAGTTTGCAAATAGTTTTTTTACATCTAAAACTAAATATTCGGTGTTACGATATTAGTTACTGCATCTCATAATCAATATTCTAGTTCGCTAGTTACCCACATTTTTTATTTCCACACAGTAATATTGCTAAATTAATCAACACAGTGAAATATTTGACATCAATTTGCGACGTTGCCCACCTTCAGAATAAATGCTCTTAACAATTCCATTGCCTACCATTTTGACAATTGGACTACATTCATTGCGTTACCTACGTTGTTGACAAACGAATTTTTCAAATATATTAAGCAATGGATTAGGAATTGCTTGCTAAATCCTTCGCATTGTAAAATAAAGTGTGCAATTGGAGTGCTGGACACATTGACGCATGCCGCAAAAGCAAGCTGAAAGCGCAAGTTTTTGTAGAGGAGTGTAATTTTATTTTCTTCACTATGAAAATTACAACACTGAAATCGCGAAAAAAAATTATCCCGTAGTAAAAGTGCTCATAATGAGTTTTTAATGCAGGAGTATAATATAAAGTTGTGAAAATAATAATTGCACGACAATATCAGCTAGATAATTGTTGCTAAAGAAGTACCTTTATAAATTAAGCCTCTCGCAAACAGGCTCGACGCGATGGTGCGACGCGATTCTGGTAGAACAATTTCTATGTTGTTTTCATAGAAATTATTTTAATAGAGTTGTTTTGCGCTGTCGCGTCGCGCCTGGATACGGGAACCTTAAAGTTGTGAAAATTACCGTGTGATCTAGGTATTCAATTCCACAAAAAATTTGAAACAGCTGCTCTACAAAAGTATATAAGTATATACTTTGCGACGTATTTTTTTTTATGTTTATGACGTCATCAAGTCTGTGTTTATATTTTGGAGCATAACAACGATAACAAGAAACGCTGTATAATAATTGTTTTATTTTTGATGTTACGGTCATTAAAGCCAAACATTTCAAACATTAACTTTTTGCTGTTTTTTTTAAATCGACAATAAAATTTTGTTTTCGTGTTTTTTTGTAGAATTTTATCTGAGTTATTATCAAAAATACCATGAGAAGATTAAAATTAAATCCTTGAACACGAGATAACGCTATCTACGACTTCAACTCCTAATTTAGTTCTTCAAAAGATACAAACACCACTCAAATGAAATGGAAATTAAGCTGTGCTTACGAGTTTTGAATCGCACGCATACAAATACAGCACCTACAATAATTTTACAGACAATCTAGTACATCCTGACAGCTTTAAAAACAAACACAGTCATAAATAATTTGTCACATTCACGCTCACATTTTTATTACGTCTCGCAATGTCAATCGCTTCCATAGACAAATCGACATCCCTTTTAAAACATGTTCTCGATAGCCCGCTTATTGGTTATCTGTCAAAATGAAAGCGATTGTAATTACAAGTGCGTTGCGTTAAGGATGCATCTGAGATATACTGGGTAATCAGGTATTGTGCTTACACTCAAGGCTTCCTGTGTCTGTTATGTTCGTATCTTGTTTTGTTCTTTGTTTGTTCTGAATTCTTGAATAATTGTATCTGTCGTAGTGACACTAGCCATTGTTGGGTACTATACAAGTTATACAAGCCTAGTTATTTTTGGTCCTAGAAAAGGGGTCAGTGTACTCATCATCATTATAGCAAGCAACTTTTACTATGGGACCAATAAAAAAATCGACAAAATTTATGTAAGTTGTTTTTTTTTCGCGATTTCATGGTTGGCCCCTTATTAAAAGCTGTTCATAATTATGAGCGTAATAACCCTGTTTAAAGTTTTCAGTTATTTCAAGTACCTACCCTTGTATAATTTGTTTAATTGCGTGTCCGTTTAAAGGCTCTTTTAAAACGACGCGGCCTTAAAGGGGGATATATTCTAGTTTATTTTTTAACCAGTGTGCTATAATTATTAGCATGTAGATTTTAATGAGCCCATGACATTCCACACAGGTTGATAATGCTATAGCAAGCTGCAATGATTTTTGAAGTTTGGTCCTTGAGCCGTCTGTTTAAGGTTCACATTTTGATCTTACTGCTTAGCCCCGCATGGTTTGGGTGCACTTGCTTACTAACTCTATTAATATTTTAACTATCGTTGTTTTATTTAAGTTGTTAAGAGTTTTTGAAGGATTTGCCACTAATCATTTTATGGGCTACATGGTTCAATGTTACTTCTATTCTTTACATTTATATCTATGGTGAGAAGAGCTATGCTATGATAGCTATGATGCGAAGAGCCTGTGGTTCATGGCCTAAATGTAATCCGTAGCAGAGTGTATTTAGGGTACGATGGGACTGTCATGATATGCATTGCGGTTATAAAAGTCCATAATTAAATAAATAATAAAAGTTAAATAAATAAAATATATCTTTAATAAATTCTTCTGTCTTTGAAACAATATCTAGGACTTTTTGCATACCTAACAATAGCTTTTGGTTTTGTCTTTAATTCTATTGATGTTGCCAAAAAAAACTCTTTAAAAATAATGTTAATTACTTAGTTTAATTATAGATACTACCTACAGTTCTTAGTTTGTCGCATTATTTTCAAAATGCAAGGGGTCTTGCGTTTGTTTACAAGATTATAACTAACACTAACTTGCAATATACGTAGGAATGTGCTAATAACGAATAACCTAAATTAATAACAAATTCACCCAATGCTGATAGTTACTGTGCTTTATTTGTAACATACAGTTAATAAAGAATTATTAATAACGTATTATATGGTATTTGTAGCAGGTAATATTCTAGTTCCTAAAAGGTGACTTTACTCTTCACACATTTATGTAGGTTCTTTTATGTGATATTTGTGTAGCTGTAATGAATAGGTACATTTGTAAATAATATTTCCTTCTTTTGATTCTACACCTACTCAAATAAAAAATATAGGTACTTACCTATGTATATTAGAATCTAAGTTCTAAGTACAATTTGGTTAAAAATTAATTTCTCTGACTACATACTCACAAACCAAGGTGATTGTTACAACCAGCATCCCAATTGCGTAACTGTCTCACAAGTCCCTTATATTTTGATTAAAAAAACCCACAAAACAAAACCCATTACTTACCACGTTTTTTTTTTTTGAAAAATTCGTCTGCTCGTCAATATAAATAATGAAATGAATATTGAATAGTCAAAATTTAAGGGATTCTGATTATAATTGCGCTACGCTTACGCTATTAGGCTGTAACACAGAGCACGGACACGTCTCGGCGGCCGCTGGTAGAGGTGACATTGTCAAAACTACATATAAACCAAGCGTGTCCTTGATTACTCGTACTACGGCACAAATGACAGCTTTGACAGAAGTTTTGCGCTCAACACAATATAAGCACCATGAATTTTATAAGTACCTACTACCTTCTTCAGACGCTACCGGGCGCGGCGATTCCGTGCTCTATGGGCTTCAGAGAAAAAAAAACTTAGGCTTGAAATACCAAAAATAATATAGTAATTTTTTTGTTGCAGCCATGTTTCGAACCAAGATCAACGATACGGCCATCTTTACTAGACTCAAAACCAGGCAAGGAAGAAAAGAAGAACTTGATCGCGAACATGGAATATCCAGACGACCCATACTAACATCTATGGATCTTTTTTGAGTGGCGTACAATACTTTGGCTATAACACTAAGGCACAATATATATAAGGAATTATTCGGGAATTACGGCATCCAGCAATTTTTTTGCCGAGATATCATGGGATGGAAAAGTTTGGCCACTTTTTTATCAACAGACTGATGTTGCATCGCTGCTAAAGCGAATGAAATACAAAGAAATGTCAGTTTGCGTCCAAAGCACAAATACTCCATGCCATGCATGCTCCATGCATGTTTTATTAATACAGGCTGTTAAATATTGTGTACTTACATAAACTAGTTACGTTCTTTATTTATTTTCAGTTGTACATGGAAACAAACTAGTAAAATCAAAACGATGATAAGAAATTGAATTACCTATGTAGAAACTTTTTCCAATTATAGAAAACAATGAGAAATGTATACTTTTGAGAAAACGGGAGGGTGGCAGAGACATCTGCGCGAAAACTGTTACCTAACATGGATTCAGTACAAGAATCTGAAACGCCCTGCGTTGAAATTTTTACATTTTGACCGCGCGAAATTTATACATTCATGTATTGCGCTTTTATATGAAACCGCAGACTTTTTTTTTTATGAACCGACCAAAAATTTCAGAATCATGTACTGAATCCATGGTAACTAACAGTTTTCGCGTCGATGTCCGTGACATCGTGTGTAACCCAAGCATGCCTAAATATAATCAAAGTACTTACCTTCTTCCGAAACGAATATATTCCTTATAATATTGTGTAAGGTTTACATATATGTGATATTTGAATAAGGAGTGAGAAAAAGATACACATAAACGATTACATTAATCTTTATGCGTGATCTAGGGCTGTGTATGATTGCTAAAATCTGAGTGCATGGAAACTAGATTTTAGGTGTTATTATTTATTGGGGTTTAAAGGGATCAGGCGCATATCGTGAATACGTAAACCTTGAGGAACCTGGCTTAAATTTTCATGCATCGGTAGGACGTTATTTTGTTAGCATTCACAAGGTGCCTTCTTGTTAACTTAGTGCTGTAACTTACGATTTACATATCGATGTTTAAGTTCACACAAAACTTACCGATACATGTTAATTTTAGCAGCGATCCTATTGAAATGGGCAATTGAGTCGATTTTTCGTTATTTCCTTATCCATTTCGAAAGAATATCCATGCTATTTTATTAGTAAATTCTATTCAAACATGATCCTATGTTGTTAGAAAAATATGTCGAATTCTATGTTCTTTTTTTATTGATTTAGTTTTATTGACTTTGTGCCAAAGTTTACTTGTTTCGTATAACGAATTGGTTGCTTCCATATAAGTACGGTATTTTAAAAGAAAACACAACCGACAACACTATACAATAACGTGAAATGGTCTCGATACAAAATATGACGTAGCATTTATAAAGAAATAAAAATAGTGTACTGAATGTACAGATTTTTGTTATTATTTTGTAATTACTGTTACCAAATTTTTTTAGTAATTATTATGGACATTTTTTATTTAATTATCTAATAATTTTTTGATCATTTTCGACATGTCTTTGTAGAAATTCATTGAACATTATCAAGAAACTTAAGTTATATGGGTTGTATTGTACTGTACTGTACGTCTTTAAGAATAATTTGAGACTTTTATTTTTAAACTTCTTCCGTTTCTGTGTTCAATCTTAATCCACTAATTTGACATCATTCTGTAGCTTTTAACGGGTTTTGTGCACACAATGGCTCGTTTTGGATATTAACGGCGGCCATTCAAAAAATTACCGAAAATAGAAACCCGGCTTTTTTTTTCATTATGTGTTCCATAAGAAAATGTGTTCTTCCATGATTCTGAAAGGCTTTTTTAATTATTTTTTATTAGGAACTCGCCAACCCAGACCTGTCATAAAGGTCACACAATACTGCCTTTAGAACGTCAAACTGTGGCTCAAAAGTTTTAGTACAGTCAGCAACGTTTTATGGCTCTTGCAAACAGGCGCGACGCGGCTCTAATAAAACACTTTCTAAGAAAACTTCATGGAAGAACAGTTACCGGTGTCGCATCGCGCCTGTTTGCGGAAAGCCTTTAAACTGATGGTAGAAACGAATAGGACGTGTGAGGTTGTTCATTTAGTTTGTAGTTATTGTAAGAATAAAACTATGTCGGCTGCTTGCAGACTGTTTTCTTTTGCCAAATATGTGAAAAAATGAGTGAGAAATTCTAAATTATACTAGTTTGAAAGTGGCTATGTAAGCAGTGTGAATAGTTTTGTTTCATTATTTTGTGGCGCGGTGCCTCACTTCTCGATTTAGTTTTAGCTATCCTAGATTACTGACTTGTATCGGCCTTTTTATAATTTTGATAAAGGATACATGCATGGTATAAATATACCATTATGAAGTTATGTTAGTGATGTGCCGATAAGTCCGTAGTCCCAGGTTCAAGCCTCTGATCGTTTTGAACGATGAAACCCTTGTTTAGGCTTTTAGTGTAAGATTTGCGTTCCTATAGTAATTCTAAAAATATTTATCGGAGTACCTCAATATAGATAATTTATTGAAAAGATTTATTTAGTAAAATTGCAAATTAGTGACAAATATAATAATATATTTTAGTGCAGTCGTAGAGTAAGGTTACGTTTTTTGTTTTGGCTTTTTATAATATTATTTTGGTGCTGACTGTACCTATTCAAGCACGGAATCTCAAGTTACTTAAAATTGATTTGTATTTACCTCCTAGTTGTGAGAAACAAATAATACATAAATTTTATATGTGGAAATCGGAAGAAAACAACTTTTAATAACAACAACAGAGTACAGTACGACACAACTTATATGTAGCATAAATTTGAAACTTTGCACTCATTCATTTAAATTTTACGAATGTATTTGGTTATAATGACTTCAGAACTTATTGCGTTTGCGTAAAGATCATTTTCACCTAAAGCAGTAAGTAATAAATATTGGTGATTTTGAAGGCGCACTCGGTTCGGATGGTGATCGGTTTTACGAATTTTGCCGATGCTACATCTAAGTTGTGTCGTACTGTAACCTCTGTGGTTTGTGTTGTACGTAACATTTTTAACTTACCAAGTTACTGATTGCCATTATAATGAATTAGTTTATGCTATTAGCAGCTGAATTTATGAAGAGGCACTATTACTTAATTTGCCCTATATTGGAGGTACTTAGCTAAGTACTTAGACAATTTAGACATTACTTTTTTAGTAGTTAGTTTTAGTCGTGGATTGATAATATCCACATCAGAAATGTGATATTATTGAGTCTTGGTATAAGCCTACGTTAGTGATTATTGTGATTAATAGTAATATTAAATTAAAGAGCTTGCATAAACAACTTTGTTTCTTTGTAATAAAACCCGTTTTCACTCGACAACTTCATTTATTTCATATAGCTAAGAAGATACAAACTTGAGGGTTTTGGACACGGTCGTTTTGGTCGGCGAACAGTTACATAGTACAAACTTAAAGCAGTGCATACACTTTAGGCTCTAAAACGTCGTATCTCTTACAAATTACACATAGTTGTGCTTTACACAACCAACATTTTTCGACAAACAACTTGAGCCTCTATTTGAACTATTATCACATTGAATAAATACTTCTTTGTTTAATAATATAACCTCTTCATAATTTATTTTTCGTGAAACGATAATCCTGGATAATAAACATGTTCCCATAAACATAAATATGTTTAGTTAAACAACGACGAGGCACAAGACATCACGAAACAACACAATGATCACTATTGATTAAGGGAACCGTAGACAATCAAGATAGCATTTACGAAAAGTTTGAATTAAAGTTATGATCTAAAGTATGAATTAACCTATTGACCGCTTGGTTTTATATCAATTGCCGTGCCCCCAGCGCCCAACTTATAAATATCTACTTCGAATAACGTCGTGAAATGATATAAAAAACAGGGCAGTCATGGGGACTACTGTCAGAAGTGAAAACTTAAAACTGGTATTAGCGCCATCTATATTCTATGCTAAAGCACTACGGCGCGTCGGTGACGCGAATCCATAAGTTTACCCCCTACCAAAAATCGGTCAACGCGCCTAAAGAACTTTTCACTACAAAATCGAACTTAGAATCTCAGTCGTATACATAAATCACTCTTCCTTCTTCGTTCAATATATCTCCTTGTGGAATGCGCTCCCCCAGGAAATCAGGATGGCAACCAACCGATTATCCTTTAAAGTTAAAGTTCGCGAGCACATTCGTAAGAAGCTGGTAGTATCATCACAACGGTAATGTTTTCCCATTGTTTGTCTTATTAGTGTTAGTATATTCGTGTATTTATCTGTTCTTTTATTTATTTATATTGTATTATATTATAGGTTAATAGGTATGTGTATCCTTATATTTAAATAAATATTTATTCCACAATTTTCGATATTGCACCTACCACTGTTTGTCTCTGCATCACCCAAAGGTTGACTGGTACAAAATGCCTATGGCATTAAGTCCGCCTCTGTACATTTGTGTGCTTAAAGTGTTAAATAAATAAATACGACTGAGATGGCACGGGAACGAAAACATTTGTTGTATTAATCCGACTGGGCCGGTCAACAGGTTAAGACCATGCTGGATTCAGCGAAACAAAAACTGAGCAGTAAACAATTGTTGCTAAACAGGATGTTTACGCGAACCGACCGGCAACATGTTGTGCAACTTTTGTTTCCTATACGAGGAAACGATATGCATTTACAAACATATACAGTGCATGAAATGCATCTATGGGTGTACGTGTACTATATGGCTAGGTAGGTACACCTCTGCAAAACCCTTAGGCGGCGGCGGCGTGATAGTATGTTATGTGGTGTAAAAAATTGTTTTCCGAATAATTGTATCATATTTTAGATTTTTGAGGTCGTGTGCGGTCACCCTGTAGACAGATTTTTTTACTACGAGATAGATAGATAAAACATTTATTCAATGCATACAAAAGACAATAAAACGATAACAAATTACATGAATATACAATATCGCCCATGGGTATGTGACCGCTTTTATTTTTCTGAATATTCATGAAAAATTATAAAAAATTAACTTTAATATTTTTCATGTTATTATTTTTTTTGCGTAGCGTTTGCCATATTTCCTATGTTATTGGCTCGATTTGGATTCTGTTTATTATTTCTAAAAGCTTAAGAGTTATTTTATCGGATTAACTAACATTTTTTACAAAAAATTGTCGACTATGAAAAAAAAACTGAGAAGACATGTAAAAAAAACAGTATTTATTTAAAAAAACACAAGTGTAAGTCCATAAAATCATAGGGGTAATTGAAAACAAAAAATTAGAAATAAAATAAAGTTACACCCTCCCCTTTTAAAGTTAATTTTCGTTAAATTTACATGAATATTCAGAAAAATATGGGCGGGCAGATGCCCATGGGCGACATTTTATATATAAACAAGATGCCAATATATAGAAAAGAAATATACTTAAAGAAATTGACATTATGACGTACTTCAAATCAAATCATTACAATCAATCATCAATTATATATGAGACATCATATCTAACATCTACAACTGTTTTTTTGTCATCAATTTAACATTTATATTTTTTTTAATCATCATATTTCTCAATAGTCTCGCAATCAACGTTTTACACATTGTATATTAAAAAATCTTTACGTAATATACTGGTCCTAGCAGCTATTTATGTGTGTGTTGTGTGTTTCATTGCAAACTCAACGCTCTACTACATTTACCAGTAGCATTATTTATATATTATCTTAAAACTAAATCAATTTTGAGCCTACATTAAATAATATAAAAAAAAAACACGCTGTTTTTAGCGTCATTGTATTAGCATTTGCCATTAATAAAAAAAAGCTAATTTTAATTTGCTATATGGTAAGTTTAGTCGTGATTATATATTTAATAACTTTTGCACTTGAAAAATTTGGCGTGAAATTAGGTGCAGGACTCCATTGAAATTTAGTACATAAATATATACCTATAGTTTATATATTATATTCTAATATAGGTAAATACCATGTTATTTTATAAAAATACAATCACGCTTACGCTTAGTGAAGATCATCATTATTATTTTCTAAGTCATTACAAGGAAAGCATATTATTAAATATTATTATTCTAGTTTGTCAAGGATTATTCACATGGGTAAGTTACAATTTATTTTCTAAATAAAGAAAATGCAATATAATTATTACGGCAATTTTATATATAAATAAAATATAATAACTATTAGGAATGCATTATATTGTACATAATGTCAACATATATAATCTCACTAAGAATGCTATGTTATAATAACAGTTACATAACATCGAAGCATAGCAACACTGTGATTAAAATACATACGACATTTTAAGCAGTGCTGCCACATACAATACAATTTATATGTCATAAGAATTATAAAATAATACATCAAATATTTCTATATTATTATTTGTTTACGTAACAACAGAATATATTAAATACTAAGCAAATATAATAATGTATAATTTAAATTAATATAACAGAAAAATATTGCACATATTAGTATTGTGACTTATTTGGCTATGCACCCGTAATCTAACAACACCTTTTCGACTATTCGAAAGCTGCCTTAAATAAAACTTCATTTGAATAAACTTGATAGTAGTAAGTCACGGTGCATTAATTATAACTTGTCCCGTGACGCTATTGGTAGCACTGTTCCGTCAGTCGCCATTTTGAACTCTATTATTATAGAAACTAAGCTTGACAAGCAATGACGGCAAGGGACAAGTTACAGTGAACGGTGTGTAATATAGTTGCTGAATTTCACGAGCCCACGTCAATCATTGTAATTTGAATCTTATGTCAATACTCATAAGTCACATGACGCGGGTTCTTGATTTCCAATGACTATATTCAGTTAAGCTACTTTATTATATTTTTATTTTATGTATATATTTTCTTTAAAATGTGAAGATGAAAAACGTGACTCGTAAGAAGTACGTTGTGTCATTTTTTTGAAGGCAGCGTAGTGATGTAAAAGTATCGATACAAAAGTTGTACCTACATTAAGTATCGAGACAAAACAGAAAACAAAATAAATTAAACACCTTTTATTCCTACTAGGAATGTTAAAAAACTAACAAATATTGTTTACGAGAAATCCATTCTAGTTGTCAGAGCAATACAAAAAAAAAGAAGATTTTCTTATACAAATATACATACAACTAATGTGTTTACTTAACTAAACCCTGCCAAGTTATGTTTTTTTTAAATATTATGTCAGACAAAATTTTATCATTATTATAACTAAGTTTAATATTATGTGTATATGTCACTAAAAAGCAATGTTATACCTACTTACGTACGGCTTTGCTTGGCTCTATGGTGCGCATCAATTCTTTGCAGTTGCTTCTGTAACAAAAGAACTTAGCTTTAACGTGGATCCCTATTTGAGCCCTCGAAATTCAAAATGTCTTACGTTTTATGCAATTTACAGCCGTTCGATTCTGTAAAAGTATCAAAGTCAAACAAAAGTCAAACAATTTATTTCAATTAGGCACATAATAGGCACTTATGAACGTCAAGTTTACAAAAAATAGAATTGATTCTAGTTGCCCCTTCCAAAAGGTAGTTTTCGTATGGAGAAGAATGGGCAAGAAACTCCACCGTTACTGTTTTAAAATGTTTTTACAATATTTTGTATACATTAATTATCACCGTGAAACTTAGGTGAAGTGAGCTGTCAATAGTGTTAATCCCTAGCATCCTGCCGGTCGATTCTGTGGCAGTGACAGCTCACTTCACGCTCACTTCACCTAAGCTTCACGTTAATATTTTTCAGAATCGACCGACAGGTCAGTGTCAGATTGTATCTTGATTAAAATATGATTCGCGACTATAACAGATAATAATATGACATGTATTTATAGAATTATAATCATTAGGATCATTAATACATCTCTTTCAGTTAGATATTTTATTCAATTTACACATTAGAATCATTAACACATCTCTCTAAGTTGTGGCTAAATAATAACAACCGTTAAACTATGCTTGCTGCGGTTGCTCCGTGGATGGGTGACCCTCTTTACATACCAAGACCCGTCCGTGCCTCGGAGCCGCACGTTAAGCCGTTGGTCCCGGCTGTCATTTGTAGATCTTTGACAGTTGTTACGGGTCGTCAGAAGCCCGAAAGTCTGACAACCAGTTTTATCAAAGGGTATCGTGTTACCCAGTAACTGGGTTGTGGAGGTCAGATAAACAGTCGCTCCACGTAAAATACTGGTTTACAGCTACATCCGGTTAGGCAGATGATGATGATCTCTCTAAGTTAGATATTTTCTATTTGTTCTTATGGAAATGATAAATGATTTTATTTCCGTAAGTGGGTTTGGACAAAACACTTTTACACGTCAACCATATTTTTTTAAACTAGATGAGGTCGGCGTTTCCTATCTGACTACTCTGAGAAGAAAGGCCGAAACAAACTCAGAGGTCACAGTCTCTTTTAAAGTCCAGACATAATCTTGGTCAGATCATGTGAAGATCATGTAGATTGGTGTCTGAGATGGTCTTTTGAGGAAAGAACCACACAGATTGAGAAGACCTGTCCAGTCAGTGCACGCATTTGTCAGTGACCGTGCAGCTCAACTCAGAGATTAAGGAGCTCATCGATTCGACGAACAATACCAAAGAAAGGCCGTTTGGGTAGGCCGCATAAATTACTCAAGCTGTCAGACCGTGATAAAAACTAAATCAAACAAATCTATCTTAGAGAGATGTATTAATGATTCTTATGATTATAATTTTGTAAATACATATCTGTTATAGTCACGAATCATATTTTGATCAAGATACAACCTGATACTAACCTACAAATTACAAAAAAAAACGTAAATAAATTTAAACTTCGCGGGCTGCAACTGCGGATCCAGCTTAAATAAAATATGTCCAATTCACAATATGTACGAAACTTCACAGATCTATGTGTAAATAAACTGTTTCTAACTCATAATATCTGTTCCAAAAGTACTTAATGACAGTGTAAACAAACCTTGGTCAGATTATTTTTACGCAATCACTCACTAAAGGGAATTAGTAACACATTAATCTAATAATAATAATATTTATTGAATAAAAACGTTTCTAAAAAGTATACAATTAGTCCACAGTAAGATTTCACAAACAATAATTATAGTGCCTAAAAATAAACTATATCTAAAATATGTTTAGAACAGGTGCAAGTAATAATGGTTCGTAATTACAATGTTAGGAAGCGACCCACCCGATCTAGGTTAATTCAAACCTATGTTTCAGGCCATCAATCTATATTTAGATAGTTATTTTTTTTTCTCACCACTTTCTGCAGCAGTTATTGTTGGAATAACATTATTAAAGTCTGATATTTTTTCGAAGATAATTGAGGTTATCTAATTAACCTCAATTGTCACAACAAAAACATCTTTAAGGTGATTTAAAGATACGAGTTTCGGGTAAATAATCAAATCAAAACGCTCAATTTGTAGGTGGCAATACAAATTGGCATTAACAGGTGCGTTTTCTGATCCATTTGTTTACATTTTCATCAGATACTTTTGGAACAGATCATACCTATATATTCAGTAGCTCACCATACTCAGTATCATTGAGCAGCGCCGCCAGCTCGGCGACGCGGTCGCGGTGCGCGTGCATGTACGCGTGCGCCTCCCACAGCATGGTCACCAGCGTGTCGTCGCCGCGCTCGTCCATGGCCACGTCTCGGGACATTTGTGGCGCGAAGCGGTAGTACGGCACACCCACTGCGCTACACCACGCGCGGGCACGTTCTACGACGCGACCGTCTGATTGCGTTGCCTGGGAACACAATATATTAAGTTTGATGGCCCGGACTGTATCGGCAGTCACTTTACAAAAATCGAGACCAAAATAGGGAACGAAAGAATGTAACTATACGAAAGAAATTCAAGCAAGGTGGAGAAAATACGTAATGTTAAAACTATACGGAGCAAAATACAATAGACGACGTATATTTAGTAACCTAATCAGCTTAACTGTTCTTAAAGTGTCATAAAGAACTCAGTAAGAAATGACAAGTGTTTCACCTCTCAACGAGGCATCCTCAGGATGACGATTGACTTATTGCGAACGACGTGTTGACACGTCAAGCGTCGAGAGCAGTGTGAGCCACAGTCAAGATGTTGCGACGCCCCCGTAAGGGGGCGTGGCGAGCGGGGTCAGTGGCTTTGCCCCTCGCCCGCGGATGCAACACGGTGGCCCGCTAATACGGGCCCCTCTGTTTGTTTGCCTCGAACGGCCTGTAGAATTGACGCAGGCAAACTGCGTCTGCGTGATTGGTTGCTATGAATTTTCTGTAGGCGCGCCACGACGCTATAATCCCATAGCGTCGCTTCTTCACGACATCTCAGCGGTCTGTCCCTGCCAGGTGAAACCCCCAGTTGCCTGGGGGAGGCCAACGAAGACGACCAGCGACAGAGATGCTGACCCGACGCTCCTACAGGTAGATATGCAGCTTTCCCTTGCCCCGCTCACAGATCTAGCCGTTTATGGATTGAGGGATAAGCAGTCGTGCTTGTGTGAGCGGCTTGTGTTGTAGTGTAACACCGCTCAGTGTCAACGTGCTTCGCGGCCCGCGTCGCGCTCGCACTTGTTGTGTAGGCGTTTGTAGAGTTAAGGTTGTCTGTGTTAGTTGCGCGGCATGCCTATATTAACCTAGAACACGCCGCGCAACAGATGTATGTGTACATCTGTAGAGTCATATTATATCGAGTGAGCCGCGTGTAACCTGGGTGCAGCTTAGTCGAGGCGTCAATCCGATGGATGGCGTCAATTGTCCGCTACCAGGTCGCGGGGGTGTGAGCCACTTCGCCCGACAACCCCACTTATATAGGATTACTGCGGGCCACCTCGGTTAGGATCGTAACTGGATTAGTCGGATTACTGGTCGTTAGACAATATTTTATAATGAATTTCCGCAGTCACGCCTGAGTCAATTAACTACTAAACGAAGACCAAAGGGCCTAATTTGTTAGATTTTCTTTTCAAATTCAAATTCAAATTCATTTATTCACGTATAAATAGAGTAAATACAATCGGTGGTTTCCATGTTACATTATTTGGTCTTATAATTCTATTTAGCCTGTGGTATGGCATGTGAATCGTTTTCTTAAAAGTAAAAAGGAATAAAGAAATATAAATAATGGTTAGTCTTAGCCCGTGGTCTTAGCCAATACGTGTCTCCGAAATTCATAGTCTTATATAATGTCAATAAAATAATTATGTGCCTGGTAAAATACATTGTCAAATGCCAATAAAACTCAGTCATTTCTACGTTGAATTAATAATACACAACACACATTATTTAAAATATTTATATATAGAATATTTTCCTTATTCCTGTAGCCATTCATTTACCGAGTAAATCATTCTTTTAAGCAGTAGCTCTTTAAGCTTTTTCTTAAATTTTGGTAGGGGGAGATTTTGAATGTCTGTTTGTAACCTATTATAAATTTTAACGCACATAGCTGAGCAATTTTTTTTGAACACCGCAGTCTTTGGTGCAAAATCTAACACTAGTCGCTGACCATGTCTGGAGTTACGAGGGTAGACATTATCCCGTGTATAAATATCACGAGCTCTTACAAATAGATTAGGATTGGACTTTACGAACACACAAACTTCAAAAATGTACATACTCGGCAGGGGTAATATCTTGAGTTTATTAAAGTGAGGTTTACATGACTCATAAGGAGGAATACCAACAATTGCTCTTATGCATCGTTTTTGGGAGAGAAACGCCCGCTGGGAGTCAGTTGAGTTTCCCCATAGTATTAACCCGTATCGTAGCACGGAAGCTACATGGCCATGGTATGCCAACAGTACCGTACTTTGGTTAGACGTAGTTCTTAGTCTGTTTAGGACATATACGAAAGTGTTAACTCTCTTGCAGACTCCGTCAACGTGTCCTTTCCAGTCTAGGTATTTGTCCATGGTGAACCCTAGAAATCTTACACTGGTAGATTCATTTATTTTTATACCGTCATATGAAATATGCCTTGGAACAATTTTTGATCCACGGGTTTGGAATTGTACAAAAGTCGTCTTATTGATATTTACTTGTAAATTGTTCCTTACTAACCACTCTATAACTAAATCAATTGTATTGTTTATATCAATGTCAAAGTTATTATTAATTATACTGTCATATGCTAATATTATTGAGATGTCATCTGCAAATAATATACATTTTTTAGTAAGAATGTCAGGTAAATCATTTATATATACAAGAAAAAGGAGGGGTCCGAGGATACTTCCCTGCGGAACGCCGTAACTGTTAACAAGATACTCAGACCTCTCTTGTTTTACCGCTGTATTATGTTCACAAGGTATTTCTACACATTGTTCGCGATTACTCAAGTATTGTTCTAACCATTGTAATGCTGGGCCTCTGATACCATAGTTCTCCAGCTTTTGTAGAAGCAGATCATGAGAAACGAAGTCAAATGCTTTTGACATGTCAAAAAATATTACTATTGTCTGCTTTTTCTTGTCAATGTTTACTAGGATATTGTGTACTAAATCGAATGCAGCAAGTGTAGTTGATTTTCCCTTTTGGAAGCCATACTGTTCATTCTTAATTAATTTGTACTTATTCAAATACGAAGATAATCTTTTATGCATAGCCTTTTCAAATATTTTAGACATGATAGGGATTAAAGTTATGGGTCTGTAGTTACCCATTTCTGTTTTCTCTCCTTTTTTATGCAATGGCTTGACTACTGACTTCTTTAACCGGCTAGGGAAATTTCCTTCCCGGAAGGATAAATTTATCAGGTATCCGAGCACGGGGACAATACTGACGACACATTTTTTTAAAATATCGGTTGTAATACCATCATAACCGACAGAACTTGTATTGTTTAAGGACATAATAATATTTACAATTTCAATGTCTTCTATCGGTGTAAGAAATATGGTATTGTTTGTACGGTTTTTATTTGTATTTTGTATGTTATCATTATCACTGTTCGATAGTTGTATTAGGTAATTATTGAAATGATTTGCTATGTCATAAGGATTGGTTACCATACCATTGTCAGTTTTTATTTCATTTATGAACTCTTGAGTGGCATGGCATCCCATATCATCATTAATGACTTTCCACGCAGCTTTACATACATTCTTAGATTTTTCAATAAAATTGTCATTAGTGATTTTTTGCGACTTTGATATACAGCGACGCAATAAGTTTGAATAGTTGTGGTACTTAGCTTTATTTTCTTTTGTTCGCTTAGCGTAAAATTTAAATCTTAAATGTCGCTTGATTTTACAGCTGAGTCGTAGCCCCTTAGTAATCCATTTTATATCCCTATACTTTGTGGTAATCATTTTCCTAATTCTTGGGAAACATAATTCAAAAAATAAGCACAAATCGTCATGAAAGATATTAAAGGCTGAGTTCAGGTTAGGCTGTTTGTAAACACTGTCAAAAGTTAACTTGTCTAGACTTTCCCGAAATTTTCGAATATTATCCTGACAGAAGTCTCTCTTTGTTATATAATATTTCGAAGACTGAAAAATTTTGGTTTTTATTGTCACGTCTAACATCTGTGCTGTGTCGTGGTCGGAAAGTCCTAGTTTCAATATTTTACTAGACGCTTTTTTAACGTTACTAATTATATGATCTATGCAGGTATTTAGTCTTGTTGGCTCATTAATATGCATTGTCAGATTATAGTTATGTATGATGTCCTTTAAATTTTTGACAGCTTTACATACTTTGAGCGTGTTAATATTAATATCACCTGCAAGAACAATTTTATGTTGGTTGTATTTGCTGCTAAATAATAATTTATATAACAGCGTATCAAAATGCTTTAAAAATAACTCAACATTTGATTGAGGTGTACGATAAATACATATTATCACAATTTTTAAACTTGGCACATCTATTCCACAGCATTCGAAGATCGTTTCACGAGCAAAGTTTTGTAAAATATTTATTTCTTTGTACAATATACCTTTCTGAATGTATACGCAAGTACCGCCTCGCCTTTTTTCCCTACAGTATGTTGATGCTAAGTTGTATCCAGTTATTTTGGCATTTTTTATATCATTTTTTCCTAAAAATGTTTCACTGAAACATAGTACATGTGGGATGATTTTTGTTACCTGTAAATTTGTGAGGGTCAATTCAAGAATATCTTTTTTGCACACTAATCCCGCTATATTCTGATGCAAAATATGAAAAAACGATGTATTATTTTTTTTGTGAACGAAAAAAGTCATCAATATTTGACTCGCATTTTTCTACTGGCACGGTTTTAGTACTTTTTACAAAATAATACGGGATTGTACCAATTTTTGGTTTGTTTTCCGATGATATTCTCAAATTTACTTCAGTACTGGTGTGTTTATCATGTTGAGTTTGCAATTGAAAATAATAGGGTATGGTACCTTTCTTTGGAAAACTTATTTTGTTTTTGATTTTCTCGGTGGGGATAGTTACTGGCCACGTAGTATGTACATCTTTGGGAGTTCTATTATTATATGTCAAATATTTTTGCTTGTAGTCAATAAAGTCAATTCCCAAATTTATTTGTTTACAAAGTTCATTATGCTCATCCTTGTCATAATAATCAAAGTATGTGACAATATTGTCCCTATCGTACCCATTTCCTATACTCAAGTCTATAAATTGACAGTTTTTGAATTCTTTACAAACTAATTTTAGCATATTACTCAATATTTTTTCATTTAAATATTTACTGCTTATAATACTTGTTACAAAAACCTGTCGATCTTCAAGAAGTTTTAAAGCAGCTGAGATTTCTGCCATCACGTGTGTGGGATTTACATCGTGTTCTCCTATAGATAATATAACTCGGTCATCTTCTTGAATTTGAGAATGATGTTCTTGAATTGGTTTTAATATGTCTTTGGCTCTAGCCCCAGGTTTTATTAATCCAATAATAGAATATTTTCGGTGTTTTTTTCCTAGTCGTGAATTTATAAGCTGACTAGATAGTCCTCGGCATTGTTCACCTCCAAATATGTGAATTTTATTTAAGTTGTCCGTACCCTTCCTGTCATTATTATAGTCACATACCTCTGGAGTGTATGTTTGGTCAGCTGAAATCTCAGTAATATCCAGTACAGGATCATGCATCTCTTGGTTCATATCTTGAGTTTCAACGTTTTTAATTTCCATGAATCTAGAATTGTCAATTAGCATTCGTCTTGATTTTCGCCTTTTAGACTGTATCTGATTCTTAATATTTTGGGTCGGGGGTGTAGTACATATGTTTTTTAGGGAGTTTATTTGTCGAGTTTGCTGACTAACAAGGTTTTTTAATTGATTCAATTCTAAGTGAAGGTTTTCGATTTCATTATTAGCCACCTGTAACTGCTCTGATAATAATTGATTTTCGGCCTTCATTTTTTCTAGTAAATCTACGTCCTGACCAGTAGATAAATCTAAGCTTCGTGTGTGTGGTTCCGTTGCTGACGAGTTGAGTGATGATGAACATAGAGATTCTATTGATTTCGCTCTATGTAATCGCTTAGGTCGCATTGTTACATTCTTGCTTGTATTATTAGGTGTTGAGTCCATTATTGATATATTATTGAAATCAATTATATTTTTGTGTAATATTTGCCAAATATATAAAAATGTATGCTTAAGAAAATGCAAAAAGTACAATCATAAAGAGAAACCCGCATAAGTCATTTCCGCTAGGATGCGAACCCGTAACTGCGCGTGCAGTGCGGCAGCTATATACACCGCTCCGCCAACGAGACTTTACCAGTTGAGTCGAAATATTTGATCGCTATGCGCTGGGTTAAGAGTATTGCGCAGGCGACGACGGGGACGGTAGCGGTTAGCGCGGGAGGTATCGAGCGCGCTGCGGGTTGTCGTAGGTCACGGTTATAGTTCGTTATCACAATTTTTGAATTTTGAGTTTTTTTCCACGGGTTTATTTTTGTTATAACTTTAGATTGCATATGCCAATTACTATAAAAAATACACCGTTCAGTAGGTCACTTCACTGGCTTTGAGTCAATAGCATCATATGGCCACAATATTCACTTTTTACCACTTTTTACATTTAAAATCTGAGGAGCAAAGTAAACAACGTTCCGTCTTTAACAATGAATCTTACTACTCCTATCTTTGTCGAAATCGAGATAAAATATAAGCCACAGTAAAATGATTTTATTAATTACTTATATTATTATTTGTGTTAAACGGAGAAAGCAAGACTCTCTCATAGTGATTTCGCGCCGCTCAGTATAATGACCTTTTGGCGTGGAAAGGATATATTTTCACCGACTTGTACCAATTTGAGTTATTTATTCATATGTACTTTCTGAATTTATCTTGAACATTATTGACATTGGTGAAACTTATTAGTCTGAAATGGCCAATCCATCTTGAGCAAGCGTGGTAATCAATGCTCGGGCCTTTGCCCTGCAGTAGTACAATAATAAGCTGGTATTATTATTTTTATTATAGTCTTACCTGATCAACAAGTAGACCTCCAATGGCTGACAATCCCCACGCGAGCCGAGCGGTGTCCCACAAACTCTCTGGCTTGAACACGTCTATATCTTTTAACTTCGATACGGGTATCAGACCTGCGAATGAGACAAAATGTATTAGTTGGTTAGTTACGAATGAGCGACCTGCACTGCCCCCCGTCTTGCCGCGCACATACCTAGAAGCGGTACAGCGATCTCGGTCAAACTATAGCTAACGAACTGGAAGACAACAAACCAGCTAGCATATTCTGGCCGCCTAACAGAGCTTATAACAACACGAAGGCGTTTGCAAAGAAGCTGTCAATCTTAGGTGCCACCTCCACGGACGAGAGAATCGCGGCGATAGTCACGCTGTGCCTTCAAATTATCGCCGCGATGATATCGTCGTGTGGAGATTGATTCATAGAATTTCTATTGAATTTGATAGCACGGCGAGAAGATCGCCGCTATTTTCTCGCCCTTGGAGATGGCGTCTTAGTAACTAAACAGAAATGTCACATGTGCTTTCAATTGCACTGGCGTCTGACACCCTGATTGTAATTTTGATTTCGCTTGTTTTTTTTTTTTTTACTTCCAATATAAAGTCTATTTTAAAAACACTAGCGACCCCCCCTACTTCGCACGGCACATGCAGTGACATACGACATGTCAAAACATCGAGATTTCTGTGCTGTTAAGAAAAATATAAATGTAAACCTTCCGGAATAAATGCACAAAATGAAGGTGAAAACCGCATCAGAATCCGTTGAGGAGATCTCAGCGGTCAAATCTCCTAAACTCTACAACGAATTTTAATGCGGACAGACAGGCACAAAAGGCGACTTTGTTTTATACTAATGTATTGAAGTGGTAGCCCAGTGGTAATGGCCGCGACTTACGAGCAGTAAGTAGTAAGTTCGAACCCTGACAGGCGCTTTACTTTTTGTAAATTATTTCATCACCCCTGCTCCCAAAACGGTGAAGGAAAACATTGTGAGGAAACCGGCATGTCCTAGAACTAAAACTTCGAAGACATGTGACATCAACCAACACGCACTAAGCCCGTGTGGTGGATTACGGCTAGGGTTGCCACCCGTACTTTATAATAAAGTGTTGTACGTTATTTCAGGTAAGTGTACTCTATACTTTATGAGAACAATAAAGTACACGAAAATACTTTATTTCGCATGATTTGATTTCTTTGGGTTTTTGAAAAGAAAACTGATAACTTCACCGGAACTGACTAGGAAAATTCACAGGATTTATTTTATTATTTATTGACGAAGCCCTAGAGTACCCAAATAAATGGTTTGATTTTAATAACAAAAACTGATTATTTACACTTGGTAATATACGTACATTTAAAGAGCATTATAGACTTTGATAATATTGTTAACATAATTGAAAATTTAAATCTGCAAAAACTTAATGTAGATATGGATACTGATGATCTTTATGGAGAAATCGCTTTATTAAACCAATTTAATAGTCAGATATGTACTTCTAAGGGTTCAGCATAACTATTAACTGCACAAAAATGGCAGCAAGTATTTAATAAGAGTCATGATAATTTATTAAACTCGTATAAAGTAATTTCATTTTTATTGTCTATTCCCGCCACGTCAGTTTTTTCTGTGATGAATAGCAAATGTCGAGACGGAAGAAATAAGCGTCTTTGAATGTGATAAAAAAATAATTTCGTTATTTCCTTTAATTTAAATATAGGCTGTAAAGATGCAGTGCAATTGTTTAGTAGAAATACTAATTTGATGCAAAAAGCAATAAAAAATATGTTTTTAAACATAATATCTACATAAAAAATAAAAATTTATTGTACTTTATTTTGATAATGTGTACTTTTTTTTCTTACCTATATTAACCAATGTACTTTAAACTGCAAAAAAAAGGTGGCAACCCTAATTACGGCCCACTGCCTCTCACTGAGAGGAGGCCTGTGTCCCAGCAGTGGGAACATTAAAGGGTGATTATGCTATTGAAGATGACAGTATCATCATCAATCATCCTGCGAAGATCGTTATTCCACCATGCCATCAGGCAGCAGTATGTCCTCACTAGAGATGTGCTAGGAATAAATTATCTGTTAACAAATACCTAGTAACTGCAGCTTAACAGATAACCTAGGAACTGAATTCATAGTTATCTGTTACCATTTCACCGTTTACCCTGCCCTGACGTTTGTTCGTTCATCGTTCATTTATCAGTTATTTTGTCGATGACTGGGAATTCCTCGGTATTTACTAGGGAAGGTCGCTCAGTAGTGATAGGGACGTTAAATGAATGTAAGTATGCGACAAAGAATTCACAATTTAAGCCTCTTTGACATAAGAACTTTATTCAGATGGCACGCGTCTGTGTATTGTTTTCGATAACAGTCATAATGAAAAATGTGTTCCAAGGGGATACCTCGGAATTTACTTGGGAACGTCGTTCACTGCTCAGTGGTGACGCTAAATTAATGTAAGCGACAAAGAGTTAGCAATTATTTTCCTACTGCATTAAAAGTTAGTTAACTAATTACTTATCTGTCTGAAATATTACGAAGTATAAATGAATTATTCTATCTAAGCAGTTACCTTAGAAGGAAATTTCCCTGTTAAAAGCAACAGGTAATTTCAGAGCCTAGGTACAAGTTACCTGTTAACAGAATTATCCTGTTAAATCTCATCTCTAGTCCTCAGGTAAAGGAGCTTTAGTAAATGTGGCATCATCTGCTAAGCCTTTTCCCAACTATGTTGGGGTCGGCTTCCAGTCTACCCGCATGCAGCTAAATACCAGTATTTTACATGTAGCGACTGCCTATTTGACCTCCACAGACTTTTACTGACTAAAACCCACCCGTGTTCCTTCTGTTGCCCGTGTGCCGGGGCCGCGATATCCATTTCGGACAAACTCGCAACCCTGGCAGGCATCGGCCCTTACGACCCCGTCAGTTGGTGCTGACATCTCTTTGAGGCGCGCGTGGAACACAACGCGCCGTCGACACGGGCCTGGTCCTTATCGGACGGCGAGCTGCCCATTGCTCACCGTCCGCAAGCCCGCGCTTACGGTGGCCAGAAGTCGGCTCGCGACTCCCGACGCCCGGTGCGTTTCCTGCGGCGGATCTTATGGAGCCTGCAGTCTGCATTTGGGCTAGGTTGATAGCTATAGGCGGGCGAGCCTATAGCTATCAATATCAAATATCTATTACGTAGGACTAAAACAACTGGCGAAATGTGGGTGTAGCTCTGCCTAACTCTTTGGGGTAAACAGGCGTGCAAATGTTAATAAGGAAGTCTTCACTCACCAGTACCGCACGACACAACTACTTTAAGGTTGGTCTTCTTAGCGGCTTCCTGTTGTCCTGTGGCTCTTAACGCTAGGTTTAATTCCGTCAGTTCTGTCATTACGTCCAATGTGGGATTGTTGCCCATCAGACCACCGTCTAAATACCTGTATGGACAAAGTATGTTTTAAACAATAAACATGTAATAGCATTTTACCGCCGGCTGTCGCTGAAAACCAGCGCTGGGGCTCTGTCTCGCATAGGGTCGCAGCTTTATGCTGAGCGATGGCCGTTTTGCGTGGATGTGACGCATGTTTTCCCCCAAACTGTTTATTTTCGTGTTTTGTTCTTACCTTGCGTCATGTGTACCGCAAATAAACGTATTTTCTTTCTTTCTTTCTTTCTTATTTTATAAAGAAATTATGAGTTACGATTGAGACGGAATATAACAATTAAAATGACAGTGTATAGAGGATATTGCATCAGCAATACTTAGTGACATGATGCCAGCTACCCAGCCAATCGCAGTCCACCATTTTAAAAGTGTCTTCGATCGATATAATTATAGATGTGAAAGAATCTTGTGTTTATTAGAAAGTGTGCTACATTTACTGATACAAGATTTTATTTCATACAGGCATGATGAATAGGGTCTAAAGTTCACTCATCCAACATAGGAAAGGCAGGACGAGTGATGTTGGGAAGTCATATATATGCTGATCGCGCGGTAAACGCCGCTTGCGCGATGCGGAATTTCGCGTGGCGTCAGTGTGTTGCGTAGTTAGTATGTGGGGATGTAGATGCTGCCAAAAGTGTAAAGAACATTGTTATCAAATTAAAAACTTGTCGGAGCATGCGTTCACGCAACCTGCTGTAATACTAGTTATGCGCCTCGTCAATCTTCGTGTTTCCGAATTAGTTCGAATAAGCTATGTATGTCTGGCGGTTTGGCCATCGAGCCTCGTCGTCTGTCATTCACAACCTTTGAAAAGTAGTAAGAAATACGCGAAAAAAAAATCTGCCTGTTCATACAATTTGTCGAGTTATCTGAACATAAATGTTTGGATTATCAAATATTTTTGTTCGCGATTTCATTTTGGTCCCTTTGTAATCGTTGTTCATGATTATGAGCAGAATGTTTCAGGTTTTGAATTAAGAGCGTTTATACTGAAAATGGGCAACGTCGCAAATAGCTCTCAAATATTTCGCTGTTATGATTAATTTGGCATTCTGTATGGATATAAAAAATATGGCTAACTTGTGAACTAGAATATTAATAATGAATTGTAAATATAACACTGAATTTGCTGTTGCAATCGTTTTAGGTGTAAAAAAGGCATTTGGAAAGTTTCCAAATACTTTTTTACGTCTAAAACTAAATATTCGGTGTTACGATATTAATTATTGCATTTCATAATCAATATTTTAGTTCACTAGTTAGCCATATTTCCTATTTCCATGCAGTAATATAGCCAAATTAATCAAAACAGCGAAATATTTGACAGCTATTTGCGACGTTGCCCTCTTTCAGTATAAACGCTCTTAATACTCAATATATTTATATAGAATCCCACAATCCGAACTTAGTTAATAGTTTTACATAGGGATGATCATTGTTGACCCTGTCGGGCACAGCAAAGTAGGAGAGGGGAAGAGAGCTTTAATGTTACAACTACACCTTGTCTGTTCCAGCAGTGAAACCGATATTTTTTTATTCAAACGTCGAGTATAGAAGCTATTTTAGATTCCGATTGATTACAAATTTTCAACAAGCGGGGTCTTGGCCTGTTCGGAAGTTTACTGACCTGCCCGAAGCACGGAAATAGGAGGGTGCAGCGCCAGTAGCTCGGGCAGCTTGCCACACGAGCTGTTCTGAAGGAGGAGGCGGGGCAGCCAAGGACACCACTGAGGTCTGGTCACCGGCTTCGGCGCGAGGACCTGGAAACAAGGTTTATTTATTTATTAATAAAGGTCTCAAAACAAGCGCGTCGTCGTCTCCATCGCTCAAGCTTGCAGTTACGTGTGTGCCCAGCTTAATACACGGTACAAGCAAGATAGAGCAACGTCAGTTTTTGCCTTGAGCGTTTGACATTTTCACTATCTTTGGAGGTTAAAACTAGTAAATCCATAATAATACGGCCGTTACAGGTAGACGGTTTTTATGATGCATAATTATTCTAAGAACTGATTTTGCATTTATCATCCAAGCGTGCAAAACGAGCGCTAAAAATATGCGCCCGGACTGTGACTTTTAAACATAATTAGTTTTAAAATAAAGATGAGTCAAGTAGAAGTTACTTACTTGTAGTTCCATTATGGTCATCAAGTATCTCTTGTGCTGACTTGTAATTCCTGAATATGTGCAAATCCACAGGTTTTCGGTCAGCCAGTACAGCTAAAATCATCAGCTTTGGGTGTTCAATATCTGCCATTACAGTTTCCGTACCTGAAATAAAAAAAAAAACGTGTTTCAAACTTGAATTTGTTGCCATTTTCAAGTTTTTAATGATGGCAGGTAAAACGATTGCATTCAAATCCTGATCTTCATAAAACATAAGGAGAATAATTAAATTGTGCAAAATAATAAAATAACGTGTCGTCTAAAAAGGATAAAGTGTGTCAAAATGTGTGAGAGGTTTTATTTGAGTTGCCTTCAACAAATAAAATATATGTACTAACATTAAATAGTTTACAATTTTTCTCTTAAATGGAGGGGCCTAAAAATATTATTTCAGTGGTTCCTAGTTCCATATTTCTGCTTTTATTTGGATGTATTTTGATGCAGGTTAGATTTTTCTCGGAATAAAAAACCAACGTCCCTACAAAAAGCGAAAATCTCCTTTAATCAACATATCTATATTTATATAAACAAGTGGTCGCCCAGAGGTCGAAATTCGACCATAATTCATTTAAATTTTAAGTTGTATAGTACATACTAATTCCATGCTGCCTTGTCATTATTCTAAGGTAGCCATCTTGTGTGTCATACGCATGGTAGTGTGTAATGCTTTTTATTAATTTATAGTTTATATTAGTGCACTTCTTCTCCATACAAACTTGAACAGCGGCAAATTTCATACTCCTCCGTCCGCGTAAAAAGGGGTACAAAGTTTTTGCTTCACGTATTAATTTAAAGACACTAATAATAAAGCTGAAGACTTTGTTTGTTTAAACGCGCTTATAATCGCGCTCAAAGAGTAGCTGTATTCTCTCCACATAAGAAAACTTACGACCTTCGACTTTTTTTTTATTGTGGCATAGGTTATACAGACAGATGTTAGGTAAATTACAGTTCCATTATGTTCTGCCTAAGTCATACAATAATTATGTCAACATGCAGAATAAAAAAATTCTTAGGTATCACTTATAAAACAAATCTTACCAAATAACATATAGGTGTATGGTGACAGATTGTAGTAGGTACTAATTATTAAGAAAATCTTGAATCGTGTAGTAAGCTGTGCCAAATAATAAATTACGAAATTTATATTTGAATAGTGGGAGGTCGAAATTTAACATTTTAACATTAAAAAAAAAAAAAAAAAAAAAAAAAAATATAATAATATTTTTAAAATATTATCGAGGAGGTCCTGATTCGTCGGTACTGATAGGTACAGATCAACCCACGGGTTCCCGGTATGAAAAGGTGTAGTCAGTACCGACAAGTTTCAAGTTGTTTCTTTGTGTAAATGTTACAATAAAATACCTTGTGATATATTACAATTAAATGAAAGAAAATTTAAAACTCATATTAAAAGTACACTCTGTAAACAAGCATATTACAAATTAGAGGATTATATCCAAGATAAGAATGCTTGGAAACATGCTGGTCCTGCTCCATAGGAAAATTTAGAGTCTAGACAAAATCTAACTGGTTGCTTATTTAATTATGTATTTGTTATTTTTTATAACACTGATTTTACATTCTGTGATTTCTTGAACTCACACACTGACTTATTAGTATTACTTGTTAAAATGTTAGGAATATCGTATAATTTTACAATGTTTGTAAATATGTGAGCACCATGTATCTGTCACATATTTAATTTATCTGTAATTGCTTTATTTTTCATTCTTTTTTACCTATCGCGGTATAGTAATCTTATTCTAGATGCATCGTCTTCACATATAATTATATAATTAATGTATGCAAAATATTGTAAAAACATTTTAAAAGAGTAACGGTGGAGTTTCTTGCCCATTCTTCTCCATACGAAAACTACCTTTTGGAAGGGGCGACTAGAATCAATTCTATTTTTGTAAACTTGACGTTCATAAGTGCCTTTTATGTGCCTAATTGAAATAAATTGTTTGACTTTGACTTTGACTTTGTGTGCGAGCGCATACAGAAAGTATGGTACTATTTTATCCGCACCGATCTGTACCAATCCGTTCCGACTTGTCCGTACTAGGAACCAGCGGGGTAATTGCGTGACACACTTACAGTAGGCCAATAGCAATGTATTCATTTTGACAGTTCAACAACATTCATTGCGTTATTTAAGTTGTTGAGCAGACGAATTTTTCGAATATATGAATCAATGTATTAGCAATATCCTTCAAAAACATTCAGATTGTGATGGAAAGTGTGTTACGCAATTAGGGTACTGTATCTTTATGCAAGCAGCCTTCACTCGTAAAACGCACGGGGTCGATAAGAATTTATCTTGCCGTGGTATAAATATTTGCCACTCAGCAAGTAGGTAACGGCAGTAAATTCTTAAATAGCACTACCCACTCGTGGTGATTTTTTATCATTCACCTCAAACGCGAGAAAATAAAGTAGGGTGGTTCGTTTAGGGCCAATTTTTATAGTTTTTTTTGCTCAGAAACAGCTGATTCTCAGCCTAATACGAATAAACTTTTGCCCTCGGCTTCGCCCGCGTAAAGGTCGGAAATTATCCCACGGGAACGTACACACGGCTACACATCAAGCTATACAATTCCAGTTTATGCTGATCTCGCATTGTATAGGATTTCAGTACAATGTGAGGTCAGCTTATACTGGAAATGTATAGCTTGATGTGTAGCCGTGCGTACTACCGGGTTTTTTTTTTTTTAAAGAATATCCTATCCCAGGTCATGGTCTATCTGTGTGCCAAATTGCATCCAAATCCGTTTAATCGTTAAGGTAACTGACAGACAGAGTTACTTTCGCATTTATAATATTATAAGTATGGATGAATTTAAATAACTTACCCAAACAATCCTTTAGAATAGTTTCCAGCGCTTCCGATGGATACGGCCTCATGCCAACAAAGGCGAACTCTTTCATCCTAAAGTACAGTCTCTGGCAGTCTCTCAGAGACTTTCCACTGGCTAAAGCTAAGGCTAGGATGCCTCCAGTACTGGTGCCTGCTACCCAGTCGAAACACTGGACGATTGGCCTGCCAACGGCTTCTTCTAAGCTGATGAGCACTTGGACTAAGACCAGGCCTCGAATACCTCCGCCATCTAGGCAGAGTAATCTGAAAGGGAGGAATTGGTCAGTAGAATTCTGGAATGTGCGAGTGTTATTTCAAAGTCTGGCTCTTCTTCTTTCCGAATGAATAATTATAATCCTTTTCCAAGGTACTTGGGCCCAGTAGGTGCTCAAGTAAAAAAGTGGTATAGGGACACTGTGGGCAGAAGTCGAAGTCTGGGTGATGGATAAACTCCTTCACGTCTCAAACATAGGCCGCTTTCCGAATTTGAACATAATCGCTCACAGCGCTGACATCAATGACTTGCGCACCGATTTAGATAACACGATTATGACAACTAAGGGCTGTCAACTATTCGGTCACAATGCTCGCTCAACCTCAAAACTTGCATATCATAAATTCTTTGTGTGTACACCACAAATTTCTTCTTCTTTTTTGGTTAGGTGGCGAACGGTAGCCAGAAGCACAATTTCGAAAATGTCTCGTTAGTATAAAGATATGGTGCGACTCAAAACAAAACAGCACAACTGTCATTTTTGACAGCGCTCACGGCCATATTAGTAAAAGACATGGTCGGCGTTATCGCAGCGCATGTCATGACGTCATCTATTCGATTCACGGCACATCGTTATCGAAGTCAAAGTCAAAGTCAAACAATTTATTTCAATTAGGCACATAAAAGGCACTTATGAACGTCAAGTTTATAAAAAATAGAATTGATTCTAGTCGCCCCTTCCAAAAGGTAGTTTTCGTATGGAGAAGAATGGGCAAGAAACTCCCACCGTTACTCTTTTAAAATGTTTTTACAATATTTTGTATACATTAATTATATAATTATATGTGAAGACGATGCATCTAGAATAAGATTACTATACCGCGATAGGTAAAAAAGAATGAAAAATAAAGCAATTACAGATAAATTAAATATGTGATAGATACATGGTGCTCACATATTTACAAACATTGTAAAATTATACGATATTCCTAACATTTTAACAAGTAGTACTAATAAGTCAGTGTGTGAGTTCAAGAAATCACAGAATGTAAAATAAGTGTTATAAAAAATAACAAATACATAATTAAATAAGCAACCAGTTTGATTTTGTCTAGACTCTACATTGTCCTATGGAGCAGGACCAGCATGTTTCCAAGCATTCTTATCTTGGATATAATCCTCTAATTTGTAATATGCTTGTTTACAGAGTGTACTTTTAATATGAGTTTTAAATTTTCTTTCATTTACTTGTAATATATCACAAGGTATTTTATTGTAACATTTAACACAGTACCCCATAAAAGATGTATGTACTTTAGATAATCTGAAAAATGGTTGATCTATTTTATCTTTATTTCTAGTATTAAAATGATGTCTATCACTTATTTTATTAAAGATATGTAGATTTTTTCTTACATACATAATATTTTCATAAATGAATTGGCAAGGTACCGTCATAATATTAATCTTTTTAAATAGTTCCCTGAGATTCGCGACGATGTAGATTATAAATGGTTCTGACAGCTCTCTTTTGTAAAATAAAGATGGATTCAATGTCAGCAGCCCGACCCCACAGTAAAATGCCATACGACATAATACTGTGGAAGTAGCTAAAATAGACCAAACGCGCGGTTTCTACATCTGTTAACTGTCGTATCTTTCTAACAGCATAAGCGGCCGAGCTTAGCCGCCCCGCAAGAATTGTTATATGAGGTCCCCATTGTAATTTCTCGTCTAGCGTGATTCCTAGGAAAACGGTTTGATTAATAAATTCTCTCTCTATTAATAAATTCGAGCTCACATTAACTCGGTACGGGAGTTAGCACGCTCAAATCGATTACAGTGTAACTCGGAATGCAACCACAGTTGAGTTCGTAATTTGAATGATGCGCAATTACTGGGCTAATGCTCATGCTCTGTTTGAGTCAAGACTACGTGAAGACGATCCATCAGCAAGACTTTGGCTTGCGAGATTGCAAAAGTGTCTCAACGCCGGCAACCTTTAGCGGATATAAAGAATGCCACTGATGCCGAGATTAACGTGACTTGACTGGGTGATGTACACCACGTTTATTGAATTTGGTTCTCGATATTACCGTCCTTGCTTCTGTTTAGCATCGAAACAGGCAGCTCTCTCCATGGCTGCCACGTTTAGCATCTGACTGACGAGGTCTCGAGTGGAGCTTCGGGCCACAGGCGGGGGGGGCACTCCATTGTAGTCACCGCGAGCTGAGCAGCTAGGACCACAGCCTGGCACTTCTGGGGCGCATCTGAGGAACAACGACACAACGACAGTTATTAAATAGTTTTTACAAAACAAACAACCGACTTAAAAAAACCAGTACAAAGTGGAAACTTACTTCAATTTCGGAAGTCTTTTGGAATTTTGTTTCTCATCTAATGACTAATAAACTATGTATTTGATTACCTGACTTGAAAGTGCATTTACGATCGAATGGTTTTCCCAGATCTCACTGAACTATTTTGTATTAGGGCAGGTTTCGAGATCTATCAAAATCAGCAAGACGTTGCTTGGTTGATAGATGTCATTTTTGCTTGTAGTACAAATAGGGAATAATATCCCCTTTATCATTAAGGCTGGTTTTAAAAGATGTTTTTTTTTGCTTTATCATATTAATTGGATAAAACGCATTTAAGTTGGGGAGTGGGGGGTCGCTACGTCACAAGTAAGTATAAAATCTACATACTCGTGACGTCATGGTACATTTTAACTCAATGTATTGCCGTAATCTTTAGACTACGTAAAAAAAGGAAAAATACGTGTCCAATATTTTTTTATAATCTCCATGGCGGACTAAAAAAACAATTTTAGTTATCATGCCTATTCTTTGGTCGATTCGCAAGTAGTTGGACAAGATAGAGGTGGAATTTTTAAAGGTCATTGGGCGTTTCTGACCCACTTTATGAAAGTTCGCGTACACAGACCAAATCAGTTTTAAATTGAAGAATTCAATCCTACTTTTCAAAATATGTATTTTTTTTTTAAGTATCCAATGGGAAAAAAAGTTATTTAACATTTAAAAAGTTAATAAACCTTTGTTAATAAAACAGAAGTTTTTACTTTTAGCATTGTGGAAACGTGTCGTACAGTCACTATAAATATTTGTATAGCTCTACGAAATATCTCTCTCTCGCTCGCACATTTGGCAGGTAGATAAAAACAGGTAGGTACCGAAGTGTGCATGCGCCAGCGCCGCTTGGACCGCGTCGCAATCGTACGTCATCCGTCGTTTCGATCTGTGCGTTTACACCTTTATGTGATAAGACATAATTTGAACAGGCAGAGAGTAGCGTTCGTACGACTCGACGGAAACGATCTGGATTTTGAAGACTTTCCGCGCCTTACATATGAAGAATTAATGTTATTTATGTTGGGATCGTACCACTTGAGAATCGCGAGGTCATATTGCCACGAGCACATGCGTTTGAATAGAGAATTACCATGCCACATCGAAATATACCGACATCAAGAAATGATCGAAAACAAGATACTAATAAGAGGCCGAATTCAGTCGCGACACGTCTGTAGTAAACAATATTATACGTATATTTTAGTAGATCCCACACGAATTGGAAGAAATGGCATTGATCAGTATTACTGCTCGTGTATACACGGCCGCCGCACTGTTGGAAGCTGTGCGCATGTTGTAAGCCTAGTTTACTTTTTATCATGGGCCAGGCATCAAGATGTAATAGATGCACCTGCAGCCTTTTTAGATGAAATAACAATAGATTTTGATCAAGCAGAATAAAAATATTATTTAAGAACTGAATTTTATTTTTTGTCCCTTAAATAGATTAAGACCACTGCTTTTGATAAAACTAGCACATTCTACTTTCTTTCCCGTGGGAGTTTCCCCATGGGAAATTATCCAATGCCACTGAGGGATGAATAGCTTTCGACTGGTAAAAGTATTTTTGAAATCAGTCCAGTAGTTTTGAGGTAATTCGTTACAAAAATGCTTTAAAACTGCCTTAATAATAATAAATAAAATATTTTTTTTCTCAATTCTCCCATGGCCCACAAGAATGCGACCCATACCACTGGGGTGTAGATACATTTATATATATACCTTGCCCTATTTCGTTTGTGTACGCCGTGGGTCAAATGTCCGAACAAAATGCCCAATGACCTTTGGTGTCTGTCTATGGAGTGAAGAAAAAAAATAAAAAGTCTTACCGTCTAGTGCCAACTGCATGCAAAATATACAATATTCTATCATAGCTACTGTTAGACATCTCTGTAGGCAAAATATGTCTAGCGGTATTTCCCGCATTGTTCTTCGCTTCCAAGTCCGCACCAAATACAATCAACGCTTGGACTATGAAGATATTCGTTTGTTTCACGGCTAAATGCAATGGTGTGTTGCCTTCGTTGTCTCCGATGGAGTGTTGGGCACCTCTTGATAGTAACGCTATGGCACACTCTAAACGGCCTCGTAGCACCATTATGTGAAGGGCAGTTCTCCCATCAAAATTGAGGGAATTTATATCACAGTTTTTCTCCACTAAAGCTTCGATAACTTCACGGGATATTGCCCAATGTATGGGTGTGCCTCCGTGCTTCATGTCTTGTTGGTACAGTTTGGGCTGTTTGTCGTTTAGAAGGTCGCCTACTATGCCTGGAATTAAGAGTTAAGGTGCAAACATTATTATAAATGATTATATAATGGTCTTTTTTAATTGCTTGGCAATACTCCATATGCAGATTTTTTTTATAGCTGACGATAAACTAATCGTCCATTTTCTTCTCTTCTTTTTCATGTGGTTTGTGACTAACCTGGTTTCAGAGCTTTTATGCCGCCCATAGGCCTCTGATTCGGTATTTTTTTTTTGGGTTGGATATGATCAAGTTACTTGTCCCGCTCTAGGCGGTAGGGGTGTGTAACTCTTTACGGAACCGACTCACTGATCCGGATCACTGAAGTGTTTCAAAAGATTGGTTCGGTAACAACATTTCAAACGCATCATTTGAATCTGAATCATTATTTTGTCTCTGTCTTTCCGCGCGACCGTCGCTTGCGACGCGACTGAGCAGCAATGAGCGAGTGAGCGAGAGAGAAAGACTGAGACGATGAGTTACGTTACTTTAGTGTCAGTACTACCGAACTGACTCGCGAGTCGCGACTGAGCGGGTGACACATTACAATCTATTTAAGTCAGAAAGAGATGAGATGTGTATCACTCATACTCTCACAGTTTTTCGTTGTCTTTATACATTTTTATATCCTTTGAGTCGATGATTCAAATGTTCCAAATGAAACATAACAATGATTCGGATCATTTCAGTGATCCAGATGAAAATGTTCCAATCGCAAAAATGATACACTTTGCCTACCTCTACTAGGCGGAGTGGAAGGTCGTGTCAGACTCTTACAGTCAAAAACCCACCCATGTTCCTTCAGTTGCCTGTACGTTGCCAGGGGCCACGGTATCACTTTCGGACTTTCTCGCGACCCCGGCAGGCATCGGTCTTAGCGGACCCCGTCAGTTGTGCTGATATCTCTTTGAGGCGCGCGTGGAACACAACAGCACAACACAACGGCGAGCGCCGTCGACCCGGGCTCTGATTCAGGCCATGGTCCGGAGCGAGAGTGCATGGGAGGCCGTCACTTCCTTCTGCGAAACAGTAATGCTCGCGAAGGAGAAGGTGGAGCGCGCGAGGGAGAGGCAAGATGCGCGCCCTCGCGCCCCTAGTCACCGCAGGAGACGCCCCGGGCGTCGGGAATCGCGAGCCGACTTCCGGCCACCATAGGCGCGGGCTTGCGGACGGTGAGCAATGGGTAGGTCGCCGTCCGATTAGGACCAGGCCTGGGTCAACGGCGCGTTGTGTTCCACGCGCGCCTCAAAGAGATGTCAGCACCAACTGACGGGGTCCGTAAGTGCCAATGCCTACCGGTGTTGCGAGTTTTTCCGAAAGGGATATCGCGGCCCCGGCACACGCGCAACAGAAGGAACACAGGTGGATTTTAGTCAGTGAAAGTCTGACACACCTTCCCGCTCCGCGCAGAGCGGGAGAACTTATTTGATAATTTCCCACACTTAAAAAAAAAAAAAAGAGACATGCCAGTTTCCTCACGATGTTTTCCTTCACCGTTTTTGAAGCCAGTGATAAGTATACAATACGCACATGAATCCGAAAAGTCAGAGGTGCGTCCCTTAAGTTCGCCGTCGAGACCTATGACTTGGCAGTCCAACGGTCACACCAATAGACATAGATGATTTTGTAATGTGAGGGACTAAAACTAAATACGTACGTAGGTACATTCATAAGCTCACGCGTTCTTCCAATGTAGGTAGACAGAAACTAAAGAACACCACATGAAACGATCCTGACATATTCCTTTTGCTTAAAAAAAATACAATAGACGACGTATATTTAGTAACCTAATCAGTCATAAAGAACCAGGGTTCTTTATATAAGAAATCGAATCGAGAGCAGAGTCTCTCTTCTCGACGTTTAACGTGTTCACACGTCGGGTCCTGGTTCGCAATAAGTCAATCGTCATCCTGAGGATGCCTCGTTGAGAGGTGAAACACGTGTCGATTTCTTACAGGGTTCTTTATTAGTCTTTAAGAACAGTTAAGCGGATTAGGGTACTAAATATACGTCGTCTATTGTATTTTATAATGGATTTCCGCAAAGTCACGCCTGAGTAAATTCAAACTATCTTTTAGTTTTGCTTATGTTCATACATCTGGTCATACACGCGGGCCAGTTGCGAGTACGCAGCTGACCTTTCTGGAGAACATCACCAATAAGGTCTCCGATAGTTTAGTTTTCACTCACATCTGCCTTGAAAGGATGTTACCCTTAACTTACCTTACCTTTTGTTAGTCGCCTTTCATTAATTCGCAACATGAACGTGAAATATGTAGAATAAATCGGTTATTCTATACAATCTACAGAAAGATGGTCATTCCACCATTCTATTGCAATTTGCTGGTCTGAAACCGTCTCAAAATAGTCTGATCAGATAACAAATAATACTTCACTGATAAAGACCCGAGCTGATGAATCCTGGCAGTGATCCTTGATTGATACATGACGCTGCTACTTAGTAAATAAAAAATAAAGACTACTCGGTTTATTTATAAACATTGTAATGACTAAGGTATGATTAACTAAATATAAAAATAAACAATCCATTAGACATTTATAAATCCACACTGGGCCCGCGTGGTGAATAACAGCCCTGTCCCTCTCACAGAGAGGAGGCCTGTGGCCCAGCAGTGAGAATATTATAGGCTGATTGTGATTATGCATATGCTAACCATACGTTTTTGGCGTTTAAACGTATCTTAACATTAAGCAAAGTTTATAAATAAAGGCGTATATCTACCTGACAGCATGGTTGAAGATTTCTGAATAACCGTCACGCTGCCTTCGGCGCAAGCTAGAAATAATCAAGCACAAAGAAAGCGTTAAAGCATAGTGCAACTACTTTACAGTAGTTCAACAAAGCCACACCCGTTGAACTACTGCCAGGAGCAGTGGGTTTACATTAAGCTGTAAGTTTTAGAAAAAAAAAGTGCACAACTAGGAACTTGTCTAAACTAATAAAGGGGCCATCCATTAATTAGGTCACACAAATTTCATGATTTTTGGACCCCCCGTCCCTGTCACAGATGGTCATATTTGTGTGACCCCCCGTCCCTTGCTGTAACGTCACATATTCTGATATTTTAAGTTAAACTTTGTAACAATAATCATAGACTGCGTAATATTTTCAAGTTTTTCGATAGAGTTTTAGGGGTATGAGGAACAGGGTGTAAAGTTCACTCATCCCCCATAGAAAAGGGAGGATCCTCCGACCAGACGGGTGTCGTGTATGGCGGGCAACTGCCCAGAGGTTGAAGTCGGGAAGCTTGTATATATGTTTATCGCGCGGTAAACTAATTGCGCGATGCAGGATTTGTGTGACGTCAGGATGTTGTGTGACGTCAGGATGTTGTGTGACGTCAGGTCTTTGATGCGTAGTTTGCATGTAGCGATGTAGATGCCGCTACATCACTCCCCTCCGGAAACCGGAGGTCGATAGTGGGCTGAGTCTTGAATCTTGCGATGATTCACAGTGCCAGCTGTGGTTCCAGTGAGTTGGAACCGGGTGCCGCATAGTTCGCGGTGAGTCGGAACTGTCTGCGGTGGTTCCCCAGTGAGCCGGGGTAGCGCTGCGTTATGATCCAGTGTGTCGGATGTGGTACAGCGCTGGGTTGTGGCTGAGGGTGATGACCAGGAATACGCGTTCGCTGCATGCTGATGGTCAGGATACCCGTTGAAGCCGTAGGTGCTGACTGGCTGTGACTCGCCTCACGAAAGCTTGCGGGAGTGATGATGATGATGACGTCACGCTGAAGTAGTTGCACGAAGGCTGCGTTGACGTTCATACTCGGGGTCACCAATTTAGGGGTATGAGGAACAGGGTGTAAAGTTCACTCATCCCCCATAGAAAAGGGAGGATCCTCCGACCAGACGGGTGTCGTGTATGGCGGGCAACTGCCCAGAGGTTGAAGTCGGGAAGCTTGTATATATGTTTATCGCGCGGTAAACTAATTGCGCGATGCAGGATTTGTGTGACGTCAGGATGTTGTGTGACGTCAGGTCTTTGATGCGTAGTTTGCATGTAGCGATGTAGATGCCGCTACAGAGTTTTAATACTACTAGATTTATAAATGTGAACTCGTTCCCCTCTTATCATATGATGTAACACTTTGTTGACCCCCTCCCTCGTCATTAACGTGCGACGTAATGTATGTATGGCTCCTAAGAAAGGGTGAGGTACTTATTTTATTTAGACTGCGTTAGAAAACAAGCCATAAAGTTAACCAAAACCAATAAAGTAAGCAAGAACAAGGGCACCTACTTCAGTTATTGACACATAAACTTTTACCTGCGGATGTGTTCGTAAATAGCAGATTTCTGAGCAGTCACCGCGGTGATATCGCCTGATTAAAGCTCACACACTAAATAAAGTATTTACAGTCGAGGACTGAAAAGCTCAGCACCTATAGCTTACATTACAACATAGTAAATATGGGTTATAGATGCCTGCGCAGTAAAAACGTTTGTTTGGTACATTGGTGCTGCTGAATCTATACATATAATAAGATAGTAACGAAGATTTTTTGTCCGTTTGTCTGTTTGTCGGGATGTTTGTTCGGGATTGGCGCAAAAATAGTATTAATCCAGGATATAAAACTATCTGTGTCCCAAATTACATCCAAATACGATCAGCAGTCAAATCCGGAATATACATCTAGACAAACAGCCAACATTTCTAAAAGCTATATTTTCGGCGTCTGACTCGTTCCTACACCTCGTAGCAATTCCAAACTTTTTTATTTTTAATATTCACAATGTACAGTTTTGACTTCGTTACTATCTTATTATAGTATGTAAAGATCATAGACTATCTACCTGACAGCATGGGTGAAGATTTCTGAAAGGCCGTCCTGCTGCCTTCTGCGTATGCTAGAAATAACCAAGCACAAACAAAGCGTTAAAGCATAGTGCAACTACAATACATTGATTCAACAAAGCCGCACCCGTTGGACTACTGCAATGAGCAGTGGTTTTAGCGTTACATAGATTTAAGTAAGGTACAATACTGAAGGTGAACGGAATGGCTAACCGCAGCAGCAAAAAACACCCAATCGTAGTGACAGGATTTATTGGCGTGTGGTCAAAATCGGAACTAACGCCGCCATCTTGTTTTTTCAATACATTTCACAAAATATTTTCCAACGGCGCCACCCTGTCAACGTCATTCTAGCGCCAAAAGATGCTTGTAACTCTACGAAAACGCTTGAGTAGATGGCGACATTGCAGTTTTCATCAGAATTGTACCTTTAAGGCGAAATGATATCGTGGAAGCGTTCCGGGAGCGGCGGTAAGACCCGGCCCGCGCGCAATTCTGTTGCACTAAGTTTAAAAATCTTGAATTTAAATATTTTACTTGTGTTTATATAGAAAAATAAGTCTATAATTCCTTAAAGTATTTAATAGTGAACACGTAGAAAAAATCTTAATACAATTGCTTTGATAACAATCGAATGGAATAGGTTTTTCTCTTAGTGGTTCTAACAAAAAAAGCAGATATTAAGGTAACTTTGCCGTTTTTTTCTATCGAGGAAAGTTTTTCAATCGTGTTTCGGGCCTAATACTTCACTAAGGACACTCTTCAATTTTCGTAATCATAAAAAACAATATGCAAATTCGTTGTTTTTTTTTTAAGAGAAACATTGATTTTGCGTGAAGTCGAAACATCTGCTTTGGAACCCATTTCACCTTAAGCTACAAGTTTAGGAAAAAGTTCACAACTACAGATGTTTTTAAACGTAAGGTAAGAAAGGGTGAGCAATCTTATTTAAACTTCGTTAGAAAAGAAGAAACTTTAAAGTTAACCAAAACCAACAAAATACTAAGAACAATAAAGTAAGCAAAAACAAGGGTAATTTAGTTATTGTCAAACAAACGTTTACCTGCGGATGTGTTCATAAATCGTATATTTCTGAGCAGCCATCACGTAGGCATCGCCTGACTAAACCTCAGACAGGAAATAAACCATTTACAGTCGAGGACTTTAAAGGTTGAGTACCTATGATTCCAGTTACACACAGTTTATGTTGCTTACGGATATACTGTACAGTCAACAGCAAATCAGTAGTAACACTTGCACACCAAAAATCACTTTTACTGCTACGACATAAAGGGGCTGTCACTTACAAATCGTTATCACTGATGTGCGGTTGACTGTAACTGCGCAGTAGGAACTAAGACCGGTACATACATGGAGCTGCTGATGAATGAATATTATAAGCTATCTACCTGACAGCATAGATGCAGATTTCTGAAGAACCGTCATGCTGCCTTCGCCACGAACTAGAAAGAATCAAGCACACACAAAGCGTTAAAGCATAGTGCAACTACTAAACAGTGGATCAACGATTGACTGCTTCAAAAATCAGCTTGCGTTGGACTACTGCAAGGAGTTGGACTGTGGTTTTAGCGTGTAGCTGAGGGTTTAAGGAAGAGTGCATAACTACAAAGTGTACTAAACGTACAAGTGAAAACAGGTAAGTGCCAAGAGGTGAAGTTATTTACAAAAGGACTGCGATACAAAAGAATAAATAAAGTTAACCAAAACCAAAAAAGTAAGCAGGCATAAGATATTTTGTTGTTACTTATTTATGTACACAAAAACATTTACCTGTGGATGAACAACGCCTGACTAAAGCTCACTGCCTCACACGAGGTCGAGGAATGAAAAGGTTGAACTCTTAGGTATTTTTTTTACTGCTTACCCTATTTTCCGCGAATGTAAATTGACAGGACAGTAAAAATCACAGTGATATTACTACCAAAATACCTGGTAGTAAGCTTGTGGATCTCTTAGCGGCCGTCAGGTTGACGTCGGCGCCGGCTAACATAAGTGCGCGCACGCAGTCCGGTGCGTCAGCCAGACATGCTGTGTGCAGGGGGGTGTAGCCCTGCTTGTTGTACACGTTTAGGGATGTAGGACTCTTGCTAGCTAACGCCTAGAACAAGTAAAAGCTTAATTTGAAACACGAATAAACTGGGCAATGGGGTCAGATGCTGCAAATGATGAAATACTAAAAGTAGCTAATAAAATATTGCTAACTAGTGACCTAAAATTATTTACAATGAATCGCAATTATAACAGTGTATTGTTGTAACCATTTTAGGTGTAAAACGAGCATTTGGAAACTTTCCAATTAAGTACTTTTTGTACTTCTAAAACTAAATATTCAGTGTTACGATATTAATGTTGTCTGTTGCCCGCGACTTCGCCTGTAATCCAGGATGAAAAGTACCCTATGTCCATCTCCAGGTCATGGTCTACCCATGTGCCAAATTTCATCAAAATCCGTTCAGCCGTTTTAGCGTGAAAGCGTAACAAACAAATTCACTTTCGCATGTAAAATAATATTAGTTAGGATTGCATTTCATAATCGATTTCGATATTTCATATTTCCATACAGTTATAAAGCCAAATTAATAAAAAAAGCGATATATTTGACAGCTATTTACGACCCTCACATCGCTATTCGGTATTCGCGTTTTTTACCGTGTTTTATTCGACTATATAGTGTAGAAGTCCGAATATATCGAACACACCGTCCACACATTGTCATGAACAGCGAATATGCCGAACATTCAAGAATATTATTTTTTGCTATAATTTTGCTAATTTGAACGCAAAGATGGACGTGTTGACGGCAGCAGCGACTTATTTCTTCTGTGTTAATTACCAATGTTAGGGGTTCATAAAACACCGCACTCTACTGAGCAAGCCATGTGTGGACGGTAATCGAACTTATTCGGTATATTCGTATATTCCTTTGACATGTGACCAAAAACCGACAACCTGCGGATACGAGTGTTTGTGTATTTGCGTATTCGTCATTATCGTGAAAAATAGGCAAATATAAGCGAATATACTAACTTCACATCGTTGTATCGGGCAAATAAGGCGAAAACGCGAACAAGAATAGCGATGTGAAGTGCTACCATCACAATGCACGCTCATAAGTTTTGTTTAAATTTTTTTTTTTCTTTGTTGCTTGAGTATAGTTTTCATTTTATTTGTTGATACATTGACGTGCAGTAGCTGACATATGGGAAATAATTTAATGTAACGTTCTGTGCCTAGTAATTTTAGTTACTTTGCATACCTACTATTGTATAGAATCAAGTTTTTCTAACTGAAAAGACAGACTGGGGTGTTGGTTGCGCCACTTCTTTTCTTCCCAGCTAAAGCACTAAGAAGTGGTGAAGGGCGGGCATTTTAGGGGACTGCCATTGGCAATTTTGACGTTCGAAAAGAAATCAAAAGTGACTTTTGATTTTTAACATTGGTATTAACTTTCGGAACATTGTCTTATCTCAGTTAGAAATATTAAAACTCAAAGTCCAATAATCACTGACAATTTATCGAGAGAGTGAAAGAGAGTATCCAATACTTCTCTGTCTTTGATGAGACATTGCTATTAGTCATATCTATCTAATACTTTCTTATCTACATGTATGTGTTTGTGTGTATGTATGTGGGCATGTTTTATCTAACATCAAGTTATGCATACAAATATAGTGTCACTCCTAATTACGCCTCTGTCACAATTTCGTTGTTAATTTCAATAAAGAGAAGAGCAACTAGGGAAGAAGGGAAACTAGAGAGAAGAGAAAAGTAACTGGGTATCACGACCCAGTTACTCTTCTTCTTTTCAGATAGGCAGTCGCTTCATGTAAAATACTGGTATTCAGCTGCATTCGGTTAGAATGGAAGCCAACCCCAACATAGTTGGGAAAAGGCTAGGCAGATGGATTGACATTCGCATGGCAACGGCGCAGACATTTTTATTGAGAATTATTCACATAGAAGCTGCCTGGAGTGTAGATTTGTGCCTGCATGGTGGCAATAGGGTCGTACCCTATTACATGGGACTTAAACATGACTGCCGAAATGTGGGTTTAGTTTTTAATTTTTATTTCAGCCTGAGTATAGTTCTCGATGTTTTTGGTTGGTATATTGGCGTGAGCTAGATGACATATGGCTAATAATTATTAGAGATTATTAGAGGAGACCTATGTCCAGCATTGGATCTCATACTGAAATTAATAAGATGATGAAGAAACAGAATTATATTAATTACTACCTGTTTAAATTCTATTTTATTTATTTGTATATACTAAAATAAATAAATATGTATAGATACAGATTTTATAGATTTTACTTTGTTTACGCGGAACCCTTATTCTTTTTCTAAAACAAAAGTAGCCTAAGTTACTCCCTACAACATCGGCTATCTTCCAGTGAAAGACCCGTCAAAATCGCTCGAGCGGTTTCGGAGATTAGCCGGAAAAAACAGACAGACAGACAAACAGATGGACAGACAATTTTTTTTAAATTTTGTTTTTTGTTGTGAGCGCCTTATATACTTTCATATGCATTTAGTAAAACGCTGTTACTTTGACATTACAAACAGACACATAAGAGTGTTTATCCTAAAAGTTGGCAACGTCGCAAATAACTGTCAAATATTTACCTGCTTTGATTCTTAAAGCAATATTACTGAATAGAAATAAGAAATGTGGCTAACTAGCGAACTAGAATATTACCAATGAATTGCAATTATAACATTGAATTTGATGTTGTACCCATTTTAGGTGTAAAAAACGCATTTGGAAAGTTTCCAAATAGTTTTTTTACATCTAAGATATTAATTATTGCATTTCATAATAAATATTCTAGTTCGCTAGTTAGCCACATTTTTTATTTCCACACAGTAATATTGCTAAATTAATCAAAACAGTCAAATATTTGACATCTATTTGCGACGTTACCCGCCTTCAGAATAAACACTCTTAAATTTTTTTTTTTTTATGTTTTTTTTTTTTTAAACGTTGACAACGTAAACGTATTTATATTTATAGATGGTTTATTCTCTGTTAACATTAGACTGGCGACAATGCTGCTAGATAAGCTAATGAAAAGGATCGTTGTAGAACGAAACTAGACGAGCAATCTCGAAATAAGTGATTTATAGCGTAAACAAGAATCCCTCCAAAAACATTTCATGTAAGGTAGGCTGCCAAGACTGATATAAGCTTTCACTGTTAAAACGTTATCCGAACTAAAGTAAAGCCACGGCCCTAAGTCTACAAACCTTACATCTTGGTCAAAATGTATGGCTTGGCCGTTGGGCGTTCCATTGAACTATGGCATCATCGAACGATGCATTGGAAGGCCTCCCACAAGATGGACCGATGACCTTGTGAAGGGCACAGGAATCCTCTGGATGCGGGAAGCACAGAATCGGTCGAAGTGGCGGTGCTTGGGGTAGGCCTATGTTCAGCAGTGGACATCTTTTGGCTGAAATGGTGATGATGGCATCATCATTATAGCCTACAGCAATCCACTGCTGGCCTAGGCATCTCCTATTGCATGCCATTCAACTCGGTTCTCGGGAACTCTTATCCAGCTGCTAACTTATTTTTTTTTATTACACGACTCATAATGCGAAGCATTACAGAGCGCTTTGCGATCGAAAATTAGTTTTGCCCTTTCTGGAACTGTTTTATTGTTGCACTCCAGCTAGTACACAGAACTTACTTAATTTATAAACCATTGTATAGATAATTTAATGGAGATTAATTCTGTTTAAAAATCGATTTACTGCAGCAGAAACGAAAAAAAAAACATCTTTTTTTAAAATTTTGGCAGTCAAATATGAACGCTTTACTTGTGGTAACCAAGTGTACAAACACGTTGTGGATGTGTGCTTGAAGGCGAATAGCGTCAGCACATAACACACACACACACACACTTCTGACTTCGCCATTGTCTCGGACGGTACCGAGAGCTCCTGCGCATACACACACATCACAGCGTGTTTGTACACTTAGTTACCACAAGTAAAGCGCGCGTCGCTTCGTGAGAATAAAATACTGTGGACGGTCGAGTTAATGGTAGTCACAGCTAAAATCGGGAGTAAATTACTTGACTAAGCCTTGTAGTGTCCTGTAGTTCAGTTAAAATCATAGTGTTCCGAAACGTGGACACTTGCCAAATAACTGAAATTCCAACGCATAGCAAACAGAATACATTTCCCGAAAGTCAAATGTAAGCGGAAACTTCACGACAGAAATACACATCACACCATTTTACACAAAAGTCAACTTTAAAACCATTGAGACAAAGTTGTTTTTAGAACGACTAAACTTACCGAAAAGAGCGTAAAACATTATTTAAACGGCAATAAAACCTGAACCTTATCAGATAAAATAAGGGTTCTAATTCAATGCATATAATTAAGAGTCTGATAAACAGTGAAAGTGAGTAACAGAGAAAAAGTTGTAATGACTAATAATAGAAAAATCAATAACTCACATTAATAATTTCTTTGTTGCTTGCAGCTGCATAGTGGAACACCGTGTTTCCTTCAAGGTCGATAACGTCGAGGGAACTGTTCAAAGAGACTAAACTTTGAACCATGCGCACGTTACATGATTTCACGGCCACCTGAAATAAAAAAAAATACGTTCAAACAAAAAAAAAAAAGAAATTTGTCCGCTATGGGGAAGCTCTTGGCCTGCATCTCACGTGATGGTAACTGATGATCAGGCTGAAGGTGGAAGCGAGCTTCACCCGGAATCCTCCACCACAGAGGAACTGGCTATCTTACCTCTAACAATGCTGTTAACATTGTTTTGGCGACAGACTTAGATAAGATGGTGGTAGCTAGCCAGGCGGACTTAGAACAAGCCCTACCACCAACCAAACCAGAAAATGTTGCCCCCACTGGGAATTGAAGCCGGGACATCTGAGTCTGAGGCAGGTGGTCTAACCAAACGGGCGGTTAAAAAAAACAGGCACTTTTGAATTGACAAGGAGTTGCTCAGCCAACAAGATTAACCTAGTTGCCCATTCCAAAGTATAGTGTGTTCCTATGGAGACGAATGGACGAAAACACTATTGACACTCTTTTTAAGTGGCTACATTACAAATTAAATTAAGACGGAGCGAAGTAGTGGAGCGGAGAGACGGAGTAATGCGGAGCGGAGTTGCGGTCTGTATCTGTCCATTGCTCCGGATTGGAGTTGCGGACTGTGCGGAGCTAGGTCGAGTTTACGCGTCGAGTAATTTGAGCGGGCTGCAATACTCCGTGGCGGGGATTTTCCGCTTCCCCGCTCCGCTTCCAGGTTTTATATGAAATGTTAAACTAGTTCGACAATCCCTGGCCACTGAAGCGGAGCAGAGATTTTATGCAATGCCTTTGTTTAATATTGGCACAGCTCCGCTCCTCTTCTCTCTGCTCCAGTGGATAGGCAGCCTAAATGCTGATACAGTTGGTTTCATATTATTATTTCAAGTTTATTTTAACTTTTAAAAGAAAAGAAGACTACAACAACTGTCAATTCTGTCTTTGAAAGGATTGGTCCACCCTAATTGCGTAACACACTTTCAATCACAATCAGAATTATTTTAAAGGATGTTGCTAATCCTGTTGAGCAGGCAAATATTTCCAACATATGAAGCCCTAACAAGCAAAATAATCCTGGAATGCGATTTTATAATGCTACGTGGACTTATAAAACTCCGATGATAGTTTTGGTGGTTGCTACTGCGCTTTTAACAGCATAAATACATGCTGTTTTTACTCAAGTACGTTTAATCCTATAATTTGTACTTAAATCGGTAAATAGGATCATATTTCCTGACAAATATAGGATCAAGACTCCTATAAAAGCATGAAACAAGAGTAATTGCACTCAGGAGTAATTACTCCGGTAACTCAGACTTATATGCGCCTATAAGATAACATCTGCGGACCATTTAAATCTTAATACTCCTGTAGGAGCATGTACCAGGAAGATATACACTGAGGAGCAATTACTCTTGTTATTTTTACTTATAACCTCATATAAGCTAATATTTTATGATCAATTTAAGTAAATTAAAGTTAAATTACTGTAAATCATTTATGTATCTGGTTTGGTTTTACATAAACTTAAAAGTAAGTGTTAAATGAATTACATATCCACGTTTAAAAAATAATAAATCACCAAGATTATAACAGCACTCGGTAAGATAAAATGTTCTCTGTATAGATTTATCGTATGCCGTTTTAAACCTAGACATATTTATATAGGCATTCCACAGTAGTGTTATTGTCTAAGTAATCACAAACAATCCTGGTTAAAACTCTTAAGAAGCCACTTTTGCTTGTAACGACCAGTAAAGGCGAAAACGCGCTTTATATCGTTTTGCAAATTCTATTGTAGGATTTGATTTGAATCAATTTTCATCAGGGCATTGCAGAACCTTAATCGGTAACAATGGCGAATCTTTTTCGGTTTTGAGATAACCCAATATAGAACCAATATAGTTATATTGGTACTATGTCACTCTTGGAAATGCTAAAAAGACTTATTTTAGCACTATGTCATACTTGGAAATGCTCACCAAGAAAATGGCAGCTGCCTTCATAATATTTTTTTAATATTAATTAATACTAAAATGTAAATAAGCAAATTTCAAAAGGCGCTTTAATTTTTTTATCAAAACCATGATAGATTTCACAGAAAATTCACATTCCCCTACGAATAAGCTATAAGACCAACTATTTGACAACAATAAGATTTTGTTTTTCTACTAAAGTTGACATTAATACATTCTGATTCATATAGGTAAATACTTCCCCTCAAGATGTTAAAAAATATTTTTTTATAGAGCACTACAAGCGATACACTCACTTCGACTGTTCACAATATATTATAGAAGCATTTCTAGGCGCGTATTAATCTCATTTTTGACTATAACTTACTTATATTGAGATTTACAGGAGTAATTGCATTGACGTAACTCAATTACAGGAGCAATATAGGCGTATATGGAACTTCAGCGGTCTAATATAAATACGTTATAAGTAAAAGTAGACTTATAAAGTGGGCCCTTTTCGAGACTTATATGCAGATATAAGTCTCATATAGTCCTCGGTAAATGACGGTTCTAGGATAGTTTAAAACCCACTTTTTGCTAGTTGGGGCAATTCATATGTTGGAAATATTTGCCTGCTCAACAACGTAAATAACGCAATGAATGTTGTTGGCACAAAGACACGCGTAAATGTACCATTCCGTACCCGGCCGCAGGCAACTGCAGGCGACGTGTCGCGGCGACACGACTAGTTTCTATGAACTTCTATAAAATATCTTTCGTAGCTAGCGACATGTCGTTGGCAGCTACGGGCGAGCGACAGGCGACACGTGTAGCCCGACCGCAGACCACTAGTGCCGCCAACACTCGAGCTATAACACATTTTCTATCTTCTATCTACCGACTGAAATACGGGCTGCTGCCGCCTGCGGTCGCGGGTTCGGAATCATAACTGCAGCGGTCGGGTACGGAATGGTACCTTAAAATTGTCAGATTTACATAGGCCAGTGGTGGTATCTATTTAGTCTCATAGGCGTACTGTGTGGGGGACATAAACCAGACTAAAACTTTAAATCGATTACTGATACAGCAACGACAATTATATTGTAAGAACAAAACATGACATCATATTATCATCTCTGTCTACCCTATTTGGGAACACAGGCGTGACGTAAGTGCTACTGTGTTGTCAATTACAATAGGTAATTATAATTAATTGTAATGGTTTACGCCTATTGAGTCGAGTTCTGAAAGTATAACGCTAAGCGCTATTTAGCAGTCAGGGTAACATACTGAAAACGACTTTAGGGAACTTCCCTTTTATAAACATTGAAAAAATTAATACTGCTTTTGCCATTATTCATTTCATTCCATGAATATTGATAAGTTCCGTTTGTTCTGACTGTAATAGATATACAACAGAAAGATTATTCAATAAGTAAATGAAAAGAAGTGCCTCTTTTTATTAACTTTATCTACCGCACATTCTTTATTATTAAACGAGCAATATTTGTATATAAATATTTGTAATCACGTTCTCGAAAACGGCTCTAACGATTTCGATGAAAGATGCAATATAGGGCGAAAAATCGATCTAGCTAGGTCGCTAGGTCTCATATCTGGGAAAATTCGTTTTCTCCGTATTTTCACCTGAGCAGATCTCGGTCGCCCAAAGTTTAGAGCAAGAATAATGACATAGCAGCATGGAATTAGGAAGTACCTACTATCATGGCATCATGGTATTAGTAAGTTCCTACTTTGATGGCAGCATGGAATTAGTATGTACTATCATGGCAGCATGGAATTAGTAAGTTCCTACTTTGATGGCAGCATGGAATTAGTATGAACTTTCCTATACTATTAAATGTGCATTCTCTATTTTCACCAGAGCAGAGCTCGAACGCCCACTAAGTATTGATAAAAGAAAAGTAAACAAAAAAAAACACGCCATACCATTGTGTTTCCCTCACCAGCCTAGCCTTTTCCCAACTATTTTGGGGTCGGTTTCCAGTCTAACCGGATGCAGCTGAATACCAGTATTTTATATGGGGCGACTGCCTATCTGAACTCCACAATCTAGTTACTAGGTAACACGATACCCCTTACAAAGACTGGTTGTCAGACTTTTGGGCTTCTAACTACCCGTAACGACTGTCAAAGATCTACAAATGACAGCCGGGACCAACGCGGCAACGGCGTAACATGGTTTCCGAGGCACGGAGGGGTCTTGGTAGGTAAAGATGGTCACCCATCCACGGACCTAGCGTGGCCAGCCTAGCTTAACTTGATCGATCGACCCGTGCGGCTGTTACTTAGCCACAAGCCCCTCCCCCTTGATTGTGTTTCCCTATCTACTATAAACAATTACGTAGATGTTGTAACCGAAGGGGGGTGGGTGGAGATGAATAACGCAACCAATACGAACAAGCTCATATATTGGACCGACGCAGCAGTCGTTAACCTTAAAACAAGAAACTAGCCTACCCTACTTATTTATTACTTATAAATATGTAGGTACCCACATAACATCCCTCCACCTTTAGTCAGAAAAACTTCTTATAATCTACCACAGTTCTATTTCGTTTTGACCGAGTGTCTGGTTCAGGTTCTATGGAGGGAGCTGCCGAAATCTATTCTTTTTCAGCGGGATGGTCATCTTGAGGAAGCATAGATGCAGGCGTTTCTATCTCAATTGGTAGTTGTTCTACCGAAACTTGAGATGGTAGCTGCCCGAAGCTCGTCGGATGTGATGGCATTACAAATGCGGGAATGATCTCTTCGCTTGGCCCATCTTCCCTCCCTCTGTATTTCAGCAATTGGTTAGCGTGTCATTGACCACATAACAGTAGACTAAACCAAGTAAGGCTGAGTCATCATAGTTGAATACTTAAGTTCTCATCACTGAGACTGAACTGACCTTTAGACGCTCAGGAAAATAATTACTTACATATACTGAGAACTAAAACCAATTTTATTTACTTGACCCTTCTTATGACACACATTTTTACAGTGTTTTCCGAGACCTGTTTGACCTATTTAATCGCCTTGGAAAACAACAAAATAACCAGTAACTTGCCAGAGCAAATTACTCAGCTATTATTTGCCTCCTATTAGTAATGAAAAAGCCATTAAGATTTTAACCCATTTGACCACATCATTTATCTACACATGTTTTTGCAAATAAATGAATCTGAATCTGAATCTGAACCACTAAACCAAGAATCAGACCAATTTTTTTTTTATTAGTTAATTAATTGTTTTTCCTTAGTCGCCAGGCAAATCAAGTACTAAGATTTATTCATATTGTTTAAACATAACATGTAAATCTTATTTATCTTTAACTAGATTTTGCCCGCGGCTTCACCCGAGTGGTTGTTGCAAAATATTCCACGGGAACGTACTACCGGAATTACATATCTAATAGCCGAGAATAAGATCATTTATCATCGCTGCAACCGCGTAGCCGTCAACCATAACTATTTTGTTACGCGTAATTTTGAATCTGTGATATCTTTTAAACCATTCATTTAAATTATATAATGTCACGGCATATTTTAATCTAAATGAAATGCCCAATTTAAATAACAATTTATTGGATAAGGATTAATATAATACCGGTCAAAATAGCTTCGGAAATAACAATAAAAACATTATTAAATTCTGAAAGATAATAATGGTTACTGTGGGTCATCCTCAGAAGATAGACATATTATGCCATCGCGGACTTTTTTGTTGAACTTTTTAAGATGAACCATTCTGTAAAACATAATTTTTATGTATCTTTTATGGTTAACGTGGCGCTCGTGAGTAAAATTCCGAGGCGGCATTTTTTTTCCGACATCTTCAACAATTAGCCAGCCATTCAGCCAATTACACAAAACCTTTAACGAATTATACGAGTATACTAAAACCTTCCGCATTAATCACTCCGTCCACTGGTGAGAACCGTTTGAAAACCCGTTCGGTCGTTTTTGAGTTTTTCGCGTTCAGACAGACAGATAGACTTGGCGGGGGACTTTGTTTTATAATATGTAAGGATAAAATGAAAAATGTTAATATAAAAAAAAACAGCTTTTGTACATTATTATAACCAAAAGATATCCATGTATTTTTTTTTAATTTTATTATTTGATGTTAATAAACTTTTTTATCCGCGTTGAGCGGTGTGTCTAGTACGAAAAACTTTGAAATCGCGGAAAAAAAAAAGTTAATCTAGAACTTTGTGTAAAAAAATCATTGTTAACATATGAACCCAATTGTACAAGGTCGAATAAAATTAACTGGCGAAACTGTACAGACTTGCTCCCATTGTCTATTCTACGTAATCTTATAAATGTAAATTAAAGTCGCTTTTCGTGTATGGCTGTGTGACGGCGTTGTTCCTCTGAACTATCTGACGGATTATGATGCAGTTTTCATCATCATGTTCCGGAAGTTTTATGTGCTTAATACTTTACTTAACTACATAATAAAAAAGAAATAGTGATTGGTAGAGTATTTTGTCAAGTCGTGCGAAAAACTGTTCTAAGCAGGGCCGGGTCGCTAGTACCTATCTCATAAGATGCAGTATTATAATTTTAGGCTAATCCGATCAACAAAAACAGAAAGAAGAAAAATAAAAAAATCTGCACTATCATTCATCATCATGTCACCTGCCGCCATCTACAGCATCAAAGTCAAATCATTTATTTCAAATAGGCCCTTGTAAGGCAAAATTCTAAAGAAACAATAAAATAAAATCTTTAAATCAACATCTAAAGTATATTTTGATGATGTCATTTGTGACTCAACCAGTATATTTGAGATCAGCAGCTATGGCTGCATTTTCCACAAATAAATGGCCAACGCTACACAGCCAAATAATACTAGTGATTGTTGATTCACTTACCATCAAAGGTGTGGCTCCAGTCAATGCATCAATGCTATCAATGTGTTTCTGGACTTCAGGGTCATTGAACAGCTCGCTCAGGCCAAAGTGAGCCACCATGTGAGCGATAGTCCATGACTGGTGTTCTGATAATGTGTCACAGAGTTTCTGAAGAATTGCCACTGTGCACTGCAAAGGAAAAAGTTTATAGTTTATTCAAATTTTGTAATTAAAGTTGAGATTGCAACATTATTATTATATTATTTAAATAATAATTAAATGCTTAGTTGTCATGTTAAATTTTTATTTTATTTGAATGTGGAGTATTATTTTATTTTTATTTTTTTGTGTAGGTTACTTTGAATTATATCTGTTTTATTTTAATGTTATTTAATACACTATGTCTGTAAAATAAACGAACTATTTTTAGTAATAGTGCACCGCAATAATTGTAACAGACAATGGGATGATGATATTATAACTTTTTAGTGTGGTTACTGGTTGGGCAAATAATAAATAGTAGAACACCTGGGGGATTCATGCAAAGAGAAACCATTTGAAGCTCTGACCACTGCTGCACTGTAAGTTTAGATTCAGGGTAACCATACAAACTGGCTTTTGTTTTTATTACCGAGCTGTACACAATTCTCCTATAGCTTCTTCTAAATAAAATATTTTTTCAATAAAATTAGCCAAATATAAAAACCGCGAATTTTGATACAGTATTTAACTAATTTATTTTAGTAAATAACACTTACTTCTTTGGTAATCTTGATAAATACTGGTATTCGCTCCTTGTAAACAATGAATTTCCCTTCTGCATCCTCTAAGGTTTTAGCCCGAAATAAACTGCAAAATAAAGAACAGAACAGAACAATTGTTTTATGAAATAAGTACATACTAGTATTATTATGAAAATGAAAGGATCTGATAATCATTATATTAGTTCCAGAGACATGTCTAAAGATAGTAAATAAAATCAAGTTAGTACATTTATCTGAGTATTAGGGACCAAACATTTCATTTTGTTTTCATATAATTTTATCAAATATTTGCACTAATTATACGTAATGTAAGTTCACTTTTCTAAATTATGACTCCTTGTATAATGCATGTTGTGTCCTTGTATATTACACTGCTATTACTTATAATATAGCTATAATAAAATTAGTCTGTAATTTTATTATAGACTTATAAATGAGTAATTGTACAGATCATTTAATTTCCTACACACATAAAAGTCTTAAGTTCATTCATTCATTCATTCACTGACAAACAATGCACAGCCTAAACCCGAGTTTCTTATATAATAATGAAAGTGAGCACTAAGGAAGCTCAAAAATGTTACATACGTTCGGATACGTTAGATTTTCTTTTGTTAATTCCAAAAGCACTAAGAATGACTTGACTGGCTTTGTCGACTTATGAAGAAAATCTCAAGAATCAAGACAAGCGAGCGAAGCGAGCCTCCAAATTTTAGCACCCGCCTTAAATATGTTCTGTTTTTTTAGGATTTGATTAACATTTTCAAACAGAAATAAGAGAAACATTGTCGACTTATGCAGGAAAGGCCAAGCAACTATGAAAATGTAGAATACAAGAGCGACCAGAGCAAACTCAGAAATTTTGCACTCTCAGATACATTCGATTTTCTTTTGATCATTCCAAAAGAACTACGAATTACTTGCTTTGTCGACTTATGAAGAAAAGCTCAAGAATCACGACAAGCGAGCCTCAAAATTTTAGCACCCCGCTTTGAATAGGTGCTGTTTTCTTTTCATCATTATACGGGAAGAGAACTTACTTTGTCGAGAAGAAAAGCTTACTCGTAAACTCGTTTTACAACAGTGTTGGTTTTGAAATCTGGCCTTAACCCGAGCATAGTGGTGCCCAAATTCCCGAGTTTGCTTAACAGGCTTTTTTTTTTGCATCTTTTTTTTGTATATGGCCATCGGAGTCTCAGTGGCTCAAGCACCTACAGTTTTTAGTTAGTAAGACACGTAAATCATTGAAGCTGTCGACAGGTTGAATGATTTTGGGGGGGTCATGACCCCCCAGGACCCCCCTGGGACCGCGCCTGAGGTGAAAGGGGGTTACCAAAGTTTTTAGGGGAGCATTTTACTGCTTGCTTCGATTAAATCGAAAATTGGTATAAATAATCTTAGGTTCAAACTATGGAAACATACTAAACGATTTATCAATGGGAAAATGGGATTTGGCTTTGGTTCAGAAGCTTGAAACTTGGCTCAAATACTTATCTAGGTGAATAATTAACATAATTAATTTTCCGAAACTATCCTTTGAAGGGAGTTGAGGGGGGTTCGAATTTGAATGAAAAAGTACGAAATTCACGCACGAAGTGGAGGATGAAGAGCTACAGTCCCGGTCATGAGAAGCTATAAATTTTGCGGTCCTTGTTACGTAGCTAAACAAATAATCCCAAATTCATACTATACTATATAATACTAAAATGAGGAAGTATTTTTGAAAATTAAATCATTAAGGGGGTTAAATAAGGGATGAAAGTTTATAGGGAAGTTCGTCCATTTTTGCCGATGGGATATCCCTTTGGACACATGGCTTGTTTACTAAGAGAACATCTAGGTTCCTCTAACATAATAATTTTTGATGTAATTAATGTTTCAAAATATGATCACAAAAAGCTGTTTGAGAATGTGAATTATTATGTGTTTAAATTCTTTATATGTGAATAATAGTCTGAAACATTCTCAACACTTTCTTTTCTTTTTCTTTCAAATGGTCCTTCCATTTGAAAGAAAAATATTTTACATCCCTATCTCCTAGTAAGGTAAAACCTAGCTTAGGGCTCTTCGCCTTTTTTTCTCATTCTAAAGCACTAAAATTTAAATATTATTCTCGTTAATTATATGCTACAGAGATTGCCAAAAAGATAAAAACAATTAGGTAGTAATTAGCATAAAATCAATGAGTCAAACCCATGAATAATATCGTACCTGTACATCTGATGTAAGCTCTCAGTAAAAGGCTTGTGAAGTACTATTTCATAGTACTTATCTTTTGAATTCTTGCCATCGGGCGGATTCTTCGGTCCATACAGTAAAATAGAGTCTTCTCGATAATGTATCGGCCTTGAAATGTAGTTGTCTGACCGCACCTCTATTACTTTAGTCGGAGCTTCTTCCGTCCCCAGAAGACCACGGAAAACTAACAAATTACAGAAAGATAAATATTTTCTTCAGACAAGAGAAAAATAATGTTTACAAGGATCTCACTGCGTGCGACTGTACATACATTAGAATTTACGAGATAAAGGAAACTTACTTGAATTCAGCATTATGTAGGCAATAATCTTGGATTTTCAGTAGTCAATAAATTCTGTATTTAAATTTTTATTTTATTTTACTGGTTACACAATTGCAAAAAATCACACAATTCTGGCGCTGAAAACAGCCAGCTGATGTGCTTATTGGCAACTGACTGACAGCGATAGACTGGCAAATAAAGTTGACAGTGACACTGAAGCTTTAACTTTATTTATAAATGATCAGAGAGAATAATAAAACTAAATATTAGCCCTTTTTCACTCAAATGTTTATGCTTTGAGACTACTTCGTCGCACTTATTATTAATAGAAGAATCTTTAGAAATATACTACGGTGTGTCGACTGTCCAGTTAACGCGCGCGTGTGTTGTTGCGTCGTTGCGTGTGGGCAGTAATCATTAATTTCAAATTATCTTACTTTGATCTCTAGTCTTCTCTTTTAGTCTCACGTCCCAACCCTTCATCAAAATAAATTTAATAGTTAAAGGTAATGTTTGCGTATGGGATAAAATTAAACACTTACATTTTAGTTACATTTAAGTTTAATTTTATTTATAGATCAAAAATGGAATGCTCATAACACTAATAATTAAAATAAAATGTCTACAACTAAAACAATATAATTCTTGAAAGAATATAAACAATAACGCATTATTGGTATAATTAAGTACAAAATTAAGCATAAAATTCAAATGACTAGACAGATTTATAAACTGATTACAAAAACGATCTATTAAAACTAGATACTATGTTCACACAAAACATGATTTTCTTTCCTTGATGTTTTACAAGTTATAAGTACAGCATTCGATCGATAATATTTATTTATTGTCAAATATGCTTGGTCTAGATTGATGAACAAAAAACCAGTGCAAAAAATAATTGTAAGTACTTACATCTTTGTATATCATTGTTTGGAATGAAATTAGTTCGCTTCAGATATTTAAAAACAATTAAATCAAAGTTTTAAATAATACTATAGCATTATACTATGAAATAATAGTTCAGTGACAATCTTTGGTTATAAAATTAAGTACATTGTTACAATATTTAATTCTAGACCTATCAATTAACCGTTTAGACAGGAATTCAATCACACAAAATGAATACAACTTATACACTATGAATAATAAATGAACAAATAAGAAATATTTGATTAACAAGCTTACTTGTCACATTAACAGATCATTGTGAATAAGATATTCATGTAGAGAGCATAGTACAATATATAAAATACATGATTATAAATAGTGTAAGCTAATGAGCATATTACATAATACATTCATTGTACTAATTGAATTTATCTCTAAAACCAAATACATTTTTGTTTATACACATTCTCAAAATTCTCCTATATATTATTAACACCTCCTTTCACATCAATTAAATCACTTATTTATCACTGTGTATAGTTTTTCAAGACATTTCCTAACTATAACTTATCTTGGCTGACGCATCATACTCATAACCATCTGGATGAAGAAACAGGGACATTATGGCCCTTTAAAATAGTGTCATATCAAACAAAATAATCCATTTTAACAGAGCAGAGTTCTAAGTTAGCCAAAGATAGTTTTGTATGTATCTTAGTTTGGTGTTCAGCTAATAGAATGGTTTTAAACATAAAATCTAAGCTCTATTGCCTTCTTTAAACTGATTAGGCTGCATGGCTATGATTGGCGTTGGATCCAGGGAGATTATCAGGGTTAGCAAGGGGATCCAGTTCAGCAAAGAGTTTGAACCAGGCTGCTTTATCTTCCTTCTTTGGGATGGCTTTACTCGGAGTGGGCTTGGAAGATTGCTGTGGAGACTTTAGTACCTGATTGGTGTTGCTAATGGCAGGAGCCATTGGGCCTTGCAGTAAACTGGATGAGTTCTGTAATTGGTTAAAGTTATTATGTAATATGACGTGAGTTTAGATTAATGTTTCTGCTGTAATGATAGAGTTTGCAAGTCGATATAATTGGTGATGATTCAGACTTTATATACTTCAGATAACACAAGTTCAAATAGAATTATGACTATCACATGTTAAGCATGTGCACACGCCCGCGCCACACTATCGCCACGCCCGCCCCCTTCGCCATTCGTGTATGTACCGCGCCTAAGGCATTACCACCATTAACCACTTTTCAACCTTATTACTAAGGGCTTAAGGGTGAACCACAAATGTCCACGGTTTTTTTTTTTCAGTGGGAAATGATCAAATAACTTCTCCCGCTCTGGCCGGAATGGGAGGGTGTGTCAGACTTTTACTGACTAAAACCCACCCGTGTTCCTTCCGTTGCCTGTGTGCCGGGGCCGCGATATCCCTTTCGGGCAAACCCGCAACCCCAGCAGGCATTGGTCCTTTCGGACCCCATCAGTTGGTGCTGACATCTCTTCGAGGCGCGCGTGGAACACAACGCGCAGTCAACCCGGCCATGGTCCTAATCGGACGGCGAGCTACCCATTGCTCACCGTCCGCAAGCCCGCGCCTACGGTGGCCGGAAGTCGGCTCGCGAATCCCGAAAATGTCCACGGTTGATCATGAACTTTAAATTAATAAATATTCTGATAAAAACAAATTTGTGTGAAATGCTGTAAGCTAAAATGACTTGTATTAAAAATAAATTACCTGTAACAATTGTGAAGGCAAAAATGATCCAAAACTCCCTTGCGCATCTCTACAATCCATCTGTAGCCCGGCTAATTCAGACAGTATTCCAGCATTTCCACTAGATATCCCAGATTCCAAACAACTTGTATCGATCAGGTTCACCGAAGTGCTTGGCTTGACTTCCTTCTCATTGGACGGTTGGTTTTCATTTTCGTTGTCTGGTTTTGGTTTCATATTTTTCACTTCACTACTTTTCTCTGGATTATCATCTTTGAATTCATCCTGGAATTAATCAGTACTTGATGTTTTAAAGTAGTTGTGGTATCTGCTTTCATAAAATTGTGTAAATGGTTAGAAATTCAGCTGACTCCTAATAATAAGAGCTTAGTGAATTACAAGCATGAATTTATTGATGGAAACTATGATTTTCACATAGAAGTACTTAGAAAAGATTAAAGGTTGCCTTGCCAACATGTCTAATGTGCAATAACACAGTGGAAATAAAATCGGTATTATGTAATAGCCAAAAAAATAAGCATTAGCTGTAATTCACACCTGGAAAAATAACATTTGATCCTTATCCTGTGGTCTGACATCCTGCTTGCTTTCTGCCTCACCCAAGGTCTGAGACAATTCCTTTAGTATAGAAAATTCATACAGGGGTGCAGCATTCATTGTGTCTGCAGTTGCTACTAAAGTTTGTGCCACTTTAGTAGCAAATGTTACGAAGGAAGTTTGGTAGTTAGATAGGACATGGGAAAACATGTTGCATCTTGCTGCAGCTAGCAAGTCAATCTGAAAGTAGGGAATATTATGTTAGTTGTAGGTTTATTGTGTCTGTGTATTGTAAAACCAATTTCCATCATGCAAATGTTATTTGTATTTATTTGTTGCTGCACTATGATATCAACCAATATAGAATTTGGGTTGATATGTTGCTGTGTAACAATGTGTATCATACAAATATGGATATAAAATAATTTAATTAAATCATACTTTTTGCAATACATCCAGTGTCAGTTTATCAAACACCTTTTTACTCTCGCGTACTTGCCGCTGCGCCTTTCGGAAGTTATCGAGGCCGCGTCCTGTATCGGGGTCTAGCTGTGCGCTCGTCGATTTCATCCAGCTGAGGGCGGCACGGTACTCGATTCGGGCTTTTTCCATAGCAGATACAGTCGCCCGCATATCGCTCACAGCGCGTCCTCGAAACGTCTCCACTTCGTGATAAAGCCTCAATAGCGGCCCCCGCACTGATAAGCGCTGTTGTCCAGAATATGAAATTGCTTTGCCCGCAGATACCATGTGTTTACCCGATGCGTCCGCATTTTTTCCAGAGTCCCGCAAAAACTTCCCTAGAGCATTTTCCTCTTGAGCCAAAATACACAATCGTTCTTGATATTGGTCCAATACTCGCTGTAATTGTAAGCAGCTGTCTGATATTGATCGAAATAATTCCAGTTTAGCATCAAGCTCGGCATCGGACGCAACAATACACTCATCTTCTTTGGTTCCTAGTTTTTTTAGCACAGTCTTTTTTGTTACCCAGTATTGATGTTGCATCATTTTACTGGAAAATGAAACGAATTTCCACTGTAAGCTATGAGTAAATTAAAAATTCTGAAACAGAAATAAATCCAATAGAAGCCGAATTGTTTGACACTTTTGACATTTAAAATAATATCTTTGACAGCTGAGCTGAAAGAATGTTGCCAAGAATGAAGTATTTTAAGCTTTTTCTATTTTGTAACATTAATTTCATAGAGTCACATGAAATCCAAAAATATTTATTTTTTACAGTGCATTGTACGCTATAAAATTTAGAATTTACATGAGTTATCATCATTTTCTGTAACTTCTTTTACTATATTACTATTTGCTGATAACTAAATAACGGATGATACCACCTTCTCCACAAGGAGTGTGAAACATACCCTATGAGAAATAAAAACTTGTATGGTGTGTGAGCATCTCAGACAAAATAGGTACAGATAATAAAAAAGGCAATGGTGTGAAATAACTAACTAAAGCTCTTGGATTTAAGAAATTCTACAGAAATTCAAGCTTTTGAAAATCTGGAAAATAATCATAATCTGTGTTATGAGATTGTCTAAATTGTCTATGATACGAATATTTACAACCGGAATGTGGAATGGCCGCCGCGTTTCGCGTTAGTGCAAATGTATTGTGTTATCAAATCGTCTTGATAATAATATGTACAATTTTATTAGGTGAGAGTGACTTATTAACACAATCGTGTTGAAATAGTTATAATGTACTGTGCTGATAAAACTATCCCCGGTGTGTCATCGTCACAATCTTCAAAGAACGTCAAAGATGGTAAGTTTGCTTGTCACATAGTAAGTGCTTTTTATTTTGCTATTGCATGTATATTTAGTTAGTTTCGATTAAGCTTGATAATTTTAAACAATTGTCGTCATGGATAGCTTGCGATGTTCTTTATACCCGGTGATCTTATTGTTTTTTGTTTATTCCAAAAGTTTGAGGATACTTTTCAAGTTTACTAATGTTTAAAATTGTCGAATGCATATCAGAAAACACTTTACTTGCTGTTAGTTTACAACTTCAGCCTGGGAATTAAATTAATTTAGTAAGTGCATTGTGTGTTTTTATACAAGTGCTAAACATGTCAATCACCAATGTCCTAGTTATTATTATTACTTGGCATTCGTCTTCAGGCACTAGACTTTCAAAATGTAACGCACGCGATTAACGTCCGATTCACATTTTGAATATTCAGGTCATAGTGGATTGTAATGTTGTAAGTTTATTTTGTTTTTGCTAAAGAAGAATTAAGTTATAATACTATTCTATTTTTTCATAGTACTATCTAAACTTACAAATTATAGACAGATGTGATTTTGATTGTTCCATGACACCCATAGTGACAGTATTGCAAAAAAACATTTACAGATAACTAAAAAAATAATCTTGTTCTGATATCCTAAACAAATTGTTAATGATTATTTAAGAATTATTAAAGTTGTTGAGTATCTCTCAAATAAGGTATTATTTTAGGATGAACAATAAAGTTAAATCGGTGTGATAGTTTCTTTTCACTACAGAGATGGAAGCTTAGTCGGGGCTAAATAATGTACTGAACAAAATCCTTTGGTATACATGACCAACAAAATACTATTTAGCAACATGTCATGTGAAAAACTACTTACAAGTATAACAAAGCCAAAATGCAACTGCCTTTTAGGGGTTAAAAAGTACAAAACATGTGGTATATTTTTATATTTTAAGTCAAATTTTATTAAAAGCATTTTTTATAAGAAAATATAACATTACTTGATGTTGCAGTCAAGTCATATGATTTGATATCTTTTGTGTTCAACGGATTCTGCCCCAAAACGCATTACTTGTGGATTATAATAAAATTTGGTTGTACATAGACTGCAACATTTATTTGTTAATGGTTGCATTCCTCTTAAGTATTGTTAAAGTGGCCTCCCCCATAGGGCAGCATGGCGTGCCTAAAGAGGCACGCCATGCTGCCCTATTATGTGCTTTCAATCAGTACGTAATAGGGCACATTTATGTTTGTTTTGTAATACCTACAGAACAAGTCATCAAATCCTTCATACTATTTCTTCTTTTCATAATGTTCATGGGAACATTATAAAAACAAGAAATAATATGAAGGATAATAATGATTTCTATCTATGGAGGTGTAATAATTATTATGACTCATCCTTCGGTCTATTATTAATAGTAGGTAGGTAGGTAATACGGGCTGGTATCCGCAACTCCACGCCTAAGCGCGTATTTTGTGTACAGGTGGGAAAATTGGTTATTCGATCCACCCCAGCTCCACAAAGAAGGCCAGCAACTGTACTGACAATCTCAAGTACCTGGGTTACCGAAGTACTTTGCCCTGTATGTGGCGACCACCGGGCAGTATAACAGCACATGAGCTGCTGTCTCATTGTCCTCCATGTAGGCTCTGCACAGCGGACTGTCTGTGACTCCTATGACAAAGCGGTGTTTATTAAATGACCCATGGCCAGTTACAGCTACTGTAACTGTACGCAGCTATTGTTTCGTTAGTCGGAGTATTATTTATATTATATTATTAATAGTAAGAATTGATTGAATCATTAGTAATGATTAAATAGTCTATTTGTAGTCTGATTACAACTGTCAGAATTCAATTGTTGAATAATTCAGTGCTGTGTCCTTTTAGGCTAACATTGGAATGATCATTCGGTGCTTCTGAACATCTAGAGACACCGTTCTTATGGCTGTATGATAAACAAGTGTCATACAATAGTAAAGCAAAGTCACCTTTCAAGTACAACAGGCAAATGACTGGCAGGTCGAAAAGACAGCTAAATGCTCTTTAGTCACATCAGTCGCGTCATTGTTAACAGAACCGTATGAGCGAGGGTAACATTTGGCGTTAACCGGGTCAAGGTGGCCGTTTGATTCGCGTCGCGTGTCTATTCCCGGCATATCGATCTTACAGCTCTTAGGCTCGATATCACGACCGGCTTTTAGTGCCGAATTAGCATAGGCGTAGGGTAGCACGAACATATTTGGGGTTTTAGTGCTAGGAGAACCTTTTCCAAGCTTTATTGGGGTCGACTTCACTATTTTTTCTTTCGCCCAGGTGCGGCAGAATATCCGAATTTTATGGAGTGTCTTTTATTTAACGAGTATTCCCTTACTGTTTCTCAACTTGCACCGATGGCAATTATCTGCTTTAAAGGCATGGAACATCCCTATGTGTAAAAGAACACTCACAAAACGTTCAAAAATTGTACGTTTAAAAATTACGTACCTGACCAATAAATACTACACAAGGAACAATACACTTTGTGCGGCCTACCCCTCTCAGGACAGGACCAGCAGAGCCGTGAGTCTATCTCACGGCCACGGAATAATTAATCTCGCGAGTTCTTTATCTTATAATTATTGTATCTATCGTTTAAAACATACTATTCGTATACAACTACTTACTTCCCTTTGCGGAAATAAACATAATTATAAAATAATTCTAGTATAGTGATAAGCAGTGATCGGAGTAGGTAGATTGATTTTTAGTACTTGTATCATAAATGCACACAGAAAGAATAACATGGATAAGCCATTTTTCCGGAAAGTAATTCCGGTATTTCCGGATTCAATTAAATATTGTTAATGTTGGTAGTGATATTATTACTACTCAATTCAAAATTTAAAGGAAGGTATCAAAACTAAATTAATTCATTATTTATCTGTTGAATAATAAAAAATAGGAAGAATAATAAAGAATAAAATTGCTCATTTTATTACAATTCCTACCTTTTTTTTGAGGATGGCAAATCATCAAATGACTCCTTCCACTCTGGCAGAATACAATTCCTACATAAGTTCCGGTTTTTTTTTAATAATCCACCAATTCCGGAGGAATGTCCATAGTAATATATACGTTTCGGATCAATGACCCCAGTTCAATCTACCTACTCCGATCACTGGTGATAAGTGAAGAAGTAAGTACGTCAACTGTGATTACATAAAGAGAACAAAGCGAAACACGAAAGGTCAGCAGCTCAGATAGTGAACTTTCATTACGTATGTGCAGCAAAAACTAGCTAATTAATTCTATCGCTTTTACGTCAGTACTTACTTATCTTCACTTCTGCATCACGGGGTGAACGTATTTCGTTGAAATATTGACAATTATAATAACTGGCCGGCCAAAGGTCTTTTCGGCGGAAATGCAATATCAATAACCATCTCCAATCTTCTTCCAGGGTACCTAAATCTCAGATTTAGCTTACTAATTTTATGCCACTAAGTTTTCCGCATAATCGTCGTTTCCAGTGAACGTTTTGACCATACTAAGCTCAAATTGAATGTGCCTCTCTATTACGTCCTGGGGACTGAAGACAGCTCTTCACGGACAACATTTTAAACCCATCATTTTGCAGGGGCAAACCAATTGTCTGATCGCTTAAGCTACATAGTAATAGCTAGCTAGTATAATACAAACACCATAATTCGTTCCCTTTAGATGTGAGGAAAATAATAGTATTAATAGAGGGTACTACTGCTCCCCTCACCTGATTTCGTGTTGCGGTTTCCCAGACACCTGTCGTGGAGCACACTATAGTCGCCGCAACACTTGTCGACCTTGCACGCAGATATAGGGACAAAGTCCATTCAAGTTTCGCACTAAGAAATTTGCTTTAAGTGTACTTAAAAACCGGAATACCTATAAAACATGGCGTAACTGTACAAGTAGCTCCTTTATTTTTGTTACATCACGTTTATAAAACATTTTCTATTTTACATATTCTATAAATTTATAACACTGTTACTACAGATCCGGCTGTATTGCTAGTGAAACGCAGGTATGTTACACAAAGAGCTTTGTCAGTCGTTAAATATTAAATGTATCGCTCGAGACTGAAATTCCAAGTATATTAGCTTTACGTATAAAATAAGACGACATTTTTACTTGCTAACGTAAACACTGCGTTTGTCCCAGTTTGAAATAACATTTCCCAGGTTGGTGGCCTGTAATGCTCGCTTCGAAATGTCAGAGGTCGATCTGTTAGCCTGATAAGATAGAAAGATCTTTGCGACTGTACCTACATATAGCTGGTTTACCCGCAAATTAATTCATTGCTCTGATATTTCTCTGTAATAGAATCTGGGCCAGTTGGTTGGCCAGATTGCTATTTATTTATAAGAGCACGAGCTATTTAGCTGGACGTAGCTTTCCAATTTGTGGTTTCCTGTTCGCTTAGGAGTTTGGAATAGTTCTTGTAATTAAAATTTCTAAGCAGTAACAATAACTTACAATACAAATTAATGCTTAAAGTGGTAATGTATGACGTTTTATGGGTTTTGTTAAGCTTACAATGAAGAAAACGGTAATCAATTAGCCAGCCTCATCGAATTTCAGTTACTTATCGACCTAATAAGCTATACGAATAATAGAGCGAAAGAACTTGCATTACAGTAAGGTACAGTCTATTTTGGAAATACACATACCCAAGATAATGTCTGTAATAAAAGACAATGAATAGCCTAGACTAGACACGTCAATGTCGGTGCTGAGCCGGCAACAATGGCCTGTGTCAGACTATGTGTACAATTACTGGGTGCTATTCAACTTACCCGTTCCAACTTCGGCAGATTAGAAACATTAGTCGTCACTAGAGCACTATACTTTGTGGATAGGTCGTTTTGTGAATTAAAAGCCTTTAGTGAGACAAAAAATATCTGAGGGTTTCAAAGCAGTCTAATAAAGAAATAAGTACACACCCGTTTTCAGTTCAGAATTCAGTGTTTGGCTACAGGTTTCTCCAGACAAAAAGCTGTAAAAGTCGTCAATTCCCTATTAAGACCCTTTTAATTTTGTACAGATCAAATAGGTCCTTAAAACAACATTAAAAGCACTTGGCAGCCGTAAGCCCAGTTTGATTTTATTACCAGTCTATTCGTTTAATTATTGTAGAATTAATTTCTTTAGATCTATTATATTGCTCTATAAAATTGCTCTGAAGACTTATTTAACGGTTCTCCAATAAACTCGTTATGGCTACAGACAACGACAAGTAGTTCCATAAATTCCATGTTAAGAATTTATAATGGTTGCATATGAACAAAAGTACGATAATTTTATGTTTTGTAACTAGCTATTGCCCGCGGCTTCGCCCGCGGTTTCGCCCGCGTGGATGTCGGAAAATATCCCACGGGAACGTACTACCGGAATTTCATACCTAATAGCCGAGGAAAAGGTCATTGACTCTTACGCTGCACCCGCGTTGCCGTCAACCATAACTACTTTGTTACACGTAATTTCGAATCTGTGATATTTTTTTAACTATTAATTTAAATGATATGATGTCAAGGCATATTTTAATCTAAATTAAATGCTATATTTTATTGGATAAGGATTAATATAATACCGGTCAAAATACCTTCCGAAATAACAATTAAATTTTTATCAAATTCTGAAAGATAAAAATCGTTATTGTGTGTCATCCTTAGAAGATAGGCATGCCATCGCGGATTTTTTTGTTGAACTTTTTAAGATATATAATCCTGTAGAACTGTACTCGGTTTACGCGGCGCACGCCAGTAAAACTCGCAGTCGGCATGTTTTTTTCCGACATCTTCAACAATAATCGTCATATTTCAGCCAATTTACACAAAACCATAATGAATTATACACTAAAACCTTCCTCATGAATCACTCTGTCCATTGGTGAACCGTTTGAACATCCGTTCGGTACTTTTTGAGTTTATCGAGTTCAGACAGACAGACGCGGCGGGAGACGTTGTTTTATAATATGTAAGGATAGCACTTTCAAGCGTTCATTTAATTTATTTCTGAAAAGCAGTGTGTTAAGTGGAAATGACACTGGCACCTTTTTTGTGCCACCACTTTTTCGCATTTACTTATCTACTTATCATTCCAGGGAAAATTAATTGACAAAGCACTCGTAATTCAACCTATTTGCTTGCCATCATGTGATATACTGTCAATCTTAAACATGAGCCTGTTTGGATTTGTAATAGAAAATCTGTGTCTGACGTGATTAAAATGCATGTGATCATGTGTGAATGATACTTGCAGTTGTATTTACTTATATTCAAGTGAAATTACTCTTGACATGTAGCGTCATTAAGTATATGACTGGTGGATTGACGGATGATTGCCTAGCTTTACAAAATCACGCTGCAGAAGACGCTATTCATTAAAATGAAGAGAAGATTTATTCGAAGTTCAGTCTAAAAATAGTACATAATAAGCCAAGGGGAGAGAGAGGGAAATGGCGCTAAAAGTACCTCACTTTACGGCTTTAGGACTCAGTGAAGAATTCCGCTTAGAGCCGTCATAAATATGACAGTTGGAAAGGCAAACTCAAAATGGTTGAGGTATTATACCGGCGACGGTTATTAGGCAATTTATCGAGTAAATGGCCCCATTACTGCAGTCATTGATTCTAAAGGAGATATCCTGCTCTGTTTTCTTCCGCCTTGAACATACTATAATCCCTCTATTACAGTTTAATTGGACATTAAACGTACGATAGAATTTACCTTTATTATTTCTAATTCACCGCAACGATATTCACGTTGATGCGGCAATTATAGTTTGCCAAGCCTACGGCAACGAATGTATTGATGCGTCAAACATAGAGAGAGGTGTATTCATGAAAGGCCGGGCGGCTGGGGTGCTCTGGGCGCCGCGTCTGCTGACACAGTTCCGGGCGCCGGCGCGGCGGGCAGGGGCACTGCAGCCCAGCCAGACGACACGCGGTCGCCCTCACGAGCGCTCCCGCCCAACTGACAGCTCCCGAGCCCCTACGATCGCGAACTTATAACTTCTTTGGAATTCCGAACGTTCCTGTTGTGATATCAAACATTATCGTCGGATCCATTGTTCTGTTATGACAATAGTTAGTGCGTAAGCCGGCTTCCATCTTAGTAAAGTTGTCGCGGTGATTGTAAACATTTTAGCCCCCAAGTGGTGTAACGAGCCGACGAAAGTTCTCTTTGAAATTATCGGTGAACAGTGTAGTTTGTGGAACTGAAACCCTCGGTTTCGAGGGTCAAGCTGTGTGTACTTTTGAACTGTGAGGTTAAAGAACATCAAATTGTAATTAGTCGATTCCGGCTAATTGTTACGAGCCGTGTGAACCGGGATATCTTTTGCGAATAGGAAGAGAAGAAAAGGCGTCAAGCTGTATTCATTCGAAAGTTTCAAGGTTTACGAATATGATGAAGATAGGACGTGCAACGGCCACGAAGATGGGTTCGGCACTTCGAAGAGAAGTGAGTAGTATATGCTTTTATAGAGTCATAAATTTATTTTATGTTGAAATTGTTTATTCTACACTCCTACAGGTGTACGATGCGCTTTTCATGTATCGTTAAATTATGGCCGGGGCAAAATATGAAGATACTTACTCCATTGAGTTATATAGATACTTATGTTATTTATTGTTAAGCCGACACTAGACGTAGTCATTGTAGAATTATGGGGACTTAAAATAATATTCTTCATTGTAACAAAGGAAAAAGAAAACTGTTATGAGTTGGATTAACACTGGCACTTGAATCAAAAAGAGAGATGTTGAAGCACCAAGTTTAGGTTTATAAATTCTCCCGTCTTACAAACAATTGTGTGTCCGATAAACATTTAACTGATTGATGGTATTGTTGCTGATTTCCTTGCGTTTTTTGATGCGGACGTAATTAAAATTAGAAATATCTAAAATACCAATAACTAGATATTGAACCATCTACAACTCTGAAACCAAATGAAAATAAAATATTTATAAACGTCTTGGCCCATATTGTATACTAGAGGCGGAATATCTTACCACCGCCACTTCGACGTCTCATGAAAGTTTAATGATACTATGAAACGTATCGACGATCGATAACTAAAACAACGGTTATATTTTTCATCAAATTTGTAACAACATATTGGTACGTACCTACTTCAGTTAGCCGCTTCGGCATCGCTTTGCCTTTTCTGGAATGACAATACAATTTATAACCAAGCCTTGCTTGCTTTTCACCTACATTATTTTATTTTATTGAATCAGGGGAACCATTTCCTTAAACAATGAAAACTCATAATGTGGTTTTTCCTGAAGGTGCAAAGGTTTCCCACTCCATTTTCCACACACTTCGGTTCTCTGGTTACTTCGGCCTTCGGCCGCCATCTTCACCTTGGTCTGCCGCGATGTCGGTTCTTGCAATTAGAATGGGACCCACCCCAGGAGTATAGTATTCCTGGGTTCTTCAAGTGTGAGCTCCGCTTAACTGTTTAAACATTATCTAATGTATCGTTATCCACTTTATGTAATAGTTAGTCCATTCCGAGTTACGAGTATGAGCTAATCGAATCTGAATTTTACGAGCTTTTTGACATTTCCTCAATAATGTGTCGTCCGACGCTATCTTTACGATTTCCTGAATCGATGTCACAACAAAGTGACTTCGGTTTTGTGATCAATGATTCTGGACACTGGTCCGCTAACAATGAATGAATTCATACTTGATTATTTGCTTGACTATCTTTAATTATCTATAGGTCGGAGGATGAACCAGGTGGCTCGCCTCTGCCTCTTTCATTTACACAACTAAACAAAGAAATTCTTTGCATCTGTATTTCCATACCATTGCGACTTGGAACTCTTTAAATACAGCGAATAGGTGGTTAAAAGGCAGCTATCTAATTACGCAACACATTTTCGATTTGCAATTGAGTCAAATTGGTTTCGTTTGACTAGAATTGCTTTCAATTTACAACTTTTGAAAGCAATTCTAGTCAAACGAAACCAATTTCACTCAATTGCAAATCGAAAATGTGTTGCGTAATTAGATAGCGGGTGTGTAGACCACATGACTGACGTTCTGTTGGGTCCGCAGTTAAACACATTTCTTTTCATATGAAAACATCTGAAAAACGTCTTAGAGACGATTTTTCAATCCTCTGTTAAATCGTTGAATAGTTATCTAGCGTATAAAATTATCTGGCTGTTTATCAGGCGAATAAATATTTTCTATTTTCAATCGTATAATAATAATAACTGAAGAATAGTTAACTGTGGTCTTTGTTAACGAATTTCACACTATCAAGTGCAAGCGAGATGCACGGATACAATGTTCAACGTGTTAGACAAGAATAGAAACAAAACGTATGTTTGACATTTTGACGAGATTCTTATTTTAATTTTTTTAATATATTTTCTTTCTTTTGTTTAGATCCACAGATGGTCAGCGGCGACCTTTTTTTTTTGTTGTTGTTTGTAGCTAAGTTGATAGAATTGGGTATGTACTTATGTAACTAAAGGATGCAAAAAGGATCCGTTTCAAAAAAAAAAAATCTTTGTGTTAACGGTGTTTTCGACTTGGTACTTAAAGTTGAGCCTAGTGGTTTGAAATTGTTAAAATAATGTCGTCGCGAAACCGTAAGAAAAGTGATATTTAAAAAAACTATCGTCAATTGAATCAAAAACATGCATTTTTTCATCAAAATCAAAATTTCAATCATCATCAGAGCACGAAAACACCCAGAGGCCAAGCACATTAAAACCGCAAACAAAAGTACAAAACAAATGTCAAAACATTATTTATTCCCTAGAATAACGTACTAACTGAGGCTTGAAGGGACAGTTAACTTTATTCCTCAGGTAAGGGCTTTAACCGTCCGATACTGACTAACTGACTTGAAAAATCCAGAATCATGCTATCTATGGAATAAACGCTATTTTATAATTGGATTCTTTATCTGAGGATTCAAAAATCGGCCCTTAGCCCAATAAACCAAATACATAAGTGAAGCCACGCTCTTTAAAACGAAAAAATATGTCAAACGTGTCTTGTACTTTCACTTCCCTACTCATCGTAACGATCGCAATAAAAATTACTAGATGCAATTATGTCGAACATAAAGCTATTTATCTTTACGTCCTAGTCCTAATGTTTTCCTTATTGTATAATATTAGCATTTAATATACTAACGCCTGGTTTGCCGTTCTGACCTATACTCTAAAGGTTTAGGTAGTTAAAAAAGGGTAAACAAAAAAAACCACGTGACTCATAGATGCTAAACCTTTTATTTCAAATGTTAAAATCATATTAATTATAGTCACATATATATTTATAGTCTCTATTCTGAATCTGATTCTGATGAACTCTCTGTCACATTAATAATAAAGCGTTCAGTGGTATCATCAATTATTTTGTCTAATTTAAACATTTTCTGTTCTTCTTTTATTACATGACCCTCACAATTTTTCCAATTCTCAGCAGTCACATTAGCTAAAGCCTCTGGCAAAAGAATTTTTAGTTCAGCCATTTTAAAAGTTTTATTTTTCTCGGCTACAAACCCCTTAACTTGAGCCCATATTAACTCAATTGGATTGAGCTCACAGTGATATGGTGGCAGGCGCAATACTGTGACACCATATTCCTTGGCCAATTCATCCACAACATAGGATTGGTATTTGTGTTTTTCATATTTAACTTTTATTAATAATTGTGCTTTTAATTCTGCTTCTTCATAAGCAATATTTTTTTCTTTTAACCCCTTTTGAATATCAGCCTTTCTTGATGCGGTTGTTGGCACTTTTTCTTTTTTTCGACTGTGATAGGGTGCATTATCCATCACCAAAATCGAGTCTTTTTCCAGTTTCTTGAAAATTGTAGTGATCCATTTCTCAAAATTATGTGCATCCATTTCTGAGTGGTAATCGCCATCACCCTTACTTGCTTGAAATATTAATTCACCTCCTCCAACAAAACCACTTGATGAACCTGAAACAAAGTTTTAAATAATATTCAACAACTGACTAATAATCATTATTTTCTTATAAGTTAAAGTACATGTGAGATGCTCATAGCATCTCACATGTACTTTGACTTAAAATGTTAATTTATTATAAATTGACTGCCTCGTTCGTCTAGTGGTCGCAAGCGCTACTGCTGAGCATGAAATTCACAGTTCGATTCACAGGTCGGCCAGTGTTATTGGGTTTTTCTATCTAAATTTTCAGTAGCAGCCTAGTCTCTGGAGTTGTGCCCGGTTAATGGCAAGGCAATAGGCTCGTGCCCTATTTATTACATGGTACTTAAACATATCTGGCGAAATGTGGGTGTTCTATAGGTACACCTCTGCCCAACCCTTCGGGGAAACAAGGTGTGATTTATTATGTTTACTATACATGATGTTTATCACAAGCTTATAAAATAAAATTGTTATCTTGGCATTTCTATTAAAGGCTATAAAGTAATATTCTTACCAATGTGGCCTAAGATAAGGCGTTTTCCTTTCCCGCTGGGATTCTTTAATCCGGTAGACAAACCCTGCCTGTGAGCCTCTTTGCAGGATGTTATTGTCGTATCTTGCCATGTTGAAGATTTGGTGTGTCCTGCAAAAAAACAATATTAATGAGTAATAAGATATTTACAAAGGTAACAGAGTACAATATTAATTTTTATAACATATTAATGTTGTTATCATACCTTCATTGACCCATGTTTCATCCAAATAATATATTTTCTTCCCGTCTCTTCTATATTTTGCAATCTCATTCAAATATTTTACACGCCATACTGCAATGTCTGGTTTGTCAATAAGCATACTCTTGCGACTGCGTTTGGAGTATTTAAAGCCTAATTTCTTCATCAACTTACACATTACATCTCTTTTAATATTAGGTAGACTGTCATCATTATTGACACTTTCCATTACTTTTTCAATAGTTGGCATTTCATTTGCAAAAAAAAACGTATGTACTTTTCTCCTCACTGCGGCTAAATCCATATCATCGAAACTGTCGATTAAGCTTGGTTTCGTTGCCGGTGGAGGAGGAGACTGCACTCTATGCGATATTTTGTATTCCTTAATAACCCTGTACACAGTTGGTACAGACATACCCATTATTTCACCAGTTTTTTGCACTATGTCTGTTTTTGACGGAAAATAGTCTTTGGGCCATGTTTCTTCCACATATTTGAACACATTTATCAATGTCTGTTTCTCAGATGACGAAAGAGGTCCGGTTTTGAAGCGTTTCTTCTTCGGTGATGGAAATGTTTGTGCGAAGTTGGTCTGGCTAGTACCAGCCTCGGGTTCACTCATTTTTCCACGATACGAATTTAAAACCCAATAACGATAAATAACAAAAACGAACAATAACTAAATAACAAAAACAAAACAAGGAAACAAGCTATTATTATCACAATTCAACAAAACCAAAACGCACGGATACAATCGCAATGTCGATAACGCTGTCAACAAAGGCGTCTGGTTAACCGACTAAACGTAATACCTGCCAATTCAGTTGCCAGACTACGTCACAGTTGTACTCTTCAATTTAGCAATGTTATCTAATTAGTTGTATTTTCTAAAAGGTTTGGGGAACCTGTCTTTTTGGGTTCTTTATAATGGACAGATTACAAAATGTTATATTATTTATTTATTTATTTTATTATTTATGTACACACAGTAAAATACATACAGATACGACATAATTATAATTTTTTTTTTTTTTTTAAATTATAATTATTATTTTAATTTTTTTTTTTAATTTGATTTGAATTTGTTAATTATTATTATAAATCTAACAAAAAAATTGTACTAAAGCAGTTACATCTACGAAAAGTTGTTTAAGAATAAATGATAAAGTTTAACATACTATAATAAAAGGGGAAACTATCATGTGATCGAAAATAAATTTAATTTTGTTCTAATGTATTTTTTAACAAGAAAGTGTCAACTATAAAAAACCCTTTTTACGATTTGTTTACCCTTTTTTAACTACCTAAACCTTTAGAGTATAGCACTAGCGATTTGTGATTAAGATAGTAAATAGTCTTAAAATTGACGTATTAAGAATCTTTCGGCTAATAATTGCACTTTAATTTTTAATCATCTTATTGACTCCGATCTCAGTGATTGTTCATGACTGATTCGCGTTATCGTCCTATTAACAACGACAAATTTTATTGGGTAGATAACGTTTCTGGGAATCCTCGATCTGCCAGAATTCGTCAATAAGGAAAAATGTTCTTTATATTTTCAGAAAAAGATTCATTAGGTAATCGTGGATTGTAGAGAATTCTTGTCTAAGCCCACGGTTATTTCAAGAGTACCTCTGTACCAGGTGCTTATGAGGAGGTTATGATGTAATTCGGAAGGTTCAGCAGAAGGCTCTGTTATGCTAACTTGATTAGTTGATTGAAGACCCGTTGAATTACTAGACTGCATTAATTATCTGCTGAGATCTATCAATCAATCTGCCTTGCCTTTTCCCAACTATATTGGGGTCGGCTTCCATTCTAATTCGATGGAGCTGAATACAAGTATTTTACATGGAGCGACTGCCTATCTGACCTCCACGACCCAGTAACTGGGTAATACGATACCCCTTGGTAAGACTGGTTGTCAAATTTTCGGACTTCTGACGACCCGTAACGACTGTCAAAGATCCACGAATGACAACCGGGACCAACAGCTTAACGTGCTTTCCGAGGCTCGGAGGAGTCTGTGTGTAAAGATGTTCACCTATCCACATACCAATCCCGGCAAGCGTAGCTTAACCTATTGGATCGATCCGTTCGGCTGTTATTACTTAGCCACGAGCTCCTCTATCTGCACTCGATCTATGAGCTGCTTTATATAATCTCTATATTTAAAACTAAGCTTGAGTTAGTTGTAACTAGATTATAATCAGGAAGTTTGCAAAATCATCTCTATCTATCCTCATCAAATCTTAGGACTGGAGTATTCCATCTTCCCTGTGCTTTAACTTCAACTATTTCTCCAAGCGATCTCAAATGGATGGAACGAATTACTGGAACTTTTATTAATCCGTTTCACATAAATTCGGAATGACAACAAAGCAGCGTTTATAAGAATTCGAGAATCGATACTTTAATCAAGCCATTTATCTTTCTCTACGTACAAATTCCTTTAATTTTATCGTCGATTCATCGTGATTAAGCAAAGGCTATAAAGAAAACGAGGTAAAGAATTGTAAAATACCTTTTTGTTGCTTTTCTCGCATAATATTGAACGTAGTGCAATCCATGCGCGGCAACATAAACTACATTCGATGCAGTATAAGTAACCAGTCAAGTAAGCGCAGCGAGAAATAAGCAAGCAAGTAAGTACCACTACATACACAGTCATCGAAAGATAAGAGTAGGTGAACTGGTGAACGGGCGTTGGCTTGACTTGTCTGTCTGGCCGGCCAGTAAGCCCCGGCGCTTCGCAACGACAACACTGCGTACGCGCATCCCACGCGAGTCAACATAAAAATCTAGGCCGCTCTCATGTGTTAGTTTACCATTTCTCCCGCTTATTATGGATAAAGTGTGCGCAGTGGTCAGCCACTGTAGAAATTTCTAATTTTTACTGTACTTTTTTTTGAGGACTGCAACCGTTGCTGACATGATTGCAAAAATCTGAAGTGCCAAAAACTTAATTTACCACTTATCTATGTCGGTTACGTGATAAAGTGTCAAGTGTGTTACCGTTTTCGGTTGTTTCTTTTCAAGAATCGCCGTTAGTAAGCAGACGTTACTTTCAAGTGTTCGTTTTAAGTTAGTTTTGGTGAATGAGTCAGCTAACAGGCGTCGGAATTGTTAACTTTGTCAACGTGCTGCCCACGATTTCCGAAGGTAATATCAAATTTTCTGTCCTGATTGAAGAAAGAAATCTCGCTTGTTATTTTAATAGTCCAACAATTGGCTGCACGTATGCGTTATGTATTGGCATCACATCACATCAGTGTGATGAAGCATTGCGATTGTTATAACTAGAATCATAATTCATAACACTCATTGTAGTTCTTTTGTTTAAAAACGAATCTGCACTACTGCGAGAATTGTAAAACAATCTCTTGGCAGGTAGCTATTTAGATGCACGTATACTTACGTAGCTCCCCTTCGTGTTGAGTTTACTGCTGCACTTATGGTGATTCAAATACCCGATGCGTATTTATCTTATTACAAGTATTACGTGTCAAACTGTACTTACCATATCTACATAATGAACATAACCGTGTTCATGTTTATTGTTTTATTTACGTAATATACTGTTCACGTTATGTAGTGTAGTAAATGTAGTATTGATAAACCATTATTAAGCTATCAATAATATTATGATTAACTGTGAAAATTAACTGCGCTATTTTAAGAATAGAACTACAGACCGTTTATTATTGTTGTAGAAGTGGAGTTTTTGTGTGCGGTTTCAACAATAATTAATTCACAATGAGAACAAAAATGTAGAAGTTCTTGTTCCGTGAAGGCCGAATTTATCAGCTCTTGCTTTTAAATCTAGATTTGAGACAGTCCCTGTTAGCCAATATTCGTTTTAAGTAATTTTGCATCTATTAGCAGCTAGTAAATTGTTTGGTTAGAAACCAAATGAATTATTTCGTAGTATTCTGTGAACGATGATATTGCTGGTTGAAATGTTCGTGAAAGTGTACTTTCTTTTTTGCAAACAACGTTCATTCATTCCGGTGTTATCTGTCAAAAGAAGAATCCAAAACTAGTACACTTAAATACTTTCTTGACTGGTGTATTGTCTGTATTACGAGAAAAGATCTTGCACTCGCTAATCTAAAACAATACAAAGCGGCTGGAAAAGGATGGGGAGTGCAGACGACTCAAAAGTATATTTAAGTATTTATTTTCTTTGGACACAAACGAGCATTGTCCCATTGGCCGTTTATAAGAAGTATAAGCATAAATAATTCGTATTGTTCTGTTTTGTCTATATCATTAAGTTTATTCACGCCGATGCCGCTTTTGTCGTATGACAGACGTCCCATAGATAGTCATAACTTGATGATGCTATGCGGAAATGGTTAAAACTCGTTGTACGGCAGGAGTTGGTAGAGAGTGAGTCAGAGGCTAAAAAGCTCGCGGCCTTGGTGGCATCCGCCTTATCCGGCAGTTTGGAGCAGGCGTCGCAGGCGCAGGTGCGATCGGCCGGCGCCTCGGGTCGACGACCGAGAGGACGAGAACGATTAATTCCTTTTGCCTGTAATTCAATCAGGTATTCTTATCACGATTTCTTTCTGCAGAGGAGCCGAATTTTAAGTCTCGCAAATTAAATAATATTCCCTAACCGTTTTGAATCTGAATCGAAATTATCTAGTCTATATTAGAACATGGAATTCATCTTTCAATAAAAATCTTTCTTTGTTCAACAAGGAATTCTGAGATAAACTTTTAATGTTACTGCAATGCGCTTCCGACTAATATCGCAAAACTGTAAGTTTTCCATTAAACAGTGGTTACCCGAATGTGAAACAGTTGTAATTACTGTTTCTAAAGATCGCATGCCGTTCCCAATGGCCGCTACCTTGCGCCGAGTTCCCGCCACAACTCGTTTTTGTCATGTCACTGCCATACCGACCATTAATATGCAGTTGCATAGTTGCATTCGACACACATGACATATGTTGTTGCAAGCTTTAGTAGTTTTTACCTGCTTCAACATACATTATTATCAACCTTATTAGTTATTTTACGTTCTTCGGCAGTATTCTTCTCAGTTTGCTTTGTACCCGAGATCGAGGGTCCTTGAGGACACTTCAAAACTTAGTTTAACCGTTCAAAAAGAAGTGCGGTACAAAGAAAGTCTTTTCATTCTCAATTTTATTATATTCCGATATATTTAAAACACTACATGTTCTAAACAAGGTTCTTCTAATAGCATTTCCTATCTGACAAAACGCTCGCGATTGCCTGAAATCGCATATGCAAATGAAAAACATACCGTACGATAAATAGCACCGTTCACAGAATAATATCCTACAAATTGTACGTCAATTGAAACGGCCTCTCCGAATACTAACGAGGTGTTAGGTGTATATATTATATTTATAGTTTTTGATAGATATATGTATGTCATTATATTTAAATAAATATTTATTCCTCAATTCTCGCTATCGCACCTGCCACTGTTTGTCTCTGCATCACCCAAAGGTTGACTGGTAGAAAATGCCTAGGGCATGAAGTCCTCCCGTCACTCTCCTGGCATTGAGGCCTCTGTACATTTGTGTGCTTGAAGTATTAAATAAAATAAATAAATAATAACGATCTTTGTTTTTATTTTTTTTATTTTTATATTATGCCTGAATTGTAACTGTGGTCTAAGCACGTTTTGAGCATTAGCTTTAAAAATGTTCGTTACATGGACCTTGGGAGGTCGAAACAATCTGAGCTCATCTACGTTGTCAGTCAGGTATTTACCTACATAGGTTTGCATGGTTTGTTTATCCGTGACACGCGTTTACGTTGCTCTATGTTCTAGGAAGTTGTTAGAGGCAATTATAGGCAATTTTCAAGACAGCAAAAACTCGTCTTCGTTCGTGCTCCATCCGATGTGCAGTTAGTTTTACGTTACTACAACAATGCTGTATCATTCTTAAGTGAATGAGAAAATAAATACTGAAGATATTTCTGTATGAGCTGAACAAATGTTTATTTGTAGCATATCGGAATATTAACAACGTCCCCACATTACACAAGTGTGGAACATGTTGTAACGATATAATAAGAACCCACAATTGAAATGTCCCAATGCGTACGGAATAGTACCCACGGATACAAGACCCTAATATTTTGAACTCTTATAACTTCGGTATTATGTGGTATGTAAAGTAGGGTCGATTCTTGGATGTTTGCCTACGTTTGTTTTTATTTAGTTTTTCTGAGTTCAAGGAAGAACAAATAAAACCGTGATTTTTCCGTCCAGTTTTTTATTGCTCTGTTACGTGACTTTCGTGCATTACAAAAAATATAAACGCAATTAATCACAACATTAGATAAATTATGTTAGATTTCTTTTATTTAATCATATGAATTATAAGGAGAAGGTCGACGGAAATGAGAAATAATATCGAAATCACGCTAACGTACAAGACTCAATTACAAATGAGTAATCCTCCTCGGATTTCTAAACGCTGTAATCCCATAATACTGAAATCCATAGGGTCCGCGCAGAACGGTCGGTTGGGCACGCAGCGGCGGCGTCGACTTGGCCACGCCTCGACGGGCCCGCCGGCAACCGACAATGATATGGAAACTATTGTACCACTTGCATTAATATACTTTATATCTGCTTCAGTCACGAAATCGGCTTGTTCAAATGCACGTTGCATTTGAGATAGCGCACGGACGGCGACAGGCCGTAGATTGTGCTGTAAATCAACGCAATGTTTCTCGTCGTGGTTTGTTAATAATGCTACGTATACTACACTAAATCGGCCTTATTGTATTCAGATAATGTAGGTATATTTGCTATTAAGTTGTATATATTTTGAATTATAATTCATATGCTATTCAATGTCTGGCATTCATATTTTATCTTTCACACCCGTTGAAGTTCCCATTTTAGTCGTCAGGCAAATTCGTGTGCTCAAATAGCTTCATGACATTTTTAGGTTAAGCAAATGACTGTTAGCGTTCTTAATATAATATCATTATGTTTAAGATAACGTAGCATATTATAAGAGAGTTTGTCTTATCTTATCTTAGTGGTAGTAAGTAAATCTGTGTAATATTTTATCTGAAAATCAGCCTTAGTAACAGTTAATGAGCCTCGCCTATCATAATGATATAGCTCGCGTGATAATTAATGATCTTGACTAACGACAGATAATGCATGTTGTTTCGCTTTCTTGGTTTTCATAAGTGTGTTCATCTCACCCGACTTTATTGCTTTATTTTCTTCATTTCAAATGAGCAATATATCATCCAAATACTCGTATCAGAACTTTTAAGAATTTATAAATATCTTCCGTAATGATTATGACGGTATTTTATTCGACATTCTTGAGTGTTCTTTAAACCTGTCAAAATATAATCGTATTTAAAAAGATTTTACACGCGTTGGTATTTATGAAATGACGAGCAATATTTTATATGCAAGCATGTGAGTCTTGCCTTGTATTATTCAAGATGAGAAAAAAGTTACTTTTTGATTTCACCGTGACTTTCCAGGCGATCCGAGAATGAATGAGAAACTTAATGTAATTAATGTATGAGATCAATTATTATTGAGTCTATTAGCAAGCAGGTGGGAATTATGAAAGTGGATGACGCTCGAGAGGTGACTGAGAATGCAGATTTACTATGTTTTGCTGTGTCTACTTTTGCAGCAGGTGTAAATAATTCTTTGTCTGCACTGAGTGGGTGAGGTCAGTTAGTTTATTGGCCTCAGCATTGAGAACTATAACCGATTTTGCGGTTTATCATCGATCTTTGTTTTTATTGAAACAACTCATATAGTTTTGACAAAACTAAAGATCGTTTCTTGCAGCTGCATGACTGCGTCTTGACTATCTAATTACGTAAAATATTTTCGTAAACGATTACGACTAATCTGTTTCATATTGACAGTTAAACAACATTAATTGCGTTATTTACGTTGTTGAGCATATTTTTTTTCGAACTTATGAAGCCTTGGATTAACAAATTCTGATTGATTGTGTATTACGCAATTAGGGTACAGGTATTTACAGTACAAACCAACTAACAACTGCTTGTATTGTTACATTTCAAACCTGCCGCCGGTAAGTTATAGCTTAGCTTCCGCTTTACCACAGAGAAATGTAACGGTAGTGATAGGTGTGCGTATCTGCGATTCACGAGGCTTAACGTCGTTTTCCACGTGAAATGACTTACGAGCTCATTCGGTGCGAACTTCGACAACAATCGGTACCAGAGTACGAGTGGCACAACGGGTTCAATCCGCATTTACATTACAATTGTTCGCATTGTGTGCAGGGTCACAGGTTCGAGGTCGCGGCTTGTGCACTCGCGCCTCAATGGGCTCCTTTAAGATAAAGTTGCAGTACCTATCTAGATCTCGTTCTGCTTAGCGTACGAATACATGTCGTCTTCTTAATTTTTGCGCTTCTTGGTTTGTGCGATATAACAAGATATGCGGATTGGCCTGAATTTAAAATGCGAACGTGGAGTTGCAATCTGTAATTTCCTACTTTGTTGTTATTTATGTTTGTATGTCACTGTTATGATATCTTTATCAAACTTTATTACTAGTGTTGATAAAGTCCGTTATTCCGTATTCGTGAAATCAATTGTTCGGTCGTTGACCATATAAATGCTTCGATACGTGTGCGAGCATTAGCATTTGCTTTAAGCAATTCTTATCAGGTACCGATTGTGGTGCGCTAGCCGATTTAAATTTAATGAAAGGTTGAGGCCCCGAAACACCTGCAACTCAATCAGAAATTAAAATGGAAGCGAATTAATATTCTTCGGACGTATTTGACGTAACGTTCGGCGTCTCTGAGTTGAATTGCGTTTTTTCTTCATCTTCTATTATAGTTATGGTCTCCGCAAGAATGGGTCGTTTCATTTTATCGCCCCACCATTGTACGGTTGTCACCTTGCCCCTAATGGACGGTATATAGAATTATGTATGACAATTGTTTCTATGTTGCTTCTATTGGGTCTTTCCTATTGTTTCGTTGGTCTTCCTCTTGCTTTTAGTGCGGATTTCACCAATGAAATTGAACGCGTTTAGCACATCTAAACGCGTTCAAGAGCTGTCAGTGTACAATATTCTATAACAATTTTGACACTGACAGCTCTTTAACGCGTTTTAGAAATGCTGTTCGCGTTCAGTTTCATTGGTGAAATCGCACCTTAGTTGGCCATCTTAAAACCAAATCCGTTGTTACACAAAAAAAAAATCCTGAAACTTCAATTACTTGAAATGTCGTAACAGACACTGAGCAAATTATAAATTAAATCCCTGTAAATGAGCTCTCTGGATTTTCAGACCATGATAATGATATCGTGTTTGTTAACGACTGTTTGTTTTTATGTTATTTTATTAGCTCTTAATGTAATATTTCGTAGTATTCGTAATTGCTAAAACAATGCTATCTGTATGTCCTTGATAGTGTTGCGAAATCACATAAATAATTAAGTTTTTCTCACACAATTTTTGCTCAAATGTAGAACCTACAAACAAAAGCACAGGGTCACACAGTACAGTATTTTTAATTTACTGTTTATTTATGCAACTTAAAAATACAAATACAATTCGAGCAATTCTGAAAACTTTATTGATAAAAGCGTGTTTATTCAAGAATGAATCATACTACCAGATCAACCATATTTTTAAAAGCAGTGTTCGTGTTGTTTTTATTTAAACGTTAGATTTATATCCACGTAAATTAGTCTATGTGGCAATGACTAATGTAAGAAGAAGTATAAACAACAGAATCGTGCAATGATTGAAGGGAATCATCACCATGCTTCTAAATCATGAGTCAGGGCAATCAATATTACGTTATTTGGAATACCGACTGCGTGAATCATCAGTTTGAAATTAATATGTGCCAGCCGCCTTCAAGACCTAGATTTGACTCACGCATGAAACCAATTTGACACATCATCATGTTTTAGCACATTCATCATTTGTGGCTTCCTCTAACATACTTTATTTTCCTGTGAATGGTACGCGAATACGGTCATTAGCCTTGTTTTTATAGTGGCTATTATTGTTAAGGGAGAAGACTTGTAAAAGCTGTATGTCAAAGGAGAAGGCTAAAAAATACCCCACGTCTGCCAGCAAAAATAAATATCTCAAATTATCGCTAAAAATGAGTAAAAAATATTAAATACTTCTGGTTTCAATCCTTACTGGATAAAATACGAAAGAATTGCTCTGATAACTAATTCAGGCGTAGTATATAATTTAGTAAAATCTGTAGATTATAGTTTTAGAACGACTGCCTCGTTGTTCTGATGGTTGCAAGCGTTACGTGGGTTCGATACCCAGGTCGGGCAAAGTGTTATTGGGTTTTTCCATCAGGAATTTCTCAGTAGTAGCCCGGAGTCTGGATTTGAGCCATCGTGATGGCTATTTCATGGTACTTAAAACATAACTGGCGAAATGTGGGGTAATTTTCTATGGGAGATGAGACTTGTCCTTTGATGATCGAAATGGACAGTGATTGGGAAGGAGACGGCTCAATAAAAATACCACGTGTGGCAAAGGTTTAAAAAGTTCTACTTGTTGATAGCTTTCACTTATTCTCAGTAGGTACCAATTCTTATTGTGTCGTAATTTTTTTTTTTGGATTTTGGATTACGTAGGTACTGACGTTGGTCCCCACAAAACGAGGTAAACCTTTTGGGATTTTACGTGTTTATGCTGCATTGGGGAAAGGAACAAAGAGATGATATCATTCTGACTGCCTGCGCGAACAGCGCATTCCATAATGCAACAGAATAAACTTCTGAGGCACGTTAAATAGTATTAGGCTTTCTGTTCCTATGTCCTTGTTACTGGAATCGTATTCTTGGCTTCAGTTCAAACGCTCTTTCAGTTGCTGGCATTACTGGCGCTAGCTCTGTCACCATTTCTTACTATTCATCTACAACTATAAAGATATCGTAAATACGCTTTGTTTGTACATTTTTCCTTACATCTGATAATATTAGCAAAGATCGGCATTTCTATCTCATTCGACACTAAAAGTTGGAAATAATCTTACGACCAAATTAATATTATGTCAGAGATATAGAGGGACTGATTTTATTTTTTATATGCGGTGGTTAGAGCCATAAAAGTTTATTTTTATACACTGCCGAATTCCAAATCCCGCTAGAAAATCAAAGTCTGAAGATATTATTGAGGAACCTATGTAATTTTTGACGCAGATTAAAATAACCTTATTTATTTATTACATTATCTCAAAACCTGCAACACATTAATTAACAATTAATATTTTTCATACGAATTTTTCCTAATTGACTGAATGACGTGCTGTCTTGGTAAACTCAATAATTACTACAAAGAGAAATACTCATTATATGAGAATACGTTTCAACGTAGTTGATTGATCGAGTTCGCTTGTTCATGTCGCAACGTCATTAAACATTTCGATATAACGACGTGTATGTAAGTACGTCTTCGTAATGCAGGAAATTCTTTGTTATAATGGATTGCTTTGGTACCTATTTTTAGCTTTTGTTTAAACAGCTCAATCGTCGTTGTTATGAAACACTTGCTCGATGTTATTAGTCTTCAGTTTTTCTTCTTGGTCACTTAGGACAGTATGCGCGCGCGGTTTGGTAAGTGTACAGCCGTGTGCAGTAGGCGGAATGGCACGCAGCATGCGCGGGCGCACCGCGGTCCGCGACGCTCACAGCAAGGTCGACGAACGACTTTCGCACGTCGGCCACGATAACCCGCCGCGTTTTGTCACACTCGCTGGCTTCAGCTTACTTAGTCAAGCTCTATTGCTGTGCTGCATACCACCCGTGGAAATTTCGTAAAACTGGGCTAGTTTGTCTGAAAAAAATATGAGAACGATATATTCCAAAAGCGCTTGAAGTCATGAATGATTGTTTGTAAATATGTTTAATAATCAAAGTAATGATGTAAGATCACATTTACAATATAAAATTGTACCTAGTGTCTATCATTCTGAGTAGCATCTGCTAAAGAGACAAAGACGGGAGGTAGCAGCTGCTTAATCTTCCTGAACTCGATAGAACTTGAGGGAAATAGGTCACTACGGAAATTGCAGACGATGGGATAACGATTTGTCATTGGTTAAGCATAATAATATAGAAATCCAATACTTTGAACGTTGGTTAACTTTAATTTCACAAAAATAACACCTCTGGTGTCGCTTATTAACTTTCAAACTGGGTTATGTGCTGTATACAAATGGTCAAAAATATGAATCATAGGTATAAATTATACCTAGTAATGATAAGGGTCTCAGTATCGATGGTATAAACCTGCACAAACATTCGGTGTTATCAGTTAAATTGACTATGAATCAATGTGTTCGTGTATCGGACATCCGATGATTACATATTTGTCAACGTTACGATATTTTCTATGTATGTTTATTTTGTGTTGTAATTCTTGTAACGGTATGTTGTTTATTTCACGGTCTTCATGTAGGCGTAGGCCCACGCGCTTGTCTTCAATTCTGTTCACAATTTTCTTGTTTCGTCGCCTTCACAAGTCCTTGGTTCATATCAAAACATCTAAAGTATTGAACGTGTTTGTTCAAAGATTTGTGCAAGTCCGAAATCGAAATGTTTTAGCACAGTTGATGTCATCTGTTGTTTTTTGTAACATGACAGAGTGCACGTAAGCAATCTCTGCGAATTCATTGAAATATGATAATTTTAATCAAGGTATGACATATATTTTTACGCCGTATTCGTGTGTTACGACACTAACATTAGAGCTCATATAAATCACGCAGTATTCACGGAAATAATGTTTATCTGCAGGGGTATTCTGATATTTGTCGCATAGTAATACGGGCGTGGACGACAGGGCGTGGGTGTCGGGAATGAGTTCATTGGACAGTCCCGGCATGCGGAACTGTTATTAGTTCATTTCATCTATTTACTGATTTCTATAACACTTACGTCGAAATGAATACGTAATATTTAAAAGTATACTAAAATGCTTGGTGGTACTTCAATTTAAAATGCCGTATCATTCTAAAACCCCTTTGCAGAAATACTTTTGGACCTCTGTAAGACATATTGTCACATGTCACGGAACCGTCCTCCTTTCTAAGAAACAAGTTTTATAATCCGGAACAAACTTTACGACTGTCCTATGTAAACACAGCTTACCATCATATATACTTCCTTACGTTCGACATAACCCTTCTAAGAATTTCACCCGTGTGCGGTTGCATTGACTTAAGTGGATTGAGTGTTCCTAAGACGGCTGCAACGCAACCATCAATGGATGCGCGTCTATTCAATTGTGTCGTATTTCGACACGTTTGCTGTGCAGCTGCCAGAGAGTAGTGTTTTGGATCCCGGCCCAATTCCTCTCAGTCCCCAGGATGTTGCGGCAAAATGAGGAGTACTTACACTGCGGTTGATTTATGAATCGTTAATCCTTTCATAAACGACTTTTACTGAAACGTAATGCGAGATTTTAACATCGTTTATAATGGATAATAGTCTCAATTGGCAGGTAAAATGTTCTGTGAAGTGAAATACGATATAAACGCAGATTATCATTAAATGCACTCACACGCATGAATAATGAACTTATTTATGGTTCTGTTAATAACGGGCTCTATCAGAATATCAATATTCACATTTCAGAGATCTGCGGAGTACTGCACTGTACTATAGTAACCAAAGCAGCATTTCTCAAGCCCTTATGTAAGTCATTAGCGATTACCGATCGATTTGCTAGGTATGGAAATTATCGATACATTTAACGATTGCACGTGCCCAGCAAGCATGTCTGCGTGATGTAACACTGTATATTGGTAATGTTTGTGTAGCCCACGCTATACATATTGTTCCTGACGCTTTCCAGATTAGATAGCGCTGACATCGTGGCTGTTTGCCGATGGTGGTCATGTTTGAGCAGCCTGAAGCGTAGGGCTGTTGACGGACGTCGGACGAATTTAACCCCATTCGTCATACAATACTGAACCTTATCGTTCGATAACACGGCCATAAATCAACACGCCGCGCCGTAATAATCTCGTAGCACAACCAACCCAAACATTGTTTGTCGTGTTTGGTCCGACAGGTAAAACTTATTATGTCCCACATGTGCAAACATTGCTATAAATAAATTCGTTTCCAGCACTCTCGAGGTATAATCTAACAGGCAATTCGTTGTCTCTAGAGGAGTAATATCGCTGTGATTTATAAGCACTATTAAATCCGTTTTCACCGTGAAGATAGTAAGTAGCTTGTCCAATAAATTGGAAATCCAAGTGGATCTATAAAATTATCCATTTGCTAAGTTCATAAAATCTGTCTTTATCATTGAGTACGACGACATGAGATGAGAGTAGGTGTTCATACAGCAGTAATTCGCTTTTCTGGGTCATTGCAGTAAGAATCAGAGCTTACTTCGTCTCTCATAGAGCTTGATGACTGCGGACTGCGATCTGGTCTACACTCATGGGCCCTGAGCCAACACACTGAAGGAAACCAGACAGAATTCTTGAGAGTAAATTTTACGATTCAATTTTACGGATTACGCTCGTTTCTCAGGAAACTTTATTTCAGAACGCTAACCTTGCTTCATAACATCCATATAAATAAATATTGGTCGTTGAACGTTGAATAGTATGGATTTTGATTTCCAAATTCCAAATTATTATGTTATTGATATTGCATTGCGCATCGAAAAGTGAATAATCTGGATTTGCAGCGAAATAAATGGAAGTAAACTTGTTGTTGACCATGTTGTTATTGACGAAGACGAGGCGTGGCGGCAGCGTGGCGTCGACGATGCGGCGCCCAGCATTCTTGGCACACCGTCAATGAGCAAGCGCCCAATCATTACAAAGAAAATGTCACCGGCTACGTTAAAGTTGGAAAAGTTCGCCGTTTTACGACTCCAGTAGTGTAATTCTGTAGTAGTTGTCGTGAAATTGTATACGATAACGTCCGGACATACGAGTACATAGGAGCATTGAACGCGTAACGCACACACTCGCCATTTTGTTTGGTTTTGTCTTATCGATTATATGTGCACTTTCGAGCAGTGGCAAGGCAACTAAAGTTGTACAGAGCTGCTGCAAGTATGTAATGTAATAGTCATTACGGTAAAAAAAAAAACATATGCGGTCGGGGATCCCCCGTCAGGGGACCTACTCACTAAGTGAAATCCGTAGTTTCGGCTATCGTTACGGGCGCTTCGCTCTCTTTCAAACTTACGGTATATCTGTAAGTGAGACTGAGAACGAAGCGCCCGGCGCTACGGAGACGGCCGAAACTATGGATTTCGTTTTGGGAGCAGGGGCCTACTCCCTAAGCGCAATCCGTAGTTTCGGCATAGAAAGGACAGATTGAGATAGAAAGTCGCACGGAGGGGGCATAACGCTTTTTCCTTATGTGACGATTCCTACCAGTCATCTCCTACCGCAAGCTGTGTTAAGGATTTTGCTAAAAAAAACTGATATCTACGAACTTAAAAAAAAGGTGTAGGTAAAGTACCTGAAACCGAGCTTGAAAATATATGAATTTTGGGATCAATCGGTCCTTATGGTTAAGTATAACTTTTACCTATATCTGTGAATCATACTTATGGCTTGTGCAGACCAGCGCGACTTGTCGCGCGACGCGACTCCGGTTATTGTTATACCGTACAGTTTTCTTAGAAACTGCATTGTTTGAGTCGCGTCGCACGACAAGTTGCGCTGGTCTGTACGAGCCTTTACAGCGAAGTAAAGGCTTGTGCAGACCAGCGCGACTTGTCGCGTGACGCGACACGAACAATACAATTTCTAAGAAAACTTCACAGTATAACAATAACTGGTGTCGCGTCGCGCGACAAGTCGCGCTGGTCTGTACAAGCCTTAATTCAATTAGGCGATTATTTTTCATCGACTGATTTATCAGACATGTCTCGTAACATTCCTAATTAATTATGTAGTTGAATGGAGTGTCTCGTTCATTAAGTAGACATATTGTACTACGCGATTGAGTATTATCTGTGAACCTTGTGTTGGTGATTGAGTGAGTGCGGTTGCATTGATAATTCTATCATAGGTAAGTGCATTAAATGTGTTTTCAAGGTGCGTGGTTGCGTCAATTCGATTATGACGTGAAAACTACGCGTGAGGTGATAAAATATTCATTGTGTAGCAATAAATTATGGTGTTAGCTGGAATCTATTCGACTTCGCGTAAATGAAGTAGAAAAATGAAATCGTAAGATTTTGCATTTTTGAAGGCTTTTTTAGGTATATTTTCTACTGTATTTTTTTATTTAAGTAAGTAAGTTTTCTTTTGGATAAGGGACCATTTCAAACAGGGAGTCCTCCAAAATAATAATACCTATAAACCTTACGCTTATTATTTCTGTATTAATTAACTTATAAAATTAAGAAATTCGTAAGGCTCGTTCATATATGGCCAATTATTAAAAAATAGAAGAAAGTCTGTGGACTAATAAGCTAATGCACTAGGAAGTGGTGAAGGGTGGGCGTTTTGGGGGACTGTCTTATGTAGTTGACGTTCGAAAAGTGCTGATTCTCAGCCTAGTTTGAATAAATGACTTTTGTATTTTGAATTGAATTTTGAATGAAAAAAAGGTTCACAAAATCTTCATGAAATATACTTACCTACCACACTCACTTATCTCAATGCCACATGTTTTGAATAAGACTTCTTGTTTACTTATCTGTTGAACAAAGCTGAAACTATTGAACATATTCCACCCTACCTGTTATTACTGGCTATAAAATAGGTATACCTACCTAAGCCAGTTTTTATACTAAACGTTCACTAAGCCGAATTATAATGATTTCATTTCTATTGATTTGAATTATCAGTCATTTATGGATTTTTTACTTATTTAATTAATTACGTCCATGAAAATAAAAGATTGACAAAATAATAGTTTACCGTTTTCGCAACTATTTCAACGGACTACGTTTTCGTGTTGCAATTGTGGAACTTTGCTTAGAGGAAGCGTGTGTCACAGGCAAATGCAAGGCTAGCGAGCTCTCTGAAAAATAATGTGGATTGAAATACTGATCCCCGTAAAAAATAATGTGGATTTAAATACTGTTCCCGGTAACGTACCATTCACATTTCAGTGGATCAAATTGTCTTATTCTTAAAACTTGGATTCCATCCAAGTAACAATATTTTGATACATAAAACTTGATTTATCGCATGGGATCTCGTGTACAACGACGATGGCAATCTCTATCGTAATGACGTTTTAAATACCAGCAAAACAGTTTACATGGTCGCTAGCTAAGTAACATGCTGTATAACATGCAATCTATGTACAAAGCACATGAGAGGTAACTTGAAGTTAATTAACGTGGAATTAAAGCTTACACGCGACGCTAATAAAGACTAGTGCCGTACAGCAAGCCAGTACAGTTACGAGACAGCCAGTTCAGTATAAGATGCATTTTGAAGCCAGTCTCTTGTCATAAGCGTACTGGCTCATGTATGGTGAGGTGGATTAGTCTATTGGGTTGCTTACTTGCCGCATGACAGTCGGGCTTTAACCAGAGGACAGGCGTGACTACAGCTTATAAACTTGAGTAATTAACCGCTATCCGCAACGCTTGTTACCCCCTCTATATCATACCACGTTATTAATTAATACGTTTGCAATTATTATGTTAATTAAAGCCACTGCTAACTGTTTCGGTCCGGATCTCGATTGGTGGAAACGGTTTAAGATAATGCAAGCTGACGTTATGGCTCCGAACGTCATTCTGAATTATTCACTTATTACGGTTTATCTGATTATAGTGATGGACGCTTATTATCATTCGTTCTAGTCCTATGCGTCCCTGTTGCTGGGCGATTATAATGATTAATTGTTATCAGAAAATGAGTACCATCGCACTTAGATTAATAGTGTTTTTATTGAGGTCGTAAGGACCTCACGGGGTTTTTGTTTTATGGTGCATATCACCGTTTTGTTTTAAATTGACAATTTATTTATTTATAAGATATTAGGACTGAGATACACGCATTTACCTATGAATCATATATTTCAATGTTTCCTTGTTTAAATTTTTCGTCGTAACTAAACGTATTTTCTATTTTGTTTCAGGCGTGACAATGAGAGAAAAGAGGGGTGGTGCAATGAGCAAAATGCAAAAGCTTAGAAAGCGCCTCTCCCTTAGCTTCGGTAGATTATGTAAGTATTATCCTATATCATATATTTCTAGTGGCACTACAGCACTTTAATATAGATCCATCCATGCGAAAAGATCCCTTCTCAAAGCTGGATATTTCGGAAACGTCGGCCAATATCCGGCGCGATTCAACTTCAGTGCGCGCTCATCCTTCAAGCACTCATATCATATAAAAGGGATAGATAGAATTGAAAGCCTGGCAGACCGTGTATATTTCTTTCACATGTGAAATTGTCTGTAATTCCCATATTAGATACTCATATTCTCTGGTCGGTGTTCGTATCTAATTAATTTTATGCTTGGCTAACAATGGAGGACACTAAGTTTAAAAAAGCTGTGCCAGTGACCATGGGTGTGTAGCATGTACTGCGAAATCGATCCGTCCGTCTACGCGACAATGAAAGAATGTCGCTTTAATGGATTTAGCATTCTTCGTGAAAGACGTGGGTTTACCTAGTATCGTGAAGATAGGGATCTTTTAGATTTGACGGAATGTAATGATTAGCGTTTAGTTTAGTAAATCTGACGTGATAAAACTCAAAAGTTTCCGCTTCTACAAATTTGAATGGCGCCACAAGGATTACAAAGGAAAACACGCTAATAAGACATTAGTACTCCAGTGTTAAACATTATTCTCACAATCAACCAAAATACAAGTCATGGAGCTCTCGTGAGAACTGATTCCTAATGCTTTCTAAGACTAGTCTCACAGTACAATTATCCCAGTAAAAGCTATACATAGAACTGTTAATTATACTAATTAATTCTGCGGATCGGCTTGCTAATTAAAAAGCTAGTGAGTTCCACAGCTATGGATATTGATTGGGGGTGGTTAACGCCACCTAGCGGGAACTGGTTTGTATTAACGGCATATCGTGTATATGGGATATCAGGCATTCATCACACGGGTTGAAATCAATTAAGCATTTTTACTTAACCGGTAGACGATGCAAATAGAATACTGCCTTGAATTATCACGGAGATTAGTCATGTTGATGTAAGTAATTGATTATTGGGTTTTAAAATGGAAAATGTGATTATTAATTACTTGCTTTTGCCCGCGGCTTCGCCCGCGTGGAGTTCGGAAATTATCCCACGGGGGCGTACTACCGGGATAAAAAGTATCCTATCTTCTGACCCAGGTCATGGTCTACCCATGTGCAAAATATCATCCAAATCCTTTCAGCCGTTTTAGCGTAATATACAACCACAAAAAAAGTATTTTTTGTGTTTTCTCCTTATAATATTAGTTTAGATAACTTTAAATATTAGTTTAGATAACTTTAAATATTAGTTTAGATAACTTTAAATATTAGTTTAGATAACTTTAAATATTAGTTTAGATAACTTTAAATATTAGTTTAGATAACTTTAAATATTAGTTAGTTTAGATAACTTTAAATATTAGTTTAGATTAGTTAAATCAATCAACTCAGACTGGCGTCCCATTAAAGTTAAAATGGACGTGGAACTCCTGAATCATAATACAAGAAAGTCGGTGACGAATTGAGGATATCTACCTTTAAGTACATATAATCATAAAATTTCTTCTACGTCTCGAATTTAACTGGGTAATCCTACAGGTTTTTCCACTATTTTTAGTCACTCGAAAATCTGGCTTTTTAAGGTTCGTGCAGACCAGCGCGACTTGTCGCGCGACGCGACACCGGTAATTGTTATACTGTGAAGTTTTCTTAGAAATTGTATTGTTCGTGTCGCGCTGGTCTGCACAAGCCTTTTATTTCACCAATTTCTTTGGATTTTCACAGAATTGTTTCTCGTAAATTTTCAAAAGTCATTCTTTTTTATCAAAGCCTGTATACCATTTACTACAGCACAGGGTGTTCCCTAGGTATTCCCCGTAAAATCGTATCAGTGTCGGCTCAGTGGATGTACAAGCGAGCGTCACTCCGTACCGATTAGCACAGATTACCTATAAATAGAACTCGGATAAGATACGGCGAGTTACATCTACATCTCGCACGCACTGCCGGTTAGTTATCTCTGTGTGCTGTACCAAGTAGGTTATCTTACGCCTTTGCGCATTAGAAAATTTATTAGATTTTTTTTTTCGATTTTGAGTTTTGAACTTTTTTGTTTCAAGAACCTTTTTTCTCAACATTATAACTTTTTTTGTGCATCCTTCTGTGAATGGGAAGACATTGTGAAGTTTCTCTGCAGACGGCAACTAAAAGGAAAAGAGTAAGTTTAAAAAAGCTTTTTATCAAACACCGCATACACGTTAGCACCCGAGAGAAATGGCGGGACGGGTTCAATTCCTTCGTGAAAGATTGAAGTTTAAAAAGTTAAGATTTAAAAAAAGAACGATTTATTTTTATTTTACATGTTTATGGTTTGCGTTGGCGCCAAAAAGTGTGTACTGCAGTGATTCAGTGCATAGTAAAGATAAGGTGTTTTATTATTGTTGATAAGGCTACTCAAAATAGTATCTTGTTAAAGTATAAGTAAGTGCTGCAGTTTATTGCCACTTAAAATAATAAAGCGAACGGTATCGGTTGTTAAGCACAAAGAAAACTTGATTGAACAGACGCAAACGTTTAATTCCTACTTTAAAAATAAGATACCTACTAGAAAATTTCATGAAAAATCTTGAGCGAAAGATAACTTTCAAAATGTGTAAGCACCAATTTATCTTCTTTAGCAACTGTTAAAAATAGCGTTTTAACAAGCGCTAATTAAATAAGTTTCAGTGACAGACGGCTTAGGTAAATATGACCGCGTGACCGGATAATTAGAGCGTTATTTTTGGCCACGTTAAAAATAACCCCTAATGACACTAATGCGGTCAACTACACAGCACACTTGAAATAAAACACATGAATATAGTTCGTGATCATTCGATCGGTTTGCGTAAACTATTGTACACAATATCGCCTATTTATATCGTTCATGATAAACAACAAACAAATTAAAACGATTCACTTATTTTAGTTATTTCTTAGTTTGAGAAATGTTTTTCAGTGAGTAAGTTGGTATTGCAGGGAGAATTTTGTGATTTTCGGTACTGTAAAGTTCATAAATTCTTGTATCGTATCGTGTCGTATGTTACTAAATAATTAGGCGTAGTATGCAACCGAGCTAACATCCGACCGGCTTTCAGAGCCACGATAACTTCGCTATCTCTTGTTTTAATTTAGGTCATTAAAGTAATCAATCACACGTCATGTACTGCGCTGCGTGTGGCGCAACTTGGGAGATAGCACTTTTGCGAATTAAATAGGCCGTGTTCACTAGTAAACATGAATCATCGCCCTCCTGCCTTTATCCCATTTTTTTGACGTTTGTGCAGCCTGTCTGCTTTTTCCATAAGTACATCGTTTTTAGCCGTCATCTCAGTGATCACCCCACTTCACGCCATATCATCTTTCACACAACATATCTATTGTTTCTGTTTAATTGAAATAATTGCTTTGAGTTTGAGTTTGAGTTTATAGCTCTCCACATTCACAGTGAACATTAGGGAAATTAATGTTCCTATCAATCTCGTAGGTACATCAAATTTATCCGTTACCCATAAAATAAAATAACAAAGGTCAGACAGTAAATAATGTCATCGTTCATTAGCTTTCATTATATAAAGCCGACGAAGCGCAAATCCAGCTTTGTATTTTCTCGTTTCCTCCTATTTCCATGGCAAGATGAACACAATAGTGATCATTTGGTACACTTGTTCTCATATGAATATTACTATACACGGCAAGCTCACCTAGCGTGGGCGATTTTCTTAGATGCTCGATGCTCACATGCAATCTACGATGCAAATAAACATTTTCGATCACCCACGCCACTTTAACAGGCATGTTCGTGCAGTAATTCGATTCGATCGTTCGAAGTACTTATACTAACTGTATAGCATGAAAAACACTTTACATAATACGTAAACATAATGCCCGTAGGGTATCAACAGAACAGATTACATAATGTGTAAGACACCAAAACGGTTGTCCCAATTTCCTAAGTTTTCATTAGGGTTAAAGCTGTCGGTAAAGCCAGGATTGTCGCAGGCAGATTTCAGGCAGGCGAAAGTTGATAAAATTTAACTTCGTAGCAAAATTGACAACCTCTCTGTTCCCATCTACTAAAAGCCTCAATAACCCTATGTCATTCTTATTCTACATTGATGTTCAGTACATTTACAATTTTGCTTTTTGGTCGCTTAAGATAAGCAAAAGGATTGTCCCAATTTCCTAAGTTGTCATTATGGCTAAAGCGGTTAGTAAAGCCAGGATTGTCTCAGGCAGATATTCTGAAGCGAAGGTTGATTAAATCAACCTCTGTAGCGAAATTGACAACCTCTCTATTCCCATCTACTAAAGCTGCAATAACCCTATGTCATTCTTATCCTACATTGATGTTCAGTACATTTATAACTTTGCTTTTTGCTCGCTTAAGATAAGAAACAGTTGATTCATCTTTGTTTGTAATTCTTTAATCATCGGGGAGTTAATATGTAAATCTATTAACGAGTGTGTAATGATTTATCACTATCCTTATAGGGCCAGTAAGTAAGATTATGTTTGTCATAATTAATGCTGTATTCATTTCAGCCTTTGGCTCATAATAGACACTTATTTATTCCATATCTGTTTTGTTATGTTTATCTGTGATAAGTATAATATTATTAAATTCCCAAGATACATCAGAAAATGTTACAAGAATACACATAGCCTCATACCTTTTTCCAAGGATATCCAGAGTGAAGTCGAACTGTCTACTAGTGTTACATAAGTACACGATCATTACTCGGATATCGGAGTACTGAAGTACTGAAACCTTGTTATGAAACTCTCCTGTGTGATATTTGTAGATTCTCACTTCTGTCGTACGTAGTTTAAATGCACCTTACTTCGTGTCTATTGCTGTTATAGTTTACTTAACTTTCCTAGAATTGATGGTTTCGTATTCCAATGTAAAGGGAAGATAATATTTTACTCGGCTCTCGTTTCCCAATTGCCACAGTTAATTTTGTCTCAATGTTTAAGTTAAAGGTAAAGTTTCGTCTTCTTGTCGGGAGTTGTCACTTTAGTGTTAGGGACGGCACTAGCCTTTTTATCGGGTGTCCTAATATTCTTCAAGATGACTATTGTTTATGGTGTGTGTTATCGACTTATTTATTTATTTATTTGGATCTCCAACAAAGATTACACCTTACATGCCGAAAATAAAACATAAAAAGATACAGATCCTTGTGCATCTTCAATTATAGGAGACCACAGCTTGCATTAAGATATCAAACAATCAATTATTAATATGGAAATAAAGTATACAATTTAAAGTAAAAATAACAAGAATTAAAATTATAAAAAAATTAAAAAAAACTATATATATTGAGTTGAACAGTAGGGAGTTGAACAGTAGGGAGGAAGGTCAACACTTACTTAACTACATTGCGAACGTTTTCATCATAATAAATCTAGGTAAAGTTACATTAACGGTCGGTAATCTTTTCACAACACAATCTGTTTTTGTTTTATTCTCAAACCCTGCCGTTCTGTAAATATGAAGTGGTTTTCCTCAAAGGGCCATTCCCCAAGAGATTTAAACATCAGAAGAAGACTTTATCTAAAAAAATCATTAAAGGGATCTCGAATACCATTGTAAAGGTCTTTGTAAACTGGTTTCGCGTTTTATGTAAGACAATTCCATGCATTCTTTCACGAGCATTTCGTTTTATATTTACGTACTTAATTAAATATTGTTATCGTGTAGTTTCTATTCTGCCCCCATATTTGCGGTAATGTAAACAAATAATTTTTGCGCTATAATCGATTTAGCTGGCAACTTAATATTATCTTCATAGTAATTATGTTATATGTGTCAGTTAATATCATACAGCCGTGCATTTTGTATTGTACTCGTATTATTAAAATGGACGCCAGCTGTGAAAACATTAAGGGTGTTTCGCACACCTACAAATTGTAGTGCTCTATGTGACTGTTGTGCTGTTTTAGGAAGTGTGGAGTGTTGTAACGATTACTTCCTTTTACAGAATGAATAATGAAGTGACCACTTCTATATTCTAGTAATCATTTGTGTAATCTCACGTCCCGTCAATAAAAGACAAAGCACATTTAGTGTTCATTTCCGTTGTTTTAGCAATCACCTTATTTTAATCTTTAATAAACTTTTCAAAAGTGTTCTTCCTCATTGAAAAAGTATTTATTTCAATACTTGTTGGCACTAGCTTCACTGGCAGCCAAGTACTTCAGTATTAAATGATTTCCACTTGTCTTCCTACCATGCTCAATATAGAAACTGATCGTTTCCGAAAACTGGTGGAAATAGGTCGTTCACCACTTAGCAGTTAGTTAATTATGGCTACCAATGTAACATTCGTCTATTACTTCATTTGGCAGTTTCTCAACTGCCAACGATATGTTACAAATGATGGTATTTGATGTTTTGAACTACCTATGGCTGTTATATCTGGCCTTCGTCGGTTCGTTTCATTTGTAGATTTATAAATAACTGACAGGTACAAATGTTGAAGTTCTCATCGATCTGTTATACCCTATTTGTAGTTCGGAAAACTTTCAATTTCTCGACCAGTTTTGAGAAATTCTTGTTCTGTTGGAGTCTACTTATACATAACGAAGCACATACTGTAGAGTATTGTTAGTTCACCATTTCATCAATCTAAAATACATGAGACCTTGATTGATCTATGCTTTTGCCGTTGGTTTTGAACATCCAAGTATCTTTAATAATACTGCCTCTGTTTACTTTAGTAAACTAAACGGTAAATAAAGTGGGTGTTTAAGTCAATGTCATGTCTAATTACGTCTTAAACAAACAATTTTTCTGTCTATTGTTGAGATTGCCTTAACTTAAATGTACGACCTTTGCTAATGTTTCGTTCCGTTTTACCTTGTATTGTCCTAAATTGGTCGTTTTTTTATTTTTCCTACATTACGGTTTTGTTGCCAACAATAAAGAAACATTTTAATACAATTATGATCTTTCTAAGGAAGATTTACAAGGGGCTGTTATTCCTTTAAAACGTCCGTGTCTTATTTTGTTAATGGATAAGCCAAGCTGTAAAAATTAACAAAAATAATGAATGTAAATTCCGAGTAATGCTTATGCTCTGGAACAAATTAACCTTTGTTTATCCAACTTGGGATCATTAGCGTAATAGTTTACTCTTCTCGGGTATAATACAATAATCGTAAAATAATATATAAGATCTTTGTAGACTGTAGAACATTAATATAAATTCACGGATATCAGTTGCCTCTCCAAATATTTGATTCCACGCGATATTAGAATGTCTTGGAAGACAAAGGACACTCCTCCAATTTTGTTTTCATATCACGAATCGTTCCTGTTATTGTTTCATTTAAATACAAACTATTTAATATTCGTCTTTCAAAAACAGAATCACGTAATAGATCGATGATCAAAGATTAGGCACCCATTGGCTGTAGCCTCGGCCCTCCCTTATCAGTCACAGTAACAACAGAGCAGTGACACGGTTGATCGCATACGGTGACGTGACGCAGGAAGTCGACTGTGGATCGTTCAACTATTCAAGTACGAATTTGTTTATGGTGGGTACAAAGTATGTGGGAGCAGGATCACTAACAAGTACTATCAACACATAAATAGACGCGTCTGAGAGTGTTAAAGCTTTGACTGCACATTCAGAATCCTCCAACGTGAAATACGTAGACGTAGAGCTATTACATGCAGACAACGGTCAGACAAGCCTGATAAACATGGGTGATTCGCTCTTTTGCGGGAAGCAAATCCATCAGCTAATGAAGATTTTTTAAAGGATTTGTGCGTGAGCTGGTAACGCTTTGTACAATAGACCTTCTGTCCCTATATTTACTTGACTACAGGTTTAGGTGCATCTATGTGCAGTATAGTCACTTTTGAATATTTTATTGCACCAAGCATTACCCTCGCACCAAGGTTTTCATTATAGAATTTTCCGGTATCTTATTACTGCCTATTATAAGATGGCAATATCATTAAAGTTACTTCAACCGCTTCTAAAGTTCTGATATCAAGGCCGATATGACCATCATCTGGAAATTCACCATTGATGGACTCAGATCTCATTATGAGGCACTTTAACGTAGTTCGCTAAAATAATATACAGGTAGAGTATCTACTTGGTTCTCATGTTTAGCTCTTTCAAAGCCAATAACACTGATCTCGCAGCGTGTAGTAATCATAAAGTATTTCTTCAAGCTTTACTCCGTTTTCAGTCTCTGTTTCAGGAGTACTAGCTTTGCCACTTAGAAAAACAGGATTCTTAAATGCGACAAATATTTCAATATTATGATTGGCTATATCCGTTGTGATCAGCTGGACGGTCTAACAACAGTCATTAAAATGATAACATAACACAAACAGCATTGTGGCACGATTTTAGATGGAATTCTGTTTCGCAGAATACAATCCGTAGCGATACAGTTGATAACCATGCATTGTTGATGAATGTTATCAACATTCAATGAAAATATGTCGCCACGCTTTTTGATAATACGGCCTGAATTCCGAGATATTGATAACATAGGATTTTATGGCAGTTAAACATTCAAAACGATTACAATGTAAAAATATGACTAGGTTGTCTTGAAAAAGCCATAGAGTACCGCTTTGAAGAATTTGAAAATGAAATTGGTATATTTCGGATGAAAATGGTTATTGCTGTAGTAGGTGTCTCGATTATTCAGTTTCAATAACAATAATACTTGAGTGCTCACAAACGTATATACCACGCTGCGATTTGAAACATTGAGATTGTCCATTACATAACAAAACGATCTGTTTTGAAACGTTTACAAACTCTACTGATTGTTTACGTACTGTTACTAACTTGTTACTATTCCCCGTCAATGTTTTTCAGCTGTCGCATGTTATTTACACAAAACATTATTAAACGCCAGCTTCCTACTGTTTGAACAGCACTGCGCTCACAATTTATGTATTTGACGAAAAAATAAACGGTTTGCTAAGTAACTAATAGTTTGTTGAATATGGATGTTGTTTGCTTTACTAATTGTTTGGCAGTTATATTTGTCACGTTAATCTATTTGCTAATGTTTATGTGATAGTTCTGTAGTTAGTTATTTATTTATGGTGGTCGTATCTTGATTGAACTAGTACTTCAACTTTTAGAGGTAGGTATGAGGAACAGGGTGTAAAGTTCACTCATCCTCTATTGAAAAGCGAGGATCCTCCGACCAGACTGGTGTCGTGTCTGGCGGGCAACTGCCCAACGATTGATGTCGGGGAATTTATACATACTGTTGTTCGCGCGGTAAATTCTAACTGCGCGATGCAAGATTTGTGTGACGTCAGGTCTTTGACGCGTATATCGCATGTGGCGATGTAGATGCCGCCACAAACTCATTCCAATCCAAGTAGATTGGAATGAGTTCGCGAAAACAGTACCATTAATACCAATCGATCGTGTTAAATTAATTGGCGGTCTATTGTTAAAATACACGGTGTAATGTTCAATTCTAATCTCGTGACGTGTTTTCTATTTATATTCTTCACCGCTGTTTCTTTATGGCTATTGTTTGTAAACTGACAGTTATTAACAAACGTTTATGTTGTTGTAAACAGCTATAAAGTACATACAATAAAACTAGGCGACACAAACCAAGCATGAATCACAGCGGTTATGTAATGTAAGGCTCCATCGTATCACGACTACCTACGCTGCGCCACACACTCTTCACTTAGCGTAATTCGCATTCAGTAAAGAAACAACACCACAAAATATATTATACATCTCGCAATAAAAAAAAAACGGAAATATTTATGCGTTTGAAAAATTTACTGCACTTCTTACTTACGTATCGAATGATTTAATATCGCAGTTCGCCAGGAAATAAATGAGACTTCGCGTTGCATTACATATTTAAATACAGACGTACAGTGACGTACGTATAGTGTCTTTTGTGTCTATTTCATATACGCACTTTGCTCTGTCTCCTGGTTCCTTCATATCGAATTTACATGCAACTACATTAATTTTGTTGTTGTCGTTTTGTCAATGGTGTGATTCTGTGTTCGGAACATGTTCAGCCCACTGAGTAATAACTAATAACGGAAGCGTTGTAGTGGGAGCGACCTTCGAGTCGTGAATCAGCCGTGCGACGCTACTAGAGCCGGCTCCATAAATGGAGACATCGGATTGCGTCGGGGCACTCCGGACCCGCCTGCCGGTGACAAAGGCTAACTGAGCGAAAATAATTAATTATACTTGCATGAGAATTTATTAAAATTGTAACAGTAATGGTTTAAACACATTGCGCAAATTCTTGTTCAAGTCTGACTGAGATGCTGCGCAGATTGCGCTCAATGTGACAAATTGCATGCCGTTCTTCGCTACTGAAATCCAGTTCTTCAATATAAAATTTACCTTATTCAACGAAATGCTATCCAAATGTATCGCCTCGACCTCGCCTACATATAATAAAATTGCCGAAAAGTAGCGACGAAGCATCGAATAGCCAGCTTCCGGTGTGCGTCACGGGGGTTCAACATGTCCATTATCTGGTCGTTGATTGATAGCAGACTTCCGCGCGGTCCATTGATAATAGTTATTTGCCCTATTTGCCCTACGTGCTCGACGGAGCCTCGCATTATTAGTTCCTTGACACCCTGTATCGGATTGCTTCTATTTCCAGTAAGTATTTGAAATCGTAGATGTTTCCTTAAACATCGTTCGTTACATCGACGTCGACATTTTAATTGTTTAGATAACTGTTTTTATTTTAATGCACGTTCACACCGACGATTAGTTCCAAGGCAATAATTTAAAAGGGAAACGTTTCACTGTGTTGTAATAATGTTCTTCACTTATTATAACACAATATGCGGGTATATTGAGTCACTCGACCGCACAGGAACTGTATTGTGTTCCCTGCATCACAACCGCGAAGCCTGGACGAACGGCCTTTTGTCGACCCGCCCCATTGTCTACAATCTATTCAGATACTTTTGTAAAGGCGTCTACTGCATTTTTTACTTTTTAGCATTTCATGACGGTTTAGCTTCACTTGTTTATTTCCTAGTCAAAGTACAATGCGTTACGACAACGTGTTCAATTCCCTGCAATTGTTGAGAAGTGGTTGTGTCCCTAATGCTACATTAATAGTGATACTTGCCCACTTGAGTGTTTTCGTCTTTATTGAGTCAATTGTCTGTTGCTCAACTGTCGGTCATTACGTAAGCACCTTGTAATGTCTTGTGCGTAGGGTTCGATGCACTGACATCATTTTTGATAATCAAACCGTTACATGTTAAAATGCTCTTTTATTGCAATTATCTTTACTAATGGTCTTTATACAGAAATGAATGATATCCAAACAGATATCCTGATGCACTGTGATGCGTTAGCAGGCATTTCTGTCAAATATCAAATGTAATGAACAGTAGATTTGAATCAAGTAACAAGTCACACATAGTGTTTATATCTTGTAACTTGTTATTCGCTCGCACGATAACAAAGCGCAATCGCTAAGTGATCGCCGCCGGCCAGCGGAATTTATTGCTTCCATAACTTACTCATTTACTCTTGAATTATCGTTACTTGATTTATTTCTTCTATAATTTTCCAGAAATAGTTACCCTTTGCTACGATCGTAATATTCTGCGTCGATTTCATTTTATTGAGTTCATCGTACTTGTGCCTTGTTGTTCTTGCGCTATTTGCTTGGCAAATCATCAACATAGTACAAGATTAGCTTTGAATCAAATTGTCTGTCATTGCTGCATTTCTGGGTTTGTTATTCAAACGTTAGAGGTAATTATGAGCGTGTCTTTGATGAAATTAACTTCGTTGACGAAGTTCTATGACTGTATGATCAGAGCAAACGTCCGTCTGTCAGTGCGTTTTAATTTGGTGAGTCATGTTCGTCTGCTCCGGTAATAGCGTCTGTTTGCTCCAAGTGTCCCCTCCTACCATCGAGCCGATTGTTTGGCCTGAATTGTTTACAGCCGGGTTAATGACTGTCCCTGACTTCTTACGCGGATCTTTCTCGGGAAAGTTTTTTAGTTTCTCGACACCAATTGTTGTCACGCATGTCATTAAACGTCTATCACTCATCAAATTAGTCTGTTAATTACACAACGAAGATGTTTACCATTTTGGTTATAGCCGTTATTGAGTGGTTAAGTAAATTCTGACGTAATTTTATCGGAAATAAAATACCAAGAGCGTTTTTAATCTTGGTAGGTATCTCGTTTCTGTAAAAGGAAATTAACATCTATTTCTTGGAAAGATACAGAATAGAGTCCAATAAGCAAATTCAATACATGACTAGATATTAATATCAAGGAGACGAGTTTCCGAATCACTGGAGCGTGGTTTCCATGTATTATATTTAACGATTCGAAGATAAGGTCCACGGACGACGCTTAACAGTTGGTAACACGGTATTAGTACCAGGTTTACGTACCTACTGCACATCACACTTAACCAACACATTCTTATATTTTTACACATTTAACATGAAAAATGTTAAATGTGTAAAAATAGTTTTGGTTTGTTTCATTTACTTACATTTGTAAATGAAACCTAGATTTATTGTTATGAAATTATGATCAACAAAGTAAATCTACATTGTCCACACGCCCTTATCTGACCTTTCGCTAAATCGATATTACCCTGTCCTGTAGGTGTTCAAGGGCAAAACAAAATTAAATTCCATAGATATTGTAAAAATACCTCAATCCATCGTTCGGTAGGCGTCAAGCGAAACCATGTGTATCTATCAGCCTATCTTATCTTACTGTTTGTACATAGACGTTAATTGTTTGTCCAATTAAATTCCTTATTTCTTATAGATATCCCTTATGAAAACATTTGTTCTCTTAAAAACTTTATTATGGACATTCTACGACAAGGAACATTTGTATTTAAACACGTTGCATCAGATGCTCCATTTCCGGATGCTAAAGGCTCCCATGAACAGGCGCGACGCGATTCTAGTAGAACAATTTCTATGAAAACTTAATGGAAATTTTTCTACCAGAATTGCGTCGCACCATCGTGTCGCGCCTGTCTGTAGGACCCTTAAACTGTTCTATGGTTAAGTAGCAAACTCTAAAATTAAATGTTGATGCTCGTTATTCTAACATGCAATTTCCCCTACATCAACAACATTTGGCAACATGAAATTTAATTATGGTAATCCTACGACTCCCATGTAAATTTGTCCACTTATCCAAACTCACACTTGGGTTAGATAAGCTGTGCCGGTCGTTTATAGTCGTACGGGTGGCGTTTGTGTGAAGTTTAACCTTTTCGTCTGCGACATTGGGTCCCCCACCCTTCCTGGGAAATAGGTCGGCTACATTACGTAATGGATTTTAGTATTGCCACAAGCTACTTGAGGGATGCTTCAGGGGTGTATGCTTAGACCAGTTTTATTTATGTGACGTATGGAAATGTGTTCCGATATGGAAAGTGTGCTGTTCCGTGACATACTTCCTTCCGCCTTGGTTTTGTAGAGTTTTGCCGCAGTGATATTTTATGTTGGTTTATTTTTATGTCCACTTTGGATAGAGAATACTGGTCAATACACAGCCGTTAGAGCAGTAATAGGAACAGTCTAATAATTATTTACTATAATACGGGCCACCGAAAAATATTCTGAAATTTCTAACGCAAACTACATATACCATTACACCTTCACCTATAAATTCTTGCCCACCATAGTGACCGAAAACAAACTGTTGTACAATCAGCTTATCACCGTTACCCTAACACGAGAAACTCCCAATTGACTTTTTATCGTCCGACATTTACGTTGTCGTATTATTGTTGTTTATTGACGCTTATTTTCTGCATAGCTCCCAATCTTATCGAGTAGACGCGTCCGTGGAAGGGTTCTTTAGGGCATCTTCCCAATTGCGCAAAGAGTTCGTTTCAAAAAGGGGAAAACAAAACGAACCAAATGTTTCGTTTCCATCATGGGTTTTATCTATTTTATACTGTCAAGGTTGAGGTCTTATGGTGCTTATCTTTCCCATCGACATCTTCATTTTAATTTAAATGTGAAAATGAAAGAAATCTCATTTTAAGCGAGTTACTTTCCCGTAACTGATGTCTTAGGTCAGTCAAAAGCATCCGACTGTTAAGTGAATAGGAAAGGGAAAAACTATCAAGAGCTATTAAACTTTCCATTTTTATTGCAATATCAACTGACATAGCAATCATTAAGAGAGATCTGGCACCTAGCACAACGGACAATACAGCTTCTTTTATTTTAGTGAATACTTTTAAACATATCTTGGAAACAATGGATGAAATCGTTGATAAATGATAGTATACACATGTTAACGATTCGTGTTTGCCTTCGAACAAGGTACTAATTAATTTACATAGTTATAAAAACGACAATGCGGACGCATTTAGCACGTCAGAGTTATGGGAAAATATTTGTAATGGCGGTAAGTGAGCCGTCACACTCCAGATAGAGTTAGGCAAACAGGTCTAGTCTAGATGTTGGCTCGACCTACATCGCCGGTGACGGGGAAAGCGCGCGAAATGTCGCTCCCGCCTTTTCATGCGATCCAATTGTGATGCCGCAAGCCGTTAAACGTCTGAGCTAATTTTGTTAACATTTTCCGACGCTCTGACCCGTGGAAATACTGAACGCCTTTGTTTCGGTATTATCAGAATATTTATTAGACCTTGGTCATAGTGTTTGTCAATGTATAGCTACCTAATTGGTATTTCCACGGTGAACGGTGTCGGAGAAAGAAAAAGCAGTTTGCGTTATTTATTTTCCGAGTAGTTGGTAAAATTTTGAAACACGTGATTATTTGTTCATGAGTAATGTTAGCTATTTCTTCCTGTTTACATACTACATCGACCTTTATTTGTTATGAAATTTACTCTGTGGCTTGTGGTCTAAGATGATTTATAGTATCCCTATAACAGTGCACGTGTATTAGAGTGAATGGCCCGAATCTTGAGCGCTCGATTTAAGAGTGAGGATCGGTTTGTGCAATGTAAACCTATGTTAAAAAGAGTCCCCTCTCTTTCATCGAACGCTCAAGATTCGGGCCGGTCACTGTACGAAACCTTAAATAAATCATTTAAACATTGTTGGTACTGAATATTAAGCTTTATTGCACAGGCATATCATGGTCAATCCTCATCTCTCCATCTCTCTACTTTCGATAACTCCAAAGTCGTTAAACCATATTAAAACAATGTCAAAGTTATGACACCACTATCGTAACAAATCCATCCAAACAAACAATGTTGTCGACTGTGGCACAATCAACAAAGTGACTTGTAAGGTAGATCACCAAGTCGTGGCCATCGATCCAATCGGAAATTCGCGATAAGTCGTCGCCGTTGAAAGTGACGCTGACCGCAGGGGTCGCGACTACAACCCTCGTCAAATTTGACATCCTGTCGTACGACTTCGTGTAATCCAGCCTGTAACAAACAGCATGGATTTTATTGTTCAATTTGATTTGTATTGTATTCTTCAGTATTATTCACTTTCAAATCTATAAGCCTTGAGTAAATCGCAGGAATGTATGTTATGAGTATGTCATCGCCAGTATCATTACTATACTCTTAAATGCAATTGTCTTTTAATCTAATTTATGTGTCATCAAGTTAAGTATCATTATGCTTATCTAATAGGCAATCAACTATTACATTAGTTTACGTAATTTCAAGGTATAATTATTTTCTTGGAGGATGAAAGATAACAAATATTTGTTTCACTTTTTATCGTTCTTGGCCATATGGGTAATGTCTGATCTCGATGAAACTGAACAGGATCACGATCAGACTAGAGAAATATTGCAAACCTGACATGCGATTTATTTTATCAGTGATACATAATGCAAATTAAAACCTAGATTTTAGATTACTGACGATCTACATTTCGATAGCATATTTTCCAGCGGATGAGTTAAATCTTGATATCACACTGACAATAATAGTAACTGACAGATGATTACTTTTATGCATGCACGTTTCCATGTTTTAATGAGATCCAAATCGAGACTCAATTTTTGACACGATGACGTGTGTCTGACCCTACTCAAATTTACAACCCACTGGCTCAGACATGGACGAATATTGATATTGTACTCTCAAAAACCCTTTGCATAAAACTTAGAAGATTTTTTCTTCAATAAAAGTGCTAAAACTGGCCATTACGTCGACGTAGTGGTTCATTAATTAACGTTAACTGTTCGTTAGTTTCTTCGACGCGAACTTGCTAATGACTAAAAAACTGCCGACAAAGTATTACCTATTTTCTCTTAAAATATTTACTAGTTTTAAAGTTTTCTACAGCAACATCGTCTTGGAAGTTATATTTCATCAATTTTATTAGTTTCATTGATCGAGGAAATAAAATGCAATGAACGGTTTTTATTCATCTTGTGAGTTGTGATATATGGGTTATTTTTTTTAGATCGTAAACTGTATGAGTCATATTTTTTTGATATAGCTAACATTTTTACTTGCAAATGCAATCTGGCAGCGAGCAAGCGAAAGGATCTTTGAGAATAATATGCGGCGCAGAATGTTGCAGGAACTCATCTTAAAATTAAATCAAGTAAAAATGTAATCTCTTAACGGCAACCCGTCTATCCTAGTATGTTGAAGGAAGAAATTTTCGTTGCGAACTTGTTTTTTCTTACGCCCATTGTCGAGTGTTATTTTTCTTGAAAGTGTTTCCAACAAACTTACAAAGTTTGCTCTTTCCACCAACGTTACTTGTTTTAAGGCTGGTTGAAGATTCGAATAAACTTGGCTTCATTGTTTAAATCTCCAAAGCGTATTTTTTCCTTTGGGTAGTTCTTAAATTGAGCTATGTTCCAGTCCATGAATATAAAACGGCTTAGAATCGAGTTAGTCCCAAAGATTTATATATATTTGAAAATTACGATGTCCTTCATCTTAACGTTATCGCCAAACCCCATAGAGTCAAAGTCTGCAACTACTTATTTTATTTATTCAAGAGCGATTCCAAATAAATATCCAGGGAACATTATAAATCTAATGCGTTGTTACCCATTACCTGAACCATTGCGATAAGATATGTATATGCTTTCAGTTAATAATGATGAAACCGCAGTGTACGCAAGGTCGCAGCTCGTTGGTCATGCTATTCATTTCCGTAATAGGACACCATCTTTGATATTAAATGCAATATTACCGTCTTATGGCCGCTCCTCGTCCACTTTAGCAGAACAGATTGTCACTCATAACAGCGACTATATTTGCTCTGGAATTTGCAAGTTTTGTCGTTTTATGAAATAGCTTCTGGACAGAATCACAAATTGTTGCTGTAACACACACCGGGGACTGTAGTTTAGGTACGGTTTAGCAAATATTTTCGTAGCATGTAGATTTAATACAAATTGTAGGTGGAGTTTGCGTTTATTAAGTGTTCTCAAAGTTTATGTTACGTGCGATACGGTGCCTTTGTTTCATACGACAATAAAACACTTAAGTTATGTGTTATGACCTCAAGTCGAATAGTTTCCGAGTTACGCTCGTGATCGCGGTAATATATTTTATGAGTCATGTCGACATAACGAGCTTGTAACGTTACTAGAACTCGCGTTTAATTTTTACTTTAAGACAAAGACGTGATTTTATAAAAGAAACCACCGCGTTATTCTGCGTGTGTGCTGGAATTTCTCGTATTCGACGCAGCAGTAATGCGGCGGCGGGATAGTCGTTTTATCCAAGAGCTCGAGACGAGAGCAAATCTACGCTTTATTACATCCATGACTGCCACTTGATGCAAGATAGCTGTCTTGATGAGAACGATAATTCTGTAGCGAGGAAGCGGCAAAGTAAATGCGAGTTTCCCTGGTTTTAATTCAGTGTCGCAGATTCGCAATTACTTCTCGTTCATTTAGGTGGCTGAGATTCCCCTTTCGAAAATGCAATCTTATTTGACAAATCACAGACGATCTCTTATCTGACTCGAGGAAATTGTGATTGATCGTCGGGAGTGATAAAGAGTTTCTCTGCCGGAACTGGGGAAGGTGAAACACGGAAACAAAGCTCACCTATCTAATTGCATCGAGGCGAACGACGGAACTTTAGCGTCGGCACGAACGTGCGCACCGTGCACATTGTTCTCAACAACAACACCACATATAAGAGGGAGCTTATCGCCCCCGCACGTGCTGTTAGCCGACTCACTTCTAATCCCACGATAATCCAACCCGGAAAAAACCAATAACCATTGTTTTCTTAGCATATTTACGCTACATTCATGGGATGTTTGCACGAATTATCCGTGTGAACACTTGGCTGTTACTATTTCAATAACGTAATCGGACTCTCTTGAGTTATTTCACTCGGAACTTTCGGCTCGTTCTGATCTTCCCGAGGCTTACGAAGCTGAGCCGATGCACGGTACGTGGCTCTAAAGAGAATAAATTGTGTGTGTAAAATTGTTTCACGTGAGTTGCGCAAGAGGAATGTACAACCGCGTCTCAATTAAACCCGACCGCCCCAGGGCACCGGTTGTCGCCTTACTTTGTGTCTACGTAAAATAGTGCTATAGAAATTGTGTCTCTCTCCCCGGCAAACGGCTCCATGTGAATTGTGAGCGTTTGAGACAAAAGTTAAGCCTCGTTGTTCCAGGATTGTGTTCGCAATCTCGACTCAAATTTTGCATGAAAGTTATATTCATGTTCCACATGTTCTTGGCTTTATGTACGTATAAAGTTACAACCGCAGAAGTGTTCACTAATTTGCATTCAAGACGAATATGGACAGCGCTAAAAACAATGTATAACTATAAAGTTATTACTGGCGCCAAAATGATGGATAATCTTTTGGTCAAGAAAGTATGCTCGTGTTGCCTTGAGACGCCAGATGGCTACTTCTTGTTTTGGAGATGCACGAAACTGTGGTGAATGCATAATTAATGTGCACGAGGCGCACACTTAATTTACTAATTTGCAATCGAGGCTGCGGCAAATTGTCCGCGTAATTTGTCATGAATAAGTGCTGAAGTGCACGTCCCTGTAATAATGGAGTTCCACATGTAATTGCGGTCCTGAATATTGATTAGAGAATAAATGAGATATTTTTGCACTCATTTTTAATAGAATTTTCGCCGTAAAGTTGATAAATTTTCTACATAGATCCATTGTTCACAACTTTTCTTACTGTCAAACTATGCAATTTTTTTGAGTTTTACCAGAGGTGAAGTTTCCCCTTTAACGTATAAAATGCTTTGCAGACAATTTATGTTCCAACTATGTGCTATAACATAATAAGACAGCGTTACCAAGTTGCCGGCTAACTTCCTAGGTGCAGCTAATTAAAGTTTGGTGGCCTTTGGCGCCAGTTGTCACTTCATATCCTGTCTGTAGAACAGTATGGCTCCAGGGTAAGTTGGAGGTTTGTTATATGCAAATTAGTTGCTAACTTATTTGAACATTGGTTATTCTACTAGGTCAAGTCAATCAAAATATCTACCTGAAATATTTCGATTGGGTGAAAACAATTCTTTTGACGTCTCCAACGCTAGATCATAATAATTATGTGACCTAATTAAATATTAGACAACCAGTAATTATTCACCGATCGATTAATTATTCATACAGAACACTGCAGCCATAATTTAATTAATAACAATCAAGAATGAAGCTGAATTTAATCATTCATGATGTAAATGCAATATGTTGTGGTCGCACCTTGCTGCCCAATATATTCATTGATGCTATTCAATAAATTAACCTGTCAAAACGGTGCCCGCTCAAACTCTGGCACATCATGACGTGCAATTTATTTACCACGACCTACCGCAACACTGATGGAATTATTTTGCCAAAAATTTCTTTTAATTTTAGAAGGAAAGATAATACGTTTCTTTGTCACAGAAACACATGCGTATAAAAAGATAATTACTACGAAAAATAAAGTAAATAGAATCAAAACAGATCTATAATCACAAGCACAGAACAGGAATGACAAGAAGGCTTTCACTAACTTACCACTTATAAAATCGCCAACTCGTCCTTACTCTTTAAAATTTTTTGCACTTGTACATTTTATCCACATTTTTAGGTCAAGTTGGCCCTTTCTATCTTTTTACTCTCCATCTCTAGTTCCCATTCCCACTAATGACTCGCTAGATGCAGACAAATTACTGTCCGTTTCTCTCGTTACTGTTTCTGGTTTCTGGGTTTACTTGAGTGAGTCTAGTTTGTAAAAGTTTGCTTGTAAATTCCGTGCCTTTGTAGGGGGACCATCATTATAGCTCTGCGTTTAATAGCCGACGCCGCATTGAAATATTTGTAGTTAGCTTCATTGTTAGGTTCACAATGCTATTAAATTCATCTGCCGACTGGCCGAAATGGGCTTTGCCGAAGTTTCTCTCAATTGAAACCCGAGTGTCGTTTGTCAACCCGTAATGATCTTGCCTTTGAACCGTGTCGGGAAGTAATACCATTGCACACTGTGTTTTACGTGTAAATAATTAATTTACGGTGTTATATACGATCGTGACTCTACTCTCCAAATTCTGAATGAGTTTCGACAGTCAATGGGATAAAATAAATTGCAGCGTAACTAACCATTTTTCCGTTAAAGCTTTTGAAAGTTTGCGTTGAAAGGAACACAAAACGTTGTTTTAATTCATTTAGGCTCTGTTTCGAAGCGCTGTATAGATGTGGGGACATTGTTTTGTCTTTTATTAACAGTGTGCTTATTTTGTTGCAGCAACAAAAGACGAGCCTGACGGCGACGGCAGCGAGTGTCGTGGGCGCCAGCAGAACGGTGGCGGTCGTGGGAAGTTGCCTTACAACGGGTACTCTGAGGAGTGCCTCGACCGGCTCGAGCCCAACGGGAACATACCACACGATAAAGAGCCCCATTATGGTCAGTACCTACCTTTAACTAGCTTTATAGTGAGTACAGCCTAAATTTAAGACGTCATGCCTAAATGCATAGCAGTTTGTCGATAGAAGAAAATATTGAGCAGGAGGTTATTGCTGCAAGTGACTTCCAAATTCAAGGTGATGGGTTCACCTCAATTTTTACACCAATTTTTTAGATTACTTACCTACAATGACAAAACGATTTTAGGTATTTTTGTTTTTGTGATTTCACCCTTTGGTGAATGGGGATTCTCATGAATTTTGACGACAATTTCCGCCGTTGAATAATGACTAAACAGAGTGAATCATAATCTACATAAATAAATTATTTAAAGTTAAAGAAAGTTCAGACTTTTCCAAGTCTAGTAATAAAATTATTACAACTTAATTACTGAGCACGCCAAAGTTGGGACATCCTCGGCAGCTATAAAATTCAATCGACTCTCAAAACCTCTAGAGTAATAGGTACATACGCAGAATTAACCAGAAGTGGTTTCCTTGTTCTACATTTGAAAGTGATGATTACAGTTACACTACTGTGTACTGACATGGCCCACATTTAAACAAGTGTTTATTTCAATGAATCAGCGAGACGTGTAGCGTTCTAAAGCAAAATAAGTGCACACCAAGGAGTAAAAAGAAAAGTGGAGTCGGAGACAATTACGTATGCACAAACGGTGGACAGCGACATTGGTCAAATGGGAATCCCATTTGACAACTTCAATGATCATCCAATGACAAATGAATTTTTTTGTGGGATTTAAATGAACAATGAACAATTTTCTTCCTACTCCTGACGTATTCTTTATTCGAATACATGTCACCGTGTGTATCGAGTAGGTACAACAAACACTACACTAGTTGACTAAGCTACTTTGTGGCAAGCTGCATAAGGGCACAATCGCGTAAACCGTCTTTCTAGATATCTACATTCATGAATACATCGCAGTTCAGATTTGCGTGTTATTACGGGTAATTACGCTCAAATTACTCGGTATACAACGGCCCTTAGCCCGAGTCTTGACATAGGTATGCAAACTGAAAGTAAACTATGAGTACCTACCTACTTAACTAGTAAAACAATTGAAGCGATCGATGTGATAAAATGTTAAAGTTTCAAGAAGAAATGGTCAATAAATTATACAAAATTATATAGGAAACAGATTTAGGCCTGTGTAGAAATTCTTTTAAAATTAATAACATTTTGCCGCGTTCTAATAAATAAATCGTAATAAAGAAAATAAAACGATGAAAAATTCAAAACAGCGTGTCGCAAAGTTCATTGTTACTTTCACTGAATCAGCTATTTTCATTATTTCCTTCCCTTTATTCGGGCTGTCTACAGTTCTACAATAGGGAATTTGATTTTGAAAACGATATCTTTTGCGAGAAACTCATTTCACGCTCATTCGTGTACAAAATATGTGTTCCTTGAGATAAATTCATAAAAGATTTTTCTTTCCTGAAAAGAAAGTTTTTTATCTGAGCTTCCCTTTATATTCCATGTTTACGTAATCTCGTTAATATAATTCTCCCGGTCTTCGCGGAACATAAAAAACGGTTTATCTCCTGATAGAGATATCTCGGGATGAGGGCAATGGTCTCCAGCGGACATTTACATGCAGCTGTTAATGATGATAATTAGAGAAATGTTGGTAACTTCCACCTTCTTGTTACTAAGAATTACTGGAACTATTAACTTCTATTTAGTTCTTCAATTAGTACAGCTATAAGTTTTGCTTGCTAGCGGAGAAAATTGTAAGTGATGTATTACCATTATGTATTAAAATAGACACGTGTTGGTTTTCTTCGTCATCGATTGCTATCAAAATAATATTGAGGAATCGTATATTATTTATTACTTGCTACTGTACACCTATAACTGTAACTACCTATAACGTTCCTCAAGAATTGGGCTATCGAATGCAAAAAGAATTTTCCAAATCCGACTGGGAGTTCCGGAGATTACCCCCTACATACAAACTTACAAACAAACAAATTTTACCTCTTAAGTAATAAGTATAGATAAATTAAAGTCGCTTTTCTTGTCTGCTGACCACGTTGTTCTTCTAAATTATGCAACGGATTTTGATGTAGTTTTACCATAATTTAGAGAATTTATTCCAGAAGGTTTGTACGTATAATACATTCATATTTAACTTACATACTTATAATAACGAAATCTGGATGTTTTATCAAATCACAAAAGCGGTACGATTCAAGGGTCGCCGTACGATATAGAAGAAACGAGCGAACCTTACAGTACTGTACTTACAGTAGTTACATATGATGTGTAACATCTGACATCTTGGGTGACAGTACCAACCTCTCGGAAAAATGGTTTGGTACCATCTGATGGCCAACTCTAGCACCGCACGCGCTCATTGGTCAAATCAAACAGCGCGCGCTTCCCCAGCTTCCAGTTACACACTTCCGTCCCTTTTCATAAAATCACTCCTACAGATTGCAGGTAAGCGAGAGGAAACATGTTACACACTACTATGGATACTCCTCCCTGAATCAGAAATTCCTCCAACTCCATCAAAAATATAAAATGATTTAACGGTATTCGAAATATTCGCACGAACATCAATGAAAAAGTTTTAAATGTTGTTATACAGCGTGTTCGATAATTCGGGTATTCGATTATGAGTTAACTGCTTTCAAAGTCTCGATGTTGGCGTAATTTGGTAACTATAGCCTTTTGTTGGTTTTCGTATTATTATGTAATTCATTCAGCATGCTATAAGGCTTTTAATATTACATTTTTTGTAAAAAAAACTTTGATGTGTACCTACTCGACCGATAAAGACTACCTTTGGGATTTTTTTAATAAGGACAAATGCAATGTCAAGACCAATTAATAAATTTTTAATTAGGTAATGTCGATTTTGTTTTTATTACGCTGTAACTTGACACTCAAAAGAAAACAACATAGCTGGTCGTAAACTTCAAAAATAAATAAAGATTGATGTGAATTGATTACTCTCAAAAATGCATTACCTCATCCAGCTGCCATCTGATATATAAAACTTATAAAACATGATATGTTTGCGAAAGTCACTTAGTTTCAACACAAAAATACATAACTTACCGGATTTATTTATCAATAGTTAAGTATGTCTGTACAAACGAGTTTGTTGAAATAAATGGCGTCGAAATGAAGCATGGTGTATGGCGCCGAAGATGTATGACACATGTAAATAAACTTCTGTAAATACACAGACAGGGCTGAGGGCGATATGCCTTCCATACGTTAAGATTGTGTCAACAAGGAATGTTCCTCTCGTGTTGGCCGTACAATAAAGCACATATTGCAACAAACAAAAGCTTTAAAAAAAAAAAACCTCAAAGTATTTGCGTCCACTATTTCACAAATATAGCGCACTAGCTGCGTCCCGCGGTTTCACCCGCATAAGTCTCGATCCCGTAGGAATATCGGGATAAAAAGTATCCTATGTCCTAACCCAGGTCATGGTCTACCCATGTGCCAAATTAAATCCAAATCCGATCAGCCGTTTTAGCGTAAAAGCGAACAAACACCCCAACAAACATACAAACTTTCACATTTATGATATTAGTAGGATTATACAGGTAGGATTAGGATTGCATATCCGTATGCATGATAGAGTAGAACCACAAAAGGTCAAAGTGTTAGCACAAGCGGATACAAAATAACATTACCTGTTACCGAAATACCGTTATCAAAGTTACATAATACATGCGCCATGTTTTATGTAACAAAAGCAAGTATTTATACACAGAGCTGTGCTATAAACAGATACAATATTTAGGCACACACGTAGGCAGTGCATACATGTGCCATATTACTTTAGCAATAAACCTAATCCACACAGATTAAATCCTCTAGAGGCCACTTCAATTTAGTATCTTACACTTAATTCCTTAGTAGATTTCGTAATACTATAATCCAGCATAAAATCATAGACTAAGATTTATTTAATCATTCCCTAATGGCTTTATGATGTTACTGAGAGTACGACAAATATTTTGTGTTACTCAACAAAGTAAATGTATTCAACAGACCTGCCTCTCGACGCGGACTACCCAATTTCAAAGTTTGTTGTATCCCGCCGTTCTCCACCATAATGCACAGGGAAAACCTTTACTTTTTTATGTATTAAATCTAGGGAGTTTCCTCGCTCCAAACACGTGTTAGTTCAAAATATTAAAGTTTTAATCGTTTTGCTTCGCTATCACATATAACTTTAGCAACGTAATAATCAGGGAATAGGGGTTTCTACGGTTCTCCTGTGCACTTTTAAACGTACATCGGTAATTCGGTACATGTGATTTTATTAGAACTACAATATCGAATGGCTTCTCCATTTAAACTTGTTGAAACCAGAGACTCGTTCGTTAAAACTTTTTCGCGTTTATTTTTGCAATTTCAACGTGTTTTGGCAACACACGCCTGTAGTGTTACAGGCGATGGTCATCCCAGCGCTCTATTTGTAAAATTGTTTACTCCTGATGGATTTTCGTAAAATCCGGGAGTCTGCTAGATCCACCTCTCGGCCGCTTTTTTTTTTTTTGGGTGGGAAATTATCGCATAACTTCTCCGCCCTATCGGACGTCGAGCTGCCCATCGCTCACCGTCCGCAAGCCCGCGCCTACGGTGGCCGGAAATCGGCTAGCGACTCTCGACGTCCGGGGCGTCTCCTGCGGCTACTAGGGGCGCGAGGTCGCGAATTATGCCTCTCCCTCACGTGTTCCGCTTCCTCCTTCGCGAGCATTACTGCTTCGCAGAAGGAAGTAACGGCCTCCCATGCACTCTCGCTCCGAACCATGGCCTGAACCAGTACCGGACGCGAGAGATCGCTGCCGCCGATCGCCTCCGTGAGCACACGGCAGTGCTCCGCCCAAGCCGGGCAGACCTCCACCGTATGCTCCACCGTGTCCTCCGGGCGATCCACACAGTGGTGACACCCGGGCGTTTCCTCCCGCTTCATCCTGAACAGGAACTTCCCGAAACAACCATGTCCGGTGAGGACCTGCGTCAAACGGAAGGTGAGGACGCCGTGGCGCCTCTCTAGCCAGTCCTCAAAGAGGGGACTTATCGCCACAATTGTGGCGTTCCCAACCCCTCGGCCGCTACGCCCACTAGTTTATGTAAACAATATTTGGTTTTCCCGCCGAAGGGGCTTTTATAAAACTTCATGAATGAGTAAACAACCACGGGGTATGCGTTAGAACGAGTGTCACGTCACCCACTGTCTTGTGATGCTTCACTTTTATGTTCATTTACACCGATTTGTTTTTCTAGTGTTGTTCATAATGCAGTGTTGTGTTCTTAGTGATCTACTGACGTTATAAGCGTTTCTTTGACGACGAAAACTATTTTAATGTTGAATAAATCTTGTCAAACTTTTGTGAAAAAATGTGCTTCGCGTCTAATCTTTCATTATGAAATATCATGTTGGTAAAGTATGTTAATCGTGATCTGTACAAAATTCCATTATCTGTAAATGCAATAAAATTACTCAAAAATTTGGGGACGTTTTCCTGTAGCTGCAACGGCCCCATCTCAAAGTACCATTCTGTATAATCGTTAATTATATGACGGTAGTTAACTATTTCCCCAGTGTATTCAACGTTTCCCCCCACAAATTATATCATCCCACTGATTGATAGGTACTCCAGATACCAGCGCGCTTTGTGGTAACGATCCAGATAATGTAATCAGTGTTGCCAGTTTCCCACCTAACTAGATATGTAGGTACTAATGCCAGTTATGAATGGGAACCTAATTGGAATTCCTGAATGGGTTAATTCAAGGAAATTATACAATTAGGTCAAATTATAGTGTACCAGAGCAAAATGCAACGTTTATTGTAATTGATGTGTTAGTTAGGTTAGCTCAAACTGGCAGGTTTGTGATATTTTGAGAACCGGAAGATTAAGGGCCTGTTTCACCTCTTTTTTTTTTGGTGGGAAATTATGATATAACTACTCCCGCTCTGAGCGCAGCGGGAGGGCGTGTCATACTCTTACTGACTAAAACCCACCCGTGTTCCTTCAGTGTTGCCTGTACGTTGCCAGGGGCCAGGGAATCCCTTTCGGACTTTCCCGCGACCCCGACAGACAACAGTCCTAGGAGACCCCGCCAGTTGGTGCTGACATCTCTTTGAGGCGCGCGTGGAACACAACGCGCCGTCGACCCGGGCCTGGTCCTTAACGGACGGCGAGCTACCTATTCCTCACCGTCCGCAAGCCCGCCTGTTTCACTACCTTTTTTTTTTTTTTTTTTGAGTGAGGGTAATTATCAAATAACTTCTCCCGCTCTGCCGGAGCGGGAGGGTGTGTCAGACTTTTACTGACTAAAACCCACCCGTGTTCTTTCCGTTGCCCGTGTGCCGGGGCCGCGATATCCCTTTCGGACAAACCCGCAACCCCAGCAGGGCCTGTTTCACCACCTACGATAGGTTCTCGTTAACCTACTTGGCAGATAATATCCTAGAAATTCTGTTCCAGTTTTGAATTTATTTGGAAAGTAGGGGCTATTCGGACATCACGAAATAGGCCCTTGCCTTGCCCTTGTAGGTTGAATGGATTATGGAGTTTAATTATAAACGTTGCTTACAGTAAATTGACGTTCAAACGTCTAAAATGTATGGTTAACAGTCACTAATCAGTATTTAACTTTAAGCAACGTTTATAAATAAACCCAAATGATCCTAATGAGATTCGTTAAAAATTTAATTAATGAGCGCTCATATCAACACAATGTTTTAATAATACCCTTTCTAATAAAAAAAGGCTACAATAAGCTAGCCTCCAAATAGGTGAATGTGCTTATAGGAGTGTGATCACCTCAAACGGTTCAACGAATCGAACCGATGACCTTTGGATTTAAAGGCCACTTCGGTAGACTTAGGGATATTGTCGCTAACATGTTGACTTGTATGCACAGTTTTTTGTATCAACTAGTACTATAAAAATAAGATTTTAATAAATTGAGATTATTTTATTAGTTAAGTTAGAAGAAGAAAGAAAAATTGTTTATTCTGCACCAACAAAACACAACATATAAAGACATAAAATATACACATACACAAAAGTAGCCAAAGGCCTCGTATTCAACCAATAAATAAAAATTAAAAATAAAATAAGTTAATGTTTAACTAAGCCGTTTCCTTTTTGGGCATTCTTTGTTTTATATTTACCCCTTTATTGAGATAAAAACTGAGACATACTTTGTACAAAAACCTATGTATTTAAGCCAATTTTTTTATGTTCTATTTAATATATATATTTTATTTATTTCAGATCAAGATACATAAGTTGTTAGTACAGGTCTGAATTAACCCAATGTTAGTAAAAAACCACACTTTATAAACAAAATTTAAACGACTGACAGGTTACGTGTGCAGCCGTATCCAGTGAGCCAGCATGGGGCCTATCATGTGAAAGATGTCAATGCATAGCACAATATAATCTGTTTTAAAACGCACTAACTAATCTACATATAAAAACGTCAAAAATGAATAGTTTATTATGCAATTAGTGAATAAAAGACGGATTTAAAGCGAGCCATAGATGGATCATGAGCAAGTGAAGGATTCTAACGACTGAATCACGAGCGTAGAAAGTGATAGCGAGTGATTCAAGTGTTAGAATCCTGAGCGATCCGGGTGATTCATGGCCCTCGATATAAATCCGTTTTATTCAAGAGTTGCATACGATACTTTATACCATGACTACGAGAAAAAGAAAGATTTAAAGCGAAAGTAGACATTGAATGAAGAAAAAAGGAAGGCTAAATTTATTAAAATGCACATTCAAATTGGAACAATTCCTAAAATTAAGAGTAATTTTCTTGATTGAATGATCTTATTATTATTATTAGGATGGTCAAATTGTGAAGCCATATTTATTTCCTGTGTATCGAGTATTTTTTCGCAAGGAGGTTGTATAGCATTGAGATGGAGGTCGAATATATTGGTGTGTTCTAAATTCAAAATAGTGATTAAAAGAGCTTTTTATTCACTGTTTTCAGTGAATAAAATGAGCTTTTTAGAGGGGGAATGGTATAAAATTGTTTTTCGTCCTATATTTACCCAACTTCACCTTACTAAATTACCATTGAAAAAAATAACACTAATTTTTGGATTGATTATTACGATTAAAACCTTAGAATGAAAATCTTTTAAATACAACATGTTGAGCTGATAGGTGAAGTCAGATTCTTAGTTTTACCAGACGCGCGCAGTTAGGCGGCCCGCGAGTCGATGCCGACTGAATGGAATGTTGCCATTTTAAATATTATGTTTTATATAAACATGTAGATTAATTATTGTATTTTTTTTTTTATATATCTTCTTAAAATCCCCGGTCAACGCCCCGGCTGTCGCTGAAAATCAGCGCTGGGGCTCTGTCTCGCATCAGGTCGCAGCATTATGCTGAGCGATGGCCGTTTTGCGAGTATGTGACGCATATTTTCCCGCAACTTGTTCTTTTTTTGTTTTGTGTTCTTTCTTTGCGTTATGTTTACCGCAAATAAACGTTCCTTCTTTCTTTTTACCAAACACCACTTTATCTAAAAATATCAGGATCTAATATTCTCTGAATAATGCAAACGCGATTAAACCCGCCTACGGGGACATAGAATATGAATCAGACGATTATGTGATGTAAGAACGATCATAAAGCGAGTCTCACACAGTCGTGGGCGAATTCAGTGGAGTATGTAGTAAGTAGGTAAAATTAGGTAAGTAGACGAAATCCGAGTTCAAAGGCGCACAAACGTAATCCTTACGGCCAGTTTCTTCATCAAAAGTAACAGCCAAAGTAACGTGATAAAGTCAAAGTAATGGTAAAATTTGTTTCTTCACAATTTTAGCTGAATTGCTTTTACTGTTACTTTTGCCTCTAACCATTACTGCTCGTCAAGCTGCTGTGAAAGCTAAAGTAATGGTCATTTTGTCAGTTGTGCTGTTGTAGGTTAGACTAATTCAACACCTGTTTGAGCTGTTAGCTAACATAAATCACTGTGTAATAAGATAATCAGTAGGTAATAACCTAGATTTTATTTTATAAATAAAATATTAAAACGGCAACAAGATCGTCTAGTGAAAATTCAAGTTCAACTTATCGTGCGTTATTTAACGTATAGGCGTAAGAGATTTAATATTCGCAAGGATCATTTGTATGGGTCGAGGCTAATTTTCTGTTCCGATACAGAATGCCAAAGGAAACAGTTACACACCTCAGTTTATTGTTGCAAGACAAACTTACGCTAAACACTTTTAAGGGGCATGCGCTAAGGTAGTCCGTGTAATTCAAATTTTCTTTAGTTTTTTACATTTTGCAGGTCAGTGTGATTAAAATATGATTTGCGACCGTAACAAATATGGCTTTACATAATTATAATCATTACAATCAGCAATACAACTCCATAAGTAAGCACAATCGTCAAATGTCATGATTTCATGAAATAGTCATTCAGCGCGATTATATGAACTTAGAGAGTTGTATTGATCATTTTTATGATTATAATTCTATAAATAAACATTTGATACGGCTGCAAATCATATTTTAATCACACTGACCTGCAAAATCAACATACAACATGATACTGACCTGTAAATTGCAAAAAACGTAAGAAATTTTGAATTTCGCGGGCTACTTTGCCGCTTTCGCCTTAAGTCAGTTTAAGCTTTAGTTTATATAATTTAACCAATAGGTATCTACACAAAGCTACTAAAATAATAAGTTTAGGGATCTTTTATAACAAATATAACGATGTATGTATAATAAAATGAAAAAGCATTATGCACATAAATTTATACCAAACATCTAACATGTGGTATTTAAAACACCGGTCACCTATAAGAAGTTTAGGGATCTTTTATAATAAATAGGTACATACCTACCTTTAACTATAATAAAAATGAAAAAGGAGTATGCACATAAAGTCATAAGTACCGAACATCTAACATGTGGTACCTATTCAAAACATCGGTCACCTAAAATTAATATTATAGAATTAAAATCAATCCAATTTCAATAAAAACAGTAGGTACAGACGTTCGGATTTACAAAGCTGTGTTACGAATGCTGGGCTGTCCCTATTTATACTCAAGGAAGAACTATCACTTTGACATCTGGCACGACACTGAAATTGTGGTTCTGCCAAGTGCAAAAAAAGCTCCCCAACGATTTTTTGGGGAAATTACGACGTTTGTGTAATGGCAACTCTTTTTTTTTACTTTAACTTTAGCTGTTAATTGAATGAAGAAACACATTTGCCGTAGTATCAGTAAAGGTCAAGTAAAAGTCAATGCTTTTACTGATTACTGTAGCTGTTGATGAAGAAACTATGGCCGTTAGACAGCCAAGAACAAGTCATTAGAATTTGATATGATTACGTTTATAAATATGATACGAACGAAAATCGCGGTTTTACGTAATGATTTATGTTTGGTATGAAACTGCAGCAAAAACTGCTTCGAATCAGCAATAAATCATTCGAATCATCTAGAAACATTCCATGTTTTTTTACCCGATCAGATGAGAAAAATAAACTTTACCCGTACTGCTTCGTTTTTACGTTTTCCACGCAACTGTAATAAAAAGGCTCAGACAGACAATATAATACATTAATGTACGTAAATTGATCGCACGAGCTAACATGAAATGTAACCACTGCGTGTTGCCGCAACAGTTAATTTTGATAATTAATCACATTACATGCGCTCAATGATTAAAGTGGAATTTACGATTTTGGATATCTGCACGTCTGTGGCTCATTACATATTGCATTTTACCCTTAAATATATGCTTTTGTACAACAATATTTAACCCACAATCGCTGGCGGAATTTAATTAATTAAAACGCTTCATTTTATTACGTTGTGGTGTAACGATGTCGGTCCTTTCAAGTTGACTGACGGTTGAAAAACATTCAATTTAGTTAAGGTCAGGAGAGTCGTTATTAATATTACATAATGCGGATCAAGTAAGGGCGGTTTTACTTGGTGGTATGTTGTCCCTACATAATTCGAAAAGTTTTCTAATTGGGTCACATCGTGTCGAGTAACACATTTATTGAATTAGCGTGGAGAAGGAAAATCCTCTTTGTGTATAGTTTCTAACTCTCTAGGGAGATTCACTGTGTAACTCGATCGAAAGAAATAATCTATGAGTTTTGACAGAAATATTCTGAACCTCTCTGAAACTTTTCTAGGCCTGTTAATACAGAGTTCAAAGAAAAGTTATCAAGCGTCCAATGAGACTAATCATGCAGAACTTTCTTGCGAACCAAAAAAATAAAATTGTAGTTTAAAAAACTAAACAACACGCTTTTTAGACGAACTAAAAATGATAATAGTTATTTATGCTATAAGTGCGGAGATCATCTTACGCACGTGTATCATACAACGTTTTACTATGCATTGTGCGAGGAAATTAAAAAAAAAACGAGCGAGCCTTACGGCAGTCGCCTGTGATGTGTAACATCTAACATACCACGACGTATATAAATGATAAAAACATAATTCATGACTTCGACTTCGACTTTGACTTTGAATTTTTGATTTTAACCATCGTCATAATCATCGCCATCGTCATCATCATCATCACCTGATTTGTAAATAATAATTTGTGAAAAACTTTTCTCAAATAATAAAATCTGAGACGAGACGGGCTGTGGACGGCCTCAAAAATTAAAAAAAAAACAGAAAAGTAAAAAGCACTAGTGAAAAAAAGTGACACTTTCCGCACAAATTGCTTGGAAAACGCTCTTTTCGAGCAAATGCATTGTAAAATAATTAAATTAATTAATTATTTACTTGTATAAAAGCGTGGAGCGCTTTTTAGTGGTGTATATTTTAAATTTATTTAAACAAAGCGCTTCACGCTTTTTGATTTAATCATTGGATACAAGTCAATTTAATTATTTTATAATTTTAGTTTGGGTTTACTAGTAACTATTAAACAGTTCCACTATCCACCTCCTGGCTCCATCGTCAGACCCTCGACACCAAGTGCAATATATTGGACTCATCAAACCGAAACGTATGAGCCCAAACTCAAGGGGTTTACTAGTAGCCACTGAAGAGTTCCACTATCCACCTCCTGGCTCCATCATCAGATCAGCTCCAAGATACTATACGTAAATTATTGTATTGTCATCAGAACTACATACAGCTGCCAATTTTCATTACGCTACGACCCTTGAAAGATGGTTAAATTAGTTACCTTAGATTCCATTACATAGTTAGTTACATACAGGTCGACCTAATAAAAGCGTGTTGAAAGAAAAACAATGCGATACGAAAAGAAAAATACAATTCTGCCTGTTTATGTGGTCATTTTAAATGGCATTGCCGCGTAAATCCGTCTGTCAGGTCACATAATCTGTCATAATACTCCTTGTGATGGACACTTCCGTGTCTAGCCTAGTGTAACTACTAAAAACACGATTGCTGAATAAATTCACACCCAAGCATAACATAGAAGCTTTAACAATTAACCTAATTGTTTCACTGTTTCGTGCATAACGCGTGTCATAGCTTAAAAGATCCCTGTCCATTTTAATTACGAAAATACTGAACGAGGAGTGGCCGGAATGACACGAGGATTTAGGGCTCGATAAACATTTTTTATTTCGCCTTATGAAAAATGATGTATGCGTACGTTTCGTACCATAGTAAATACCCAATATGCATTGAACCGACATGAAAAGACTGCTCGTAAAACAAGATTATACGACATATGACCCTTAAATGGAGGCATAATGGTGATATTACTGTTTTATAACCCGTAACCTTCGAAGAAAATTACTCCAGAACAGATATACTGGCGTTTTGTATACTGCAGCAATGACGGAGCTATTGCTCTTGTCGTAATAAATTATGTGTGTGTGGTGTACTTTCATACCTACTCTTTTGTATTGTTTATGTTAATAGAATAGGGATGATGACAAAATTTTTTTTAGTCCGTCTTTGAGATTATAAAAAAATATTGGACACGTATATTTTCTTTTTTTACGTAATCTAAAGATTACGGCGATACATTGAGGTAAAATGTGCCATGAGTACTAGTGACGTATCAACCCCCACTCCTCAACCTAAAATGCGTTTTATCTAAGTAATTTTATGTTAATACTAGCTGCCCGCCCCGGCTTCGCACGGGTAGCACTATGTACTTATCTACGGTGCAACTACCTACCCTACCTACCCTACGTACCCTACGTACCCTACGTACCCTACCTACCCTACCTACCCTACCTACCTACCTACCTACCTACCTACCTACCCTACCTACCTACCTACCTACTCTACCTACCCTACCTACCTACCTACCTACCTACCTACCTATCTACCTATCCTACCTACCCTACCTACCTACCTACCCTACCTACCTACCTATCCTACCTACCCTACCTACCCTACCTACCTACCTACCCTACCTACCCTACCTACCTACCTACCTACCTACCTACCTTAGGGGTATGAAAAATAGATGTTGGCCGATTCTCAGACCTACTCAATATGCTCACAAAATTTCATGAGAATCGGTCAAGCCGTTTCGGAGGAGTACGGGAACGAACATTGTGACACGAGAATTTTATATATAAGATGATAAAGCAAAAAATACGTGTCTAATATTTTTTTATCTTATATCTATTATTCTATATATTCTATCTTTATCTGTCTGACGGACTAATTAGAATTTCATTTTTTTTACCCAGGCATCATCCCTATTAAAAGCACTGACAAGTATCTTCCGTCATGCTGTCATCCACGGATTTTTCGTGTTTGAGTTTCATGTCAATAGTGCATAGCCTGTACGCATGACGGCTTGTTTATTCAAATGTTTGCTAAAAATATACTTACATAAAAATTGTTTTAGCTTTTTGTGAAAGGATTTATGAAATGTGTAGATCCGGATCGTCTTTTGGACCACTGAGCTGTAATTTCGTCTCAAATGGTATTTTGTTCTTTATTTCTATAATTTAATCTACGTCTGTGTAGAACACATATTTAGTGGTTAGTCCCAAACATAGTAGACGTATAAATACGTCTATGGTCCCAAAATAAAAAGATGCTCATTTTGTTCTAATTAAGTAAGTGGTCAACAGAATCTTCAAACATTATGTAGTACGTCGAATCATTAATTAAGGAGATGGGAATAAAAAAATACGCGTCCAAGTCAAAATTCCGAGAACTTTTAATTAACATTCCCTGTTTATCTACTTAATTTTTGGTCCCTTAAAATCGAATTGATCCCGATATTTGAATCGAGTTAATAGAAGCGGGCAATAGGGACTTCGCCAATAAAATTATCGTTGGGTTTGCCTGAATCGGTCCGTAGTCCCTTACGGGGGTAATATCTACCGCACCCGTGCCACCCCGTGACCCACTTATACATTACCCGGGATACGCTTTATGCCGCACGCAAAATTGACATACCCATCACTGATATATAGCTCTTAAATTATATTTGGGCGACAAGAGGAAGTTATTTGAGTTCTGTAACTTTCTTATAAAATTAATGTTGGTTCTTGTGTAGCAATGATCTAAATCGTGATCGTTAGAGCTTCTATGTGCTATATTTAAGTCCAGGTACCCGCTGAAAACTTTTTGAGAAACGATAAACAAATGGACACTATCGTTCATCTCTTGCTCGTTTCAATCAGAGTGATCGATTGCCTCCATAATCGATTTGTTCTTCTTCAAACGATTCTATGTCTGCGAATGATTTATACGTTTCGCGTTTACATCCGTCGCATCGATGCTTCATCTTTGTGACGCTCTTTCGGAGTGCTTCGATTCCCGATATCGGGTTATTGACGGCCGCGAGAAAAATAGCTTCTTTCAAACTACGTCGCATCAACACGCCATTTTTTTTTCTCGTGAATTAATTTGCTTACTAAGTGCTTGCGGGGAATTTCCTGGCGGGATTTTCATTCTGTCAATTGACGAAGCTTTTAATGAAAATGTTTGTATTTTAGAGTGCCGTTGATGATTGTATCGTGAGGCATATTGATGTGGGGGCGGTTAATAGCTACGTAAGAGAGAAAGCGAACATTTAAATGACGATGCGGGTTTATCAAAAGAGCGATTACTTTTACACACCAGCTGTAATTTTGAAACACGTGACCAGGATTTATATCAGGATATTTCCAACAAAAAATGCCAGAGTTCCCGATTGATGCCCACGCGAATTTAACGCTCCACGTGATTTTGGAGCTTCGTTTTACTTAACAAAACTTTCATTAAAATATCAAACGATCTATGTTAAGAAATATAAGTTGATTTTTCTTTTATAATTAACGCAATTTACGTTTTCGTTGTACAGAATGGAGCGGTGGTGGAGGTAACGGCGAGTATCGTGTAAGAAGACAGCTGTCCGTGTCTTCGGACTCGAAACTCCTCGACGAAGGTGCCAGGGAGGACGCGAGGGTAGTCATGAGGCCGAAGCGACCGCCCAGGCCCAAATCCGAGGCCTTTCTAGGGCCTCACGACCACTCCAACCGACGGACCAAGCGGTTTAGTGCCTTTGGGGTAAGAGGATTTGTAGAAATTACGTAACTATTGAAATCTTTTATAGTTGTGGCGTGTTATGTAAAAGACCTGAAGGTTTTAATATAAGAAAAATGTCGCACAACAAAAGTACGTTCAATTTATTCAAAGAGAAAACCACATAACAAGAGACTTATCACAGGTGTTTCAGTGGTCAATTTGTTTTCAAACAACGCCGTGATCATACAACACGTATACAACACAAACTTGATTACAAACACTCTTTTTACATATCTCTGTCAATAGAATATCTGAACTATTTACTATTGTTTCTTTATATCAAATATCAACGTAAACACAAATAGATTACACGCCCACTTCCATATTTATTTTCTCTTCCATTTCGCACGTCCGTATGCACATAAATATAACAGAATAATGATAAATGTTAGTGTATGTTCGCCGGGGGCGGGGGCTTAGTGTTGCTAGCTTACAAATAGGCCGAGTAGGACCTACGGCGACGTTGACAGATTGTGCGATTAGATCGGGGAGTAATTCTGGGATACCAGCCATTTGTGATACTTTGCGTTTGAAAAAGTGCTTTCGCCTGCACCTTCGTTTATACGGTCGTTGGCGATGGTCAATGTTTGTTGTTGACTGTATGTAAACGACGCCATTTAAACAATAGAAGTAGAATTAAGGTTTTTTTTGTATTAGGAAATAACACAGTTCTAATTGAGGTTTTACTGGCTAAGCGAAATAGACTTATTCCCCTGTTTATAAATGAGAAACAACTTCTTTAGTTGAATGCAATACCCATACACCATCAGTTAATCAAACGATCGATTTAAATCCATTAGGTGCAACCAACGTTTATCAAAGAATAAACCACTTAAAATCGTCCATTTAACGTTTCTAACACGAAGTCAAGTATTTTAGTTACCCATAACCGTCGGTTATGTTTACGAGGCGTTCACTTAATAATTAGTATTCTATTCGAGTATGCAACACGACGACGTAAGCGCATTAGCTAAGCCAAATATTTAAAGTCAGGTTGGCTTTCCACCAGAGAGGCAAAAATCCACCAATAGTATTGGTCCATATTCATAATGGAGCTATTCTATTGTTCCATATTCAAAATAGAGCAATTCTATTGGTGCATGCTTTCCTTGCTGAAAGCCAGCCGTAAACTGGTTAGGGCCGAAGAAAGAATTGCAGTGTAGACGGTATCTACAGTAGTCTAAGTGGCGATACTTCACAATTTGAACTAATAGTTACAAATACCCTCTACTGTGCTTACTGGGATTTTATGCGGTAATAAAAATGGGCAAAGTTCGCAGCTACGATTTTCTTACGATAGTGTTTTACTTAGAATTATTATTTATTGATAAGTACAAGAAAATTCCGGCGACGCCGATGCCCAGGAAGAGGATATGGGAGAGGCCTTTTCTCAGCAGTGGGACAGTGTAGGCTAACATAAAAAAAAAAAATATTTTCTTTATTAATATTCAGCTACATGTATGTAGGTTTAACAGAGGACAAACAATCATTTTAACTCCTATTCTCTCGAGTACGATACAAATGCATGATAAATTACAGTTATATTTTCATGAAACAAACTCATTCAACACTCCTAGTTACAACGTATATGTCGTAGGATGATTTGATAATTCTAATTTTCGCTAAAACCCTAGGGATATTGCGAAAATATTGGATGATTAGAAAATGGTGAAAACATTTCTGCGAGCAACTTGGAAGTAGCGCTGGCCGGCCGCTGTATGTTATAATAGCAACTGCAAACGTCGCAATAACTTTGCCCAATTTATTTCATAATCCTAATATCACCATGTTCGTGCGGTGTCGTAAATTACAGAATTATTTCATATATTCTGTTGATTAATGAATGTTTTTCTGTCCGTCAACAGGGTGACTCTCCCTTCGGGAAATCCGAAGCCTATATAAAGCTCGAGCAACTTGGTGAGGGTTCCTACGCCACTGTGTATAAAGGTTATAGCAAGTGAGTATCTTTTACTATTTACAACCTTATTTATCTAAACTTAAGGTACAAAATAATTCCGTGCCAGTCTCCCTGATGCAGTTTCTCTGGTCTTTAGTTCTACAAAAGTTATCTTCTTTTTAAGTGAAGGTCTTCATACGAGGGCAGTGGTGGCCGGGCAGTGGTGGCCGGGCAGTGGTAAGGGCTGCGACTTATCGAGTTGTAGGTCATAGGTTTGCACCCATACAGACACATTTTGTAAATTATTTCATCACCACTGTTCTCAAGACAGTGAAGCCAAACATCTAGGGGAAACCGGCATGGCCTAGAACAAAAAAATCGAAGACGTGACATCCGCCAACACGCACTGGACCCGCGTGGTGGATAACCCACTCCCTGTCACAGAGGAGGCCTGTGTCCCAGCAGTGGGAACATCCCCGAGTGGGTCAAACGAGGACACTAAAACTAACGCATACGGTAGTTCCTGACCCGGGAAATTGAACCGTTCCTCTGGGAGTTACAGAGCGGAGTCTGACGAGCTAATTGTAATTAAGCAATTTTAAAGACTAGACATACGGCGAGGCGTATTTCCAATCTATACAAGGCCAGAACGCAGCCATAGGAAACTGATGGCGTATACATTGTAATGCTATTTTTAAATCTGAATTTTGCGTACTGCTCGTGTATAGTTTGTAACGTGGACGCGCGCGCCCTGGTTCCAAACTATACTACATCACTTACGCTTGACATGAGTTTTAAACATAAATAGTTAAAAATAAAAATAAAATGAACTAAGTGAAATGGAACAGATAACGGAATATGAAATTGGGTTAGGTTAGGTTAGAACTGTGTCAACCGCGCGCGAGCCGAGCGAGCGTAGTGAGGGATGCCGCGGCAGCGGCCGGCGAGCGCTACTTCCAAGTTGCTCGCAGCCAAGCAGGCTATTTAACGCAAGGTGCATTACGTCGCAAACAAGTTGGATACCAGTTTACAATTTGACGCAATTTATACACGATTAGTCCGTATGCTTACTGGCACTGTATATTTTGGAATAAGGTAGTTAATTAGGTCACTACGAAGTATACGCGAGTATTTGCGTACTACTCTTGTATAGATTGGAAAACCTTAGTAAAAAAGTGATTTCCAATCTATACGCGATTAGTTTCACACCCTTGCGTTCTGGCCTTGTATAGAATGGAAAGACGCTACGGCGAGTATCTTGTCCGAATCCTTTTTTACTTGCTGTCGTTAATTAATTTTATAAAATCGATAGTCGTGCGAACACGCAATCTTCGCGTACTTATGTCGCTTTTTGTTCGGAAAACCGGAAGGCGCTCTCTATCGGCGCGACCACGCGTTCCAGATCGCCGAACAAAAAGTGACAATCGCTTTTGCTTAGGACGCGGCGTCATACCTAAGCCCACCAAATCGTGGGCTGTCAACCCCAGTACCACCTTGATGACTAGCGAATGTTTTTATCACGGAACTGAAATGCAATTCCCCTATACATTTGAAGAAGAGAAAGTAATGTTTTACCAAAACAAAAACAACCTCAGGCAATATTTTCCTTTGAATAAAGTCGCCTAATTGACACAAGGACATTAATTATTCCACGGTAAAAGTAATCGGCTTTATAAATATTTATGCGTTTCGTAACGAACATCCATATTTAAATATGCGTCGAGGGAGTAGCTCGAGTGGATGCGGCCGAGGTATTTTTCAGCAAATCTTCGCTATAAGAAAAGAAAAGAAAGAAAGGAAATACGTTTATTTGCGGTACACATAACGCAAGGTAAGAACAAAACACGAAAATAAACATTTTTGGGGAAAACATGCGTCACATCCACGCAAAACGGCCATCGCTCAGCATAAAGCTGCGACCCTATGCGAGACAGAGCCCCAGCGCTGGTTTTCAGCGACAGCCGGCGTTGACGTTATGACGTCAACCGGTGCAGCAGAGAAAAATAACAAAAAATAAAATGAATAAATACAATACACAAGTCCTAAATGTTTATAAAAAATATAATATTTAAAATGGTGGTAACATTGCGTACCATCGGCGACTCACGCGCCACAGACAGTCTGTGCGCGCAGCTGTCGTTTATGCTTTTTGTTTGTTTTTGCTATCACTAGCATTACTAAAGATTTCCTTGATAGCTTTCAAACAGCCTTGATTTTAATGACTTTATTAACACAACTTAGTCTGGACGTTATACAGTTCGAATATTATTAAAGATTTGTTTATCTTTATCGCTAATTGAACTATCTTTAGATTCTCGTCTGAAATCAAATCCATCCGTAATTGGAGTCATCTACTTTTCTTATATACTCAAATATTCTTACAATCTCGTATTTTCAGATTTACTTAATGGTGAGAATGCTCACATTTGTTCAATTCTTCGTCTTCATGAAAAAAAAAAAAGTTCTTTTCTCGCCATCCGCATCAGAGTTCGTATTTTTCTCAACAATGTCGCCTTTGTGGCGCACTTGTCACCTCTCCTGTGTTTTCACATGGAAATCGGCCTTTGATGTCACTCGATATATAAACACCGAATTTTTATCCAATTTTGTATCAAAATACAACAAACATTTCGAGTGAAGGCTTTTAAAAATAATGTATTTTTGTTCACAAATAATCTAACGGACATATTAGCGGAATATTTTCCGGATTTATTTATCTCTACAGCCTTTAACATTCCGGCTCGTTAATTTTAATATAGGACTCACGCTACATAAAATTTTACGTTAAAAACTCTCGTATATTTTAGTTCACGAATTAATATACTAAACCCCGGTGGTTCGCGGCTGGGTCAGCTGTGCTATTCTGTAACCATCTCACCGTGAAAACTTAGGGGAAGTGTTCGTGCAGTGAGCTGTCAGTGTCACCCCACCCGATACTAGGGATGACCAAGCATTACATTTACAAACGTAATCGAGATTTAAATTATATTTTTTATGTTAATTCTATTGATAATTTTATATTAAGTATTCTAAAGCTAGTATTTAAATGTCTAAACATTATTATATAGGGGGGGTTTTAATAAAATAGCAAAACAGATATCCAATCAGAAACTCAATTTTGTTTTATTCTATTTTGTTCCTAGACTAGTCCCTTAATATAAATAGCCTGAGGCGCGACGCGTTACGTACGTAGGTACCTACCAACAACAATAAATAAAATAGAACGTACCTACATAGGTATCTACACGTTGCTGCTACTTACGTACTAAAGAAAATGCTCATCGACATAGTTTGTTATTATGAACCCATTGTTAACTTATATTATAAACGCAATCGAGTGTTAATAGTGTGTAATTTAACCCCACACAAACTATGTGGGAACCTACCTAAACGATGTAAGTAGTCATATAGATAAAAAGATGTGTATATTATTTGTACCTACCTACCGAATATTTTATTGGAGATAACCTACCTACGCGTTGAATAAAATCATATTCATCAAATCCTTCTTAAGTTCAACAGCTGACACTCTTGCAGCGCGCGCACACCGAATCACTTCACCACGTTGAAGCGGTAAGAATTGCGCTTGCGCGCTAGGTAGACACTATCACATTGAGGTTTTTTTTTACTTACGTACCTACATACTTATTCAACTTGTAACGCGTCACGTACTTGCTTACTAAATACCAACGTCCAATAAGTACCTAGATACAATGTTTTATTCATCATCATTATATATAACCCAAGTAAAACTGACACTTGTAGCGCGCGCACATCACATCACCGAAGTGTTGTCGCCGAGGAAATAACACGCCTTACCACGGTGACCACCCGCGTGATCACTTCACCCGATTCTTAAAGAATCGGATGAAGTGATCACGCCGCGCAGGCGCGCTGTTACGCACTTTATTTATTTTTTTCCCCTCTTTGACGGCCATTTCCATAAGCCTATACGTATTCAGAGTCAATAATGAGTACCTATTTATTTCAATACTTTTAGATAATTCAATGTCTAAATCATACCGTTTTGTACATTTAAAAACTCAGTTTATTGCCTAGATACATTTTGTTTTCAATAATTAAACTAGTTTTTTTTTAAATGAACTAGTTACATACTACTTATTTAACCTGTAGGTATGTAACTCAGCGGCGCGCCTGCGCGAAGTGATCACTTCATCCGATTCTTTAAGAATCGGGTGAAGTGATCACGCGGGTGGTCACCATGGTAACGCGTGTTATTTCCTCAGCGGCGCGCCTGCGCGAAGTGATCACTTCATCCGATTCTTTGAGAATCGGGTGAAGTGATCACGCGTGTGGTCACCATGGTAACGCGTGTTATTTCCTCAGCGGCGCGCCTGCGCGAAGTGATCACTTCATCCGATTCTTTAAGAATCGTGTGAAGTGATCACGCGGGTGGTCACCATGGTAACGCGTGTTATTTCCTCAGCGGCGCGCCTGCGCGAAGTGATCACTTCATCCGATTCTTTGAGAATCGGGTGAAGTGATCACGCAGGTGGTCACCATGGTAACGCGTGTTATTTCCTCGGCGACAACACTTCGGTGATCTGATGTGCGCGCGCTACAAGTGTCAGTTTTACTTGGGTTATATATGATGATGATGAATAAAACATTGTAGGTACTTATTGGACGTTGGTATTTAGTACGCAAGTACGTGACGCGTTACAAGTTAAATAAGTATGTAGGTACGTAGTAAGTAAAAAAAATCTCAATGTGATAGTGTCTACCTAGCGCGCAAGCGCGATTCTTACCGCTTCAACGTGGTGAAGTGATTCGGTTTGCGCGCGCTGCAAGAGTGTCAGCTGTTGAACTTAAGAATTTTGTAATGATTTGATGAATATGATTTTATTCAACGCGTAGGTAGGTTATCTCCAATAAAATATTCGGTAGGTAAGTACAAATAATATACACATCTTTTTATCTAAATGACTACTTACATCGTTTAGGTAGGTTCCCACATAGTTTGTGTGGGGTTAAATTACACACTATTAACACTCGATTGCGTTTATAATATAAGTTAACAATGGGTTCATAATAACAAACTATGTCGATGAGCATTTTCTTTAGTACTTAAGTAGCAGCAACGTGTAAATACCTATGTAGGTACGTTCTATTTTATTTATTGTTGGTGCACGCGTTGGCACCTACGTGCGTAACGCGTCGCGCCTCAGGCTATAATATATATTAAGGGACTAGTCTAGGAACAAAATAGAATAAAACAAAATTGAGTTTCTGATTGGATATCTGCTTTGTTATTTTACTAAACATTACTATATAGGGGGGTATATAATGTAATGTTTAGACATTTAGATACTAGCTTTAGAATACTTAATAAAAAATGTCCAATAGAATTAGCATAAAAAATATAATTTAAATCTCGATTACGATTGTAAATGTAATGCTTGGTCAATCCCTAGCATCAGTGAGTTTTCACTGACAGCTCACTCCACGCAAGTTTTCACGGTGATATTTTTACAGAATCGACATGAAGGTCGAGTGGGCCAAGTCAAACGGAACTTACAGTGTTCATTGCTCGTGAATATTGAATGAAGTGCTTCACCTCACTGAGTTGAGCGGTAATAAGCGTGTTCAAATTGTCGTATTCATGGTGGTTCAAGTTTCCATACAACGCTATGGTGAGGCGACAACATAACAATTTGAACGCGAGTTCTGCACGTGCTCTGTACTTAGTTCAAGAGTATTCAACTAGCTCTTACACAATTAGTTCAAGAATGCCTTGAGATCGGGTAACTACATTCTCGTACCTCATAAATGCGTTAAAATTTGAGAAGCTAAAAGCTAGTGCTGAACGAAGTTTGCAGCAGAGTTTATATTTCACTTTGTATAAGCGTTTACATTGACGCTAACTAGGAATTTACATGTAAAGCATCATTCACAAAAAGCTTTGAAGAGAATTTAATTTTGTCTCTTGACGGAAAGTTATTAAATTGTAATGTCATAATCAGGGTGGTACTTTGCTTAACGATGTCAAGACGTCTAGCATATTAATGAGCGTAGTTTCCTGATCAGTGGGCGCCAGACACATTGACATAATTACTTATATCCGGTAATAAAACATTAGAGGACTTCCTATCCTACCTTTCTTCCTGCATTGTCGTAGGTCGACAGGTGCGATACATTGTTTACTTTCCATGCCTCCAATTTCAATGGCTAGAGCATGCGATGCAAATGAGGCATAGCGATGCATTATTTATGTTACCTAGACTAACGTGTGAACTAGCCTAGTCGTGACCACGACCGGTATAAACAATGAGAAATTATCTGTACACTTGTTTTATTTTATCAAACGTGCCATTAGCACAAAACACTATGGACGTAGTTGGTATTGTTTCACGAGTCTGACATCAGAAAGGCTATAACTATTGTCGTGATCTGACAACTACCTATAATAAGGAGTTTTATCAAAGGGCCTTAAGACGCAGATATATGCCAGTGACCTTGAGTGGTTAGCTTGCGTGTTCTATACTGAACTCACGCAACGCGTCGTATGTCCAGCCAGTAATAGGACTCGCCCATCAAGGAGTGCTAGTATTTTATTAAAACACGTATACTAAAAGATCAATACTTAAATTATCTTTAAAATGGTGAAGGTTTCAGAAAAATACGCTTGATAGATTTTGAGTGATTCTTAGTTTTTTTTTCGCGTTAGACTTATTAATTTCACTATGTAATATAAACATAATCTGAAATATTCATATAATAATATACGTTATTAAGAAAATAATATACGTTATTAAGAAAATGCTCTAATTTAACACATATTTTTTCCAAATCATTAACACTACTTGTTTAGACGTGATCTTCAGTATAAAATCATTAAAAGTCGGTTATCGTTGCCTTAATTCAAAAGGACACGACCAACCTATCCAAAATTTAAAAAAAAACAACAACATGTTCTTGGTGTTATCTTCTTTGTATCTTAGGGTCATAGCAGACACGATACTTTTGACATCTGCCATCTGGCGTCTGCATCTATGCTGCTTAATGATTTCAATACTCTGCCTTCGGCCACGGTAAAAAAAATGAGCATCGAGCAGTAATACCAAAGTCATGGCATCCGAAGAAGTGTGCAAAGCATCAGTCACTGTATCGATCTTCCGAAAACTGACTAAATCTATAGCCGTTGCTAAAAGAATCATGTCTGCTGTGACCCGTACTTAAAGTACCCAATCGCTATTCTAAAGTACTTATTTTTCACAGTTTAACGCAGCAAGTGGTAGCATTGAAAGAGATCAGACTGCAAGAAGAAGAGGGGGCGCCGTTCACAGCCATCCGGGAGGCTTCGTTACTCAAAGAGTTGAAGCACGCCAACATTGTGACACTCCACGACATCGTGCACACCAGGGAGACGCTAACTTTCGTGTTTGAATTTGTGGTGAGTGATTCTTTACTTACACGACGTATGGCTGGAGTAGAATAGAGTTTTTTATCTATACTACTCCAGCCATACTTCGTCTTGACTCCTCCTCTACTGGTGCCGGCTTTTCGTGGTTTTCCTCTACTTTTGTAGAGGTAGAGCGAGTAGTGGGGCACAGTTTGAAAGAGGTTCAGTAACTGTCTAAATTTAAAGATTGATTGGTTCAATGTTTGTAATCTATTCATCGCTACCAAACATTTACTGCGCTCGCTTACTCTAGTGGAGTTCGTAATTCGTATTCTTTTTCCCTCTCCCGAATGTTCCAATAAACAATGTGATAGGCACTTGTTTTAAATATCATGTTTTTCTAATACCAGGTTGACTAGGATTATAATGAGCCCAAAATTATCATTATTAAATTCCAATATTTTCCTGTTGAGTTTAATTGCGAAGACCAAGGGGAAAAAGTGCCAATAAATAACACAGCGGACAAAATTCCTCTACTTTCATAGTTCATCGACCTTTTATCTCCAAATTATAATAAACATAAATATCTCTAACCAGCAGTCTGTTCACGAATCCAATTTCATTTGACGTATCTTTTTTCCAATATCAATTGAAATTGGATTACCATTGGGTGTTTATAAGAATGATAAAGATAGCTTATTTCGTGTATAGCGTCCTCTTGTAGTTGTTTTTCTTCAAGATGACGCACTTCGATGTAAATGCGATTTTGTTTTTACTTCATTTTTATTACCTACGTTTTGTATAATGAATTCGTCTTTGTAGTACTTGAAAGTGAAACTAAAGTGTCCAGGCTAATGTCATCAGTAAATATTGTTTTTGTTTGACTGACGCTTTACGTCAAGTTTCACTTTTATATTGTCGCGACACACCCAACACTAATATTTGTATAGGCTACTACTACGTAGTCCTTGACTATTGTTCGTAAATAGCATAGTCTCGTCTACATCGTCTTTGTATGCTGCTAGCCAGTGTACAGAAGAATTAGGACATCACCTTCACCAAAAACGAGAGCGGTGATGGCGCACTAGTAACGGCCCCGACTACGAGTTTTATTCGTGAGTTCGAACCCAGGCAGGTGCTTTACATAATCAGCCCATAATTTTCCCACTGCTGCGACATAGGCCTCCTCTCAGTGAGAGGGAGTGGGCCGTAATCTACCACGCGGGCCCAGTGCGGGTTGGTAGATGTCACATGTCTTCGAATTTTTGGTCCAGGGGCAAGCCGGTTTCCTCACGAAACATCCTTCGCCGTTTGCTGAGCAGTGGTGATGAAATAATTTACACAAAGCACCTGTCAGGGTTCGACCCTACCACTCGTAAGTCGCGGCCGTTACCACTAGGCCACCATTGCTCTCAGAGAGGCGCTTTACTTTGTGTAAATGATTTCATCACCACTGATCTCAAAACCGTAAAGGAAAATATCGTGAGGAAACCGGCATGTCCTATAACCAAAAATTGGAATACGTTACATCTACCAACCCTCACTGGGCCCGCGTGGTAGATTACAGCCCACTCCCTCTCGAATAGATTTGTACTGAATCCCAGCAGTGGGAAAATTATAGGCTGATTCACTCATTTTGATTACCAGATGTCATATATTTGATTACAGGACAAATCCATAGGCCAAACTTTAGTGCCAACCTTCGGTGTACTGTGAGATAGTGTGATCTGTGTGGTTCTTTCCTCAAAAGACCATTTCAGACACTAACCTACATGGGCCTCATATAGCCTGACCAAGATTATATCTGGACTTTAAAAGAGACTTTGACCCTTGAGTTTATTTCGCCATTTCTTCTCAGGGGAAGTCAGATAAGAAATGTGGACTCCATCTAGCTTTTTTTTTATATGGCGTGTAAAAGTGATTCCTTTATCATATTACACAATTTCATTTGTTTTAACATTTAGTGCGGATTTCACCAATGAAATTGAACGCGTTCAGCACATCTAAACGCGTTCAGTTTCGTTGGTGAAATCAGCCCTTGGTCACTGAACTAGCCTATCAATATCTACTACGGAACATATTGAACTCTTCTTCTGTAGCTGAACTTTACTATACCGTTTCAGGTTGTGTAAGTTCCAGTAACCCACATGTCAGTGGTAACACTTATACTTACCACTGATGTACGGCTTACTGATGTACTAAGTACTACGAACTAGCTTCATATTTCTGACTGACCGATTCCTTGACAATTCAAAAGTGCCTGTAAATGGTCTAATTGAAATAAATGCTTTGAGTTTGAGTTTTGAGTTACTATGGAAGAAAATATAAGTACTAACTATTACTTTTTTCGTCCAGGACACGGATCTATCACAATACATGGAGAGGCATCCTGGCGGGCTGAACCACCACAATGTGAGGCTGTACATGTTCCAGTTGCTGCGAGGACTCTCATACTGTCACAGGAGAAGAGTTTTACATAGGTATGTTATACTATTTGGAAGCTCGGTTTGTCATTTGTCTCATTGTGGGATAAAAATAGTTGATTTGAATTATTCCATACTATTTATTATAATAATGCAGTGAGATTACTGCTGCGGCTGCCGTGGCGTTGTAGTGCGTCAGGGACGTTTGTAGATAATAACATTGATGGTTTTGCCGCCATTAAAAGATGTGCATCCCTGATGTCGCGGGTTCGCGGCAGTACCAACAGTATTCTCAGTGTGTTAGCAGACCGGTGGGATTCCTCGATGTTGCGGAGGTGGATGCAGCTCTACGCTGAATTTAAATTGTAATTGTATGTTAATGTGTGTGTACCACAGATGTTAAGTAAAATTGTTACTAACCCTATGGACTTTGTCTGAAAATAAAAGTATTCTATTCTAATATTGTATTGTATTCCTATATTAAATGCGAAAGTAACTGTCTGTCGGTCTGTTTGTCCGTCTGTCTGTTACCTTATCACGCCTTAACGGCTGAACGGATGTCGATAAAATTTGGCACACAAGTGACATGAGACAGGATACTTTTTATCTCGTTAGTACCTACGTTCCCGTGGGATCATTTTACAGACTAAATTTTAAGACGTCTCTGAGATTGAACTATAATTTGCTTTTTAGGGTTCCGTACCCGAAGGGTGTCAAATGGAACCCTATTACTAAGCCTTCGCTGTGCGTCCGTCAGTCCGTCCGTCCGTCTGTCTGTCAGCGGGCTGTATCTCATGAACCGTAATAGGTAGGCTGTTGAAATTTTCACAGGGTGTGTATTTCTATTGCCACTGTTACATCAAATTTAAAAAAAAATGTGTATGTCAGCTCCGACGCATGACTGGAGTTTGCTCCTTAAAACGATTGGCTTTGAATATGCAATAGGCAAAGGGGGTAAATAAACGCATCTCTTAAAAATAAAATCCTTGCAGCGCCCCCCCCCCCGCCCCCGCACATACTCCACCACACTGATGATAATATTTTTCACTGCATCCCAACAATTTTCATTTACAAAAAAAACGATCAACGTTTTTTCAGCCATTGACTTTACTCAATTTCGCCAGACAGAGATATTAAAATAGCCGAGGAAGACCTAACCCAGACTGGGTTAGGTCTTCCTCGGCTATTTTAATATTGTCGGCAAAAGGCGAAGTTAAACAATGGCGTGCATATACTGTTCGCTGTTTATAATAATAAAACGAAACTGTTCCCGTAATAACAAGAGTATTAGCTTATATTGTTATTAATATGCGGAGATGAGAAACATGGAATAGTTGGAGGAACATTTCGGAACGTTGCTCTCCTGAAATTATCTTGGTCTGATTTTGCAAGGGTTAAATGGTCGGAGGTTTTGAACTACTGGCGTTGATTTTATAATCGAATAGCGGTTTTTCGAATCGTGTATCATAAGAGAGCAGAGGTGTACCTATAGTTTTTGGCCAGTTATGTTTAAGTCCCATTTAATGGAAATAAACAGAGGCGGTATTTTTTAGCAAAATTAGGTTCCGTTTTTAATGACGGGTTCGATAAAGTAATAGAAATTAGGGGCAAAAGAAAACAATTACAGTCCAATGCTCAGTCGTTGACGGTAAACTGGACAACGCTCGCTTTCGTAATCAAATTACGACCCTATGTTCACATTCCTTAATTGAAAACGTACCTTACATTCACATCTTCATATTTTGGTACCTAAACAGCTAATCACCGTTTCTAAAAGCCTATAGTCTGTTTAAAAAGTCTCTGATAAAATTGTAAACAAACCTTGTTCAGGTTAAATTCTTCCGTACGCAATCTCTAAAAGGGAATTAGTACTTTAACATATTCATCTGTATTTATTTAGAGACGGTTTCAACTTAATATCTCACAACAATTTCTACCAAAAGCATGAAAGTGTAAACAAACCTTGTTCAGGTTAAATTACTACGCAATCACTAAAGGGAATTAGTAAAATATTCATCTGTAACCTTCTCTAAAGAAGGTTTCAACTTAATAACTATATCTATCTATGCAAATAATTGTTGTTTTAATAACATTATTAAACTGTACTTGAAAAATCATCGACGAAAATTGAGGTTATAAAATTAACGTCAATTGTCAAATGAAAAACCTCTTTAAGTTGATTTAAAATTAGAATTTGGGGTTTAAGTATTCGAAAAATCAAATCAAAGTTCTCAATTTGAAAGTGGCACTACAAATTGGCATCTATAGATAGGGTTTCTGACCTATTTGTTTACATTTTCATCTGATACTTTTTAAACAGACCTTGTCAACTTATTTTATTGTTCCATTGATATTTAGACCAACCAATCACACCTACAAAAGATTTGATAACAGATTTATTTATACTAGGTTACTATACTAACTCTTTCAGTTTACATTGTATCTAATAAATCCTTTTTCTTGACACAGGGACGTGAAGCCTCAGAATCTACTAATAAGTTCTCACGGCGAGCTGAAACTGGCGGACTTCGGTCTGGCGCGCGCCAAGTCCGTGCCGAGCCACACGTACTCACATGAGGTCGTCACTCTATGGTACCGACCACCTGGTAAGTACAGCTTTCCTAAGAAAATATGTATTTCCGAAATCATCGTCTACCTTCGGAAATACGAACGCACGGTGATGAGATCTAATATAGAGCTGCTACAACCATGTATTACTTGCCTATTTTGTATTACCATATTTACAAAATTAAAGATTAACAACTCTATGAATTCCAAAAAAAAAATCAAAACTTTTGAGTAAAAAAAAAAAAAACAAAAGGTATTTTTTCAAACTAGGCTGAGAATCAGCACTTTTTGAACGTCAAAATTACATAAGACAGTCCCCCAAAAACGCCCGCCCTTCACCACTTCCTAGTGCTTTAGCTGGGAAGAAGAAGTGGCGCAACAAACTCCCCAGCAGCACAGCTGCCTGATCAGTTAGAAAAAAAAAAACTTGATTCTATACAAATATGTATGCAAAACAATTTACATTATTCAACCCAAAACATTCAATAAAATTATTTGCCATAATGTCAGCTAGCCAGCTAGCATAGTGAAAAATGACGATCTGAGAGCGGAGTAGGTAACCCGACAGAGACATAACTTCATACCAACGCACAATGATAGGTGCACTAATTCAAAGCGCGGTAGTACTAACTTAAAAGCATTGCCTCCGTGGGGATTACTCTGTGGCGCGACGTTCGTACTAATTCGGAAACACGAAAATTACCGAAGCGCGTTACTGGGGGCCTACTCCCTAAGCGAAATCGGTTCGTTCGGCCGTCGTTACGGGCGCTTCGCTCTCTGTCTAATTTACGGTATGTCCGTAAGTGAGACGGAGAACGAAGCGCCCGTAACGACGGCCGTAAGAACGGATTTCGCTTAGGGAGTAGGCCCCCTGGTACCAATAGATGTTTTTTTAAGGAGTATGGTTACAAGCAAATTTACAAGGATATCATGGAAAGGAAGTCAGCCAGCCAGTTCTCAGTAGCAGCTCGGAGTATGAATTTGTGCCCGGTTGATGGCAATAGGCTCGCCCCCTATTACATGGGACTTAACCATAACTAGCGAAATGTGGGTGTTTCGTGGAAAGGAGCATGTTATAAAATCAAGCGACTGAGAAAATAGTTGTCCCTTCTTTTAGTGGTGAATCTAATTCTACTGCTTGTATTCTACTCTTTTATGAAAAAAATTAGTTATTTGGTAAACATGCGAGATAGTCGATGACAAATGAATGTTTTTATTGCAATAGTTCTTTGAGCAGTGGTGGCACAGTGGTAACGGCCCCGAATAACGAGTTGTAGATCGTGGGTTCGAATGAATAATTTAATCACCACTGCTCTCAAAAGGAAAACATCGTGGGGAAACCGGCATGTCCTAGAACCAAAAATTCGAAGACATGTGACATCTACCAACCCGCACTGGGCCCGCGTTGTGGATTACAGTCCACTCCCTCTCGAAGAGAGGAGGCCTGAGTCCCAGCAGTGGGAACATAATAGGGTGATTATGCTAATATTTCTTTAGCCTTTGAATACAGTCTTGAAACAGACCGATAACTGATTCATCAGAAACTTAATTACGAATTTGTCTTGGCTTAAAACGATAGGTACTACTAATATTTTACAGTCGACTATTAAAAGCTTCCTGGAGAAAACAAGAGAACCATTATGAAAATTTCTAGTAACAGACTTAGTAAAATGAGAAGTGACAGGCTCTGTTTATATTTAGAACTAATGCTTTCCTTGAAAACTTTACTGTAATATGGTTTAACGGGTGTCGCCCGTAATATTGTCACGCGAACTGAGGAAGTGCAACATAAATTTGTTATTCTGACTGCGGTATTTGTGCGATGTGATGTGTTAGACAACTACTTACTGAAATATTTGTGCAGGTAATAAAATAAAATAATGCATAAGCTGTTTCCATGAATTCGTTCTTTTGTTTTTTTTTGTCATTTCAATACACGAGTCTAAACGCCCCCAAACTCAAACTCAAATCATTTAGTTCAATAACACGCCCTTTTAAATTGTCAAGGGGTCGGTCAGTCAGAAAGATGAAGCTAGTTGCCCATTCCAAAGCGTAGTAGGTATGTACCTATGGAGAAAAACGGGCAAGAAACTCTACGGACAATCTTTTAAATCAAAATATGGTTACAAAATATTGGTTACATAATTCATGTTGAAATTTTAGTGAGAACCATGCAGAACGTTAAAAGCGTCCGTAAAAAAAAGATAACAATAAAAAAAAATTGCCGTGTCAGCTAGGAGATGACCAGTCCCTACTGACGGCACCCGTTCACGAACCTGACTCACGGATAAGCCAGTGTAGCAATAGATAGCAGGTTATTACAAAAAAAACTTGTTTCACAAAAGTGCAATACCTGTACGACCAATTTTTTTTTTTATTAAGGGGGATATTTTTTTTTTATATTAAAAATTTCAACGTGTCTTGAATTCATGGTAACATTGCGCTTCGATGTCCCTCTTACAACAGCGATTCCTGAAGTGGATTCCGTTTAAAAATCACCAGGGTTCCGCGAAATTATTCAGTTTGGGCTGTTAAATAATATCACAGTTGAGTACAAATATTATTTTGAGATAGCGCAAATTATGTATTTCCGGATAGTGATATTGATATTGAATGGGTACAAAATCTATTTTTCGTCAGAAGTCAACCTGCGATGCTAACCGTCCTGGATTACGAAGCATTCATAGATATTCAAAGTTCATCCACATTAAAAACACACATTTGAGTCTGTATCTCTGAATGAGATTTCGGTTGGTGTTAGGAGTGAATACTCTGAAGTAGCCAAAAAGGCTATCTTAACTTTGCTCCCATTTGTTACAAAACGTATCGTTCTGAAAGAGGTTTTTCAGTTTACACTTATACCAAAAACAAATTCAGGACGAGATTGGATGCTACCCCAGATATGCGCAATTGCGCATACAACTGTCGGACATAATACCGAATTATAAAACACTGAAATAATTTCATTCTTCACATTAAAAGTTAAAATAAAGAATGAAAATGTATCACTTTTTAAAATAAAAGGTTTTGTTCTTATTTAAATGACAGTGTCTTTGATTTGTAATCATTTGATATGGGGTTCCATAAAACAAAAGCTATTTGATGAGGGTTCCGTTATATTAAAAGTTTATGAACCCCTGGATTACACCCTGTACAGTTTTCAGTTAAGAATAGTATTGGATATTCTTCGGTGGTTGTTGTAAATGGCGGCAAAATAGAGTGTTAAATCTCTGTCCAAACTCTCCTGACTCATCATGAATGCATGATGATTCAGCCCTGTTTTTACATGTTTTTGGACAGTTCTGAAAACATTCCCTAAAGTTATTAAGAATTCTTTATAGTTTGTTTTCAGCTTCTGAAAACATATCAATAATAGTGATATATTATTACAAGCATATAATGTGAATATATGGTGTACACTGGCACAGTGAGAATTGAATGTCGCCTACTATCCCTAAATATACTTTTATGGCCGTCACGAGTCGTCATTTATCTTCATTTTTATATTGAGCTCGCCATTTTCACGACCCTTACCAAAAGTGCTAAATTGTTGTGGAGTGTCTTTAAGCCAGTTTCTTTATTTTTATGAAAAGTTACGGTTTAGATTTTTAGTGGGTACATTTACTATTAAGTAGGGAATCAACATAGTGGCGTCCTAGATAACTGACTGAAGCACGTCAAATCCAACCTAGATAAATTCATTTATAAGTTGGACTCCACGATGAATCATCAGAATTTTTAAGATTTCTTTATTTTTAAGGTATGATTCCGAACAACGCTGCACGCGACGGTGCTGTCGCGTCACTACTGTTGGGTGACGCGTCACTACTGGTCCCCATACATTTTCTATGCTGCGTGACATTGCTGCCGTGCTCGGGATGTTATCTCATATAAACCTATAGAAAATGTATGGGACCAGTAGTGACGCAGCAGCACTCAATCATACCTTTATGCTGCAAAGTGCTGAAACTCCTCTCTGGCTTCCACCAATATTGAACTTAAATATATGAGGTGCCAGCCGTGCGCCCGCTAAGATTACCCATCGACAAAACTGACGAACTTCATACAAAGTCTCTTCCTAACTCCTTTAAAGGCTACATTTTCAAAAATCTTTCTTCAGTTCTTATTTACGCTATATAAAGATGCTCCCCCCTCACACCTCCCAGCATTCGCCTGAAATGCAACAGTTCAGATTCGAGCATTACATTTTAGTGATAAGCGGAACAAGGTGTAAAGTTCACTCATCCTCTATAGAAAGGGAGTATCCTCCGAGCAGAAGGGGTTCTGGCGAGCAACTACCCAATGGTTGAAGTCGGGAGCTTGTATATATTTCGATCGTGCGGTAAACTCTAATTGCACGATGCAGGATTTGTGTGACGTCAGGTCTTTGATGCGTAGTTTGCATGTGGCGATGTAGATGTCGTCACAACATCAACGAGTGTGGTGAAGCGTGTATTACTGTGCGCAACTTGTAATGATACAATTTGTAACATTACAGTAGTGAGTGGATGGGGATGATCGGGTTGATGTTCAACAGTAAATACTTCGAATTCTAAATTAAACTTGAAAGTCTGTTCAGACAGTTCAAATCGCTTTCGAATTAGCAGTTGATGTACTAAAATCGAATAGTGTGAACCCGGTATACTGTAATGCTCAAAATCGAATATTGGATTGTTACATTACAGGCGAATACTGTGTGGGAGCACCTTAATAAACTTGTGCAAAATTTCATGATTCTACACGATTTAGGCTCCGCATCACGATTTAGGCTCCGCATCACGATTTAGGCTCCGCATTGTATGAATTTACGATTTTTATTGAGTACATGCTACCTGTCGAACAGCCTTTACAAGAGGAAATAGTCTTTAAAAACGATTTACCAATAGCATTTATTTTGTGCAGACGTATTACTGGGCAGCACGGAGTACTCCACGTCGCTGGACATGTGGGGCGTCGGCTGCATATTCGTGGAGATGCTCTGCGGAGTGCCCACTTTCCCTGGAGTCAGGGATACACATGACCAACTAGATAAAATATTTAAGGTATGAATATTTTTTGTGTCAGTATTTTTTCTTTTGAAACAATCATTTTGGCAATTCTTTAATAGAGGCTAATGGATAATGGTACAATTCCGTAGCCGATTATAGGTGGTAGTAGCCGTGACGTCGCGACACGACTGGTTTCTATGAATTTCTCTATCTACGGAAGATATTTTACAGAAATCAGTCGTGTCGTAGCGATATGTCGCGTGTTGCTGCCGCCTGTGGGCGCCTACGGAATGGTACCTTAAGGACATGGACAATAATTATTTAGTTTAAAAAAAACTGAATAATTCGTACTTTAATTTACTAGTAGCATATACCAAGTTGACATATTGTGAATTTTTCCGACTCAAAAAAATGGTGTAAGGAGTACGACGACGAGACCCTCTCCCGTCGACTGTCGTCTATTTGACGACTTTCACCAGGTTAATATAAAAACAAATATGAACACTCACGCCCCACAGGTGGTAGGCACTCCCACCGAAGAGAGCTGGATCGGCGTGAGCCGCCTGCCGGGCCTGCGCGCGCACGTGGCGCGCTGGGGCGCGGCGCCGGCGCGCGCGCTGGGCGGCGCCTTCCCGCGCCTGCGCGAGGCGGGGCGCGACGCCGAGCGCGCCGCCGCCGCGCTGCTGCAGCCCGACCCGGCGCGCCGCCTGCCCGCGCAGCGGGCGCTGCACCACGCCTACTTCGCGTCGCTGCCGCCGCGGCTCAGGGACCTGCCCGACGGTGAGTCGCGAAACCTCATTTTCATAAGTTTTTTACAATTTGCAGGTCAGTGTCAAACTGTATTTTGACCAAAATGTAATTTGCGACCATAACAAATATATACGAGAGCGGAGTAATAAGTCTGGTAAAAATCTATTTTGATTCACAAGTGATGCTGAACGCCCAGGACGCCCAGTTGAGGTCACTACTCCAGAGATGATCGCTAAAATCCATGACATAGTATTGAACGACCGAAGAGTAAAAGTGAGCGACATAGTCGAGATAGTAGGCATCTCAGACGAACGTGTGCGCAATATCTTACACCAACATTTAGATATGAAAAAGACCTCCGCGCGATGGGTGCCGCGTTTACTGACTATTGATCAAAAACACATGCGAGTTACCACTTCGAAGGCAGGTTTGGCGTTGTTACAAGGGAATAAACCTGATTTTTTGCGTCGTTATATAACGTTAGACGAAACGTGGATCCACCACCATACACTAGAAACCAAGGAACAATCGAAACAATGGATTGCTAGGGGCGAACCAGCTCCGAAGAAGGCCAAAGCAGTTTTATCGGCCAATAAGGTGATGGCTACAGTTTTCTGGGACGCACGTGGGGTAATCCATATTGACTACCTAAAGAAGGGTAAAACGATCAATGGCGAATATTACGCCAATTTATTGGACCAATTTAACCAAATTTTACCTGAAAAACGACCGCATTTGGCTAAGAAGAAAATCCTCTTCCATCAAGACACCGCACGAGTGCACACCTGCGTGATTGCCATGGCCAAATTACATGAGTTGCTATCTCACCCACCATATTCGCCAGATTTGGCCCCTTGCGACTATTTTCTGTTTCCGAATTTAAAAAAAATGGCTCGGTGGAAAAAGATTTAGCTCCAACGAGGAGATCATGCTCGAAACCAATGCCTATTTCGAAGGGTTGCCTAAGTCGTACTTTACGGAAGGGATCGAAAAGTTTGAGAAACGCTGGATGAAGTGCATTGAGTTAGATGGAAATTATGTTGAAAAATAAATCATAATTTTTAAATAAAGTTGTCTCCTTGTTTCATTTTTACCAGACTTATCACTCCGCCAAAGAATTCCCATCGACTTTTTATAACTTCTTCGACGGACGGTCCGCGCCACGTACCAGAGCCCTTTGTTTTTAAAGACATACCCGCACGCAAATCGTCTGTCGCGGACGTCCGTCTGATGCAAGGACGACCTTTATGTTTTGTAATCATTTCATAACTATATCGGTGAAAACACCCTCCACCATCTTCAATGATATTATAGAGGCGAAAAAAAGAAAATTACTTAACCTTTTATGACCTTCTTCCTTTTATGAATCCTTATCTTCACATTATAACAATTAAGTCGTTGAAAACTAAACTATTTACGACCTATACATAGTATTTTTATGTTATCATTCATAGAAAAAAATCAACTTCACATTCACAACAAAGCCAAGTTTATCCGGTAAACGCACTCATCTAAAACATGTTTTCCATTGTTACAGAGGTATCAATATTCACAGTGGAGGGCGTGTGCCTGCACCCCGAGACGCGGCACGCGACCATCAAGTGAGACGTCGCCCGCGAGCCCTTTAGTCGAATCAATTACGCTTTTTACGTTCTGCCCGGCGCCTACGCCGCGATCCCTATACTGCACCAGGAGGCGTCACATTCTGACTGACTCGCTCCGTCGGACCAACATTTCGTGATAGTTATATCGTCTAGGTTAAAAAAAAAAAGAATCGCTCGAACGGGCATCGAATGCCGACAGTATTCAGTTGATTTCACCCCACACCCCCATCATTGTTCGTCTGTCGATTGCTTTGTCCTTTCTATTAGTGCTTGTTAAGCTTCCAACGGAATATCCATCCATATTATTCAATTATTCTATGGTGACAAGGTAAACTGATAGGTAACGAGTGTATGAATTATAACTATAAATATATAAACAGAGCAGTGTGCCATGTATATCTATAATTGAGAAGAGTATGACGTATTATTTTAAAAGATTTTTATGCTGGAAATATATGCTCATAATTTGGTAAAAATTTTGAAGATGTTTATTTATATTTATTAAGGGATAATTGTCGATGAGGTTAACTCTAATGCAGTCTTATGAAACTATACGGTTTTATCACTGAGCTTCTAGCATGAGTTTACGGTAGATTTCTGATTGGACGTGAATCAAAAATTGGTTTCTGTTGGCTATTTTCCGATGTTTATTCGAACTGCGGATATCGAGTCATCGTAACTCATGGTAGGGGCTCTTCCATTGAATCTTGGCGTTTATCTAAATCTTATGCACACATTCCTTCCACGGTGCTCAAATAGTAAAGTTAGTGTGGCGAGGAGATGTGTCGCGGCCCGAGCGCCGCCTCCAGTGATACCATGTGAATTGAACGGAGATCATCTATTACCAAAATTATTTAATCTTCGCAGATCTCAAATATAATCAAGTGTGGGACCGTCCTACTGTAAATTGTAACGTGATAGGAAATTCGACGATTTATAAATAGTATACTAATCATTGTTCTGAGCGAGGCGAGGTAGAGTAGATGGAGATAGGTTCCGTCTAGACTAAAGACTAGTGAAATTAACCAGTTTAGTGAATTTTTAGTGGTCCCCACGACGTAAGGTTAGGAGCGCAGTGTAAGTATCGTAGGACCGGCGCATTGGCAACTTGACAGGTTAGACGAAATGTTAATGCGATATACTCGATGTCTTGTTAGAAAACGACACAAACAAGTTATCTGTGATTTCAAAATAGATTGTAGCCCTACAGAAACGTGAACGGAAATTGTGCCAACAGTTAAAATAAACGATTCATAGAAATCCGGGAATTTAAAATTAATCAAGACATTAGTATCGCATAAAAGTCATTTCGTACGTAGTCTTAAAAATAATGCTAGTCTAAAAGCGAAAAAAAAATCTGTAAATAAAATTGGTGACGAAGAGCAATAAAAATCAATTAAATGTTACCTACGCTAAGACTAAGCGAATAAAGCCTTATAACAATTGAATCGCACTGAACGCACTGCCAAAATACGCGACAAAAATCGATAATAAGTAATAGAATCGAGTAGTATAATCGAGTTGTCAGTGTGCGCGGGAGATAAAATAAACACTAGTGAGCATAGATCAACTTAGTGTAGTCCTTACCGAGCTTTAGAGACGTTTACACTAAGTGCCGGGGGCTGCACTTAGCGGAATTAAACAAAATTTAACTAAATTGAGCACAAAATTGTTACGTCACAAACTCAAGAGCCGCCCCCGGCACTATCGAGTAGTTAATTCATAATACGGTTCCAAACACCAATAGTACGTAAATTGTATAGTATGTGAAACGCAATATTTTCAGTGTATATGGTTTGTTGAGTTTTATTGTATGTAGCCTAGGAAGGGCGGCGATGTGTAGCTGAAATGCGAGTGTGGTAGAAACAGTCTGCGAATTTTGAAGGTCATGAAGGTGGGTTCGTCAAATAATTGATTATTGTAATATACGTTCGTTATTTGATTGTTGAATTGTTAACGTGTTTGTAATTGTAATAAGCAAGCCGACGCAAGCCGCCGTCTGTTGCCTTAGATCGCGTTTAATTTGTGAAGTGTGTAGATACTGTCGAAAAACAAAATTTAATCCATTAATCTAATAAAATATATATATAGAATATATCCTAATATACGATGAAAATCTTCAGAATTCGCGGTTTTAATGTAGTAATAAAATTCGCTAGCAATTGAATCTGCGGAGCGCACTCGTGGTTCAGGCACACTCGCCGCTCTAGTGAGTAGGGGATGCAAAGTAAATAATTCACCCGTTGAGTGAGGCACACATGTACGATACGAGATTACGTCGAGCATTTATATTGAGAATAGTGGAAATTCTATTGTATACATAACAATTTGCATTTGTACGATGTAGGTACTGACCGAGGCCGCAAGGCTCACGTTCGTTGCGAAGGAACGAAATGTATATAGGTATTATTAATTAATCAGTTAGTTGTTACGGTTTCTTAGTTACGACAGTCCTATACGAGTTGCCATTGCTGATTGTATGAGTTCCGGAGTACACGGACGATATGAGATTTATTTTAATGTTTAACTATCGTAGGTTATTTTCGATTAACTATGTTCTATTATTTTACGTATCACGAAATTGTCCCGCTACTGATTTAGTTACGATTTTTTAATATTTTTTTTGTAATGTATAAACAATGTGCTTTTACTCGTTTAAAAGAATGTAAATACGATATTCGAACTGATAATAATAAAAGTTTTTATTTCTTAATGAAATGCCTTGTTTTCTTCTCCCCGAGATTGCCCTCCTGCGAGATTGGAACTCCATAACGAGCTTAATTAGAGCAACTTATCGACGCTCTAATTAAATTCAATAAGGGTGTTCATGAAAATTCACGCCTCCAGTTGGCGCCACTTTGACAAGAGGTTTTCAATTTCAACAATGAATATAAAATAAATGATGACTTTCATAAAATCATCATCAAACCATATCATTTAAATAATCAGTTTCCAACAGGCGAAGTCGAGGTCCAGAGCAAACACAAAAAGCTTAAAAAAAAAAATGGCGCTTTGACACTGTTGACAGGTGCCCGGACTTGACGTCTCAGTGCTGCCACCTGGTGAACGTCATTTCAGAAAACCTTTATTAGAAGAGGTGCTACAGAATACAATAGATGACGTATATTTAGTAACCTAATCCGCTTAACTGTTCTTAAAGAGTTACAGAACCCTGTAAGAAATCACTAAATACATTACATACACATGATGTATAGTACATTTGATTTCTTACACGGTTCTTTATGACTCTTTATGAACAGTTAAGCGGATTAGGTTACTAAATATACCTCGTCTATTGTATTTTATAATGGAGTCACGCCTGAATCAATTAACTATCTTACAGTGAATTGAGATTCGTACAAGTTACCGACCTCATTTTGCCGTTGACTTCCTTAAAAAGGCTAACCACAGCAAGAATAATATTAAAAGGGAAAAATAATGATAAAATGATAATTTCTGGGTTGATACACAAAGTGAAGACAGCCGTGAAATTTCTGGCGCCGCCTGCTGGCTGGTCGCCAAGGCTTGAGCCATATAATTCGGCCAATGAAAAGTCGACGCCACGTATAAATGAACCTAAAGCCTGAGCCACCTGAACCCCACATATTACATCAAGTAAGGGCTTGGCCAGAAGGACGCTTAATGAATTAATCTGGGGATCGTAGGTAAGTTTTTATACAATCTTCAGTTACCTCAGTTATTTTCTATAATTACCGCTAAATAATTGCTGTCGACGCGAAGGTCCTTTATTCCCATTAGTTCCACATGAACTATTAGAACCTAAAAATTGGACCTTTACTTCCATGTAATTTTAAACTAGTTTTATAGCCGACATTTCTTTCATATGGAACTACTGCAACTATTTAGTTCCATGTGAGTATAGTCTAGTTTCATATTTGATAATTCGAATTTTCATGAAAACCCTAGGGATATTTCGAAAACACGGATAATTAGACAATGGTGAAAACATTTCTACGAGCAACAACTTTGAAGAAGCGATAGGTCACAGTTCTAACCTAACCGATTTTACCCAGTTCAAAATAACGAATCATACAATCTGCCCCAGAAATGTTTTCACTATTGTGAAAACCACTGAGTGTACTAGGTTGCAGGCACAAGCACATAGTAAGTATGAGGGGAAATAACGAAATTGTCCCTGAGAAATAGGGGCCTTAGACCATGTCACCTATAAATGGTCTAAGCAGCCTATTTTCAGAGTCAATTTCATCAAAAAAAACTTTTAGATTTTCGTCGTGCATCAATTCATAAAACCAGAGCGAAGAAAACCCACTGCCTACCTACATTATCAAGAAGGAAATTGGTTCTGAATTTTAACGTTGATACGAGCTGTGCTTGCAAATGCTGTGGAATTTTAAATAGGTGTAGGTAAAATACGGCTTGGCATACGAATTGAGCAGAGTAAACGAGCTCGGTAGACGGTAAGAGAGTCGTGGCTACGTACAAACTTAGGGCAAGATTCATAGACCGCACTTTGCTAAGTAAGCGTTTCATACGAATGTGAACCTTATTCTAGTCAGTATAAACAAAAAATACTTCACTGAATACTTAATATTGTGTTCGTATAAATAAATGTGAATAAGCCTTTCATACGCATATAAAATAATGATAGCTGACTTAATTGGTCGTCACCTACAGTCGTCGCCCATTAATGGTGTGTTAAGCCAGAAATACACATGCCTGTAACTTGCACAAAAGTATGCGAGTAGCTTGCATGCCATTGAGCCATAAAACTTCTGATTGGTGAATGTCACGACGGCATGCAAGCTACTTGCTTATTTTTGTGCCAGTTACAGGCATGTGTATTACGCGCTATAATAAGCCGGGAATACACATGCCTGTTACTTCCACAAAAGTATGCGAGTAGCTTGCATGCCTTCGTGACATTCACCAATCAGAAGGTGTTATGACTCGCCATTGAGTCACGTGATGCAAGCTACTCGCATACTTCTGTGCAAGTTACAGGCATGTGTATTACGGGCTTTAGTGTAAGTGTTGAATTTACTTTGGTTTCTGTATTGTATTGTTTGGTGTATGAGTGTTGTATTGAATATTGTAACTGGAATTAATACATGAATAATAATAAATATTAATGTTATCCCTACAGATAAGGTTCACATTCGTATGAGAAGCTTTCTTGACTTACCAAAATAAAGTCAAACTGCGCTCTATGAATCTTGCCCTTAGACAAAACGAACTACAAAAGTAGTGGTAGAGAATTACTTCACGGCAAATAGGTAAGTTGCGAGTTTATATCTATCAAGTTAGCTGTTAGCGACGATTTAAATTACATTCCTATCTACACAGTTACCGACAATTCCTTAGAATTTAATCTGCCAGTCTGTGACTGAACAGTAAAGTATTATCTCACCTCTGGCCAGGCAGGGGTGCGACATTATCAATCAAAACCCATAGCAATTTGAATGATATTCCGCCGTAATTGTCACCCCTCAAAGTTATGTAGGGCGATGAAAATGTAGTTATTAACTGAAGAAATATTTTGGTTTTCATTATGTTTCGTCGGCCCCTATAATAATATTTTTAAGGGAAATTATTTGGTTTGAAATTTAGGTAATATTTAGGTTTCCAAGAAAACTTGTGCCTCATTAATAACGATCGATTGATGTTGGTATGTTAGAAGGTAATATTTGATTAACGTATAGCGTAGGTACTTATGTGCCTATGTAATTGTCAATAAGTACTTGTACCTAGGAATATGCCTACCTTAAGTAGGTATTTAATTTATTTTTAGGCTTGGCAAATAAGCTGGCTTTTACTCTACCTACATGTCGACTAGCAAGGGCGTGGCCAGCCGATGGCCCAGAGGGGACAAGTTGATATAGGAAGGATGGGAAAAGTATGATTTGCAGGTACAGTCAAGAGTCAGAACTGTAGAGCTGAAACCTATTAAGTATTATGACGGCTTACCACCAACACATAGATACGAATTCCGTCCCCGGACTCCGGATTAGACCCCGTTTAGGAGATATTAAAAACCAAATAAGAGTCGTCCAAATAAACAAATTTGGCTTTATAGATATGTAGTTTCTTTACATTAAAGTGCCTTGTATTTGACTTTTTTTTTGGGACCTCTAGGGGGAGGGGGGCAGATGCCCCTTTGCCCCTCTTGGCGACGCCCTTGTCGACTAGGGCTTTTTAATGTTACCTTATTTATTTGAAGCGGCTAGAGGAAATCTTCTTACACAAAATGGGGATGACACTCACTGCCGTAAGTAACTTTCATCCATGACAAAGCTTATATAAATAAAACTTTTACAACGACTTCCATTAGTCTCTACACGCTAACAAGAACAAGTGATTACTGATTGTATCTATACTGTAGACTAGCGATCCGCCCCTGTTTCACATGGGTGTTATACTTGACAAAACATCGAGATTTCTTTAATGTTTGTAAAATTTATTTATTATACAAACAGACTTTACACCTTCCGGAATAAATAATGGTGAAAACTGCATTAAAATCCGTTGCGTAGTTTAGAAGAACAACGCGAACACACAGACAGACACAAAAAGCGCCTTTTATAATATGTACAGAAGATATAGATATGTTTTCAAACTAACGAGTCTGACTGAACATAATTATTCAGGTGGCTCCTAACTCCTAACTTTCACAGATAAAGGAGATAGTGGTTAATCCAGTTCGCTGAGCTCTTTGGCGAATCTCTCATTTCGTCTTGTATCTGCTAAAGCTTTGAGATAGATCAAAGTTCGCTCACTGTGACTAATTCACTAACAAGTGAGAGTTTGGCTTTATTTCTTTCGTAAGGTCAATCTATACTGCGTTTGCATTTTATTTTCCAAACATGTTAACAAATGGGATGGGATTTTTTAAGATCAACTTATGTTGTTTTTGCACTCATAAACTTCAGTTTGCAGTAGGTACCTACAACTTCAATTCTTTTTTTATGCCTTTTAATAACAGCTGGTATAAAGCTGATATTCGTTTAAGTGGAAATAACATTAATTAGAAATAAGGATTTGATAAGACCCTCCTGATTAACCCTCATATGCCTATGCAACATTGTAGGCTTGTAGCGATTGATGATATGACCTTATTTCACGTAGGCTATAAAACTAAACTTTTTGATCATACTGATGAAGTCACGTAATACGTACCTACCTGTATTAAAGACACGGCTTCACTTCAATGTAGGTAATCAAACCAAAACTACTAACGTAGTTACTTACTGAAATTATTTTTTGGTTTACTGGAGTTTCGAGAGCTTTGAATAGTGCCCGTCTCTGCAATGTTAGAATTCCAATGTAGGGTAAATACACTACAAATCCTGGTAACCTCCCTAATTGTTACTAGTTGCAGTCCAATTTGTTCGTAGCTTAACCGGATTGACGTGAATTGTTGCGAGGACGCCTTTGATTGTGTTTGAAATTCGGTGTTTTGGTAGAATCACTGAAGTGCAAGGGTAGAAATCTCGGCTTTTGGCTGCTTTATATTTTTGATTTAAAATTAATGTTGTCTTTAAAAATAAATTAATCTAAAGATTTGATTCACAAAAAAAGGGAAAACGTCAAAGGACATAAAACTAAGGTAGTTCCATATTTTCACGCTGGCAGCAGGATATAAATTCATTTTATTATGGTTTCGAACTCTCCAGGTGACGATTGCAGTAGTTTATTTAACGGACAACCCATTTACTGGCAACACGAACGAACCCATTCCCTTTATGATGATAATATAATGGCAACACAAACTAATAAAGTGTTGTAGGTTAGAACATGTCGTTAATCCCGCGTAAATATCCTCTTGATAGGTGAATAACACGCACGCAGCGGATTAACAACAGGGAATCTTCTAATACCTACATATGTAGCAAAATATATTTGGGAAAATTATATTTTGTGTGGTTTTTCTGCAACTAAGTAGGTACTTGTGTGTTTGATTTAGAGAGAGCTTTCAAAAACGCATTTCCAGGATGGAAAATTACCTAATAAAATAAAACTGTTATCCTTTAGTTTATCCAGTACCTACCTACTGAGTGCCACGTCTTTATTTTAGAGAGAATTATTCTATCGGGGGCTTATCCTAACCAACAAAAACTTGAATATCCGTTCCTAGAATGTCCCAGTTAAGTAACTATACAAACCAGTACCCTAATGGCGTAACACATTTTGATTGCAATCAAAATCCGAAGGATGTTGAAGGAAATTCATAATCGCAAGAAATCGGTTAATTAGGCTGCCGGGAAAAGATATTGGAATTCATGAATTTATGAATGTAACGGTAATACCTAGAGCTGTAAATCGGTCAGACTAATGATAAACCATGAAAGAAGGTCGGTGCGCAGATTGCTGTTCACTTATTTATGATTTTATTCTTAGTATTTTGTAAGTCACTGGGTTCTCCGTCGCCCTAGGGGTTGCCGAGGTTTCTCGCGTTCTGGACGACTTAGATACGAGCGGACGCTTTTCAGTAGGTATTTCTTGCTACGTTAGGTACTTGTTCTTATTCTTTCCTATGAAACTTTTTATATAGTTATACGTATCCTCGTAGGTATGTTTAGGTACCTAATAAAACTTTTTTAAGAGATAGTTTTTTAGTATGACATTGGCGGCGATTCTCTTTTGCACCGAACTAAACTAACTAAACTATCACTGAAATTCTTTACTTTTGGCGATGAGAACCTTAAAGTTATTCTGCAAAAAAAAAAACTCAAATTTTAAAAATAATATTGACACAACTAAAATCGAATTTGATAATTGCGACTCCACGTCAATAAACAAAATTTTGGTGATTTTAAGTCTAGTTAAGAGGCATTTGTGACAAGAGAATCGGCACCAATGAAAGGTTGTTGACTACTTTTAGATTTTACTGGCTAGAATTGAAGTGGCAGGCTATTACTGAAAATAACGATATTAGGAGGGACCCGTGGTACCTATACAATGTACCATCACGATTGTCAAAAATTACCTTAGTTATAGACCTCTCCTGTACTACCTACCTTCTAAAAACGTAGTGGAAGATACATACAGATCGCGGCACATAAGTTGAACCAAAATGGTGGTCGTCCGCCCAGGTAAAACTATGATTATCTTTCGATTGAGACCTTAAAATGTGTTACAGATTACGGCACGTAAGTTGAACTATGACCTTAAATGCGCAGAAAAACATTTTCGAGCCCAATCGAAGTACAATCATAGTTTTACCTACGCGGACGACCGCCATTTTGGTTCAACTTACGTGCCGCCATCTGTACATCTTTTGGAATAATATAGCCAACCTAAAAATAAAAGTATTGATTTCCTCAAAACTTGGTTGTTTCAAAAAAGTTGGGTAATATGTACAACGTCTCAAATTTATTTATTATATATGTGGCTTAGTTTTATTACATAGATACCGGAAAAGCGGAAAACATAGCTCCGCACCGCTCCGCTCAGCTCCGCTCCGTTAGCGTTTTCATCGTGTCACCCTGTTTTAATAATGCCGTGAATCTATTTTTCATATTGACGCGTTGTTTTCAATTTAGTGACGCTCTTTGTTCTTTTCAACATTCTATGAAGAATATTAAAGTTTGTAGATGTAATAAAAGTGATAACTAAACGAGAGCTACATTAAAAAAAACCGGCCAAGTGCGTGGCGGACCAAGCAAAATGAAGGGTTCCGTAGTTGGGATGAATTTATCGCAAGAACAAACTTAACTTTGTAGTTGAAAAACATGTTCACATACGGAATGTGTAGAAGAACATGTTTTTGCAACTGGAAATGTAATTTGGTCGGTTATTACTCGTTACCTTGTAAAACCTACTTAGCTGAGATAGTTTTCCTTTTAATTTCGTTATATCTACTACTGCCGTGAATTTTAATACATCAAAAACCAACCATTTAGCTGATAAGGGGGCGGACACTTGACTCTAACAAAAATTGACACCTTAAAGCTTAATATTTCGCAAACGGATCCCTGAATCCAAAAATGGGTGGATCTTTCATTTTTTAACGACACCCCGCACTATGGTATAGATGAGAAAAAATAACCTCCCCACTTTACGTGTAGGGGAAGTACCGTAAGAAAAATTTGTTTAATGATTTTGTTTTACCACTTTGTCGGCGTGATTAATATGTGCGAGTATATCCATGCCAAATAACACATTTCTAGTACAGTCTCTGAGCTAACCCGCGGACAGACAGATAGACGGACATGGCGAAACTATAAGGGTTCCTTGTTTACTACGGAACCCTAAAAAGCATTAACAGGTAACAGGTAATTTAGCGGAGTTATAATAATAAAAGTTAACAGTTAAATCGTCACGATTTCTATATAAAAATTGCCCTTGACCCGACGACCTAGCTAATCTGCGTTCGCAATTCATTTCCAAACATATAAACAAACACGAGCTATAGGAAAAATAACTGTAATGCCGACACGTAAGGTTCAGCTTGCGCTACAACTACATATTTTTTGATTGATGACTTTTTCAACAGTACGAGTCGGTCTAAAATCAACTTCATTAACACTTGCATAAAGTTGATGTTTGTCTAAGTGGAAAATTCGTGTTTGCTTACAAGTTTGGCAAATAAATTGCGAACGCAGTATTAGGGTTACAATCCTGCCGAATTCCGGCCACCGTAGGCGCGGGCTTGCGGACGGTGAGCAATGGGTAGCTCGCCGTCCGATTAGGACCAGGCCCGGGTCGACGGCGCGTTGTGTTCCACGCGCGCCTCAAAGAGATGTCAGCACCAACTGACGGGGTCCGTAAGGGCCAATGCCTGCCAGGGTTGCGAGTTTGTCCGAAAGGGATATCGCAGCCCCGGCACACAGGCAACGGAAGGAACACGGGTGGGTTTTAGTCAGTAAAAGTCTGACACACCCTCCCGCTCCGCCCAGAGAGGGAGAAGTTATTTGATAATTTCCCAACCTAAAAAAAAAAGGGTTACAATCCTGAATCATTACAATAACTAAGTATATAAGTGACTACGGCCTACCGCGAGTCGAACTCGCACACCAAGGGTTCCATACCACCATCGTACAACAATTAGCAAAAAACGCCGGAATAAACCCGTTACTTGTCTTGTCTTGTCTTGTTGTACATTTTTAACTTATTTAATTTTTATTATTTCTTGATATAGCGGCATTATAGAATTACGCAATCTATGATGTCAGACATGGCAGATAGACGATAGGACGGACGGACAGCGGAGGCTTAGTAATAGGGTTCCGTTTTGCACCTTTGGAAACCTCAAAACAAAAACCAACTGCAATAGAAACTGAACTGTAGTAACAATTTATTTAAAATTCAAATTCAAATCAAATAATTTATTTTCTCTTCACAAACATTGACAAGATAAATTATTTAAGACAAGCTTAAAAATTACGTGACGAAGTTTGTGAGAGACTGGTGTCTGCACTAGGAATACCTGTAATAGCAGATCACCAGGGTCCCACCACGCGGAATGTAAACATAATTAGTTATAGTTGTGAAGTGTTATAGTAAATGTGAAGGAGCTGAGCATAAAATATATTTAAATTAAATATAAATCAATGCAATCAATAAAACCAAATCAAGTGGAAAAAAAAAACAAAATAAAACAATAAAGAAGTGGAAAAATGCGTGAAATACCTATGATGTGTGGAGAAATTAGTGGGACGGACTATTTTGGATGAGTAAGTAATTCCTCAGTTGCTTTATAATCCAGCTTAAGGAGCCATGCAACTAGAGTACTCTTACAGGAGGAGGAGTTTCTTGCCCGTTCTTCTCCATAGGTACCTACTACGCTTTGGAATGGGCAACTAGCTTCATATTTCTGACTGACCGATTCCTTGACAATTCAAAAGTGCCTGTAAATTGTTTAATTGAAACAAATGCTTTGAGTTTGAGTTTGAATCCAAGCTGTCCTCACAATTACTACTTAAACTAAACCAGCCTAAGAACGACGAGTATCTTAAAACAATGCAGAACTAATGTAATAATTACGTCACGTAGGTACAAATTAAAGGGAAACTCAATTATAGGGCAATTTGCCAAACTTCAGACGCCCCGACATTTTGTAATAAAATTTTAATCAACCAACACGCCAACGTTGGCGTCAAAGTTGGTCAAAAAGTGAGTAATGTAGTTTCATAATTACGACGATATTACTCTTCGTCCTCTCTGTGATAATCTGTAATAATATATAAAACGGGAGTCTCTCTCGCATTTTAATATAGAACTTTGGTATTATTCTCTTTGTATAGCTGAAATGTAACCCATATTAAAGTTACGGCGATTTTATACGTTTATTAAACGTTTATGAATTCTAGGAAAATAAACGGAACCTTTTTTAGAATAAATATCATTTTACATGTGTTTAAAATACAGACCTTATTGTGAAAGGCAACAGTTCAAACACAGAATGCTCATTAAAAACATAATAATTAAGAATAGGTAGGTAGTAATAAAATATACCTTTGATGCGAAAATTAGAGAGGCACAACGCGACTATGGATTGACCTTTCCGGAAAAAAAATAAAGAAAATTTAAAAAAACACCCTCTTGATACGAAAAAATGTATTTTCCTCTGACGCGAAATTTGTTTTTGATAAGTGTATAGAAAAGGGATGAATGGGAGCTCTTATTGGTACACAAAAAATATGCAAATACATCCCTATTGAATTTGATACGAAAAGTTTTGCGATACAGATATTTTGTTGTACACAATAGATTTGTGTCGGCTGTCTGTATTGAATGTTTTTGCATAAAATGAATAAAATTATGCAAACTTTTTCCAGTAACTTTAAGTATTACGATAGTAATGTTTACGTATCCCCAGCCTTTTTTAACAGGCGATTCTATATAATATGTCACGGCTAAGGATGGATGGGAAAAAAACTTAAGATTAGCTACCTAAACTTAAGCTTGTTTTCGAGGAGAGGTTAATGTTAATTTCTTTACCCCTTTAGCCCGCTAAACTTAAGTGTAACTTACGGTTACACTTAAGTTTAGCGGGCCACTTGGCTAAAAATGAAGTAGCGAATGAAAATGACTGAAAGATAGGTTAAGTTAGATTAGAACTGTGACCACACAACACACGAGCCGAGCGAGTAAAGCGAGCGGTTTCGTGGCAACGGCCGGCGAGTGCGAGGTTTCGGCACATTGAATGTACGTATAATGTTTTGGGAATGTGGTGTTTTGCGAATGTGTTGATTTGCGATTATAGTGTTTTTAGATTATAATTTTTTGCGAACACCGTGTTTTGAGAAAATGTTACTCTGAGACGAATGGGTTGCGTGATCATGCGCCCTCTCCCCGCTCCACGCGTATAGATCGAATATTCATTTTCAGTTTAGCCGGCTAAAGATGAAATTATTTATGGAAAATGCACATTACGTCGAAAATAAACTCAAGATTAGCCGGCTAATGTGAAGTTTATTTCCACACCCGTCTTTAGGTCGTAACATATTTTGTATACTCTACCTAAAACTGGTTACTAAATTGACTGGTTCAAGTGGAATCTCTAAACTTTCTCCAAACACTAAAGTCATGTAAATAGGGCTTCAGATTGGGCAGCCAGACAAAGTTACTGTCTACACTATACACTACTTGTACTACGGTACAAAGTTGTGCTAGATATTATGAATCCTTTATGGAACTATCGGAGCGTGAAAATCAGTTTGAACATTTAATTTGGCGTCTCGTCTGGTGCTCGTGTGTACTCCTCATAATTCAATTTGTTGGCTGAATCGATCAACGACAGGAAATATTCCCTTCCTAGACGTCTGCCTCTTTATAAATCCATGAATCCGGAGAAGATATTTGTTTTTAATGTTATTTCGATGAATATTTGTGACGGGTGTGAAGAGGCTGATTCGAGAGTTGATAAAGTTGAAAATTATTGTTTGTTTGGTAGTGAAAAAAGGTATATTTTGGAACCACGATTGGAGTACAGAGATAGGAAGCCCTAAAGTAGGTTTAATATAGATCGGTTTTGAGGCCAAATAGCAGTCGGTCCTCGTAAAATACAGATAACCAGCCGTATCTGGCCAGACTAGAAGCCGAACCGACCCGAAATATATTTATTGAGTCTAAGGCTATGTGCATGACATCGTAACTAATATTATAAATGCGAAAGTGAGTTTATTTGTTTGTTTGTTACGCTTTCACGCTACAATGACTGAACGGATTCGGATGTTATTTGGCACATGGGCAAACCATGATCTGGAAAAGGAAGTAGGTTACTTTTTATCCTGGTCCGCAGATTAAGTCCCAGGCAACAGCTAGAAGGGAATATTTTCATTTAAACCTCATAATTTTACAGTATTTATTACCGAAGGCTAATTCTCACAATAAACATTCTCTTTTCTTCTGTTCCATGTATTGGTCAACCATTAATCGGAAGAGCGTGCTGTGGAGAAAAGAGCAGCTGTAATGAATCCGCTCCCATGTACTAATCATGCTAAATGGGCGCTTGATCGTCGGTACTACGTCATCCTTCGGTGGGGCTTTTAAACAAGCGATAAAAATTGAGTATTTAACTCTACAGCTATAAATATTCGATCACGCACAATGATTGTAGGGATGTCGACAAAGATTTTTTTTTGTCCTTCAGGTAGATAATGAAAAAATATTTTACATGTATTTTTTCTTTTTTTATGTGATGAAAAGATTACGGAATACATTGAGTAGGCAATGCTTTAAAATGTGGCATGACGTCACTTGCTGGTAGATTTTATACTGACTTGTGAAGTAGAGAGCCCGTGGAGGAGCTCGTGGCTAAGTAACAACAGCCGCACTGGTCGATCCATCAGGTTAAGCTACGCTTGCTGGGGTTGGTCAGTGGATGGGTGACCATCTTTACATACCGAGAATCCTCCGTGCCTCGGAAAGCACGTTAAGCCGTTGGTCCCGGCTGTCGTTCGTGGATCTTTGACAGTCGTTACGAGTCGTCAGAAGCCCGAAAGTCTGACACCAGTCTTACCAAGGGGTATCGTATTACCCAGTTACTGGGTTGTGTAGGTCAGATAGGCAGTCGCTCCATGTAAAATACTGGTATTCAGCTGCATCCGGTTAGACTGGAAGCCGACCCCAACATAGTTGGGAAAAGGCTAGGCAGATTGATTGTGAAGTAGAGAGCCCCCACTCCCCAACGTTAATGCGTTTTATCTAAGCCATTTTTTATTATTATGATAAAGCAAAAAATGCGTGTCTAATATTTTTTTATTGTCTGACTGACGGACTAAATAGTTTTTTTTTTCCCCAGTCAACGTCCCTATTATTGTAGAATAGCTAATTATATATCATCATCATAATTATTGGTAGCCTTGTTCCACCTGTTGCTGAGTATAAGCATTGCCCTTTTGTGCCATGCTTTCCTGGTCTGTTAGAGACTCATCCAGGTCTTCCCCGCGATCTTCTGTAGGTCGTCCACCAACCTGGCCATTGGTTTGCCTACGTTCCTTCTACCGATTCTTGGCAACCATGCCTTATTTACCCCTTATCAGCGCTGTGGGTTGCCATAGCACAGCATCATGCTGAGTGGAAGCCTTCTTGTCGCAGTCATGACGTGCCAGCAGCTGCCGACTATTTCTGTTTTGTGCTCGTTATTGTATTGTTATCGTTATGTTGTCGTTATCTACTCGAGTTTATTAATTTTTTTTTTATGCACGAGTTAGAACTTATTTTTCTTTCTTTCGTTTATATAATAGAGTCTTGAAGAAATTCGGAGCAAAAAATCAACTCAAATTTTACTCGACTACGGCGAAGCAAAAAGGAGGGTTATGACCGGCATAATATATGTGCAAAACATCAGTGAAATTGTAGGTGCGTCATTTGAAAACAAGTACGCACTTGCCTAGGCCATGTCTTAGCCTAATACAGTGCGCTTCAGATATCCCTGAACGAAACAGTGATGACTGTTTAGAAAATCAAGCCACAAAACACAAAAAGCTACTTAATTCCGTAATAAAAACTCACTGAACTTTGGATAAAAAGCTGCATTCAAATGCACTAGAATAACTTAAATAAAAAACTTTCAAGGATAAATTCACTGCATACCCATCATTTATTTTTGTATGCAAAGTTTTAGGAATCAGTGCACTAGGTCACCATTTAATTTAAATTAAACAAAACTGCTCTAGGGAACTCAAAAAGTTAAAAGAACAGTGTAATTATTTTGCTTTGACTGTCTATTTAATTATTAATAAAAGTTGCACCACAGCAGGTTTTTTCCTGTAGATATTATTTTGCATTTCAGGAAAAACTTAGGTACTTTCCGGAATACTCTTGCATTAATTGCATAACAAAGTTTTAATCACAATCCGAACGTTTTGTAGGATATTTCTAATCCATTGCTTCAAAAAGGTTAATAAATTCGTCTGCTTAACTACGTAACTGTTCAAATGAAAGAAAATGCGATCAATTGTCATTTAATGTGTGTTACGCATAGGCGCCCGCAGGTTATTTATTTATTTAAGGTGATATATTGAAAAAAATAGCTTTTTCTTTATCGTGTACCTTATTAAGTTTATGGAATAGGGATTCAATATTTTGGTGTATGTTTTTTGACAATACGTATATATCCTGAAAAAGGAATACACGATACAAAAAAAAATCAGTTTCATATTTTTTTTTTTTGAGTGTCAAGGCGTAACGCTTATGTGTTATTCAACGGAGTTTTCTTTAAAAAATTAAGAGTAGGTAATCGTATCAAGGATTTAAAAAAAGCAGTTTTACAATGAATCTATGTATTTATTTTGCAAATCGGTGCGATGAAATTTACGTGATAATTTTTTTTAAATAATTATATTTACAGTAAAGGTTAATAGCAAGTAAAAGTAATTATTTAATACAATCAGTGTTGAATAGGTATTTAGACTGCGTGTGTGTATTCTCAAAACACACACTTACATTATTTTTCTGTTATTATTTTGTGGCGACATATAATAATTTTAAAAAATAGGAAGAAATAAAAAACCAAAATTAGATAGCTAGATAATCCTATCTACTCTTTAGTATTCTATCTTATGTACTTGCATTGTTATGGGGATAATGATGTATAAGCTTGTTTGATCGGAATTCTTGAACAAAAGGACTTCATGGACTTCATGTGATGGCGCCATCGCTATGGTCATTAGTATGTTCCAGTTTCGTTTTGTTTTTAGTCATCCCTTTAATCATCGATTGGACGGGTTAATCTTCTTTTTTTTACCACATTTTTTAGGTTTCTCCAAGCAGGTATGCTTGTGTATGTGTTTGTGTTAAGAGTGGGTCGATAGTAAGTACGTAGATTTCATTGTTCATAAGATCTCACGATCTGTCGCTTGAAAGTCCACGTTTTAAAGCTAGCAGTATAGCTAGTAGCCAACTTGTGTGACCGTCGGACCTCTGACTTTTCTGATTCATGTCCCTATTGTAAAATTATCACCTGCTTCAAAAACGGTGAAGAAAAACATCGTTAGGAAACCGGATGCCTGGGAGATATTTCTCGACGGCATGTGAAGAAAAGTCATAAAAACTATGACACCAGGTTAGTCACTAACTACGAAAATGAAGAAGAAGAAGCTACTGTTTCCTAAAAGAGCGGTGGCCGCCACATAGCGTCTGCAATTTAACGGCGAATGACGCCATAATTTTCATGACGGCCGTCACTGCGGCCGGCTGTTATGTAGCGGCCGTTATATCAATCTGCCTAGCCTTTTCCCAACTATTTTGGGGTCGGCCGTTATATGACGGCTGTTATTTAGCGGCCGTTATTTAGCGGTCGCTGTTTAGCGGCCGTTACATGGCGGCCGTAATTTAGCGGCCGTTATGTAGCGGCCGGGATATAGCGGCCGCTAGGATGGAAGGATGCTAGATAGATACTCGAATATCTACACAGGGCAATCAATGAACTAAGCAATAAGATGATAATAGTGAGTCGAATTCACCACCTTTCACCTTATCCAACAACAATCTATTCTCGCCTTGCAAAGTAATATAGTATAAAAATTATATTTTCTAAGAATGTCTGTTTTTATACTTATCTACTCATTATTTATCTAAAGAAATAGGCAAAAATATATGATTCGTTTTTAGGTTTGAATTACGTCAAAAATACATCAATAAGTCTAGTACTGTCACTACGCGGTGATTTCGTTAGTTCGACTTTTGGCCACTGGTAAGTTTGTGGCGGCGACGTAGTGGCTGACCACGGAAGATGGAACCGCCACTCCCCGCGTGCGGGGGAAATAAGCCACGCTCATCAAGCTACCATTTATTTTCAAGGTAGGGCCTTAAACTTCTCGCACACAATAAGGTACAAAGGCGGACTTAATGCCTTAGGCATTCTCTACGAGTCAACCAAGGGTCTTGAAGAGATAGGATGGCAGGTGATCTGATTGACTACGTATTAAGGAGATAATCATCATAATAATATAGGTACACAAGTATATAAACAGGTTACAAACTTATAATACATATACACAGTTTTACGAGTATAATGTTGATTTATTTTGGAAATTGAACAGGCTGCCGTAGTACAGAAGCCAATCACTTCCCCACTGCAACAATCGAGCTGTTTATAATTCTATTCATATTTCAAGTAGTGTTACATTTTCTTATTTCCTGTGTACCTTTAGAATCCTCTTTCAAGATGCGCCACTTTACTAGATTTCCTGCTGTTTTAGTTTACGTCATTTTTTTAATAAAATGAAATGAAATGTTATTTGCAAGAATTGTAGTACATTACAGTTGGCCGACCAAGTGTAATTAATGTACACTTATTTTACAGTTTCTAAAACGATTCGCACATTAATTAAATAAATGAAATTATGCTAGTATAATTGTAACTAGATGATTGGAAGTTTTTGATCAAATGGTTTTGAAAATACACTTTACCATCCTTCAGTTACCTATTCTGTAAATCAAAGCTTCACTCACAGTATTGTCACGTCGAACTTGGATTGACTAATGTTAAAAGCACATGATGATAGCAGCATTCACGAACACTTCAACTAAGAATTGAATTTCTCAGTAGCGGCTCGGAGTCTGGATTTGTGCCCGGGTGATGGCAATAGGCTCGCCCCCTATTATATGGGACTTAAACATAACTGGCGAAATAATAATAATAAAAATCGTTTATTCTCTCCACCACATAAACACTCAGTACAGTACATAAATGTGTATACAAAAATACATTGATGTAGTGGAGACTGGAGCCTGTTCTAGGAATACCTGTGTTACAGGTCTCCAGGCCTCCAAACTACCCGGACATCACAGTATACAAACATAATAACAGACGTTAATGTTGGGAAGAAAGATAAAAACTAATTTAAAACAAACAAGTGAAGTTAAATATAAGCTTTTAAAAAAAAAAAACTTATAATTAATTAGATTAGACAGCAAAGTAGTTTGTGTGGGTGTGGGTGTGTAGTGAGTGTGAAACTCCAAACTGGTCTTCTAATGTCGTGTAGGAAGGACATGTCGAGCTGCTTTTTATGAAATTACTTGTAAGAGTCTCTCGGTGGCTTCATAATCGTAACATTGAAACCAATTTTTTACTTTATTTTTGCAGTTGAATTTGGATAGGGAGTAAATAGAAATTTCTTTATTAACTTTGTTGCAAAGGTAGTCTCCTAGGAAGCAAAAGAATCTACGGCTAAAGCTGGTTTTGAAGGACCTTGATTTACAGACTGTGTGTTTGCGTCTCCTGTTTAGGATTTCGAAAGGATTGTATGGAAGTTGAGTATGCCTTTGAATGATAGTACTTAAGATAAATAATTGGCGAACTGTTAGTACTTTGCACTGCTGGTAAAGTTCTTTCGTTGGGAAAAGAAAGGGAAGGTTATGACTAACTTTAAGGACAGCTCTCTGTGCCCTCTCCAACTTAAGCAAAGACGTCTTTGGGGCTCCGGCCCATGCTGTTATGCAATATGATAGGATTGACTGAACTAGTGCGTAATATACGGTGTCAATAGTCTTAGTTTCAGCCACATGACGTAAATTTTTTAAAACAAATATCAATTATCGCGTTATCGCTGTAAGTGCGTCTATGTGCGGTTGAAAACTAAGACCACTGTCAATCTGGATACCCAAATATTTGATAACATTCTTTTTTTTAAGAACAGGACATGAGCAAGAATTGTCCTGCAGGAAGGAGCATTTGTGTGATGTTAATTAAAGATTTGAAATTGAAGAGAGATTGAGATTTGAATTGATTGAAATGCGGGTGTCCTATAGGTATGTACACTTCTGGCTAACCCTTTGGGGATTACAAGTGTGATGTTGTATTATATTCAACTAAGTTTTCACTAGGTGATTTTACAGAATAGCACCGCGGATCGTCGTGTACGAAAAAATGTTTCTTTCAGAATTAAATAATTTTTTGAGGTATGAGGAACAAGATGTAAAGTTCACTCATCCCCCATAGAAAAGGGAGGATCCTCCGACCAGACGGTTGTCGTGTCTGGCGGGTAACTGCCCAACGATTGATGTCGGATAGTCTTATATATGTCGTTCGCGCGGTACACTCTAATTACGCGATGCAGGATTTGTGCGACGTCAGGATTTTGTGTGACGTCAGCTCTTTGATGCGTAGTGCGCATGGTGCGATGTAGATGCCGCCACAAATGTATCGCCTATTTAGAAGCTCCTTCAATCCAAACAAGAAACATGTATAAATAACCTTACATCATCGGTGTGAACGTACCTGCAAATGCCACAAATAAACACAATTCTACCTACGTATATCAATGTAGGTGAGGTTAACAATAGTTCACATGATTGACTTCCATTCTATTTTGCGACGAATAGCTATTTCTGTCACTATAACAGGCGCTAATGGTTTGCTGATAATGAAATTGGTTGTGGGTCATGTGTTTGCGTAGTATTGAACTATATTTGGAAAAACCAACACTATGAATTTGGATACATTATAGGGATTTATAGAGAAACTCTTTCGTGCCTCTGAAAGCACGTTAACCCGTTGGTCCCGGAGCTGTGATTCGTGGATCTTAGACAGTCGTTACGGGTCGTCAGAAGCCCGAAAGTCTGACAACCATTCTTACCAACGGGTACCGTATTACCAAATAATTAGGTTGTGGAGGTCAGACCAGTCTAACCGGATGCACAGTTAGACTGGAAGCCGACCCCAACATAGTTGGGAAAAGGCTAGGCAGATATATAGGGAAATACAGGAAAATGAGAGGAAAACTCTTGCTTTGTGATAAGTCTGTGATGATGTAACTGTAAATCATAGAACAGGAGAAGTGGCATGGGGGCGTGTCTGTGTCCGCGCGTCCTGATCACAATGCTCATGCCTCAGGCAAATGGCCGTCTCCGCTAACTAGTGCGGTTTCGAACGCGACCGTGATAACATTTAAGAATACCGTGTTGTTCAGTGGTTTCTTGTAAAAATCGAAGCCAAACTAGAAACTTTATAAATCATAGAACCACTTTTCATAAATCAGCACAAGTATTTTACTATATTTGTGTTGAAAATCATGAAAAACAACAAATCGTAAAATATTTCTTGCCTTTACTACGATATTTTTGTTTTCATATATCACAGCGACTGTACTATTATTGTAGTTAATACATTGCATCTTTACCACTAACAAAGTATGTTGCTAAGTAACTGGACAAGCAGTGTAAAAATCACAAAACGATACGTTCTTTAAGCGGTTGCATTGCGGAGTACGGCCGCTGTGACTTGCGACGAGTTAGTGATGTGGTTGTGCAGCTCCACTAACGTAGGATATCGACAATAATGTCGATTGTCGTATGAATTTATAATACTATCCAAGTTTATTCTTCAATTTGTCAACAGTTATAGCCTGGTTAGAAGACCGATGTGAAATCTTGTTTTATTTATACTGATTTAAATTTTCTCTTACTGTTGAATTTTTGTTTGATTTGCTTAATATATAATTTTTTGTAGCTATGTATTGTTTATTTATATCATCTTATTATACGTCATAATATCGTTTTTTATTTATAATTTTTTCAGGAACTTCCAAAAAATTTTAATACAATCATTAATGGGAGAATCGATAACTTTCCGATTTAGTCAATCACTAGCGTATATGTAAAATAAATGACTTTTGCACAGCACAACGATAGCGATCGATGTTTTCGTGTGAGTGAGCTGTACGATGCATGGTAAATGCACGCTGTATTTGATGAGATAAGGTTTATAATTGATTGTGTAGTACGTTCTGATTTATAAATTGCACGTGTGAGCTACCTCGTATTTATTGGGTTTACTGATCGCATGTGTAGTTTGATACATTTTCAACTACCGGGCATATCTCCTTCTTTCTTATATCTATGCAGTATATACACTTTATTGTACTTATTTTGGAAAGTGTTTGATACTACATTGACTTTTAAGTTTCTCTTACAAACTCATTTTATTCTTATCTAATTGCTGTTCGCGGCTCCGCCCGCGTGGGCGTGGTTCGCGCCCAAAATAAAACTAGCCTAAGTACGCCTTACAACGTCAGCTATCTGCCAGCTAAAGCACTAGGAAGTGGTGAAGGGTGGGCGTTTTGGGGGACTGTCTTAAGTAATTTTGATGTTCGAAAAGTGCTGATTCTCAGTCTAGTTTGAATAAATTACTACGGAATTTGAATTTAGGAAAATGGGAAAATCGGTCCAGCTGTTTCGGAGATCAGCCGTAACAAACTGACTGACAGACAAAAATTTAAAGAAAATGTTTTATGTTTTAAGCACGGTTTAACTACTTCCATATGAATTTAGTAAAAAAGCTTTTTATTTGACATTATAAATAGACCTTTCAATTTTTTATTTTTTATGATTGATGTTTTAGATCAAAGTAAAGTTCTAGAATTCAATCCTTATTAAATCCTACACAAATATGTGGAAGTTAATTTCAATTATTTTGCAAAGTGAAACAAAAATAATAATCCCCGTGCTATTAATAGGTGCGACATAAACCGATTTCATTGGAAACGAAAGAGGAAATTGGCTAAATGGAAAATTAAAAAAGATGAAACGTAGTAACTGAACATAGAGCTTCCTACTTATAAGCAAAGAGTTTTGTTAAACAGGAAATCCGAATTGATTCCAGCGTACAATACTAAAAGGTAAAATCAGACAAATTACGTTAATACTACAAGTTATTACACTAGGTTAGTTCAGATGACAATTATGGCAGCATGATACAGGAAAAAACAAAGTTAATGTGGCCGGCAATAGAGGCACTCCCTATCCTATAAGTACTATTAAATGAGCAATATTTGTATATTTGTAATCACGTTCTCGAAAACGGCTCTAACGATTTCGATGAAAATTGGAATATAGGGGTTTACGGGGGCGAAAAATCGATCTAACTGGGTCTCATATATAGGAAAATTTGTTTTCTCTATTTTTACCCGTGCAGAGCTCGGTCAACCACGTACTGATAAATGATAAATGCTTTTATTTCTGTAAATAGGTTTATAAAAACACTTTTACACGTCAATGATATTTTAAAAACTAGATGAGGTCGGCGTTTCCTACTCTGAGAAGAAAGGTCAAAACAAACTCAGAGGTCACAGTCTCTTTTAAAGTCCAGACATAATCTTGGTCAGATCATAAGAAGACCATGTAGATTGGTGTTTGAAATCGTCTTTTGAGGAAAGAACCACACAGACGTAACGACGCACGCAATTGTCGGTAATCGTGCAGCTCAACTCAGAACTTACGACAACTCGGAGCTCAACGATACGAAAGAAAGGATATTTGGGTAAGCCGCATAAATTACTCAAACTACCAGACCATGATTAAAACTAACTGGAAAAACAAATCAAAACAAACAATGACCCACCCACATAGTCTTCACATTCATAATAATATTTAATGTTTATATTTTAATGTTTTTATATTTTTTAAGAAATATTGAAAAAATGTATTTTGTGTTACAAAATTTAATTCTAAATTCAAAAGTCATTTATTCAAACTAGGCTGAGAATCAGCACTTTTTGAACGTCAATTACATAAGACAGTCCACCAAAACTACCACCCTTCACCACTTCCTAGTGCAATAGCTGGGAAGAAGAAGTGGCGCAACAAACTCCCCAGCAGCACAGCTAGAAGAACAAACAAGCAAATAATATAATACCGCACATAGTAAATATTCATGTAAGTAATTACTATTCTTATAATAATACCATGATAGATAATGGCGCATTATGTCTCGGCCGTAGAAGTGAAACCGGGAGTAAAATACTTTTTTTTACCGACCTGCGTTGACAGAAAATAGAAAGAAACTATTTCTTTATGTCAAATAGTACGTACTTGTCAAATTGGAGGCCTTTGCCGGCAAGTGGGACAGTAAAGCCTAGTTTTAAAAAAAACCGATCAAGTGCGTGTCGGACCACGCACAATGAAGGGTTCCTTAGTGGGATACATTTGTCCCAAGAACAAACTTAACATTGTAGTTGAAAAACCACTTTGTCGGTGTGATTAATATGTATACTCATGTCAAATTAAAGCTTTCTAGTACTAACCGTCTCTGAGCTAAGCCGCGGGCAGACAGACGGACATGGTGAAACTATAAGGGTTCCTAGTTGACTACGGAAGCCTAAAATCGCAATCTTACGCGACACACCAACGAAAATCCATCCATATTTTTCTCAACCAATTATAATGTTCCCCTCTTTATGTCTGTAATCTAATCTTACTTTTGAATTACTTACATAATTATTTCATCTCCTACAGACAAGTTTCCGTGAATTTCTCTCCGTGTCACGGGGAGGGTGACCCAATTAAGATGTCACCTTACGGAAGGTCACCCATGTACAGTCAGCCACAAAGATGTATCCTTCGACAAGTATCCATTTGATTGACTACAATGATGTGTTCCAAAATACTGTGTAGCTGCTACGTTTAAGCGCCCAATGTGTAATATGTTTTCCGACTACATGTTGATTAGTATTATCGATCGATGCATAATATAGAACAAAGATTGTATTGAATTCTTTTTTTTTGGAGACGATGCCACGGCAGGAGTTCAGATGAGTCGGTTTCACTGAGTCGAAAACTCGCGCTCCATGAGTTGTGGGAACTATAGTGTGGCTGTCATATCAAAACCTCTAAGGAGCTGTTCGATTTGTACTGGGTATTTATACTGAATCTGAAATCTACAAAGTCGGGTTGTTTACAAATACTTTTACGTGTGAGGAAGGTTTCAGATAATATCATTCTGGAACATGTACGTAAGTTACTTGAAAAGTAACTTACGTACATGTTTTTTGACGATGACAGCGTGTTAAACCAACAAATGTAGTATTGGAAATGTAGGTAGTTATGAGGTTCCCGGTGGGTTTTCGTTGAACTGGGATATCATAACTGTGGGATCCATAACTTTGACCTTTTAACCGTTCCCGTATTCGCCGATTAGTTGATCGGATAGGTAAAGGATAGGTACACAATGAAAGATAATGAAAGATGATACAATACGCCACAACTTAGTTGTAGCATAGATTTGAAAATTTGCATTCATTCATTTAAATTTTACGAATGTATTTGGATATATGACTTCACAATTTATTGCGTTTGCGCACTCAGTTCAGATGGTGATTGGTTTTACTAATTTTGCTGATGCTGCATCTAAGCTTTGTCGTACTGTACCTAGGTTCCGTATCTGTTTTAAAACTCGGTTTACATCGGTGTGCATTCATCTTAAAATTTAAAACACCGATCAACACATGACATATGTACGTAAAATATTAAAAACAAAGAAGAAAACGTTAATTAATATTGATTTCATATAATAGAGGAGAGTGGGCACGGCTGGCTCTGGATGAGTTAATAACTCGCACAGTTAAGCGCACCGGGCGCCGCGTGTGAACCTAACTTGCCATAGTTTTAACGTTTTACGTTTTGTTTCCATGCAAATGCACGGTGGTGCTACGAAGCGAAGTCTTGGAAAAAGTTTTGGAAGTCATTATTCTAGTCTAGTTGATAGAAAACTTTTTCAATATTTGAATATTCTTGTTGAACTTTTTTAATTATTGATGTTCTTGAGTCGTGAAATTCATTTTATGCTTTTGGCATTCTTATTGAAACTCGTGCCTATTTTTATGGGGACCTTAAAAGCATTCTTGAACTTTTGTTGTGCTAACAAAACTTTAATTAATTACGTAGGTATTTAACTATATAGGTATTACCCGAAAGTTTGCTAATAGTTATTTATGCTATAAGTGCGGCAGGTAGGTGATTTCCGACGAGTGTATAAGTCGACACGAGTCGAAAATCATCTTACGCACGTGTATCATACAACGTTTTACTATGCATTATGCGAGGAAAAAAAAAAATACGAGCGAGCCTTACGGCAGTCGCCTGTGATGTGTAACATCTAACATACGACGACGTATATACATGATAAAAACAAAATTCATGACTTTGACTTTGACTTTGACTTTGACTTTGACTTCGACTTCTACTTCGACTTCTACTTCGACTTCTACTTTGACTTCGACTTCGACTTCGACTTCGACTTAGACTTAGACTTTGACTTTGACTTCGACTTCTACTTTGAATTCGACTTCGACTTCTACTTTGACTTCTACTTTGACTTCGACTTCGACTTCGACTTCGACTTTGACTTTGGACTTTGACTTTGACTTTGACTTTGACTTTGACTTTGACTTTAACTTTAACTTTGACTTTGACTTTGACTTTGACTTTGACTTTGACTTTGACTTTGACTTTGACTTTGACTTTGACTTTGACTTTGACTTTGACTTTGACTTTGACTTTGACTTTGACTTTGACTTTGACTTTGACTTTGACTTCGACTTTTTGATTTTGACCATCATCATAATCATCGTTATCGTCATCATCATCATCTGATTTGTAAATACTAATTTGTGAAAAACTTTTCTCAAATAATAAAATCTCTGAGACGAGACGGGCTGACGACAGCCTCAAAAATTAAAAAAAACAGAAAAGTAAAAAGCACTAGTGAAAAAAAGTGACACTCCGCACAAATTGACTGCTTGGAAAACGCTCTTTTCGAGCAAATGCATTGTAAAGATATTTTCTTTACTTAGGACTTTGACTTTGACTTTGACTTTGACTTCGACTTCGACTTTTTGATTTTGACCATCATCATAATCATCGTTGTCGTCATCATCATCATCTGATTTGTAAATACTAATTTGTGAAAAACTTTTCTCAAATAATAAAATCTCTGAGACGAGACGGGCTGACGAGAGCCTCAAAAATTAAAAAAAACAGAAAAGTAAAAAGCACTAGTGAAAAAAAGTGACACTTTCCGCACAAATTGACTGCTTGGAAAACGCTCTTTTCGAGCAAATGCATTGTAAAGATATTTTCTTTACTTAGATAATATTGTTAGCGAGAAAATGAGACTTCATTAGTTTAATTTCTCTTTTCAATATTCTCGCACCTAACGTAACAACTCCCGTGTAACTATGCAGTTATTTTTTATTGAAATGGTCTCGGGAAAATTTTCCATTATCTTGGACTTTGCAGTACGATCAGATTGGTTCACTAAATTATTAAATACGAAACGAGAATGGCTTGTACTTTTGGAATAAAAATAAGACATGTAAACCATTATAAACCATGATATACAGTTATTTTACAAATTGGATTTTTTTTGCTTCTACTTTGATTGATTGAATATTATTTACACAGACGGTACTTATAGGTACCTATAAGTACCGTCTGTGTCATGATCGTAGAAACGAAATCGGTTTAAAACACACTCTTTTATAGAAAAGTACCTACTAAGTTACGTTTTATTAAGAAAAAAATTATCTTGCATCGTTACAGTTCAAGTTTTATTGCATAGGTATCATTCTCCATAGCCACTATACGCAGACATTACAGTTTTCCAAATGGCTTGTCGGCAGGCGCCTACTCTACAACCAAAAACTTAAAATTTTACCGTATATAAGTCGGAACTACCTGCAAAGCATCAAAAATAAAAGTACACTCGAAACAAACACAAACGTAACGAAAACTAAATAAAACCATGACACAAACAGATTATGCAGAAAAGTTATTTAACCTGCATAAAAACGTCGTTTGCGCCATCACTGCACCCACTGGGAAACTACAGGGAACAATATTATTTTCAATATTCCTTCCCTGGATGGAGAATAAATAGAGTATAAAGGTGCACATACATGTACACGGTCATAACTTTTTATTTTTCACTCGCAGTTCGAAAAATGAGTTATGTAGGTACTCGCGAAGTGTGCGTTTAGCTAGCGTGATTTGAATATCTCCCGATGTGTACCCGCCCTTAACAGCCAACCCTTTGCATGACTTTATAGTATCCTGGGGGCAGGTGCGGCCTGCTGTGGCAGGGAAATTTCCTGCCGCTGACACTTTGATGGCTCAATAAAGGAATGAGATGGCACTAATGTCCGTCTTCTTTACAATGTGCTAGTTTATGCCCATGGCTTCTGCTGTGGGAAAGTTCTTTAGCCAGCACTGGCAAAGTTTTTGTTAAAAAGTGAGGTGATTTTTTGATGAATTAAAATGAGAACTTACTTTTAGTAACTAAAGTACAGACTGTGCAATTGGTATTGATTCTTTTTTTTTTTCGATTTTTATTCGAGTTTCGTTCAGTATTCAAGTGTGCGAAGAGCGAATATTCCATATGACAGGTTTCTAGCGCAGGTCTAAATACTTATGCGCCGGTTGTGTAGGGTCCTTTAGCCCCATTTTCCCCCTGTTGACCGACTTTCAGCAAGTTGACAGTCCAATATAAGCTACTAGACAGTGCACCCGATAAATTCGATTCTCTTCGATTCCTAAGCTAACACGGAAATCTAAAAGCTACGTTAGCATAAAATATTGTTGTATTATGAATACTTTTAGATTTCTTGCAAAAATCCTGATGGAAACTCCCTACACTTTTAATCCAGGGGACTTTCAATCACAATCGCCATGAATTCAATTGGAGACTTTAAACGGATTTTAGCGATTTGCATGAATATCGCGGATATAGTAGGTTGTCGTCTTGTGGCTCGGGGCGCATCCCGGTGCAGTCAATATTTCACATTTTCTGTCTAGCCGGGCCGGGAAGACGGCGTGTGCATGTAATTCCATTTCGCATCATTATTTTCGAGTGGGCGCGGCGTTTTGTAGGACGTATACTCGTATAGTATACAAGTACTCTATATTTATTGCGGGCAGGTATTTGGCAAAGCAATTTTAGTATATCTCACAGCCGGGCTAACCTGCGTCTAGCTCACAGGTACGGTCTGCACCTATAAATATTTGTGTGGGTACTCACATCTGTCTAATTCCCACGCGTCGTTTGCCAAAAGAAAAATGGTGCTAGTTGAAGCTGCCTCGTCTTCAGCGTGGTCGTTGAGGTTGATAAATGGGTTTATTTATTAAGTATTATCTTGACTAGTCTCGAGAAAAAGTAGTGAAACTTTGCCAAGATAAGAAGATAAAAATCTTTTTTGAGAAACTTTTATAAGCAACGGTTTTTGACGTGCATCATCTTTTCGTTTTACATAAAAATATAATAAATATCCAAAATATACTGCTAAGAAATATTGTAGGTACGGCTGAGTTCGATTCTCACATAGAATAATTACCTAGTAGATCTAATGACAAAATAAAGGCACATGAAAAAATACATAAAAATAAAAATATTTCACATACGTACATGTGCACTTATGAAACGCCAGAAGCTAGGTGCACGGTTGCAATTGTTCGTTTCCTATGGAGAAGAGCCGGCAAGAAACTCCTCGGTTACTCTTTTAAGTTTGTGTATTTAATTATTCTAGGCCTGGCTGTAAGGCCTGTGATATTTGTGTCACTAACAACCGTTTCCACGACACCGCTGTAAGTTGTATCATAGGGTGTTTTACAACCTTCTCTTTTGCCTTAAACTCGCGAAACTTCTTATTATAGAAATAAATCCACAGCGGATAAGGGTTGAGTAACGACAATCACACCAAATACTGGGGTGTGTACGAGTGTTCCAAGGGGTGGAAAAAGTGCACTAAATCGTTTTTATTGCATTTTATTACATTTTACGTGCCCCTGCCCTCGGGATAAATGGGCCGAAGGAATTTACATATGAAAACTCTTTGGCACAAGCCGAATATTAATATCTTGTTTTGAGTAAAAACCATTGTAGGTAGGTAGGTACCTTCTATTATTTATTTATCGTGATATTAAAATTTTTGCAATTTCGAATGTTGGGAGTCACGTATGACGTAATTGGTCGCGCAGCAATTTATCTCATAGATAAAAAAACCGGCCAAGTGCGTCTCGGACCACGCACAATGAAGGGTTCCGTAGGATGAATTTATCCCAAAACCAAACATAACATTGTAGTTGCAAAACATGTTCCTATACATCAATATACGCCACGGTCACGGTCTTCAACTGCAAATGTAAGTTTACGAGTATAATCGTAAAAAAAAAGTGATAAACTACAAATTAATGATTTTCAACTTTCTTCCTTTACTTGAGCTGTGAGACCTTGCTTTTTGCCAAATTTCATGATTCTAGGTCAACGGGAAGTACTCTATAGGTTTTGATTTATTTGCGAGTAATTAAAAAATCGCATAAATGGCGGTACTTCTTTATTGCGTTGACTTAGAAGCTGGTTGTTTTTTTTTTGGCTCCAAGAAAACATAGACCTACGTATTTGATTAAATTTATTCAACTTGAAACACTAGAGATGCCGATGCATTCCACCAGCTTTTATGACAAGTCTTTTACAGTTCAAGCAGTACGGTTATGGAATGCCTTACCCGTGTCGATAAGGCGTGCTCAATCTTTGTCCACTTTTAAAATTCTGGTAAAAAACACTTCCTCTCTCCTTAAACATCATCATTACATATAGTTCCTTGATCTTGTTTCATGTTTATTATTGTATATATATATATATAGCGTATGCTTTGTGTGTGTTATGTATTTATTGTGTATGTAAATGGTACACCACTGACTACCTGCAGTATTGTCTCTCCTTCTCCCTTTAATCCATCCAAAGGTTATCTGTAAAAGATCGCTTTTAGCGATAAGACCGCCCATTGTGTCACCCTATGTAAAATATCTACATTTATATCTGTATTTTTTTTTGGTGTACATAATAAAGAATATTCTGTTCTATTCTTGATACCTCCCTGTCCCTGTGAAAAAGTGTCTTGACAGACAGACAGAGAGACGGACAACGAAGTGATCCTATAAGGGTTCCGTTTTTTTCCTTCTAAGGTACGGAACCCTAAAAATTTAAAGTAATAAAAGAGGACATGGACGACGTGACGTTTATTAGCCTATTACGGTCGCCATCATTTACCACAATCTGGTTAAGAAATATCTCAATGGCATTCGAGATTGCACTTATTAATATAAATAGTTTAACTGTAGAGCTCTAGCGGGTAACCCATTTTTATTCCATGAAGCCTAAGAAGTACTTATAAAGCATTCATATCTGTAAACTGAGTCAGGAGGACATTACTCTTGAAAATGTTAAAACCTATATTTTTCCCGCGGCTTCACCCGCGTGTAGGTTGGAAATTATCCCACGAGAACGTATAGGTACTACAAGGATAAAAAGCATCCTTTGTCCTAACTCAGCCAAGTCATAGGGTCGCAGAATTATGCTGAGCGATGGCCGTTTTGCGTGGATGTGACGCATATTTTCCCCTAAATTGTTTATTTTCGTGTTTTTGTTCTTTCCTTGCGTCATGTGTACCGCAAATAAACGTATTTTCTTTCTTTTCTTCATTCATGATCTATCTGTGTGCCTTTCATCCAAATCCGTTTAGCCGTTACGCTTAAGATAACAGACAAATAGACAATTACTTTCGCATTTCTACTCAGTAGCGGTTAAATTAATTCGTATCGGAACTCGGATCTTTCTGTTGCAACAGATTTAAATGAAATAATAAGCCGTATTCCTGTTGCATATTCAATAACTAAGTAAATGTATATCTATTATAAAACAAACTCCCCCCGCCGCGTCTGTCTGTCTGAGCGCGATTAACTCAAAAACTACCGAAATGATTTTCATACGGTTTTCATCAATGGACGGAGTGATTCATAAGGAAGGTTTAAGTGTATTCATTATGGTTTTGTGTAAATTGGATGAAATATGACGATGATTGTTGAAGATGTCGGAAAACCGTCTTCTTCAACAATCATCGATCGCCGACTTCCCAGATTTACTGGCGGTCGTGCGGCGCTTAGAAGATGGTTTACATAGTTTATAACCTCAATGAATACATAGGGTACTTTTAATCCTGGTAGTAGGTAAAGAAAGAAACAAAGAAAGAAAAATATTTTATTTGGGACACGCACAGGAAATACAAACAGTAAGTAATAATAAAAAATAAAAATATAAAATTAAAATACAAACAGAAAAGTAAAGACCTGTGCGAGGCCAAAAAGGCCACTATCTCAGCATAATGCGGCGATATTTAAAAATAAATACCGCAGCGCTGGTATTCTGATAGGGCCCACTGTGATGTCACGGACCTTATTAATCTGTGTCACGGACACACCTACGGACATAGATAAATCCCATTAAGGGACGGTTGAAGGTACGTTTCCGTGGCATATTTTCCGATATCCAGGCGGGCGAAGCCGCGGGCAAAAGTGAAATATAGAATGTTATAGGTCCGTTACATGTTTTTGCTGATGGTTTATTTACGAAAAGTGAATTCAGTTTTATTTGCCTTCAAAATTCGAAAATAGCAGATACAAACACGGTGTATATTTTACGTCCCCAGAAATCAATGTCTACCGATTTGCATCTTCCCATCTCCTTGACATTCCTGCGACATTCTTTTGTTTTCAAACCGCGGTAGACCCATAAATGAAGATAATGTTTACCTCGCAAAAGTTTCAATAAATGACGACGTGTCTGTAATTATTCATGATGTTGATAAACCAATGGGTTCCGTTCATTCGAACGAGGAATTTTGTCATTCGGAACATAGATATGGAATATATTTTCGTTTTCCTGTGACGTCGACGTGTGGCGATGTATATTTATATATTCTGCTGGCGTATAATTTTATTTGCAGTTTTGTTTATTTTGTTGTGGTTGACTTTGCGTACTTCGTCACTTTGTCTAGGTGATACCTACATCCGGAACCCATCAAGCATCAAATGAACGTCGATAGGTATTTTTAATGGGTATATATGGGCATATTTTAACTAATAACACTAATTATAAGTTATATTATTGTTTAATAACACGCTGGATCATTGTTGTCTGATAATAAAGAATATAATATAATAATATACAGTGCTCATTACAATTAGATGTAGGTAGGTTTTAATAAATAAGCAGCCATAGAGGCGAACTCTACGAAAACTAAAATAATATCACAAATTTAGATATATCAAAGAAATAATCCGTTTAATAAGGCACCTATTTTACTGGCACAAAATATAATATTACCATGCGTCCGAAGAGTCCTACATAACTCCAAAAAAATCGTGCAATTTCGTCGACAATGTTTTCATCAATATTCCGCGAGAGTTGCCCCGACAAACTGTAGCGTGCGGCCATTTTATTAAGTCCCCTTACAGCCCTGATACATCCACATAATTTATACACCACAGCATAACAAATAACCTTCATTATCACTTTGTATACTGCCTAAATTGTTTCATTTGTGCGGGAGGACATTCTAGGCTGTGTGCTGAAAAAATTAAGGTAGTCTATTTAGGACGAAACTACGTGTATTTTTGTCGCTATTATTAGAAGACTCCTATATGACTATTATTGTTAGTTATGTAATGGTTTTCATTGATATTAAGTGCTGTTTTCACGAACTATTCTTGCTTAGTGTGAAACTAAGGTCGTTTTTCGTAATTTTGTTGCCAATGAAATGGATGTTTATTCAGGCGCTATGCCTTTTATTTTATTAAAATTACTAGCGACCCGCCCTTGCATCTCACGGGCAAAATTGAGACATGTCAAAATATCGCGATTTAAATATCGATGATATTATACAAATAAACCTTCCGGAATAAATTTTCTAAATGACGTATCAAAATCCAATGTGGAGTTTAGAAGATTTAAGCGGTCATACAGACAAGAAACGCGACTTTATTACCCGACTACGGCGAAGCAACAAAGAGGGCTATGATTTTGACCAGTATGTATGTATGCTCATCTGTTACGTCATAACTTCTAAACTACTTATCATAATTTGACAAATGAGGTATCGTTGGAAACGTCTTGATCGTCCGCTGGTTTACCTTACATTAAATCAATATGGCGCCCTCTAGAGGACATAGAGTCATGAACAATTTTTTAATTTTTTATTTCGCGTTCAAATGAAAGGGCTTGACGAGCACATTTCAAAAATAAACAACATGTAAAAAAAAAGCTTGTCCTATCCGAAAGGGACATATAGGTACAATAACATCACCAAAAAGTAACAAAAGTCACATTTTTTGTAAGTAAGTACCTACCTACCACAATAGGGATGATGACAAAACTTTTTTTTTAGTCCGTCTTTGAGACTATAAAAAAATATTGGACACGTATTTTTTCTTTTTTTACGTAATCTAAAGATTACGGCGATACATTGAGGTAAAATGTGCCATGACGTCACGAGTATGTAGATTTTATACGTACTAGTGACGTATCGACCCCCACTCCTCAACTTAAAATTAGTTTTATCTAAGTAATTTTTTATTAATATGATAAAGTAAAAAATACGTGTCTAATATTTTGTTATTATCTTACTGAGGGACTCATTAGAATTTCATTATTTTTTACCCAGGCATCATCCCTATTACCCCAAATCCATTAAATTAATCAATTTTGAATTAGCAAATTTTCAACTGAGGTTATAAGTTATTACTTGGCGACATTCGCTAAACGACGGCCGCCCGCGCCCAATGTAATAACCCGGTAAAATTCCCCGTTAAAAAAAGGGGTTTTTGTCCTTTATATTACCTCATAAATAGACTCTTAGTACGATACTTAACAACACCCTTACGGATCGGACAGGGTTTTTTTACATGTTTTATATTATACAACCTTAGTTTTTGTTCACCCTAAACCTCTTAAGGGATCATTGTATTCATCATTATGAACAACTTTCACTATGGGACCAACGCAGAAATCGCGAAAAAAATATCAGCTGTTCCCTACATTTATGTTCGCATAGCTCGTCGAAATGTAGTACCTAATAGGCAGACTTAATGCCTCAAGGCATTTTATACTATTGTGTGAAGTGAACAAAAAAAACATATTGTTTTCGAAATTCAGAGCAGTGCCAGTGGTGGCCCAGTGGTAACGGCCGCGACTTACGAGGCGTAGGTCGTAGATTCAAACCCTTTTTTTATTTTTTTTGAGGGTGGAAAATTATCAAATAACTTCTCCCGCTCTGGGCGGAGCGGGAGGGTGTGTCAGACTTTTACTGACTAAAACCCACCCGTATTCCTTCCGTTGCCCGTGTGCCGGGGCCGCGATATCTCTTTCGGACAAACCCGCAACCCCAGCAGGCATTGGTCCTTACGGACCCCGCCAGTTGGTGCTGACATCTCTTTGAGGCGCGCGTGGAACACAACGCGCCGTTGACTCGGGCCTGGTCCTTATCGGACGGCAAGCTACCCATTGCTCACCGTCCGCAAGCCCGCGTCTACGCCGGAAGTCAGCTCGTGACTTTCGACGCCCGGGGCGTCGCCTGCGGCGACTAGGGGCGCGAGGGCGTGCCGCTTGCATCTCCTCCTCCTCGCGCACTCCGCCTCCTCCTGCGCGAACATAACTGTTTTGCAGAAGGAGGTGACGGCCTCCCATTAGATTCAAACCCTGACAGGAGCTTTACTTTATGTAAAACACCACTGCTCTCAAAACGGTGAAGGAAAACATCATGAAGGAACTGGCATTTCCTAGAACCAAAAATTCGAAGACATGTTACTTCTATAACCAACCCGCTCTGGGCCCCCGTGGTGGATTACGGCCCACTTCCTCTCACGCAGAGGAGGCCTGTATCCCAATAGTGGGAAAGTTATATTCTGATTATGCTATTATGTTATTATGCTTTCGAAATTCAGAACAATATTAGTAGAATCAAGATTTTTATAGGGAAAGGTTTGTGGTGTTGTAAATTGAACGTCGGGAAACCGGCTGAGATAGGGTAATCATTAAATTATTTTAATGATGAGAAAGTGTTACGATGGTCATTAATGTCATGTGTTCCTCATAGGTAGCTATTCAACATTACGCATGCATTGTCCTGGAGGACTCTGGAATATGTGCACAGTTTAGCGATAAAGATGTTACTATTGTTACAAATTATTATTACTATTATTTCGTTTATTAATCTTTTTAACATATAAAATACATTATTAAATATTTCTTAAAAAACGATATAAAAACATTTAAAAATATAAAAAATAGTGTTCCACCGGTGTCGGGAGCAGGGTCCAAGTTACTGGTGGTTAGGGCTGCAGAGACAGGAACCTCCTCAAAATGCGAGCCGTATCGAGGAGTACTGCCTTCTGAACCAGGGGCGACAGTCTCGACATAGGTAACGATCGAATTCGGTCGCAAAGTACTAATGCGAACATAAATGTAGGGAACAGCTGATTTTTTTTTCGCGATTTCTGCGCACATCTGTCACTGTCAGTCAACACAGGTTTTGAGGTTATATTGTCTTGTGAATAGTTGTGAACAAGATGTTATAAATTGACAATAGATTGGAATAGAGAAACTGTTCTTCACTTTTTAAGTACATCTTCCTCGTCAGAACTCATTACGATATCTACAAAAAATGTATAGATCTGTACGATCTATATATGTATACAGTGTGATCTATAGATTTAATCTAAAAATATTTTAAAATGCAGGAGACAAGCTGTCTCCTGCATTTTAAAGTATTTTAGTGTATGAAAACAAATGTTTATGTGTAATGCTTCGAAAAAACACTCGCAAGGGCTTTATAGTTGAAACATTGTTGAAACACACACAGACAGTAATAGTATTACAGAAGTAATAAATAAGGTTTTATTACAAATGAATGTCTTGGATCGAATCTGTGTCTCAAAGTGCTCAACCCAAATATTGTTTTTATCCGTTCGAGAGAAGAAACTACAACTTTATCCCCTTTTATTTTCAAGACTCAAGAAATCTTAACGACGAGCGTCTAACTCGCAAAATATTGCTCAGCTCAATCTACTTACAAGCCCATATTGCCAATCCTAGGCTCGTCGGAAAATCTGTATTATTTCTTGAGAGAAATGCCTTTAGAGACAAATGCGTTAAGAACAAGTACGGTGAGGGTAAAAAGGGGCAAAGAGGGGCAAATAGGGGCATTCAGCTCGGTAATAGAGGGCAAATTGAAGAGCTCGGAAGCTTTGGGATAGCGAACGGGAGATACGGAATAACCCTACCTAAATACTTTTAGAATCATCCTACAGTGTTGCAAAAATTTGGTGAATGTCTACTAGATGAATGTGTGTGTTTAGTGTAAATTATATTGATTGGTAGGTATTACGTTATAGACAGAAGTTATTGTTCATTTTCTTGACTGATTAAAATTATTTAAACCTCAATACTAATTTACATCTTGATCATTGAGCCTCTATTTAGAGATGCTCCCAATGAAGGATATTAAGCTCACCCATTTTATTTTATTACTAGCTAAAATAAAAGCCCAAGTTACTCCGAATAACACAGCTATCTACCAGTGAAAGTCCCTTCTAAAGCGGTCCAGTCGTTTTGGAGATTAGCCGGCACAAACAGACAGACAGACAAATATTTTTATTAGGTTTTTTTGTTTTAGGTACCGACTTTCATATGCATTTAGTAAAAAGCTGATATTTTGACATTACAAACAGACACTTCAATTTTATTTATTTGTAATAATAATAATAATGTCGACATGTGGAATGTGAGCTCGGCTATTATTGTGCCGATTGCCGACAGCCTCGACCAACATCTCTCGAGGCTCTCGCTAGTCGGTTGGATCAAGGGCCTGGTTCAGAAGGCAGTACTCCTCGATACGGCTCGCATTTTGAGGAGGTTCCTGTCTCAGCAGCCCTAACCACTAGTAACTTGGACCCTGCTCCCGAAACCGGTGGAACACTATTTTTATATTTTTTAATGTTTTTTGTATCGTTTTTTAAGAAATATTTAATAATGTATTTTATATGTTAAAAAGATTAATAAACGAAATAATAATAATAAAAATTTGTAACAATAGTAACATCTTTATCGCTAAACTGTGCACATATTCCAGAGTCCTCCAGGACAATGCATGCGTAATGTTGAATAGCTACCTATGAGGAACACATGACATTAATGACCATCGTAACACTTTCTCATCATTAAAATAATTTAATGATTGCCCTATCTCAGCCGGTTTCCCGACATTCAATTTACAACACCACAAACCTTTCCCTATAAAAATCTTGATTCTACTAATATTGTTCTGAATTTCGAAAGAATAACAAAATAGCATAATTAGCCTATAACGTTCCCACTATTGGGACACAGGCCTCCTCTGTGTGAGAGGAAGTGGGCCATAATCCACCAGGCGGGCCCAGAGCGGGTTTGGTTATAGAAGCAACATGCCTTCGAATTTTTGGTTCTAGGACATGCCAGTACCTTCACGATGTTTTCCTTCACCGTTTTGAGAGCAGTGGTGTTTTACATACAGTAAAGCTCCTGTCAGGGTTTGAATCTACGACCTACACTTCGTAAGTCGCGGCCGTTACCACTGGGCCACCATCGACACTGCTCTGAATTTCGAAAACAAAATGTTTTTTTTTTTCTTTGTTCACTTCACACAATGTTTTTAACCCAAAGGTTGACAGGTATAGAATGCCTTGAGGCATTAAGTCTGCCTATGTAGGTACTACCTACTGTACAGTACGACGCAACGTAGATGTAGCATCGGCAAAATTCGTAAAACCCATCACCATCTGAACTGAGTGCGCCTTCAAAATCACCAATATACAATGTACTGCTTTAGGCGAAAATGATCTTTACGCAAACGCAATAACTTGTGAAGTCACATAACCAAATACATTCGTAAAATTGACATGAATGTAAGCAAATTGAAATTTATGCTCCATCTAAGTTGTGTCGTATTGTACATGAAGTTTAAATAAATAATGAACCCATCACCTCCATCTTCATCTAATCACATTGAACTCTAGAATTCATTACTCAAACACAAACTGTCAGAAGACGCAGCCTCTTAAGACTTGCTCTCGTTAAGTAGCCTTTGCATATCAAAGTGTGTTGACAACGGGCCCCGGGCTGCTGACAATTCTTTTTAGTTTTCACAGACGCCTGATTTGTCTTATTTCATATTGGTTGAGATTTTCTTTGGTTCTTTGAAGAGTTTTTCACATCGTGAGGAAACATGCCTGAGAGATATTTCTCGACGGCATGTGAAGCCAAGTCAGAGGCCCATGGGTGGCTTTAAAACTCTGACACCTGGTTAGTCACTAACCACACGAAAAGAAGAAGAAGGGAAGAGTTTATGTAGATGTTTCTGTTTATAGAAATAGGTTTAATTTAAGATAGAGATTTAAAAAAATCCTTGCCGGATGATAAAGAATTTGATCTTATAAAGTTTCCGTTTTCCTTGGCTTCGAAACTTTTACTTCTTGGGTTCAAGCATAGGATTTTTTTCTAAATATATAAAGCACAAGCACCTAAGTGAAGTTTAATTATTAGAAATCCAGATGATACCGATGGCCAATTTGTTATTATTTGCATCCGCTTCCTCTTTTTTTTTTTATTGGAATATTATTAAATAGCTTCTCCCGCTCTGGGCGGAGCGGAAGGGCGTGTCAGACTCTTAATAACTAAAACCCACCCGTGTTCCTTCAGTTGCCGGTACCTTGCCAGGGTATCCCTTTCGGACTTTCCCGAGAGTCTTCGGACTTTCCCTCGACCCACCCTGCGCCTCCTCGAGGTTATAAGTTAGAAACGCAACGACGTGCGAGTACGTCGCAGTAGTCATCAAAAAGAGTTCGACGATGTCGTACGCCAGCAACGATCGCTGTTGGTTAGGATTCGTCCTATAGGTAAAGTAGCCGGCCTAATAAGAAAGGTTTCTTGTTCTTTTATGTGTCCAAATCTTGAAAGGACTTTTTTGCAATTATCCTCATAAACATAACTTGAACAGTGATCACATCTCAAAACAAAATCGAACTTATCTCTTATCGAACAAAGGACAATGTCCCAACCAACCAAAGATAGTGACAGCTTTACTATTTGGCTTTAAAAGCCTCACTGTACAATCAAAGGCTGGAAAACCAATTGAAATTATATTTCTTTCCTCATTCAACTTTGAACTTTAAATCTGGAGATCAAAGTGTATTTTTGCTTGCTTATTTTTTAAGGGGAAGTAATCTTGGGGTTGGTGCCGTTAATTGATTGTTGCTGTAGTTAATGTAGACTTTTATTGCATTCCGTGAATGCGAGACAGTGTTTGTGAACGTTATTGTTTCCTTTGTCGTGTGAAAATTAAGCCTTTTAGCGTTTTCTATCTATGAGGGTCTTAATTAGGTGCTATATCTACCAGTAAGGAGAAAGTAGGTATTTAAAAGACTTAATTGCGTTCGTTAATAAAGATAAATTGCTTATAATAATCATGAATTACAATGCGCAAAAGACGATAAAGGGGCAAAGGATTTTTAACGCCGTCGGGTGTAAAAAGAATAAAATAAACTAAGATCAGAAAATATAATTATTAAAAGAGCTGTGGTACAATTAACTGCACATTTTTGTGGTAACATTTGCGCTATTATGGGTACTGGGTACTATATATAGGTGCTGAGAATGTCAAATTGTTCTCACTTATGTACGGTTGACTATACGTACCTACTCTTAGCGACATGAATCGTTACTGTCGTTTAGAAATTCTCTCAAAATTATAATACTTACTTATATTTAATTTAGAATCCCTTTAGGAAAACCTCTCAAATTAATATTTTCTTCTCGACGTCGTTCACGAAAACAACACCAGAAGACGTATTTTTGACGCCAAAAGGAGTACAAAGGCACTAAAAACTTAACTTTCACAAAAATCCCTTTGTTCACAGACCTAGTTCACATCAGTCTCCAGCGGAATCGAAATGTACGAGTTTTACTGCACACTTGTTTTGTGAAAAAAAAGAAAAAAGAATGAAAACCTCGTTGGTAGCCTGTACTAGGTTTGAACGTGGCGTGCCCCATGTTTGGCTAGCACTTCACTTCTAATTCTACGTTGAACTGATAAATTGACCTACGAGAGATGTATGGTAAAGAGAATTCTGAAATAGCGCAATCTTTTTAGAGGTAATGGTTTTTATTAATGAAAGGAAGCTGTGGTAGATAGTTTGACTATACAATAGGTTCTGTTAAAGTCGTTACAGATAGATCTTTTTATGTCGTAGTTACAAAGGGCTTTACAAGGACCATACCTCTTTTGGTAAATACAAAAAACGCAGCGTAGTTTCATGACAACTATCAATCAATCAATCAATATTCTTTATTTGTAAACATAGGTTACAGCAGTGTGCGAGATGTTACAATTGTTATATTATAGTTTCTCCATGTTTTGCCATTTGGCGTTCAAATACGTATACATTTATGGGAGGCTCTCGCCAATTAAGTAAATGAATATAAAATAATTCAGAATTATCAATGTAAATTTTTAGTATATTAATATATATGTTTTTATATATATATAAATACAAAATTAGCCGTGCATATGCTACTTTAAGCTCTAACTTATTTGTATCACGTAGTTTCCTATATTGGCTTTTAAACTAAATTATAACTAAGGTTACTAAATGCGAAAAAAATTACAATGTAAGACCTGATGGTAAAGTTATCCAGAACCAAATCCTTACTAATATTATAAATGCGACAGTGAGTTTGTTTGTTACGCTTTCACGCTAAAACAGCTTAACGGATTTGGATGAAATTTGGAACATGGGTAGACCATGACCTGGAGAAAGACAGGCTCGTTTTCATCCTGGATCGCAGACGAAGTCGCGGCCCACAGCCAGTACATACATAATTTCACGCCTTTTGCTCATCAGGGTAGGTAGAAACTACAGTACGCCAACTGCTAAGATCACACACAAAAACGGTATAAAATTATCATAGTATTGCATAGCAGAAAATATTTAAAAACAATTGAACGACCGAACAAAAGTTTTTAAAAATAGATTATATAATTTGAACCCTACTCCGTGCCTCGGAAAGCACATTAAGCCGTTGGTCCCAGCTGTCATTCGTGGATCTTTGCCAGTCGTTAAGAGTCGTCAGAAGCCCGAAACTCTTACCAAGGGGTACCGTATTATCCAGTTACTGGGTTGTGGAGGTCAGATAAGCAGTCGCTCCATGTAAAATACTGGTATTCAGCTGCATCCGGTTAGACTGAAAGCCGACCCCAACATAGTTGGGAAAAGGCTAGGCAGATTAATTGATATAATTTGAACCCTCTTTACAAATCCATAACCTATAGTGCCCAACTCTCACTAAAACTTAGTACATGCGACAATTCGACCATAATAATAAATAGCTTTCGAAAATGAGCTGTTGCGGCTGAAGCAGCTCAAGAATACAAATAGCAGACGAACCCATTAAGCTGTTTCAAAGTCCCATTATTAATAACAACCCGTTGCATGCAAACGTCTTCACAATGAAATGATTGTAGTTTTTAGTTTGACTTTAAGTAATGTTTTGGTAACAATTTTCTAGTTAGCGACATGAGAATTGAGAATGCAACGAGACTATAAATAGTAATACGTAGTTATCTGTTATTTTAGTTTACAACAATCAAAACCAAGAAAAAATCTCAAAAATCATAAATCTCTTAGCAAAAAAGTGAACCTAAAAAATTGTCAAGTTTAGTTAGATTTGGTGATTTCCTCGGCGAATCTACATGAATCTAATCTAATCTAGTTTATAATGGAAAATAACAAGCAAAAAATATTAAAAGCTACACAATCTTAGTCTCTAATGAACTCATACAAATTTAGCGTATCAGTAACTTTACATAATCTAATTCCTATGCTACAAACAAACCAGTATACTCCATTACATCCGACTAGAATCAAACAATATCACAGCGATACTCAATAAATCAATTACTTTGCGGTTAGGCGCAGAGCTACGACAAAGCACCAGTCACGTCGGATCAATTAACCCTTAAGTAACAATGCCTGTAGCTGGGATATCTCTCATGTAGGTATCATGCGAGGATTATGTCGAAGATGCTTGAAATACGAGAGATGTGGTATGAAAGTGTGACAAGTGAAATGTAACTCAGTTTGTTTTAACAAAGAATAGGCCTTTACTCATTTATATGTCTAGATAGCCAACTTTGTTATGCTGGTGTGCGTGACAGCTACGTCTTACACTCGCGCCACGTCATTGTGCGTGCATTAAGCGGCCAACAGTTGGACGCAATTTTTTTCGAATTCTCAGGTTTATCTGTCTCTGCTGGGGTTGCGGGTTTGTCCGAAAATCGTGGCCCCGGCACACAGGCAACGGAAGGAACACGGGTGGGTTTTAGTCAGTAAAAGTCTGACACACCCTCTCGCTCTGCCCAGAGCGGGAGAAGTCATTTGATGATTTCCCATCTCCAAAAAAAAAAAAAAAAAGATTTGTCTGTCTATCTAGACGTATTTATATCTTTTTGAATAGGCATTTTTGTGTGGAGTAACGTAATGGTACTTTGACCTCGTCCCCAACTGTTATAACCGAAGGTAGTGGAAGATTAAATTTTGCAACCGATACGTACAACCTCATTCATTGGACTGACGCAGCAGTCGTTAACTTGAAACTAATTAGCTCCCACCCTACTTATTTATTTATCACAAAAAATAAGGCATAATATCGTCTCATAAGCTTACAGAAGATCGTTTTTTTTGTAATTCCTTTGCGACAGGTGCTAAATGGCAGGGTTTCGAAAAGTGACTGATTATGTCAAAAATTTGGGTGAGATCAAGCAGTACATTTATTGCTGTACGTACGTAATAGCCAGTGAAAAGAAGTACCTGCTTTTAAGAGATCGTCACTAAAATAAAATAAAAGTTACCGAATAAAAAAATATTGAATTTTCCAGAGACAAGTAGCTCCGCTCATTCTACGATCTATGGTTAAAACATAGTGCCGCCCTGAAAGCTTTCCACAATTTGATTGAAATTGAGTTATCTGCGAGGGATTAGCGAGCTGTAGTGGAACTTAATTAAAATTCGATGATTAAAATATATTTGATAAACAATGATCTAACTTCTTTGATGGACTTGGAATATAAATTCTACCTTTGAAGGAAATAGCTATTATAAAGTTTTAAAGTAGTTTCATTTTACTTTCAAGGATTTACTTTTATTTTACAAATGTTCCGTACAAATTAAAATCGGAACCTTTATAATCTCACTTTCATGTCCGTCTGTCTCAGAGGTTTTTTGTTTGAATTTTGGCTAATATCAAAATATGCCAAAAATTGGTGACTATTTAGGAAAGCCTTTTGACCTAGTGGTATTAGTTTACGAGTATATCAAACTTGTAACTGCCAGCGACTTCGCCCGCGTGATATCTTTATAAATTATAGCGTCTGTTATCCTCAGTGATAATATAGCATTCTACAGGTCTTCTTCTTTTCGAGTCGATGGTAAATACATGTATTAGGTTAAATGAGTTGGGCCCAGTGGCCAATCGCGGTGTCAGTGGAATTTTTAGGTCGTCAGAAGTATGGGACATGGTTTGGTCAGGACCACCGCATTCGCACTGGGTATCCATCCCCCATTTTGCCAGATTTTGCTTGCAGCGACTTACTTGAAATAAGAAATAATTTTTAAATTCGGTAGTTTTTGAGTTTATTCAATACAAATCTTTTCTCTTTATAATATTAGTGTAGATAAAAATTGTTATTTAGCTGAATTATTATCGCTATGATGTAAAGTTTAGGGGCTGGCGCAGGTTTAACGATTTCGTCAAATACAATAATTACGGGTGGCTAGCGACCGTTCCAAAGACTGCTTACTTCGGACAGTTTGGTTCGGAACCTTAAGGCCCTACCTTGAAAATAAATAGTAGCTTGATGGGCGTGGCTCATTTCCACCGCACGCGGGGAGTGGCGGTTCCATCATCCGTGGTCAACCGCTACGTCGCCGCCACAGACTTATGACCAGTGGCCAAAAATCGAACTAACGAAGTCGCTAACCGGAATATAAAAACGTTACTTATTTAGCATGGACTTTGGCATAGCATTATTATTGTCACTGTCGCACAACGGTCAAACTAAAAGAGCAAGGTAAAAACGGAAACATATCTAAGAAAAAAGTGCGTGCTAACTAACGTTAATTTATATCGGTCTATGAAATTTTTGCAAATAACGTGTATGTCTTTTTCTGGATACTAGGTCATATAGTCAAAAAACATACTCCAAAATACTGAATCCCTATTCCATATACTTAATAAGGTACACGATAAAGAAAAAGCATATTTTTTCAATATATCACCTTAATTGTGTGAGCCCGACTTGCTCTTAGCCGGTTTTTTTTTTAATTACAAAAAACACTATCTGCAGAATTTTTCAAGTCGACTTTAAAAGCCTGTTATAATAAAATATTCAAGTGCGTCCAAAGGCACAATGTTAGGGTTCCGTTTCCGTGTACTGTACGTATATAGAGGTACAAACGAAAAGCGAAGTTTCATACAAATTCTTTAAAAAGCTTAGATATTTACGAGGGTGTGACAGACGGACAGGCAGATGACAAAATTATAGGAAAGGGTTTCGGTTCAACTACGAAACTCTTAAAATGAAATTGAGTTTAAATTACTTTTCTGAACACAACATTGTTAAGGTTAGAAAGAAGACAGACTTGATTTTAAACATAATTAAATTACTAAATAATGTAAAGATATTTCTTCTCTTCAGTAAACTTTAGTTTTATAATTAAGTTATCTACAACGGAATTGCGTGTTGCTAGATAATTACTAACATTTTAAGATCGTGATAAATATTTTTTATTTTTTAGAAGTTTTTTTTTTAAATGTTTTAAATGTAAAATGGTAGACGTTTCTGTGACATACAATCAACCGCACATCCATGGTTTTATTCTTTTCATGTGGTTTGTGACTAACCTGGTGCCAGAGTTTTAAAGCTACCCATGGGCTTCTGACTTGGCTTCATATGCCTTCGAGAAATATGTCTCAGGCATTGGTTTCCTCACGATATTTTACTGCATCGTTTTTGAAGCAAGTGATAAGTATACAATACGCACATGAATCCGAAAACTCAAAGGTTTTCGGTTCGAACTCGAGACCTATGACTTGGCAGTCTGACGGTCACACCACTAGGTACATCTTTGGTAACAACCAGATATTGACCACGCTTTTATGACTAGCAAACCGTCTTTAAAAGCTCCCTAACTGTTAACATACCGGCCACAGCGACGGCTGTCATGAAAAAAATGGCAGCGGGGTTTGAATTTACCGTGTCAAAAAGTGCTCTCTAGGAAAATACCTTACTTTCATAAATAACATTTCAGTGACGTCATTCGCCGGTAAATTGCAGACGCTATTGTGGCGGCATCTACATCGCCACATACGAACTACGCATCAAAGACCTAACGTCACACAAATCCTGCGTCGCGCGGTAAACTCTAGTTTATCGCGCGAATGATATATTTAAGACTATCCGACATCATCAATCGTTGGGCAGTTGCCTGCCAGACACGACACCCGTCTGGTCGAAGGATCCGTCCTTTTCTAATGGGGATGAGTGAATTTTATACCCTGTTCCTCATACCTCAAAACTATGTGGCGGCCAAATAGTGTCCAAATTACCTCTGAGTTGCGTTTGATCGGATGTACTATGGTACATCGAGGTACCTAGTGCAGGGAAATTTATTGTTTATAAAATTGACTATCAACTGATACTTACTTTTGTTCTTCTAACTGAACAGACAGCTGTGCTGTTGGGGAGTTTGTTGCGCCACTTCTTCTTCCCAGCTAATGCACTAGGAAGTGGTGAAGGGTGGGCGTTTTGGGGGACTGTCTTATGTAATTTTGACGTACGAAAAGTGCTAATTCTCAGCCTAGTTTGAATAAATGACTTTTGTTTTTTTTTTTTTGAATTTTGAATTTTGAACTTAAGCTGTCCGTATATTCAGATTACAACTGTAATTCTTTGACGAAGTGTGTTAACCTGACCGTAGATAGAAATGAGGTATAAACCTACTACGTCCTATTGCACAGTCTGCCTATTTAGGCTCTCTGTTAGCGGTCAGTTAGACTAAGCAGATAAGTAACAGATTTGTATTTTGTTCTGCCAACTTATTTATACCCTTTACCCGTGTGAAAAAAGTACGTAACAGTTTCAATTATTATTCTTTTCGCACCAAATTCGTGACAGTAGCTGACAATAACTGTCAAACCGCAGAGAAATGTCAAACGATGCGAAAGTAAATTGGTTTCTGGAAACGCTTGGAGGCGACAGGCTACCAACCTCAATTCAGTCTTTACACCTCCTAATCTCTTTCTCAAAGGCACTCTGTCTTATTTTTTATTTATATACAGGGTCAGTTAAAATTTGTTAGCGAAACTCCGCAGACTTGATGGGTATTAAACATGATAAAACAAAAAATAAATTAATATGGTGCTTTTTTTGTGGGGTAATCGACCGCAGTTAGTGTAGTCACTTGACTAATCAGTTTATTTTTTGGGTCAATTTTTCAGACGCGATTGGTATCGATATCTGAACACGAAAAAACAAAAGAAAACAGATTTTCTCAACTCATACTTCAAGTAACAAAAGATCCAGTGGTTGATGACCCCCCCAAAAAAACTTTTTAAATTGTGTTAGATACTCATCACTTCCACAGAGTTTTGCTAGCTAATTTAACTTCACCCTGTATACTTGCAAGCTGTGAGCTCGATCGGTTTTCTCATCGGCAAAAATGATTAACTTCCATACAACAATGTTAAACTTTAATCCCCTATTTCACCCCTTTAGGGGATGAATTTTCAAAAACCCTTCCTGCTCATTTTTATAAATAAGGAACTTTTGTGAAAAATTCAGGCTCTTAGTGGAGCCAGTGGTTTAGGCTGTGCATTGACTCACAGTGAATTACTTTCAGATTTTTATTAAGTAGATCAGATTTGATTCAAATAAACATATCTCGTAATACAATGAGCAAATATTGCTTTTGACGAAATAGAGATATACTTTTATGAAAACTCCTAAAAACTCAATTCAAATTAGAACCATTTCTACAGCAATGTTTTATTAAACTGTTAATTTTAAGTTATTATTTAACTGTTTACAAAGAACTCATCGCTTCGGAACATAAAACAGACGTCAATTACGGTTTCGAGAAATCAGAATTTACTTTATTTAGAGGTACTTTCAACTGAAATAATTAACTACAAAGTCTGAAGAAAAACTTATAGTCTACGATATCTTTGTCATGTTATTGTAATAAAGCTGTGGTTATTAATACTTATAAAGCCTTGTTCGCACAGAATGTAACGCGTGAGTAGGCGATTGCGCATGCTACATAACTTGGTAAATCAAAAAGATTCATGCCGCGTTCTGACCACATACAATCGTCGTGCTCATGGTCTAATAAAACAAGGTCTGACATTCCGGGACTAACACATGCTTACGTCACTATCCAGTTGCCACTTTATTGCAACAAAACATGATTAAGGAAAGATTTTGAGCCACCATTCTGTTAAAAAATATGTACCAAGCATTTAACTGTCGTTTCGTGTGTCTAATCAAACGAAACAATTCAATTTACATAAACCAACGTAATTGTTAATTAAAACCTCATTGTTTTATCGGACTCGCACAGGTAATAAACGTGGTTGGGGAGTTATTATTACAAACTTCTGGTAACACAGGTGTGATGACGTAGACTTGTGTTACCCACGTGATGACTGCGTCTCGGAATGCTATACCTGGTGAAGTATATTATTATAGCGTGGTCGTGTTCTTTTATTTGAATATGACATAGTTGCGCGAACAATCAAGTCGCTTTTGTATGTCAACATTCATACAAACGATTTCGTCAATCGCCTACTCGCTTTTGGTTGGGACGCGGGGTAAGGTAAGAGTTAAAAGAACCTACCACTTAAGTATGAACCACTCAAAATTCTAAAAGGAAAGTAAAACAACCGTTTCTTTAGGCAGCATCGATGGCATATTCATACAAACTAGTGGCCGCCCAGAGTTCGAAATTCGACCATAATTCATTTAAATGTCATGATTGAAGGTAGCCATCTTGTTTCAAACGCTGTCAAACGCATGGTAGTGTGTGTAATGTTTTTATTATTAATTAAATTTATTTCTAATGTTTATTATTTAAAAATATTAGCTTTCTGCACTCCTTCTCCATATAAACTTTAACTGTGCCAAATCTCATACTCCTCCGTCCGCGTAATTTTCGTAAAAAGGGGTACAACGTTTTTGCTTCACGTGTTAATATAATAATAATAAGTAAGTATGTGGAACACTGATTGATATAAACTTGGAGCACTTAAGTTTTGCTTCGTGGGATGTGATTCCTACAAACCACCCACATAATCAATGTTTTATTTCATTATAACAACGTGTTAAATAAATAAAACATTTTTGATTTGAATCAGCCCAGCATGATCCCACTACCGGGACACAAGCATCCTCTCTGTGAGAGGGAGTGGGCCATAATCCACCAAGCGGCCCCATTGCACGTTGGATGTCACATGTCTTCGAATTTTGTGTTCTAGGTCATGCTGTTTCCTCACGATATTTTCCTTCACTGTTTTTAGAGCAGTGATGATGAAATAATTTTCATTAAGTAACGTGCCTGACTGGGTTCAAACCTGACCTACAACTCGTAAGTCACGGCCGTTACCACTGGGCCACCACGGCTCTCCAAACCACCCACAGACTGCATAAATTATCTCTTGGTGTTAAACAACGCCTCGTTCGGAAAACCATAAGCTCAGGTATATCATACATAATTATAATTCAATCACATCTAGTAACTTCGCAATATATTACTGCTATACACGTGCTGCGCTGCACCCGCGTGTTGCATTCATTGTCCGAGCATTATGTCAGGGCTGTGACCTTTTGAATCGAAGCTTGAATGCTTGAGCAGTAAATGTAGGGCTGCCTCGCGTGACATATTTACAACCGGGTCTAGTTTAGGACTGAAAGCCTCTAGTTTTATAAGTAGGTACTCATTACTTTCGAGTTCGTTTTGAGTAGGTATGGAATAAAGGTTTGTTCAAGATTAGCATTATCGATGTGTAATTAGTTGTGAGACCTTGTGTATTGTAAATATTATCTTAGTCGGAACATTAAATAATGTTGTTAGTATAATAACACAAATACCTTGTTAATTACTGTTAAATCTTTACAAAAATAAGGCTAATTAGGTAATTGTAACAGTATCTTCTATATGCATATAGCCATACACACTAACTAACAAACAAGGTAAATTAAATAAAAACTTGTAAAAATGCACATTTCCTAGTAAAATGTTGCAAGTAAGCGTCTCTCTAAAAAGCCGGTCATCATATTACAAACCTTTCGTTTTTCTGGAGCGCCGGCCGTCGGTACTGTGACCTCTGATGACCTACTTACAACGCAAGCTCGATTTAAAATGATTAATATCCTAATCCCAAGTCTGGTGATGAGGCTGAAAAACATTATACTTTCCTTATTATAGCTACGTAGAAATAGCAACATAGTAGAAGCAATATTTGTCTTTCATTTGCCATCTTCGATTGCAGGAAATCTGTTAAGGTTATTCGTTAAGATAAAAAAACTTGGTGCAAATACTTATTTTTCCTATTGTGTGATTTGATTGGGTATGTTTTAAAGAAATAACTTTTTCCTTCCTTTAACTATGTGTAGCATTTAGACTGAAAAATCCTACTTCCTACTATCCTACTTTATATACATACATGTCGCAATCGAGTCGTATGTAGTACGCCAGCGCCATCTGATGGCGCTCGATGGAGTTGGTGGGGCGCGCGCTAGCGATTCTGGACTTCACTTCTCGGTTGGTGAGTGGCGTTTGCGAATCACTGAACTATCGCGCGTTCTGCAATACGTACCTACTTAGCTATACGTGCCTGTGTTGTGTCGTGTACCTACAGTGTGTGAATTGCTAGTGTGAGTAATTTTATCGAAAATTATAATTTGATCTGAACAGCAACGGTGTTTCTATTGCGCAATAACCAACACTACCCATTAGTACGCCCACAGTAGTTAAAATATGCCTGATAACGAGACAGACACATACCATCCTCCGACATATACTCGTATATATATATTTGGATGGATGGATGTATGGATGTTTGTCACTCTTTCACGCAAAAACTACTGAACGGATTTGGATGAAATTTGGCACACAGATAGTTTATAACCTGGATTAACACATAGAACACTTTTTATCCCGATATTCCCACGGGATTGAGACTTATGCGAGTGAAACCGCGGGGCGCAGCTATATAATATTGGTGAAGGGCGGGCGTTTTGGGGGCTGTCGTATGTAATTTTGACGTTCGAAAAGTGCTGATTCTCAGTCTAATTTGAATAAATGACTTTGATATTGTGTTATGTAAAAAAATACTTGATTTTATTCTAAAATGTTTCTTTATGTAAGACAGACATGCAAGTAGGTCAAGTCAATCGGCCTAGCCTTTTCCCAACTATGTTGGAGTCGGCTTCCAGGCTACAGCTTACAGGATGCAGCTGAATACTGGATAACACGATAACCCTTTGAGGACTGTTTGTCAGACTTTTTTGGACTTCTGGGTAGTCAGGCGACTGTCAATCGAATGACAGTAGGGCGTAACGGCTTAACGTGCCTTCCGAGGCACGGAGGTGTCTCGATATGTAATCGGTGATCACCCATCCACGAAGTGACCGCGGCAAGTGTAGCTTAACCTTCGATCGACCCGTGCGGTTGTTATCATTTAACCACGAGCCTCTCTCACACATGCAAATAGGCAACCTACGAAAAATTTATTTGTGCTTAAAAAGTTCGTCTAAATTCAACTGGAGACTTTCGTTAGACAAAAAGCCAGAAAATAGATTTTAAATATAAATAGTGGACAATATCTCTCTGTAGTGCTATAAATATTAAATGTTATAGTCAACCCGTTACCTGCGACAATATAGACCCCCGATGCGATGTGACCCTAAGGAGTGCGAGGGTTACCTGTTTGATATACGGCGCCTTAATTTTTTATTACTTTATTGGTAAGCCTGCCGAATTATTTTATGAGGTTATTTTAGGCTTTACTTCAAGAATTATCTTTGAAATCTAGTAGCCCAGTTTGTTAATAAAACTAGTTTTAAAGATAAGGTTTCACTGGTACTACTTAAATCTATAAAGAAGAGACTTTACTGAGAAGCAAAGTTTAACTTTAATATTAAAAATATTTTTATTATAGACTAGCTGTTGCCCGCAACTCAGGATGAAAAGTAGCCTATGTCCGTCTCTACCCATGTGCCAAATTTTATCCAAATCTATTCTGCCATTTTACCGTGAAAGCGTAACAAACAAACAAATTCACTTTAGCATTTATAATTCTATACTATTAAACGAAACGACTACTACTATTTCTCGAAAACGGTGCCAAAGATTCATTTTCTCCGTATTTTCACCCAAGCAGAGCTCGGTCGCTCAATGTTTAAAACAAGACGGCTACCTAAGAATGTCATTACAATGTCATTACATAGCAGCATGGAATTAGTTTGAACTGTCCTATACAATTAAATGAGCATTCTCTATTTTCACCAGAGCAGAGCTCGGTCGCCCAGTTACTTTTTATTAAGTTAGTATTATTTCAAGATTATGTCGTGGCTAGAATAAGCTACAACACCTCCTCGTAATTATAATTTATATAAATATATTAATATAGTAATATTTGCTTATCAATAATATAGTTGCTACTGATTATACTCATGACGTCATGACATTATGATCGGACGAACTAAAATGGCCGACTGATCTTTACGTAGATATCCGTAGCATCTGCTACGACGTAGCAAATTAACCGTAGCAGCAGCTACGAAGTGACTACGAATTCCAACATTCTACAACACGCTACATTTACAGTTTACGAGCTCCTGCAATACCTGAGTTGACTGTAAACAAGTGCATTACACAAGACGCTGAAACTGTAACATTGTAATACTTTACTACCGATAAATTCTAATAAACCCCATACATTGTCCTTACCCCAAACGGTGTAAAACAAACACGGTAAAACGATTACGTTATGGTAAAGACCATAATTTTCTGAACTTCTGAAAATACGGCATAATAAAATAAGGGTAGGTTGTGTCCGCCCTCCCCTGAGGCTATCCGCTTGACATTCCTCCCCTAATCCTGACCAATACCCTTGTTCATCGCCTTACGTATATTGTTTCAATTTAATTTGTCTCGCGGGGTCGATGTACCTACTTACTTAATTTTTTTGCAAACGTCTGTACTGTACTTTGTGTCTTATCTATGGAATTTATCTAAAAGAGGTAAAATTTGTTGTTTGTTTTTAAGAGGTGGTATAATAATGATCATTTCTTCAAAAACGGTGAAGGAAAACATCGTGAGGAAACCGGAGGAAAATGTCTGAGAGATATTTCTCAACGGCATGTGAATCCAAGTCAGGGGCCCAATACAGCATACAAATTCTAACACCAGGTTAGCCACTAACCGAAACGAAACGAACGAACGAAAAATAATGAAAGGAGAATAAGACTGGAGGTACTATACGATTATAAAAATTCTCTCCCTGACATAAAGTTACACTATTTTTAACTGACTTCCAAAAGGAGCTTCTATGTTCGTAGCGTATGTATGTTTAAAAAAAAAAAATTATGTCCACCGATTACTCCGTCAATTGTGGATCGATTTAAAAAAAAAAATAGTTTGAAAGGGTATGTTCTAAAGTTGGTTCCATATAAATTTTATCAACTATGCTTGGACAGTTTTTGAGTAAGCTTCAATAATACGTATTTTTCCCACTTAGTATATGTGGATGATATGATGATAACTTCCTGTGACTGTTATTTACATAGCAGTTATGTTTCATGGTTGGTATAGTTGAGTTCCACGCGGACGGAAGTCGTGTGAAGAAGCTAGTCTCAGTTAATCAGGATTGAAAAGGGTGGGAAGATAAGGAAAAGCAAGTAGTTCAATAACCTTGAGAGATTAATTTAACAAAGCTGAAAGCGATGGTATATTAGAAAATGCAAATACGTCTCTTGTTTTGTTGATCAAAATCCTTGAAACTGATGGAATGGCGATGAGAAGAGAGAATATTGACTCAAAATACTTAATATTAGACCTTGAGAGTTAAGTATATTGAATCAAGTTGTTAGTTTCATATACTAGTGAGTCGTAAAGCTACGTCTACATCCAGTTTTTTGTTTGTATAAGATAGGTAATCAATTCTTCCATAGGTATAAATAAAAATGAAATGCCGTTCATTGGTAAGCGCATTACTCGAGAACGGCTGGATCGATTTGTTTTTTGAATTTTTTAAATGTTCGTAATAGTCCGAATTAGTTTAATATGGAAAGTAAAATTGGAAAAAAATCTAATTCGGGAAAGTGGACGACCTATTTTCTATGGCCTTTTTGTAAGAATTACGGTTTTGGACAGGACAAGGACCCGAAGGTCAGCTAGTTCGAACGAAAAATAAAGATCTTTTTGAGCTGGATAAATATTACAATACAACCCATGGGGCACATGGGAATTCCCATTTGCAAAAATGATGAACTTCAACTTTCAACCCCTATTTAATCCCTTTAGGGGAGGAATTTTCAAAAATAGTGCTCGCTTTCGTTATACAGCATGTATCAGAAAGGTTGTGGTACTACAGACGGGTTATTCCACTAATCCCCATTCACAATCCCCATCAGTGGGGATCTGCGGACAAGAGTTCACAAATCCCCATTGGTTTGAAAATAAAATACAATCAACATTATATAAAAGTCACCACCAAACTAAACAACTTTTTCCATGGGACCTTCGTAATCGTGGAAAATAATCAGCCGTCCCATACATTTGGGTTGAGTACACTAGATATTGAAGTTTTGTATGGGACAGTTGATAATTTCTTCATTATTACGATGTTGTGCAAAATTTCATGCTTATATAATTATAATATATGCTAGACCCAGCGGTTTATTACACTGTGAGTGTGAGTGGATGAATGAATGATTAATGAATTAAAAAAAAAAAATAGTAGATCCAGTTATTAGAAAATTACGCGTTTTTACCCTATTTGTTTAACTAATATTATTAAATATTATAATTATTATTAAGTTATTAACTTAGTGTTTGGCATGAAATTGTGACGTCTACTTATCTATTGACTTTATTTTATATTTTTGTTTTAATTTTGTTACATCTAAATTATTTTGTATGCCCTGCATTGTATATAATGGACATAGTATGGAACAACATATTTTTATTTTTAATATAACATCTGTGTAATTTTACCCTATGTATAAAAAAATGAATAAACGAATTTGAATTTGAATAAAACTCGTACAATCACAGCTAATCCTTTTGAAGAACATTGTTTTGGTTTATTAAACAGCAATGCAGAAGTTAACTCCAAAATTCCCCCTTCTTAATACACATTCCCTGTTGGCTTACATACATTGTTACAAAGTTTAAATCTACCGCATCTCGCTTGTATCTACGGTATTCCGACTAAGTCACTGCCAATTGTACTTGGAAACTGCAATCCCGGTCCAACTTGTAGTGATGTTTCTACAATCCCGGGGCGATTCGCTTCATATCGTAACAGACGACAAATTCGGATGATTCGAGCGATCATTGTTCGAATATGGACGCCGATACGTCATTGCCATGGCCGCTTGCTTTTTAGTGATTGCGAATAATTTTATGAAACTATTAACAGTATAATTACGATATTAGTACTGCTATAGCATAGCTGCACGCCACAATTGTGGCGATAAGTCCCCTCTTTGAGGAGTGTTTAGAGAGGCACCACGGTGTCCTCACCTTCCGCCTGACGCAGGTCCTCACCGGACACGGTTGTTTCGGGAGGTTCCTGTTCCGTATAAGGCGGGAGGAAACGGCCGGGTGTCACCACTGTGTAGATCGCCTGAAGGATACTGTGGAGCATACGGTGGAGGTCTGCCCGGCTTGGGCGTGTTCTCTCGGAAGCGATCGGCGGCGGTGATCTCTCACGTCCGGCCCTGGTTCGGAGCGAGAGTGCATGGGAGGCAGTCACTTCCTCCTGCGAAGCAGTAATGCTCGCGAAGGAGAAGGCGGAGCGCGCGAGGGAGAGGCAAGATTCGCGCCCTCCCGCCCCTAGTCGCCGCAGGAGACGCCCCGGGCGTCGGGAGTCGCGAGCCGACTTCCGGCCACCGTAGGCGCGGGCTTGTAGACGGTGAGCAATGGGTAGCTCGGCATGAATTCCAGCTATCGAGGTCTATTGATTTCGATATAGAATGCACGCAACTGAAAAAAAAAAACCGCTGTTTTATGTTCAAAGGGCCTTTATCCGTTCTAAGCGACTTTAAATCCATCGATTGATAATAATCCTGTCAAACCCAATCTGAATAATTAATTACAGCAAACAGCTCTAAGATAATTATATCTTCTATTAAAACAGAGTTACGGAGCTAAAATTAGATCACCAAAATTCTTCTATCGGACTATTTGTAAAGGTCAGATCTCAGTTCATTCTCGTTTCTAATAATATATTATTATCCTCATAACTGAGTACAAGTAAAATGAGTACACGCGTATCTACGTTTCTAAATAATATCAAAAACACACCTGGAAAAAGGCAGTTGAGATACGGACAAAAGTATATACTTTTATCTTTCATAATATTTTCGCACGGAAAAACATCAAAGTTCATAAAAATATTTCCGAGAATTTCAAGTTTTTCTTTTTCAGTAAACATATATTACCCGTGCGGCTCTGAGTTGCGTAGGGTGGTGCTCGAGAGCTTGCTTTATATTTATTTGTGAGCATTACGCAAATATAGGAAGCTTTACCATCCGCCCGCTCCAGTCTGAAGGATCACTTGTTCCCCCACATGATCCACTAAATATCGTACACTAGTAACTTCAAAGTGAATTAAAACTGAAATGAACAAAAAGATAAATGACGATGTTTCTATAATTCATCGCCTCGAGAAAACCAAGGCGGCACTCCAAAGAATTATTGGCTTACTGACTTTCTTTGAACTTAATACATAATTAATCGAGGAGACCCGAATAAAAATGTAAAGGCCATTTTTTGTATCAAAACTGGGCCTCCGGAAACTTGGGGCGTCGGATGACAAGTCATTAATGTAATCTACGGGCAGTCGCTGCTGAAATCTGACTTAATGACGTCACGTTTCAATGAATATTTTATGAAAATATTTCGGAGTTGAAAAAACGGAGATCTGGGTCAATATTTGTCAATGGAATATTGAATTTTGCTTTTTAAAATTCTGACTTGTCGTAAAAATATTAAGCACGTGACGTCTTCTATTTGCCTTAAACTTTCCAGACCTAGATCACGTTTTAATTAAAACCCGAAAGTCGACGACTTTTGAGGTTTGAATTCATCAAAAGTTCAAAACCCACATCAAACGTGTCCTTATCAAAAAAGCATATTATAAGATTAAAGACTACGTTGAAGACAAGGAAGTTTGGCAATAATTCCTTCTGCACTTGTGGCTTCCCTGGTACCTGATCAACGGCATAACTATGTAAATGTTTATTAACTGCTCCCAAATTACGATGATTATTTTATTTGACCTTTTTTTTTACGTACTCCTTTGACATAATCTTTTTATTCTTTGACATTATATACTTACAATATTCTAAGTATATATATTTTTTTTATTAAATTTGGTTTGTTACAGCTGTAGTGGCAATAAATAAGTCTTTATTTTTATTAATATTTTTTTAGAGTTTATTTTCTTTAAAATTTTGTGAATGTGAGAACGTTGTAGGCTTAACATACTGTAGATCTGTGGACCATTTTATATTTTGCTAAGTACCTGGTACTTGTTGATAGGCCTACACTGTCCTCTCATACCTTTTAACACATTTGAAAACATTGTAAAAACCATTTACTTTTAAAAGAGTGACCGTGGAGTTTCTTGCCGGCTGTTCTCCATAGGAAACGACCAATTGGAACCGTGCACCTAGCTTCTGACGTTTCATAAGTGCCCTTGTAGATTTATGTGAAAAAAAATATTTTGAATTTTGTATTCAAATAACAGGCCGAAGTCGAAAACCAACTTCCATAATAAACGTGGCAGTACAAATAGCACCTCTTCGCAAATTACAAAACTTCACCCAATTCCATGCCGCATCGCTTCGTCTATTAATAAAATTTTAAAAGAAAAAACACTTTTATTAAAAATAACTTCTCCACAAAAACATTTTTAATGTATTTTTCATTTTGTTCAGTGAATCATTGCAAGAATCTTTTTTTATGGCGTAAATTAACATTTTAACTTTTACAAACAAACAGAAAATAATATTGAGAGTTGTTATTATGATGAGTATGCAGACATTTGGATTGGTAGTTCTTCAGTAATGGAAAATATGTATTTGTGTTTTTATTGAAAGAGAAAATCTTTTGTTTGCATTTTTGCAAATAGGCAATAAACACATTCAGAGATTTTAAACATTATTCACGATAAGCAAATTAAATTTTTTTTAAACAGAACACCTAAGAAAACGGAGAATAATCAAAGCTAAACCAAAAAAAACCTGATACCTACGTTGACTCTAAAACGATTACCTAAACCTGGAACCTTTGAATCATAACATCCTATTAAAAACCGCTTTTGAAAGCGTTCATTGAAGCCATGACGTTCACCGCCACTCTATAAAAACACCGGAAACAGATGCCACGTTTGACGTCCCTAGCCGTCCCGGAGCCCGGGCGCTGTAATTAGTGCTGCGAACTGATTTCCCCGGAACTGACAACTGTTAGAGGAGCGGGGACAAAAAACAGATTTTTCCTAATAACCGTTGCAAAATTTTAAAAATATTTTTTTTAATTGGAATGTTGCAATTGCTGGCCCATAGAATGAAATTGAATTTTTTACAGAAAAGAATTGGATAAAATACAAAAATTGTTATCATGTAGATAAATTGTAACATTTCTTGACGCAAGAAAATAGTTATTTGGAAATTATTTTATGGTGAAATACGTGAAGTAAGCATTCCTAAAGTAAGTCTTGACCTATTCTGATTCGAGAGAACAAGAACGTGAAACTAAATGAAAATTTAACTTGTTCTAAGATTGCGCTATGTTAATACATAATTTAATAGCATTAGCTGTGATTGCCTCTTTAATCACTATACCAACAAAACTTCAACTTCAAAGCTTACAAGCTTCCCGCATAACGTGCACCTATTTGATTTGCTTCCGATTGCAAAAATAACGTCGAGCTTTGCGCTCTGCGCATCAATCGTTGCCAAAATTTAATTTCTATTATTTTATCGAGGAGAATATCACATATTTTTAAATATTAAACCAAATTAAGCAACGTGCGGTCTTATTTATTTTTGCAATTTATCTTGTAGAAAAATAATGCAATGTATCCGAAAGAGCAAAGTACTATAATATAAAATATTTCTACACTAACACAATGATGTAGGCCGCAGGTCCCGTTCCCGTTGGATGCGAGAAGCACAGCAGAACTGGTCGAATTGGCGGTGCTTGGGGGAGGCCTATGTCTAACACTGGACGTCTTTCGGCTGAAATCATGATGTAAATGGCAGTTAGTATAATTTATTTAACAAAGGTGAATAACCAGACGTAATGGTGAAAAACAACCTAACCTTGATCCTAGCTTACGTTCAGAAAATAAGCCAATGAAGGTGAATTAGATTAAATTAATGCTCGAGGGTCTTGTCTCGCTGCTTACACTCTAAGATTAATATTATCCTAACTAAAATTATAAATGCGAAAGTGAGTTTGTTTGTTTGTTACGCTTTCACGCAAAACGGCTGAACGGATTTGGATGAAATTTGGCACATTTATAGACCATGATCTGAAGAAGGACATTGGATACCTTTTATCCCAATATTCCCACGGGATAGAGACGTATGCGGGTAAAACTGCGGGGCACAACTAGTATTATAATACAGCTGAAGAGTTGGTTTGTTGTTTGAGCGCGGTTACTACCAGTTGGAATTGAAAAAATATTTATATGTTTTTGATAAACCAATTCTTGAGGAGGGTTATATTTAACATCACACTACGACCCTTAGGAGCCTAGCAAGAAGAAAAAACAGAAAGAACGCTAACCGAAACCGCAGTCATAGCGCGGGCGGGCGATGCAACGCGACGCGGTGGGACGGGGGCCGTGAGAGTTTTATAAAAATGTGGCTGTTATTTTAGTGTGTAACTTACGACTTCAACCCGCATGAAGTCGCTAGTTTATTTATATGTCTACGCAAGGTTAAATAAGCAGTCTGATTCGGTTCCTAATATTTTGTTTTTAAACAAAATATCTTTGGAACAATGTGATTATTTCATGTTTTAAACTTTTTTAGATATCATAAGTAGTAACCGCTTATCATTCTATGTAGCGTGAAATCAGTTAAACCATTGATTCCAAAAAAAATTGCAAGCACATAGGGAGCTTGCTAAAAAGTAACCATCATGTTCTAAAAACACGATGCAGCGAGTTGCCGTGACACGTCACATCACATATCAATCTCGTGTCACGAATCACGATGTAGACTCGCTTTTGGACAGGATTTAGTGCAATTAGTGAAACGCATTTTGTTATTTGACTTGCTAAAATGCTAAAACAGTTATTGCGAAAGCTTTTGTTTACATCAGTGTTGTATTTGTCAGCTCTATTGACTTACGAGTCAATAGAGCTGACAAATACCCTTGGTCTAACAAATTTAGTATTTAGTTATTTTAGGCGCCCTAAAAGGCGTGTTTTAATAATAATTATTGAGTATAAGATATAAAGTTCTTAACGTAAGCAAAGTGTTTGCTAGTGTCTTTTGTCTGACATCTCTCACTTCACCATGTAACCTCAAATGGGGAAGAAATCTCAAAGCTATGAACAGGTGGCGCTCCTACCGCATTGCCCATAACATGGCACTATCATTTAGATCTCTCAATGTTTTTCGGGTTTAAAATAATTAAAACAGGAACTAGCGTGAGGTTTTTGATAATTTAATGAACTATATATTCAACGTGGACTGTACCTCAGTTAAAAGCTGAACTGAAGAACCGAGGAGGTTCACTAAGAGGCCGAAAAGCGGATTTGATCAGCAGGTATTTACAGCCAATTTTATTGTTAATAATAGAAGTAAATAACCCAATTTTAGAAAATGTCATGTCGTTCATATATTATCGTAGTCATTATAAACTTTTACGTACTTACACAGTAGTTTTATAACATATTCGATGTTTCATGAGCTACGAACATACGAAAATAAACTAGAAATTAAAATCTGAATTTGGTGACAGAATCGAATCATTTGATAGAAATTTGAATTTTAGGATACCTCAGCAGCATGAAACTGATGATACCAAGATGGATCTTCCACCTCCAGATAGTTACGAGTATCATGACATAAATAGCAGCACAAAGCTTCCATCCATAACAAAGCAACATATTCATCTTTATTACAATGAATAAGTATGTACATATGATGAGGTTAATAAAGGTGTATTATATTTACTATAACATTATTATACAGCGCGGCATTCTTTTGTCAGATGCCGTCCAAACTTTTTAGAATCGAAAGAGTTTTGTATGTTGTTTGACAGCTAATGTCAGCCAAGCGTTACCAGCGACACCCTCGGCAAAAGTTGTCAGTTTTCTTCCCCATTGGTGTGACTGTCAGGGTGTTGCTTTCATACAGTTATTTTTCAAGTCATTTAATAAGGTTCAGGGTTGATTTTTTCATCGCCAGATATCTTTATCACAGGCATCGTTTCAGACTTTTGACAGATTTTCCATACAAAAACTTTCAGACGTCAACTTCATTCCACGGTCAAAATACTACTGACGTTAGAAATATCAGCTCTTAATTTAAAATTACAAAATAAATTCTAAATAGATATTTAGAATTTATTTTGAAATTTTAAATTAATTAATAAAGACTATAAAAACGAAAGTGTTTAGCGCCACGCCAATATAATTAGGCTTATACGTAGATGTCACGTGTTAACAAGTGAGTTGCCGTGACACACGTCAGTCTCTCTTATCACACTGTCATCTCTATATGCAAGAGATTTGTCACAATTCATGGTAAAGGTGCGTCACATTCTCCGAAATGATTCTACTAAGAACCTTTTACGTGTAAAGTGCGTTAAGTAGACAAGCTTAGAGATATGTTTTGATAAAGGATAACAGCATTGTTTGATCGAATATAATTTAGGAATTTAGAACTGTTCGGGTATCTTTCACAGTTATATTATTAATGAAGCCCTATTTTCAAAAGGGGTTAGTAATAAAAGGACAATAAAAATAAATCTTTATTGTTTCTAAGCTACCCAAACAGATGCAAAAATAAATAAACAAAAGGAATTGACATCCAAAATGTAAAATAAATTAACATAAAAAGTTGAAAATTATGCAAATAATTAAATTCATCACTTTTTACCTCAATTAAGCTTTCGTTCTTCAAAAGAAGATTGCCCCATACAAACTCCCAGCCTCACAGAAAGTCACAGGGTAGATCCCCAGAGTGATTGAGGTTAAAATAACGTATTTACTTGAACTACTTGTGTTCCTCTGGGACCCAACATCTAAGGGAATAGGGTTGTCTGTCGGGGAAACTTTGTAACTTTGTAGTTTGAGAATGCTAATAGTAGGTACAACTAGCCTTAAAAAGATGTATACAACAAGAACTCATTTAATTGACTACAATTTTTCTTCCATAATATCAATGTATTGCGTAGCCACAAATTATATTGCCCATTGGGTACTTACTTGTAGCTACACATTGAAACAGTATTATGGAACACAAATTGCGGACGATCAAATGGAATCTTGTCGATGTTTATATCGCAGTAAGTAAGTAAGTAAGATGGTTATAGCCGTGATATAGTTATATCCCTATGGATATAGCTATACTGGGTGTCAGGGACATGATTCTGAACCCCTCAGAGCTGAAATTTTTGATCGGTTATTTAAAAAAAAAATCTGCTTTTCCATACATTTTGACCGCGTAGGTGTTGCACTTTTCTTTGAAACCCCTCAGAGCTGAAATTTTTGATCGGTTATTTAAAAAAAATATCTGCTGTTCCATACATTTTGACCGCGTAGGTGTTGCACTTTTCTTTGACAGAACAGCAGTTTTTTTTTTAAATAACCGCCGAAAAATTTCAATTTCAGGGGTTTTCAGAATCATGTACTGAATCCATGGTAACATTTCTCGTCGATGTCCCAGCCACCCTGTATAACTATAGTTATATGAACGCGGTACATAACTATCTTACTAGAAATACTCGTATAACTATGATACGAGCACGATCTAGTAATATATACTAGGGCACTCTGACCAAATAGTTAGGTGAGGTTAGAATTGTGACCAACTACGCGCGAGCCGAGCGAGCACTACGTCGAAATTGGTCGCAGTAACAAAATTAGGGACAGTTATGAACTGCTTTTATAACTATATTACGGTATTTAGCTATATCCCTAGGGTTATAACTATATCACGGATATAATAATCTTACTGCGACATATACATATTTTTTAGACTGACTGTACTACTACTTTGTAGTTTCAATATTAATTTGGGATAAGTTTATTTAATTTGTTTGTCTATTTAAGTTTGTTATTTTCTTAAACGAAACGATGGAATAGTAAAATTAAATGTGTGAATTTTTACTTTTATCATTTTCTCAGATTAAACAGGCAGAAGATATAATTGTGATTAAAAAGAGACTCTTACTTGATTCATTTAGAATCTTGAGAGTTCCTCTCATGTCGGGTTAACTAAAATAACACTCCAACAACAAATACACACTTATTATACTTTATAAATCTCTTTTAAGTTCTCATGTGACACTGTCTTTGCAAAACTTTTCATAATCCAAAAATAAAATAATTAAAACATATTCAAATTCAAATTCTTTATTGCGAACTAAGTACCTATACAGAATTTTGAAGATGTTTACAATAGGTACCTAGGTTCTTAGAACTTAGTTGCCTGTTAAGGCATTGCAATTTAAATGGTTATAACTAAAAAAATAAAATATACCTAAAATACATGAATGGTGTAACACCCCTGACGCAGTTCGGCGGTCCCAACGTGACACGACGTGAGATGCGCCGTGACGTGATCGATACACCATGGCAGGCCCATGGGGCCCCCACGGAGACTGACAGGAGGAGATATACATCACAGGGTGGGCTCTTGTTTCGGTTATGAACAGGTTGGATGCCTAGATTCAGGTATAAGCACACATTGTGCGAACAGAACAATTTAAGTATGTTAGAAACTATAACTAGTTTATAATTTTTCACGTAATTCCACGATTCAAGTGGGGATGCGTTTAGAAGGAAAGGAATTACTTCTTCTCAGTCGCTATAGCGTTTGTATACAAAGAGCACACCTAATATTTAATACAATAAATGTGTTTAAACCAATTTCTACTTACTTTTAAGTATGGCCAGCGACATACTAGGTTCTTATTTGAATCCAAGTTGGCTCCACAGTAGCAGGCACTTCGATACTCAATCTGAAACATTACAAAGTTAAATTCAATATTGATTTGATGTCGGAATAGTCAACTTGAGAATGAGGAGCCTATAATAGTTTTGCAAACCCTTGAGGCCTTGACCACTGAAACAATATATAATATTTGTCATAAGTCAAATAGGTTACGTATGATCAAACTGTCAGCATGAGAACACACACGATAATTACCGAATGCATTCAACACATCCCAGTTTTCCACAATGTATGCTCGTAAACTACTTAGCGCTTTACCCAATTCAAACAGCTCAAATTCATTCACACAAAATAGACTGCTGGGATTTGAAACCGCTCGGCATTCGGCACAAAGACCGCAGATGTCAGCGATATCTGAGCCGCATATTCTATAGTTCTAATATACGGGCGGTTTTAATATGGCAAACTGTGACGTTTGTGACAATTGTTACATTACGGCCACATAAAGTTACAATGTAAATACTTAGAGCTGTTGCAACAACTACTGAAAAATTAGTGTTACCTATGTCTTCGATATCTTCGTCGCTTTTTTAAGTTTTTTGTAAAAATGTATTTATTTAATACTTTTTAGTTGTAGTACCTCAAACAAATTCATGTACCACTACGTACATCGACAATATAGACAAACCGGATTAAAAACTATGTAATATTGAAGCTCTATTCCAGCAAGTTAATCAAATTGATGTGGGACAACCCCGCAGGCGTCTTGTACCAAATGAAAAATCACGTAAATGTGTCCAGTGATCACACTGAGAAATCGGTGTACATAGGTACTCCTTTGTCCTTTTTTTGAAGTTGGATAAAAACCTTTTTTTTTTTTTTTTTTTCAGGATGGGAAATCATCAAATGACTTCTCCCGCTCTGGGCAGAGCGAGAGGGTGTGTCAGACTTTTACTGACTAAAACCCACCCGTGTTCCTTCCGTTGCTGTGTGCCGGGGCCGCGTTATCCCTTTCGGACAAACCCGCAACCCCAGCAGGCATTGGTCTTTCGACCCCGTCGGTTGGTGCTGACATCTCTTTGAGGCGCGCGTGGAACACAACGCGCCGTCGACACGGGCCTGATCCTTATCGGACGGCGAGCTGCCCATTGCTCACCGTCCGCAAGCCCGCGCCTACGGTGGCCGGAAGTCGGCTCTCGACTCCCGACGCCCGGGGCGTCTCCTGCGGCGACTAGGGCCGCGAGGGCGTGCAGCTTGCATCTAGGTGACGGCCTCCCATGCACTCTCGCTCCGAACCATGGCCTGAACCAGGGCCGGACGCGAGAGATCGCCGCCACCGATCGCCTCCGTGAGGACACGGCGGTGCTCCGCCCAAGCCGGGCAGACCTCCACCGTATGCTCCACCGTGTCCTCCGGGCGATCCACACAGTGGTGACACCCGGGCGTTTCCTCCCGCCTTACGCGGAACAGGAACCTCCCGAAACAACCGTGTCCGGTGAGGACCTGCGTCAGGCGGAAGGTGAGGACGCCATGGCGCCTCTCAAGCCACTCCTCAAAGAGGGGACTTATCGCCGCAATTGTGGCGTGCCCAGCGCTGGGTTGCGACAATCGCACACTCCATGCCGCCATGAGAAAGTCGGAGTTTTTTTTTTTTATCCGATTTTTTTTTTTTAAGTCGGATAAAAACCTACCCTGCCAGTAGGAATTTTAGGTAGGTAAGACCAAAGTAAAATTAACGTATTACAGCGTCATAGTCCTCCATATTTAAATTACAGAAATCTTTTATAATCAATGTTAAATTAGTGAAGAAATAACTATTATTTTACTACATTCAATGATATTCATTATGTCAACCCTATTCACAAGTGGGTCCATAACAACTTATGACTAAATAAAAATAGCAAAATTATATATTATATTCTAACTTAACTAAAACTATTCAAAAACTAAAATACAGCATCGTAAAATTCATCCGCATCGCTGTCGACTGGTAATGTACCCAAGAGACTGGCCGCATTGCCACGTTGTATGGCAATGCTTAGCCTCTGCCCAAAGTAAAAACCAGCTCTTGGGTCACGGGAAGTGTCAAATAGCCGTTTTGAAATTTCATTAAACAGGCCATGAGCACTCGGACCCCACGGCCCGAGGGTTTCGACCCCAAACGGCTCGAAAATATAATTACCTGTAAGGTTATTATACTTACGCCGCTTGAGGTTTTCTGCAGCCGCAGCAGCAGCACCAGCACAGCACGCCGAGCCAGGAAGATGGGATGGCGCAAGAGTGTCGACACAGGTTGCATCCCACACTAAAGGCCTACCCACCTTCCATGGAGATAAAGACATACCGTCCGGTCTCTTGCCATCGTCGCGTGCCAAGCCATTGGGTTCTAATATAGCTGGAACGCCGGCGGTGACAAGAGCTCGTCGGATGATGTCGTTAATGTTCGCGTGCCGCGCTAAGCGACCTGCACTTCGGCTGCAAGACAGGCCGTGATGTCCGAGACTGTTGACAACTTCGCCACAGTGACAGCGATGAGGAGAACAACAAGGAGCTCCTAGTCGTAGGGAAGCAGCGAGGCGGAAGGTATTGTCGTCGAACAGAGTGCCTATGTTCGACGACGGTAGTGCGTGAAGCCACAGACCCGATTCCCACTTACCCACAGCCAGCAAGCGCGCACGCTCCACAGTGGTAGTAGACGTATTGAGTAAATTGTTCTGTACTACTCTGCAGAGCGGCTCATCCCACCGTCTTTGGGAAGATGGATGATCGGGTAGATCTGTTTTCGGGCAAGCGAGTCTCCAGGCATCCATAGCCTCGGTGAAGCACGGCACATCAAAATCAATCAGTGTGGAGGCTAGAATTTTCCTGATTAATTTTTCAGTGCCGTGAACCGAGGATATGAAAGCCGGTAAACTAATACTAGAAATTTTGCGGACGCCGAGGCCTCCCATACGGATGGGAAGAGTAGCTTGCGCCCAAGCTCGGTCGTCCATGGCCACATTTAGAATTGAAGTTAATGTGTGTCTGATAATTTGGTCCATTTTTTCTAAAAGGGGAGTATGCTTCCATAAATGGGAAGCGCGAAGAAAATATATTAATTTAGGGCCGAAACAGCAGTAACGAATTAGGGTGATGGCCGAATGCATATTAATTTGTAACAATCTTTCCGAAACATCGTTGAAATTTTGTATTTTTTCCTCAATAAAAACGGGAAAGGAATTCTCGAAGATTGGAGACCCAAGGAGACGAAGAGAGCTTTTTTCAATAATTTTGATTTCTGGAGCTACTGCATTAAATTTGGGGAGTGTCAGTTGTCTGTCAGTACTGTCCGCTAGGTATAGTTCACATTTCGAAAGGTTGAGATCAAGGCCAATGGAATGAAGTTCGTTTTTAAGGAATTTTAGGTCATTTAAAACAGTTTCTACATCGCCTCCCAAGGTTCCATCATCAAGATACCAAACGTTAAATTTGGAATTTAGCTGTCGAATAATTGGGTGGATGGCTAAACTAAAAATCACTGGCCCGAGGGGGTCACCTTGTTGGCAGCCAACAGCAGATTCCAAAAGGTTGTCTCGATACAGTAATTTAGAAGGGTGTCTGTAACATTGCCAAAGGAAACTATAGATTTGGGGTATTTCTTTTTTAGTTTCTGCCAGCAAGGTGTCCCTATTAACAGAATTGAAGGCATTCTTTATGTCAACTTTCAGGATGACCTCTCCTTTACCAGAATTTAGGTAGGTCGACAAGGCGTGTACGGCAGCCTCACAGCCCCCTTTGGAGCCATAACCTAGCTGCAGGGGCTGGAATTTTTCCGAAACGGCCTCACCATAAAATTTACAACAAATCTTGGCTGCCATACGACGGTAAGTAGAGCCCACGGCAATGGGACGAATGCCACCATCCTTCTTACGCAGGGCGCATAGATTGGCCCCGTATAAAACGTCTATGACGGACTCGTTCACCTTGCCAGAGAGCATGAGGTTGATCAGAGCCGTAAGCTCCTTCAAGAGCAACTCACCAGCTGTCCCGGCGCCTGAACAAATAAGGTCCTTAAGATGCTGAGGACTCAGGCCGTCGAGGCCGCCGGCGGACCCGCTCCGGAAGGAGCAGACGGCTGTGACCAGTTCTCGACCTGTAATGGTGAGGGAGTGAGTATCCGGATCAGGAGGGTCGGGAAAAGAAAGACCATCCACTGGGGCAGGGTGTTTGCTCTCCAGAGCTGCGAGTGTGTCTGGAGAACATGGTGCCACCACATCACTGCTGAAAAGAATCCTGGCTGCTCCGCTTATGTAATTAGTGAATAATTAAGTGTTTTTATTTTATGTATTTTATTTTCTCTTTTAATCTTACACACGTTGTCTACATCTCTTTGACTAGTTTCCTATCGCAGGTATGCTGGAAGAGATTTCTTTAGAAAGAAGCATCACCTTTGTTCGTATTTTTCTGTTCCTTTCTTCTTGTCTATTTGTATGTGTGTACATATACTGTTAAATAAATAAATAAATAAATGTTTCTGCCAAATGCGGCCAATTTCAGCCGGCCTGCATGTTAAGCGATGGATGACAGAGAGCGACTTGCAGCAACTGAAACTCAAAGCATTTATTTCAATTAAATCAATTACAGGCCCTTTTGAATTGTAAGGTGAGCAAAGATAAAGTTGGTTGCCCTTCCAAAGCGTAGTAGATTCCTATGGAGAAGAACGGGCAAGAAACTCCATGGGCACTCTTTTAAATCAAAATATTTTCAACAAATTGCTTTAACGTGTTCGGGGCCTGTCGCCCTCGAGTCGCACGTGAGCTCTGGAAAAGAAGGACCATGTCTCTGGGGATTACACACGTGCAAAAAAGATGGCGATTAAATCACGGACGGGGTGTAGGTGCCAATAGGTGCTGGAAGTGAATTGTTGTTTCCTGTTGCCAGTAACGTGAAGATGTCTTTGTTTGCTGGTTTATTGTCGGATCGTGTAGCTTGTATTTATTGGGTCTTTTTTGTAATATTTTTATTAGAATTAGTTATTTTTGTCTAGGGCAGATGAAATTCTTGTTAGATTCTTCACAAGGTTTGTAATACCGCTTGACTAATGCCATGGGCTGTGGTCAGACACTGCCGGCTGCAGTTAGTAAAAACAACAGATTAAATTGATCTACGTATTTACTTAGTCGGCTTTTAGCAGTACAAATTACAAATGGATAAGTAGATAGTATCTGTATTCCTGCTCAAGTATCTGTTGAACATTTTAAGCCACAACACTGAATTATAATAGATGCGAAATTCTGACATCATAGGTACTGCAAGTTTATTACTATAAGTTCTGACATCATAGGTACTGCAAGTTTATTACTGTAAGTTCTGACATCATAGGTACTGCAACTTTATTACTGTAAGTTCTGACATCATAGGTACTGCAAGTTTATTACTGTAAGTTCTGACATCATAGGTACTGCAAGTTTATTACTGTAAGTTCTGACATCATAGGTACTGCAAGTTTATTACTGTAAATTCTGACATCATAGGTACTGCAAGTTTATTACTGTAAATTCTGATATCATAGGTACTGCAAGTTTATTACTGTAAGGTTATCAATCACATAGAGCACGGAATCACCGCGCCGGCAGCGTCTAGGGACGGCAGTACTTACGGCCTTATAAGCCGTCAGTCTCTATACGACATTTGTGTCGTAGTTTAAGTAAACAGTGATACCCTTGGTTTGTAGACAGTGTTGACAATGCCACTTTTAGCAGCGGTCGACGAGTTGTCTCCGTGCTCTGTGCATTATCATCATGTCTCTCTTATCTCTCTATTTGTCTTTCTTACATATAACTTTACTTTCTTTATATTACAAATAACATGACCAAACAAGCCAGCGCGGCTAAAATCTGCGATTAACAAGAAATAACGCCTCACACTGATTCGTAAACGGACCGCGGGAGAACAGTAAAACTCTCTCCACATAACAATCAATTTGAAAGGAAACATACTACTTATTTGTGAGTCTGATCAGCGGGGGTTAGTTTTAATAGTAAGTAGTACCTACAGCTCTTTGGGAAGGTGCTCGTCAGGGAAAGTACCGCTAAGTATACCAATTTCTGCCGACTTTGGTACCGCTGTAATTGAAGGGATACCGCATGTGAAATATTTTAGCCGTCAACGCACCTGATAGGCCTCTGGTATTGTAGATGTCTATAACCGGCGGTGTCCACCTGGCTTGCCATGTGACGAATGTTGGCATTCGCATTCGCATTCGCATATGTATAAAATTCGCAAACATTCGCATCAACAATCGCATTCTCATCAAACGATGCGAATGTTTAGCGAATGCGAGTGCCATGCACGTTACGACAAGTAGTAGTGAGTGCCACTTAATCGGTGACAACGTGTCTGAAATCGAAGTTCAATTGAAGGCTAATTTGAAAGAAAAAAATGAGCATTTCTTGAGAAAACTCTGAACTGGTGAAAATCATTATCTAAATATGACGAATTGGCATATGTGGCTCGTAAGTACCTCTGCACTCCACCTGCCAGTGTACCAAGTGAGCAATTATTTATTAGCCACTGAAAAATTGCCACGTATATTTTTATTTTTAAAATACAATTTGTCACTTTTAAAATTTGATATTAATTTATAAATAAAATGAGAAAATTTTACTTATAAATATATTGATTAGTAATTTACTTAATGCTTGTAATTTAAACTTAATTAAACTTTACAAACATAAGCAAAGTTTTTAATTTTATTCGAAGTTGTTTGACTATTTATAAACTTACAAGGCCGTAGAATGTAAGGGAAATTACTCAAGTTTATAGTACACGTACGTGGGCCGATGTAATTAACAAGTCACTTGGGCTACTCTACTTAAGCCTTACAAGAACTTCACTTACATACTTACGAGGTAAAGTGTACGTAGTTAAAAATAGACGTAGAGACCAGCTTTCCAAAAATAAAACACAATTTAGAAATATTTCGTTACCATTTGATTATATGGCTAGTAAATATTTCAAAGATTTAGCATTTTTTTTAAACATTTTTTTTCTGCTTTACGCATATAACAACATTACGCCTATTTCTCCTGAGGGGTTAGTCAGAAGTGTTTATAACGATAGTAGGCACACACATATTTCGCCTGTTATGTTTAAGGCCCGTGTAATAGTGGGCGAGCCTATTGCCACCAACCGGGCACATATTCAGACTCTAGGCTGCTACTGAGAAATTCCTGATGTATAAACCCATAACACTTTGCCCGACCTCTCAGCAGCAGCTGCGACCACTAGATGAACCAGGGAGTTCTGCGGATTTTTCTGTTTCCATAATTACGTACCTATTGTAATCTTCGATACCTCAATATATTAAACAATCCCTAATACACAGCGGGACGTCAATATGTCATTCCATAGGTAATAGCTGAAAACCAGCGCTGTTGACGTTGGGTTCGTCCGAAGTCACAGCATTTCGCTGAGCAATGACCTGTTCTTGCACAGATGCGACCCACAGCTTAATTTTTCTTATTATTTGTTACAAAAGTATTTAACTCTGCAAGCGGCTTTTGTTTTTGTTGTCTTTTGCCAATGTCGCAAGAGTAATTACGCAATATTGTCTTGATCCGTGGCCTTGATATCAACCAAAGAACAAAATTGTCAAATTTTTATTTATTTGTTGAATACGAGGCTGTTGACTACTTTTGTATGTGTGTATTTTATGTCTTTTTGTCTTTAAATGTGAGTTTTGTTTGCGCAAACAATTTTTCTTGCTTTCTTTCTTTTCTTTTATTAAATAATACCACAATGTCTACAAAATTAGCTTTATTAAGCACAGTAAGAAGGAAAGGAAAATAAAGCTTTTAAAACGATTGCTTTATCTAAAACGCGCACTAAGAGGTTGCGGACTTAAAGATGCGGGTAAGGGTGACAATAGTATTTGGGGATAGTCCTGGGTAGATTACTTACGCGTTGTTTTACCCTAACATTTTTTGGTTCGCTGAGTTTTGAAGAAGAAGATAGCTAATTTATGGAAAAAAAGTCTAAAGTTAGATAATACTTTTTAAAAGAGTTTATCTGCAGCTTCTGTCTGAAGACAAACTCTTTTAAGAAATTATATTCCCAGAAAACCACTTTTACTCAGTTTAGTTAGTATTTTTTATTGTTATACGAAATATCAAGTTTCTTAATTTAGCACTTCAAATGATATAACCTGCGTTCATGATTCCTTACAAATAACAAAAAAATGTGCGTATATTATAAATATCCACGTCTAAATACAGGGTGAAATTGAATTCATGGGACACCTCTTGTACTCATCACTATGAACAACTTTCACTGTGGGGCCAACCCTGCGATAGCGAAAAAAAAACAGCTGTTCCCTACATTTTGACGAGCTATGCGAACATAAATGTAGGGAACAACTGGTTTTCAGGATTAGCCCTATAGTGAATTTCACCCTGTATATATTTAACAAAACAAAGTAACTTATCAAGACGTCACATGTCAGCGAACAACTTAAGATTGATTAAACGAGGCACCTCCTCATCTCCATCACCCATAGTCACTCTCCTTAATGATACACTTTATAATTACAATTTTGACGCAAACTTGATCAAATATTAGTAAGGTGATGATTCCGCGTCAAATGCTTACTATAACTTAATGGTTAATTTTGTTATCTTGGAGTTTGAACGTAAAATATAAATGAACACTTCTGATTTCAGTATTCATGCTTGAATTTATATTTATTAGTCTTCATTTCTTGATAATTCGAGGAAACCTAATGAAGTCGTGAACATGTAAAGGAGTATTTTTACAGAATTTGCTAAGATTAAAAAATATATTATTAAAGGCCGCTAGCACCATAAATAATTAATTAGGTATATGTAGCGGTAAACTAATTTAAAACCTCGACCTATTTCAAACAATTGGCATACATTTGAAGTTGATCGAGACAGAGTCTGAAGCGGCACCTCTATAACTACAGTTCTTTGTTCTTCTTCATCCAACAGAAACCTCATTGCATTACTGTGATTTTGGACATTGCAAAATCAGAGGTAAAATAACTGGGGAAGGACTAAAGACCCTTTATATTCCATTTCACGTGACTGACGAAATGTGGGTGTACTAAAGGTTCGAGTCTGCCTTACGCTACGTGGCAAAAAGGCGTGATGTTATGTTATTTTTATTATTGGCAGAATTGTCGAAAACGGCGCCATTAGTCATAGAAAAAAAAAAATGAATAGTCTATTTCTATAGCTTGATGTGTCATAATATTGACGCTCTTTGAATAAGTTCTGTATTTTCGCTAAACGTTGGTCACCGCAAGCGATCGTCTCAAGACGTTATTTACCAAATTGTCGGTCTCGCGTGCCGGTCTCCAGTTACCTGGGTAAATATACGAGGTAGAAATGTGTGCGTATCCGCCTGAAACACGCTTAAACAACAAGAGGTGCCTCGGGACATTGTTCGGCTTTTATTGGTGTTTATGATTTATTATAGGACCGGCTAAGCTAACATTGTTGTCAATCAAGTTTTTTTTTTAAATGTTGGTCAGTATCGAATCACAACTGTCAAAGAACAATGACAGTTGTGATTTGAATATTATTTCGCTAACTTTATAAAAGGAGAAGCTCTTAATTTTTACATTAAAATGATTATTTCAGTTATCAACCGACATAATCATACATCGACATAATGCAGTTTTCGGTAATGCCATTGAAAACGGATATGCGGTGACTGCATTTACGGTAAATGGCATATTTTGAATACGTAATATGTTGATAACACAATTAAGTTTTATTTGCCATAACACAATCAGGTGATGCTTATTAAATTCACATGGTTTATATCTTTAACGACAAAGCTGTTTGTATTTACAGTTAGTTAAAGTACCTGGTCGACCGAGCTCAGCTCGGGTGAAAATAGGGAATGCTTATTGAATAGTAGTTCATACTAATTCCATGCTGCCATGTCATAATTCTAAGTTAGCCATCTTGTTCTAAACTTTGGAGGAGCGAGCTCTGCTCGAGTGAAAATACGGAGAAAACGAATTTTCCCAGATATGAGGCCTAGCTAGATCGATTTTTCGCCCACGTAAACCCCTAAATTGCAACTTTTATCGAAATCGTTAGAGTCGTTTTCGAATATATATACAAATATTGCTCGTTTAATAGTATAGGATTAGTTGTGCTACTAATGGAATTAGGTACAGGAACCAAGCCAGTGTCTTCTCCGTATAAATACGACTACCATTTGCTCGCAGCTTCGCCCGGGTGGAGGTCGGAAATTCTCCCATGGCAACGTAGGATAAAAAGTATCCTATGTTCTATCCGTGTGCCCAACATCCAAACCCGTTCAGCCGTTTAGGCGTGAAAAGGTGACAGCAAGACAGAAAAAGTTACTTTTGTATTGGTAATATTAGTATGGATTAGATTTGACAGGATAGAAGCGATCCAAAACAGAAACTCATTTACCTTTTAGCACATATTAATCGATGATTCTCTATTGCTGTAAAAACCAACTAGCGTATTCCTACAAACTTTTCCCGAGTGTGTCCCTGATATGTTTGCAGCATCCAGCAGTGAGCGTCACGACGGGCGAGCCAACATGACGGCACTAACATGGGCCAACTTCACGGCACAAAAACTTTTAGTTATGTCGATAGCAAACTGTTCTCGTTTACTACATCCGAGTAGCATTGATTGGAAAAGTCGCATATTTTCCTGTTGGATGGAGTTGTATGTTGATCACATCTGATATTACTTAGTATTAGATGTTACATGATATCTAGACTAAGTAGTTATAGTAACTTTTGTGTTTCATTGTAGGTATATCTATTGTGTCCATTTCAAGATAAACTACCTTCAACCAGGTTTCAGACTGGCTAAAGTGGACTCATCTTTCATGGGATACTGTTTAAAATGTTACAACAAAATTCCTCCCCACACACTTCAACTTAATGAGACGAAAATCAAATCTTGTATTAAACGCACACTATGCAGGCTATAATAAGTTGGGGGATTACATCGCTGATAAAAATTCTTGGCTCAATGCTGGTCCTGCTCCACAACCACAACTATTTGATAAACATTTGAAAAAACAGTTGGAGCTGCCGAAGAGTTTAAGACCATTTTTGCATTGTATAAAATCAATTTCCTTTGTATTATATAACTTCAGAGCACAGGTGTGAGTACTATGTACTAATGAGCTAACATTTACCGGGTAATACGTCTTTTATTAACTTGAATGTGCCCTGGCGGCTGTGAGTGATGCTCACTCAAATGTCTCGCTGACGGTGGCGCGTGTGTTGGATCATTTAGCTCCCTTCAAAATGGTTGAGCTGAATGGTGCTAATCCATGCGTCATGTTCGTGAACGGGCGCCGTCAGTTGGGACTGGTCAACTCTTAGCTGCCTTGGCTGATTTAAATTTTTGAATTGTTCCTTGTTGTATCTTTTTATTACGGACGCTGTTAACGTGCACGTCTTTCTACATTGTTCTCACATGTTTAATTTCAACATGAATGATGTAACCAATATTTTGTAACAATTTATTTAAAAGAGTGTCCGTGGTGAAAACCATCTCTAGACCAGATCCACGAATTTAAATCAGTGTTTTAATTTAATATTAAAATATACGATAATTAAATTATTAAATTATTATATAATTATTATATATAATAATTTAATATAATAACACGATACCCCTTCGCAAGATTAAATTAAAACACTGATTTAAATTCGTGGTTCTGGTCTAGAGATGGTTTTCCGCCTTAAGAAAAAAGTTATTTCTGAATTAAGTTGAAAGGTACCACTTGTCGCTTCGTAAGAAGAGGGCAAGTCGTCGGGATTACTGAAAACGAGTGTAATGTATGTACTCGTATGTAATAAAGACACGCTTGAAAAACCACGCAAAGATTCATAAAAACCTCGTTAAATATAAAATTTCATTTGATTTTCCATTTTACAATTAAAGTAATATAAACCTGTGTTGGGTCTGCCTCATGTAAAATTTACAAACGACCGGAAAGCGTGTAATATTGTATGAATCGCATAATTCTGTTTATAGGGGCCGCGGTCAGCCGTCAGAAACATTCACTTTAGCGGTAAAAGGGCTACGATTTGTAATAAAATTATAATTAGATTTAAGTCTACTACCTAATTGAATTAATGGGTGTTTCTCTTTAGATATCGAATAGACGTATAGACTTGGTGAAATCTTCCCTCTATTTAGAGTACATGACATATGAATGACATCATAGAAATAGGTCAACAGAGTAGGTAATTTATTATTTTCGAATGTAAAGCGATATTTTTGTTTTAGCACCTATAAGGTTTCTTTTTGGTTAATTAATGAACATAATATTACCTAACCTAGATTATATCGGAGTCCTAGGTTAGATGGTAGGAGGTAATGTAAAGGAAGATTGTGCGAAACCCAGCGCATTCTAAAATTATGTACAATTAGATGAATTAATTGTTAAGCAAATTGACACCATATAGTAGTTTGCCGTGTTATAGGCATAATTTCATCATAATCATCTGCCTTGCCTTTTTCCACCTATATTGGGGTCGGCTTCCAGTCTAACCGGATGCAGCAGAATACCAGTATTTTACATGGAGCGACTGCCCATCTGCCTTCCGCAATCCAGTAACACGATACTCCTTCGCAAGATTGGTTGTCAGATTTTCGGGCTTCTGATACCCGTAACGAATGTCAAAGATCTATGAATGATAGCCAGGACTAACGGATTAACGTGCTTTCCGAAGCACGGAGGGGGTCTCGGTATATAATGAATGGTCACCCATACATGGAACGACATCGATAAGCGTTGCTTAACCTTGAAGATTGACCCGTGTGTCTGCCATAACCTTATACCACCTACCTTCCTACTTTTGCTGCCTTATAGCCATTTCATACAAATCAAAGAAGGATTGGAACTTAAATTCTCCGTAGATTTTTTCAAATCACAATTGAATAAATCTACGGACAATTTAAGTTTGTACAACCCGATTTTTCTAACTGTGCGCCTGACAACGTCAAAATATTACAATGTAGTAGGTTTAATTTAAATCAAAAACAACTTAACGAATAAAGGTTTGTGCAGACCAGCGCGACCTGTCGCGCGACGCGACGTCGGTTGTTGTTATACCGTACAGTTTTCTTAGAAATTGCATTGTTTGAGTCGCGCTGGTCTGCACAAGCCTTAATAAGACAGAACTGTGGAAACGACACGAGTTGTGTAGACGGTATTAAGAGTCGTCGGGGCACTGAGGAGATAACCGGACGGTTGAATATCCGTTGTAATACTAACAGTCTACGACTTTGACAGCTCCAAGCGCACAGTTAGAAAAATCGAGCTATAATCAATTTATTTAACAATTAATTTCCCTGAATTAATCCATAGGCTAAGAAACCGTTGCCGTATGAAAGACCAGAACCCTGCTTCAACTTGTGAAGAAGTAGGTTTTCAACTAGTTTAAAAAAAAAATCGCTTACTTAGCTCAGCGTACCGTTCGATACCATTGACAACAAAACATAGAAAATAGCAAATACATAACCTAGAGTTGTTTACTAACCAAACTGCCATTTACAACGCCAGTTAGTGCTGAATTAAGTTTAACTTTAAGTGAATACATTTTATTTGCTGAAAATGTAATTCCATCGCGTTTTTTATATTCTTTCAACGGATTTAAATTCAATACCTGTATGTATAGAATACCTTTTCATGAAAGAAATATACATGTTGTGTTATCCTTTTTATGGTAAAGCGAATGCTTTAAAATGAAAAAAATTTTTGTGGAATATTTTTCACGAAGTACTCTGGTGTGAAATGGGAGTACATTATTTTGCAATTCTGATGGAGCAATTTCGTTTAAACTCCTATATTTTATAAACTAATATTGCATCTCTATTTCGTATAAACACAACAGTGCAAATCTTAGAAATAAATGTGCACTGCAACTGAACTGCAAGTTCTTGAAATCTCTTCCTTCTTTAATTTATATGTATGCTCATGCACTTAGATCGGCTAAGACAGAGTTAAACTAAGAAAATCATCAACTAAGTCAATCCTAAATATCAAAACACATGTGACAGTGTTTAGGCAGTTGGTGCCACGCACTTTTATGGCTAAGTGCGTCCTAGAGAGATAGGCATGAACATAGACGCTGTCACAGTTTAGTGAAAGAAAGAAAGAAAAAGTATTTATTGAGACTCGCACGCGAAATCACAAATTAAACTAAAAACATACTAAACATAAATAACAAAGAAAAAACAATAAAAAAACAAAGTAAAATAAAAAATTTAAGCAGTCCTGTACGAGGCCAAAAGGCTCCTATCTCACCATAATGGTGGTATTCTGATAGGGCGGACAGGCATTACTGTTTTTCAAATAAAGGTTACACATTGACGGCACGGGTCGATCGAAGGTTAAGCTACGCTTGCCGCGGTCGGTTCGTGGATGGGTGACCATTCAGTTTATATCGAGTATTATCGAGACCCCTCCGTGCCTTGGAAAGTACGTTAATTAAGCCATTGGTCCCGGATGTCAATTACGTAGATCTTTGATTGTCATTACGGGTAGTTAGAAGCCCAAAAGTCTGACAATCAGTCTTACCAAAGGTTATCGTGTTACGCAGTAACTAGGTTGTGGAGGTCAGAAAGTTCCATGTAAAATACTGGTATTCAGCTGCATTCGGTCAGACTGGAAGCCGATCCCAACATAGTTGGGAAAAGGCTAGGCAGATTAACTGACTCTCTAAGTACTTGTTTAAGTAGGTTAGAGTGAAGTTTGGTACCCGATACTTTACTTCAAAGACTTTATCTTTGGAACCTGATACAAAACACTTTACTATAGACACATGTAGACACTGAGATATTATAAGGTCGGCTGGTCATCAGTCACGGAGTTAATTAAGCTCACCTTCTGCCGACGTGCACGTCACCACGTCAACATGTGTCGTCTTACAGCCGGAAACAAATTACCCACGCCTTGCCCTCACTGTGCCATGGATATAAATCTGCATTATATTTTGTATAAGGGAGGAGCTAATTTCGGAAAACTTTGATAGGTGCTGACGTAAAAAAATACGTCTCAGTAAATCGAACGTTAGTATTGGTACGAACTACATGCGACATGCAAGGATGACTGCCCAGGGTGCGCTAGATATACATTTAAGTCCTATATATCTTCATCAATTTTCAAATTCTTTCTTTATCAAGTCAAGACACACAGGCAAGGGAAGGAACACGGGTGGGTTTTAGTCAGTAAAAGTCTGACACACCCTCTCGCTCTGCCCAGAGCGGGAGAAGTCATTTGATGATTTCCCATCCAAAAAAAAAAAAAAAAAAAAAAAAAAAAAAAAAAAAAAAAAAAAAAAAAAAAGTATTTGTCAACTTGACATGGTCAAAGATGTATGTTATTTTGATCGCGATCGCGTCTCGTCTATCTGCGGGAGCTATATACCTTTGAAGCTGCGGCACTGAGCAGATTATTGCATAGAAAACAAAGATAAAAAAGTTGCATTCATCTTTGACCATGTCGAGTTGACCAAAACCTTTTTAATGGCTGGCCATTTTATGAAATAATTGCCAGAGTCTGTCACTGTCACATTTTTAATTGAGTCAGTAAAGAAGGCAGTTTTTTTTTTCTTGCTCTTGTTTAGACATTAAGACGAAATATAAAAGTGCTCAGTCGGTAAAGCAGATTCTATCGTGCAATGAGCAGATTATAATAACCTATAATAACTTAAGAGCGTTTATACAGAAAGTGGGCAACGTCGCAAATAGCTGTCAAATATTTCGCTGTTTAGATTAATTTGGCGATATTACTGTATGGAAATAAGAAATATGGCTAACTAGTGAACTTTAATATTGATTATGAAATGCGATAATTAATATCGTAACAACGAAGATTTGGTTTTAGATGCTTTCATCTTACTTTCCAAATGTCTTTTTCACCTAAGACGGTCCAACATCAAATTCAGTGTTATAATTGCAATTCATTATTAATATCTCTATCTAGTTCACTAGTTAGTCATATTTCTTATTTCCATTAAGTAATATTGCAAAAATAATCAAAACAGGTAAATATGTGACAGCTATTTGTGACGTTGCCAACTTTTTGGATGAACGCTTTTAAGAGGGCCCTTCCCGGTCCGTCTATCGTCAACGCGAGCATGGTCGAAAAGCTTGTTGTTTTAACCAAGCGAGAACGCGATAACATTGTACGAAAAATAGTGTGTAAAAAGTTGTATCAGGAAATACGTGTTTTTGAGTAAAACTTACAAGTTTGTGAAAAATATGTTTGATATTTAGAATTTCCATTACATGTGCGAGGTTTGTATGCAGATATTTTCTTTACTTTACCAATTATCAGTATATTATGACCGACCAAAGTTCGGGTAATATTTGTGCAAAAAAGCAGATTTTTGGAGGCTTATACTTAATTTGTTTCTCAATTTATTTATTTTTGCTTTCATAGAAACCTATATATAGTGCACAAGATACATATTAGTTTTAAAAAGTCAAAGAAAGTTGTGTTACAACGCCATAATCACGTACGAGCGTTTGTATGAAAGGTATGATGGGTTGGCCGCTCTTAAGGGGCCAACATATTTTGGATGTGACTGTACCTATCATCATTGGATATTGTAATGCTGTAGTTAAATGCAGATATGAAAATTAACCGTACATTTAACGTTCATCGTAATAATAGAAACCGCTTAGTGTCTTATGAACTTTTAAAATAACTGAATACGAACCATTTTGACCCAATATGCAATGGGTATATGAAATTCACGTACAGTACGATACAACTTACATAGATGTAGCATCGGCAAAATTCGTAAAACCGATCACCATCTGAACTGAGTGCGCCTTCAAAATCACCAATATTTATTACTGCTTTAGGTGAAAATGATCTTTACGCAAACGCAATAAATTGTGTGACTTCACAATTTATTGCGTTTGCGTAAAGATCTTTTTACTGCTTTAGGCTGCTGCTTTGCATATTTATTACTGCTTTAGGTGAAAATGATCTTTACGCAAACGCAATAAATTGTGAAGTCATATAACCAAATACATTCGTAAAATTTAAATGAATGAATACAAATTTTCAAATTTATGCTTTATCTAAGTTGTGTCGTACTAATTTTTTTACCGACTTAAAAACAAAATTCTATAAAAACAAACAGCCTCTAAGATAAGCGAAAAATACTACTGAAAAAATACATGGTAAACAGAATATACGAGTATCAGTCGTTTCTCTACCATGCTCGTAAAAACGTTCTATGTGGCCCATGGGTTGTGGGTCAGCTTCCCTTCATTACTTATGCACTGTTCCACTCTTTAAACAACATACTTTATAGCCACCCAAAGACAACTCTAACCTAGTTTAAAAGGTAAGGTGCATCACGTAAACTTGACACAAGGTATAAATATTCTATGCAATATTTTACGGGGCCGTTGACCCACTTGGTAAATGGAGGCCCGACATATATCAGTTGTCATTTGGTCACGTAGAGGACCAAACGTTTTCAGTGTCATATTGACTTCGCGCCATATATATATGAAGTTGTTATTGTTACTACAACAATTTACTGATAACGGGATTTAATACTGAGAGTTATATAAAATATAACATGATATGATTTTTTTAATATCTCAGAATTATGCTGAGCTGAGATAGGAGGCCTGTTGGCCTAGCACAGTTCTTTTATTAACCGACTTCAAAAAAAGGAGCAGGTTATATTTATTAGTTTTTTTTTTAATGTATGTTCCATATTTTCGTCACTTGTGGACCAATATTTTTTTTTTTTCCTTTGGTAGCGTATACTTGCGCGGTGTAACATATAATTTTTTATCAAATTTGCTTTGTTCGTTTTTGAGTTAGCTCTCTCACTTTGTGTATCTTGATGATATTATAATACTTCATGTCACTGTTGTTTACATAGCAAGGTATACGAATTAGTGTGAGGTAGGTACCATAAATCAAAAGTGAAAAAAAAAACAAAATTACTTTTACAAAAAAAAACAACTACTTCCAAAAAAAACACTACAAAGTGAAAAATTACTTTAATTTTGGAAGTCGGTGGCAAAAACAACAATACTGATCCAAAGACACCATAGGTTGTTTTTATTATTATTACTTTTTTTTTGTTTTAAATGTTAATTTTGTTAGTTTTATAAATGTTCTTTTTTACTGTTTCTATTTTCGGCCTGTTCGATTAATAAAAAAGTCTTTCTTTCTTCTATAATCTTTATATAATCGTATGTCAGTTATTAGTAGATATTTTGTCCTACGAGGACGGCCACAGATAGAAAATAAAAAACTAAATTTATATCTTTCATTTCCATATCAAAAATAATAATAAAGTTTTCTCTCCATTTCCAAAACCTTAATAAAATCCCTTCTCCATAAAAACCATTCACCCACAAACTTATTAAGAAGTCCCTTCAACCCGTTATGAATACAAACACAGTTGTAAAAGCAAAGAAAATCATTACTTTCCACACGGTTCACACAAAGATTTAATCCTTATGAAGAGATTTTATGAAACGTAAAAAATGTCGTTTGCCTCGTAAAACTCTGCGAATCACTCTTTAGGAAGACTGTTATTTCAGACGTATTTTTTGAGTTGACTTGGTTAAATTGAGTCTTTGGACTAAGCCTATCAAATGAATTCAAGAAGACAATTCATCGGGCGTAGACTAAACGATATTTACACTACTTCTAGGATATTTTGGCGCGCGAATGACGTTGACGGGGATCTTGTCAAAATGACACCTGAAATGTATTCAAAAAACAAGATGGCGGTATTAGTTCCGATTTTGCCCACACGCCAAAAATACCTTGTATCGCTATTAGTACGTGCTTTGACTTAGAAAATATGTCCCATCTCTATCTTGCACTTGTACTTTGACAGTTGTGCGACAGTGAAAGGAATAACGCTAGACTCTAGCTACAACCGAGAATTTCCAAGTGGAAAAACTCAATATCACGTTGCCGGACGCTGAGATGGAACCCAAAACGCAAAATCGTTACAAAAACATACTTCAATAAAACAATGGAATTCCCGTCGCAATGGTTCAATTATAGAGATGTCTATTTAAAAACAATGTCTATATGTTGTCATCCTTTGGTTTCCGTCTTACAGTGAAGGAAAACATCGTGAGGAAACTTCGACTCGTGATAATAAATGACTTGTGTAATGAAGCGAGAACGCGATAGAAGACATCGCACGTGTACTGTGCTACTTTTATGAGCACTTGAGTAAACCACACAGACATGTAGACGCGGATAAATACTTTTATTTCTTTAGAGAAAGAATAATTCTCAGTCACACTGTGATCGACTCGCAACTTTACCCGTATCGTATTTATTTCGAGATTACCTCTAGGGGTAATCTCGAAGTATAACACTACATGTGACTTTCCTTAAATTACCCTAGCTACCTAAGCTGATAAAATTTTGGTTTTTCCTAAATTTGTGTTTAAATCTTGACTGGAATTTCCACCCCCAAACACCATAAGTAAATAATATTATAAAAGAGAAACGGTTTCACCTAAGTTATATATTTTACCTAACATAAATGCTAATCAGTATTTTTATCTCATCTTGTAAGTAATCGGTTAACTTCACTAGGTAATAAATAAACTTGATGCTTTGAGATTTTGGTCAATATCTAAACACTGAAAAGAAAAAAGAAAACATTATTAAAAAGACACGATATCAGCTTTATGCAGAAGAAAAACATCCCTCACATTTACATACCAATTCAACTAAACAACAATTTAACGCAAGAGTTTACCGTACCTTTGCTAATCCGTTCCATTTGTAGCATACTGTACATAAAAGAAACAACTTATCTCAAGAACACTGATCTCTCTTTTAAACCACCCTACTTTCATCGCTAGGGACATACATACATACGCAGGTACAACCATGACAAGTACACTAATCGTAACATCTAAGCTTTGAACTGTTTCGAGTACAAGGGGAGCATTTCGTGCTAAAAAATATACAATTTGATAAAATATTTGGATGGACAGTATCTGGACCCGGAATAATTATCTCATGTTAGCAGATCAGTGTTCTGGGAATGGGTATTTAAACGAGAGTATTATTTCACTAAATGCACCCTTGATAAAGAAAGCAAAGACTACTTCGGTGGTCACCAGCGCTACTGTTGAGCCTGAGATCCTGGGCAAAGTGTTACTGGGTTTTTCTGGGTTCTGGAATTTCTCAGTAGCAGCCCGGAGTATGGATTTGTTCCCGGTTGATGGCAATAGGCTCGCCCCCTATTACGTGGGACCACATAACTGGCGAAATGTGAGTATACTTACTATAGCTACATCTCTGCCCAACCCTTCGCACATACATAACACATACATAAATCACGCCTTGTTTCCTACAAGGCGTGATTTATGTATGTATGTAGTTAGAAACTTCGTTACCAACCGAAGCCAAAACAAAATACTTAAGTACCTAAAATATTTAAATATTTTTTTCTGAAAACTTCCCTTCAATTACACACATACTACAGCCTCATTCGTAACCACTCACCTGAGAGTCGTCAATCATCTCGACAGGGGTACCACAACCGTATCGCTTTGATCTCGAGAGGAACACTCGATGAAGCAATTAGCCTCCTTGTGAATGTTTGTGGCACTCTTACTATCTGAACCTTCAGTGGAAACCTTCATACATACGAGGTTGGAGGCATAGTTGCTCTTTTTATTAAAAACAAGTAAAAAAAAGTTCTACTTGATAGAGTAAAGACAAGTTCTACTTGCTAGAGTAAAGACAGCTTCTACTTGATAGAGTAAAGACAGCTTCTACTTGATAGAGTAAAGACAGTTTCTACTTGTTAGAGTAGCGACAGCTTCTACTTGACAGAGTAAAGACAGCTTTTACTTGTTAGAGTAAAGACAGCTTCGACTTGATAGAGTAAAGACAGCTTCTACTTAATAGAGTAAAGACAGCTTCGACTTGATAGAGTAAAGACAGCTTCTACTTAATAGAGTAAAGACAGCTTCTACTTGATAGAGTAAAGACAGCTTCTACTTAATAGAGTAAAGACAGCTTCTATTTGATAGAGTCGGCCCTACTGGGGAATATTAAAGACTACCATTATCTTAGCCATAGCATAATCATGATCAGCCTATCATCTTCATACCGACGCTGAATAATATCCGTAGGTACTTCGGTAATTTCTAACCAATATTGGGTTCCTAGGTTCGCTTCCATTCTCCTGCCGTTATCCCAATTTATTCGCGGTCGGCACAACATGTCTTTTTCTACCATACTTCTCTATTAGTCGTCATCCTAGGTGCAATAGATGTAAATGTTTAGGAAGGTGATTGTAACACAATTACAGATTTCAGCTGTTAAGAGATTTGGATTCAAAATTCAAATTCAAAATTCAAAAGTCATTTATTCAAACTAGGCTGAGAATCAGCACTTTTCGTACGTCAAAATTACATAAGACAGTCCTCTAAAACGCCCACCCTTCACCGATGATGATGTTTAGCATATAGTATACAGATGAACCTATACTTATTTTATTTATTAATTTTAGGAAAACTTACAGCTAATACATTTTAATATCTAGTACAACCTATAAACGATGGCTAATTACAAGCTTCCACTAACATTAACAAATACGCAAAAACAACGACGTAAGAGATACGCAAATGAATTATCCCACGCTCAAAAAAAAAAAAAAAACAGTTATATTGAAAGATTAAAAAAAAAAAAAATGGTTATACATCAAAAAAACAATTGTTCAAACTTTTCTTTACTTCCTTAACGCTACTAATAAATAAATCTAAATCAATCTCGACATCCTGACACACCATGTTAAAAGTACGACAAGCTCTTATCACGTACGAGTTCTGGCTGTAGATAGCTCTGACTTGAGGCACATGGAGAAGACGTGGTCTCCCAAGAAATACACTCGGTACATGAAGCCCGATCTTGCCCACCAACTCACGTCAATAGATCCGTTCATAACGCTAAATAAGAAAGCAAGATCTGAAATTTTCCTTCGCTCGCGTAGAGGCAGAATATGATTTTTTTTACACCGACTTATATAATTCGGGAGATAGGTATTTGAGCGATATTGAGTGTACTTCAAAAATCACCTTTGTATACCGTCAAGTCGATTAATGTATACATTATAATTTGGATTCCAAACCTAAGAAGCATATTCAAGCATATTATGTCCTAGACTAATACATAGAATACTGCGATCCGCCCCATACTGGTAAAATCTAGTAAATTCTGGTAGAAAAAAGTAGTTCAGAAATAATAAGTAATAGGTACACCCATCTGTTATAAATATTTCTTTCTAAGCACTTAAGTTCCTAGACATACGTGTAAGATTCATATTTCACACGTACTCGTAGCTAGGAAGTTCAGAGTTTTCAAAAGCATGTTTTAAAGGCGCCTGAAGGCAATAGATTGACTTTTTGATTCTAGATCCAGTTTGCAAAGCAATTAATTAATTAAAAGCCGTGTCGAGACCCTACTGATATAGGGCGTAGCCTTCATAACTTACTCCTTCAGACCTATATCAGGACTTGTGGGTTTAAGTTTGGTTGAGATAAGAGCTAATGTACATAAGGCGACCTATTTTATGCGGAATAGTTAAATAATTTGAGTTAATTGCGATATTTGTATTATCGCTATTGTACTTCAAATTTCAAATAAAACTTGAAACCGAAATTAATGTACCCAAACTGCTTAAATATTTATTTAAACAAAATTCAAAAACGAAAAAATTCGTTTCCCGTGATTATTACACTCGGTCAAACAACGATTCGCAAAAACTCTCACTTCGCATTTATTCCAATGAATTGACGTGAAACGGGTGCCATAATGAATCGCAATTAAATGGAAAAGAAAACTCAACGGAATGTGAAAAGAAAAATTGAAAAAATTGCCGTCAAAACGTATTAGCGAGGAAGGGACGCTCGAAAATGATTGAAAGCTGATTGAAATGATTGACGAGACGCTTCGGACGATTGCAATAGTCTGGCAGATCTGTGAAATTGTTGGGGGGCTGGCATACCTGGCCCACGGAATAGAGAACAAACCAGAAGGGGCCCACGACCGTTATTCCGTGCCGCACACTGTGTTTAAAAACAAAGAAAACATACCCAACTGGCTCTCTTCGCACAAGCGTATGGCGAGCTTGTTATTTTTTTTTTAATAAATGGTTATATTATATATTTTCTCCTTTCTGTCTTACGCAGAAATTTACATCAAACACAGACTGCTGTTATAGAAGAAAGGGTCGAATAATTATTGTAATACACACTAATTAGTTTAACAGTCGTTTCTGTTGTCTTAGTGCTACCTATGCGTGTTCGCATTCTGGTTTGTTTTGTATTCTGTGACCGGGCCATGGCATGCTAGACCGGCGTAAAAAAAGGTTTTGTTTTGGCGCGAATGTTTTTCGTTTATGTTCACAATTGACTTTGGCAACGGATTTTCTATCGTTATTAGAGTGTTCCGGGAACAGTCTTCAAATGATAAAAAGGTCAGAATTTCAGTATATTTTGGCGGCACTTGGGGATTTCCGGTCCAAAAGAGACATTCAAACTCAAACGGATTTTTTTAAAAATATTTTTGTACCTACATATATTCGATTGATTGCAATATAGCCACAGGAGGATTAAATAAAGTAGATAATATTTATTAACAAAAATATAAGTTCCCTGTGGAAATTAGAACTACTCGAATAAAAGGATCATCTACCGAGTTAGAATTATAAGAAGCAATTTCCCTGAATTATGTATATCATTTCTTCTTAATTTTTAAACCCCGTTGCATGTGTTATAAGTTTGACCGCTACGTGTGTGTGTGTCTGTCTGTGGCACCGTAGCTATTAAACGGATGAACCGATTTGAATTTGTATTTTTTTTAAAGAAAGCAGGTTTTCTAGCGATGGTTCTTGGACATGTTTTATCGACTAGAATCAATTCTATTTTTTGAAGAATTGCATTCATAAGTGCCTTTTATGTGCCTAATTGAAATAAATTGTTTGACTTTTTGACAAAATCGGTTCAGCCGTTTGAAGATTATTAGCTCTTTTCTAGTTGATGAATGTGAACGTCTTTCACAGGTCTAATCGATTTGAAATTTGGTATTCTGTTACTTCAATGATATTAGAAGGACATAGAAACCTTGAACTGATGCTGCAGCATCACCTGGAATTTGCAGGATACCCAACTCCCTTACCAACTTACAGCACAGGTATTGTGTTTGGGCTCTTTGGAATGGAAAATGAATAGGTTATAGATGGATGATGAACAGACCCTGTTCATCATCCATCTATAACCTATGCATAGACCATTGGTGAAGGAGTAGGAAAGAGAAATGAGGAAAAGTTTGTGTCGGGGGTTTTTAAAATTTTAATATAATTTGACTTGTATTAGTTATACATAAAATAACATCACGAAGGATGGGCAGAGATGTTCCTATAGTATATAGTATACCCACATTTCACCAGTTATATTTGAGTCCCATGTAATATGGGGCGAACCTATTGCCATTAACCGGGCACAAATCCAGACTCCGGGCTGCTACTGAAATTTTACAGACGGAAAACCCCAATAACACTTTGCCCGACCCTGAATCAAACCCAGGACCTCATGTTCAGCAGTAGCGCTTGCGAAGACTAGACCAACGAGCCAGTTATGAGCGTTCATGCAAAAAGTTGGCAACGTCGGAAATAGCTGTCAAATATTTGCCTGTTTTGATTAATTTGGCAATATTACTGAATGGAAATAAGAAATGTGGCTAACTAGTGAACTACAATATTTATAATGAATTGCAATTATAACACTGAATTTGATTTTGTAACCGTTTCAGGTGTAAAAAAAGCATTTGGAAATTTTCCAAATACTTTTTTTACATCTAATACTAAATATTCGGTGTTACGATATTAATTATTGTATTTCATAATTGTTCGCGCCTGATACTATTATAATATCATGCATTCATGACACTTCGCGCGCGAGTCATTGCTAAACATGTAGTATTTTGGTTTACTAATGTTAATTGTTATCAGATAATGCAATACAACTCATGGAGATATTTTCGAGTTAGGTTTTAAATATTATATCACGTAAATTACCACCATTTTTAGCCACACAAAGACGGGCTCTTTCGTGAGCACTTCTCATTACTTTCCGCAGAACATGAGGAGTTAGCAACAGTATTTCAACTCGGATGTTCGCCTTCAGCTGCTTCAGATTGTCATGGCACTGTAACGTACAACTTGTTTTTTAGATGACCCCAAAGAAAATAATCTGGCGCTATTAAATCCGGATAGCCAGTAAAATGTTGAAAAACTCGAGATTAAGCGCTCGCCGAAAGTATGCCTTAAGACCGTCATTGTTGCTCGAGCCGTATGCGCTGCGGGTCCATCTTGGTAGAACCACATCTCTGGACTGTCGACAAGAGCTGAGCAGAAAAAAAGTCGGTCAAATTCCTATATCTAAAGCCATCCACAGTTACAGCATTGCCGACGTCATCTTCAAAAAGTAGGGTCCTACCTATAATCCTTTGTGGTGTTCCTGCGCACCAGACTGTACACTTGATGGGGTGTAATTCATGCTAGTGGACTCCTCTTGGATTCTCCACACCCCAAATTCTGTAATTTTTTACCGACTTCCCAAAAAGGAGGAGGTGCTCAATTCGGTTGTATGTTTTTTTTAAATGTTTGTTACCTCATAACTCCGTCATGTATGAACCGATTTGGAATAATCGTTTTTTATTTGAAAGGATATACTTTCCGATTGGTCCCATTTTTATCAAATTTCAGTTCTGATGATGGAATCCATGAGGAATTGAGGGAACTCCTCAAATATTATAGGAATACACATAGCGTTTTTAGTATTTTCAGCAATAAATTAAGCATATGCATTCAGAAAGTATCATTTGGTAAAGTGGAACTGATGAAGAAGACCACATATGGCCACCACAATTCCTCAATGAAATGTATTTCACGGGTGGCGCCATTTATAAACCGAATGCTGGCCCACAGTTGCTCCTCGCGAGCGTCAGTGAGTACATCTGACCCAAAAATGGCACCTCGCCAGGCGAACTGTGCATAAGCACTAGGAAGTGGTGAATGAAGGGTGGGCGTTTTTGGGGGATTGTCTTATGAAATTTTCACGTTCGAAAAGTGCTGATTCTCAGCCTAGTTTGAATAAATGACTTTTGAATTTGAATTAACTGTGTCCTATGCAAAAGAGTATAAGACATGACGTTATCTCCCTTCATGGGGAACTTACCCTCACAACGTATTACGGTGGATTTCCCGTTTCACAGTGTATATATAGATTTTGCCGGCCCATTTTTTGTCTTAAATAGGAAAGCGTGCGGTTCAAAGATCATAAAATGCTACTTGTGCATTTTTGTATGCTTAAGGTATAAATGTATGCAACTAGAAACGGTAAGCCATCTTTCGAAGGAGGCTTCAATTTTAACTTTACGTAGATTTATTTCACGCCGCGGCAAACCCATTGAAATTTTCTGGGATAATGGCCGCAATTTTGTTGCCACGGATAAAGATATTAGCAGCTTTTTAAAATGTAATCACCAAGCCATAAATTATTTCTCGGGCTAAGAAGAAATCAATTTTTGTTTTCTCCTGCTTACGTTCCTCATTTTTGTGGCCGGGGTGAAATCGGCTAAATTTCACATTAGGCGTATAATCGGCAATACGCATTTGCCCACTACCAGCCACCGAGCCTGATGTAGACTTAAAAGACCGGGACTTTTAATGGCGGGGAAGATGTTCGCGCCTGATACTATTATTATATCACGAATTCATAACACTACACGCGCGAGTCATTGCTAATCATATTCTTTTTATTTTTATTTTTAACCGACTTCCTAAAAGGAGGAGGTTATATATTCGTCGCGTATCTGTTTTTTAATATTTTTTTTTATTAATGTCCATCGATTTCTCCGTCAATTGTGGACCGATTTTGAAAATTCTTTTTTGCATGAAAGAGTATGCTCCCGAATTGGTCCCATATAAATTTTATTAACTTTGCTTGGATAGTTTTTCAGTAAGATAGTTCTTCAATAATACGTATTTTTCCCACTTAGTATATGTGGATGATATGATAATAACTTTCTGTGACTGTTATTTACATAGCAGGTGTGTGGGGTAGGTACCACAACTAAAAAGTGAAAAATAAAAACTGTTTACAAAAAAAACAACCGACTTCCCGAAAATTCAAAACCAAAGACACCGACTTCCGAAATTAAAGTTTTTTTTTGTAAAAAGTTTTTCTATGTTGTTTCACGTCGGTACTTCTAAAAAAATTTCGAAATTGATAATGAAAAATTTCTACCTTCACTTCTATTATAATTATTATTATTCACCTACCTAGGCCTACCTTGCTAGAAGTAGCACCTAGCTCTGCAAATTTTCGTTTATAATAATCAAATTCTTTGTAAAACTACCAGCAAACCAGTTATTGAAAAACTATTGGTTTCATTTGAGCGACCTCTGTTGGTTTTCTATAAACCGGAGGGGCGGGAGGGTTTCTATAAGAAACAATAACCAATATTTTAGTTCACTAGTTAGCCATTATAGCCATACAGTAATATTGCCAAATTAATCAAAACAGGTAAATATTTGACAGCTATTTGCGACGTTGCCAACTTTCTGTTTATACGCACGTAAATAAAGTTTATAAAATTGATTAATTATATAAAGTTAAATGATTTGTAGATACAGAACGTTGACAGACTATCTCTATAATAAAATTAAGAGCCAGATTATCTTCATTTTGTTAGAAATCACGTCCAAGATAGTAGATTTACGAATATGGCAGGATCTGCCAGTATCCAGGTACCAGTTATGCCAACGTACACCATATCAACTGTATTCAAACCATCCCAAGCAAAGTATATTCCACCTCAAGACCCAAACGTTACATAAGAAACGATACCAGTTCCTGCAATAATTATTCTGCGCCCTAACACCATTACAGAACGCCACTCGGTCCAGCTTCCTCCCCAGCAACTCATGCATGTATAAGTAGCCCGCAGTTTGTTTAGCCCATAATAAATGCGCACTGCGTGGGACTCCTGGTTTGCGATACTCCTTTAGAAATACCTTTATTATATAGGTTGGTGTACTGCTTATTCATTTTACTGAACAAGTTTTTAAGGCTGCGTGCTGCAAAATGGAAGACGCGGGTGCAATTGCAATAAAATAATGTTTGTTTTTCTGTGCGTGGGGGGACATAAATTTAGGTAGGTATTAGTATCCTACCGGGGTTGCGAGTTTGTCCGAAAGGGATATCGCGGCCCTGGCACACAGGCAACGGAAGGAATACGGGTGGGTTTTAGTCAGTAAAAGTCTGACACATCCTCCCGCTCCGCCCAGAGCGGTAGAAGTTATTTGATAATTTCCAACCCTCAAAAAAATAAAAAAAGGTATTAGTATGGATGGAAGCACACTCCTACACTGTCCTCCCATACCTATTAACAATGTAATTTGAAAACATTGTAAAACCCAATTATTTTTAAAACAGTAACCGTGAAGTTTCTTGCCGGATTTTCTCAATAAGAAACGATCAATTGAAACCGTGCACCTAGATTCTGACATTTCATAAGTGCCCATGTAGAGATATATGAAATTAAATGTTTTGTTTTTTTAGCTCCTAAACTATAAATAATCACTATACACACATCAGGGTGTTTCGGAAAGCCCTTGGAGAGAGGTTTCAAAAATTTTACTTTGGACCTCGTTTATATAAGTTACTTTTGTGGATTTCAAACTTCAAGAGCTAGCGGTTTAAACTGTGCTTTATCTGTTATCGAATGAATGTGGATTGTGGCATGAGCGGTTGGAAATATGTGTGCATTATTATAACAATTAAATAGGTATAACTACAGAAACGAAGATAGGTACAAAAAGATAATGTGGCGCAGCTATTGACACCCAACTACAATGAAAAAGGAAGAAAAATGAAAGGAAGTTACATATGCATAAAAAAAAATACAAAAAATAGGTACATGTGTAGTATTTAAACGTAGTAGTAAATCTCGTCATAATAAGAGCTTGTAGTGGCCTCAGTTGGATGTTCCATACTCGAGGACTGTGGTTTACACAAGACGGTGGCGCCACATACCTGACAGTAAGGGTAACCGTCGATTAGCAACGACAACGAATACTTACTTACGAATGCTTGTGTCACCGTATCTTCGTGTGATTTCCAGAAATGCTGGCCTCCGACTTGACACCAAGCATCGTGTTTTTCATAAAGCTTCGTGAAGCCGCCTTTAGCGGACTAAAATTAGAAATCGTAATTACCTAAAATGCATAAATGGTCAACTTGAGTCGACTAAAAAATAAAGAAAACCGTATTTAAAGCCGTGCTCGTTATCAGGCAGACACTATTTACTTCATAAATTATAACTACTACTAATAACACAACAGCTCAAATATACAGTTATATACTTATATAATACAAATTATATAATTATATAATTGCATAGCACATGTGTGAGCACTATGTCCCTACTTTACAGTTACCATTTACTGGGTACGTCTTTCATTGACTTGAGTTTGCCCTGGCGGTTGTGAGTATGTCATGCTCACTCAAATGTCTCGCTGGTGGTGGCGTGTGTGTTGGATCGTTAAGTTCCCTTCAAAATGGTTGAGCTAAATGGTGCTGATGCATGCGTCATGTTCGTGAACGGGCGCCGTCAGTGGGGACTGGTCATCTCTTAGCTGCCACGGCTTATTTGAATTTATTTTAATTTTTTAATTGTTTTTGATTTTATTTTTATTACTGACGCTTTTAACGTGCACGTCTTTTTACATTGTTCTCACATGTATAATTACAAAAATAGATGATGTAACCAATATTTTGTGAAAATATTCTGATTGAAAAGAGTGTCCGTGGAGTTTCTTGCCCGTTCTTCTCCATAGGAACCTACTACGCTTTGGAATGGGCAACTAGCTTCATATTTCTGACTGACCGACCCCTTGACAATTCAAAAGTACCTGTAATTGGTTTATTTGAAATAAATGCTTTGAGTTTGAGTTTGAATAGACCGTACCTAATCAAAAATTGTTTACTTTTAATATTAAATCGGTTTTCCCAATGAGCAACGGACTAATTTACGTATAATTTTTATCGCCTTTCAACGGCGACCCAGTCAAAGTAGATAACCAATAACTGAACTGACTTAAAGTAAACAATGAACATTTCAAAGAATTAGGTATTATTTTCGAATCAATTGGCTAGAATGAATTAACTTCGATTCATCAGCATCATCATTGGCCTACAGTAGTCTGGATTCTCGGAAAGTCCCATCCAGCTGCTACCGGCCACCTTGCGAAGATGAGAACGCCCTACCTTACGTTTGCCGATTCGCGGTCTGCACTCAAGAACACGTCTCCCAACGGTCATCAGTTCTAAGGCATGTAGAACTAAAGTAATATGACCAGCACATAGTTTCCCTATAGTTTCGCTAGGTCCATCTGTCTGTCTATCGGTCTGCGTTTGACTCAGAGACCCTAAGCCTGCGGGCACGAAATCAACGGCGAAGAGCGATGGTCGAGCGGGTTCGCCGGCCAGGCCGCTGGTTTCCTGCCCGCCCGCTAAAAAGCTGTAATTTGGCATGGTTATACTGTAGGTTATCACGCCTACAAAGTTGTGACATATTATCTTGAAAACAGTTTTCTTTTGGTTACCGAGAACCGAGAAAAGTTAGCGTTATGTTTGAAGTGCTGTATCTCAGCCTCAGTTGGACCTGCAGAGCTGTTGTTGTTGAGTGCGTTCAACAACAACAGCACTGCGGAGACCCGTCCTCAAGCCAAGATCTGTCAAATCAGTGTACAGATTGGAAAAGTACTTTCAAAAATGGTTGACAGCTGTAACTACGAATGAGAAAACTACAGAATAGGCTAAATTACGATTACTAACTAATTATCTGTCCTCTACAACTTTCGCGCAAACAGGATTGCAGTGATTACGATATTGCTATAAAGAGACTTGATGCATTATTTCTGAAGCCACCTAACGAAATATATTCCAGGTACAGATTAAGAAAACGAGTGCAACAACCAGGTGCGTCCATCGACCTGTATCTACAAGCGTTGAAACTGCTCTCAAAATAATGCAATTTTAAACAAGTGACTACTGAACAAATCTAAAGTGGTTTTATTAGAGACTTTCAAATCCGGACTTTCGCCGTCCATATTACGTCAAAGACTTGGAAAATAGCACTCTCACATTAGACGACGCATTCAAGCAGGCCCACTCTCTAGAGATGACGCGAATAAGTGATGATTACCAGAAACCTAATACACCTTTGTCGTTGTGGTCCCTATTAACAATCAGAGAACACACATCCAATAACTATGCTATTTCTGTGAAAACAAGAGACATGCCTCTAATGTGGAAAAAGGGGGCATTTAGATAGACAGATTGATACATAAAACATTTATTCAGTGCATACAAAAGACACACAAAAGCACAATTAAATGATAACAAATTACATGAATATATACAAAAACAAGATGCCAATATACAAAAAAGAAAAACATAAGTAATTAAAGAAATGGAGTGACATTATGACATAGTTTCTTTAAATCAAATAAGGAAAAACAAGGTGCGGTGTGCGTCTCAAGGTCCGAATGGGAGTCCAGCTCAGCATGTGTCAGGCAAATATACCTGACGCTGATATTCTGCTGGATCCCTGCAGTGACATACGGACGTCGAGCCGACGAAATAAATAACTGGTGTTGTGATAAAGTGTTAAGGCTTGTGCAGACCAGCGCGACTTGTCGCGCGACGCGACTCAAACAATGCAATTTCTGAGAAAACTGTACGGTATAACAATAACGGCATCGCGTCGCGCGACAAGTCGCGCTTGTCTGCACAAGCCTTTATGCGCAGAGTGAAAATAAGTAACTATACCCACAACTTAAATTATGATCTACAGCAAAGTTTTGCATTGGGTAATGTTCTTGTTCGTTAGCAAAAGTGTGCAAAACGGCAGTGACTGCGTCACCACAACGGTGTGCTCTCACTAGTGCTATAGTTGAACCGAAAAAACATGAAAAATGAAGAATCTCAGAAATTGTTATCATGTATCGTTGCCGCTACAATACTATTATTGATCTCGATAAAGCTATGATACCGATAAAAATTAACGGATTATTTCTTGCCGCCTGCTCTTTGAGCAGTGATTGGTACGAGCAGTACTCCCTGTACTGCTAGTTATATAGACAGCCGACCAGTTTGTCAATATAATATACAAAAGAGCTCTTGCTACCAAAATGTCAGCATGGCAGCTACAAATCTAAAAACAAAGGTAGATGCACTGTGTTCCGCCAATATCGATCTGCAAGTTGGTGATAATGGAGAACTTATATACGGATGTGATAATTGCTCATGAAACTCTTAAGAGACGTAATACATTAGAAATGTTTTTTGGCGAATCAGGAACTCCATTCAAAATTATGTGCACTATCTCAAACCATTGTCGGCCTAATTTGTTTATTCCCGAATCTCTTACCAGACTGTAAGCCAATAGCTGTTCTAGGTGGAAATCTCTTTTGGAAAAGTTCTTATGTAACAAATCTAACTTAGAGAGATGTATTACTGATTATAATTCTATAAATACTGTAATATTCTGTTATAGTCGCGAATCATATTTTGATCGAGATACAACCTGAAACTGACCTGGAAATTGCAAAAAAACGTAGAATAGAAAATTTTAATTTCGCGGGCTACAAGTCCGGATCTAAGTCACATAGATACTCAGATAGTGACATATATGCAGTTTATTCGTACTGAAATAAGGAAATTACTAACTGACGGTATTATTATGGACCCTAGCTCATCACCATGGAGAGCACAAGTGCTTGTAACTACAAATGAAAATCATAAAAAAGGATGTGCATAGAAGGAATGGTCTCTAAGGAGACGGATACATGCAATATGCTAACACATACTCGTATTTAATCATAAAAAACATATTGCAAATACAAACATGCACTGCCATCAAAGCTTAGAATCTGTTGTGTTTCAAGGGACAGGAGTCTGCTAATTCAAAATGGCTTAGATTTGATGGAACAGCAATAATTAACGCTTTGTCTTGTAATATTCCTCTAAAAAAATGAGGTAGTAAAATAGTTTAACCACTACCACCAAAATCCTGCTGATTAGCATACTTATAAAAAGTGAAATACCATATTTTAGTGAGTATGGTAACTTCCTAGCTTCCGCCCTAAGTTCTACGTTTAGTTATTGCAAATACCTATAAAAATGATTACGATAAATGATAAATGATTAATGATTGCGTTTCGATAAAATAATGAAAAAATATCAAAATATTTGTTTTTTCTTTGTGCAACTTAATAAAATAAGTTATTGTAAAAACGAAAAAAAACCGTCTACAAACAAACCTAACTGAAACTGGAAAAAAAGCATTATAATTAATAGAATTTTGATATCGCAGGCCCCCGGGGGGACAAACCAACAACCTGAAATATAGTATAACTTTTGTATTTCCCCACCTAATTGTAATATACCCAGTTACACTCGCGCAATAAAGACGAATCTACCGACATATCATTCCTCTAAATCAGTTCAGCCGTTTAGTAGTTACGAGGGAACATAGACACGACATACATGCATACACCATACAGGTCAAACACATAACCCCCTTTTTTGGCTTCGCCGCAGTCAGGTAAAAAAAGCTAATGCATACTAAGTAAATCCCTGTAACTTTTTTACTATTGTAATGTACATACTTTCATTCATGAACGCTTCTGAAATTAAGCGACGTCCAAATTGTCATTCTTCAAAACCCACCACCTTAAAGATGCAAGTCTGTTTTTATACGGAATAGGTACCGTGGGACGACCGAAATAAAGTATGTTGAAGCTGCGGGCAATAACTAGTTATTAATAAAAATACCTCTCACAGCAGATAAAACATTTGTTTGTGTATAAAATGCAAAGTTAACTTAATTAAATAAATCGGTTTTCCCTATGCGCGCCGGGCTGACCTATACAGAGACCTCTAGCGTGTTTTTGCAAAATGTGTACATAACAAGATACAATATCGCAAAAAAACAGGAAAAAGTCACAGTTAGTTATTTATCTGTAATGAGTAAAATATCCGCTTAGGTATAATAACGGGTACTCTTATCTACCAGTCTCTTATCACCATGCCGAAACTCAAACTCTAAGCATTTATTAAAAAAAAGGTTTTTCATCTACGATTTTTTAAATGTATGTAATTAGATATCATGATGGCCCAGTGGTTAAGGCATCGCCTCTCATGTACGAGGTTGTGGGTTCAAATCCGGGCAAATATCAATGTGACTTTTTCAATTCATATGTACTTTCTGAGTTTATCTTGGACATTACTGACATCGGTGAATGAAAAAAACACCGTGGGGAAACCTGGACTTATAGTTAATATAAGTCTAAAATCGCCAACCCGTCTTGAGCAAGCGTGGTGATCAATGCTCGTGCCTTCTCTGTATGAAAAGAGGCCTTTGCCCTGCAGTGGGACAATAATAGGCTGATATTATTATTATTATTAGATGTAGGTTAGGATTAAGGTTAAAGTATGTAATTTTATAGGATGTAGATTAAAGGCTTGTGCAGACCAGCGCGACTTGTCGCGCGACGCGACACGAACAATACAATTTCTAAGAAAACTTCACAGTATAACAATAACCGGTGTCGCGACGCGCGACAGGTCGCGCTGGTCTGCACAAGCCTTTACCCGTGCAATAAAATTGACGTCTAACAGTTTTTTTGTCAAAAAAAAACTGTCAGAAACTCAAAATTGATTGATTCGCAGAAACATAAACTAGGTATAAAACTTTCGTCGAATTCGCCCATTAGATGAGGTGCGGCGCCTAAGTTCGAAATTAATTTCATGTAGGTAGTCAGGTGAATAGGAAGACTATTACATAACAAATTCACATTCAAATTCTCAAGACATACGTTCGTGAACTTTGCCACAATTGCAACCGCAAGAACCACCCGAAGTTATTGAACTCGTTTTAGCCACAACTTAGTCATTATATTTAACATGGCTGACTACTAAGTTCTCTAAGAACTTACAAACTTCATCTATAAAGTACAGAATGACAGGTCTTCGGTTACTATGGAAGTTATAAAGCAAGAAATAAATGATTAATTGCTGTTTGATGAGTGAAAAGGTATTGAGGTCCGTACATAGGTACCTATTCAATATTGAATTACCTACGGCTACCTGGTAGACCGCACTTAACCACCTTAATAGATGAATGGGCCGGTCCTTATAACCAATTACGAACATGGACCAATTTTTCCATTAAAAGTCTCAATTACGCCCCAGGGTTTAGTTTCTCCCGGGGTCGCGGGAATGTCTGAAAGGGATACGGTGGCCCCTGGCAACGTACAGGCAACTGAAGGAAAACGGGTGGGTTTTAGTCAGTAAGAGTCTGACACGCCCTCCCACTCCGCTCAGAGCGGAAGAAGTTATTTGATAATTTCCCACCCAAAAAAAAAGGGTTTCGTTTCTCACCGTAGGTTTTAATAGTTAAGTACATATATGGATTAATAGGTACTGCCGCCGCCGGTCGGTAATTAGTAACAAAGGTGAAGTAGAACTCTTCTTAACATAGAAAACTTATGAATAAACTTTTATAAAGGTGCATTTACGAACCAACTTACCTAGACCTAAAACATTAGACTTTGCTGCTTTAAATATTTTACACTTTACAGGTACCTAAAAATTAGCGATCCGCCCCTGTTTCGCACGGTTTTTATGATTTCATGCTAGTTTAAAATACGCTTCTAATTATAAATCTTCCGAAATAAATTCTCTAAATGATATTGAAAAACGCATAAAAATCCGTTACGTAGTACAGAATAACGCATTCACACAGAAAGACACGAAAAGCGACTTTAATTAATAAAATGTTCAGATGTATTCACATCTGATAAAACAGCTTTCATCGCTAGTTTCATTCTCCGATATTCATCGAAGGTCGAGACATGCGAAGAGCTCTCGATATGCACAGCTCGACAATATGCACAGCTCGACAATAGCGGTGGATCACAAAACGTGTCCATTCTCCAGTGGATGCAGATCTCGAGATTGTTAAAGGTTACGAGTCTACTGTCGAGATCTAGAGAGCCTAGTTGAAGGTTAAGCTCTTTGGTAGATGATAAATAATATATAATAGGGTAAATTGGTAAAAAAAACAGTTCTACACGTTAAAAATAAATTATTTTTTAAACCTGTATGACGTCGCGGTGTTTACTATCTCACTTGCGGATTCATGTACTATGTTATGTATTGTACATATTATTAACACTTGCTTAAAAAACGGTGAAGTTTCCTTCATCGTGAGGACACCGGAATGCCTGAGAGATTATTTCTCGACGGCATGTGAAGCCAAGGCGCCCATGGGCGGCATAAAAACTCTGACACCAGGTTAGTCACTAATCACACGAAGAAGGAAGTAAGACTACCAGGCTACTCTGAGATGAAAGACCGATACAAACTTTTTGTGGTAAGCACCGACTTCTGGCCAGTTCTGGGCTAACACCTCTATCTAGAAAATTTATAATTACATCACATAGCAAATATGAAAAATTAGTTTCTTTGTTTTCAGATGCGAACAATACCTACTCCTACTGACAATATTTCCTGTAATACATAATGGTATTGCGATCGTAGAATTTTCCTCAAAATAAAAACATAGGTAAGTAGAACTATATGGAGATTTCAGTGAAATGGTGGTTATAACCAGACACCTTGACAATTGTCTAACGGAGAGACATTGTAGGCATCTACAACACCACATGCGAACTACGCATCACACTAACGTCACGCCAAATCCTGCATCGCGCAAGCAAAGTTCGACGCGCGACCACAGATTGTTCACAACGGTCGCGCGACCAAGATTAGTCAACAGATGGTTCACTCCGCAAAATTATATAAAAAGCAACTCTTGCTACGACACAATAATGTACAATTCAGGTCGCACAGCACGTACCTACCTACAGTTAAATTCACCTAGAAGTTGCCTCTCTTTCTATCGCGTCACTCTTATATCTTCTGACTACGTTACGCTCACTGAATTGGCCTGAAAAGACGAGCCCACCGCGTACTTGTAGCTTCATTCACACCTAAAATGCAGAGTGAGCCTTCTGTACTATTCTGTGGCGCGACTACCTTATAGACGACGGCCCGGCGCACAGTGGAACGAATGTATGGGAGAGGTTGGACGTAGACATCTCCGAAAAAAGAGAGTTAAATTATGCCAAACGAATGATGCCATCTTTTTCGATTACCTAATGCCTTCATAACTTGTGCTTATAAATTTCTTCATAACTCCCATAATTCGGAAGTAATTTGAGAAAATCTGATATTTTACTATGAAAATGAGTGTATCGAGCTCTCTCCCTCCTGATTCCGGCCTTTTTTCAAGTACCGGTCTCTAATATCATAATGCTAATACTAAGAGCTATATTTAATACATGGTGCGCCAAATGTGCACTTTCTGGGATAAAAGGAAATGAAAATTTTAAAAAATTAAAATGGTTTTTCCTCATTTGTATTTATTTTAAACTGCGGACAGACGTATGTACAGGTCAGTGTAGTGTAAGTGTATTATTTACGAAAATATTCATAAGAACAGATGAGAGTATGACTTTTTTCACATAATATCAATCATTGTCAACAGCAGTTGGTGTTTGACACTAATTCCATCAGTGATGGTGGATGGAGTGAAGGCTTCAATCTCGGCTTCGATTTCAGCCATCTTTCTCTGCACATTTTCTTTGATTTTCTTTATAAACTTAAACAATATTGGCCGGCAAAATGAAGTGGAAGATGGTCGCTCGTTTTCCCAAATTGTTACACCTTTTGAGACGAGCCGCAGTGGTACAAGACTAATCATAAAATTACTAGCAAGATCGATTTGCTCTTCTTCACTCGTCCTTTGATGATAAATGCTTTGGTTAGATGATCCGTCAAAACCCCATTTGCTGGTCAAAATGAGCTGTCAATTGGGATCAACAGGGGTTTCTAACGACCTAATAAGTCGTCAGAAACTTATCTGTGCTTCTTTCAGACTGTATCCATTTTGCAAAAATGCGGTAGCAAAATCGACGACACCAGTCTTTTAAACTTGTTTCAGAACTTTCACATAACTGAACACAACAGTTATCTTTTAAAACACTGAAAAAATAGCTATAGTCGCGTAAATCTTTATATGCGCGTGCGCATAAGCAACGTGAAGATCAAGATTTGTATTAAAATTTGGAAAATACATTGCGACATTAGCGTGGCTACGACGAGGTGTAAATCAACACTGATTTTAAAGTTACTAATAGTGACCTATTTATATTTAATCCAGGTACCCTCATTTGTTAAATATTACAAGGTAATTAGTTTGTAAATGATGGATGCTAAATTAGTGTGTAGCCGTTTAGTAATTAAATAATAGCAATCTTCTTATCAGTAATTAGTGCATCAGTTTTATATGTAAACCTTAAGTCCCTAATCACATCTGCTGGGGTTGCGGGTTTGTCTGAAAGGGATATCACGGCCCCGGCACCCAGGCAACGGAAGGAACACGGGTGGGTTTTAGTCAGTAAAAGTCTGACACACCCTCTCGCTCTGCCCAGAGCGGGAGAAGTCATTTGATGATTTCCCATACAAAAAAAAAAAAAAAAAAAGTCCCTAATCACATATCCTAATTCTCTTATATCTTCTCTAATTGGCTGCTCAGAAATATTATTGTAATAAGGTAAACCTTTAGAAAAACGGTTTTAATCAACAAAATAAACAAAAAAAAAATATTTTTGTGTTATAAAATAAACATCACTCTTTATCCCAGAAAGTGCACATTTGGCGCACCATGTGTCTTAGAATTAAATATAGCTCTTAGTATTAGCATTATGATATTAGAGACCGCTACTTGAAACAACGCCGGAATCAGGAGGGAGAGAGCTCGATACACTCATTTTCATAGTAAAATATCAGATTTTCTCAAATTACTTCCGAAATATGGGAGTTATGAAGAAATTTATAAGCACAAGTTATGAAGGCATTAGGTAATCGAATAAGATGGCATCATTCGTTTGGCATAATTTAACTCTTTTTTTTCGAAGATGTCTACGTCCAACCTCTCCCATACATTCGTTCCACTGTGCGGCGACGAATCGTCGGGCAGTAGCCCGCCAGACAGCACTTTCTTCCCCTTCCTCAACCCAATTTACATTCTTGGAAGCTGGGACCGAAACCGGTATGATCAATACGGGTATTGTTATTACAAGCTTTTATTTAACTTGCCGAGTTAGTAAGTTAATTTAATATGTATTGGTCAAATGTTGGAAGTTGGATCAAAACCACTTCTTCTTATCCTACGGAAATTTTACATGTTGGTTCAATTTTGATGACAATGCATTTTGAAATGCATTGTCTTCAAAATTCTGATTCTACACCAAGGATTGGCTCCAGACGAAGGAACTCTTAAATGGTCAACAGCACAGAGACAAATTTTATATACGCATTCAATTATTATAGCTCGTTCTAAAGTTCACCATGATCTGGCTGCTGCACCCAAGGTTGGCTCTAGAAGAGGGAACGCCTCAATAGTCAACGGTACAGGCACGAACTTTTATATACTCATTTAATTATGACCGTCCGTTCTAAAGTCCACCATGACCTAGCTGCTGCTCTCAGGATTGGATCCAGACGAGAGACCTCCTAAACGATCAACATCACAGGCAGTCAATTTTATATAAGCATATGAATTGCAAAAAAGCTTGAGGCGTGAACGTCCTTCTTACACTTTAAGATAAGCGTCAAGCTTTTAAGAAAAAATAAAGTTCTATGTTTACGTAAGTTTTATTTTGTACTTTTTAGTGCATTAAAAGGTTTTTTTTTAAAAGGTTTTTACTTAAATTTTATTTCAGTTACAACATCTATATTTTCTACAGGTATTTTTAAAGGTTACCTTAAACTGAATACAACCAGTATTAATACCAGTTACCGAAATAATAAATACCTCTACCTTACACGTGCTGTCGGTCTTAGTCACGGGCGCGCATCGCCAGTGTAACCGGTACTTAACTAAATGAGGCACCATGTTCCTTCTTCTTGGCTACCCAGATAGCGGTAACCTTAGTCGTAGAACTAACCAAAATCCTTCGACACCTGTACCGTAATTCATAAAGGTTTTCGGTCCCTGCTTGGAAGTATCTACTCAGCTAAACTCTAGCCGCAAATAAAACACCGCGATAAAATAAACAAAGCAGTGAAATCAAAGATACCGTCAGAAATAACTAAATAATTTTACCTGCATTTTTTTATTAACGTGGGTTACCCGACGGGTCGGATAATACCTACGTGGCGATCGCTTCCTCCTTCCGCGGCACCGCCATTATCGACATAGAGGAAAAAATATCGCGGCAATACCTGGTCGATGTAGATAAAAAGAGGATCAATAGATATGAACTGTTGTTGTTTCAGAATACTTACTCTATTTGCATAGAGGGGTGGAGTTGTCGAGTGTTAGCATGTTATTGTAGAAATAAGTATTAGAATAGAATAGAAAGTGTTTATTTCAGACCGGAGTCCATAGGGTAAATTATAAACGTTATTTAGTTTTTGTTGTTGTTCGGACTTTGCTGGCCATGTTTAGAGTGGGCAAATGTTTAAGTTTTGAATAGGTAAACAAGTTATAACAGATACATTAGTAGTACCTACGCTTTTTTTAATCTAGGGTAGCCTGTACCTTACTATTGTAACTTGCGGCTATGACCGTTCAATCTTGTGATCGGAAGTGGATGTTAATGGATAATCATAATTTATCTAAATATGTGCAGTAGGCGTTCGGGAATTCGGCGCTCACTAATCACTAATCCGACACACCCAATAGTCCGGCGTTTTCTAACTAAGCTCTCCTACCATAGATACCATAACTTCTAAAAACATAAAGTACAAATTAAAGGAACATTTCCTACAAAATATAAATAACTAATGTATCATATGAGAATGAAAATAAATGTAATAAATGGTTATAAATTAATATAGTTAAATTGTAAATAACACCCAACAATACCAGTGGAAAATTAACTATTACTAATAATAATATACTTTTAGGAACAACCTGTATAAATTTAAATCACATTCCTCGGCCAGTTTTTGTTTTAGACGGTCAGATTGGTCATCGATGTTCGCTCGTAAGTAATAGATAAATATTTCGCTTATTACCCTCGTTGTTGTTTTTCTTACTGTATCATTTTGTAATTATGAACTTAAGCTTGTTTTGGTTGCCTAAATTATGTGGTCGATGATTTTGGTGCACGGTAAAACTCTAATGAGTTTATGTTAGCACCAACTTATTATGTATATAGATGTAAGTACTGAATGAATGAATAAATAAATAAATAAAGATATCCGTCTCCTACTCTGTAATTCCGTGTACATCACAAGATTCACAAGCAGTTGGGCTGTTCAAAACACCTTGAACACTATTTCGGCGACTAGGTTGTATAAAATCAGCAAAATGGTACTTGACAAGTCAGGGAAAATTATTAAGCAAATTGTTATCCTTCGTCAATTTGCCTTGCTATATTAATTTCCTACAACGAAATCTCTTCCTTCTGTAATTTATATGTATGCTCATGCACTTAAATCGGCTAAGACAGAGTTAAACTAAGAAACTCGTGAACTAAGTCAATCCTAAATATAAACAAATGTGACAGTGTTTAGGCAGGTTGGTGCCACGCACTTTTATGGCTAAGTGCGTCCTAGATAGATAGGCATAAACATAGACGCTGTCACAGTTTAGTGCAGACAGGCATTACTGTTTTTAAAATAAAGGTAACGCATTGACGGCACGGGTCGATCGAAGGTTAAGCTACGCTTGCCGCGGTCGGTTCGTGGATGGGTGACCATCCATTACATATCGAGTATTATCGAGCTTAATTAACGTGCTTTCCGAGGCACGGAGGGCCGTGCCTTGGAAAGCTCGTTAATTAAACTGTCAATAGATCTTTGACTGTCATTACGGGTAGTTAGAATCCCAAAAGTCCGAGAACCAGTCTTACCAAAGTGTATCGTACTACCCATCAGTAACTGGGTCGTGGAGGTTAGAAAGGCAGTCGCTCCATGTAAAATAGTGGTATTCAGCTGTATTCGGTTAGACTGGAAGCCGATCCCAACATAGTTGGGAAATGGCTAGGCAGATTAACTGACTCCCCAAGTACTTGTGTAGATAAGAGTCAAGTTTGGTACCCCATACTTTATTACAGGTAGGTACTTTACTTCAAAGACTTCATCTTTGGAATCTGATATTTGACAAAACACTTTATTATAGACACATGTAGACACTGAGATATTATAAGGGCGGCTGGTCATCAGTCACGGAGTTAATTAAGCTCACCTTCTGCCGACGTGCACGTCACCACGTCAACATGTGACGTGTTACAGCCGGAAACAAATTACCCACGCCTTGCCATCACTGTGCCATGATTATAAATCTGCATTATGTTTTGTATTAGCGAGGAGCTAATTATGGAAAGTTTGATAGGTGTTGACGTAAAAAAATGCGTCCTAAAAAGGTTCAAGCTCTCGGAACTAACGTTAGTGTCAGTACAAACTACATACTACATGCTGCATGTGGAGATCAGTGCCCAGGGTACCAGGGTACGTCCGATGTATATTTAAGTACATCCAAATCTTTTATTTCTTCGTCATTTTTCAAATTCATTCCTTTATCAAGTTAGGGTAGATAATACCTTTGAAGCTGCTGTACTGAGCAGATTATTGCATAGAAACCTATATTTTACTCACCGCGTCGCATTCCATCGCCAGCCCGCAATATGACTTCGTTTTCGCTTAGCGGTCTTTCAGACTTTTTTTCTTCTTACTCGGTTGCTAAGGGTCGGAGCGCGATGTGACATAACCTATAAACCTTCCTGAAGAATTGGGGCAAAAATATTTTTTCAAATCCGACTGGTTAATCCGGAGATTACCCCCTACATACAAACTAATAAACAAATTTTACCTCTTTATAATATTAATATATTATTATTATAATATACAGGGTGTCAGTTATATCGACGCGGAAACTGTTACAAAAAAACATCTGTTGTTCCATACATTTTGACCGCGTAGGTATTGCACTTTTCTATGAAACAGCAGATTTTTTTTAAAAATAACCGACGGTAAATCTCAACATATCACTTTTCGCGGGCACGCCACAATTGTGGCGATAAGTCCCCTCTTTGAGGAGTGGCTAGAGAGGCGCCACGGCGTCCTCACCTTCCGCCTGACGCAGGTCCTCACTGGACACAGCTGTTTCGGGAGATTCCTGTTCCACATAAGGCGGGAGGAAACGCCCGGGTGTCACCACTGTGTGGATCGCGCGGAGGACACGGTGGAGCATACGGTGGAGGTCTGCCCGGCTTGGGCGGAACACCGCCGTGTCCTCACGGAGGCGATCGGCGGCGGCGATCTCTCGCGTCCGGCCCTGGTTGAGGCCATGGTCCGGAGCGATAGTGCATGGGAGGCCGTCACTTCTTTCTGCGAAGCAGTAATGCTCGCGAAGGAGGAGGCGGAGCGCGCGAGAGGAGGAGAGGCAAGATTCGTGCCCTCGCGCCCCTATTTGCCGCAGGAGATGCCCCGGGTGTCGGGAGTCGCGAGCCGACTTCCGGCCACCGTAGGCGCGGGTTTGCGGACGGTGAGCAATGGGTAGCTCGCCGTCCAATTAGGACCAGGCCATGGTCGACGGTGCGTTGTGTTCCACGCGCGCCTCAAAGAGATGTCAGCACCAACTAACGGGGTCCGTAAGGGCCAATGCCTGCCAGGGATGCGAGTTTGTCCGAAAGGGATATCGCGGACCCGGCACACAGGCAACGGAAGGAACACGGGTGGGTTTTAGTCAGTAAAAGTCTGACACTCCCTCCTGCTCCGCCCGGGGGCCTTCTCCAGCGGGAGAAGTTATTTAATAATTTCCCAATCTGAAAAAAAAAATGGTATCAGTTTTCGCGTCGATGTCCCTGCCACCCTGTATAGTATAGAGTACTTGATAATAAAGATAAAAATAGGATACATCTTTGACCATGTCGAGTTGACAAAAATCTAAAACCTTTTTAATGGCCTGGCAAATTAAATAAATATTTTTTAAAGATGACAATCTGTCAGTGTCACATTTTTAATTCGGTCTGACAAGAAGATGGCTAATCCAGTATAGACATTACGACAAAAATAAAAGTGCTCAGTCGGTAAAGCAGATTCTATGGTGCAATGAGCAGAAGGCCAATTCTCGTACATAAAAAACGTTCACATTCAAGTCGCAATCTCAAACTTGTCAAAAATATTGGTAAATTGATTGTATTTTTGATAGATTGCGCATGAGGTTAGAATGCGAACGTTCTTAAAAATAACGGGAATTGCCCCTTTGATAATAATAAATTACGAACATATTTTGGATCCGACTGTACCTATCATCATTGGATATTGTAATGCTGTAGCTAAATGTAGTTATGAAAATAATTAACCTTTTATTTTTGCATTCATCGTTATCAGGAAACCGCTTGGTGTCTTATGAAATTATAAGAGAGCTGAATAATTGTGACCTACGATAAGAGAATTGCGAAAATATTTATGTCGCCGCGAAGGCGTCATCCTGTAAAGATTATAACATAATCTTATGCGTAACTATTTGTTATAATTGTTATTCACCATAAAGTGCTATACTGTAACAAGCATTATTCAAGGTATCAGTTCCTTTGAGATCAGACGCCATCTATTGCCAAGCTTCTAAACTCAGTCGATATAACTGGTAGTGAAATTATTAAACAACTTTCGATGTTAGAGCTAAAACTATAGTTGGAATTAAAAGGGAACATTTAATTAATGATTTTTGGGTTTTTAGTCATATTGACAAGTGGTCATTTGATAGTAAATTTGTTTATGACAAAGCGCTACCTAATGTCACGAAGATGGCGCGATTTGCGAATATTATGATTAATAACTGAATGTAATAATTTAATACGAGAACTAAATAAGTTTCAATAATAGAAAACCAATTATAAAGTAATAAGATTATTTTACACTGCAATTTACTAATGAATACCTGTTGTTTGATTAATTAAATTCCTTGAATCACAGTAAGTGTTGTCATAAGTAGTAAGAATGAAGGTGTAAAAAGTAATGAAGGTTCTAATTTAACTTTAATTCTGAATGACCTTTGTATTTGTGAATATTATCATTGTTTAATTATAAAATAATTAACTGAAAAGCATTTAGCATTATTTATAAATTTTATTGAACTAACTAAGTAATAAAATTTTGCTGACAAAAAAAAAGGGTACGGACACAACAATGGCGCGTCTTCAACCTCTGTAACATAATGCTTTGATTTTAAAGAGAGTCTATGGAGTTTCTCGTCCGTTCTTCTCCATCAGTACCTACTTCGTTTTGGAATGGGCGACTAGCTTCACCAACTAACTTAATCTCAATGACTAACTTAAATTAAGTGACAAAGTGATAACTCAAAAGTGTAAACGTTAAACTGGAATAAATGCATTGAGTTTGAGTTAAGAATTGTGTGTTATTGAAAGCCAACTACCTATGTTATATCTCCCATCAAAGAAGAATTACACCGGAGACTACTCAGACGCGGCACAGAGTAGATACCCCGTCGTGTCATATATGTTATTTGTTCTTAGTTTTACATAACATCACGACTGTATTCCCGAAGGGCTGGGCAGAGGTGTACCTATAGTACACACATTTCGCTAGTTATGTTTCAGTTCCATGTAATAGGGGGCGAGCCTATTCCCATCAACCGGGCACAAATCCAGACTTAGGGTTGCTACTGAAAAATTACAGATGGAAAAACCCATTAACACTTTGCCCGACCCGGGAATCGAACCCAGGACCTCATGCTCAGCAGTAGCGCTTGTGACCACTAGACCAACGTGGTAGTTAAATAAAGTTTATAAAGTTGATTAGTAATAAAAAAGTTAAAAAGTCATAAATGGCTGCAACTTCAGCTCATCATGTGGTCACCAATGCATTGTATGTAGATTTAAACTGATCAAAACGAATCCAAACACGACATTTCTGCAATATTTTTTTTCCAAGAATGTACGAGTGTGCTGGATATCCTAGAAAGGCTGAAGCATCAGACCAACATTTCCATACTCTTACATAGTTATATAGCGTACATATGGATGTTTCAAATTTTAAAGTTTTAAATACCCATTATGCGTCTGAGATCCCTACCGCAGCTAGCACAAAAAAGCTGATGACATTGAAACGCCTGAACCGATTTTGATAACACAAGTCTAAGAACCATTGCTAAAACCCTGCATTCAAATCGGTTCACACGTTTAAGAGCTACGGTGCCATAGTCAGACACACAGACTCACACACATAGCGGTCAAATACCCCTCTTTTTGCGTATTCTATATTATTCTTGTGAGAAATCACATCCAAGATCCTAGATTTACGAATATGGCAGGACCTGCCCGTATCCAGGTACCAGTTATGCCAACGTACACCATATCAACTGTATTCAAACCATCCCAAGCAAGGTATATTCCACCTCAAGACCCAAACGTTACATAAGAAACGATACCAGTTCCTGCAATAATTATTCAGCGCCCTAACAACATTACAGAACGCCACTCGGTCCAGCTTCCTCCCCAGCAACTCATGCATGTATAAGTAGCCCGCAGTTTGTTTAGCCCATAATAAATGCACACTGCATGGGACTCCTGGTTTGCGATACTCCTTTAGAAATACCTTTATTATGTAGGTTGGTGTACTGCTTATTCATTTTACTGAACAAGTTTTTAAGGCTGCGTGCTGCAAAATGGAAGACGCGGGTGCAATTGCAATAAAATAATGTTTGTTTTTCTGTGCGTGGGGGGACATAAATTTAGGTAGGTATTAGTATCCTACCGGGGTTGCGAGTTTGTCCGAAAGGGATATCGCGGCCCTGGCACACAGGCAACGGAAGGAACACGGGTGGGTTTTAGTCAGTAAAAGTCTGACACATCCTCCCGCTCCGCCCAGAGCGGTAGAAGTTATTTGATAATTTCCAACCCTCAAAAAATAAAAAAAGGTATTAGTATGGATGGAAGCACACTCCTACACTGTCCTCCCATACCTATTAACAATGTAATTTGAAAACATTGTAAAACCCAATTATTTTTAAAACAGTAACCGTGAAGTTTCTTGCCGGATTTTCTCAATAAGAAACGATCAATTGAAACCGTGCACCTAGCTTCTGACATTTCATAAGTGCCCATGTAGAGATATATGAAATTAAATGTTTTGTTTTTTTAGCTCCTAAACTATAAATAATCACTAAACACACATCAGGGTGTTTAGGAAAGCCCTTGGAGAGAGGTTTCAAAAATTTTACTTTGGACCTCGTTTATATAAGTTACTTTTGTGGATTTCAAACTTCAAGAGCTAGCGGTTTAAACTGTGCTTTATCTGTTATCGAATGAATGTGGATTGTGGCATGAGCGGTTGGAAATATGTGCGCATTATTATAACAATTAAATAGGTATAACTACAGAAACGAAGATAGGTACAAAAAGATAATGTGGCGCAGCTATTGACACCCAACTACAATGAAAAAGGAAGAAAAATGAAAGGTAGTTACTTATGCATAAAAAAAAAATACAAAAAATAGGTACATGTGTAGTATTTAAACGTAGTAGTAAATCTCGTCATAATAAGAGCTTGTAGTGGCCTCAGTTGGATGTTCCATACTCGAGGACTGTGGTTTACACAAGACGGTGGCGCCACATACCTGACAGTAAGGGTAACCGTCGATTAGCAACGACAACGAATACTTACTTACGAATGCTTGTGTCACCGTATCTTCGTGTGATTTCCAGAAATGCTGGCCTCCGACTTGACACCAAGCATCGTGTTTTTCATAAAGCTTCGTGAAGCCGCCTTTAGCGGACTAAAATTAGAAATCGTAATTACCTAAAATGCATAAATGGTCAACTTGAGTCGACTAAAAAATAAAGAAAACCGTATTTAAAGCCGTGCTCGTTATCAGGCAGACACTATTTACTTCATAAATTATAACTACTACTTAATAACACAACAGCTCAAATAGACCGTACCTAATCAAAAATTGTTTACTTTTAATATTAAATCGGTTTTCCCAATGAGCAACGGACTAATTTACGTATAATTTTTATCGCCTTTCAACGGCGACCCAGTCAAAGTAGAACCAATAACTGAACTGACTTAAAGTAAACAATGAACATTTCAAAGAATTAGGTATTATTTTCGAATCAATTGGCTAGAATGAATTAACTTCGATTCATCAGCATCATCATTGGCCTGCAGTAGTCTGGATTCTCGGAAAGTGCCATCCAGCTGCTACCGGCCACCTTGCGAAGATGAGAACGCCCTACCTTACGTTTGCCGATTCGCGGTCTGCACTCAAGAACACGTCTCCCAACGGTCATCAGTTCTAAGGCATGTAGAACTAAAGTAATATGACCAGCACATAGTTTCCCTATAGTTTCGCTAGGTCCATCTGTCTGTCTATCGGTCTGCGTTTTACTCAGAGACCCTAAGCCTGCGGGCACGAAATCAACGGCGAAGAGCGATGGTCGAGCGGGTTCGCCGGCCAGGCCGCTGGTTTCCTGCCCGCCCGCTAAAAAGCTGTAATTTGGCATGGTTATACTGTAGGTTATCACGCCTACAAAGTTGTGACATATTATCTTGAAAACAGTTTTCTTTTGGTTACCGAGAACCGAGAAAAGTTAGCGTTATGTTTGAAGTGCTGTATCTCAGCCTCAGTTGGACCTGCAGAGCTGTTGTTGTTGAGTGCGTTCAACAACAACAGCTCTGCGGAGACCCGTCCTCAAGCCAAGATCTGTCAAATCAGTGTACAGATTGGAAAAGTACTTTCAAAAATGGTTGACAGCTGTAACTACGAATGAGGAAACTACAGAATAGGCTAAATTACGATTACTAACTAATTATCTGTCCTCTACAACTTTCGCGCAAACAGGATGGCAGTGATTACGATATTGCTATAAAGAGACTTGATGCATTATTTCTGAAGCCACCTAACGAAATATATTCCAGGTACAGATTAAGAAAACGAGTGCAACAACCAGGTGCGTCCATCGACCTGTATCTACAAGCGTTGAAACTGCTCTCAAAATAATGCAATTTTAAACAAGTGACTACTGAACAAATCTAAAGTGGTTTTATTAGAGACTTTCAAATCCGGACTTTCGTCGTCCATATTACGTCAAAGACTTGGAAAATAGCACTCTCACATTAGACGACGCATTCAAGCAGGCCCACTCTCTAGAGATGACGCGAATAAGTGATGATTACCAGAAACCTAATACACCTTTGTCGTTGTGGTCCCTATTAACAATCAGAGAACACACATCCAATAACTATGCTATTTCTGTGAAAACAAGAGACATGCACGGAAAAACTGTCCAGCTGCTGGTACAACCTGCCTCTAATGTGGAAAAAGGGGGCATTTAGATAGACAGATTGATACATAAAACATTTATTCAGTGCATACAAAAGACACACAAAAGCACAATTAAATGATAACAAATTACATGAATATATACAAAAACAAGATGCCAATATACAAAAAAGAAAAACATAAGTAATTAAAGAAATGGAGTGACATTATGACATAGTTTCTTTAAATCAAATAAGGAAAAACAAGGTGCGGTGTGCGTCTCAAGGTCCGAATGGGAGTCCAGCTCAGCATGTGTCAGGCAAATATACCTGACGCTGATATTCTGCTGGATCCCTGCAGTGACATACGGACGTCGAGCCGACGAAATAAATAGCTGGTGTTGTGATAAAGTGTTAAGGCTTGTGCAGACCAGCGCGACTTGTCGCGCGACACGACTCAAACAATGCAATTTCTGAGAAAACTGTACGGTATAACAATAACGGCATCGCGTCGCGCGACAAGTCGCGCTGGTCTGCACAAGCCTTTATGCGCAGAGTGAAAATAAGTAACTATACCCACAACTTAAATTATGATCTACAGCAAAGTTTTGCATTGGGTAATGTTCTTGTTCGTTAGCAAAAGTGTGCAAAACTGCAGTGACTGCGTCACCACAACGGTGTGCTCTCACTAGTGCTATAGTTGAACCGAAAAAACATGAAAAATGAAGAATCTCAGAAATTGTTATCATGTATCGTTGCCGCTAGAATACTATTATTGATCTCGATAAAGCTATGATACCGATAAAAATTAACGGATTATTTCTTGCCGCCTGCTCTTTGAGCAGTGATTGGTACGAGCAGTACTCCCTGTACTGCTAGTTATATAGACAGCCGACCAGTTTGTCAATATAATATACAAAAGAGCTCTTGCTACCAAAATGTCAGCATGGCAGCTACAAATCTAAAAACAAAGGTAGATGCACTGTGTTCCGCCAATATCGATCTGCAAGTTGGTGATAATGGAGAACTTATATACGGATGTGATAATTGCTCATGAAACTCTTAAGAGACGTAATACATTAGAAATGTTTTTTGGCGAATCAGGAACTCCATTCAAAATTATGTGCACTATCTCAAACCATTGTCGGCCTAATTTGTTTATTCCCGAATCTCTTACCAGACTGTAAGCCAATAGCTGTTCTAGGTGGAAATCTCTTTTGGAAAAGTTCTTATGTAACAAATCTAACTTAGAGAGATGTATTACTGATTATAATTCTATAAATACTGTAATATTCTGTTATAGTCGCGAATCATATTTTGATCGAGATACAACCTGAAACTGACCTGGAAATTGCAAAAAAACGTAGAATAGAAAATTTTAATTTCGCGGGCTACAAGTCCGGATCTAAGTCACATAGATACTCAGATAGTGACATATATGCAGTTTATTCGTACTGAAATAAGGAAATTACTAACTGACGGTATTATTATGGACCCTAGCTCATCACCATGGAGAGCACAAGTGCTTGTAACTACAAATGAAAATCATAAAAAAGGATGTGCATAGAAGGAATGGTCTCTAAGGAGACGGATACATGCAATATGCTAACACATACTCGTATTTAATCATAAAAAACATATTGCAAATACAAACATGCACTGCCATCAAAGCTTAGAATCTGTTGTGTTTCAAGGGACAGGAGTCTGCTAATTCAAAATGGCTTAGATTTGATGGAACAGCAATAATTAACGCTTTGTCTTGTAATATTCCTCTAAAAAAATGAGGTAGTAAAATAGTTTAACCACTACCACCAAAATCCTGCTGATTAGCATACTTATAAAAAGTGAAATACCATATTTTAGTGAGTATGGTAACTTCCTAGCTTCCGCCCTAAGTTCTACGTTTAGTTATTGCAAATACCTATAAAAATGATTACGATAAATGATAAATGATTAATGATTGCGTTTCGATAAAATAATGAAAAAATATCAAAATATTTGTTTTTTCTTTGTGCAACTTAATAAAATAAGTTATTGTAAAAACGAAAAAAAACCGTCTACAAACAAACCTAACTGAAACTGGAAAAAAAGCATTATAATTAATAGAATTTTGATATCGCAGGCCCCCGGGGGGACAAACCAACAACCTGAAATATAGTATAACTTTTGTATTTCCCCACCTAATTGTAATATACCCAGTTACACTCGCGCAATAAAGACGAATCTACCGACATATCATTCCTCTAAATCAGTTCAGCCGTTTAGTAGTTACGAGGGAACATAGACACGACATACATGCATACACCATACAGGTCAAACACATAACCCCCTTTTTTGGCTTCGCCGCAGTCAGGTAAAAAAAGCTAATGCATACTAAGTAAATCCCTGTAACTTTTTTACTATTGTAATGTACATACTTTCATTCATGAACGCTTCTGAAATTAAGCGACGTCCAAATTGTCATTCTTCAAAACCCACCACCTTAAAGATGCAAGTCTGTTTTTATACGGAATAGGTACCGTGGGACGACCGAAATAAAGTATGTTGAAGCTGCGGGCAATAACTAGTTATTAATAAAAATACCTCTCACAGCAGATAAAACATTTGTTTGTGTATAAAATGCAAAGTTAACTTAATTAAATAAATCGGTTTTCCCTATGCGCGCCGGGCTGACCTATACAGAGACCTCTAGCGTGTTTTTGCAAAATGTGTACATAACAAGATACAATATCGCAAAAAAACAGGAAAAAGTCACAGTTAGTTATTTATCTGTAATGAGTAAAATATCCGCTTAGGTATAATAACGGGTACTCTTATCTACCAGTCTCTTATCACCATGCCGAAACTCAAACTCTAAGCATTTATTAAAAAAAAGGTTTTTCATCTACGATTTTTTAAATGTATGTAATTAGATATCATGATGGCCCAGTGGTTAAGGCATCGCCTCTCATGTACGAGGTTGTGGGTTCAAATCCGGGCAAATATCAATGTGACTTTTTCAATTCATATGTACTTTCTGAGTTTATCTTGGACATTACTGACATCGGTGAATGAAAAAAACACCGTGGGGAAACCTGGACTTATAGTTAATATAAGTCTAAAATCGCCAACCCGTCTTGAGCAAGCGTGGTGATCAATGCTCGTGCCTTCTCTGTATGAAAAGAGGCCTTTGCCCTGCAGTGGGACAATAATAGGCTGATATTATTATTATTATTAGATGTAGGTTAGGATTAAGGTTAAAGTATGTAATTTTATAGGATGTAGATTAAAGGCTTGTGCAGACCAGCGCGACTTGTCGCGCGACGCGACACGAACAATACAATTTCTAAGAAAACTTCACAGTATAACAATAACCGGTGTCGCGACGCGCGACAGGTCGCGCTGGTCTGCACAAGCCTTTACCCGTGCAATAAAATTGACGTCTAACAGTTTTTTTGTCAAAAAAAAACTGTCAGAAACTCAAAATTGATTGATTCGCAGAAACATAAACTAGGTATAAAACTTTCGTCGAATTCGCCCATTAGATGAGGTGCGGCGCCTAAGTTCGAAATTAATTTCATGTAGGTAGTCAGGTGAATAGGAAGACTATTACATAACAAATTCACATTCAAATTCTCAAGACATACGTTCGTGAACTTTGCCACAATTGCAACCGCAAGAACCACCCGAAGTTATTGAACTCGTTTTAGCCACAACTTAGTCATTATATTTAACATGGCTGACTACTAAGTTCTCTAAGAACTTACAAACTTCATCTATAAAGTACAGAATGACAGGTCTTCGGTTACTATGGAAGTTATAAAGCAAGAAATAAATGATTAATTGCTGTTTGATGAGTGAAAAGGTATTGAGGTCCGTACATAGGTACCTATTCAATATTGAATTACCTACGGCTACCTGGTAGACCGCACTTAACCACCTTAATAGATGAATGGGCCGGTCCTTATAACCAATTACGAACATGGACCAATTTTTCCATTAAAAGTCTCAATTACGCCCCAGGGTTTAGTTTCTCCCGGGGTCGCGGGAATGTCTGAAAGGGATACGGTGGCCCCTGGCAACGTACAGGCAACTGAAGGAAAACGGGTGGGTTTTAGTCAGTAAGAGTCTGACACGCCCTCCCACTCCGCTCAGAGCGGAAGAAGTTATTTGATAATTTCCCACCCAAAAAAAAAGGGTTTCGTTTCTCACCGTAGGTTTTAATAGTTAAGTACATATATGGATTAATAGGTACTGCCGCCGCCGGTCGGTAATTAGTAACAAAGGTGAAGTAGAACTCTTCTTAACATAGAAAACTTATGAATAAACTTTTATAAAGGTGCATTTACGAACCAACTTACCTAGACCTAAAACATTAGACTTTGCTGCTTTAAATATTTTACACTTTACAGGTACCTAAAAATTAGCGATCCGCCCCTGTTTCGCACGGTTTTTATGATTTCATGCTAGTTTAAAATACGCTTCTAATTATAAATCTTCCGAAATAAATTCTCTAAATGATATTGAAAAACGCATAAAAATCCGTTACGTAGTACAGAATAACGCATTCACACAGAAAGACACGAAAAGCGACTTTAATTAATAAAATGTTCAGATGTATTCACATCTGATAAAACAGCTTTCATCGCTAGTTTCATTCTCCGATATTCATCGAAGGTCGAGACATGCGAAGAGCTCTCGATATGCACAGCTCGACAATATGCACAGCTCGACAATAGCGGTGGATCACAAAACGTGTCCATTCTCCAGTGGATGCAGATCTCGAGATTGTTAAAGGTTACGAGTCTACTGTCGAGATCTAGAGAGCCTAGTTGAAGGTTAAGCTCTTTGGTAGATGATAAATAATATATAATAGGGTAAATTGGTAAAAAAAACAGTTCTACACGTTAAAAATAAATTATTTTTTAAACCTGTATGACGTCGCGGTGTTTACTATCTCACTTGCGGATTCATGTACTATGTTATGTATTGTACATATTATTAACACTTGCTTAAAAAACGGTGAAGTTTCCTTCATCGTGAGGACACCGGAATGCCTGAGAGATTATTTCTCGACGGCATGTGAAGCCAAGGCGCCCATGGGCGGCATAAAAACTCTGACACCAGGTTAGTCACTAATCACACGAAGAAGGAAGTAAGACTACCAGGCTACTCTGAGAAGAAAGACCGATACAAACTTTTTGTGGTAAGCACCGACTTCTGGCCAGTTCTGGGCTAACACCTCTATCTAGAAAATTTATAATTACATCACATAGCAAATATGAAAAATTAGTTTCTTTGTTTTCAGATGCGAACAATACCTACTCCTACTGACAATATTTCCTGTAATACATAATGGTATTGCGATCGTAGAATTTTCCTCAAAATAAAAACATAGGTAAGTAGAACTATATGGAGATTTCAGTGAAATGGTGGTTATAACCAGACACCTTGACAATTGTCTAACGGAGAGACATTGTAGGCATCTACAACACCACATGCGAACTACGCATCACACTAACGTCACGCCAAATCCTGCATCGCGCAAGCAAAGTTCGACGCGCGACCACAGATTGTTCACAACGGTCGCGCGACCAAGATTAGTCAACAGATGGTTCACTCCGCAAAATTATATAAAAAGCAACTCTTGCTACGACACAATAATGTACAATTCAGGTCGCACAGCACGTACCTACCTACAGTTAAATTCACCTAGAAGTTGCCTCTCTTTCTATCGCGTCACTCTTATATCTTCTGACTACGTTACGCTCACTGAATTGGCCTGAAAAGACGAGCCCACCGCGTACTTGTAGCTTCATTCACACCTAAAATGCAGAGTGAGCCTTCTGTACTATTCTGTGGCGCGACTACCTTATAGACGACGGCCCGGCGCACAGTGGAACGAATGTATGGGAGAGGTTGGACGTAGACATCTCCGAAAAAAGAGAGTTAAATTATGCCAAACGAATGATGCCATCTTTTTCGATTACCTAATGCCTTCATAACTTGTGCTTATAAATTTCTTCATAACTCCCATAATTCGGAAGTAATTTGAGAAAATCTGATATTTTACTATGAAAATGAGTGTATCGAGCTCTCTCCCTCCTGATTCCGGCCTTTTTTCAAGTACCGGTCTCTAATATCATAATGCTAATACTAAGAGCTATATTTAATACATGGTGCGCCAAATGTGCACTTTCTGGGATAAAAGGAAATGAAAATTTTAAAAAATTAAAATGGTTTTTCCTCATTTGTATTTATTTTAAACTGCGGACAGACGTATGTACAGGTCAGTGTAGTGTAAGTGTATTATTTACGAAAATATTCATAAGAACAGATGAGAGTATGACTTTTTTCACATAATATCAATCATTGTCAACAGCAGTTGGTGTTTGACACTAATTCCATCAGTGATGGTGGATGGAGTGAAGGCTTCAATCTCGGCTTCGATTTCAGCCATCTTTCTCTGCACATTTTCTTTGATTTTCTTTATAAACTTAAACAATATTGGCCGGCAAAATGAAGTGGAAGATGGTCGCTCGTTTTCCCAAATTGTTACACCTTTTGAGACGAGCCGCAGTGGTACAAGACTAATCATAAAATTACTAGCAAGATCGATTTGCTCTTCTTCACTCGTCCTTTGATGATAAATGCTTTGGTTAGATGATCCGTCAAAACCCCATTTGCTGGTCAAAATGAGCTGTCAATTGGGATCAACAGGGGTTTCTAACGACCTAATAAGTCGTCAGAAACTTATCTGTGCTTCTTTCAGACTGTATCCATTTTGCAAAAATGCGGTAGCAAAATCGACGACACCAGTCTTTTAAACTTGTTTCAGAACTTTCACATAACTGAACACAACAGTTATCTTTTAAAACACTGAAAAAATAGCTATAGTCGCGTAAATCTTTATATGCGCGTGCGCATAAGCAACGTGAAGATCAAGATTTGTATTAAAATTTGGAAAATACATTGCGACATTAGCGTGGCTACGACGAGGTGTAAATCAACACTGATTTTAAAGTTACTAATAGTGACCTATTTATATTTAATCCAGGTACCCTCATTTGTTAAATATTACAAGGTAATTAGTTTGTAAATGATGGATGCTAAATTAGTGTGTAGCCGTTTAGTAATTAAATAATAGCAATCTTCTTATCAGTAATTAGTGCATCAGTTTTATATGTAAACCTTAAGTCCCTAATCACATCTGCTGGGGTTGCGGGTTTGTCTGAAAGGGATATCGCGGCCCCGGCACCCAGGCAACGGAAGGAACACGGGTGGGTTTTAGTCAGTAAAAGTCTGACACACCCTCTCGCTCTGCCCAGAGCGGGAGAAGTCATTTGATGATTTCCCATACAAAAAAAAAAAAAAAAAAGTCCCTAATCACATATCCTAATTCTCTTATATCTTCTCTAATTGGCTGCTCAGAAATATTATTGTAATAAGGTAAACCTTTAGAAAAACGGTTTTAATCAACAAAATAAACAAAAAAAAAATATTTTTGTGTTATAAAATAAACATCACTCTTTATCCCAGAAAGTGCACATTTGGCGCACCATGTGTCTTAGAATTAAATATAGCTCTTAGTATTAGCATTATGATATTAGAGACCGCTACTTGAAACAACGCCGGAATCAGGAGGGAGAGAGCTCGATACACTCATTTTCATAGTAAAATATCAGATTTTCTCAAATTACTTCCGAAATATGGGAGTTATGAAGAAATTTATAAGCACAAGTTATGAAGGCATTAGGTAATCGAATAAGATGGCATCATTCGTTTGGCATAATTTAACTCTTTTTTTTCGAAGATGTCTACGTCCAACCTCTCCCATACATTCGTTCCACTGTGCGGCGACGAATCGTCGGGCAGTAGCCCGCCAGACAGCACTTTCTTCCCCTTCCTCAACCCAATTTACATTCTTGGAAGCTGGGACCGAAACCGGTATGATCAATACGGGTATTGTTATTACAAGCTTTTATTTAACTTGCCGAGTTAGTAAGTTAATTTAATATGTATTGGTCAAATGTTGGAAGTTGGATCAAAACCACTTCTTCTTATCCTACGGAAATTTTACATGTTGGTTCAATTTTGATGACAATGCATTTTGAAATGCATTGTCTTCAAAATTCTGATTCTACACCAAGGATTGGCTCCAGACGAAGGAACTCTTAAATGGTCAACAGCACAGAGACAAATTTTATATACGCATTCAATTATTATAGCTCGTTCTAAAGTTCACCATGATCTGGCTGCTGCACCCAAGGTTGGCTCTAGAAGAGGGAACGCCTCAATAGTCAACGGTACAGGCACGAACTTTTATATACTCATTTAATTATGACCGTCCGTTCTAAAGTCCACCATGACCTAGCTGCTGCTCTCAGGATTGGATCCAGACGAGAGACCTCCTAAACGATCAACATCACAGGCAGTCAATTTTATATAAGCATATGAATTGCAAAAAAGCTTGAGGCGTGAACGTCCTTCTTACACTTTAAGATAAGCGTCAAGCTTTTAAGAAAAAATAAAGTTCTATGTTTACGTAAGTTTTATTTTGTACTTTTTAGTGCATTAAAAGGTTTTTTTTTAAAAGGTTTTTACTTAAATTTTATTTCAGTTACAACATCTATATTTTCTACAGGTATTTTTAAAGGTTACCTTAAACTGAATACAACCAGTATTAATACCAGTTACCGAAATAATAAATACCTCTACCTTACACGTGCTGTCGGTCTTAGTCACGGGCGCGCATCGCCAGTGTAACCGGTACTTAACTAAATGAGGCACCATGTTCCTTCTTCTTGGCTACCCAGATAGCGGTAACCTTAGTCGTAGAACTAACCAAAATCCTTCGACACCTGTACCGTAATTCATAAAGGTTTTCGGTCCCTGCTTGGAAGTATCTACTCAGCTAAACTCTAGCCGCAAATAAAACACCGCGATAAAATAAACAAAGCAGTGAAATCAAAGATACCGTCAGAAATAACTAAATAATTTTACCTGCATTTTTTTATTAACGTGGGTTACCCGACGGGTCGGATAATACCTACGTGGCGATCGCTTCCTCCTTCCGCGGCACCGCCATTATCGACATAGAGGAAAAAATATCGCGGCAATACCTGGTCGATGTAGATAAAAAGAGGATCAATAGATATGAACTGTTGTTGTTTCAGAATACTTACTCTATTTGCATAGAGGGGTGGAGTTGTCGAGTGTTAGCATGTTATTGTAGAAATAAGTATTATAAACGTTATTTAGTTTTTGTTGTTGTTCGGACTTTGCTGGCCATGTTTAGAGTGGGCAAATGTTTAAGTTTTGAATAGGTAAACAAGTTATAACAGATACATTAGTAGTACCTACGCTTTTTTTAATCTAGGGTAGCCTGTACCTTACTATTGTAACTTGCGGCTATGACCGTTCAATCTTGTGATCGGAAGTGGATGTTAATGGATAATCATAATTTATCTAAATATGTGCAGTAGGCGTTCGGGAATTCGGCGCTCACTAATCACTAATCCGACACACCCAATAGTCCGGCGTTTTCTAACTAAGCTCTCCTACCATAGATACCATAACTTCTAAAAACATAAAGTACAAATTAAAGGAACATTTCCTACAAAATATAAATAACTAATGTATCATATGAGAATGAAAATAAATGTAATAAATGGTTATAAATTAATATAGTTAAATTGTAAATAACACCCAACAATACCAGTGGAAAATTAACTATTACTAATAATAATATACTTTTAGGAACAACCTGTATAAATTTAAATCACATTCCTCGGCCAGTTTTTGTTTTAGACGGTCAGATTGGTCATCGATGTTCGCTCGTAAGTAATAGATAAATATTTCGCTTATTACCCTCGTTGTTGTTTTTCTTACTGTATCATTTTGTAATTATGAACTTAAGCTTGTTTTGGTTGCCTAAATTATGTGGTCGATGATTTTGGTGCACGGTAAAACTCTAATGAGTTTATGTTAGCACCAACTTATTATGTATATAGATGTAAGTACTGAATGAATGAATAAATAAATAAATAAAGATATCCGTCTCCTACTCTGTAATTCCGTGTACATCACAAGATTCACAAGCAGTTGGGCTGTTCAAAACACCTTGAACACTATTTCGGCGACTAGGTTGTATAAAATCAGCAAAATGGTACTTGACAAGTCAGGGAAAATTATTAAGCAAATTGTTATCCTTCGTCAATTTGCCTTGCTATATTAATTTCCTACAACGAAATCTCTTCCTTCTGTAATTTATATGTATGCTCATGCACTTAAATCGGCTAAGACAGAGTTAAACTAAGAAACTCGTGAACTAAGTCAATCCTAAATATAAACAAATGTGACAGTGTTTAGGCAGGTTGGTGCCACGCACTTTTATGGCTAAGTGCGTCCTAGATAGATAGGCATAAACATAGACGCTGTCACAGTTTAGTGCAGACAGGCATTACTGTTTTTAAAATAAAGGTAACGCATTGACGGCACGGGTCGATCGAAGGTTAAGCTACGCTTGCCGCGGTCGGTTCGTGGATGGGTGACCATCCATTACATATCGAGTATTATCGAGCTTAATTAACGTGCTTTCCGAGGCACGGAGGGCCGTGCCTTGGAAAGCTCGTTAATTAAACTGTCAATAGATCTTTGACTGTCATTACGGGTAGTTAGAATCCCAAAAGTCCGAGAACCAGTCTTACCAAAGTGTATCGTACTACCCATCAGTAACTGGGTCGTGGAGGTTAGAAAGGCAGTCGCTCCATGTAAAATAGTGGTATTCAGCTGTATTCGGTTAGACTGGAAGCCGATCCCAACATAGTTGGGAAATGGCTAGGCAGATTAACTGACTCCCCAAGTACTTGTGTAGATAAGAGTCAAGTTTGGTACCCCATACTTTATTACAGGTAGGTACTTTACTTCAAAGACTTCATCTTTGGAATCTGATATTTGACAAAACACTTTATTATAGACACATGTAGACACTGAGATATTATAAGGGCGGCTGGTCATCAGTCACGGAGTTAATTAAGCTCACCTTCTGCCGACGTGCACGTCACCACGTCAACATGTGACGTGTTACAGCCGGAAACAAATTACCAACGCCTTGCCATCACTGTGCCATGATTATAAATCTGCATTATGTTTTGTATTAGCGAGGAGCTAATTATGGAAAGTTTGATAGGTGTTGACGTAAAAAAATGCGTCCTAAAAAGGTTCAAGCTCTCGGAACTAACGTTAGTGTCAGTACAAACTACATACTACATGCTGCATGTGGAGATCAGTGCCCAGGGTACCAGGGTACGTCCGATGTATATTTAAGTACATCCAAATCTTTTATTTCTTCGTCATTTTTCAAATTCATTCCTTTATCAAGTTAGGGTAGATAATACCTTTGAAGCTGCTGTACTGAGCAGATTATTGCATAGAAACCTATATTTTACTCACCGCGTCGCATTCCATCGCCAGCCCGCAATATGACTTCGTTTTCGCTTAGCGGTCTTTCAGACTTTTTTTCTTCTTACTCGGTTGCTAAGGGTCGGAGCGCGATGTGACATAACCTATAAACCTTCCTGAAGAATTGGGGCAAAAATATTTTTTCAAATCCGACTGGTTAATCCGGAGATTACCCCCTACATACAAACTAATAAACAAATTTTACCTCTTTATAATATTAATATATTATTATTATAATATACAGGGTGTCAGTTATATCGACGCGGAAACTGTTACAAAAAAACATCTGTTGTTCCATACATTTTGACCGCGTAGGTATTGCACTTTTCTATGAAACAGCAGATTTTTTTTAAAAATAACCGACGGTAAATCTCAACATATCACTTTTCGCGGGCACGCCACAATTGTGGCGATAAGTCCCCTCTTTGAGGAGTGGCTAGAGAGGCGCCACGGCGTCCTCACCTTCCGCCTGACGCAGGTCCTCACTGGACACAGCTGTTTCGGGAGATTCCTGTTCCACATAAGGCGGGAGGAAACGCCCGGGTGTCACCACTGTGTGGATCGCGCGGAGGACACGGTGGAGCATACGGTGGAGGTCTGCCCGGCTTGGGCGGAACACCGCCGTGTCCTCACGGAGGCGATCGGCGGCGGCGATCTCTCGCGTCCGGCCCTGGTTGAGGCCATGGTCCGGAGCGATAGTGCATGGGAGGCCGTCACTTCTTTCTGCGAAGCAGTAATGCTCGCGAAGGAGGAGGCGGAGCGCGCGAGAGGAGGAGAGGCAAGATTCGTGCCCTCGCGCCCCTATTTGCCGCAGGAGATGCCCCGGGTGTCGGGAGTCGCGAGCCGACTTCCGGCCACCGTAGGCGCGGGTTTGCGGACGGTGAGCAATGGGTAGCTCGCCGTCCAATTAGGACCAGGCCATGGTCGACGGTGCGTTGTGTTCCACGCGCGCCTCAAAGAGATGTCAGCACCAACTAACGGGGTCCGTAAGGGCCAATGCCTGCCAGGGATGCGAGTTTGTCCGAAAGGGATATCGCGGACCCGGCACACAGGCAACGGAAGGAACACGGGTGGGTTTTAGTCAGTAAAAGTCTGACACTCCCTCCTGCTCCGCCCGGGGGCCTTCTCCAGCGGGAGAAGTTATTTAATAATTTCCCAATCTGAAAAAAAAAATGGTATCAGTTTTCGCGTCGATGTCCCTGCCACCCTGTATAGTATAGAGTACTTGATAATAAAGATAAAAATAGGATACATCTTTGACCATGTCGAGTTGACAAAAATCTAAAACCTTTTTAATGGCCTGGCAAATTAAATAAATATTTTTTAAAGATGACAATCTGTCAGTGTCACATTTTTAATTCGGTCTGACAAGAAGATGGCTAATCCAGTATAGACATTACGACAAAAATAAAAGTGCTCAGTCGGTAAAGCAGATTCTATAGTGCAATGAGCAGAAGGCCAATTCTCGTACATAAAAAACGTTCACATTCAAGTCGCAATCTCAAACTTGTCAAAAATATTGGTAAATTGATTGTATTTTTGATAGATTGCGCATGAGGTTAGAATGCGAACGTTCTTAAAAATAACGGGAATTGCCCCTTTGATAATAATAAATTACGAACATATTTTGGATCCGACTGTACCTATCATCATTGGATATTGTAATGCTGTAGCTAAATGTAGTTATGAAAATAATTAACCTTTTATTTTTGCATTCATCGTTATCAGGAAACCGCTTGGTGTCTTATGAAATTATAAGAGAGCTGAATAATTGTGACCTACGATAAGAGAATTGCGAAAATATTTATGTCGCCGCGAAGGCGTCATCCTGTAAAGATTATAACATAATCTTATGCGTAACTATTTGTTATAATTGTTATTCACCATAAAGTGCTATACTGTAACAAGCATTATTCAAGGTATCAGTTCCTTTGAGATCAGACGCCATCTATTGCCAAGCTTCTAAACTCAGTCGATATAACTGGTAGTGAAATTATTAAACAACTTTCGATGTTAGAGCTAAAACTATAGTTGGAATTAAAAGGGAACATTTAATTAATGATTTTTGGGTTTTTAGTCATATTGACAAGTGGTCATTTGATAGTAAATTTGTTTATGACAAAGCGCTACCTAATGTCACGAAGATGGCGCGATTTGCGAATATTATGATTAATAACTGAATGTAATAATTTAATACGAGAACTAAATAAGTTTCAATAATAGAAAACCAATTATAAAGTAATAAGATTATTTTACACTGCAATTTACTAATGAATACCTGTTGTTTGATTAATTAAATTCCTTGAATCACAGTAAGTGTTGTCATAAGTAGTAAGAATGAAGGTGTAAAAAGTAATGAAGGTTCTAATTTAACTTTAATTCTGAATGACCTTTGTATTTGTGAATATTATCATTGTTTAATTATAAAATAATTAACTGAAAAGCATTTAGCATTATTTATAAATTTTATTGAACTAACTAAGTAATAAAATTTTGCTGACAAAAAAAAAGGGTACGGACACAACAATGGCGCGTCTTCAACCTCTGTAACATAATGCTTTGATTTTAAAGAGAGTCTATGGAGTTTCTCGTCCGTTCTTCTCCATCAGTACCTACTTCGTTTTGGAATGGGCGACTAGCTTCACCAACTAACTTAATCTCAATGACTAACTTAAATTAAGTGACAAAGTGATAACTCAAAAGTGTAAACGTTAAACTGGAATAAATGCATTGAGTTTGAGTTAAGAATTGTGTGTTATTGAAAGCCAACTACCTATGTTATATCTCCCATCAAAGAAGAATTACACCGGAGACTACTCAGACGCGGCACAGAGTAGATACCCCGTCGTGTCATATATGTTATTTGTTCTTAGTTTTACATAACATCACGACTGTATTCCCGAAGGGCTGGGCAGAGGTGTACCTATAGTACACACATTTCGCTAGTTATGTTTCAGTTCCATGTAATAGGGGGCGAGCCTATTCCCATCAACCGGGCACAAATCCAGACTTAGGGTTGCTACTGAAAAATTACAGATGGAAAAACCCATTAACACTTTGCCCGACCCGGGAATCGAACCCAGGACCTCATGCTCAGCAGTAGCGCTTGTGACCACTAGACCAACGTGGTAGTTAAATAAAGTTTATAAAGTTGATTAGTAATAAAAAAGTTAAAAAGTCATAAATGGCTGCAACTTCAGCTCATCATGTGGTCACCAATGCATTGTATGTAGATTTAAACTGATCAAAACGAATCCAAACACGACATTTCTGCAATATTTTTTTTCCAAGAATGTACGAGTGTGCTGGATATCCTAGAAAGGCTGAAGCATCAGACCAACATTTCCATACTCTTACATAGTTATATAGCGTACATATGGATGTTTCAAATTTTAAAGTTTTAAATACCCATTATGCGTCTGAGATCCCTACCGCAGCTAGCACAAAAAAGCTGATGACATTGAAACGCCTGAACCGATTTTGATAACACAAGTCTAAGAACCATTGCTAAAACCCTGCATTCAAATCGGTTCACACGTTTAAGAGCTACGGTGCCATAGTCAGACACACAGACTCACACACATAGCGGTCAAATACCCCTCTTTTTGCGTATTCTATATTATTCTTGTGAGAAATCACATCCAAGATCCTAGATTTACGAATATGGCAGGACCTGCCCGTATCCAGGTACCAGTTATGCCAACGTACACCATATCAACTGTATTCAAACCATCCCAAGCAAGGTATATTCCACCTCAAGACCCAAACGTTACATAAGAAACGATACCAGTTCCTGCAATAATTATTCAGCGCCCTAACAACATTACAGAACGCCACTCGGTCCAGCTTCCTCCCCAGCAACTCATGCATGTATAAGTAGCCCGCAGTTTGTTTAGCCCATAATAAATGCACACTGCATGGGACTCCTGGTTTGCGATACTCCTTTAGAAATACCTTTATTATGTAGGTTGGTGTACTGCTTATTCATTTTACTGAACAAGTTTTTAAGGCTGCGTGCTGCAAAATGGAAGACGCGGGTGCAATTGCAATAAAATAATGTTTGTTTTTCTGTGCGTGGGGGGACATAAATTTAGGTAGGTATTAGTATCCTACCGGGGTTGCGAGTTTGTCCGAAAGGGATATCGCGGCCCTGGCACACAGGCAACGGAAGGAACACGGGTGGGTTTTAGTCAGTAAAAGTCTGACACATCCTCCCGCTCCGCCCAGAGCGGTAGAAGTTATTTGATAATTTCCAACCCTCAAAAAATAAAAAAAGGTATTAGTATGGATGGAAGCACACTCCTACACTGTCCTCCCATACCTATTAACAATGTAATTTGAAAACATTGTAAAACCCAATTATTTTTAAAACAGTAACCGTGAAGTTTCTTGCCGGATTTTCTCAATAAGAAACGATCAATTGAAACCGTGCACCTAGCTTCTGACATTTCATAAGTGCCCATGTAGAGATATATGAAATTAAATGTTTTGTTTTTTTAGCTCCTAAACTATAAATAATCACTAAACACACATCAGGGTGTTTCGGAAAGCCCTTGGAGAGAGGTTTCAAAAATTTTACTTTGGACCTCGTTTATATAAGTTACTTTTGTGGATTTCAAACTTCAAGAGCTAGCGGCTTAAACTGTGCTTTATCTGTTATCGAATGAATGTGGATTGTGGCATGAGCGGTTGGAAATATGTGCGCATTATTATAACAATTAAATAGGTATAACTACAGAAACGAAGATAGGTACAAAAAGATAATGTGGCGCAGCTATTGACACCCAACTACAATGAAAAAGGAAGAAAAATGAAAGGAAGTTACTTATGCATAAAAAAAAATACAAAAAATAGGTACATGTGTAGTATTTAAACGTAGTAGTAAATCTCGTCATAATAAGAGCTTGTAGTGGCCTCAGTTGGATGTTCCATACTCGAGGACTGTGGTTTACACAAGACGGTGGCGCCACATACCTGACAGTAAGGGTAACCATCGATTAGCAACGACAACGAATACTTACTTACGAATGCTTGTGTCACCGTATCTTCGTGTGATTTCCAGAAATGCTGGCCTCCGACTTGACACCAAGCATCGTGTTTTTCATAAAGCTTCGTGAAGCCGCCTTTAGCGGACTAAAATTAGAAATCGTAATCACCTAAAATGCATAAATGGTCAACTTGAGTCGACTAAAAAATAAAGAAAACCGTATTTAAAGCCGTGCTCGTTATCAGGCAGACACTATTTACTTCATAAATTATAACTACTACTCAATAACACAACAGCTCAAATAGACCGTACCTAATCAAAAATTGTTTACTTTTAATATTAAATCGGTTTTCCCAATGAGCAACGGACTAATTTACGTATAATTTTTATCGCCTTTCAACGGCGACCCAGTCAAAGTAGATAACCAATAACTGAACTGACTTAAAGTAAACAATGAACATTTCAAAGAATTAGGTATTATTTTCGAATCAATTGGCTAGAATGAATTAACTTCGATTCATCAGCATCATCATTGGCCTACAGTAGTCTGGATTCTCGGAAAGTCCCATCCAGCTGCTACCGGCCACCTTGCGAAGATGAGAACGCCCTACCTTACGTTTGCCGATTCGCGGTCTGCACTCAAGAACACGTCTCCCAACGGTCATCAGTTCTAAGGCATGTAGAACTAAAGTAATATGACCAGCACATAGTTTCCCTATAGTTTCGCTAGGTCCATCTGTCTGTCTATCGGTCTGCGTTTGACTCAGAGACCCTAAGCCTGCGGGCACGAAATCAACGGCGAAGAGCGATGGTCGAGCGGGTTCGCCGGCCAGGCCGCTGGTTTCCTGCCCGCCCGCTAAAAAGCTGTAATTTGGCATGGTTATACTGTAGGTCATCACGCCTACAAAGTTGTGACATATTATCTTGAAAACAGTTTTCTTTTGGTTACCGAGAACCGAGAAAAGTTAGCGTTATGTTTGAAGTGCTGTATCTCAGCCTCAGTTGGACCTGCAGAGCTGTTGTTGTTGAGTGCGTTCAACAACAACAGCTCTGCGGAGACCCGTCCTCAAGCCAAGATCTGTCAAATCAGTGTACAGATTGGAAAAGTACTTTCAAAAATGGTTGACAGCTGTAACTACGAATGAGGAAACTACAGAATAGGCTAAATTACGATTACCAACTAATTATCTGTCCTCTACAACTTTCGCGCAAACAGGATTGCAGTGATTACGATATTGCTATAAAGAGACTTGATGCATTATTTCTGAAGCCACCTAACGAAATATATTCCAGGTACAGATTAAGAAAACGAGTGCAACAACCAGGTGCGTCCATCGACCTGTATCTACAAGCGTTGAAACTGCTCTCAAAATAATGCAATTTTAAACAAGTGACTACTGAACAAATCTAAAGTGGTTTTATTAGAGACTTTCAAATCCGGACTTTCGTCGTCCATATTACGTCAAAGACTTGGAAAATAGCACTCTCACATTAGACGACGCATTCAAGCAGGCCCACTCTCTAGAGATGACGCGAATAAGTGATGATTACCAGAAACCTAATACACCTTTGTCGTTGTGGTCCCTATTAACAATCAGAGAACACACATCCAATAACTATGCTATTTCTGTGAAAACAAGAGACATGCACGGAAAAACTGTCCAGCTGCTGGTACAACCTGCCTCTAATGTGGAAAAAGGGGGCATTTAGATAGACAGATTGATACATAAAACATTTATTCAGTGCATACAAAAGGCACACAAAAGCACAATTAAATGATAACAAATTACATGAATATATACAAAAACAAGATGCCAATATACAAAAAAGAAAAACATAAGTAATTAAAGAAATGGAGTGACATTATGACATAGTTTCTTTAAATCAAATAAGGAAAAACAAGGTGCGGTGTGCGTCTCAAGGTCCGAATGGGAGTCCAGCTCAGCATGTGTCAGGCAAATATACCTGACGCTGATATTCTGCTGGATCCCTGCAGTGACATACGAACGTCGAGCCGACGAAATAAATAACTGGTGTTGTGATAAAGTGTTAAGGCTTGTGCAGACCAGCGCGACTTGTCGCGCGACACGACTCAAACAATGCAATTTCTGAGAAAACTGTACGGTATAACAATAACGGCATCGCGTCGCGCGACAAGTCGCGCTGGTCTGCACAAGCCTTTATGCGCAGAGTGAAAATAAGTAACTATACCCACAACTTAAATTATGATCTACAGCAAAGTTTTGCATTGGGTAATGTTCTTGTTCGTTAGCAAAAGTGTGCAAAACTGCAGTGACTGCGTCACCACAACGGTGTGCTCTCACTAGTGCTATAGTTGAACCGAAAAAACATGAAAAATGAAGAATCTCAGAAATTGTTATCATGTATCGTTGCCGCTACAATACTATTATTGATCTCGATAAAGCTATGATACCGATAAAAATGAACGGATTATTTCTTGCCGCCTGCTCTTTGAGCAGTGATTGGTTCGAGCAGTACTCCCTGTACTGCTAGTTATACAGGGTGTTTGGCAGAACGTTGAACATACGAAAATGGTGGATAGGTGGGGTCATCTGCTACTTACTCAGCCCAAATTTTTTTGGCCCTGGCCCACGGGATATTTTTTAAAAAAAATTTTTGTCTTTCTTCTTCTTACACCACTTTCTTAACTTTAAAGTGTAATTTTTATTAAAAATGGGTAAAACAGGCAATATTTAGTATAATTTCAATCGATCATTTAATTTTCACCAACTTTGCAGTATTAAATTTCGTAAAACATTTCACTTTCCGTAAAGGTAGAGTTTCGTCAAAAATGTCCTACTTGAAAAAATTATGACATAACTCTTAAAGTTTTTTTTTTATAAAAGCAAATTACATACCATTAGAAAGCTCACACACTAGGGATGTTTTGCTAGAATTGGAACTCCTCAATCATTTTTTGTTTTTTTTTAAATGCAAGTTGAAATTAAGATTTAAGTATTTTTTACATCTTTCTGTAAGTTTGAGGACTCATAACTTTTTTTCTAGCTAACATCTGAATAAAGCAATAATTTTATAAGAATCTGTCAACATAAAAGATTTAAAAAAAATACTAAATATTGCCTGTTTTACCCATTTTTAATAAAAATTACACTTTAAAGTTAAGAAAGTGGTGAAACAAGAAGAAAGACAAAAAAAAATTAAAAAAATATCCCGTGGGCCAGGGCCAAATAAATTAGGGCTGAGTAAGTAGCAGATGACCCCACCTATCCACCATTTTCGTATGTTCAACGTTCTGCCAAACACCCTGTATAGACAGCCGACCAGTTTGTCAATATAATATACAAAAGAGCTCTTGCTACCAAAATGTCAGCATGGCAGCTACAAATCTAAAAACAAAGGTAGATGCACTGTGTTCCGCCAATATCGATCTGCAAGTTGGTGATAATGGAGAACTTATATACGGATGTGATAATTGCTCATGAAACTCTTAAGAGACGTAATACATTAGAAATGTTTTTTGGCGAATCAGGAACTCCATTCAAAATTATGTGCACTATCTCAAACCATTGTCGGCCTAATTTGTTTATTCCCGAATCTCTTACCAGACTGTAAGCCAATAGCTGTTCTAGGTGGAAATCTCTTTTGGAAAAGTTCTTATGTAACAAATCTAACTTAGAGAGATGTATTACTGATTATAATTCTATAAATACTGTAATATTCTGTTATAGTCGCGAATCATATTTTGATCGAGATACAACCTGAAACTGACCTGGAAATTGCAAAAAACGTAGAAAAGAAAATTTTAATTTCGCGGGCTACAAGTCCGGATCTAAGTCACATAGATACTCAGATAGTGACATATATGCAGTTTATTCGTACTGAAATAAGGAAATTACTAACTGACGGTATTATTATGGACCCTAGCTCATCACCATGGAGAGCACAAGTGCTTGTAACTACAAATGAAAATCATAAAAAAGGATGTGCATAGAAGGAATGGTCTCTAAGGAGACGGATACATGCAATATGCTAACACATACTCGTATTTAATCATAAAAAACATATTGCAAATACAAACATGCACTGCCATCAAAGCTTAGAATCTGTTGTGTTTCAAGGGACAGGAGTCTGCTAATTCAAAATGGCTTAGATTTGATGGAACAGCAATAATTAACGCTTTGTCTTGTAATATTCCTCTAAAAAAATGAGGTAGTAAAATAGTTTAACCACTACCACCAAAATCCTGCTGATTAGCATACTTATAAAATGTGAAATACCATATTTTAGTGAGTATGGTAACTTCCTAGCTTCCGCCCTAAGTTCTACGTTTAGTTATTGCAAATACCTATAAAAATGATTACGATAAATGATAAATGATTAATGATTGCGTTTCGATAAAATAATAAAAAAATATCAAAATATTTGTTTTTTCTTTGTGCAACTTAATAAAATAAGTTATTATAAAAACGAAAAAAAAACCGTCTACAAACAAACCTAACTGAAACTGGAAAAAAAGCATTATAATTAATAGAATTTTGATATCGCAGGCCCCCGGGGGGACAAACCAACAACCTGAAATATAGTATAACTTTTGTATTTCCCCACCTAATTGTAATATACCCAGTTACACTCGCGCAATAAAGACGAATCTACCGACATATCATTCCTCTAAATCAGTTCAGCCGTTTAGTAGTTACGAGGGAACATAGACACGACATACATGCATACACCATACAGGTCAAACACATAACCCCCTTTTTTGGCTTCGCCGCAGTCAGGTAAAAAAAGCTAATGCATACTAAGTAAATCCCTGTAACTTTTTTACTATTGTAATGTACATACTTTCATTCATGAACGCTTCTGAAATTAAGCGACGTCCAAATTGTCATTCTTCAAAACCCCCCACCTTAAAGATGCAAGTCTGTTTTTATACGGAATAGGTACCGTGGGACGACCGAAATAAAGTATGTTGAAGCTGCGGGCAATAACTAGTTATTAATAAAAATACCTCTCACAGCAGATAAAACATTTGTTTGTGTATAAAATGCAAAGTTGACTTAATTAAATAAATCGGTTTTCCCTATGCGCGCCGGGCTGACCTATACAGAGACCTCTAGCGTGTTTTTGCAAAATGTGTACATAACAAGATACAATATCGCAAAAAAACAGGAAAAAGTCACAGTTAGTTATTTATCTGTAATGACTTAATGAGTAAAATATCCGCTTAGGTATAATAACGGGTACTCTTATCTACCAGTCTCTTATCACCATGCCGAAACTCAAACTCTAAGCATTTATTAAAAAAAAGGTTTTTCATCTACGATTTTTTAAATGTATGTAATTAGATGTCATGATGGCCCAGTGGTTAAGGCATCGCCTCTCATGTACGAGGTTGTGGGTTCAAATCCGGGCAAATATCAATGTGACTTTTTCAATTCATATGTACTTTCTGAGTTTATCTTGGACATTACTGACATCGGTGAATGAAAGAAACACCGTGGGGAAACCTGGACTTATAGTTAATATAAGTCTAAAATCGCCAACCCGTCTTGAGCAAGCGTGGTGATCAATGCTCGTGCCTTCTCTGTATGAAAAGAGGCCTTTGCCCTGCAGTGGGACAATAATAGGCTGATATTATTATTATTATTAGATGTAGGTTAGGATTAAGGTTAAAGTATGTAATTTTATAGGATGTAGATTAAGGATTTGCCATGTACTTAAGGCCACTCTATCGCATTGGATCGCAGATCTGTAATGGTAGTTGTAGGTAAGATTTGCGTAAATAAACCGCGCCGTAGAAAAAACGTGTCCGTCAACAAGCTTCCATAGTGATCCATACAACACTGACGACCGTGCCTACCCACGGCGACTAAATCGTAGTTTTGCACGGCAAGAAAAACGTGTGTGTACAAAGGGCCTAATTAAGTAAATAATATTTTGCCACAAAGTATATAATTTAAAAGAGTGACCATGGAGTTTCTTGCCCGTTCTTCTCCATAGCAACCTACTACGCTTTGGAATGGGCAACTAGCTTCATCTTTCTGACTGACCGACTCCTTTGAAAATTCAAAAGTGCCTGTAAATGGTTTAATTGAAATAAATGCTTTGTGCTTAGGATTGTATGAAGCTTGAACTCAGTTGTATATTTACTCAGGAGTCGCCGCCTTCGTTCGTCGACTCAAAGCCACTGTCAGCCCGCTGCCGTAGCCTTACAGTGCACTTAAGATATTTCAAAGGTTTCTTACTTTATTTTCTCGTACGAGTATTTCTACTGTAAAGGTGTGTCTAGACAACGTGCGCGGCTGCCGCGCTGTGTTTGGACGAATGCCGCGCGCGAACGCTTCTTTCTACGTGCCGCGTACAAACGTTTTTAGGAAACATTCGTTACTAATTGTGTCTGGACGTATTAAAGGCTAGGCAAATTGATATTGCCAACTGAAGTGCCCGGCGTGTCTCGGATGTGACCCGCAGTACCTACTGCTGCGCAAACATTCGTCGGTTTGATCCGAACCAGAGCGCGCCAGAAATGTGTCCTGCAAACGCGGCGTGTCGCTGCCGCAGTCTTGCCGCCGTGTGGTCTTGCCGCTCAATGTTTGGATACTCCTTTACCTAAAATTTTCTACGTTCGCCAGCGGATACTGGCAGAGAATGAAAGAAAAACGAATTGATCCGAATCAATTGGTTAACGATCCGACTAAGTACTGAAGTGAACGAATGAGCGAAATTCATTTGTAATGGCGGTTATTACTTTTAAGGAAGAATATTATTTTAGTAAAAAAATCTCGTGTTAATTCAGTTGAAGTTTGGATTAGTTTGGAAAACCCAGGGTTTTAATGGAAGTACAGTCAGGAGTATAAATACCTTACAGTTCCGCAAGACACAAAAGCGATTTTCTCTTAAAGTATTGATAGAAATTGTATGGTGTTACGAACATAGTATTCTCGAAACCACACTATTACGAAATGGGTCTTGTCTCAATGTGGCAATCATTATTCTCCGAGAAAACTCTTGAATGTTGCGTAGATGTAAGGTATTCATGCCGTTGACTATATAAACATACTTCTTATCATGTTTGTGTTTATGTCAAAAACCCTGCCTCAAGATACGAAGCCTAATATTTTAAGAACACAGAGAGCTCGGCGTACACAGTAATAAGTTCTCCAACCTTTCGGGAATTACACGATACGGTTTCCAGAGGAAAATCGTTCCTTAGAGAATAAGACGAAACAAAATCATTACTATCGTACCTTCACGTTACCTCGGACAGCATATTCCAAAGACCTTAAAGATACGATACCTACATATTTCACGTTAGTCTGAATATGTTTTATTCTAAACTCTTCAAAAATATGGTAATCTATGAGCTTATATTGACCTTAATATCGCCCGTCCGGCACGCTGTACCAATCTCCTAAGGCAGCAGAAAAAAAAACTTTCGTCTTTCTAAACCGATCTACCTCGAGAATAGACGTCAAAACAGAAATATGATGACGATACTCATCTCTAGGGGTTCACGGCTACATTTGTGCCCCAAATTTCTCTTAACACCCCATAAAATACATTACAAACGTTATGCAGCGGTACTAAGGTCCATTTTGCCTTGTAAGAGTTGCCAATAAGGATGATTCTGTAACTAGAATTAGGTCGAAGCTACCCAGGTGTGTGTGCATCTTTTGACATTTTGATGAATTGCCGTATCTTGGATTTATGGTCGAACATTCGCCCTCTATTGTTTTTATTTATTGATATTTTGAGCCAATAAATAAAAAGATAAAGGCAATACGAAAAGTTCGTATATATCGGAAACATGTAACAATATTTGACATATCAGCCATATATAGCTTTATGATTTTTTGTATACGATTTATTCCGCTTTGAAAGGATTATCTTGTTTCATATAAATCTTTGAATATCCTCTCTTTGACGTTTTATTGTGGATATTATTAGAGTACCCTTTTATAGGATAAACGAAATGACAAAAATCGCGGGCTTGGTGAAGTACAATCGTTTCTTGAAAAGGGCCTAATCTGCGTTCGCAATGTATTTACCAAACATGTAAACAAACACGACTTTTCCACTTAGACAAACATCAACTTTATGAAAGTGAAAATAAAGTTGATTTAAGACTGACAAGTACTGTTGAAAAATGTGAAGTTGTAACGCAAACTGAACCTTTTATGTAGGCATTACAGTTGTTTTTCCTAAAACTCGTTATTGTGTCATGTTTGGCAAATGAATTACGAACGCAGATTACTTTGTTTGGGTTGCTTGATTTATATTTTCAGCCAAAACTTATAGATTGTAGGTATCGTAAACGAAGAATGTTACTCTCGTTTGGAAAAAACGCGCAGTTTACACCGCAAACTAAGACATCTCTCTCAGATTTGTCCAGAATACCGAATTCGTTTAGGTTAGAACACAAGATAAACCAACAGACTAAACTTAAATACAACCAAACAGAGTCACTAAGTATAATGAAGCTACGTAAGGGGCGCTCCACACGTAGCGCAGTTTTAGTTGTTTGTTTTCTGTTTTTTGTAGTTTTTGTATGAAACACAGCTATAACAATCAAAACAAATGCATACCGACTGCGTCGTAAAGCGCCTGCAATGTGTAAAACTTCTAAGGACTTCTAGCTTTCATAGAAATGCATACAACAATACCGTTTAATATAATTTTTTGTCCCGTGAACCTGACGCGTGGTGGCGCCGACACGGAGCGTTTTCCGGTATTCAGAACAACAAGTGACATAATGAACGCGACGATCGAGTATCCGCGTCGCTTTTAAATAGGACGCGACCTTAAAGTGAAAACTATGCTGAATAATATGATAAAGTAGAAGTATGGTCGTCGTACCGTGTTAAAAAAAAACAAAACACGGTTTAAAAAATCAAGGAAATTCATTGTTAAACAAATTGACTAACTAAAAACTTAAATTTTCCGTGTATCTATTCAAAGCACAACTGTCAATCATTAACAGTTGTACGAAATGGGTATAACATGGCAAATTAATGTTGTTTGTCTATTTGATAAACAATTAATTTCTGGCTGTATGAAGACCGCCAAAGTTTGAAGGCAATCTAACTTGTGTCTGTTTCAATATCACGTAATTTTAACCAAGCAGCCATGTTTAGTATATTTTGGTCCGCTTTCTATTAAATTACTTTATGCTCTCAATTTTCATTCAAAGTTGAGTGCTATTTTTAACCATCCAGGGCCCTATATCACAAAACTTTACAATTACAATTTGCAGTTACAGTTTATATATTTGTAAATATTAAAAGTGTCTGTACCACGCAACTCTAAGCCACATAATTATAACGGAAAAACCTTACAAATATGTAAATTGTAGTTACAAGTCTACAATTAATATATTTGTAATTTCTGTGTTACGCAATATATTCAATAAGTTAACAATTTTGTAGAATTGTAGACTTGCAACCTTTTGAGTAGCAGCCGTCTACGCATTCTTCACTAGGTAGGGTAGCGCGAGTAACGCACACAAAACATTGTGCATGCAACGGTACAGGGGTAATAAGGGTATTTAAAGTTTAGATATAACATTTAAAACTCGTGATCGTGGATCATTTTTAAAAAAGCCGGTACGTCCCAGGTTTGGCCAGCAGAAAAAAATATCGTAATGGCGAAAAGAACACGTGACTCTCTTCGTTAAGCGAAACACAATAAAATGATGATTATTTCTGTAAGTAGATCTTTTCTAACACTTTTACACGTCATTTTTTTTTAACTAGATAAGAAAAGAAAAAAAATAAAGAACGCTGGCTTGTCATATCTGACTGATATAAAAGACTTGATTCCTGAGAAAAAAGGCTGAAACAAACTCGGTCATGGTCTATTTTAAGGTCAAATATTATATTATTAAGATTGTATGTGATAGACTCACACAATGCAGGGCCATGTTTAGAAAGGCCGTTTGAAGAAACAGCCATTGCAGCTTTGAGTTGACCTTTGAGTACATATTACCATTACCAACAAATTATAAAATAAAGTCCACCCGCCGCGTCTGTCTGTCTGTCTGAACGCGATAAACTCAAAACCTACTTTTTCATACGGTTTCCACCAATGGACGCTTCATGCGGAAGGTTTAAATGTATATTTAATTAAGATTTTGTGTAAATTGGCTGAAATAGAACAATGATTTTTGAACATCTCGGAAAAAATCATGCCGACTGGCAGCTTTACTGGTGTGCGCCGCGTAGCGTAAACCACTATAGTTACATGTGACAATGTCGTAATACATTGTTTTCATATAAGTATATTGGTTATTTGTTTTTTATTTTTTTTTAAAGAAACGTTGCCCCACACTAAGAATTTATTCATGTGTCGTGGGTGCGTTTACAAACATAGAAACTCACATACACTAACACCCAGACCCGGAACAACTACTTGCAGATCATACAAATATTTGTTCCGTGCGGGGATCGAACCCGCGACACGTTGCGTAGCAGTCGATCGCTCAGCCACTGCGCTAACCGTGTCGTCAAATTATTCATCTTGCAACGCTGTAGGTCTATCTGCATTTTTCAATTCTCTCTGGACCCAATTCTGAAGATCGCGCAGACGATATTGTGGGTATAAATCAAGATTGACGTATATTTTCTATCATCTACATTTTATCCAAGCACAAAGGAAATTACTATCGGTGTATGACAAGGGTACGACAATTTACTAAGTTACAAATCAATCGGAAATAGGCCTCTCTCGAAATACGAGTAGGTATCTATTGCCTGTAGTTGCTACGCGAGGAAATAACTTCGAAATCGAGTCACTAGTTTTCGCTACGTGAACTTGGGTTTGTACGTTTCTAGAACTTAAGAATGCATGAGCAAATAAATCGTCGGTAAATCATACACACGTTCTAGTGTAACTAATAGGTATAACAAATTACAATATCATCCATAATAATATTATAAATGTGAAAATAACTCTTGTCTTTCTGTCTGTAACCCGTGTTATCTATTTCAAGCCTAAGGTCGAACGTACTCGTGCACATCAGTTAGTATTATGATAGGTACCTATGTATTTTACTACTTTATTTAAAAATTTCATGGGTTATGTAAATTAATCACAGCGTGAGGTTATCAGAGAGTTTAGTCATCTGAAATCTCTACTAAGGTCATCAAGCATTGTACTGAGGTCCTCCATGGTCTCAGCCATGATAACTATATCGTCAGCAAACCGAAGGTTAGTGATGTACTCGCCATTAACCCTTTCCAACCCAGACCCTTGAAGACATCCTCCAGTGCAGTGGTGAACAGTTTCGGAGAGATAACATCTCCCTGTCTCACACCTCGCTGCAGTAGGGTAGTTTTCGAGGTCAGGTTCTGGAATGCCGACCGCGTACCGGAAGACGAACCGTTGGAAGGCCTCCCACAAGATGGACCTTGTAAACGCCGCAGGAATCCGCTGGATGCGCGAAGCACAGAATAGGTCGAAGTCGCGGTGCTTGGGGGAGGTTTATTATGATTATGTATGGTCTATTAGTATTATGATTTTGATGATCTGAAATCTCTATAACATGTAGTGGGCAAACATTGCGATCAACAACAGTCCATCCTCAGCATGAGAAAACCCCTCATATCTCCGCAGAAGGACTATGACCGGCTCATACATTACACTATTACATTTTTATTGTACAAGACCAATCAATCAACTCAGTCTATCGCTGTCCATTGCTGGACATAGGCCTCTTCCAGGCTGCGCCACAACACCCTGTGCTCCGCCTACTGCACCCACTCTGCCCCAGCCACATTTTTAAGTCAACTAGCTCGGGGGACTTTACTCCAAGATCCGATACCTCGCAGAAGATATGTGCGAGCTATCGGAGAACACTCAACAAAACATGAAATAAAATTCTAAGCAACCAATTCAAAATGAATTCCACATACTTTGAGCCATCTATACGTAGTCAATAGGGCAGAGCGCAGACGATTGCAATCAAAAGATAACCGGTTTCGTCCGGATCGGACCTGTTTTATCCGGTATTGAGGTCAAGTCGATTATACCGGACGGTAGTTAACATATTTTTGTGCTGAAATGAAACTGCAGACTGAATATTTATCGAGAAATGTTTATTTTTGATAATTTTATTTATTGTGCTGTGTGGTTTTTTTTAGGTTGCTTTGTAACATTGTAAGTCCCTACCCAGAATATAAAATTGGCTTAGCAATATAATTTGTTTAGACTTTATTTACCCACCTATAGTAAACTCGTATTTGACGTAAATGCCTCATAGTTTCTGATTATGTCTCGAAGTATTTGCTAAGAGTTAATTTTAATATAAAAAGCAAGAGGATTTTTCAGTAAGAAAAACAAACTAAGTACTTAATAAAGATTTCCAAGAACACCTTTAGCCTGCAGACAATATTAACATAAACATAAAATTTTACGACGGCAATTTACATAAAACTTCATTACATTTTATTAAAATCATAACGAGACAAAAATACATTCGAGAAGAAAACTATATTAAAGATGAGGAATTGGACTCAAAAGTCACTCACTAGTCTACGCGACCTTTACGATTGGTTCACGTAGCTGCCTACGAGCGGCTACGGCTTAGGCCGCTACGCCGTAGATGGTATCGTGCAGCAATTTTTCGCATGTTTTAGGATTTAAATCTAATATCATTGCATTTTTATATAATTTTTATGACTCGGTTTAATTATATTATTATGCTCTGCACGAAGAGGAAGGAAAAGAAAATACAATCCAATCAATGTAATTCAATTAGAGCTTTTATTTAAAATCTGCTATACTCATAAAGCAAAATAATTTTATTCTAACGTTTTGGAAGACTCTTTAAAGGAATAAAAATAAAGGAACTTATTTTCATTTGCACCAAATAAACTGGGTCATAGGAATTCGAAATTCAATTTGATTCACAAGAAAAATATTTTATCGAATTCGTTCGAGTATGTGTAAGAAACGAGGTTATGGAGTTATATAACAATTTCTTATGCTCGTAATATTATACGAACTTTTTGGTAAGTATTATTTTTGTTTCAATGCGGGTATAGCATTCCTTTTTTTTTTTTGATGTTGGGAAATTGTCAAATAACTTCTCCCGCTCTGGGCGGAGCGGAAGGGCATGTCAGACTTTTACTGACTAAAACCCACCCGTGTTCCTTCCGTTGCCTGTGTGCCGGGGCCGCGATATCCTTTTCGGAGAAACTCACAGCCCTGGCAGGGGTATAGCATTCCTAATGGTTATTTTTGTTTTTCCTATGGAATAATAAACTACGATAGCACAATGAGCAACTACGGTGTTGAATGAAAATTATCCGGCCGTAAGTAAAAAATATTTTTTTTACATTTCTGTGTATGTAAGTATCATGGGAGTAAAAAGAAAAGCCCGGATTAAAAACAAAGATATAACACTAGTAACGACGGTGACTGACGTCACACGCAAAACTTAAATGGAAGTGGGCTGGTCACATCCTCAGAGACTCAGACAAATGGAGCAAAAGAATAACAGTCTGGTATCTGAGAAATGGCAAACGAAATAGAGGAACGCAGAGAGAGATGATTATGGACTCGATTCGCAATAGATAGAGAAAAATAAAAGGAGATGGAGGAGGTTTTTGCCAATGGGCACACAGACTAAGACAGCCGGTGTCAACAATATTATTATTTTAATTTTATTTTTAACTTTTTATTTATAACTTGTAAATAATCTTATTTAAGTAGCATAAGTTGAAATGGTCTGCATAAATGGCTTTTATTATTAAGTAAAAATTGGTTTTTATCTCAAATTTTCTAAGACGCACAAACTGGCATTGAAACTTGCACTAGAATTCTTCCACGTATATAATTCCGACTTTGAATTTCAGGTAAAGAATTCAAGATTTGTAATGTCCTTAGGTGTTCTCCTCTGAATGTATTCTTCGACTTTCAAACTTCTGAAATATATTCAGAATTCGATTCCGCCAACTTTAATACACAGCAGTTTGCATCAAAATATGTCATGAGAATTTTGTTTTTCGGGAATAAATAGATGGAATGTATTCAAACTTATCAAATCGATGGCTCAAACTTAATCAAGACAGCAAATACATTAAGAGGTACTGAAAACCATACTAATATTACAAATGCGAAAGTAACTCTGTCTGTATGTCTGTTACCTTTTCACGCCTTTACGACTGAACGAATTTCACACAGGTAGAACAAGACCTAGGTTAAACCATAAGAGAACGTAGCCACGAGCAAAAGCTAGTGATTCACAATAACGAAAACGGAGAAAGAGACAAAGTTATACTGTTGTTCTACTCTATAACCTTGATTGTAGTTCTGCCACAAGTAGTAGTTCTGCCATAAGTACTTGACAGGATTTTCATTCAAATATATTTAGCATTGAAAGCTAAATATAACTCAATTAATTTCTGAATAATAATGAAAAAGAATTAACAGTCCCATTCAGTCTAGACATTCGAGGGACATCAAGGACTCTCGTCTACAAACAGTTAAGTGTTGGCATTAACAACCTTAATGGAAAGACATAAGAGTCAAAATAGCGGTCATTCGGTTTTACATCCATCCGTATATACTTGTGAAGATAACTTCCTTATTGTTGGGAACTACGTGACTTTTGTTAACGACGCTTTTCAACGGAGATTATTGAGAATCCATGGACGCCTGACCATTTGCATTTTACTTATTTTAATTCGAATTCTCTCTTCCTACGTACATTTCGAGAAAACCTAGAACTTTAATACAAGTTTAGTTTTTAAAGGCACTAGTTGTAATGTCATTAGCTTACGCTCGGCTGCTAAAGTTGGCACGGCTACAAACTTTTAACTAGGAATAAGTCATTTAATGTTTTCGACGTAAAGAAAGAAAATAAAGAAAATACAAATATTTGCGGTAAACATAACGCAAAAAAGAACACAAACACAAAAAGACCAAGTTGGGGTAAAATATGCGTCACATTCACCCAAAACGGCCATTGCTCAGCATAATTCTGCGACTCTATGAGAGACAGAGCCCCAGCGTTGGTTTTCAGCGACAGCCGGCGTTAACGTTATGACGTCAACCGGTGCAAGTATAATGAAATACAGGAATATACGTATACGGGTCACCAATTTGCTTGGTAAGGAAGATAATGCCAATATTTCCTTACGGCCGCAGAATAAGGTTATGCTGGTCTAATGCGTGTGCAGAAGGGTAGTGCCCTTATCTAATAACCGTGCTTCCAGCCTTATTACTTAAGAGCTATCAAAGCTACTCTACATGGGCCTTTAGAAAAGCTCTTTTAAATAATAACACTTTTTAGGTAACAAAAATTCGCAAAAGGTGATAATTATATCAATAACAAAACAATTTTTTTTTTGCTCACAATACAGCTGAAAAACATTAATGATGTTCTATTCAAAAACTAAAGAAGTCATCTCAAGATTTTACCAATCACTTTGCTTTCACTCTATGTAATGGAAGCAGCCGCGCCATCTACCATCAGAGTCACTACTCTGGCGAATACTAATGGGACTCTGAGGCTTTGAGGGTAAAAGACAAGTTACTTGTACTTACAACATTTAAAAAAAACCTGTCCGATCCGTAGTGTGTTGTTAGGTATCGTACTATGTGTATATATGTGGTTACTTTCAGTAAATAAGAAAAAAATATACCACATGCTTTTCAAGGGGGAATAGTGATGATGACAAAACAATTTTTTTTTGTCCGTCTTTGAGATTATAAAAAATGATTGAACACGTATTTTTTATTTTTTTACGTAATTTAAAGATTACGGCGATACATTGAGGTAAAATGTGCCATGACGTCACGAGTATGAAGATTTTATACATACTAGTGACGTAGCAACCCCCACTCCCCAACTTAAAATGCGTTATCTAAGTATTTTTTTATTAATATGATAAAGCAAAAAATACGTGTCTAATATTATTTTTGTTATCTGACTGACGGACTAATTTGTTTTTTTTTTTTTTTTACCCCGGCATAATCCCTACTTTACCGGGTTATTACATTGGGCGCGGGCGGCCGTCATTTATCGAGTATCTACAAGTCACATCTTATAAAATTAAATTTTATTTCAGACTAAGGTCATTATTTTTGTTAGTATTTTGGTTTTAGTAACAATGGTGCTTAAAGTAGGTTAGTATTGTTAGTTTACACGAACTAAATATATTTATGTAGAAGGGTGGGAACTTATCTAATTAAGGAGGATGGGCCGCGATATCACTTTCGGACAATCCCGCAACCCCAGCAGGCATTGGTCCTTACGGGCCCCTTCAGTTGGTGCTGACATCTCTTTGAGGCGCGCGTGGAACACAACGCGCCGTCGACCCGGGCCTGTCGGTCGATTCTGTAAAAATATTAACGTCAAGCTTAGGTGAAGTGAGCTGTCACTGCCACAGAATCGACCGGCAAGATGCTAGGGATTAACACTATTGACAGCTCACTGCACGCTCACTTCACCTAAGTTTCACGGTGATATTTTTACAGAATCGAAGGGCTGGTCCTTATCGGACGGCGAGCTACCCATTGCTCACCGTCCGCAAGCCTTTTTAAACTTAATTATTGAAGTCTTTTTTCTTAAAAATCTTCTGCTTATCATTTATGTTTATGAAAAAGTCATTTGAGTTTTCGACTTTGTCTTCATTTAATTTCTATTTTTAAATCATTATTATACAATGTTAATATGCAAAAATATCTGTTTTATTTCCTCATTATGTTATGTTGCAGACAGATCAGTCAGTGGGAAGACTCGTTAGCAAGCACAATCACTGTATAATGGTAAAAAGTGTCTATGAACGGAACCAACCAAATGGCAAAAGGAGGATTATCACTTTCTCCATTAAGCTGTCCCACCTGTGAACCGGTGATTGACGTCCACTGCGTGTTTCGTCACTTTTTCCGTAGTAAACAAGGAACCCTTATAGTTTCGCCATGTCTGTCTGTCTGTCTGTCTGTGGCTTAGCTCAGAGACTGTTAGTACTAGAAAACTGTAATTTGGCATGGGTATTTATCATTAATCTCGCCGACAAAATTTTTGTACTTGGATTTATGAAAGAATTCACAGCAATATTATACAGGGCGTCAGGAACATCGACGCGAAGCCGGTTAGCATGGATTCAGTACATGATTCTGAACCCCCTTGTGTTGAAATGTTTCGTCGTTTATTTAAAAAAAACAGCTGTTCCATACATCTTGACCGCGTAGGTATTGCACTTTTCGTTATAACAGCATTTTTTTTTATAACCGACGAATTATTTCAACCCAGGGGGTTTAAAATCATGTACTGAATCCATGGTAATCGGCTTCGCGTCGATGTCCCTGCCACCCTGTATATAACGAAGTTAAAAAGGAAAACTATCACAGCTAAGTTACAGGTTAACGAGTAATACTCGACCAACTAAAATTTGCAGTTTCCCATACGGAATGTATGGGAGAAAATGTTTTTCAACTACAATGTTAAGTTTGTTCTTGGGCTAAATTCATCCCAACTACGGAACCCTTCATTGTGCGTGGTCCGACACGCTCTTGGCCGCTTTTATTTTTTAGTTTTTTCTTTCACATTATGGTACCTCCACCAACTTTGTTTATTCTTTAAGGCACCTCTTTAGGTCATGAACTATCCGAATATCGAAACATATTTGGCCTAGGAGGCGTGAAAATTGATTCGCTGTTACAATCTACGTATATAATAGATTTAAACAGACATCCTACAGAGTGGCGATTTAGTAACCATGCGTCAAGGACGTGATTCTACCTGTCATCGGCATGTCATATACAATTTGTCAAAAACATGTACATCAACTTGAATTAACCGCAGTAGGTACTGATAACCTCATTTCCACTGTACTGCGCAAAAACCGCATGCTTATACTAACATGGTACGGTTGGTGGTAGGGCTTGTTCTACGTCCGTCTGGCAAGCTACCACCATCTTATCTAAGTCTGGCGCCATAAGAACAATGTGAACAGCATTGTTGTGTTTCAGCAGTTAGAGGTAGTCAGTTCCTCTGTGGTTGAGGATTCCGGGTGAAGCTCGCTGACACCTTCGGCCTGATCACCACTTACCATCAGGTGAGATGCAGGCTAAGAGCATCGCGGTCGTGGATAAAAAATAAACAGGGTTTTGCGCAGTGAGTAAGCGTGTTTATCAATGCGTTTTCATATGTACAACATAGAAAGGTGTAGTCATAATTAAGGGTGTGGTACAGACATCAAACTGAACAGCTTTCTTCATGAGACTAACATCGCAAACGCGAAAAAATAATCCACCGTTCCATACATTTGGGTGGACTAGTATTCAAGTTTTGTATGGGTATGCTGCATAGATTTATGTACTAGTTTATGAATTACAGCACAGGTCAATAAAGTAAAAAATAAGTAATAATCTGCTACTTGAATTAGGTTTCCAAGGAAATCTCGGTGTTTTTGTTCTAGAGCTTTGAATTAAATATGTGTGAGAAGCCGTCTGCAAAGTAAGTAGGTACTTTAGGTATTAATAGATCGCGTGCACCCATTGCTCTTTAAGAGGTTCATCAGTAAATGGTCAAAACTTGTTCGTGTTCGTGTATAGCAATCAACATCATTGTATCATGTGTATATTTCATATCGGTTTTTTTCCTATCTGAAATATTTCAGTAGCAGCGTGGAGTCTGGATTTGTGCCCGGTTGATGGCAATAGGCTCGCCCCCTATTACATGGGACTTAAACATAACTGGTGAAACAACCTACAAGAATTGGTCCTTCTGCAGCCAGATTTGAAGAACTGAAGCCTGAGTCTGAAGATACGTGAAGAATACATAAGCTACGTGAAGATACATCGCTATTTGAAGATAAGCAGCGTTCTACGAGAAGCTTATGTATTTCGTGTTCTACGTGCCGCGCACTAACTACTCATCACAGCCGGAAGATTATTGCTGGGAATAGGCGACTAGAAGATCGCTTATTCTCGAAGCCAGGCCCTCTACGGAAGACCTGTTGCCCGGTATCACTCGAAGCCCTGCGGGTATAAGTGTTATGTGAACGTGTATCGAGAATACACAAGTATTATGTGAACGTGTATCGAGAATACATAAGTGTTATTTGAACGTGTATCGAGAATACATAAGTGTTATATGAACGTGTATCGAGAATACATAAGTGTTATGTGAACGTGTATCGAGAATACACAAGTATTATGTGAACGTGTATCGAGAATACATAAGTGTTATGTGAACGTGTATCGAGAATACACAAGTGTTATTTGAACGTGTATCAAGAATACACAAGTATTATGTGAACGTGTATCGAGAATACATAAGTGTTATGTGATCGTGTATCGAGAATATATAAGTGTTATGTGAACGTGTATAGTGAATACATAAGGAACATCAAACATTGTTTAGTGAAGTTTTAACTGTGTGTGTCGAAGGGTGTGTTACACCTACACCTCAATGCAGCCTCTGCTGAAGGTTTGCTACATATAAAGACTGGTAAGTCACTGAACAATATTGACAATAAGTGCTGTGAAAGTGAATAAATAATGATGACGCGAAGCCGTAAAGGGGACAGCACGCGCTCGACCACGGAAGAAGAGACCACGGAGACGTCAGCTACCACCTCCGCTACCACCTCCGAGGTGGTGACGGATAGCAGCGCACGTACTGAAGACACAACCGTGGTCGAGGAAGCGGATGCTACCTTGGTAGAAAATAAAAAGAATAAGGCAAAACCAACCTCGAATAAAGCAAACACTAAGAGGAAAGAACTAGAAGCCAGATTGGAATTAGAGAAATTACAATTGGAAGAAATTAAGATGAAAGCCAAGCTGGCAAATACCAAGTTGGAATTAACACGTGTCAATGAAGATGACACGGACTTGAGTGATGATGAAGAGGATGCTGCAACCAAAGCCGCTGCCGAAAAGGCCACTGAAGCTTGGGTGTCAAAGTCAAAGGAAGCAGAGCGCGACGAACTAGAAATCAGCAAGGAGACGCCACACACTGCAGAAACGATGGCACCCACAACGACTCACACCAATCAGCTGGCTGAAGCAATACTGGAAGCAGTCAAGTCCGCCACAGACAGTAAGGCAACAGCGATCATGCAACGTGCCCCGAAGTATGTCAGCGAGTTACATCAATTCGACGGCGATGCAAGAGACTGGATGGCCTTTAAAGCAACATACAAAGACTCACAGGCTCTCTTCAGTGGTATTGAAAATATGGGAAGATTAAGAAGAGCAATCAAAGGGAAAGCCAAGGAAGCGGTGAAGTCCCTTCTATATACACAAGTGGATCCAGAAGAAGTAATAACAGCATTAGAACGTCGATACGGAAGACCTACTTACCTGATAAGAAGCGAAATAGAAAACATAGAGAAACTGCCTCCCATGTCTGAAGATGCAAGAGAGTTGGTACGATACGCTGGAGCCGTGGCCAATACAGTCAGCGTTGTCAAACAAATGAAGAAACAAAGTTACCTACATTCAAGTGATATATCGAATCGAATAATTGAGAAGATGTGTATCCTGGTGCGATTCAGGTGGTACGAGTACAGAGCATCTAAAGAAGAAGATGATGAACCAATCCTCATCAGCCTCATGAACTTCTTCAACCAGATGGTGGATCAGTTCGAGATGCACGAGTTCATGGGGACCAAGGTAAAGAAAGAAGGATTTAAAAGCCGCATGCGATCTTCAGGTTCCCGCGGCGTGAACGCCACTCGAGTCACACAGCACAATGGAGAAGAATATTCATCGAACGAAGAGGATTCAGATTATGAGCAAGCCGAACCACAAACAGCAACAGTTTGTTCTTGCAAGGACAACATAAAGAAGCCAGAGAAGATCACTTGCCCTGAATGTGCAGGGGAACATGCACTGCTGAAATGCAAGAAGTTCATGGACTCTTCCATAGAGGAAAGATGGGAACAAGCCAAGCGAGCCTTCATATGCTTTAAATGTTTGCTGGGGCGACACAGACGATTCAGTTGCAAAGCAAAGCCTTGTGGAAAATGCAAGAGAGATCATCATGTGATGCTACATTCAGAAGAAAGGACGAAGCCAAACACACAAGAGACCCAGGCCGTAGCATCAACGGTGAACGCAACACGGACAATATCAAGAGCCTACTTGAAAATCGTACCAGTAGAACTATGGGGACCAGATGCCAAAGCCGAAGTCTACGCCCTCATGGACGAAGGATCAACAGTGACACTTATAGAAGATGACATCGTGAACATGATTGGAGCCCACGGTCCCGAAGAAGAGTTAAGAATTGAGGGCGTGGGAGGTCATCGAATGGATCAGAAGTCAAAGAAGATCGACATTAAGATCAGAGGGAAGTTCGAGCGAAACATAGAAAAAATGTCAGGATATACCGTTAAAACATTGAACCTATCCCCCCAAGAGGTCACCGATAAGGATCTGGAAGATTGCCAGCACCTAGAAAAGATAGCAGAGCAACTGAAATATCCTAACGCTCGTCCTACGGTACTCATTGGGCAGGACAATTGGCATCTCATCGTGTCTCAAGAAGTGAAAACTGGCGACCGAAGCAAGCCAGTAGCCTCCAGAACCCAGTTGGGATGGGTCTTACATGGGACCAAATCGAGCAACAACACTCCATTACGAATAGTGAATCATCTGGTAACGCAGCCTATCGGAAAGGACGATCACCTCGAGAAGATGATCAGAGACCACTTTGACATCGAAGCCCTAGGAATCGCTGCAAAGAGACCATCCAGCGACATCGACCAGCGGGCTCTCGACGTGCTGCATTCTACATCAAAGAGATTGCCTGATGGAAGATTCAGCGCAGGCCTGATCTGGAAGACGGACGACGAAAGTCTACCTGAAAGCAAAGTAGCTGCAGCGCGACGACTAAGGGGAATGGAGAAGAAGTTCTTAAAGGACAATGAATTTGAACAAAAATATGAAGAACAAGTTGAAAACCTGATCAACAGCGGATACGCCGAGGAAGTAACAGATGAGCCTACCTCTTCAAGGACATGGTACCTGCCTCACTTCGCCGTTGTCCACCCCCAGAAGAAGAAGATGAGACTGGTCTTCGACGCCGCAGCCAAATCAAACGGAAAATCGCTGAACGATGCATTGTTAGCTGGACCCGATTTACTACAATCACTGTTCGGTGTTCTACTTCGCTTCCGTCAAGAAGCAATAGCCGTCGTCGCAGACATCAAGGAAATGTTCCTGAGGATAAAAATCAACGAAGAAGACAGAGATAGCCTCCGATTTCTCTGGAAGAACAAGGAATACAGAATGACATCTTTAATATTTGGAGCGGCCTGTTCGCCGTGTACCGCCATATACGTGAAGAACAGAAATGCAGAAGACTTCATCAGTCACTGTCCAGAAGCCGTCAGAGCAATAAACCGAAATCATTACATGGACGACTATATTGCAAGTTTCTCCGATGTGACAACAGCTACCAAAGTGTCAAGAGATGTGAACGAGATCCACAAGAAAGGAGGTTTCGCCTTGAGAGGTTGGGCGAGCAACGATTCTTCAACGATTGAAGAGTTCACCGACTCAGAAAGCAAGACAAACTCCATCGTATTAGGAGAACCGAAGAATCAAGTCGAGAAAACTCTGGGACTCAATTGGAACGTCCATGAAGACAGCCTTCATTTCACTCTGAGTCTGCGCAACACTCCCGACGAAGCCAAAGAAGGAAGACGTGCACCGACGAAGAGAGAAGCAACAAGCGCAGTGATGTCGGTCTTCGACCCCTTAGGATTGGCGTCACCCATAACCATACAAGGAAAAGTAATGCTTCAGAACTTGTGGAGGTCCGGCCTAGAATGGGACGAAAGATTGCCACCGCCCAGAGAAGAGGAATGGAGAAAGTGGCTTGAAGATCTAAGAAAACTTGAAAATCTTCGAATCCCTCGCTGCCTCACATACGACGCGACTGAGGGGGAGCTGCACACATTCTGCGACGCAAGCGAGAAGGCGTACGCCTGCGCGGTGTACTGGCGCTCCCAACATCCGGACGATCGCGTAGAAGTGAAGCTGCTAACAGCGAAAGCTAGAGTGTCACCTCTCAAGCCAACCTCAATACCTCGACTCGAACTACAAGCGTATTTGCTGGGAAGTCGCTTGGCCAATAGTGCGAGCCAAGAAATGGACCTGACTGTGACCCGAAGATACTTCTGGACCGACTCGAGAACAGCACTGACATGGATCAAATCAGATCCTAGGAGATTCAAGCCTTTTGTCGCACATCGTCTCGCCGAGATAGAAGAGCTGACAAAACATAAGGAATGGCATTGGGTTCCAACGAAACTTAACGTAGCCGACGATGCTACCAGAGAGACCCCATCCAACTTCGACATAACACATCGATGGTTCAAGGGCCCAGCCTTCTTGCACGAAGATCCCAGAAATTGGCCTACGGAAGAGAAGAAAGTTTCCATCACCGACACAGGTGAAGAAAAACCTAACGCCATCACTCTAAGCGTTAGAAAAGTAATCCCTGTCATTGTGCCAGATCCAGCAAGGTTCTCCAGTTGGACGCGCCTACTGCACGCGACAGCAAGATACTTGCAAGCCATAGATGTCTTCAAGCGAAAAATGAAGAAAAAGGTGAACGTCACGAAACTCATCACCAGAAAAACACAAGACCCAGCTTGGAAGAAGACACAAACACAGAAAATCCAACCATTAGAAAAGAGACCAAGCAGTAAAGAAGTAGCCTTCTTACCGAAGTCTGCACTCTACGTAGAAAAGGCGGAACACCTGCTAATAAGAAGAGTGCAAGAAGACAGCTTTTCAGACGAACTCGCTGCCTTACGAAAGAAAGAAGACCTCAATCCAACATCCAATCTGAATAACTTCACAATCAAATTAGAAGACGGGCTCATCAGATTATCCACCCGCATTGGGGCAGCCAAGTACCTAATAGCTTCATACAAGAATCCGATCCTGATGGATAAACACCACCGAATAACCCAGCTGCTAGTAAAGTACATCCATGAAGCCTTCAACCACGGGAACCACAACACCGTGATGAATGAGGTCCGGCAGAAGTACTGGATACCATCGCTTCGAAACATGGTGAAGAAAATAGCACGAGACTGCGGATGGTGTGGAATTCGTAAGAAGACGCCGCAGATCACACCTCAAGGAGATCTGCCACCTGAACGTCTGACGAAGACCAGCCCTCCTTTCACCTGCCTAGGAGTAGACTACTTCGGACCCATGCTCGTCACCATTGGAAGACGTACAGAGAAACGATGGGGAGCGTTATTTACGTGCCTCACCACGAGAGCAATTCATCTAGAGCTGGCTAACTCCCTATCAACCGACTCCATGATCCTCGCACTACGAAGGATGATCGCCAGAAGAGGAACGCCTAAGATCATACTGAGCGACAACGGTACCAACTTCATCGGTGCCAACAGAGAGATCGCTGAAGCCATCGCGAGTCTAGGAGAAGAAGTAAACAAGATGGGCATCATTTGGAAGTTCATCCCTCCTGGAGCCCCCCACATGGGCGGAGCCTGGGAAAGAATGGTGCGATCTGTAAAAGTCGCTCTCACAGCTACACTACACGAGCGGCAACCTAAAGAAGAAATTCTCCACACATTGCTTCTGGAGGCCGAGCACGTGGTCAACTCAAGGCCCCTCTTCTCCGTCAGCACCGATCCAGAAGAAGAAGAAGCTTTGACCCCGAATCATTTCCTTATCGGGCGGTCATGCGGAGCCACTCTCTTTGGCTCCTTCGACGATACAGAACTCATCGGTTCTCCCAACTGGAAGACATCCCAACGCCTGGCCGATCATTTCTGGTCAAGGTGGTTGCGAGAGTATCTCCCAACTCTCTCGCCTCGCTATAACCAAGGTCCTCACTACCGGGACCCGACATTGGGCGACATAGTCCTGATCGTGGACCACACCTTGCCACGATACTCGTGGCCACGCGGCGAAATAGTCGCCACTCATCCCGGACCAGACGGAAGAACCAGGATCGTCGACGTGCGAACAGCGGCGGGTATCCTGCGGCGGCCAGCATCACGCCTAGTCCTGATTGTACCTGCAACGTCGCCCCAACGAGATGGAGTGCAACGCACTGAGAGGGAGACTGTTGGCGACGACAAGAAGAACGACGAATTAGCAATTAAGAGTTTTGATTAAAACAAATAAAAACCATTTTAATTAGATAGATATAAGTGATCCCCTACAGTTGTATTGTAATGAGCATAGGGATAGTTTTAATCTCCCATACTTTTAAGCCTGATTGATACCTATGCCTCTTGTTGAATTAAGTAATTAGTTGTAAGAAAAATAATTAAAGAACGTAGTTAGCACCCTAACACATACCGAAGGTAAGGTAAGGCAGGTAAAGGTAAACTACTTGCAAATCACATGCATAAACATGAGCAATAATGGTATTGCCCACCAAGCAGGTCCTAACTTGACAAGAACACACAGGTAGATCACTAACAGTCACCTAAACACACATAAACAGAATATTAGCATCACTCACGAACAAGTCGTAACTTGTCGACGAGAAACTAGCCAGATGGCATCGCCCAGGAACAAGTTGCAACTTGTCGAAAATAATCTACGCAAAAAGGTATCATTCAGGGAGCAGGTTACAACCTGTCGAGAATCGAGTTCATGCTTGACTAAAATATACAGGCCTCACCTACCTATCATTGGTTAAAAATTGTAAATCATTTATTTTTGATAGTAGAACCACCCGCTACTTGTACCATAGTAGAATACTACTTAAGCTCAAACCGAAATGTAAAAAGTTAGTTTTTAGTGCGCGACTCAATATACCTCAACAATATTTATCAAAGTGGTGTTTCAATGCAAATCCCCTACAACTAGTGCACAACGAAATACGACATCCAACCCCCCACTGCATTGTAGTAAAAATATAGTGGGAAATAAATAAGAACGGAGCCGACCGCAAGCAATCCTGTGATTGAGAACGTGACTGAAAATACTGCGGGATACTTTGCAGGACGAACGCAGAAAAAAAACTTATAAATAAGAATTGACGGTGTGCTTTTTTTTCCACATTCCATTATGCGAGTGGTAGTGGGAGGTTAGATGTGGCTATAGTGCTGAATGCACTGAGCACTGCGTCTATCTCTCTACATAGTATAAATTAATATCGCTTTTCGTGTCTGTCGCATTTTGATGCGGTTTACACTATAATTTAAGAAATTTATTCTGGAAGTGTTATAATGCATTCATATTAAACTTATTATGGGGGATCCGCTAAGGTAGCCCGCGAAATTCAAATTATCTTAAGTTCTTTTTGCAATTTGCAGGTCAGTGTCAGGTTGTATCTTGATTAAAATATAATTCGCGACCGTAACAAATATAACTTTATAGAATTATAATCATAAGATTTAGCGATAAAACTAGATATGTTAGAAATAACATAACACAACATCACGCTTGGTTTCCCCGAAAGGGTAGGCAGAGGTAGGTATACCCATAGTAAATAAGTAGTAGGTAGGTTTAAATATGTTAGAATAATCATAAAACGTCATGATTTCATGAAATCATTCAATAGGATTATATGAACTAAGAGAGTTGTATTGATGATTTTTATTATATATAATTCTATAAATAAATATTTGATACGGCTGCGAATCATTTTTAAATCAACATGGAACCTCATACTGATATGCAAATTGCAGAAAACTTAAGAAAATTTGAATTTCGCGGGCTACCCTGACGCTTTCACCTTGAAGTAAAGATTTCTTCTTCTACACAGTTTTTACTTCTCACGGTTTTTACTTCTCACGGTTTTTACTTCTCACGGTTTTTACTTCTCACGGTTTTTACTTCTCACGGTTTTTACTTCTCACGGTTTTTGCGAATTTGTCAAGTAGTAAAAACCGTGCGAAGCAGGGGCGGGCGCTAGTTTGTTCATATTTTAGGACTTGAGTGTGTGTGTGTGAACATCAATTTTAATTGGTGTTATAATCATGTAATTATAATGGGTTGGCTGAAAAAATATTGATAAATTTTCACCTTAGGTTATTTTATGGACAATTTGAAAGCTCATCTTAACTTTTCATTTCAATTGATAGTTCTGTCTGAAAAAGAAAAAATCCTAATTTGTTGACTGCTGTTCGAAAACCCGAATATATAGTAAAAGCGAGTTATAAAAGCTTTATAGTTATTTAGGGGTATGAGGAACAGGGTGTAAAGTTCACTCATCCACCATAGAAAAGGGAGGATCCTTCGACCAGACGGGTGTCGCGTCTGGCGGGCAACTCCCCAGAGGTTGAAGTTGGGAAGCTTGTATATATGTTTATCGCGCGGTAAACTCTAATTGCGCGATGCAGGATTTGTGTGACGTCAGGATGTTGTGTGACGTCAGGTCTTTGATGCGTAGTTCGCATTTAGCGATGTAGATGCCGCTACATCACTCCCCTCCGGAGACCGGAGGTCGATAGTGGGCTGAGTCTTGAATCTTGCGATGCTTCACAGTGCCAGCTGTGGTTCCAGTGAGTTGGAACCGGGTGCCGCATAGTTCGTGGTGAGTCGGAACTGTCTGCGGTGGTTCCCCAATGAGTCGGGGTAGCGCTGCATTATGATCCAGTGGGTCGGATGTGGTACAGCGCTGGGTTGTGGCTGAGGGTCATGACCAGGAATGCGCGTTCGCTGCATGCTGGTGGTCAGAATACCCGTTGAAGCCGTGGGTGCTGACAGGCTGTGTGACTCGCCTCACGAAAGCTTGCGGGAGTGATGACGATGATGACGTCACGCTGAAGTAGTTGCACGAAGGCTGCGTTGACGTTCATATTCGGGGTCACCACTTTAGGGGTATGAGGAACAGGGTGTAAAGTTCACTCATCCACCATAGAAAAGGGAGGATCCTCCGACCAGACGGGTGTCGTGTCTGGCGGGCAACTACCCAGAGGTTGAAGTTGGGAAGCTTGTATATATGTTTATCGCGCGGTAAACTCTAATTGCGCGATGCAGGATTTTGTGTGACGTCAGGATGTTGTGTGACGTCAGGTCTTTGATGCGTAGTTCGCATGTAGCGATGTAGATGCCGCTACAGTTACCTACTATGTTTGACACGATACAAAATATTCTATTACTTTAATAAAGGCATGTATTTAATGCGGCAACTAAGTAAAATGAATATAGGTTTAAAAAAAAAATAGAGTGGGTACCATATATAATGGGTTGGCAGCTAATAAGGAGTATCGTAATAAGTAATAGGTAGCATATTAATATATCAGTAATAAGCTCCGTTTTAATTTAAACTAGCATCAAGTTTTTCTTTTGGGAACAGAATTAATATCTAAGCGGAAACTTAATGGCGAAAACAAAATAGAAAATGGGCATTCATAAATAATATAAATCAGATTCTATTTAAAATTGTTTGTATGAAGAATAAATATAAACTAGCTTATATTATACATATATTGTGTGACTTTCACCTAACCTAATCCAAATGATTCACCCACAATAGAGGGTATCTGGCGCTCGGCGGCCGCTGCCGCGGCACGCTCGCTCCGCTCGCTCGCCTTCACGCGTTAATGGTCACTGTTCTAACCTAACCTAACCCAAAAGCCACCCTACTAACATTATTAGTCGCCAAGTCATTATTGGTATAGTTTATTTGCTACCTAAACGCAGCTGCTAGTTTTTTGTTTTTATAACACCTTTAATTTTGAACCTTACATAATATAATAGTCGCGAAAATATTTAATCGCTGGCAAGTTATTTTATTTGTTGCAAACATTTAGTCGACTTTTAAGTTATTAGTCACTCGGAAAATAATAAGCTTTTAATAAATACCTACTTTTAATTAAAAAAACACAGCCCTCTAATTATCAACCAGTTGATAGAAAAATAAGCATGGCTTCTTGGAAATGAATTCATAATATAATAGTTTACAGAAACATGGTTGAATAATAATGGCTGTGCATCGCACGCGTCTCCACAGAGTAAGCAACTCGTTCATGGGTCAATGTATACGCTTTTACAACAAACTTCCCATTGACATTCGAAACTTACCCATTAAACGATTTAAAAGCTGTATTAAAACCAAGCTTTGTAAAAAAGGGTACTATAAAATTTCTGATTATTTAGAAGATAGAAAAGCTTGGGATTGAGCTGCTCGCTCTGCTAAGCCTTGTGAAAACCATAAAATTTGACATTTTAATTATTCATCACAATAAACCAGTTTTATATACATATTGACATTGTTGAAAATTGTATTCAAAATGACACGATTACTTTGTAAAGTATTATATTATTTTAATTATTGTGAATGTGAGGACTAAGTGGATATTTTTTTAATTTCTTTTTTTCGTTTTCATTTATTTTATCTTTCTCAGTTAGTTTTAATGATGGTTTGGCAGTTTGAGTAGTTGATGCGGCCTACCCAAATATCCTGTCTTTGGTATTGTTCGTCGAGTTGAGCTCCTTAAGTTCTGAGTTGAGCTCCACGATTACTGACAAATGCTTGCACTGACTGGACAGGTCCACTCGAATCTGTGTGGTTCTTTCCTCAAAAGACCATTTCAGACACTAATCTACATGGTCCTCACATGGTTTGACCAAGATTATGTCTGGAATTTAAAAGAGACTGCGACCTCTGAGTTTGTTTCGGCCTTTCTTCTCAGAGTAGTCAGATAGGAAACACCGACCTCATCTAGCTTATTTTTTAAATAATTTTTATATGACGTGTAAAAGTGATTCCGATATCCTATTTACAGAATAAACAATTTCATTTCATTTCATTTCAATATTTCCAATACAGTTAGGTTAAATCATTTTCTGCGGTATCAGGGACACCCAATCAATATGGAAATTGAAATAACCAATTTCAGTAACACTAAGTTACCTACTATAGTAAGTTACATCGAAATATTGCGAAACATCGGCGCCATTTCACTGACGACAAAACCAATTAAAATGGTCTAATGATCCTATTCATAATTAACAATTTCATTATTGCGAACGGGTAAAGTTAATTAAGCGAAGATTTATTTTATCTCTGCAAATGATACTGCGTGATAAATTGTAGTGATCTCGTCAACAATTCAACATATTCAACCCTACTCATGCCGTTGTCTCTTAATGAGACATTTTATAGTGATGAAAGGTGTTTTTGTGACCGTTGGAAATTATGTTAAGATTCTCATCATGCTTTAAAAATAATTGATTAAATCGTAAATCCTCCATATTGGTGACCAAGATATAGGCTTCCTTAGTTTGAGGTACTTGTAATATTTTTTTCAATAAAGTTTTTATTATTTTTTCTTAATATTATTAAATAACTACAATCGATCAGCCTGACATGTATCAAATCATTTTTATTTAGACTACTTAGAAAACTCAAAAATCAGCAAGACAACTTCTGTATGTTTTTATCTTGGTTTAGTTGGTCGTTTAGTTACTAAAGCTCCATTACCTACACCCACAAGACACGGTATTTAAAAAGCCTAGTCAATAAACAGACCCAAATTCTCATTAAAAAGACACTGCGTGCTCTAATTCCATTTAAATTAAGAAACAATGTCTCTTTGTAAGTGCCGCATAGTGGGGCGACCGTTGCAACGGTTGAAATGGTCGCAAATGTTGGAATGGTCGCGAGTGTCGGAATGGTCGCAAGTGTCGCTACACACTAGGTCACTAGTTCGTGCCAGTAATGTAGAGAATTAGTGAAATTAATCGGGTTTGTTCCAAGCCGGTATTCCACTGGTTAATTACCTACTGCCGGCTTCGCATTAACTGGTGGTATTACTAGAGATAACATTGGGAGTTTTTGTGTTTGAAAACATGCAGTGTTTTTGCTCTGTTTCTAGAGGAACTACAAAGTCGGCCCTAACAAATAACAATATAAAAACAAGTACGCATGTAAAACTAATGCTTTACGTGTGTATCATTTTCATGAATAATAGACAAGAAAATACTTAACTGCAATAAAAAAACGGACAAGTGCGAGTCCGAGTCGCACACGAAGGGTTCCGTACCACAGTACAACATTTAGCAAAAAACGCCGGAAAAAACACGTTTCTTGTAAGGGGGATCCCCTTTAATGTTTACTTTTATTTTATTTTTATTATTTGTTGCTATAGCAGCAATGGAAATACACTATCTGTGAAAATTTAAACTGTCTACCTATTACGGTTCATGAGATACAGTTCGCTGACAGACGGACGGACTGCGCAGGCTTAGTAATAGGGTTTCATTTGGCACCCTTCGGGTACGGAACCCTAAAAAGCAGAGGGGCACTACCTACCTTTTCTCGAATCATTTCGTCGAACCTATTTTAAAACACTTATTCATTCGGCCTGGATAATGCTAGAGAGCTCCAATTCTCAGGATAAGATGTAGTAAGCAAAACACACAAAATTTAATTTGTTTAGCTTTTATACTTAGGCCAGTCATTTTAAACATCGTTGGTTGCAAAAAAATACCAAACTAAATCAAGTTTGTAGCTTCGATAGACTTGCAACCCACTTGCGTAACACACGATCAAGCATCTTGAAGGATATTGCTAATCCATTGCTTCATAAGTTCGAAAAATGTGTCTGCTCAACTGTTGTTGAACTGTCAAAATGAAACAGATTGTGAGTGATCGTGTGTTACGCAATTAGGGAGCTGTACTAACTGCGTGGTGCTCGAATGACCAAGCCATACATTTTGACCAAGATGTAAGGTTTGTAGAGTTAGGCCTTGTAGAGTTTGGGGCTCGGCTCTACATTCGATAGATCTGATAACTTTTTAACAGTGAATGCGTTATGTGAGTCTCGGCAACCTATTTACATGAAATGTGTTTGGTGGGTTATGTATTATGCTGCTTCATTACGTAGTTATAGATCACTAACACGACGATTCTTGGATTTTCTTATGTAAGTAATAGATGGCGCTAGCAGTTTCAAACAAGAATTATTACAGCATCTGAAAGAATAAAATTCGTTAATATTTTTTTATTATATTTTCAAGAATTTAGTCATAGTACATAAGTAGGTATTATGGCTGCGCTAATAGATTATCGTTACCTGACGAAACAAGGCTGTTGGCTCATTAAACCGACTGACTACCGTCATAATATCAGCTCTTTGTGTCCTCAGTTGGATGGTCCGTCCTCAAGGACTGTGGTTTCCCCAAGACGGTTTAACCGACTTCTTCCTTTACTTCCGCCACGTGCCTCACAGCAAGAGAAACCATCGATTTGCAACGACTACTAATACTTTGCTCGTGCCACGGTGTGTTCGTGTGATTTGCTGGTCTCCCAGATCTTGTGACTAAGCGTTGTGTTCTTCACGAGGCTATGTGAAGCCCAAAGTCTATCTATGGTAACCAGTCACAAGTTAGTACTCCAAAATATAATATTCCAAAATGCGATTTAACTAAAGGATCAGTCGGATCACAACTGACATCATATTTCTTAACTATACCTACTTCATGATCCTTCGTTAATCCATACTTTACTAATATTATAAATCATGCAAAAGTAACTCTGGCTGTTTGTTACCTATTCACGCCCAAACTGGTAAATGGATTTAGATGAAATTTGGCACACGGATATACTATGACCGGTTAGGACATACTTTTTATCTCGGTAGTATGTTCCCGTGGAATAATTTCCGACCTGTACTCGGGCGAAACCACGGGCAATAACTGTTTATAAAAAAACATCTCATAGAGTAGATAAAATACTTGTTTTTGTACAATGTTTACTTTCAATAATAAAACGGTATTCCAGATGAGCGACGTTCTAACCTATAACCTACCGAGACACATATCTATACATCTATACATATAATCAAATCGTAGCGAAGTCAAAACAGTACATTGAATATATTTGAAAAAAAATCATTGCTACGAGGTCTGGGATCGATTCTAATGCCGAAAATACAGTTGTTAGAATTTTTGTCTGTATGTATGTTCCAGCATCACGCAAATTCTACTGGATAGATTCAGTTTAAATTTTGCATAGATATTCCCTATATGACTATTCAAACTGTAGGGTATAAACTATCAAGCTATTTGCTTTGGGGGATGAGCAATATTACGTTATGTTCATATTTTCTCCGCAAATTGTTAAAAGACTCGCCAAAAGCAAGGATATTGTAGTTACCGATTTAAGTTTTTAAATGATTATCATTTTATTTTATTTTATTATGTACATAATAAAAACATAAAGAAAAACATCGTAATCTATGGGAAACTACTACGTCACAAACACTTTACAGTCACAGCACATTCAAGGTTGTGTTCTGATCATTTTAGAGCTAAAGACTATAACAATAAAAGGATTTTTTACAAAACACAATATTTTTAGTGCTATTTACTTTCAAAAGCATATTGTAAAGTAATTCAATACCACAAAAACACAATATGCATTAAATACTTATATGCACGTTTTGAATATTTTGGTATCATCTATTAATCCGAAAAATTTTGGTATAATCTAATAATCGGAAAATTTTTGGTATCATCTATTAATCCAAAAAATATTGAAAAAGCCGTAAAACGTTGCCGCTCGCCTTTTACAGTTTGCTTAACCTCGTATTTCACGAAGTCTTGTTAGTTATTGCAATTTAAACCAGAGAAGGAAAGACTTAGCGAAATAAATTAACTATACCTGATGTTCATATAGTACATAGGTATTAATTCCTTACTTGGTCTGCTGTCTCAGCGTTGCGTAAGATTCTCTATTGAGACGGCCCACGTGAAAATACTTTTTAATTTAATTACTACCTGGAAAGACTTGGGGGAGGCCTTGGCCAGCACAAAAACACTGGCTTAATTTTAAACTTTACACACAGATTTTGACAGCAGATTTGTCCTTGCGATTTTAAAATCTGTGTGTGGATCTTCTAGAATCGCTGCCACACTGCTTTCTGGTGACAAACAGCGCACATCATCCATGTTTAGGATTCCCATCGATTCAGAGAGCTACGAATTGCTGTTTGTGGGGTGGCACGCAACAGTAACAAGGGCTGCGAGCTTATGGTTTGCGCTTCATCGTATGGGATGAATGCATTATGGCAAATAGGAAAGCAGTGGAAGCTGTAAACAGAACCCTGCAGGACATCCGCAGAAACCAAGACATGATGGGTGGTATCATAGTTCTGTTTGATGAGGTGAATTCTTCGTTGAAAAGGTTGAGTCGATGGTCGAGATTTCATAGACTGCGCTTCCAATATGAAAGAAAAGAAAGAAAGAAAGAAAGAAAGACAAATAAGTTTATTTGTCACAGAAACACGTGCATAAAAAAAAAGATAATAAACTCATTTGAACAAGAAAATAAAACACAATAGATTTAAATACAATAACGAGCACAAAACAGAAATAGTCGGCAGCTGCTGGCACGTCATGACTGTGACAAGAGGGCTACCACTCAGCATGATGCTGTGCTACGGGGACCCACAGCACACGCGACTATCAATATGCGAGGTCAGCTTGGTGAAAATTCACATGCTCAAGAATTTTCCGATGTTCTTCTAAAAGTTGGTGAAGGCACTCTTGGCAGAGACTCTTGATAGAGTAGTTCCCATTTTAGAAGATCTGATTCGTCGGGTGTACGGCGACATCAGTCTAATATCGTACCAAGATAATTCTTGGGCGTGTTTCATTTTAATGCCGAAAATGATCAAGCTGCATCAACCACAGTATTTTCTCGCAAATTAAAGCGAAGTGATATACACCTCCATAAATAGTGATGTGGAGGAAGATGATGCCACACATTACCCTCTAGAATTTCTGAATTCGCTAATGGCAAGTGGACTTCCGGCGCACATCATCCAGTTGATGGTCGGTGTCCCAATTTAAATGGTCCTTCATAACTTAACTCCGCCGAAGCTGTGTACCCGGAACCCGGCTCAAAGTCCTGTCTTTGCAGAGAAACTACATCGAGGCGGAAATTCTAACAGATAGTGGCATTGGCGAGACAGTGTTTATACCGTGTGTACTACTAATTCCCCACAATTACCAGTTTAAGCGGGTGCAGTTTTCCCTGTGAGCGTATGATTATCAACAAGTCACAGGAGCCGACACTGAAGGCTGAAGGCTGCGGGTGTCGACCTCAGGACAAGCTGCTTCTCACACGGATAACTGTACGTCGCTTGCTCCCAAGCCACCAGTCCTGATTCTCTGTATATTTTGACTGCTGAAAACAAAACTACAAAAGTAGTATACAGGGAAGTTTTATAAAAATGTGGCTGCACGCGAACGAAGTCGCGTGCAGAAGTTAGTTGTACATAACAGGAATAGGTCACCGAGCTATCTTTGTGTGGAATATTCGCTTAGGTATATATTAACAGTAAGTCTTATCTACCAGTCTCTTATCACCATTCCGAAAATACCTATTTATGTTGCGAGAAACGAGTGTTGGGCTTTAGAATCAAAAAAGCAATCACCAGCGGTGGGTACACCATCAACCACTGTTGAAACAACTTTGTATTTCTGAAGTTTAAGATGTGTAAAACGCAGTGTGTGCTGGCGTTGGCAGCGCTGTACTTGGGGATGGCGCACTCCTGGGGTGAGTACGAGGAACGTAGTTTATTTTTCACCTACTTACGGCTTAATAGAGAGGTAAATTAATTTAGTTTTATTAAAATATGTAAATAATTATGAAACAAAGAGTTTATTTGTTTATAAAACAAAATTGTGTGTCGGAACCATCAAGGTCAAGTGGTTTTTGTTTGTGATGTTAACTGGTAATATTTAATCTAGTTAACATTTAAGCGTTTGTAACACTTAGATAATCCCACAAACTTGCAACTTATCTCTCAACATAAACAACTTTGACACGTTTACAATAATTACAGAGCGTTGAGTGAGTCGGGCTGACGCCGCGAAATTATATGATGCGTTTCAACCAAAGATTTCAATCATAGATTTGCCCTGCGCGTTATAAGATGGTCGCGTTTCTGTTTCGTTTTGACACCTCTGACACACAATATCGCAGACACTTGACTTGATTGTCATGGAAACGCCATTGTTATTGTGCGAAGTCACTCTTCTCAGTGTGGTCACTTTTTCGCGCGACGTAGTCCGGTGAGGGCACATCTACGATTTAAATCTTTGGTTTCAACTCGTTATTTGGACATATTTTAAAATGGTTTTAAGTTATAATATTGTTTTTTCTTATTAGAAGGTAGAAACGGTAATCTTCGTAGAAAAATGATTTTATAATGTAAAAATATGCAGAATTTTGGTATTTATGTTCTTGAATGAGAAAAATGGGTGAAAATAACAAAACTTTTTTTTTGTGTAAATAGGCTAGTTTTATTTTACTGTAAACCAAATTCTTATAAATCTTTTACGAACCAGTAGGAAATATTGTACAGATTACGAAACAGTTATTGTTTTATATGGGTTTCATAGTAAAATAGCGAGAAATCGGGGTTTTAACGCAAGAAGTCTCAAATCAACCCTCTTATGAAAGTTACTTTCGCGATATTAACATAAAAAATAATCTACTGTAAATTTGTAAATATTTTTTTAATGAAACTCCTGGCACCGTGTTGTTTGTCGCTATGTGCTTTGCTAGTTTGGTAACCTACTTTATACCATTAGATAGCATTTCTATGGTCAAAAAGTACAATATTTATCAATTCCGGAATCGCGAGATTTTTACGATCGATAGTAAAGTGCTTTCCATATTAGCCAACACCTGAATGTAAGAAAATATACATTCGATTCTATAATCAGAACTCTAAATTTGTCGATCCCGGAATCCCGGGATTTTTTCGATACAAAAGCGCGTTCCATAATAACCCCAACTTTAGCTAAATATGCATATATCCGAGCTCTACTTATTACACAGCTTGGTAAAGTATCTTGTTATTTTTTTGTTTCAGAAATCGCCGTAAGTGTAGGAGATGAACTCATGTTTTTTACCGACGGAATAAAAACAAACACAGTGAATCTTCTTCCCCACAACCTCACAGCGTTAGCTTACGATGAAGTTCACGACATGATGCTGTACGTCGACAAACAGAGCGAGTACGACGCTATATGTGGGTATTACTTACATTCCGAGGAAACCAAATGTTTCATCAAAAGAGTCGGCGGTAACATTCACAGCATTGCCTTCGACCCGGCAACAGATACACTATTCTTTACTGATACTGTTGCAAGAAGCATACATTGGATTTCATTAAAAACTGGATCTAATAACAATGATGACGGAAACCTTTTAATCACGATGGATGACCGGACCCCCAATGATATTGCCGTGGATAGCTGTACAGGGTACGTTATCAGTAACAGTTTAAAATAATAAAAAAATGCATTTCGTGATATTCAATAGTATCCTTGAAATTGCAGGTACATTTACTGGACCAACACGAACACAAATACAGGCAAAAAGCGCATGGAGAAAGCTCGATTTAATGGTTCCAAGAGAGAAGTTATATACCGAGATTTACCAGTGTTTAGCATGGCCGTGGACCCACAAACACAGAAAGTTTATAATTTTGACGGTGTTGTAGGTCGGTTTTTGGACAGTCGAGATTTAGATGGTCAAAAGGAATATACTATATTCTTTGATATATATGTTTCTAAACCAGAAGAGTTGACCGTTTCAAAGGATTACTTATACTGGATGAACAGTAGCGAGAGCTACAGCACCGTTTGGTATTTACCAAAGAACTCAACGGATGGTGTAGGACTTAAAGAGATTAGTAAGTTCTACAATAAAAGACCACTCGGCATAGCCGCCAACTACAAAATAAAAGATCAAGTTCGGGGACTTCAGGATTGTGAAGCATTGTTGAGTCTAATACCAATAATCACTACAACTAGCAACTCCCTCAATATTCAACAGACAACAGAATGTACAACCGTTGCCGAACTGTTTTGTGTTCACGGTATAAAAGTTAGTGAGACATCTGTTTGCAAATGCACACCTGGTTACATCGGTGACAGATGCGACGTTTCAGTCTGTGAGTTGTATTGTTTACAAGGTACCTGCAGTTTCAATGATGAGGGGCCTAAATGCAGGTAAAATATTGTCTACTCCTTCTTTTGGATGTCCTTATTTAAGCAAAAGCATAATCAGCCCATAACGTTCCCACTACTGGGACGCAGGCCTCCTCTCTATGAGAGAGGGTAGACCATAATCCACCACGCTGCCCCACCTTATGTTCGTTGCTGTCACATCAGTTCGAAATTTTGGTTAGAAAGAGGACAAGCCGCTTTCCTCATGATGTTTTCCTTCACTGTTTTGAGTGCAGTGGTTATGAAATATATTACACAAAGTAAAGTGCCTGCTTGGTTTTGAACCCACGACACACGACTCGTAAGTCGGGGCCGTAATTTTTCTCTGTTTTCTTGTAAAATTTTGTTTAAATAATCATGTTTGACATTATCATTATTTCAGCTGCAATGCCGGTTATTCAGGGGACAGATGTGAAGTGTACGCGTGTCATGGTTATTGTCTGAATAACGGTACCTGTTTCCTGAACGAGGAGGATGAGCCATTCTGTCAGTGTGTTGACAATCACGAGGGGACAAGATGTGAAGCAGCCATAAATGACACTTTCACTAACACTCCGTTTGACTTATTTAAAAGAAACCTAACTCTTGCTGATTTATTGTTGAATTGGCGAAAACCTACCTAAAAAATGTTTGTAACTGTTGAAGTATAAGCTTATATTGCATTAGTACTTTTTTAATTAAACATTTTTCTTAAAACGCTTCTGGATATCATATTTTCATCTTTTTTTAAATCTAAATAAGCATGTGCAGCTCTGTGATGCCCAGTTTGGATTCCAGCCTGGGCTGTCAACGGACACTGCTATTGTTAGTTTGAAGCACGCTGTCAGGTACTACACGGATAGAAATACACCGGTTTATGCGGTTTTCCTTGACTTGTCCAGGGCCTTTGGCCTTGTTCCATACGATCTTCTCTGGCAAAAGCAGCGTTACCACCAGAGTTCGTATTGCTCCTCAAGTACTGGTACTTGAACCAAGAGGCTCAGGTGCGGAGGGTAGGAGAGCTGTCGGAGCCGGAGTGCGGGGTGAGGCAGGGGGGCCTGTCCTCGCCTTTGCTCTTCGGTCTGTATGTTAATGCCCTGATTGAGCGACTCAGCAGCGTACATGTCGGCTGCTACGTGGATGGAGTTTGTTTTAACAATATTAGCTACGCAGACGACATGGTGCTGCTGGCTCCCTCGATCGGTGCTATCCGAAAGCTACTCAATGTATGTGAGTCGTACGCAGTAACTCATGGGTTGATTTATAATTCCAGTAAGACGGAATTCATGGTCTTCAGGTCTGGCACCAGATGTCCCACTACTGTACCCCCTCTCCTAATGAATGGTAACCTGATTAACAGGGTATATAAATTTAAATACCTGGGCCATCTGGTTACTGATGACCTGAAAGATGACATAGATCTAGAGAGGGAGCGCAGAGCATTGTCAGTTAGGGCGAATATGCTGCCCCGCAGATTTTCTCGATGTACAGAAGCAATTAAATTAACCCTTTTTGAGGCATACTGCACAGCACTGTACTCGGGAGCCCTGTGGTTCACATATACCCAAAAGGCTTACAATGCTCTGCGTATCCAATATAATAACACATTCAGGGTATTATTGCGATTGCCGCGCTTTTGTAGTGCCTCGGCAATGTTTGCAGACGCACGCACTGACGGCTTTGATGCACTGTGGCGTAAGAAATCTACCTCGCTACTTCGCAGGCTGCGTGGCAGTCCCAACACTATCCTACAATCAATAGCCGCCCGGGCAGACAGCCCGCTAGTGTGGGCGCTTGCAAACCGGTCCCGTTCTGTTTTAGTTATTAAGTACTAACATAGACTAAGCCATTTTGTTACTAACACTATAGACCATTGTAGTCTGAACAAAAAAAGATAAATAAATAAATATTTAAGATTGTATACTATCCTACTTATAAATCAAATTAAATAAAATCAAAATAAATTAGAAATAAATAAATATTTTATGTTTATGAAAAAGTTGTTTGAGTTTTTGACTTCGTCTTGCATTCATTTTATTTTTATTTTTAAATCATTATTATACAATGATAATATACATTTTTTTTATTTCCTCATTATTTTATGTTGCACACAGACAGATCAGTCAGTGGGAAGACTCGTTAGCAAGCACAATCAACTGTATAATGATAAAAAGTGTCTATGAACGGAACCAACCAAATGGCAAAAGGGAATTATTACACTTTTCCCCATAAAGCTTTCCCACCTGTGGGACATAGTGGGGTGTTGATACTTTTGACGTCCAGTGTTTGTTTCCTACTGATTTTAGTGGGGCAAATTACGCTCGCATAAACTCTGATGTCTCTTTTTGATGTCAGTTTTTCCACTAGAATTTAATAAAATATTATGATGGTAATAAAATTTAGATTATTTCTCATGTACCGTGGTGGGACAGCTTGGTGGGGAAAAATGGAATAATGCAAAAACGGACCTCAAAATTTTGTTCTGTCCTTCCCTCCAGATGGTACACAGCCAGCACAGCCATCGAACACTGACCAGTAATAAAAAAAAGCTTTAAGGTGTTTTTATGCGCTATTAAATAAACTTGTATGTTGCTTCAAGAGGTTATCTGGCGTGGTTTCGGAAATACTTCATGATAAGTTAGTGGCTTTTATATATTGCTTGTCAGTGTACTCGGAGACTATTGGCACTATATCGATGAAAATTGGAAGAAAGGTGTATTTAGTGAAAAACCGGCCAAGTCCGTGTCGAATCCCCTACCTACCTAACCTGAACCGACGAGGCAGTCAGAGGCAGTAAAACCCAAAGATAATTCTCATAATGTCTTAAAAAACAACCTATTAAATTAATCACGTACATTGAAGGGTTCCGTAGTTAAGATTAATTTATCCTAAAAACAAACTGAACATTGTAGTTGAAAAACATGTTCCCCATACATCGATATACGTCCCGGTCAATTCCCCAACTGCAAATACGTTAGTTATTAATAACAAAAAAAAAAAACTTTTGACGACAAATTATTAATTTTCGGACTTTTAATTGTGCTGTGAGACCTTGCCAAATTTCATGGTTCTAGGTCAACGGGAAGAACCCGATTATAGGTTTTACTTTATTTGCGATATTTTTTTTATTGCCTTGACTTACAAGCTTGACTTTTTTAGAGCTTCAAGGGATCGTAGAGTTACGTATTTGATAGCAATTTGAGCTTGACGTTTTCCTGAGAAAAAGGGTCTTGACAGACAGACATGCAGACAGACGGACAACGAAGTGATCCTATACTGGTTTTGTTTTTTCCTTATGAGGTACGGAACCCTAAAAACGATGTAATGAAATATGGTGAAAGGATGAAACGCCACAAACACTTCTATAAACCCCTCGAGCGCTCATGCGGCTGCCTTCACACACACAACTAAGTTGATCCCACACACTAGTTTATTCTTCTTCTCTATAAAAATCTTATAATAAATAGCTGCTGACATTTACGGCCCCGTGAGTTCATTTATAAAATGGCAACACATAACAGGATTACTCCTTTGTCTGCGTTGATGTTAACTCGGTGCTGTCGCGTTCAACCACTACTAATTAGTCATTCAGAATAGAAAAGTAGGATTCCAGGAGGTGTTTTATTAATAAACAACTCTGTGTAGCCCTTCTGGAAATATTGGCTTGATTTTGTTGCTGTTGATTGACAATGGCAAAAGCAACAATGTAACTTTTCCAACTCTTATGTACTTTCTGAGCTTTTCTTGGATATTACTGACAATAACATCGTGTGGAAGCCATGAATTTAGGGCAGGCGTGCACTAGGCAGCCAGGCTGCGGCAAACAATCCAACATAATAATCTCTAATTGGAGAAAGGAAAAATATAATGTTGGATTTTCAACTCTTGGCGCTAAACAGAGTGTTGAACATTCTGTGTGCTAAAAAAATCACCCGTGCGAACCTGGGCTTAGTTGCACAAGAATGTGAGTGCCAACTATTTATATTTCGTAACTATAAAAACCGCAAGAATATCCAAGATTTATGTATATCTTTGAAAACGTGGTAGCATCCGTTTCGAGTTTCCATGCTACAAGCCGCCATGTTCGCACTAAGAAGCGGTCGCCACAGTCCCAGCAAATTGCAGGACAAAGCTCGAATAGGTCGCCCAAAGCAATGAGAGGATTTTTTTTTATATTCAATACAAACCTTTTTGTTTCATAATGCAAAGTTAATAATAGGAAGCTTTACTTGGATTCTGCATTTATTGTGTAGTGTTTTATTTTTAATTCTAGCTATTGGTTTGCGTTAGTGGACGTTACATCTTTATTTTATTTTTGTTGTTTAATGATGTATGAATTAAAATTAATTTTATATTTTTTTTTTTTTTATGAATGCTCGGTAATAAGTTTCGCCCGTGCACGTGCACCTCTACTCTACGAGTACGTGGTGGATGCAGTACCTATGCAACGAGTCACGCAGGTACGTGATTTAGGGGTTGTTCTCACTCCTGAACTGTCGTTTCGCGATCATATCACTAGAATCTGCTAAAAGGCATTTAGAAACTTGGGTTTTGTTCTGAGGCAGACGCGAGACTTTACCAGCATCACAGCTATCAGAGTCCTGTATGACGCATAAGTCAGGAGTCATCTGGAACATAGTGCTGTCATATGGGCTCCACATGAGGCTAAGTATTCAGTGATGTTGGAGCGAGTCCAGAACAAGTTCACGCGCCACCTGTACAAGAAACTTTATGGGGTATACCCATTTTACCTTTTGATGTACCCCACTCTGTTCGTACTGGGTATGGTGGGGTACAATCAACTCGGGGTGCGACGGGAATTTGTGCTGGTGTCGTATATGGTGAAACTGCTCCGAGGCATAGAGCACAACTCGAGAGTGCTGCAGCGATTGCACTGGTACGTACCCGACCGTTATGTGTGGAGGCGACGGCCCCCGCCACTGCTGGTTGTACCATCAGCCAGGACCAACTTGCTCGCCAAAACCCCTCTAACTCGAGCAATTCGCACAATCATATTATATGCAAGTTGAAATTGATATATTTACATGTCAGTGGGGTGAAGTCGCAAAAGTACTATTATTTACATTATGTTATAAATAATATTAATCTTTATGACTAAGTTTTTTTTTTGTATTTTAATTTAAATTTAAATTTGGTGTGTTTGACTTGGCTATCGCATTAGGCTAAGACCTGTAATGGTAGTTTTAAGGCATTTAAATAAATAAATAAATAAAAAGCTTGCAAAAGGAATGCTGTAGAAAAATGTTTGTGCAATCTTCTATTTTTTCACCGCGTGGGCTTTGTGTCTTGTAATTACGAATTTATGCCAAGTAACTAGATAACCAAAAATGGTCGCTATACTAAATATGACTATGACACCGTAGGTACTAAAATAAACAGTATTTAGGGAGATCTTCAGTTACAGCCTGACACTGACCTGACACTGACCTGATAAATTGCAACAAAAAAAATATCGTTCAAAAATCTACTCCATGCAAACTAACCAGGGTTCTAAAAAGTTATACTCATTAAGTTTCATTTATTTCGTCAGACAAGCAATTTCCGATCTCGCAAATAAATCCTGGTAATCGCATTGTTTCTTGCAGACTGGTATCCAATATCTAAATTTTATTAAATGTTCTCAGTGCTTCACTATCTGAAGAGTAAAAAAACACCCGGCTGCCGTAAGTTTGTTGGAAAAGAAATGGCGAAAAAACCGAATAAGTAGTAAATTCATTAGATTTATCTGTTTCGAAACATTCAATTTTTATACTAACTATTTAGTGTCTCTTTTAGTATTGAGCATTGTTAGCTTATAAGCATAATCACCCTATGATATGCCCACTACTGGGACACAGGCCTCCTCTCTGTGAGAGGGTGTGGGCCGTGATCCACCACGCGCAATAAACGTTTTTTATTATTATTATTGTTATTTATTACCACGCGGGCGCAGTGCGGGTTGGTAGATGTCACAAATCTTCGGATTTTTGGTTCTAGGACATGCCGGTTTTGAGATCAGTGGTGATGAAATTATTTACACACAGTAAAGTGCCTGGGTTCGAACGTACATCCTGCAACTCGTAAGTCGCGGCAGTTACCACTGAGCCACCACTGCTCCTCCAGTTAGCTTATGCTTATCTGTAAATGAAAATAAGGAATAGGTACTTGAAACGTTCCTGAAAAAGCGTGTTATGTTGTTATTATAAACCGAATATTACAATTCAGAAAGGTCAGGTGCGTAGTACTTATACCCGGCGTGCGTGTATGACCAGATGTATGACCAGATGTATGACCAGATGTATGACCAGATGTATGACCAGATGTACGACCAGATGTATGACCAGATGTATGACTAGATGTATGACCAGATGTATGACCAGATGTATGACCAGATGTGTGACCAGATGTATGACCAGATGTAAGACCAGATGTACGACCAGATGTAAGACCAGATGTATGACTAGATGTATGACCAGATGTATGACCAGATGTATGGACGTAAACGAAGCAAAAGGAGTACGTGAGGACCGTAGAAGGTGTCGTTCTGTAGTGTCTGCCTAGCTCCCCATGGGAGAAGGCGTTAGTTTATGTTTGTACCTTATATATTATGTATTACAATTTCAAGACAAGAGAGCTTGTTGATGACAGCGACGTATGGTAATTAAATAACTTGGTTTACTAAGACGAAAAGCTTTAAAGTTGTCACCAAAAATTGAGCGGCAAGAGCGCGACAGCAACACGCGGTGTTTTCAGGACACATTCCTGCCGCGCTCTAGTTAGGTCTAAACCAACGAATGTTTGCGCGGCACATCCGAGACACGCCGCCACTTCAGTTGGCAATATCCATCTGCTAATAAGTCTGCAGAAATACGTCCAGACACAATTAGTGACGAATATTTCCTAAAACTGTTTGTGCGCGGCAGGTAGACAGATAAGATTTAAGATTTCGCCCTTGGGTCCCTCGTCCAGTGTGGTGAACGGTGGTGAGCCCGTTGTGACGGCGCAGAATGTTAAGATACCTACGAACAGTGTGGCTAAAATTATTAGAAAAATGCAGCGTGGAAAGTCACCTGGTCACGATGGGTTCAGTATCGAGCATTATAAATTTGCGGGGGTTCATTTGCCGCGAGTACTGTTGATGTTTTTCAGTCAGTGCATGGTCACTCGTATTTGCCGGAGCCGCTAATGCGGACCGTAGTTGTTCCTATAGTTAAAAATAAGACGGGTAATACGTCTGAAATTAGTAACTACCGGCCCATCTCACTCGCTACCACAGTAGCGAAGGTACTTGACAGTTTGCTGAGTAGTCGCCTCACAGCACAGGTTGGGTTGCACGATGCTCAGTTCGGGTTCGAAGCAGGAGTCTCAACAGAAAGCTCTATTCTGAGTCTGAAGCGAACTGTCATGTACTACACAGCGAGAAGGACGCCGGTACTGGCGTGTTTCCTCGACTTGTCAAAAGCATTTGATCTGGTTGCATATGATGTACTGTGGGACAAGTTGAGGGACGCGGGTGTGACGGCGGAGGACACATTCCTTCTCAAAAATTTGTACTCTAACCAAAAAAATCGGGTGAGGTGGGTGGGTACTCTGTCGGACGAGTACAGGCTGGAATGCGGAGTCAGACAAGGGGGGTTAAGCTCGCCTCTGTTATTTAACCTCTATATCAACCGGCTCATCGAGCGACTGAGCGGTACACATGTCGGCTGCCACATTGACGGAACGTGTGTCAACAATATAAGCTATGCAGACGACATGGTGCTTCTCAGTCCCTCGGTGGGTGGGTTGAAGAAGTTGTTATCCACCTGCGAGGCTTATGCGGAGGAGCATGGCTTAATATACAACTCGAAGAAGAGTGAGCTTGTTGTATTTAAGGCACCTAAGCAGCAGCCGCGCAGTGTTCCGCCCATAAGTCTCAACGGTGTAGCACTGAAAATTGTCAATAGTTTTAGGTACCTTGGCCACATTGTTACGAGCGACCTAAGAGATGAAGTAGATATAGAGAGGAAGCGCAGGGCGTTGTCTGTGAGGAGCAATATGCTTGCCCGCGGGTTCGCTCGTTGTACTACAGACGTCAAAGTAACCCTGTTTAAGGCGTTCTGTCAGTCTTTTTACACGAGTGGCCTGTGGGTATCATACACGCGCCGAGCATACAACGTCCTGCGTGTTCAATTTAATAATGCTTTTAGGATGCTGCTGGGACTGCCATGGCGTTGTAGCGCTTCGGGAATGTTCGCGGAGGCTCGCACAGATGGTTTCCGTGCCATCATGCGAAAGAAAGCGGCCTCCTTACTACAGCGCCTGCAAGTTAGTGACAACAGCATTCTAAAAATGATCGCTGCCAGACCGGACTGTCCCTTTCAGGGACACTGGGTGGAGACAGTCATAGGTCTACATAAATAAATTTAATTCGTGAAAACTAACAATACTAACCTACTTTAAGCACCATTGTTACTAAAACCAAAATACTAACAAAAATATGGACCTTTGTCTGAAATAAAGTTTAATTTAATTTAATTTAATTTTAATGCTTATATCTCCGCAACGGAGAGAATAACCGTTATAACCTTGCACACGGTGGTGTAACTATTTATTTATGATTTTTTGACACATTTCATATAACAAGATTTACAGCATTTTTTTTTAACCTATTCTGCAAAAATGAAGTATGTCAAAAAATCATAAATAAATAGATACATCACCGAGTGCAAGAATATAACGGTTATTCTCTCCGTTCCGGAGATATAAGCATTAGCTTCACACATTTTTTTTGTAAAAAAAATATAAGTTGCCAATTTGCCTACCTGATTGTATCCTATGATGTATTTATCCATAATATTGGCTATTAGAAGCCATTTCAAGCAAAAATCAACACTTTAAAATTTAAGATCCAATGTCTTCGAGAGCCTTTTTGATCCACAGTGCGGCGGCGCTGCGACGGCGTCATGTCGCCGAGCACTAAGGCGTACCCGACCCTCTTTTTGAGCCGTTTGCACATGAGTTTCGAATAACTGCCAAATATTTTCGTACAAATTCTGTTCAGATTTTTTAATTCATCTGGTAGATTGCCAATGCGAACCCTGTGACTTAGGCCCTTAACTTCATAAAACCCCGCATACACAAACTACTTAATTCAGTGCAGATTTAACCGAAAAAATGTAAAGCGTAACAGAGATGTTTATTTATTTACGAGCTTGCCTCCCCGTGTCCACAAGTGGGTTTCAATATTTACTGGGGGCATCACGTACTCTCGGAGGCCGTAATTGAACCTTTTTAACCAACTCTAAAAGGAGGAGGTTACATTACTCCCACATGATAGTGGGTAGTATTGTGTCGTAGCTTGTTTGTTGTTACGGTTAAAAAACTCTTGACAGACAGATATAATTAGCCTTACGTGTGCTAGGTAAACGAATTTTAAATTTTTTGTATTCAACAAAAATTCGTTAGCTGCAACGTTCTTAGCTTACGAATTTTTTGCTGGTCATAAATAATTCAAACCATATTGAAGGTCCTCTTTATCACACAGCACGTACCTACTTGAGGGCAAACATATTATCTAGATATTTTTTTCCCTGAAATAAATATTCTCAAAATCTGAAAGTCTGAATCATTGAATGTTTACGTAAGTATTTATTTCACAACTATTTCTATTTCTAAAGGACTTAAAATGTGTCATCACGTAGCCCTAAGCCGTTATTTCTGTATACTAGTTTCTACCCGCGACTTCGCTCGCGAGGAAGTCGTAGACACCACTATAAACTACAATAACAGCCTCATTTTTATAAAACTTCCCTGTATACTACGTTTGCAGTTTTGTTCTCAGCAGCCAAAATATACAGAGAGTCAGGACTGGTGACTCGAGACCAAGCGACGTACAGTTGTCCGTGTGAGAAGCAGCTTGTCCTGAGGTCGACACCCGCAGCCTTCAGCCTTCAGTGTCGGCCCCTGTGACTTGTTGATAATCATCGCATAGCATACGCTCACAGGGTAAACTTCACGCGCTTAAACAGTGGTAGTGCCTGTAGTGAAGAATAAAACTGGCGACCTTACTGATAAGAGTAACTACAGGCCTATTTCTCTTGCCACTGTAACTGCTAAAGTGTTTGACGGTTTAACAAAAGTTCTAATGATCCTATGACCTAATTTCTTTTAATATAATTTTTTTTTTAATATAACGATCAAATGATATAATGAATTATTGATATATATATAATGAATTTGAATTATTGATATATATATATATCATATGAAAGTTATGTCAAATGAAATTAGACTATCTGTTGTTATACCAAACATTACACACCCATGTATTATGCTGCTTTATTACGTAGTTATAGAACACTAGCACGAAGATTCTTGGATTTTCTTCTTTAAGAAATAGATGGAAGAAGTTTACAGCATCTGAAAGAATAAAATTCGTTAATATTTCTTTATTATATTTTCAAGAATTTAGTCATAGTACATAAGTAGGTATTATGGCTGCGCTAATAGATTATCATTACCTGACGAAACAAGGCTGTTGGCCCAATAAACCGGCTGACTATCGTCATAAAGTGACCTCAGTTGGATGCTCCATCCTCAAGGACTGTGGTTTCCACAAGACGGTGCCGCCACGTGCCTCACAGCAAGAAAAAACATTGATTTGCAACGACTACTTATGTAAGCACGGCTCGTGCCACGGTGTGTTCGTGTGATTTGCTGGTCTCCCAGATCTTGTGACTAAGCGTTGTTTTCTTCACGAGGCTATTTGAAACCCAAAGTCTATCTATGGGAACCACTCACAAGTTAGTAGTCCCAAACATAATATTCCAAAATGCGATCTAACTAAAGGATCGGTCGCATTACAACTGACATCATATTTCATAATGACATCATGTTTCTAATACTATAAATCATGCAAAAGTAACTCTGTCTGTCTGTCTGTTACCTATTCATGCCCAAACTGCTAAATCGATTTAGATGAAATTTGGCACGCGGATATACTGTGACCGGTTAGGACATACTTTTTATCCCGGTAGTATGTTCCCGTGGAATAATTTCCGAACTCCACGCGGGCGAAGCCTCGGGCAATAACTGGTTATTAAAAAAAACATCTCATAGAGTAGATAAAATACTTGTTTACTTTAAAAAATAAATCGGTATTCCCGATGAGCGAAGTTCTAACCTATGACCTACAGAGTTATCTTTGTGTGGAATATCCAATTAGGTTCACATTATCGGCAACTTTTATCCATCAGTCTCTTATCGCCATTTCGAAAAGGCCTATATAAGTTGCGAGAAACCAGCGCTTGGCTTTAGAATCAAAAAAGCAATCACCAGCGGTGGGTGCACCATCTACCACTGTTGAAACAACTTTGTATTTCTGAAGTTTAAGATGTGTAAAACGCAGTGTGTGCTGGCGTTGGCAGCGCTGTACTTGGGGATGGCGCACTCCTGGGGTGAGTACGAGGAATGTAGTTTATTTTTCACCTACTTACGACTTATAGGCAGAGATTTTTCATTCTACGATTTGACTACGTACACTGATTAATCTGCGATTTCTAAATTATATGATGCTACACGTCATAATTTTATTTATACATCAATTGCGCCGAATAGTTTAAAAAATGTCTGCCCCCAAAGACAATATTATTATTTTTAAATGGATCAAGACGGTGTGTTATAATTGTGAAGTGGCTAGTAGCACAAACGAGATTGTAATTATTGTGAGAAAGCTTCATTTGCGCATTACAAAATGTATTTTTATTTCCTCTTATGTCGATTTCTAAGATAAGGTAGGTACATAATTGATTAACTTCAGACCCCGAACATAAAATAAACACACAGAAATAATTCACAGTTACGATCTTAATAATACTCACAAAAAAAGACTATTGTTAAGAGCTAGAACAAGTTAGTGGTAAATACTCGTACAGGGTGAATTTTTGAGATGGGGCAGTAAGGACAGCTACCTTAACCGTTGTATCTACAGGAAATCTCTACGGTCTTAAGAGATACTTAACTATTTGAAAGATTTCGATCTAAATTCACAGATTTTGAAATAAATGTACAGTCGGCAAGAAAATTGGCAGTTTTCACAAAAACTTTTTTTGATGTCAATCGATCCTGTTTCTTAAAAGGATCAAAAAACCCTACTAGACCAACTGAGGTTTGAGTACTAAAAAAGTCAGAAATCGCAAAAAATCTTTTCCCATACATTTCGTAGGATGTGACTCCATCTTACTATTTTACGATGATAGACTGGCCGAAACTAAACTAAAACAAATTGAACTTCAAATTTCGAATGAATAGAGAACAAAATTTAGAACCTTTGTTGCTTTTGAAAATACTTTTTACATAGGTAGTATTTTTTTTGTAATTTCTGTCTTTTGTGGAGGACAGTCTTTTTTAAACAAGTTTTCCAAACAACTCTGAAAGTTCTAAGTAATTTGAGGTCATTTTTAGGGTTCCGTACATCAAAAGGAAAAAACGGAACCCTTTTAGGATCACTTCGTTGTCCGTGTCAGTCTGTCACGACCCTTTGTCTCAGGAACGCGTGGAGGTATTAAGTTGAAATAACATCAAATAGCTATGTCTGTGGTCCCTTGAAGCCCTAAAAAATCAAGTTTTTAAGTCAATGCATTAAAAATACGGCCATTTATACGACATAATTATTTTGATACTCGCAAATAAATCAAAACCTACAGGAGCCGTTCTCAAAAAAGTGGCACCGCTCGAATAAATTTATCAATTTCAGAAAATGTACTAATTATTGAGTTTTTTTTATCAAAATCCATGCTGGGTATTTCTCTTATGTTGAATTATTCTAAAGGAATAAAAATTTCACATAAATAAACAAATTACAGCTATTCAAAAAAACTACCTTACAGGTTAAAGAATATCGTACAGGTTAATGACAAAAGTTTTCAGGTTAAAGAGAATCAAACAGCTAAATGAAAAATAAAACAATTTAATCATTCAAAATTAGCTTTTATTATTATTAACTGCAAACAATAACAGTTACATTAAAAAGATCGGCTTTACAACTAAGAAAACATAAAAAATCTCACCTCGATGTCATCATACTAAACATTTCTGTCATTTAGAGAAATACAATATCAATATCTGATCTCTAAGAAATTATATAAATTTTCTTCTTATCTAATCAGTCTCAAATAATAATCAGTCAGTCAATTAAAATTAAAAATAACGTAACTATAATAAACATAAAGAAACTTCTGAAGAATAATTAAACTTTGGATCATTTACTTTTTGATTCTAGAAACAATCAGACAATTTTTGTTAAAATATTTCGTAATCGGAATCACTATTATTATCAATAACATGCTTAAAAGTGTTCAAAGAAGACTGATACATTGGTAGGCCCTTCATTTAAAATTCTATCTAGAGTAGTCCTTTGAAGTTCCGGAGGCAATTCCATTTCAGACAGTGTTGAAAATGGTGTAGATCTATGAAGAACAGTTACGGATTCTTCTGCAACACTCGTGCCAGGGGTAATAAAACAGTCGTCATCCAAATCATTGAGCTCCATACAAGACGCTAAAACTCGAGCAGTGCCCACAGCAGAAGCTCTCATTGATTTTTTGCATTTGGGCTTTGGTGTGCTGACTTGTTGTCTTATAACGTCATGGAAGCCAAGGTGTTTACCGTGCTTACAATATTCGGCTTTAGTTAAACACGTTTCTTTGGTACAGCTAAGGCGTCTTAAAACGACAGATGCATTTTTTGTATTACACCATACAATTTGATGAACTTGCTGCGTTCCTTTAAATGGCAGTAATGTATTGGGCAATAGCATGTTTTTTTCAAAGATCTTATATTCGGAGATAGTATCTATTACGATGTTTTTCACGTTTTGTTTTAATAATCGTGAAAAACTTTCGAAGTCCGGTATGTCAGCGCCATGATTCACACACGCTTCAGCAGTTCGCTTTAGAACAGCTCCAACTCCATCTGGAGCTCCCTTACCATGGCCTGATTCAGAGTAATTCCAAGTGACACATTTAAGCTGAGGATTAGTCTATCTGAGAGCCGTTAATATAAACTTGGTATATTAATAATAAAAGTAATTAGGTCCTATTTTAATAATATTATTTGTACATCATTCTTAAATATAATATACATCTAACACTAAAATATATAAATTATGTACAAGTATACAGAGGAAATAAAAAATAAAAATAAACTTAAGGTAGAGCTCATTGGGCATCAAAAAATTCATCCTCATCGCTGTCAGTTGGAAAAGTGCCCAAAAGGCTGGCAGCATTGCCACGTTGGATGGCAATGCTGATTCTTTGACCTAAAAATTGGCCAGCCCTCTGGTCACGTGAAGAGTCGACCAATCGCTTGGCGATGTCCCGAAATAGTCGATGAGCACTCGGACCCCACGGCCCTAGTGTTTCAACCCCAAACGGCTCAAAAATATAGCTACCAATAAGGTTGTTATATTTGCGCCGTTTGAGGTTTTCCGCACCTGCAGCAGCCGCCCCAGCACAGCCCGCCGTGCTAGGAAGATGGGATGGCGCGAGGGTGTCGACGCAGGTTGCATCCCACACCAAAGGCCTACCCAACTTCCAAGGCATTATGGTCATTCCGTCTGGCCTCTTCCTATCGTCGCGTGCCAAGCCATTGGGTTCTAAAACAGCTGGCACCCCGGCGGTGACAAGAGCCCGACGGATGATGTCATTAATGCTTGCGTGCCGTGCCAAACGACCAGCGCTCTTGCTGCAGGAAAGGCCATGGTGTCCGATACGGTCGACTGCTTCACCGCACTGACAACGATGCGGAGCCCCGCAAGGAGCGCCCAATCGCAAACTTGTAGCGAGCCGGAAAGTGGTGTCACCCAGCATAGTGCCTATGTTGGGTGAAGGTAGTGCCTGAAGCCAGAGGCCCGATTCCCATTCTCCCACAGCCAATAGGCGGGCATGCTCAGCAGTGTTGGTGGATGTATTAATGAGGTTATTCCGTACCAACCTGCAGAGCAGCTCATCCCACTGTCTCTGGGAAGAAGGGTTCTCGGGCTGCTCCGTGTCCGGACAAGCCACTTTCCAGGCGTTCATCGCATCAGTAAAACACGGCACTTCAGAGTCAACCTGCGAAGCAGTTAAGATTCTTGTGGTTAACTTTTCGGTGCTGTGGACCGAGGACAGGAACGCCGGTAAGCTTACACTAGAAATTTTACGGACGCCGAGCCCACCAAAGCGAATGGGTAGCGTGGCTTGCAGCCACGCGCGGTCGTCCAATGCCACATTTATGATTGATGTTAGAGTGCTTCGAATGATTTGGTCGATTTTGTCTAAAAGGTGTGGCTTCTTCCATAAAGGGGAAGAGCGGAGAGAATACATAAAATTTGGACCGAAACAGCAGTATCTGATAAGGGTGAATGCCGAGTGTAAGTTGATTTTAGAAAGTCTATCCGAGATGTCGTTGAAATGTTTAATTTTTTCATCAATGAAAGGTGAAAAACTGTCTTCTAAAATTGGGGAACCTAGGAGGTGCAGTGAACTTTTTTCCAAAACTTTGATATCTGGGGCTATTAAATTGAATTTCTGTATAGTCGATTGTCTGTCGGTATTGTCACAAGGGTAAATTTCGCATTTTGAGTAGTTGAGGTCAAGGCCGATTAATTGAAACTGCTGCTTTAGGAATCGGAGATCTTTTAGAACAGTATCTACGTCGCCTCCTAGGGTCCCATCATCTAAATACCATACATTAAATTTTGAATTTAGTTGTTGTATTATGGGGTGAATAGCTAAACTGAAAATGACTGGTCCGAGGGGATCACCTTGTTGGCATCCGACTGCAGATTCCAAAACGTTGTCTCTGTAAAGTAATTTTGAAGGGTGCCTATAGCACTGCCACAAAAAGCCATTAATTTCCGGTAACTCCTTTTTTATTTCGGCCAACAGAATGTCCCTGTTAACGGAGTTAAAGGCGTTCTTGACGTCAACCTTGAGGATGACCTCACCTTTACCGGAGTTTAAAAAACTGGAAAGGGCATGTACGGCAGCCTCGCAGCCCCCTTTGGATCCAAAGCCAAGCTGTAGGGGCTCGAACTTGTTTTTTAAAGTTTCACTGTATAATTTGCAACATATTTTGGCTGCCGTACGCCTGTAGGTACACCCAATGGCAATGGGACGGATGCCGCCATCCTTCTTGCGCAGGGCACATAAATTTGCCCCGTACAAGACATCGACGACGGCATTATTCACACCGCCGTTGAGCATCAGGTTAATTAGGGCCGCTAGCTCCTTCAAAAGTGACTCACCAGCTTCCCCGGCGCCTGAACTCAACAAGTCTTTTAAATGCTGAGGAGTCAGGCCGTCGAGGCCACCGGCGGAGCCACTTCGGAAGGAGCCCACGGCAGCAATTAGCTGGGGGGCAGTAACAGTGACAGGTGTTGAATCCGGATCAGGGGGTCAGGGAAGGTGAGACCATCGGCAGGCGCTGGATGTTTACTCTTCAGGGCTGAAATAGTGTCTGGAGAGTAAGGAGCCACCACATCGCTACTGAACAGTAGCCTGGCCGCTCCCCTGATATCACCTTCACTTAGTTTGGATTCTACATGTGAACATAAGCCTCTTCGTGAAGGGTTATTGGAAACAGCTAATTTTGGATCTGAAATAAGAGTCGAATTGATGCAATTATCTTTAATTTGGCTCGTTAAGGTTTTTTTGGTCGCCAAATTTTTTGCACATGCAGAATCCTATAAGGGAATGTGAGTAATTGCTCCCAGGCACTTTGTGAGTTCTCCTGGGTCGCAAGACGGAGACATCGCGCCAAACTCAGTGCAACGGACCGTCTCGCGCCCCGGGGTACTCTCTTTAAAACTGGGGTAGAATTTTTGAATTTAGCCAATGTTTTCCACAAAGTTTGATCTGGAGGTGTTGATGTTGGGGATGTGGCTGGGGGGTACAAAGTTACACTATGAGATTTGTGGATCTTGCCATAGTGTATCCTCAGCCCCCGTTCGCCTTTAAAAAAGCGTGCCTGTGAGCAATGGGGACATCTCACCAGCTGGACATCAAGCGATGTGGCAGGTTGACTGGCACAGTTTCCGGCGTCGCTACGGCCGGCATAGATCATATAAAACAAAGCACTTAAACTTACCTAAAAAATAAATAAAAGTAAACTATATACAGACGCACTCTAGAGACGAAACCACGAATGATAAATGAACCAAAAATATTTTTTTCACTATATGCTAAATGTCACGTATTCACTGTCATATTTCGTTGACGGCAGCGGCGCAATCGCGCTCGCGGCCGGGGCGCTGCGCATGCAGGGCGCCGCCGTCTCAACCGTTGCCAAGGTTGCTGGCGTCGCGTGTTCTTCGTTCTTGCCCCTTCCAGTGCCTTCTTTCCAGTTTCTTTCTCGCTTAGTCGAAGAAAATAGCTTGTGTTCCACAGAGTACTTTTTTTGTGTTCTATGGCGTCTGGCGATATTCACGTTACGTGTTTCATTTTGAGATGTTTTTCAAATCTGTTTTGTATACAGAACAGTGACTTTTCAGACGTTCTTCTTTTCTCAAAGCTTAAAAAAACTCAGGATCAAGCATATATTTAATTATTTTATTAAATTAAAATATATTTGTTGTGTTTGATTTTTTGAGCCGTTATAATAAAATATATTTTGTAGTTTCGATATTGACTGCTTGCAGAATCGGAAATAACGTGGAAAATTTTTGCTTGTGGAGCATGAATTTTTAAGTAATCTATAATTGGTTCCAAATGAGCCCATACAGCTGCTGTGTCATGTCTCAGATTTGGACTAAGAGTAGCGAAACATTGTGACTTTTTCAGCCCATTAACATCAAAAAAATAAAGCACGCCAGTATGGATTGTTATTTGAGGCTTACTGGCACCAAAATGCGCAGATTGAATTACTTTAGAGTACGCGCACTTATAATTTTCCGAATAATCGACATGAATAACAGCTTCGTCGTGTTTCATTTGGTCTTTTATATTTTTTATCGCCTCTTGTTGACTAACCATTTTCCCACAGTGTTTCATATACTTGTCTATTATTTCTTCGTAGTGCCTGATGGTTTCTTTTGGTTTCGTTATTACTTTCTCTTTTTTAACCAACCTTAAAGTTTTGATTTGTTTTCACATCCATTTTGTACAATACATTCAGTCTTAGACTTCCACTGCAAATAGCAGAAATCAATAGCATTGTCAAATATCAAATATTGAATAGTTTTGTTTTTGCAGCTTACACAATCACGGAATAGCCATTCGGCATTATATACATTGCAGCAAATACTTTTAAGAAGATTTGTTGGGTCTTTGGGCTCAATTATTTTATATTTGTGAAGTGCAGATACTAAAAGGCGAAAATTTTCGTGAATGACACAGAGACAGGTCTCTCGTGGTTTTTTAGAAGCTGTCAAAATCCAGAACGGTCTAAATCGACAAAATGTAGCGAAACTTAAACGACGTAAGGACGCTATTTCCTTGTCTTTTTTATAGCGCAACTTTCTCACTAAGCGTTGGGCATTAGGTGATACGATCCCAGAACTTACTGAAGACCCCTGTGAAGTTGCAGGACTAACTTCTCTTGACCTAGTAATTCTTCTGCACTCCGAATTACCCTGTGCCCCTCTTACTGATTCTTCTCTATGGCAACCAGCCACGTTATCAATATTACCTATATTGATATTTTCAATATCGCTGAAAGGTGGACTGTTGCATTCAATAAAGCGTTGTATTTTTGCGTTTTGTTCCTTTTTGTGTTGATAGGATTTTTTTGCATCTTCTCTCCACTTCCTTCTGACCATTTTCTGATCTCTTGGTGTCAAACTATTTATAGACACTACTTTTCCGTCCCTTTTTCGTTTTTCGTACTTTGCCTTATTTTTTTCTTTATATTTTGCTTAAAGCTCTGGATTATTTTTGATTTTTTAATATCTTTTTTTTTCAAGTTCTCTTTTTCGAGCTAAGATGTCTTCTTTTTTCTTAGTTTTTGGCATTTCACCTTTGAAAAATAAACAAATAGGTTAGAATAAAACCCTTAATGCACCAAGAATAAGCATTTTGTGACAAAACAATAAAAATGCCCTAATTAACTTTTTTTATCATCATAGTAAATATTTAAGTAAATATGCTTAATATTCACACCAAATCGTAACTTGATTGTTCGAGTAAGACAGTTTTATTAAACAATAACAGGCAAAGTCTCTTTAACCTGGTAATAGTCTCAATAACCTGTGCTTTCCAAACAGGTTAAAGAGACAGGTTAGTGAGTAAGTTGAGTAAGTAATAGTGTTTGTATGATGCACGTTTGTGTGCAAGCACAGGTTATGGAGAAAATCACTCCGGACACGATTTGAACATGAATAACTCGCAAATTATGTTCATTATTAATGTACTGTGTAAAAAAAGTTAAATTTATTAATACACAGACTAGTATTTGAATAATTTTGAACCCGTATTTTTTTTTTTTTAATGTTTATTCAATGTGTGACTTTTGGAGTTTGGACATGGCAGGTTAGTGAGAAACAGTTGTTACAATTTTATTTTATTGTAAGAATGTCACTTCTTTGTCTTTAATATTACTCAGCGTCTGTGTGAAAAACCTCTTTAAGTACAATATTGTGTAGAATTTAATAAAAAGCATTTTAGAAATCACACGTTTCCACTAAAAACTGCCTGACAGGTTACAGAGCCACTTTTTTGAGAACAACCCACAGGATACTTCCCGTTAACCTAGAATGATGAAATTTGGCAAGAAGCAAGGTTATGAGAACACACGTAACGGAAAAAGTTCGAAAATCGTTGATTAGTGGTTTTACCACAAAAAAAACAAAAAAATTACAAACTTACACTTGCAGAGACTTGACCGTGACGTATATCGGAGAATATATACGTATATAACACGTATATGTATGGGAGAACATGTTTTTCAACTACAATGTTACAAGTTAGTCTTTGCGATAAATTCATCCCAACTACGGAACCCTTCATTGTGCGTGGTCCGACACGCACTTGGCTGGTTTTTTTCTCAGAACGTCTGACATCACGAGCAACAACCTATCTTCTAATAGTAAATAAAATTATAACGCATAGTCGTTCGAAGTAAACATAGAAAATCACATACACTAACACCCAGACCCGGAACAACTACTTGCAGATCATACAAATATTTGTTCCGTGTGGGGATCGAACCCGCGACACGTTGCGCAGCAGTCGATCGCTCAGCCACTGCGCCAACCGTGTCGTCCAATTCATATGTACTTTCTGAGTTTATCTTTTATAATTTTTTCGATACAAAAGCGTATTCTATAATAACCAACACCTCAACTTTAGGTAAATATGCATCCGAATATCCGAGCTCTACTTATTACGGGTGTGTAATGTTTGGTACAATAACAGATAGTCTAATTTCATTTAGTATAACGTTCATTTCATATAATTTTCAAATTGTATAATGCTCTTTTTATATAATGTTCATTTGACCTAACTTTTATATAAACTAATTTTTGAGAAAAGCAAATTATATTGTAACCTAACCTCAAAACATTAAAGTTCCTTCTGCATCGTCTCCGGCGCTGCGGGAAGGGCAACCCCTTCGCTCTTACGTAACAAAGGATAGGCACCCATGCTCACCTCCGCAGCTTCGGCGTGCTGGTCGCCTCCGGCGACTAGCCTCTGCCGCTACGGCTCGCACGGGTGCCTGTGCTTTGTTACAGCGGGCGGGGGTTGCTCTCCCTCCGCGCCTCCGGTTTTTATATACACTCTAGGGTAGGAGCCAAAAGACTACGTAAAGTCGGGGTTCCCCGATTCGGTTTTGGAACAGATTCAACTTATTAACTACAGACCGGTGTATGTATGTTGTCGCCATATCGTAGATTTTTTATATATTTTTTATATAAGATATCCATCCACCCTCATAAAAGCAAACTAATAACAACGCCAGCCATTTACGTCCTAGCAAAAACAAGCACCACTTGTTTTTGCTAGGCAGGCGTTTAAAATCTAATCAGTTTTTGCAAAAATAAAAGTAGACATTTCCAAATTATATTAAACGTTACTTATAGATTTTGAATATTATAGCAACTGAATATTATATTAATTGAATATTATTTCAAATGTGCATTATATAAACTGTTCATTATACCATATCAAATTAGGTAAAATTAAATTATATAAATAATTCATTATATCATTTGATCGTTATATAAAAATAAAAAATAAAAATGATATTAGGTCCTATGATCATTAGAACTTTTGTTATTATATCAAATGTTACACACCCACTTATTACACAGCTTGGTAAAGTAGGCTATTTTTTTGTTTCAGACATCGCCGTTAGTGTAGGAGATGAACTCATATTTTTTACCGGTGGAATAAAAACAAACACCGTGAGTCTTCTTTCCCACAATCCCACAGCGTTAGCTTACGATGAAGTTCACAACATGATGCTGTACGTCGACAAACAGAGCGAGTACGACGCTATATGTGGATATTACTTACGACCGAAAGAAAACACGTGTTTCATTAAAAGATACGGCAGTAACATTCACAGTATCGCCTTCGACCCAGAAACACATACACTATTCTTCACTGATACTAATGAAAGGAGCATTAATTGGATTTCATTAAAACCTGGATCTAATAACAATGTTAACGGAAACCTTTTAATCAAGATGGATGACCGGACCCCCACTGATATTGCAGTGGATAGCTGTAGAGGGTACGTTTTAATGACAGTTTAAAAATCTAAATCTGCTGCATTTCGTGATATTCAATAGTGTCCTTAAAATTGCAGGTACATTTACTGGTCCAACACCAACACAAATACAGACGTTTACATGGAGAAAGCTCGATTTAATGGTTCCAAGAGAGAAGTTATATACCAAGATTTAGACGTGTATAGCATGGCCGTGGACCCACAAACACAGAAAATTTATAATTGGTTCGGTTATATACATCAGTTTTTGGGCAGTAGAGATTTGGATGGTCATAAACAATTTATCATATTCTTTGATATATATGTTTCTAAACCAGAAGAGTTGACCGTTTCAAAGGATTACTTATACTGGATGAACAGTAGCGAGAGCTACAGCACCGTTTGGTATTTACCAAAGAACTCAGTGTATGGTGTAGAACCTAAAGAGATTAGTAAGTTCTACAATAAAAGACCACTCGGCATAGCCGCCAACTACAAAATAAAAGATCAAGTTCGGGGACTTCAGGATTGTGAAGCATTGTTGAGTCTGATACCAACAATCACTACAACTAGCAACTCCCTCAATATTCAACAGACAACAGAAACAGAATGTAGAACAGTTGCCGAACTGTTTTGTGTTCACGGTACAAAAGTTAGTGAGACATCTGTTTGCAAATACACACCTGGTTACATCGGTGACAGATGCGATGTTTCAGTCTGTGAGAACTATTGTCTGCAAGGTGACTGCAGTTTCAATGATGAGGGACTTCCTAAATGCAGGTAAAATATTGTCTACTCCTTCTAATGGTTTCCTCGCTTAAGCATAAGCATATTCAGCCCGTAATGATCTCTCTGCTGGGACACAGACCTCCTCTCTATGAGAGAGGGTTGACCATAATCCATCACGCCGTCGAAGCTTGTGTTCGTTGCTGTCAGATGAGTTAGATATTTTGGTTGGAAAGAGGGCATACCGCTTTCCTCATGATGTTTTCCTTCACTGTTGTGAGTGCAGTGGCGATGAAATATATTACACAAAGTAAAGTGCCTGCTTGGTTTTGAACCCACGACCTACGACTCGTAAGTCAGGGCCGCCATTTTTCTCTGTTTTCTTGTAAAATTTTCTTTAAATAATCATGTTTGACATTATCATTATTTCAGTTGTAATGCCGGTTATTCCGGGGAAAGATGTGAAGTGTACGCGTGCCATGGTTATTGTCTGAATAACGGTGACTGTTGCCTGAATGAGAAGAGTGAGCCAGTATGTCAATGCAAAGGAGATTATATAGGTGATAGATGCGAGGTATCAGAGTGCCTGAACTACTGTATCCAAGGGAATTGTAGTTTCAATGAAAAGGGAATTCCTGAATGCAGGTAAAACATAATCTTCTCCTACTGTTGGAAATTTAATTAAATAAAGTGCACTCATTACACTGTTTATTTTTTTTTTCAGATGTAATACCGGTTTTTCAGGAGATAGGTGTGAAGTGTACGCGTGTCATGGTTATTGTTTGAATAACGGTACCTGTTTCCTGAACGAGGAGGATGAGCCATTCTGTCAATGTGTTGACAATCACGAGGGAATAAGATGTGAAACTGCCATAAATGATAATTTCACCAACACCCCGTTTGAAGAAACCTCAAACTCTAGCTGATTTACTGTCGAGTTGGCGAAAACCTACCTCAAAAATGTTTGAAATTGTTGAAGTACTAGATAATATTGCATTAGCACTTTTTTATTAAGCTTATTTCTTAAAACGCTTCTTGTTATCATATTTTATGTTTATGAAGAAGTTGTTTGAGTTTTTGACTTCATCTTGCATTTATTTAATTTTTATTTTTAAATCATTAATATACGAGTACAATGTTAATATGTAAAAATATCTGTTTTATTTCCTCATTATTTTATGTTGCACACAGACAGATCAGTCAGTGGGAAGACTCGTTAGCAAGCACAATCAACTGTATAATGATAAAAAGTGTCTATGAACGGAACCAACCAAATCGCAAAAGGAGGATTATTACATTTTCCCCATAAAGCGTTCCCACCTGTGGGACAATTCCTCACTTTCAAAACGTTAGTTAACTATTGCAAAAAAAAAGATACAACAACAAATTATTAATTTTTGGACTTTTTCCTTTAATTGTGCTGTGAGACCTTGCCAAATTTCATGATTCTAGGTCAACGGGAAGAACCCGATTATAGGTTTTACTTTATTTGCGATATTTTTTTATTGCCTTGACTTACAAGCTTGACTTTTTCACAGCCCCAAAGGATTATAGATTTACGTATTTGATAGCAATTTGAGCTTGACGTTTTCCTGAGAAAAAGGGTTTTGACAGACAGACATGCGGACAGACGGACAACGAAGTGATCCTATAATGGTTCTGTTTTTTCCTTATGAGGTACGGTACCCTAAACACGATGTAATGAAATATGGTGTAAGAATGAAACGCCACAAACACTTCTATAAACCCCTCGAGCGCTCATGCGGCTGCCTTCACACACACAACTAAGTTGATCCCACACACTAGTTTATTCCTCTTCTCTATAAAAATCTTATAACAAGTCGCTGCTGACATTTACTCGCCGTGAATTAATTTATAAAATGGCAACACATAACAGGATTACTCCTTTGTCTGCGTTGATGTTAACTCGGTGATGTCGCGTTGAACCACTACTAATTAGTCATTCAGAATAGAAAAGTAGGATTCCAGGAGGCGTTTTATTAATAAACAACTCTGTCTAGCCCTTCTGGAAATATTGGCTTGATTTTGTTGCTGTTCGACGGCAAAATTAACAATGTAACTTTTTCAATTCATACCTACGTACTTTCTGAGTTTTTCATGGATATTACTGACAATAATATTGTGTGGAAGCCTTGAATTTAGGGCAGGCGCACTAGGCAGCCGGGCTGCGGCAGACAATCCAACATAATAATCTCTAATTGGAGCCCGCGCACTAGGCAGACAACAATTTTCTCAATATTCCGGCTGCTGCAGCCTGGCTGTAGCTACTTGGCTGCCTAGTGCGCGGGAGCACTCATAGTTAATATAATTGTCTGAAATCGTTAACCCGTCTTTATGCAGGTGTGGTGTTCAATGCTTGTGGCTTCTCTGTAGGAGAAGAGACCTTTCAATTTAGGAGGACAGTTATAAGCTGGTATGATTAAGACGGTTAACCAGAATGTGCAAAGCAGACCCTACTAACCATAACATAATCAAGAATAAAGACGCTTCAAATAATTATTTCACACATGGTAGTTTGGATTGTGATGGGAAAATGAAGGAGAAACTGCGTCAGCTGACCACCCCTCGAGGAGTAGGAAGTAATTGAGGGGATCGATTACTATGGCACTCGTTAACTATCTCCCCGTCTCGATTCTATAACTAGGTTTAGTCTTCAAGTACCAAGGCTGTCAAGACTGATAGCTTATATCATCAGAGAATGTATTCCGGAAGATATACGTAATGTAATGCACATATGTGTAATAGTTGTAGTGAACAGGAATGTGAAAACATTTTAATAATGCTTCATTTTATCTGAGCAGAAGGTACGTACCTAACAGTAAATCAACCCCAGGTCTCGAGGACCCAATAAACTTCAGCTCATTACTAAATATAATAATACCGATAGTTTAGTTAATATACAGTAAGCACACGTACGCACGGACGTAAATAACCGGACGGACCTAAATATAGATTCTACCTTAAATGGCTCAAAACTAGAAATTGTTAAAGAATTTACCTTGCTTGGGCTAGATTCGGATACTCATATAAACTGGAAAATATACATACAAAAACTTAGATCTAAAATTTCAAGATTTTTATATGCTCTCCGTGAAATTAAAAAACCACAAATCTTCAAACAGCACTCACCACCTACAATGCGTATGCTTATGCAAGGCTGAGCTACGGCGTTACCCTTTGGGGAAATAGCACGGACGCACCAACACTCTTCACCCTTCAAAAGAAATTAGTTAGAATCCTAGTAAATATCGACCAAACTGACAGCTGTAACCTCACTTCCAAAATTATAATATTTTAACCCTCCCCAATATATACATATTAGACTTGCAAATTTGATCGTAACATCGATCATAATGATCACATATAATTTTAATTTACCACCTAAGTACACATTGTAGAATGCAAATAAAGTATTGAGTATTAAATATATCGCGGTGGGATTTTATCACGCACTAGATTTTCAACTATCGGTGTTGAGCTGAGCATTGTGAATCCAACAGAGTACAACCGAGCGGGTCGAAAAAAGTACTGTTGGATTTTCAACTCTTGGCACTAAACAGAGCGTTGAAAATCCAGTGTGCGAAAATCACCGCAGGAAAAAATCGTCCGTGCGTACAGTTTACTTAGTAACTATACAAATCGCAAGAATATACAAGATTTATTACAGTATTTTCCCTTTAATTAATCAAAATTTATATCCTTGAAAGCGTGGTAGCATTCGTGTCGAGTTTCCATGATAGAGGCCGCCATGTTCGCACTAAGAAGCGGTCGCCACAGTCCCAGCAAATTGCAGGACAAAGCTCGAATAGGTCGCCCAAAGCAATGAGAGGAAAACATTTTATATTCAAAACTTGTTTCATAATGCGAAGTACATGGAAGCTTTACTTGGATTCTGCATTTATTGTTAAGAGTTTTATTTTTTATTTAAGCTGTTGGTTTGCGTCAGTGGATTTACATCTTTATTTTATTTTTGCTGTTGGGATTTGTTTTGACTTCTAAGTGTGTGAACATTTGTGAGTGTTAACAGTTGTGTAGAAAAATGTTTTGCAACCTTCTATTTTTTCATCGCGTGGGCTTTGTGTCTTGTCATTGGGAAATTATGCGACTGGGTAACCAAAAATGTTGACGACGTAGGTACTACAATAAACAGTATTAAGGTGGATGAGCACTTGGTGCCCGCGAAAAAAAAAATACAATTTTTGTTACGTTTTTTGCAATTTGCAGGTCAATGTCGGTTGTATCCTAATCAAAATATAATTCGCGACCATAACAAAAATTAATTTACAGAATTATAATCATTAGAAACATTAAAGGCTTGTGCAGACCAGCGCGACACGAACAATACAATTTCTAAGAAAACTTCACAGTATAACAATAACCGGTGTCGCGTCGCGCGACAAGTCGCGCTGGTCTGCACAAGCCTTAATACATCTCTCTAAGCCAGATTTATTCCATTGAATTACTTATTGATGAAATCATTACATTTGAGAACATCAAATCTAACTTAGGGAGATGTATTATTCTAATGATTATAATTTTGTAAATACATTTTTGTTATGGTCGCGAATCAGGCTTGATAATGCTTCCTCTTTTTTGAAGTAGGTTAAAAAGACCTGCTCCATACAAACTATCCACTACACTGATTAAGTTTCATTTGTTTCGTCAGACAAGCAATTTTCGATCCCGCTAATAAATCCTGGTACTTAATCTCATTGTTTCTTGCAGACTGGCAGGACTAGATCCAAATTTTATTATTTGTGCTCTGTGATTCCCTCTCTAAAGATTAACTAGTAAAAAAAACCCGCTGCCGTCAGTTTATTGGAAAAGAAATGGCGAAAAATAGTCTTAAGTAGTCTTCATTTCATTAGATTTATCTGTTTTGAAACATTCAATTTTAAAAATAACTATTTAGTGTCTCTTTCAGTATTGAGCATTGTTAGCTTATAAGCATAATCACCCTATGATATTCACTACTGGGACACAGGCCTCCTCTTGATGAGAGGGGGTGGGCCGTGATCCACCACGCGGGCGCAGTGCGGGTTGGTAGATGTCACATGTTTTCCAATTTTTGGTTCTAGGACATGCCTGTTTCCTCACGATGTTTTTCTACACCGTTTTGAGAGCAGTGGTGATGAAATAATTTACACAGAGTAAAGCGCCTGGGTTCGAACCTACAACTCGTAAGTCGTGGCCGTTACCACTGAGCCACCACTACTCCTCTAGTTAGCTTATGATTATCGAAGCGTTGTTATGTTGTTATTATAAACCGAATATTACAATTCAGAAAGGTCAGGTGCGTAGTACTTATACTGTAACTGTGCGTGTATGACCAGATGTATGACCAGATGTATGACCCGATGTATGACCAGATGTATGACCAGGTGTATGACCAGATGTATGACCAGATGTATGACCAGATGTATGACTAGATGTATGACCAGATGTATGACCAGATGTATGGACGTAAACGAAGCAAAAGGAGTACGTAAGGATCGTAGAAGGTGGCGTGTTTTTGTAGTTTCTGCCTACCCCCCCCCAGGGCAGAAGGCGTTAGTTTATTTTTGTACCTTATATATTATGCATTACAATTATGTATGTATTACAATTTCAGGATAAGAGAGCATGTTGGTGACAGCGACATAATGTTTTAAGCGACCTGGTCATTAAATAACTTGGTTTTATAAGACGAAAAGCTTTAAAGTTGTGTCCAAACATTGAGCGGCAAGAGCGCGGCAGCAACACGCAGCGTTTTCAGGACACATTTCTGTCGCTCTCTAGTTAGGACCAAACCAACGAATGTAGGCGCGGCACATCCGAGACACGCCGCCACTTCAGTTGGCAATATCCATCTGCTAATAAGTCTGCAGAAACACGTCCAGACACAATTAGTGACGAATGTTTCCTAAAAATGTGTGTGCTCGGCAGGTAGACAGAAGAGTTCGCGCGCGGCAGCCGCGCACGATAGCCGCTTAATGTTTGGACAATAATAATAATAAATAATAAAATATATTTATTTTCTCTCACAATGGTTTTGTAGCATTTAACAGTTTTGACGAATATGAATTCACATTGTGAGAGCTGGTGCCTGATGTAGGTTTAGAAAAACCTGTGTTACAGGTCACCAGGCCCCACTTAGTAGCGGTGGTGGTAACTTGTATTTCTACTAAACAAAACAAAAAGATAAATAAATGAAAAGAAAAATAAAAGTTACAACAGAAGCAGTCAAAGGGTGTATGGTGGTGAATGTGTATGTGAGTGGTGGTGGAGTGTAGGTGAGTGTAGGTGGAGTGTAGGTGAATGGTGGTGAATGTGTAGGTGAATTGTGGTGAAGTGTAGGTAAGTGGTGGTGAATGTGTATGTGAATTATGTTGAAGTATAGGTGAGAGGTGGCGAGTGTGTAGTTGAATGGTGGTGACCGTGAAGGTGAATAGTGATGAATGTGAAGGTATTTGAATACAAGTGCCTGTGTGAAAATTGGAAATTGGAATTACGGAGCCATAAGAGCAAAGGTGTGGAAGGGGAATGAGATTTATTTAATTATGTGGAGCAGTTTCTCTGTGTCATGTGTCAAAGTGACGGAATACTTGAAAACCCTTTGCTATGCAATAAAGCTATGCTATAAAGGGTTTTCAAGTATTCCGTCACTTTTTTCTTACAACTAGGTTTATGTAATGGATAAATATTTTGACTCTTGTTAATAATATTATAAAGATAATCTCCGAGGTAACCGAAAAATTTGTGGGCCAGACTTGAACGGCAATATACAGTTCTGCACACAGAACCTTTTCTTCGTTTATCCTTCAACAGATCCGAGTCATAAACTAGCTGCGAGTGCTTTTTGAGGACTGTGTCCAGAACAAAAGTTTGTCTTATAGACAGTACATCCCACTTTTTGTACAAGTCGACTGTAGGAAAGTGGAAGGGAAGGCCAGCAGCAACCTTAAGTATAGCACGTTGAGCTCTTTCCGCCTCTATCAAGTGCGTTTTAGCAGCAAATCCCCAGGATATGATGCAATAATCTATAAGCGACTGGCATAAGGCGTAGTAGACCATCTTGATGGTACGAAGGTCGGCTACGTGTTTTAGACTCTTAAAGATGTAAATGAGTTTGCGCAATCTTGTTACCAGGACGTTTATATGTGGTTTGAAGCTGAGAAATTGGTCCAATATAACTCCAAGATATTTAATGTGATCGGTTCTTTGAAGAGAAGTACATGCACATGGTTGGTGGGTAGACCAGCACGTGTGGGCCGTTATAGAAAGTGAACGTGGGGGTAGCGCGTCCGATCGAAGTGAAAATGCTATGTATTTGGTTTTTGTGACATTGAGAGTCAGCACATTACTCTCTAACCAATGAACAACCCTGTTGAGCCCCTGTTGGGCCACACAAAAAACCTCATCCCAGCTATCACCACTAAAAAAGAGGGCCGTGTCATCGGCAAATGTAAAAATTTTACCATTACTAAGGTGGAGTTGACAAAGGTCGTTGATGTAGATCAAGAAGAGGGTCGGGCCAAGTATGCTGCCCTGAGGCACTCCAAAAGTCACAGGCAGTTTGTTACTCACCCTATTATCAACTCTAACTTGCTGTTTCCGGTCAGATAAGTAGTCCTGAAATAATTTTAGGGGAAGACTTCGTACTCCCATTTTTTCCAGTTTGCCCAATAAGTGTGGGACAGAAACTGTGTCGAAGGCCTTTGCCAAGTCCCGGAACACCGTGAGACATTTTCCTTTTTTATCCAAGGTGGTTATTTCCGAGCTAACCAATTCGTGTACAGCTTCATTGGTAGATTTACCTTGCCGGAACCCAAACTGGGAAGATGAAAGAAGGTTGTTAGTTTCGAGAAACCTACTCAACCGGTTATTCATTAGGCGCTCCAGGACCTTTGAGAGCGTTGGAAGAATAGAGATCGGTCTAAAGTTGTTGACACATTCCCTGTCACCGCCTTTATGTATGGGTTTTATAACTGCGGATTTAAACGCCTGAGGGAATATCCCTGTTGATATGGCGAGGTTACAGATGTGGGTAATAGCGGGGGAGAAAACGTGAGCATACCTCTTCAGTAACCGGCCCGGGATCTGGTCAATTCCGACAGCACAATTATCCCTTAATCCTTTAATGAGTTGTAGGACCTCGGAGTCGTCCGTAGGAAGCATTATCAAGGAATTAAGAGGAGCGGAGTCCGCGATGTTGTCAGATAGATTTCTGAGAGGGAATGAATGAGAAGTGATTTGGTCAGCTAGGTTACGTCCAACGTTTGCAAAGAAACTATTGACCTCATTGATGCTCTTGTCCGGGTTCACATTTGAGATGAGGCAGGAAAAGTGATCAGTTGCCCTGTTGGAGCCGCTAATCTGTTTGATTACATCTCATAGCTTCTTTTTGTTGCCACTCGCGTTCTCAATCTCATGTTTTTCATGGTTTCTTTTAGCTTTCTTTAGAAGCGATGAACAAAAGTTTCTGTAACGCTTGTATGATGTCTGGAGTATTTCATTATTTGGGTCCCCTTTTAAGTTTTTATACAGATTGTCCCTGTTGCGCATGCATTTTAAAAGCCCTTTTGTGATCCATGGCTTACTAATCACTTTCCTTCTAGGTATTTTTACTACTTTGGAGTTATCTTTTATAGCACTTGACAGACAGCTTACTAGCAAGTCCGTTGCTTTATTTACATCGCTACAATTTAAGATAGTTTGAAAGTCTGTCTTACGCAGAGCTATGTCTAGGTTATCATAATCAATATGGTGACTTGATCTTAGCAGAGCGTAATATTTTATTGAAAATTACAAGAATCAGTGATTTCAATACTACAGGTTCACGTAGTTTCGGAATCTGGGGTTGAATTTCAGTGTCCCAAATTGCTCTTGAAAAAATAAAACTATCTGTTGGTCGATAGCATAATTATATAGATATTATACAATTATTCATGATTGATTGCATTCTGCTGAAAAATAATCATTCCCTAATAAACATGAATCATGATGATGATGTATTAAAAAATTCACAAATTCACCTGTCATATTCGACAGGTGAATTAGTGATTTTTTTTTATTAATATTAAAACGTCGGTCGAATAATTTGGGTTGTCTTCCTAAACAACTAAAATAATAACTCTCGTTTATCAGTGACTGATGAGTATCTTCTTGCGACATTTATCATTGTAAACACTATACACCCGAATTATAAGAAAAAACATCGACACTAACATTAGAAAACATTACCTGAACAAAATTATTAAGCTGGTACAATTCTTTGAGGTGCAGCGGTGTGGTCATAGTGGGGTTGAACGATAGTTTTGCTTCCTTTCCATCGGGGTGATATAGCTTGAGCAGGGCAACCACTGGCGGGAATGTATTGTGTCGATGAATATAGAATAACACATTATTATCTTATCGAAACCATGTCTCTGTTATGAAGAACGGAAGTTTCGAGTCTCCTATATCAGATACAATGATGCATTTTTTATTCTAAAAGTCTCGGAGTGCTACTAACGTTCGTGCGGCTCACAATGGGCTGTAGAAGGTAGATAGTCTCGCTAACACGTTGCGACTGGCAGTATTTAGGGATCTCGCGCACTAAACGACCACGACCAGGGGTCGCACCGACCAGGTAAACTATAGAAACCGACACGAATCGCGCACTTGGTCGCACGGCCAACTAGCCGACCGTTTAGTACGCGAGATCCCTCATACCACGGTGTTTTTGACGTGATGCTTAGGGGAGGCCTATGTCCAGCGGAAGACGAGTAGTCTCTATCCATACTAAAAAAGTAAGTTGGGAGTCTCTACGAAATTAATGGGAAAAGTTTTTTGCGATTTCTGACTTGTTGATAAACCTCAGTTGGTGCTGTTTTTTGACCCTTATTCTTATAAGGGTCAACACGTCCCATGATACATTGGACCTATGCAGAAGTGTAATGAAGTTTGGCATATTGCACGAAATACTTCGTATATTTTGCGAGAGAACGTTGAGATGGCGATTATTATGATTAATATGGGGTTTTATATCTTCTACATCACATCTAATAACTCCAGCCACCGACAATGAATCCAGATCCGAGTGAATTGCTTCAATGTTTTGCATCATATGAATATATCATTATTGAAGAATACAGTCGGTCGATTCTGTAAAAATATTAACGTGAAGCTTAGGTGCAGTGAGCGTGAAGTGAGCTGTCACTGCCACAGAATCGACCGGCAGGATGCTAGGGATTAACACTATTGACAGTTCACTTCACGCTCACTTCACCTAAGTTTCACGGTGAAATTTTTACAGAATCGAACGGCCGGTCACGTATAAAACGTGACCCGTTAAGCACGTTATGAAGTTGGTTAACACCCAGGTCTGGTATGTCGGCGGCAATTGTCATTATAATGTTAAGATGTGAAATTACTAATGATGATTTTATCTCGATTTACAAGCTCTTGATTCAAATTACGTGGTGTGTAGATTGTCAGTGTTTTAGGTGCAAGTTGTGTACTTTGTAAGAGACTGCAATTAAGTTTAACATAATGTAACGCGTAAGTGTAAATAGTATATATAACGAATTTAAATATAAAAATAAATGAATAAATTAAAAAAGTTGACACTGTTCCAAAAACACATAGTAACAATGAAAGGCAATTTACAATAATTATATTAATCAGTCACAAAATGAGTTTGTTTAATTCAGACTCATCATCAATACGCATTGGTGATGACGCTTCCTCCTTTTTAATATAGACCTTCCCGTAGGATGTCCAGGCCGCAACAAGCTTTTTATCTTTGACATTTAGGCGTGCAACATAGAACAGTCTTCTTGCTTTGCTTGTTAAATATTCAGATAAGAATACTGTCCGCAATTCACCAGGAACGTTGATATGTTTCGAATTTAGACATGGTTCCTGAAGTTCACGTCTAGATTTATTGAACGAAATGTACTTGGAAACTACAGACTCCTGCCGCATTGTTGTAGTAAATTCTACCACTATGGCTTCGGACTTTGAACGGTAGACCTCTCTTATCTTTGACCCCTCGATCGGTGTCTTAAGTCCCAGTGCCAAGCCTAGGTTCTGAACAATATTGGAGAAGATTTTTTTGTTTTCAATTTCCTGTTTGGGTAAGTTGCGAATCTCGATGGTTGTACAACGCGCATTCTTTTCGAGGAGGTCAATCCGATTTTATAGGGTAGTAACTCGGTTTTTGTATTCGCAATTTTCCTTTTCTAGGCTATTAATTTTTGCAAGGAGCTCTTGATGTTGGGACGTGAGGGTTCCAATAGAGTTTTTGATCTCTTGGTTTTGTGTGGCAATAGTCTTCAAGGTGTCGCTCAGTAGATCAAACTTGTGGTCTTGTTGGATTTGGAACTCAACGAACATAGCTTTAAATTCGGGGATGGACGATTCAGGCTGTTCTGTGTAATCTCCAAACGTGCGTTTGAACCGTTTAGTTATGTTGTAATAATTATCTTCAGAATCTGTTTTATTGGAAATATCTAGAGCTGATTCCGAATTATAGTGAATTGGAGGATTATGCGGATTTAATTTACATGCCGACTTAGGAGGAGAGCTCTGCACTGACATCTTTAGTTGTGTATACGAAATGTTGTGGTTGGGGTGGCGCCACCGGTCGCGGTCACTAGCAATGCACCAGGTAACGCTGCATTTGTCGCTGCAACGCCCACACCTACTTCGTCATCGGAAAGTTGGTAGCACTGACAGCGCAGCGAATATTGCGCATACGGTGAACTGCCTTTGAGCAGTTCACACAACCCCGAGGATTCCGTGCACTCGCGGGTTAGTCACTATGATACGGCACTTTTATTTTGTTTTTTTATGTATATTATTGATTGAATTACACTTCGTGGAGGACCGCAAACAATTATTAGCAGATTTACACACACAGACAAAAATACACAGTACTCACAGACAAAAATAGGAAGCTCACAAAATTATTGGTACACGGATGTCATTGCAGAATCGTAGCTAAATAAACACTGACAATCCTTAAGATTTAACCAACTTTACCATGAAAATTGGTAACCATTTGACTCTTATAGCAGCACAGTCAAAGGACGCTCGCCTTTTCTCATAAATTCATAAGTATTATCAGAAAAGTATCTGTGATCCAAATGAGAAAAAAAAATGACATACTTATTGGCAAACTCATACATACTGCGATTCGTATTATCCTTAGTTGGTATATTTTCTTCACAGAATTGTTTTATTACATTCAGATGCGAGTATTATTATTTCCCGATGGTTTTTGTTTCGTAGATAAACATCTGTTTCTAATAATTATAACATAATGTTCTGTATTGTGACCTATTAAATCCACCATTTTTAGTGTAATTAGCATTGTGCATTGTTAGTGTGTGTGTGGTGTGTGTGTGTGTGTGTGTGTGTATTTGTAGTGTAGTGTTAAATATTGTACGAAGGTATATCCCATCGTGTGCGAGTCGGATTCGCACTTGGCAGGTTAAAAAAAAAAATCCCAATAATAATAAAATAAATCAATCTCTAGTCTTTCCCTTTTATTGGGGTCGGCTTCCAGTCTAACCGGATGCAGCAGAATACCAGTATATTACAAGGACGGTTTAACGGGTAACGAGCTTTTCGAGGCAAGGAATGTAAAGATATCGGTAAGTAAAGATGGTCAATCATCCACGGAAAAGTCTCGGCAAGCGTAGCTTAACCTGATGGATCGACCCGAGCGGCTGTTATTACTTAGCCACGAGATTAATATCCCAATAATAATAATGTTATTGAATAATTTATAATATATGCTATGTCTTTAAAGGCTCGTCTAGACTAGCGCGACGCGACGGTGTGACGCGATTCGAGCAATACAATTTCTAAGAAAACTTCACGGGATAAAAATAACCGGTGTCACGTTGCGCTGTCACGTCGCGCTAGTCTGCATGAAGTTTAAAGCGTACCCCTCCTTCTTTTTGAGCCGTTTGCACATGAGTTTCGATTAACTGCCAAATATTTTCGTACTAATTCTGTTCTGATTTTTTAATTCATCTGGTAGAATGCCAATGCGAACCAGGCCTTTAACTTCATAAAACCCCGCACACACAAACTACATAATTCAGTCCAGATTTAACCGAAAAAATGTTAAGCCGTGTATCCAACAGAAATGTTTATTTATTTACAAGCTTGCCTCCCCGTGTCCACAAGTGGGTTTCAATATTTACCGGGGGCAACACGTACTCTCGGAGGCTATAATTAAACCTTTTATTACTCCCACATGATAGTGGCTACTATTGTCTCGTAGGTTGTTAGTTGTTATGGTTAATAAACTGAAAAAGACAGATATAATATAGCCTTTCATACATGCACATGTATGAAAGGCTATATTATATCTATCGAACATGTTAACGAATATTTCATTTTTTGTGTTTAACAAAAAATCGTAAGCTAGCAAGCGAAATGCAATCGAGAAAGCATCGTTCCATGTGACAATAGTTTAGTGCTGGTTATAAATAAAGTTAAACCATATTGAAGGTCCTCTTCATCACAAAGCACGTACCTACCTTCTTGGCAGAAATATTATAAAAAAAAAACAAAAACTTTATTTCGGACAAGCAACATCCATATGGGTTAGTAAACAAAAAGATAACTTATACCTATGTTAGTACACTTATTATCTATTTGGAGACAAGGCTGTTGTTCGAAATACATCTTCGAACAAAATCATCTGACAAAGGAGAATCGTACCTTCCCGCTATGGTCTGCAGGATGGAGTTGGAGCTTTCCCGCACTCTGCAGAGCAAAGAGGCAGATTTCTGTCTAACGATAGCGTGGAAGCCATCGACGCGTGCAAACATACCTGATGCACTGCAGAAACGGGATACGGACGGGGATTATCTAGGTAATTTTTTCCCTGAAATAAATACTGTCAAAATCTGAAAGTCTGAATCATTGAATGTTTACGCAAGTATTTATTTTACAACTATTCCCATATCTCAAGGACTTAAAATATGTCATCACCTAGCCCTAAGCCGTTATTTTTGTATATAATTTAATAAACGGAACATCGCCAATCGGTTGAGGGCTGGCCAATTTTTAGGTTAAAAAATCACCATTGCCATCTGACGTGGCAACGTTGCCAGACATGTGGGCATTTTTTTCACTGACAGCGATGCGGACGAATTGGTTGATACGCAATGAACTCTTCCCTTTATTTTTTATAATGTTTTCCTTTACATGGACATAATAAAAAATTAAATTGAATTTAATGTAACAATATGAACGGAAATAAAAAGATCCCATTTAATAAACTCGGACCTACTAGCATTAAACTCACAAAAGTCACCTGAAACTTTCCTATTTTATCAGTAAGTCTAGCAGCATATTTACATTAAAGTCCAGACGTTATTTTACTGGCTCTAAACCTGATATCCCTTGGATGTTGTCCTAGGGGTCCCCTGTGTCCACGTGCGATGCAATATTTACTGCCCGCATCCAGTTACCGGATTTCCTGGGCAGCATCTGATAAGACATAGAGTATGAAGAAATGGAGTGCTTATCACACATCAACTTTTTGTAGATGAATGAATATGTAGAAATATGTAGGAACGACGTAGAAAGACGTGCACATCGCACTTCTTTCTACATCGTTCTCACATGTATAATTTCAATCTGAATGATGTAACGAATTTTTGTGAGAATATTTTGATTTAAAAGAGTATCTATGGATTTTCTTGCCCGTTCTTTTCCATAGAAACCTACTACGCTTTGAAATGGACAATTAGCTTCATTTTTTTACTGATCGACTCCTTGACAATGATCAAAACGGTATATAATTGATTTAAGTGATAGGTATAAGGAATGAAAAATGAAGCAATGACAGATAAATTAATTATGTGATAGATACATGGTGCATGCAATTTACATTTTTTTTTTAATTATACGATATTCCTGACCTTTTAAGAAGTAATACTAATAAGTCAGTTCAAGTAATCACAGAATGTAAATAAATTAGCAACCAGTTTGATTTTGTCTAGACTCTAAATTGTCCTATGGAGCAGAACCAGCATTCATATCTTCATATCATCATCTGTTTAGCCTTTTCCCAACTATATTGGGTTCGGCTTCAAATCTAACTGGATGCACCGGTCACACATAATGCAATGCAATTTTGAGAGAAACAAAGTGTATCTTAGCACTCTGTGCTCCTAACTCCATGTCAGTCGTAAGTAAGTAAGTAATTAAACTTTTTCATACGATAGAGATACGAACTGTCTGTATTGTCTCTTCGAATATTTGCTATGACTATTTACTCTGTCTAGACCGATGCGCAGATCGTAAGCTTTAAAGTTACAGAGCTTTTGAGATTATGCTTGTTTGGTTTAGCTGATTTAAAGCATTTTGCTTATAAATTCCTGTTTAAAATACAATAGACGACGTATATTTAGTAATCTAATCCGCTTAACTGTCCTTAAAGAGTCATAAAGAACCGTGTAAGAAATCGGCACGTGTTTCACCTCTCAACGAGGTATCCTCAGGATGACGATTGACTTGTTGTGAACCCGGACCCGACGTGTTGACACGTCAAACGTCACGTGTTTTATAATGGATTTCCGCAAAGTCACGCCCGAGTCAATTAACTAAATTCCTGTTTGTTTTCAGCAAATATTAACAAAAATCTAAACGTTAGTGTCGTGAAAGTATACTAAATTAAGTATTATGGTATCCGGAGTAACCACAAAGTGAGATCACCAATGCATTTTCCAAATGTAATACGTAATTTTGACACAAACATCACTTCTTTTGGGAATTTTTAGTAATGACTTGGAAGTTGCTCTCTTGCTCTTTTTCGTAGAAAGTAATGAATGCTATAAATAATTAGGAACAGTGTGCACCAGAGAAACCTCAGCAATGCCTGAACCTCCACCAATATAAAAAAAAATGCAAGGGGGAGAGGTTTCTCTGGAGCCCACTATACTAATTAGGTATGCAATATTATGACTAGTTTTTGTTCACTTTGTTAACTAAATGACTTTAAAACACAAGAGCAGGCAGCTAGATTATATTCAGGTTATCCTCAAAATAGTCTACCTGGCAACTCATTTGTTTGACCTACTCTCATAAGTGACCTCCCCGTAGGTGCCACAGCCTAAATAAAGAAATATACTTGCATTTTTAGGACGCCCTCAAAATTCAGACACCCAAAATCCATTGTCATCAACCTATATTTGTACCTATATAGCCGAAATAATGTGTATCTGAAGCGAAATCAATAACTTTCGGCGAGGCGTCGATTTGTTGGCCGAAGGATTGAAACTCATCCACTCATATGATGCCCAAACGGTTTTATTTGGACTCCGCCAGACGATAAGCAGTGTTTTTGTTCAGAGACTGTGCACTTTCTAGTATCTATTATTGTCTTTAGTACTTCGGGGTTGGTCTAGTTTAGTAGGTATTTTAGGATTTGGTAGTATTTATATGGATTATTGAAAGGAAAAATATTGGAGTCCTGTAGTGTGCCTATCTTCCTATATTGTTTGTTTATGCCCACTGCTATTGGTATTTATTTATCTATTGTAATTGGTATCCCAACTAGCAAAAAAGTCCCGGGTGTCCCGTCATTTCACCAAAAATTAATTTACAAATTTTCACTTGACAAGTAACGATTGGTAAAAACATGATTTGTTATTTCATCATTATACAACAACAAGTTTGCCAAATAATTCACTTAACTTATCCGATAAACTTTTTATTAATAACGTATTATTTGAAAAACAATACATTTTTTATTCACGTTATCTCATAAAACAACGTTTAGGATAAAATCGTTTTACATATTGCATTACGCGATTTCCTAAAAATGAAACTCATTAAATAGGCAAAACGGTAATATTAATTTACAAATCAACAAAAGTTATTTTATTTTTAAAAAAAATGCCAGTGCACGATTTGTGCTAACAGAACAAAAAATTATACTTTAGTAGGCTACCCGGAACCGAACTAGTTAGATTAGGATAAATATTTTAACTCGCGAAAAAGGTTAGGTTAGGTTAGAACTGCGACCCCCTACGCACGAGCCGAGCAAGCGGTGCCGCGGTAGCGGCCGGCGAGGGCCACAAACTACTAGAATATATATAAAAAACCACTTTAGTAGGTTTAAAGAACTTCAGCACTTGTTTGTAAATTATTTTAATTTGCAATTTCCATTTGCAACCATGATCACTTTGTGACTGGTTTAGAAAAAATATTATAAAATGAGATTTAGTAAACGTGATTTTGAAAAGAATTTAAATATTAAATGAAAAATGTATAAATGATTAAATACGAAACATTTGTAAAGAGAAGGATTTGCTAAATAAATACTTGTAAAGCGAGTGTTTATAAAATAAAACATTTGCGGAATAAGTTGTTTGTGAAATAAATAACGAAACATTGGTTGTAAACAAAAAAAATTGCAATGGTGTTTTGGTGAAACATTAGTGAACCAACTAACAGACACGTAAGGGCTTTATAACAGTTTTGCAGCAACTAAACAGTTGTAAAGTAGTATTCAGTTCGACGCATAAGTTATATATAATTTAAGTCATGTTAATGTGTCTGGTAAACGTCATCTCAATAATTTTATATGACGGTTATATACGTTAAGTCGAGTAAACGTTTCAGTCAGAAAATAGTGATGAGTCGCCATGTTTTGTAAATTTTGAACCTTTTATTCAACATTTATATAAAATGAAAGAGTTTTACAGTTTCTGAAAAGTCATCTATACCTGGATTTGAAACACATGATGCATAAAACTGCAAATAACTTCAAAATATCTTGGCATCGACCCGCGGTGGCTGGATTCGGCCTGGCGCCCGAATAATTTTTGAAACTTTCTCAGAACTAGGGATGGTAGCGATGAGCGACGCGCGATTCCGATATATTTTAGCAATGAAATGAATTGTGGTCCTAGGTACCTACACATTTTTCATTCATATGAGAACTTCACCTTGCTTTGACTGAATAATTAAGGCATTCAAACGATAATTTATTCAATCAAATAAGATTTGAATTGTCTTTAATTACGATTGCTTTCATTCTAGAAACGACATAAACCTAATCAGATTGTCCCCTGCTGTCTTAACAGACAGCATGGGATAGCTTTGGGATGTGATTCTTTTTAATGTGGTTTGGGATGCCTTTAAATTAAGTACCAAATTGCGCCGTAATAGATACAGCACTAGGTACCGATGGTTCAACAAATGGTCTACTGTAAAAATGTGTTTTAAGGCCCGGTTATACGGTGCGAGCTACTGGCATGACACTAGCCCGCCTCGCCTCACACGGTGACCCGATTGCGAGCTGCTGGCGAAATAAGATAAATATGTGCAGCAGCAGAGAATGCACCCGGAGTGCGCTTGACCGTACGAGCTGTCATTTCATTGTTGCGAGACGTACGAGTCGCATGCGAGTGGCGCAGTTAGGGAAAGCGCGTGGCGAGTAAAAACAAAAAATGTCATAGTAACTCGGGTGCGAGCTACTGACCGACTCGCACATTACAGTAACTCGCATGATGCGGTCACATGGTGCAAGTTGCTGCACTGCAGTAACTCGCCTCGCCAGCTCGCACGCTAGCTCGCACCGTGTAACCTAGGCATTAGAGGGAGGTAGGTTTCAAATACGTAGATAGGTATGAACAAATTGTGACTTATACCTAAATGGGTGGGTAGATAGGTACGGACAAATTGGAAAGCCTCAGAGTTGGCAAAACTAGTTTAACTAGTTAAGCCGCGCGAGTCGGCGCGGAAACGTGTCCGTGTTCGGACTTCCTCTTAAACTATTATATAAAAATTTATGGCGGTTACAGCTTTTTCGATAGTAGATCGCTAAAGGTAATTTGATATGAGTTTGTTTTCATGTAAGCCTGTAAAAGTAAGACCGTGTATGCCCTGCTGTTGGAGCGAAAAAGGCTGTGTGGACCTGTGGATGCAGATGATAATAATGTCAGCATGTAACAGTCTACATACTGTTTGAAGCTCTGATACACAATTCGTCCTAAACTGCTTCAATGAATGGTTCCATAATCACCACACTTAACATACTCAGTCTATTATGTTCCCACAGCTGGGACACAGGCCTCCTCTCTTCGAGAAGGAGTGGGCTGTACCCTACCACTACCACGCGGGCACAGTGCAGCTTGGTAGATGTCATAAATATGTGTTCGAATTTGGGTTTTTTTGGTTCTAGGGCATGCCGGTTTCCTCACGCTGTTTTCCTTCACCGTTTTGAGAGCAGTGGTGATGAAAGCATTTACACAAAGTTAAGCGCCTCTCTGGGTTCGAACTCGTAAGTCGCGGCCGTTACCACTAGACCACCACTGCTCTACATTTGCTAGAAAGATAAGCTAATAACGCAGAAGTTAATTTTCACTATCCTGAACTCAACAGACTGTGTTTCTCAGTAGCAGCCTGGAGAAAGCGAAAACAACAACAACCCAATCCAACCAAAGCAGTCCTATTTCTATTCCAAAAAATAACGTGCCCATAAACATAAATATTTACGTTATTATAAATATCTGATCCATCGAAGCTGTTGCATATATTCTCATATCCATTCCCAGCCAGCCGGTAACAACCACATCTCAATGCATAATGCGTACATTATGCATCAAAATGTATTCAGGCAAATAAGAAAAATGATTTCGCGACTACCCGCAGGTGTGAGGCAGAGGAAACAATGGCGACGATGTACCTACAGACTGTGGGATATGCTATGCATGTCGATGGAGTAAGGTGAAAGAGATATGATAACAATATTGTGATTTATCAAACAACGGACTTAACCGTTTTTTTTTTACTTTGCCTTGTTAATTTTGGTGTCTTACAAACCCATTTCTTTATTGAAATATATGTAGGTAAATCCCACAATGTATTCACTGTTACTACTGTTTAAGAGCGTAATTCTGAAATTGAGACACAAACACGATTTTCTTTGTAATAGTTTGGTAAAATTGATGATTAACATGAGAAAGTATCTCCAACCAGAGTGTAACCCACTTCGTTACAGCCTTTTCAGCCTTCTGAATTACTATGTCCGCTTAACTAAATTCAGAATGAATTAAACAATTTCGAAAGAAAGGAGGTAATGTCAAAACATGGAATTAAAGATCCTCTTTTATTAAATAAACAAAGTTAAGTCTTAAATGTTTATCCTCCCAACGCCACCTGAAGACTCTCAAGTCTCAGTCACCTCCCGTCCTTTGTTTTCCTCACTTCTAAATGAAGGCAGTAAAATTAAAATAAATATTCATTTAGTCCGAATGTAGGCCAAGCGTCTTCGCAGTAGAATGTTGGCACTACAGTGGTGGAGGCACCAATTCCGGTATACTAGAGAAGTGACTACCGAGTAATGACACTATCTAGTATCCTCGTAAAATCCCTGCTCTCTCTCAGCGTTGCCAGGTAGGAACGTAAAAACTAGAATAAAAGAAATGCTGTTTAGTTGGTAAAATATTTTCTTTATCACTAAAATGGCTGAGGCTATTTTAATGTGTACTATAACGTGTACTTATTTTAATGAAATACCGCTAAATGTCTATTTAATGTCACTATCATAGTAAACAAAGCAAAAGGCGTTTGTAAGAATCGCAGCAGGTGGTTCTGTAGTCTCTGCATACCCCAATGGAACGAAGGCGTGAATTTATATATATTAAAGTAAATGTTACCAACTTGTTTGGCACCCAAAAAGCTGCCGGGCCTAGTTTGGGAACTATTTAAATGTCACTTTTAATCTGAACAGTCCACTAATTCATTAATAGGCTAAAAAGTAATACAAATCTATATATATATAAAAATGAATCCCTATTTCCCTTGGTCATGGGCATCACGCGTGAACGGCTGGACCAATTTCGCTAATTAATTTTTTGTTGTGTTTATTATTGTGAAGAGAAGGTTCTTACGGAAAGAAAAATTAAGAACATTGCGCAGGAAATTAGAATTTTTTTTAACATAACGACTATTTTAACTTCGCGCATTGGACAGTTAGCTCGTTTGATGAATGTGTGAATTTAGCAGAGTAGGATAGGTTGGTAGGTATGTAGGTAGGTAGGTAAGTAGGTAGGTAGGATAGTTACTGTGAACATGTCAAGTGTCTACCTATTACGGTTCAAAAGATACGAACGGACGGACAGCGGACCCTTAGTAATAGGGTCCCGTTGGCACCTTTTGGTACGGAACACTAAAAACTGTGTTGATTGCTGCAATTGTTTCTCCGAAATAACGACTGCCGGTCAACTCACTTGACATGACTGACAAACGATTAATATTTCAATTTTCAGAAACCCTCGTGTGTGACATGTTTCTATGGTGGTAATGCTACGCGTGCTGCCGATCAACTCACTTGACATGATTTTGACGAAGGATTAAAATTTCAACTTTCAGAAACCGTCGAACCCGTTTTCAGATCGCGAAACCGTCTGAAACTCAAAATAAGTCATTTCGAGGTCATTACAGACGGTTTAATCGTTGTTTTAAGGCCAGCTGAAATGAATATCAAGTGTTTTACTAAACGCCGCAGATGCAAGCAAAGTTTGAGTTGCGCTCATGTGCTCTCCATGATGTTATCCCTCACACGTCAAGCTCAATCCATCCAATTGTTTGTATAATTAGGCCCCGTCAGACGAGACGCTGTCATCAACACACCACTCGTTATACACGCACCTCGTCTATGTAATCCTTTACATACACTAGTTAACTCACCTGGCGTCAGTCCCGATTTAATTTGAAGCGCTAATCCGACTAGGAATTCGACGAATAGCCAGCAAGTTTAAATCTCATTCGTTTTATCTGCTGTGATGGGTCCACTGCTAATGGAAAGGTGTTAGGTTAGTTAAGGGATTACTTGCTGATAAAGTCCACACTTACGTGATTGAAGCTTTGAAATTTATGTAAGTTTTTAGGTGCTTTCGGCTTAGTAACACAAAGTCACAAGGTAACTAAATAGTAGTGTACGCTGCAATAAAAAGTTTTGTAATGCTGAAACTTAATCAATGAAATCGCCACAGCAAGAATGTTAACAACACGCTTCTACCTTCGGCCTGATCATAGCTTAACATCTGGTGAGATGCAGGCCAAGAGCTTCCCCGTAGAGGATTTTTTTTTAACTAAATTAAAATTAGAACTCACAAACATACATTTTACTCTAATCATATTAGATGTGTATGTAATTTGCGTAAATTAAATATACGAGTATGTCACGCTCTTGTAACATAAAATTAATAGCGCGACGTATCAAAGGATTCAGTACCTAGCTGTTTGTAACTGCCCACTTGGCGAGACTTGACGTCATCAGCACGGATTTGACGGATTTCGCTCCAAATTAACGTACACCACAATTCGGATACACGCACCTACTTGACTGAAGTAGGCAGATTCTTGTGGTTTCAATTAGATCTGTATTTGCTGAAGAACAATTGTTTTTAGGCTGTCATTAACACGTAAGTAAACACTGAAAATGTTTGTCTAAGACGACTTTGTCTATATTATCAAGTATCAAGATCAAATTCTGGGCTCACGAAAATATGGTGCTTCTTTAGTCATCATATTAAAACAATACTCGAATATCTCGATCATCAAAACAAAGACCATCAACCCTATATTCTGAAACGTGAATAAAGTGTAACAAACAACTTTATTAAACCCATTAGCATTGCTTTTAATCAATTTTCCGTGAGATTCGCAACGGAACGACGTCGTCCACTAACGATGTCAACTTGAATAAAGCGATCGGTAATTCCAATAATCAATCTGGATTCCAATCCTATAATCCGTTGCCATCACCAAAATAGATGCAATTTATACTACGATTGAAAAACATTGATACTTTGATTTCTGAATTCACTTTCTCACTTTTTTTTTAAGCGAAGCCCGAAAGTCTGACGGCCACTCTTCCCAAGGAGTACCGTGTTTCCTAGTTAATGAATTGTGGAGGTCAGAAAGGCAGGTGCTCCATGTAAAATATTCAGCTGAATCCGGTAAGAGTGGTAGCTGACCCCAACATAATTGGTAGATCAAGTAGATGATTAACTTTTATTTTGAAGGTATTCTTGATTGACGTAAAGTAATTTTTCACAATATTGCTATGCGTCCCAATTTGATTGATAAAATGTGTAGACGTGAGATATTTAAATAAGTGTTGTAACGGTTTACAAAGGTTGTCTAAAACAATAAAATAGAAATCTACTTATTTTATACACTTGGCCATTGCTATTAAGGCTAAGATTTAAATGGGCTTATTAAGCAAAATAGACGGATCAGTGACAACTCGGCCCGAGTCAACTGGACCCAAATAATAATGCCAGATATTTCACTCCCGCTAACGGTGGTTTTTACGGTCAGGCAGAGAATCGATATTGACACGGTGGACATGCTCATCACTACCCGAGAAAAAAAAACTCGGGTTGTGATGAGCAGCCCCACCGTCTGGTGCCCGCTTATCGTTGAATTTTGGGACACGTTGTATATAAAGCAGGAGAACATAATTTTCTACAACGCTTATTTTAATTATGATACCTATTTAATAAGCCTAACTTCATTCGTTTTTTAAATTATCTGGACTATAAAAGTTATGCGTTCTATACTAAGAAAATGATACACATCGCTTATCTGATGACAATAGAAAAGTTTTCTATCTCACTCTTACACATAAAATTTACAATAGTCTAGTTAGAAAATAAAAAACAAGAAGACGATTTATACGATTCTGATTTCTGCTAAAATGTTTAAATAAACAAAAACAGCCTTTATTCCTGAAGAAGTTCATAGCATTCAGTTTCATTTAAAATATTAATATTTATTACATTTATACATAAAAATAAATAAATAACTTACATCAATTTCAATATTTTAAGAGGTCGACACTTTTCATGCAGACGTTTAACACTACTTTTTTAGACGTTTTGCCGACGTAATATCTGGTATTATTCGGGTTGAGGTAACTTGGGCCAAGCTGTCACTGACCCCAAACATCCGTTCAGCTGTTTAAGCGTGAAAGCGTAACAAACAAACAAGCAAATTTTCGCATTTATAATATTATTAGTTATGATGAGCCCCTTTTATAAATAAAGATATTATTTATATTATTAATTTAGGGAGATTTTGTAGGTACCTACCTAAATAATCTTTTGTTGACTATTGTAGCACTATTATTCACTTGAAGTAGCTACCCAATAAACCTTAATATGTATATATAATTTCATCTCTTTAATACAAAACTTAAATAAACATTTCTCCTTATTTGAACAATTATTTCCATGAACATATTTATATTTTCGAAGGGCAAGTCATAATCGGAAAAGTTCCAAACACAGCACTGCAGTTTTTCAATTCTCATCTTATTGCTTCAATAGAATCTAGAATTCTATTGAAGCAATAAGATGAGATGATGCATTGGAGAAAATGTCGGTTTTCTGTCCTTTATTTTTTTTAAGGATGCACTTAATTTTTCCAAAAGTGCGTCCATAAAAATCATATGACAAAAAATTTTTGAAACCACTGCAGTTAATAAAACTCGAACTTCACATTTCTAATAGTACCTTTTAGGAAGGTAAGTAAATATTGTTCTTGAAATGACAACTCTATATTGATAGAAAAAAAAAATGCAGATACAGATCTGGAACCCTTCTTTCGTTTAAGATTTTTTTACCACAATATCATTTTTATCACCTCTATTCCCACTAAAGAGAAAACAAATCTCGCATCACAGACACACCACTCACCCACACGTGGACACACCCTCGTGTCCTGTGTGCAGGTGGCGAGCGTGACCCAGTTCTAATAACTAGGAACTGTAGTGGAAGAGTGCACTACGCCTGTCGATATTATGTTCAGCCCTTCTGTAGCTACGTTTAAGATTTTTAAAGTTTTTAACACGTCATTGTGTTCGTAGTTTGCAGAAGAGTTGGTAATAGTTCGCTGTTGCACAGTACGATACTGATTCGGGAAATAATAACTTAAACATAATATCTCGAGGGCCTGTTAGTAGTATCATATCTGGCACATTTCTGCCTAGACCTTCGGGGAATACGAGCGTGATGTTATGTATGTAATATCTCGATGTAATAGGTATCTACCTTATGTTTGACAAACACCTCAGTAAAAATATGAGATCGCCCGCAGGATGCAGACAGCGCCGATCGGTCATTTTCGTTGTGTCGATTCTTAGGAGCGGGCTATGTCCATCATCTTTCGGCTGAGATGATGATCAGGACGAAGTTGTGATACTAAATAATAAATTATTCCCAAAAAAATCTCTTTTACGAAACTATTCTGTGTACTCAATCGCCAAGGGGCCAGTTGCGGCTTTACCAAAATGGTACAATTGGATTACAGTAATCCATTTTTGAACATAGAACCAACCCTCGGACGAAAGATTTAGTTTCAAAAGCAAAAGCAAGGCTTACAAACACAATCTGCCCACAATTTCGAATCCCCCTATGATTTAAAGAGAGATTAACACCTTCATAAGCCAATGGGGACCGTAAAACCTATATCTCGTAACTACGTAAGCCTATCCCGTATGTCTGTATTGTACAAGGATTATGACGAGTTCAATGTCCGTTGGGTCGCGTATTATGGAACCCTTTTATTTGCCGTTGATGTTCAAGCGATTATGGATTATGTAAATATGCGGTCGATTGCACGTGGGTACACTAGGTACTTCATGTTAAAGTTTTCATGTGAAGGTTTTTAACCGAATTCCAAAAGGATGAGGTTCTCAATTCGACTGTATGTTTTTTTTGTATGTTTGTCACACGATTACTCCGCCAATATGAATTGATTTGGATGATTCTTTCTTTGTTTGGGCATACTTCAGAGGTGGTCCCATATAAATTTTATTAACTTTGCTTGGGCAGTTTTTGAGGTAATTTCAATAATAAGTATTTTTCCCACTTACTCTTTATGGATGATGTTATAATAGTAGTTCCTATCACTGTTATTTAGATACATAGCAGGTGATGGTATTAATAAAAAACAATATAAAAAGAAAAATAACTTTATAAAGGAAGTTCGTGTCAAAAACGAAAATTCAAAACCAAAGACACCGACTTCCGAAATTAAAGTTATTTTTCACTTTGTAGAAACACTATGGAAATGTTGGTGGATAAAAAATGGTACATTGAAATGTAATACAATACATTTTGAAAATGTTTTTTTTTTGTAAATGTTTTTTTATCCTTGATTACAGGAACGATTACGAAATTAAGCTTACGTATTTTATTTATTTATAGTTAATTAAAACAGCCCAACACCAATTACATTAAATACTTCGCCAACTTATTCGCCATCTAGTAATGGTCAAGCAGAAATATATGTAAAAATTATTAAGAAGTTCTTAAAAGGGTTAGTAGCACAGGCCACACCCAAAAACAAAAATAAGGCATATCTTTTACCCTAGTAGCAGACTTCCGCCGCGAAATGATAGCAGCGAAACCGCAGTATTTCTATTCAACTGGCTCACGTCATGTTCCGCTACACGAAATTCGAGTAGCGGAACATGACGCGAGCCAGTTGAATAGAACTACTGCGGTTTCGCAACGGAGGTGTTTGCTACTGGCGTTAGAATTTTTATTCAGTTAAAGGAACTCTAAACATACGACGACAGACAGCTAGCCGGCCAAACTAATGCTCGGACGTAAATTGCGTTGCTGGTTTGATTTACTAACAATTGTCCACCATCCATTGTCAGGCTCTTATAGAACACGGAACCCCAAAAAGGGTTTTGTAAATAAATATTTTAAAGTGCCTGTTAAACCATTGCTTATCATCAAAGTTCGAATATTCGAGGTTACGTAAATGAGAACTGAGGCAATATACCGAGTTTAGCATACCTGCAACACATCAGTTTGCACATGTAGGTAATGTTGGCATACACCGGAATGTGTACTGTAGCTCAGTGGCCTGAATACTCGAGCCTTTATGATCCTAAAATAGCTACCTTAGGTACTTAGTACACACAAAGAGCGCTTGTAAAATACTCTAACCAGCTCATTTATTAAACCTGGAGTAAAGTTGGAGACTTTCAAGCCGGCAATCTGAAAATTTCCGGACAAAAGTCGTACAGTTAGACCTCGTGAGTCTTAACTCACATCACAAAAATTTTAAGGCCTTTGTCTTCACCAACTTATGTTGGGCCCGCTAACTAACAACATCCTTTACTATCACACAAAAATATCTGTCTCAAATTCGAATACCCAATCCATTGCGCTTCTTACTTTGACTTCACCACCCAGGCTTTAACAAGATGGCGTATAAACGAGGCTATTGAATGTAAGCAAAAGATTGTATCCTTGGAGTCAAGAGCCGACTTCCGGCCACCGTAGGCGCGGGCCTGCGGACGGTGAGCAATGGGCAGCTCGCCGTCCGATCAGGACCAGGCCCGTGTCGACGGCGCGTTGTGTTCCACGCGCGCCTCAAAGAGATGTCAGCACCAACCGACGGGGTCGAAAGACCAATGCCTGCTGGGGTTGCGGGTTTGTCTGAAAGGGATATCGCGGCCCCGGCACACAGGCAACGGAAGGAACACGGGTGGGTTTTAGTCAGTAAAAGTCTGACACACCCTCTCGCTCTGCCCAGAGCGGGAGAAGTCATTTGATTTCCCACCCAAAAAAAAAAAAAAAAAAAAAATTATCCTTAAAAGTATGGACAGTCGTGTCGAAAATTTGCGTGTCGTGTTTTCTCAGTTAGGGCCCAATCACGTAAGTACCACACCGCTTATTTGTATGAAAATTTATAGTTATTCACATGGACACCATTTGACCAGTAAAATCAACAGTAACGCAACCACCAGCGAGACCGCTCACTAGCGGCTAGCCACCTAAGTAGCCACATATATAGCCTTCCAGTGACAACGCTACCACACCGCAACTGCAAGAAGTTGCGGCGACATTATTCACACGTAACCAGAACCACTGCTCGCACTATTTGTCGCTGCGATAGGGTGAGCCGATGAACGGGCCTTTTAAGCCAATTGAAGCCTCATGTAAACTGGCGCGACGCGACAGCGCAATTCGACCCTAACAAAACCATTTGTAAGAAAACTTCACGGTAGAATAATTACCGGCGTCGCGTCGCGCCTGTCTGCGCAAGGGTTTATTCGAAAATGTTGTTTTCTTCATTTATTAGTTAACTAGCTGTTGCCCGCGACCTCGTCTGCGATCCAGGATGAAAACGAGCCTATGCCCTTCTCCAGGTCATGGTCTTACCATGTGCCATTCATCCAAATCCGTTCAGCCGTTTTAGCGTGAAAGCGTAACAAACAAAGAAACTAGCTTTCGCATTTATAATATTAGTTATGATAGTTAGGAGTAGGTGTTTTCTTCAATATTACCTTATTAGGTAATAGGATACCTAATTTGAGTTGGTCGCCGTTTGAAGACGATAAAAAACCGGCCAAGTGTGACCGAGTTGGACTCGCACACGAAAGGCTACCTAACGTATTAAGATCGATCAAAAAACACCGGAAAAAAACACATTTCTTGTATTATTACCATTTTTGTTTGTTACAGTGATCTGAGAAATACACAATCTGTGAAAATTTCAACTGTCTATCCTATTACGGTTCGTGACATACAGTCTGCTGACAGACAGACGGACAGACAACATAATAAATTTATATAAATGTATTCTGTACACAAGCTCACAGCACACGCTACACGGAACTTATATACTCGTAGATCTCTTTCAGACAAACATAGGTAAACTGTAAGTAGCTGTCACACCCACAGGCCGAATACACCACCGACCTGTGGACATAATGTAACATGAACCAGGGACATAACCATCTTTCTATTCTATTCTATTTTACAGACAGACAGACTGACGGACGGGCGAAAGGATGGGATAGGAGATAGGGTTCCGTTTGTCACCATTCGGGTACGGAACCCTGAAAATGCTGTAGGTATAGGTTAGTCCGTTACAGATTGGGAAAACCTTTAAATTGATTTTTTAAAGTAATCATTATTTTATCTACGAAACGAAGAAAGCTGAAGTAGGTATGGATAAGAAGTACATAATTATGGTGTCAGTTAGACTTATCTAGACCGCGACTGATCCATAAGTTACATCGCATTTTCGAATAATAATAAACTATATAATCTATAAGTTTTGGAACTAGTTACTTCTACGTTGTTAGTATAGACCTTGGGGTACACATAGCCTCATGAATAACACAACGCTTGGTATCAAGCTGTGACGCTACGTTGTTCCTTCTTTACATCAACGACCTCTGCAACGTTAAGACGCGGACTGACTGCGATTTTAAACGCTACAGCTGCACTCACACAACTTCGTCTGCAAGCTATACGGTAGCCCGACGACTAAAGTATGACCGCAATATCTATTTTCACAATTACAGAGCATTAAATAAGGTTGAAAATCGAATAAATATTTGAGTTAACGATGTGAGTAAGCTGCGAATGGGCATTTATTTTACGGGTTTTATTTAGATTATTCAGAAAATTAAATAATTGTCTGGTTAAATTTATAAAATAATGTTTATTCTACTGAACTCTTAAAAAAAAAATGTTATTATCGCTGAAAATACGGGGATGTTCGACGCCAAAGTTTATTTTTGTGAAGTATTTTTTATTGGGAATATGAAACTATTTTCTACTATTCCATTCGGTTAAAATTTTTCTTTAAACTCTTCTCTGTCCACTGTATTTTTTGCGACGTATATTTTCATTGCGTTACGTCATACTCGACTATCCAAGAAACCAGTATTTTGTGAATATTGAGGTAACACCGCGCCTTAATATCAATACCGCTAGAGTGTTTTCTTGTGCCGACGAGACTGCTGTAGTCTTTTCTGGGAATTATTGGGCTTGCCCAGCGGCGAGGTATTATATTATGTGTAGGAGCCATTAGAAATGTATTAAAACTTTCTTCGATTTGCTGAAAATTGTACAAACTGACCTAGAATATGGTTATACATAGGTAATAATGTCGGTAACATGACACAACATCACGCTTGTACTCCCCTAAGGGGGCACCTACTAGGTGCACCTATACACACACATTTCGACAGTTATGCTTAAATCCCATGTAATAGGGGGGCGAGCCTATTGCCATCAACCGGGCACAAATCCAGACTCCGGGCTGCTACTGAGAAATTCCAGATGGAAAACCCAATAACTCTTCGTCCGACCCGGGAATCGAACCCAGGACCTCATGCTCAGCAGTAGGGCTTATAGACCACTAGACCAATGAGGCGACATAGGTAATAATATAGGTATTTTAGGATAAAAGCCAAATCTCATCACCCAAAGGTTGACTGGTAGAAAATACCTATGGCATTAAGTCCGCCTGTATATTTGTGTGCTTAGTGTTAAATAAATAAATAAATAATAAATCTCCTAAGCAAATTGTGTTCCAGTTCTCGCCAAGTTCAGAGTTCAGCCAGTTAGCACTAGATTAACTACAGACAATCTAATTACATTGCAATTAGCTTTGAGACCGACTACCGAGCTAACTTGTATCAATCACAATGTATTTCAGGTTTTCGGCGAAACGGCCGAAACATATTTCGTAGTATGATTTCGCATACAACCTATGCTAACGACTTCGCTCCTAAGATGTCAAGAATAAAAATGATATCGATGCTATAGAAATCTGACCGTGAAAACTTAGGTGAAGTGACATTGACGTGAGCTGTCAATAGCGTCAATCCCTAACGTCAGGTGGAATGCCAGCCCATTTCACCAGTTTTCACGGTGACATTTTAACAGACCATCAGAGGGGCAATTCTCGTAATTTTTAAGAACTTTCGCATTCTCATCTCATCTCAATCTGTCAAAAATACAATCAATTTACCAAAATTTTTGACAAGTTTGACAGATTGTGACTTGAATGTGTACGTTTTTTAATTACGAGCCTTGGGATGTTTGAATCACGGTTATTTTCTAGTACTTTGGTAACTACTGCTTTTTGAATCAAGTCCTTTCAGACACTAAGACATGTAGGTTCGTGTCTGGTAGTGGTCCTCATATGGCCTGACCTCGATTATGTCTGGACTTTAAAAGAGACCTCTGAGTTTGTTTCGGGTTTTCTTCTCAGAGTAGTCAGATAGGAAACGCCGAACTCATCTAGTGTACACGTGTTTTTTCAATTTAATTTCATTTCACAATTTCCTTTCATTTGCATTATTATGTAAACTTTGTATGTCTGAACCAAAACTGATCTCTAAAGAGAAGTCTCTAGGAAAGTTCGCTTTTATGTTCCACATTTATGATTTTTTGCCACATGTAGGTACGACCCGTTTGTCAAAGCAATGTGGGGTAAAGCTCAAGGTGAAAGGCGGCTTAGAGTACAAAGCGACTTAGTACTCTCCCGGCTTAGCTCAAAATACCAACGCATACAGTCGGCAAAAGAGATAAGTAGGTAGATAGCACGTTATCAATAGCTGCTTTTTATGTTGTGCGTTTGCCACTAGTAACATGGCTCTTCTGAGTGTAACATAAACGTAAAAAGCTATTATCTTTAGTAAACATGAATTAAATAGGCTCGCTCCCTATTACGTGGGACTTAAACACAACTGGTGAAATGTGGGTGTACTATAGGTACACCTGTGCCTAGCCCAGTGGTCGGCAAACTTATTAGTCAATCGAGCCAAATATCAATACTATAACGACTAAGATTTCTTATGAGAGCCAATCCTTTATGTGTGTCCAAACTATCTAAATATACTTTTCTTAATCCTTCACACCCCCATCCTCTTTCACTCCACAACGCTTCCTATAATTAATTTTCTAAGAAGTAGGGGGTGCTTTCATCATCATCATTATATCGGCTGATAATAATATGATGAGGGCATCTTACTTATTAACAAGTTAACCTTGGAAAACTTTGCAAAGTACAGTAAATAATAAATTTTCGCATTCATCGACATTTGTACAGAGCTACACTCTAATGGCCAAAGACCTCTGCCTAACGCTTCAGGGAGTTACCCTCACCGTGTTAGGCAGAGGTTAACATATAATCACGGCTGTAGGCGTGATGTTATGTTAAATATTATGTTAACCATAAATGCTTTACTGCCTGATCCTGCAAAAATGATTATTTTTAACCCCCACTCCCAAACTCTTTAGCCACGTGTACATACACATATCCATTCTTTGCTCACCTTGTCGTCACAAAAGACCACAATAAAACATTCATATAGCAACAGAACAAATCCGGAACATGGCTTTTACGGCTCAACCTACTTAACCGGAAGAGGAAATGCTTTGAGGGCTTGAAAGCGGGTTAATTTAAATAATTCGGGGCCGGTAGAGAGCCCGTAGCGGGGAATGGCACATAATTAGGTTTAATAAAAATTATGAGCCCGTTCCTGAGGTTTATTTTATTACGATTTGTTGTAAAAGTTCATGGGACCGGGTGTTGCTTGGTTCGGATTTAAGTGCAAATTATTGTTATCTTGCGCTGGGGCACGTTAAATGCGATCTTTTGTCTTGAGTTAGCCACTTGCTCAGTCTCAGTGCGTTGTCTTGGCAACATTGTGAGGTGTTATGGGATGCGCAATAAACATAAAAGCTTTTTTTGTATGTATATGTCGGAAATAGGTTTCTGAGTTGACTATTCAAGAAGCATAACACTTGGACCGCCAGGAGCTGAGCAGAGTTCATGGATGGCGGTCAAGCAGTGAAGACGTTGAGAAACTGTCGCGCGTTCCGAATAGTTGTGTCGTGTACCTACAGTTGATTGCTAGTGTGATTAATTTGTTAGTCAATTATAATTTGATCTGAACTGTAAACGGTTTTTATATTGCGCAATAACCAACACTACCCAAAGTACGCCCACAGAAATATGGCTGATAATAACGAAAGAACCACATAACCTCCTCCTTCATATAGATATGCTAGGTAGAGGTACTGTACGTGTGCCACCAACACAATAAAACTCATCTACAAGATCATAAAGGACAATTTTTTTATGTTGTGTGCCTCGTAAGAGCTTCTGTCGCAGGGGACAAAATTTTCTCATTGGCTGTGTCGTAGAAATTATGCATTCTTTTCCAAATAATGGGCTACATTCACTGTAGTAATTATCTCCTAAACTACTCTGGAAGGTATTCCCATTTCTGTTATCATTTTCACCGCATTCAAGCACGCTCTAATTTAAATTTACCATTTTTTTTCTCAAAGGCAACAGCATCCCTGCAGTAGCCACAAGGTACACAGCCAGCCAGTAACCACAAGCCCATTAAAATAAAATTAAATACGTTTCGGTCGCGCCTCGTTTGTTTTCTATGAATATTCCATGGCTATTTGTTAACTATTCAGACTCGCTTCAAACACTTTAATCCAGACCTTTCCACTGTAATTTAAAATATTACTACATTAAATATTTGTCTAACTTTAGTGACACTTTTCGTTATGCTGCTTGTTAGTTTGCAAAGTTGCGGCTTGGTTCAGTATTACAATTAACTACTTTGTATTAAAGACACGGAACATAATATTTTTGGCCAGGCAGATTGATGAATTAATTGTGTCGCAATTTTCAGTCACTATGTTAATAATCCAAGTAGAAAACAAATTAGGCCACGCTTCGACAAACAAATAAAAACACAGTTTCATGGAAACATTTTGAGTAGACAAAGGAGTTTATTCCGCCATGTTGGATTCGAAGGTACACCTCTAATAGTAAGTGACCCAAACCGCATTAAATTAGTGATGGCATGTGTCTGTCCGCACAGTGGAATTGGGCCGCATCTTAATTTGATAACAGCCTGACCGCCCCGGTACTGAGAAGAAAATTTTATTAAATATGTGTTCCAAGTGCGGATACCTGCCATTTATTTTTGATTTCAGAGGTGAAGTAGTATATAGGTAGATAGATAGAATACTCTTTATTATGTATTTACCTTAAAAATTACAGACATAAAGAATGATGGGCATTTTTCAATGAAGCCTGGCCTGATGACCAATAGAGTTCTAATGCATGTCAAGTTATTGCTTTTATCTGGCAATTACAGTAACAAAACATTTTATCTCAAAAAGCAACGGGGTTTGTACAGTCTTGGACAAAAATCGTTATAATTTTTTATGACGATTCCTTTGTGAAAAATAAATCTATAGCTGATAGGTTTATGCTGGGTACATGTGCTTTATCAGCCAAAAATTATCACTTTGGTTAGAACCCTTAGGTGGCCAACACTATTTTGTGATGAAATGTATTAAAAAAAAATTGTACAAGTAAACATTAGTTAAGGTTTGTAACAGTCATCATATTACAAGATGATAAAGGTAACAATCGCCAAAAACAACAACAGCAACAGTAACAGCCACATGAACCTGTGCAGGCGCAGGAACAGCGAACTTTAAAAGTGCCAGAGTATAAACGAACCCCGAACAGAGCAGATAGCTGTATTTTTTATAACTGCGTGAATGGAACACGGCCCAGGATTCCTAAATCGATTAAAATACACATGCTTTGTGAGTATAGTTTATATGTCTCCGAAGCAGCCAGAGAGTTACATAATAAGGTAATACCTGACGCTGATATTCTACTGATTCCTGCATTGTGACACAGTCCCGCATACTTCGGGACTAATCGATTGAAGTTCCGCCTGGGTAATTCCGAATCGATAACTTACTCGCAGGTATTCATTTCATATTCGTCTTTGAATTAATAACCTCGGTAAAAATATTTTCCTGACATCTCATATGGTCATATTATCCTCTCCATTTACTGCTTTGAATTAGGGCAACGTCGCGAGAAAAGTTTTGAGTACCTAATCAAAATGCCAATATGGATGGCGATAAGATTTCCCAGGACACTATGAATGGAGTGCGTGAAAAATTATGTAGATAGGTTTCCAGAACGAAAATACTGCTGCATCGACTCCATATGACTTGGGATAATTAGCAACATTATTGACGCGAATACTGACCTATCGTGGTAAGTCTGGTGGTCTCGGATTGGTATTGACTCAATCTCTCTGAAAGGAGAACGCCCATAAAAACCCATCGTCGTCGATAAAAAAAAACATATTTGGGCATACATGGTAGGTACTAAATGTGCAATTACTTTCTCACAAAATAGTGGCAACATTACAAGCGTCAAATAACGAGTTTCCTTTGGTCAAAAAGAAATAGGTAGTGCACCATGCGTTTATGTTAACGTGACAGCGACGCTGTTACGCTTATAGTGATTATTTTGAGCGTGCACAAAGTGGCAACATTGCAAGCGTCGAATAACGAGTTTCCAGTGGTCAAAAAGAGATGGGTCACTACCTATCTCTTTTTGACCACAGGAAAATAGCGAATAGTGCACTCACCATGCGTTTATGTTGCACACATTTCACCCATCCAAACATCGTAAAAAAAGTCAGTTAAGCACTGAGAGTGCTAATAAATCGCGACTATTGGCAATGGTCTGAACAAAACATCGACGAATGCAATGAGTGAATTTAGAATTACAGCAGCACTCATTAATGCATATCAAGAACCAATTTTTTGTTTATCGCGTTGTATCCCTCATGTATTAGAGTGCCCCTCATTTAGTTAACTTGCTTGCAGGCTATTTGAACATGATATGAACCTGTAAAGGGTAGCGCTTATTAGATTTGAGGCTATAATCACCTTGATCTCAGAGACTTTCCGAGACTGACTGATAATATTATGTAACAGCGACGTATTTTTTGTAAAAAATATCTACCTACGCTTTTTTACATGTCTTTTTCTGTATACTATAATATATGTACTGCTAACCAACTGTATGTACATGTACATGTACATGAAAAGAGCAAGAAAAACATTATTAGAACAAAATGGCATAGCCAGTTATGGTAACAATTTTTAAAGAAAATAATTATATATTGGTTATCTACAATTAATGCCCTTTTACCCCACATTTCTTTTTAAGGACTCTGGGTTTTTGCCCATAATTTTTGGGCATTCTCCTTTATCAATTAATATTCTTTGATCGAGTTCCGTTTTTAATAAGCGAGAGTACAGTATTATGACTGAGCTCTTGCGGTCTCTGATCGGAATTGATTCAATGACTCGTTCGGACATTTCATTTGCGTGCATCCCTCGGTCACTCCACACTACACGCCCCTGTAAGCCTTTTACGCTGCTTGAGGAGTGTTGATACTTTGTGCGAGTATATTATAATTTTTCTCGTCTTTACATATTATATTATTATAGCGATTGTGTAACCGTTGTGTGAGGTTTAGTTTTATTAGTTTCTTTCATCTATTTCTACTCAATAGCGATACAGAGCTGTGACACCTGTGACGTCTTCTGTTCATTTGGACCTCCAAGTGAAAGTCACTCTTCACATTTTATCAATAAAATTGGGACGCATAGCAATATTGTGAAAAATTACAATACGTCAATCAAGAATAAACCTTTCAAATAAAAGTTAATCATCTGCTTGATCTACTAAGTATGTTGGGGTCAGCTACCACTCCAACCAGATGCAGCTGAATATTTTACATGGAGCGCCTGCCTATCTATTCTCCAGAATTCAATTACTAGGAAATACGATATTCATTGGTAAGATTGACCGTCAGACAATCGGGCTTCCTTTAAAAAAAAAGTTGAAAGAAAAAAAATGAGAAAGTTAATTCAGCAATCAAAGTATCAACGTTTTTCAATCGTAGTATAAATTGCATCTATTTTGGTGATGGCAACGGATTATAGGATTGGAATCCAGATTGATTATTGGAATTTCCGATCGCTTTATTCAAGTTGACGTCGTCCACTAGCGATGTCAATATTACCCACGGCTTATCCCGATGGAGAGCGACTGCGTAATAAATTGATAGGAAAACACCCTTCGTTACGAATCTCGTGGAAAATTTACTAAAAGAGATGCTGATGGGTTTAATAACGTTGTTTGTTACACTTTATTCACGTTTCAGAATATAGGTTTGATGGTCTTTGTTTTGATGATCGAGATATCCGTGTATTGTTTTAATATGATGACTAAGGCGACCCATACACCTACAATAATATTGCGCAATGTTGATGATTGCACAATATTATTGAACATATAGGGGTAGTATTGAAGATTGCGCAATGATTGAGTAAAAGATTGAGGACTTTTAAATTTTATTGCACAATATTTATTTATTGTGTCTTGTGTATGGTATATTGCCCAATATTTTTTAGTCTACAGTTCGGAGCGGTCGCGTACGCACGCGTGTATTTTTGCAGCGAAAATGGCACAAAAAACTTCAGCGGGGGAAAAGGAACGAGAATTAATTATCGAGTGCATTCAATTATATCGTGATTTACCTGCTTTGTGGAATGTTAAAAGTAAATTGTATCATGACCGGGACAAAAAGAGTATGGCTTATGATTTGTTGCTTAGCAAGTACGAAGAGATGTTTCCTAAAGCAAATAAAGATGACTTGAAAAAAAAAATTAATGCTCTGAGAACAAACTATCGAAAAGAATTAAAAAAAACACATGGATTCTATGAAATCTGGGGCAAGTGCTGATTCTATATATGAACTAACGTTGTGATACTACAGTGACATGAACTTTTTACATGATCAAGAAATGGCGTGTGACTGAATCTTCTATGGATATTACCCAAAATTCTGACACACAAAATTCTGTTGAAGATGATGTGGAACAAAACACGGTAAGTTTATAACATTTTATTCGAAAAGTATGTAATTACATAGTAACATATTTATCCTGCCAGTAAACTGCACCCTCGTTGTTAAAATATTCACAGTAGTCGTCTCTTGCTCGCTTAGCAATCTGTAGCGAATTTTTCTGGTTACAACTTTCCAAGGGAGTCAACACAGTTATTTTCTCGGCTGGTGGATGTACAGTCCCGGTATCTACATCTTCATGAGGAATTAACTTGTAAGAAAAATATGTGGATTTTCTCAAGAAATTATGAAGATAGCAACAAGCTAGAACAACCTTCTGTACTTTTACAGGGTGTAAATAAAATGATCTTTGAAATACTCCAAAACGAGTTGCAAGTATTCCAAATGCGCTTTCCACTAACCGCCTTGCACGTGACAAACGATAATTAAATATTCGTTTTTCTTTTGTCAATCCAGTTTGACTATACGGCTTTAATAAATTTGGCCACATTGGGAAGGCGTCATCTCCTACAAAGAAATATGGGAGATTTCGAGTACTATTGTTCACAAGTGCAGGTCTTGGGATATTCAAATCATTGTTCCTTAATGTTTGTCCGAATTTGGTATTTTGTAACACACCTCCATCTGACACTCGACCATTCGTACCAACATCGACCATAATAAATTCATAATTGGCATTTACAATAGCCATCAACACAATACTGAATTGTTTTTTATAATTGTAGTAGTATGATCCTGAGCCAGGAGGTTTGTTTATTTCCACGTGCTTGCCGTCTATAGCACCAAGGATGTGAGGAGCATTCCACCTGATTTCAAACACTTTGACCACTTCTTCGTTTGTTTGTGGTAACTGGAAAGGAATATGTACACAGAATAATAAAATACTTAATTACTTATTTTTTTTATTTCTAGGTTAGTCAAACTTCTACATTGGATGATAATGATGATTGCAAGAATGGTAATGATAACACGGCTCCTCGGAAAATTTTAAAGAAGCATGCTTCTACAAAAGCCAAGAATGAGGAAAAACTTATGAATTTGGTATATGAGCATCTCAGTGAAAAAAAAGACGAATACACCTTATTGGGCTCTGGCTTGCGCCGCAGATCTACGAAAAATGGATCGACCGCAACAAATTTATGCTAAAAAAGTGATTGCTGAAATCCTAATGGAAGGTCAATTAGGACAGCTACACCGTAATTCTGTAAAAATTTACGAATTTACGCACAATATTCGATACAGCCAATCTCCAGTTCATATTTCCGCAAAGTCAACTCCATCAACATCGTACGTTAACCAATCTCCAGTTCATATTTCCGCAAGCTCAACTCCATCAACATCGTACGTTAACTCGTCGTACGTTAATCGTAAATCTTTCAATTCAGTTAACCAATCTCCAGTTCATATGCCTTTACCATCACCAACATATGTTGACCCATCTTCAGTACAAATTACAGCAAGACCATCGCATGTACCAAGATATGTTAACCAGCCATCAGTGCGAATCGACAATCAGCTACCTGCTATGGAACATAGCTCAGAGAATTTTGATGAGACTACTACGTTTGTTGTAAATCATACAGAAGGAAATGAAAACTCTCTTTTATTGCAATACATATCTACATTTAAAGAATAGAGAAATAGGTCTTTTGTAGTAGCACATGTAGACACGGCCTATAAATAAATTAATTAATTACTAAATGTATTTATTTTCTTACCTTAATAAAGTCCTTTAGAATTTGTATTATTGCTTCACAGGTTTCTATTTCAATTTTGCCAAGTGATTGTGGTGAGATAGCAGTGCTGAATTTCAAATCTTCAAAAGTATTTCCAGAGGCCAGGTATCGTAATGTAATGGCCAAACGTTGAAATTGTGAAATCGCTTCTCTCATTACAGTATTTGTTTTCTCTATTAAAGGTTTTACCAACTGAATCAATTGCCTAAATTTGATAGGTTCCATTCTCATATAATTCTTGAAATCTTTCAATTCAGTTAATTCTAGATCCTTTAACAGGCGTTCGTTATTGTAGATTGGCCTTTTCATCAACCAGCCTTTAGTCCAGATTCGGCGTTTTCGTTTTTGCCGTTTCGCTACAATTAAACACACGATAGTTGCAGCCAAATCTTTATCAGACATGGTGCACTGAAGAAAGTTATGACGAGAATGCTTGTTCAATTTTATTGTCTCTTAATTGTCTCAATAATTTAATTGTACCGTGTGGGTTTCGGAGCTCATCAATCATATCGTGCAATCATCAACATTGCGCAATATTATTGTAGGTGTATGGGTCGCCTAAATAAGCACTCTATTTTCGTGTGCCCAGAATTGGATCTTGATACTTGACAAAATAGACAAAGGCGTCTTAGACAAACATTCAGTGTTTACTTACGTGTTAATGACAGCCTGAAAACCATTGTTCTTCAGCAAATACAGATCTAATTGAAACCACAAGAATCTGCCTACTTCAGTCAAGTAGGTGCGTGTATCCGAATTGTGGTGTACGTTAATCTTACTTGGAGCGAAATCCGTCAAATCCGTGCTGATGACGTCAAGTCTCGCCAAGTGGGCAGTTACAAACAGCTAGGTACTGAATCCTTTGATACGTCGCGCTATTAATTTTATGTTACAAGAGCGTGACATACTCGTATATTTAATTTACGCAAATTACATACACATCTAATATGATTAGAGTAAAATGTATGTTTGTGAGTTCTAATTTTAATTTAGTTAAAAAAAAATCCTCTACGGGGAAGCTCTTGGCCTGCATCTCACCAGATGTTAAGCTATGATCAGGCCGAAGGTAGAAGCGTGTTGTTAACATTCTTGCTATGGCGATTTCATTGATTAAGTTTCAGCATTACAAAACTTTTTATTGCAGCGTACACTACTATTTAGTTACCTTGTGACTTTGTGTTACTAAGCCGAAAGCACCTAAAAACTTACATAAATTTCAAAGCTTCAATCACGTAAGTGTGGACTTTATCAGCAAGTAATCCCTTAACTAACCTAACACCTTTCCATTAGCAGTGGACCCATCACAGCAGATAAAACGAATGAGATTTAACTTGCTGGCTATTTGTCGAAAATCTAGTTGGATTAGCGCTTCAAATTAAATCGGGACTGGCGCCAGGTGAGTTAACTAGTGTATGTAAAGGATTACATAGACGAGGTGCGTGTATAACGAGTGGTTTGTTGATGACAGCGTCTTGTCTGACGGGGCCTAATTGTACAAGCAATTGGACGGATTGAGCTTGTCGTGTGAGGGATAACATCATGGAGAACACATGAGTGCAACGGAAACTTTGCTTACATCTGCGGCGTTTGGTAAAATACTTAATATTAATTAAGGCTGGCCTTAAAATAAAAATAAAAGATGAAACCGTCTGTTATGATCTCCAAATGACTCATTATGTGTTTTGAGACGGTTTCGCGATCTGAAAACGGGTTCGACGGTTTCTGAAAGTTGAAATTTTAATCCTTCGTCAAAATCATGTCAAGTGAGTTGATCGGCAGCACGCGTAGCATTACCACCATAGAAACATGTCACACACGAGGGTTTCTGAAAATTGAAATATTAATCGTTTGTCAGTCATGTCAAGTGAGTTGACCGGCAGTCGTTATTTCGGAGAAACAATTGCAGCAATCAACACAGTTTTTAGTGTTCCGTACCAAAAGGTGCCAACGGGTCCTGCTGGGGTTGCGGGCCTGCTGGGGTTGCGGGTTTGTCCGAAAGGGATATCGCGGATTTTAGTCAGTAAAAGTCTGACACACCCTCTCGCTCTGCCCAGAGCGGGAGAAGTCATTTTATGATTTCCCATCCTGAAAAAAAAAAAAAAAAAAAGTTGCCAACGGGACCCTATTACTAAGGGTTCGCTGTCCGTCCGTTCGTATCTTTTGAACCGTAATAGGTAGACACTTGAGATGTTCACGGTGTGTAGGTTCCACTAATAGCCGCTATAACATTTGGCTCTTGTAACACAGGTTAACCACCTAGCACAAGTGTCAGGGACTTCACGCAATTTGTATCCACTTCTTATGTAATAAAGATTATTATTATTATTATTATTATTATTATTAACAACAAATATAAAAAATAAAATAATATAAAAAATAAAGGGGGTCCCCATACAAGAAACGTGTTTGTTTCGGCGTTTTATGCTCGATCTTAATAATAGAAGTTTTTATTTATTCGTTCACAACGCTTTCAACAAGACATCTAAAACTACGTATAATTCAAGATAAAATTTTAGTCAACGGAAATGTTTGTATTTCGTTTGTAAACGGCAGTTGTTGTTGACAGAAGCCTGGTTTTTATTCCAGTCTTTAGTGCAGTCGGAATGGACACGAGAGGTGTTGGGCGCCATTGTCATTTCGTTCTAGGGTTGACAAATATCCGGTACTAGTCGGACATTTTTGTGTTTACCTTTGTCCGGACGAAAATAAGTGCGTCCGTTTTGCCGAGGCTTTTTTATGAAGGATTTGTGTAACTTTTTATCCTATTAATGAATTAGTGGACTGTTCTGATTAAAATTGGCATTAAAATATTTCCCAAACCAAGTGAGGTTGCTTTTTGGATGCCAAACAAGTTGGAAACATTTACTTTAATGTGCATAAACTCACGCCTTCGTCCCATAGGGGTATGCAGAGCCTACAGAACCACCTGCTACGATTCCTACATACGCCTTGTGCTTCGTTTACTACGATAGTTATAGAAATAGACATTTAGGTGTATTTTATTAAAATAAAAACACGTTATAGTACACGTCATGAAGAAAATATTTTACCTACTTAACAGCATTTCTTTCATGCTAGTTTTTACATTCGTACCTGGCAACCCTGAGAGAGAGCGGGGATTTTACAAGGATACTAGATAGTGTCATTACTCGGTAGTCACTTCTCTAGTATACCGGAATTGGTGCCTCCACCACTGTAGTGTCAACATTCTACTGCGAAGGGGCTTGGCCTACATTCGGACTAAATTAATATTTATTTTAATTTTACTGCCTTCATTTAGAAGTGAGGAAAACAAAGGACGAGAGGTGAATGAGACTTCAGAGTCTTCAGGTGGCGTTGGGAGGATAAACATGTAAGATTATATTATTGCAACTGGAACAACAAAGAGGAGGTCGTGTGAACGGTGTTTATTTAGTAAAAGAGGATCTTTAATTCCATGTTTTGACATTACCTCCTTTCTTTCGAAATTGATTAGTTCATTCTGAATTTAGTTAAGCGGACATAGTAATTCAGTTGGCTGAAAAGGCTGTAAAAAAGTAGGTTACACTCACGGTGGAGTTACTTTCTCATGGTAATCATAAATTTTACCGAACTATCACAAAGAAAATCGTGTTTGTGTGTCAATTTCAGAATTACGCCCAGCTCTTAAAATGTACATAAAATAACAGTTATTTTATGTACATTCTAAGAGAACGTAGTGGGATTTACAAACCCGTTTTTCAATAAAGAAATGGGTTTGTAAGACTCCAAAATTAACAAGACAAAGTTAAAAAAAAAAATAGGATATGTCAGTTGTGTTTGATAAATCACAATATTTTTAACTATTCCTATCTGTTTTATACACCTTTCACCTAACTCCATCGACATGCATAGCATATCTCACTGTCTGTAGGTACATCGTCGCCATTGTTTCCTCTGCCTCACACCTGCGGGTAGTCACGAAATCATTTTTATTATTTGACGACGCGCGACTCCTGAATACATTTTGATGCATAATGCGTACATTATGCATCAAAATGAATTCAGTAGTCGCGCGACGTTTTATTGAGATGTGGTTGTTACCGGCTGGCTGTGAATGGATATGAGGATATATGCAACGGCTTCGGTCGATCAGATATTTATAATAACGTAAATGTGGTAACGAGGTTTGTGATTACATATAGGACTGCTTTGGTTGGATTGGGTTGTTATGGTTTTCGGTGACTCCAGGCTGCTATTAAGAAACACAGTCTGTCGAGTCCAGGATAGTGAAAATAAATTTCTGCGTTATCAGCTTATCTATCTAGCAAGTGTAGAGCAGTGGTGGTCCAGTGGTAACGGCCGCGATTTACGAGTTGTAAGTTCGAACCCAGACAGGCGCTTTACTTTGTGTAAATTATTTCATCACCAATGCTGAAGACATATATATGACATCTACCAACTTGCAGTGGGCCCGCGTGGTAGATTACAGCCCACTCCTCGAAGAGAGGAGGCCTCTGTCCCAGCTGTGGGAACATAATAGACTGAGTATGTTAAGTGTGGTGATTATGGAACCATTCACTGAAGCAGTTTCGGACGAATTGTGTATCAGAGCTTCAACCAGTGTGTAGACTGTTACATGCTGACATTATCATCATCTGCATCCACAGGTCCACACAGCCTTTTTCGCTCCAACAGCAGGGCATACACGGTCTTCCTTTTACAGGCTTACATGAAAACAAACTCATATCAAATTACCTTTAGCGATTTACTATCGAAAAAGCTGTAACCACCATACATTTTTATATAATAGTTTAAGAGGAAGTCCGAACACGGACACGTTTCCGGTCCGCGCCGACTCGCGTGGCTTAACTAGTTAAACTAGTTTCCCCAACTCTTAGGCTTTCTAATTTCTCCGTACCTATCTACCCATCCATTTAGGTATAAGTCACAATTTGTTCATACCTATCTACGTATTCGAAACCTACCTACCTCTTATGCCTAGATTACACGGTGCGAGCTAGCGTGCGAGCTGGCAAGGCGAGTTACTGCAGTGCAGCAACTTGTACCATGTGACCGCGTTATGTGAGTTACTGTCATGTGTGAGTCGGTCAGTAGCTCGCATCCGAGTTACTATGTACAACATTTTTTGTTTTTACTCGCCACGCGCCTTCCCCCACCACGCCACCCGCATGCGACTCGGACGTCAAATCACACTTTATTAATTAAACTAAAGTAGTACGTAGTCGCACTCCGGGTGCATTCTCTGCTGCTGCACGTGTTTATCTTGTTTCGCCAGCAGCTCTTAATCGTGTTACCGTGTGAAGCGAGTCGGGCTTCTGTCATGTCAGTAGCTCGCACCGTGTAACCGGGCCATAAGCCACAATTTTACACTAGACCATTTGTTGAACTATCGGTACCTAGCGCTGTATTTACTATGGCGCAATTTGTTACTTAACTTGAAGACATCCCAAATAACATTTAAAAATAATCACATCCCAAAGCCATCCCATGCTGTCTGACAAGACAGCAGAGGACAGTTTCTGGAATGAAATCAATCGTAATTAAAGACAATTAAAATCTTATTTAGGTTTAAATACTTTATTCTCAAAAAGACAAAAAGAGCCACTTACATGAGAACATAAGATAACATATTGTATTAAGCTTATTCTAGGTAACGGACACTGATACAATATAATAATATTTAAAAAAAGAATTGTGTTTATTTTGGTTGGATTACACCTTCATCGGTTTTATTCTCAACTAGCAGGCTAGTAACATTATTAGTGAGTGGTTTCCATTATGTGATTTGACAGTTTTGATTTAAAACCACTGAAAGAGCTAACATTTTTTATGTAGGATGGTAAACTATTATAAAATTGTGCTCCTTCATAGGTGATATTTTTTTTAGCATAATTTGTACGTGTTCTTGGCAGGACCAGTAAGCTGGGTCGACGAAGACTGCGTTTACTTATTTGAGACTTTTTGGTAAATGTTACGTTTGTGTGAATGGTTCCATCCATTACTTTTCTTATCAAGATACAAGTATGATACATATAAAGTTGTCTAATATTCATTTGATCGAATAAATCATCGTTTGGATGCCTTTTAAATTATTCAGTCAACGCAAGATGAGGTTCTGATATGAACGAAAAATGCCTACGACCAGAATGCATCCGATTGCTAAAATATTTCGGAATTGCGCATCGCTTATCGCTACCATCCTTCGCTGTGTGAAAGTTTCACAAATTCTTCGGGTGCCGGCCGAATCCGGTCACCGCGGATCGATGCCAAGAGATTTTGAAGTTATTTTCAGTTTTGTACATCATGTGTTTCAAATCCTGGGATAGATTACTTTCAGAAACCGTAGTGATGGGCTTGTTATCATGGCGACAACGTAAAGATAATGATCGATTCAATGATGTATTATAATTATCATTGCGTAGATTATCGTTAATTAACAAAGTTTCATGATTATTAATTCCTCATGTTGACTGTCCCGTTGGTCTCGTGGTCGCAAGTGCTACTGCTGAGCATAGGATCAATACCCAGGTCGAGCAAAGTGTTATTTGGTTTTCCCATTAATCATTTCTCAGTAGCAGCCCGGAGTCTGGACTTGTGCCCGGTTGATGGCAATAGGATCGCCTCCTAATAAATGAGACTTAAACATAACTGGCGAAATGTGGGTGTACTAAGTATAGGTACATCTCAGCCTAACCCTTCGGAAACAAGGCGTAATGATATGTTATGTGTTCATGTTTATTTTCTTGGAAATTTCCGATATTACAAGTATCATCAAAGATTTCACATACATCAGTAATATGCATCAATGACGCTTGTGTTAGGCCGTTGCCCCATTGGTCGGTGCGGCATCGTTTCGGTATAGTATCCTCGGTATACCGAAACTATACCGCACTGCTTTAATTTTTCCTCATTTTTCGTTAAGCAGCAGTGCGGTATAGTATGCTCTGTATAACGAAACGATACCGCACTGCTGTCATTTACGGATCTGACATTGTTTTCGGTTTAATCAGAAACGCTCATTGTAATATAGGCGCTCGGTAAGCCTCTGGTACCGACCATACCAGGCATGCTGTAAAACGCGTGACGTGAGCGGTTACCGCACTGGATGTTTCTACCGAGACGCGGTAAATCGAACCGATCCCGATCCACCCCCACGTATACCGAGCCAATCAGGAAACACTCATTGAAATATAGGTGCTCGGTAAGCTTTTGGGTAACGAGTATACTGAGCATGCTGATCACCGCTGGTATAACGACCACTGCTGAGGAAAGGGCCTTAGGAGAGGGTTCACATTATAGCGCATGAGATAGTGTTCGAAGTCTCCTTTTCTATAGTTCGACTCCTAAAGGCGGAGACTGACTTTTTAAATTTGTTTGTGTTGCATCGAGTTTTTGTAACGCGGTACAGTAGTCAGTGCAGCGAGCCGAGCCACTCGATGCGAGCGCCGAATTCTCCACTCGACTGTCGGCTGTTTCGTGAATTCCTTTGAAACGGAATATGACAAACGAAAATTTGATTGTGTGCTCGAAGAGAGCGTTCGCCGCGTCTTGTGTATCGTCATTTTGTAACCAAGCGCGCCCTGAATTATACATTAAATTACTGATACATTACAAACAAACGTTACAAGTCAGCCTTAGGGCCATTGCTCACTTGCGGCACGGCACGGCAAAGGATATTTATGCGACGAATAGAAATATAACTTAGGTATGTGTGTGACAATAAAATTGAAATTTCAATGATGATGCCTAAAGACGTCGCGGCATGCCGCGGTATGCCAAAAGATACTGCGGCATCACTGATTTAAATTTTACTGTCGTATTATTAAGTTATATTTCTAATCGTGAGCGCCCTTAAGGCGTTAATGCCGCCTAAACTCAACTGGTAATTTGACCTTTTTTCTGTCATATTTGTCATTTTTTGGCGCCAACGTGTATTGGGCTATCGGCATAATAGATACCAGGAGGTTAAATGGCCCACCTCGGGCGATAGTTAGGCGACGAGCCAAGTTAGACAAAAGTAATATAAGTTAGAGAAGGCCAAGCGAGGTCTATGCTAATAGTTTTGTTACACTTGAACTTGGCAGCCATTTGCATTTCTTTGGTGATCGACGCTCGAGTAAAGGACATAGCAGTGTTTATTAAAAGTTTTATTTTACTATTTTGCAGATATAAGTCTATTGTAAACATGACGTATGACGATACAAAGTTACGATATTATTAATTTTTTTTTTAATTTTGACTTGAATGTTGTTCGTAAGGGTGCATTTCCACTGAAGCGGAGTCGACCGATGCTAAGCTTAGACCTGCAGGAATCGACCAATCACAACGGTTGAAATCCTCAACGCGTCTCTCATCTCGTCTGTAATGGGACGATTCCTGCTCGTCTCCGCTCAGCTCCACTCACCTCCGCTTCAGTGGAAAAGCACCCTAAGGCCATCTATGCTTGTGCCTAAAATAACATATTTGTTAGCTACGTACGTACATAATTCTTTTAAAAAGCAATCTATAGATCTAACTATATAACAATATTTAGCCTAAGCCGCATAATCTCAGGCTTACGAGTATAAACTACACACAGCCTAACACACACACAACCTGCAGGCTACAGGCTGTTTGTATTTATGTGTACATGCCATAAACGTTTATCATACCTTTGTAGTTATTTTAGTACATATGGTTTACAATCATGGCGAGATTATAATGAGAAAATTATTTTCGGTAATAAACAACAACTGGTTCAGGCACAAGTTTATTATAAGGCAGATTATAACGTTGAAAGAAAATGGATTAACCATTTTTCAACAAAGTCAACATAAAATCCTCCTGCACGCATAGCATAATCACAATAGAAACGGGATTTATCGACGGAAGAATAGTCAAAATGACAGATAAACAATCACAATCTGTCATTTTGTCTATTCTTCCGTCGAAAAAATTCGGAGAAAGCCGTTTTCTATGGTTGTCACGCTAGGCACGCTGCATTTCAAAATTACGTACCTTTTAATAATCATTCACGAATATTTTCAAGATAGGAGGCGAATCCATGCTCTTGTTTAGGAGCGCGTGCTTTCAGTTATCATCAATCATTTCAACCGAAAGACATTCACTGCTGGACATAGGCCTCCCCCAAGCGTCACGCCATCAACCGATGTAAGCATAAGCAGGAATAAGCTGGATGCAAGAAGCACACTTCTTGCATCCGGCTTATTCCTGCAGCTTCCAACGTTGCGCATTCCAGTTCGCGGTCGCCACTCCACAAGCTTCCAGTCCCATTGGCCTTCCATTTTGCGAGTAACGTGCCCTTCCTACTGCCTCTTCAATTTGGTAATTCTTTGGGCTATGTCGGTTACCTTGATTCTCCACCCAATCTCATGATTTCAGGTTTGATAACGCAGGGAAACTCCAAGCATCTCCCTCTTTATTGCTCTTTGAGTGACTTTCAACATTCTAGGCCCATTGTGAGAGATTACGTTTCAGTGCCACAAGTCGTCACTGGCAACACTCACTGGTCAAAGACTTTCTCGACGATCTTAAGACACTGTGATATGCGAGACGAGAATATATTAATTAAGTTCCCCAACGCTGCCCAGCCGAGTCAGATTCAACGATTAACCTTTTTCGCGAAATTGGACCTTCCTATGTAACTGAACGGTTAGTCCTAGGCTATAATCGAAAACAACTTCGAGTGTGTCTCTGAAATTCATAAGACTGAGTGTGAGATGGGTATTTGATATGACCGTCATTTTGTCCATGTTCATTTTGAGACCACATCTTTCGGAAGCTCTGCTCTACCATGAGGCCACCGAAAATTGTACTAAGGTCCATCATAGTCTCAGCCATGACTACTTTATCGTCGGCAAACCGAAGGCGACTCATGTACTTGCCCTTGATGTTGATCTCTAGCCCTCTCCAGCTTAGAACCTAACAGTTTCGGAGTTATAAAGTCTTGCCTCACATCTTGCTGCACCTAGCTAAAAAGTTTGAATACGACTTTAGATCAAATTCACCTTAACATCGAAATTAGCTCAACATAATCAATAGCTGTATATCTCACGTTGCAAGTAGAGGAGGGTCGGGGAGTTTTAGGTAATGATTCAGTACCACATACAGAAAATATGTACCTAAATTCAGGTGGTTATGAAGCGTTTCATGTCTGTGGCGTTTTGTCAAATAATCCTGGGCTAATGTCTATGGCTGACGTCAAGCAAATACAACACCAGTTTCAGGACGCTACTCTAACAATATCTTATTATCTAGTCCAGAACTTTATTTTATCTTCTGAATTTGAATTCAAATGTCTATAAGTTATTACTGAATATTATTGTAATTTAAAAAAGGCTATTTTCCACTTTATTACAAAGTTAATAAGATTGTTAGTTGAATGCACTTTTGTTCATGGATACAACTCCATACGAACTTTGAACAAAATTTTAATATTACGATTACGTCGACAGAACTTTGTTGTACAATAGGAAGTAATTAATTTTGTCAAGAGTTGTGCGCTGGGTTGTTTAATTAAAGCAAAATACCAAAACCCTCTCTGAGTATCTCTGTTACAAGGGAACCGTTCTTTTGTGATAAAATTTACATTTTCGCTACTTTTACGGTAATTTTTATGAATTTCGCGGAATTTTACGCGGAATTTTCATAATTTTACTAAGTTTTTGCGAAAGTAGGTATTTTATAATTACGACAGACAGTCATCATTGCAAATCCGATTAGGTAATGTCTTTTAACTGTTTCCTTAACATTTTTGGAATGTTTTTTTGTTAAACATTTCTCCACACGAAATTATCGATGAAAAACTACTTTTACCAAAAAGTAAAAATTGCTGTGGGCAGAACGTTGAAAATTTATGGCCGGGATACACTGAATCGACAGCGTTGCTTTTTGTAATACTTTTTTTTCGGAATTATAAATTGGCTTGATTGAATTCTAGGCTCTTTCGGTTTTCAATTTTACTTGACGATTACTATTACAGTTATTGAATTATTTTCTGAAATCGACTGGTTATGTTGTCTGTTTGTGCTGAACAAAGATTGATAAATTTTTCACGAAAATCGAGAACTTTTTATTTATTTATTTTTATTTATTCTTGAGTTCTTGACTGAACCTTCAGCGTGGCAATGAAGCCTTGGTTTCTAAGAACGCGGACGACGCAAGGCCACACAGTAAAAGCTGTCGAAATACATAGCGTTTTTTTACATCTTAATGTCAAATACTGGTGAAAATTACAGATTTTCATGACGACCGTTTCTTATTTATTTATCACTCCCTTATAACTGATAATACAGGTTCATCACATAATGCGATAGCTCTGGTTCTTTATATAATACAAATTATTAACTATTTAAAACTATTACGAACTTTAATTTCTTTTGTCGAAATTCAGTTTAGTAGTCTTATATAATATATTATAGGTATAGGAACTATAGCATTACGCACAGCAAATAACTTATGGGGACAAAACTTTGAAAAAATAAAATAAAAAACAATAATCAATACTCACTCCCTGGCTTCGTCTTGATCCGCAACGATCGGACCGGCAAAAGTGGAGGAGGTGTTGCTATGTACCTTCGTGCTGATTTAACCTACAGGGTGGTCAGTTCATCTCCTTCTCGGTATTCTGAGTCGGCTGAATATTTGTTTCTTGAAATTACTGTTCATCACACTAAAGTTTTGCTTGCAGTGCTCTACAGTCCTAATCTTCACATTGACTACTTTAATTCTCTCGACTCCACTCTCAGTGATCTTTGCCCCATGTATAAGAACGTTATTTTAATGGGTGATTTTAATACGTGCTTGATTAAAAATGACTCTCGCTCCCTTAAACTGCTTTCACTCTTGTCTTCTTTCAATCTTCAAGTTTTGCCTCTCTCTGCAACTCACTATTTTCCAAATTGTTCTCCCTCTTTTCTTGATCTTATGATTGTTTCCTCTCCTAATAATGTTTCTTACCATGGTCAACTTACGGCTACTTTCTCTTACCACGATCTCATTTACCTTTCTTATCGTATCCGTGTTCCCAAGCGTAAGTCCGAGCTTTTATATCTCCGTAACTACAAGGGTAGACCTGGAGGCTTTGCAGCGTGATGCCGGTGATCTCGACTGGACCCCTCTGGTCGAGAGCGATGACATCGGTGATAAGGTGAATTGTTTTAACGCAACCGTTCTCAACTTATTTGATCAGCATGCCCCTATACGACGAGTCAAAGTTCGACATAACCCTGCACCATGGATAACGCTGCAAATTAAAGAGCTTATGGCTCGCAGGGATAAAGCTAAGAGTAGATATAAGCGCAGACCTTCAGAGCTGAATCTCTCTTATTACAAATCCTTGCGAAACCGCTGCAGTCATCTGTGTCAAGATGCTAAGAGACGCTATTTCCACGATCAACTCAATAACCGCAGTTCCGCCGATGTATGGAAATTTCTCAAATCTGTAGGCATAGGCAAGGCACCTACCAACCTGTGTAAGGATGTGAACCTCAATGATCTCAATAAGCATTTCTCTCTCCTTCCCTTTTCTCTTGATCCGTCTGTCAAAGCTGCGACACTAGAGAGTCTTGCTGGTTTGCCGTTACCACAATGTTCTCACTTTAAGCTTAGCGTTGTTACTGAGGATGACGTTAAGAAATCTATACTTGCGATTACTTCTTCAGCAGTCGGTAATGATAAGTTGTGTTCAAGAATGATAACTCTTATCCTTCCCTCATTACTTCCTACTCTCACTCACATCTTCAACCACTCATTTTCGTCTTGCTCATTTCCATCAGTTTGGAAACAGGCTCACATAATACCTTTACCTAAAACTAACAATCCTACTTTATTGACCCACTTTAGACCAATTTCTATTCTTCCATTTCTCTCTAAAGTTTTTGAGCACTTAGTTCATAGACAATTATCATTTTTCTTGGCGTCAAACTCGTTAATTTCCCCATTTCAATCCGGTTTTCGATCAGGTCACAGTACTGTAACCGCGCTTTTGAAAGTAACTGGCGACATCCGCTGGGCAATGGAGAATAAGTCCCTTACTGTTCTTGTATTGCCTGACTTTAGTAGCGCCTTCAACTCAGTGGATTTCGACATTTTATTAGGTATCCTTAAAGCTATCAATTTCTCTTCTTCCGCTTTAGCTTGGTTCAGTTCTTATCTTCAGGGACGCTCTCAGTGTGTTCGCCTGGAGGAGTCCTTCTCTAATTGGTGTAGCCTCACTGAGGGTGTTCCTCAGGGTAGCGTTCTCTCTCCTCTTCTTTTTTCAATATTTATTAACTTTGTTACCAAAGTAATCTCCTCTAGTTTTCATCTCTACGCAGATGACTTGCAGCTCCACCGACATTTTACTGTAGCTGACGCGGGTTCTGCAATTGCTGCTATGAATCATGACCTGGCTTGTATCAGCGTTTGGGCTAAGTCATTTGGTTTGCAAATCAATCCAACTAAATCCCAGGCCATGATCATAGACAGCAGATTCGTTCGCAATGCGGCTGATGTTACATCTCTGATGCCTTTGTATCTCGATGGTGTTTGCATTGACTACAATGAATCCGCCAAAGATCTGGGTGTAATTTTTGACTCCAGTCTTTCGTGGCGTGCTCAGGTCAATGAGGTCAGTCGAAAGGTAAATTTCTCCTTTCATTCATTGAAAAGCCTTCAAAGTCTTCTGCCCTTGAAGACTAAAATTTCTTTGGCACAAACACTTATTCAGCCGATTATAGATTATGCCGACGCCTGCTACCTGGATGCTACTGAGGAGCTATTAAATAAGCTTTAGCGCTTGCAAAACTTGTGCATTCGCTTTGTTTTCGGTCTACGAAAGTATGACCATGTTTCTCACCTTCGCAAGGAACTCAAGTGGCTCCCAATCCGCCTTCGCAGGAACACTCGGATTTTATGTCTCGTTTTCAACATCTTACACAACACGTCTTATCCTTCCTACCTGCGTGAGCGTTTTTCTTACACTCGTCCTAGCGACGCTCCGTGTAGATCACACCTTAGATCCCTTCTTAAATCTCATCCTCATAAGACAAGCTACTATTCTTATTCCTTCTCTGTGCACGCAGTAAGACTGTGGAACTCACTTCCGCCTAGCATTCGTGATTTAAAAACTGTTTCACAATTTAAATATCGAGTAAAAGAGCATTATCTTTCCTCTCTACTGTGAGTATTTATATACCTATTATATGTATGTTTATTTATTTAAGCTTTATGTATTTATTTAAGTATATGTTAATTTATTACGTTATACGTGTAGGTATATTTGATATGTTTTAGTATAAGACTTCGCAAATTCATATTTTTCTCTTTTTGTTCTCACACACTAGTGTCTACATTTCTTTCTCATTTCTCCTTTCGCAGGTCTGCCGGAAGAAATTTCTTAAGAAATAAGCAGTACCTTTGTACTCAAATTATAATTATGTCGTATCTGTATGTATTTTACTGTGTGTACATAAATAATAAAATAAATAAATAAAAAATATATGACAAACTTTAACAATAACAGCAACCTTTCATTCAATAACTATCTAATTAAATTTACAATAACACATCAGGTACGACACAATAATAATACTAGCTCGCGAAATACATCTGTTCGACAATAACATACTGCACTAATCTACATTAGGTATAGCATAATAGTACATTATGATACGAGTATGCTGTATTGGGCATTACCCAAAAGGCGGCATTGGCGCGCGAGCCATAGGCGAGCGCGATAATTTAACCGGTAATGATCAATGCACACGCGTTTCATACTACGTTTTTCAACAAACTTGCGAGGAAAAAAACAGACTTGTTGTAGGAACTTATGCTGGAATAACGTAACTATAGACATGATAATTTAGATTTATAACGTTCAACTGACCTCTGTTGCCAGGTACTGTCAATCGGAGCTTCTTTTAAAAACTGTTGTACGTCGGTTGGTGACAATACTTTAGATTTTCATATTTTTTATAACAACAAAACAAAAACGATAACAAATATTTATGGAAAATGGCGCGCTCCTTTTTTTCCTGATAACGATGCGCGCGCAGTTGTAAATAAAGGCACAGGCCAAACCGCTGACCAGCCTATATAAAAATATAATAAACACAAAATAATAATTTTAATACGCAAATTAAGATTAATATGTTGTGAAAAATATATAATTTGATGAAATATTATGTTAATGTATCACATTTTATTTATTTACACGAAGTACCCTCGCACAATGGTCCACCTGAAGGAAACCAAACCCCATAACATAGTAGAACATAGAAGGCAAGAAGTCTCTTTGATGAGATTAAAGAAGCACAAATCTCTGCTCGGGTTAAAATAGAGAATGCTCATTTAATAGTATAGGATAGTTCATACTAGTTCCATGTATTCAAAGTCAATTTCTTTATACAAGTTCCATGCTGCAATGATAGTATTAACTAATTCCATACTGCCATGTCGCGTTTAAAAATTTGTCAAACAACAATGGCCGCTAGAAATTGTCTATAGTTTTAGTGATGTGGTAGTATGATCTTTTCGTCTTGGTACTTTCGACGTTACGATTTTTTTTTTAGGTAGTGTTTCATCAGTATTTTTTATATTGAGTAACTTTCCCATAAAAAAACAAATCCATTGAAATATGTCCAAAGTTAAAACCGTGAAAACAAACAAGATAGCACGGGTACTTACGTACGTTTGGTATGTCAAAGATATAAAAAAAAACAAGCTAACCAAATACCTACCTTTTTTTTTTTTTTTGAAATGAAATGAAATGAAATGAAATGAAATTGTTTATTCTGTAAATAGGATATATGAATCACTTTTACACGTCATATTAAAAATATATTAAATTTTGCTAGATGAGTTCGGCGTTTCCTATCCGACTACTCTGAGAAGAAAGGCCAAAACAAACTCAGAGGTCACAGTCTCTTTTAAAGTCCAGACATAATCTTGGTCAAGCCATATGAGGACCATGTAGATTCATGTCTGAAATGGTCTTTTGAGAAAAGAACCACACAGATTTGAGTGGACCTGTCCAGTCAGTGCAAGCATTTGTCAGTAATCGTGGAGCTCAACTCAGAACAAAAGGAGCTCAACTCGACGAACAATACCAAAGAAAGGACATTTGGGTAGGCCGCATAAACTACTCAAACTGCCAGACCATCATTAAAACTAACTGAGAGAGGATAAAAAAGGAGTAATGAGAAAAAAAAAATTAAATTAAAAAAATATCCACATAGTCCTCACATTCACAATAGGTAATTAAAATAATATTATACTTTACAAAGTAATCATGTCATTTTGTTTTAATGTTTAAATAAAACTGGTATATTTTAATGATTTTACTAAATAATTCTAATGTCAAGTTTTATGGTTTTATCACAAGGTTTAGCAGAGCGAGCAGCTCAATCCCAAGCTTTTTTATCTTCTAAATAATCTGAAATTTTATAGTACCCTTTTTTACAAAGTTTGGTTTTAATACAAATTTTAAATCGTTTAATGGGTAAGTTTCGAATGTCAATGGGAAGTTTGTTGTAAAAGCGTATACATTGACCCATGAACGAGTTGCCTACTCTGTGGAGACGAGTGCGATGTACAGCAAGGTTGTGTTTATTCCTGGTATTTAAACTATGAATATCAGACATTTTCTTAAAATTTGATATATTTTTGTGTACATACATTAGGTTTTCAAAAATATATTGTGAGGCAAGAGTTAGAATATTTACTTCTTTGAATTTTCCTCGAAGGGAATCTCTCGGACCTAGGTTGTAAATGGCTCGAACAGCCCTTTTCTGTAGAACAAAGATAGTATTAATGTCCGCACAGGTTCCCCAGAGAAGAATCCCATATGACATAAGACTATGAAAATAACTAAAATAAACAATTCTGGCTGTATCTACGTCAGTTATCTGTCTAATTTTTTTAACAGCATAGGCGGCCGAACTAAGCTTTCCTGATAATTTTTCTATGTGTGGGCCCCATTGTAATTTACTATCAATAGTGATTCCAAGAAAAACTGTCGACTCAACAGGGTCCAGTTCTATTCCATTAACTTGAACATTGGTAGTTAGCTGCCTGACATTTGGCGTTGAAAATTTTATGAGTTTAGTCTTGTTTTCGTTCAGAAGAAGATTATTTACATTAAACCAATGCACAACTTTAGAGAGTGCATCGTTAATTTGTTCAAAGTTAACTAACTGACGTTTGATTTTAAAAATAAGGGAAGTGTCATCTGCGAATAATACGATCTTGTGATTATCCCTTATGTGGTAAGGTAAGTCATTTATATAAATTAAAAATAAGAAAGGACCTAGAATTGAACCCTGCGGAACGCCCATGGTGACTGCAGATCCTGCAGATCTCTTGCCATTAACATCGACCCTCTGAATTCTGTTGTTCAGATAAGAAGTCAGAAGGTCGAGAGCTTTGTTCCTCATACCATAGTGGTACAGTTTCTTGATGAGTGTATCATGATGTACGCAATCGAAGGCCTTGGACAAGTCGCAGAAAATGCCAAGAGCATCCTGCGACTCCTCCCAGGCCTCGAATATGCTCTTCAGTAATTCCACGCCCGCATCTGTAGTTGAACGACCCTTTGTAAAACCAAACTGTTTTAGATGTAATAAATTATGTGCATTGAAATGTTCTAACATTTGTCTCAAAATTAATTTCTCAAAAATTTTGCTTAATGTAGGTAATATCGAAATAGGCCGAAAATTCGTAGGATCAGTTGAGCTGCCAGACTTGAACAGTGGAATAACTTTACTAAGTTTCATCTGATCAGGAAATACACCAGACGCAACACAAGAGTTAAAAATAATTGCTAAAAAGGGTGCAATAACATCAATTATTGAAGATATGGTATGTACTGATAATCCCCAAAGGTCAGCAGTTTTTTTTACATCAAGATTTTTAAAAGATTCTATAATGTCTTTAGCAGAAGCAATTGAAAATTCAAAGAGTTTGTCAGATTCTGGTACACATTCTTTTAGTATTGAGTAAGCAGAAGTGGAGGACGACGATGACAGAGTTTTGGTTGTTAAAATGGGAATATTAGTGAAAAAAAATTCAAACTCAGTTGCCACCTCCACGTCTGCTTCAATATCTACATCATTGATTTTTAGATGGAAGTCACGATTCCGTACCGTCGTTCTTCCCGTTTCTGAATTAATAATATTCCAGGTTGTTTTTATTTTATTTCCAGAAGATATTATTTTATTTTTAATGTGTAAGGCTTTTGCTGAGGAACAGGCTCTTTTAAAAGTTTTAGAATATTTCTTAACAAATTCTTTAAAAGTTTCATCATGGTTATATGTTTTTTCATGATACAACTCAAATAACCTTTCCCTACTTTTGTAAATACCTGGTGTTGCCCAATCACTAAATATAACGCGGTCACAAACAGGCAATGTTTTTGAGGTGAAAACCTTCTTAAACTCACAATTGATGAGGTTAAATAGTGAAGTATAAGCTCGATCCGGGTTGTTGTGATAAGGCAAACCCGGTAGTTTTTCCATTAAACTATTTTTAAATTGTCCTAAGCGACTTTTATTTACAGGAACAAAACTCACAAGTTTTCTTTGAGCTCTGACTGTTTTCTGAGGGAAAGTGACTAACTGGCCACAGTGATCAGAGTCCAACTCATTTATAATTAAATGGCTAGAAGGTCTTAAGTTTGTAAAAATATTATCAATACAGGTAGCACTAGTGGCAGTTATTCTAGTCGGCTCAAAGAATGTATTGTACAAATTATATGACTTAAATAAAGTTATAAATTTATTTACTATAGCAGATTTTTCCAGTATGTTAATGTTGAAATCTCCACAGACAACAACTGTTTTATTACTGTTACAAGTCTTTAATAATACTTCTTCCATATATTTCTCAAACATATCATATGAAGCACATGGGGGCCTATACACACTTATTACAATGAACTGCTCAAGCTCAATGCAAGCTATTTCAATGACTCGCTCAACAGAGAGGCTCACAATATCCTTACGTTCTTTAAATTTCGTATTGTTACGAACAATTATTAGAGAGCCACCACGTATCATATTAACTCTGCTGAATGAGCTGGCAACCTGGTGGTTGTTAAAGCTGAACATGAACTGGTGGACTTTTAACCAATGTTCAGTTACACATAGGATATCAATATAACTACAGTTCATGAACAGCTCCAATTCTAATTCCTTACCTATAACACCCTGTATATTTTGATGAACTATTTTGAGGCTATTATTATTACATTTATTTAGGTTACTGCAATTTGATAGGTGTGATATTAAACCAGTATTTAAATTTTCTTCATTTATTAAGCAAGAGGTTTCCTCTATTGTCTTAATTTCTAATTTAAATGATATTCAATATCATTAGTTGATGCCAAATTATTGGCAGAATTATTCAGAATGTCTTTGCATTGCTCAAAAGAAGCAAGTTGTTTAGCCAAGTTTTTGGCTGAAATAGAAAAAAAAATATGATAGCGACACAGCTATCTGTCTTTTGAAATAGTTAGAAAGATAGTACATAACAATATTATGTCTATCTCTTGTCAAATACAAATTATTAGCAACATAATTGTTGGTATCAACTAAATGAAATAAATTATTATTAAATGTCAAGTTATGCAAAGTCATATTTATTGAAAATCTTAAGTTATTTTCTTCCTGTGGCAAACTGTTACTATATGGGAATGTAAACAACACAATTTTTCTTAAATTAAGATTACACAATGTACTATAGTATTGGAGCAGTTCTCCTTTGTTCACATTTCCCCTGTTACCCATAAAAATTAATAATAAAGTGTTCTGTTTAAAGTTACATTTAATAATTTCTTTCATAATATCAAATAAAGAACAACCAGGCATACAGTAATTTATTATGGAGTGTCCCGGATATTCATCTGACAACAAGTGGCCTAAGTCCTTACCAATCTCATCGCAAAATAATACTATATCATTTTTTACAATTTGTTTACATTGTTTATTGGAACTAATAATAGCAGGAAATGTCAAATTAACACAGGGCTGCGGTAAGGTGGTATTGCATGTTGTCAATGAATGTTCTGGTGTAAGTACATTAGATAGTGTTTGACACTGCTCACAGTTGTTTGTTTGTGAGTTGACCAGCTCATTCATTGCCAACACATATTCCCTCATTAGATGTTCAGAGGTATTATATTTGTTAGTCATTGAACTAAGTTTCTCCTGTAAGTGATCAAGTTCATATTGCAAGTACTCTGTGTCAATGTTGTACCTCCTAGTACTTTGTTCCAAATTAAAAGAATACATATCTAATTGTTTAAGTAAATTTAGCCTTTCTCTATTAAGTTTAACATTTTTAATAAAGAACTTTTGTCTTTTAACCATCTTTTGTGTTTTAGTAATATATTTATTAATTTTGATGTATTTTTTAAGTTTGTTCTTACTGGTGACTACCCTCACTGAATTAAATGACTTTGAATCATTTTCAGGATGGGAAATCATCAAATGACTTCTCCCGCTCTGGGCAGAGCGAGAGGGTGTGTCAGACTTTTACTGACTACAACCCACCCGTGTTCCTTCCGTTGCCTGTGTGCCGGGGCCGCGTTATCCCTTTCGGACAAACCCGCAACCCCAGCAGGCATTGGTCTTTCGACCCCGTCGGTTGGTGCTGACATCTCTTTGAGGCGCGCGTGGAACACAACGCGCCGTCGACACGGGCCTGGTCCTTATCGGACGGCGAGCTGCCCATTGCTCACCGTCCGCAAGCCCGCGCCTACGGTGGCCGGAAGTCGGCTCTCGACTCCCGACGCCCGGGGCGTCTCCTGCGGCGACTAGGGCCGCGAGGGCGTGCAGCTTGCATCTCCCTCGCGCGCTCCGCCTCCTCCTTCGCGAACATAACTGCTTCGCAGAAGGAGGTGACGGCCTCCCATGCACTCTCGCTCCGAACCATGGCCTGAACCAGGGCCGGACGCGAGAGATCGCCGCCGCCGATCGCCTCCGTGAGGACACGGCGGTGCTCCGCCCAAGCCGGGCAGACCTCCACCGTATGCTCCACCGTGTCCTCCGGGCGATCCACACAGTGGTGACACCCGGGCGTTTCCTCCCGCCTTACGCGGAACAGGAACCTCCCGAAACAACCGTGTCCGGTGAGGACCTGCGTCAGGCGGAAGGTGAGGACGCCATGGCACCTCTCAAGCCACTCCTCAAAGAGGGGATTTATCGCCGCAATTGTGGCGTGCCCAAACCAAATACCTACAAGCTTACAGATGGTGTAGCTCACAGACTACTTAGAGATATGGTGTAGCTCAGAAGTCACAAAATGGCGAACCGCGGTCCGGATCCGGACTGCCAACCTATGTTGTACGGACTTTAAGTAAACAGTTAAATTTATAACAAAAACCTAATCAATTTTTTTTTTGAGTAATTGAATTAAGCCCACGCTTTATATTTTGTGCCGTCAACACAACAACGGACGACGCTAACGCAAGCCGCATTAAGCTGCAAATGTTTTTGGGAGTAATAAAGCTAGCTGGGTGAGGTACTATACAAATCGAAATGATCGATTTCAAAAAAATAAAATTACGCATGGTCCTTGAACATCTTTTAATCTTGGTTGCTAGTAGGTAACGTCTTCCAAACGGACCGCGAGTCATATTAATTTTTGATATGGACCCTTAATAAAAGTAATTGGGGAAGCCAGAAACAGTCTTCCTTTGACAATCGGTATTGAATGGCGAGCAACCCGTGCGCTTTTTGAAGGTATTTGTTATGATTCGTAACAAATTCAGTGTTAAAGCAGTATAATATTCTATAACTTGAGGGGTCCCCCTAATACATATAGACCTACGACATACACACAACGCGGGCTAGCTCCAACAGCATCTTGAAAATCCTAGCCGAAAAACACGATTGTTGTCAGTATAATAATTTACATTAAATAGTTTTTTTTTTTTCAATAAAGGATTAATAAAATACTCCTTGAATAAATATTCGATATTTATTATGTCAATCACTAACTTTTCAATGACAAGATAAATTTAGACCAGTTAAAAATGATGTAGGTTGCCTATGGTCGGTTGTTTGACTTTTGTAAAAATTCTAAATTTAATCCAGTTTTCGCTTTTATTGTTAATTAAAATAGTTTAATTAAAAGAAAAGAAACACGCATATGATGTTAAAGTAGGTGTGATAATACGTGTATCCTAATTAGTGTGTATTTAATCAGTGACACGTAGATATCGCGTTCCCTTCCCAGGCAAGTCCAATGTTATTGTTTTTAGCGAGTCGCAACCAAATCCTGATTAGTTATCTGTGGCATTACAGCACTAGTCCGATAATATAAAGTAAAAAGCACGCGTTTTTGATACACTGAATTATGATCTTAAAAACGGTTCAATAAGAGCTATTTTACGAGCAAGTGTGTTGAAAAATAAATAACAATAACCTTGCGAATTCACTAAAATTACATGTGAATAAATCAATAACATTCTGATATGAAGATCGTTAATGATCCGAATTGCTTGGGTTAGTGGTGTTTTGGCAAGTAAGTTGGGTCTGGCTGTCGGCACGGCCAGCAGTGACGGGCGCCGCCGCCTCCACACATAGCGGTCCCTTACGCAGAGACTCAAGTGCTGCAGCACCCCCGGATTATGCTCAATGCCCCGCACTAACATGACTAAGTAAGCGACAAGTTTAAACTCCCGTCGCACTCTCAATTCATTGTACCCGACCACACCCAGTTCAAATGGATACATCAACGGGTAAAACGGATATACCCAGATATACAGGGTGTTTGGTGCATCGTGTGCCAAATTGAAATGGTCGACTGAAAGGGTCACCTGCTAGCCTTTCAGACCCCTTAACACCCCTCATGCCCTGTAGATTTTTTTTATCGACCTTTTATTGTTTTACTAAAAAAAGACCCAAATTTTACATTCAAATACAAATTTTAAAAAAATATATAAGGCGAAGACTCTGAATTTTAATTTTATGTCGATGTGTATTGTTTAAGAGTACTTACTTTTATGAATGAAGTGAATGAAATGCACCGATCCCAGCGTGGTTTAACCAGACTCGATAAATCGAATGAACCCCAAGATTTGCACTAGCCCATGAAGCCTCATGTTTCATGGGACTACAAAGGCCATTGCATATCTAGGAGTAGACCGGGGGGCGCGGGTAATGGTAAGGAAGACGTGCCCTTAGGATAAGGAAGGATTTGAGAGCCATACCGGATATGCATCCTAGAGTAAGCATAGGAATAGTGGAGAGACGGGTGTTAATTATCTATGGATGGGCATCTTTTGCGACGTCTTCGTTATGTTGGTTCGAGTCAATCTTCACCGGTGTATTTTGAGAACGGGGATACGCTGCTTTCTCAGCTTTTTCTATACTGCTGCTGTGCTGTGTTCGATTTTGCTGTGTCTAGGTCTTCGTCAGAGGCGTCGCTGCTATCCGTTTCAGGTTTCTTGTACATCTCGCTGGCGGCCTTCATGATCTTGGATCTGTCTGTAGCCTTATCCATCCAAAAGTCTAATTCCTTGTCGAAATAAGTCGAGTCCTGCTTAAGATTGTCGTTCCATGTGTAAATAGGATGGCCTACTTTCTTATATTTGGCCTTATACTCCATTGCTGCGTGTAAAAGGTGTGGTTTGCCACGCCTGTGGACGTGTGCGAGATAGCACATTCTGTGATTCTTGATGCGTTTGGTTACAGTTTTTCCATCTAAGATTTCGTGCATCTTATTTGTGTTGGTTTATTTCTGGCGTGGTTAATCAAGTCTCTCATGATGACTCTCTCATATCTTCTCAGTCTTGACCTATTAGCTTTGGTGATTGCCGATACTTTCAATCCGTATATCATGCAAGGTACTATAACCATTCGATACATGAGTCTGGCTAGTTTCCAGTCCATCTTTGAGTTTATTATGAATGGTAATAGTGACTTTGCGTTTCTAGTGGCCTGTTCACACCGTTTTCTAACTGTGCTTCTCCTGCTTAATGCAGATGTTATGTATGTACCTAGATATTTAATTTCGTCGACAGTATGTAGTTTTAATCCGTTCATTGACACGTAAGTCGCTTTCTGTTTAGTTAATGGGTCTCTAATTAGAATTTTTGTTTTAATTTCGTTTATTTGTAGGCCGACACTACCTAGTAGGGGTTTAATATGGTATACAATACCTTCTAACCCTTTTAGGTCGTCTGTAATGAAGATGAGGTCGTCCGCAAATGATAACACCAAGGGGAGTGATATTTCAAGATCTTGGTCTAATTTAATTAACTGAGTTTCCTCTTCGAGGGTTCTAAGGACCTCATCCATGACCAGTGTAAAAAGGCGAGGAGATAGTGGGCAACCCTGTTTGACTCCCTTTCCTTTAATGATCCAACTACTTTGCTGACCACACCATTTGATGTGTGTTCGTTCATTCATGCAAACTTTGATTATCCTGTTAGTTAGCGTCATATTAGATCTTTGTATTAGAATGTCTCGTAGTGCTTGGAGGTTGACGTTGTCAAAAGCTTTTTCTATATCCAGAGCGAGTACATAGATTCTTTTACCTGCGCGCCATTCTTCGTCCAGAACCCTTTTTAGTGTAAATATGTGATCATCTGTAGATCTATTGTTTAAAAAAGCCGCTTGGTAGTTACCCAATTCTTTTATTGTTTCGTCTAATTTTTTTAAAACGTAGGAGGCGTAGATTCTGTAGCCCGTATTGCAAACCGATATTCGTCTATAGTCATTTGGATCTTTAGGGTTGTTTTTCTTTGGAATTGGTACTTGTACTGTTTCTAGCCAGGTGTCGGGCGCTTCATTTTGTGTCCACGCTTTGTTCATGTGCTTGGTGACGGCTTCCTGTAATATCGGCGGCATTGCTTTGAAGAGCTCAATTACCACTTGGTCTGTTCCGGGCGCTGTCCCGTTCCGCATGTTGTTAATTATTTCCATTACTTCGTCCAGTGAGGGTCCTGCATTTTGTGCGGTGGATACCCGTTTTGTTATGGTAACCGTTGGTATAGGTAGGCCCTCGGAGGTTTTTAGGATTTGCTCCCATTTGGACATTGGTATATAAGCGGTTCTTTTCCGGCGTTTGGTAGTTTGCTTGTTTTTCCTGTAAAATAGATAAAGTACCTGCATGCGTTTTGATGGATGTTTTTTCCCCAATCCAGTGAAGAATGCACTGGATTCTTTGTTTTCTTCTTCCGTTTTAATCATATGAAGTATTGCCTGACATTCCTTTACGCGATTATGTCTATTTGGGTTATCTAATTGTCTTCTTTGTAGGAATTTAGCCTTTTGGAGGTTAGCAAGAGCTATACGATGTTCCCTAGAGTGACTCTGTTGAAAAGTTAAGGTTTCCTGGGCCGCCGCTTTTAATACTTCAGTTATGGTACACCATGGTATTTCGACGCTTTCATCTGTTGAGTCTATTCCGACGTTTTCCAATTTTTGATTATGCAAGCTTGGTATTTTGCTTTGGTTGATTTGATATTGAGAGCGGCATAGTAGTATTGTTTGTAATTGAAATCCTTGGTCTTTATTGTTTTTTCATTTTTTTGAGTCTGGTGTTTATTGTTTTCATCATTGTTTATGATTCGGTTTGTTCTTAGCTGCCCCCAAATTATTTTATGGTCAGATATGGCCCTACCTGCCCATTCGCCTTTAATATACTTAAAGAGTTTTTCTGTTGTCTGTGGCGTAATAATGTGATCCAATTGTGATTTCTGCGTGCCCTTTGACCATGTTATCTTGCATGATGTTCTCGCTTTTGTTGTTTCTATTTGCAGTTTTTCCCTGCTGACTATATCCATTAACATTTCACCGTTGTAATTGGAGTAGTCATGATGGAGATTTTGGTGAATCAGCCCTTTGCGTTGGAAACTTATTGTATCTTGTCTACCAATATGAGCGTTAAAGTCCCCTAGGATGATTAAAGTACATTTCCTTGGTTTTTGTCTGATCAAGTTTAGTATACCCGTGAAGGATCTGGTTGCTTTAGAGGTACAGCTGTTGATGTGAGAGTTAATTATATAAAGCGGAGCAGGTTTGTCGCTTCCCCTACCAATTTTAAGAGTTATTGTCATCACGTCGGTATCGCAATTTCTATTTATTATTTCAATTTGGGAATCCTTTCTGACTAGAATTGCAAGTCCCCGTTGAGCTTTACCTGCGGTTCCGGATAGGTGCCATTCGTAATGGGTGGAGTTGTACGTTCCTAAGTTCATCCCTGTTTCTTGTAGGCAGGCTATGTGAATGCCCCTATTTGAAAGTTCCGCGTCTATTTTATCTTTTTTGGCCGGTTTCGAGGCCCCACGAACGTTCCAAGTTGCAATGCGCAGGTCTGAGCAAGTGTACTTAGTCGCGGCAGAAGGCAAATTTCTAAGTATTGTGTATCCGGTGTCGTCCGCGAGTTCAGCCGATAACGGTGTACATAATGTTGATGTTAATTGTTCATCCGGTGTTAATGAGCAAGCTAGTTGGGGGCTGCTCAGAATTCGGGGTTTAGTAGGCTGCCCTTGTTCGTCTCTTTTGTTGTATTTATTGCCTACCGTTTCGGCATGTTGTGGTGTATCTTTGTTAGTTGTTTTATGCGTTAGACTTTGCAGCTTATTGTTGTACTGTTCTTCGGCGCTTATGACCCAGCTATCATAATGTTGATCTTTGTAAATGATATGTATGTTTCCGTGTACTGGTTCGCCGGCAGGTGAGTAGACCAGTGTGTTCCCGTAGTTATTATGCACATGCACATTTACGAGATAGAATTCGGCCGCGGCGATTAGGATGTCTTCCCCTCCCCAGAACGTCTCGTTAAACTGCGCGGTTATGTAGTTTGTTATCATTTGTTCCTGAGAGAGCTTGCTGTTAGGAATAGAGTCTTGAATGTTATTCCTAAGTGCTAAGCAAATTCTGGCTTCGTCGCGGTTATCCGAAACATACGTAGCTAGGTCTCGGCGTATTGACATATGGCCAAATGTTAACCCCATTAAAAGATTTAGTTGATGGGCGATCGCACTAAACAGACAATTGCCATCCTTTTGCATGGCCGCTATTATTACCATTGTAACACTATTGTTTGTGACTCTGGACCCCACGTGTTGAGACACAGAGCTACAAAATTTTGACAGAGTCATGCGTTGATTGAGATTTATTAGATACCCTCTGTTTTTCTATTGAAATATAACTTGTTATGCAGTTTTTGTTTTTGTTGAGTGGGCTTTAGGCTCATCACACGTGTGCCTTTCTTCACAAAAACTCGGGTAAATTGTTCGACCGAAACACGACAAAAAAGAAGTTGCTTTAGACGCGACTTTTTGGAAGGCAATGGAAATTGCCAGAATGTTACGCAATCTAAATCGACACTGTTATTTTTGTTAGAGTATATACAGTGTAAACTCCATGTAACGTCACTCTATTTAACGACAAACTCCCTTAAGCGTCGAAATCAATTGGCTTTGGTTGGTTTAGCTTGTCTTTCATACAATGTTTCACTCTACATAGCATTACACCCACTCTCAATAACGACAACAATTGAGTAATAAAAAGTACCTTTTAAGTTGCTAAAATTAGTAAAAACTGCGCAGCTGTGTACGATCTATTGTCGCTTTATTATCCTAGCCCGCAATAAACTCGACTGTCGGCATCATGCATACCGAACTTTCTAAGAAATTCGTTCTTTTGTTTACAACATTGGAAAAATACTTCCTTTATAACCAAGATGCCTCAATATTGCTAGATATGAATAAAATAAGTAAAAAAATACAACAAAATTACTGGTGCAGCAAAAGACGTCAGACAAAAATAACAGACTATACGCAATAGCGTTCATATAACATTCTTTTTTATGCACATAACTACTAACAATAGTCGGAAATAAACTTTTTCTTTTTCTAATTCTGATGTTTCTTCTCTCCATTTAACGACAACTCTCTATAACGCCATAAAATGCACAGTCCCTTCAGTGTCGCTATATAGAGTTTACACTGTATTATAATTTTTATCTTGATGTTCTCGTTTTACTATATACTAAATATGTAGCTTAAAAGTAAGCGTTGGTTCAGTGCGCAGCATCAAACCTTTAAACTTCGCCAGTCACTACGCAACCGTAGATATGCGCTAACGATGTTGACGCTTAATCTAACAAATAATCAACCGAACTTTGTCGCTGAATTTTGGCCTCGTAATCGAAATAAAGCCGGGAATTTAATTCAGTTCTCGTGATCGATACACTTACTAGAAACAATTTAAGGTGTAAGTCTTTTTGGTATCTGGATCTACCGTTGGACTTAGCATTAAGCATGCGTTTGAACTATGGGAGTTTGATTTATTAACTGAGTGATTAGCAGAACGCCCTGACATAAAAGGAATGATCTCACCGGGTTTTTCTTATTACGACGTTTCTGGTTCCCTGGAAACCTTGGGCAGACGATAAGGCCTTCGGATGCCCTGGATCGCTCGCTCTGGGTCATGAACGTACGTAGGCTTAGCACACCTCACTTTTGCACTTAATGTAATTATTTGTAGACGCTTGAGTCATAGCCACATTGAATAAACAAAACACTCGATGTTATTTTTATTTTGACCGGCAAAAACACGTTGGATCTTGTTTCGGACCCAAGCCCGTACACGTGTGCGATAAAAGACGCGGAGCGCTCGAGACGTCCTTCCGCAACGGCGTCCAGATGAACTCCTTGTTTAAGAGTACTTACTTTTAAATACAAAATTAGTGACATCAGTCACCTAGTTTTTTTAAATTCAGTCACAAAGGTAAAACATCAACAAATCTGCAAATAGTAGACATGAGCCATGTCTGATGACTTCCGGCAAATCGTTTATCATTAATATGAATTCGAGCAACTCAAGTTGCAGCCTTGACTCACACCGGACCAAGTGTAATCTGGATCAGATCCATATCCATTGCAGTCAACGTACTGCAAAAAACTGCAATAGATGCGGTGTGCATACGACGTCTGCGAGCTTCTTTAGTAGAATATCAATGGTTATAATACTCGTATGATGGAAACGCTTTCCTAGGAGAGCCTAGCATAACGAGTGTAACAATTGTGACCGACATCATGTCTAACTAAAATAAACTAGAAAGAAAAAACAATTTTATAACCTGGCAAAGCATGTTTTAATATTATAAATTGTGAGGTCGCTCAGTTACCAAGGTACAAAGCGACCACTGCGCAACTACAGGGCAACCTCCTCGCGTGACCACCACATAGAAAAAGCCCGGATTTGCCCGGGCATCCGTCGACCTTCGCCGCTATTCACCGCTTCAAAGATAGGAAACAAAACAAGGAACGCGGAAAAGTCGACTAGTGTAGATGATCGATTTTGCGACATTGCGATTTGTCGGACGACTACTGAAATAATTATTGTATCGATTAACGTCTTTGATTTGAGCCTGATCCATACACTTAGGCGTCGAAGTATTCGTCCGCATCGCTGTCATCCGGATACGTGCCCAGAAGACTGGCAGTTGTATGTACTGCTTACTACGTAATTCAGTTGTATGTAGATAAAAGACATCATCAGCTTTTTAAACAGACTAAATTCATTCGAAATTCAAATCTTTCTAAGTTGACCTACCATATTTTCCCAAAATTAAATCACAACTGCAATGCAAAAAACAACAAAAAAAAATCGTAACATTTCCCTACAAAAAAACGCAACTTCGTGACTCCCTCGTTGGCCTAACACACAATTTATGCGCGTACATAGACAGAGGTAACAAAGCGAGACAACAGATGGTTGCATGAATAAAACAGTAGGGGCCGCCCTGAATATTTGACGTAGTGTGGACCGCGCCGCTGCCCGCCGTGCAACAGTCGTTTATATGATCTTACAGGAGAAATCTTTTTGTTTCTCGATATTTTCTGTTACATAATAATTATGTACTTGGGAGTCAAATCGGAAATTAGAAAGGGACTAATATTGGAGTTGCTATGAGTATTTTAAAAGAAAAAGGAAACTTCTTCTGCGGTAGTATTGAACCCCTGCACGCGTACCATGACCACTTCTGTCTCTTTTCTACGAGTAATAGACAACAATATCACATCTCTACAATCTGTCATTTAGTGGAGTGCCTGGAGCGTTAAAAAGATGAAAACCTCGGATTTCTATTACAGTGAATGAAATTAAAAAATTCCAAATGGAAGCCAGACAGTACAAAAAAGCAGATAGTCAATAAGAAAGTTATGATAAATTATACCAATTTTTAATACTTATATAAATAGATACATACAGCCATCGAAGCCGATCGAGCCTTGAAAAATTTCAACGCAGGGGTTCAGAATCATATACTGAATCCATGGTAACCGGCTTCGCGTCGATGTCCCTGACACCCTGTATAGCAGTAGACATAAACAAACAATATAGGAAGGCAGGCACACTACAGGGCTCTAATATTTCGGGATCTCATGGCGGCATGGAGTGTGCGATTGTCGCAACCCAGCGCTGGGCACGCCACAATTGCGGCGATAAGTCCCCTCTTTGAGGAGTGGCTTGAGAGGCGCCATGGCGTCCTCACCTTCCGCCTGACGCAGGTCCTCACCGGACACGGTTGTTTTGGGAGGTTCCTGTTCCGCGTAAGGCGGGAGGAAACGCCCGGGTGTCACCACTGTGTGGATCGCCCGGAAGACACGGTGGAGCAAACGGCGCCGATCTCTCGCGTCCGGCCCTGGTTCAGGCCATGGTTCGGAGCGAGAGTCCATGCGAGGCCGTCACCTCCTTCTGCGAAGCAGATATGTTCGCGAAGGAGGAGGCGGAGCGCGCGAGGGAGATGCAAGCTGCACGCCCTCGCGGCCCTAGTTGCCGCAGGAGACGCCCCGGGCGTCGGGAGTCGAGAGCCGACTTCCGGCCACCGCAAGCGCGGGCTTGCGGACGGTGAGCAATGGGCAGCTCGCCGTCCGATAAGGACCAGGCCCGTGTCGACGGCGCGTTGTGTTCCACGCGCGCCTCAAAGAGATGTCAGCGCCAACCGACGGGGTCGAAAGACCAACGCCTGCTGGGGTTGCGGGTTTGTCCGAAAGGGATATCGCGGCCCCGGCACACAGTCAACGGAAGGAACACGGGTTTTTGTCAGTAAAAGTCTGACACACCCTCTCGCTCTGCCCAGAGCGGGAGAAGTCATTTGATGATTTCCCATCCTGAAAAAAAAAAGGGCTCTAATATTTATCCTTTCAATAACCCATATAAATACCACCGAAAACCTAACATACAAAACTAGACCAACCTCAAGGTACTAAAGACAATAATAGATGATAGAAAGTGCGCAGTTTCCGAACCAAAACACTGCTTATCGTCTGACGGAGTACGAATAAAACCGTTTGGGCATCTTATAGGTCGATGAGTTTCAATTCTTTGGTCAACAAATCGACGCCTCGCCGAAAGTTATTAATTTCGCTTCAGATACACCTTATTCCGGCTATTAGGAGCAAATATAGGTTGATGTTTTTTGGGTTTTGGGTGTCTGGATTTTAAGGACGTCTTCAAAAGCCAAGTATATTTTTAGGCTTCATTTAGCTGTGGCACCTACAACGAGGTCATTTATGAGAGTAGGTCAAACGAATGAGTTGCCAGGTAGACTATTTTTAGGATAACCTGAATATAATCTACCTGCCTGCTCATGTGTTTTAAAGTCAATTAGTTATTGAACAAAAACTAGTTATAATATTGCATAGTATTACCTAATTATTTATAGCATTCATCACTTTCTTATTAATTTAAAAGAGAAAGTGAGCAACTTCCAAGTCATTGCTGAAAATTCCCAAAAAAACTGATTTTAGTGTCAAAATTACGTATTACGCTTGTAAAATGCGTTCGTGATCCCACTTTGTGGTTACCCCGGATACCATAATACTTACTTTAGTATACTTTCACGCCACTAACGTGTAGGTTTTGGTTCATATTTGCTGAAAAAATAACCAACACGAATTTATATGCAAAATGCTTTAAAGCAGCTAAACCAAACAAGTATAATCACAAAAGCTCTATAATATTTCCGAGAAAGGGCAAGATGACACTCGTTTATTCCTCTGTGATTAGTTTCTCCTTCATGATAGTGTTTTATAATACTCTTTGACGTCTTCTAATTCTGTTCTTGCCAATACTAGGTTAATAGCTGAGCTTTTAAAATGATTCTGGATAATAGGTATAATTGAATACATTCCTAAAGGTGGAGTTATTTTTGTAACGGCTTTAACTTTGAGGTTGACTTATTCTGTTATAGCCTAAGTTCAATTCTGAAACCTGAATAAATGCACGGGTATGTGTATCAAAAGGTTTAGTGGCAGTTGTACGTCGTTTAATATCTCCTACTATAGTAATGCATAATGTCGGTGAAATTTATTCAAAGGTTCGTCAGTAATAGGGACTTCTAAAATAGGGTATGTGCAGTGAGCATCGTGAAAAGTGTTCGCGAAGGTGGTCGATCTGAAGGATTAGCTATCATTGACTCTGTCTCCTCATTGTTAATTTCTACTCGGGATAGAGCGTCGGCTATATTGTAATCGTATTCACTTAGTTAGCCATCTGGTTAGTCTTGAGTTAGGTTCCTTAAGGTTCATTATCCACTGTAGTGGCCTGTGGTCGGTGAATATTTTGAATTACGACCAAATAAGTGAGGCTTAAAATACTTTGTAGCTCACACTATAGCTAAAAGCTCCTTGTCTCTAGTACTGTAATTGATTTCACTATCGTTTAAGGTTCTTGAGGCGTAGCAGACGAGTTTATCTGAACCATTGGTACCTTGTGAGAATACAGTGCCTATAGCTACGTTAGAGGTATCAGTGGTTAGGATAAACTCTCTAGTGAAGTCGGGGTACTGTGAGATTGGGTCGTTAGTGAATCAGAAAGTTGTCTGTCAGAAAAGTTCGGAATAGTAATAGAATATTCATGCGTACTGGTTATACGGGCATTTGATACTTCAAAGGGATCAAAGTTCAAAGGTATGTGTGAAAAGTATTGTTCGACTGCCTCGGGACTAATAAAAGACTGGTTAGCCCCATCTACTAATAACTTAAGTGGTGGATTTGATATCTGAATGCAACGTAATTCCTTTTTACATTGTATATTTAATTCTATTTTAACCCTTTTTGATCCTTCTCCTTGTGAAAATCTGGATTACCATTAGGTGTAGGCTGTGATGTTTCGGTGAACCTTGAGATGATGTGCTGTCTTGTATATATGAATGATAGTCGGGTTCGGTCTGGTTGAGGTAATATAAGTCGGAATAGTCACAGTAACAGTGGAATAGTTAGGTTGCTCATAGTAATAGTCGGGGTAGTCATAAGCAAGCATTTTCAAAGTCGGTCATTTTTACGTTACAATTCATTTCACGCGTCCTAAAGTAATTACTAGGTGGAGGGTTTCCCGATCTACGCCATTCGTGTCCTGGTGACCCAAGTGGTCTTGATACGAAGTGGCTAACACCACTCATCGGTTTCTGACCTGTATTGTGGGCTGGGGAACTTGCGTTTGGTAATTTATACACGTTACTTTGGGGGTGGTTGTTTGGCGGACGAAACACGAAACATTTGTGACTAAATATGTTAGGGGCACGATGCGGTACCTTATCTTTTTTTTTTTTTTTTCTCCTTTTTTTTAGGGACATTTATAACCGCAATGCGTATGCCAGTCCCATCGTAACCTAAATACATATTACTCATATCTGGGCCATGAACCTAAACAGACTCTTCGCATCATCGCCATTTGGTTGAGCCAAGATTTTATTGAATGTGCCTACTTCAAGTCTGTTCAACCTCAAGACCCTAAACAAATCCTTTCGCCCAGACTCATACCGAACACAGTCCATCAATAAGTGGTGTAAATCTTCAACAACTCCACACTCCACGCAGTTAGGAGCGGTACCTTATCGTGCTGGAAGGGTGACCTCCGTTGTTGCTGCTGCGGCTGCATGGACATAGGCTTATGCCAGCTCGTGCCTGCACTCAGATAGCTAAAAGGTTTGGGTGTGTTCATAAGGACCGCGGGTGGCATTCTATGGGTTGAATACACTTGTTGTGTCGGGTTACGTCGCTCGGGGATGCTAACGTTGCTGTAGGTACATGACATTCAATTCCTGCGGTACAAATTCCAGACCCTTTTCTATAGTTTTGGGTCTCATTCATCGGATACGGGACCCCTAAATACATTTGTTATAAGATTGTAACGTTAGTTTTTTATAAAGATCACGTTTTGCTTCGATAGTAGTAGCTATGGTTTCGTGAGGGTGACATAAGTCATTATGGAGCTAAAAAGAGTCTGGCATTTGTCGTAATAATTACTACGGGGTGCTATTTCTTTGCGTCAGTAAGAACATGTCATTATAATAAAAAAAAAGTTGTCTCGAAAAGTTGTTAATTAATGCGTCACGAATACCGTTGGAGTTTAATAAGAGTTAGTATAAATTGCTATAAACAGGAAAGCAGTGGTAGCTGTAAACAGAACCCTGCATGACATCCGCAGGAACCAAGACATGATGGGTGGTGTTACAGTTCTGTACGGGGAAATCAGTCGAATACCGTACCAAGAGAATTCATGTGCGTGTTTCCATTATAACACCGAAAATTATCAAGCTGCAGCGATTAACCACAGTATTCTCTCGCAAATTGAAGGGGAAGAAGTGATATACACCTCCATTAATACTGATGTGGATGAAGATGATGCCACACATAAGCCCGTAGAATTTGAATCACGAGCGTAGCGAGTGATTCAAGTGTTAGAATCCTGAGCGACGCGAGTGATTCATGGCCCTCGATATAAATCCGTTTTATTCAAGAGTTGCATACTATACTTCATACCATGACTACGAGAAAAATAAAGATTTAAGGGAAAATAGACATTTAATGAAGAAAAACGGAAGGTCAAATTAATTAAAATGCACATTAAAATTAGAACAATTACTAAAATTAATAAAATTTCATAATATTATTATTAGGATGGATTTTCACAAGGAGGTTGTATGGCATTGAGATGGAGGTCCAATATATTGGTGTGTTCTAAATTCAAACACCAAAATAGTGATTAAAAGACTTTTTTTTTTATTCACTGTTTTCAGTGAATAAAATAAGCTTTTTAGAGGGGAATGGTATAAATGATCTAATATGGCGAGACTTTCTTTTGGATCACAGATACTTTTCTGGTAATAATCGTACTTATGAATTTATGGGAAAAGGCGAGCTTCCTTTGACTGTGCTGGTATAAGAGTCAAACGGTTACTAATTTTCATGGTAAAGTTGGAGAAATCTTTAGTCGTACCCAAACATTAAGCGGCAATCATGCGCGACTGCCGCCCGCGAACCCTTCTGTCTACCTGCCGCGCACAGACATTTTTACGAAACAATCGTCACTAATTGTGTCTGGACGTATTTCTGTAGACTTCTTAGCAGATGGATGTTGCCAACTGAAGTGGCGGCGTGTCTCGGATGTGCCGCGCAAACATTCGTTAGTTTAGTCCTAACTAGAGCGCGGCAAGAATGTGGCCTGCAAACACCGCGTGTTGCCGCTCAAAGTTTGGACACAACGTTAAAGCTTTTCGTCTTAGTAAACCAAGTTATTTAATAACCAGGTTGCTTAAAACATTATGTCGCTGTCATCAACAAGCTCTTTTGTCCTGAAATTGTAATACATACACAATTTATAAGGTACACACATAAACTAACGCCTTCTCCCATGGGGGGTAGGCAGACACTACAGATCGACACCTTCTACGGTCCTTACGTACTCCTTTTGCTTCGTTTACGTCCATACATCTGGTCATACATCTGGTCATACATCGGGTCATACATCTGGTCATACATCTGGTCATACATCTGGTCATACATCGGGTCATACATCTGGTCATACATCTGGTCATACATCTGGTCATACATCTGGTCATACATCTGGTCATACATCTGGTCATACATCGGGCCATACATCGGGTCATACATCTGGTCATACATCTGGTCATACATCTGGCCATACATCGGGTCATACATCTGGTCATACATCTGGTCATACACGCACAGTTACAGTATAAGTACTACGCACCTGACCTTTCTGAATTGTAATATTCGGTTTATAATAACAACATAACAACGCTTCGATAATCATAAGCTAACTAGAGGAGTAGTGGTGGCTCAGTGGTAACGGCCACGACTTACGAGTTGTAGGTTCGAACCCAGGCGCTTTACTCTGTGTAAATTATTTCATCACCACTGCTCTCAAAACGGTGTAGAAAAACATCGTGAGGAAACAGGCATGTCCTAGAACCAAAAATTGGAAAACATGTGACATCTACCAACCCGCACTGCGCCCGCGTGGTGGATCACGGCCCACCCCCTCTCATCAAGAGGAGGCCTGTGTCCCAGTAGTGAATATCATAGGGTGATTATGCTTATAAGCTAACAATGCTCAATACTGAAAGAGACACTAAATAGTTATTTTTAAAATTGAATGTTTCAAAACAGATAAATCTAATGAAATGAAGACTACTTAAGACTATTTTTCGCCATTTCTTTTCCAATAAACTGACGGCAGCGGGTTTTTTTTACTAGTTAATCTTTAGAGAGGGAATCACAGAGCACAAATAATAAAATTTGGATCTAGTCCTGCCAGTCTGCAAGAAACAATGAGATTAAGTACCAGGATTTATTAGCGGGATCGAAAATTGCTTGTCTGACGAAACAAATGAAACTTAATCAGTGTAGTGGATAGTTTGTATGGAGCAGGTCTTTTTAACCTACTTCAAAAAAGAGGAAGCATTATCAAGCCTGATTCGCGACCATAACAAAAATGTATTTACAAAATTATAATCATTAGAATAATACATCTCCCTAAGTTAGATTTGATGTTCTCAAATGTAATGATTTCATCAATAAGTAATTCAATGGAATAAATCTGGCTTAGAGAGATGTATTAAGGCTTGTGCAGACCAGCGCGACTTGTCGCGCGACGCGACACCGGTTATTGTTATACTGTGAAGTTTTCTTAGAAATTGTATTGTTCGTGTCGCGCTGGTCTGCACAAGCCTTTAATGTTTCTAATGATTATAATTCTGTAAATTAATTTTTGTTATGGTCGCGAATTATATTTTGATTAGGATACAACCGACATTGACCTGCAAATTGCAAAAAACGTAACAAAAATTGTATTTTTTTTTCGCGGGCACCAAGTGCTCATCCACCTTAATACTGTTTATTGTAGTACCTACGTCGTCAACATTTTTGGTTACCCAGTCGCATAATTTCCCAATGACAAGACACAAAGCCCACGCGATGAAAAAATAGAAGGTTGCAAAACATTTTTCTACACAACTGTTAACACTCACAAATGTTCACACACTTAGAAGTCAAAACAAATCCCAACAGCAAAAATAAAATAAAGATGTAAATCCACTGACGCAAACCAACAGCTTAAATAAAAAATAAAACTCTTAACAATAAATGCAGAATCCAAGTAAAGCTTCCATGTACTTCGCATTATGAAACAAGTTTTGAATATAAAATGTTTTCCTCTCATTGCTTTGGGCGACCTATTCGAGCTTTGTCCTGCAATTTGCTGGGACTGTGGCGACCGCTTCTTAGTGCGAACATGGCGGCCTCTATCATGGAAACTCGACACGAATGCTACCACGCTTTCAAGGATATAAATTTTGATTAATTAAAGGGAAAATACTGTAATAAATCTTGTATATTCTTGCGATTTGTATAGTTACTAAGTAAACTGTACGCACGGACGATTTTTTCCTGCGGTGATTTTCGCACACTGGATTTTCAACGCTCTGTTTAGTGCCAAGAGTTGAAAATCCAACAGTACTTTTTTCGACCCGCTCGGTTGTACTCTGTTGGATTCACAATGCTCAGCTCAACACCGATAGTTGAAAATCTAGTGCGTGATAAAATCCCACCGCGATATATTTAATACTCAATACTTTATTTGCATTCTACAATGTGTACTTAGGTGGTAAATTAAAATTATATGTGATCATTATGATCGATGTTACGATCAAATTTGCAAGTCTAATATGTATATATTGGGGAGGGTTAAAATATTATAATTTTGGAAGTGAGGTTACAGCTGTCAGTTTGGTCGATATTTACTAGGATTCTAACTAATTTCTTTTGAAGGGTGAAGAGTGTTGGTGCGTCCGTGCTATTTCCCCAAAGGGTAACGCCGTAGCTCAGCCTTGCATAAGCATACGCATTGTAGGTGGTGAGTGCTGTTTGAAGATTTGTGGTTTTTTAATTTCACGGAGAGCATATAAAAAACTTGAAATTTTAGATCTAAGTTTTTGTATGTATATTTTCCAGTTTATATGAGTATCCGAATCTAGCCCAAGCAAGGTAAATTCTTTAACAATTTCTAGTTTTGAGCCATTTAAGGTAGAATCTATATTTAGGTCCGTCCGGTTATTTACGTCCGTGCGTACGTGTGCTTACTGTATATTAACTAAACTATCGGTATTATTATATTTAGTAATGAGCTGAAGTTTATTGGGTCCTCGAGACCTGGGGTTAATTTACTGTTAGGTACGTACCTTCTGCTCAGATAAAATGAAGCATTATTAAAATGTTTTCACATTCCTGTTCACTACAACTATTACACATATGTGCATTACATTACGTATATCTTCCGGAATACATTCTCTGATGATATAAGCTATCAGTCTTGACAGCCTTGGTACTTGAAGACTAAACCTAGTTATAGAATCGAGACGGGGAGATAGTTAACGAGTGCCATAGTAATCGATCCCCTCAATTACTTCCTACTCCTCGAGGGGTGGTCAGCTGACGCAGTTTCTCCTTCATTTTCCCATCACAATCCAAACTACCATGTGTGAAATAATTATTTGGAGCGTCTTTATTCTTGATTATGTTATGGTTAGTAGGGTCTGCTTTGCACATTCTGGTTAACCGTCTTAATCATACCAGCTTATAACTGTCCTCCTAAATTGAAAGGTCTCTTCTCCTACAGAGAAGCCACAAGCATTGAACACCACACCTGCATAAAGACGGGTTAACGATTTCAGACAATTATATTAACTATGAGTGCTCCCGCGCACTAGGCAGCCAAGTAGCTACAGCCAGGCTGCAGCAGCCGGAATATTGAGAAAATTGTTGTCTGCCTAGTGCGCGGGCTCCAATTAGAGATTATTATGTTGGATTGTCTGCCGCAGCCCGGCTGCCTAGTGCGCCTGCCCTAAATTCAAGGCTTCCACACAATATTATTGTCAGTAATATCCATGAAAAACTCAGAAAGTACGTAAGGTATGAATTGAAAAAGTTACATTGTTACTTTTGCCGTCGAACAGCAACAAAATCAAGCCAATATTTCCAGAAGGGCTACACAGAGTTGTTTATTAATAAAACACCTCCTGGAATCCTACTTTTCTATTCTGAATGACTAATTAGTAGTGGTTCAACGCGACAGCACCGAGTTAACATCAACGCAGACAAAGGAGTAATCCTGTTATGTGTTGCCATTTTATAAATGAATTCACGGCGAGTAAATGTCAGCAGCGACTTGTTATAAGATTTTTATAGAGAAGAGGAATAAACTAGTGTGTGGGATCAACTTAGTTGTGTGTGTGAAGGCAGCCGCATGAGCGCTCGAGGGGTTTATAGAAGTGTTTGTGGCGTTTCATTCTTACACCATATTTCATTACATCGTGTTTAGGGTACCGTACCTCATAAGGAAAAAACAGAACCATTATAGGATCACTTCGTTGTCCGTCTGTCCGCATGTCTGTCTGTCAAAACCCTTTTTCTCAGGAAAACGTCAAGCTCAAATTGCTATCAAATACGTAAATCTATAATCCTTTGGGGCTGTGAAAAAGTCAAGCTTGTAAGTCAAGGCAATAAAAAAATATCGCAAATAAAGTAAAACCTATAATCGGGTTCTTCCCGTTGACCTAGAATCATGAAATTTGGCAAGGTCTCACAGCACAATTAAAGGAAAAAGTCCGAAAATTAATAATTTGTCGTCAAAAGTTTTTTTTTTTTTTTGTTATTATTAACTAACGTATTTGCAGTTGGGGAATTGACCGGGACGTATATCGATGTATGGGGAACATGTTTTTCAACTACAATGTTCAGTTTGTTTTTAGGATAAATTAATCTTAACTACGGAACCCTTCAATGTACGTGATTAATTTAATAAGTTGTTTTTTAAGACATTATGAGAATTATCTTTGGGTTTTACTGCCTCTGACTGCCTCGTCGGTTCAGGTTAGGTAGGTAGGGGATTCGACACGGACTTGGCCGGTTTTTCACTAAATACACCTTTCTTCCAATTTTCATCGATATAGTGCCAATAGTCTCCGAGTACACTGACAAGCAATATATAAAAGCCACTAACTTATCATGAAGTATTTCCGAAACCACGCCAGATAACCTCTTGAAGCAACATTCAAGTGTATTTAATAGCGCATAAAAACACCTTAAAGCTTTTTTTTATTACTGGTCAGTGTTCGATGGCTGAGCTGGCTGTGTACCATCTGGAGGGAAGGACAGAACAAAATTATGAGGTCCGTTTTTGCATTATTCCATTTTTCCCCACCAAGCTGTCCCACCACGGTACATGAGAAATAATCTAAATTTTATTACCATCATAATATTTTATTAAATTCTAGTGGAAAAACTGATATCAAAAAGAGACATCAGAGTTTATGCGAGCGTAATTTGCCCCACTAAAATCAGTAGGAAACAAACACTGGACGTCAAAAGTATCAACACCCCACTATGTCCCACAGGTGGGAAAGCTTTATGGGGAAAAGTGTAATAATTCCCTTTTGCCATTTGGTTGGTTCCGTTCATAGACACTTTTTATCATTATACAGTTGATTGTGCTTGCTAACGAGTCTTCCCACTGACTGATCTGTCTGTGTGCAACATAAAATAATGAGGAAATAAAAAAAATGTATATTATCATTGTATAATAATGATTTAAAAATAAAAATAAAATGATGCAAGACGAAGTCAAAAACTCAAACAACTTTTTCATAAACATAAAATATTTATTTATTTCTAATTTATTTTGATTTTATTTAATTTGATTTATAAGTAGGATAGTATACAATCTTAAATATGTATTTATTTATCTTTTTTTGTTCAGACTACAATGGTCTATAGTGTTAGTAACAAAATGGCTTAGTCTATGTTAGTACTTAATAACTAAAACAGAACGGGACCGGTTTGCAAGCGCCCACACTAGCGGGCTGTCTGCCCGGGCGGCTATTGATTGCAGGATAGTGTTGGGACTGCCACGCAGCCTGCGAAGTAGCGAGGTAGATTTCTTACGCCACAGTGCATCAAAGCCGTCAGTGCGTGCGTCTGCAAACATTGCAAACATTGCAACACACTACAAAAGCGCGGCAATCGCAATAATACCCTGAATGTGTTATTATATTGGATACGCAGAGCATTGTAAGCCTTTTGGGTATATGTGAACCACAGGGCTCCCGAGTACAGTGCTGTGCAGTATGCCTCAAAAAGGGTTAATTTAATTGCTTCTGTACATCGAGAAAATCTGCGGGCCAGCATATTCGCCCTAACTGACAATGCTCTGCGCTCCCTCTCTAGATCTATGTCATCTTTCAGGTCATCAGTAACCAGATGGCCCAGGTATTTAAATTTATATACCCTGTTAATCAGGTTACCATTCATTAGGAGAGGGGGTACAGTAGTAGGACATCTGGTGCCAGACCTGAAGAACATGAATTCCGTCTTACTGGAATTATAAATCAACCCAAGAGTTACTGCGTACGACTCACATACATTGAGTAGCTTTCGAATAGCACCGATCGAGGGAGCCAGCAGCACCATGTCGTCTGCGTAGCTAATATTGTTAAAACAAATTCCATCCACGTAGCAGCCGACACGTACGCTGCTGAGTCGCTCAATCAGGGCATTAATATACAGACCGAAGAGCAAATGTGAGGACAGGCCCCCCTGCCTCACCCCGTACTCCGGCCGACATGGCTCCGACAGCTCTCCTGCCCACCGCACCTGAGCCTCTTGGTTCAAGTACCAGTACTTGAGGAGCAATACGAACTCTGGTGGTAGCGCTGTCTCTTCTAGCTTTTGCCAGAGAAGATCGTATGGAACAAGGTCAAAGGCCCTGGACAAGTCAAGAAAAACCGCATATATCGGTGTATTTCTATCCGTGTAGTACCTGACAGCGTGCTTCAAACTAACAATAGCAGTGTCCGTTGACAGCCCAGGCCGGAATCCAAACTGGGCATCACAGAGCTGCACATGCTTATTTAGATTTAAAAACGATTTTTGCACGTAGATAATTAAAATAATAATATTATAATAATTAATAATTAAATGTAAAATTGATCATCATATTTGTACGCCAAATGGCAAAACATAGAGCACATAATTATGAGAATGTAACACTTGTTTGTAACTACCTATGTTAACAAATAAAGAATCTGAATCTGAATCTGCATCTGAAAAAAGATGAAAATATGATATCCAGAAGCGTTTTAAGAAAAATTTTTAATTAAAAAATTACTAATGCAATATTAGCTTATACTTCAACAGTTAAAAACATTTTTGAGGTAGGTTTTCGCCAATTCAACAATAAATCAGTAAGAGTTAGGTTTCTTTTAAATAAGTCAAACGGAGTGTTGGTGAAAGTGTCATTTATGGCAGCTTCACATCTTGTCCCCTCGTGATTGTCAACACATTGACAGAATGGCTCATCCTCCTCGTTCAGGGAACAGGTACCGTTATTCAGACAATAACCATGACACGCGTACACTTCACATCTGTCCCCTGAATAACCGGCATTGCAGCTGAAATAATGACAATGTTAAACATGATTATTTAAACAAAATTTTTACAAAAGAACAGAGAAAGATGACGGCCCCGACTTACGAGTCGTAGGTCGTGGGTTCAAAACCAAATAGGCACTTTACTTTGTGTAGTATATTTCATCACCACTGCACTCAAAACAGTGAAGGAAAACATCGTGAGGAAAGCGGCTTGTCCTCTTTTTAACCAAAATGTCTAACTCATCTGACAGCAACGAACACAAGCTGGGACGGCGTGACGGATTATTGTCTACCCCCTCTCATAGAGAGGAGGTCTGCGTCCCAGTAGTGGGAACGTTATGGGCTGATTATGCTTATGCTTAAATAAGGACGATCATTAGAAGAAGTAGACAATATTTTACCTGCATTTAGGAAGTCCCTCATCATTGAAACTGCAGGTACCTTGTAAACAATACAACTCACAGACTGAAACGTCGCATCTGTCACCGATGTAACCAGGTGTGCATTTGCAAACAGATGTCTCACTAACTTTTATACCGTGAACACAAAACAGTTCGGCAACTGTTGTATACGTATATTCTGTTATTTGTTCTGTTTCTGTTGTCTGTTGAATATTAAGGGAGTTGCTAGTTGTAGTGATTGTTGGTATCAGACTCAACGATGCTTCACAATCCTGAAGTCCCTGAATTTGATCTATTATTTTGTAGTTGGCGGCTATACCGATTGGACTTTCAGTATAGAACTTACTAATCTCTTTAGGTTCTACACGTCTCATTGCGTTCTTTCGTAATTGCCAAACAGTTCTGTAGCTCTCGCTACTGTTCGTCCAGTATAAGTAATCATTTGAAACGGTCAGCTCTTTTGGTTCAGAAAGATATTTATGATTTAATATAATATGTTCCTTTTGACCATCCAAATCTCTACTGTCCAAAAACCGATATTGCAAAACACCGTCAAAATTATAAATTTTCTGTGTTTGTGGGTCCACGGCCATGCTATACACGCCAAAACTTCGGTATATAACTTCTCCCTTGGAACCATTAAATCGAGCTTTCTCCATGTAATCCCGTGTATTTGTGTTGGTGTTGGACCAGTAAATGTACCTGCAATTTTAAGGACACTATTGAATACACACGAAATGCTATTTTTAATTTTTAAACTGTCATTGATAACGTACCCTGTACAGCTATCCACGGCAATATCATTGGGGGTCCGGTCATCCATCGTGATTAAAAGGTTTCCGTCATCATTGTTATTAGATCCAGTTTTTAATGAAATCCAATTTATGCTTCTTGCAACAGTATCAGTAAAGAATAATGTATCTGTTGCCGGGTCGAAGGCAATGCTGTGAATGTTACCGCCGACTCTTTTGATGAAACATTTGTTTTCCTCGGAATGTAAGTAATATCCACATATAGCGTCGTACTCGCTCTGTTTGTCGACGTACAGCATCATGTCGTGAACTTCATCGTAAGCTAACGCTGTGGGGTTGTGGGGAAGAAGACTCACGGTGTTTGTTTTTATTCCGTCGGTAAAAAATATGAGTTCATCTCCTACACTAACGGCGATGTCTGAAACAAAAAAATAACTCAAAAAAAAAAAAAAAACACATAAACCTACAAGGGCACTTATGAAACGTCAGAAGCTAGGTGCCCGGTTCCAATTGGTCGTTTCCTATGGAGAACAAGTTACTTTACCAAGCTGTGCAATAAGTAGAGCTCGGATATATGCATATTTAGCTAAAGTTGAGGTTATTATGGAATGCGCTTTTGTATCGAAAAAATCCCGGGATTCCGGGATCGACAAATTTAGAGTTCTGATTATAGAATCGAATGTATAATTTCTTACATTCAGTTGTTGGCTACTATGGAAAGCACTTTAGTATCGATCGTAAAAATCTCGCGATTCCGGAATTGATAAATATTGTACTTTTTGACCGTAGAAATGCTAGCTAATGGTGTAAAGTAGGTTACCAAACTAGCAAAGCACATAGCGACAAACAACACGGTGCCTAGAGTTTCATAAAAAAAATATTTACAGTAGATTATTTTTTATGTTAATATCGCGAAAGTAACTTTCATAAGAGGGTTGATTTGGGACTTCTTTCGTTAAAACCCCGATTTCTCGCTATTTTACTATGAAACCCATATAAAACAATAACTGTTTCGTAATCTGTACAATATTTCCTACTGGTTCGTAAAAGATTTATAAGAATTTGGTTTACAATAAAATAAAACGAGCCTGTTTACACAAAAAAAAAAAGTTTTGTTATTTTCACCAATTTTTCTCATTCAAGAACATAAATACCAAAATTCTGCATATTTTTACATTATAAAATCATTTTTCAACGAATATTATTAACCTTCCAATAAGAAAAAACAATATTATAACTTAAAACCATTTTAAAATATGTCCAAATAACGAGTTGAAACCAAAGATTTAAATCGTAGATGTGCCCTCACCGGACTATGTCGCGCGAAAAAGTGACCACACTGAGAAGAGTGACTTCGCACAATAAGAATGGCGTTTCCATGACAATCAAGTCAAGTGTCTGCGATATTGTGTCAGAGGTGTCAAAACGAAACAGAAACGCGACCATCTTATAACGCGCAGGGCAAATCTATGATTGAAATCTTTGGTTGAAACGCATCATATAATTTCGCGGCGTCAACCCGACTCACTCTACGCTCTGTAATTATTGTAAACGTGTCAAAGTTGTTTATGTTGAGAGATAAGTTGCAAGTTTGTGGGATTATCTAAGTGTTACAAACGCTTAAATGTTAACTAGATTAAATATTACCACTTAACATCACTAACAAAAACCACTTGACCTTAATGGTTTCGACACACAATTTTGTTTTATAAACAAAGAAACTCTTTGTTTCATAATTATTTACATATTTTAATAAAACTAAATTAATTTACCTCTCTATTAAGCCGTAAATAGGTAAAAAATAAACTACGCTCCTCGTACTCACCCCAGGAGTGCGCCATCCCCAAGTACAGCGCTGCCAACGCCAGCACACACTGCGTTTTACACATCTTAAACTTCAGAAATACAAAGTTGTTTCAACAGTGGTTGATGGTGTACCCACCGCTGGTGATTGCTTTTTTGATTCTAAAGCCAAACACTCGTTTCTCGCAACATAAATAGGTCTTTTCGGAATGGTGATAAGAGACTGGTAGATAAGACTTACTGTTAATATATACCTAAGCGAATATTCCACACAAAGATAACTCAGTGACCTATTCCTGTTATGTACCACTAGCTTTTGCACGCGACTTCGTTCACGTGCAAGTCGTAAGTCACCACAATATACTACAATAATAGCCACATTTTTATAAAACTTCCCTGTATACTACTTTTGTAGTTTTGTTTTCAGCAGTCAAAATATACAGAGAATCAGGACTGGTGGCTTGGGAGCAAGCGACGTACAGTTATCCGTGTGAGAAGCAGCTTGTCCTGAGGTCGACACCCGCAGCCTTCAGCCTTCAGTTTCGGCTCCTGTGACTTGTTGATAATCATACGCTCACAGGGAAAACTGCACCCGCTTAAACTGGTAATTGTGGGGAATTAGTAGTACACACGGTATAAACACTGTCTCGCCAATGCCACTATCTGTTAGAATTTCCGCCTCGATGTAGTTTCTCTGCAAAGACAGAACTTTGAGCCGGGTTCCGGGTACACAGCTTCGGCGGGAGTTAAGTTACGAAGGACCATTTAAATCGGGACACCGACCATCAGCTGGATGATGTGCGCTGGAAGTCCACTTGCCATTAGCGAATTCAGAAATTCTAGGGGGTAATGTGTGGCATCATCTTCCTCCACATCACTATTTATGGAGGTGTATATCACTTCGCTTTAATTTGCGAGAAAATACTGAGGTTGATGCAGCTTGATCATTTTCGACATTAAAATGGAAACACGCCCAAGAATTATCTTGGTACGATATTAGACTGATGTCGCCGTACACCCGACGAATCAGATCTTCTAAAATGGGAACTACTCTACCAAGAGTCTCTGCCAAGAGTGCCTTCACCAACTTTTAGAAGAACATCGGAAAATTCTTGAGCATGTGAATTTTCACCAAGCCGACCTCGCATATTGATAGTCGCGTGTGCTGTGGGTCCCCGTAGCACAGCATCATGCTGAGTGGTAGCCTTCTTGTCACAGTCATGACGTGCCAGCAGCTGCCAACTATTTCTGTTTTGTGCTCGTTATTGTATTTAAATCTATTGTGTTTTATTTTCTTGTTCAAATGAGTTTATTATCATTTTTTTTTATGCACGTGTTTCTGTGACAAAAAAACTTATTTGTCTTTCTTTCTTTCTTTTCTTTCATATTGGAAGCGCAGTCTTTGAAATCTCGACCATCGACTCGACCTTTTCAACGAAGAATTCACCTCATCAAACAGAACTATGATACCACCCATCATGTCTTGGTTTCTGCAGATGTCCTGCAGGGTTCTGTTTACAGCTTCCACTGCTTTCCTATTTGCCATAATGCATTCATCCCATATGATGAAGCGCAAACCATAAGCACGCAGCCCTTGTTACTGTTGCGTGACACCCCACAAACAGCGTTTCGTTGCTCTCTGAATCGATGGGAATCCTAAACATGGATGGTGTGCACTGTTTGTCACCAGAAAGCAGTGTGGCAGCGATTCTAGAAGATCCACACACAGATTTTAAAATCGCAAGGACATATCTGCTGTCATAATCTGTGTGTAAAGTCTAAAATTAAGCTAGTGTTTTTGTGCTGGCCAAGGCCTCCCCCAAGTCTTTCCAGGTAGTAATTAAATTAAATTAAAAAGTTTGTTCACGTGGGCCGTCTCAATAGAGAATCTTACGCAACGCTGAGACAGCAGACCAAGTAAGGAATTAATACCTATGTACTATATGAACACCAGGTATAGTTAATTTATTTCGCTAAATCTTTCCTTCTCTGGTTTAAATTGCAATAACTAACAAGACTTCGTGAAATACGAGTTTAAGCAAACTGTAAAAGGCGAGCGGCAACGTTTTACGGCTTTTTTCAATATTTTTTTGGATTAATAGATGATACCAAAAATTTTCGGATTAATAGATGATACCAAAATATTCAAAACGTGCATATAAGTATTTAATGCATATTGTGTTTTTGTGGTATTAAATTACTTTACAATATGCTTTTGAAAGTAAATAGCACTAAAAATATTGTGTTTTGTAAAAAATCCTTTTATTGTTATAGTCTTTAGCTCTAAAATGATCAGAACACAACCTTGAATGTGCTGTGGCTGTAAAGTGTTTGTGACGTAGTAGTTTCCCATAGATTACGATGTTTTTCTTTATGTTTTTATTATGTACATAATAAAATAAAATAAAATGATAATCATTAAAAACTTAAATCGGTAACTACAATATCCTTGCTTTTGGCGAGTATTTTAACAATTTGCGGAGAAAATATGAACATAACGTAATATTGCTCATCCCCCAAAGCAAATAGCGTAATAGTTTATACCCTACAGTTTGAATAGTCATATAGGGAATATCTATGCAAAATTTAAACTGAATCTATCCAGTAGAATTTGCGTGATGCTGGAACATACATACAGACAAAAATTCTAACAACTGTATTTTCGGCATTAGAATCGATCCCAGACCTCGTAGCAATGACTTTTTTTCAAATCTATTCAATGTACTGTTTTGACTTTGCTACGATTTGATTATATGTATAGATGTATAGATATGTGTCTCGGTAGGTTATAGGTTAGAACGTCGCTCATCGGGAATACCGTTTTATTATTTAAAGTAAACATTGTACAAAAATAAGTATTTTATCTACTCTATGAGATGTTTTTTTTTTTTAATAACCAGTTATTGCCCGTGGCTTCGCCCGCGTGGAGGTTGAAAATTAATCCACGGGAACATACTACCGAGATAAAAAGTATGTCCTAACCGGTCATAATATATCCGTGTGCCACATTTCATCTAAATCCATTTAGCAGTTTGGGCGTGAATAGGTAACAAACAGCCAGAGTTACTTTTGCATGATTTATAATATTAGTAAAGTATGGATTAACGAGGAAACATGAATTAGGTATAGTTAAGAAATATGATGTCAGTTGTGATCCGACTGATCCTTTAGTTAAATCGCATTTTGGAATATTATATTTTGGACTACTAACTTGTGACTGGTTACCATAGATAGACTTTGGGCTTCACATAGCCTCGTGAAGAACACAACGCTTAGTCACAAGATCCGGGAGACCAGCAAATCACACGAAGACACCGTGGCACGAGCAAAGTATTAGTAGTCGTTGCAAATCGATGGTTTCTCTTGCTGTGAGGCACGTGGCGGAAGTAAAGGAAGAAGTCGGTTAAACCATCTTGTGGAAACCACAGTCCTTGAGGACGGACCATCCAACTGAGGACACAAAGAGCCGATATTATGACAGTAGTCAGTCGGTTTATTGGGCCAACAGCCTTGTTTCGTCAGGTAACGATAATCTATTAGCGCAGCCATAATACCTACTTATGTACTATGACTAAATTCTTGAAAATATAATCAAGAAATATTAACAAATTTTTGTTCTTTCAGATGCTGTAATAATTCTTGTTTGAAACTGCTAGCGCCATCTATTTCCTACATAAGAAAATCCAAGAATCGTCGTGTTAGTGATCTATAACTACTTAATGAAGCAGCATAATACATAACCCACCAAAAACATTTCATGTAAATAGGTTGCCGAGACTCACATAACGCATTCACTGTTAAAAAGTTATCAGATCTATCGAATGTAGAGCCGAGCCCCAAACTCTACAAGGCCTAACTCTACAAACCATACCATCTACATCTTGGTCAAAATGTATGGCTAGGTTTTTCGAGCACCACGCAGCTCCCTAATTGCGTAACACACGATCAATCACAATCTGTTTCATTTTGACAGTTCTACAACATTCATTAAGTTATTTACGTTGTTGAGCAGACACATTTTTCGAATTTATGAAGCAATGGATTAGCAATATCCTTCAAAATGCTTCAGATTATGAGTGATCGTGTGTTACGCAAGTAGGTTGGAGGTCTTTCGAAGCTGCAAACTTGATTTAGTTTGTTTTTTTTTGCAATCAACGATGTTTAAAATGACTGGCCTAAGTATAAAAGCATAACAAATGAAATTTAGTGTGTTTTATAAGTTTGCTAACTACATCTTATCCTGAGAATTGGAGCTCTCTAGCATTATCCAGGCCGAATGAATGAGGGTTTTAAAATAGGTCCGACGAAATGATTCGAGAAAAGGTAGGTACTGCCGCCCCGCTTTTAAGGGTTCCTTACCCGAAGGGTGCCAAATGGAACCCTATTAGTCTGTCAACGAACTGTATCTCATGAACCGTAATAGGTAGATAGTTGAAATTTTCACAGATAGTGTATTTCCATTGCTGATATAGCAACAAATAATAAAAATAAAATAACGCTAAAAATTAAAGGGAATCCCCCATACAAGAAACTTGTTTTTTCCGGAGTTTTTTGCTAAATGTTGTACGGTGGTATAGAACCCTTCGTGTGCAACTCCGACTCGCACTTGTCCGTTTTTTTAATGTAGTTAAGTATTTTCTTGTCTATTATTCATGAAAATTATACACACGTAAAACGTTCGTTTTACATGCGTACTTGTTTTTATACAGGATGTCAGGGACCAGCGAAGCCAGTTACCATGGATTCAGTGCATGATTTTGAACGCCCCTGCGTTGAAATTTTTCGTCGGTAATTTAAAAAAAAAAACAGCTGCTTCATACATTTTGAGCGCGTAGGTATTGCATTTTTCTATGAAACAGCAAACTGCAACCCTGTATTGTTATTTTGTTAGGGCCGACTGTGTAGTTCCTCTAGAAACAAAGCAAAAACACTGCAGTCTTTTGAAACACAAATACTCCCAATTTTGTCTTTAGTAAAACCACCAGTTAATGCGAAGCCGGCAGTAGGTAATTAACCAGCGCAATACCGGCTTGGAACAAACCCCATTAATTTCACTAATTCTCTACATTACTGCCACGAGCTAGTGACCTAGTGTGTAGCGACACTTGCGACCATTCCGACACTCGCGACCATTCCGACCCACTATGCGGCACTTACAAAGAGACATTGTTTCTTAATTTACATGGAATTAGAGCACGTAGTATCTTTTTACTGAGAATTTGGGTCTGTTTATTGACTAGGCTTTTTAAATACCGTGTCTTGTGGATGTAGATATTGGATCTTTTGTAACGACCAACTAAACCAAGATAAAAACATACAAAAGTTATCTTGTTGATTTTGGAGTTTATTGAACTAAGTAGTCTAAATAAAAATGATTTGATTCATGTCAGACTGATCGAATGTATTGATTTAATAATATTAAGAAATAATAATAAAAACTTTATTGAAAAAAATATTACAAGGACTTCAAACTGGGGAAGCCTACAACTAGGGCACCAATATGGAGGGTTACCATTTATTCAATTATTTTAAAAATATGATGAGAATCTTAACATAACTTCCAACGGTCACAAAAACACCTTTCATCGCTGTAACATGTCTCATTAAGAGACAACGGCATGAGTAGGGTTGAATATGTTGAATTGTTGACAAGATCACTACAATTTATCACGCAGTATCATTTGCAGAGATAAAATAAATATAGACCATTTTAATTGGTTTTGTCGTCAGTGAAATGGCGCCGATGTTTCGCAATATTTCGATGTAACTTACTATAGTAGGTAACTTAGTGTTACTGAAATTGGTTATTTCAATTTCCATATTGATTGGGTGTCCCTGATACCGCAGAAAATTATTTAACCTAACTGTATTGGAAATATTAAACCATGTTTCTGTAAACTATTATATTATGAATTCATTTCCATGAAGCCATGCTTATTTTTCTATCAACTGGTTGATTATTAGGGGGCTATGTGTTTTTTATTAAAGGTAGGTATTTATTAAAGTAATAGAATATTTAGTATCGTGTCAAACATAGTAGGTAACTATAAAGCTTTTATAACTCGCTTTTACTATATATTCGGTTTTTCGAACAGCAGTCAACAAATTAGGATTTTTTCTTTTTCAGACAGAACTATCAATTGAAATGAAAAGTTAAGATAAGCTTTCAAATTGTCCCTAAAATACACAAAGATGTAAATCTATCAATATTTTTTCAGCCAACCCATTATAATTACATGAATAAAACACCAATTAAAATTGATTTTCACACACACACACTCAAGTCCTAAAATATAAACAAACTAGCGCCCGCTCCTGCTTCGCACGGTTTTTACGACTTGACAAATTCGTAAAAACCGTGTGAAGTAAAAACGCAAGAAGAAGTCTTTATTTTAAGTTGAAAGCGTCAGGGTAGCCCGCGAAATTCAATTTTTTCTTACGTTTTCTGCAATTTGCACGTCAGTGTGAGGTTCCATGTTGATTTAAATATGATTCGCGGCAGTATCAAATATTAATTTATAGAATTAGATATAATAAAAAACCGGCCAAGTGCGTGTCGGACCACGCACAATGAAGGGTTCCGTAGTTGGGATGAATTTATCCCAAGAACAAACTTAACATTGTAGTTGAAAAACATGTTCGGAATACGGAATATATGGGAGATCATGTTTTTCAAACTGCAAATTTAAGTTGGTTGATTATTACTCGGTAACCTGTACAGCCTACTTAGTTTTCATAGTTTTCCTTTTAATTTCGTTATATAAACTACTGCTGTGAATTTTTCACAAGTCCAAGTATAACCATTTACCTAGAAGGGGGCGGGGGGGGACACTTGACTCTAACAAAAAAAATCAGTTAAAAGCTTAATATTTCGCAAGCGGATCCCTGAATCCAAAAATGATTTCGACAAACTCACAATATTTTTGAAAGACCTTTCTAACCATACCCCACAACATGGGGTAGATGAGGAAAAAAAATACATCCCCACTTTATGTGTAGGGGAGGTACCCTAAAAAAAATATTTTTCCTGATTTTATTTTACCACTTTGTCGGCATGATTAATATGTATACATATGCCAAATTACAGCTTTCTAGTCCTAACCGTCTCTGAGCTAAGCCGCGGACAGATAGACGGACAGACAGACAGACAGACGGACATGGCGAAACTATAAGGGTTCCTTGTTTACTACGGAACCCTAAAAATCATCAACACAACTCTCTAAGTTCATATAATCCTATTGAATGACTATTCCATGAAATCAGGACGTTTTATGATTATTCTAACATATTTAAACCTACCTACTACGTACCTACTATGGGTATACCTACCTCTGCCTAACCTTTCGGGGAAACAAAGCGTGGAGTTGTGTTATGTTATGTCTAACATATTTCGTTTTATTGCTGAATCTTATGATTATAATTCTATAATGCTATATTTGTTACGGTCGCGAATTATATTTTAATCAAGATACAACCTGACACTGACCTGCAAATTGCAAAAAAAACTTAAGATAATTTGAATTTCGCGGGCTACCTTAGCGGATCACCCATGATAAGTTTAATATGAATGCATTATAACCCTTCCAGAATACATTTCTTAAATTATAGTGTAAACCGCATCAAAATCCGACAGACACGAAAAGCGATATTAATTTATACTATGTAGAGAGATAGACGCAGTGCTCAGTGCATTCAGCACTATAGCCACATCTAACCTCCCACTACCACTCGCATAATGGAATGTGGAAAAAAAAGCATACCGTCAATTCTTATTTATAAGTTTTTTTTCTGCGTTCGTCCTGCAAAGTATCCCGCAGTATTTTCAGTCACGTTCTCAATCACAGGATTGCTTGCGGTCGGCTCCGTTCTTATTTATTTCCCACTATATTTTTACTACAATGCAGTGGGGGGTTGGATGTCGTATTTCGTTGTGCACTAGTGTTGTGCCTTGATTTTTATTGTTGTTAGTTTATTGAGATGCGAGCGCTTGTAGGTTCCTTGTTAGTGTTTTGCTTTGACTGGGAATGTTGAACTTCACTACACGGTTTAATGTGTGTTTTTGTGTGGAGGCTTCCGAAATTCAGATTGTTGCTGATCTTAAATTTTAATCCTTTTTTTTTCTTTTGGCTAAATGCTGTGTAATATGTATAGGTATTATATTTCTCATGCTTGTAAGATACAATACAAACATGAGAAAATCAGAAAACGTTGTTTTGATGCTTTTGTTGAATGGTACAGTGTTCAAAAGTATTAAAATAACACTTTTACCCAACTTGAGTCAATTTGTCATTTACGAATTAAAATATCTGATGCCAATTTACTGCCAAAAAGTATTCTGTCTTGGCGTCTCCAATGATATTCTATATTCAAATTGACAAAGGTTTCGAAACCATTCTGCCTAGCGTTTAACCATTTTTTGAGACCTGATGTAAAGACTTTTGTAAAGCATTGTATACACAAGTTTTGCCTACGTATAAAATATGTTGCTAAGATATTTTATAAACTCACAACATAAAAAACGAAGGTACTTTTTTATCTATGCTGACTTCTCTAGTCAAACCACGGACTACGCCTAAGTATCAAGTGATCGAGTGAGAAAGATGATGGATGCGGCTATCTTTGTTTTGACGTGTAGTGACGCTAATGACATAACCTCACTTCTTGTTCGTTGAAATCTTCGACATCACAAGTCCCGTGCTAATCGCACCAATCAACACAGAAATCTCTATTTATAGATAACACTTGTCCCACCAGCTTTCTTTAAAGAACCTATTCGCGTTTCATGCACGTGCTATGATTCGTGTAGCTTCAAATAATCACCTCATATAAAACATCTCCACATCAAAAACAATCCCACAGTAATCGGATTGCTCATTAAAACGCGATGAAATCATATCTCAAACCGAATGAAATATTCGCGAGAAGGAGATTAAGAAACAGGATCGCTTGGCCCAGTAATCTCGCAAGTTTCCCCCGAAGAAAACCGGAGAGTTTCGGTTTAAAATATTCTATACAGGTAAAGTGAGATAGGTTCTGAATACGTATTCAATTTCCCGTTAACTTTTCGAAAAGCTTTCCCTGCGGCGTTGACTGTATTAGTTGGTCTGCCCGCGAGCGTAACGATGGCGACTGAATTTCCTGCTGTAGTCAGAAGGCGAAGGGTTAGATGTCGTATTGAGCTCGGTGCGACCGGTATTGGTCTGTCGACGTTGCGTTGCGGGTGTAAGGACAGCATAAGACTTTCTGTACGTGTCCCCGGAGCCGCACCGGCGCCGCCGCCCGGACCGCTAGATGAAAAAAACCCATAATATCTCAGAATTAGAGTACAATCTAGGAGGCGCCGCGCTTGTGCGGCCCCGTTGCGGCTCCGGCGTCGTGTACAGGAAGCCTTATGACACTTGACCTTTTGGTTTGCGTAGTGGTGTAGGTACTAAGTTGTTGTTGGGACGTCATCCCTCATTAGTTTAAAGCGTATGGTCGTATGCTAATGTAGGCTAACTAATAAGTTAGCCTACATTAGCATACGATCATACGTAATCAATGTGCGAAATAAATATTAATTGCCTTTTTTTTAAGGGGAACATGTATTTTTTTATGACTATATTGTCGCTGGGCAATGTCAGATCATTTATTCAAATAGACACACAAAAGGCACGTTTGAACGTCAAAGGATGAAAAGTTTATAAAAAATATATTTTACGGTCTTCTTTATACTTTATTATATTATTGTTTATTTAACCTGAATAAATAATACTCAATGCTCATTCCTTGAAAAAAGCTGTGAAGGAAAACATCTTGAGGAAATCGGCATGTCCTAGAACCAAAATTTCAAAGACATGTGATTACCAACCCGCCCTGGGCCCACGTGGTGGATTACGGCCCACACCCTCTCACAGAGAGGAGGTTCCCAGCAGTGGGAATGTTATATGCTAATTATGCTAAACTCATTCCGTCTCTGTATAAACCTTTGCAGTTATAGACCGGTGTGACTATGTTTTCAAACCAAAAAAACAAGATGCCGTACAAGTTGCCCACAATCACTTAACAGCTTCTCCTATCTCTGTTTCCCTCAGCTTGGAGAGACGTCAAACTTTATGAATCAATATCACGGACGGACAAATCGGCTAATGGCCACTATAACATAGCCCGCGAATATTACCAACAACTCGGGAATATTGCCAACGTTGCTTACGTGCCACCACAATTAAATGAAAGAAAATTTAAAACTCATATTAAAAGTACACTCTGTAAACAAGCATATTACAAATTAGAAGACTTCCATAGGACAATTTAGAGTCTAGACAAAATCAACCTGGTTGCTAATTTAATTATATAACTTGTTATTTTTTTATAACACTGATTTTACATTCTGTGATTTCTGGAACTCACACACTGACTTATTAGTATTACTCATTGATGTAAATCATGGATACGCCCTCACCATACTTACGTCGCGCGAAAAGTGTCACTTCTGAAATGAGCGAATTCGCTCATTTCAACATCATTTCCTCATTCGTCATAGTTCGTGACACATCGGAGTAACTTTCTCGTTTTTAATACACACAGCTGTACAAAGATGCCTTGTTGTGCCTTCAGGAAATGTACCAACAACTCCAAAAATACAAACAAAGCTAAAGGTATTACTTTTCATGCGTAAGTAATTTTTTTTCAAATTTATTTCGTGTTCAAAAATAAATATTATGACGGATGATGACATATAACAAAAATTTCGTTCCCATGACAACGAACGATAGGGTAGTGTAGCGTTGACAAAAAAAGTTTAAAAGAATTTAGGAAGTATGGAGGTTACATTATAATTTTAAAATATTTTAAAAGCCGGATTTTTTTAATGTATTTGTTTTTTAGATTATCTTTTCTTTGCAACTATGTTTTCGAATACAAAATTATAGGTAAGTACATAAACAATTTAATAAAACGCGATGTGCTTCGAAAGCACATAAAGCGTGGGGTCTTTTGCCTGATCTCTCTCCACTCTTGGTTGGTTGCCATCCCGCCAGACTATGAGAGTGAGGATATGGAGATTCCTCACCTGCTCAAGCATGTCGAGGGAATCCAGGGGAAGAAGCGCGAATAAAGGCGCAGTGCAAAATTACATCGTTCAGCCTTAACGCGTGAAAAGGTAAAAGACAGACAGATTTAAAATATTAAATAAATGTACTTTAATCACTATTTGTATTTAACTGTTAGGTTCCCACAAGAACCGGGTGTTAAAGAAAAATGGATTAAAATAATCCAAGAAGAACAAAGAGACGATGAATAGTTGCCAACCAAATACAGTCGCATTTGTTCAGCACATTTTAATGATGATATGTTCTACTTGACTTCTGTTTTGTCTTGTGTTGAACTCGAGCGATACGTTATAATTTGCGTTTATCGACCCCCTTCTGGTGATTTTATTAGTTTCGAATCGGTAATGGAGGATTCACTCAATAGGTTAAAATCAATTAATAAAAGTATAATTTTATGTGGAGATTTTAATATTAATATTTTAGATGTTACTCCATTAAGTATTAGACTCCTTAATCTGTTTAGGTCTTATAATTTAATAAACTTGTTTTTTGAACCTACCAGGATCACAGCATCTTCTTCAACTTGTCTAGATAATATATTTAGTGATTGTGATGCCAAAAATAAAATAGTGTTAAGTGACTTAACGTCTGACCACTGTGGTTTATTAGCTAGCTTCCCCATGCCATTACATAAAAAACCGCATAAAATAGAATGCAGGCCTTATACAGCTAGTCGTTGCAATAAGTTTAAAAATAATATAGCTCATAGAATTACGCCATCTATAGTAGAACACGAGAATCCCAATGAAATCTATGGAGCCCTTTTTGATGTTGTGCAAAAAGAGTACCAATCTACTTTCAAGGCCAAAACTATTCAAATTAATGGCACCTCCGTTGGCTTTAACCAATGGGCCACTCCAGGAATTTATAAAAGTAGAGCGAGACTATACGAGTTATATGGTTTGAAAAAAATCAGGTTTGATACTCCTTTCCTAGAGCATGTAAAAAATTATTCAAAATTATTTAAAAAGGTTTGTGTTTTTGCTAAATCTAAATTTTTAAGCGATACAATTAAAAAATCCAATAATAAAGTAAAAACCACTTGGAAAATTATTAACAATGAAACGGGTAAGTCGGTTAAACAAGATAAACAACTTGAGATTATGGTCGACAATAAATTAGTTAATAAAGCAGCTGACGTAGCCGAGGCGTTTAATGAGTTTTTTGCCAACATACCTGTAACTACGACTCGCTCCTTAAATTCATCCCCGTCTAAAGCTGAAAACCTTTTGCTTAGTAGTGTATCTAAAAATAGTCCCTTATTTAGCTTCGAACATGTAACGCCTCGTGATGTAGTTAATGTTTTTAACACACTCAAGTCTAAAAACACTGGTGATTACTGGGGCATCTCCATTAAACTTTTAAGTAATATAATAGACATCGTAGCCCCCTATCTAGCTGTTACTTTTAATAAATGTGTTGATTTAGGAACTTTTCCTGACCTCATGAAGAATAGTAAAGTCATACCAGGTAAATACAAATCAGGTAATAAAAACGACGTTGGCAATTTCAGGCCTATTTCTATCTTACCAGCATTTAGCAAAATATTTGAAAAGTTAATACTCAAGCAGTTACTTAGACATTTTAATTTAAATAGCCTCCTTCATAATGAACAATATGGCTTTACAAAAGGTCGTTCGACTACAGATGCGGGTGTTGCTCTGCTGAAACACATATTTAACGCATGGGAGAACTCGCAAAATGCTATTGGGGTTTTCTGTGACCTCTCCAAAGCCTTTGATTGCGTGCACCATGACACGCTTTTGCGTAAACTGCGTCATTACGGTGTTCAAAACGAAGCTCTCAACGTTATAAATTCTTATTTACACAATAGGTCCCAATGTGTAGATGTTAATGGTGTGAAATCTTCCGGTCTACCAGTTCAGTTAGGTGTACCTCAAGGCTCAATACTAGGTCCGTTCTTGTTCTTAGTGTATATCAATGACTTACCATTCTATTTAAAGGGTATCTGTGAAGTTGTACTGTTTGCAGATGATACCTCTCTTATTTTTAAAGTAGACAGGAATAGACAAGATTTTGACGATGTAAACAGTGCTCTCTCAATGGTTACGGATTGGTTTACGACAAATAACCTAGTTCTCAATGCCAAGAAAACGAAATGTGTAAAGTTCGCCCTACCAAATATTAGAAATCTAGGACCCAACATCGTCTTAGATAAAGAGGTGCTTGAGTCTGTAAACTCGGCAGTTTTTCTGGGCATAACAGTAGATGCCAAACTTCAGTGGGGCCCACATATATCGAGCCTAGCGGGAAGGCTCAGTTCGGCCGCCTACGCCGTCAGGAAAGTAAGACAATACACTGACGTCGATACAGCTCGGTTAGTCTATTTTAGTTATTTTCATAGCGTTATGTCCTACGGTCTTCTGCTGTGGGGCAAAGCTGCTGATATTCAAAATATATTTGTCCTTCAAAAACGAGCTGTTCGAGCTATTTACCAGCTAGGTGCCAGAGTTTCTCTGAGAGATTTTTTCAAAGATATTGGTATCCTCACGGTGGCGTCCCAATTCATCTTCGCCAACATCTTATATATTAGGCAAAATATACACTTATACACTAAAAACAGTGATTTTCACAATGTTAACACTAGAAATAAGGACAAACTACGAGCTCCCTTTCACCGGCTTCATAAGGTTCATAACTCATTTGTTGGGCTTGGTATAACCTTTTATAACAAGCTACCCTCTTCTTTGCTAGATTTGCCTTTTGATGCGTTTAAAACGAAAGTAAAATCCAAGCTTTGTTCAAATGCATACTATTCTATAAACGACTACTTAAATGATAAGAATAGTTGGTCGCTGTGATTAACCAGATTACCTACTGACAAGTTATATGAGTTTATATAATTGTATTTTTTTAATTTTTTTATTTGACTTTATAAGTCAAGCTATTTTTAATTTTATTTCAATTTATTGTTGACATAATCTACTCATTACAATGTTCTTTCTAATGAGTTGTATTGCAATATGTGGTTAGCTAGTGACCTCGACAATTGATCATATTAGTTATTGTTATTAGTAATTAACTGTTTGTTTTATTTATTTTATCTCGATGGTCCTAGTTTATCATTTATAACTTCCTGTTACAACTATATGTAAGCGGGCACGCCCTTTATGCCTGGAGGCTTTTATTTAGATAAGTTCTGTTTACGTTTAGTTTTTATTTCTGCCTGAGTATAGTTCTCGATGATGTTGTGTGGTATATTGGCGTGTGCTAGCTAACATATGGCTAATAATTTAAATTATGTTTTGTGTTGCGTAATCTAAATTATCTAAATTATTTTGAATACTATTATATAGAATCTTATTTTTTTGTTCTTCTAACTGAACAGACAGCTGTGCTGCTGGGGAGTTTGTTGCGCCACTTCTTCTTCCCAGCTAATGCACTAGGAAGTGGTGAAGGGTGGGCGTTTTGGGGGACTGTCTTATGTAATTTTGACGTTCGAAAAGTGCTGATTCTCAGCCTAGTTTGAATAAATGACTTTTGAATTTTGAATTTTGAATTTTTGACACAAGCTGGTCGGAGAAAATTAAAAAAAAATGTTGTACCATCTTTTAAGGTATGAATGTATGATTTAGCTAATTGCCAACATCTGTCCGTGTAGTAAGATCAATCTAGATCGATCTTTAACTTTTTAAATCTGACTGCCTCAGAAAGTTCCCTACATACTATTTTATTAATTACAGATATCATTTGTAGAACCCACATATGAAATGATGGGTTCACCACTTGAGAATGTTTATATTTCTGATAATGACTCTATATTTGATTCGCCAAGAAAAATCCACTTAAAACAACAATTAAAAAAAGAGGTTTTAAAGAAAATAAGATATAGATCTGAACTTCAAAACGAGAAGCGTAAAACGAAAATATTAAAATTAACCAATTTAAGATTAAAAGACACTTTGAAAAAGTTTACCGGGAAGAAAATAATAGCAAAAGAACATTCAGAAGAAGTGGAAAGACGAGCGGAAGAAGCACAAAAAGACTTAATTGCTCTTTTGTCCAAGAAAACTCCACGTGGCAAGATTTCACCAGCGATTAGGAAATTCTCTTTAACTTTAAATTACTATTCTCCAGCTGCATACAAGTTTGTTAGAGGAAAATTTAATAATGTTTTGCCACATCCAAGAACATTATATAAGTGGTACGGTAATAGTGAATGTCAACCAGGTTTTACCAATCAGGTATTTTCACTATTAGAAAAAAAAACTAAAGACAGACGAATTATCGCCACTCTGATAGTTGACGAGATGGCCATCAGGCAACAGACTATTTGGGCTGGCCATAAAACTGTAGGTCTTGTAGATGAAGGCTTAGGAAAAAGAAATGATATTGCCACACAAGCCTATGTTTTTATGCTAGTATCCAATACAGAAAATTGGAAAGTACCCTTAGGTTTCTTTTTTATTAATGGACTAAAAGCTGACCACAGAGCTAATTTAATAAAAATTTGTATCCAGAAATGTTATGATGCCAGAGTTGACATTATAGCCTTAACATTTGATGGGTGTGCGTCAAATATTGCTGCTGCTGAAACATTAGGATGCCAGTTGCACGATCCAGACAACTTAACAACAACTTTTTCGCATCCCTGTTGTGATAGAAAAGTTGCTATCATATTAGATGCTAGCCATATGCTAAAACTCGTTAGAAACAGTTTTGAAAATAAAAAAATTATATTCGACTTACATAATAATAAAATTTCATGGCAATTTCTAATAAAACTTCAAAAATTACAGGAATCCGAAGGTTTTAAGTTTGCTACAAAAATTTCGAAACGGCATATTAACTTTCGAAACCAAATCATGAAAGTAAATTTGGCGGCGCAGCTTTTAAGTAGGAGTACAGCAAAAGCATTGGAACTATGTTCTCAAATGTTGACTGGGTGGAATCAGCTAGATACTAAAGCTACTATACAATTTGTAACAATTTTTGATCAATTATTCGATGTATTTAATTCAAGAACATATCAAAGTGGTTTTAAAAAACCAATATCAAGTGATAACTCACAGCAAATATTTGATTTTTTGGATGACGCTGAAAATTATATAAAAACATTAAAAATTTATGACAAAAGCAGATGTACAACAAGGAAGAGAAATATGATAAGAATTTATAAAAAAAACATCACCTCTGCAAAATGTAAAACGGGATTCATTGGTTTTCTCATTAATATCAAGAGCTTAAAACTTTTATACAGGGACTTAATCGAAGATAAAAAATGCATAAAATATATATCTACATATAGATTAAGTCAGGACCATCTGGAATTATTTTTTGCTAAAATTAGACAACATGGTGGACACAACAACAATCCAAATACACAGCAGTTTGTTGGAATATATAAAAAAATATTAAACCATCTCGAACTTAGTAGTAATTTTAGGGGTAACTGTCTTCCACTTGATAATTTTTTGATTTTGAATTGCACCTCAGCAACACCCATACACAATATCAACAGGACTTGCGTGAGTATCAGAGACGAGGAAGGTGATACGCGTACTGAAGTTATAAGTGAATACGACATAAATTGCGACATTTTGGCCGAGTCTTTAGATTCAAACTCTGGATTGACTAATATTTCGAAGCAGGTAGTTGGATACATTGCGGGTTGGGTAGCGAGAAAAATTATAAATAAAATCAAGTGTGAAAATTGCTCCGACAGTTTGATGGCTAATTCTGTTTTACACTTTCATAAATTAATTTCAATAAAAAACATGTGCGGGTTAATATTTCCGTCACAAGATTTATTCGACGTATGCCTAAAATCCGAATATGGTATCAAAGATCACTTAAAACTTAAGGGATGTCAGTATTTTACAAAGAATGAGTGGCAAAGAGTTACTAATAGTGTATTAAAGTCACTTCTTCATTCGAATATTTTTAAGAGCATAGATGAACACTCTCGTGACCAGCCAATAACCTTAAATCACAAAATTATGTTACTGAAAGCAATTATTAACTGTTACATGACTGTTCGTTTGCATTATTTGCATAAAAATACAAAAAACTTAACCAAAAGACAACAATTCAATAAACTTGTACTGTTCGATGGCCATTAAATATGTTAAGGGGTTACTATGAGGGCGACACTGAAAGTTTTTAGAACTGGCCACTTGTACACGATATAATAAAAAAATAAGTTCAAATTTTGAAAATGGAACTGTTTGCCAATATTATTGTGTATGTATTTTATTCATTTGTCATTTGTTTACGATTTGGCGGCAAATTGAAAATTGTCTGTGTCAAGTCAGCATGAATTTAACGCGAGAAAATTTTCATACCTTTTTTATGACTTTCGATGTCATTTAAGTCAACAAGAAAGTTATAATAGACTTCGATTGGCCTTTCACGATGAAGCCCCATCTCGTGCCACTGTTTACAACTGGTTTAATGAATTTAAACGTGGTCGCACTAATCTCACCGATGATCTGCGTGAGGGACGTGCTTAGTATATATGTTTTTGGCTTGGCTGGAGGCCTTATTATAGTGGATACCCGTTTTTTTGTAGTTTCACTAAATTTTTCAACAACTGCCAACGAATCTCCCTTCTTAACCCATCATAAATAAGCCTTTTGGATTCGAAGGAATTATGAACCAGTTTAATCATGTGACAAGCATCATGATAGCTACTTCTAAATGACATACAGGATTTTTGAATGTTGTTTTTAGATGTGATGGTTGTTTTAGATCACAACCTAGTAAATTGGCTGCAGTTATGTTAGCCGCACAGCCATCAAAATTTATGGCAACAATATCAACCCCCACATGGTAGCATTCACTTAAACATGTTTTCAATAAATTTGCCCGAGTTTCAGCTGATAGTCCGTTACCTAAAAATATGCCACTGGGATTTTCCAGCTTTCGTTCATGCATACTAATATTAATACATACGCCTGAGTCGCTATTTCGCACGATTTTGCCGAGCCAGCACCGAAATTTACGACGCCTGCAGTCTTATTTCCAGTCCACGTAGTTTGGTGGCGAAGAGTCATCTCGTCAGCAATTAACGTGCAGAATATTCGCGGATAACTTTTTTTTTTTTGTTTTTCTAAAACCTCTATCGCTTCCTTATTAAAGCCAAGACGACCCGAACTGTTATCGTACCATTTTCCTATGCCGCGAGGGTGTGGCAAAGATCCATTAAATATTTTTTTTGTTTTTTTTTATCAGCCTGTTAATAAACTCTACCGCTTCTGCTTTCAAATTCAATTCAATTATAATATCATTGATAAAGACAAACATTTTATTATTTCAAAACAACCTTGTTTTAAAATTAAGTACCCTTTTTAAAACTAGTATGCTGACGGTACAGCGACAATTCTCTACGTCATTGTGTGACAGATGACAACTTAAGCACAAATGCGGTCATTTTTTGATGCTGAAGGCGTATCTTTGATTTACATCAATGGTATTACTTGTTAAAATGTTAGGAATATTGTATAATTTTGCAATGTTTGTAAATATGTGAGCACCATGTATCTATCACATAATTAATTTATCTGTCATTGCTTCATATTTAATTCTTTTTTAGCTATCGTGGTATAGTAATCTTATTCTAGATGCATCGTCTTCACATTTATTTATATAATTAATGTATACATAATTTTTTAAAGACATTTTAAATGAGTAACGGTGGAGTTTCTTGCCCATTCTTCTCCATACGAAAAATACCTTTTGTAAGGGGCGACTAGAATCAATTCAATTTTTTATAAAATTGACGTTCATAAGTGCCTTTGTGCCTAATTGAAATAAATTGTTTGACTTTGACTTTGACACTGTGATGAATAAAGATTGTTTGTTGTTTACGTTGTTTAGTTATTTTACGTTGTAATGTCGCTTCAGTTGGAACACATGTGTTTTCTATTGAAAATGTTCATTTGATGAAGATTTTATTTTTTTGTTATTGCTTAAAAAAAAATATTGAACACAACACTAATTCAGTTACTAGCTGACGCTCGCGGTTTTACTCACATCTTGGTCCCTTTCTACACGTTCATTAATTGATTCATCATCATCTGCCAAGCCTTTCCCCAACTATGTTGGGGTCGGCTTCCAGTCTAACCGGATGCAGCTGAATACCAGTATTTTACATGGTGCCTATCTGACCTCCACAACCCAGTTACTGGGTAATACGATACCGCTTGGTAAGAGCGTTCACGTTCATTAATTGAGTAATCGTATAGAATTTGAATTGTTCAATCTTTCGTTCATACTTATAGTTAAACCAAAGATGTGTCAAAAGTTTTAGACTAAATTAACAAAATCAACTGAGGTTGTAGGTAGAAGATAATTTCCCTACGAATATACTATGACTTCACTTACAATGCCAATATAATACACATTCACATAAACGAAGCTGCGGGCATAGCTAGTAGAATATATAGCCATAAAAGAAAAGCATACAACCTAAGGTCCTAGGCGATGTTACCTAAAATTACGCCATCACTAGATCTAAACTCAAACTCAAAGCATTTATTTCAAATTAAGGGGAGGCTCCCTAAATTTTATGTTAATATACTGAAACAGTCACGCATACAATCAAAATGGAAGGTATATGATTTATCCAATCTTTCTCTTTCCAATAAGACAGTTAAGTAATTGTAACGTTTTAGCTCGATAATTTTTTATTCGAAAACCATGTAATTTTTTAAAGAATATTGAATTAAAATCAAGATTACTTGGCTTTTATGTCAAAAATAAGTATTCACAGTAAGAAAACATAGTTTATTATCTAGCCACAAAATATTTTATCTCTAGATCAATTATTACTTTAGTTATAAACGAAAAAGGGATTGCGACTTACGCCATTTAGTTTCGTGATCGAACACGATCAAAGAGCGCCCGCGAGATTCAAATGTATTACCGATGTGTTACCATTTAGCACGGGAGGAGCAGTGGAGTGGCAAGGTGCAAAAGGGCGAAGCTTGCGTGGAAATTGTCTTTAGAGTCTAACCCATTACAGGTACTTCTGAACTGTCAAGAGGTCAGTCAGTCAAAAACATGAAGGTAGTTGCCAATTCTAAAGCGTAGTAGGTTCCTATGAAGAAGAACGGGCAAGAAACTCCGAGAAACTATAAAACCCGCCATAGGCGCCATACATCTAAAGTTTTATCTGAACAGGCCAGTCTGACTGGAACAGAAGCGACAGCAATATACCAACCAGCCAGACTATACGATAGAATCGTAGTTTATTTTAATCGTTTCAGGGTCTCTAGCCGCCGGATGTACGGTCTAGATCTCGAGATCAAACATCAAATATCTGCAATGAGTACGGATTTTCGAATATGTACGGAAATCACACTTCATGCATGATTAAAACAACGCAATGAGAACCTTTATTAGACACTAACTTTTTCCCGCGGCTTCGCTCGCGTGGAGGTCAAACGACAGGAACGTATTAGTGGGATAAAACGTTTTCTTATCCTAAACCAGGTCATAGTCGATCTGTGTGCCAGATTTCATCCGGATTCGTTCAGCCGTTATTAAGGTGTGAAAAAGTAACAGACTGAAAGACCAACAGACAGTTACTTTCGCATTTATAATATTACTAGCTATTACTTCGTCAGCATTAGTAGTAGTATCAGATTCGATGTCGCGTCGATGTCCCTGCCACCCTGTATATATTCGATGTCGCGTCGATGTCCCTGCCACCCTGTATATATTCGATGTCGCGTCGACGTCCCTGCCACCCTGTATATATTTATGTATATAACGGATATGTATCTCTTTCGTTACTATCAGCCATATTTTTACTACCGTGGGCGTGTAGAGTGTTGGTTATTGCACAATAGTAAAATCGTTTGCAGTTCAGATCAAATTATAACTTACAATCACACTAGCATATACTACTATACTATGGACAAGTGATGTTGGAACGTCGGGCGTGTATAGATTAATTTACTTATTACTTAGTTTCAGTTTTTATTTGTACTATTTTATTTCTTATTATTTTTAATGCTTTATTATTTGGTCTATCCCTTAATGGGATTTATCTATGTCCGTAGGTGTGTCCGTGACACAGATTAATAAGGTCCGTGACATCACAGTGGGCCCTATCAGAATACCAGCGCTGCGGTATTTATTTTTAAATATCGCCGCATTATGCTGAGATAGTGGCCTTTTTGGCCTCGCACAGGTCTTTACTTTTCTGTTTGTATTTTAATTTTATATTTTAATTTTTTATTATTACTTACTGTTTGTATTTCCTGTGCGTGTCCCAAATAAAATGTTTTTCTTTTCTTTCTTTCTTTCTTTCAAATTCACACACTGTAGTAGGTACACGATACAACTATTTGAAACGCGCGACAGTTAAACGTTTTCACTGCTTCACCGCCACCCATGAAATCTGCTTAGCTCTAGCTGATCTGAGCGTCATGTCCGCGTCCATTAGTCAACTCAGTACTACTCGTATTTCCTACATATATATAGTGGGATATTAAGTATGGATAATGAACAAAGTACCTATCCTATGAGATTTACTAATAGTGACAAGCATACAAGCAATAGTTTATTTCCGCTGACCATCGGGTAATCGGGACGGCGTGTGCCGGGAATAAGTCACACAGCGTGCCAGTTGGAAGCGTGACACCCGATGCATTTTAATGTCTTGTTTTAAAGGTTTGTGCTGCACTATGATTTTTTATGTATACATCTAGGAATCGTGCATAGATGCGTTTTCAAGCACAAACCTCGTATACACTAGGTAATAACCAGGCTTCGTATACAGCTATCTGTCGGGCGTTTCGTTGGAAAAACTCACCGTAAAAAATTTGGCGAAGTGAGCTCTTATTCCACCTGATGCTCGTGACTTCAAGCTCACTTCACCTATGTTTTTACGGTGAGTTTTTTTGCAGAATTCGTCCGCTTTACGACATACACATTCAAAAAAAAAGTTTAAAAGGGCAGGAAAATAGAATCTGCAACCCGTAACGCGAAGCTAGTCTCTCTGCCACTGCACCAAGCGCGTTTTTTTTAGTTTACGCGTTAACTAGCAGCGCATAAGTCTCGATCCTGTAAAAGTATCGGGATAAAAAGTATCCTATGTCCTAATACAGATCTAAGTCTACCCATGTAACAAGTTTTATCCAAATATATGCAGCCGTTTTAGCGTGAAAGCATAACAAACAAAATAACTAATATTATAAACGCGAAAGTGAGTTTGTTTATTTTGTATTCCCACGGGATCGAGATTGATGTAGGTGAAACCGCGGGGCGCAGCTAGTATTATCATAGTTAGGATGCCAATCAGTTCAACCTATCGCAGTCCACTGCTGGACATAGGCCTCTTCCAAGTTGCACCACAGCACCCTGTCCTTCCACATCCGGTCTGACCCAGCCATCTTTTTAAGGTCCATCTAGCTGGGGCGTGTCACATACAACGCTTGCGCATACGCGGTCTCCACTCCAGGACTCGTCTGCTCCACCGGCCACTGGTCCTTCCACAAACATGGCCAGCCTACTGCCACTCCAGCTTGCTTACTCTGCAAACTAATTTAATCCTTAAAAACGTACATAACCCTAAAATACGTACTAACTAAACTTTATAAAAAGAATATTAGCTCTCACAAAAAATTGAAAACCTTTCTAGTTTACGCGGTTTTATTCATACCTGAGTGAGCACAAATGCTCGGGCACTTGGGAAGTACGGACGGATCCTATTTCTTTTATATTCCGCGTAATAGATCAACGGCTAAGAGGCCAATGGTGATCAATAAGTGGGTTAGTGTTGAGGCGATTGGCTCATAAATCACCAGTTATACACCACTATTGTGATGTTTTTGTAGCAAGCAATATAAAATATAACACATAACATCACGCCTTGTTTCCCCGAAGGAGTGGACAGAGCTGTACCATATTTCCCAGATAAAGTATCTTCAAAACGGTTGTTTTCATTAACCTTTAAACCTATTTTGATAACTAAAAGTCTGTTTATTCTGTTATCTGTCACGCTTAGGTACCTATAAAACCAAACCGCGTTCATTTATAAAACATACCATATCATCACGCCTGCATTCCCCGAAGGTAGGCAGAGGCGTACTTATAGTACACCCACATTTCACCAGTTATGTTTAAGTCCCATGTAATAGGGGGCGAGCCTATTGCCATCAACCGGGCACAAATCCAGACTCCACGCTGCTACTGAAATATTTCAGATAGGAAAAAAACCGATATGAAATATACACATGGTACAATGATGTTGATTGCTATACACGAACACGAACAAGTTTTGGCCATTTACTGATGAACCTCTTCAAGAGCAATGGGTGCACGCGATCTATTAATACCTAAAGTACCTACTTACTTTACAGACGGCTTCTCACACATATTTAATTCAAAGCTCTAGAACAAAAACACCGAGATTTCCTTGGAAACCTAATTCAAGTAGCAGATTATTACTTATTTTTTACTTTATTGACCTGTGCTGTAATTCATAAACTAGTACATGAATCTATGCAGCATACCCATACAAAACTTCAATACTAGTCCACCCAAATGTATGGAACGGTGGATTATTTTTTCGCGTTTGCGATGTTACTCTCATGAAGAAAGCTGTTCAGTTTGATGTCTGTACCACACCCTTAATTATGACTACACCTTTCTATGTTGTACATATGAAAACGCATTGATAAACACGCTTACTCACTGCGCAAAACTCTGTTTATTTTTTATCCACGACCGCGATGCTCTTAGCCTGCATCTCACCTGATGGTAAGTGGTGATCAGGCCGAAGGTGTCAGCGAGCTTCACCCGGAATCCTCAACCACAGAGGAACTGACTACCTCTAACTGCTGAAACACAACAATGCTGTTCACATTGTTGTTATGGCGTCAGACTTAGATAAGATGGTGGTAGCTTGCCAGACGGACGTAGAACAAGCCCTACCACCAACCGTACCATGTTAGTATAAGCATGTGGTTTTTGCGCAGTACAGTGGAAATGAGGTTAATTCAAGTTGATGTACATGTTTTTAACAAATTGTATATGACATGCCGATGACAGGTAGAATCACGTCCTTGACGCATGGTTACTAAATCGCCACTCTGTAGGACGTCTGTTTAAATCTATTGTATACGTACATTGTAACAGCGAATCAATTTTCACGCCTCCTAGGCCAAATATTTTTTGATATTCGGATAGCTCATGACCTAAAGAGATGCCTTAAAGAATAAACAAAGTTGGTGGAGGTACCATAATGTGAAAGAAAAAACTAAAAAATAGAAGCGGCCAAGTGCGTGTCGGACCACGCACAATGAAGGGTTCCGTAGTTGGGATGAATTTAACCCAAGAACAAACTTAACATTGTAGTTAAAAAACATTTTCTCCCATACATTCCGTATGGGAAACTGCAAATTTAAGTTGGTCGAGTATTACTCGTTAACCTGTAACTTAGCTGTGATAGTTTTCCTTTTTAACTTCGTTATATACAGGGTGGCAGGGACATCAACGCGAAGCCGATTACCATGGATTCAGTACATGATTTTAAACCCCCTGCGTTGAAATAATTCGTCGGTTATTAAAAAAAAATGCTGTTATAACGAAAAGTGCAATACCTACGCGGTCAAGATGTATGGAACAGCTGTTTTTTTTTAAATAAACGACGAGACATTTCAACGCAGGGGGTTTAAAATCATGTACTGAATCCATGGTAACCGGCTTCACGTCGATGTTCCTGACGCCCTGTATACTATTGCTGTGAATTCTTTCATAAATCCAAGTACAAAAATTTTGTCGGCGAGATTAATGATAAATACCCATGCCAAATTACAGTTTTCTTGTACTAACAGTCTCTGAGCTAAGCCACAGACAGACAGACAGACGGACATGGCGAAACTATAAGGGTTCCTTGTTTACTACGGAAAAAGTGACGAAACACGCAGTGGACGTCAATCACCGGTTCACAGGTGGGACAGCTTAATGGAGAAAGTGATAATCCTCCTTTTGCCATTTGGTTGGTTCCGTTCATAGACACTTTTTACCATTATACAGTTGATTGTGCTTGCTAACGAGTCTTCCCACTGACTGATCTGTCTGTGTGCAACATAACATAATGAAGAAATAAAACAGATATTTTTGCATATTAACATTGTATAATAATGATTTAAAAATAGAAATTAAATGAAGACAAAGTCGAAAACTCAAATGACTTTTTCATAAACATAAATGATAAGCAGAAGATTTTTAAGAAAAAAGACTTCAATAATTAAGCTTAAAAAAGGCTTGCGGACGGTGAGCAATGGGTAGCTTGCCGTCCGATAAGGACCAGCCCTTCGATTCTGTAAAAATATCACCGTGAAACTTAGGTGAAGTGAGCGTGACGTGAGCTGTCAATAGTGTTAATCCCTAGCATCTTGCCGGTCGATTCTGTGGCAGTGACAGCTCACTTCACCTAAGCTTCACGTTAATATTTTTACAGAATCGACCGACAGGCCCGGGTCGACGGCGCGTTGTGTTCCACGCGCGCCTCAAAGAGATGTCAGCACCAACTGAAGGGGCCCGTAAGGACCAATGCCTGCTGGGGTTGCGGGATTGTCCGAAAGTGATATCGCGGCCCACCCTCCATAATTAGATAAGTTCCCACCCTTCTACATAAATAAATTTAGTTCGTGTAAACTAACAATACTAACCTACTTTAAGCACCATTGTTACTAAAACCAAAATACTAACAAAAATAATGACCTTAGTCTGAAATAAAATTTAATTTTATAAGATGTGACTTGTAGATACTCGATAAATGACGGCCGCCCGCGCCCAATGTAATAACCCGGTAAAGTAGGGATTATGCCGGGGTAAAAAAAAAAAAAACAAATTAGTCCGTCAGTCAGATAACAAAAATAATATTAGACACGTATTTTTTGCTTTATCATATTAATAAAAAAATACTTAGATAACGCATTTTAAGTTGGGGAGTGGGGGTTGCTACGTCACTAGTATGTATAAAATCTTCATACTCGTAACGTCATGGCACATTTTACCTCAATGTATCGCCGTAATCTTTAGATTACGTAAAAAAAGAAAAAATACGTGTTCAATCATTTTTTATAATCTCAAAGACGGCCTAAAAAAATTTTTTTATCATCGTCACTATTCCCCCTTGAAAAGCACGAGGTATATTTTTTTCTTATTTACTGAAAGTAACCACATATATACACTTAGTACGATACCTAACAACACACTACGGATCGGACAGGTTTTTTTTAAATGTTGTAAGTACAAGTAACTTGTCTTTTACCCTCAAAGCCTCAGAGTCCCATTAGTATTCGCCAGAGTCACTAGATGGCGCGGCTGCTTCCATTACATAGAGTGAAAGCAAAGTGATTGGTAAAATCTTGAGATGACTTCTTTAGTTTTTGAATAGAACATCATTAATGTTTTTCAGCTGTATTGTGAGCAAAAAAAAAATTGTTTTGTTATTAATATAATTATCACCTTTTGCGAATTTTTGTTACCTAATAAGTGTTATTATTTAAAAGAGCTTTTCTAAAGGCCCATGTAGAGTAGCTTTGATAGCTCTTAAGTAATAAGGCTGGAAGCACGGTTATTAGATAAGGGCACTACCCTTCTGCACACGCATTAGACCAGCATAACCTTATTCTGCGGCCGTAAGGAAATATTGGCATTATCTTCCTTACCAAGCAAATTGGTGACCCGTATACGTATATTCCCGTATTTCATTATACTTGCACCGGTTGACGTCATAACGTCAACGCCGGCTGTCGCTGAAAACCAACGCTGGGGCTCTGTCTCTCATAGAGTCGCAGCATTATGCTGAGCAATGGCCGTTTTGGGTGAATGTGACGCATATTTTACCCCAACTTGGTCTTTTTGTGTTTGTGTTCTTTTTTGCGTTATGTTTACCGCAAATAAATGTATTTTCTTTATTTTCTTTCTTTACGTCGAAAACATTAAATGACTTATTCCTAGTTAAAAGTTTGTAGCCGTGCCAACTTTAGCAGCCGAGCGTAAGCTAATGACATTACAACTAGTGCCTTTAAAAACTAAACTTGTATTAAAGTTCTAGGTTTTCTCGAAATGTACGTAGGAAGAGAGAATTCGAATTAAATTAAGTAAAATGCAAATGGTCAGGCGTCCATGGATTCTCAATAATCTCCGTTGAAAAGCGTCGTTAACAAAAGTCACGTAGTTCCCAACAATAAGGAAGTTATCTTCACAAGTATATACGGATGGATGTAAAACCGAATGACCGCTATTTTGACTCTTATGTCTTTCCATTAAGGTTGTTAATGCCAACACTTAACTGTTTGTAGACGAGAGTCCTTGATGTCCCTCGAATGTCTAGACTGAATGGGACTGTTAATTCTTTTTCATTATTATTCAGAAATTAATTGAGTTATATTTAGCTTTCAATGCTAAATATATTTGAATGAAAATCCTGTCAAGTACTTATGGCAGAACTACTACTTGTGGCAGAACTACAATCAAGGTTATAGAGTAGAACAACAGTATAACTTTGTCTCTTTCTCCGTTTTCGTTATTATGAATCACTAGCTTTTGCTCGTGGCTACGTTCTCTTATGGTTTAACCTAGGTCTTGTTCTACCTGTGTGAAATTCGTTCGGTCGTAAAGGCGTGAAAAGGTAACAGACATACAGACAGAGTTACTTTCGCATTTGTAATATTAGTATGGTTTTCAGTACCTCTTAATGTATTTGCTGTCTTGATTAAGTTTGAGCCATCGATTTGATAAGTTTGAATACATTCCATCTATTTATTCCCGAAAAACAAAATTCTCATGACATATTTTGATGCAAACTGCTGTGTATTAAAGTTGGCGGAATCGAATTCTGAATATATTTCTGAAGTTTGAAAGTCGAAGAATACATTCAGAGGAGAACACCTAAGGACATTACAAATCTTGAATTCTTTACCTGAAATTCAAAGTCGGAATTATATACGTGGAAGAATTCTAGTGCAAGTTTCAATGCCAGTTTGTGCGTCTTAGAAAATTTGAGATAAAAACCAATTTTTACTTAATAATAAAAGCCATTTATGCAGACTATTTCAACTTATGCTACTTAAATAAAATTATTTACAAGTTATAAATAAAAAGTTAAAAATAAAATTAAAATTAATAATATTGTTGACACCGGCTGTCTTAGTCTGTGTGCCCATTGGCAAAAACCTCCTCCATCTCCTTTTATTTTTCTCTATCTATTGCGAATCGAGTCCATAATTATCCCCCTGTAATTTCCAGCTCGTTGCTCCAGCGTTTTCTCTGCGTTCCTCTATTTCGTTTGCCATTTCTCAGATACCAGACTGTTATTCTTTTGCTCCATTTGTCTGAGTCTCGGAGGATGTGACCAGCCCACTTCCATTTAAGTTTTGCGTGTGACGTCAGTCACCGTCGTTACTAGTGTTATATCTTTGTTTTTAATCCGGGCTTTTCTTTTTACTCCCATGATACTTACATACACAGAAATGTAAAAAAAAAATTTTTTACTTACGGCCGGATAATTTTCATTCAACATCGTAGTTGCTCATTGTGCTATCGTAGTTTATTATTCCATAGGAAAAACAAAAACAACCATTAGGAATGCTATACCCCTGCCAGGGCTGTGAGTTTCTCCGAAAGGGATATCGCGGCCCCGGCACACAGGCAACGGAAGGAACACGGGTGGGTTTTAGTCAGTAAAAGTCTGACACGCCCTTCCGCTCCGCCCAGAGCGGGAGAAGTTATTTGACAATTTCCCAACATCAAAAAAAAAAAAAGGAATGCTATACCCGCATTGAAACAAAAATAATACTTACCAAAAAGTTCGTATAATATTACGAGCATAAGAAATTGTTATATAACTCCATAACCTCGTTTCTTACACATACTCGAACGAATTCGATAAAATATTTTTCTTGTGAATCAAATTTAATTTCGAATTCCTATGACCCAGTTTACTTGGTGCAAATGAAAATAAGTTCCTTTATTTTTATTCGTTTAAAGAGTCTTCCAAAACGTAAGAAAAAAAATATTTTGCTTTATGAGTATAGCAGATTTTAAATAAAAGCTCTAATTGAATTACATTGATTGGATTGTATTTTCTTTTCCTTCCTTTTCGTGCAGAGCATAATAATATAATTAAACCGAGTCATAAAAATTATATAAAAATGCAATGATATTAGATTTAAATCATCAAACATGCGAAAAATTGCTGCACGATACCATCTACGGCGTAGCGGCCTACGCCGTAGCCGCTCGTAGGCAGCTACGTGAACCAATCGTAAAGGTCGCGTAGACTAGTGAGTGACTTTTGAGTCCAAATCCTCATCTTTAATATAGTTTTCTTCTCGAATGTATTTTTGTCTCGTTATGATTTTAATAAAATGTAATGAAGTTTTATGTAAATTGCCGTCGTAAAATTTTATGTTTATGTTAATATTGTCTGCAGGCTAAATAAAGGTGTTGGGGTGCTAGGACAGGAAACCTCCCCGTGTGCCTGGAGGCTGGAGTTCCCTTACGGATGCGTCCGGGGGGAAGGCCAGTCTCCGGGACGGTGCACCCTGGGGTGCGGGCAATGTCTCCCCATTAGGTACTGCGTGCCTAAGGGGTCTCGTTGCCCGTATGCCAATATCCTGTCGGAGGAGTGAACGCTCTAACGTGTGCTCGTTGAGAGCACACGTTGAGCAGCGTTCTGGTGGGAGCGGGCTCGGCGTGCACTAACCCTGCCGTCGGGCAGGCAGGAGGAAGTCTTTTCTCTTGCCACCGTTGGTCTCGTAGCCCCGAAGAGTGTCAAGGTCATGTCTCTGGCATTTGACGGGGGTCGAGGGTCTTGGCTTAACCGCCCGGGCCGCGAGGTAGAAAACCTCTATAAAAAATCACCCCAAACCTCCAAGCGGCGGCGCACCGTGAGGGAGGTTGATAGCTTGACTAATGGGTAGCTTAATTAGTCACTAGTGCGAACCACTATTTTTTGGTTGGTTGGTTGGATATATTTTTTACTCGTGGGATCTAAAATGGAAAAATTCTTAAAACAAAACCCAAACATCGAAGTCGTGCCAATTTTATTGGCGGAGGACCCGCTTGCCGGCGACGGCAACAAGAGTCGAGGAGACTCCTGTCCCTCCGGGGACCAAGCTAGGTCCGATCGGGACACCGGACGCGGGCGTTTCTGGGGGAAACGCTCGCGTGACGAGAAGATGGACCGCGCAGGATCGGCGGGACAATCCTCAAGCGAGGAAAGCCTGCCGGTCGCTAAGACGCCTACGGTTAGGAGAGGCCGAGGCAGCGCGGTGACCTCGAAACTGGGGCGTGGCAATCGGGGTCGCATCAAGCGGCCCGATACCCCCCCAGGAATCGGCGGGGATAGCGACCCCGAGGTCTCGTCCGGGGCCTCAACCGAGGAGTCGGTAGGGGTCACCGTCCCGAATAAGGGCACGACGGCACGGGCTGGCGCTGCTACGAACCGTGCTAAGGGAGGAGTGGTGTCCGACGAGGCCGCCAAAGTCGCCGCTGGGGGCTCCAATTCGGAGCGAGCGGCCAGGTTTGCGGAGGTCGTAGTGGCCGCGATCAGGACTGTGGCCTTAAAAAAGCTGCAGTCCTCGAAAGAGAAGGCCATACCTGCGGCCACGGCCTCCATTATGGCGGCAGCGGAGGCCTTTCTCCATCTTGGGCCTCCGTTAGACGGTATGTCGGAAATGCGGGCGGAGGTCGCCCGCTTGACAGCCGCCACGGAGCTTCTCCAAAAAGAGAATGAGGAGCTCCGAGCAGACCTGGCCGGGCTCCGTGGAGCCGGCCCCCGCGTCGTTCTGCAGCGCGGAGCGGTGCAAGGGCAGGGCCCGCCCTTGCCGGCGGAGGACCGGGTTTTGGCCCTGGTGCGGAAGGAGCTGGCTGCTTTCAACAGCCGGTTCTCCGTACTGGAGGCCGTGGTCCTGCGCCCTCCATTAGCGGCGAGCCAGCCGGCCTCGGGCCAGCGGAAGGTGGCATCTTATGCCACCACCGCAGCTGCCGTGGCCAAACTAGGTCCGTCAGGGCAGACCAGGAGTGGGGCTGCTACACAGGCAGCGAAGGCCCCGGCCAAGGCGGTGGGGGCCCCGGCCTCGGCCCTGGCAGCGGGAGCTCCGCCCCAGGTGGCGAAACGGCCGCCTCTGCCTCCTAAATCTCCCCAGGCTGACGCCGAGTGGCAAATAGCCGGGGAGAAGAAGAAGGCGGGCAAGGCCAAAAGGGCGGCCAAAAAGAAGGCGAGGCAGCAGCGGCGCAAGGAGCAAAGCGTCGCGGCTAGGCTCCGCGCCCCGAAGTCCGCAGCTGTAGTGATAACACTACAGCCGGAAGCGGAGAAGAAGGGCGTGTCCTACCGCGACGTGCTCTCCAAGATTGGGGCGGCGGTGGACCTTAACGAGATAGGTGCCGCTCAGGGCATCCGGGTAAGGGTCACCGCGACTGGGGCCCGGATGCTGGAGCTCCCCGGAGCGGCCAGTGGCCCGGCCGCTGACGCCCTAGCTGAAAAGCTTAGGACGTCCTTAAATGCGGACGAGGCCCGAGTGTCCAGGCCCACGAAGTGCGTAGAAATGCGCATCTCGGGCCTGGACGACTCAGTGGCGGAGGAACAGGTGGTGGCCGCTGTCGTCAGGACTGGGGGGTGCTCTGCCGAGCAGGTTAGGGCAGGCACCATCCGTCCTGGCTTCACGGGGATGCGAGCCGTAACAGTGAGCTGCCCCGTGTCGGCGGCCAGGAAAATCGCCGGGGAGGGCCAAAGGTTATTGGTGGGCTGGGTATCCGCGCAGGTCAAACTGCTCGAACCCAAACCTCTGAGGTGCTTCCGCTGCCATGTGGGCAACCACGTGGGAGCTAAATGCACCTCGGAGGTGGACCGCAGCGATCACTGCTATCGCTGTGGTCAGCCCGGTCACAAGGCCGGCTCTTGCGAAGCCACGCCGCACTGCGCCGTATGTGCGGCGGCTGGCAAGCCGGCCGAGCACCGGATTGGGAGCAAGGCCTGCGTCCAACCCGCCAAAGGCAAAGCCAGGGGCAAGCCCTCCGCCACCGCTGTCACCGCCGCGGCCGCCGCTACCGCTACTACTGCCACCGCCGCTGCCGCTTCCACCGTCGTCGCCGCCACCGCCGTTGACGCCGTGGCAGGGCCCTCACGCGGGGCTCGGGGGGGGCTAAAATGGACTGCTAATAGGTCCATTACGCCTCCTCCAGGCGAACATCAACCACTGCGCCGCAGCTCAGGATCTGTTGCTCCAGAGCATGGCGCAGTGGTCGATTAACATCGCCGTGGTCGCTGAGCCGTACTTTGTCCCGCCCAGGGATGACTGGGTGGAGGACCTGAGCGGCTCAGTGACCATAATTTCGTCGGCCGCCGCCAGTACCCCGTCCCTCGAGGCCGTCAAGAGGGGACCGGGTTGCGTGGCAGCACGGTTCGGGGAGATTGTCGTGGTAGGAGCGTACTTCTCCCCGAACCGAACTCTCGCCGAGTTCCACAACTCCCTTGGGGAGTTGAGAGTCGTCGTCGTCGGGTACCATCCCCTCCCCGTGATCGTCCTCGGGGACTTCAATGCCAAGAACGTGGCTTGGGGTTCCCGGTTAACGGACACACGGGGCAGGATGGTGGAGGACTGGGCTCTGGAGTCGGGCCTGGTCGTCCTAAACCGGGGTTCTGTCCCCACGTGCGTGCGGATGCGGGGCGAGTCAGTGGTGGACATTTCGTTCGCCAGCCCCGCTCTGTCGCCGCGTGTCATTGGCTGGCGCGTCATGGAGGGGGTGGAGACCTATTCCGATCACCGGTACATCCGGTTTGACGTCTCCGCCCAGACCTCGGGCACGCCGGTCAGACAGACCCCGAGTGGTCCGCGGTGGGCGCTGAAGCAGCTGGACCGAGAGCTCCTCCTGGAAGCCTCGATCGTGCAGGCCTGGGTGTCATCACCGGACAGGCCTGCCGACATAAACGACGAGGCGGAGTGGTTCCGGGAGGCCACGTCCGAAATTTGTGACGTGGCAATGCCCCGGGTCCAGCCCGGACGTGCTCAGCGCCAGGTGTACTGGTGGTCGCGTGAGCTGACCACTTTACGCGCGGCGTGCGTTGCTGCGCGCCACCTGTACGCCAGGCACCGCAGGCTCCGTATCCGCCCGGCGGATACGGAAGCCATTGAGGCGGGGCTGTACGCAGGATACAGAGCGGCGAAGACCGCCCTCCAAGCGGGGATCGAGCGGGCCAGAGGACTGGCCCGCGAGGAGTCGCTGGAGACTCTGAACAGAGATCCGTGGGGACGCCCATACAAATGGGTGCGAGATAAGCTCCGCCCATGGGCTCCCCCGCTGACGCAGAGTCTCCGGCCCCAGCTTGTGGAGGACGTGGTGAGCGCTCTGTTCCCCTCGCGAGGGGAACATACTCCCCCGCCCATGGCTCCGCCTCCTGCGGTACCCGATGCGGACCACACCAGGGACGACGACGATGATACTCCGGAGGTGACCGAGGTAGATCTGAGAGTGGCGGTACGTAGGCTGAGTGCCAAAAATACCGCCCCAGGACCCGACGGCTTACCTGGAAAAGCCTGGGTTCTGGCCTTAGAGGCTCTCGGGCCTCGACTTCGGGGACTCCTAAGCGCATGCTTGGAGAGGGGCCAGTTCCCACTTCGTTGGAAGACGGGGAAACTGGTCCTCATCAAGAAGCCGGGGCGCCCGGCGGACTCTCCGTCCGCTTACCGGCCCATCGTGCTGCTCGATGAGGTGGGCAAGCTCTTTGAAAGAGTAATTGCAGACCGCCTTGTCGGGCAGCTGGTGCGAGTGGGGCCGGATTTGGCGGAGAGCCAGTATGGTTTCCGCAAGGGGCGCTCTACGGTGGATGCCATCATGCGCGTTCGAGCCCTCACGACGGGGGATGCTGTTGCCCGGGGTGGGGTAGTCTTGGCGGTGTCTCTTGACATCGCCAATGCCTTCAATACCCTGCCCTGGAGTTGCATTAGGGAGGCACTCCGGTATCACCGGATGCCGACCTACCTCTGTCGAGTGGTCGAGGCCTATTTGACGGACAGGGCCGTCATCTACCCCGGTCACCACGGAGAGTGGAACCGGCGAGAGATGTCGTGCGGTGTCCCACAGGGATCGGTCCTGGGGCCGCATCTGTGGGACATCGGCTACGACTGGGTGCTGCGCGCCGACCTCCCTAGCGGCGTCAGCGTAATTTGCTACGCTGACGACACGCTGGTCCTGGTGCAGGGGAGGTCGCATGAGGCGGCGGCCGAACTAGCGACACGTTGGGTTGCGACAATCGTCGAAAGGATCCGGCAACTGGGACTCGAGGTGGCCTTGCACAAGTCCGAGGCCATGTGTTTCAATGGTCCTCGGAACGCGCCACTGTCGGGTTCCCAGATTACGGCGGGAGGGGTTCACATCGGTGTCAAGTCGACGATGAAGTACCTGGGACTCGTCCTCGACAGCCGGTGGAACTTCGTGGAGCACTTCCGACGTTTGGCTCCCAAACTGGATAGGGCTGGGGCTGCTTTGAAGCGGCTCCTGCCCAACCTGGGGGGTCCAAACGCCTCCTGCCGGAGGCTTTACGCGGGGGTCGTGCGGTCCATGGCCCTTTACGGGGCACCGGTGTGGGCGCGTTCATTGAGGCTGCGACCGGCCCGGCGGTTGAACGCGTCCCAAAGGGTCATGGCCATCAGGCTGGTCCGGGGATACCGCACGGTCTCCCGTGAGGCGGCGAGCCTCCTTGCCGGACTACCACCATGGGATCTGGAGGCGAAAGTCCTCGCGCACATGTGGAAGTTGCGCGAGGAGGCGAAACGCCGGGGTGTAACTCCGCTGCCGCGAGAAATCACGGCACAGCGGACAGAGCTCCGGCGGGATCTCATGGCGGCATGGAGTGTACGATTGTCGCAACCCAGCGCTGGGCACGCCACAATTGCGGCGATAAGTCCCCTCTTTGAGGAGTGGCTTGAGAGGCGCCATGGCGTCCTCACCTTCCGCCTGACGCAGGTCCTCACCGGACACGGTTGTTTCGGGAGGTTCCTGTTCCGCGTAAGGCGGGAGGAAACGCCCGGGTGTCACCACTGTGTGGATCGCCCGGAGGACACGGTGGAGCATACGGTGGAGGTCTGCCCGGCTTGGGCGGAGCACCGCCGTGTCCTCACGGAGGCGATCGGCGGCGGCGATCTCTCGCGTCCGGCCCTGGTTCAGGCCATGGTTCGGAACGAGAGTGCATCGGAGGCCGTCACCTCCTTCTGCGAAGCAGTTATGCTCGCGAAGGAGGAGGCGGAGCGTGCGAGGGAGATGCAAGCTGCACGCCCTCGCGGCCCTAGTCGCCGCAGGAGACGCCCCGGGCGTCGGGAGTCCAGAGCCGACTTCCGGCCACCGTAGGCGCGGGCTTGCGGACGGTGAGCAATGGGCAGCTCGCCGTCCGATAAGGACCAGGCCCGTGTCGACGGCGCGTTGTGTTCCACGCGCGCCTCAAAGAGATGTCAGCACCAACCGACGGGGTCGAAAGACCAATGCCTGCTGGGGTTGCGGGTTTGTCCGAAAGGGATAACGCGGCCCCGGCACACAGGCAACGGAAGGAACACGGGTGGGTTTTAGTCAGTAAAAGTCTGACACACCTTCTCGCTCTGCCCAGAGCGGGAGAAGTCATTTGATGATTTCCCATCCAAAAAAAAAAAAAAAAAAAAAGGCTAAAGGTGTTCTTGGAAATCTTTATTAAGTACTTAGTTTGTTTTTCTTACTGAAAAATCCTCTTGCTTTTTATATTAACTCTTAGCAAATACTTCGAGACATAATCAGAAACTATGAGGCATTTACGTCAAATACGAGTTTACTATAGGTGGGTAAATAAAGTCTAAACAAATTATATTGCTAAGCCAATTTTATATTCGGGGACTTACAATGTTACAAAGCAACCTAAAAAAAACCACACAGCACAATAAATAAAATTATCAAAAATAAACATTTCTCGATAAATATTCAGTCTGCAGTTTCATTTCAGCAGAAAAATATGTTAACTACCGTCCGGTATAATCGACTTGACCTCAATACCGGATAAAACAGGTCCGATCCGGACGAAACCGGTTATCTTTTGATTGCAATCGTCTGCGCTCTGCCCTATTGACTACGTATGGATGGCTCAAAGTATGTGGAATTCATTTTGAATTGGTTGCTTACAATTTTATTTCATGTTTTGTTGAGTGTTCTCCGATAGCTCGCACATATTTTGTGCGAGGTATCGGATCTTGGAGTAAAGTCCCCCGAGCTAGTTGACTTAAAAATGTGGCTGGGGCAGACTGGGTGCAGTAGGCGGAGCACAGGGTGTTGTGGCGCAGCCTGGGAGAGGCCTATGTCCAGCAATGGACAGCGATAGACTGAGTTGATTGATTGGTCTTGTACAATAAAAATGTAATAGTGTAATGTATGAGCCGGTCATAGTCCTTCTGCGGAGATATGTGTTGTTGAGTTGGGTTTTCTCATGCTGAGGATGGACGGTTGTTGATCGCAATGTTTGCCCACTACATGTTATAGAGATTTCAGATCATCAAAATCATAATTTCAGCCAAAAGACCTCCACTGCTGAACATAGACCTCCCCCAAGCACCGCGACTTCGACCTATTCTGTGCTTCGCGCATCCAGCGGATTTCTGCAGCCTTTACAGGGTCCATCTTGTGGTAGGCCTTCCAACGGTTCGCCTTCCGGTACGCGGTCGGCATTCCAGAACCTGACCTCGAAAACTACCCTACTGCAGCGAGGTGTGAGACAGGGAGATGTTATCTCTCCGAAACTGTTCACCACTGCACTGGAGGATGTCTTCAAGGGTCTGGGTTGGAAAGGGCCAGGTATCAACGTTAATGGCGAGTACATCACTAACCTTCGGTTTGCCAACAATATACTTATCATGGCTGAGACCATGGAGGACCTCAATACAATGCTTGATGACCTTAGTAGAGATTTCAGATGACTAAACTCTCTGATAACCTCACGCTGTGATTAATTTACATAACCCATGAAATTTTTAAATAAAGTAGTAAAATACATAGGTACCTATGATAATACTAACTGATGTGCACGAGTACGTTCGACCTTAGGCTTGAAATAGATAACACGGGTTACAGACAGAAAGACAAGAGTTATTTTCACATTTATAATATTATTATGGATGATATTGTAATTTGTTAGGTACACTAGAACGTGTGTATGATTTACCGACGATTTATTTGCTCATGCATTCTTAAGTTCTAGAAACGTACAAATCCAAGTTCACGTAGCGAAAACTAGTGACTCGATTTCGAAGTTATTTCCCCGCGTAGCAACTACAGGCAATAGATACCTACTCGTATTTCGAGAGAGGCCTATTTCCGATTGATTTGTAACTTAGTAAATTGTCGTACCCTTGCCATACACCGATAGTAATTTCCTTTGTGCTTGGATAAAATGTAGATGATAGAAAATGTACGTCAATCTTGATTTATACCCACAATATCGTCTGCGCGATCTTCAGAATTGGGTCCAGAGAGAATTGAAAAATACAGATAGACATACAGCGTTGCAAGATGAATCATTTGACGACACGGTTGGCGCAGTGGCTGAGCGATCGACTGCTACGCAACGTGTCGCGGGTTCGATCCCCGCACGGAACAAATATTTGTATGATCTGCAAGTAGTTGTTCCGGGTCTGGGTGTTAGTGTATGTGAGTTTCTATGTTTGTAAACGCACCCACGATACAAGAAGAAATTCTTAGTGCAACTTCTTCTAACTTCTAAGGGACAACGTTTCTTAAAAAAAAAAAAAAAACACATAACTTCACTGTCACATATAACTTTAGTGATTTACGCGGCGCACACTACTAAAGCTGCCAGTCGCCATGATTTTTTCCGAGATGTTCAACAATCATCGTTCTATTTCAGCCAATTTACACAAAATCTTAATTAAATATACATTTAAACCTTCCGCATGAAGCGTCCATTGGTGGAAACCGTATGAAAAAGTAGGTTTTGAGTTTATCGCGTTCAGACAGACAGACAGACGCGGCGGGTGGACTTTATTTTATAATTTGTTAGTAATGGTAATATGTACTCAAAGGTCAACTCAAAGCTGCAATGGCTGTTTCTTCAAACGGCCTTTCTAAACATGGCCGTGAAAATTGACGTGTAAAAGTGTTAGAAAAGATCTACTTACAGAAATAAACATAATTTTATTGTGTTTCGCTTAACGAAGAGAGTCACGTGTTCTTTTCGCCATTACGATATTTTTTTCTGCTGGCCAAACCTGGGACGTACCGGCTTTTTTAAAAATGATCCACGATCACGAGTTTTAAATGTTATAACTAAACTTTAAATACCCTTATTACCCCTGTACCGTTGCATGCACAATGTTTTGTGTGCGTTACTCGCGCTACCCTACCTAGTGAAGAATGCGTAGATGGCTGCTACTCAAAACGTTACAAGTCTACAATTCTACAAAATTGTTAAATTATTTAAAATATTGCGTACAAATATATTAATTGTAGACTTGTAACTACAATTTACATATTTGTAAGGTTTTTCCGTTATAATTAACGAGCGTTTCCGGGCTTAGAGTTGCGTGGTACAGACACTTTTAAGATTTACAAATATATAAACTGTAACTGCAAATTGTAATTGTAAAGTTTTGTGGTATAGGGCCCTGGATGGTTAAAAATAGCACTCAACTTTGAATGAAAATTGAGAGCATGAAGTAATTTAATAGAAAGCGGACCAAAATATACTAAATATGGCTGCTTGGTTAAAATTACGTGATATTGAAACAGACACAAGTTAGATTGCCTTCAAACTTTGGCGGTCTTCATACAGCCAGAAATGAATTGTTTATCAAATAGACAAACAACATTAATTTGCCATGTTATACCCATTTCGTACAACTGTTAATGATTGACAGTTGTGCTTTGAATAGATACACGGAAAATTTAAGTTTTTAGTTAGTCAATTTGTTTAGCAATGAATTTCCTTGATTTTTTAAACCGTGCTTTGTTTTTTTTTAACACGGTACGACGACCATACTTCTACTTTATCATATTATTCAGCATAGTTTTCACTTTAAGGTCGCGTCCTATTTAAAAGCGACGCGGATACTCGATCGTCGCGTTCATTATGTCACTTGTTGTTCTGAATACCGGAAAACGCTCCCTGTCGGCGCCACCACGCGTCAGGTTCACGGGACAAAAAATTATATTAAACGGTATTGTTGTATGCATTTCTATGAAAGCTAGAAGTCCTTAGAAGCTTTACACATTGCAGGCGCTTTACGGCGCAGTCGCTATGCATTTGTTTTGATTGTTATAGCTGTGTTTCATACAAAAACTACAAAAAACAGAAAACAAACAACTAAAACTGCACTACGTGTGGAGCGCCCCTTACGTAGCTTCATTATACTTAGTGACTCTGTTTGGTTGTATTTAAGTTTAGTCTGTTGGTTTATCTTGTGTTCTAACCCAAACGAATTCGGTATTCTGGACAAATCTGAGAGAGATGTCTTAGTTTGCGGTGTAAACTGCGCGTTTTTTCCAAACGAGAGTAAAATTCTTCGTTTACGATACCTACAATCTATAAGTTTTGACTGAAAATATAAATCAAGCAACCCAAACAAAGTAATCTGCGTTCGTAATTCATTTGCCAAACATGACACAATAACGAGTTTTAGGAAAAACAACTGTAATGCCTACACAAAAGGTTCAGTTTGCGTTACAACTTCACATTTTTCAACGGTACTTGTCAGTCTTAAATCAACTTTATTTACACTTTCATAAAGTTGATGTTTGTCTAAGTGGAAAAGTCGTGTTTGTTTACATGTTTGGTAAATACATTGCGAACGCAGATTAGGCCCTTTTCAAGAAACGATTGTACTTCACCAAGCCCGCGATCTTTGTCATTTCGTTAATCCTACAAAAGGGTACTCTAATAATATCCACAATAAAACGTCAAAGAGAGGATATTCAAAGATTTATATGAAACAAGATAATCCTTTCAAAGCGGAATAAATCGTATACAAAAAATCATAAAGCTATATATGGCTGATATGTCAAACATCGTTACATGTTTCCGATATATACGAGTGGTGTAACTTTTCGTATTGCCTTTATATTTTTATTTATTGGCTCAAAATATCAATAAATAAAAACAATAGAGGGTGAATGTTCGACCATAAATCCAAGATACGGCAATTCATCAAAATGTCAAAAGATGCACACACACCTGGGTAGCTTCGACCTAATTCTAGTTACAGAATCATCCTTATTGGCAACTCTTACAAGGCAAAATGGACCTTAGTACCGCTGTATAACGTTTGTAATGTATTTTATGGGGTGTTAAGAGAAATTTGGGGCACAAATGTAGCCGTGAACCCCTAGAGATGAGTATCGTCATCATATTTCTGTTTTGACGTCTATTCTCGAGGTAGATCGGTTTAGAAAGACGAAAGTTTTTTTTTCTGCTGCCTTAGGAGATTGGTACAGCGTGCCGGACGGGCGATATTAAGGTCAATATAAGCTCATAGATTACCATATTTTTGAAGAGTTTAGAATAAAACATATTCAGACTAACGTGAAATATGTAGGTATCGTATCTTTAAGGTCTTTGGAATATGCTGTCCGAGGTAACGTGAAGGTACGATAGTAATGATTTTGTTTCGTCTTATTCTCTAAGGAACGATTTTCCTCTGGAAACCGTATCGTGTAATTCCCGAAAGGTTGGAGAACTTATTACTGTGTACGCCAAGCTCTCTGTGTTCTTAAAATATTAGGCTTCGTATCTTGAGGCAGGGTTTTTGACATAAACACAAACATGATAAGAAGTGTTTTTATATAGTCAACGGCATGAATACCTTACACCTACGCAACATTCAAGAGTTTTCTCGGAAAATAATGATTGCCACATTGAGACAAGACCCATTTCGTAATAGTGTGGTTTCGAGAATACTATGTTCGTAACACCATACAATTTCTATCAATACTTTAAGAGAAAATCGCTTTTGTGTCTTGCGGAACTGTAAGGTATTTATACTCCTGACTGTACTTCCATTAAAACCCTGGGTTTTCCAAACTAATCCAAACTTCAACTGAATTAACACGAGATTTTTTAATAAAATAATATTCTTCCTTAAAAGTAATAACCGCCATTACAAATGAATTTTGCTCATTCGTTCACTTCAGTACTTAGTCGGATCGTTAACCAATTGATTCGGATCAATTCGTTTTTCTTTCATTCTCTGCCAGTATCCGCTGGCGAACGTAGAAAATTTTAGGTAAAGGTGTGTCCAAACATTGAGCGGCAAGACCACACGGCGGCAAGACTGCGGCAGCGACACGCCGCGTTTGCAGGACACATTTCTGGCGCGCTCTGGTTCGGATCAAACCGACGAATGTTTGCGCAGCAGTAGGTACTGCGGGTCACATCCGAGACACGCCGGGCACTTCAGTTGGCAATATCAATTTGCCTAGCCTTTAATACGTCCAGGCACAATTAGTAACGAATGTTTCCTAAAAACGTTTGTACGCGGCACGTAGAAAGAAGCGTTCGCGCGCGGCATTCGTCCAAACACAGCGCGGCAGCCGCGCACGTTGTCTAGACACACCTTTACAGTAGAAATACTCGTACGAGAAAATAAAGTAAGAAACCTTTGAAATATCTTAAGTGCACTGTAAGGCTACGGCAGCGGGCTGACAGTGGCTTTGAGTCGACGAACGAAGGCGGCGACTCCTGAGTAAATATACAACTGAGTTCAAGCTTCATACAATCCTAAGCACAAAGCATTTATTTCAATTAAACCATTTACAGGCACTTTTGAATTTTCAAAGGAGTCGGTCAGTCAGAAAGATGAAGCTAGTTGCCCATTCCAAAGCGTAGTAGGTTACTATGGAGAAGAACGGGCAAGAAACTCCATGGTCACTCTTTTAAATTATATACTTTGTGGCAAAATATTATTTACTTAATTAGGCCCTTTGTACACACACGTTTTTCTTGCCGTTCAAAACTACGATTTAGTCGCCGTGGGTAGGCACGGTCGTCAGTGTTGTATGGATCACTATGGAAGCTTGTTGACGGACACGTTTTTTCTACGGCGCGGTTTATTTACGCAAATCTTACCTACAACTACCATTACAGATCTGCGATCCAATGCGATAGAGTGGCCTTAAGTACATGGCAAATCCTTAATCTGCATCCTATAAAATTACATACTTTAACCTTAATCCTAACCTACATCTAATAATAATAATAATATCAGCCTATTATTGTCCCACTGCAGGGCAAAGGCCTTTTTTCATACAGAGAAGGCACGAGCATTGATCACCACGCTTGCTCAAGACGGGTTGGCGATTTTAGACTTATATTAACTATAAGTCCAGGTTTCCCCACGGTGTTTTTTCATTCACCGATGTCAGTAATGTCCAAGATAAACTCAGAAAGTACATATGAATTGAAAAAGTCACATTGATATTTGCCCGGATTTGAACCCACAACCTCGTACATGAGAGGCGATGCCTTAGCCACTGGGCCATCATGACATCTAATTACATACATTTAAAAAATCGTAGATGAAAAACCTTTTTTTTAATAAATGCTTAGAGTTTGAGTTTCGGCATGGTGATAAGAGACTGGTAGATAAGAGTACCCGTTATTATACCTAAGCGGATATTTTACTCATTACAGATAAATAACTAACTGTGACTTTTTCCTGTTTTTTTGCGATATTGTATCTTGTTATGTACACATTTTGCAAAAACACGCTAGAGGTCTCTGTATAGGTCAGCCCGGCGCGCATAGGGAAAACCGATTTATTTAATTAAGTTAACTTTGCATTTTATACACAAACAAATGTTTTATCTGCTGTGAGAGGTATTTTTATTAATAACTAGTTATTGCCCGCAGCTTCAACATACTTTATTTCGGTCGTCCCACGGTATCTATTCCGTATAAAAACAGACTTGCATCTTTAAGGTGGTGGGTTTTGAAGAATGACAATTTGGACGTCGCTTAATTTCAGAAGCGTTCATGAATGAAAGTATGTACATTACAATAGTAAAAAAGTTACAGGGATTTACTTAGTATGCATTAGCTTTTTTTACCTGACTGCGGCGAAGCCAAAAAAGGGGGTTATGTGTTTGACCTGTATGGTGTATGCATGTATGTCGTGTCTATGTTCCCTCGTAACTACTAAACGGCTGAACTGATTTAGAGGAATGATATGTCGGTAGATTCGTCTTTATTGCGCGAGTGTAACTGGGTATATTACAATTAGGTGGGGAAATACAAAAGTTATACTATATTTCAGGTTGTTGGTTTGTCCCCCCGGGGGCCTGCGATATCAAAATTCTATTAATTATAATGCTTTTTTTCCAGTTTCAGTTAGGTTTGTTTGTAGACGGTTTTTTTTCGTTTTTAAAATAACTTATTTTATTAAGTTGCACAAAGAAAAAACAAATATTTTGATATTTTTTTATTATTTTATCGAAACGCAATCATCAATCATTTATCATTTATCGTAATCATTTTTATAGGTATTTGCAATAACTAAACGTAGAACTTAGGGCGGAAGCTAGGAAGTTACCAAACTCACTAAAATATGGTATTTCACTTTTTATAAGTATGCTAATCAGCAGGATTTTGGTGGTAGTGGTTAAACTATTTTACTACCTCATTTTTTTAGAGGAATATTACAAGACAAAGCGTTAATTATTGCTGTTCCATCAAATCTAAGCCATTTTGAATTAGCAGACTCCTGTCCCTTGAAACACAACAGATTCTAAGCTTTGATGGCAGTGCATGTTTGTATTTGCAATATGTTTTTTATGATTAAATACGAGTATGTGTTAGCATATTGCATGTATCCGTTTTTTAAAGTATGTTTGGCTACCTTAGAGACCATTCCTTCTATGCACATCCTTTTTTATGATTTTCATTTGTAGTTACAAGCACTTGTGCTCTCCATGGTGATGAGCTAGGGTCCATAATAATACCGTCAGTTAGTAATTTCCTTATTTCAGTACGAATAAACTGCATATATGTCACTATCTGAGTATCTATGTGACTTAGATCCGGACTTGTAGCCCGCGAAATTAAAATTTTCTATTCTACGTTTTTTTGCAATTTCCAGGTCAGTTTCAGGTTGTATCTCGATCAAAATATGATTCGCGACTATAACAGAATATTACAGTATTTATAGAATTATAATCAGTAATACATCTCTCTAAGTTAGATTTGTTACATAAGAACTTTTCCAAAAGAGATTTCCACCTAGAACAGCTATTGGCTTACAGTCTGGTAAGAGATTCGGGAATAAACAAATTAGGCCGACAATGGTTTGAGATAGTGCACATAATTTTGAATGGAGTTCCTGATTCGCCAAAAAACATTTCTAATGTATTACGTCTCTTAAGAGTTTCATGAGCAATTATCACATCCGTATATAAGTTCTCCATTATCACCAACTTGCAGATCGATATTGGCGGAACACAGTGCATCTACCTTTGTTTTTAGATTTGTAGCTGCCATGCTGACATTTTGGTAGCAAGAGCTCTTTTGTATATTATATTGACAAACTGGTCGGCTGTCTATATAACTAGCAGTACAGGGAGTACTGCTCGTACCAATCACTGCTCAAAGAGCAGGCGGCAAGAAATAATCCGTTAATTTTTATCGGTATCATAGCTTTATCGAGATCAATAATAGTATTGTAGCGGCAACGATACATGATAACAATTTCTGAGATTCTTCATTTTCCATGTTTTTTCGGTTCAACTATAGCACTAGTGAGAGCACACCGTTGTGGTGATGCAGTCACTGCAGTTTTGCACACTTTTGCTAACGAACAAGAACATTACCCAATGCAAAACTTTGCTGTAGATCATAATTTAAGTTGTGGGTATAGTTACTTATTTTCACTCTGCGCATAAAGGCTTGTGCAGACCAGCGCGACTTGTCGCGCGACGCGATGCCGTTGTTGTTATACCGTACAGTTTTCTCAGAAATTGCATTGTTTGAGTCGTGTCGCGCGACAAGTCGCGCTGGTCTGCACAAGCCTTAACACTTTATCACAACACCAGTTATTTATTTCGTCGGCTCGACGTCCGTATGTCACTGCAGGGATCCAGCAGAATATCAGCGTCAGGTATATTTGCCTGACACATGCTGAGCTGGACTCCCATTCGGACCTTGAGACGCACACCGCACCTTGTTTTTCCTTATTTGATTTAAAGAAACTATGTCATAATGTCACTCCATTTCTTTAATTACTTATGTTTTTCTTTTTTGTATATTGGCATCTTGTTTTTGTATATATTCATGTAATTTGTTATCATTTAATTGTGCTTTTGTGTGTCTTTTGTATGCACTGAATAAATGTTTTATGTATCAATCTGTCTATCTAAATGCCCCCTTTTTCCACATTAGAGGCAGGTTGTACCAGCAGCTGGACAGTTTTTCCGTGCATGTCTCTTGTTTTCACAGAAATAGCATAGTTATTGGATGTGTGTTCTCTGATTGTTAATAGGGACCACAACGACAAAGGTGTATTAGGTTTCTGGTAATCATCACTTATTCGCGTCATCTCTAGAGAGTGGGCCTGCTTGAATGCGTCGTCTAATGTGAGAGTGCTATTTTCCAAGTCTTTGACGTAATATGGACGACGAAAGTCCGGATTTGAAAGTCTCTAATAAAACCACTTTAGATTTGTTCAGTAGTCACTTGTTTAAAATTGCATTATTTTGAGAGCAGTTTCAACGCTTGTAGATACAGGTCGATGGACGCACCTGGTTGTTGCACTCGTTTTCTTAATCTGTACCTGGAATATATTTCGTTAGGTGGCTTCAGAAATAATGCATCAAGTCTCTTTATAGCAATATCGTAATCACTGCAATCCTGTTTGCGCGAAAGTTGTAGAGGACAGATAATTAGTTGGTAATCGTAATTTAGCCTATTCTGTAGTTTCCTCATTCGTAGTTACAGCTGTCAACCATTTTTGAAAGTACTTTTCCAATCTGTACACTGATTTGACAGATCTTGGCTTGAGGACGGGTCTCCGCAGAGCTGTTGTTGTTGAACGCACTCAACAACAACAGCTCTGCAGGTCCAACTGAGGCTGAGATACAGCACTTCAAACATAACGCTAACTTTTCTCGGTTCTCGGTAACCAAAAGAAAACTGTTTTCAAGATAATATGTCACAACTTTGTAGGCGTGATAACCTACAGTATAACCATGCCAAATTACAGCTTTTTAGCGGGCGGGCAGGAAACCAGCGGCCTGACCGGCGAAACCGCTCGACCATCGCTCTTCGCCGTTGATTTCGTGCCCGCAGGCTTAGGGTCTCTGAGTCAAACGCAGACCGATAGACAGACAGATGGACCTAGCGAAACTATAGGGAAACTATGTGCTGGTTATATTACTTTAGTTCTACATGCCTTAGAACTGATGACCGTTGGGAGACGTGTTCTTGAGTGCAGACCGCGAATCGGCAAACGTAAGGTAGGGCGTTCTCATCTTCGCAAGGTGGCCGGTAGCAGCTGGATGGGACTTTCCGAGAATCCAGACTACTGTAGGCCAATGATGATGCTGATGAATCGAAGTTAATTCATTCTAGCCAATTGATTCGAAAATAATACCTAATTCTTTGAAATGTTCATTGTTTACTTTAAGTCAGTTCAGTTATTGGTTATCTACTTTGACTGGGTCGCCGTTGAAAGGCGATAAAAATTATACGTAAATTAGTCCGTTGCTCATTGGGAAACCGATTTAATATTAAAAGTAAACAATTTTTGATTAGGTACGGTCTATTTGAGCTGTTGTGTTATTAAGTAGTAGTTATAATTTATGAAGTAAATAGTGTCTGCCTGATAACGAGCACGGCTTTAAATACGGTTTTCTTTATTTTTTAGTCGACTCAAGTTGACCATTTATGCATTTTAGGTAATTACGATTTCTAATTTTAGTCCGCTAAAGGCGGCTTCACGAAGCTTTATGAAAAACACGATGCTTGGTGTCAAGTCGGAGGCCAGCATTTCTGGAAATCACACGAAGATACGGTGACACAAGCATTCGTAAGTAAGTATTCGTTGTCGTTGCTAATCGATGGTTACCCTTGCTGTCAGGTATGTGGCGCCACCGTCTTGTGTAAACCACAGTCCTCGAGTATGGAACATCCAACTGAGGCCACTACAAGCTCTTATTATGACGAGATTTACTACTACGTTTAAATACTACACATGTACCTATTTTTTGTATTTTTTTTTATGCATAAGTAACTTCCTTTCATTTTTCTTCCTTTTTCATTGTAGTTGGGTGTCAATAGCTGCGCCACATTATCTTTTTGTACCTATCTTCGTTTCTTCTTCGTGAAAAAAGATTGCATGTAGCGGAGATGAGAATGTTGAGATGGATGTGTGGAGTAACGAAACTGGATAAAGTAAGAAATGAGTATATAAGGGGAAGTTTAAAAGTTGCGCCAGTGACAGAAAAGTTGAAAGGAAATCGTTTGGCCTGGTATGGGCATGTGATGAGGAGAGAGGAAACGCATGTGACTAAAAGAGTGATGAATATAAATGCTGATGGATGGAGCGGGAGAGGAAGGCCTAAGAAAAAGTGGATGGAGTGTGTGAGGAATGATATGAAAGAGAAGGAAGTGAATGATAGCATGACAGTTGATAGGGGAGAATGGAAAAAGAAAACGTGTTGCGCCGACCCCAAGTAACATGGGACAAGGGCAGGAAAATGATGATGACCTATCTTCGTTTCTGTAGTTATACCTATTTAATTGTTATAATAATACGCACATATTTCCAACCGCTCATGCCACAATCCACATTCATTCGATAACAGATAAAGCACAGTTTAAACCGCTAGCTCTTGAAGTTTGAAATCCACAAAAGTGACTTATATAAACGAGGTCCAAAGTAAAATTTTTGAAACCTCTCTCCAAGGGCTTTCCGAAACACCCTGATGTGTGTTTAGTGATTATTTATAGTTTAGGAGCTAAGAAAACAAAACATTTAATTTCATATATCTCTACATGGGCACTTATGAAATGTCAGAATCTAGGTGCACGGTTTCAATTGATCGTTTCTTATTGAGAAAATCCGGCAAGAAACTTCACGGTTACTGTTTTAAAAATAATTGGGTTTTACAATGTTTTCAAATTACATTGTTAATAGGTATGGGAGGACAGTGTAGGAGTGTGCTTCCATCCATACTAATACCTTTTTTTATTTTTTGAGGGTTGGAAATTATCAAATAACTTCTACCGCTCTGGGCGGAGCGGGAGGATGTGTCAGACTTTTACTGACTAAAACCCACCCGTGTTCCTTCCGTTGCCTGTGTGCCAGGGCCGCGATATCCCTTTCGGACAAACTCGCAACCCCGGTAGGATACTAATACCTACCTAAATTTATGTCCCCCCACGCACAGAAAAACAAACATTATTTTATTGCAATTGCACCCGCGTCTTCCATTTTGCAGCACGCAGCCTTAAAAACTTGTTCAGTAAAATGAATAAGCAGTACACCAACCTACATAATAAAGGTATTTCTAAAGGAGTATCGCAAACCAGGAGTCCCATGCAGTGCGCATTTATTATGGGCTAAACAAACTGCGGGCTACTTATACATGCATGAGTTGCTGGGGAGGAAGCTGGACCGAGTGGCGTTCTGTAATGTTGTTAGGGCGCTGAATAATTATTGCAGGAACTGGTATCGTTTCTTATGTAACGTTTGGGTCTTGAGGTGGAATATACTTTGCTTGGGATGGTTTGAATACAGTTGAGATAGTGTACGTTGGCATAACTGGTACCTAGATACGGGCAGATCCATATTCGTAAATCTACGATCTTGGATGTGATTTCTCACAAGAATAATATAGAATACGCAAAAAGAGGGGTATTTGACCGCTATGTGTGTGAGTCTGTGTGTCTGTCTGTGGCACCGTAGCTCTTAAACGTGTGAACCGATTTGAATGCAGGGTTTTAGCAATGGTTCTTAGACTTATGTTATCAAAATCGGTTCAGGCGTTTCAATGTCATCAGCTTTTTTGTGCTAGCTGCGGTAGGGACCTCAGACGCATAATGGGTATTTACTTTAAAATTTGAAACTTCCATATGTACGCTATATAACTATGCAAGAGTATGGAAATATTGGTCGGATGCTTCAGCCTTTCTAGGATATCCAGCACACTCGTACATTCTTGGAAAAAAAATATTGCAGAAATGTCGTGTTTGGATTCGTTTTGATCAGTTTAAATCTACATACAATGCATTGGTGACCACATGATGAGCTGAAGTTGCAGCCATTTATGACTTTTTAACTTTTTTATTACTAATCAACTTTATAAACTTTATTTAACTACCACGTTGGTCTAGTGGTCACAAGCGCTACTGCTGACCATGAGGTCCTGGGTTCGATTCCCGGGTCGGGCAAAGTGTTAATGGGTTTTTCCATCTGTAATTTTTCAGTAGCAACCCTAAGTCTGGATTTGTGCCCGGTTGATGGGAATAGGCTCGCCCCCTATTACATGGAACTGAAACATAACTAGCGAAATGTGTGTACTATAGGTACACCTCTGCCCAGCCCTTCGGGAATACAGTCGTGATGTTATGTAAAACTAAGAACAAATAACATATATGACACGACGGGGTATCTACTCTGTGCCGCGTCTGAGTAGTCTCCGGTGTAATTCTTCTTTGATGGGAGATATAACATAGGTAGTTGGCTTTCAATCACACACAATTCTTAACTCAAACTCAATGCATTTATTCCAGTTTAACGTTTACACTTTTGAGTTATCACTTTGTCACTTAATTTAAGTTAGTCATTGAGATTAAGTTAGTTGGTGAAGCTAGTCGCCCATTCCAAAACGAAGTAGGTACTGATGGAGAAGAACGGACGAGAAACTCCATAGACTCTCTTTAAAATCAAAGCATTATGTTACAGAGGTTGAAGACGCGCCATTGTTGTGTCCGTACCCTTTTTTTTTGTCAGCAAAATTTTATTACTTAGTTAGTTCAATAAAATTTATAAATAATGCTAAATGCTTTTCAGTTAATTATTTTATAATTAAACAATGATAATATTCACAAATACAAAGGTCATTCAGAATTAAAGTTAAATTAGAACCTTCATTACTTTTTACACCTTCATTCTTACTACTTATGACAACACTTACTGTGATTCAAGGAATTTAATTAATCAAACAACAGGTATTCATTAGTAAATTGCAGTGTAAAATAATCTTATTACTTTATAATTGGTTTTCTATTATTGAAACTTATTTAGTTCTCGTATTAAATTATTACATTCAGTTATTAATCATAATATTCGCAAATCGTGCCATCTTCGTGACATTAGGTAGCGCTTTGTCATAAACAAATTTACTATCAAATGACCACTTGTCAATATGACTAAAAACCCAAAAATCATTAATTAAATGTTCCCTTTTAATTCCAACTATAGTTTTAGCTCTAACATCGAAAGTTGTTTAATAATTTCACTACCAGTTATATCGACTGAGTTTAGAAGCTTGGCAATAGATGGCGTCTGATCTCAAAGGAACTGATACCTTGAATAATGCTTGTTACAGTATAGCACTTTATGGTGAATAACAATTATAACAAATAGTTACGCATAAGATTATGTTATAATCTTTACAGGATGACGCCTTCGCGGCGACATAAATATTTTCGCAATTCTCTTATCGTAGGTCACAATTATTCAGCTCTCTTATAATTTCATAAGACACCAAGCGGTTTTCTGATAACGATGAATGCAAAAATAAAAGGTTAATTATTTTCATAACTACATTTAGCTACAGCATTACAATATCCAATGATGATAGGTACAGTCGCATCCAAAATATGTTCGTAATTTATTATTATCAAAGGGGCAATTCCCGTTATTTTTAAGAACGTTCGCATTCTAACCTCATTCGCAATCTATCAAAAATACAATCAATTTACCAATATTTTTGACAAGTTTGAGATTGCGACTTGAATGTGAACGTTTTTTATGTTCGAGAATTGGCCTTCTGCTCATTGCACTATAGAATCTGCTTTACCGACTGAGCACTTTCTATTCTATTCTATTTTTCTTTATGGCAATGGTGCCGATGTCGACAATTCTGCCAATGTCAATGTGTGGAGAAAACGTGCGGTGGGAAACAAAATAAAAAATAAAAATTGATAGAAGCTAAAATTAAATACCAATAAGTGACTGAGCACTTTTATTTTTGTCGTAATGTCTATACTGGATTAGCCATCTTCTTGTCAGACCGAATTCAAAATGTGACACTGACAGATTGTCATCTTTAAAAAATATTTATTTAATTTGCCAGGCCATTAAAAAGGTTTTAGATTTTTGTCAACTCGACATGGTCAAAGATGTATGCTATTTTTATCTTTATTATCAAGTACTCTATACTATACAGGGTGGCAGGGACATCGACGCGAAAACTGATACCATGTTTTTTTTTTTTGAGGTTGGGAAATTATCAAATAACTTCTCCCGCTGGAGAAGGCCCCTGGGCGGAGCAGGAGGGTGTGTCAGACTTTTACTGACTAAAATCCACCCGTGTTCCTTCCGTTGCCTGTGTGCCGGGGCCGCGATATCCCTTTCGGACAAACTCGCAACCCTGGCAGGCATTGGCCCTTACGGACCCCGTTAGTTGGTGCTGACATCTCTTTGAGGCGCGCGTGGAACACAACGCGCCGTCGACCCGGGCCTGGTCCTAATTGGACGGCGAGCTACCCATTGCTCACCGTCCGCAAGCCCGCGCCTACGGTGGCCGGAAGTCGGCTCGCGACTCACGACGCCCGGGGCGTCTCCTGCGGCGACTAGGGGCGCGAGGGCGCGAATCTTGCTTCTCCCTCGCGCGCTCCGCCTCCTCCTTCGCGAGCATTACTGCTTCGCAGAAGGAAGTGACGGCCTCCCATGAACTCTTGCTCCGGACCATGGCCTCAACCAGGGCCGGACGCGAGAGATCGCCGCCGCCGATCGCCTCCGTGAGGACACGGCGGTGCTCCGCCCAAGCCGGGCAGACCTCCACCGTATGCTCCACCGTGTCCTCCGGGCGATCCACACAGTGGTGACACCCGGGCGTTTCCTCCCGCCTTATGTGGAACAGGAATCTCCCGAAACAGCTGTGTCCAGTAAGGACCTGCGTCAGGCGGAAGGTGAGGACGCCGTGGCGCCTCACTAGCCACTCCTCAAAGAGGGGACTTATCGCCATAATTGTGGCGTGCCCGCGAAAAGTGATATGTTGAGATTTACCGTCGGTTATTTTAAAAAAAAATCTGCTGTTTCATAGAAAAGTGCAATACCTACGCGGTCAAAATGTATGGAACAACAGATGTTGCTTTGTAACAGTTTCCGCGTCGATATAACTGACACCCTGTATATTATAATAATAATATATTAATATTATAAAGAGGTAAAATTTGTTTATTAGTTTGTATGTAGGGGGTAATCTCCGGATTAACCAGTCGGATTTGAAAAAATATTTTTGCCCCAATTCTTCAGGAAGGTTATAGGTTATGTCACATCGCGCTCCGACCCTTAGCAACCGAGTAAGAAGAAAAAAAGTCTGAAAGACCGCTAAGCGAAAACGAAGTCATATTGCGGGCTGGCGATGGAATGCGACGCGGTGAGTAAAATATAGGTTTCTATGCAATAATCTGCTCAGTACAGCAGCTTCAAAGGTATTATCTACCCTAACTTGATAAAGGAATGAATTTGAAAAATGACGAAGAAATAAAAGATTTGGATGTACATCGGACGTACCCTGGTACCCTGGGCACTGATCTCCACATGCAGCATGTAGTATGTAGTTTGTACTGACACTAACGTTAGTTCCGAGAGCTTGAACCTTTTTAGGACGCATTTTTTTACGTCAACACCTATCAAACTTTCCATAATTAGCTCCTCGCTAATACAAAACATAATGCAGATTTATAATCATGGCACAGTGATGGCAAGGCGTGGGTAATTTGTTTCCGGCTGTAACACGTCACATGTTGACGTGGTGACGTGCACGTCGGCAGAAGGTGAGCTTAATTAACTCCGTGACTGATGACCAGCCGCCCTTATAATATCTCAGTGTCTACATGTGTCTATAATAAAGTGTTTTGTCAAATATCAGATTCCAAAGATGAAGTCTTTGAAGTAAAGTACCTACCTGTAATAAAGTATGGGGTACCAAACTTGACTCTTATCTACACAAGTACTTGGGGAGTCAGTTAATCTGCCTAGCCATTTCCCAACTATGTTGGGATCGGCTTCCAGTCTAACCGAATACAGCTGAATACCACTATTTTACATGGAGCGACTGCCTTTCTAACCTCCACGACCCAGTTACTGATGGGTAGTACGATACACTTTGGTAAGACTGGTTCTCGGACTTTTGGGATTCTAACTACCCGTAATGACAGTCAAAGATCTATTGACAGTTTAATTAACGAGCTTTCCAAGGCACGGCCCTCCGTGCCTCGGAAAGCACGTTAATTAAGCTCGATAATACTCGATATGTAATGGATGGTCACCCATCCACGAACCGACCGCGGCAAGCGTAGCTTAACCTTCGATCGACCCGTGCCGTCAATGCGTAACCTTTATTTTAAAAACAGTAATGCCTGTCTGCACTAAACTGTGACAGCGTCTATGTTTATGCCTATCTATCTAGGACGCACTTAGCCATAAAAGTGCGTGGCACCAACCTGCCTAAACACTGTCACATTTGTTTATATTAAGGATTGACTTAGTTCACGAGTTTCTTAGTTTAACTCTGTCTTAGCCGATTTAAGTGCATGAGCATACATATAAATTACAGAAGGAAGAGATTTCGTTGTAGGAAATTAATATAGCAAGGCAAATTGACGAAGGATAACAATTTGCTTAATAATTTTCCCTGACTTGTCAAGTACCATTTTGCTGATATTATACAACCTAGTCGCCGAAATAGTGTTCAAGGTGTTTTGAACAGCCCAACTGCTTGTGAATCTTGTGATGTACACGGAATTACAGAGTAGGAGACGGATATCTATGGTAGGAGAGCTTAGTTAGAAAACGCCGGACTATTGGGTGTGTCGGATTAGTGATTAGTGAGCGCCGAATTCCCGAACGCCTACTGCACATATTTAGATAAATTATGATTACCCATTAACATCCACTTCCGATCACAAGATTGAACGGTCATAGCCGCAAGTTACAATAGTAAGGTACAGGCTACCCTAGATTTAAAAAAGCGTAGGTACTACTAATGTATCTGTTATAACTTGTTTACCTTTTCAAAACTTAAACATTTTTTGTCTTGACAAACGTTTTATTTACACACACACACTTTCACACACACGTGCAAATTCTGATGAGCGCAATATCTGGTCTAGTTCTACTTATAACTAGTACTTTTTTCCTCCTTATCTCCTTTAGAATAACATCTGCTAAAAAACATAATTCGATAACTTAAATAATGTTAATGACTTATCTACTGACATTGATTTAATAACCGTGGCTAATTCATCTACTTGTGTCATTGATGAATGCATAAATCTAATTTCATCCGCTGATAAATCTCTGAAAATGATTACCCAGAATATAAGAAGCATTAACTGCAACATGGCTGGTATGGTAACTCTCTTAGCTAGATCCTGTGTTGACTGGGATCTAATAGTGTTAACGGAGTGCTGGTTAACTGGTATTCATAACCCACCTACGTTGGATGAATATACATATTATTCAACTGCTAATAACCGAACACAAAATGAAGGGGTAGTTGTTTATATTAAAAAGGGTATTCAAGCATGTGTGAAGGAGGTTTCTATCATGGACTGTAATAGTTTATTAATAAAACTTGGGAAACATACTGGGATTTTAGCTGTTTACCGGTCACCCAGTGTTAGGAATGTGGATAATTTCTTGGAAGGTTTACATAGTGTATTGTTTAATTTTGCATCTAAATATATAAACTTTATCCTAACTGGTGATATTAATATCGACATCTCTGAAGCAACACTGGACACACGTAAACACAATTATTTGAATCTTATGGCTTCGCATGGTATGCTTCCAGCTCACTTATTTCCAACTCACTCAAAATCATGTATTGACCATATCCTACTCAAAACCAAATTTCCAGCATCATGTTTGGTAGCTGAAACTTCGCTGACTGATCATTACAGTGTCATCCTTTCTATTGATATGTCTATTCCTACTAAACGCCAAACAAAGACCTTAAAGAGAACTGACTATGCTTCCCGTGATGAGGTAATCATGAGTATTGACTTTGCGCCTCTCTATTCATTAAATGATGTAAATGATGCTGTAGCAACTTTCACTGGTTCTCTAAATACTGCTATTGAGTCATGCACTAAAATTATAACCCTGCCAAGAAGAAAGAGAATCCTAAAGCCTTGGATAACTCCAGGTCTTTTGAAATGCATGAGGAACAGGGATAAACTGCACCTTAATTCAAAAAAATCTCCAAAGAATATGACACTAAAACTAACTTACACTAGATACAGGAATTTTTGTAATAATTTATTAGGAAATCTGAAAATAGAATATGAGCGGAATGAAATTGAAAATGCAGGAACTAATTCTAAAAAGCTTTGGAATGTCATCAAAAAAGTCACCAACTCCACCCAATCAAGAGAAGTTGCTTCTGAACTGATATCACCTAGTGATCCTCAGCATTCTGTTGACACTATAAATGCATTCTTTGCAAATGTTGGAAAATCATTGGCTGAAAAGCACTTATCTCAAAAATCGTCGTCAAACTCTCTGATACCTCATACACCCATTTGTCCCCATTCTTTTGTATTACTTCCAACAGATGAAAATGAGATAAATACACTTATACTGAACCTAAAAGTTAATTGCGCTGCTGGACGAGATAATATATCGGCAGCTGTTCTCTCCCGTTATAGACCTACATTAGTTACCCCACTGACATTTATTTGTAACTTAGCGTTTCTAACTGGATCTTTCCCTCAAGCTTTCAAAATATCACAAATCCTACCTATACATAAGTCGGGTGACAGGGATTGTGTCAATAACTATAGACCTATCTCTATACTACCAACTTTGTCAAAGATTTTGGAGAAACTCGTGAATAAAAGACTGCTAAATTATCTAGAGAAATACAATCTACTCTCAAATTCTCAATACGGTTTTAGATGTAATAAATCCACTAGCGACGCTGTTCATGAAGTTACAGACTATGTTGTAAATAATATCGATAATAAAAACAAAGTTCTGGCTGTATTCCTCGATTTGGCTAAGGCATTTGACACAGTCTCTGTCCCCAGACTGCTTATCAAGCTTGAGGGTATGGGAATTCGGGGATTACAGCTCAACCTCTTCACTGACTACCTTTCTAATAGATTCCAGTGTGTAAAAGTTGGCGATTGGATAAGTGGTGATCTTCCCATTACCTATGGAGTTCCTCAAGGAAGTGTCCTTGGACCTACTTTATTCCTCATTTATATGAATGACCTCTGTGACCTTGAACTTCCAAATGGAAAGATTGTTGCTTTTGCAGATGACACGGCACTCGTATTTAAAGGCACCTCATGGAACGAAACATTCCAACACGCTCAGTCTGGCTTTGATGCAGTTAACCGGTGGCTAAGATTTAACCTCCTATCGCTAAATATAGACAAAACCAAATTTATAAAGTTCTCTATCCGCACTGTCCCACAAACGCTGAATAATAATCCTGATACGAGTACTATTATCGCACACTCCCAGAATTGTTGTCGCATTACACCCTGTGACTGCCCTCTGCTTGAGCAAACGAGCACTATCAAGTATCTTGGCGTCCTAATTGATAGTAGACTTAACTTTGCTCCACACATTGATCTCGTTTCTTCTAGGATTCGCAAGCTAATATTTACATTTAAAAAGCTCAGACATATTGCTAATGCAAAGTTGTTAAAAACAATTTATTCTGCCCTATGCCAATCGCTATTGATCTATTGTATAACATGCTGGGGCGGAGCATGCAAAACAATTATTTTGAAACTTGAGCGTGCACAAAGAGCGCTGCTTAAAGTAAGCGCTTGTCTCCCATTCTTTCATCCTACTACTCATCTCTACCAAACCTGCGGAGTATTAACAGTGAGACAGCTTTACGTACTTCACACTATTGTCAGAATGCATGGTCTCCTGAAGTATAACCCGACAGCTTTTCTCCAGAAACGTAGAAAGCATACAGTTTGCATATATAAGGCTTGCCACACTCATTTTGCACAGAGATTTTTCAATTTCATAGGCGGCCTTATGTATAATAAAATCAATGAAATCTTAAAAATATATCCCCTAACCAAACAAAAATGTAAAAAAGCAGTCACTAAATGGCTCATGACACTTGATTATACCAAAACGGAACTAATCCTAAATATTCAAAAGTAGAATCATGTCACCGGATTATACCTAATTTGCATTAACTTACACTTTTACCTCATAATCCTGAATTCACAAACCAATATAACGCTCAATCACTCACTTACTCACTCACTCACGCTCGAACACAAGCACAACGTCACACACACTCCCTCACACCCTCACGCATACATACACACGCATACATACACACGCATACATTCATACATACATACTTATTAACATTAATCTGTCAAGTACAATATACAACATAAAATCTTACTTACCTTATTGCCCCTGGCTGGAGGCTTTAAGTGTAGCAGCTTAAGGCAGCCACAGGAAAGTCCGGTTAAGCAGCTACGACCTCCTCAGAGGTCAACTGCGAGATGCCATTTCAAAAAAAAAAAAAAAAAAATTACTTACCTTAATTTTGTTTTCTTAAATCTTCTATCAAAATTAAATTTAGGGAAAAGGGGAAAAACACCCTTAGTTTGGCCTAATCAAATAGTTTCTTAAGTGTTGTAAATGTCTTTTTGTAATGTTCAGCTTTTATATTATAATTCCGCCATGGAAGAGCCCTGATTTCTGAGAAACAGGATTAACCTAGTTCGGAAGTCAGGAGTTCATTTAGTTTAGCTGCCTAATTCTTTGTTATATAAATGTTTTTACTAGTTCTTAGTAACATTTCTGTATTAGGCTATATTATTTGGTCCAAATAAACGTTATTATTATTATTATTATTATTATTTGCCCACTCTAAACATGGCCAGCAAAGTCCGAACAACAACAAAAACTAAATAACGTTTATAATACTTATTTCTACAATAACATGCTAACACTCGACAACTCCACCCCTCTATGCAAATAGAGTAAGTATTCTGAAACAACAACAGTTCATATCTATTGATCCTCTTTTTATCTACATCGACCAGGTATTGCCGCGATATTTTTTCCTCTATGTCGATAATGGCGGTGCCGCGGAAGGAGGAAGCGATCGCCACGTAGGTATTATCCGACCCGTCGGGTAACCCACGTTAATAAAAAAATGCAGGTAAAATTATTTAGTTATTTCTGACGGTATCTTTGATTTCACTGCTTTGTTTATTTTATCGCGGTGTTTTATGTGCGGCTAGAGTTTAGCTGAGTAGATACTTCCAAGCAGGGACCGAAAACCTTTATGAATTACGGTACAGGTGTCGAAGGATTTTGGTTAGTTCTACGACTAAGGTTACCGCTATCTGTGTAGCCAAGAAGAAGGAACATGGTGCCTCATTTAGTTAAGTACCGGTTACACTGGCGATGCGCGCCCGTGACTAAGACCGTCAGCACGAGTAAGGTAGAGGTATTTATTATTTCGGTAACTGGTATTAATACTGGTTGTATTCAGTTTAAGGTAACCTTTAAAAATACCTGTAGAAAATATAGATGTTGTAACTGAAATAAAATTTAAGTAAAAACCTTTTAAAAAAAAACCTTTTAATGCACTAAAAAGTACAAAATAAAACTTACGTAAACATAGAACTTTATTTTTTCTTAAAAGCTTGACGCTTATCTTAAAGTGTAAGAAGGACGTTCACGCCTCAAGCTTTTTTGCAATTCATATGCTTATATAAAATTGACTGCCTGTGATGTTGATCGTTTAGGAGGTCTCTCGTCTGGATCCAATCCTGAGTGCAGCAGCTAGGTCATGGTGGACTTTAGAACGGACTGTCATAATTAAATGAGTATATAAAAGTTCGTGCCTGTACCGTTGACTATTGAGGCGTTCCCTCTTCTAGAGCCAACCTTGGGTGCAGCAGCCAGATCATGGTGAACTTTAGAACGAGCTATAATAATTGAATGCGTATATAAAATTTGTCTCTGTGCTGTTGACCATTTAAGAGTTCCTTCGTCTGGAGCCAATCCTTGGTGTAGAATCAGAATTTTGAAGACAATGCATTTCAAAATGCATTGTCATCAAAATTGAACCAACATGTAAAATTTCCGTAGGATAAGAAGAAGTGGTTTTGATCCAACTTCCAACATTTGACCAATACATATTAAATTAACTTACTAACTCGGCAAGTTAAATAAAAGCTTGTAATAACAATACCCGTATTGATCATACCGGTTTCGGTCCCAGCTTCCAAGAATGTAAATTGGGTTGAGGAAGGGGAAGAAAGTGCTGTCTGGCGGGCTACTGCCCGACGATTCGTCGCCGCACAGTGGAACGAATGTATGGGAGAGGTTGGACGTAGACATCTTCGAAAAAAAAGAGTTAAATTATGCCAAACGAATGATGCTATATTATTCGATTACCTAATGCCTTCATAACTTGTGCTTATAAATTTCTTCATAACTCCCATATTTCGGAAGTAATTTGAGAAAATCTGATATTTTACTATGAAAATGAGTGTATCGAGCTCTCTCCCTCCTGATTCCGGCGTTGTTTCAAGTAGCGGTCTCTAATATCATAATGCTAATACTAAGAGCTATATTTAATTCTAAGACACATGGTGCGCCAAATGTGCACTTTCTGGGATAAAGAGTGATGTTTATTTTATAACACAAAAATTTTTTTTTTTGTTTATTTTGTTGATTAAAACCGTTTTTCTAAAGGTTTACCTTATTACAATAATATTTCTGAGCAGCCAATTAGAGAAGATATAAGAGAATTAGGATATGTGATTAGGGACTTTTTTTTTTTTTTTTTGGATGGGAAATCATCAAATGACTTCTCCCGCTCTGGGCAGAGCGAGAGGGTGTGTCAGACTTTTACTGACTAAAACCCACCCGTGTTCCTTCCGTTGCCTGTGTGCCGGGGCCGCGATATCCCTTTCAGACAAACCCGCAACCCCAGCAGATGTGATTAGGGACTTAAGGTTTACATATAAAACTGATGCACTAATTACTGATAAGAAGATTGCTATTATTTAATTACTAAATGGCTACACACTAATTTAGCATCCATCATTTACAAACTAATTACCTTGTAATATTTAACAAATGAGGGTACCTGGGTTAAATATAAATAGGTCACTATTAATAACTTTAAAATCAGTGTTGATTTACACCTCGTCGTAGCCACGCTAATGTCGCAATGTATTTTCCAAATTTTAATACAAATCTTGATCTTCACGTTGCTTATGCGCACGCGCATATAAAGATTTACGCGACTATAGCTATTTGTTCAGTGTTTTAAAAGATAACTGTTGTGTTCAGTTATGTGAAAGTTCTGAAACAAGTTTAAAAGACTGGTGTCGTCGATTTTGCTACCGCATTTTTGCAAAATGGATACAGTCTGAAAGAAGCACAGATAAGTTTCTGACGACTTATTAGGTCGTTAGAAACCCCTGTTGATCCCAATCAACAGCTCATTTTGACCAGCAAATGGGGTTTTGACGGATCATCTAACCAAAGCATTTATCATCAAAGGACGAGTGAAGAAGAGCAAATCGATCTTGCTAGTAATTTTATGATTAGTCTTGTACCACTGCGGCTCGTCTCAAAAGGTGTAACAGGTGTAAAAATTTGGGAAAACGAGCGACCATCTTCCACTTCATTTTGCCGGCCAATATTGTTTAAGTTTATAAAGAAAATCAAAGAAAATGTGCAGAGAGAGATGGCTGAAATCGAAGCCGAGATTGAAGCCTTCACTCCATCCACCATCACTGATGGAATTAGTGTCAAACACCAACTGCTGTTGACAATGATTGATATTATGTGAAAAAAGTCATACTCTCATCTGTTCTTATGAATATTTTCGTAAATAATACACTTACACTACACTGACCTGTACATACGTCTGTCCGCAGTTTAAAATAAATACAAATGAGGAAAAACCATTTAAATTTTTTTAAATTTTCATTTCCTTTTATCCCAGAAAGTGCACATTTGGCGCACCATGTATTAAATATAGCTCTTAGTATTAGCATTATGATATTAGAGACCGGTACTTGAAAAAAGGCCGGAATCAGGAGGGAGAGAGCTCGATACACTCATTTTCATAGTAAAATATCAGATTTTCTCAAATTACTTCCGAATTATGGGAGTTATGAAGAAATTTATAAGCACAAGTTATGAAGGCATTAGGTAATCGAAAAAGATGGCATCATTCGTTTGGCATAATTTAACTCTTTTTTTTCGGAGATGTCTACGTCCAACCTCTCCCATACATTCGTTCCACTGTGCGCCGGGCCGTCGTCTATAAGGTAGTCGCGCCACAGAATAGTACAGAAGGCTCACTCTGCATTTTAGGTGTGAATGAAGCTACAAGTACGCGGTGGGCTCGTCTTTTCAGGCCAATTCAGTGAGCGTAACGTAGTCAGAAGATATAAGAGTGACGCGATGGAAAGAGAGGCAACTTCTAGGTGAATTTAACTGTAGGTAGGTACGTGCTGTGCGACCTGAATTGTACATTATTGTGTGGTAGCAAGAGTTGCTTTTTATATGATTTTGCGGAGTGAACCATCTGTTGACTAATCTTGGTCGCGCGACCGTTGTGAACAATCTGTGGTCGCGCGTCGAACTTTGCTTGCGCGATGCAGGATTTGGCGTGACGTTAGTGTGATGCGTAGTTCGCATGTGGTGTTGTAGATGCCTACAATGTCTCTCCGTTAGACAATTGTCAAGGTGTCTGGTTATAACCACCATTTCACTGAAATCTCCATATAGTTCTACTTACCTATGTTTTTATTTTGAGGAAAATTCTACGATCGCAATACCATTATGTATTACAGGAAATATTGTCAGTAGGAGTAGGTATTGTTCGCATCTGAAAACAAAGAAACTAATTTTTCATATTTGCTATGTGATGTAATTATAAATTTTCTAGATAGAGGTGTTAGCCCAGAACTGGCCAGAAGTCGGTGCTTACCACAAAAAGTTTGTATCGTTCTTTCTTCTCAGAGTAGCCTGGTAGTCTTACTTCCTTCTTCGTGTGATTAGTGACTAACCTGGTGTCAGAGTTTTTATGCCGCCCATGGGCGCCTTGGCTTCACATGCCGTCGAGAAATAATCTCTCAGGCATTCCGGTGTCCTCACGATGAAGGAAACTTCACCGTTTTTTAAGCAAGTGTTAATAATATGTACAATACATAACATAGTACATGAATCCGCAAGTGAGATAGTAAACACCGCGACGTCATACAGGTTTAAAAAATAATTTATTTTTAACGTGTAGAACTGTTTTTTTTACCAATTTACCCTATTATATATTATTTATCATCTACCAAAGAGCTTAACCTTCAACTAGGCTCTCTAGATCTCGACAGTAGACTCGTAACCTTTAACAATCTCGAGATCTGCATCCACTGGAGAATGGACACGTTTTGTGATCCACCGCTATTGTCGAGCTGTGCATATTGTCGAGCTGTGCATATCGAGAGCTCTTCGCATGTCTCGACCTTCGATGAATATCGGAGAATGAAACTAGCGATGAAAGCTGTTTTATCAGATGTGAATACATCTGAACATTTTATTAATTAAAGTCGCTTTTCGTGTCTTTCTGTGTGAATGCGTTATTCTGTACTACGTAACGGATTTTTATGCGTTTTTCAATATCATTTAGAGAATTTATTTCGGAAGATTTATAATTAGAAGCGTATTTTAAACTAGCATGAAATCATAAAAACCGTGCGAAACAGGGGCGGATCGCTAATTTTTAGGTACCTGTAAAGTGTAAAATATTTAAAGCAGCAAAGTCTAATGTTTTAGGTCTAGGTAAGTTGGTTCGTAAATGTACCTTTACAAAAGTTTATTCATAAGTTTTCTATGTTAAGAAGAGTTCTACTTCACCTTTGTTACTAATTACCGACCGGCGGCGGCAGTACCTATTAATCCATATATGTACTTAACTATTAAAACCTACGGTGAGAAACGAAACCCTTTTTTTTTGGGTGGGAAATTATCAAATAACTTCTTCCGCTCTGAGCGGAGTGGGAGGGCGTGTCAGACTCTTACTGACTAAAACCCACCCGTTTTCCTTCAGTTGCCTGTACGTTGCCAGGGGCCACCGTATCCCTTTCAGACATTCCCGCGACCCCGGGAGAAACTAAACCCTGGGGCGTAATTGAGACTTTTAATGGAAAAATTGGTCCATGTTCGTAATTGGTTATAAGGACCGGCCCATTCATCTATTAAGGTGGTTAAGTGCGGTCTACCAGGTAGCCGTAGGTAATTCAATATTGAATAGGTACCTATGTACGGACCTCAATACCTTTTCACTCATCAAACAGCAATTAATCATTTATTTCTTGCTTTATAACTTCCATAGTAACCGAAGACCTGTCATTCTGTACTTTATAGATGAAGTTTGTAAGTTCTTAGAGAACTTAGTAGTCAGCCATGTTAAATATAATGACTAAGTTGTGGCTAAAACGAGTTCAATAACTTCGGGTGGTTCTTGCGGTTGCAATTGTGGCAAAGTTCACGAACGTATGTCTTGAGAATTTGAATGTGAATTTGTTATGTAATAGTCTTCCTATTCACCTGACTACCTACATGAAATTAATTTCGAACTTAGGCGCCGCACCTCATCTAATGGGCGAATTCGACGAAAGTTTTATACCTAGTTTATGTTTCTGCGAATCAATCAATTTTGAGTTTCTGACAGTTTTTTTTTGACAAAAAAACTGTTAGACGTCAATTTTATTGCACGGGTAAAGGCTTGTGCAGACCAGCGCGACCTGTCGCGCGACGCGACACCGGTTATTGTTATACTGTGAAGTTTTCTTAGAAATTGTATTGTTCGTGTCGCGTCGCGCGACAAGACGCGCTGGTCTGCACAAGCCTTAAAAGATAACTGACTTTGGTGAAACCAACCCTAAGTAGCAGATAATATTTACGAATACATATCTATAGCTACACTCTTTCGAGAATGCTGGATGCATTCTCGAAAGAGTGTAGCTATGCCCAAGCCCATGCCGTAAACGCAAACAGAGCAATTGTTATTCGCAGAAAAATAAAAACAAGATGCAATGTGCAATTATGTGATGATTATCTACTAGGTAAAATAAATTCAACTCTTCTTGTTTTAATGAACACACTAGTTATGTATCTTTAAATTGTGTGCATGTTTGCATTGTTGCGATTGTCCGAGTCTAGTATGCTATATTAGTAGCATTATATTTTATTGGTAATGGTGGTGGCTTTGAGCACAAATGTCAGTCGAGTAGTCCGACTTTCACAGTAACTATCTTATATTAACCGACCATCTGGCTGTCGGTCCACAGCTCGCCTTTGCGTCTACTAAGTAAATGCTTTGACCATCTGCTTACTTTAGAGGCTGTAACTGCTAGCACTTGATTAGACTTTTTTTTTTTATCAATACTATTTTCACGTCTAGTTATTCAAACGATTGTATCTAATTTGAAGATAATAGACACTTTATCTTAATACAAATCTAACTTACTTTTAAAAGGCACGTATTCCTACAAAATTGCATCCGTCCTCGCTATTCCTCACCGGAATATTTCTGTGTCTCACTGATTGTATGCATTAAGACGATGGTGGTGCCTTGTAACATTATTTAAACGGCTATAACAGCTGTGCTTTAGGTATATAAGTAACCTAGGTAGTACATCGTGAATGTCCATCTAATGGTGTGTGCGGCTGATACGAATATTCATTAGGTACTGTCGGGTAGTTAATTAGTCAGTAATTGAACAGACATACCTGCCTAACACCTGTAACATCGGCTATTTACAGTTCGATATGATATGATAAAGCACGAAGTAAATCACAAAATATTAAAGAAAACAAATACTTTTCGTTCGGAAAATTCGCGCCGATTTTCTCGGCTAGGGTATTTAAAAAAAAACAGTGTGGCCAGAAATAATTATAAGTACACCTTTATACACAAATAGAAGCGCTGTTCATGCTACCTTCCAATATCACCACAAAGCATTTTTTTTGCCAGAAGCACCCATCTAGCACAGACAGCAAAATAATCGTTGTTTTATGCGGCCACACAAAGTAAAGTGATTTTACTCAGGGCGTGAAAACTAAGCTTTATAGTGGCGCAGCTCTAGTGTTCGCTAATGGAGTACCTACCGGGTGACTCTAAGCTGACTAACGAATGATGCAGCTAAGCTCAGCTAAACCGACTGAGTAAATGTGAGCATTATGCTGCTCAGATGAACGGATAATTTATGGCTAAGCTTGTAATTGTTTCTTTGAGAAATGGAATTGGAATATAATTATGTTGGTATCCAATTCCATTTCAAGTTGTTGTGTTATGTGAATGGTGATTTACACTGGCAGTGTCAGGATTCACAATCTTGCCAGTGTTAAACATTTTGACTAGGTAATTATTTTGCAAGACATGCGATTTTAAAAATAAAACCTACCTACAGAAAATCTAAAGAGTTATTTTAGGCTATTTTATATGTACTTATTTTTTTTTTTCACTCCTGAAGTTAATACGAAATAATAGTTTAATATAAACGAAGTAATATCTAATTCAGACTATTTATACTTAGGTATTTTAGGGTTCTTGGGATTTTACGGTTTCAACATCAAAAGTTAATAAATGTATAGTGGGCTGAAGAAAGGTAAATATAAACTTTTGATTCATAAAATATTGAATTAACAAAGCGAAGTCTATTTTTAAACTCTTAATCCTTTAGTTACACGTTATCGCTTATTTGGCTAAAGTTTCCTTAACAGTTAGTTTTACAGCCGAATATCGATAAAAACAAAACCGGTTTGTAGGCTTTCGTACCAGAAGGGTGCCGAACGGAACCCTATTAATCCACTCCACTATCCTTCCGTCCGTCTGTCAGCGGGCTCTATCTCATGAACCGTAATAGGTAGACAGTTGAAATTTACTCAGATAGTGTGTTTCTATTGCCGCTATAACAAGAAATAATAAAAATTAAATGAAGTTACAATACGATTTTGAAAAAAAAAACCCTGGCATGTGGGGTGTCATTGTCTAGATCTCATCGAGTAGAACACAATTTTTTTTTCCAAAATGTAGAAGTAGTGTGCCGTAAAAGTTGTCAGTTTTAGATCATTTTTGTACGAGCTCTATCGCAACAACTCAACAAATTAGGAATTTCAAACTTCTGTATATCATGTACCATATAGGTACAAAACGCCAATTCAAAAGGTATTTTATTTTATAAGGGCGATTTTCTGCAACTGCAAAAAGTTACTTTGTAATTCACCACACTCCATCTTCGCGATTTTTAACATTTGGGATGAAAAATACTCTCGTTTAATGTTTTCATTTATCTGAACTAAAAAAAGAATACGATATGGTACGGGAAACCTTTGTGTGCGAATCCCACTCGCACTTGGCCGGTTTTTTTAACCCGCGAGCCCTAATTCTGCCAGTCAAACTGACGTCCTTAGTAAAAAGTCTTTCGTCATAATTTTTACCAAACATTTTCCCACTAACTCTTTCTTTGTTTTCAAAATGGCCTGGGTGCGATCCCCGATGGGCCACAGCCATTAAAATAACGGATAACAATATTTTTTACGAGCTGTAATGGTTTAAAGGTTAGCTAATGCGTTAAAAACTTTCCTAATGTTTGTTTTCTCTCGTCCTAGTTTTTCCGATTTTGTCTGTCGGATTGTTATATTTTTTTCCGATTTATCGAATTAAGAAGCTATGAAAGTAGTTAGTTTTTCCAATACATTGGTTTTTGTAGCATTTCTCGTCAATAGGGAATTGTTAAAGTGAAGGCTGATAGGGTTCTCAGTATTTTTACCTTTTTGTATGGAAAAGGATTGCAGCGTTCTATGATCTAGGTGTGTGTATGATGAAGAGAAAAAACCTAAAACCTAAAACTTAAAAAAAACCTTAAACTTAAACTTTAACTTAAACCTTAACCTAAAAGTTTATTTTAATTTCGTAGCTTATTCTATCAATATCTCTGTTGCTACGTCGTAGTACACATAGTGATGCAACACTGCTACGAAATCGTAGCCGGTGAGGCTACGATTTCGTAGCAGATAAGTACATATAATTAGCTACGCATCGTGTATTATCACTTGTCACAGATGAATACAGATAGGTCACTCTGCATTTTAGGTATGAAGCTACAAGTACGCGGCCCGGGCCTTGTCGGCCAATAGGTATGACGACAAAAAAAATGTTTTTAGTCCCTCTTTCAGATTATAAAAAAATATTGGACACGTATTTTTTCTTTTTTTACGTAATCTAAAGATTACGGCGATACATTGAGGTAAAATTGGCCATGACGTCGACGTATGTAGATTTTATACATACTAGTGACGTAGCGAGCGACCCCCACTCCACAACTTAAAATGCGTTTTATCTAAGTAATTATTTATTAATATGATAAAGCCAAAAATACGTGTCTATTATATTTTTTTTATCTGACTGACGGACTAATTAGAATAATTTTTTTTTTACTCAGGCATCATCCCTATTCTGTGAGCGTAACGTAGTCAGAAGATGAACGCGATAGAAAGAGAGGCAACTTCTAGGTGAATATTAGGTACCTAATTAGCGCTGTGCGACCTGAATTTTCACTTTATTGTGTCGTAGCAAGAGTCGCTTTTTATTTAAATGATTTTGCGGAGTAAACCATCTGTATTCACCTGTGGTATTATTTATTTCTCTAATGACAAAACCTATTTGTTTTACTCCATGAGAAGAGAAGTTCTTATTTCTATTTAAAAGACAACAGAAATAGAATTCGGTTGCTGACCGTTGGCGGAAGGTAAGTGCAGATAGAAAACACGTAGGTTGGTGAGCGTATCTCGCTACGTGTACCGCACGTAGTACGTGCGACTGCCCCGAAGGATCGTGTCGTGTCCTGTCGTACGTAACTCGTCTGGACACGGAACCTCTAGTGGGAGAATATTTGATACTGCACTGTTCTTTGTTTATATACCTGCACTTTTAGTAAAGTGAACTGTCTGCTACCTTTGTTACCCTGCATTTACACCTAGGTAAGGTATGGTAGGTACCTACCTAGATTATTAGTGAATTATGTGGTTTCCTATAATTGGAAGCACACCCTAGTATTTGTCTCTGTTATTTTAAACTTATATGTAATTGTGTACCTTCTATTAGAGATTCAATAAATAAATTAGCTATGAAACATGTTGTGTCAATTTTTTTCATTCATCGTTTACACCTAATCAAGTTGAAAAGACTTTGTCAAAACAGACAAAAAAGTGAACAAAATAGTTAGCAATACATGTCTGAAACAACGTCGATACACAAAGGGGTTAGGTATACATACATACCGACATGTTTTAAGAGCGTGCAGTCTGAAAGTGGGCAACGTCGCAAATAGCTGTAAAATATTTCGCTGTTTCGTGCCTTTCTCCAAATACAGGGTCAATTTAAATTTCTGGCGAAACTTCTGAGATCCAATCATGGTAAAATCATGAGAAAGTCTCAGCAGTATGTAATGGATGGTCATCCATCCACGAAGCGACCTCGGCAAGCGTTGCTAAACCTTGAAGATCGACCCGTCCGTTATTACTTAGCCACGAGCCCTCCAAGATCTGGAACAATAATCACTGTGGTCGAATCCACGGCTGTGACGTCACTCCAGTATTTAGCACATAATCCTACGTATCCCGCTCGTAAACAAGGTACCGAGCACATAAGAGCCGTTACAGTGAATATTCACCGCAGTAGACAGTATGCAAATGGTTGCAAGCAGTCCGTGACTGCGCATAGCCTGGTTGTATCTGTGTGTACTACCTGGGGCTCTGCCTACCCGCAGATTAATGTGCCGTGAACATAGCCCACGTCCGCAGAATAACGCTGAGTTAGCACGTGCCTACCAGCTATCTGAATTATTGCAGCGTTTTTTGTTTTGAGGAAAAATGTTGGTACAATTTGTGCGAGGTTTCGACTTTTGACTTTCAGTTAGTGGATTGGTGTTAGCTTTCAAATTGGGAATGTTTTGATTGGTTTGTGGCTGTAGTTCGTGTCTGATAAATCTGTTTCTGATCTGTATATTTTAATCACAATTTGAGGACTTCTGCAACTTAGTGAATTAAAGCAGGTTTTAAATGCGAATGTATAACGAGAACAAACATTTCAAGGGCGAAATAGCTATTGAAACTTTCTTTGAAATCTCATTTTCTTTAGCTAGCTTAGTGACATATAAACTGCATTAGCTTACTATACTAGTCTTAATTTATATTACGTTTAACAGAGAAAATGAAATCCTAAGAAAACTTTTTTTAGCGCAATATTATACACAACATCATTACAATAGATTTTAATATATAAAGGCGGGTTCGCACGGTACGCGATATTGCGGATGCACGCGCACCAGCCCGCACGGCGCACGACCACGCACCGCGCACCGAGGTATTCCCACGGTGCACTATATTGCGGACGCACGCACACCAACCCACACGGCTGACGACCACGGACAGCTACACATCCCAGACCAAGCCTGATGAAAATTCTAAATGTTTTTTTTTAATCTTAAGATTTAAAAAATTGCAACCATAAATTGTTATTCATAATGATACCGTGAATTACAAAGTTATTTTTACAGTTGCAGAAAACCGCCCTTATTTATGTAAAATACCATACAAATCGGCGTTTTTTATATGTTTTTTTTTTTTTATGTCATTAAATTAGTTTATTAATTTCTCGATATTTACATTAACTAGAAACAATTAAAAAACTAAGACTTATAAGAATAATATGTACAAGTATATAAGAAAAGGGTAGGGGGAAACAATCATAGGGCATCAAAAAATTCGTCCGCGTCGCTGTCAACAGGAAAAGTGCCCAAAAGGCTGGCAGCATTGCCACGTTGTATGGCAATGCTGATTCTCTGGCCGAAGAATAGGCCAGCCTTCTGGTCACATGAAGAGTCGACCAACCGCTTTGAGATGTCTTGAAAGACTAAGTGGGCACTCGGACCCCATGGCCCTAGTGCTTTGACCCCAAACGGCTCAAACATATAAGTCCCAATAAGATTGGAGTATTTGCGCCGTTTGAGGTTTTCCGCACCTGCAGCAGCAGCCCCAGCACAGCCCACCGTGCTAGGAAGATGAGATGGTGCAAGGGTATCGACACACGTTGCATCCCACACCAAAGGCCTACCTACCTTCCAAGGCATTATGGTCATTCCGTCTGGTCTCTTCCCATTCGTCGCGTGCCAAGCCGTTGGGTTCTAGAACAGCTGGCACCCCGGCGGTGACAAGAGCACGACGGATGATGTCATTAATGCTGGCGTGCCGTGCTCTCCGGTCTGCGCTCTTACTGCAGGATAGACCATGGTGTCCGAGACAGTCGACTGCTTCACCGCATTGGCAGCGATGCGGGGCCACACAAGGAGCGCCCAGACGCAGACAGGTAGGACATTTTATTTGTTGATAAAATACAGTACTTAGGTATATAAAAATATTAATATTTTATGATAATATAGTGAAACATATACAGAAGTTTCAAATTCCTTACTTATTTAGTTGTTGCGATAGAACTCGTACAAAAATGGTCTAAAACTGACAACTATAACGGCCTCTTTTACATAATTTTTGAAGAAAAAAATTATTTATATTTATTTACATATATTTGTACTCTATTCGATGATTTCTAGACAATAACACCCCACACTCCAGGGTATGATTTAAAAAAAAACGAATGATTGTTGAATGGCCCTTTCATTTCGGGTCTCACCTCAACAGGAAAAAAGGAAAAAACGGAACCCTTATAGGGTCACTTCGTTGTCCGTCCGTCAGTTTGTCAAGACCCTGCTTCTCAGGAACACATGGAAGTATTAAGTTGAAATCTATATCAAATACGTAGTAAGTCTACGTCCCTTGGAGCTCTAAAAAAAAATCAAGCTTCTTTTTTACTCTACGCAATAAAAAAATACGGCCACTTATGCGACATATTTTGATACTCCAAATAAATCAAAACCGGGTACTTCCCGTTGAACTAGAAACATGAAATTTGGCAAAAAGGCAAGGTCTCACAGCACAATAAAGGAAAAAGTCCGAAAAGTGTTAATTTATAGTTATTACACATTTTTTTTTACGATTACAAACTTACATTTGCAGTTGGAGAATTGATCGTGGCGTATATCGATGTGTAAGGGGCTGACGCACGCACATTATTGTAATAGTCCGACGCGAGGCTTGGTGACTGGGACAGTTAGCCTTACGCCTCGGACTAAGTAGGTCGTTGTAGCAAATTATCTAATAAAAGTCTTAACGTGTTTATGAAGTTAATCCGAGTTATCATTCATCTCCACCACCAGTAAAGGGGCGTAGGCTAAACTCACACTGGTGACCCCTGTGTAAGAACGTGGGTGGTGTGAAGATATTAAATAGTGACGGACAGTACAGTTATTTCAACAAAATGGCTCAGGCCGCGGGATCCGGGCACGTGAAAAGTGCAAACCAGGACATCACGGAGGTAGCGGCAGTCTCTCTAACGTCGAAGATACCTACGTTCTGGAGCGATCAACCCAGGTTGTGGTTCGTTCAGTTCGAGGCTGTCGTCGCGAATCAAAAGATGTCAGACGAGAACAAATATAACTTGCTGGTTACCAAACTCGTCAAGGACAACGTGGAGCAGGCAAGTGACGTATTACTGGCACCACCGGAAACGAAAAGGTACGAATTATTGAAGAATCGACTCATGACAGTATATGAAGAATCAGAGAACAAGCAATTCCAGAGACTGCTATCAGAAATGGAGCTAGGAGATCAGAAGCCGTCGAAACTACTCAGAAAAATGAAGGATTTAGCGCGGAAGAAATTGCCAGACGAGACACTACAAATGATGTGGACGGGACATCTACCAGCATCCGTCAGAGCGGTATTAGCAGTCACTGATATTAAGGACCTAGAGAAACTGGCAGAATTGGCAGACAAGATTATGGAGACGACACGACCCATAGAAGTTGCGGAAGTAGCCTGTCAAAAACTGAAGCCACGCGAACGAGATCTAGCTGCGGAACTGGAAGAACTACGACTGGAGGTAGTGCAGCTGCGAGGAAGACAGCCGTGGCGTAGGGCAGGGCAAGGCCGATTCCGCCCACGATCGAGCTCACGGGGCAGGCAAGGGGCGACACCAAAAAGGCGTTCCAGTAATGATCCTGATTGGTTGTGTGATTATCATTTTAGATACGGACACCGGGCAAACAGCTGTCAGGAACCGTGTGCGTGGAAGAAGATGCAGGAAACGTCGGGAAACTAGCAGCGGTGCAGCCAGCGGCGGACACCTGCACTGTTACACCCGCTCACCGCCTGTGTATAGAGGATGAGACCAGTGGATTCAGGTACCTAATAGATACGGGAGCGAATGTGTCAGTGATCCCAAATAATAGTAGATTACGCATGTATTCAAAATCAAGTGATTATAAGCTGTATGCAGCCAACGGTACCGTCATACAAACATATGGCACCAAGACCTTGACCTTAAGTTTAGGATTAAGGAGGGCATTTATGTGGACTTTTGTGGTTGCGAACGTAAGGCAACCAATATTAGGGGCAGATTTTTTAAGTCATCATGGGCTTTTGGTTGATGTAAAAGCTAGGAGATTAATAGACAAAGAAACTAATTTGAAGGTAATAGCCTCTGTTGTTTATTGTAAGGAACAGTCAGTTACAACTGTCGAGGGCGGTCACGATTTTGCAGAATTGTTAGCAAAATATCCAGAGATAACAAAACCATTGTCTTTTAAAGAAACGCCCCGCCACTCTGTGTTACACCACATAGAAACAACGGGCCCACCACTACATGCTAGGGCACGCCCGTTACCGCCAGACAAATATAGGAAAATTAAAGAAGAATTCCGTATTATGCAAGAAATGGGGATATGTAGGCCCTCCAAAAGTCCGTGGGCTAGTCCACTTCATGTTGTTCCAAAGAAAAATGGAGAGTTACGTCCTTGTGGGGATTATAGGAGGTTAAACGCGGTTACGAAACCGGACCGGTACCCAATACCCAGACTTCATGATTTTACGTATTTACTAGCCAACAAAAAGATATTTTCAAAAATAGACGTAAATAGGGCGTATCATTGTATAGCAATCAATCCGGAAGACATAGAAAAAACCGCGATAATTACACCATTCGGACTATTTGAATTTCCCCGCATGACCTTTGGTTTGTGTAATGCCGCGCAATCATTTCAAAGGTTTATGGATCAGACGGTTTTAAAAGGTTTAGGAAACGTTTTTGGGTACATTGATGACGTCATAATAGCCAGCGCCACGAGGGCGGAACACGAAGCTGATTTGAAAAAAATATTCAAGCGTTTCAATGACTATGGGGTGACTATTAACCAAGCTAAATGTAGTTTTGTACAAGAGAGCGTAGAATTTTTGGGTTTCGAGGTATCCTCGCAGGGCATCAGGCCACTAAAACAGAAAGTAGAGGCAATTTCGAAATATCCCAAGCCAAAAACGTTAGAACAATTAAGGAGATTTCTAGGGATGGTAAATTTTTATAGGACACATATTCCAGGGGCAGTTAAATCGCAAATAATTTTAAATCAATATTTAAAAGGTGCAAAGAAAAGGGACAAATCACTCATACAATGGTCACCGGAAGCCGACGAGGCATTCTTGCAATGTAAAACATGCTTGCAGAATGCGGTCACTTTATCGCACCCATTGGCAAATACAACGCTAGCACTTATGACGGACGCATCGGACACATGTTTAGGTGCAGTTTTACAACAAAGTAGCAACGGGAATTGGACACCTATAGGTTACTTTTCTAAAGCAATGAGTCAGACGGGACAAAAATACTCAACGTATGATAGGGAATTATTAGCGATATACTTAGCGATCCAATATTTCCAGAACCAAGTGGAAGGCAGACAACTGATAGTTTACACAGACCATAAACCAATCACCTTCGCGTTTACAAAAAACAACACCGGTAAAGAAATACCTAGGCGAACACGGCAGTTAGCATACGTGAGCGAATTTACAACAGATATTAGACATGTCACCGGATCCGAGAATCCAGTAGCAGACGCCTTATCGCGAGTAGAAACAGTGTATTGCCCGCAGACAATCGATTACTCAGAATTAGCTGAAGCCCAAACAAAGGATAGCTACTTATTAAACCAACCAAACAATAGTAACGTCGTTATTAGAGAAATCGAGGTACCGCAAACAGGCGGGAAAACGATTTCCTGTGAAATATCAACCAAGAACGCGAGGCCGTACCTACCAGAAAGTTTAAGAAGAAAGGCGTTCGATGCGACACACAACTTAAGTCATCCAGGCATCCGAACCACTCGCAAGTTAATGCAGGACAAATTCTTTTGGCCAAACATGAATCGGGATATAGGGCAATGGGCAAAAGCGTGTGTACATTGCCAACGAAGTAAAGTCATTCGGCATACAAATTCAGAATTAGAGACATTTACCAAGTGCGATCGATTCGAGCACATTCATGTAGATATTGTCGGACCACTGACTACTACAGAAGAAGGGTTTAGGTACTTAGTAACGGTAATAGATAGGCGCACTCGATGGCCAGAGGCGTTTCCGATCAAGGATATCACGGCAGAAACGGTGGCAAAAATAGTTTACGAGGGGTGGATTACACGTTTCGGTTGCCCGCTAAAAATGACGTGCGACCAGGGGAAACAGTTTGAGAGCGCATTGTTCATGTCACTATTAAAAATATTAGGTATATACAAAAACAGAACCACCCCGTATCATCCACAGTCCAATGGGGCAGTAGAAAGGTGGCATAGATCGCTAAAAGTAGCATTAACGGCAAGATTAAATGCGATTGCATCATCATGGGTGACCGAGCTACCAACAGTGATGCTAGGTCTTAGGTCAGCAATACGTTCGGACAATGGTATAAGCGCGGCGGAAATGGTGTATGGTCAAACGATAAGGATGCCAGCAGATTTCTATGTAGAAAATAATAAAGGTAGTTATACGTCCGATTATGAATGCGTCAATAGGATACGTCAGGCGATTAACGATATAAAGCCAGTTCCGATAGGGTATAAAAATACGAAAAGTTTGTTTGTGCACCCAGACCTAGCGACAGCGGAGTTTGTATTTATCAGAAATGACACAGTGAGGAAACCACTTCAACCGAATTATGACGGTCCGTTTCGAGTTATTCAAAAGAAAGAGAAAGTATATACGTTACAGTTGCCAAATAGACAGACTAAAATTTCAATAGACAGACTAAAACCGGCTTATTTAATGAATCAAGAGGTAAATGAAAGCGCGAGTAGTAAAAATAACGAAATCGCTCGTAGCGTGTCACCTGTACCACACATTACTCGTGCAGGCCGGGTCAGCAAAAAACCCGTACGATTTATGTAGGCATACTGGAATTAACAGAAAAGTACTATTCAATATTAATTCAGCTCGCATTAAAGAGGTTTTAAGTGAATAAAAGCAACAATGGGCAACACTCAGAACCCTAGCAGCCCTCATGAACAAATTGTCATGACACAGGCAAAGATAATCACGAACCAATCAGAAGTGACTGACAAGTTAGATAAATTCGGACTTATAGTGCTGGGAATTTTGGGAGTAATAATTATATTTATACTCCTCATAGTATTAATCAAGTGCAAAACAGGCATGAAGGATTGGTTAGACAAGCAGGTATCGCGTAACGTTGATCGCAACATGCAGGAGCAACGCCGAATGGGTACGCCGCAAGTGGTTATCGAATAATTAAACAGGAACTGAAGAACACATTACACCGAAAGACCATTGTATGGATAATGAATTGCTCCAACAGCATTTTACACCAGCCATAATACTATGATGACGTTCTAAGACAAAGGCATTTGTAAGTAACATGTATTAGTATTTAGGATTACAATACATTGTAAGACCATTAGTATGTATTATTGCACTAACTGACTCAGCAGGTAGACTAAGTGTTGTAAGAGACATAGGTATCTATTTAGGCTTATAAGATACAAGATAATGAATGTCCATCGTTATGTTAAAAATAATTAGGTTCATTTATAAAATTGTTATAGAAAACGAATTAGGAGAAAAATGATTCAGAGCGCAAGAAATAAAACAATTGTTTGTGTAAAATACTGTTATAATGATAAATCAAAACAAAGCATGTACCAATAAAGCAAGAAAACATATAGAAACATTATGTATAACTAATAACAGAAAATACAGTAACGTACGCGTAGTACAAACAACCCATGTGAATTTAGTCAATAAGTTTTAGTTTTTAATTTTTTTTTAAACGGGGGGGAATGATGTAAGGGGCTGACGCACGCACATTATTGTAATAGTCCGACGCGAGGCTTGGCGACTGGGACAGTTAGCCTTACGCCTCGGACTAAGTAGGTCGTTGTAGCAAATTATCTAATAAAAGTCTTAACGTGTTTATGAAGTTAATCCGAGTTATCATTCATCTCCACCACCAGTAAAGGGGCGTAGGCTAAACTCACAGATGTATGGAGAACATGTTTTTCAACTACAAGTTTGTTTTTTATATAAATTCATCCCAACTACTTAACACTTCATTGTTCATGGTCCGACACGCACTTGGCCGGTTGTTATGAATGAATAAACTTTTGTATTCAATTAATCGTTATTTTATTTACATACCCTATACTATAAAGTTACTAGAATTTGGTCAATGAGGTTGTTCCAAAATTTGAAGTATAAGCCTAAGTACGGCACAATACGTCATTGTAAACTTATCATACGACATACGCCTTTATTGTCAGTAAATTAAAGTAGAAAATACTTTGGCACATTATCAAAAGGAAATGCATTGTTTAATTTTGATTATTGTTTCGTAAAGTCATAATAAAAACAAACAGTAGTACTTAGTACTTTTTCGGTTGTTTTGACGAAATGACATGCATGTCGCTGCGTGCAACGTAGGTGCCTAACTATAGTGTATTTACTGTATTTTCATAAATAGAGCTATTAAGCGAGCGGAGCCGTTTTCTTCGTCGCACATGCGGCGAGTCAAATGAGCTAACAGTCGGCCTCTGATTGACTGCCGACTGAAAGCCGATTCCTATAATTTACGAACCGTTATTTGTTTAACATTAAGACTTTTTTGAAGCAAATACCTCATAGCTTTGCATAGACTCTCCCATATGGAAGTAGCTATCAAAGGTAAAATTAGTAGACATGTGTCAGATATATCAAAACGTATCTAAAATCCGATATTTGTTTATGTTTGGATAGTTTTGATGGATGCACTTACAATCGAAATATAATATTACTAGAGACGATCGAAACTGCGAGCCGGAAGCGCCAGAGCCGCTCCAGAATTCGATTTCTAAAAACAGATTTTAAAAACGATTTCACTATCTGAAATCGTTTGCATAGAAATCCAAAAACGCCCTTGTTTAGAAATTTGCTTACGAATCTATTTAAGTATATATATAAAAAGCTACCATTGGTAAGCTAAACGATTTGTTTTAGTTTATAGGACCCGAGCATACCTCGGGCACCTTTGAAGTTACCGACTCGCGTCATCAGTCACGGTAATGTCAAAATAAAAATATTGGCCAAATGCGAGTCGGACTGGTACACGAAGGGTTCCGTACCACCGTAGGTACAATTTTTTGTTGTTATTATTAATTGTTGTTATAGCGGCAATATAAATAGACAATCTGTGTAAACAACTGTCTACCTATTACGGTTCATGAGAAAACGCGAAAACTTTCACGTCGATGTTCAAAAAAAATCATTTTTAAAAGCTTATGAGTTAAGCTTTTAGAAATAATAAACAGAATTCAAATCGAGCCAGCAACATCGAAGATACGGCTAAAAATTTAAAGCTAGGCCACAAACACTTAAAAAAATAATTAAATAACATGACTAATATATTAAATATACTAATAGAATATAAAGATACTAAAGAAAATGTTTCATGAATATTCAGAAAAATATGGAAGGTCACATGACAATGGGCGGCGTTGTATAATTATTAATACCACTTTAATCTAAAGATCATAACGAACAAATCAGCATTCATGAAGAACGCAACGCGTGGTGTTAAGTCACATGATCTAGGAGGCCAGCATTTTCGGAAATCACACGAAGAGACCATCGTTTCTCTTGCTGAGAAGCATGTGGCGGCACCGTCTTGTGGAAACCGCAGTCCTCGAGGATGGAGCATCCAACTGAGGCCACTATAAGTTGATATTATGACGGTAGTCAGTCGGTTTATTGAGCCAACAGCTTTTATCAGGGTATCGGTATATTTAACCATCGCAAATCTTAGATAGACTTAAATACTGTACAAAATTCTTGTTTGAAACTGCACCATCTATGTCTTACATAAGAAAATCCAAGAATCTTCGTGTTAGTGTTTTATAACTTTGTAATGAAGCAGCACAATAACTGAGTCGTTAGATAATAAAATTTTGGTTTTATAAATAAATAAATAAACACACATAACATCACGCCTTGTAACCCCGAAGGGTTAAGCAGGTGTGCATCACATAAAGAGTACACCCATATTTCGCCAGGAGCCTATTGCCAACAACCGGGCACAAATCTAGACTCCGGGCTGCTACTGTGAAATTCCAGATAGAAAAACCCAATAACAGTTTACTCGACTATCGGGAATCGAACCCAAGACCTCGGGCTCAGCAGTAGCGCTTGCGACCACTAAACCACCGAGGCAATCAAATTAGTAATAAATCCGTCCATATCCATCACGCAGGCCGTATGCCATTTTTTTTTATCATATATTAATTTTGAATATAAATAAATTAAATGATTAAATATTTTACTTGAAAATCGTTCGAGAATACAAATCCGAGTCGGTAGTAATCTGTAAAAAATAAAGTCTTTTACTCATAAAACGACTTTATTTTTTACAGATTTGTACTTGGTTTTTTGCATAGATCGATGAGTCTGAGGATTCATCGATCTATGCAAAACACAGTTGTGATACCCTGTTGGACGTACCTATATAATTATTATGTTATATGCCAAACGAAAATAAAACAACGTAGGGATATATGTATTTCATTTTATTTAAGACACAAACTAAACAACACTAAACTGAATGCGTACCTTATTGAAAGACGACCGGAAGCTTTATAACATTTTTAAAAGCAGATTAGGAAATGGTTGCTTACGTGATTTATACTTCAACAACAACGAAAATTTTAGTGGTAGGCTTTTAGTTTTGTTTTCATTCCGCTTAACGAATGCATTTAGCCTCTCAATAAAAAAAAATTAAAGGACACCACTCAAATACGGATACAACCTAAGTAAATTTGTTAGATTACACTTCAACAATAAAGGAAATTTTTGCAGTAGGCTTTCGCCAATTTAACAGTAAATCAGCGAGCGTTAGGTTTCCTTTCGCTGAGTAATTCGTAGGGGTGTTGGTGAAAGTGCAAGTTACATCTTTAACAGCTTCACATCTTGTTCCTTCGTGATTACCAACACATTGACAGACTGGCTTATCCTCTTCGTTCAGGGAACAGTCACCGTTGTTGAAACAATAACCATGACACGCGTACACTTCACATCTTTCCCCGGAATAACCAGCATTACATCTGAAATAAAACAGAATGTCAAATATCTAGTGTAATTCTTGCACTTAATTTAATCAACAACAAAAATAACAGAAGGAGAAGAATATGTTTTACCTGCATTTAGGAAGTCCCTCATCATTGAAACTGCAGGTACCTTGTAAACAATACAACTCACAGACTGAAACGTCGCATCTGTCACCGATGTAACCAGGTGTGCATTTGCAAACAGATATCTCACTAACTTTTATACCGTGAACACAAAACAGTTCATCAACTGTTGTATATTCTGTTGCCTGTTCTGTTTCTGTTGTCTGTTGTCTATGTATTGTCTGTTGAGTATTGAGGGAGATGTTAATTCCTGTGGGTTTTGGTATTAGACTCGATAACGCTTCACAATCCTGAAGTCCCTGAATTTGATCTTTTATTTTGTAGTTGGCGGCTATGCCGAGTGGTCTTTTATTGTAGAATTTACTAATACTAATCTCTTTAAGTTCTACAGACATCTTTGCGTTCTTTGGATATTGCCAAACGGTGCTGTAGCTCTCGCTACTGTTCATCCAGTATAAGTAATCTTTTGAAACGGTCAAATCTTGTGGTGCAGAAAGAGGTGCATGCACTAAACGTATATCATAGTTTTGCCCATTCCAATCTGCTTTTTTTAGAAACTCACTCTGATCATTTATATAACATACGTCACAACCATCGAAATAATGAATTTCCCGTGTTTGTGGGTCTATGGCGAAGCTGAATATTGGCAACCATGTGTTTAGAACTTCTCTCTCGGAACCATCAAATCGAGCTCTCGCCATGTACTCCACATCTCCAGTGTTGGGGTTGGTCCAGTAAATGTACCTGTAAATTGAATAACACTATTGAATATCACGAAAGGTCACCTGATTTTTATTTTTAAACTGTTATTAAAAACGTACCCTCTACAGCTATCCACGGCAATATCACTGGGGATCTGATGATCCATCTTGATTAAAAGGTTTCCGTTAACATTGTTACTAAATCCTGGTTTTAATGTAATCCAATTAATGCTCTTTTCCTTAGTATCAGTAAAGAATAGTGTATCTGTTGCCGGGTCGAAGGCAATGCTGTGAATGTTACCGCCGACTCTTTTGATGAAACATTTGTGCTCCATGGAGTGTAAGTTATATCCACATAAAGCATCGCTGTCGCTCTGTTTGTTGACGTACAGCATCATGTTGTGAACTTCATCGTAAGCTAACGCTGTGAGGTTGTGGGTCTTAAAACGTATGGTGTCTGTTTTGGATCCATTGGTATAAAATACGAGTTCATCTCCTAGGCTTACGGCGATATCTGAAACAAGAGAATAACATTTTACTTTACCAAGCTGATACAGTGCCGGATTAGCCCATAAGCAAATTAAGCAATTGCTTAGGGCATCACGTCCCGGGGGGCACCATAAAGAGCAGCGAAAAAAAATTGCTAGCATTTGAAAGGCAAGGCTGTTTGAAAACCCGCATGTATTGTAGGCGGGAGATATTGTTGAAAGTTAAAATACAAAGAAAAAAGAACGATGATGCTGCAGGAAAGGCTCGATGCTTTATCAGTAGGTAATATATTTATGTCATATCCAGATCTTATAATCATTTCATGAAGTGTTCGACTTCGACCATTTCATAAAATGGTTGTTTCTCGTGAAATGCCTAGCAAAAAATGACCGTATCGTTTAAACGTCAACATTTAATGATATGTCAGTCGACGTTTGGACATATCATTAATGTAGGGTTGTAGAGTATCCATGGTTTAAGGTCTAGTCAAAATTGCTAAGTAACTGCGACCAACTTGGAAGTATAGCGCACCGGCCGCTGGTATTTGGTGGGGCTGCCACAAGCGGCGAGTAATGCAACACAAAAAAATTGTTTTTTTTTTATATTGACGCCGCTTGTGGCACTCCGACCACATGAGTTAGGATAGGTTAGAACTGCGACCAAACTGCTGTGGTTTTCCCTACTTTGTTTAATTTTTTGTATGCCACCGATATGATGCACAACAAAAACAAAGCGACATCAACGCCTCTACCCGTGGATAATCTATCTAGATTATCCACGGGTAGAGGCGTTGATGACAAGACGAGGCGTAGAAACATCTGTTTGGCCACATCATGAAGTAGTCGTGCGTTTAAACTGTTCATATCGTGAAACGTTGAATATTCAATGATCTGGACAGAAAACATCATGATGTGACCAGCGGTCGATATTCTATTTCATGAAATAGAACCATTTCATGAAATGGTTGAACACTTCACGAAATGATCAATTCTAAGATCGCCACGACATATACAGGCAGATATGCTAAAAACTTTGAACTTAAAAATCATTGTCCGTGAATTTAATGCTCGTAAAAGTCGCAAGTAAATAAAAAATGCTTTGGTTTTTATTATAATGGCTACTCCATGTATCTCTTTCGTCTTTCGTACGTATTCTAAGGTACGTAATGATCTATCTCGTTGTTATAAATAAGTAAATTCTTTTTTAAAGACCGATACTAGTTAACTAGTGGATAGGGGGCCCACAGACGTGGATTGCTTAGGGCATCAAGTAGTCTAAATCCGGCACTGAGCTGATAGCTAAATAATTTAGAGTTGCGTAATAAGTCTTATACATAAACGGGGGGTACAGACGATAAAAAGTATAGTTTTATAAATATCAAACTGCTCCGCAGATAACCAAATATTTTAAGTTTAGTTTAAAGCTTCATACTGGGTGGCCAGCTCGGAAGTATAGAACATTTTTGGCACCTTTCTGATTTGGCGCCATCCATGTATCGGCAAATGCGTTATGAACCGTCTATTATGCCATGATCATCGTAATAAGTACCATCAATCATTTTGTGCTGAAATTTTTAAAAGGATTGAAAAACGTTTTTTTTTACAAATCATTACAAACTACGAATGTCATTTGAATCACAGAAAATTTCGCGACACATCCTGACTTCTTTTACAACAATGCACCTATCGTGGTCAATCATGAACACTAAAAACAGAATATTTGTGACTTCGTAGTGGGGATACCTAATAAAGTACGCGAAAAGATGAAATGTGATCACATTTTCAGTAGCAAACAGACGGAGGTATGGCAGATGCTATTTGCCATAAAAATTACCAAGGCTGAATAATATAATTATGGACGAAATATCTAGATTTTCCGTTTGTAATAAGAATAATCCTAATTTAAGATTAACACATCAAAGTTGGGCACCATGTGGGTAGGTATACCTATGTATATTACTCGTAAATTACCATTATTTCTTTGTTTGTTATCCTCTTTCCTGTTTTGCATGAATTGTTATCCTCTTTCCTGTTTTGCAGGTTCAGTTAATTATATTTCACGGCTACCTATACGAGCTATGAATTCTATTAATAACGCCCAGATAAGAGATAACAAATGCGGAATTTTTTAATTAATTAATACTTAAACTCATAAATACAGTTCATACGATCGTCTATAAATGTATTATTTTTTCCTTTATTAAATATTATTAAAATATATTTATTGAAATCAAAATTTCTTTTGTAACTTTGAAACTTTCAAAGACAACAAAAATTGTTGGCCTTTGCCAACCAAAAGACCGAGCACGTCAGCTTGTGAACATAATAACATCGTCGACATCGACGAAGTCAATTAACCTTCAGTCCGTCGCGTAGGTTCTTTGAAAACCTAGGTGTTTGAAATATGCAAAATTAAAACATTTAAAACTATCTACGAGTTTTAGCACTTTAGGTACCCTCCGAAATTTGATCATAGCGCGTATCGCCGCTAATTTCGGTTCGCGTGCCAGCGCAGTGAGATACTGACGGGTTTTGTGCGCGTGGGCCAAAACAAACCCCACGCGACACACACACACGTGATTTTTTTTTGTTGGTACGATTCTAATTATATGTTACAATGTTATAGTATAAGAGATAGCCGTACTTTTGGTAACTATCACTAGGAAAGGCTGATTTAGTATTTGGTCGGTGTAAGGCCCTTCTTTGGTGAGGATAGTGACGGTCTGCCCGCATGCGGCCGGCCAAGTCGGTAACAATCTATCGCCGCTCAGCGACGAGTTATTGTTACCGAAAATGAACAATAACTAGGAAGGCTGACACTAGTATTACGGCATTATGATATGAGTAGTACCTGTCCGAACATTACAGAAACTGACGATATTCATAGGCCGGCTCACTAGATATGGTCGTCAATAAATCGATCAGTAGGAAGGCTGATCCTTGTATAGTATTAAAGTTTGCACAATACCTATGTGAACAGTACAGAAACTGACGATATTCGTCGGCCGGTTCAGGCGCTAATTAAACATGTAAACATTTTAAGAGCGTTTATTCTGAAGGTGGGCAACGTCGCAAATAGATGTCAAATATTTCACTGTTTTGATTAATTTGGCAATATTACTGTGTGGAAATATAAAATGTGGCTAACTAGCGAACTAGAATATTGATTATGAAATGCATCGTAACACTGAATGTTTAATTTTAGATGTTAAAAAACTATTTGGAAACTTTCCAAATATTTTTTTTACTCCGAAAATGGGTACAGCAACCAATTCAATGTTATAATTGCAATTCATTATTAATATTCTAGTTCGCTAGTTAGCCACATGTCTTATTTCTATTCAGTAATATTGCTATAAGAATCAAAACAGGTAAATATTTGACAGTTATTTGCGACGTTGCCAACATTTAGGATAAACCCTCTTATGTACTAAATCATATATTTTGTGATTTACTTCCGTCGTAATACTTTTCCATCATTCTTATCATGTCTAGCATCGACATTAGGTATCATTAGGTAGGTATAATATGGCCTTAAAAGGTAATATATTTGAATAATATGTTGTAAATTTATTGTCATTAAATAAATAAATAAGAAACTCCTTAGAAAAATACAAGTTATATGGGGCTTTGTAAGCGTTTTATTCTTGAGGGTTTGAACCCACGCGAAAAACCGCGCGAAAAAAATGCGCGACGGACCGAAGGTATAATACGAAGTATAGGTATACCGCATGCCACCCGTAATAATCCTAGATGATTTATGTAAACATCGGAAATAACTAAGCTCAAAATACATAAAAGCAAAATATTTTGAGCCGTGATCTCTACTTATAATTTCAAAACAATTGTACTTTATTTAACTTGGTTTAATCCCCGGTTTTAGACTAATCTGTGGTTTTGGCTAAGTTTAAACGGTGCAGTCCTAAAAAATTTTTAATTTCGTTTGACAGAATGTCATTTTAAGCGACTTTTTTATGTTCATTTTTATTTTTCGAAACTCTTTTCATCAGTAAGCCGCATGTTAGCCGCTTAAGATTTTGCTTTGCTGCAGTGGATTAAAATCTCATTTGACCTTGGTGATAAAATGTTTTGCACCAGAGTCATGTCTTTTTGTCAGTCAGTCAGGGTAAAAAATCAGTTCACTTGATAAGTATCGCTATAAACAAATAGCTCTTGGTATCGCATGATATGACTATATGGTGTTATCTATCATATCATTTTGTTTAGTGTCACTACGAGTACAAATCAACAAACTCGCAACTTTACTAGATCTCAGAGTTTAATAGCTAATTTATAATTTAAAATAAATTATAATAGTTAATTTATAATTTTATGGATTTATTCTATTTACTTATGTAGGTACTTACATACCTTTGGTGAGCATTACAGTTTCCCAGTTTACTTACCTAGGACCCAAATATGTATAAACTACTAACTTACTCTAGATATTATTTAAATTAAACTTGCCCGAATACTTTAATCTTTCTAATAATTCCATGGCCGTTCCATGAAGTTCTCTTGACGTGCGTTGGAATCCATATTTATAATTATCTTTAAACTTTTCGGTGCAAATAGATCTGTCAGAACTGTCAAGTGTCAATGTCAGCTCACTTCAAACAGGCGCCCGCCGCCCTAACGGAAAAAAATCCAAGGTACCCTCAGAGTAATAACTAAAGAAGGTACATATTAAAATTGAGAATATTGCACGGACTTCCGCTACCAAAAATACCGGCCAAGCGCGAGCCAAATTTGCGTACTGAGGCTGGTTCCTAATGATTATTTCTAAAAATCTTAACATTACACACAATAATACATGCATTAATACATGTGTAACTGCGTATCATTTCTATGTGTTTATGTTATGTTCTGTGTCTGAGATGATTAATTTGTGTACTATTTACCATATCTTAGAAATCGGCATAAGTAGAAATAAAATAAAAAATGTAATACGCAAATTATGATCTTTCATAAAAATGACACCTCATTTGTCCCAGTAGTCACTTCAAAATTATACCACACCGTTTTGGCCCCTGTTACAATAAAAATATTGCAACCATTTTTTTTTACTATTCGGCGCAATTGTTTTATTTAAATAAATAAATTGATGTGTAGGTACCGGTACCGAGATCGTCATAGAATTAAGCAATCACAATCACATACATTTAAAAAATCTTAGAGTATTAAACCCCCGCCCTTAAGACGTAAGTCGGTTAAAAATAAACTACGCCCTCGTACTCACCCCATGAGTGCACCAACCCCCCGTATAGCGCCATCAACGCCAGCACACACTGCGTTCTACCCATTTTTTACTTCAACAGAGGTGAATGCTGCGTCCACCGCTAGTGATCGCTCTTGGGATATTAAAATAAAAGGAAATCGTTCGTTTTCCGCAAGTTTGATATGATAAAACTAATGGTCTCTTATCTGTGACCACAAGCTTGTTGTTCACAGAGTATGCAGTGGTAACCAATTATTGTGAGTTCAAAATCGAAGGTACCTACTTCAGCAGTGGCACGACTGTTCATACGGTTTTATTGTGTAATGAATTGCGTAATTGTACCATACCATACCATACTTTTACCGATTGTACAAAGACCTAGTGTGTTGCTCCAAACTTTTTGTAATTCGGCGAGATGGATGTCTTAACGCATTCAAGGGTTCTGAACGAGTCACAATAGAAGTTTTATTGTTATAGCCCTGTCCCTCAAAGTATTTATAATAACATACCACCATGCCTTGCACGCCACGCCTGTATTCTTATTTATAATTAATTTTATGCCAGAAAGCTATGGAAAGGAAAGTTTCGAAAATAAGAAAAAAAAAAAACTCAACTCCTCCAGCTTATTCCAGTTTTCTCTGTCTGAGGCTTCCTTCGTCCATTGTTTTCCTGCTTCTACTAATATGTCATCTATCCAGCGCTTTCTAGGCCGCCCTTGGCGTCTCTTACCTCTGGGTGCTGTCCACCGGGTTGCCTCTATAGTCCATCGCATAAATCGGTCCATCGTATAACGGGCATATGTATTCACTTAGCAACGTTTTTTTTTTTTTTTTTTTTTTAAAAACTAAAAGCAATCGGGGTTTTCGAATTCTTTTTAAAAGTTTTCTAGTCTGTCCCCTTTTAACGGTATGCAATATGTAAAAAAAAACTTTTAATAGCTTTAATAATTAGCTAAATGTCTAATGGAGACACATGCTGGTGCTGATTGTCATGTTCGAGGAAAGTTAGTACCCTATGTAAGAAAGAGATAAGAGAGCGCATAAGAGTGAGAAATATTATGTTTTGTGTTGCGTAATGATGTAAATTATTTTGAATACTATTATATAGAATCTTTTTTTTTGTTGTTCTTCTAACTGAACAGACAGCTGTGCTGCTGGGGAGTTTGTTGCGCCACTTCTTCTTCCCAGCTAATGCACTAGGAAGTGGTGAATGGTGGGCGTTTTGGGGGACTGTCTTATGTAATTTTGACGTTCGGAAAGTGCTGATTCTCAGACTAGTTTGAATAAATGACTTCTGAGTATCTACCTACTTAGAGCATGTTATTTATGCGAAAACTAGTGTTAATACCGTAATATCGAATATCAGCCTGATGTGTCTCCATTCTACATTTAGCTAATTATTACAGCAATTTAAAGTTTTTAACATATTGCATACCGTTCGAAAGGGAGAACTTTTTAAAAGAATTCGAAGATACCGATCGCTTTTTTTTTTTTTTTACAGCAGTTTAAAGTAGAGTTTGAAGTTTACTTTTTAACCGACTTCCGAAAAGGAGGAGATTGTATGTTCGTCCCGTATGTATATATTTTTTTTAATGTATTTCCACCGATTTCTCCGTCAATTGTGGACTGATGTTGCAAATTCTTTTTTGTATGAAAGGATATGCTCCCGACTCCCAGGTCCCATATAAATTTTATTAATTTGCTTGGATAGCTTTTGAGTAAGCTTCAATAATACATATTTTTCCCATTTAGTTTATGTGGATGATATGATGATAACTTCCTGTCACTGTTATTTGCATAGCAGGCAGTGGTATTCGAATGTGTGTGGGGGAGGTACCACAAATAAAAAGTGAAAAAAAAAAACTTTTAACAAAAAAAAAAAACAACCGACTTCCAAAAAATACACTACCTACAAAGTGAAAAAAAACTTTAATTTCGGAAGTCAGTGGCAAAAAACTAAAATTCAAAACCAAAGACAACCGCATATACTCGTAATTTATATATGTTGTATCTTTTCTATCACTTAGTTGCGACAACTACCTGGGTAACAACAAAATATTAAACAAATGGACTTTTCTAAAAGTTACTTTTCGTGATTATTAGTGTTAATATTATTTATTCTGTGGTGTTACTGACGCGCGATATTTTTTTAAATCTACCGTCGCATACTCATTAGCCTGTGACCCGACAACTAGATAATGATTAAAATTCGCTATTCGGTACTCAAGGGGTTCAGAGTTGGTCACAGATTGAACCACAACCACACCACAACGACAACACGTGGATGGGCACTCATTTGTATGAAAATTAATAGTTTATTCACATGGACCACATTTGACCGTCAAATCAACCGTGTGGGCGATACACACCACATCATGGCCACGTCGCAGCCACAACACAACCAGCGAGACCGCGCACTAGCGGCCGGCCACATCGCAAACAACGATATGTCTGTCTGCTAACACTAGCCACAACGTAACCACATCCCAACCACTAGCAACAACGCAACTGGAAGAAGTTGCAGCAACACTGTTCACACGTAACCACTGCTTGCCCACATTTTGTCGTTGGGATGTGGTGTGGTTGTGGTACGTGTGTTCGGGCCCTACTGGTGGTACCTAAATCGTAGCGAATGCCTTTTATATCGTTGATAGACCATTGCACCTTGACTCGAGTGTTTTCATTCGAGCTGACTTATAACATCGGAAGCGTTCGCAAACGGTGGAACCTTTTTAAAGAAAACACGCAGCTGCTGATAACAAATCGCAGGACTTTTTGAAGAATGGGTAACATGTTTTTATTGTGATTGTGGAGTGGAAAATATTATTGTATTGTCTATCTAGTTGTTCTCCTTTCTCTGCTTTTGTGTCACAGAAAATTAATGGAGGGGCAGAGGCATTCCCTTGTTTTTATGCGTTTAGCCGGCACTATAATTATGGGACATGGGAAAAAGTCGGTAATAGTGGTTCTTGCCTGACCATCATAAGCAACATGATCACATTGGCAACACACAATGAAGTAGCTGATGTAGCCCTACGGCTTAGGTATTAGGAAAATAAATATTCCAATAAAGTCATAACGAAAAGATTAAACCTGCGGTATATATCCGTAGAACACCTTTAATGAAAACGCGCGTGACGCTACACACAAGAGCGACCTGTCGCGCTGCGACACAAAAAATACTCTCTTGTGTCGCGTCGCTGGACGCGTTAAGGCTCCTGCAGACAGACGTGACGCGACACCGACACCATTTCAATGACAATTTCATATAAATTGTTCCGCCAGAGTCGCGTCGTGTGAATGTTAAGGGTGCGCGACAAATTGCGCCAGTTTGCCAGAGCTTTAAACCGAAACGCAAACACATTTTGTAGACTATAACCCACATACCGTTCACAAAGACTACCTAATATTTTATCAGGACAATCGGTTGCGAGTACGTACCTACCTATGGCCCAATATGGCTGCTACGTAGGCATCACGTAGCGCCTGCATATTTCCTAGACGTGACCTATGTTTTATACTCCCTTTGGAGTATTAGTAAGCTGTAGAGCGCTTATGACGTGGATTTATTTTATAAATATTGCAAACAAACGCGTCCTAATCTTATAAGCATATATACAAAATACAGGTACTATTAAACTACCTTACATATTTTTTTGGGTTCCGTACACGACGATTGCCAAAACGGTACCCTATTACTGATAAGCCTCCGTTATCCGTCTGTCTGTCAGCGGGCAGTATCTCATGAACCGTAAGGCGATTAACACACGGCACCGCGCACCGCCGCGGAAGGCGGTGAAGCGGATCTCATGTCGCATTGGCCTCTAATAAATCCGTTGATGCCTAACACACGTACACCGCCCGACCGCGCGGTCGAAGCGATGTTCTCACCTTTACCTCCGCGGCGGTGAGTGGTGCCGTGTGTTAATCGCCTAATAGGTAGACAGTTGTTTACACAGGTTGTGTATTTCTATTGCCGCTATAACAACAACTAATAATAAAAATTAAATATTGTACCTACGGTGGTACAGAACCCTTCGTGTACCAGTCCGACTCGCACTTGGCCAATATTTTTATTTTGACATTACTGTAACCGATGACGATAAAAAATGGTGTATTGGAAACTAAACCTGTGATTAGGGTTCAAGAGCGTTGATTGCTACAATCACTACTCACCACGCTTGGCAAACGAGATGCCAAGCGGATGCTCTTACCTATCCGTCTGACGCCACGGGAAGACGTCTGTGATCTACCTTATGCTTTCCCATATTCATACTCAATGACGCCGTTTCCCTCTCAGATTGCGAGTTTCTCACAAGAAATTGAAATAACCGGAGCTGGCCGTATTTCAAAGGTAAGCTCTCTAATATATTAAATTTTATCGTAATGATGTTGTGTACAATATTGCGCCAAAAAAAGTTTTCTTAGGATTTCGTTTTCTCTGTTAAACGTAATAGAAATTAAGACTAGTATAGTAAGCTAATGCAGTTTCTATGTCACGATGTCGAGCTTCTATTAGCTAAGCGAGCTAAGTAAAATGAGATTTCAAAGAAAGTTTTAATACTTAGCAATTTCGCCCTTGAAAAGTTTGTCCTCGTTATAAACTCGCATTTAAAACCTGCATTAATTCACTAAGTTGCGGAAGTCCTCAAATTGGGATTAAAATATACAGATCAGAAACAGATTTATCAGATACGAACTACAGCCACAAACCAATCAAAACATTCCCAATTTGAAAGCTAACACCAATCCACTAACTGAAAGTCAAAAGTCGAAACCTCGCACAAATTGTACCAACATTTTTCCTCAAAACAAAAAACGCTGCAATAATTCAGATAGCTGGTAGGCACGTGCTAACTCAGCGTTATTCTGCGGACGTGGGCTATGTTCACGGCACATTAATCTGCGGGTAGGCAGAGCCCCAGGTAGTACACACAGATACAACCAGGCTATGCGCAGTCACGGACTGCTTGCAACCATTTGCATACTGTCTACTGCGGTGAATATTCACTGTAACGGCTCTTATGTGCTCGGTACCTTGTTTACGAGCGGGATACGTAGGATTATGTGCTAAATACTGGAGTGACGTCACAGCCGTGGATTCGACCACAGTGATTATTGTTCCAGATCTTGGAGGGCTCGTGGCTAAGTAATAACGGACGGGTCGATCTTCAAGGTTTAACAACGCTTGCCGAGGTCGATCCGTGGATGGATGACCATCCATTACATACTGCTGAGACTTTTTCATGATTTTACCATGATTAGATCTGAGAAGTTTCGCCAGCAAATTTAAATTGACCCTGTATTTGGAGAAAGGCACAGGTATTATGTCAGCAAGTCGTGACCAGTCGGTCGATTCTGTAAAAATATTAACGTGAAGCTTAGGTGAAGTGAGCGTGAAGTGAGCTGTCACTGCCACATAATCGACCGGCAGGATGCTAGGGATTAACACTATTGACAGCTCACTTCACGCTCACTTCACCTAAGTTTCACGGTGATATTTTACAGAATCGAACGGCTGGTGTCCTGTGACGAATATCAGATGGTAATATCATATCCACATGGTCTGTTCCAGTAAGAAGAAATCAAATCGTGATCTCTCAGAGATATATTTTTGAGAAAACAACTTTGACGGACTCATGTGTTGTCAAAGATAAGAACTTTAAGTTCTGAAGCAGCTTCAAAAGCTAAAACTTTAGATACTTCGATGTTGATGTAGAATACATAGATCGCAAATCTTGGAAGTTTTGGTCTTAAATTCCAGTTCTTGAGAATTTAAAACACACAGATAGAGCGTGCATTCTAAAAGTTGGCAACGTCGCAAATAGCTGTCAAATATTTACCTGTTTTTATTGATTTATTATTATATCTGTATGGAAATATGAAATATCGCTTACTAGTGACCTGAAATATTAATAATGAGTTGCAATTATAACACTGAATTTGATGTTGTAACCGTTTTAGGTGTGAAAAGCGCATTTGAAAAGTTTCCATACAAAAATAAAGTTTTTTTACATCTAAAACTAAATATTCGGTGTTACGATATTAATTAATGCATTGCATGCCAAATTAATCAACACAGCGAAATATTTTACAGCTATTTGCGACTTTGCCTACTTTCAGACTGCACGCTCTTAGAACATGTTATGTATAAAGGCTGGATTTTTGAGATACAGGGGCAGTCAAGCTACAGAAAAAAATGACCTCAACTAATTTTGAACTTTCGGACTTGTATGGCTAATTTTAAAAAAGAATGTTCGCTATAAAGTCAGAAAACGCAAAAAACGTTTGTAAGGATTTTTTTTTAAAGGTTTTTTCAAAAGCAACGTTTTATGTTCTCAAATCAAATAAAATTATAACGCGTATTCGTTCGAAATTTGACACCCCATTTTTTTTTGGCCTGTCTATCCATTGTAAAAAGTAGGTTGGTAAATAAAAAAATTGTAAAAATATTTTTTTTTTAAAATGAAACAGGATCGATGGACATCAAATTTTTTTTTGTGAAAACTGACCATTTTCTTGCTGACAGTACATTTTTTCAAAATTTCTGAATGCACATGAAAATGTCTCAAAAAGTTAAAGATAGTCTCCTAAGACCGTTTTCCTGTAGCCACAACGGTTAAAGTAGCTGCCCTAACTGCCTCATCTCAAAAATCCACCCTGTATATACCGTACCCCGCGTCTACTCCCATACGATTGCTGCTGTGTGTATCGACAGTGTTTCAGACATGTATTGTCAACTATTTTGTTAAATTTTTTGTTTATTTTGTTAATTTTTTTGTTTATTTTGTTAATTTTTTTGTTTATTTTGACAAACTCAACTTGTTTTAGGTAAACGATGAATGAAAAATTTTTACACAACATGTAGAATACATGTTTCATGGCTAATTTATTTATTGATTCTCTAACAGAAATTGTGTAATTAAATCTAAGTTTGAAAGAACAGAGAATAATACTAGGGTGTGCTTTCAATTATAGGAAACTACATCATTCACTAATAATCTAAGTAGGTACGTAGGTACCAACCATACATTACATTGGTGTAAATGCAGGGTAACAAAGGTACCAGACAGTTCACTTTACTAAAAGTGCAGGTATATAAACAAAGAACAGTACAGTATCAAATATTCTCCCACTAGAGGTTCCGTGTCCAGACGAGTTACGTACGACAGGACACGACACGATCCTTCGGGGCAATCGCACGTACTACGTGCGGTACACGTAGCGTGATACGCTCACCAACCTACGTGTTTTCTGTCTGCACCTACCTTCCACCAACGGTCAGCAACCGAATTCTATTTCTGTTGTCTTTTAAATAAAAATACTAACTTGAACTTCTCTTCTCATAAAGTGAAACAGATATGTGACATATATATGTGACATATGTAACAGATATAATCATTAGAGAAATAAATAATACCACAGATGAACCGACTCTTGCTACGACACAATAAAGTGCAATTCAGGTCGCACAGCGCTAATTACCTACAGTTATATTCACCTAGAAGTTTCTGCTCTTTCTATAGGCGACACGAACAATACAATTTCTAAGGAAACTTCACAGTATAACAATAACCGGTGTCGCGTCGCGCGACAAGTCGCGCTGGTCTGCACAAGCCTTATCGCGTAAAGAACTCACTACGTTACGCTCACAGAATTGGCCGACAAGGCCCCGGCCGCGTACTTGTAGCTTCATACCTAAAATGCAGAGTGAACTATCTGTATTCATCTGTGACAAGTGATAATACACGATGCGTAGCTAATTATATGTACTTATTAAGTGATAATACACGATGCGTAGCTAATTATATGTACTTATTAAGTGATAATACACGATGCGTAGCTAATTATATGTACTTATTAAGTGATAATACACGATGCGTAGCTAATTATATGTACTTATTAAGTGAAAATACACGATGCGTAGCTAATTATATGTACTTATCTGCTACGAAATCGTAGCCTCACCGGCTACGATTTCGTAGCAGTGTTGCATCACTATGTGTACTACGACGTAGCAACAGAGATATTGATAGAATAAGCTACGAAATTAAAATAAACTTTTAGGTTAAGGTTTAAGTTAAAGTTTAAGTTTAAGGTTTTTTTTTTTAAGGTTTAGGTTTTAGGTTTTTTTTCTTCATCATACACACACCTAGATCATACAACGCTGCAATCCTTTTCCATACAAAAAGGTAAAAATACTGAGAACCCTATCAGCCTTCACTTTAACAATTCCCTATTGACGAGAAATGCTACAAAAACCAATGTATTGGAAAAACTAACTACTTTCATAGCTTCTTAATTCGATAAATCGGAAAAAAATATAACAATCCGACGGACAAAATCGGAAAAACTAGGACGAGAGAAAACAAACATTAGGAAAGTTTTTAACGCATTAGCTAACCTTTAAACCATTACAGCTCGTTAAAAATATTGTTATCCGTTATTTTAATGGCTGTGGCCCATCGGGGATCGCACCCAGGCCATTTTGAAAACAAAGAAAGAATTTGTGGGAAAATGTTAGGTAAAAATTATGACGAAAAACTTTTTACTAAGTACGTCAGTTTGACTGGCAGAATTAGGGCTCGCGGGTTAAAAAAACCGGCCAAGTGCGAGTGGGATTTGCACGCAAAGGTTTCCGTACCATATCGTATTCTTTTTTTAGTTCAGATAAATGAAAACATTAAACGAGAGTATTTTTCATCCCAAATGTAAAAAATCGCGAAGATGGAGTGTGGTGAATTACAAAGTAATTTTTTGCAGTTGCAGAAAATCGCCCTTATAAAATAAAATACCTTTTGAATTGGCGTTTTGTACCTATATGGTACATGATATACAGAAGTTTGAAATTCCTAATTTGTTGAGTTGTTGCGATAGAGCTCGTACAAAAATGATCTAAAACTAACAACTACGGCACAATACTTCTTAATTTATGAAGATAAAAAAAATTGTTCTCTACTCGATGAGTTCTAGATAATGACACCCCACATGCCAGGGTAAATTTTGTTTTTCATTTTCAAAATCAAATGCATACTGTATGGGGACATAATTATAATTTTAACTTTATTTTTTTTTTAATTATTATTTGTTGTTATAGCGGCAATAGAAATACACAATCTATGAACATTTCAACTATCTACCTATTACGGTTCCTGAGATACATTCACAGACAGACGGACGAACAGCGGAGGCTTAATGATAGCGTACCGTTTGGCACCCTTCGGGTACGGAACCCTAAAAACCGGTTTTGTTTTTATCGATAATTGGATGAAAAACTGACTGTTAAAGAAACTTTACCCAAATAAGCGATAAGGTCGGCTTGAATTAAAAAATAGACTTCTCTTCGTTATTTCAATATCAATTTTATCCTTAAGTTTATATTTACCTCCTACCTTTTTTTTCAATATAAACTTTCATTATTGAAACCTTAAAATCCAAAGAAGGTAGGCAGTAAGCACCTAAGTATAAATAGTCTGAATTACATAATACCTACTTGGTTTATCTTAAACAATTATTTTGTATTAACTTTAAGACTGAAATAAAAAATAAAACTAATATAACTCTTTAGATTTTCTGTAGGTAGCTTTTATTTTAAGAATCGCATGTCTTGCAAAATAATTACCTAGTCAAAATGTTTAACACTGGTAAGATTGTGAATCC